>HG995155.1:20826045-23674855 GCA_905333025.2 Pyrochroa serraticornis | reverse complement strand
GAAAATTTGCCATTTTCGAAGGGCGTTTTATCATTTCATCCATATCTGTCAGATTCGTATAACATAACGGTGCAATCGAATTTTGATTTGGACGCTTAGTTCCGAAGATATGACCGCTCAGAATCTCCAAATTTTAATTTCTTCCATTAGAAAATCGTTTAAGTTTCTTATTTACTGCGTCCGGATTATTATTCTACCCTTGCCTGAAAGCCCTTCGAAAATCGATTAAAATGATATACTTGGATTCAATATAGCCTAAAAACTCGAATATCTATCGAGGTTTGAATTTTGCAAAAATCTGGATTTTTGTAAACTTCTTCGAAAAACTTTTATACTATGCCGAAATTTGACAGACCAAGTCCGAAAACGTGAAGAGCAAAACAAAATACATCAGAAAATGGTCTGTTTGACGACCTAAAACGATTAATATTCGTGTGAGCAATAGATAAATGAAAAGGGTTATAAAAATTTTCACAAATTTTCGTCAAAATTGAAAATTCGAACTTTCTTGTTTGCACACTTAGGACTAGAATTTTACTACCGTACGAAAGCTATTGAAAAGTCGATTAACCTAGCCAATTTAGATTTGATAAGTTGTACAAACTCGAGAAGTTATGGGCCTTTGAAATTTGTAAAAATTTAAATTTTTGCAAATTCTTTCCAATTGCAAGAAATCTATCGCAATTATTGACTAACCGAGTGTAAAAATAGAATCAGGGCGACAAATTACATTAGAAAAAATTACTTTGATTGATTCATAGCGATTGGTTTCGATTTTAGCATTTTTGAAAATTTTAATCGATTGAGATAGAAAAAGAAATTTCGAAAATTTGCCATTTTCGAAGGGCGTTTTATCATTTCATCCATATCTGTCAGATTCGTATAACATAACGGTGCAATCGAATTTTGATTTGGACGCTTAGTTCCGAAGATATGACCGCTCAGAATCTCCAAATTTTAATTTCTTCCATTAGAAAAACGTTTAAGTTTCTTATTTACTGCGTCCGGATTATTATTCTACCCTTGCCTGAAAGCCCTTCGAAAATCGATTAAAATGATATACTTGGATTCAATATAGCCTAAAAACTCGAATATCTATCGAGGTTTGAATTTTGCAAAAATCTGGATTTTTGTAAACTTCTTCGAAAAACTTTTATACTATGCCGAAATTTGACAGACCAAGTCCAAAAACGTGAAGAGCAAAACAAAATACATCAGAAAATGGTCTGTTTGACGACCTAAAACGATTAATATTCGTGTGAGCAATAGATAAATGAAAAGGGTTATAAAAATTTTCACAAATTTTCGTCAAAATTGAAAATTCGAACTTTCTTGTTTGCACACTTAGGACTAGAATTTTACTACCGTACGAAAGCTATTGAAAAGTCGATTAACCTAGCCAATTTAGATTTGATAAGTTGTACAAACTCGAGAAGTTATGGGCCTTTGAAATTTGTAAAAATTTAAATTTTTGCAAATTCTTTCCAATTGCAAGAAATCTATCGCAATTATTGACTAACCGAGTGTAAAAATAGAATCAAGGCGACAAATTACATTAGAAAAAATTACTTTGATTGATTCATAGCGATTGGTTTCGATTTTAGCATTTTTGAAAATTTTAATCGATTGAGATAGAAATTTTTTTTCGAAAATTTGCCATTTTCGAAGGGCGTTTTATCATTTCATCCATATCTGTCAGATTCGTATAACATAACGGTGCAATCGAATTTTGATTTGGACGCTTAGTTCCGAAGATATGACCGCTCAGAATCTCCAAATTTTAATTTCTTCCATTAGAAAAACGTTTAAGTTTCTTATTTACTGCGTCCGGATTATTATTCTACCCTTGCCTGAAAGCCCTTCGAAAATCGATTAAAATGATATACTTGGATTCAATATAGCCTAAAAACTCGAATATCTATCGAGGTTTGAATTTTGCAAAAATCTGGATTTTTGTAAACTTCTTCGAAAAACTTTTATACTATGCCGAAATTTGACAGACCAAGTCCAAAAACGTGAAGAGCAAAACAAAATACATCAGAAAATGGTCTGTTTGACGACCTAAAACGATTAATATTCGTGTGAGCAATAGATAAATGAAAAGGGTTATAAAAATTTTCACAAATTTTCGTCAAAATTGAAAATTCGAACTTTCTTGTTTGCACACTTAGGACTAGAATTTTACTACCGTACGAAAGCTATTGAAAAGTCGATTAACCTAGCCAATTTAGATTTGATAAGTTGTACAAACTCGAGAAGTTATGGGCCTTTGAAATTTGTAAAAATTTAAATTTTTGCAAGTTCTTTCCAATTGTAAGAAATCTATCGCAATTATTGACTAACCGAGTGTAAAAATAGAATCAGGGCGACAAATTACATTAGAAAAAATTACTTTGATTGATTCATAGCGATTGGCTTCGATTTTAGCATTTTTGAAAATTTTAATCGATTGAGATAGAAAAAGAAATTTCGAAAATTTGCCATTTTCGAAGGGCGTTTTATCATTTCATCCTAATCTGTCAGATTCGTATAACATAACGGTGCAATCGAGTTTTGATTTGGACGCTTAGTTCCGAAGATATGACCGCTCAAAATCTCCAAATTTTAATTTCTTCCATTAGAAAACCGTTTAAGTTTCTTATTTACTGCGTCCGGATTATTATTCTACCCTTGCCTGAAAGCCCTTCGAAAATCGATTAAAATGATATACTTGGATTCAATATAGCCTAAAAACTCGAATATCTATCGAGGTTTGAATTTTGCAAAAATCTGGATTTTTGTAAACTTCTTCGAAAAACTTTTATACTATGCCGAAATTTGACAGACCAAGTCCGAAAACGTGAAGAGCAAAACAAAATACATCAGAAAATGGTCTGTTTGACGACCTAAAACGATTAATATTCGTGTGAGCAATAGATAAATGAAAAGGGTTATAAAAAATTTCACAAATTTTCGTCAAAATTGAAAATTCGAACTTTCTTGTTTGCACACTTAGGACTAGAATTTTACTACCGTACGAAAGCTATTGAAAAGTCGATTAACCTAGCCAATTAAATTTGATAAGTTGTACAAACTCGAGAAGTTATGGGCCTTTGAAATTTGTAAAAATTTAAATTTTTGCAAGTTCTTTCCAATTGTAAGAAATCTATCGCAATTATTGACTAACCGAGTGTAAAAATAGAATCAGGGCGACAAATTACATTAGAAAAAATTACTTTGATTGATTCATAGCGATTGGTTTCGATTTTAGCATTTTTGAAAATTTTAATCGATTGAGATAGAAAAAGAAATTTCGAAAATTTGCCATTTTCGAAGGGCGTTTTATCATTTCATCCTAATCTGTCAGATTCGTATAACATAACGGTGCAATCGAGTTTTGATTTGGACGCTTAGTTCCGAAGATATGACCGCTCAAAATCTCCAAATTTTAATTTCTTCCATTAGAAAACCGTTTAAGTTTCTTATTTACTGCGTCCGGATTATTATTCTACCCTTGCCTGAAAGCCCTTCGAAAATCGATTAAAATGATATACTTGGATTCAATATAGCCTAAAAACTCGAATATCTATCGAGGTTTGAATTATGCAAAAATCTGGATTTTTGTAAACTTCTTCGAAAACTTTTATACTATGCCGAAATTTGACAGACCAAGTCCGAAAACGTGAAGAGCAAAACAAAATACATCAGAAAATGGTCTGTTTGACGACCTAAAACGATTAATATTCGTGTGAGCAATAGATAAATGAAAAGGGTTATAAAAATTTTCACAAATTTTCGTCAAAATTGAAAATTCGAACTTTCTTGTTTGCACACTTAGGACTAGAATTTTACTACCGTACGAAAGCTATTGAAAAGTCGATTAACCTAGCCAATTAAATTTGATAAGTTGTACAAACTCGAGAAGTTATGGGCCTTTGAAATTTGTAAAAATTTAAATTTTTGCAAGTTCTTTCCAATTGTAAGAAATCTATCGCAATTATTGACTAACCGAGTGTAAAAATAGAATCAGGGCGACAAATTACATTAGAAAAAATTACTTTGATTGATTCATAGCGATTGGTTTCGATTTTAGCATTTTTGAAAATTTTAATCGATTGAGATAGAAAAAGAAATTTCGAAAATTTGCCATTTTCGAAGGGCGTTTTATCATTTCATCCTAATCTGTCAGATTCGTATAACATAACGGTGCAATCGAATTTTGATTTGGACGCTTAGTTCCGAAGATATGACCGCTCAAAATCTCCAAATTTTAATTTTTTCCATTAGAAAAACGTTTAAGTTTCTTATTTACTGCGTCCGGATTATTATTCTACCCTTGCCTGAAAGCCCTTCGAAAATCGATTAAGATGATATACTTGGATTCAATATAGCCTAAAAAGTCGAATATCTATCGAGATTTGAATTTTGCAAAAATCTGGATTTTTGTAAACTTCTTCGAAAAACTTTTATACTATGCCGAAATTTGACAGACCAAGTCCGAAAACGTGAAGAGCAAAACAAAATACATTAGAAAATGGTCTGTTTGACGACCTAAAACGATTAATATTCGTGTGAGCAATAGATAAATGAAAAGGGTTATAAAAATTTTCACAAATATTCGTCAAAATTGAAAATTCGAACTTTCTTGTTTGCACACTTAGGACTAGAATTTTACTACCGTACAAAAGCTATTGAAAAGTCGATTAACCTAGCCAATTTAGATTTGATAAATTGTACAAACTCGAGAAGTTATGGGCCTTTGAAATTTGTAAAAATTTAAATTTTTGCAAATTCTTTCCAATTGCAAGAAATCTATCGCAATTATTGACTAACCGAGTGTAAAAATAGAATCAGGGCGACAAATTACATTAGAAAAAATTACTTTGATTGATTCATAGCGATTGGTTTCGATTTTAGCATTTTTGAAAATTTTAATCGATTGAGATAGAAAAAGAAATTTCGAAAATTTGCCATTTTCGAAGGGCGTTTTATCATTTCATCCTAATCTGTCAGATTCGTATAACATAACGGTGCAATCGAATTTCGATTTGGACGCTTAGTTCCGAAGATATGACCGCTCAAAATCTCCAAATTTTAATTTTTTCCATTAGAAAAACGTTTAAGTTTCTTATTTACTGCGTCCGGATTATTATTCTACCCTTGCCTGAAAGCCCTTCGAAAATCGATTAAGATGATATACTTGGATTCAATATAGCCTAAAAAGTCGAATATCTATCGAGATTTGAATTTTGCAAAAATCTGGATTTTTGTAAACTTCTTCGAAAAACTTTTATACTATGCCGAAATTTGACAGACCAAGTCCGAAAACGTGAAGAGCAAAACAAAATACATTAGAAAATGGTCTGTTTGACGACCTAAAACGATTAATATTCGTGTGAGCAATAGATAAATGAAAAGGGTTATAAAAATTTTCACAAATATTCGTCAAAATTGAAAATTCGAACTTTCTTGTTTGCACACTTAGGACTAGAATTTTACTACCGTACAAAAGCTATTGAAAAGTCGATTAACCTAGCCAATTTAGATTTGATAAATTGTACAAACTCGAGAAGTTATGGGCCTTTGAAATTTGTAAAAATTTAAATTTTTGCAAATTCTTTCCAATTGCAAGAAATCTATCGCAATTATTGACTAACCGAGTGTAAAAATAGAATCAGGGCGACAAATTACATTAGAAAAAATTACTTTGATTGATTCATAGCGATTGGTTTCGATTTTAGCATTTTTGAAAATTTTAATCGATTGAGATAGAAAAAAAATTTCGAAAATTTGCCATTTTCGAAGGGCGTTTTATCATTTCATCCTAATCTGTCAGATTCGTATAACATAACGGTGCAATCGGATTTTGATTTGGACGCTTAGTTCCGAAGATATGACCACTCAAAATCTCTAAATTTTAATTCTTTCCATTAGAAGAACGTTTAAGTTTCTTATTTACTGCGTCCGCAATATTATTCTACCCTTGCCTGAAAGCCCTTCGAAAATAGATTAAAATGATATACTTGGATTCAATATAGCCTAAAAACTCGAATATCTATCGAGGTTTGAATTTTGCAAAAATCTGGATTTTTGTAAACTTCTTCGAAAAACTTTTATACTATGCCGAAATTTGACAGACCAAGTCCGAAAACGTGAAGAGCAAAACAAAATACATCAGAAAATGGTCTGTTTGACGACCTAAATCGATTAATATTCGTGTGAGCAATAGATAAATGAAAAGGGTTATAAAAATTTTCACAAATTTTCGTCAAAATTGAAAATTCGAACTTTCTTGTTTGCACACTTAGGACTAGAATTTTACTACCGTACAAAAGCTATTGAAAAGTCGATTAACCTAGCCAATTTAGATTTGATAAGTTGTACAAACTCGAGAAGTTATGGGCCTTTGAAATTTGTAAAAATTCAAATTTTTGCAAACTTTTTCCAATTGCAAGATATCTATCGCAATTATTGACTAACCGAGTGTAAAAATAGAATCAGGACGACAAATTACATTAGAAAAAATTACTTTGATTGACTCATAGCGATTGGTTTCGATTTTAGCATTTTTGAAAATTTTAATCGATTGAGATAGAAAAAATTTTTCGAAAATTTGCCATTTTCGAAGGGCGTTTTATCATTTCATCCTTATCTGTCAGATTTGTATAACATAACGGTGCAATCGAATTTTGATTTGGACGCTTAGTTCCGAAGATATGACCGCTCAAAATCTTCAAATTTTAATTTTTTCCATTAGAAAAACGTTTAAGTTTCTTATTTACTGCGTCCGGATTATTATTCTACCCTTGCCTGAAAGCCCTTCGAAAATCGATTAAAATGATATATTTGGATTCAATATAGCCTAAAAACTCGAATATCTATCGAGGTTTGAATTTTGCAAAAATCTGGATTTTTGTAAACTTCTTCGAAAAACTTTTATACTATGCCGAAATTTGACAGACCAAGTCCGAAAACGCGAAGAGCAAAACAAAATACATCAGAAAATGGTCTGTTTGACGACCTAAAACGATTAATATTCGTGTGAGCAATAGATAAATGAAAAGGGTTAAAAAAAATTTCACAAATTTTCGTCAAAATTGAAAATTCGAACTTTCTTGTTTGCACACTTAGGACTAGAATTTTACTACCGTACGAAAACTATTGAAAAGTCGATTAACCTAGCCAATTTAGATTTGATAAGTTGTACAAACTCGAGAAGTTATGGGCCTTTGAAATTTGTAAAAATTTAAATTTTTGCAAACTTTTTCCAATTGCAAGATATCTATCGCAATTATTGACTAACCGAGTGTAAAAATAGAATCAGGACGACAAATTACATTAGAAAAAATTACTTTGATTGACTCATAGCGATTGGTTTCGATTTTAGCATTTTTGAAAATTTTAATCGATTGAGATAGAAAAAATTTTTCGAAAATTTGCCATTTTCGAAGGGCGTTTTATCATTTCATCCTAATCTGTCAGATTCGTATAACATAACGGTGCAATCGAATTTTGATTTGGACGCTTAGTTCCGAAGATATGACCGCTCAAAATCTCCAAATTTTAATTTTTTCCATTAGAAAAACGTTTAAGTTTCTTATTTACTGCTTCCGGATTATTATCCTACCCTTGCCGGAAAGCCCTTCGAAAATCGATTAAAATGATATACTTGGATTCAATATAGCCTAAAATCTCGAATATCTATCGAGGTTTGAATTTTGCAAAAATCTGGATTCTCGTAAACTTCTTCGAAAAACTTTTATACTATGCCGAAATTTGACAAACCAAGTCCGAAAACGTGAAGAGCAAAACAAAATACATCAGAAAATGGTCTGTTTGACGACCTAAAACGATTAATGTTCGTGTGAGCAATAGATAAATGAAAGGGGTTATAAAAATTTTCACAAATTTTCGTCAAAATTGAAAATTCGAACTTTCTTGTTTGCACACTTAGGACTAGAATTTTACTACCGTACGAAAGCTATTGAAAAGTCGATTAACCTAGCCAATTTAGATTTTATAAGTTGTACAAACTCGAGAAGTTATGGGCCTTTGAAATTAGTAAAAATTTAAATTTTTGCAAATTCTTTCCAATTGCAAGAAATCTATCGCAATTATTGACTAACCGAGTGTAAAAATAGAATCAGGGCGACAAATTACATTAGAAAAAATTACTTTGATTGATTCATAGCGATTGGTTTCGATTTTAGCATTTTTGAAAATTTTAATCGATTGAGATAGAAAAAAAATTTCGAAAATTTGCCATTTTCGAAGGGCGTTTTATCATTTCATCCTAATCTGTCAGATTCGTATAACATAACTGTGCAATCGAATTTTGATTTGGACGCTTAGTTCCGAAGATATGACCGCTCAAAATCTCCAAATTTTAATTTTTTCCATTAGAAAAACGTTTAAGTTTCTTATTTACTGCGTCCGGATTATTATTCTACCCTTGCCTGAAAGTCCTTCGAAAATCGATTAAAATGATATACTTGGATTCAATATAGCCTAAAAACTCGAATATCTATCGAGGTTTGAATTTTGCAAAAATCTGGATTTTTGTAAACTTCTTCGAAAAACTTTTATACTATGCCGAAATTTGACAGACCAAGTCCGAAAACGTGAAGAGCAAAACAAAATACATCAGAAAATAGTCTGTTTGACGACCTAAAACGATTAATATTCGTGTGAGCAATAGATAAATGAAAAGGGTTATAAAAATTTTCACAAATTTTCGTCAAAATTGAAAATTCGAACTTTCTTGTTTGCACACTTAGGACTAGAATTTTACTACCGTACGAAAGCTATTGAAAAGTCGATTAACCTAGCCAATTTAGATTTGATAAGTTGTACAAACTCGAGAAGTTATGGGCCTTTGAAATTTGTAAAAATTTAGATTTTTGCAAATTCTTTCGAATTGCAAGAAATCTATCGCAATTATTGACTAACCGAGTGTAAAAATAGAATCAGGGCGACAAATTACATTAGAAAAAATTACTTTGATTGATTCATAGCGATTGGTTTCGATTTTAGCATTTTTGAAAATTTTAATCGATTGAGATAGAAAAAAAATTTCGAAAATTTGCCATTTTCGAAGGGCGTTTTATCATTTCATCCTAATCTGTCAGATTCGTATAACATAACTGTGCAATCGAATTTTGATTTGGACGCTTAGTTCCGAAGATATGACCGCTCAAAATCTCCAAATTTTAATTTTTTCCATTAGAAAAACGTTTAAGTTTCTTATTTACTGCGTCCGGATTATTATTCTACCCTTGCCCGAAAGTCCTTCGAAAATCGATTAAAATGATATACTTGGATTCAATATAGCCTAAAAACTCGAATATATATCGAGGTTTAAATTTTGCAAAAATCTGGATTTTTGTAAACTTCTTCGAAAAACTTTTATACTATGCCGAAATTTGACAGACCAAGTCCGAAAACGTGAAGAGCAAAACAAAATACATCAGAAAATGGTCTGTTTGACGACCTAAAACGATTAATATTCGTGTGAGCAATAGATAAATGAAAAGGGTTATAAAAATTTTCACAAATTTTCGTCAAAATTGAAAATTCAAACTTTCTTGTTTGCACACTTAGGTCTAGAGTTTTACTACCGTACGAAAGCTATTGAAAAGTCGATTAACCTAGCCAATTTAGATTTGATAAGTTGTACAAACTCGAGAAGTTATGGGCCTTTGAAATTTGTAAAAATTTAAATTTTTGCAATTTTTTTCCAATTGCAAGAAATCTATCGCAATTATTGACTAACCGAGTGTAAAAATGGAATCAGGGCGACAAATTACATTAGAAAAAATTACTTTGATTGACTCATAGCGATTGGTTTCGATTTTAGCATTTTTGAAAATTTTAGTCGATTGAGATAGAAAAGAAATTTCGAAAATTTGCCATTTTCGAAGGGCGTTTTATCATTTCATCCTAATCTGTCAGATTCGTATAACATAACGGTGCAATCGGATTTTGATTTGGACGCTTAGTTCCGAAGATATGACCACTCAAAATCTCTAAATTTTAATTTTTTCCATTGGAAAATTGTTTAAGTTTCTTATTTACTGCGTCCGGATTATTATTCTACCCTTGCCTGAAAGCCCTTTGAAAATCGATTAAAATGATATACTTGGATTCAATATAGCCTAAAAACTCGAATATCTATCGAGGTTTGAATTTTGCAAAAATCTGGATTTTTGTAAACTTCTTCGAAAAACTTTTATACTATGCCGAAATTTGACAGACCAAGTCCGAAAACGTGAAGAGCAAAACAAAATACATCAGAAAATGGTCTGTTTGACGACCTAAAACGATTAATATTCGTGTGAGCAATAGATAAATGAAAAGGGTTATAAAAATTTTCACAAATTTTCGTCAAAATTGAAAATTCGAACTTTCTTGTTTGCACACTTAGGACTAGAATTTTACTACCGTACAAAAGCTATTGAAAAGTCGATTAACCTAGCCAATTTAGATTTGATAAGTTGTACAAACTCGAGAAGTTATGGGCCTTTAAAACTTGTAAAAATTCAAATTTTTGCAAACTTTTTCCAATTGCAAGATATCTATCGCAATTATTGACTAACCGAGTGTAAAAATAGAATCAGGACGACAAATTACATTAGAAAAAATTACTTTGATTGACTCATAGCGATTGGTTTCGATTTTAGCATTTTTGAAAATTTTAATCGATTGAGATAGAAAAAAAATTTCGAAAATTTGCCATTTTCGAAGGGCGTTTTATGATTTCATCCGAATCTGTCAGATTCGTATAACATAACGGTGCAATCGAATTTTGATTTGGACGCTTAGTTCCGAAGATATGACCGCTCAGAATCTCCAAATTTTAATTTTCTCCATTAGAAAAACGTTTAAGTTTCTTATTTACTGCGTCCGGATTATTATTCTACCCTTGCCTGAAAGCCCTTCGAAAATCGATTAAAATGATATACTTGGATTAAATATAGCCTAAAAACTCGAATATCTATCGAGGTTTGAATTTTGCAAAAATCTGGATTTTAGTAAACTTCTTCGAAGAACTTTTATACTATGCCGAAATTTGACAGACCAAGTCCGAAAACGTGAAGAGCAAAACAAAATACATCAGAAAATGGTCTGTCTGACAACCTAAAACGATTAATATTCATGTGAGCAATAGATAAATGAAAAGGGTTATAAAAATTTTCACAAATTTTCGTCAAAATTGAAAATTCGAACTTTCTTGTTTGCACACTTAGGACTAGAATTTTACTACCGTACGAAAGCTATCGAAAAGTCGATTAACCTAGCCAATTTAGATTTGATAAGTTGTACAAACTCGAGAAGTTATGGGCCCTTGAAATTTGTAAAAATTTAAATTTTTGCAAATTCTTTCCAATTGCAAGAAATCTATCGCAATTATTGACTAACCGAGTGTAAAAATAGAATCAGGGCGACAAATTACATTAGAAAAAATTACTTTGATTGATTCATAGCGATTGGTTTCGATTTTAGCATTTTTGAAAATTTTAATCGATTGAGATAGAAAAAAAAATTCGAAAATTTGCCATTTTCGAAGGGCGTTTTATCATTTCATCCGAATCTGTCAGATTCGTATAACATAACGGTGCAATCGAATTTTGATTTGGACGCTTAGTTCCGAAGATATGACCGCTCAAAATCTCCAAATTTTAATTTTTTCCATTAGAAAAACGTTTAAGTTTCTTATTTACTGCGTCCGGATTATTATTCTACCCTTGCCTGAAAGCCCTTCGAAAATCGATTAAAATGATATACTTGGATTAAATATAGCCTAAAAACTCGAATATCTATCGATGTTTGAATTTTGCAAAAATCTGGATTTTTGTAAACTTCTTCGAAAAACTTTTATACTATGCCGAAATTTGACAGACCAAGTCCGAAGACGTAAAGAGAAAAACAAAATGCATCAGAAAATGGTCTGCTTGACGACCTAATACGATTAATATTCGTGTGAGCAATAGATAAATGAAAAGGGTTATAAAAATTTTCACAAATTTTCGTCAAAATTGAAAACTCGAACTTTCTTGTTTGCACACTTAGGACTAGAATTTTACTACCGTACGAAAGCTATTGAAAAGTCGATTAACCTAGCCAATTTAGATTTGATAAGTAGTACAAACTCGAGAAGTTATGGGCCTTTGAAATTTGTAAAAATTTAAATTTTTGCAAATTCTTTCCAATTGCAAGAAATCTATCGCAATTATTAACTAACCGAGTGTAAAAATAGAATCAAGGCGACAAATTACATTAGAAAAAATTACTTTGATTGATTCATAGCGATTGGTTCCGATTTTAGCATTTTTGAAAATTTTAATCGATTGAGATAGAAAAAAAATTTCGAAAATTTGCCATTTTCGAAGGGCGTTTTGTCATTTCATCCTAATCTGTCAGATTCGTATAACATAACGGTGCAATCGAATTTTGATTTGGACGCTTAGTTCCGAAGATATGACCGCTCAAAATCTTCAAATTTTAATTTTTTCCATTAGAAAAACGTTTAAGTTTCTTATTTACTGCGTCCGGATTATTATTCTGCCCTTGCCTGAAAGCCCTTCGAAAATCGATTAAAATGATATACTTGGATTCAATATAGCCTAAAAACTCGAATATCTATCGAGGTTTGAATTTTGCAAAAATCTGGATTTTTGTAAACTTCTTCGAAAAACTTTTATACTATGCCGAAATTTGACAGACCAAGTCCGAAAACGTGAAGAGCAAAACAAAATACATCAGAAAATGGTCTGTTTGACGACCTTAAACGATTGATATTCGTGTGAGCAATAGATCAATGAAAAGGGTTATAAAAATTTTCACAAATTTTCGTCAAAATTGAAAATTCGAACTTTCTTGTTTGCACACTTAGGACTATAATTTTACTACCGTACGAAAGCTATTGAAAAGTCGATTAACCTAGCCAATTTAGATTTGATAAGTTGTACAAACTCGAGAAGTTATGGGCCTTTGAAATTTGTAAAAATTTAAATTTTTGCAAATTCTTTCCAATTGCAAGAAATCTATCGCAATTATTGACTAACCGAGTGTAAAAATAGAATCAGGGCGACAAATTACATTAGAAAAAATTACTTTGATTGACTCATAGCGATTGGTTTCGATTTTAGCATTTTTGAAAATTTTAATCGATTGAGATAGAAAAAAAATTTCGAAAATTTGCCATTTTTGAAGGGCGTTTTATCATTTCATCCTAATCTGTCAGATTCGTATAACTTAACGGTGCAATCGGATTTTGATTTGGACGCTTAGTTCCGAAGATATGACCACTCAAAATCTCTAAATTTTAATTTTTTCCATTGGAAAATTGTTTAAGTTTCTTATTTACTGCGTCCGGATCATTATTCTACCCTTGCCTGAAAGCCCTTCGAAAATCGATTAAAATGATATACTTGGATTCAATATAGCCTAAAAACTCGAATATCTATCGAGGTTTGAATTTTGCAAAAATCTGGATTTTTGTAAACTTCTTCGAAAAACTTTCATACTATGCCGAAATTTGACAGACCAAGTCCGAAAACGTGAAGAGCGAAACAAAATACATCAGAAAATGGTCTGCTTGACGACCTAAAACGATTAATATTCATGTGAGCAATAGACAAATGAAAAGGGTTATAAAAATTTTCACAAATTTTCGTCAAAATTGAAAATTCGAACTTTCTTGTTTGCACACTTAGGACTAGAATTTTACTACCGTACGAAAGCTATTGAAAAGTCGATTAACCTAGCCAATTTAGATTTGATAAGTTGTACAAACTCGAGAAGTTATGGGCCTTTGAAATTTGTAAAAATTTAAATTTTTGCAAATTCTTTCCAATTGCAAGAAATCTATCGCAATTATTGACTAACCGAGTGTAAAAATAGAATCAGGGCGACAAATTACATTAGAAATAATTACTTTGATTGATTCATAGCGATTGGTTTCGATTTTAGCATTTTTGAAAATTTTAATCGATTGAGATAGAAAAAAAAATTCGAAAATTTGCCATTTTCGAACGGCGTTTTATCATTTCATCGTAATCTGTCAGATTCGTATAACATAACGGTGCAATCTGATTTTGATTTGGACGCTTAGTTCCGAAGATATGACCACTCAAAATCTCTAAATTTTAATTTTTTCCATTAGAAAAACGTTTAAGTTTCTTATTTACTGCGTCCGGATTATTATTCTACCCTTCTCTGAAAGCCCTTCAAAAATCGATTAAAAAGATATACATGGATACAATATAGCCTGAAAACTCGAATATCTATCGAGGGTTGAATTTTGCAAAAATCTGGATTTTTGTAAACTTCTTCGAAAAACTTTTATACTATGCCGAAATTTGACAGACCAAGTCCGAAAACGTGAAGAGCAAAACAAAATACATCAGAAAATGGTCTGTTTATGACCTAAAACGATTAATATTCGTGTGAGCAATAGATAAATGAAAAGGGTTATAAAAATTTTCACAAATTTTCGTCAAAATTGAAAACTCGAACTTTCTTGTTTGCACACTTAGGACTAGAATTTTACTACCGTACGAAAGCTATTGAAAAGTCGAATAACCTAGCCAATTTAGATTTGATAAGTTGTTCAAACTCGAGAAGTTATGGGCCTTTGAAATTTGTAAAAATTTAAATTTTTGCAAATTCTTTCCAATTGCAAGAAATCTATCGCAATTATTGACTAACCGAGTGTAAAAATAGAATCAGGGCGACAAATTACATTAGAAAAAATTACTTTGATTGACTCATAGCGATTGGTGTCGATTTTAGCATTTTTGAAAATTTTAATCGATTGAGATAGAAATTTTTTTTCGAAAATTTGCCATTTTCGAAGAGCGTTTTATCATTTCATCCTAATCTGTCAGATTCGTATAACATAACGGTGCAATCGAATTTTGATTTGGACGCTTAGTTCCGAAGATATGACCGCTCAAAATCTTCAAATTTTAATTTTTTCCATTAGAAAAACGTTTAAGTTTCTTATTTACTGCGTCCGGATTATTATTCTACCCTTGCCTGAAAGCCCTTCGAAAATCGATTAAAATGATATGCTTGGATTCAATATAGCCTAAAAACTCGAATATCTATCGAGGTTTGAATTTTGCAAAAATCTGGATTTTTGTAAACTTCTTCGAAAAACTTTTATACTATGCCGAAATTTGACAGACCAAGTCCGAAAACGTGAAGAGCAAAACAAAATACATCAGAAAATGGTCTGTTTGACGACCTAAAACGATTAATATTCGTGTGAGCAATAGATAAATGAAAAGGGTTATAAAAATTTTCACAAATTTTCGTCAAAATTGAAAACTCGAACTTTCTTGTTTGCACACTTAGGACTAGAATTTTACTACCGTACGAAAGCTATTGAAAAGTCGATTAACCTAGCCAATTTAGATTTGATAAGTTGTACAAACTCGAGAGGTTATGGGCCTTTGAAATTTGTAAAAATTTAAATTTTTGCAAATTCTTTCCAATTGCAAGAAATCTATCGCAATTATTAACTAACCGAGTGTAAAAATAGAATCAAGGCGACAAATTACATTAGAAAAAATTACTTTGATTGATTCATAGCGATTGGTTCCGATTTTAGCATTTTTGAAAATTTTAATCGATTGAGATAGAAAAAAAATTTCGAAAATTTGCCATTTTCGAAGGGCGTTTTATCATTTCATCCTAATCTGTCAGATTCGTATAACATAACGGTGCAATCGAATTTTGATTTGGACGCTTAGTTCCGAAGATATGACCGCTCAAAATCTTCAAATTTTAATTTTTTCCATTAGAAAAACGTTTAAGTTTCTTATTTACTGCGTCCGGATTATTATTCTACCCTTGCCTGAAAGCCCTTCGAAAATCGATTAAAATGATATACTTGGATTCAATATAGCCTAAAAACTCGAATATCTATCGAGGTTTGAATTTTGCAAAAATCTGGATTTTTGTAAACTTCTTCGAAAAACTTTTATACTATGCCGAAATTTGACAGACCAAGTCCGAAAACGTGAAGAGCAAAACAAAATACATCAGAAAATGGTCTGTTTGACGACCTTAAACGATTGATATTCGTGTGAGCAATAGATCAATGAAAAGGGTTATAAAAATTTTCACAAATTTTCGTCAAAATTGAAAATTCGAACTTTCTTGTTTGCACACTTAGGACTATAATTTTACTACCGTACGAAAGCTATTGAAAAGTCGATTAACCTAGCCAATTTAGATTTGATAAGTTGTACAAACTCGAGAAGTTATGGGCCTTTGAAATTTGTAAAAATTTAAATTTTTGCAAATTCTTTCCAATTGCAAGAAATCTATCGCAATTATTGACTAACCGAGTGTAAAAATAGAATCAGGGCGACAAATTACATTAGAAAAAATTACTTTGATTGACTCATAGCGATTGGTTTCGATTTTAGCATTTTTGAAAATTTTAATCGATTGAGATAGAAAAAAAATTTCGAAAATTTGCCATTTTCGAAGGGCGTTTTATCATTTCATCCTAATCTGTCAGATTCGTATAACTTAACGGTGCAATCGGATTTTGATTTGGACGCTTAGTTCCGAAGATATGACCGCTCAAAATCTCTAAATTTTAATTTTTTCCATTAGAAAAACGTTTAAGTTTCTTATTTACTGCGTCCGGATTATTATTCTACCCTTGCCTGAAAGCTCTTCGAAAATCGATAAAAATGATATACTTGGATTCAATATAGATAAAAACTCGAATATCTATCGAGGTTTGAATTTTGCAAAAATCTGGATTTTTGTAAACTTTTTCGAAAAACTTTCATACTATGCCGAAATTTGACAGACCAAGTCCGAAAACGTGAAGAGCAAAACAAAATACATCAGAAAATGGTCTGTTTGACGACCTAAAACTATTAATATTCATGTGAGCAATAGATAAATGAAAAGGGTTATAAAAATTTTCACAAATTTTCGTCAAAATTGAAAATTCGAACTTTCTTGTTTGCACACTTAGGACTAGAATTTTACTACCGTACGAAAGCTATTGAAAAGTCGATTAACCTAGCCAATTTAGATTTGATAAGTTGTACAAACTCGAGAAGTTATGGGCTTTTGAAATTTGTAAAAATTTAAATTTTTGCAAACTTTTTCAAATTGCAAGAAATCTATCGCAATTATTAACTAACCGAGTGTAAAAATAGAATCAGGGCGACAAATTACATTAGAAAAAATTACTTTGATTGACTCATAGCGATTGGTTTCGATTTTAGCATTTTTGAAAATTTTAATCGATTGAGATAGAAAAAAAATTTCGAAAATTTGCCATTTTTGAAGGGCGTTTTATCATTTCATCCTAATCTGTCAGATTCGTATAACTTAACGGTGCAATCGGATTTTGATTTGGACGCTTAGTTCCGAAGATATGACCACTCAAAATCTCTAAATTTTAATTTTTTCCATTGGAAAATTGTTTAAGTTTCTTATTTACTGCGTCCGGATCATTATTCTACCCTTGCCTGAAAGCCCTTCGAAAATCGATTACAATGATATACTTGGATTCAATATAGCCTAAAAACTCGAATATCTATCGAGGTTTGAATTTTGCAAAAATCTGGATTTTTGTAAACTTCTTCGAAAAACTTTCATACTATGCCGAAATTTGACAGACCAAGTCCGAAAACGTGAAGAGCGAAACAAAATACATCAGAAAATGGTCTGCTTGACGACCTAAAACGATTAATATTCATGTGAGCAATAGACAAATGAAAAGGGTTATAAAAATTTTCACAAATTTTCGTCAAAATTGAAAATTCGAACTTTCTTGTTTGCACACTTAGGACTAGAATTTTACTACCGTACGAAAGCTATTGAAAAGTCGATTAACCTAGCCAATTTAGATTTGATAAGTTGTACAAACTCGAGAAGTTATGGGCTTTTGAAATTTGTAAAAATTTAAATTTTTGCAAACTTTTTCAAATTGCAAGAAATCTATCGCAATTATTAACTAACCGAGTGTAAAAATAGAATCAGGGCGACAAATTACATTAGAAAAAATTACTTTGATTGACTCATAGCGATTGGTTTCGATTTTAGCATTTTTGAAAATTTTAATCGATTGAGATAGAAAAAAAAATTCGAAAATTTGCCATTTTCGAAGGGCGTTTTATCATTTCATCCTAATCTGTCAGATTCGTATAACATAACGGTGCAATCGGATTTTGATTTGGACGCTTAGTTCCGAAGATATGACCACTCAAAATCTCTAAATTTTAATTTTTTCCATTAGAAAAACGTTTAAGTTTCTTATTTACTGCGTCCGGATTATTATTCTACCCTTGCCTGAAAGCTCTTCGAAAATCGATTAAAATGATATACTTGGATTCAATATAGCCTAAAAACTCGAATATCTATCGAGGTTTTGAATTTTGCAAAAATCTGGATTTTTGTAAACTTTTTCGAAAAACTTTCATACTATGCCGAAATTTGACAGACCAAGTCCGAAAACGTGAAGTGCAAAACAAAATACATCAGAAAATGGTCTGTTTGACGACCTAAAACGATTAATATTCATGTGAGCAATAGATAAATGAAAAGAGTTATAAAAATTTTCACAAATTTTCGTCAAAATTGAAAATTCGAACTTTCTTGTTTGCACACTTAGGACTAGAATTTTACTACCGTACGAAAGCTATTGAAAAGTCGGTTAACCTAGCCAATTTAGATTTGATAAGTTGTACAAACTCGAGAAGTTATGGGCTTCTGAAATTTGTAAAAATTTAAATTTTTGCAAACTTTTTCAAATTGCAAGAAATCTATCGCAATTATTAACTAACCGAGTGTAAAAATAGAATCAGGGCGACAAATTACATTAGAAAAAATTACTTTGATTGATTCATAGCGATTGGTTTCGATTTTAGCATTTTTGAAAATTTTAATCGATTGAGATAGAAAAAAAAATTCGAAAATTTGCCATTTTCGAAGGGCGTTTTATCATTTCATCCTAATCTGTCAGATTCGTATAACTTAACGGTGCAATCGGATTTTGATTTGGACGCTTAGTTCCGAAGATATGACCACTCAAAATCTCTAAATTTTAATTTTTTCCATTAGAAAAACGTTTAAGTTTCTTATTTACTGCGTCCGGATTATTATTCTACCCTTGCCTGAAAGCTCTTCGAAAATCGATTAAAATGATATACTTGGATTCAATATAGCCTAAAAACTCGAATATCTATCGAGGTTTGAATTTTGCAAAAATCTGGATTTTTGTAAACTTTTTCGAAAAACTTTCATACTATGCCGAAATTTGACAGACCAAGTCCGAAAACGTGAAGTGCAAAACAAAATACATCAGAAAATGGTCTGTTTGACGACCTAAAACGATTAATATTCATGTGAGCAATAGATAAATGAAAAGAGTTATAAAAATTTTCACAAATTTTCGTCAAAATTGAAAATTCGAACTTTCTTGTTTGCACACTTAGGACTAGAATTTTACTACCGTACGAAAGCTATTGAAAAGTCGATTAACCTAGCCAATTTAGATTTGATAAGTTGTACAAACTCGAGAAGTTATGGGCTTTTGAAATTTGTAAAAATTTAAATTTTTGCAAACTTTTTCAAATTGCAAGAAATCTATCGCAATTATTAACTAACCGAGTGTAAAAATAGAATCAGGGCGACAAATTACATTAGAAAAAATTACTTTGATTAACTCATAGCGATTGGTTTCGATTTTAGCATTTTTGAAAATTTTAATCGTTTGAGATAGAAAAAAAATTTCAAAAATTTGCCATTTTCGAAGGGCGTTTTATCACTTCATCCTAATCTGTCAGATTCGTATAACATAACGGTGCAATCGAATTTTGATTTGGACGCTTAGTTCCGAAGATATGACCACTCAAAATCTCTAAATTTTAATTTTTTCCATTAGAAAAACGTTTAAGTTTCTTATTTACTGCGTCCGGATGATTATTCTACCCTTGCCTGAAAGCTCTTCGAAAATCGATTAAAATGATATACTTGGATTCAATATAGCCTAAAAACTCGAATATCTATCGAGGTTTGAATTTTGCAAAAATCTAAATTTTTGTAAACTTCTTCGAAAAACTTTTATACTATGCCGAAATTTGACAGACCAAGTCCGAAAACGTGAAGAGCAAAACAAAATACATCAGAAAATGGTCTGTCTGACAACCTAAAACGATTAATATTCATGTGAGCAATAGATAAATGAAAAGGGTTATAAAAATTTTCACAAATTTTCGTCAAAATTGAAAATTCGAACTTTCTTGTTTGCACACTTAGGACTAGAATTTTACTACCGTACGAAAGCTATCGAAAAGTCGATTAACCTAGCCAATTTAGATTTGATAAGTTGTACAAACTCGAGAAGTTATGGGCCCTTGAAATTTGTAAAAATTTAAATTTTTGCAAATTCTTTCCAATTGCAAGAAATCTATCGCAATTATTGACTAACCGAGTGTAAAAATAGAATCAGGGCGACAAATTACATTAGAAAAAATTACTTTGATTGATTCATAGCGATTGGTTTCGATTTTAGCATTTTTGAAAATTTTAATCGATTGAGATAGAAAAAAAAATTCGAAAATTTGCCATTTTCGAAGGGCGTTTTATCATTTCATCCGAATCTGTCAGATTCGTATAACATAACGGTGCAATCGAATTTTGATTTGGACGCTTAGTTCCGAAGATATGACCGCTCAAAATCTCCAAATTTTAATTTTTTCCATTAGAAAAACGTTTAAGTTTCTTATTTACTGCGTCCGGATTATTATTCTACCCTTGCCTGAAAGCCCTTCGAAAATCGATTAAAATGATATACTTGGATTAAATATAGCCTAAAAACTCGAATATCTATCGATGTTTGAATTTTGCAAAAATCTGGATTTTTGTAAACTTCTTCGAAAAACTTTTATACTATGCCGAAATTTGACAGACCAAGTCCGAAGACGTAAAGAGAAAAACAAAATGCATCAGAAAATGGTCTGCTTGACGACCTAATACGATTAATATTCGTGTGAGCAATAGATAAATGAAAAGGGTTATAAAAATTTTCACAAATTTTCGTCAAAATTGAAAATTCGAACTTTCTTGTTTGCACACTTAGGACTAGAATTTTACTACCGTACGAAAGCTATTGAAAAGTCGATTAACCTAGCCAATTTAGATTTGATAAGTTGTACAAACTCGAGAAGTTATGGGCCTTTGAAATTTGTAAAAATTTAAATTTTTGCAAATTCTTTCCAATTGCAAGAAATCTATCGCAATTATTGACTAACCGAGTGTAAAAATAGAATCAGGGCGACAAATTACATTAGAAATAATTACTTTGATTGATTCATAGCGATTGGTTTCGATTTTAGCATTTTTGAAAATTTTAATCGATTGAGAAGAAAAAAAAATTCGAAAATTTGCCATTTTCGAACGGCGTTTTATCATTTCATCGTAATCTGTCAGATTCGTATAACATAACGGTGCAATCTGATTTTGATTTGGACGCTTAGTTCCGAAGATATGACCACTCAAAATCTCTAAATTTTAATTTTTTCCATTAGAAAAACGTTTAAGTTTCTTATTTACTGCGTCCGGATTATTATTCTACCCTTCTCTGAAAGCCCTTCAAAAATCGATTAAAAAGATATCCATGGATACAATATAGCCTGAAAACTCGAATATCTATCGAGGGTTGAATTTTGCAAAAATCTGGATTTTTGTAAACTTCTTCGAAAAACTTTTATACTATGCCGAAATTTGACAGACCAAGTCCGAAAACGTGAAGAGCAAAACAAAATACATCAGAAAATGGTCTGTTTATGACCTAAAACGATTAATATTCGTGTGAGCAATAGATAAATGAAAAGGGTTATAAAAATTTTCACAAATTTTCGTCAAAATTGAAAACTCGAACTTTCTTGTTTGCACACTTAGGACTAGAATTTTACTACCGTACGAAAGCTATTGAAAAGTCGATTAACCTAGCCAATTTAGATTTGATAAGTTGTACAAACTCGAGAAGTTATGGGCCTTTGAAATTTGTAAAAATTTAAATTTTTGCAAATTCTTTCCAATTGCAAGAAATCTATCGCAATTATTAACTAACCGAGTGTAAAAATAGAATCAAGGCGACAAATTACATTAGAAAAAATTACTTTGATTGATTCATAGCGATTGGTTTCGATTTTAGCATTTTTGAAAATTTTAATCGATTGAGATAGAAAAAAAAATTCGAAAATTTGCCATTTTCGAACGGCGTTTTATCATTTCATCGTAATCTGTCAGATTCGTATAACATAACGGTGCAATCTGATTTTGATTTGGACGCTTAGTTCCGAAGATATGACCACTCAAAATCTCTAAATTTTAATTTTTTCCATTAGAAAAACGTTTAAGTTTCTTATTTACTGCGTTCGGATTATTATTCTAACCTTCTCTGAAAGCCCTTCAAAAATCGATTAAAAAGATATACATGGATACAATATAGCCTGAAAACTCGAATATCTATCGAGGGTTGAATTTTGCATAAATCTGGATTTTTGTAAACTTCTTCGAAAAACTTTTATACTATGCCGAAATTTGACAGACCAAGTCCGAAAACGTGAAGAGCAAAACAAAATACATCAAAAAATGGTCTGTTTATGACCTAAAACGATTAATATTCGTGTGAGCAATAGATAAATGAAAAGGGTTATAAAAATTTTCACAAATTTTCGTCAAAATTGAAAACTCGAACTTTCTTGTTTGCACACTTAGGACTAGAATTTTACTACCGTACGAAAGCTATTGAAAAGTCGATTAACCTAGCCAATTTAGATTTGATAAGTTGTTCAAACTCGAGAAGTTATGGGCCTTTGAAATTTGTAAAAATTTAAATTTTTGCAAATTCTTTCCAATTGCAAGAAATCTATCGCAATTATTGACTAACCGAGTGTAAAAATAGAATCAGGGCGACAAATTACATTAGAAAAAATTACTTTGATTGACTCATAGCGATTGGTGTCGATTTTAGCATTTTTGAAAATTTTAATCGATTGAGATAGAAAAATTTTTTCGAAAATTTGCCATTTTCGAAGAGCGTTTTATCATTTCATCCTAATCTGTCAGATTCGTATAACATAACGGTGCAATCGAATTTTGATTTGGACGCTTAGTTCCGAAGATATGACCGCTCAAAATCTTCAAATTTTAATTTTTTCCATTAGAAAAACGTTTAAGTTTCTTATTTACTGCGTCCGGATTATTATTCTACCCTTGCCTGAAAGCCCTTCGAAAATCGATTAAAATGATATGCTTGGATTCAATATAGCCTAAAAACTCGAATATCTATCGAGGTTTGAATTTTGCAAAAATCTGGATTTTTGTAAACTTCTTCGAAAAATTTTTATACTATGCCGAAATTTGACAGACCAAGTCCGAAAACGTGAAGAGCAAAACAAAATACATCAGAAAATGGTCTGTTTGACGACCTAAAACTATTAATATTCGTGTGAGCAATAGATAAATGAAAAGGGTTATAAAAATTTTCACAAATTTTCGTCAAAATTGAAAACTCGAACTTTCTTGTTTGCACACTTAGGACTAGAATTTTACTACCGTACGAAAGCTATTGAAAAGTCGATTAACCTAGCCAATTTAGATTTGATAAGTTGTACAAACTCGAGAAGTTATGGGCCTTTGAAATTTGTAAAAATTTAAATTTTTGCAAATTCTTTCCAATTGCAAGAAATCTATCGCAATTATTAACTAACCGAGTGTAAAAATAGAATCAAGGCGACAAATTACATTAGAAAAAATTACTTTGATTGATTCATAGCGATTGGTTCCGATTTTAGCATTTTTGAAAATTTTAATCGATTGAGATAGAAAAAAAATTTCGAAAATTTGCCATTTTCGAAGGGCGTTTTATCATTTCATCCTAATCTGTCAGATTCGTATAACATAACGGTGCAATCGAATTTTGATTTGGACGCTTAGTTCCGAAGATATGACCGCTCAAAATCTTCAAATTTTAATTTTTTCCATTAGAAAAACGTTTAAGTTTCTTATTTACTGCGTCCGGATTATTATTCTACCCTTGCCTGAAAGCCCTTCGAAAATCGATTAAAATGATATACTTGGATTCAATATAGCCTAAAAACTCGAATATCTATCGAGGTTTGAATTTTGCAAAAATCTGGATTTTTGTAAACTTCTTCGAAAAACTTTTATACTATGCCGAAATTTGACAGACCAAGTCCGAAAACGTGAAGAGCAAAACAAAATACATCAGAAAATGGTCTGTTTGACGACCTTAAACGATTGATATTCGTGTGAGCAATAGATCAATGAAAAGGGTTATAAAAATTTTCACAAATTTTCGTCAAAATTGAAAATTCGAACTTTCTTGTTTGCACACTTAGGACTATAATTTTACTACCGTACGAAAGCTATTGAAAAGTCGATTAACCTAGCCAATTTAGATTTGATAAGTTGTACAAACTCGAGAAGTTATGGGCCTTTGAAATTTGTAAAAATTTAAATTTTTGCAAATTCTTTCCAATTGCAAGAAATCTATCGCAATTATTGACTAACCGAGTGTAAAAATAGAATCAGGGCGACAAATTACATTAGAAAAAATTACTTTGATTGACTCATAGCGATTGGTTTCGATTTTAGCATTTTTGAAAATTTTAATCGATTGAGATAGAAAAAAAATTTCGAAAATTTGCCATTTTCGAAGGGCGTTTTATCATTTCATCCTAATCTGTTAGATTCGTATAACTTAACGGTGCAATCGGATTTTGATTTGGACGCTTAGTTCCGAAGATATGACCGCTCAAAATCTCTAAATTTTAATTTTTTCCATTAGAAAAACGTTTAAGTTTCTTATTTACTGCGTCCGGATTATTATTCTACCCTTGCCTGAAAGCTCTTCGAAAATCGATAAAAATGATATACTTGGATTCAATATAGATAAAAACTCGAATATCTATCGAGGTTTGAATTTTGCAAGAATCTGGATTTTTGTAAACTTTTTCGAAAAACTTTCATACTATGCCGAAATTTGACAGACCAAGTCCGAAAACGTGAAGAGCAAAACAAAATACATCAGAAAATGGTCTGTTTGACGACCTAAAACGATTAATATTCATGTGAGCAATAGATAAATGAAAAGGGTTATAAAAATTTTCACAAATTTTCGTCAAAATTGAAAATTCGAACTTTCTTGTTTGCACACTTAGGACTAGAATTTTACTACCGTACGAAAGCTATTGAAAAGTCGATTAGCCTAGCCAATTTAGATTTGATAAGTTGTACAAACTCGAGAAGTTATGGGCTTTTGAAATTTGTAAAAATTTAAATTTTTGCAAACTTTTTCAAATTACAAGAAATCTATCGCAATTATTAACTAACCGAGTGTAAAAATAGAATCAGGGCGACAAACTACATTAGAAAAAATTACTTTGATTGACTCATAGCGATTGGTTTCGATTTTAGCATTTTTGAAAATTTTAATCGATTGAGATAGAAAAAAAATTTCGAAAATTTGCCATTTTTGAAGGGCGTTTTATCATTTCATCCTAATCTGTCAGATTCGTATAACTTAACGGTGCAATCGGATTTTGATTTGGACGCTTAGTTCCGAAGATATGACCACTCAAAATCTCTAAATTTTTATTTTTTCCATTGGAAATTTGTTTAAGTTTCTTATTTACTGCGTCCGGATCATTATTCTACCCTTGCCTGAAAGCCCTTCGAAAATCGATTAAAATGATATACTTGGATTCAATATAGCCTAAAAACTCGAATATCTATCGAGGTTTGAATTTTGCAAAAATCTGGATTTTTGTAAACTTCTTCGAAAAACTTTCATACTATGCCGAAATTTGACAGACCAAGTCCGAAAACGTGAAGAGCGAAACAAAATACATCAGAAAATGGTCTGCTTGACGACCTAAAACGATTAATATTCATGTGAGCAATAGACAAATGAAAAGGGTTATAAAAATTTTCACAAATTTTCGTCAAAATTGAAAATTCGAACTTTCTTGTTTGCACACTTAGGACTAGAATTTTACTACCGTACGAAAGCTATTGAAAAGTCGATTAACCTAGCCAATTTAGATTTGATAAGTTGTACAAACTCGAGAAGTTATGGGCTTTTGAAATTTGTAAAAATTTAAATTTTTGCAAACTTTTTCAAATTGCAAGAAATCTATCGCAATTATTAACTAACCGAGTGTAAAAATAGAATCAGGGCGACAAATTACATTAGAAAAAATTACTTTGATTGACTCATAGCGATTGGTTTCGATTTTAGCATTTTTGAAAATTTTAATCGATTGAGATAGAAAAAAAAATTCGAAAATTTGCCATTTTCGAAGGGCGTTTTATCATTTCATCCTAATCTGTCAGATTCGTATAACTTAACGGTGCAATCGGATTTTGATTTGGACGCTTAGTTCCGAAGATATGACCACTCAAAATCTCTAAATTTTAATTTTTTCCATTAGAAAAACGTTTAAGTTTCTTATTTACTGCGTCCGGATGATTATTCTACCCTTGCCTGAAAGCTCTTCGAAAATCGATTAAAATGATATACTTGGATTCAATATAGCCTAAAAACTCGAATATCTATCGAGGTTTGAATTTTGCAAAAATCTGGATTTTTGTAAACTTTTTCGAAAAATTTTCATACTATGCCGAAATTTGACAGACCAAGTCCGAAAACGTGAAGTGCAAAACAAAATACATCAGAAAATGGTCTGTTTGACGACCTAAAACGATTAATATTCATGTGAGCAATAGATAAATGAAAAGAGTTATAAAAATTTTCACAAATTTTCGTCAAAATTGAAAATTCGAACTTTCTTGTTTGCACACTTAGGACTAGAATTTTACTACCGTACGAAAGCTATTGAAAAGTCGATTAACCTAGCCAATTTAGATTTGATAAGTTGTACAAACTCGAGAAGTTATGGGCTTTTGAAATTTGTAAAAATTTAAATTTTTGCAAACTTTTTCAAATTGCAAGAAATCTATCGCAATTATTAACTAACCGAGTGTAAAAATAGAATCAGGGCGACAAATTACATTAGAAAAAATTACTTTGATTGACTCATAGCGATTGGTTTCGATTTTAGCATTTTTGAAAATTTTAATCGTTTGAGATAGAAAAAAAATTTCAAAAATTTGCCATTTTCGAAGGGCGTTTTATCACTTCATCCTAATCTGTCAGATTCGTATAACATAACGGTGCAATCGAATTTTGATTTGGACGCTTAGTTCCGAAGATATGACCACTCAAAATCTCTAAATTTTAATTTTTTCCATTAGAAAAACGTTTAAGTTTCTTATTTACTGCGTCCGGATGATTATTCTACCCTTGCCTGAAAGCTCTTCGAAAATCGATTAAAATGATATACTTGGATTCAATATAGCCTAAAAACTCGAATATCTATCGAGGTTTGAATTTTGCAAAAATCTAAATTTTTGTAAACTTCTTCGAAAAACTTTTATACTATGCCGAAATTTGACAGACCAAGTCCGAAAACGTGAAGAGCAAAACAAAATACATCAGAAAATGGTCTGTTTGACGACCTAAAACGATTAATATTCGTATGAGCAATAGATAAATGAAAAGGGTTATAAAAATTTTCACAAATTTTTGTCAAAATTGATAATTCGAACTTTCTTGTTTGCACACTTAGGACTATAATTTTACTACCGTGCGAAAGCTATTGAAAAGTCGATTAACCTAGCCAATTTAGATTTGATAAGTTGTACAAACTCGAGAAGTTATGGGCTTTTGAAATTTGTAAAAATTTAAATTTTTGCAAACTTCTTCAAATTGCAAGAAATCTATCGCAATTATTAACTAACCGAGTGTAAAAATAGAATCAGGGCGACAAATTACATTAGAAAAAATTACTTTGATTGACTCATAGCGATTGGTTTCGATTTTAGCATTTTTGAAAATTTTAATCGATTGAGATAGAAAAAAAATTTCGAAAATTTGCCATTTTCGAAGGGCGTTTTATCACTTCATCCTAATCTGTCAGATTCGTATAACATAACGGTGCAATCGAATTTTGATTTGGACGCTTAGTTCCGAAGATATGACCACTCAAAATCTCTAAATTTTAATTTTTTCCATTAGAAAAACGTTTAAGTTTCTTATTTACTGCGTCCGGATGATTATTCTACCCTTGCCTGAAAGCTCTTCGAAAATCGATTAAAATGATATACTTGGATTCAATATAGCCTAAAAACTCGAATATCTATCGAGGTTTGAATTTTGCAAAAATCTGGATTTTTGTAAACTTTTTCGAAAAACTTTCATACTATGCCGAAATTTGACAGACCAAGTCCGAAAACGTGAAGAGCAAAACAAAATACATCAGAAAATGGTCTGTTTGACGACCTAAAACGATTAATATTCGTGTGAGCAATAGATAAATGAAAAGGGTTATAAGAATTTTCACAAATTTTCGTCAAAATTGAAAATTCGAACTTTCTTGTTTGCACACTTAGGACTATAATTTTACTACCGTACGAAAGCTATTGAAAAGTCGATTAACCTAGCCAATTTAGATTTGATAAGTTGTACAAACTCGAGAAGTTATGGGCCTTTGAAATTTATAAAAATTTAAGTTTTTGCAAATTCTTTCCAATTGCAAGAAATCTATCGCAATTATTGACTAACCGAGTGTAAAAATAGAATCAGGGCGACAAATTACATTAGAAAAAATTACTTTGATTGACTCATAGCGATTGGTTTCGATTTTAGCATTTTTGAAAATTTTAATCGATTGAGATAGAAAAAAAATTTCGAAAATTTGCCATTTTCGAAGGGCGTTTTATCATTTCATCCTAATCTGTCAGATTCGTATAACATAACGGTGCAATCGAATTTTGATTTGGACGCTTAGTTCCGAAGATATGGCCGCTCAAAATCTCCAAATTTTAATTTTTTCCATTAGAAAAACGTTTAAGTTTCTTATTTACTGCGTCCGGATTATTATTCTACCCTTGCCTGAAAGCCCTTCGAAAATCGATTAAAATGATATACTTGGATTCAATATAGCCTAAAAACTCGAATATCTATCGAGGTTTGAATTTTGCAAAAATCTGGATTTTTGTAAACTTCTTCGAAAAACTTTTATACTATGCCGAAATTTGACAGACCAAGTCCGAAAACGTGAAGAGCAAAACAAAATACATCAGAAAATGGTCTGTTTGACGACCTTAAACGATTGATATTCGTGTGAGCAATAGATCAATGAAAAGGGTTATAAAAATTTTCACAAATTTTCGTCAAAATTGAAAATTCGAACTTTCTTGTTTGCACACTTAGGACTATAATTTTACTACCGTACGAAAGCTATTGAAAAGTCGATTAACCTAGCCAATTTAGATTTGATAAGTTGTACAAACTCGAGAAGTTATGGGCCTTTGAAATTTGTAAAAATTTAAATTTTTGCAAATTCTTTCCAATTGCAAGAAATCTATCGCAATTATTGACTAACCGAGTGTAAAAATAGAATCAGGGCGACAAATTACATTAGAAAAAATTACTTTGATTGATTCATAGCGATTGGTTTCGATTTTAGCATTTTTGAAAATTTTAATCGATTGAGATAGAAAAAAAATTTCGAAAATTTGCCATTTTCGAAGGGCGTTTTATCATTTCATCCTAATCTGTCAGATTCGTATAACTTAACGGTGCAATCGGATTTTGATTTGGACGCTTAGTTCCGAAGATATGACCGCTCAAAATCTCTAAATTTTAATTTTTTCCATTAGAAAAACGTTTAAGTTTCTTATTTACTGCGTCCGGATTATTATTCTACCCTTGACTGAAAGCCCTTCGAAAATCGATTAAAATGATATACTTGGATTCAATATAGCCTAAAAACTCAAATATCTATCGAGGTTTGAATTTTGCAAAAATCTGGATTTTTGTAAACTTCTTCGAAAAACTTTTATACTATGCCGAAATTTGACAGACCAAGTCCGAAAACGTGAGGAGCAAAACAAAATACCTCAGAAAATGGTCTGTTTGACGACCTAAAACGATTAATATTCGTGTGAGCAATAGATAAATGAAAAGGGTTATGAGAATTTTCACAAATTTTCGTCAAAATTGAAAATTCGAACTTTCTTGTTTGCACACTTAGGACTAGAATTTTACTACCGTAGGAAGGCTACCAAAAATTCGATTAAATTTGTTAATTTACATTTGATAAGTTTGACATACTCAAGAAGTTATGGCCCTTTGAAATTTGCAAAAAATTTTGAACTTTTTTTCAATTAAAGGAAACCTATCCTGATGATTGATTAAGCGAGTTTAGAAATAGAAGCGGAGCGACAAATTACATTAGAATAATTTATTTTGATTGGCTTAGAGCGATTGGTTTCAAATTTATTATTTTTGAAAATTTTAATCGATTTATGTATGGAAGAAATTATACGATATTTCTATATTCGAAATATCTTGAAAATCGTAAGATTTTTGTGGGTTGAAACTTTTAAAATTATATGTGTTTTTGGTATTTCAGCAGTTCGCACGAGACCTATTATTTAAATGAACATATCATATGAAAAACGAGGTCTACGAAGCAAGTTACATTAGAAATTGCTACTTTCGTTGTGGCAGAACCGCTTATTTCTATCTTGATATTTCTAAAATATTTCAACCATTTAGGTAGATAACTTTGGAAACTTTTGTTAGGCCAATCTAACACAAAATTATATGATTCTATTTTAATGTCTAATAACCGTTCCCGAAAACCTAAACAAAAAATGTAAATAAAAGTTTTCTATGGTTCCTCAGAAGACAACCTGCGAATTTCAGCATCGACAGGTTTAATCATACGAAGCGATCGTATGTTGAGACGATCATTTTCAATTAACAATTTAAAGTTTATAACGATAGTAACCATTTTTTTATCAATACGCGAACGCTACTATTTACGAGTGTATACTAAAATGGACTCACCAGATCTTCCATCGACTGGAAAATCAAAGACAGCTGGACTCACCATCCATCCTTCCTTCTCCTTCGCCATTGTAGTTGGGACTTACTGAAATTAGAAAAAGCAGAAATTTTATTATTGATGTTAGAAGAATTTTGCAACAAGTAAACAAAATCTATTATCGCTCGGTTATTGAATTGTCGAACCGCAAATTCTCACCCTTGATAGCAATTCCTGAAGCTGTCTCGTCAGCCATCAGAAACAAAGCACCACACTGAATCTTTACCACTTCACTGCACACAGTAACTACACTTACGAATTCCATCCTGGAAAACACTAATTGAATTAGATATGTGGTGGCAAATGAGATTTGCAAGACTAATTAATGACTTTGTTTAATCAAACAAGTATAACAAATAAAGTGTTTTTTTTTCTTAATACAAAAAAAATTGTATTAAACATACCTTCTGATAGACGTCTTTAGAAGCTGGTAGATATTAAATTTCATTACAGGGTGCTTTGAAATTCTGAAAAGTTTATTTAATTTGTTATTTTGGATTAACATAAATCGAATCATTACTTACTTGGCAAAATTCCAATTATTAGAAATTCAGAGAATTTCAACCACAAAATTACGGGGACGACCAATCTTTCGGTTTGGAAACTGAAATCCATTTAGAATATCATTGAGAGTGCAGTTTATCAAGAGCATCTCTGACAGTCAAGATTTGGATCCATAAAAGCTTTATAAGATTACAAAGGTTTTGTCACTTTAGCAGGGATGATTAAAGTTTTCTGTAGGAAAACCCTAATTAACTTACAATTCCTGTAGTTAGATCGCGTCTAGTGTTAGACATTTTCAGAAATATAAAGAAAAAATGTTAACAAAACACCGGCAATTACGTAAAATATTAATATTTATTGTTTTTCATCCAACTGTGAGTTTACAAGCTACCCGTTTAGCTGACAGGTTGGTGAACTGATAAGCTAAACACGGTGCGAAAGAAGTAATTTTAAGCAGAGTTCGAGACGGTGATTAATCTGAGACTAACCCACTTGATTCTGGGGTGCATATGTTGAAGCAAAGCTAATAAACTCGGTGAAAATTAAGGAACCGATGTAAAGGAACCAAGCTTATCGACATTTTCAATATCACGGCCTCCTGTTGGATTATTTGCAGTGTCCAGGTCCAGTCGTAGATTTAAGATTATTAAGATTAAACATTTAAAAAAAAGCTGACAATAAAATACTCATGAGTTTTTTTTTAACCCGGCACACAGTCTCCCTGCTAATATTTTATAAAACTAAATGAGCGCCAGCGGGATTTTAAAGAGAGCACTTTCCGGTAGCAAAGTTGAGTCAACCGACAGAAAAAGAGAACAGCAACAGTCAAAAAACTCTTTGATTATATGATAAGAATTTTTTACATAAGTATACCGAAAAATCGCCTTACAAAATTATCGAACCTAAATTAACCAACTTAAAGGTATTTTGTTTTTCCGGGAATGCTAATTAGTTCTGGTTACGTTGAACAAAAGTGGTTAATTTGATGTCGTTCCTGCATGCATTAACACTAAAAAGCCATCGAATTGAGGCTCCTTCTTGTAAAAAATTTATAATCACGCGGCTCGAACATTAACTTAAAATTACAAGAAAATCAATTACTTACTTTATTTTTCAGTATTAGTTCAATGAGAGAGTGTTGAAATAGAAGAGAACTACCGTAACCACTGATCGACACTTGTAATACAAAAACACCCAAACATGGGACTAAAGTTTTTTTGTACAGTAACTTACACAATTTTCAAGTCTATTATATGTTCGGTTTTCGTAACAATTACAGTAATGCCAACCTATAAATTTTGATTTCTTCAAATCATGTACTGATTTTAACGTTTTAATTATTGCTTAATTATGATTATTATATTATGGTCATTACCGGGCTTCAGTACATTTGAAATTGCCGCGACAACCGCGCCAATTTGCTCGAACTAAAATTTGAAGTTTGACATTTAACAAACAGTCAAACTCTTAACCTCACTTCTGAACGAATAATTAAAATTTGTTTTCGGATCTTTCGTAGGGTGTAAAGCACCGAGATGGTAACGACACCGTTAAGCTGAATGTCTCAAAAGTTGTAATTCTTTTTGATTTCGCGGTAAGCTACTTTGCCTCCAGACTCTGCAATTTTAATGATGTTTGCGTTTCTTTAGGAATTAAAATCCTTCTATTGAACTTTTTAGTGTTTAATAGTCTTGCAATGGTAACTACATCTTTTAAAATGAAGACCTCATAATTTCTCTTTTCAATTTCGGCTATTGAGATACTCCAGACAAAGTTTATATTTGGATGCAGCATGAATATATCCATCAAAACAATTATTCGTTTCTCAAACTCGTGGTGTTTCTAGGAAAATGGCTAACAACAGTTTAGATGGGAAATTCTTCTTGATTCAAAATTCAAAATTACTCATTAATTTAAGAGTTACATGTGTTCAAATAAGACATTCGGTTCTACCGCAATAAGTTTACTAATATCATACTTTCAGAGCACTTTGATGGAAAATCATGAATTTAGAGTTAAATTCTTGTCATCCACATCATGTCCTCCAGTCTCCAGTTGATGTCCACATCCCACAAATCTCCTTTCAGACTAGAAACACTTGAAGCACTACACTACATTTATTATTTATATGCGTTTGGCGTTTGTTATACACGTTTGCATTAGTAGATGCGCAAAATCTAATTCAATGTTTGCAGGAAACACAAGAGATTAGATGGAATTTCTGAGTTATGGAGTTAAGAAGAAAGATGTGGCTTCCTCTAGGAAGAATTTTGTTCTTCTCCATCAATTTTTTTGCTATTACATTTAAGCTGTCTGTTGAAGTAATCCCATGTTTGGTTTTGTATTAGCCAAACTATTTGCAAGATTGGTAAAATTCATTTTAATAGACGTATTGTTAACGGTTCTAGCAGTCTACTCTATTCAGACTTCTTTTTTAACCAGTTCATTTGCTTACATTCTGTTTTCACTTAGTTTTAATAGTTACCCTTGTGGTTTAATCAAAATTTCAGTCCCAGTGGTTATTTAGATGAAGTAGTTACTAATTCTTGCTTTTATGATTTATGTTAATCACTTATTCAATTCAATATCTTTTAACTATGTTGTTTACTTGTCTTCTGTTTAAGAGCATACCATTAACTGATTAGTCTTTCTGAGATGGTTAATTAAACCATGTACAAAGGCCTGTGGCTTATTTATATGTTAGGATAGTCCCTTAGATTTTGTTAGTTCTAGCTGTGTTATGTTTAGATTTTTTTTCCAATGAAATTTTATTTGTGACCATAGAACACTTTTTTTATTACAAAACATTTGCTTTTATAAATCTCACCCCGATAGTTTTTTTTAGAAAATCACGTTCAACTTTATTGCAGTGTTAAGATTTGCTTTTAAAGCGTTAATTTACATTGTTAGGTAGAGAGAGGCAAGATCGTATTGGTTTCTTTTTCTTAAATAATTATTACTTTGATTTTGCCTTGAAATTTTAATATGTCCTCAAGGAGGTAAAGCTGAATCCACTGGCACTATTCATTTCCCGCTAGCTATTACGGTTTTTGAATTATTTATGAAGTTCTAATAAAAAAATTGTCAACGATGGTGTATTATTGGTTGCCTACATTTAGGGTGACAACATTGAATTTTGGAAATTTTAAATACTACTCGGAAAAATCTGAAAACCTCAATTCTTCATGGAAAAAAATCACTAATCTTAATAATGTTAATAGATTAATGCTAGTTATTTCGGTTCAAAAGATATTGCCGTTTTGACATTAACCACCTTAAGATCGATATTTCAAAAAGTAAACGAGCTACAAAGCAACTGACTGCTCTCCGATGTTCAGAATTCAATTCTACACCCGTGTGCAAAGTTTCATCAAGATCTGGAGATAAAAATATTTTTGCTCAAAAAAGATGGAAGGTTATAGTCTTACGATTTCTTCGCCGAAAAGTCGAAAAAAATATTTTTTTCCTCCGATCTTCATGAAATTTGGCACACAGATTGAGAATTGAATTTTGAATTCATTTCTACTGGCAGTTCCTACATGTTTCGTATAGTTTCCGAATAATCGACCTAAAAATTTTAAAAAGAAAATAATCAATTACTCGAAAAATTCGAAGTTTAGGAAAAAACTAATTACACTTTCCGATCTTGCGATTTTTTTCTATCCAACTTTTGCGGGATTTATATTTTTAGGATAAACTTTAAGAATCTCGAATATCTGTGAGGAGATCTTATCTAAAGTTTGCTACATGTGTTGTTAGGACCTATTCACTTGAAACTTTGCACATACATTCAGAATTAAATGTGAAACTCAATTCTGCAAGTTGTTCCGAAATTCTGGCGAAAGTTTTTCAATGATAGAACATCGAACTGCAAAAGATACAATTATTCATGACGTCTGAGGGGTAAGACATAAATAATTGCAGTAATAAATTTTGCGATTTTTTTTCTATCGATTTATGCAATTTCTATACTTTGGGAATAAACATTAAGAATTTCGGAAATTGTTTACAAAATTCAATTTACCCCCTGATGTACAGGCAGCACCACATACAGATCAGACTTTGACAGATAACCTCACTTTTCTATCTTTCTCAATTAGTTTATTTACTCATTAAGTCAACTGTTGTACGTGTTCAAAGAAGACATTTGGTTCTACCGCAATAAGTTTACTAATATCATCACTTTCAGAGCACTTTAATGGAAAATCATGAATTGAGAGTTAAATTCTTGTCATCCACATCATGTCCTCCAGTCTCCAGTTGATGTCCACATCCCACAAATCTCCTTCCAGACTAGAAACACTTGAAGCACTACACTACATTTATTATTTATATGCGTTTGGCGTTTGTTATACACGTTTGCATTAGTAGATGCGCAAAATCTAATTCAATGTTTGCAGGAAACACAAGAGATTAGGTGGAATTTCTGAGTTATGGAGTTAAGAAGAAAGATGTGGCTTCCTCTAGGAAGAATTTTGTTCTTCTCCATCAATTTTTTTGCTATTACATTTAAGCTGTCTGTTGAAGTAATCCCATATTAGGTTTTGTATTAGCCAAACTATTTGCAAGATTGGTAAAATTCATTTTAATAGGCGTATTGTTAACGGTTCTAGCGGTCTACTCTATTCAGACTTCTTTTTTAACCATTTCATTTGCTTACATTCTGCTTTCACTTAGTTTTAATAGTTACCCTTGTGGTTTAATCAAAGTTTCAGTCCCAGTGGTTATTTAGATGAAGTAGTTACTAATTCTTCCTTTTATGATTTATAATCACTTATTCAATTCAATAATTTTTTTCTGTTTAAGAGCATAACTATAACTGATTAGTCCTTCTGAGATGGTTAATTAAACCATGTTCAAAGGCCTGTGGCTTATTTATATGTTAGGATAGTCCCTTAGATTTTGTTAGTTCTAGCTGTGTTATGTTTAGATTTTTTGATTTCCAATGAAATTCTATTTCTGATGGAACACTTTTTTTATTACAATACATTTGCTTTTATAAATCCCACCCTGATAGTTCTTTTTCGAAAATCACGTACAACTTTATTGCAATGTTAAGATTTGTTTTTAAAGCGTTAATTTAAATTGTGAGGTAGAAAGAGCCAAGATCGTATTGGATTCTTTTTCTTAAATAATTATTACTTTGATTTTGCTTTGAAATTTTAATATGTCTCCAAGGAGATAAAACTGAATCCACAGGCACTATTCATTTCCCGCTAGCTATTACGGTTTTTGAATTACTCATGAAGTTCTAATAAAAAAATTGTCAACGATAGTGTATTATTGGTTGTTAATCGATTGAGATAGAAAAAAAACTTCGAAAATTTGCCATTTTCGAAGGGCGTTTTATCATTTCATCCTAATCTGTCAGATTCGTATAACATAACGGTGCAATCGGATTTTGATTTGGACGCTTAGTTCCGAAGATATGACCACTCAAAATCTCTAAATTTTAATTTTTTCCATTAGAAAAACGTTTAAGTTTCTTATTTACTGCGTCCGGATTATTTCTCTACCCTTGCCTGAAAGCCCTTCGAAAATCGATTAAAATGATATACTTGGATTCAATATAGCCTAAAAACTCGAATATCTATCGAGGTTTGAATTTTGCAAAAATCTGGATTTTTGTAAACTTCTTCGAAAAACTTTTATACTATGCCGAAATTTGACAGACCAAGTCCGAAAACGTGAAGAGCAAAACAAAATACATCAGAAAATGGTCTGTTTGACGACCTAAAACGATTAATATTCGTGTGAGCAATAGATGAATGAAAAGGGTTATAAAAATTTTCACAAATTTTTGTCAAAATTGAAAATTCGAACTTTCTTGTTTGCACACTTAGGACTAGAATTTTACTACCGTACGAAAGCTATTGAAAAGTCGATTAACCTAGCCAATTTAGATTTGATAAGTTGTACAAACTCGAGAAGTTATGGGCCTTTGAAATTTGTAAAAATTTAAATTTTTGCAAATTCTTTCCAATTGCAAGAAATCTATCGCAATTATTGACTAACCGAGTGTAAAAATAGAATCAGGGCGACAAATTACATTAGAAAAAATTACTTTGATTGATTCATAGCGATTGGTATCAATTTTAGCATTTTTAAAAATTTTAATCGATTGAGATAGAAAAAAAAATTCGAAAATTTGCCATTTTCGAAGGGCGTTTTATCATTTCATCCTAATCTGTCAGATTCGTATAACTTAACGGTGCAATCGGATTTTGATTTAGACGCTTAGTTCCGAAGATATGACCACTCAAAATCTCTAAATTTTAATTTTTTCCATTAGAAAAACGTTTAAGTTTCTTATTTACTGCGTCCGGATTATTATTCTACCCTTGCCTGAAAGCCCTTCGAAAATCGATTAAAATGATATACTTGGATTCAATATAGCCTAAAAACTCTAATATCTATCGAGGTTTGAATTTTGCAAAAATCTGGATTTTTGTAAACTTCTTCGAAAAACTTTTATACTATGCCGAAATTTGACAGACCAAGTCCGAAAACGTGAAGAGCAAGACAAAATACATCAGAAAATGGTCTGTTTGACGATCTAAAACGATTAATATTCGTGTGAGCAATAGATAAAAGAAAAGGGTTATAAAAATTTTCACAAATTTTCGTCAAAATTGAAAATTCGAACTTTCTTGTTTGCACACTTAGGACTAGAATTTTACTACCGTACGAAAGCTATTGAAAAGTCGATTAACCTAGCCAATTTAGATTTGATAAGTTGTACAAACTCGAGAAGTTATGGGCCTTTGAAATTTGTAAAAATTTAAATTTTTGCAAATTCTTTCCAATTGCAAGAAATCCATCGCAATTATTGACTAACCGAGTGTAAAAATAGAATCAGGGCGACAAATTACATTAGCAAAAATTACTTTGATTGATTCATAGCGATTGGTTTAGATTTTAGCATTTTTGAAAATTTTAATCGATTGAGATAGAAAAAAAAATTCGAAAATTTGCCATTTTCGAAGGGCGTTTTATCATTTCATCCTAATCTGTCAGATTCGTATAACTTAACGGTGCAATCGGATTTTGATTTGGACGCTTATTCCGAAGATATGACCACTCAAAATCTCTAAATTTTAATTTTTTCCATTGGAAAATTGTTTAAGTTTCTTATTTACTGCGTCCGGATTATTATTCTACCCTTGCCTGAAAGCCCTTCGAAAATCGATTAAAATGATATACTTGGATTCAATATAGCCTAAAAACTCGAATATCTATCGAGGTTTGAATTTTGCAAAAATCTGGATTTTTGTAAACTTCTTCGAAAAACTTTTATACTATGCCGAAATTTGACAGACCAAGTCCGAAAACGTGAAGAGCAAAACAAAATACATCAGAAAGTGGTCTGTTTGACGACCTAAAACGATTAATATTCGTGCGAGCAATAGATGAATGAAAAGGGTTATAAAAATTTTCACAAATTTTCGTCAAAATTGAAAATTCGAACTTTCTTGTTTGCGCACTTAGGACTAGAATTTTACTACCGTGCGAAAGCTATTGAAAAGTCGATTAACCTAGCCAATTTAGATTTGATAAGTTGTACAAACTCGAGAAGTTATGGGCCTTTGAAATTTGTAAAAATTTAAATTTTTGCAAACTCTTTCCAATTGCAAGAAATCCATCGCAATTATTGACTAACCGAGTGTAAAAATAGAATCAGGGCGACAAATTACATTAGAAAAAATTACTTTGATTGACTCATAGCGATTGGTTTCGATTTTAGCATTTTTGAAAATTTTAATCGATTGAGATAGAAAAAAAATTTCGAAAATTTGCCATTTTCGAAAGGCGTTTTATCATTTCATCCTAATCTGTCAGATTCGGATAACATAACGGTGCAATCGGATTTTGATTTGGACGCTTAGTTCCGAAGATATGACCACTCAAAATCTCTAAATTTTAATTTTTTCCATTGGAAAATTGTTTAAGTTTCTTATTTACTGCGTCCGGATTATTATTCTACCCTTGCCTGAAAGCCCTTCGAAAATCGATTAAAATGATATACTTGGATTCAATATAGCCTAAAAACTCGAATATCTATCGAGGTTTGAATTTTGCAAAAATCTGGATTTTTGTAAACTTCTTCGAAAAACTTTTATACTATGCCGAAATTTGACAGACCAAGTCCGAAAACGTGAAGAGCAAAACAAAATACATCAGAAAATGGTCTGTTTGACGACCTAAAACGATTAATATTCGTGTGAGCAATAGATGAATGAAAAGGGTTATAAAAATTTTCACAAATTTTCGTCAAAATTGAAAATTCGAACTTTCTTGTTTGCACACTTAGGACTAGAATTTTACTACCGTGCGAAAGCTATTGAAAAGTCGATTAACCTAGCCAATTTAGATTTGATAAGTTGTACAAACTCGAGAAGTTATGGGCCTTTGAAATTTGTAAAAATTTAAATTTTTGCAAACTCTTTCCAATTGCAAGAAATCTATCGCAATTATTGACTAACCGAGTGTAAAAATAGAATCAGGGCGACAAATTACATTAAAAAAAATTACTTTGATTGACTCATAGCGATTGGTTTCGATTTTAGCATTTTTGAAAATTTTAATCGATTGGGATAGAAAAAAAATTTCGAAAATTTGCCATTTTCGAAGGGCGTTTTATCATTTCATCCTAATCTGTCAGATTCGTATAACATAACGGTGCAATCGGATTTTGATTTGGACGCTTAGTTCCGAAAATATGACCACTCAAAATCTCTAAATTTTAATTTTTTCCATTAGAAAAACGTTTAAGTTTCTTATTTACTGCGTCCGGATTATTATTCTACCCTTGCCTGAAAGCCCTTCGAAAATCGATTAAAAAGATATACTTGGATTCAATATAGCCTAAAAACTCGAATATCTATCGAGGGTTGAATTTTGCAAAAATCTGGATTTTTGTAAACTTCTTCGAAAAACTTTTATACTATGCCGAAATTTGACAGACCAAGTCCGAAAACGTGAAGAGCAAAACAAAATACATCAGAAAATGGTCTGTTTGACGACCTAAAACGATTAATATTCGTGTGAGCAATAGATGAATGAAAAGGGTTATAAAAATTTTCACAAATTTTCGTCAAAATTGAAAATTCGAACTTTCTTGTTTGCACACTTAGGACTAGAATTTTACTACCGTGCGAAAGCTATTGAAAAGTCGATTAACCTAGCCAATTTAGATTTGATAAGTTGTACAAACTCGAGAAGTTATGGGCCTTTGAAATTTGTAAAAATTTAAATTTTTGCAAACTCTTTCCAATTGCAAGAAATCTATCGCAATTATTAACTAACCGAGTGTAAAAATAGAATCAGGGCGACAAAATACATTAAAGAAAATTACTTTGATTGACTCATAGCGATTGGTTTCGATTTTAGCATTTTTGAAAATTTTAATCGATTGAGATAGAAAAAAAATTTCGAAAATTTGCCATTTTCGAAGGGCGTTTTATCATTTCATACTAATCTGTCAGATTCGTATAACTTAACGGTGCAATCGGATTTTGATTTGGACGCTTAGTTCCGAAGATATGACCACTCAAAATCTCTAAATTTTAATTTTTTCCATTGGAAAATTGTTTAAGTTTCTTATTTACTGCGTCCGGATTATTATTCTACCCTTGCCTGAAAGCCCTTCGAAAATCGATTAAAATGATATACTTGGATTCAATATAGCCTAAAAACTCGAATATCTATCGAGGTTTGAATTTTGCAAAAATCTGGATTTTTGTAAACTTCTTCGAAAAACTTTTATACTATGCCGAAATTTGACAGACCAAGTCCGAAAACGTGAAGAGCAAAACAAAATACATCAGAAAATGGTCTGTTTGACGACCTAAAACGATTAATATTCGTGTGAGCAATAGATGAATGAAAAGGGTTATAAAAATTTTCACAAATTTTCGTCAAAATTGAAAATTCGAACTTTCTTGTTTGCACACTTAGGACTAGAATTTTACTACCGTGCGAAAGCTATTGAAAAGTCGATTAACCTAGCCAATTTAGATTTGATGAGTTGTACAAACTCGAGAAGTTACGGGCCTTTGAAATTTGTAAAAATTTAAATTTTTGCAAACTCTTTCCAATTGCAAGAAATCTATCGCAATTACTGACTAACCGAGTGTAAAAATAGAATCAGGGCGACAAATTACATTAGAAAAAATTACTTTGATTGACTCATAGCGATTGGTTTCGATTTTAGCATTTTTGAAAATTTTAATCGATTGAGATAGAAATTTTTTTTCGAAAATTTGCCATTTTCGAAGGGCGTTTTATCATTTCATCCTAATCTGTCAGATTCGTATAACATAACGGTGCAATCGGATTTTGATTTGGACGCTTAGTTCCGAAGATATGACCACTCAAAATCTCTAAATTTTAATTTTTTCCATTAGAAAAACGTTTAAGTTTCTTATTTACTGCGTCCGGATTATTGTTCTACCCTTGCCTGAAAGCCCTTCGAAAATCGATTAAAATGATATACTTGGATTCAATATAGCCTAAAAACTCGAATATCTATCGAGGTTTGAATTTTGCAAAAATCTGGATTTTTGTAAACTTCTTCGAAAAACTTTTATACTATGCCGAAATTTGACAGACCAAGTCCGAAAACGAGAAGAGCAAAACAAAATACATCAGAAAATGGTCTGTTTGACGACCTAAAACGATTAATATTCGTGTGAGCAATAGATAAAAGAAAAGGGTTATAAAAATTTTCACAAATTTTCGTCAAAATTGAAAATTCGAACTTTCTTGTTTGCACATTTAGGACTAGAATTTTACTACCGTACGAAAGCTATTGAAAAGTCGATTAACCTAGCCAATTTAGATTTGATAAGTTGTACAAACTCGAGAAGTTATGGGCCTTTGAAATTTGTAAAAATTTAAATTTTTGCAAACTCTTTCCAATTGCAAGAAATCTATCGCAATTATTGACTAACCGAGTGTAAAAATAGAATCAGGGCGACAAATTACATTAGAAAAAATTACTTTGATTGATTCATAGCGATTGGTTTAGATTTTAGCATTTTTGAAAATTTTAATCGATTGAGATAGAAAAAAAATTTCGAAAATTTGCCATTTTCGAAGGGCGTTTTATCATTTCATCCTAATCTGTCAGATTCGTATAACTTAACGGTGCAATCGGATTTTGATTTGGACGCTTAGTTCCGAAGATATGACCACTCAAAATCTCTAAATTTTAATTTTTTCCATTGGAAAATTGTTTAAGTTTCTTATTTACTGCGTCCGGATTATTATTCTACCCTTGCCTGAAAGCCCTTCGAAAATCGATTAAAATGATATACTTGGATTCAATATAGCCTAAAAACTCGAATATCTATCGAGGTTTGAATTTTGCAAAAATCTGGATTTTTGTAAACTTCTTCGAAAAACTTTTATACTATGCCGAAATTTGACAGACCAAGTCCGAAAACGTGAAGAGCAAAACAAAATACATCAGAAAATGGTCTGTTTGACGACCTAAAACGATTAATATTCGTGTGAGCAATAGATGAATGAAAAGGGTTATAAAAATTTTCACAAATTTTCGTCAAAATTGAAAATTCGAACTTTCTTGTTTGCACACTTAGGACTAGAATTTTACTACCGTGCGAAAGCTATTGAAAAGTCGATTAACCTAGCCAATTTTGATTTGATAAGTTGTACAAACTCGAGAAGTTATGGGCCTTTGAAATTTGTAAAAATTTAAATTTTTGCAAACTCTTTCCAATTGCAAGAAATCTATCGCAATTATTGACTAACCGAGTGTAAAAATAGAATCAGGGCGACAAATTACATTAAAAAAAATTACTTTGATTGACTCATAGCGGTTGGTTTCGATTTTAGCATTTTTGAAAATTTTAATCGATTGAGATAGAAAAAAAATTTCGAACATTTGCCATTTTCGAAGGGCGTTTTATCATTTCATCCTAATCTGTCAGATTCGTATAACTTAACGGTGCAATCGGATTTTGATTTGGACGCTTAGTTCCGAAGATATGACCACTCAAAATCTCTAAATTTTAATTTTTTCCATTGGAAAATTGTTTAAGTTTCTTATTTACTGCGTCCGGATTATTATTCTACCCTTGCCTGAAAGCCCTTCGAAAATCGATTAAAATGATATACTTGGATTCAATATAGCCTAAAAACTCGAATATCTATCGAGGTTTGAATTTTGCAAAAATCTGGATTTTTGTAAACTTCTTCGAAAAACTTTTATACTATGCCGAAATTTGACAGACCAAGTCCGAAAACGTGAAGAGCAAAACAAAATACATCAGAAAATGGTCTGTTTGACGACCTAAAACGATTAATATTCGTGTGAGCAATAGATGAATGAAAAGGGTTATAAAAATTTTCACAAATTTTCGTCAAAATTGAAAATTCGAACTTTCTTGTTTGCACACTTAGGACTAGAATTTTACTACCGTGCGAAAGCTATTGAAAAGTCGATTAACCTAGCCAATTTAGATTTGATAAGTTGTACAAACTCGAGAAGTTATGGGCCTTTGAAATTTGTAAAAATTTAAATTTTTGCAAACTTTTTCAAATTGCAAGAAATCTATCGCAATTATTGACTAACCGAGTGTAAAAATAGAATCAGGGCGACAAATTACATTAGAAAAAATTACTTTGATTGATTCATAGCGATTGGTTTAGATTTTAGCATTTTTGAAAATTTTAATCGATTGAGATAGAAAAAGAATTTCGAAAATTTGCCATTTTCGAAGGGCGTTTTATCATTTCATCCTAATCTGTCAGATTCGTATAACTTAACGGTGCAATCGGATTTTGATTTGGACGCTTAGTTCCGAAGATATGACCACTCAAAATCTCTAAATTTTAATTTTTTCCATTGGAAAATTGTTTAAGTTTCTTATTTACTGCGTCCGGATTATTATTCTACCCTTGCCTGAAAGCCCTTCGAAATTCGATTAAAATGATATACTTGGATTCAATATAGCCCAAAAACTCGAATATCTATCGAGGTTTGAATTTTGCAAAAATCTGGATTCTTGTAAACTTCTTCGAAAAACTTTTATACTATGCCGAAATTTTACAGACCAAGTCCGAAAACGTGAAGAGCAAAACAAAATACATCAGAAAATGGTCTGTTTGACGACCTAAAACGATTAATATTCGTGTGAGCAATAGATAAAAGAAAAGGGTTATAAAAATTTTCACAAATTTTCGTCAAAATTGAAAATTCGAACTTTCTTGTTTGCACATTTAGGACTAGAATTTTACTACCGTACGAAAGCTATTTGAAAAGTCGATTAACCTAGCCAATTTAGATTTGATAAGTTGTACAAACTCGAGAAGTTATGGGCCTTTGAAATTTGTAAAAATTTAAATTTTTGCAAACTCTTTCCAATTGCAAGAAATCTATCGCAATTATTGACTAACCGAGTGTAAAAATAGAATCAGGGCGACAAATTACATTAAAAAAAATTACTTTGATTGACTCATAGCGATTGGTTTCGATTTTAGCATTTTTGAAAATTTTAATCGATTGAGATAGAAAAAAAATTTCGAAAATTTGCCATTTTCGAAGGGCGTTTTATCATTTCATCCTAATCTGTCAGATTCGTGTAACTTAACGGTGCAATCGGATTTTGATTTGGACGCTTAGTTCCGAAGATATGACCACTCAAAATCTCTAAATTTTAATTTTTTCCATTGGAAAATTGTTTAAGTTTCTTATTTACTGCGTCCGGATTATTATTCTACCCTTGCCTGAAAGCCCTTCGAAAATCGATTAAAATGATATACTTGGATTCAATATAGCCTAAAAACTCGAATATCTATCGAGGTTTGAATTTTGCAAAAATCTGGATTTTTGTAAACTTCTTCGAAAAACTTTTATACTATGCCGAAATTTGACAGACCAAGTCCGAAAACGTGAAGAGCAAAACAAAATACATCAGAAAATGGTCTGTTTGACGACCTAAAACGATTAATATTCGTGTGAGCAATAGATGAATGAAAAGGGTTATAAAAATTTTCACAAATTTTCGTCAAAATTGAAAATTCGAACTTTCTTGTTTGCACATTTAGGACTAGAATTTTACTACCGTACGAAAGCTATTGAAAAGTCGATTAACCTAGCCAATTTAGATTTGATAAGTTGTACAAACTCGAGAAGTTATGGGCCTTTGAAATTTGTAAAAATTTAAATTTTTGCAAACTCTTTCCAATTGCAAGAAATCTATCGCAATTATTGACTAACCGAGTGTAAAAATAGAATCAGGGCGACAAATTACATTAGAAAAAATTACTTTGATTGATTCATAGCGATTGGTTTAGATTTTAGCATTTTTGAAAATTTTAATCGATTGAGATAGAAAAAAAATTTCGAAAATTTGCCATTTTCGAAGGGCGTTTTATCATTTCATCCTAATCTGTCAGATTCGTATAACTTAACGGTGCAATCGGATTTTGATTTGGACGCTTAGTTCCGAAGATATGACCACTCAAAATCTCTAAATTTTAATTTTTTCCATTAGAAAAACGTTTAAGTTTCTTATTTACTGCGTCCGGATTATTATTCTACCCTTGCCTGAAAGCCCTTCGAAAATCGATTAAAATGATATACTTGGATTCAATATAGCCTAAAAACTCGAATATCTATCGAGGTTTGAATTTTGCAAGAATCTGGATTTTTGTAAACTTCTTCGAAAAACTTTTATACTATGCCGAAATTTGACAGACCAAGTCCGAAAACGTGAAGAGCAAAACAAAATACATCAGAAAATGGTCTGCTTGACGACCTAAAACGATTAATATTCGTGTGAGCAATAGATGAATGAAAAGGGTTATAAAAATTTTCACAAATTTTCGTCAAAATTGAAAATTCGAACTTTCTTGTTTGCACACTTAGGACTAGAATTTTACTACCGTGCGAAAGCTATTGAAAAGTCGATTAACCTAGCCAATTTAGATTTGATAAGTTGTACAAACTCGAGAAGTTATGGGCCTTTGAAATTTGTAAAAATTTAAATTTTTGCAAACTCTTTCCAATTGCAAGAAATCTATCGCAATTATTGACTAACCGAGTGTAAAAATAGAATCAGGGCGACAAATTACATTAAAAAAAATTACTTTGATTGATTCATAGCGATTGGTTTAGATTTTAGCATTTTTGAAAATTTTAATCGATTGAGATAGAAAAAAAATTTCGAAAATTTGCCATTTTCGAAGGGCGTTTTATCATTTCATCCTCATCTGTCAGATTCGTATAACTTAACGGTGCAATCGGATTTTGATTTGGACGCTTAGTTCCGAAGATATGACCACTCAAAATCTCTAAATTTTAATTTTTTCCATTGGAAAATTGTTTAAGTTTCTTATTTACTGCGTCCGGATTATTATTCTACCCTTGCCTGAAAGCCCTTCGAAATTCGATTAAAATGATATACTTGGATTCAATTTAGCCTAAAAACTCGAATATCTATCGAGGTTTGAATTTTGCAAAAATCTGGATTTTTGTAAACTTCTTCGAAAAACTTTTATACTATGCCGAAATTTGACAGACCAAGTCCGAAAACGTGAAGAGCAAAACAAAATACATCAGAAAATGGTCTGTTTGACGACCTAAAACGATTAATATTCGTGTGAGCAATAGATAAAAGAAAAGGGTTATAAAAATTTTCACAAATTTTCGTCAAAATTGAAAATTCGAACTTTCTTGTTTGCACATTTAGGACTAGAATTTTACTACCGTACGAAAGCTATTTGAAAAGTCGATTAACCTAGCCAATTTAGATTTGATAAGTTGTACAAACTCGAGAAGTTATGGGCCTTTGAAATTTGTAAAAATTTAAATTTTTGCAAACTCTTTCCAATTGCAAGAAATCTATCGCAATTATTGACTAACCGAGTGTAAAAATAGAATCAGGGCGACAAATTACATTAAAAAAAATTACTTTGATTGACTCATAGCGATTGGTTTCGATTTTAGCATTTTTGAAAATTTTAATCGATTGAGATAGAAAAAAAATTTCGAAAATTTGCCATTTTCGAAGGGCGTTTTATCATTTCATCCTAATCTGTCAGATTCGTATAACTTAACGGTGCAATCGGATTTTGATTTGGACGCTTAGTTCCGAAGATATGACCACTCAAAATCTCTAAATTTTAATTTTTTCCATTGGAAAATTGTTTAAGTTTCTTATTTACTGCGTCCGGATTATTATTCTACCCTTGCCTGAAAGCCATTCGAAAATCGATTAAAATAATATACTTGGATTCAATATAGCCTAAAAACTCGAATATCTATCGAGGTTTGAATTTTGCAAAAATCTGGATTTTTGTAAACTTCTTCGAAAAACTTTTATACTATGCCGAAATTTGACAGACCAAGTCCGAAAACGTGAAGAGCAAAACAAAATACATCAGAAAATGGTCTGTTTGACGACCTAAAACGATTAATATTCGTGTGAGCAATAGATGAATGAAAAGGGTTATAAAAATTTTCACAAATTTTCGTCAAAATTGAAAATTCGAACTTTCTTGTTTGCACATTTAGGACTAGAATTTTACTACCGTACGAAAGCTATTGAAAAGTCGATTAACCTAGCCAATTTAGATTTGATAAGTTGTACAAACTCGAGAAGTTATGGGCCTTTGAAATTTGTAAAAATTTAAATTTTTGCAAACTCTTTCCAATTGCAAGAAATCTATCGCAATTATTGACTAACCGAGTGTAAAAATAGAATCAGGGCGACAAATTACATTAGAAAAAATTACTTTGATTGATTCATAGCGATTGGTTTAGATTTTAGCATTTTTGAAAATTTTAATCGATTGAGATAGAAAAAAAATTTCGAAAATTTGCCATTTTCGAAGGGCGTTTTATCATTTCATCCTAATCTGTCAGATTCGTATAACTTAACGGTGCAATCGGATTTTGATTTGGACGCTTAGTTCCGAAGATATGACCACTCAAAATCTCTAAATTTTAATTTTTTCCATTGGAAAATTGTTTAAGTTTCTTATTTACTGCGTCCGGATTATTATTCTACCCTTGCCTGAAAGCCCTTCGAAAATCGATTAAAATGATATACTTGGATTCAATATAGCCTAAAAACTCGAATATCTATCGAGGTTTGAATTTTGCAAAAATCTGGATTTTTGTAAACTTCTTCGAAAAACTTTTATACTATGCCGAAATTTGACAGACCAAGTCCGAAAACGTGAAGAGCAAAACAAAATACATCAGAAAATGGTCTGTTTGACGACCTAAAACGATTAATATTCGTGTGAGCAATAGATGAATAAAAAGGGTTATAAAAATTTTCACAAATTTTCGTCAAAATTGAAAATTCGAACTTTCTTGTTTGCACACTTAGGACTAGAATTTTACTACCGTGCGAAAGCTATTGAAAAGTCGATTAACCTAGCCAATTTTGATTTGATAAGTTGTACAAACTCGAGAAGTTGTGGGCCTTTGAAATTTGTAAAAATTTAAATTTTTGCAAACTCTTTCCAATTGCAAGAAATCTATCGCAATTATTGACTAACCGAGTGTAAAAATAGAATCAGGGCGACAAATTACATTAAAAAAAATTACTTTGATTGACTCATAGCGGTTGGTTTCGATTTTAGCATTTTTGAAAATTTTAATCGATTGAGATAGAAAAAAAATTTCGAAAATTTGCCATTTTCGAAGGGCGTTTTATCATTTCATCCTAATCTGTCAGATTCGTATAACTTAACGGTGCAATCGGATTTTGATTTGGACGCTTAGTTCCGAAGATATGACCACTCAAAATCTCTAAATTTTAATTTTTTCCATTGGAAAATAGTTTAAGTTTCTTATTTACTGCGTCCGGATTATTATTCTACCCTTGCCTGAAAGCCCTTCGAAAATCGATTAAAATGATATACTTGGATTCAATATAGCCTAAAAACTCGAATATCTATCGAGGTTTGAATTTTGCAAAAATCTGGATTTTTGTAAACATCTTCGAAAAACTTTTATACTATGCCGAAATTTGACAGACCAAGTCCGAAAACGTGAAGAGCAAAACAGAATACATCAGAAAATGGTCTGTTTGACGACCTAAAACGATTAATATTCGTGTGAGCAATAGATAAAAGAAAAGGGTTATAAAAATTTTCACAAATTTTCGTCAAAATTGAAAATTTGAACTTTCTTGTTTGCACACTTAGGACAAGAATCTTCCTACCGTACGAAAGCTATTGAAAAGTCGATTAACCTAGCCAATTTAGATTTGATAAGTTGTACAAACTCGAGAAGTTATGGGCTTTTGAAATTTGTAAAAATTTAAATTTTTGCAAACTTTTTCAAATTGCAAGAAATCTATTGCAATTATTAACTAACCGAGTGTAAAAATAGAATCAGGGCGACAAATTACATTAGAAAAAATTACTTTTATTGACTCATAGCGATTGGTTTCGATTTTAGCATTTTTGAAAATTTTAATCGATTGAGATAGAAAAAAAATTTCGAAAATTTGCCATTTTCGAAAGGCGTTTTATCACTTCATCCTAATCTGTCAGATTCGTAGAACATAACGGTGCAATCGAATTTTGATTTGGACGCTTAGTTCCGAAGATATGACCACTCAAAATCTCTAAATTTTAATTTTTTCCATTAGAAAAACGTTTAAGTTTCTTATTTACTGCGTCCGGATTATTATTCTACCCTTGCCTGAAAGCTCTTCGAAAATCGATTAAAATGATATACTTGGATTCAATATAGCCTAAAAACTCGAATATCTATCGAGGTTTGAATTTTGCAAAAATCTGGATTTTTGTAAACTTCTTCGAAAAACTTTTATACTATGCCGAAATTTGACAGACCAAGTCCGAAAACGTGAAGAGCAAAACAAAATACATCAGAAAATGGTCTGTTTGACGACCTAAAACGATTAATATTCGTGTGAGCAATAGATAAAAGAAAAGGGTTATAAAAATTTTCACAAATTTTCGTCAAAATTGAAAATTCGAACTTTCTTGTTTGCACATTTAGGACTAGAATTTTACTACCGTACGAAAGCTATTTGAAAAGTCGATTAACCTAGCCAATTTAGATTTGATAAGTTGTACAAACTCGAGAAGTTATGGGCCTTTGAAATTTGTAAAAATTTAAATTTTTGCAAACTCTTTCCAATTGCAAGAAATCTATCGCAATTATTGACTAACCGAGTGTAAAAATAGAATCAGGGCGACAAATTACATTAAAAAAAATTACTTTGATTGACTCATAGCGATTGGTTTCGATTTTAGCATTTTTGAAAATTTTAATCGATTGAGATAGAAAAAAAATTTCGAAAATTTGCCATTTTCGAAGGGCGTTTTATCATTTCATCCTAATCTGTCAGATTCGTATAACTTAACGGTGCAATCGGATTTTGATTTGGACGCTTAGTTCCGAAGATATGACCACTCAAAATCTCTAAATTTTAATTTTTTCCATTAGAAAAACGTTTAAGTTTCTTATTTACTGCGTCCGGATTATTATTCTACCCTTGCCTGAAAGCCCTTCGAAAATCGATTAAAATGATATACTTGGATTCAATATAGCCTAAAAACTCGAATATCTATCGAGGTTTGAATTTTGCAAGAATCTGGATTTTTGTAAACTTCTTCGAAAAACTTTTATACTATGCCGAAATTTGACAGACCAAGTCCGAAAACGTGAAGAGCAAAACAAAATACATCAGAAAATGGTCTGCTTGACGACCTAAAACGATTAATATTCGTGTGAGCAATAGATGAATGAAAAGGGTTATAAAAATTTTCACAAATTTTCGTCAAAATTGAAAATTCGAACTTTCTTGTTTGCACACTTAGGACTAGAATTTTACTACCGTACGAAAGTTATTGAAAAGTCGATTAACCTAGCCAATTTAGATTTGATAAGTTGTACAAACTCGAGAAGTTATGGGCCTTTGAAATTTGTAAAAATTTAAATTTTTGCAAATTCTTTCCAATTGCAAGAAATCTATCGCAATTATTGACTAACCGAGTGTAAAAATAGAATCAGGGCGACAAATTACATTAGAAAAAATTACTTTGATTGATTCATAGCGATTGGTTTCGATTTTAGCATTTTTGAAAATTTTAATCGATTGAGATAGAATAAAATTTTCGAAAATTTGCCATTTTCGAAGGGCGTTTTATCATTTCATCCTAATCTGTCAGATTCGTATAACATAACGGTGCAATCGGATTTTGATTTGGACGCTTAGTTCCGAAGATATGACCACTCAAAATCTCTAAATTTTAATTTTTTTCATTGGAAAATTGTTTAAGTTTCTTATTTACTGCGTCCGGATTATTATTCTACCCTTGCCTGAAAGCCCTTCGAAAATCGATTAAAATGATATACTTGGATTCAATATAGCCTAAAAACTCGAATATCTATCGAGGTTTGAATTTTGCAAAAATCTGGATTTTTGTAAACTTCTTCGAAAAACTTTTATACTATGCCGAAATTTGACAGACCAAGTCCGAAAACGTGAAGAGCAAAACAAAATACATCAGAAAATGGTCTGTTTGACGACCTAAAACGATTAATATTCGTGTGAGCAATAGATAAATGAAAAGGGTTATAAAAATTTTCACAAATTTTCGTCAAAATTGAAAATTCGAACTTTCTTGTTTGCACACTTAGGACTAGAATTTTACTACCGTACGAAAGCTATTGAAAAGTCGATTAACCTAGCCAATTTAGATTTGATAAGTTGTACAAACTCGAGAAGTTATGGGCCTTTGAAATTTGTAAAAATTTAAATTTTTGCAAATTCTTTCCAATTGCAAGAAATCTATCGCAATTATTGACTAACCGAGTGTAAAAATAGAATCAGGGCGACAAATTACATTAGAAAAAATTACTTTGTTTGATTCATAGCGATTGGTTTCGATTTAAGCATTTTTGAAAATTTTAATCGATTGAGATAGAAATTTTTTTTCGAAAATTTGCCATTATCGAAGGGCGTTTTATCATTTCATCCTAATCTGTCAGATTCGTATAACTTAACGGTGCAATCGGATTTTGATTTGGACGCTTAGTTCCGAAGATATGACCACTCAAAATCTCTAAATTTTAATTTTTTCCATTGGAAAATTGTTTAAGTTTCTTATTTACTGCGTCCGGATTATTATTCTACCCTTGCCTGAAAGCTCTTCGAAAATCGATTAAGATGATATACTTGGATTCAATATAGCCTAAAAACTCGAATATCTATCGAGGTTTGAATTTTGCAAAAATCTGGATTTTTGTAAACTTCTTCGAAAAACTTTTATACTATGCCGAAATTTGACAGACCAAGTCCGAAAACGTGAAGAGCAAAACAAAATACATCAGAAAATGGTCTGTTTGACGACCTAAAACGATTAATATTCGTGTGAGCAATAGATGAATGAAAAGGGTTATAAAAATTTTCACAAATTTTCGTCAAAATTGAAAATTCGAACTTTCTTGTTTGCACACTTAGGACTAGAATTTTACTACCGTGCGAAAGCTATTGAAAAGTCGATTAACCTAGCCAATTTAGATTTGATAAGTTGTACAAACTCGAGAAGTTATGGGCCTTTGAAATTTGTAAAAATTTAAATTTTTGCAAACTCTTTCCAATTGCAAGAAATCTATCGCAATTATTGACTAACCGAGTGTAAAAATAGAATCAGGGCGACAAATTACATTAGAAAAAATTACTTTGATTGATTCATAGCGATTGGTTTAGATTTTAGCATTTTTGAAAATTTTAATCGATTGAGATAGAAAAAAAATTTCGAAAATTTGCCATTTTCGAAGGGCGTTTTATCATTTCATCCTAATCTGTCAGATTCGTATAACATAACGGTGCAATCGGATTTTGATTTGGACGCTTAGTTCCGAAGATATGACCACTCAAAATCTCTAAATTTTAATTTTTTCCATTGGAAAATTGTTTAAGTTTCTTATTTACTGCGTCCGGATTATTATTCTACCCTTGCCTGAAAGCCCTTCGAAAATCGATTAAAATGATATACTTGGATTCAATATAGCCTAAAAACTCGAATATCTATCGAGGTTTGAATTTTGCAAAAATCTGGATTTTTGTAAACTTCTTCGAAAAACTTTTATACTATGCCGAAATTTGACAGACCAAGTCCGAAAACGTGAAGAGCAAAACAAAATACATCAGAAAATGGTCTGTTTGACGACCTAAAACGATTAATATTCGTGTGAGCAATAGATAAAAGAAAAGGGTTATAAAAATTTTCACAAATTTTCGTCAAAATTGAAAATTCGAACTTTCTTGTTTGCACACTTAGGACTAGAATTTTACTACCGTGCGAAAGCTATTGAAAAGTCGATTAACCTAGCCAATTTAGATTTGATAAGTTGTACAAACTCGAGAAGTTATGGGCCTTTGAAATTTGTAAAAATTTAAATTTTTGCAAACTCTTTCCAATTGCAAGAAATCTATCGCAATTATTGACTAACCGAGTGTAAAAATAGAATCAGGGCGACAAATTACATTAGGAAAAATTACTTTGATTGATTCATAGCGATTGGTTTAGATTTTAGCATTTTTGAAAATTTTAATCGATTGAGATAGAAAAAAAATTTCGAAAATTTGCCATTTTCGAAGGGCGTTTTATCATTTCATCCTAATCTGTCAGATTCGTATAACTTAACGGTGCAATCGGATTTTGATTTGGACGCTTAGTTCCGAAGATATGACCACTTAAAATCTCTAAATTTTAATTTTTTCCATTGGAAAATTGTTTAAGTTTCTTATTTACTGCGTCCGGATTATTATTCTACCCTTGCCTGAAAGCCCTTCGAAAATCGATTAAAATGATATACTTGGATTCAATATAGCCTAAAAACTCGAATATCTATCGAGGTTTGAATTTTGCAAAAATCTGGATTTTTGTAAACTTCTTCGAAAAACTTTTATACTATGCCGAAATTTGACAGACCAAGTCCGAAAACGTGAAGAGCAAAACAAAATACATCAGAAAATGGTCTGTTTGACGACCTAAAACGATTAATATTCGTGTGAGCAATAGATAAAAGAAAAGGGTTATAAAAATTTTCACAAATTTTCGTCAAAATTGAAAATTCGAACTTTCTTGTTTGCACACTTAGGACTAGAATTTTACTACCGTGCGAAAGCTATTGAAAAGTCGATTAACCTAGCCAATTTAGATTTGATAAGTTGTACAAACTCGAGAAGTTATGGGCCTTTGAAATTTGTAAAAATTTAAATTTTTGCAAACTCTTTCCAATTGCAAGAAATCTATCGCAATTATTGACTAACCGAGTGTAAAAATAGAATCAGGGCGACAAATTACATTAAAAAAAATTACTTTGACTCATAGCGATTGGTTTCGATTTTAGCATTTTAGAAAATTTTAATCGATTGAGATAGAAAAAAAATTTTGAAAATTTGCAATTTTCGAAGGGCGTTTTATCATTTCATCCTAATCTGTCAGATTCGTATAACTTAACGGTGCAATCGGATTTTGATTTGGACGCTTAGTTCCGAAGATATGACCACTCAAAATCTCTAAATTTTAATTTTTTCCATTGGAAAATTGTTTAAGTTTCTTATTTACTGCGTCCGGATTATTATTCTACCCTTGCCTGAAAGCCCTTCGAAAATCGATTAAAATGATATACTTGGATTCAATATAGCCTAAAAACTCGAATATCTATCGAGGTTTGAATTTTGCAAAAATCTGGATTTTTGTAAACTTCTTCGAAAAACTTTTATACTATGCCGAAATTTGACAGACCAAGTCCGAAAACGTGATGGGCAAGACAAAATAAATCAGAAAATAGTTTGTTTGACAACCTAAAACGATTAATATTTGTGTGAGCAATAGATAAATGAAAAGGGTTATAAAAATTTTCACAAATTTTCGTCAAAATTGAAAATTCGAACTTTCTTGTTTGCACACCTAGGACTAGAATTTTACTACCGTACGAAAGCTATTGAAAAGTCGATTAACCTAGCCAATTTAGATTTGATAAGTTGTACAAACTCGAGAAGTTATGGGCTTTTGAAATTTGTAAAAATTTAAATTTTTGCAAACTTTTTCAAATTGCAAGAAATCTATCGCAATTATTAACTAACCGAGTGTAAAAATAGAATCAGGGCGACAAATTACATTAGAAAAAATTACTTTGATTGACTCATAGCGATTGGTTTCGATTTTAGCATTTTTGAAAATTTTAATCGATTGAGATAGAAAAAAATTTTCGAAAATTTGCCATTTTCGAAGGGCGTTTTATCATTTCATCCTAATCTGTCAGATTCGTATAACATAACGGTGCAATCGGATTTTGATTTGGACGCTTAGTTCCGAAGATATGACCACTCAAAATCTCTAAATTTTAATTTTTTCCATTGGAAAATTGTTTAAGTTTCTTATTTACTGCGTCCGGATTATTATTCTACCCTTGCCTGAAAGCCCTTCGAAAATCGATTAAAATGATATACTTGGATTCAATATAGCCTAAAAACTCGAATATCTATCGAGGTTTGAATTTTGCAAAAATCTGGATTTTTGTAAACTTCTTCGAAAAACTTTTATACTATGCCGAAATTTGACAGACCAAGTCCGAAGACGTGAAGAGCAAAACAAAATACATCAGAAAATGGTCTGTTTGACGACCTAAAACGATTAATATTCGTGTGAGCAATAGATAAATGAAAAGGGTTATAAAAATTTCCACAAATTTTCGTCAAAATTGAAAATTCGAACTTTCTTGTTTGCACACTTAGGACTAGAATTTTACTACCGTACGAAAGCTATTGAAAAGTCGATTAACCTAGCCAATTTAGATTTGATAAGTTGTACAAACTCGAGAAGTTATGGGCCTTTGAAATTTGTAAAAATTTAAATTTTTGCAAATTCTTTCCAATTGCAAGAAATCTATCGCAATTATTGACTAACCGAGTGTAAAAATAGAATCAGGGCGACAAATTACATTAGAAAAAATTACTTTGTTTGATTCATAGCGATTGGTTTCGATTTTAGCATTTTTGAAAATTTTAATCGATTGAGATAGAAAAAAATTTTCGAAAATTTGCCAATTTCGAAGGGCGTTTTATCATTTCATCCTAATCTGTCAGATTCGTATAACTTAACGGTGCAATCGGATTTTGATTTGGACGCTTAGTTCCGAAGATATGACCACTCAAAATCTCTAAATTTTATTTTTTTCCATTGGAAAATTGTTTAAGTTTCTTATTTACTGCGTCCCGATTATTATTCTACCCTTGCCTGAAAGCCCTTCAAAAATCGATTAAAATGATATACTTGGATTCAATATAGCCTAAAAACTCGAATATCTATCGAGGTTTGAATTTTGCAAAAATCTGGATTTTTGTAAACTTCTTCGAAAAACTTTTATACTATGCCGAAATTTGACAGACCAAGTAGAAAAACGTGAAGAGCAAAACAAAATACATCAGAAAATGGTCTGTTTGACGACCTAAAACGATTAATATTCGTGTGAGCAATAGATAAATGAAAAGGGTTATAAAAATTTTCACAAATTTTCGTCAAAATTGAAAATTCGAACTTTCTTGTTTGCACACTTAGGACTAGAATTTTACTACCGTACGAAAGCTATTGAAAAGTCAATTAACCTAGCCAATTTAGATTTGATAAGTTGTACAAACTCGAGAAGTTATGGGCCTTTGAAATTTGTAAAAATTTAAATTTTTGCAAATTCTTTCCAATTGCAAGAAATCTATCGCAATTACTGACTAACCGAGTGTAAAAATAGAATCAGGGCGACACATTACATTAGAAAAAATTACCTTGTTTGATTCATAGCGATTGGTTTCGATTTTAGCATTTCTGAAAATTTTAATCGATTGAGATAGAAAAAAAATTTCGAAAATTTGCCATTTTCGAAGGGCGTTTTATCATTTCATCCTAATCTGTCAGATTCGTATAACTTAACGGTGCAATCGGATTTTGATTTGGACGCTTAGTTCCGAAGATGTGACCACTCAAAATCTCTAAATTTTATTTTTTTCCATTGGAAAATTGTTTAAGTTTCTTATTTACTGCGTCCCGATTATTATTCTACCCTTGCCTGAAAGCCCTTCAAAAATCGATTAAAATGATATACTTGGATTCAATATAGCCTAAAAACTCGAATGTCTATCGAGGTTTGAATTTTGCAAAAATCTGGATTTTTGTAAACTTCTTCGAAAAACTTTTATACTATGCCGAAATTTGACAGACCAAGTCCGAAAACGTGAAGAGCAAAACAAAATACATCAGAAAATGGTCTGTTTGACGACCTAAAACGATTAATATTCGTGTGAGCAATAGATAAATGAAAAGGGTTATAAAAATTTTCACAAATTTTCGTCAAAATTGAAAATTCGAACTTTCTTGTTTGCACACTTAGGACTAGAATCTTACTACCGTACGAAAGCTATTGAAAAGTCGATTAACCTAGCCAATTTAGATTTGATAAGTTGTACAAACTCGAGAAGTTATGGGCCTTTGAAATTTGTAAAAATTTAAATTTTTGCAAATTCTTTCCAATTGCAAGAAATCTATCGCAATTATTGACTAACCGAGTGTAAAAATAGAATCAGGGCGACAAATTACATTAGAAAAAATTACTTTGTTTGATTCATAGCGACTGGTTTCGATTTTAGCATTTTTGAAAATTTTAATCGATTGAGATAGAAAAAAATTTTCGAAAATTTGCCATTTTCGAAGGGCGTTTTATCATTTCATCCTAATCTGTTAGATTCGTATAACTTAACGGTGCAATCGGATTTTGATTTGGACGCTTAGTTCCGAAGATATGACCACTCAAAATCTCTAAATTTTAATTTTTTCCATTGGAGAATTGTTTAAGTTTCTTATTTACTGCGTCCCGATTATTATTCTACCCTTGCCTGAAAGCCCTTCAAAAATCGATTAAAATCATATACTTTGATTCAATATAGCCTAAAAACTCAAATATCTATCGAGGTTTGAATTTTGCAAAAATCTGGATTTTTGTAAACTTCTTCGAAAAACTTTTATACGATGCCGAAATTTGACGGACCAAGTCCAAAAACGTGAAGAGCAAAACAAAATACATCAGAAAATGGTCTGTTTGACGACCTAAAACGATTAATATTCGTGTGAGCAATAGATAAATGAAAAGGGTTATAAAAATTTTCACAAATTTTCATCAAAATTGAAAATTCGAACTTTCTTGTTTGCACACTTAGGACTAGAATTTTACTACCGTACGAAAGCTATTGAAAAGTCGATTAACCTAGCCAATTTAGATTTGATAAGTTGTACAAACTCGAGAAGTTATGGGCCTTTGAAATTTGTAAAAATTTAAATTTTTGCAAATTCTTTCCAATTGCAAGAAATCTATCGCAATTATTGACTAACCGAGTGTAAAAATAGAATCAGGGCGACAAATTACATTACAAAAAATTACTTTGTTTGATTCATAGCGACTGGTTTCGATTTTAGCATTTTTGAAAATTTTAATCGATTGAGATAGAAAAAAAATTTCGAAAATTTGCCATTTTCGAAGGGCGTTTTATCATTTCATCCTAATCTGTTAGATTCGTATAACTTAACGGTGCAATCGGATTTTGATTTGGACGCTTAGTTCCGAAGATATGACCACTCAAAATCTCTAAATTTTAATTTTTTTCCATTGGAGAATTGTTTAAGTTTCTTATTTACTGCGTCCCGATTATTATTCTACCCTTGCCTGAAAGCCCTTCAAAAATCGATTAAAATCATATACTTTGATTCAATATAGCCTAAAAACTCAAATATCTATCGAGGTTTGAATTTTGCAAAAATCTGGATTTTTGTAAACTTCTTCGAAAAACTTTTATACGATGCCGAAATTTGACGGACCAAGTCCAAAAACGTGAAGAGCAAAACAAAATACATCAGAAAATGGTCTGTTTGACGACCTAAAACGATTAATATTCGTGTGAGCAATAGATAAATGAAAAGGGTTATAAAAATTTTCACAAATTTTCATCAAAATTGAAAATTCGAACTTTCTTGTTTGCACACTTAGGACTAGAATTTTACTACCGTACGAAAGCTATTGAAAAGTCGATTAACCTAGCCAATTTAGATTTGATAAGTTGTACAAACTCGAGAAGTTATGGGCTTTTGAAATTTGTAAAAATTTAAATTTTTGCAAACTTTTTCAAATTGCAAGAAATCTATCGCAATTATTAACTAACCGAGTGTAAAAATAGAATCAGGGCGACAAATTACATTAGAAAAAATTACTTTGTTTGATTCATAGCGATTGGTTTCGATTTTAGCATTTTTGAAAATTTTAATCGATTGAGATAGAAAAAAAATTTCGAAAATTTGCCATTTTCGAAGGGCGTTTTATCATTTCATCCTAATCTGTCAGATTCGTATAACTTAACGGTGCAATCGGATTTTGATTTGGACGCTTAGTTCCGAAGATATGACCACTCAAAATCTCTAAATTTTATTTTTTTCCATTGGAAAATTGTTTAAGTTTCTTATTTACTGCGTCCCGATTATTATTCTACCCTTGCCTGAAAGCCCTTCAAAAATCGATTAAAATGATATACTTGGATTCAATATAGCCCAAAAACTCGAATATCTATCGAGGTTTGAATTTTGCAAAAATCTGGATTTTTGTCAACTTCTTCGAAAAACTTTTATACTATGCCGAAATTTGACAGACCAAGTCCGAAAACGTGATGGGCAAGACAAAATACATCAGAAAATGGTTTGTTTGACAACCTAAAACGATTAATATTTGTGTGAGCAATAGATAAATGAAAAGGGTTATAAAAATTTTCACAAATTTTCGTCAAAATTGAAAATTCGAACTTTCTTGTTTGCACACCTAGGACTAGAATTTTCCTACCGTACGAAAGCTATTGAAAAGTCGATTAACCTAGCCAATTTAGATTTGATAAGTTATACAAACTCGAGAAGTTATGGGCTTTTCAAATTTGTAAAAATTCAAATTTTTGCAAACTTTTTCAAATTGCAAGAAATCTATCGCAATTATTAACTAACCGAGTGTAAAAATAGAATCAGGGCGACAAATTACATTAGAAAAAATTACTTTGATTGACTCATAGCGATTGGTTTCGATTTTAGCATTTTTGAAAATTTTAATCGATTGAGATAGAAAAAAAATTTCGAAAATTTGCCATTTTCGAAGGGCGTTTTATCACTTCATCCTAATCTGTCAGATTCGTAGAACATAACGGTGCAATCGAATTTTGATTTGGACGCTTAGTTCCGAAGATATGACCACTCAAAATCTCTAAATTTTAATTTTTTCCATTAGAAAAACGTTTAAGTTTCTTATTTACTGCGTCCGGATTATTATTCTACCCTTGCCTGAAAGCTCTTCGAAAATCGATTAAAATGATATACTTGGATTCAATATAGCCTAAAAACTCGAATATCTATCGAGGTTTGAATTTTGCAAAAATCTTGATTTTTGTAAACTTCTTCGAAAAACTTTTATACTATGCCGAAATTTGACAGACCAAGTCCGAAAACGTGATGGGCAAGACAGAATACATCAGAAAATGGTTTGTTTGACAACCTAAAACGATTAATATTTGTGTGAGCAATAGATAAATGAAAAGGGTTATAAAAATTTTCACAAATTTTCGTCAAAATTGAAAATTCGAACTTTCTTGTTTGCACACCTAGGACTAGAATTTTACTACCGTACGAAAGCTATTGAAAAGTCGATTAACCTAGCCAATTTAGATTTGATAAGTTGTACAAACTTGAGAAGTTATGGGCTTTTGAAATTTGTAAAAATTTAAATTTTTGCAAACTTTTTCAAATTGCAAGAAATCTATCGCAATTATTAACTAACCGAGTGTAAAAATAGAATCAGGGCGACAAATTACATTAGAAAAAATTACTTTGATTGACTCATAGCGATTGGTTTCGATTTTAGCATTTTTGAAAATTTTATCGATTGAGATAGAAAAAAAATTTCGAAAATTTGCCATTTTCGAAGGGCGTTTTATCACTTCATCCTAATCTGTCAGATTCGTAGAACATAACGGTGCAATCGAATTTTGATTTGGACGCTTAGTTCCGAAGATATGACCACTCAAAATCTCTAAATTTTAATTTTTTCCATTAGAAAAACGTTTAAGTTTCTTATTTACTGCGTCCGGATTATTATTCTACCCTTGCCTGAAAGCTCTTCGAAAATCGATTAAAATGATATACTTGGATTCAATATAGCCTAAAAACTCGAATATCTATCGAGGTTTGAATTTTGCAAAAATCTGGATTTTTGTAAACTTCTTCGAAAAACTTTTATACTATGCCGAAATTTGACAGACCAAGTCCGAAAACGTGAAGAGCAAAACAAAATACATCAGAAAATGGTCTGTTTGACGACCTAAAACGATTAATATTCGTGTGAGCAATAGATAAAAGAAAAGGGTTATAAAGATTTTCACAAATTTTCGTCAAAATTGAAAATTCGAACTTTCTTGTTTGCACACTTAGGACTAGAATTTTACTACCGTGCGAAAGCTTTTGAAAAGTCGATTAACCTAGCCAATTTAGATTTGATAAGTTGTACAAACTCGAGAAGTTATGGGCCTTTGAAATTTGTAAAAATTTAAATTTTTGCAAACTCTTTCCAATTGCAAGAAATCTATCGCAATTATTGACTAACCGAGTGTAAAAATAGAATCAGGGCGACAAATTACATTAAAGAAAATTACTTTGATTGATTCATAGCGATTGGTTTCGATTTTAGCATTTTTGAAAATTTTAATCGATTGAGATAGAAAAAAAATTTCGAAAATTTGCCATTTTCGAAGGGCGTTTTATCATTTCATCCTAATCTGTCAGATTCGTATAACTTAACGGTGCAATCGGATTTTGATTTGGACGCTTAGTTCCGAAGATATGACCACTCAAAATCTCTAAATTTTAATTTTTTCCATTAGAAAAACGTTTAAGTTTCTTATTTACTGCGTCCGGATTATTATTCTACCCTTGCCTGAAAGCCCTTCGAAAATCGATTAAAAAGATATACTTGGATTCAATATAGCCTAAAAACTCGAATATCTATCGAGGGTTGAATTTTGCAAAAATCTGGATTTTTGTAAACTTCTTCGAAAAACTTTTATACTATGCCGAAATTTGACAGACCAAGTCCGAAAACGTGAAGAGCAAAACAAAATACATCAGAAAATGGTCTGTTTGACGACCTAAAACGATTAATATTCGTGTGAGCAATAGATAAAAGAAAAGGGTTATAAAAATTTTCACAAATTTTCGTCAAAATTGAAAATTCGAACTTTCTTGTTTGCACACTTAGGACTAGAATTTTACTACCGTACGAAAGCTATTGAAAAGTCGATTAACCTAGCCAATTTAGATTTGATAAGTTGTACAAACTCGAGAAGTTATGGGCCTTTGAAATTTGTAAAAATTTAAATTTTTGCAAATTCTTTCCAATTGCAAGAAATCTATCGCAATTATTGACTAACCGAGTGTAAAAATAGAATCAGGGCGACAAATTACATTAGAAAAAATTACTTTGATTGATTCATAGCGGTTGGTATCGATTTTAGCATTTTTGAAAATTTTAATCGATTGAGATAGAAAAAAAATTTCGAAAATTTGCCATTTTCGAAGGGCGTTTCATCATTTCATCCTAATCTGTCAGATTCGTATAACTTAACGGTGCAATCGGATTTTGATTTGGACGCTTAGTTCCGAAGATATGACCACTCAAAATCTCTAAATTTTAATTTTTTCCATTAGAAAAACGTTTAAGTTTCTTATTTACTGCGTCCGGATTATTATTCTACCCTTGCCTGAAAGCCCTTCGAAAATCGATTAAAATGATATACTTGGATTCAATATAGCCTAAAAACTCGAATATCTATCGAGGTTTGAATTTTGCAAAAATCTGGATTTTTGTAAACTTCTTCGAAAAACTTTTATACTATGCCGAAATTTGACAGACCAAGTCCGAAAACGTGAAGAGCAAAACAAAATACATCAGAAAATGGTCTGTTTGACGACCTAAAACGATTAATATTCGTGTGAGCAATAGATAAATGAAAAGGGTTATAAAAATTTTCACAAATATTCGTCAAAATTGAAAATTCGAACTTTCTTGTTTGCACACTTAGGACTAGAATTTTACTACCGTGCGAAAGCTATTGAAAAGTCGATTAACCTAGCCAATTTAGATTTGATAAGTTGTACAAACTCGAGAAGTTATGGGCCTTTGAAATTTGTAAAAATTTAAATTTTTGCAAACTCTTTCCAATTGCAAGAAATCTATCGCAATTATTGACTAACCGAGTGTAAAAATAGAATCAGGGCGACAAATTACATTAGAAAAAATTACTTTGTTTGATTCATAGCGATTGGTTTCGATTTTAGCATTTTTGAAAATTTTAATCGATTGAGATAGAAAAAAAATTTCGAAAATTTGCCATTTTCGAAGGGCGTTTTATTACTTCATCCTAATCTGTCAGATTCGTAGAACATAACGGTGCAATCGAATTTTGATTTGGACGCTTAGTTCCGAAGATATGACCACTCAAAATCTCTAAATTTTAATTTTTTCCATTGGAAAATTGTTTAAGTTTCTTATTTACTGCGTCCGGATTATTATTCTACCCTTGCCTGAAAGCCCTTCGAAAATCGATTAAAATGATATACTTGGATTCAATATAGCCTAAAAACTCGAATATCTATCGAGGTTTGAATTTTGCAAAAATCTGGATTTTTGTAAACTTCTTCGAAAAACTTTTATACTATGCCGAAATTTGACAGACCAAGTCCGAAAACGTGAAGAGCAAAACAAAATACATCAGAAAATGGTCTGTTTGACGAAATAAAACGATTAATATTCGTGTGAGCAATAGATGAATGAAAAGGGTTATAAAAATTTTCACAAATTTTCGTCAAAATTGAAAATTCGAACTCTCTTGTTTGCACACTTAGGACTAGAATTTTACTACCGTACGAAAGCTATTGAAAAGTCGATTAACCTAGCCAATTTAGATTTGATAAGTTGTACAAACTCGAGAAGTTATGGGCCTTTGAAATTTGTAAAAATTTAAATTTTTGCAAATTCTTTCCAATTGCAAGAAATCCATCGCAATTATTGACTAACCGAGTGTAAAAATAGAATCAGGGCGACAAATTACATTAGCAAAAATTACTTTGATTGATTCATAGCGATTGGTTTAGATTTTAGCATTTTTGAAAATTTTAATCGATTGAGATAGAAAAAAAAATTCGAAAATTTGCCATTTTCGAAGGGCGTTTTATCATTTCATCCTAATCTGTCAGATTCGTATAACTTAACGGTGCAATCGGATTTTGATTTGGACGCTTAGTTCCGAAGATATGACCACTCAAAATCTCTAAATTTTAATTTTTTCCATTGGAAAATTGTTTAAGTTTCTTATTTACTGCGTCCGGATTATTATTCTACCCTTGCCTGAAAGCCCTTCGAAAATCGATTAAAATGATATACTTGGATTCAATATAGCCTAAAAACTCGAATATCTATCGAGGTTTGAATTTTGCAAAAATCTGGATTTTTGTAAACTTCTTCGAAAAACTTTTATACTATGCCGAAATTTGACAGACCAAGTCCGAAAACGTGAAGAGCAAAACAAAATACATCAGAAAATGGTCTGTTTGACGACCTAAAACGATTAATATTCGTGTGAGCAATAGATAAATGAAAAGGGTTATAAAAATTTTCACAAATATTCGTCAAAATTGAAAATTCGAACTTTCTTGTTTGCACACTTAGGACTAGAATTTTACTACCGTGCGAAAGCTATTGAAAAGTCGATTAACCTAGCCAATTTAGATTTGATAAGTTGTACAAACTCGAGAAGTTATGGGCCTTTGAAATTTGTAAAAATTTAAATTTTTGCAAACTCTTTCCAATTGCAAGAAATCTATCGCAATTATTGACTAACCGAGTGTAAAAATAGAATCAGGGCGACAAATTACATTAGAAAAAATTACTTTGTTTGATTCATAGCGATTGGTTTCGATTTTAGCATTTTTGAAAATTTTAATCGATTGAGATAGAAAAAAAATTTCGAAAATTTGCCATTTTCGAAGGGCGTTTTATTACTTCATCCTAATCTGTCAGATTCGTAGAACATAACGGTGCAATCGAATTTTGATTTGGACGCTTAGTTCCGAAGATATGACCACTCAAAATCTCTAAATTTTAATTTTTTCCATTGGAAAATTGTTTAAGTTTCTTATTTACTGCGTCCGGATTATTATTCTACCCTTGCCTGAAAGCCCTTCGAAAATCGATTAAAATGATATACTTGGATTCAATATAGCCTAAAAACTCGAATATCTATCGAGGTTTGAATTTTGCAAAAATCTGGATTTTTGTAAACTTCTTCGAAAAACTTTTATACTATGCCGAAATTTGACAGACCAAGTCCGAAAACGTGAAGAGCAAAACAAAATACATCAGAAAATGGTCTGTTTGACGACCTAAAACGATTAATATTCGTGTGAGCAATAGATAAATGAAAAGGGTTATAAAAATTTTCACAAATTTTCGTCAAAATTGAAAATTCGAACTTTCTTGTTTGCACACTTAGGACTAGAATTTTACTACCGTACGAAAGCTATTGAAAAGTCGATTAACCTAGCCAATTTAGATTTGATAAGTTGTACAAACTCGAGAAGTTATGGGCCTTTGAAATTTGTAAAAATTTAAATTTTTGCAAATTCTTTCCAATTGCAAGAAATCTATCGCAATTATTGACTAACCGAGTGTAAAAATAGAATCAGGGCGACAAATTACATTAGAAAAAATTACTTTGTTTGATTCATAGCGATTGGTTTCGATTTAAGCATTTTTGAAAATTTTAATCGATTGAGATAGAAATTTTTTTTCGAAAATTTGCCATTATCGGAGGGCGTTTTATCATTTCATCCTAATCTGTCAGATTCGTATAACTTAACGGTGCAATCGGATTTTGATTTGGACGCTTAGTTCCGAAGATATGACCACTCAAAATCTCTAAATTTTAATTTTTTCCATTGGAAAATTGTTTAAGTTTCTTATTTACTGCGTCCCGATTATTATTCTACCCTTGCCTGAAAGCCCTTGAAAAATCGATTAAAATGATATACTTCGATTCAATATAGCCTAAAAACTCAAATATCTATCGAGGTTTGAATTTTGCAAAAATCTGGATTTTTGTAAACTTCTTCGAAAAACTTTTATACTATGCCGAAATTTGACAGACCAAGTCCGAAAACGTGAAGATCAAAACAAAATACATCAGAAAATGGTCTGTTTGACGACCTAAAACGATTAATATTCGTGTGAGCAATAGATAAAAGAAAAGGGTTATAAAAATTTTCACAAATTTTCGTCAAAATTGAAAATTCGAACTTTCTTGTTTGCACACTTAGGACTAGAATTTTACTACCGTACGAAAGCTATTGAAAAGTCGATTAACCTAGCCAATTTAGATTTGATAAGTTGTACAAACTCGAGAAGTTATGGGCCTTTGAAATTTGTAAAAATTTAAATTTTTGCAAATTCTTTCCAATTGCAAGAAATCTATCGCAATTATTGACTAACCGAGTGTAAAAATAGAATCAGGGCGACAAATTACATTAGAAAAAATTACTTTGATTGATTCATAGCGATTGGTTTCGATTTTAGCATTTTTGAAAATTTTAATCGATTGAGATAGAAAAAAAATTTCGAAAATTTGCCATTTTCGAAGGGCGTTTTATCATTTCATCCTAATCTGTCAGATTCGTATAACATAACGGTGCAATCGGATTTTGATTTGGACGCTTAGTTCCGAAGATATGACCACTCAAAATCTCTAAATTTTAATTTTTTCCATTGGAAAATTGTTTAAGTTTCTTATTTACTGCGTCCGGATTATTATTCTACCCTTGCCTGAAAGCCCTTCGAAAATCGATTAAAAAGATATACTTGGATTCAATATAGCCTAAAAACTCGAATATCTATCGAGGTTTGAATTTTGCAAAAATCTGGATTTTTGTAAACTTCTTCGAAAAACTTTTATACTATGCCGAAATTTGACAGACCAAGTCCGAAAACGTGAAGAGCAAAACAAAATACATCAGAAAATGGTCTGTTTGACGACCTAAAACGATTAATATTCGTGTGAGCAATAGATGAATGAAAAGGGTTATAAAGATTTTCACAAATTTTCGTCAAAATTGAAAATTCGAACTTTCTTGTTTGCACACTTAGGACTAGAATTTTACTACCGTACGAAAGCTATTGAAAAGTCGATTAACCTAGCCAATTTAGATTTGATAAGTTGTACAAACTCGAGAAGTTATGGGCCTTTGAAATTTGTAAAAATTTAAATTTTTGCAAATTCTTTCCAATTGCAAGAAATCCATCGCAATTATTGACTAACCGAGTGTAAAAATAGAATCAGGGCGACAAATTACATTAGAAAAAATTACTTTGATTGATTCATAGCGATTGGTTTCGATTTTAGCATTTTTGAAAATTTTAATCGATTGAGATAGAAAAAAAATTTCGAAAATTTGCCATTTTCGAAGGGCGTTTTATCATTTCATCCTAATCTGTCAGATTCGTATAACTTAACGGTGCAATCGGATTTTGATTTGGACGCTTAGTTCCGAAGATATGACCACTCAAAATCTCTAAATTTTAATTTTTTCCATTAGAAAAACGTTTAAGTTTCTTATTTACTGCGTCCGGATTATTATTCTACCCTTGCCTGAAAGCCCTTCGAAAATCGATTAAAATGATATACTTGGATTCAATATAGCCTAAAAACTCGAATATCTATCGAGGTTTGAATTTTGCAAAAATCTGGATTTTTGTAAACTTCTTCGAAAAACTTTTATACTATGCCGAAATTTGACAGACCAAGTCCGAAAACGTGAAGAGCAAAACAAAATACATCAGAAAATGGTCTGTTTGACGACCTAAAACGATTAATATTCGTGTGAGCAATAGATGAATGAAAAGGGTTATAAAAATTTTCACAAATTTTCGTCAAAATTGAAAATTCGAACTTTCTTGTTTGCACACATAGGACTAGAATTTTACTACCGTGCGAAAGCTATTGAAAAGTCGATTAACCTAGCCAATTTAGATTTGATAAGTTGTACAAACTCGAGAAGTTATGGGCCTTTGAAATTTGTAAAAATTTAAATTTTTGCAAACTCTTTCCAATTGCAAGAAATCTATCGCAATTATTGACTAACCGAGTGTAAAAATAGAATCAGGGCGACAAATTACATTAAAAAAAATTACTTTGATTGACTCATAGCGATTGGTTTCGATTTTAGCATTTTTGAAAATTTTAATCGATTGAGATAGAAAAAAAATTTCGAAAATTTGCCATTTTCGAAGGGCGTTTTATCATTTCATCCTAATCTGTCAGATTCGTATAACTTAACGGTGCAATCGGATTTTGATTTGGACGCTTAGTTCCGAAGATATGACCACTCAAAATCTCTAAATTTTAATTTTTTCCATTAGAAAAACGTTTAAGTTTCTTATTTACTGCGTCCGGATTATTATTCTACCCTTGCCTGAAAGCCCTTCGAAAATCGATTAAAATGATATACTTGGATTCAATATAGCCTAAAAACTCGAATATCTATCGAGGTTTGAATTTTGCAGAAATCTGGATTTTTGTAAACTTCTTCGAAAAACTTTTATACTATGCCGAAATTTGACAGACCAAGTCCGAAAACGTGAAGAGCAAAACAAAATACATCAGAAAATGGTCTGTTTGACGACCTAAAACGATTAATATTCGTGTGAGCAATAGATAAAAGAAAAGGGTTATAAAAATTTTCACAAATTTTCGTCAAAATTGAAAATTCGAACTTTCTTGTTTGCACACTTAGGACTAGAATTTTACTACCGTGCGAAAGCTATTGAAAAGTCTATTAACCTAGCCAATTTAGATTTGATAAGTTGTACAAACTCGAGAAGTTATGGGCCTTTGAAATTTGTAAAAATTTAAATTTTTGCAAACTCTTTCCAATTGCAAGAAATCTATCGCAATTATTGACTAACCGAGTGTAAAAATAGAATCAGGGCGACAAATTACATTAAAAAAAATTACTTTGATTGACTCATAGCGATTGGTTTCGATTTTAGCATTTTTGAAAATTTTAATCGATTGAGATAGAAAAAAAATTTCGAAAATTTGCCATTTTCGAAGGGCGTTTTATCATTTCATCCTAATCTGTCAGATTCGTATAACTTAACGGTGCAATCGGATTTTGATTTGGACGCTTAGTTCCGAAGATATGACCACTCAAAATCTCTAAATTTTAATTTTTTCCATTAGAAAAACGTTTAAGTTTCTTATTTACTGCGTCCGGATTATTATTCTACCCTTGCCTGAAAGCCCTTCGAAAATCGATTAAAATGATATACTTGGATTCAATATAGCCTAAAAACTCGAATATCTATCGAGGTTTGAATTTTGCAGAAATCTGGATTTTTGTAAACTTCTTCGAAAAACTTTTATACTATGCCGAAATTTGACAGACCAAGTCCGAAAACGTGAAGAGCAAAACAAAATACATCAGAAAATGGTCTGTTTGACGACCTAAAACGATTAATATTCGTGTGAGCAATAGATGAATGAAAAGGGTTATAAAAATTTTCACAAATTTTCGTCAAAATTGAAAATTCGAACTTTCTTGTTTGCACACTTAGGACTAGAATTTTACTACCGTGCGAAAGCTATTGAAAAGTCGATTAACCTAGCCAATTTAGATTTGATAAGTTGTACAAGCTCGAGAAGTTATGGGCCTTTGAAATTTGTAAAAATTCAAATTTTTGCAAACTCTTTCCAATTGCAAGAAATCTATCGCAATTATTGACTAACCGAGTGTAAAAATAGAATCAGGGCGACAAATTACATTAAAAAAAATTACTTTGATTGATTCATAGCGATTGGTTTAGATTTTAGCATTTTTGAAAATTTTAATCGATTGAGATAGAAAAAAAATTTCGAAAATTTGCCATTTTCGAAGGGCGTTTTATCATTTCATCCTAATCTGTCAGATTCGTATAACTTAACGGTGCAATCGGATTTTGATTTGGACGCTTAGTTCCGAAGATATGACCACTCAAAATCTCTAAATTTTAATTTTTTCCATTGGAAAATTGTTTAAGTTTCTTATTTACTGCGTCCGGATTATTATTCTACCCTTGCCTGAAAGCCCTTCGAAAATCGATTAAAATGATATACTTGGATTCAATATAGTATAAAAACTCGAATATCTATCGAGGTTTGAATTTTGCAAAAATCTGGATTTTTGTAAACTTCTTCGAAAAACTTTTATACTATGCCGAAATTTGACAGACCAAGTCCGAAAACGTGAAGAGCAAAACAAAATACATCAGAAAATGGTCTGTTTGACGACCTAAAACGATTAATATTCGTGTGAGCAATAGATAAAAGAAAAGGGTTATAAAAATTTTCACAAATTTTCGTCAAAATTGAAAATTCGAACTTTCTTGTTTGCACACTTAGGACTAGAATTTTACTACCGTGCGAAAGCTATTGAAAAGTCGATTAACCTAGCCAATTTAGATTTGATAAGTTGTACAAACTCGAGAAGTTATGGGCCTTTGAAATTTGTAAAAATTTAAATTTTTGCAAACTTTTTCAAATTGCAAGAAATCTATCGCAATTATTAACTAACCGAGTGTAAAAATAGAATCAGGGCGACAAATTACATTAGAAAAAATTACTTTGATTGACTCATAGCGATTGGTTTCGATTTTAGCATTTTTGAAAATTTTAATCGATTGAGATAGAAAAAAAATTTCGAAAATTTGCCATTTTCGAAGGGCGTTTTATCATTTCATCCTAATCTGTCAGATTCGTATAACTTAACGGTGCAATCGGATTTTGATTTGGACGCTTAGTTCCGAAGATATGACCACTCAAAATCTCTAAATTTTAATTTTCTCCATTGGAAAATTGTTTAAGTTTCTTATTTACTGCGTCCGGATTATTATTCTACCCTTGCCTGAAAGCCCTTCGAAAATCGATTAAAATGATATACTTGGATTCAATATAGCCTAAAAACTCGAATATCTATCGAGGTTTGAATTTTGCAAAAATCTGGATTTTTGTAAACTTCTTCGAAAAACTTTTATACTATGCCGAAATTTGACAGACCAAGTCCGAAAACGTGAAGAGCAAAACAAAATACATCAGAAAATGGTCTGTTTGACGACCTAAAACGATTAATATTTGTGTGAGCAATAGATAAAAGAAAAGGGTTATAAAAATTTTCACAAATTTTCGTCAAAATTGAAAATTCGAACTTTCTTGTTTGCACACTTAGGACTAGAATTTTACTACCGTGCGAAAGCTATTGAAAAGTCGATTAACCCAGCCAATTTAGATTTGATAAGTTGTACAAACTCGAGAAGTTATGGGCCTTTGAAATTTGTAAAAATTTAAATTTTTGCAAACTCTTTCCAATTGCAAGAAATCTATCGCAATTATTGACTAACCGAGTGTAAAAATAGAATCAGGGCGACAAATTACATTAAAAAAAATTACTTTGATTGACTCATAGCGATTGGTTTCGATTTTAGCATTTTTGAAAATTTTAATCGATTGAGATAGAAAAAAAATTTCGAAAATTTGCCATTTTTGAAGGGCGTTTTATCATTTCATGATAATCTGTCAGATTCGTATAACTTAACGGTGCAATCGGATTTTGATTTGGACGCTTAGTTCCGAAGATATGACCACTCAAAATCTCTAAATTTTAATTTTTTCCATTAGAAAAACGTTTAAGTTTCTTATTTACTGCGTCCGGATTATTATTCTACCCTTGCCTGAAAGCCCTTCGAAAATCGATTCAAATGATATACTTGGATTCAATATAGCCTAAAAACTCGAATATCTATCGAGGTTTGAATTTTGCAAAAATCTGGATTTTTGTAAACTTCTTCGAAAAACTTTTATACTATGCCGAAATTTGACAGACCAAGTCCGAAAACGTGAAGAGCAAAACAAAATACATCAGAAAATGGTCTGTTTGACGACCTAAAACGATTGATATTCGTGTGAGCAATAGATAAAAGAAAAGGGTTATAAAAATTTTCACAAATTTTCGTCAAAATTGAAAATTCGAACTTTCTTGTTTGCACACTTAGGACTAGAATTTTACTACCGTGCGAAAGCTATTGAAAAGTCGATTAACCCAGCCAATTTAGATTTGATAAGTTGTACAAACTCGAGAAGTTATGGGCCTTTGAAATTTGTAAAAATTTAAATTTTTGCAAACTCTTTCCAATTGCAAGAAATCTATCGCAATTATTGACTAACCGAGTGTAAAAATAGAATCAGGGCGACAAATTACATTAAAAAAAATTACTTTGATTGACTCATAGCGATTGGTTTCGATTTTAGCATTTTTGAAAATTTTAATCGATTGAGATAGAAAAAAAATTTCGAAAATTTGCCATTTTCGAAGGGCGTTTTATCATTTCATCCTAATCTGTCAAATTCGTATAACATAACGGTGCAATCGGATTTTGATTTGGACGCTTAGTTCCGAAGATATGACCACTCAAAATCTCTAAATTTTAATTTTTTCCATTAGAAAAACGTTTAAGTTTCTTATTTACTGCGTCCGGATTATTATTCTACCCTTGCCTGAAAGCCCTTCGAAAATCGATTAAAATGATATACTTGGATTCAATATAGCCTAAAAACTCGAATATCTATCGAGGTTTGAATTTTGCAAAAATCTGGATTTTTGTAAACTTCTTCGAAAAACTTTTATACTATGCCGAAATTTGACAGACCAAGTCCGAAAACGTGATGGGCAAGACAAAATACATCAGAAAATAGTTTGTTTGACAACCTAAAACGATTAATATTTGTGTGAGCAATAGATAAATGAAAAGGGTTATAAAAATTTTCACAAATTTTCGTCAAAATTGAAAATTCGAACTTTCTTGTTTGCACACTTAGGACTAGAATTTTACTACCGTACGAAAGCTATTGAAAAGTCGATTAACCTAGCCAATTTAGATTTGATAAGTTGTACAAACTCGAGAAGTTATAGGCCTTTGAAATTTGTAAAAATTTAAATTTTTGCAAATTCTTTCCAATTGCAAGAAATCTATCGCAATTATTGACTAACCGAGTGTAAAAATAGAATCAGGGCGACAAATTACATTAGAAAAAATTACTTTGATTGATTCATAGCGATTGGTTTCGATTTTAGCATTTTTGAAAATTTTAATCGATTGAGATAGAAAAAAATTTTCGAAAATTTGCCATTTTCGAAGGGCGTTTTATCATTTCATCCTAATCTGTCAGATTCGTATAACATAACGGTGCAATCGGATTTTGATTTGGACGCTTAGTTCCGAAGATATGACCACTCAAAATCTCTAAATTTTATTTTTTTCCATTGGAAAATTGTTTAAGTTTCTTATATACTGCGTCCCGATTATTATTCTACCCTTGCCTGAAAGCCCTTCAAAAATCGATTAAAATGATATACTTGGATTCAATATAGCCTAAAAACTCGAATATCTATCGAGGTTTGAATTTTGCAAAAATCTGGATTTTTGTAAACTTCTTCGAAAAACTTTTATACTATGCCGAAATTTGACAGACCAAGTCCGAAAACGTGAAGAGCAAAACAAAATACATCAGAAAATGGTCTGTTTGACAACCTAAAACGATTAATATTCTTGTGAGCAATAGATAAATGAAAAGGGTTATAAAAATTTTCACAAATTTTCGTCAAAATTGAAAATTCGAACTTTCTTGTTTGCACACTTAGGACTAGAATTTTACTACCGTACGAAAGCTATTGAAAAGTCGATTAACCTAGCCAATTTAGATTTGATAAGTTGTACAAACTCGAGAAGTTATGGGCCTTTGAAATTTGTAAAAATTTAAATTTTTGCAAATTCTTTCCAATTGCAAGAAATCTATCGCAATTATTGACTAACCGAGTGTAAAAATAGAATCAGGGCGACAAATTACATTAGAAAAAATTACTTTGTTTGATTCATAGCGATTGGTTTCGATTTTAGCATTTTTGAAAATTTTAATCGATTGAGATAGAAAAAAAATTTCGAAAATTTGCCATTTTCGAAGGGCGTTTTATCATTTCATCCTAATCTGTCAGATTCGTATAACTTAACGGTGCAATCGGATTTTGATTTGGACGCTTAGTTCCGAAGATATGACCACTCAAAATCTCTAAATTTTACTTTTTTCCATTGGAAAATTGTTTAAGTTTCTTATTTACTGCGTCCCGATTATTATTCTACCCTTGCCTGAAAGCCCTTCAAAAATCGATTAAAATGATATACTTGGATTCAATATAGCCTAAAAACTCAAATATCTATCGAGGTTTGAATTTTGCAAAAATCTGGATTTTTGTAAACTTCTTCGAAAAACTTTTATACTATGCCGAAATTTGACAGACCAAGTCCAAAAACGTGAAGAGCAAAACAAAATACATCAGAAAATGGTCTGTTTGACGACCTAAAACGATTAATATTCGTGTGAGCAATAGATAAATGAAAAGGGTTATAAAAATTTTCACAAATTTTCGTCAAAATTGAAAATTCGAACTTTCTTGTTTGCACACTTAGGACTAGAATTTTACTACCGTACGAAAGCTATTGAAAAGTCGATTAACCTAGCCAATTTAGATTTGATAAGTTGTACAAACTCGAGAAGTTATGGGCTTTTGAAATTTGTAAAAATTTAAATTTTTGCAAACTTTTTCAAATTGCAAGAAATCTATCGCAATTATTGACTAACCGAGTGTAAAAATAGAATCAGGGCGACAAATTACATTAGAAAAAATTACTTTGTTTGATTCATAGCGATTGGTTTCGATTTTAGCATTTTTGAAAATTTTAATCGATTGAGATAGAAAAAAAATTTCGAAAATTTGCCATTTTCGAAGGGCGTTTTATTACTTCATCCTAATCTGTCAGATTCGTAGAACATAACGGTGCAATCGAATTTTGATTTGGACGCTTAGTTCCGAAGATATGACCACTCAAAATCTCTAAATTTTAATTTTTTCCATTAGAAAAACGTTTAAGTTTCTTATTTACTGCGTCCGGATTATTATTCTACCCTTGCCTGAAAGCCCTTCAAAAATCGATTAAAATGATATACTTGGATTCAATATAGCCTAAAAACTCAAATATCTATCGAGGTTTGAATTTTGCAAAAATCTGGATTTTTGTAAACTTCTTCGAAAAACTTTTATACTATGCCGAAATTTGACAGACCAAGTCCAAAAACGTGAAGAGCAAAACAAAATACATCAGAAAATGGTCTGTTTGACGACCTAAAACGATTAATATTCGTGTGAGCAATAGATAAATGAAAAGGGTTATAAAAATTTTCACAAATTTTCGTCAAAATTGAAAATTCGAACTTTCTTGTTTGCACACTTAGGACTAGAATTTTACTACCGTACGAAAGCTATTGAGAAGTCGATTAACCTAGCCAATTTAGATTTGATAAGTTGTACAAACTCGAGAAGTTATGGGCCTTTGAAATTTGTAAAAATTTAAATTTTTGCAAATTCTTTCCAATTGCAAGAAATCTATCGCAATTATTGACTAACCGAGTGTAAAAATAGAATCAGGGCGACAAATTACATTAGAAAAAATTACTTTGTTTGATTCATAGCGATTGGTTTCGATTTTAGCATTTTTGAAAATTTTAATCGATTGAGATAGAAAAAATTTTTCGAAAATTTGCCATTTTCGAAGGGCGTTTTATCATTTCATCCTAATCTGTCAGATTCGTATAACTTAACGGTGCAATCGGATTTTGATTTGGACGCTTAGTTCCGAAGATATGACCACTCAAAATCTCTAAATTTTATTTTTTTCCATTGGAAAATTGTTTAAGTTTCTTATTTACTGCGTCCCGATTATTATTCTACCCTTGCCTGAAAGCCCTTCAAAAATCGATTAAAATGATATACTTGGATTCAATAAAGACTAAAAACTCGAATATCTATCGAGGTTTGAATTTTGCAAAAATCTGGATTTTTGTAAACTTCTTCGAAAAACTTTTATACTATGCCGAAATTTGACAGACCAAGTCCGAAAACGTGATGGGCAAGACAGAATACATCAGAAAATGGTTTGTTTGACAACCTAAAACGATTAATATTTGTGTGAGCAATAGATAAATGAAAAGGGTTATAAAAATTTTCACAAATTTTCGTCAAAATTGAAAATTCGAACTTTCTTGTTTGCACACCTAGGACTAGAATTTTACTACCGTACGAAAGCTATTGAAAAGTCGATTAACCTAGCCAATTTAGATTTGATAAGTTGTACAAACTTGAGAAGTTATGGGCTTTTGAAATTTGTAAAAATTTAAATTTTTGCAAACTTTTTCAAATTGCAAGAAATCTATCGCAATTATTAACTAACCGAGTGTAAAAATAGAATCAGGGCGACAAATTACATTAGAAAAAATTACTTTGATTGACTCATAGCGATTGGTTTCGATTTTAGCATTTTTGAAAATTTTAATCGATTGAGATAGAAAAAAAATTTCGAAAATTTGCCATTTTCGAAGGGCGTTTTATCACTTCATCCTAATCTGTCAGATTCGTAGAACATAACGGTGCAATCGAATTTTGATTTGGACGCTTAGTTCCGAAGATATGACCACTCAAAATCTCTAAATTTTAATTTTTTCCATTAGAAAAACGTTTAAGTTTCTTATTTACTGCGTCCGGATTATTATTCTACCCTTGCCTGAAAGCTCTTCGCAAATCGATTAAAATGATATACTTGGATTCAATATAGCCTAAAAACTCGAATATCTATTGAGGTTTGAATTTTGCAAAAATCTGGATTTTTGTAAACTTCTTCGAAAAACTTTTATACTATGCCGAAATTTGACAGACCAAGTCCGAAAACGTGAAGAGCAAAACAAAATACATCAGAAAATGGTCTGTTTGACGACCTAAAACGATTAATATTTGTGTGAGCAATAGATAAATGAAAAGGGTTATAAAAATTTTCACAAATTTTCGTCAAAATTGAAAATTCGAACTTTCTTGTTTGCACACTTAGGACTAGAATTTTACTACCGTACGAAAGCTATTGAAAAGTCGATTAACCTAGCCAATTTAGATTTGAAAAGTTGTACAAACTCGAGAAGTTATGGGCCTTTGAAATTTGTAAAAATTTAAATTTTTGCAAATTCTTTCCAATTGCAAGAAATCTATCGCAATTATTGACTAACCGAGTGTAAAAATAGAATCAGGGCGACAAATTACATTAGAAAAAATTACTTTGATTGATTCATAGCGATTGGTTTCGATTTTAGCATTTTTGAAAATTTTAATCGATTGAGATAGAAAAAAAATTTCGAAAATTTGCCATTTTCGAAGGGCGTTTTATCATTTCATCCTAATCTGTCAGATTCCTATAACATAACGGTGCAATCGGATTTGGATTTGGACGCTTAGTTCCGAAGATATGACCACTCAAAATCTCTAAATTTTAATTTTTTCCATTAGAAAAACGTTTAAGTTTCTTATTTACTGCGTCCGGATTATTATTCTACCCTTGCCTGAAAGCTCTTCGAAAATCGATTAAAATGATATACTTGGATTCAATATAGCCTAAAAACTCAAATATCTATCGAGGTTTGAATTTTGCAAAAATCTGGATTTTTGTAAACTTCTTCGAAAAACTTTTATATTATGCCGAAATACTATGCAGACCAAGTCCGAAAACGTGAAGAGCAAAACAAAATACATCAGAAAATGGTCTGTTTGACGACCTAAAACGATTAATATTCGTGTGAGCAATAGATAAATGAAAAGGGTTATAAAAATTTTCACAAATTTTTGTCAAAATTGAAATTTCGAACTTTCTTGTTTGCACCCTTAGGACTATAATTTTACTACCGTACGAAAGCTATTGAAAAGTCGATTAACCTAGCCAATTTAGATTTGATAAGTTGTACAAACTCGAGAAGTTATGGGCCTTTGAAATTTGTAAAAATTTAAATTTTTGCAAATTCTTTCCAATTGCAAGAAATCTATCGCAATTATTGACTAACCGAGTGTAAAAATAGAATCAGGGCGACAAATTACATTAGAAAAAATTACTTTGATTGATTCATAGCGATTGGTATCGATTTTAGCGATTTTGAAAATTTTAATCGATTGAGATAGAAAAAAAAATTCGAAAATTTGCCATTTTCGAAGGGCGTTTTATCATTTCATCCTAATCTGTCAGATTCGTATAACTTAACGGTGCAATCGGATTTTGATTTGGACGCTTAGTTCCGAAGATATGACCACTCAAAATCTCTAAATTTTAATTTTTTCCATTAGAAAAACGTTTAAGTTTCTTATTTACTGCGTCCGGATTATTATTCTACCCTTGCCTGAAAGCCCTTCGAAAATCGATTAAAATAATATACTTGGATTCAATATATCCTAAAAACTCGAATATCTATCGAGGTTTGAATTTTGCAAAAATCTGGATTTTTGTAAACTTCTTCGAAAAACTTTTATACTATGCCGAAATTTGACAGACCAAGTCCGAAAACGTGATGGGCAAGACAAAATACATCAGAAAATGGTTTGTTTGACAACCTAAAACGATTAATATTTGTGTGAGCAATAGATAAATGAAAAGGGTTATAAAGATTTTCACAAATTTTCGTCAAAATTGAAAATTCGAACTTTCTTGTTTGCACACTTAGGACTAGAATTTTACTACCGTACGAAAGCTATTGAAAAGTCGATTAACCTAGCCAATTTAGATTTGATAAGTTGTACAAACTCGAGAAGTTATGGGCTTTTGAAATTTGTAAAAATTTAAATTTTTGCAAACTTTTTCAAATTGCAAGAAATCTATCGCAATTATTAACTAACCGAGTGTAAAAATAGAATCAGGGCGACAAATTACATTAGAAAAAATTACTTTGATTGACTCATAGCGATTGGTTTCGATTTTAGCATTTTTGAAAATTTTAATCGATTGAGATAGAAAAAAAATTTCGAAAATTTGCCATTTTCGAAGGGCGTTTTATCACTTCATCCTAATCTGTCAGATTCGTAGAACATAACGGTGCAATCGAATTTTGATTTGGACGCTTAGTTCCGAAGATATGACCACTCAAAATCTCTAAATTTTAATTTTTTCCATTAGAAAAACGTTTAAGTTTCTTATTTACTGCGTCCGGATTATTATTCTACCCTTGCCTGAAAGCCCTTCGAAAATCGATTAAAATGATATACTTGGATTCAATATAGCCTAAAAACTCGAATATCTATCGAGGTTTGAATTTTGCAAAAATCTGGATTTTTGTAAACTTCTTCGAAAAACTTTTATACTATGCCGAAATTTGACAGACCAAGTCCGAAAACGTGAAGAGCAAAACAAAATACATCAGAAAATGGTCTGTTTGACGACCTAAAACGATTAATATTCGTGTGAGCAATAGATAAATGAAAAGGGTTATAAAAATTTTCACAAATTTTCGTCAAAATTGAAAATTCGAACTTTCTTGTTTGCACACTTAGGACTAGAATTTTACTACCGTACGAAAGCTATTGAAAAGTCGATTAACCTAGCCAATTTAGATTTGATAAGTTGTACAAACTCGAGAAGTTATGGGCCTTTGAAATTTGTAAAAATTTAAATTTTTGCAAATTCTTTGAAATTGCAAGAAATCTATCGCAATTATTGACTAACCGAGTGTAAAAATAGAATCAGGGCGACACATTACATTAGAAAAAATTACTTTGATTGATTCATAGCGATTGGTTTCGATTTTAGCATTTTTGAAAATTTTAATCGATAGAGATAGAAAAAAAATTTCGAAAATTTGTCATTTTCGAAGGGCGTTTTATCATTTCATCCTAATCTGTCAGATTCGTATAACTTAACGGTGCAATCGGATTTTGATTTGGACGCTTAGTTCCGAAGATATGACCACTCAAAATCTCTAAATTTTAATTTTTTCCATTGGAAAATTGTTTAAGTTTCTTATTTACTGCGTCCGGATTATTATTCTACCCTTGTCTGAAAGCCCTTCGAAAATCGATTAATATGATATACTTGGATTCAACATAGCCTAAAAACTCGAATATCTATCGAGGTTTGAATTTTGCAAAAATCTGGATTTTTGTAAACTTCTTCGAAAAACTTTTATACTATGCCGAAATCTGACAGACCAAGTCCGAAAACGTGAAGAGCAAAACAAAATACATCAGAAAATGGTCTGTTTGACGACCTAAGACGATTAATATTCGTGTGAGCAATAGATAAATGAAAAGGTTATAAAAATTTTCACAAATTTTCGTCAAAATTGAAAATTCGAACTTTCTTGTTTGCACACTTAGGACTAGAATTTTACTACCGTACGAAAGCTATTGAAAAGTCGATTAACCTAGCCAATTTAGATGTGATAAGTTGTACAAACTCGAGAAGTTATGGGCTTTTGAAATTTGTAAAAATTTAAATTTTTGCAAACTTTTTCAAATTGCAAGAAATCTATCGCAATTATTAACTAACCGAGTGTAAAAATAGAATCAGGGCGACAAATTACATTAGAAAAAATTACTTTGATTGACTCATAGCGATTGGTTTCGATTTTAGCATTTTTGAAAATTTTAATCGATTGAGATAGAAAAAATTTTTCGAAAATTTGCCATTTTCGAAGGGCGTTTTATCACTTCATCCTAATCTGTCAGATTCGTAGAACATAACGGTGCAATCGAATTTTGATTTGGACGCTTAGTTCCGAAGATATGACCACTCAAAATCTCTAAATTTTAATTTTTTCCATTAGAAAAACGTTTAAGTTTCTTATTTACTGCGTCCGGATTATTATTCTACCCTTGCCTGAAAGCCCTTCAAAAATCGATTAAAATGATATACTTGGATTCAATATAGCCTAAAAACTCGAATATCTATCGAGGTTTGAATTTTGCAAAAATCTGGATTTTTGTAAACTTCTTCGAAAAACTTTTATACTATGCCGAAATTTGACAGACCAAGTCCGAAAACGTGAAGAGCAAAACAAAATACATCAGAAAATGGTCTGTTTGACGACCTAAAACGATTAATATTCATGTGAGCAATAGATAAATGAAAAGGGTTATAAAAATTTTCACAAATTTTTGTCAAAATTGAAAATTCGAACTTTCTTGTTTGCACACTTAGGACTAGAATTTTACTACCGTACGAAAGCTATTGAAAAGTCGATTAACCTAGCCAATTTAGATGTGATAAGTTGTACAAACTCGAGAAGTTATAGGCTTTTGAAATTTGTAAAAATTTAAATTTTTGCAAACTTTTTCAAATTGCAAGAAATCTATCGCAATTATTAACTAACCGAGTGTAAAAATAGAATCAGGGCGACAAATTACATTAGAAAAAATTACTTTGATTGACTCATAGCGATTGGTTTCGATTTTAGCATTTTTGAAAATTTTAATCGATTGAGATAGAAAAAATTTTTCGAAAATTTGCCATTTTCGAACGGCGTTTTATCACTTCATCCTAATCTGTCAGATTCGTATAACATAACGGTGCAATCGGATTTTGATTTGGACGCTTAGTTCCGAAGATATGACCACTCAAAATCTCTAAATTTTAATTTTTTCCATTAGAAAAACGTTTAAGTTTCTTATTTACTGCGTCCGGATTATTATTCTACCCTTGCCTGAAAGCTCTTCGAAAATCGATTAAAATGATATACTTGGATTCAATATAGCCTAAAAACTCAAATATCTATCGAGGTTTGAATTTTGCAAAAATCTGGATTTTTGTAAACTTCTTCGAAAAACTTTTATACTATGCCGAAATTTGACAGACCAAGTCCGAAAACGTGATGGGCAAGACAAAATACATCAGAAAATGGTTTGTTTGACGACCTAAAACGATTAATATTCATGTGAGCAATAGATAAATGAAAAGGGTTATAAAGATTTTCACAAATTTTCGTCAAAATTGAAAATTCGAACTTTCTTGTTTGCACACTTAGGACTAGAATTTTACTACCGTACGAAAGCTATTGAAAAGTCGATTAACCTAGCCAATTTAGATTTGATAAGTTGTACAAACTCGAGAAGTTATAGGCCTTTGAAATTTGTAAAAATTTAAATTTTTGCAAATTCTTTCCAATTGCAAGAAATCTATCGCAATTATTGACTAACCGAGTGTAAAAATAGAATCAGGGCGACAAATTACATTAGAAAAAATTACTTTGATTGATTCATAGCGATTGGTTTCGATTTTAGCATTTTTGAAAATTTTAATCGATTGAGATAGAAAAAAATTTTCGAAAATTTGCCATTTTCGAAGGGCGTTTTATCATTTCATCCTAATCTGTCAGATTCGTATAACATAACGGTGCAATCGGATTTTGATTTGGACGCTTAGTTCCGAAGATATGACCACTCAAAATCTCTAAATTTTATTTTTTTCCATTGGAAAATTGTTTAAGTTTCTTATATACTGCGTCCCGATTATTATTCTACCCTTGCCTGAAAGCCCTTCAAAAATCGATTAAAATGATATACTTGGATTCAATATAGCCTAAAAACTCGAATATCTATCGAGGTTTGAATTTTGCAAAAATCTGGATTTTTGTAAACTTCTTCGAAAAACTTTTATACTATGCCGAAATTTGACAGACCAAGTCCGAAAACGTGAAGAGCAAAACAAAATACATCAGAAAATGGTCTGTTTGACAACCTAAAACGATTAATATTCTTGTGAGCAATAGATAAATGAAAAGGGTTATAAAAATTTCCACAAATTTTCGTCAAAATTGAAAATTCGAACTTTCTTGTTTGCACACTTAGGACTAGAATTTTACTACCGTACGAAAGCTATTGAAAAGTCGATTAACCTAGCCAATTTAGATTTGATAAGTTGTACAAACTCGAGAAGTTATGGGCCTTTGAAATTTGTAAAAATTTAAATTTTTGCAAATTCTTTCCAATTGCAAGAAATCTATCGCAATTATTGACTAACCGAGTGTAAAAATAGAATCAGGGCGACAAATTACATTAGAAAAAATTACTTTGTTTGATTCATAGCGATTGGTTTCGATTTTAGCATTTTTGAAAATTTTAATCGATTGAGATAGAAAAAAAATTTCGAAAATTTGCCATTTTCGAAGGGCGTTTTATCATTTCATCCTAATCTGTCAGATTCGTATAACTTAACGGTGCAATCGGATTTTGATTTGGACGCTTAGTTCCGAAGATATGACCACTCAAAATCTCTAAATTTTACTTTTTTCCATTGGAAAATTGTTTAAGTTTCTTATTTACTGCGTCCCGATTATTATTCTACCCTTGCCTGAAAGCCCTTCAAAAATCGATTAAAATGATATACTTGGATTCAATATAGCCTAAAAACTCAAATATCTATCGAGGTTTGAATTTTGCAAAAATCTGGATTTTTGTAAACTTCTTCGAAAAACTTTTATACTATGCCGAAATTTGACAGACCAAGTCCAAAAACGTGAAGAGCAAAACAAAATACATCAGAAAATGGTCTGTTTGACGACCTAAAACGATTAATATTCGTGTGAGCAATAGATAAATGAAAAGGGTTATAAAAATTTTCACAAATTTTCGTCAAAATTGAAAATTCGAACTTTCTTGTTTGCACACTTAGGACTAGAATTTTACTACCGTACGAAAGCTATTGAAAAGTCGATTAACCTAGCCAATTTAGATTTGATAAGTTGTACAAACTCGAGAAGTTATGGGCTTTTGAAATTTGTAAAAATTTAAATTTTTGCAAACTTTTTCAAATTGCAAGAAATCTATCGCAATTATTGACTAACCGAGTGTAAAAATAGAATCAGGGCGACAAATTACATTAGAAAAAATTACTTTGTTTGATTCATAGCGATTGGTTTCGATTTTAGCATTTTTGAAAATTTTAATCGATTGAGATAGAAAAAAAATTTCGAAAATTTGCCATTTTCGAAGGGCGTTTTATTACTTCATCCTAATCTGTCAGATTCGTAGAACATAACGGTGCAATCGAATTTTGATTTGGACGCTTAGTTCCGAAGATATGACCACTCAAAATCTCTAAATTTTAATTTTTTCCATTAGAAAAACGTTTAAGTTTCTTATTTACTGCGTCCGGATTATTATTCTACCCTTGCCTGAAAGCCCTTCAAAAATCGATTAAAATGATATACTTGGATTCAATATAGCCTAAAAACTCAAATATCTATCGAGGTTTGAATTTTGCAAAAATCTGGATTTTTGTAAACTTCTTCGAAAAACTTTTATACTATGCCGAAATTTGACAGACCAAGTCCGAAAACGTGATGGGCAAGACTGAATACATCAGAAAATGGTTTGTTTGACAACCTAAAACGATTAATATTTGTGTGAGCAATAGATAAATGAAAAGGGTTATAAAAATTTTCACTTCATCCTAATCTGTCAGATTCGTAGAACATAACGGTGCAATCGAATTTTGATTTGGACGCTTAGTTCCGAAGATATGACCACTCAAAATCTCTAAATTTTAATTTTTTCCATTAGAAAAACGTTTAAGTTTCTTATTTACTGCGTCCGGATTATTATTCTACCCTTGCCTGAAAGCCCTTCGAAAATCGATTAAAATGATATACTTGGATTCAATATAGCCTAAAAACTCGAATATCTATCGAGGTTTGAATTTTGCAAAAATCTGGATTTTTGTAAACTTCTTCGAAAAACTTTTATACTATGCCGAAATTTGACAGACCAAGTCCGAAAACGTGAAGAGCAAAACAAAATACATCAGAAAATGGTCTGTTTGACGACCTAAAACGATTAATATTCATGTGAGCAATAGATAAATGAAAAGGGTTATAAAAATTTTCACAAATTTTTGTCAAAATTGAAAATTCGAACTTTCTTGTTTGCACACTTAGGACTAGAATTTTACTACCGTACGAAAGCTATTGAAAAGTCGATTAACCTAGCCAATTTAGATTTGATAAGTTGTACAAACTCGAGAAGTTATAGGCTTTTGAAATTTGTAAAAATTTAAATTTTTGCAAACTTTTTCAAATTGCAAGAAATCTATCGCAATTATTAACTAACCGAGTGTAAAAATAGAATCAGGGCGACAAATTACATTAGAAAAAATTACTTTGATTGACTCATAGCGATTGGTTTCGATTTTAGCATTTTTGAAAATTTTAATCGATTGAGATAGAAAAAAATTTTCGAAAATTTGCCATTTTCGAACGGCGTTTTATCACTTCATCCTAATCTGTCAGATTCGTATAACATAACGGTGCAATCGGATTTTGATTTGGACGCTTAGTTCCGAAGATATGACCACTCAAAATCTCTAAATTTTAATTTTTTCCATTAGAAAAACGTTTAAGTTTCTTATTTACTGCGTCCGGATTATTATTCTACCCTTGCCTGAAAGCTCTTCGAAAATCGATTAAAATGATATACTTGGATTCAATATAGCCTAAAAACTCAAATATCTATCGAGGTTTGAATTTTGCAAAAATCTGGATTTTTGTAAACTTCTTCGAAAAACTTTTATACTATGCCGAAATTTGACAGACCAAGTCCGAAAACGTGATGGGCAAGACAAAATACATCAGAAAATGGTTTGTTTGACGACCTAAAACGATTAATATTCATGTGAGCAATAGATAAATGAAAAGGGTTATAAAGATTTTCACAAATTTTCGTCAAAATTGAAAATTCGAACTTTCTTGTTTGCACACTTAGGACTAGAATTTTACTACCGTACGAAAGCTATTGAAAAGTCGATTAACCTAGCCAATTTAGATTTGATAAGTTGTACAAACTCGAGAAGTTATAGGCCTTTGAAATTTGTAAAAATTTAAATTTTTGCAAATTCTTTCCAATTGCAAGAAATCTATCGCAATTATTGACTAACCGAGTGTAAAAATAGAATCAGGGCGACAAATTACATTAGAAAAAATTACTTTGATTGATTCATAGCGATTGGTTTCGATTTTAGCATTTTTGAAAATTTTAATCGATTGAGATAGAAAAAAATTTTCGAAAATTTGCCATTTTCGAAGGGCGTTTTATCATTTCATCCTAATCTGTCAGATTCGTATAACATAACGGTGCAATCGGATTTTGATTTGGACGCTTAGTTCCGAAGATATGACCACTCAAAATCTCTAAATTTTATTTTTTTCCATTGGAAAATTGTTTAAGTTTCTTATATACTGCGTCCCGATTATTATTCTACCCTTGCCTGAAAGCCCTTCAAAAATCGATTAAAATGATATACTTGGATTCAATATAGCCTAAAAACTCGAATATCTATCGAGGTTTGAATTTTGCAAAAATCTGGATTTTTGTAAACTTCTTCGAAAAACTTTTATACTATGCCGAAATTTGACAGACCAAGTCCGAAAACGTGAAGAGCAAAACAAAATACATCAGAAAATGGTCTGTTTGACAACCTAAAACGATTAATATTCTTGTGAGCAATAGATAAATGAAAAGGGTTATAAAAATTTCCACAAATTTTCGTCAAAATTGAAAATTCGAACTTTCTTGTTTGCACACTTAGGACTAGAATTTTACTACCGTACGAAAGCTATTGAAAAGTCGATTAACCTAGCCAATTTAGATTTGATAAGTTGTACAAACTCGAGAAGTTATGGGCCTTTGAAATTTGTAAAAATTTAAATTTTTGCAAATTCTTTCCAATTGCAAGAAATCTATCGCAATTATTGACTAACCGAGTGTAAAAATAGAATCAGGGCGACAAATTACATTAGAAAAAATTACTTTGTTTGATTCATAGCGATTGGTTTCGATTTTAGCATTTTTGAAAATTTTAATCGATTGAGATAGAAAAAAAATTTCGAAAATTTGCCATTTTCGAAGGGCGTTTTATCATTTCATCCTAATCTGTCAGATTCGTATAACTTAACGGTGCAATCGGATTTTGATTTGGACGCTTAGTTCCGAAGATATGACCACTCAAAATCTCTAAATTTTACTTTTTTCCATTGGAAAATTGTTTAAGTTTCTTATTTACTGCGTCCCGATTATTATTCTACCCTTGCCTGAAAGCCCTTCAAAAATCGATTAAAATGATATACTTGGATTCAATATAGCCTAAAAACTCAAATATCTATCGAGGTTTGAATTTTGCAAAAATCTGGATTTTTGTAAACTTCTTCGAAAAACTTTTATACTATGCCGAAATTTGACAGACCAAGTCCAAAAACGTGAAGAGCAAAACAAAATACATCAGAAAATGGTCTGTTTGACGACCTAAAACGATTAATATTCGTGTGAGCAATAGATAAATGAAAAGGGTTATAAAAATTTTCACAAATTTTCGTCAAAATTGAAAATTCGAACTTTCTTGTTTGCACACTTAGGACTAGAATTTTACTACCGTACGAAAGCTATTGAAAAGTCGATTAACCTAGCCAATTTAGATTTGATAAGTTGTACAAACTCGAGAAGTTATGGGCTTTTGAAATTTGTAAAAATTTAAATTTTTGCAAACTTTTTCAAATTGCAAGAAATCTATCGCAATTATTGACTAACCGAGTGTAAAAATAGAATCAGGGCGACAAATTACATTAGAAAAAATTACTTTGTTTGATTCATAGCGATTGGTTTCGATTTTAGCATTTTTGAAAATTTTAATCGATTGAGATAGAAAAAAAATTTCGAAAATTTGCCATTTTCGAAGGGCGTTTTATTACTTCATCCTAATCTGTCAGATTCGTAGAACATAACGGTGCAATCGAATTTTGATTTGGACGCTTAGTTCCGAAGATATGACCACTCAAAATCTCTAAATTTTAATTTTTTCCATTAGAAAAACGTTTAAGTTTCTTATTTACTGCGTCCGGATTATTATTCTACCCTTGCCTGAAAGCCCTTCAAAAATCGATTAAAATGATATACTTGGATTCAATATAGCCTAAAAACTCAAATATCTATCGAGGTTTGAATTTTGCAAAAATCTGGATTTTTGTAAACTTCTTCGAAAAACTTTTATACTATGCCGAAATTTGACAGACCAAGTCCGAAAACGTGATGGGCAAGACTGAATACATCAGAAAATGGTTTGTTTGACAACCTAAAACGATTAATATTTGTGTGAGCAATAGATAAATGAAAAGGGTTATAAAAATTTTCACAAATTTTCGTCAAAATTGAAAATTCGAACTTTCTTGTTTGCACACCTAGGACTAGAATTTTACTACCGTACGAAAGCTATTGAAAAGTCGATTAACCTAGCCAATTTAGATTTGATAAGTTGTACAAACTTGAGAAGTTATGGGCTTTTGAAATTTGTAAAAATTTAAATTTTTGCAAACTTTTTCAAATTGCAAGAAATCTATCGCAATTATTAACTAACCGAGTGTAAAAATAGAATCAGGGCGACAAATTACATTAGAAAAAATTACTTTGATTGACTCATAGCGATTGGTTTCGATTTTAGCATTTTTGAAAATTTTAATCGATTGAGATAGAAAAAAAATTTCGAAAATTTGCCATTTTCGAAGGGCGTTTTATCATTTCATCCTAATCTGTCAGATTCCTATAACATAACGGTGCAATCGGATTTGGATTTGGACGCTTAGTTCCGAAGATATGACCACTCAAAATCTCTAAATTTTAATTTTTTCCATTAGAAAAACGTTTAAGTTTCTTATTTACTGCGTCCGGATTATTATTCTACCCTTGCCTGAAAGCTCTTCGAAAATCGATTAAAATGATATACTTGGATTCAATATAGCCTAAAAACTCAAATATCTATCGAGGTTTGAATTTTGCAAAAATCTGGATTTTTGTAAACTTCTTCGAAAAACTTTTATATTATGCCGAAATACTATGCAGACCAAGTCCGAAAACGTGAAGAGCAAAACAAAATACATCAGAAAATGGTCTGTTTGACGACCTAAAACGATTAATATTCGTGTGAGCAATAGATAAATGAAAAGGGTTATAAAAATTTTCACAAATTTTTGTCAAAATTGAAATTTCGAACTTTCTTGTTTGCACCCTTAGGACTATAATTTTACTACCGTACGAAAGCTATTGAAAAGTCGATTAACCTAGCCAATTTAGATTTGATAAGTTGTACAAACTCGAGAAGTTATGGGCCTTTGAAATTTGTAAAAATTTAAATTTTTGCAAATTCTTTCCAATTGCAAGAAATCTATCGCAATTATTGACTAACCGAGTGTAAAAATAGAATCAGGGCGACAAATTACATTAGAAAAAATTACTTTGATTGATTCATAGCGATTGGTTTAGATTTTAGCATTTTTGAAAATTTTAATCGATTGAGATAGAAAAAAAATTTCGAAAATTTGCCATTTTCGAAGGGCGTTTTATCATTTCATCCTAATCTGTCAGATTCGTATAACATAACGGTGCAATCGGATTTTGATTTGGACGCTTAGTTCCGAAGATATGACCACTCAAAATCTCTAAATTTTAATTTTTTCCATTGGAAAATTGTTTAAGTTTCTTATTTACTGCGTCCGGATTATTATTCTACCCTTGTCTGAAAGCCCTTCGAAAATCGATTAAAATGATATACTTGGATTCAATATAGCCTAAAAACTCGAATATCTATCGAGGTTTGAATTTTGCAAAAATCTGGATTTTTGTAAACTTCTTCGAAAAACTTTTATACTATGCCGAAATCTGACAGACCAAGTCCGAAAACGTGAAGAGCAAAACAAAATACATCAGAAAATGGTCTGTTTGACGACCTAAGACGATTAATATTCGTGTGAGCAATAGATAAATGAAAAGGGTTATAAAAATTTTCACAAATTTTCGTCAAAATTGAAAATTCGAACTTTCTTGTTTGCACACTTAGGACTAGAATTTTACTACCGTACGAAAGCTATTGAAAAGTCGATTAACCTAGCCAATTTAGATGTGATAAGTTGTACAAACTCGAGAAGTTATGGGCTTTTGAAATTTGTAAAAATTTAAATTTTTGCAAACTTTTTCAAATTGCAAGAAATCTATCGCAATTATTAACTAACCGAGTGTAAAAATCGAATCAGGGCGACAAATTACATTAGAAAAAATTACTTTGATTGACTCATAGCGATTGGTTTCGATTTTAGCATTTTTGAAAATTTTAATCGATTGAGATAGAAAAAAATTTTCGAAAATTTGCCATTTTCGAAGGGCGTTTTATCACTTCGTCCTAATCTGTCAGATTCGTAGAACATAACGGTGCAATCGAATTTTGATTTGGACGCTTAGTTCCGAAGATATGACCACTCAAAATCTCTAAATTTTAATTTTTTCCATTAGAAAAACGTTTAAGTTTCTTATTTACTGCGTCCGGATTATTATTCTACCCTTGCCTGAAAGCTCTTCGAAAATCGATTAAAATGATATACTTGGATTCAATATAGCCTAAAAACTCGAATATCTATCGAGGTTTGAATTTTGCAAAAATCTGGATTTTTGTAAACTTCTTCGAAAAACTTTTATACTATGCCGAAATTTGACAGACCAAGTCCGAAAACGTGAAGAGCAAAACAAAATACATCAGAAAATGGTCTGTTTGACGACCTAAAACGATTAATATTCATGTGAGCAATAGATAAATGAAAAGGGTTATAAAAATTTTCACAAATTTTTGTCAAAATTGAAAATTCGAACTTTCTTGTTTGCACACTTAGGACTAGAATTTTACTACCGTACGAAAGCTATTGGAAAGTCGATTAACCTAGCCAATTTAGATGTGATAAGTTGTACAAACTCGAGAAGTTATGGGCTTTTGAAATTTGTAAAAATTTAAATTTTTGCAAACTTTTTCAAATTGCAAGAAATCTATCGCTATTATTAACTAACCGAGTGTAAAAATAGAATCAGGGCGACAAATTACATTAGAAAAAATTACTTTGATTGACTCATAGCGATTGGTTTCGATTTTAGCATTTTTGAAAATTTTAATCGATTGAGATAAAAAAAAATTTTTCGAAAATTTGCCATTTTCGAACGGCGTTTTATCACTTCATCCTAATCTGTCAGATTCGTATAACATAACGGTGCAATCGGATTTTGATTTGGACGCTTAGTTCCGAAGATATGACCACTCAAAATCTCTAAATTTTAATTTTTTCCATTAGAAAAACGTTTAAGTTTCTTATTTACTGCGTCCGGATTATTATTCTACCCTTGCCTGAAAGCCCTTCAAAAATCGATTAAAATGATATACTTGGATTCAATATAGCCTAAAAACTCAAATATCTATCGAGGTTTGAATTTTGCAAAAATCTGGATTTTTGTAAACTTCTTCGAAAAACTTTTATACTATGCCGAAATTTGACAGACCAAGTCCGAAAACGTGAAGAGCAAAACAAAATACATCAGAAAATGGTCTGTTTGACGACCTAAAACGATTAATATTCGTGTGAGCAATAGATAAATGAAAAGGGTTATAAAAATTTTCACAAATTTTTGTCAAAATTGAAATTTCGAACTTTCTTGTTTGCACCCTTAGGACTATAATTTTACTACAGTACGAAAGCTATTGAAAAGTCGATTAACCTAGCCAATTTAGATTTGATAAGTTGTACAAACTCGAGAAGTTATGGGCCTTTGAAATTTGTAAAAATTTAAATTTTTGCAAATTCTTTCCAATTGCAAGAAATCTATCGCAATTATTGACTAACCGGGTGTAAAAATAGAATCAGGGCGACAAATTACATTAGAAAAAATTACTTTGATTGATTCATAGCGATTGGTTTCGATTTTAGCATTTTTGAAAATTTTAATCGATTGAGATAGAAAAAAAATTTCGAAAATTTGCCATTTTCAAAGGGCGTTTTATCATTTCATCCTAATCTGTCAGATTCGTATAACTTAACGGTGCAATCGGATTTTGATTTGGACGCTTAGCTCCGAAGATATGACCACTCAAAATCTCTAAATTTTAATTTTTTCCATTAGAAAAACGTTTAAGTTTCTTATTTACTGCGTCCGGATTATTATTCTACCCTTGCCTGAAAGCTCTTCGAATATCGATTAAAATGATATACTTGGATTCAATATAGCCTAAAAACTCAAATATCTATCGAGGTTTGAATTTTGCAAAAATCTGGATTTTTGTAAACTTCTTCGAAAAACTTTTATACTATGCCGAAATTTGACAGACCAAGTCCGAAAACGTGAAGAGCAAAACAAAATACATCAGAAAATGGTCTGTTTGACGACCTAAAACCATTAATATTCGTGTGAGCAATAGATAAATGAAAAGGGTTATAAAAATTTTCACAAATTTTTGTCAAAATTGAAATTTCGAACTTTCTTGTTTGCACCCTTAGGACTATAATTTTACTACCGTACGAAAGCTATTGAAAAGTCGATTAACCTAGCCAATTTAGATTTGATAAGTTGTACAAACTCGAGAAGTTATGGGCCTTTGAAATTTGTAAAAATTTAAATTTTTGCAAATTCTTTCCAATTGCAAGAAATCTATCGCAATTATTGACTAACCGAGTGTAAAAATAGAATCAGGGCGACAAATTACATTAGAAAAAATTACTTTGATTGATTCATAGCGATTGGTATCGATTTTAGCATTTTTGAAAATTTTAATCGATTGAGATAGAAAAAAAATTTCGAAAATTTGCCATTTTCGAAGGGCGTTTTATCATTTCATCCTAATCTGTCAGATTCGTATAACTTAACGGTGCAATCGGATTTTGATTTGGACGCTTAGTTCCGAAGATATAACCACTCAAAATCTCTAAATTTTAATTTTTTCCATTAGAAAAACGTTTAAGTTTCTTATTTACTGCGTCCGGATTATTATTCTACCCTTGCCTGAAAGCCCTTCGAAAATCGATTAAAATGATATACTTGGATTCAATATATCCTAAAAACTCGAATATCTATCGAGGTTTGAATTTTGCAAAAATCTGGATTTTTGTAAACTTCTTCGAAAAACTTTTATACTATGCCGAAATTTGACAGACCAAGTCCGAAAACGTGATGGGCAAGACAAAATACATCAGAAAATGGTTTGTTTGACAACCTAAAACGATTAATATTTGTGTGAGCAATAGATAAATGAAAAGGTTTATAAAAATTTTCACAAATTTTTGTCAAAATTGAAATTTCGAACTTTCTTGTTTGCACCCTTAGGACTATAATTTTACTACCGTACGAAAGCTATTGAAAAGTCGATTAACCTAGCCAATTTAGATTTGATAAGTTGTACAAACTCTAGAAGTTATGGGCCTTTGAAATTTGTAAAAATTTAAATTTTTGCAAATTCTTTGAAATTGCAAGAAATCTATCGCAATTATTGACTAACCGAGTGTAAAAATAGAATCAGGGCGACAAATTACATTAGAAAAAATTACTTTGATTGATTCATAGCGATTGGTATCGATTTTAGCATTTTTGAAAATTTTAATCGATTGAGATAGAAAAAAAATTTCGAAAATTTGCCATTTTCGAAGGGCGTTTTATCATTTCATCCTAATCTGTCAGATTCGTATAACCTAACGGTGCAATCGGATTTTGATTTGGACGCTTAGTTCCGAAGATATAACCACTCAAAATCTCTAAATTTTAATTTTTTCCATTAGAAAAACGTTTAAGTTTCTTATTTACTGCGTCCGGATTATTATTCTACCCTTGCCTGAAAGCCCTTCGAAAATCGATTAAAATGATATACTTGGATTCAATATATCCTAAAAACTCGAATATCTATCGAGGTTTGAATTTTGCAAAAATCTGGATTTTTGTAAACTTCTTCGAAAAACTTTTATACTATGCCGAAATTTGACAGACCAAGTCCGAAAACGTGATGGGCAAGACAAAATACATCAGAAAATGGTTTGTTTGACAACCTAAAACGATTAATATTTGTGTGAGCAATAGATAAATGAAAAGGGTTATAAGGATTTTCACAAATTTTCGTCAAAATTGAAAATTCGAACTTTCTTGTTTGCACACTTAGGACTAGAATTTTACTACCGTACGAAAGCTATTGAAAAGTCGATTAACCTAGCCAATTTAGATTTGATAAGTTGTACAAACTCGAGAAGTTATGGGCCTTTGAAATTTGTAAAAATTTAAATTTTTGCAAACTTTTTCAAATTGCAAGAAATCTATCGCAATTATTAACTAACCGAGTGTAAAAATAGAATCAGGGCGACAAATTACATTAGAAAAAATTACTTTGATTGACTCATAGCGATTGGTTTCGATTTTAGCATTTTTGAAAATTTTAATCGATTGAGATAGAAAAAAAATTTCGAAAATTTGCCATTTTCGAAGGGCGTTTTATCACTTCATCCTAATCTGTCAGATTCGTAGAACATAACGGTGCAATCGAATTTTGATTTGGACGCTTAGTTCCGAAGATATGACCACTCAAAATCTCTAAATTTTAATTTTTTCCATTAGAAAAACGTTTAAGTTTCTTATTTACTGCGTCCGGATTATTATTCTACCCTTGCCTGAAAGCCCTTCGAAAATCGATTAAAATGATATACTTGGATTCAATATAGCCTAAAAACTCGAATATCTATCGAGGTTTGAATTTTGCAAAAATCTGGATTTTTGTAAACTTCTTCGAAAAACTTTTATACTATGCCGAAATTTGACAGACCAAGTCCGAAAACGTGAAGAGCAAAACAAAATACATCAGAAAATGGTCTGTTTGACGACCTAAAACGATTAATATTCGTGTGAGCAATAGATAAATGAAAAGGGTTATAAAAATTTTCACAAATTTTTGTCAAAATTGAAAATTCGAACTTTCTTGTTTGCACCCTTAGGACTATAATTTTACCACCGTACGAAAGCTATTGAAAAGTCGATTAACCTAGCCAATTTAGATTTGATAAGTTGTACAAACTCGAGAAGTTATGGGCCTTTGAAATTTGTAAAAATTTAAATTTTTGCAAATTCTTTCCAATTGCAAGAAATCTATCGCAATTATTGACTAACCGAGTGTAAAAATAGAATCAGGGCGACAAATTACATTAGAAAAAATTACTTTGATTGATTCATAGCGATTGGTATCGATTTTAGCGATTTTGAAAATTTTAATCGATTGAGATAGAAAAAAAAATTCGAAAATTTGCCATTTTCGAAGGGCGTTTTATCATTTCATCCTAATCTGTCAGATTCGTATAACCTAACGGTGCAATCGGATTTTGATTTGGACGCTTAGTTCCGAAGATATAACCACTCAAAATCTCTAAATTTTAATTTTTTCCATTAGAAAAACGTTTAAGTTTCTTATTTACTGCGTCCGGATTATTATTCTACCCTTGCCTGAAAGCCCTTCGAAAATCGATTAAAATGATATACTTGGATTCAATATAGCCTAAAAACTCGAATATCTATCGAGGTTTGAATTTTGCAAAAATCTGGATTTTTGTAAACTTCTTCGAAAAACTTTTATACTATGCCGAAATTTGACAGACCAAGTCCGAAAACGTGAAGAGCAAAACAAAATACATCAGAAAATGGTCTGTTTGACGACCTAAAACGATTAATATTCGTGTGAGCAATAGATAAATGAAAAGGGTTATAAAAATTTTCACAAATTTTTGTCAAAATTGAAATTTCGAACTTTCTTGTTTGCACCCTTAGGACTATAATTTTACTACCGTACGAAAGCTATTGAAAAGTCGATTAACCTAGCCAATTTAGATTTGATAAGTTGTACAAACTCTAGAAGTTATGGGCCTTTGAAATTTGTAAAAATTTAAATTTTTGCAAATTCTTTCCAATTGCAAGAAATCTATCGCAATTATTGACTAACCGAGTGTAAAAATAGAATCAGGGCGACAAATTACATTAGAAAAAATTACTTTGATTGATTCATAGCGATTGGTATCGATTTTAGCATTTTTGAAAATTTTAATCGATTGAGATAGAAAAAAAATTTCGAAAATTTGCCATTTTCGAAGGGCGTTTTATCATTTCATCCTAATCTGTCAGATTCGTATAACCTAACGGTGCAATCGGATTTTGATTTGGACGCTTAGTTCCGAAGATATAACCACTCAAAATCTCTAAATTTTAATTTTTTCCATTAGAAAAACGTTTAAGTTTCTTATTTACTGCGTCCGGATTATTATTCTACCCTTGCCTGAAAGCCCTTCGAAAATCGATTAAAATAATATACTTGGATTCAATATATCCTAAAAACTCGAATATCTATCGAGGTTTGAATTTTGCAAAAATCTGGATTTTTGTAAACTTCTTCGAAAAACTTTTATACTATGCCGAAATTTGACAGACCAAGTCCGAAAACGTGATGGGCAAGACAAAATACATCAGAAAATGGTTTGTTTGACAACCTAAAACGATTAATATTTGTGTGAGCAATAGATAAATGAAAAGGGTTATAAAGATTTTCACAAATTTTCGTCAAAATTGAAAATTCGAACTTTCTTGTTTGCACACTTAGGACTAGAATTTTACTACCGTACGAAAGCTATTGAAAAGTCGATTAACCTAGCCAATTTAGATTTGATAAGTTGTACAAACTCGAGAAGTTATGGGCTTTTGAAATTTGTAAAAATTTAAATTTTTGCAAACTTTTTCAAATTGCAAGAAATCTATCGCAATTATTAACTAACCGAGTGTAAAAATGGAATCAGGGCGACAAATTACATTAGAAAAAATTACTTTGATTGACTCATAGCGATTGGTTTCGATTTTAGCATTTTTGAAAATTTTAATCGATTGAGATAGAAAAAAAATTTCGAAAATTTGCCATTTTCGAAGGGCGTTTTATCACTTCATCCTAATCTGTCAGATTCGTAGAACATAACGGTGCAATCGAATTTTGATTTGGACGCTTAGTTCCGAAGATATGACCACTCAAAATCTCTAAATTTTAATTTTTTCCATTAGAAAAACGTTTAAGTTTCTTATTTACTGCGTCCGGATTATTATTCTACCCTTGCCTGAAAGCCCTTCGAAAATCGATTAAAATGATATACTTGGATTCAATATAGCCTAAAAACTCGAATATCTATCGAGGTTTGAATTTTGCAAAAATCTGGATTTTTGTAAACTTCTTCGAAAAACTTTTATACTATGCCGAAATTTGACAGACCAAGTCCGAAAACGTGAAGAGCAAAACAAAATACATCAGAAAATGGTCTGTTTGACGACCTAAAACGATTAATATTCGTGTGAGCAATAGATAAATGAAAAGGGTTATAAAAATTTTCACAAATTTTCGTCAAAATTGAAAATTCGAACTTTCTTGTTTGCACACTTAGGACTAGAATTTTACTACCGTACGAAAGCTATTGAAAAGTCGATTAACCTAGCCAATTTAGATTTGATAAGTTGTACAAACTCGAGAAGTTATGGGCCTTTGAAATTTGTAAAAATTTAAATTTTTGCAAATTCTTTGAAATTGCAAGAAATCTATCGCAATTATTGACTAACCGAGTGTAAAAATAGAATCAGGGCGACACATTACATTAGAAAAAATTACTTTGATTGATTCATAGCGATTGGTTTCGATTTTAGCATTTTTGAAAATTTTAATCGATAGAGATAGAAAAAAAATTTCGAAAATTTGTCATTTTCGAAGGGCGTTTTATCATTTCATCCTAATCTGTCAGATTCGTATAACTTAACGGTGCAATCGGATTTTGATTTGGACGCTTAGTTCCGAAGATATGACCACTCAAAATCTCTAAATTTTAATTTTTTCCATTGGAAAATTGTTTAAGTTTCTTATTTACTGCGTCCGGATTATTATTCTACCCTTGTCTGAAAGCCCTTCGAAAATCGATTAATATGATATACTTGGATTCAACATAGCCTAAAAACTCGAATATCTATCGAGGTTTGAATTTTGCAAAAATCTGGATTTTTGTAAACTTCTTCGAAAAACTTTTATACTATGCCGAAATCTGACAGACCAAGTCCGAAAACGTGAAGAGCAAAACAAAATACATCAGAAAATGGTCTGTTTGACGACCTAAGACGATTAATATTCGTGTGAGCAATAGATAAATGAAAAGGTTATAAAAATTTTCACAAATTTTCGTCAAAATTGAAAATTCGAACTTTCTTGTTTGCACACTTAGGACTAGAATTTTACTACCGTACGAAAGCTATTGAAAAGTCGATTAACCTAGCCAATTTAGATGTGATAAGTTGTACAAACTCGAGAAGTTATGGGCTTTTGAAATTTGTAAAAATTTAAATTTTTGCAAACTTTTTCAAATTGCAAGAAATCTATCGCAATTATTAACTAACCGAGTGTAAAAATAGAATCAGGGCGACAAATTACATTAGAAAAAATTACTTTGATTGACTCATAGCGATTGGTTTCGATTTTAGCATTTTTGAAAATTTTAATCGATTGAGATAGAAAAAAAATTTCGAAAATTTGCCATTTTCGAAGGGCGTTTTATCACTTCATCCTAATCTGTCAGATTCGTAGAACATAACGGTGCAATCGAATTTTGATTTGGACGCTTAGTTCCGAAGATATGACCACTCAAAATCTCTAAATTTTAATTTTTTCCATTAGAAAAACGTTTAAGTTTCTTATTTACTGCGTCCGGATTATTATTCTACCCTTGCCTGAAAGCCCTTCGAAAATCGATTAAAATGATATACTTGGATTCAATATAGCCTAAAAACTCGAATATCTATCGAGGTTTGAATTTTGCAAAAATCTGGATTTTTGTAAACTTCTTCGAAAAACTTTTATACTATGCCGAAATTTGACAGACCAAGTCCGAAAACGTGAAGAGCAAAACAAAATACATCAGAAAATGGTCTGTTTGACGACCTAAAACGATTAATATTCATGTGAGCAATAGATAAATGAAAAGGGTTATAAAAATTTTCACAAATTTTTGTCAAAATTGAAAATTCGAACTTTCTTGTTTGCACACTTAGGACTAGAATTTTACTACCGTACGAAAGCTATTGAAAAGTCGATTAACCTAGCCAATTTAGATTTGATAAGTTGTACAAACTCGAGAAGTTATAGGCTTTTGAAATTTGTAAAAATTTAAATTTTTGCAAACTTTTTCAAATTGCAAGAAATCTATCGCAATTATTAACTAACCGAGTGTAAAAATAGAATCAGGGCGACAAATTACATTAGAAAAAATTACTTTGATTGACTCATAGCGATTGGTTTCGATTTTAGCATTTTTGAAAATTTTAATCGATTGAGATAGAAAAAAATTTTCGAAAATTTGCCATTTTCGAACGGCGTTTTATCACTTCATCCTAATCTGTCAGATTCGTATAACATAACGGTGCAATCGGATTTTGATTTGGACGCTTAGTTCCGAAGATATGACCACTCAAAATCTCTAAATTTTAATTTTTTCCATTAGAAAAACGTTTAAGTTTCTTATTTACTGCGTCCGGATTATTATTCTACCCTTGCCTGAAAGCTCTTCGAAAATCGATTAAAATGATATACTTGGATTCAATATAGCCTAAAAACTCAAATATCTATCGAGGTTTGAATTTTGCAAAAATCTGGATTTTTGTAAACTTCTTCGAAAAACTTTTATACTATGCCGAAATTTGACAGACCAAGTCCGAAAACGTGAAGAGCAAAACAAAATACATCAGAAAATGGTCTGTTTGACGACCTAAAACCATTAATATTCGTGTGAGCAATAGATAAATGAAAAGAGTTATAAAAATTTTCACAAATTTTTGTCAAAATTGAAATTTCGAACTTTCTTGTTTGCACCCTTAGGACTATAATTTTACTACCGTACGAAAGCTATTGAAAAGTCGATTAACCTAGCCAATTTAGATTTGATAAGTTGTACAAACTCGAGAAGTTATGGGCCTTTGAAATTTGTAAAAATTTAAATTTTTGCAAATTCTTTCCAATTGCAAGAAATCTATCGCAATTATTGACTAACCGAGTGTAAAAATAGAATCAGGGCGACAAATTACATTAGAAAAAATTACTTTGATTGATTCATAGCGATTGGTATCGATTTTAGCATTTTTGAAAATTTTAATCGATTGAGATAGAAAAAAAATTTCGAAAATTTGCCATTTTCGAAGGGCGTTTTATCATTTCATCCTAATCTGTCAGATTCGTATAACTTAACGGTGCAATCGGATTTTGATTTGGACGCTTAGTTCCGAAGATATGACCACTCAAAATCTCTAAATTTTAATTTTTTCCATTAGAAAAACGTTTAAGTTTCTTATTTACTGCGTCCGGATTATTATTCTACCCTTGCCTGAAAGCCCTTCGAAAATCGATTAAAATGATATACTTGGATTCAATATATCCTAAAAACTCGAATATCTATCAAGGTTTGAATTTTGCAAAAATCTGGATTTTTGTAAACTTCTTCGAAAAACTTTTATACTATGCCGAAATTTGACAGACCAAGTCCGAAAACGTGATGGGCAAGACAAAATACATCAGAAAATGGTTTGTTTGACAACCTAAAACGATTAATATTTGTGTGAGCAATAGATAAATGAAAAGGGTTATAAAGATTTTCACAAATTTTCGTCAAAATTGAAAATTCGAACTTTCTTGTTTGCACCCTTAGGACTATAATTTTACTACCGTACGAAAGCTATTGAAAAGTCGATTAACCTAGCCAATTTAGATGTGATAAGTTGTACAAACTCGAGAAGTTATGGGCTTTTGAAATTTGTAAAAATTTAAATTTTTGCAAATTCTTTCCAATTGCAAGAAATCTATCGCAATTATTGACTAACCGAGTGTAAAAATAGAATCAGGGCGACAAATTACATTAGAAAAAATTACTTTGATTGATTCATAGCGATTGGTATCGATTTTAGCGATTTTGAAAATTTTAATCGATTGAGATAGAAAAAAAATTTCGAAAATTTGCCATTTTCGAAGGGCGTTTTATCACTTCATCCTAATCTGTCAGATTCGTAGAACATAACGGTGCAATCGAATTTTGATTTGGACGCTTAGTTCCGAAGATATGACCACTCAAAATCTCTAAATTTTAATTTTTTCCATTAGAAAAACGTTTAAGTTTCTTATTTACTGCGTCCGGATTATTATTCTACCCTTGCCTGAAAGCCTTTCGAAAATCGATTAAAATGATATACTTGGATTCAATATAGCCTAAAAACTCGAATATCTATCGAGGTTTGAATTTTGCAAAAATCTGGATTTTTGTAAACTTCTTCGAAAAACTTTTATACTATGCCGAAATTTGACAGACCAAGTCCGAAAACGTGAAGAGCAAAACAAAATACATCAGAAAATGGTCTGTTTGACGACCTAAAACGATTAATATTCATGTGAGCAATAGATAAATGAAAAGGGTTATAAAAATTTTCACAAATTTTTGTCAAAATTGAAAATTCGAACTTTCTTGTTTGCACACTTAGGACTAGAATTTTACTACCGTACGAAAGCTATTGAAAAGTCGATTAACCTAGCCAATTTAGATGTGATAAGTTGTACAAACTCGAGAAGTTATGGGCTTTTGAAATTTGTAAAAATTTAAATTTTTGCAAACTTTTTCAAATTGCAAGAAATCTATCGCAATTATTAACTAACCGAGTGCAAAAATAGAATCAGGGCGACAAATTACATTAGAAAAAATTACTTTGATTGACTCATAGCGATTGGTTTCGATTTTAGCATTTTTGAAAATTTTAATCGATTGAGATAGAAAAAAATTTTCGAAAATTTGCCATTTTCGAACGGCGTTTTATCACTTCATCCTAATCTGTCAGATTCGTATAACATAACGGTGCAATCGGATTTTGATTTGGACGCTTAGTTCCGAAGATATGACCACTCAAAATCTCTAAATTTTAATTTTTTCCATTAGAAAAACGTTTAAGTTTCTTATTTACTGCGTCCGGATTATTATTCTACCCTTGCCTGAAAGCCCTTCGAAAATCGATTAAAATGATATACTTGGATTCAATATAGCCTAAAAACTCGAATATCTATCGAGGTTTGAATTTTGCAAAAATCTGGATTTTTGTAAACTTCTTCGAAAAACTTTTATACTATGCCGAAATTTGACAGACCAAGTCCGAAAACGTGAAGAGCAAAACAAAATACATCAGAAAATGGTCTGTTTGACGACCTAAAACGATTAATATTCGTGTGAGCAATAGATAAATGAAAAGGGTTATAAAAATTTTCACAAATTTTTGTCAAAATTGAAAATTCGAACTTTCTTGTTTGCACCCTTAGGACTATAATTTTACTACCGTACGAAAGCTATTGAAAAGTCGATTAACCTAGCCAATTTAGATGTGATAAGTTGTACAAACTCGAGAAGTTATGGACCTTTGAAATTTGTAAAAATTTAAATTTTTGCAAACTTTTTCAAATTGCAAGAAATCTATCGCAATTATTAACTAACCGAGTGTAAAAATAGAATCAGGGCGACAAATTACATTAGAAAAAATTACTTTGATTGACTCATAGCGATTGGTTTCGATTTTAGCATTTTTGAAAATTTTAATCGATTGAGATAGAAAAAAAATTTCGAAAATTTGCCATTTTCGAAGGGCGTTTTATCACTTCATCCTAATCTGTCAGATTCGTAGAACATAACGGTGCAATCGAATTTTGATTTGGACGCTTAGTTCCGAAGATATGACCACTCAAAATCTCTAAATTTTAATTTTTTCCATTAGAAAAACGTTTAAGTTTCTTATTTACTGCGTCCGGATTATTATTCTACCCTTGCCTGAAAGCCCTTCGAAAATCGATTAAAATGATATACTTGGATTCAATATAGCCTAAAAACTCGAATATCTATCGAGGTTTGAATTTTGCAAAAATCTGGATTTTTGTAAACTTCTTCGAAAAACTTTTATACTATGCCGAAATTTGACAGACCAAGTCCGAAAACGTGAAGAGCAAAACAAAATACATCAGAAAATGGTCTGTTTGACGACCTAAAACGATTAATATTCATGTGAGCAATAGATAAATGAAAAGGGTTATAAAAATTTTCACAAATTTTTGTCAAAATTGAAAATTCGAACTTTCTTGTTTGCACACTTAGGACTAGAATTTTACTACCGTACGAAAGCTATTGAAAAGTCGATTAACCTAGCCAATTTAGATGTGATAAGTTGTACAAACTCGAGAAGTTATGGGCTTTTGAAATTTGTAAAAATTTAAATTTTTGCAAACTTTTTCAAATTGCAAGAAATCTATCGCAATTATTAACTAACCGAGTGCAAAAATAGAATCAGGGCGACAAATTACATTAGAAAAAATTACTTTGATTGACTCATAGCGATTGGTTTCGATTTTAGCATTTTTGAAAATTTTAATCGATTGAGATAGAAAAAAATTTTCGAAAATTTGCCATTTTCGAACGGCGTTTTATCACTTCATCCTAATCTGTCAGATTCGTATAACATAACGGTGCAATCGGATTTTGATTTGGACGCTTAGTTCCGAAGATATGACCACTCAAAATCTCTAAATTTTAATTTTTTCCATTAGAAAAACGTTTAAGTTTCTTATTTACTGCGTCCGGATTATTATTCTACCCTTGCCTGAAAGCCCTTCGAAAATCGATTAAAATGATATACTTGGATTCAATATAGCCTAAAAACTCGAATATCTATCGAGGTTTGAATTTTGCAAAAATCTGGATTTTTGTAAACTTCTTCGAAAAACTTTTATACTATGCCGAAATTTGACAGACCAAGTCCGAAAACGTGAAGAGCAAAACAAAATACATCAGAAAATGGTCTGTTTGACGACCTAAAACGATTAATATTCATGTGAGCAATAGATAAATGAAAAGGGTTATAAAAATTTTCACAAATTTTTGTCAAAATTGAAAATTCGAACTTTCTTGTTTGCACACTTAGGACTAGAATTTTACTACCGTACGAAAGCTATTGAAAAGTCGATTAACCTAGCCAATTTAGATGTGATAAGTTGTACAAACTCGAGAAGTTATGGGCTTTTGAAATTTGTAAAAATTTAAATTTTTGCAAACTTTTTCAAATTGCAAGAAATCTATCGCAATTATTAACTAACCGAGTGCAAAAATAGAATCAGGGCGACAAATTACATTAGAAAAAATTACTTTGATTGACTCATAGCGATTGGTTTCGATTTTAGCATTTTTGAAAATTTTAATCGATTGAGATAGAAAAAAATTTTCGAAAATTTGCCATTTTCGAACGGCGTTTTATCACTTCATCCTAATCTGTCAGATTCGTATAACATAACGGTGCAATCGGATTTTGATTTGGACGCTTAGTTCCGAAGATATGACCACTCAAAATCTCTAAATTTTAATTTTTTCCATTAGAAAAACGTTTAAGTTTCTTATTTACTGCGTCCGGATTATTATTCTACCCTTGCCTGAAAGCCCTTCCAAAATCGATTAAAATGATATACTTGGATTCAATATAGCCTAAAAACTCGAATATCTATCGAGGTTTGAATTTTGCAAAAATCTGGATTTTTGTAAACTTCTTCGAAAAACTTTTATACTATGCCGAAATTTGACAGACCAAGTCCGAAAACGTGAAGAGCAAAACAAAATACATCAGAAAATGGTCTGTTTGACGACCTAAAACGATTAATATTCGTGTGAGCAATAGATAAATGAAAAGGGTTATAAAAATTTTCACAAATTTTTGTCAAAATTGAAAATTCGAACTTTCTTGTTTGCACACTTAGGACTAGAATTTTACTACCGTACGAAAGCTATTGAAAAGTCGATTAACCTAGCCAATTTAGATTTGATAAGTTGTACAAACTCGAGAAGTTATGGGCCTTTGAAATTTGTAAAAATTTAAATTTTTGCAAACTTTTTCAAATTGCAAGAAATCTATCGCAATTATTAACTAACCGAGTGCAAAAATAGAATCAGGGCGACAAATTACATTAGAAAAAATTACTTTGATTGACTCATAGCGATTGGTTTCGATTTTAGCATTTTTGAAAATTTTAATCGATTGAGATAGAAAAAAATTTTCGAAAATTTGCCATTTTCGAACGGCGTTTTATCACTTCATCCTAATCTGTCAGATTCGTATAACATAACGGTGCAATCGGATTTTGATTTGGACGCTTAGTTCCGAAGATATGACCACTCAAAATCTCTAAATTTTAATTTTTTCCATTAGAAAAACGTTTAAGTTTCTTATTTACTGCGTCCGGATTATTATTCTACCCTTGCCTGAAAGCCCTTCGAAAATCGATTAAAATGATATACTTGGATTCAATATAGCCTAAAAACTCGAATATCTATCGAGGTTTGAATTTTGCAAAAATCTGGATTTTTGTAAACTTCTTCGAAAAACTTTTATACTATGCCGAAATCTGACAGACCAAGTCCGAAAACGTGAAGAGCAAAACAAAATACATCAGAAAATGGTGTGTTTGACGACCTAAGACGATTAATATTCGTGTGAGCAATAGATAAATGAAAAGGTTATAAAAATTTTCACAAATTTTCGTCAAAATTGAAAATTCGAACTTTCTTGTTTGCACACTTAGGACTAGAATTTTACTACCGTACGAAAGCTATTGAAAAGTCGATTAACCTAGCCAATTTAGATGTGATAAGTTGTACAAACTCGAGAAGTTATGGGCTTTTGAAATTTGTAAAAATTTAAATTTTTGCAAACTTTTTCAAATTGCAAGAAATCTATCGCAATTATTAACTAACCGAGTGTAAAAATAGAATCAGGGCGACAAATTACATTAGAAAAAATTACTTTGATTGACTCATAGCGATTGGTTTCGATTTTAGCATTTTTGAAAATTTTAATCGATTGAGATAGAAAAAAATTTTCGAAAATTTGCCATTTTCGAACGGCGTTTTATCACTTCATCCTAATCTGTCAGATTCGTATAACATAACGGTGCAATCGGATTTTGATTTGGACGCTTAGTTCCGAAGATATGACCACTCAAAATCTCTAAATTTTAATTTTTTCCATTAGAAAAACGTTTAAGTTTCTTATTTACTGCGTCCGGATTATTATTCTACCCTTGCCTGAAAGCTCTTCGAAAATCGATTAAAATGATATACTTGGATTCAATATAGCCTAAAAACTCAAATATCTATCGAGGTTTGAATTTTGCAAAAATCTGGATTTTTGTAAACTTTTTCGAAAAACTTTTATACTATGCCGAAATTTGACAGACCAAGTCCGAAAACGTGATGGGCAAGACAAAATACATCAGAAAATGGTTTGTTTGACGACCTAAAACGATTAATATTCATGTGAGCAATAGATAAATGAAAAGGGTTATAAAGATTTTCACAAATTTTCGTCAAAATTGAAAATTCGAACTTTCTTGTTTGCACACTTAGGACTAGAATTTTACTACCGTACGAAAGCTATTGAAAAGTCGATTAACCTAGCCAATTTAGATTTGATAAGTTGTACAAACTCGAGAAGTTATGGGCTTTTGAAATTTGTAAAAATTTAAATTTTTGCAAACTTTTTCAAATTGCAAGAAATCTATCGCAATTATTAACTAACCGAGTGTAAAAATAGAATCAGGGCGACAAATTACATTAGAAAAAATTACTTTGATTGACTCATAGCGATTGGTTTCGATTTTAGCATTTTTGAAAATTTTAATCGATTGAGATAGAAAAAAAATTTCGAAAATTTGCCATTTTCGAAGGGCGTTTTATCATTTCATCCTAATCTGTCAGATCCGTATAACATAACGCTGCAATCGGATTTTGATTTAGACGCTTAGTTCCGAAGATATGACCACTCAAAATCTCTAAATTTTAATTTTTTCCATTGGAAAAACGTTTAAGTTCCTTATTGACTGCGTCCGGATTATTATTCTACCCTTGCCTGAAAGCCCTTCGAAAATCGATTAAAATGATATACTTGGATTCAATATAGCCTAAAAACTCGAATATCTATCGAGGTTTGAATTTTGCAAAAATCTGGATTTTTGTAAACTTCTTCGAAAAACTTATACTATGCCGAAATTTGACAGACCAAGTCCGAGAACGTGAAGAGCAAAACAAAATACATCAGAAAATGGTCTGTTTGACGACCTAAAACGATTAATATTCGTGTGAGCAATAGATAAATGAAAAGGGTTATGAAAATTTTCACAAATTTTCGTCAAAATTGAAAATTCGAACTTTCTTGTTTGCACACTTAGGACTAGAATTTTACTATCGTACGAAAGCTATTGAAAAGTCGATTAAACTAGCCATTTTAGATTTGATAAGTTGTACAGACTCGAGAAGTTATGGACCTTTGAAATTTGTAAAAATTTAAATTTCTGCAAACTTTTTCCAATTGCGGGAAACCTATCGCAATTATTGATTAGCCGAGTGTAAAGATAGAATCAGGGCGACAAATTGCATTAGAAAAAAAAATTACTTTGATTGGCTTAGAGCGATTTGTTTCAAATTTATTATTTTTGAAAATTTTAATCGATTGACGTATGGAAGAAATTATACGATATTTCTATATTCGAAATATCTTGAAAATCGTAAGATTTTTGTGGGTTGAAACTTTTAAAATTATTTGTGTTTTTAGCATTTCAGCAGTTCGCACGAGACCTATTATTTAAATGAACATACCATATGAAAAGCGAGGTCTGCGAAGCAAGTTACATTAGAAATTGCTACTTTCGTTGTGGCAGAACCGCTTGTTTCTATTTTGATGTTTCCAAAATATTTCAACCATTTAGGTAGATAACTTTGGAAATTTTTGTTAGGCCAATCTAACATAATATCGCAAAAATTATATGATTCTATTTTAATGTCTAATAACCGTTCCCGAAAAACTAAACAGAAAATGTTAATAAAAGTTTTCTATGGTTCTTCAGAAGACAACCTGCGAATTTCAGCATCGACAGGTTTAATCATGCGAGACGATCGTATGTTGAGACCATCATTTTCAATTAACAATTTATAGTTTATAGCGATAGTGTCCATTTTTTAATCAATACGCGAACGCTACTATTTACGAGTGTATACTAAAATGGACTCACCGGATCTTCCATCGACAGCAAGATCAAAAACTGCTGGACCCACGTCCATCCTTCCTTCTCTTTCGCCATTGTAGTTGGGACTTACTGAAATTAGAAAAAGCAGAAATTTTATTATTGATGTTAGAAAAATTCTGCAACAAGTAAACAAAATCTATTATCGCTCGGTTATTGAATTGTCGAACCGCAAATTCTCACCCTTGATAGCAATTCCTGAAGCTGTCTCGTCAGCCATCAGACACAATGCACCACACTGAATCTTCACCACTTCACTTCACACAGTAACTACACTTACGACTTCCATCCTGGAAAACACTAATTGAATTAGATATGTGGTGGCAAGTGAGATTTGCAAGACTAATTAATGACTTTATTTAATCAAACAAGTATATCAAATAAAGTGTTTTTTTTTCTTGAAACAAAAAAAAGTTGTATTAAACATACCTTCTGATAGACGTCTTTAGAAGCTGGTAGAGATTAAATTTCTATACAGGGTGCTTTGGAATTCTGAAAAGTTTATTTAATTTGTTATTTTGGATTAACATAAATCGAATCATTACTTACTTGGCAAAATTCCAATTATTAGAAATTCAGAGAATTTCAACCACAAATATACGGGGATGACCAATCTTTCGGTTTGGAAACTGAAATCCATTTAGAATATCACTGAGAGTGCAGTTTATCAAGAGCATCTCTGACAGTCAAGATGTGGATCCATAAAAACTTTATAAGATTACAAAGATTTTGTCAGTTTAGCAGGGATGATTAAAGTTTTCTGTAGGAAAACCCTAATTAACTTACAATTCCTGCAGTTGGATCGCGTCTAGTGTTAGACATTTTCTGAAATATGAAGAAAAAATGTTAACAAAACACCGGCAATTACGTAAAATATTAATATTTATTGTTTTTCATCCAACTGTGAGTTTACAAGCTACCCGTTTAACTGACAGGTTGGTGAACTGATAAGCTAAACACGGTTCGGAAAAAGTCATTTTAAGCAGAGTTCGAGACGATCGTTAATCTGAGACTAACCCACTTGATTCTGGGATGCATATGTTGAAGCAAAGCTAATAAACTCGGTGAAAATTAAGGAACCGATGTAAAGGAACCAAGCTTATCGACATTTTCAATATCACGGACTCCTGTTGGATTATTAGCAGTGTCCAGGTCCAGTCGTAGATTTAAGATTGTTAAGATTAAATATTTAAAAAAAAGCTGACAATAAAATACTCATGAGTTTTTTTAACCCGGCACACAGTCTCCCTGCTAATATTTTATAAAACTAAATGAGTGCCAGCGGGATTTTAAAGAGAGCACTTTCGGGTAGCAAAGTTGAGTCAACCGACAGAAAAAGAGAACAGCAACAGTCAAAAAACTCTTTGATTATATGATACAAATTTTTTACATAAGTATACCGAAGAATCGCCTTACAAAATTATCGAACCTAAATTAACCAACTTAAAGGTATTTTGTTTTTCCGGGAATGCTAATTAGTTCTGGTTACGTTGAAAAAAAGTGGTTAATTTGATGTCGTTCCTGCATGCATTAACACTAAAAAGCCATCGAATTGAGGCTCCTTTTTGTAAAAAATTTATAATCACGGGGCTCGAACATTAACTTAAAATTACAAGAAAATCAATTACTTACTTTATTCTTCAGTATTAGTTCAATGAGAGAGTGTTGATATAGACGAGAACAGCCGAAACCACTGATCGACACTTGTAATACAAAAACACCCAAACATGGGACTAAAGTTTTTTTGTACAGTAACTTACATAATTTTCAAGTCTATTATTTGTTCGGTTTTCGTAACAATTAAAGTAATGCCAACCTATAAATTTTGATTTTTTCAAATCGTGTACTGATTTTAACGTTTTAGTTATTGCTTAATTATGATTATTACATTATGGTCATTACCGCGCTGCAGTAAATTTGAAATTGCCGCGACAGCCGCGCCAATTTGCTCGAACTAAAATTTGAAGTTTCACATTTAACAAACAGTCAAACCTCACTTCTGAACGTAAAATTAAAATTTGTTTTCGGATCTTGCGTAGGGTGTAAAGCACCGAGATGGTAACGACACCGTTAAGCTGAACGTCTCAAAAGTTGTAATTCTTTTTGATTTCGCGGTAAGCTACTTTGCCTCCAGACTCTGCAATTTTAATGATGTTTGCGTTTCTTTAGGAATTACAATCCTTTTATTGAACTTTTTAGTGTTTAATAGTCTTGCAATAGTAACTACATCTTTTAAAATGAAGACCTCATAATTTCTCCTTTCAATTTCGTCTATTGAGAGAAAGTTTATATTTGGATGCAACATGAATATATCCATCATAACAATTATTCGTTTCTCAAACTCGTGGTATTTCTAGGAAAATGGCTAACAACAGTTTAGATGGGAAATTCTTCTTGATTCAAAATTCACAATTACTCATTAATTTAACAGTTACATGTGTTCAAATAAGACATTCGGTTCTACCGCAATAAGTTTACTAATATCATATTTTCAGAGCACTTTAATGGAAAATCATGAATTTAGAGTTAAATTCTTGTCATCCACATCATGTCCTCCAGTCTCCAGTTGATGTCCACATCCCACAAATCTCCTTCCAGACTAGAAACACTTGAAGTACTACACTACATTTATTATTTATATGCGTTTGGCGTTTGTTATACACGTTTGCATTAGTAGATGCGCAAAATCTAATTCAATGTTTGCAGGAAACACAAGAGATTAGGTGGAATTTCTGAGTTATGGAGTTAAGAAGAAAGATGTGGCTTCCTCTAGGAAGAATTTTGTTCTTCTCCATCAATTTTTTTGCTATTACATTTAAGCTGTCTGTTGAAGTAATTCCATATTTGGTTTTGTATTAGCCAAACTATTTGCAAGATTGGTAAAATTCGTTTTAGAAGACGTATTGTCAACGGTTCTAGCAGTCTACTCTATTCAGACTACTTTTTTAACCAGTTCATTTGCTTACATTCTGTTTTCACTTAGTTTTAATAGTTACCCTTGTGGTTTAATCAAAATTTCAGTCCCAGTGGTTATTTAGATGAAGTAGTTACTAATTCTTGCTTTTATGATTTATGTTAATCACTTATTCAATTCAATATCTTTTAACTATGTTGTTTACTTGTCTTCTGTTTAAGAGCATACCATTAACTGATTAGTTCTTCTAGGATAGTTAATTAAACCATGTTTAAAGCCCTGTGGCTTGTTTATATGTTAGGATAGTCCCTTAGATTTTGTTAATTCTAGCTGTGTTATGTTTAGATTTTTTGATTTCCAATGAAATTCTATTTCTGATAATGGAACTCTTTTTTTATTACAATACATTTGCTTTTATAAATCTCACCCCGATAGTTTTTTTCAGAAAATCACGTTCAACTTTATTGCAGTGTTAAGATTAGTTTTTAAAACGTTAATTTAAATTCTTAGTTAGAAAGAGCCAAGATCGTTTTGGATTCTTTTTCTTAAATAATTATTACTTTGATTTTGCTTTTAAATTTTAATATGTCCTCAAGGAGGTAAAGCTGAATCCACTGGCACTATTCATTTCCCGCTAGCTATTACGGTTTTTGAATTATTTATGAAGTTCTAATAAAAAAATTGTCAACGATGGTGTATTATTGGTTGCCTACATTTAGGGTGACAACATTGAATTTTGGAAATTTTAAATACTACTCGGAAAAATCTGAAAACCTCAAATCTTCATCGAAAAAAATCACTTATCTTAAAAATGTTAATAGATTAAGGCTAGTTATTTCGGTTCAAAAGATATTGCCGTTTTGACATTAACCACCTTAAGATCAAAATTTCAAAAAGTAAACCAGCTACAAAGCAACTGACTACTCTCCGATGTTCAGAATTCAATTCTACACGTGTGTGCAAAGTTTCATCGAAATCTGGAGATAAAAATATTTTTGCTCAAAAAAGATGGAAGGTTATAGTCTTACGATTTCTTCGCCCAAAAGTTGAAAAAAATATTTTTTTCCTCCGATCATCATGAAATTTGGCACACAGATTGAGAATTGAATTTTGAATTCATTTCTACTGGCAGTTCCTACATGTTTCGTACAGTTTCCGAATTATCGACCTAATAATTTTAAAATGAGAATAATCAATTACTCGAAAAATTCGAAGTTTAGGAAAAAACTAATTACACTTTCCGATCTTGCGATTTTTTTCTATCCAACTTTTGCGGGATTTATATTTTTAGGATAAACTTTAAAAATCTCGAATATCTGTGAGGAGATCTTATCTAAAGCCTGCTACATGTGTTGTTAGAACCTATTCACATGAAACTTTGCACATACATTCAGAATTAAATTTGAAACTCAATTCTGCAAGTTGTTCCGAAATACTGGCGAAAGTTTTTCAATGATAGAACATCGAACTGCAAAAAATACAATTATTCATGACGTCTGAGGGGTAAGACATAAATAATTGCAGTAATAAATTTTGCGATTTTTTTTCTATCGATTTATGCAATTTCTATACTTTGGGAATAAACATTAAGAATTTCGGAAATTGTTTATAAAATTCAACTTACCCCCTGATGTACGGGCAACACCACATACAGATCAGACTTTGACAGATAACCTCACTTTTTTATCTTTCTCAATTAGTTTATTTACTCATTAAGTCAACTGTTGTACGTGTTCAAAGAAGACATTTGGTTCTACCGCAATAAGTTTACTAATATCATCACTTTCAGAGCATTTTAATTGGAAAATGATGAATTCAAAGTTAAATTCTTGTCATCCACATCATATCCTCCAGTCTCCAGTTGATGTCCACATCCCACAAATCTCCTTCCAGACTAGAAACACTTGAAGTACTACACTACATTTATTATTTATATGCGTCTGGCGTTTGTTATATACTCTTACATTAATAGCTTCGCAAAATCTAATTCAATTTTTGCAGGAAACACAAGAGATTTGGTGGAATTTCTGAGTTCTGTAGTTAAGAAGAAAGATGTGGCTTCTTCAAGGAAGAATTTTATTCTTCTGCATCAACTTTTTTGCTATTACATTTAAGCTGTCTGTTGAAATAATCTCATATTTGGTTTTGTACGTTGAGTGAATAATATATTATTTACTCAACGGTTTTGTATTAGCCAAACTATTTGCAAGATTGGTAAAATTTGTTTTAAAAGGCGCATTGTTAATGGTTCTAGCAGTCTACTCTATTCGGGCTTCTCTTTTAACTAGTTCAAGTTCATTTGCTTACATTCTGTTTTCACACTTACTTTTAAAAGTAACAAGTAACAAAGTTTCAGTCCCAATGGTTATATAGATGAAGTAGTTACTAATTCTTGCTTTTATGATTTATGTTAATCACTTATTCGATATCTTTCTTTTAACAATATTGTTTGCTTGTCTTCTGTTAAAGAGCATACCTTTAACTGGTTAGTTCTTCTAGGATAGTTAATTGAACCATGTTTAAAGGCCTGTGGCTTATTTATATGTTAGGATAGTCCCTTAGATTTTGTTAGTTCTAGCTGTGTTATGTTAGATTTCTTGATTTCCAATGAAATTCTATTTCTGATGGAACACTTTTTTTATTACAATACATTTGCTTTTATAAAACCCACCCTGATAGTTCTTTTTCGAAAATCACGTACAACTTTATTGCAATGTTAAGATTTGTTTTTAAAGCGTTAATTTAAATTGTGAGGTAGAAAGAGCCAAGATCGTATTGGATTCTTTTCTTAAATAATTATTACTTTGATTTTGCTTTGAAATTTTAATATGTCCTCAAGGAGGTAAAGCTGAATCCACTGGCACTATTCATTTCCCGCTAGCTATTACGGTTTTTGAATTATTTATGAAGTTGTAATAAAAAAATTGTCAACGATGGTGTATTATTGGTTGCCTACATTTAGGGTGACAACATTGAATTTTGGAAATTTTAAATACTACTCGGAAAAATCTGAAAACCTCAAATCTTCATCGAAAAAAATCACTGATCTTAAAAATGTTAATAAATTAAGGCTAGTTATTTCGGTTAAAAGATATTGCCGTTTTTACATTAACCACCTTAAGATCAAAATTTCAAAAAGTAAACCAGCTACAAAGCAACTGACTACTCTCCGATGTTCAGAATTCAATTCTACACGTGTGTGCAAAGTTTCATCGAAATCTGGAGATAAAAATATTTTTGCTCAAAAAAGATGGAAGGTTATAGTCTTACGATTTCTTCGCCCAAAAGTTGAAAAAAATATTTTTTTCCTCCGATCATCATGAAATTTGGCACACAGATTGAGAATTGAATTTTGAATTCATTTCTACTGGCAGTTCCTACATGTTTCGTACAGTTTCCGAATTATCGACCTAATAATTTTAAAATGAGAATAATCAATTACTCGAAAAATTCGAAGTTTAGGAAAAAACTAATTACACTTTCCGATCTTGCGATTTTTTTCTATCCAACTTTTGCGGGATTTATATTTTTAGGATAAACTTTAAAAATCTCGAATATCTGTGAGGAGATCTTATCTAAAGCCTGCTACATGTGTTGTTAGAACCTATTCACATGAAACTTTGCACATACATTCAGAATTAAATTTGAAACTCAATTCTGCAAGTTGTTCCGAAATACTGGCGAAAGTTTTTCAATGATAGAACATCGAACTGCAAAAAATACAATTATTCATGACGTCTGAGGGGTAAGACATAAATAATTGCAGTAATAAATTTTGCGATTTTTTTTCTATCGATTTATGCAATTTCTATACTTTGGGAATAAACATTAAGAATTTCGGAAATTGTTTATAAAATTCAACTTACCCCCTGATGTACGGGCAACACCACATACAGATCAGACTTTGACAGATAACCTCACTTTTTTATCTTTCTCAATTAGTTTATTTACTCATTAAGTCAACTGTTGTACGTGTTCAAAGAAGACATTTGGTTCTACCGCAATAAGTTTACTAATATCATCACTTTCAGAGCATTTTAATTGGAAAATGATGAATTCAAAGTTAAATTCTTGTCATCCACATCATATCCTCCAGTCTCCAGTTGATGTCCACATCCCACAAATCTCCTTCCAGACTAGAAACACTTGAAGTACTACACTACATTTATTATTTATATGCGTCTGGCGTTTGTTATATACTCTTACATTAATAGCTTCGCAAAATCTAATTCAATTTTTGCAGGAAACACAAGAGATTTGGTGGAATTTCTGAGTTCTGTAGTTAAGAAGAAAGATGTGGCTTCTTCAAGGAAGAATTTTATTCTTCTGCATCAACTTTTTTGCTATTACATTTAAGCTGTCTGTTGAAATAATCTCATATTTGGTTTTGTACGTTGAGTGAATAATATATTATTTACTCAACGGTTTTGTATTAGCCAAACTATTTGCAAGATTGGTAAAATTTGTTTTAAAAGGCGCATTGTTAATGGTTCTAGCAGTCTACTCTATTCGGGCTTCTCTTTTAACTAGTTCAAGTTCATTTGCTTACATTCTGTTTTCACACTTACTTTTAAAAGTAACAAGTAACAAAGTTTCAGTCCCAATGGTTATATAGATGAAGTAGTTACTAATTCTTGCTTTTATGATTTATGTTAATCACTTATTCGATATCTTTCTTTTAACAATATTGTTTGCTTGTCTTCTGTTAAAGAGCATACATTTAACTGATTAGTTCTTCTAGGATAGTTAATTAAACCATGTTTAAAGCCCTGTGGCTTGTTTATATGTTAGGATAGTCCCTTAGATTTTGTTAATTCTAGCTGTGTTATGTTTAGATTTTTTGATTTCCAATGAAATTCTATTTCTGATAATGGAACTCTTTTTTTATTACAATACATTTGCTTTTATAAATCTCACCCCGATAGTTTTTTTCAGAAAATCACGTTCAACTTTATTGCAGTGTTAAGATTAGTTTTTAAAACGTTAATTTAAATTCTTAGTTAGAAAGAGCCAAGATCGTTTTGGATTCTTTTTCTTAAATAATTATTACTTTGATTTTGCTTTTAAATTTTAATATGTCCTCAAGGAGGTAAAGCTGAATCCACTGGCACTATTCATTTCCCGCTAGCTATTACGGTTTTTGAATTATTTATGAAGTTCTAATAAAAAAATTGTCAACGATGGTGTATTATTGGTTGCCTACATTTAGGGTGACAACATTGAATTTTGGAAATTTTAAATACTACTCGGAAAAATCTGAAAACCTCAAATCTTCATCGAAAAAAATCACTTATCTTAAAAATGTTAATAGATTAAGGCTAGTTATTTCGGTTCAAAAGATATTGCCGTTTTGACATTAACCACCTTAAGATCAAAATTTCAAAAAGTAAACCAGCTACAAAGCAACTGACTACTCTCCGATGTTCAGAATTCAATTCTACACGTGTGTGCAAAGTTTCATCGAAATCTGGAGATAAAAATATTTTTGCTCAAAAAAGATGGAAGGTTATAGTCTTACGATTTCTTCGCCCAAAAGTTGAAAAAAATATTTTTTTCCTCCGATCATCATGAAATTTGGCACACAGATTGAGAATTGAATTTTGAATTCATTTCTACTGGCAGTTCCTACATGTTTCGTACAGTTTCCGAATTATCGACCTAATAATTTTAAAAAGAGAATAATCAATTACTCGAAAAATTCGAAGTTTATGAAAAAACTAATTACACTTTCCGATCTTGCGATTTTTTTCTATCCAACTTTTGCGGGATTTATATTTTTAGAATAAACTTTAAGAATCTCGAATATCTGTAAGGAGATCTTATCTAAAGCCTGCTACATGTGTTGTTAGAACCTATTCACATGAAACTTTGCACATACATTCAGAATTAAATTTGAAACTCAATTCTGCAAGTTGTTCCGAAATACTGGCGAAAGTTTTTCAATGATAGAACATCGAACTGCAAAAAATACAATTATTCATGACGTCTGAGGGGTAAGACATAAATAATTGCAGTAATAAATTTTGCGATTTTTTTTCTATCGATTTATGCAATTTCTATACTTTGGGAATAAACATTAAGAATTTCGGAAATTGTTTATAAAATTCAACTTACCCCCTGATGTACGGGCAACACCACATACAGATCAGACTTTGACAGTTAACCTCACTTTTTTATCTTTGTCAATTAGTTTATTTACTCATTAAGTCAACTGTTGTACGTGTTCAACGAAGACATTTGGTTCTACCGCAATAAGTTTACTAATATCATCACTTTCAGAGCATTTTAATTGGAAAATGATGAATTCAAAGTTAAATTCTTGTCATCCACATCATGTCCTCCAGTCTCCAGTTGATGTCCCCATCCTACAAAACTCCTTCCTGACTAGAAACACTTGAAGTACTACACTACATTTAATATTTATATGCGTCTGGCGTTTGTTATACACGTTTGCATTAGTAGCTGCGCAAAATCTAATTCTATGTTTGCAGGAAACACAAGAGATTAGGTGGAATTTCTGAGTTATGGAGTTAAGAAGAAAGATGTGGCTTCTTCAAGGAAGAATTTTGTTCTTCTGCATCAATTTTTTTGCTATTACATTTAAGCTGTCTGTTGAAGTAATCCCATATTTGGTTTTGTATTAGCCAAACTATTTGCAGGATTGGTAAAATTCGTTTTAAAAGGCGTATTGTCAATGGTTCTAGCAGTCTACTCTATTCAGACTTCTTTTGTAACAAGTTCATTTGCTTACATTCTGTTTTCACTTATTTTTAATAGTTACCCTTGTGGTTTAATCAAAATTTCAGTCCCAGTGGTTATTTAGATGAAGTAGTTACTAATTCTTGCTTTTATGATTTATGTTAATCACTTATTCAATTCAATATCTTTTAACTATGTTGTTTACTTGTTTTCTGTTTAAGAGCATACAATTAAATGATTAGTCCTTCTGAGATGGTTAATTAAACCATGTACAAAGGCCTGTGGCTTATTTATATGTTAGGATAGTCATTTAGATTTCGTTAGTTCTAGCTGTGTTATGTTTAGATTTTTTGATTTCCAATGAAATTCTATTTCTAATAATGGAACACTTCTTTTATTACAATACATTTGCTTTTCTTAATCTCACCCCGATAGTTCTCTTTAGAAAATCACGTTCAACTTTATTGTAGTGTTTAGATTTGTTTTTAAAGCGTTAATTTAAATTGTTAGGTAGAATGAGCCAAGATCGTATTGGAATCTCTTTCTTCAATAATTATTACTTTGATTTTGCTTTTAAATTTCAATTCTTCCTCAAGGAGATAAAGTTGAATCCACTGGCACTATTCCTTTCCCGCTAGCTATTACGGTTTTTGAATTATTTATGAAGTTCTAATAAAAAAAATTTAACGATGGTGTATTATTGGTTGCCTACATTTAGGGTGACAACATTGAATCTTGGAAATTTTAAATACTACTCGGAAAAATCTGAAAACCTCAATTCTTCATGGAAAAATATCACTAATCTTAATAATGTTAATGGATCAATGCTAGTTATTTCGGTTCAAAAGATATTGCCGTTTTGACATTAACCACCTTAAGATTGATATTTCAAAAAGTAAACGAGCTACAAAGCAACTGACTGCTCTCCGATGTTCAGAATTCAATTCTACACCCGTGTGCAAAGTTTCGTCAAAATCTGGAGATAAAAATATTTTTGTCAAGGAACCAGAATATGCAGTTAGATTTTTGATGTCTCTTTTAGTTCTCGAGATATGGCAAGATGAAAAATTAAAAATTAAAAATTCGAGCGGTTACTTTTTCTTGAACAAACAGGGGTCAAGGAACAAGAATATGCAGTTAGTTTTTCCATATCTCTTTTAGTTCTCGAGATATGGCAAGAAGAATATTTAAAAAATAAAAAGTCGAGCGGGTACTTTTTCTTGAACAAACAGGGGTCAAGGAACAAGAATATGCAGTTAGTTTTTCCATATCTCTTTTAGTTCTCGAGATATGGCAAAAAGAATATTTAAAAAAAAAAAAGTCGAGCGGGTACTTTTTCGTGAACAAACAGGGTTCAAGGAACAAGAATATGCAGTTAGTTTTTCCATATCTCTTTTAGTTCTCGAGATATGGCAAGAAGAATATTTAAAAAAAAATAATCGAGCGTGTACTTTTTCTTGAACAAACAGGGATCAAGGAACAAGAATATGCAGTTAGTTTTTCCATATCTCTTTTAGTTCTCGAGATATGGCAAGAAGAATATTTAAAAAAAAAATCGAGCGTGTACTTTTTCTTGAACAAACAGGGATCAAGGAACAAGAATATGCAGTTAGTTTTTCCATATCTCTTTTAGTTCTCGAGATATGGCAAGAAGAATATTTAAAAAATAAAAAGTCGAGCGGGTACTTTTTCTTGAACAAACAGGGATCAAGGAACAAGAATATGCAGTTAGTTTTTCCATATCTCTTTTAGTTCTCGAGATATGGCAAGAAGAATATTTAAAAAAAAATAATCGAGCGTGTACTTTTTCTTGAACAAACAGGGATCAAGGAACAAGAATATGCAGTTAGTTTTTCCATATCTCTTTTAGTTCTCGAGATATGGCAAGAAGAATATTAAAAAAAAAAAAGTCGAGCGGGTACTTTTTCTTGAACAAACAGGGATCAAGGAACAAGAATATGCAGTTAGTTTTTCCATATCTCTTTTAGTTCTCGAGATATGGCAAGAAGAATATTAAAAAAAAAAAAGTCGAGCGGGTACTTTTTCTTGAACAAACAGGGGTCAAGGAACAAGAATATGCAGTTAGTTTTTCCATATCTCTTTTAGTTCTCGAGATATGGCAAGAAGAATATTTAAAAAATAAAAAGTCGAGCGGGTACTTTTCCTTGAACAAACAGGGGTCAAGGAACAAGAATATGCAGTTAGTTTTTCCATATCTCTTTTAGTTCTCGACATATGGCAAGAAGAATATTTAAAAAATAAAAAGTCGAGCGGGTACTTTTTCTTGAACAAACAGGGGTCAAGGAACAAGAATATGCAGTTAGTTTTTCCATATCTCTTTTAGTTCTCGAGATATGGCAAGAAGAATATTTAAAAAAAAAATCGAGCGTGTACTTTTTCTTGAACAAACAGGGATCAAGGAACAAGAATATGCAGTTAGTTTTTCCATATCTCTTTTAGTTCTCAAGATATGGCAAGAAGAATATTTAAAAAAAAAAAAGTCGAGCGGGTACTTTTTCGTGAACAAGCAGGGGTCAAGGAACAAGAATATGCAGTTAGTTTTTCCATATCTCTTTTAGTTCTCGAGATATGGCAAGAAGAATATTTAAAAAAAAAAAGTCGAGCGGGTACTTTTCCTTGAACAAACAGGGGTCAAGGAACAAGAATATGCAGTTAGTTTTTCCATATCTCTTTTAGTTCTCGAGATATGGCAAGAAGAATATTTAAAAAATAAAAAGTCGAGCGGGTACTTTTTCTTGAACAAACAGGGGTCAAGGAACAAGAATATGCAGTTAGTTTTTCCATATCTCTTTTAGTTCTCGAGATATGGCAAGAAGAATATTAAAAAAAAAAAAAGTCGAGCGGGTACTTTTTCGTGAACAAACAGGGTTCAAGGAACAAGAATATGCAGTTAGTTTTTCCATATCTCTTTTAGTTCTCGAGATATGGCAAGAAGAATATTTAAAAAAAAAAAGTCGAGCGGGTACTTTTTCTTGAACAAACAGGGGTCGAGGAACAAGAATATGCAGTTAGTTTTTCCATATCTCTTTTAGTTCTCGAGATATGGCAAGAAGAATATTTAAAAAAAAATAATCGAGCGTGTACTTTTTCTTGAACAAACAGGGATCAAGGAACAAGAATATGCAGTTAGTTTTTCCATATCTCTTTTAGTTCTCGAGATATGGCAAGAAGAATATTTAAAAAAAAAATCGAGCGTGTACTTCTTCTTGAACAAACAGGGATCAAGGAACAAGAATATGCAGTTAGTTTTTCCATATCTCTTTTAGTTCTCGAGATATGGCAAGAAGAATATTTAAAAAATAAAAAGTCGAGCGGGTACTTTTTCTTGAACAAACAGGGGTCAAGGAACAAGAATATGCAGTTAGTTTTTCCATATCTCTCTTAGTTCTCGAGATATGGCAAGAAGAATATTAAAAAAAAAAAAAGTCGAGCGGGTACTTTTTCGTGAACAAACAGGGGTCAAGGAACAAGAATATGCAGTTAGTTTTTCCATATCTCTTTTAGTTCTCGAGATATGGCAAGAAGAATATTTAAAAAATAAAAAGTCGAGCGGGTACTTTTTCTTGAACAAACAGGGGTCAAGGAACAAGAATATGCAGTTAGTTTTTCCATATCTCTTTTAGTTCTCGAGATATGGCAAGAAGAATATTTAAAAAATAAAAAGTCGAGCGGGTACTTTTTCTTGAACAAACAGGGGTCAAGGAACAAGAATATGCAGTTAGTTTTTCCATATCTCTTTTAGTTCTCGAGATATGGCAAGAAGAATATTTAAAAAATAAAAAGTCGAGCGGGTACTTTTTCTTGAACAAACAGGGATCAAGGAACAAGAATATGCAGTTAGTTTTTCCATATCTCTTTTAGTTCTCGAGATATGGCAAGAAGAATATTTAAAAAATAAAAAGTCGAGCGGGTACTTTTTCTTGAACAAGCAGGGGTCAAGGAACAAGAATATGCAGTTAGTTTTTTTATATCTCTTTTAGTTCTCGAGATATGGCAAGAAGAATATTTAAAAAAAAAAAGTCGAGCGGGTACTTTTTCTTGAACAAGCAGGGGTCAAGGAACAAGAATATGCAGTTAGTTTTTCCATATCTCTTTTAGTTCTCGAGATATGGCAAGAAGAATATTTAAAAAAAAAAAGTCGAGCGGGTACTTTTTCTTGAACAAGCAGGGGTCAAGGAACAAGAATATGCAGTTAGTTTTTCTATATCTCTTTTAGTTCTCGAGATATGGCAAGAAGAATATTTAAAAAAAAAAAGTCGAGCGGGTACTTTTTCTTGAACAAGCAGGGGTCAAGGAACAAGAATATGCAGTTAGTTTTTCCATATCTCTTTTAGTTCTCGAGATATGGCAAGAAGAATATTTAAAAAGAAAAGTCGAGCGGGTACTTTTTCTTGAACAAGCAGGGGTCAAGGAACAAGAATATGCAGTTAGTTTTTTTATATCTCTTTTAGTTCTCGAGATATGGCAAGAAGAATATTTAAAAAAAAAAAGTCGAGCGGGTACTTTTTCTTGAACAAGCAGGGGTCAAGGAACAAGAATATGCAGTTAGTTTTTTTATATCTCTTTTAGTTCTCGAGATATGGCAAGAAGAATATTAAAAAAAAAAAAAGTCGAGCGGGTACTTTTTCTTGAACAAGCAGGGGTCAAGGAACAAGAATATGCAGTTAGTTTTTCCATATCTCTTTTAGTTCTCGAGATATGGCAAGAAGAATATTAAAGAAAATAAAAAGTCGAGCGGGTACTTTTTCTTTAACAAGCAGGTGTCAAGGAACAAGAATATGCAGTTAGTTTTTCCATATCTCTTTTAGTTCTCGAGATATGGCAAGAAGAATATAAAAAAAAAAAAAAGTCGAGCGGGTACTTTTTCTTGAAAAAGCAGTGGTCAAGGAACAAGAATATGCAGTTAGTTTTTCCATATCTCTTTTAGTTCTCGAGATATGGCAAGAAGAATATTTAAAAAAAAAAATGTCGAGCGGGTACTTTTTCTTGAACAAGCAGGGGTCAAGGAACAAGAATATGCAGTTAGTTTTTCCATATCTCTTTTAGTTCTCGAGATATGGCAAGAAGAATATTTAAAAAATAAAAAGTCGAGCGGGTACTTTTTCTTGAAAAAGCAGTGGTCAAGGAACAAGAATATGCAGTTAGTTTTTCCATATCTCTTTTAGTTCTCGAGATATGGCAAGAAGAATATTTAAAAAATAAAAAGTCGAGCGGGTACTTTTTCTTGAAAAAGCAGTGGTCAAGGAACAAGAATATGCAGTTAGTTTTTCCATATCTCTTTTAGTTCTCGAGATATGGCAAGAAGAATATTAAAAAAAAAAAAGTCGAGCGGGTATTTTTTCTTGAACAAACAGGGGTCAAGGAACAAGCATATGCAGTTAGTTTTTCCATATCTCTTTTAGTTCTCGAGATATGGCAAGAAGAATTTTTAAAAAAAAAAAAGTCGAGCGGGTACTTTTTCTTGAACAAGCAGGGGTCAAGGAACAAGAATATGCAGTTAGTTTTTCCATATCTCTTTTAGTTCTCGAGAAATGGCAAGAAGAATATTAAAAAAAAAAAAGTCGAGCGGGTATTTTTTCTTGAACAAACAGGGGTCAAGGAACAAGCATATGCAGTTAGTTTTTCCATATCTCTTTTAGTTCTCGAGATATGGCAAGAAGAAAATTTAAAAAAAAAAGTCGAGCGGGTACTTTTTCTTGAACAAACAGGGGTCAAGGAACAAGAATATGCAGTTAGTTTTTCCATATCTCTTTTAGTTCTCGAGATATGGCAAGAAGAATATTAAAAAAAATAAAAAGTCGAGCGGGTACTTTTTCTTGAACAAGCAGGTGTCAAGGAACAAGAATATGCAGTTAGTTTTTCCATATCTCTTTTAGTTCTCGAGATATGGCAAGAAGAATATTAAAGAAAATAAAAAGTCGAGCGGGTACTTTTTCTTGAACAAGCAGGTGTCAAGGAACAAGAATATGCAGTTAGTTTTTCCATATCTCTTTTAGTTCTCGAGATATGGCAAGAAGAATATTAAAAAAAAAAAGTCGAGCGGGTACTTTTTCTTGAACAAGCAGGGGTCAAGGAACAAGAATATGCAGTTAGTTTTTCCATATCTCTTTTAGTTCTCGAGATATGGCAAGAAGAATATTAAAAAAAAAAAAGTCGAGCGGGTACTTTTTCTTGAACAAACAGGGGTCAAGGAACAAGAATATGCAGTTAGTTTTTCCATATCTTTTTTAGTTCTCGAGATATGGCAAGAAGAATATTAAAAAAAAAAAAAGTCGAGCGGGTACTTTTTCTTGAACAAGCAGGGGTCAAGGAACAAGAATATGCAGTTAGTTTTTCCATATCTCTTTTAGTTCTCGAGATATGGCAAGAAGAATATTAAAAAAAAAAAAAGTCGAGCGGGTACTTTTTCTTGAACAAGCAGGGGTCAAGGAACAAGAATATGCAGTTAGTTTTTCCATATCTCTTTTAGTTCTCGAGATATGGCAAGAAGAATATTTAAAAAAAAAAAGTCGAGCGGGTACTTTTTCTTGAACAAACAGGGGTCAAGGAACAAGAATATGCAGTTAGTTTTTCCATATCTCTTTTAGTTCTCGAGATATGGCAAGAAGAATATTAAAAAAAAAAAAGTCGAGCGGGTACTTTTTCTTGAACAAGCAGGGGTCAAGGAACAAGAATATGCAGTTAGTTTTTCCATATCTCTTTTAGTTCTCGAGATATGGCAAGAAGAATATTAAAAAAAAAAAAGTCGAGCGGGTACTTTTTCTTGAACAAGCAGGGGTCAAGGAACAAGAATATGCAGTTAGTTTTTCCATATCTCTTTTAGTTCTCGAGATATGGCAAGAAGAATATTTAAAAAAAAAAAGTCGAGCGGGTACTTTTTCTTGAACAAACAGGGGTCAAGGAACAAGAATATGCAGTTAGTTTTTCCATATCTCTTTTAGTTCTCGAGATATGGCAAGAAGAATATTAAAAAAAAAAAAGTCGAGCGGGTACTTTTTCTTGAACAAGCAGGGGTCAAGGAACAAGAATATGCAGTTAGTTTTTCCATATCTCTTTTAGTTCTCGAGATATGGCAAGAAGAATATTAAAAAAATAAAAAGTCGAGCGGGTACTTTTTCTTGAACAAGCAGGGGTCAAGGAACAAGAATATGCAGTTAGTTTTTCCATATCTCTTTTAGTTCTCGAGATATGGCTAGAAGAATATTTAAAAAAAAAAAGTCGAGCGGGTACTTTTTCTTGAACAAACAGGGGTCAAGGAACAAGCATATGCAGTTAGTTTTTCCATATCTCTTTTAGTTCTCGAGATATGGCAAGAAGAATATTAAAAAAATAAAAAGTCGAGCGGGTTCTTTTTCTTGAACAAGCAGGGGTCAAGGAACAAGAATATGCAGTTAGTTTTTCCATATCTCTTTTAGTTCTCGAGATATGGCAAGAAGAATATTAAAAAAATAAAAAGTCGAGCGGGTACTTTTTCTTGAAAAAGCAGGGGTCAAGGAACAAGAATATGCAGTTAGTTTTTCCATATCTCTTTTAGTTCTCGAGATATGGCAAGAAGAATATTAAAAAAAAAAAGTCGAGCGGGTACTTTTTCTTGAACAAGCAGGTGTCAAGGAACAAGAATATGCAGTTAGTTTTTCCATATCTCTTTTAGTTCTCGAGATATGGCAAGAAGAATATTAAAAAAAAAAAAGTCGAGCAGGTACTTTTTCTTGAACAAACAGGAGTCAAGGAACAAGAATATGCAGTTAGTTTTTCCATATCTCTTTCAGTTCTCGAGATATGGCAAGAAGAATATTTAAAAAATAAAAAGTCGAGCGGGTACTTTTTCTTGAAAAAGCAGTGGTCAAGGAACAAGAATATGCAGTTAGTTTTTCCATATCTCTTTTAGTTCTCGAGATATGGCAAGAAGAATATTTAAAAAAAAAGTCGAGCGGGTACTTTTTCTTGAAAAAGCAGTGGTCAAGGAACAAGAATATGCAGTTAGTTTTTCCATATCTCTTTTAGTTCTCGAGATATTGCAAGAAGAATATTTAAAAAAAAAGTCGAACGGGTACTTTTTCTTGAACAAGCAGGGGTCAAGGAACAAGAATATGCAGTTAGTTTTTCCATATCTCTTTTAGTTCTCGAGATATGGCAAGAAGAATATTAAAAAAAAAAAAGTCGAGCGGGTACTTTTTCTTGAACAAACAGGGGTCAAGGAACAAGAATATGCAGTTAGTTTTTCCATATCTCTTTTAGTTCTCGAGATATGGCAAGAAGAATATTTAAAAAAAAAAAAGTCGAGCAGGTACTTTTTCTTGAACAAACAGGAGTCAAGGAACAAGAATATGCAGTTAGTTTTTCCATATCTCTTTTAGTTCTAGAGATATGGCAAGAAGAATATTAAAAAAAAAAAGTCGAGCGGGTACTTTTTCTTAAACAAGCAGGTGTCAAGGAACAAGAATATGCAGTTAGTTTTTCCATATCTCTTTTAGTTCTCGAGAAATGGCAAGAAGAATATTAAAAAAAATAAAAAGTCGAGCGGGTACTTTTTCTTGAACAAGCAGGTGTCAAGGAACAAGCATATGCAGTTAGTTTTTTAATGTCTCTTTTAGTTCTCGAGATATGGCAAGAAGAATATTAAAAAAAAAAAAGTCGAGCGGGTACTTTTTCTTGAACAAACAGGGGTCAAGGAACAAGAATATGCAGTTGGTTTTTCAATATCTCTTTTAGTTCTCAAGATATGGCAAGAAGAATATTTAAAAAAAAAAAAGTCGAGCGGGTACTTTTTCTTGAACAAGCAGGGGTCAAGGAACAAGAATATGCAGTAAGTTTTTCCATATCTCTTTTAGTTCTCGAGATATGGCAAGAAGAATATTTAAAAAAAAAAAGTCGAGCGGGTACTTTTTCTTGAACAAGCAGGGGTCAAGGAACAAGAATATGCAGTTAGTTTTTCCATATCTCTTTTAGTTCTCGAGATATGGCAAGAAGAATATTTAAAAAATGAAAAGTCGAGCGGGTACTTTTTCTTGAACAAACAGGGGTCAAGGAACAAGAATATGCAGTTAGTTTTTCCATATCTCTTTTAGTTCTCGAGATATGGCAAGAAGAATATTTAAAAAAAAAAAGTCGAGCGGGTACTTTTTCTTGAACAAGCAGGGGTCAAGGAACAAGAATATGCAGTTAGTTTTTCCATATCTCTTTTAGTTCTCGAGATATGGCAAGAAGAATATTAAAAAAAATAAAAAGTCGAGCGGGTACTTTTTCTTGAACAAGCAGGTGTCAAGGAACAAGCATATGCAGTTAGTTTTTTAATGTCTCTTTTAGTTCTCGAGATATGGCAAGAAGAATATTAAAAAAAAAAAAGTCGAGCGGGTACTTTTTCTTGAACAAACAGGGGTCAAGGAACAAGAATATGCAGTTGGTTTTTCAATATCTCTTTTAGTTCTCAAGATATGGCAAGAAGAATATTTAAAAAAAAAAAAGTCGAGCGGGTACTTTTTCTTGAACAAGCAGGGGTCAAGGAACAAGAATATGCAGTAAGTTTTTCCATATCTCTTTTAGTTCTCGAGATATGGCAAGAAGAATATTTAAAAAAAAAAAGTCGAGCGGGTACTTTTTCTTGAACAAGCAGGGGTCAAGGAACAAGAATATGCAGTTAGTTTTTCCATATCTCTTTTAGTTCTCGAGATATGGCAAGAAGAATATTTAAAAAAAAAAAGTCGAGCGGGTACTTTTTCTTGAACAAGCAGGGGTCAAGGAACAAGAATATGCAGTTAGTTTTTCCATATCTCTTTTAGTTCTCGAGATATGGCAAGAAGAATATTTAAAAAAAAAAAGTCGAGCGGGTACTTTTTCTTGAACAAACAGGGGTCAAGGAACAAGAATATGCAGTTGGTTTTTCAATATCTCTTTTAGTTCTCAAGATATGGCAAGAAGAATATTTAAAAAAAAAAAAGTCGAGCGGGTACTTTTTCTTGAACAAGCAGGGGTCAAGGAACAAGAATATGCAGTAAGTTTTTCCATATCTCTTTTAGTTCTCGAGATATGGCAAGAAGAATATTTAAAAAAAAAAAGTCGAGCGGGTACTTTTTCTTGAACAAGCAGGGGTCAAGGAACAAGAATATGCAGTTAGTTTTTCCATATCTCTTTTAGTTCTCGAGATATGGCAAGAAGAATATTTAAAAAATGAAAAGTCGAGCGGGTACTTTTTCTTGAACAAACAGGGGTCAAGGAACAAGAATATGCAGTTAGTTTTTCCATATCTCTTTTAGTTCTCGAGATATGGCAAGAAGAATATTTAAAAAAAAAAAAGTCGAGCGGGTACTTTTTCTTGAACAAGCAGGGGTCAAGGAACAAGAATATGCAGTTAGTTTTTCCATATCTCTTTTAGTTCTCGAGATATGGCAAGAAGAATATTTAAAGAATGAAAAGTCGAGCGGGTACTTTTTCTTGAACAAACAGGGGTCAAGGAACAAGAATATGCAGTTAGTTTTTCCATATCTCTTTTAGTTCTCGAGATATGGCAAGAAGAATATTTAAAAAAAAAAAGTTGAGCGGGTACTTTTTCTTGAACAAGCAGGGGTCAAGGAACAAGAATATGCAGTTAGTTTTTCCATATCTCTTTTAGTTCTCGAGATATGGCAAGAAGAATATTTAAAAAAAAAAAAGTCGAGCGGGTACTTTTTCTTGAACAAGCAGGGGTCAAGGAACAAGAATATGCAGTTAGTTTTTCCATATCTCTTTTAGTTCTCGAGATATGGCAAGAAGAATATTTAAAAAAAAAAAAGTCGAGCGGGTACTTTTTCTTGAACAAGCAGGAGTCAAGGAACAAGAATATGCAGTTAGTTTTTCCATATCTCTTTTAGTTCTCGAGATATGGCAAGAAGAATATTTAAAAAAAAAAAAGTCGAGCGGGTACTTTTTCTTGAACAAGCAGGAGTCAAGGAACAAGAATATGCAGTAAGTTTTTCCATATCTCTTTTAGTTCTCGAGATATGGCAAGAAGAATATTTAAAAAAAAAAAGTCGAGCGGGTACTTTTTCTTGAACAAGCAGGGGTCAAGGAACAAGAATATGCAGTTAGTTTTTCCATATCTCTTTTAGTTCTCGAGATATGGCAAGAAGAATATTTAAAAAAAAAAGTCGAGCGGGTACTTTTTCTTGAACAAGCAGGGGTCAAGGAACAAGAATATGCAGTTAGTTTTTTTATATCTCTTTTAGTTCTCGAGATATGGCAAGAAGAATATTTAAAAAAAAAAAGTCGAGCGGGTACTTTTTCTTGAACAAGCAGGGGTCAAGGAACAAGAATATGCAGTTAGTTTTTTTATATCTCTTTTAGTTCTCGAGATATGGCAAGAAGAATATTAAAAAAAAAAAAAGTCGAGCGGGTACTTTTTCTTGAACAAGCAGGGGTCAAGGAACAAGAATATGCAGTTAGTTTTTCCATATCTCTTTTAGTTCTCGAGATATGGCAAGAAGAATATTAAAGAAAATAAAAAGTCGAGCGGGTACTTTTTCTTTAACAAGCAGGTGTCAAGGAACAAGAATATGCAGTTAGTTTTTCCATATCTCTTTTAGTTCTCGAGATATGGCAAGAAGAATATTAAAAAAAAAAAAAGTCGAGCGGGTACTTTTTCTTGAAAAAGCAGTGGTCAAGGAACAAGAATATGCAGTTAGTTTTTCCATATCTCTTTTAGTTCTCGAGATATGGCAAGAAGAATATTTAAAAAAAAAAATGTCGAGCGGGTACTTTTTCTTGAACAAGCAGGGGTCAAGGAACAAGAATATGCAGTTAGTTTTTCCATATCTCTTTTAGTTCTCGAGATATGGCAAGAAGAATATTTAAAAAATAAAAAGTCGAGCGGGTACTTTTTCTTGAAAAAGCAGTGGTCAAGGAACAAGAATATGCAGTTAGTTTTTCCATATCTCTTTTAGTTCTCGAGATATGGCAAGAAGAATATTTAAAAAATAAAAAGTCGAGCGGGTACTTTTTCTTGAAAAAGCAGTGGTCAAGGAACAAGAATATGCAGTTAGTTTTTCCATATCTCTTTTAGTTCTCGAGATATGGCAAGAAGAATATTAAAAAAAAAAAAGTCGAGCGGGTATTTTTTCTTGAACAAACAGGGGTCAAGGAACAAGCATATGCAGTTAGTTTTTCCATATCTCTTTTAGTTCTCGAGATATGGCAAGAAGAATTTTTAAAAAAAAAAAAGTCGAGCGGGTACTTTTTCTTGAACAAGCAGGGGTCAAGGAACAAGAATATGCAGTTAGTTTTTCCATATCTCTTTTAGTTCTCGAGAAATGGCAAGAAGAATATTAAAAAAAAAAAAGTCGAGCGGGTATTTTTTCTTGAACAAACAGGGGTCAAGGAACAAGCATATGCAGTTAGTTTTTCCATATCTCTTTTAGTTCTCGAGAAATGGCAAGAAGAATATTAAAAAAAATAAAAAGTCGAGCGGGTACTTTTTCTTGAACAAGCAGGTGTCAAGGAACAAGAATATGCAGTTAGTTTTTCCATATCTCTTTTAGTTCTCGAGATATGGCAAGAAGAATATTAAAGAAAATAAAAAGTCGAGCGGGTACTTTTTCTTGAACAAGCAGGTGTCAAGGAACAAGAATATGCAGTTAGTTTTTCCATATCTCTTTTAGTTCTCGAGATATGGCAAGAAGAATATTAAAAAAAAAAAAGTCGAGCGGGTACTTTTTCTTGAACAAGCAGGGGTCAAGGAACAAGAATATGCAGTTAGTTTTTCCATATCTCTTTTAGTTCTCGAGATATGGCAAGAAGAATATTAAAAAAAAAAAAGTCGAGCGGGTACTTTTTCTTGAACAAGCAGGGGTCAAGGAACAAGAATATGCAGTTAGTTTTTTCATATCTCTTTTAGTTCTCGAGATATGGCAAGAAGAATATTAAAAAAATAAAAAGTCGAGGGGGTACTTTCTCTTGAACAAACAGGGGTCAAGGAACAAGAATATGCAGTTAGTTTTTCCAAATCTCTTTTAGTTCTCGAGATATGGCAAGAAGAATATTTTAAAAAAAAAGTCGAGCGGGTACTTTTTCTTGAACAAGCAGGGGTCAAGGAACAAGAATATGCAGTTAGTTTTTCCATATCTCTTTTAGTTCTCGAGATATGGCAAGAAGAATATTAAAAAAAAAAAAGTCGAGCGGGTATTTTTTCTTGAACAAACAGGGGTCAAGGAACAAGCATATGCAGTTAGTTTTTTTATATCTCTTTTAGTTCTCGAGATATGGCAAGAAGAATATTTAAAAAAAAAAAGTCGAGCGGGTACTTTTTCTTGAACAAGCAGGGGTCAAGGAACAAGAATATGCAGTTAGCTTTTTTAATTCTCTTTTAGTTCTCGAGATATGGCAAGAAGAATATTTAAAAAAAAAAAGTCGAGCGGGTACTTTTTCTTGAACAAGCAGGGGTCAAGGAACAAGAATATGCAGTTAGTTTTTCCATATCTCTTTTAGTTCTCGAGATATGGCAAGAAGAATATTTAAAAAAAAAAAGTCGAGCGGGTACTTTTTCTTGAACAAGCAGGGGTCAAGGAACAAGAATATGCAGTTAGTTTTTTTATATCTCTTTTAGTTCTCGAGATATGGCAAGAAGAATATTAAAAAAAAAAAAAGTCGAGCGGGTACTTTTTCTTGAACAAGCAGGGGTCAAGGAACAAGAATATGCAGTTAGTTTTTCCATATCTCTTTTAGTTCTCGAGATATGGCAAGAAGAATATTAAAGAAAATAAAAAGTCGAGCGGGTACTTTTTCTTTAACAAGCAGGTGTCAAGGAACAAGAATATGCAGTTAGTTTTTCCATATCTCTTTTAGTTCTCGAGATATGGCAAGAAGAATATTAAAAAAAAAAAAAGTCGAGCGGGTACTTTTTCTTGAAAAAGCAGTGGTCAAGGAACAAGAATATGCAGTTAGTTTTTCCATATCTCTTTTAGTTCTCGAGATATGGCAAGAAGAATATTTAAAAAAAAAAATGTCGAGCGGGTACTTTTTCTTGAACAAGCAGGGGTCAAGGAACAAGAATATGCAGTTAGTTTTTCCATATCTCTTTTAGTTCTCGAGATATGGCAAGAAGAATATTTAAAAAATAAAAAGTCGAGCGGGTACTTTTTCTTGAAAAAGCAGTGGTCAAGGAACAAGAATATGAAGTTAGTTTTTCCATATCTCTTTTAGTTCTCGAGATATGGCAAGAAGAATATTTAAAAAATAAAAAGTCGAGCGGGTACTTTTTCTTGAAAAAGCAGTGGTCAAGGAACAAGAATATGCAGTTAGTTTTTCCATATCTCTTTTAGTTCTCGAGATATGGCAAGAAGAATATTAAAAAAAAAAAAGTCGAGCGGGTATTTTTTCTTGAACAAACAGGGGTCAAGGAACAAGCATATGCAGTTAGTTTTTCCATATCTCTTTTAGTTCTCGAGATATGGCAAGAAGAATTTTTAAAAAAAAAAAAGTCGAGCGGGTACTTTTTCTTGAACAAGCAGGGGTCAAGGAACAAGAATATGCAGTTAGTTTTTCCATATCTCTTTTAGTTCTCGAGAAATGGCAAGAAGAATATTAAAAAAAAAAAAGTCGAGCGGGTATTTTTTCTTGAACAAACAGGGGTCAAGGAACAAGCATATGCAGTTAGTTTTTCCATATCTCTTTTAGTTCTCGAGATATGGCAAGAAGAAAATTTAAAAAAAAAAGTCGAGCGGGTACTTTTTCTTGAACAAACAGGGGTCAAGGAACAAGAATATGCAGTTAGTTTTTCCATATCTCTTTTAGTTCTCGAGATATGGCAAGAAGAATATTAAAAAAAATAAAAAGTCGAGCGGGTACTTTTTCTTGAACAAGCAGGTGTCAAGGAACAAGAATATGCAGTTAGTTTTTCCATATCTCTTTTAGTTCTTGAGATATGGCAAGAAGAATATTAAAGAAAATAAAAAGTCGAGCGGGTACTTTTTCTTGAACAAGCAGGTGTCAAGGAACAAGAATATGCAGTTAGTTTTTCCATATCTCTTTTAGTTCTCGAGATATGGCAAGAAGAATATTAAAAAAAAAAAAGTCGAGCGGGTACTTTTTCTTGAACAAGCAGGGGTCAAGGAACAAGAATATGCAGTTAGTTTTTCCATATCTCTTTTAGTTCTCGAGATATGGCAAGAAGAATATTAAAAAAAAAAAAGTCGAGCGGGTACTTTTTCTTGAACAAGCAGGGGTCAAGGAACAAGAATATGCAGTTAGTTTTTTCATATCTCTTTTAGTTCTCGAGATATGGCAAGAAGAATATTAAAAAAATAAAAAGTCGAGGGGGTACTTTCTCTTGAACAAACAGGGGTCAAGGAACAAGAATATGCAGTTAGTTTTTCCAAATCTCTTTTAGTTCTCGAGATATGGCAAGAAGAATATTTTAAAAAAAAAGTCGAGCGGGTACTTTTTCTTGAACAAGCAGGGGTCAAGGAACAAGAATATGCAGTTAGTTTTTCCATATCTCTTTTAGTTCTCGAGATATGGCAAGAAGAATATTAAAAAAAAAAAAGTCGAGCGGGTATTTTTTCTTGAACAAACAGGGGTCAAGGAACAAGCATATGCAGTTAGTTTTTTTATATCTCTTTTAGTTCTCGAGATATGGCAAGAAGAATATTTAAAAAAAAAAAGTCGAGCGGGTACTTTTTCTTGCACAAGCAGGGGTCAAGGAACAAGAATATGCAGTTAGTTTTTTTATATCTCTTTTAGTTCTCGAGATATGGCAAGAAGAATATTTAAAAAAAAAAAGTCGAGCGGGTACTTTTTCTTGAACAAGCAGGGGTCAAGGAACAAGAATATGCAGTTAGTTTTTCCATATCTCTTTTAGTTCTCGAGATATGGCAAGAAGAATATTTAAAAAAAAAAAGTCGAGCGGGTACTTTTTCTTGAACAAGCAGGGGTCAAGGAACAAGAATATGCAGTTAGTTTTTCTATATCTCTTTTAGTTCTCGAGATATGGCAAGAAGAATATTTAAAAAAAAAAAGTCGAGCGGGTACTTTTTCTTGAACAAGCAGGGGTCAAGGAACAAGAATATGCAGTTAGTTTTTCCATATCTCTTTTAGTTCTCGAGATATGGCAAGAAGAATATTTAAAAAGAAAAGTCGAGCGGGTACTTTTTCTTGAACAAGCAGGGGTCAAGGAACAAGAATATGCAGTTAGTTTTTTTATATCTCTTTTAGTTCTCGAGATATGGCAAGAAGAATATTTAAAAAAAAAAAGTCGAGCGGGTACTTTTTCTTGAACAAGCAGGGGTCAAGGAACAAGAATATGCAGTTAGTTTTTTTATATCTCTTTTAGTTCTCGAGATATGGCAAGAAGAATATTAAAAAAAAAAAAAGTCGAGCGGGTACTTTTTCTTGAACAAGCAGGGGTCAAGGAACAAGAATATGCAGTTAGTTTTTCCATATCTCTTTTAGTTCTCGAGATATGGCAAGAAGAATATTAAAGAAAATAAAAAGTCGAGCGGGTACTTTTTCTTTAACAAGCAGGTGTCAAGGAACAAGAATATGCAGTTAGTTTTTCCATATCTCTTTTAGTTCTCGAGATATGGCAAGAAGAATATTAAAAAAAAAAAAAGTCGAGCGGGTACTTTTTCTTGAAAAAGCAGTGGTCAAGGAACAAGAATATGCAATTAGTTTTTCCATATCTCTTTAAGTTCTCGAGATATGGCAAGAAGAATATTTAAAAAAAAAAATGTCGAGCGGGTACTTTTTCTTGAACAAGCAGGGGTCAAGGAACAAGAATATGCAGTTAGTTTTTCCATATCTCTTTTAGTTCTCGAGATATGGCAAGAAGAATATTTAAAAAATAAAAAGTCGAGCGGGTACTTTTTCTTGAAAAAGCAGTGGTCAAGGAACAAGAATATGCAGTTAGTTTTTCCATATCTCTTTTAGTTCTCGAGATATGGCAAGAAGAATATTTAAAAAAAAAAAAGTCGAGCGGGTACTTTTTCTTGAAAAAGCAGTGGTCAAGGAACAAGAATATGCAGTTAGTTTTTCCATATCTCTTTTAGTTCTCGAGATATGGCAAGAAGAATATTAAAAAAAAAAAAGTCGAGCGGGTATTTTTTCTTGAACAAACAGGGGTCAAGGAACAAGCATATGCAGTTAGTTTTTCCATATCTCTTTTAGTTCTCGAGATATGGCAAGAAGAATTTTAAAAAAAAAAAAAGTCGAGCGGGTACTTTTTCTTGAACAAGCAGGGGTCAAGGAACAAGAATATGCAGTTAGTTTTTCCATATCTCTTTTAGTTCTCGAGAAATGGCAAGAAGAATATTAAAAAAAAAAAAGTCGAGCGGGTATTTTTTCTTGAACAAACAGGGGTCAAGGAACAAGCATATGCAGTTAGTTTTTCCATATCTCTTTTAGTTCTCGAGATATGGCAAGAAGAAAATTTAAAAAAAAAAGTCGAGCGGGTACTTTTTCTTGAACAAACAGGGGTCAAGGAACAAGAATATGCAGTTAGTTTTTCCATATCTCTTTTAGTTCTCGAGATATGGGCAAGAAGAATATTAAAAAAAATAAAAAGTCGAGCGGGTACTTTTTCTTGAACAAGCAGGTGTCAAGGAACAAGAATATGCAGTTAGTTTTTCCATATCTCTTTTAGTTCTCGAGATATGGCAAGAAGAATATTAAAGAAAATAAAAAGTCGAGCGGGTACTTTTTCTTGAACAAGCAGGTGTCAAGGAACAAGAATATGCAGTTAGTTTTTCCATATCTCTTTTAGTTCTCGAGATATGGCAAGAAGAATATTAAAAAAAAAAAGTCGAGCGGGTACTTTTTCTTGAACAAGCAGGGGTCAAGGAACAAGAATATGCAGTTAGTTTTTCCATATCTCTTTTAGTTCTCGAGATATGGCAAGAAGAATATTAAAAAAAAAAAAGTCGAGCGGGTACTTTTTCTTGAACAAGCAGGGGTCAAGGAACAAGAATATGCAGTTAGTTTTTCCATATCTTTTTTAGTTCTCGAGATATGGCAAGAAGAATATTAAAAAAAAAAAAAGTCGAGCGGGTACTTTTTCTTGAACAAGCAGGGGTCAAGGAACAAGAATATGCAGTTAGTTTTTCCATATCTCTTTTAGTTCTCGAGATATGGCAAGAAGAATATTAAAAAAAAAAAAAGTCGAGCGGGTACTTTTTCTTGAACAAGCAGGGGTCAAGGAACAAGAATATGCAGTTAGTTTTTCCATATCTCTTTTAGTTCTCGAGATATGGCAAGAAGAATATTTAAAAAAAAAAAGTCGAGCGGGTACTTTTTCTTGAACAAACAGGGGTCAAGGAACAAGAATATGCAGTTAGTTTTTCCATATCTCTTTTAGTTCTCGAGATATGGCAAGAAGAATATTAAAAAAAAAAAAGTCGAGCGGGTACTTTTTCTTGAACAAGCAGGGGTCAAGGAACAAGAATATGCAGTTAGTTTTTCCATATCTCTTTTAGTTCTCGAGATATGGCAAGAAGAATATTAAAAAAAAAAAAGTCGAGCGGGTACTTTTTCTTGAACAAGCAGGGGTCAAGGAACAAGAATATGCAGTTAGTTTTTCCATATCTCTTTTAGTTCTCGAGATATGGCAAGAAGAATATTTAAAAAAAAAAAGTCGAGCGGGTACTTTTTCTTGAACAAACAGGGGTCAAGGAACAAGAATATGCAGTTAGTTTTTCCATATCTCTTTTAGTTCTCGAGATATGGCAAGAAGAATATTAAAAAAAAAAAAGTCGAGCGGGTACTTTTTCTTGAACAAGCAGGGGTCAAGGAACAAGAATATGCAGTTAGTTTTTCCATATCTCTTTTAGTTCTCGAGATATGGCAAGAAGAATATTAAAAAAATAAAAAGTCGAGCGGGTACTTTTTCTTGAACAAGCAGGGGTCAAGGAACAAGAATATGCAGTTAGTTTTTCCATATCTCTTTTAGTTCTCGAGATATGGCTAGAAGAATATTTAAAAAAAAAAAGTCGAGCGGGTACTTTTTCTTGAACAAACAGGGGTCAAGGAACAAGCATATGCAGTTAGTTTTTCCATATCTCTTTTAGTTCTCGAGATATGGCAAGAAGAATATTAAAAAAATAAAAAGTCGAGCGGGTTCTTTTTCTTGAACAAGCAGGGGTCAAGGAACAAGAATATGCAGTTAGTTTTTCCATATCTCTTTTAGTTCTCGAGATATGGCAAGAAGAATATTAAAAAAATAAAAAGTCGAGCGGGTACTTTTTCTTGAAAAAGCAGGGGTCAAGGAACAAGAATATGCAGTTAGTTTTTCCATATCTCTTTTAGTTCTCGAGATATGGCAAGAAGAATATTAAAAAAAAAAAGTCGAGCGGGTACTTTTTCTTGAACAAGCAGGTGTCAAGGAACAAGAATATGCAGTTAGTTTTTCCATATCTCTTTTAGTTCTCGAGATATGGCAAGAAGAATATTAAAAAAAAAAAAGTCGAGCAGGTACTTTTTCTTGAACAAACAGGAGTCAAGGAACAAGAATATGCAGTTAGTTTTTCCATATCTCTTTCAGTTCTCGAGATATGGCAAGAAGAATATTTAAAAAATAAAAAGTCGAGCGGGTACTTTTTCTTGAAAAAGCAGTGGTCAAGGAACAAGAATATGCAGTTAGTTTTTCCATATCTCTTTTAGTTCTCGAGATATGGCAAGAAGAATATTTAAAAAAAAAGTCGAGCGGGTACTTTTTCTTGAAAAAGCAGTGGTCAAGGAACAAGAATATGCAGTTAGTTTTTCCATATCTCTTTTAGTTCTCGAGATATTGCAAGAAGAATATTTAAAAAAAAAGTCGAACGGGTACTTTTTCTTGAACAAGCAGGGGTCAAGGAACAAGAATATGCAGTTAGTTTTTCCATATCTCTTTTAGTTCTCGAGATATGGCAAGAAGAATATTAAAAAAAAAAAAGTCGAGCGGGTACTTTTTCTTGAACAAACAGGGGTCAAGGAACAAGAATATGCAGTTAGTTTTTCCATATCTCTTTTAGTTCTCGAGATATGGCAAGAAGAATATTTAAAAAAAAAAAAGTCGAGCAGGTACTTTTTCTTGAACAAACAGGAGTCAAGGAACAAGAATATGCAGTTAGTTTTTCCATATCTCTTTTAGTTCTAGAGATATGGCAAGAAGAATATTAAAAAAAAAAAGTCGAGCGGGTACTTTTTCTTAAACAAGCAGGTGTCAAGGAACAAGAATATGCAGTTAGTTTTTCCATATCTCTTTTAGTTCTCGAGAAATGGCAAGAAGAATATTAAAAAAAATAAAAAGTCGAGCGGGTACTTTTTCTTGAACAAGCAGGTGTCAAGGAACAAGCATATGCAGTTAGTTTTTTAATGTCTCTTTTAGTTCTCGAGATATGGCAAGAAGAATATTAAAAAAAAAAAAGTCGAGCGGGTACTTTTTCTTGAACAAACAGGGGTCAAGGAACAAGAATATGCAGTTGGTTTTTCAATATCTCTTTTAGTTCTCAAGATATGGCAAGAAGAATATTTAAAAAAAAAAAAGTCGAGCGGGTACTTTTTCTTGAACAAGCAGGGGTCAAGGAACAAGAATATGCAGTAAGTTTTTCCATATCTCTTTTAGTTCTCGAGATATGGCAAGAAGAATATTTAAAAAAAAAAAGTCGAGCGGGTACTTTTTCTTGAACAAGCAGGGGTCAAGGAACAAGAATATGCAGTTAGTTTTTCCATATCTCTTTTAGTTCTCGAGATATGGCAAGAAGAATATTTAAAAAATGAAAAGTCGAGCGGGTACTTTTTCTTGAACAAACAGGGGTCAAGGAACAAGAATATGCAGTTAGTTTTTCCATATCTCTTTTAGTTCTCGAGATATGGCAAGAAGAATATTTAAAAAAAAAAAGTCGAGCGGGTACTTTTTCTTGAACAAGCAGGGGTCAAGGAACAAGAATATGCAGTTAGTTTTTCCATATCTCTTTTAGTTCTCGAGATATGGCAAGAAGAATATTAAAAAAAATAAAAAGTCGAGCGGGTACTTTTTCTTGAACAAGCAGGTGTCAAGGAACAAGCATATGCAGTTAGTTTTTTAATGTCTCTTTTAGTTCTCGAGATATGGCAAGAAGAATATTAAAAAAAAAAAAGTCGAGCGGGTACTTTTTCTTGAACAAACAGGGGTCAAGGAACAAGAATATGCAGTTGGTTTTTCAATATCTCTTTTAGTTCTCAAGATATGGCAAGAAGAATATTTAAAAAAAAAAAAGTCGAGCGGGTACTTTTTCTTGAACAAGCAGGGGTCAAGGAACAAGAATATGCAGTAAGTTTTTCCATATCTCTTTTAGTTCTCGAGATATGGCAAGAAGAATATTTAAAAAAAAAAAGTCGAGCGGGTACTTTTTCTTGAACAAGCAGGGGTCAAGGAACAAGAATATGCAGTTAGTTTTTCCATATCTCTTTTAGTTCTCGAGATATGGCAAGAAGAATATTTAAAAAAAAAAAGTCGAGCGGGTACTTTTTCTTGAACAAGCAGGGGTCAAGGAACAAGAATATGCAGTTAGTTTTTCCATATCTCTTTTAGTTCTCGAGATATGGCAAGAAGAATATTTAAAAAAAAAAAGTCGAGCGGGTACTTTTTCTTGAACAAACAGGGGTCAAGGAACAAGAATATGCAGTTGGTTTTTCAATATCTCTTTTAGTTCTCAAGATATGGCAAGAAGAATATTTAAAAAAAAAAAAGTCGAGCGGGTACTTTTTCTTGAACAAGCAGGGGTCAAGGAACAAGAATATGCAGTAAGTTTTTCCATATCTCTTTTAGTTCTCGAGATATGGCAAGAAGAATATTTAAAAAAAAAAAGTCGAGCGGGTACTTTTTCTTGAACAAGCAGGGGTCAAGGAACAAGAATATGCAGTTAGTTTTTCCATATCTCTTTTAGTTCTCGAGATATGGCAAGAAGAATATTTAAAAAATGAAAAGTCGAGCGGGTACTTTTTCTTGAACAAACAGGGGTCAAGGAACAAGAATATGCAGTTAGTTTTTCCATATCTCTTTTAGTTCTCGAGATATGGCAAGAAGAATATTTAAAAAAAAAAAAGTCGAGCGGGTACTTTTTCTTGAACAAGCAGGGGTCAAGGAACAAGAATATGCAGTTAGTTTTTCCATATCTCTTTTAGTTCTCGAGATATGGCAAGAAGAATATTTAAAGAATGAAAAGTCGAGCGGGTACTTTTTCTTGAACAAACAGGGGTCAAGGAACAAGAATATGCAGTTAGTTTTTCCATATCTCTTTTAGTTCTCGAGATATGGCAAGAAGAATATTTAAAAAAAAAAAGTTGAGCGGGTACTTTTTCTTGAACAAGCAGGGGTCAAGGAACAAGAATATGCAGTTAGTTTTTCCATATCTCTTTTAGTTCTCGAGATATGGCAAGAAGAATATTTAAAAAAAAAAAAGTCGAGCGGGTACTTTTTCTTGAACAAGCAGGGGTCAAGGAACAAGAATATGCAGTTAGTTTTTCCATATCTCTTTTAGTTCTCGAGATATGGCAAGAAGAATATTTAAAAAAAAAAAAAGTCGAGCGGGTACTTTTTCTTGAACAAGCAGGAGTCAAGGAACAAGAATATGCAGTTAGTTTTTCCATATCTCTTTTAGTTCTCGAGATATGGCAAGAAGAATATTTAAAAAAAAAAAAGTCGAGCGGGTACTTTTTCTTGAACAAGCAGGAGTCAAGGAACAAGAATATGCAGTTAGTTTTTCCATATCTCTTTTAGTTCTCGAGATATGGCAAGAAGAATATTTAAAAAAAAAAAGTTGAGCGGGTACTTTTTCTTGAACAAGCAGGGGTCAAGGAACAAGAATATGCAGTTAGTTTTTCCATATCTCTTTTAGTTCTCGAGATATGGCAAGAAGAATATTTAAAAAAAAAAAGTCGAGCGGGTACTTTTTCTTGAACAAGCAGGAGTCAAGGAACAAGAATATGCAGTTAGTTTTTCCATATCTCTTTTAGTTCTCGAGATATGGCAAGAAGAATATTTAAAAAAAAAAAAGTCGAGCGGGTACTTTTTCTTGAACAAGCAGGAGTCAAGGAACAAGAATATGCAGTTAGTTTTTCCATATCTCTTTTAGTTCTCGAGATATGGCAAGAAGAATATTTAAAAAAAAAAAGTCGAGCGGGTACTTTTTCTTGAACAAGCAGGGGTCAAGGAACAAGAATATGCAGTAAGTTTTTCCATATCTCTTTTAGTTCTCGAGATATGGCAAGAAGAATATTTAAAAAAAAAAAGTCGAGCGGGTACTTTTTCTTGAACAAGCAGGGGTCAAGGAACAAGAATATGCAGTTAGTTTTTCCATATCTCTTTTAGTTCTCGAGATATGGCAAGAAGAATATTTAAAAAATGAAAAGTCGAGCGGGTACTTTTTCTTGAACAAACAGGGGTCAAGGAACAAGAATATGCAGTTAGTTTTTCCATATCTCTTTTAGTTCTCGAGATATGGCAAGAAGAATATTTTAAAAAAAAAAAGTCGAGCGGGTACTTTTTCTTGAACAAGCAGGGGTCAAGGAACAAGAATATGCAGTTAGTTTTTCCATATCTCTTTTAGTTCTCGAGATATGGCAAGAAGAATATTTTAAAAAAAAAAGTCGAGCAGTTACTTTTTCTTGAACAAACAGGGGTCAAGGAACAAGAATATGCAGTTAGTTTTTCCATATCTCTTTTAGTTCTCGAGATATGGCAAGAAGAATATTTAAAAAATAAAAAGTGGAGCGGGTACTTTTTCTTGAACAAGCAGGGGTCAAGGAACAAGAATATGCAGTTAGTTTTTCCATATCTCTTTTAGTTCTCGAGATATGGCAAGAAGAATATTTAAAAAAAAAAAAGTCGAGCGGGTACTTTTTCTTGAACAAGCAGGGGTCAAGGAACAAGAATATGCAGTTAGTTTTTCCATATCTCTTTTAGTTCTCGAGATATGGCAAGAAGAATATTTAAAAAAAAAAAAGTCGAGCGGGTACTTTTTCTTGAACAAGCAGGAGTCAAGGAACAAGAATATGCAGTTAGTTTTTCCATATCTCTTTTAGTTCTCGAGATATGGCAAGAAGAATATTTAAAAAAAAAAAAGTCGAGCGGGTACTTTTTCTTGAACAAGCAGGAGTCAAGGAACAAGAATATGCAGTTAGTTTTTCCATATCTCTTTTAGTTCTCGAGATATGGCAAGAAGAATATTTAAAAAAAAAAAAGTCGAGCGGGTACTTTTTCTTGAACAAGCAGGAGTCAAGGAACAAGAATATGCAGTTAGTTTTTCCATATCTCTTTTAGTTCTCGAGATATGGCAAGAAGAATATTTTAAAAAAAAAAAAGTCGAGCGGGTACTTTTTCTTGAACAAGCAGGGGTCAAGGAACAAGAATATGCAGTTAGTTTTTCCATATCTCTTTTAGTTCTCGAGATATGGCAAGAAGAATATTTAAAAAAAAAAAGTCGAGCGGGTACTTTTTCTTGAACAAGCAGGAGTCAAGGAACAAGAATATGCAGTTAGTTTTTCCATATCTCTTTTAGTTCTCGAGATATGGCAAGAAGAATATTTAAAAAAAAAAAAGTCGAGCGGGTACTTTTTCTTGAACAAGCAGGAGTCAAGGAACAAGAATATGCAGTTAGTTTTTCCATATCTCTTTTAGTTCTCGAGATATGGCAAGAAGAATATTTAAAAAAAAAAGTCGAGCGGGTACTTTTTCTTGAACAAGCAGGGGTCAAGGAACAAGAATATGCAGTTAGTTTTTCCATATCTCTTTTAGTTCTCGAGATATGGCAAGAAGAATATTTAAAAAAAAAAAAGTCGAGCGGGTACTTTTTCTTGAACAAGCAGGGGTCAAGGAACAAGAATATGCAGTTAGTTTTTCCATATCTCTTTTAGTTCTCGAGATATGGCAAGAAGAATATTTAAAGAATGAAAAGTCGAGCGGGTACTTTTTCTTGAACAAACAGGGGTCAAGGAACAAGAATATGCAGTTAGTTTTTCCATATCTCTTTTAGTTCTCGAGATATGGCAAGAAGAATATTTAAAAAAAAAAAAGTCGAGCGGGTACTTTTTCTTGAACAAGCAGGGGTCAAGGAACAAGAATATGCAGTTAGTTTTTCCATATCTCTTTTAGTTCTCGAGATATGGCAAGAAGAATATTTAAAGAATGAAAAGTCGAGCGGGTACTTTTTCTTGAACAAACAGGGGTCAAGGAACAAGAATATGCAGTTAGTTTTTCCATATCTCTTTTAGTTCTCGAGATATGGCAAGAAGAATATTTAAAAAAAAAAAGTTGAGCGGGTACTTTTTCTTGAACAAGCAGGGGTCAAGGAACAAGAATATGCAGTTAGTTTTTCCATATCTCTTTTAGTTCTCGAGATATGGCAAGAAGAATATTTAAAAAAAAAAAAGTCGAGCGGGTACTTTTTCTTGAACAAGCAGGGGTCAAGGAACAAGAATATGCAGTTAGTTTTTCCATATCTCTTTTAGTTCTCGAGATATGGCAAGAAGAATATTTAAAAAAAAAAAAGTCGAGCGGGTACTTTTTCTTGAACAAGCAGGAGTCAAGGAACAAGAATATGCAGTTAGTTTTTCCATATCTCTTTTAGTTCTCGAGATATGGCAAGAAGAATATTTAAAAAAAAAAAAAGTCGAGCGGGTACTTTTTCTTGAACAAGCAGGGGTCAAGGAACAAGAATATGCAGTTAGTTTTTCCATATCTCTTTTAGTTCTCGAGATATGGCAAGAAGAATATTTAAAGAATGAAAAGTCGAGCGGGTACTTTTTCTTGAACAAACAGGGGTCAAGGAACAAGAATATGCAGTTAGTTTTTCCATATCTCTTTTAGTTCTCGAGATATGGCAAGAAGAATATTTAAAAAAAAAAAGTTGAGCGGGTACTTTTTCTTGAACAAGCAGGGGTCAAGGAACAAGAATATGCAGTTAGTTTTTCCATATCTCTTTTAGTTCTCGAGATATGGCAAGAAGAATATTTAAAAAAAAAAAAGTCGAGCGGGTACTTTTTCTTGAACAAGCAGGGGTCAAGGAACAAGAATATGCAGTTAGTTTTTCCATATCTCTTTTAGTTCTCGAGATATGGCAAGAAGAATATTTAAAAAAAAAAAAGTCGAGCGGGTACTTTTTCTTGAACAAGCAGGAGTCAAGGAACAAGAATATGCAGTTAGTTTTTCCATATCTCTTTTAGTTCTCGAGATATGGCAAGAAGAATATTTAAAAAAAAAAAAGTCGAGCGGGTACTTTTTCTTGAACAAGCAGGAGTCAAGGAACAAGAATATGCAGTTAGTTTTTCCATATCTCTTTTAGTTCTCGAGATATGGCAAGAAGAATATTTAAAAAAAAAAAGTTGAGCGGGTACTTTTTCTTGAACAAGCAGGGGTCAAGGAACAAGAATATGCAGTAAGTTTTTCCATATCTCTTTTAGTTCTCGAGATATGGCAAGAAGAATATTTAAAAAAAAAAAGTCGAGCGGGTACTTTTTCTTGAACAAGCAGGAGTCAAGGAACAAGAATATGCAGTTAGTTTTTCCATATCTCTTTTAGTTCTCGAGATATGGCAAGAAGAATATTTAAAAAAAAAAAAGTCGAGCGGGTACTTTTTCTTGAACAAACAGGAGTCAAGGAACAAGAATATGCAGTTAGTTTTTCCATATCTCTTTTAGTTCTCGAGATATGGCAAGAAGAATATTTAAAAAAAAAAAGTCGAGCGGGTACTTTTTCTTGAACAAGCAGGGGTCAAGGAACAAGAATAAGCAGTAAGTTTTTCCATATCTCTTTTAGTTCTCGAGATATGGCAAGAAGAATATTTAAAAAAAAAAAGTCGAGCGGGTACTTTTTCTTGAACAAGCAGGGGTCAAGGAACAAGAATATGCAGTTAGTTTTTCCATATCTCTTTTAGTTCTCGAGATATGGCAAGAAGAATATTTAAAAAATGAAAAGTCGAGCGGGTACTTTTTCTTGAACAAACAGGGGTCAAGGAACAAGAATATGCAGTTAGTTTTTCCATATCTCTTTTAGTTCTCGAGATATGGCAAGAAGAATATTTTAAAAAAAAAAAGTCGAGCGGGTACTTTTTCTTGAACAAGCAGGGGTCAAGGAACAAGAATATGCAGTTAGTTTTTCCATATCTCTTTTAGTTCTCGAGATATGGCAAGAAGAATATTTTAAAAAAAAAAGTCGAGCAGTTACTTTTTCTTGAACAAACAGGGGTCAAGGAACAAGAATATGCAGTTAGTTTTTCCATATCTCTTTTAGTTCTCGAGATATGGCAAGAAGAATATTTAAAAAATAAAAAGTGGAGCGGGTACTTTTTCTTGAACAAGCAGGGGTCAAGGAACAAGAATATGCAGTTAGTTTTTCCATATCTCTTTTAGTTCTCGAGATATGGCAAGAAGAATATTTAAAAAAAAAAAAGTCGAGCGGGTACTTTTTCTTGAACAAGCAGGGGTCAAGGAACAAGAATATGCAGTTAGTTTTTCCATATCTCTTTTAGTTCTCGAGATATGGCAAGAAGAATATTTAAAAAAAAAAAAGTCGAGCGGGTACTTTTTCTTGAACAAGCAGGAGTCAAGGAACAAGAATATGCAGTTAGTTTTTCCATATCTCTTTTAGTTCTCGAGATATGGCAAGAAGAATATTTAAAAAAAAAAAAGTCGAGCGGGTACTTTTTCTTGAACAAGCAGGAGTCAAGGAACAAGAATATGCAGTTAGTTTTTCCATATCTCTTTTAGTTCTCGAGATATGGCAAGAAGAATATTTAAAAAAAAAAAAGTCGAGCGGGTACTTTTTCTTGAACAAGCAGGAGTCAAGGAACAAGAATATGCAGTTAGTTTTTCCATATCTCTTTTAGTTCTCGAGATATGGCAAGAAGAATATTTTAAAAAAAAAAAAGTCGAGCGGGTACTTTTTCTTGAACAAGCAGGGGTCAAGGAACAAGAATATGCAGTTAGTTTTTCCATATCTCTTTTAGTTCTCGAGATATGGCAAGAAGAATATTTAAAAAAAAAAAGTCGAGCGGGTACTTTTTCTTGAACAAGCAGGGGTCAAGGAACAAGAATATGCAGTTAGTTTTTCCATATCTCTTTTAGTTCTCGAGATATGGCAAGAAGAATATTTAAAAAAAAAAAAGTCGAGCGGGTACTTTTTCTTGAACAAGCAGGAGTCAAGGAACAAGAATATGCAGTTAGTTTTTCCATATCTCTTTTAGTTCTCGAGATATGGCAAGAAGAATATTTAAAAAAAAAAGTCGAGCGGGTACTTTTTCTTGAACAAGCAGGGGTCAAGGAACAAGAATATGCAGTTAGTTTTTCCATATCTCTTTTAGTTCTCGAGATATGGCAAGAAGAATATTTAAAAAAAAAAAAGTCGAGCGGGTACTTTTTCTTGAACAAGCAGGGGTCAAGGAACAAGAATATGCAGTTAGTTTTTCCATATCTCTTTTAGTTCTCGAGATATGGCAAGAAGAATATTTAAAGAATGAAAAGTCGAGCGGGTACTTTTTCTTGAACAAACAGGGGTCAAGGAACAAGAATATGCAGTTAGTTTTTCCATATCTCTTTTAGTTCTCGAGATATGGCAAGAAGAATATTTAAAAAAAAAAAGTTGAGCGGGTACTTTTTCTTGAACAAGCAGGGGTCAAGGAACAAGAATATGCAGTTAGTTTTTCCATATCTCTTTTAGTTCTCGAGATATGGCAAGAAAAATATTTAAAAAAAAAAAAGTCGAGCGGGTACTTTTTCTTGAACAAGCAGGGGTCAAGGAACAAGAATATGCAGTTAGTTTTTCCATATCTCTTTTAGTTCTCGAGATATGGCAAGAAGAATATTTAAAAAAAAAAAAGTCGAGCGGGTACTTTTTCTTGAACAAGCAGGAGTCAAGGAACAAGAATATGCAGTTAGTTTTTCCATATCTCTTTTAGTTCTCGAGATATGGCAAGAAGAATATTTAAAAAAAAAAAAGTCGAGCGGGTACTTTTTCTTGAACAAGCAGGAGTCAAGGAACAAGAATATGCAGTTAGTTTTTCCATATCTCTTTTAGTTCTCGAGATATGGCAAGAAGAATATTTAAAAAAAAAAAGTTGAGCGGGTACTTTTTCTTGAACAAGCAGGGGTCAAGGAACAAGAATATGCAGTAAGTTTTTCCATATCTCTTTTAGTTCTCGAGATATGGCAAGAAGAATATTTAAAAAAAAAAAGTCGAGCGGGTACTTTTTCTTGAACAAGCAGGAGTCAAGGAACAAGAATATGCAGTTAGTTTTTCCATATCTCTTTTAGTTCTCGAGATATGGCAAGAAGAATATTTAAAAAAAAAAAAGTCGAGCGGGTACTTTTTCTTGAACAAGCAGGAGTCAAGGAACAAGAATATGCAGTTAGTTTTTCCATATCTCTTTTAGTTCTCGAGATATGGCAAGAAGAATATTTAAAAAAAAAAAGTTGAGCGGGTACTTTTTCTTGAACAAGCAGGGGTCAAGGAACAAGAATATGCAGTAAGTTTTTCCATATCTCTTTTAGTTCTCGAGATATGGCAAGAAGAATATTTAAAAAAAAAAAGTCGAGCGGGTACTTTTTCTTGAACAAGCAGGGGTCAAGGAACAAGAATATGCAGTTAGTTTTTCCATATCTCTTTTAGTTCTCGAGATATGGCAAGAAGAATATTTAAAAAATGAAAAGTCGAGCGGGTACTTTTTCTTGAACAAACAGGGGTCAAGGAACAAGAATATGCAGTTAGTTTTTCCATATCTCTTTTAGTTCTCGAGATATGGCAAGAAGAATATTTTAAAAAAAAAAAGTCGAGCGGGTACTTTTTCTTGAACAAGCAGGGGTCAAGGAACAAGAATATGCAGTTAGTTTTTCCATATCTCTTTTAGTTCTCGAGATATGGCAAGAAGAATATTTTAAAAAAAAAAGTCGAGCAGTTACTTTTTCTTGAACAAACAGGGGTCAAGGAACAAGAATATGCAGTTAGTTTTTCCATATCTCTTTTAGTTCTCGAGATATGGCAAGAAGAATATTTAAAAAATAAAAAGTGGAGCGGGTACTTTTTCTTGAACAAGCAGGGGTCAAGGAACAAGAATATGCAGTTAGTTTTTCCATATCTCTTTTAGTTCTCGAGATATGGCAAGAAGAATATTTAAAAAAAAAAAAGTCGAGCGGGTACTTTTTCTTGAACAAGCAGGGGTCAAGGAACAAGAATATGCAGTTAGTTTTTCCATATCTCTTTTAGTTCTCGAGATATGGCAAGAAGAATATTTAAAAAAAAAAAAGTCGAGCGGGTACTTTTTCTTGAACAAGCAGGAGTCAAGGAACAAGAATATGCAGTTAGTTTTTCCATATCTCTTTTAGTTCTCGAGATATGGCAAGAAGAATATTTAAAAAAAAAAAAGTCGAGCGGGTACTTTTTCTTGAACAAGCAGGAGTCAAGGAACAAGAATATGCAGTTAGTTTTTCCATATCTCTTTTAGTTCTCGAGATATGGCAAGAAGAATATTTAAAAAAAAAAAAGTCGAGCGGGTACTTTTTCTTGAACAAGCAGGAGTCAAGGAACAAGAATATGCAGTTAGTTTTTCCATATCTCTTTTAGTTCTCGAGATATGGCAAGAAGAATATTTTAAAAAAAAAAAGTCGAGCGGGTACTTTTTCTTGAACAAGCAGGGGTCAAGGAACAAGAATATGCAGTTAGTTTTTCCATATCTCTTTTAGTTCTCGAGATATGGCAAGAAGAATATTTAAAAAAAAAAAGTCGAGCGGGTACTTTTTCTTGAACAAGCAGGAGTCAAGGAACAAGAATATGCAGTTAGTTTTTCCATATCTCTTTTAGTTCTCGAGATATGGCAAGAAGAATATTTAAAAAAAAAAAAGTCGAGCGGGTACTTTTTCTTGAACAAGCAGGAGTCAAGGAACAAGAATATGCAGTTAGTTTTTCCATATCTCTTTTAGTTCTCGAGATATGGCAAGAAGAATATTTAAAAAAAAAAGTCGAGCGGGTACTTTTTCTTGAACAAGCAGGGGTCAAGGAACAAGAATATGCAGTTAGTTTTTCCATATCTCTTTTAGTTCTCGAGATATGGCAAGAAGAATATTTTAAAAAAAAAAAGTCGAGCGGGTACTTTTTCTTGAACAAGCAGGGGTCAAGGAACAAGAATATGCAGTTAGTTTTTCCATATCTCTTTTAGTTCTCGAGATATGGCAAGAAGAATATTTAAAAAAAAAAAGTCGAGCGGGTACTTTTTCTTGAACAAGCAGGAGTCAAGGAACAAGAATATGCAGTTAGTTTTTCCATATCTCTTTTAGTTCTCGAGATATGGCAAGAAGAATATTTAAAAAATGAAAAGTCGAGCGGGTACTTTTTCTTGAACAAACAGGGGTCAAGGAACAAGAATATGCAGTTAGTTTTTCCATATCTCTTTTAGTTCTCGAGATATGGCAAGAAGAATATTTAAAAAATGAAAAGTCGAGCGGGTACTTTTTCTTGCACAAACAGGGGTCAAGGAACAAGAATATGCAGTTAGTTTTTCCATATCTCTTTTAGTTCTCGAGATATGGCAAGAAGAATATTTAAAAAAAAAAAAGTCGAGCGGGTACTTTTTCTTGAACAAGCAGGGGTCAAGGAACAAGAATATGCAGTTAGTTTTTCCATATCTCTTTTAGTTCTCGAGATATGGCAAGAAGAATATTTAAAAAAAAAAAAGTCGAGCGGGTACTTTTTCTTGAACAAGCAGGAGTCAAGGAACAAGAATATGCAGTTAGTTTTTCCATATCTCTTTTAGTTCTCGAGATATGGCAAGAAGAATATTTAAAAAAAAAAAAGTCGAGCGGGTACTTTTTCTTGAACAAGCAGGAGTCAAGGAACAAGAATATGCAGTTAGTTTTTCCATATCTCTTTTAGTTCTCGAGATATGGCAAGAAGAATATTTAAAAAAAAAAAAAGTCGAGCGGGTACTTTTTCTTGAACAAGCAGGGGTCAAGGAACAAGAATATGCAGTTAGTTTTTCCATATCTCTTTTAGTTCTCGAGATATGGCAAGAAGAATATTTAAAAAAAAAAAGTCGAGCGGGTACTTTTTCTTGAACAAGCAGGGGTCAAGGAACAAGAATATGCAGTTAGTTTTTCCATATCTCTTTTAGTTCTCGAGATATGGCAAGAAGAATATTTAAAAAAAAAAAAGTCGAGCGGGTACTTTTTCTTGAACAAGCAGGAGTCAAGGAACAAGAATATGCAGTTAGTTTTTCCATATCTCTTTTAGTTCTCGAGATATGGCAAGAAGAATATTTAAAAAAAAAAAAGTCGAGCGGGTACTTTTTCTTGAACAAGCAGGGGTCAAGGAACAAGAATATGCAGTTAGTTTTTCCATATCTCTTTTAGTTCTCGAGATATGGCAAGAAGAATATTTAAAAAAAAAAAGTCGAGCGGGTACTTTTTCTTGAACAAGCAGGAGTCAAGGAACAAGAATATGCAGTTAGTTTTTCCATATCTCTTTTAGTTCTCGAGATATGGCAAGAAGAATATTTAAAAAAAAAAAAGTCGAGCGGGTACTTTTTCTTGAACAAGCAGGAGTCAAGGAACAAGAATATGCAGTTAGTTTTTCCATATCTCTTTTAGTTCTCGAGATATGGCAAGAAGAATATTTAAAAAAAAAAAAGTCGAGCGGGTACTTTTTCTTGAACAAGCAGGGGTCAAGGAACAAGAATATGCAGTTAGTTTTTCCATATCTCTTTTAGTTCTCGAGATATGGCAAGAAGAATATTTAAAAAATGAAAAGTCGAGCGGGTACTTTTTCTTGAACAAACAGGGGTCAAGGAACAAGAATATGCAGTTAGTTTTTCCATATCTCTTTTAGTTCTCGAGATATGGCAAGAAGAATATTTAAAAAATGAAAAGTCGAGCGGGTACTTTTTCTTGAACAAACAGGGGTCAAGGAACAAGAATATGCAGTTAGTTTTTCCATATCTCTTTTAGTTCTCGAGATATGGCAAGAAGAATATTTAAAAAAAGAAAAGTCGAGCGGGTACTTTTTCTTGAACAAGCAGGGGTCAAGGAACAAGAATATGCAGTTAGTTTTTCCATATCTCTTTTAGTTCTCGAGATATGGCAAGAAGAATATTTAAAAAAAAAAAAGTCGAGCGGGTACTTTTTCTTGAACAAGCAGGAGTCAAGGAACAAGAATATGCAGTTAGTTTTTCCATATCTCTTTTAGTTCTCGAGATATGGCAAGAAGAATATTTAAAAAAAAAAAAGTCGAGCGGGTACTTTTTCTTGAACAAGCAGGAGTCAAGGAACAAGAATATGCAGTTAGTTTTTCCATATCTCTTTTAGTTCTCGAGATATGGCAAGAAGAATATTTAAAAAAAAAAAAGTCGAGCGGGTACTTTTTCTTGAACAAACAGGGGTCAAGGAACAAGAATATGCAGTTAGTTTTTCCATATCTCTTTTAGTTCTCGAGATATGGCAAGAAGAATATTTTAAAAAATAAAAAGTGGAGCGGGTACTTTTTCTTGAACAAGCAGGGGTCAAGGAACAAGAATATGCAGTTAGTTTTTCCATATCTCTTTTAGTTCTCGAGATATGGCAAGAAGAATATTTAAAAAATGAAAAGTCGAGCGGGTACTTTTTCTTGAACAAACAGGGGTCAAGGAACAAGAATATGCAGTTAGTTTTTCCATATCTCTTTTAGTTCTCGAGATATGGCAAGAAGAATATTTTAAAAAATAAAAAGTGGAGCGGGTACTTTTTCTTGAACAAGCAGGGGTCAAGGAACAAGAATATGCAGTTAGTTTTTCCATATCTCTTTTAGTTCTCGAGATATGGCAAGAAGAATATTTAAAAAATGAAAAGTCGAGCGGGTACTTTTTCTTGAACAAACAGGGGTCAAGGAACAAGAATATGCAGTTAGTTTTTCCATATCTCTTTTAGTTCTCGAGATATGGCAAGAAGAATATTTTAAAAAATAAAAAGTGGAGCGGGTACTTTTTCTTGAACAAGCAGGGGTCAAGGAACAAGAATATGCAGTTAGTTTTTCCATATCTCTTTTAGTTCTCGAGATATGGCAAGAAGAATATTTAAAAAAAAAAAAGTCGAGCGGGTACTTTTTCTTGAACAAGCAGGAGTCAAGGAACAAGAATATGCAGTTAGTTTTTCCATATCTCTTTTAGTTCTCGAGATATGGCAAGAAGAATATTTAAAAAAAAAAAAGTCGAGCGGGTACTTTTTCTTGAACAAGCAGGGGTCAAGGAACAAGAATATGCAGTTAGTTTTTCCATATCTCTTTTAGTTCTCGAGATATGGCAAGAAGAATATTTAAAAAAAAAAAAGTCGAGCGGGTACTTTTTCTTGAACAAGCAGGAGTCAAGGAACAAGAATATGCAGTTAGTTTTTCCATATCTCTTTTAGTTCTCGAGATATGGCAAGAAGAATATTTAAAAAAAAAAAAGTCGAGCGGGTACTTTTTCTTGAACAAGCAGGAGACAAGGAACAAGAATATGCAGTTAGTTTTTCCATATCTCTTTTAGTTCTCGAGATATGGCAAGAAGAATATTTAAAAAAAAAAAAGTCGAGCGGGTACTTTTTCTTGAACAAGCAGGAGTCAAGGAACAAGAATATGTAGTTAGTTTTTCCATATCTCTTTTAGTTCTCGAGATATGGCAAGAAGAATATTTAAAAAAAAAATGTCGAGCGGGTACTTTTTCTTGAACAAGCAGGGGTCAAGGAACAAGAATATGCAGTTAGTTTTTCCATATCTCTTTTAGTTCTCGAGATATGGCAAGAAGAATATTTAAAAAAAAAAAAGTCGAGCGGGTACTTTTTCTTGAACAAGCAGGAGTCAAGGAACAAGAATATGTAGTTAGTTTTTCCATATCTCTTTTAGTTCTCGAGATATGGCAAGAAGAATATTTAAAAAAAAAAAAGTCGAGCGGGTACTTTTTCTTGAACAAGCAGGAGTCAAGGAACAAGAATATGTAGTTAGTTTTTCCATATCTCTTTTAGTTCTCGAGATATGGCAAGAAGAATATTTAAAAAAAAAAAAGTCGAGCGGGTACTTTTTCTTGAACAAGCAGGGGTCAAGGAACAAGAATATGCAGTTAGTTTTTCCATATCTCTTTTAGTTCTCGAGATATGGCAAGAAGAATATTTAAAAAAAAAAAAGTCGAGCGGGTACTTTTTCTTGAACAAGCAGGGGTCAAGGAACAAGAATATGCAGTTAGTTTTTCCATATCTCTTTTAGTTCTCGAGATATGGCAAGAAGAATATTTAAAAAAAAAAAAGTCGAGCGGGTACTTTTTCTTGAACAAGCAGGAGTCAAGGAACAAGAATATGTAGTTAGTTTTTCCATATCTCTTTTAGTTCTCGAGATATGGCAAGAAGAATATTTAAAAAAAAAAAGTCGAGCGGGTACTTTTTCTTGAACAAGCAGGGGTCAAGGAACAAGAATATGCAGTTAGTTTTTCCATATCTCTTTTAGTTCTCGAGATATGGCAAGAAGAATATTTAAAGATTAAAAAGTCGAGCGGGTACTTTTTCTTGAATTAACAGGGGTCAAAGAATAAGAATATGCAGTTAGTTTTTCGATATGTCTTTTGGTTCTCGAGATATGGCAAGAAGAAGAATTAAAGATTAAAAAGTCGAGCGGGTACTTTTTCTTGAAAAAAGAGTGGTCAAGGAACAAGAATATGCAGTTAGTTTTTGGTTATCTTCTTCGGTAAATTGTCGAAGATTTGAGATTGCCGCGAAAACCGCGCCAGTTTGCTAGAACTAAAATTTGAAGTTTGACATTTAACAACAGTCAAACTCTTAACCTCACTTCTGAAAGTAAAATTAAAATTTGTTTTCGGATCTTTCGTAGGGTGTAAAGCACCGAGATGATAACGACACCGTTAAACTGAATGTCTCAAAAATTGTAATTCTTTTTTATTTCGCGGTAAGCTACTTTGCCTCCAGACTCTGCAATTTTAGTGATGTTAGCGTTTCTTTAGGAATTAAAATTCTTTTATTGAACTTTTTAGTGTTTAATAGTCTTGCAATGGTAACTACATCTTTTAAAATGAAGACCTCATAATTTCTCCGTTCAATTTCGGCTATTGAGATACTCCAGACAAAGTTTATATTTGGATGCAACATGAATATATCCATCAAAACAATTATTCGTTTCTCGAACTTGTGGTATTTCTAGGAAAATGGCTAACAACAGTTTAGATGGGAAATTCTTCTTGATTCAAAATTCAAAATTACTCATTAATTTAACAGTTACATATGTTCAAATAAGACATTCGGTTCTACCGCAATAAGTTTACTGATATCATATTTTCAGAGCACTTTAATGGAAAATCATGAATTTAGAGTTAAATTCTTGTCATCTACATCATGTCCTCCAGTCTCCAGTTGATGTCCACATCCCACAAATCTCCTTCCAGACTAGAAACACTTGAAGTACTACACTACATTTATTGTTTATATGCGTTTGGCGTTTGTTATACACGTTTGCATTAGTAGATGCGCAAAATCTAGTTCAATGTTTGCAGGAAACACAAGAGATTAAGTATAATTTCTGAGTTATGGAGTTAAGAAGAAAGATGTGGCTTCCTCTAGGAAGAATTTTGTTCTTCTCCATCAATTTTTTTGCTATTACATTTAAGCTGTCTGTTGAAGTAATTCCATATTTGGTTTTGTATTAGCCCAACTATTTGCAAGATTGGTAAAATTCATTTTAAAAAGCATATTGTCAACGGTTCTAGCAGTCTACTCTATTCAGACTTCTTTTTTAACCAGTTCATTTGCTTACATTCTGTTTTCACTTAGTTTTAATGGTTACCCTTGTGGTTTAATCAAAATTTCAGTCCCAGTGGTTATTTAGATGAAGTAGTTACTAATTCTTGCTTTTATGATTTATGTTAATCACTTATTCAATTCAATATCTTTTAACTATGTTGTTTACTTGTCTTCTGTTTAAGAGCATACCATTAACTGATTAGTCCTTCTGAGATGGTTAATTAAACCATGTACAAAGGCCTGTGGCTTATTTATATGTTAGGATAGTCCCTTAGATTTTGTTAGTTCTAGCTGTGTTATGCTTAGATTTTTTTATTTCCAATGAAATTTTATTTGTGACCATAGAACACTTTTTATTACAAAACATTTGCTTTTATAAATCTCACCCCGATAGTTTTTTTTAGAAAATCACGTTCAACTTTATTGCAGTGTTAAGATTTGCTTTTAAAGCGTTAATTTACATTGTTAGGTAGAGAGAGCCAAGATCGTATTGGTTTCTTTTTCTTAAATAATTATTACTTTGATTTTGCTTTGAAATTTAATTATGTCCTCAAGGAGGTAAAGCTGAATCCACTGGCACTATTCATTTCCCGCTAGCTATTACGGTTTTTGAATTATTTATGAAGTTCTAATAAAAAAATTGTCAACGATGGTGTATTATTGGTTGCCTACATTTAGGGTGACAACATTGAATTTTGGAAATTTTAAATACTACTCGGAAAAATCTGAAAACCTCAAATCTTCATCGAAAAAAATCACTTATCTTAAAAATGTTAATAGATTAAGGCTAGTTATTTCGGTTCAAAAGATATTGCCGTTTTGACATTAACCACCTTAAGATCAAAATTTCAAAAAGTAAACCAGCTACAAAGCAACTGACTACTCTCCGATGTTCAGAATTCAATTCTACACGTGTGTGCAAAGTTTCATCGAAATCTGGAGATAAAAATATTTTTGCTCAAAAAAGATGGAAGGTTATAGTCTTACGATTTCTTCGCCCAAAAGTTGAAAAAAATATTTTTTTCCTCCGATCATCATGAAATTTGGCACACAGATTGAGAATTGAATTTTGAATTCATTTCTACTGGCAGTTCCTACATGTTTCGTACAGTTTCCGAATTATCGACCTAATAATTTTAAAATGAGAATAATCAATTACTCGAAAAATTCGAAGTTTAGGAAAAAACTAATTACACTTTCCGATCTTGCGATTTTTTTCTATCCAACTTTTGCGGGATTTATATTTTTAGGATAAACTTTAGGAATCTCGAATATCTGTGAGGAGATCTTATCTAAAGCCTGCTACATGTGTTGTTAGAACCTATTCACATGAAACTTTGCACATACATTCAGAATTAAATTTGAAACTCAATTCTGCAAGTTGTTCCGAAATACTGGCGAAAGTTTTTCAATGATAGAACATCGAACTGCAAAAAATACAATTATTCATGACGTCTGAGGGGTAAGACATAAATAATTGCAGTAATAAATTTTGCGATTTTTTTTCTATCGATTTATGCAATTTCTATACTTTGGGAATAAACATTAAGAATTTCGGAAATTGTTTATAAAATTCAACTTACCCCCTGATGTACGGGCAACACCACATACAGATCAGACTTTGACAGATAACCGCACTTTTCTGTCTTTCTCAATTAGTTTATTTACTCATTAAGTCAACTGTTGTACGTGTTCAAATAAGACATTTGGTTCTACCGCAATAAGTTTACTAATATCATCACTTTCAGAGCATTTTAATTGGAAAATGATGAATTCAAAGTTAAATTCTTGTCATCCACATCATGTCCTCCAGTCTCCAGTTGATGTCCCCATCCTACAAAACTCCTTCCTGACTAGAAACACTTGAAGTACTACACTACATTTAATATTTATATGCGTCTGGCGTTTGTTATACACGTTTGCATTAGTAGCTGCGCAAAATCTAATTCTATGTTTGCAGGAAACACAAGAGATTAGGTGGAATTTCTGAGTTATGGAGTTAAGAAGAAAGATGTGGCTTCTTCAAGGAAGAATTTTGTTCTTCTGCATCAATTTTTTTGCTATTACATTTAAGCTGTCTGTTGAAGTAATCCCATATTTGGTTTTGTATTAGCCAAACTATTTGCAGGATTGGTAAAATTCGTTTTAAAAGGCGTATTGTCAATGGTTCTAGCAGTCTACTCTATTCAGACTTCTTTTGTAACAAGTTCATTTGCTTACATTCTGTTTTCACTTATTTTTAATAGTTACCCTTGTGGTTTAATCAAAATTTCAGTCCCAATGGTTGTTTAGATGAAGTAATTACTTGTTCATGCTTTTATGATTTGTGTTAATCACTTATTCAATTCAATATCTTTTAACTATGTTGTTTACTTGTTTTCTGTTTAAGAGCATACAATTAAATGATTAGTCCTTCTGAGATGGTTAATTAAACCATGTACAAAGGCCTGTGGCTTATTTATATGTTAGGATAGTCATTTAGATTTCGTTAGTTCTAGCTGTGTTATGTTTAGATTTTTTGATTTCCAATGAAATTCTATTTCTAATAATGGAACACTTCTTTTATTACAATACATTTGCTTTTCTTAATCTCACCCCGATAGTTCTTTTTAGAAAATCACGTTCAACTTTATTGTAGTGTTTAGATTTGTTTTTAAAGCGTTAATTTAAATTGTTAGGTAGAATGAGCCAAGATCGTATTGGAATCTCTTTCTTCAATAATTATTACTTTGATTTTGCTTCTAAATTTCAATTCTTCCTCAATGAGATAAAGTTGAATCCACTGGCACTATTCCTTTCCCGCTAGCTATTACGGTTTTTGAATTATTTATGAAGTTCTAATAAAAAAAATTAACGATGGTGTATTATTGGTTGCCTACATTTAGGGTGACAACATTGAATTTTGGAAATTTTAAATACCACTCGGAAAAATCTGAAAACCTCAATTCTTCATCGAAAAAAATTACTAATATTAAAAATGTTAATAGATCAATGCTAGTTATTTCGGTTCAAAAGATATTGCCGTTTTGACATTAACCACCTTAAGATCGATATTTCAAAAAGTAAACGAGCTACAAAGCAACTGACTGCTCTCCGATGTTCAGAATTCAATTCTACAACCGTGTGCAAAGTTTCGTCAAAATCTGGAGATAAAAATATTTTTGTCAAGGAACAAGAATATGCAGTTAGATTTTTGATGTCTCTTTTAGTTCTCGAGATATGGCAAGATGAAAAATTAAAAATTAAAAATTCGAGCGGTTACTTTTTCTTGAACAAACAGGGGTCAAGGAACAAGAATATGCAGTTAGTTTTTCCATATCTCTTTTAGTTCTCGAGATATGGCAAGAAGAAGTTTTAAAGATTAAAAATCCGAGCGGGTAATTTTTCTTGAACAAACAGGGGTCAAGGAACAAGAATATGCAGTTAGTTTTTCCATATCTCTTTTAGTTCTCGAGATATAGCAAGAAGAATATTTAAAAAATAAAAAGTCGAGCGGGTACTTTTTCTTGAACAAGCAGGGGTCAAGGAACAATAATATGCAGTTAGTTTTTCCATATCTCTTTTAGTTCTCGAGATATGGCAAGAAGAATATTAAAAAAAAAAAAGTCGAGCGGGTACTTTTTCTTGAACAAGCAGGGGTCAAGGAACAAGAATATGCAGTTAGTTTTTCAATATCTCTTTTAGTTCTCGAGATATGGCAAGAAGAATATTTAAAAAAAAAAAAGTCGAGCGGGTACTTTTTCGTGAACAAGCAGGGGTCAAGGAACAAGAATATGCAGTTAGTTTTTCGATAGGTCTTTTGGTTCTCGAGATATGGCAAAAAGAAGAATTAAATATTAAAAAGTCGAGCGGGTACTTTTTCTTGAAAAAAGGGGGGTCAAGGAACAAGAATTTGCAGTTAGTTTTTCCATATCTCTTTTAGTTCTCGAGATATGGCAAGAAGAATATTTAAAAAATAAAAAGTCGAGCGGGTACTTTTTCTTGAACAAACAGGGGTCAAGGAACAAGAATATGCAGTTAGTTTTTCAATATCTCTTTTAGTTCTCGAGATATGGCAAGAAGAATATTTAAAAAAAAAAGTCGAGCGGGTACTTTTTCGTGAACAAACAGGGGTCAAGGAACAAGAATATGCAGTTAGTTTTTCAATATCTCTTTTAGTTCTCGAGATATGGCAAGAAGAATATTTAAAAAAGAAAGTCGAGCGGGTACTTTTTCGTGAACAAGCAGGGGTCAAGGAACAAGAATATGCAGTTAGTTTTTCGATAGGTCTTTTGGTTCTCGAGATATGGCAAAAAGAAGAATTAAATATTAAAAAGTCGAGCGGGTACTTTTTCTTGAAAAAAGGGGGGTCAAGGAACAAGAATTTGCAGTTAGTTTTTCCATATCTCTTTTAGTTCTCGAGATATGGCAAGAAGAATATTTAAAAAATAAAAAGTCGAGCGGGTACTTTTTCTTGAACAAACAGGGGTCAAGGAACAAGAATATGCAGTTAGTTTTTCAATATCTCTTTTAGTTCTCGAGATATGGCAAGAAGAATATTTAAAAAAAAAAGTCGAGCGGGTACTTTTTCGTGAACAAACAGGGGTCAAGGAACAAGAATATGCAGTTAGTTTTTCCATATCTCTTTTAGTTCTCGAGATATGGCAAGAAGAATATTTAAAAAAAAAAGTCGAGCGGGTACTTTTTCTTGAACAAACAGGGGTCAAGGAACAAGAATATGCAGTTAGTTTTTCAATATCTCTTTTAGTTCTCGAGATATGGCAAGAAGAATATTTAAAAAAGAAAGTCGAGCGGGTACTTTTTCGTGAACAAACAGGGGTCAAGGAACAAGAATATGCAGTTAGTTTTTCAATATCTCTTTTAGTTCTCGAGATATGGCAAGAAGAATATTAAAAAAAAAAAAGTCGAGCGGGTACTTTTTCTTGAACAAGCAGGGGTCAAGGAACAAGAATATGCAGTTAGTTTTTCAATATCTCTTTTAGTTCTCGAGATATGGCAAGAAGAATATTTAAAAAAGAAAGTCGAGCGGGTACTTTTTCGTGAACAAGCAGGGGTCAAGGAACAAGAATATGCAGTTAGTTTTTCGATAGGTCTTTTGGTTCTCGAGATATGGCAAAAAGAAGAATTAAATATTAAAAAGTCGAGCGGGTACTTTTTCTTGAAAAAAGGGGGGTCAAGGAACAAGAATTTGCAGTTAGTTTTTCCATATCTCTTTTAGTTCTCGAGATATGGCAAGAAGAATATTTAAAAAATAAAAAGTCGAGCGGGTACTTTTTCTTGAACAAACAGGGGTCAAGGAACAAGAATATGCAGTTAGTTTTTCAATATCTCTTTTAGTTCTCGAGATATGGCAAGAAGAATATTTAAAAAAAAAAGTCGAGCGGGTACTTTTTCGTGAACAAACAGGGGTCAAGGAACAAGAATATGCAGTTAGTTTTTCCATATCTCTTTTAGTTCTCGAGATATGGCAAGAAGAATATTTAAAAAAAAAAGTCGAGCGGGTACTTTTTCTTGAACAAACAGGGGTCAAGGAACAAGAATATGCAGTTAGTTTTTCCATATCTCTTTTAGTTCTCGAGATATGGCAAGAAGAATATTTAAAAAATAAAAAGTCGAGCGGGTACTTTTTCTTGAACAAACAGGGGTCAAGGAACAAGAATATGCAGTTAGTTTTTCAATATCTCTTTTAGTTCTCAAGATATGGCAAGAAGAATATTTAAAAAAAAAAAAGTCGAGCGGGTACTTTTTCTTGAACAAACAGGGGTCAAGGAACAAGAATATGCAGTTAGTTTTTCCATATCTCTTTTAGTTCTCGAGATATGGCAAGAAGAATATTTTTAAAAAAAAAGTCGAGCGGGTACTTTTTCTTGAACAAACAGGGGTCAAGGAACAAGAATATGCAGTTAGTTTTTCCATATCTCTTTTAGTTCTCGAGATATGGCAAGAAGAATATTTAAAAAAAAAAAGTCGAGCGGGTACTTTTTCGTGAACAAGCAGGGGTCAAGGAACAAGAATATGCAGTTAGTTTATCCATATCTCTTTTAGTTCTCGAGATATGGCAAGAAGAATATTTTTAAAAAAAAAGTCGAGCGGGTACTTTTTCTTGAACAAACAGGGGTCAAGGAACAAGAATATGCAGTTAGTTTTTCCATATCTCTTTTAGTTCTCGAGATATGGCAAGAAGAATATTTTTAAAAAAAAAGTCGAGCGGGTACTTTTTCTTGAACAAACAGGGGTCAAGGAACAAGAATATGCAGTTAGTTTTTCCATATCTCTTTTAGTTCTCGAGATATAGCAAGAAGAATATTTAAAAAATAAAAAGTCGAGCGGGTACTTTTTCTTGAACAAGCAGGGGTCAAGGAACAAGAATATGCAGTTAGTTTTTCCATATCTCTTTTAGTTCTCGAGATATGGCAAGAAGAATATTAAAAAAAAAAAAGTCGAGCGGGTACTTTTTCTTGAACAAGCAGGGGTCAAGGAACAAGAATATGCAGTTAGTTTTTCAATATCTCTTTTAGTTCTCGAGATATGGCAAGAAGAATATTTAAAAAAGAAAGTCGAGCGGGTACTTTTTCGTGAACAAGCAGGGGTCAAGGAACAAGAATATGCAGTTAGTTTTTCGATAGGTCTTTTGGTTCTCGAGATATGGCAAAAAGAAGAATTAAATATTAAAAAGTCGAGCGGGTACTTTTTCTTGAAAAAAGGGGGGTCAAGGAACAAGAATTTGCAGTTAGTTTTTCCATATCTCTTTTAGTTCTCGAGATATGGCAAGAAGAATATTTAAAAAATAAAAAGTCGAGCGGGTACTTTTTCTTGAACAAACAGGGGTCAAGGAACAAGAATATGCAGTTAGTTTATCCATATCTCTTTTAGTTCTCGAGATATGGCAAGAAGAATATTTTTAAAAAAAAAGTCGAGCGGGTACTTTTTCTTGAACAAACAGGGGTCAAGGAACAAGAATATGCAGTTAGTTTTTCCATATCTCTTTTAGTTCTCGAGATATGGCAAGAAGAATATTTTTAAAAAAAAAGTCGAGCGGGTACTTTTTCTTGAACAAACAGGGGTCAAGGAACAAGAATATGCAGTTAGTTTTTCCATATCTCTTTTAGTTCTCGAGATATAGCAAGAAGAATATTTAAAAAATAAAAAGTCGAGCGGGTACTTTTTCTTGAACAAGCAGGGGTCAAGGAACAAGAATATGCAGTTAGTTTTTCCATATCTCTTTTAGTTCTCGAGATATGGCAAGAAGAATATTAAAAAAAAAAAAGTCGAGCGGGTACTTTTTCTTGAACAAGCAGGGGTCAAGGAACAAGAATATGCAGTTAGTTTTTCAATATCTCTTTTAGTTCTCGAGATATGGCAAGAAGAATATTTAAAAAAGAAAGTCGAGCGGGTACTTTTTCGTGAACAAGCAGGGGTCAAGGAACAAGAATATGCAGTTAGTTTTTCGATAGGTCTTTTGGTTCTCGAGATATGGCAAAAAGAAGAATTAAATATTAAAAAGTCGAGCGGGTACTTTTTCTTGAAAAAAGGGGGGTCAAGGAACAAGAATTTGCAGTTAGTTTTTCCATATCTCTTTTAGTTCTCGAGATATGGCAAGAAGAATATTTAAAAAATAAAAAGTCGAGCGGGTACTTTTTCTTGAACAAACAGGGGTCAAGGAACAAGAATATGCAGTTAGTTTATCCATATCTCTTTTAGTTCTCGAGATATAGCAAGAAGAATATTTAAAAAATAAAAAGTCGAGCGGGTACTTTTTCTTGAACAAACAGGGGTCAAGGAACAAGAATATGCAGTTAGTTTATCCATATCTCTTTTAGTTCTCGAGATATGGCAAGAAGAATATTTTTAAAAAAAAAGTCGAGCGGGTACTTTTTCGTGAACAAGCAGGGGTCAAGGAACAAGAATATGCAGTTAGTTTTTCGATAGGTCTTTTGGTTCTCGAGATATGGCAAAAAGAAGAATTAAATATTAAAAAGTCGAGCGGGTACTTTTTCTTGAAAAAAGGGGGGTCAAGGAACAAGAATTTGCAGTTAGTTTTTCCATATCTCTTTTAGTTCTCGAGATATGGCAAGAAGAATATTTAAAAAATAAAAAGTCGAGCGGGTACTTTTTCTTGAACAAACAGGGGTCAAGGAACAAGAATATGCAGTTAGTTTTTCCATATCTCTTTTAGTTCTCGAGATATAGCAAGAAGAATATTTAAAAAATAAAAAGTCGAGCGGGTACTTTTTCTTGAACAAACAGGGGTCAAGGAACAAGAATATGCAGTTAGTTTATCCATATCTCTTTTAGTTCTCGAGATATGGCAAGAAGAATATTTTTAAAAAAAAAGTCGAGCGGGTACTTTTTCGTGAACAAACAGGGGTCAAGGAACAAGAATATGCAGGTAGTTTTTCGATAGGTCTTTTGGTTCTCGAGATATGGCAAAAAGAAGAATTAAATATTAAAAAGTCGAGCGGGTACTTTTTCTTGAAAAAAGGGGGGTCAAGGAACAAGAATTTGCAGTTAGTTTTTCCATATCTCTTTTAGTTCTCGAGATATGGCAAGAAGAATATTTAAAAAATAAAAAGTCGAGCGGGTACTTTTTCTTGAACAAACAGGGGTCAAGGAACAAGAATATGCAGTTAGTTTATCCATATCTCTTTTAGTTCTCGAGATATAGCAAGAAGAATATTTAAAAAAAAAAAAGTCGAGCGGGTACTTTTTCTTGAACAAACAGGGGTCAAGGAACAAGAATATGCAGTTAGTTTATCCATATCTCTTTTAGTTCTCGAGATATGGCAAGAAGAATATTTTTAAAAAAAAAGTCGAGCGGGTACTTTTTCGTGAACAAGCAGGGGTCAAGGAACAAGAATATGCAGTTAGTTTTTCGATAGGTCTTTTGGTTCTCGAGATATGGCAAAAAGAAGAATTAAATATTAAAAAGTCGAGCGGGTACTTTTTCTTGAAAAAAGGGGGGTCAAGGAACAAAAATTTGCAGTTAGTTTTTCCATATCTCTTTTAGTTCTCGAGATATGGCAAGAAGAATATTTAAAAAATAAAAAGTCGAGCGGGTACTTTTTCTTGAACAAACAGGGGTCAAGGAACAAGAATATGCAGTTAGTTTTTCCATATCTCTTTTAGTTCTCGAGATATAGCAAGAAGAATATTTAAAAAATAAAAAGTCGAGCGGGTACTTTTTCTTGAACAAACAGGGGTCAAGGAACAAGAATATGCAGTTAGTTTATCCATATCTCTTTTAGTTCTCGAGATATGGCAAGAAGAATATTTTTAAAAAAAAAGTCGAGCGGGTACTTTTTCTTGAACAAACAGGGGTCAAGGAACAAGAATATGCAGTTAGTTTATCCATATCTCTTTTAGTTCTCGAGATATGGCAAGAAGAATATTTTTAAAAAAAAAGTCGAGCGGGTACTTTTTCTTGAACAAACAGGGGTCAAGGAACAAGAATATGCAGTTAGTTTATCCATATCTCTTTTAGTTCTCGAGATATGGCAAGAAGAATATTTTTAAAAAAAAAGTCGAGCGGGTACTTTTTCTTGAACAAACAGGGGTCAAGGAACAAGAATATGCAGTTAGTTTTTCCATATCTCTTTTAGTTCTCGAGATATAGCAAGAAGAATATTTAAAAAATAAAAAGTCGAGCGGGTACTTTTTCTTGAACAAGCAGGGGTCAAGGAACAAGAATATGCAGTTAGTTTTTCCATATCTCTTTTAGTTCTCGAGATATGGCAAGAAGAATATTAAAAAAAAAAAAGTCGAGCGGGTACTTTTTCTTGAACAAGCAGGGGTCAAGGAACAAGAATATGCAGTTAGTTTTTCAATATCTCTTTTAGTTCTCGAGATATGGCAAGAAGAATATTTAAAAAAGAAAGTCGAGCGGGTACTTTTTCGTGAACAAGCAGGGGTCAAGGAACAAGAATATGCAGTTAGTTTTTCGATAGGTCTTTTGGTTCTCGAGATATGGCAAAAAGAAGAATTAAATATTAAAAAGTCGAGCGGGTACTTTTTCTTGAAAAAAGGGGGGTCAAGGAACAAGAATTTGCAGTTAGTTTTTCCATATCTCTTTTAGTTCTCGAGATATGGCAAGAAGAATATTTAAAAAATAAAAAGTCGAGCGGGTACTTTTTCTTGAACAAACAGGGGTCAAGGAACAAGAATATGCAGTTAGTTTATCCATATCTCTTTTAGTTCTCGAGATATAGCAAGAAGAATATTTAAAAAATAAAAAGTCGAGCGGGTACTTTTTCTTGAACAAACAGGGGTCAAGGAACAAGAATATGCAGTTAGTTTATCCATATCTCTTTTAGTTCTCGAGATATGGCAAGAAGAATATTTTTAAAAAAAAAGTCGAGCGGGTACTTTTTCGTGAACAAGCAGGGGTCAAGGAACAAGAATATGCAGTTAGTTTTTCGATAGGTCTTTTGGTTCTCGAGATATGGCAAAAAGAAGAATTAAATATTAAAAAGTCGAGCGGGTACTTTTTCTTGAAAAAAGGGGGGTCAAGGAACAAGAATTTGCAGTTAGTTTTTCCATATCTCTTTTAGTTCTCGAGATATGGCAAGAAGAATATTTAAAAAAAAAAAAGTCGAGCGGGTACTTTTTCTTGAACAAACAGGGGTCAAGGAACAAGAATATGCAGTTAGTTTTTCCATATCTCTTTTAGTTCTCGAGATATAGCAAGAAGAATATTTAAAAAATAAAAAGTCGAGCGGGTACTTTTTCTTGAACAAACAGGGGTCAAGGAACAAGAATATGCAGTTAGTTTATCCATATCTCTTTTAGTTTTCGAGATATGGCAAGAAGAATATTTTTAAAAAAAAAGTCGAGCGGGTACTTTTTCTTGAACAAACAGGGGTCAAGGAACAAGAATATGCAGTTAGTTTTTCCATATCTCTTTTAGTTCTCGAGATATAGCAAGAAGAATATTTAAAAAATAAAAAGTCGAGCGGGTACTTTTTCTTGAACAAGCAGGGGTCAAGGAACAAGAATATGCAGTTAGTTTTTCCATATCTCTTTTAGTTCTCGAGATATGGCAAGAAGAATATTAAAAAAAAAAAAGTCGAGCGGGTACTTTTTCTTGAACAAGCAGGGGTCAAGGAACAAGAATATGCAGTTAGTTTTTCAATATCTCTTTTAGTTCTCGAGATATGGCAAGAAGAATATTTAAAAAAGAAAGTCGAGCGGGTACTTTTTCGTGAACAAGCAGGGGTCAAGGAACAAGAATATGCAGTTAGTTTTTCGATAGGTCTTTTGGTTCTCGAGATATGGCAAAAAGAAGAATTAAATATTAAAAAGTCGAGCGGGTACTTTTTCTTGAAAAAAGGGGGGTCAAGGAACAAGAATTTGCAGTTAGTTTTTCCATATCTCTTTTAGTTCTCGAGATATGGCAAGAAGAATATTTAAAAAATAAAAAGTCGAGCGGGTACTTTTTCTTGAACAAACAGGGGTCAAGGAACAAGAATATGCAGTTAGTTTTTCAATATCTCTTTTAGTTCTCGAGATATGGCAAGAAGAATATTTAAAAAAAAAAGTCGAGCGGGTACTTTTTCTTGAACAAGCAGGGGTCAAGGAACAAGAATATGCAGTTAGTTTTTCAATATCTCTTTTAGTTCTCGAGATATGGCAAGAAGAATATTTAAAAAATAAAAAGTCGAGCGGGTACTTTTTCTTGAACAAACAGGGGTCAAGGAACAAGAATATGCAGTTAGTTTTTCCATATCTCTTTTAGTTCTCGAGATATAGCAAGAAGAATATTTAAAAAATAAAAAGTCGAGCGGGTACTTTTTCTTGAACAAACAGGGGTCAAGGAACAAGAATATGCAGTTAGTTTATCCATATCTCTTTTAGTTTTCGAGATATGGCAAGAAGAATATTTTTAAAAAAAAAGTCGAGCGGGTACTTTTTCTTGAACAAACAGGGGTCAAGGAACAAGAATATGCAGTTAGTTTTTCCATATCTCTTTTAGTTCTCGAGATATAGCAAGAAGAATATTTAAAAAATAAAAAGTCGAGCGGGTACTTTTTCTTGAACAAGCAGGGGTCAAGGAACAAGAATATGCAGTTAGTTTTTCCATATCTCTTTTAGTTCTCGAGATATGGCAAGAAGAATATTAAAAAAAAAAAAGTCGAGCGGGTACTTTTTCTTGAACAAGCAGGGGTCAAGGAACAAGAATATGCAGTTAGTTTTTCAATATCTCTTTTAGTTCTCGAGATATGGCAAGAAGAATATTTAAAAAAGAAAGTCGAGCGGGTACTTTTTCGTGAACAAGCAGGGGTCAAGGAACAAGAATATGCAGTTAGTTTTTCGATAGGTCTTTTGGTTCTCGAGATATGGCAAAAAGAAGAATTAAATATTAAAAAGTCGAGCGGGTACTTTTTCTTGAAAAAAGGGGGGTCAAGGAACAAGAATTTGCAGTTAGTTTTTCCATATCTCTTTTAGTTCTCGAGATATGGCAAGAAGAATATTTAAAAAATAAAAAGTCGAGCGGGTACTTTTTCTTGAACAAACAGGGGTCAAGGAACAAGAATATGCAGTTAGTTTTTCAATATCTCTTTTAGTTCTCGAGATATGGCAAGAAGAATATTTAAAAAAAAAAGTCGAGCGGGTACTTTTTCGTGAACAAACAGGGGTCAAGGAACAAGAATATGCAGTTAGTTTTTCCATATCTCTTTTAGTTCTCGAGATATGGCAAGAAGAATATTTAAAAAAAAAAGTCGAGCGGGTACTTTTTCTTGAACAAACAGGGGTCAAGGAACAAGAATATGCAGTTAGTTTTTCCATATCTCTTTTAGTTCTCGAGATATGGCAAGAAGAATATTTAAAAAATAAAAAGTCGAGCGGGTACTTTTTCTTGAACAAACAGGGGTCAAGGAACAAGAATATGCAGTTAGTTTTTCAATATCTCTTTTAGTTCTCAAGATATGGCAAGAAGAATATTTAAAAAAAAAAAAGTCGAGCGGGTACTTTTTCTTGAACAAACAGGGGTCAAGGAACAAGAATATGCAGTTAGTTTTTCCATATCTCTTTTAGTTCTCGAGATATGGCAAGAAGAATATTTTTAAAAAAAAAGTCGAGCGGGTACTTTTTCTTGAACAAACAGGGGTCAAGGAACAAGAATATGCAGTTAGCTTTTCAATATCTCTTTTAGTTCTCAAGATATGGCAAGAAGAATATTTTAAAAAAAAAAGTCGAGCGGGTACTTTTTCGTGAACAAGCAGGGGTCAAGGAACAAGAATATGCAGTTAGTTTATCCATATCTCTTTTAGTTCTCGAGATATGGCAAGAAGAATATTTAAAAAAAAAAGTCGAGCGGGTACTTTTTCTTGAACAAGCAGGGGTCAAGGAACAAGAATATGCAGTTAGTTTTTCCATATCTCTTTTAGTTCTCGAGATATGGCAAGAAGAATATTTAAAAAAAAAAAGTCGAGCGGGTACTTTTTCGTGAACAAGCAGGGGTCAAGGAACAAGAATATGCAGTTAGTTTATCCATATCTCTTTTAGTTCTCGAGATATGGCAAGAAGAATATTTAAAAAATAAAAAGTGAAGCGGGTACTTTTTCTTGAACAAGCAGGGGTCAAGGAACAAGAATATGCAGTTAGTTTATCCATATCTCTTTTAGTTCTCGAGATATGGCAAGAAGAATATTTAAAAAATAAAAAGTCGAGCGGGTACTTTTTCTTGAACAAACAGGGGTCAAGGAACAAGAATATGCAGTTAGTTTATCCATATCTCTTTTAGTTCTCGAGATATGGCAAGAAGAATATTTAAAAAAAAAAAGTCGAGGGAAACTTTTTCGTGAACAAGCAGGGGTCAAGGAAGAAGAATATGCAGTTAGTTTATCCATATCTCTTTTAGTTCTCGAGATATGGCAAGAAGAATATTTAAAAAATAAAAAGTGAAGCGGGTACTTTTTCTTGAACAAGCAGGGGTCAAGGAACAAGAATATGCAGTTAGTTTATCCATATCTCTTTTAGTTCTCGAGATATGGCAAGAAGAATATTTAAAAAAAAAAAGTCGAGCGGGTACTTTTTCTTGAACAAGCAGGGGTCAAGGAACAAGAATATGCAGTTAGTTTATCCATATCTCTTTTAGTTCTCGAGATATGGCAAGAAGAATATTTAAAAAAAAAAGTCGAGCGGGTACTTTTTCTTGAACAAGCAGGGGTCAAGGAACAAGAATATGCAGTTAGTTTTTCCATATCTCTTTTAGTTCTCGAGATATGGCAAGAAGAATATTTAAAAAAAAAAAGTCGAGCGGGTACTTTTTCGTGAACAAGCAGGGGTCAAGGAACAAGAATATGCAGTTAGTTTATCCATATCTCTTTTAGTTCTCGAGATATGGCAAGAAGAATATTTAAAAAATAAAAAGTGAAGCGGGTACTTTTTCTTGAACAAGCAGGGGTCAAGGAACAAGAATATGCAGTTAGTTTATCCATATCTCTTTTAGTTCTCGAGATATGGCAAGAAGAATATTTAAAAAATAAAAAGTCGAGCGGGTACTTTTTCTTGAACAAACAGGGGTCAAGGAACAAGAATATGCAGTTAGTTTATCCATATCTCTTTTAGTTCTCGAGATATGGCAAGAAGAATATTTAAAAAAAAAAAGTCGAGGGAAACTTTTTCGTGAACAAGCAGGGGTCAAGGAAGAAGAATATGCAGTTAGTTTATCCATATCTCTTTTAGTTCTCGAGATATGGCAAGAAGAATATTTAAAAAATAAAAAGTGGAGCGGGTACTTTTTCTTGAACAAGCAGGGGTCAAGGAACAAGAATATGCAGTTAGTTTTTCCATATCTCTTTTAGTTCTCGAGATATGGCAAGAAGAATATTTAAAAAAAAAAAAGTCGAGCGGGTACTTTTTCTTGAACAAGCAGGGGTCAAGGAACAAGAATATGCAGTTAGTTTATCCATATCTCTTTTAGTTCTCGAGATATGGCAAGAAGAATATTTAAAAAAAAAAAGTCGAGCGGGTACTTTTTCTTGAACAAACAGGGGTCAAGGAACAAGAATATGCAGTTAGTTTTTCCATATCTCTTTTAGTTCTCGAGATATGGCAAGAAGAATATTTAAAAAATAAAAAGTGGAGCGGGTACTTTTTCTTGAACAAGCAGGGGTCAAGGAACAAGAATATGCAGTTAGTTTTTCCATATCTCTTTTAGTTCTCGAGATATGGCAAGAAGAATATTTAAAAAAAAAAAAGTCGAGCGGGTACTTTTTCTTGAACAAGCAGGAGTCAAGGAACAAGAATATGCAGTTAGTTTTTCCATATCTCTTTTAGTTCTCGAGATATGGCAAGAAGAATATTTAAAAAAAAAAAGTCGAGCGGGTACTTTTTCTTGAACAAACAGGGGTCAAGGAACAAGAATATGCAGTTAGTTTTTCCATATCTCTTTTAGTTCTCGAGATATGGCAAGAAGAATATTTAAAAAATAAAAAGTGGAGCGGGTACTTTTTCTTGAACAAGCAGGGGTCAAGGAACAAGAATATGCAGTTAGTTTTTCCATATCTCTTTTAGTTCTCGAGATATGGCAAGAAGAATATTTAAAAAAAAAAAAGTCGAGCGGGTACTTTTTCTTGAACAAGCAGGAGTCAAGGAACAAGAATATGCAGTTAGTTTTTCCATATCTCTTTTAGTTCTCGAGATATGGCAAGAAGAATATTTAAAAAAAAAAAGTCGAGCGGGTACTTTTTCTTGAACAAGCAGGAGTCAAGGAACAAGAATATGCAGTTAGTTTTTCCATATCTCTTTTAGTTCTCGAGATATGGCAAGAAGAATATTTAAAAAAAAAAAGTCGAGCGGGTACTTTTTCTTGAACAAGCAGGAGTCAAGGAACAAGAATATGCAGTTAGTTTTTCCATATCTCTTTTAGTTCTCGAGATATGGCAAGAAGAATATTTAAAAAAAAAAGTCGAGCGGGTACTTTTTCTTGAACAAGCAGGGGTCAAGGAACAAGAATATGCAGTTAGTTTTTCCATATCTCTTTTAGTTCTCGAGATATGGCAAGAAGAATATTTTAAAAAAAAAAAGTCGAGCGGGTACTTTTTCTTGAACAAGCAGGGGTCAAGGAACAAGAATATGCAGTTAGTTTTTCCATATCTCTTTTAGTTCTCGAGATATGGCAAGAAGAATATTTAAAAAAAAAAAGTCGAGCGGGTACTTTTTCTTGAACAAGCAGGAGTCAAGGAACAAGAATATGCAGTTAGTTTTTCCATATCTCTTTTAGTTCTCGAGATATGGCAAGAAGAATATTTAAAAAATGAAAAGTCGAGCGGGTACTTTTTCTTGAACAAACAGGGGTCAAGGAACAAGAATATGCAGTTAGTTTTTCCATATCTCTTTTAGTTCTCGAGATATGGCAAGAAGAATATTTAAAAAATGAAAAGTCGAGCGGGTACTTTTTCTTGAACAAACAGGGGTCAAGGAACAAGAATATGCAGTTAGTTTTTCCATATCTCTTTTAGTTCTCGAGATATGGCAAGAAGAATATTTAAAAAAAAAAAAGTCGAGCGGGTACTTTTTCTTGAACAAGCAGGGGTCAAGGAACAAGAATATGCAGTTAGTTTTTCCATATCTCTTTTAGTTCTCGAGATATGGCAAGAAGAATATTTAAAAAAAAAAAAGTCGAGCGGGTACTTTTTCTTGAACAAGCAGGAGTCAAGGAACAAGAATATGCAGTTAGTTTTTCCATATCTCTTTTAGTTCTCGAGATATGGCAAGAAGAATATTTAAAAAAAAAAAAGTCGAGCGGGTACTTTTTCTTGAACAAGCAGGAGTCAAGGAACAAGAATATGCAGTTAGTTTTTCCATATCTCTTTTAGTTCTCGAGATATGGCAAGAAGAATATTTTAAAAAAAAAAAAGTCGAGCGGGTACTTTTTCTTGAACAAGCAGGGGTCAAGGAACAAGAATATGCAGTTAGTTTTTCCATATCTCTTTTAGTTCTCGAGATATGGCAAGAAGAATATTTAAAAAAAAAAAGTCGAGCGGGTACTTTTTCTTGAACAAGCAGGAGTCAAGGAACAAGAATATGCAGTTAGTTTTTCCATATCTCTTTTAGTTCTCGAGATATGGCAAGAAGAATATTTAAAAAAAAAAAAGTCGAGCGGGTACTTTTTCTTGAACAAGCAGGAGTCAAGGAACAAGAATATGCAGTTAGTTTTTCCATATCTCTTTTAGTTCTCGAGATATGGCAAGAAGAATATTTAAAAAAAAAAAAGTCGAGCGGGTACTTTTTCTTGAACAAGCAGGGGTCAAGGAACAAGAATATGCAGTTAGTTTTTCCATATCTCTTTTAGTTCTCGAGATATGGCAAGAAGAATATTTAAAAAAAAAAAGTCGAGCGGGTACTTTTTCTTAAACAAACAGGGGTCAAGGAACAAGAATATGCAGTTAGTTTTTCAATATCTCTTTTAGTTCTCAAGATATGGCAAGAAGAATATTTAAAAAAAAAAAGTCGAGCGGGTACTTTTTCGTGAACAAGCAGGGGTCAAGGAACAAGAATATGCAGTTAGTTTATCCATATCTCTTTTAGTTCTCGAGATATGGCAAGAAGAATATTTAAAAAAAAAAAGTCGAGCGGGTACTTTTTCTTGAACAAACAGGGGTCAAGGAACAAGAATATGCAGTTAGTTTTTCCATATCTCTTTTAGTTCTCGAGATATGGCAAGAAGAATATTTAAAAAATAAAAAGTGGAGCGGGTACTTTTTCTTGAACAAGCAGGGGTCAAGGAACAAGAATATGCAGTTAGTTTTTCCATATCTCTTTTAGTTCTCGAGATATGGCAAAAAGAATATTTAAAAAAAAAAAAGTCGAGCGGGTACTTTTTCTTGAACAAGCAGGAGTCAAGGAACAAGAATATGCAGTTAGTTTTTCCATATCTCTTTTAGTTCTCGAGATATGGCAAGAAGAATATTTAAAAAAAAAAAGTCGAGCGGGTACTTTTTCTTGAACAAGCAGGAGTCAAGGAACAAGAATATGCAGTTAGTTTTTCCATATCTCTTTTAGTTCTCGAGATATGGCAAGAAGAATATTTAAAAAAAAAAAAGTCGAGCGGGTACTTTTTCTTGAACAAGCAGGGGTCAAGGAACAAGAATATGCAGTTAGTTTTTCCATATCTCTTTTAGTTCTCGAGATATGGCAAGAAGAATATTTAAAAAAAAAAAAGTCGAGCGGGTACTTTTTCTTGAACAAGCAGGGGTCAAGGAACAAGAATATGCAGTTAGTTTTTCCATATCTCTTTTAGTTCTCGAGATATGGCAAGAAGAATATTTAAAAAAAAAAAGTCGAGCGGGTACTTTTTCTTGAACAAGCAGGAGTCAAGGAACAAGAATATGCAGTTAGTTTTTCCATATCTCTTTTAGTTCTCGAGATATGGCAAGAAGAATATTTAAAAAAAAAAAAGTCGAGCGGGTACTTTTTCTTGAACAAGCAGGGGTCAAGGAACAAGAATATGCAGTTAGTTTTTCCATATCTCTTTTAGTTCTCGAGATATGGCAAGAAGAATATTTAAAAAAAAAAAAGTCGAGCGGGTACTTTTTCTTGAACAAGCAGGAGTCAAGGAACAAGAATATGCAGTTAGTTTTTCCATATCTCTTTTAGTTCTCGAGATATGGCAAGAAGAATATTTAAAAAAAAAAAGTCGAGCGGGTACTTTTTCTTGAACAAGCAGGAGTCAAGGAACAAGAATATGCAGTTAGTTTTTCCATATCTCTTTTAGTTCTCGAGATATGGCAAGAAGAATATTTAAAAAAAAAAAAGTCGAGCGGGTACTTTTTCTTGAACAAGCAGGAGTCAAGGAACAAGAATATGCAGTTAGTTTTTCCATATCTCTTTTAGTTCTCGAGATATGGCAAGAAGAATATTTAAAAAAAAAAAAGTCGAGCGGGTACTTTTTCTTGAACAAGCAGGGGTCAAGGAACAAGAATATGCAGTTAGTTTTTCCATATCTCTTTTAGTTCTCGAGATATGGCAAGAAGAATATTTAAAAAAAAAAAGTCGAGCGGGTACTTTTTCTTGAACAAGCAGGAGTCAAGGAACAAGAATATGCAGTTAGTTTTTCCATATCTCTTTTAGTTCTCGAGATATGGCAAGAAGAATATTTAAAAAAAAAAAAGTCGAGCGGGTACTTTTTCTTGAACAAGCAGGAGTCAAGGAACAAGAATATGCAGTTAGTTTTTCCATATCTCTTTTAGTTCTCGAGATATGGCAAGAAGAATATTTAAAAAAAAAAAAGTCGAGCGGGTACTTTTTCTTGAACAAGCAGGGGTCAAGGAACAAGAATATGCAGTTAGTTTTTCCATATCTCTTTTAGTTCTCGAGATATGGCAAGAAGAATATTTAAAAAAAAAAAGTCGAGCGGGTACTTTTTCTTAAACAAACAGGGGTCAAGGAACAAGAATATGCAGTTAGTTTTTCAATATCTCTTTTAGTTCTCAAGATATGGCAAGAAGAATATTTAAAAAAAAAAAGTCGAGCGGGTACTTTTTCGTGAACAAGCAGGGGTCAAGGAACAAGAATATGCAGTTAGTTTATCCATATCTCTTTTAGTTCTCGAGATATGGCAAGAAGAATATTTAAAAAAAAAAAGTCGAGCGGGTACTTTTTCTTGAACAAACAGGGGTCAAGGAACAAGAATATGCAGTTAGTTTTTCCATATCTCTTTTAGTTCTCGAGATATGGCAAGAAGAATATTTAAAAAATAAAAAGTGGAGCGGGTACTTTTTCTTGAAAAAGCAGGGGTCAAGGAACAAGAATATGCAGTTAGTTTTTCCATATCTCTTTTAGTTCTCGAGATATGGCAAGAAGAATATTTAAAAAAAAAAAAGTCGAGCGGGTACTTTTTCTTGAACAAGCAGGAGTCAAGGAACAAGAATATGCAGTTAGTTTTTCCATATCTCTTTTAGTTCTCGAGATATGGCAAGAAGAATATTTAAAAAAAAAAAGTCGAGCGGGTACTTTTTCTTGAACAAACAGGGGTCAAGGAACAAGAATATGCAGTTAGTTTTTCCATATCTCTTTTAGTTCTCGAGATATGGCAAGAAGAATATTTAAAAAATAAAAAGTGGAGCGGGTACTTTTTCTTGAACAACCAGGGGTCAAGGAACAAGAATATGCAGTTAGTTTTTCCATATCTCTTTTAGTTCTCGAGATATGGCAAGAAGAATATTTAAAAAAAAAAAAGTCGAGCGGGTACTTTTTCTTGAACAAGCAGGAGTCAAGGAACAAGAATATGCAGTTAGTTTTTCCATATCTCTTTTAGTTCTCGAGATATGGCAAGAAGAATATTTAAAAAAAAAAAGTCGAGCGGGTACTTTTTCTTGAACAAGCAGGAGTCAAGGAACAAGAATATGCAGTTAGTTTTTCCATATCTCTTTTAGTTCTCGAGATATGGCAAGAAGAATATTTAAAAAAAAAAAGTCGAGCGGGTACTTTTTCTTGAACAAGCAGGAGTCAAGGAACAAGAATATGCAGTTAGTTTTTCCATATCTCTTTTAGTTCTCGAGATATGGCAAGAAGAATATTTAAAAAAAAAAGTCGAGCGGGTACTTTTTCTTGAACAAGCAGGGGTCAAGGAACAAGAATATGCAGTTAGTTTTTCCATATCTCTTTTAGTTCTCGAGATATGGCAAGAAGAATATTTTAAAAAAAAAAAGTCGAGCGGGTACTTTTTCTTGAACAAGCAGGGGTCAAGGAACAAGAATATGCAGTTAGTTTTTCCATATCTCTTTTAGTTCTCGAGATATGGCAAGAAGAATATTTAAAAAAAAAAAGTCGAGCGGGTACTTTTTCTTGAACAAGCAGGAGTCAAGGAACAAGAATATGCAGTTAGTTTTTCCATATCTCTTTTAGTTCTCGAGATATGGCAAGAAGAATATTTAAAAAATGAAAAGTCGAGCGGGTACTTTTTCTTGAACAAACAGGGGTCAAGGAACAAGAATATGCAGTTAGTTTTTCCATATCTCTTTTAGTTCTCGAGATATGGCAAGAAGAATATTTAAAAAATGAAAAGTCGAGCGGGTACTTTTTCTTGCACAAGCAGGGGTCAAGGAACAAGAATATGCAGTTAGTTTTTCCATATCTCTTTTAGTTCTCGAGATATGGCAAGAAGAATATTTAAAAAATAAAAAGTCGAGCGGGTACTTTTTCTTGAACAAGCAGGGGTCAAGGAACAAGAATATGCAGTTAGTTTTTCCATATCTCTTTTAGTTCTCGAGATATGGCAAGAAGAATATTTAAAAAAAAAAAAGTCGAGCGGGTACTTTTTCTTGAACAAGCAGGAGTCAAGGAACAAGAATATGCAGTTAGTTTTTCCATATCTCTTTTAGTTCTCGAGATATGGCAAGAAGAATATTTAAAAAAAAAAAAGTCGAGCGGGTACTTTTTCTTGAACAAGCAGGAGTCAAGGAACAAGAATATGCAGTTAGTTTTTCCATATCTCTTTTAGTTCTCGAGATATGGCAAGAAGAATATTTTAAAAAAAAAAAAGTCGAGCGGGTACTTTTTCTTGAACAAGCAGGGGTCAAGGAACAAGAATATGCAGTTAGTTTTTCCATATCTCTTTTAGTTCTCGAGATATGGCAAGAAGAATATTTAAAAAAAAAAAGTCGAGCGGGTACTTTTTCTTGAACAAGCAGGAGGCAAGGAACAAGAATATGCAGTTAGTTTTTCCATATCTCTTTTAGTTCTCGAGATATGGCAAGAAGAATATTTAAAAAAAAAAAAGTTGAGCGGGTACTTTTTCTTGAACAAGCAGGAGTCAAGGAACAAGAATATGCAGTTAGTTTTTCCATATCTCTTTTAGTTCTCGAGATATGGCAAGAAGAATATTTAAAAAAAAAAAAGTCGAGCGGGTACTTTTTCTTGAACAAGCAGGGGTCAAGGAACAAGAATATGCAGTTAGTTTTTCCATATCTCTTTTAGTTCTCGAGATATGGCAAGAAGAATATTTAAAAAAAAAAAGTCGAGCGGGTACTTTTTCTTGAACAAGCAGGAGTCAAGGAACAAGAATATGCAGTTAGTTTTTCCATATCTCTTTTAGTTCTCGAGATATGGCAAGAAGAATATTTAAAAAATGAAAAGTCGAGCGGGTACTTTTTCTTGAACAAACAGGGGTCAAGGAACAAGAATATGCAGTTAGTTTTTCCATATCTCTTTTAGTTCTCGAGATATGGCAAGAAGAATATTTAAAAAATGAAAAGTCGAGCGGGTACTTTTTCTTGAACAAACAGGGGTCAAGGAACAAGAATATGCAGTTAGTTTTTCCATATCTCTTTTAGTTCTCGAGATATGGCAAGAAGAATATTTAAAAAAAAAAAGTCGAGCGGGTACTTTTTCTTGAACAAGCAGGAGTCAAGGAACAAGAATATGTAGTTAGTTTTTCCATATCTCTTTTAGTTCTCGAGATATGGCAAGAAGAATATTTAAAAAAAAAATGTCGAGCGGGTACTTTTTCTTGAACAAGCAGGGGTCAAGGAACAAGAATATGCAGTTAGTTTTTCCATATCTCTTTTAGTTCTCGAGATATGGCAAGAAGAATATTTAAAAAAAAAAAAGTCGAGCGGGTACTTTTTCTTGAACAAGCAGGAGTCAAGGAACAAGAATATGTAGTTAGTTTTTCCATATCTCTTTTAGTTCTCGAGATATGGCAAGAAGAATATTTAAAAAAAAAAAAGTCGAGCGGGTACTTTTTCTTGAACAAGCAGGAGTCAAGGAACAAGAATATGCAGTTAGTTTTTCCATATCTCTTTTAGTTCTCGAGATATGGCAAGAAGAATATTTTAAAAAAAAAAAAGTCGAGCGGGTACTTTTTCTTGAACAAGCAGGGGTCAAGGAACAAGAATATGCAGTTAGTTTTTCCATATCTCTTTTAGTTCTCGAGATATGGCAAGAAGAATATTTAAAAAAAAAAAAGTCGAGCGGGTACTTTTTCTTGAACAAGCAGGAGTCAAGGAACAAGAATATGCAGTTAGTTTTTCCATATCTCTTTTAGTTCTCGAGATATGGCAAGAAGAATATTTAAAAAAAAAAAAGTCGAGCGGGTACTTTTTCTTGAACAAGCAGGAGTCAAGGAACAAGAATATGCAGTTAGTTTTTCCATATCTCTTTTAGTTCTCGAGATATGGCAAGAAGAATATTTAAAAAAAAAAAAGTCGAGCGGGTACTTTTTCTTGAACAAGCAGGGGTCAAGGAACAAGAATATGCAGTTAGTTTTTCCATATCTCTTTTAGTTCTCGAGATATGGCAAGAAGAATATTTAAAAAATGAAAAGTCGAGCGGGTACTTTTTCTTGAACAAACAGGGGTCAAGGAACAAGAATATGCAGTTAGTTTTTCCATATCTCTTTTAGTTCTCGAGATATGGCAAGAAGAATATTTAAAAAATGAAAAGTCGAGCGGGTACTTTTTCTTGAACAAACAGGGGTCAAGGAACAAGAATATGCAGTTAGTTTTTCCATATCTCTTTTAGTTCTCGAGATATGGCAAGAAGAATATTTAAAAAATGAAAAGTCGAGCGGGTACTTTTTCTTGCACAAGCAGGGGTCAAGGAACAAGAATATGCAGTTAGTTTTTCCATATCTCTTTTAGTTCTCGAGATATGGCAAGAAGAATATTTAAAAAAAAAAAAGTCGAGCGGGTACTTTTTCTTGAACAAGCAGGGGTCAAGGAACAAGAATATGCAGTTAGTTTTTCCATATCTCTTTTAGTTCTCGAGATATGGCAAGAAGAATATTTAAAAAAAAAAAAGTCGAGCGGGTACTTTTTCTTGAACAAGCAGGAGTCAAGGAACAAGAATATGCAGTTAGTTTTTCCATATCTCTTTTAGTTCTCGAGATATGGCAAGAAGAATATTTAAAAAAAAAAAAGTCGAGCGGGTACTTTTTCTTGAACAAGCAGGAGTCAAGGAACAAGAATATGCAGTTAGTTTTTCCATATCTCTTTTAGTTCTCGAGATATGGCAAGAAGAATATTTAAAAAAAAAAAAAGTCGAGCGGGTACTTTTTCTTGAACAAGCAGGGGTCAAGGAACAAGAATATGCAGTTAGTTTTTCCATATCTCTTTTAGTTCTCGAGATATGGCAAGAAGAATATTTAAAAAAAAAAAAGTCGAGCGGGTACTTTTTCTTGAACAAGCAGGAGTCAAGGAACAAGAATATGCAGTTAGTTTTTCCATATCTCTTTTAGTTCTCGAGATATGGCAAGAAGAATATTTAAAAAAAAAAAAGTCGAGCGGGTACTTTTTCTTGAACAAGCAGGGGTCAAGGAACAAGAATATGCAGTTAGTTTTTCCATATCTCTTTTAGTTCTCGAGATATGGCAAGAAGAATATTTAAAAAAAAAAAAGTCGAGCGGGTACTTTTTCTTGAACAAGCAGGAGTCAAGGAACAAGAATATGCAGTTAGTTTTTCCATATCTCTTTTAGTTCTCGAGATATGGCAAGAAGAATATTTAAAAAAAAAAAAAGTCGAGCGGGTACTTTTTCTTGAACAAGCAGGGGTCAAGGAACAAGAATATGCAGTTAGTTTTTCCATATCTCTTTTAGTTCTCGAGATATGGCAAGAAGAATATTTAAAAAAAAAAAGTCGAGCGGGTACTTTTTCTTGAACAAGCAGGAGTCAAGGAACAAGAATATGTAGTTAGTTTTTCCATATCTCTTTTAGTTCTCGAGATATGGCAAGAAGAATATTTAAAAAAAAAATGTCGAGCGGGTACTTTTTCTTGAACAAGCAGGGGTCAAGGAACAAGAATATGCAGTTAGTTTTTCCATATCTCTTTTAGTTCTCGAGATATGGCAAGAAGAATATTTAAAAAAAAAAAAGTCGAGCGGGTACTTTTTCTTGAACAAGCAGGAGTCAAGGAACAAGAATATGTAGTTAGTTTTTCCATATCTCTTTTAGTTCTCGAGATATGGCAAGAAGAATATTTAAAAAAAAAAAAGTCGAGCGGGTACTTTTTCTTGAACAAGCAGGAGTCAAGGAACAAGAATATGTAGTTAGTTTTTCCATATCTCTTTTAGTTCTCGAGATATGGCAAGAAGAATATTTAAAAAAAAAAAAGTCGAGCGGGTACTTTTTCTTGAACAAGCAGGGGTCAAGGAACAAGAATATGCAGTTAGTTTTTCCATATCTCTTTTAGTTCTCGAGATATGGCAAGAAGAATATTTAAAAAAAAAAAAGTCGAGCGGGTACTTTTTCTTGAACAAGCAGGGGTCAAGGAACAAGAATATGCAGTTAGTTTTTCCATATCTCTTTTAGTTCTCGAGATATGGCAAGAAGAATATTTAAAAAAAAAAAAGTCGAGCGGGTACTTTTTCTTGAACAAGCAGGAGTCAAGGAACAAGAATATGTAGTTAGTTTTTCCATATCTCTTTTAGTTCTCGAGATATGGCAAGAAGAATATTTAAAAAAAAAAAGTCGAGCGGGTACTTTTTCTTGAACAAGCAGGGGTCAAGGAACAAGAATATGCAGTTAGTTTTTCCATATCTCTTTTAGTTCTCGAGATATGGCAAGAAGAATATTTAAAGATTAAAAAGTCGAGCGGGTACTTTTTCTTGAATTAACAGGGGTCAAAGAATAAGAATATGCAGTTAGTTTTTCGATATGTCTTTTGGTTCTCGAGATATGGCAAGAAGAAGAATTAAAGATTAAAAAGTCGAGCGGGTACTTTTTCTTGAAAAAAGAGTGGTCAAGGAACAAGAATATGCAGTTAGTTTTTGGTTATCTTCTTCGGTAAATTGTCGAAGATTTGAGATTGCCGCGAAAACCGCGCCAGTTTGCTAGAACTAAAATTTGAAGTTTGACATTTAACAACAGTCAAACTCTTAACCTCACTTCTGAAAGTAAAATTAAAATTTGTTTTCGGATCTTTCGTAGGGTGTAAAGCACCGAGATGATAACGACACCGTTAAACTGAATGTTATAAAAAATTGTAATTCTTTTTTATTTCGCGGTAAGCTACTTTGCCTCCAGACTCTGCAATTTTAATGATGTTAGCGTTTCTTTAGGAATTAAAATTCTTTTATTGAACTTTTTAGTGTTTAATAGTCTTGCAATGGTAACTACATCTTTTAAAATGAAGACCTCATAATTTCTCCGTTCAATTTCGGCTATTGAGATACTCCAGACAAAGTTTATATTTGGATGCAACATGAATATATCCATCAAAACAATTATTCGTTTCTCGAACTCGTGGTGTTTCTAGGAAAATGGCTAACAACAGTTTAGATGGGAAATTCTTCTTGATTCAAAATTCAAAATTACTCATTAATTTAACAGTTACATATGTTCAAATAAGACATTCGGTTCTACCTCAATAAGTTTACTGATATCATATTTTCAGAGCACTTTAATGGAAAATCATGAATTTAGAGTTAAATTCTTGTCATCTACATCATGTCCTCCAGTCTCCAGTTGATGTCCACATCCCACAAATCTCCTTCCAGACTAGAAACACTTGAAGTACTACACTACATTTATTGTTTATATGCGTTTGGCGTTTGTTATACACGTTTGCATTAGTAGATGCGCAAAATCTAGTTCAATGTTTGCAGGAAACACAAGAGATTAAGTATAATTTCTGAGTTATGGAGTTAAGAAGGAAGATGTGGCTTCCTCTAGGAAGAATTTTGTTCTTCTCCATCAATTTTTTTGCTATTACATTTAAGCTGTCTGTTGAAGTAATTCCATATTTGGTTTTGTATTAGCCCAACTATTTGCAAGATTGGTAAAATTCATTTTAAAAAGCATATTGTCAACGGTTCTAGCAGTCTACTCTATTCAGACTTCTTTTTTAACCAGTTCATTTGCTTACATTCTGTTTTCACTTAGTTTTAATGGTTACCCTTGTGGTTTAATCAAAATTTCAGTCCCAGTGGTTATTTAGATGAAGTAGTTACTAATTCTTGCTTTTATGATTTATGTTAATCACTTATTCAATTCAATATCTTTTAACTATGTTGTTTACTTGTTTTCTGTTTAAGAGCATACCATTAACTGATTAGTCCTTCTGAGATGGTTAATTAAACCATGTACAAAGGCCTGTGGCTTATTTATATGTTAGGATAGTCCCTTAGATTTTGTTAGTTCTAGCTGTGTTATGCTTAGATTTTTTTATTTCCAATGAAATTTTATTTGTGACCATAGAACACTTTTTATTACAAAACATTTGCTTTTATAAATCTCACCCCGATAGTTTTTTTTAGAAAATCACGTTCAACTTTATTGCAGTGTTAAGATTTGCTTTTAAAGCGTTAATTTACATTGTTAGGTAGAGAGAGCCAAGATCGTATTGGTTTCTTTTTCTTAAATAATTATTACTTTGATTTTGCTTTGAAATTTAATTATGTCCTCAAGGAGGTAAAGCTGAATCCACTGGCACTATTCATTTCCCGCTAGCTATTACGGTTTTTGAATTATTTATGAAGTTCTAATAAAAAAATTTAACGATGGTGTATTATTGGTTGCCTACATTTAGGGTGACAACATTGAATTTTGGAAATTTTAAATACTACTCGGAAAAATCTGAAAACCTCAATTCTTCATCGAAAAAAATTACTAATCCTAAAAATGTTAATAGATCAATGCTAGTTATTTCGGTTCAAAAGATATTGCCGTTTTGACATTAACCACCTTAAGATCGATATTTCAAAAAGTAAACGAGCTACAAAGCAACTGACTGCTCTCCGATGTTCAGAATTCAATTCTACACGTGTGTGCAAAGTTTCATCGAAATCTGGAGATAAAAATATTTTTGCTCAAAAAAGATGGAAGGTTATAGTCTTACGATTTCTTCGCCCAAAAGTTGAAAAAAATATTTTTTTCCTCCGATCATCATGAAATTTGGCACACAGATTGAGAATTGAATTTTGAATTCATTTCTACTGGCAGTTCCTACATGTTTCGTACAGTTTCCGAATTATCGACCTAATAATTTTAAAAAGAGAATAATCAAATACTCGAAAAATTCGAAGTTTAGGAAAAAACTAATTACACTTTCCGATCTTGCGATTTTTTTCTATCCAACTTTTGCGGGATTTATATTTTTAGGATAAACTTTAGGAATCTCGAATATCTGTGAGGAGATCTTATCTAAAGCCTGCTACATGTGTTGTTAGAACCTATTCACATGAAACTTTGCACATACATTCAGAATTAAATTTGAAACTCAATTCTGCAAGTTGTTCCGAAATACTGGCGAAAGTTTTTCAATGATAGAACATCGAACTGCAAAAAATACAATTATTCATGACGTCTGAGGGGTAAGACATAAATAATTGCAGTAATAAATTTTGCGATTTTTTTTCTATCGATTTATGCAATTTCTATACTTTGGGAATAAACATTAAGAATTTCGGAAATTGTTTATAAAATTCAACTTACCCCCTGATGTACGGGCAACACCACATACAGATCAGACTTTGACAGATAACCGCACTTTTCTGTCTTTCTCAATTAGTTTATTTACTCATTAAGTCAACTGTTGTACGTGTTCAAATAAGACATTTGGTTCTACCGCAATAAGTTTACTAATATCATCACTTTCAGAGCATTTTAATTGGAAAATGATGAATTCAAAGTTAAATTCTTGTCATCCACATCATGTCCTCCAGTCTCCAGTTGATGTCCCCATCCTACAAAACTCCTTCCTGACTAGAAACACTTGAAGTACTACACTACATTTAATATTTATATGCGTCTGGCGTTTGTTATACACGTTTGCATTAGTAGCTGCGCAAAATCTAATTCTATGTTTGCAGGAAACACAAGAGATTAGGTGGAATTTCTGAGTTATGGAGTTAAGAAGAAAGATGTGGCTTCTTCAAGGAAGAATTTTGTTCTTCTGCATCAATTTTTTTGCTATTACATTTAAGCTGTCTGTTGAAGTAATCCCATATTTGGTTTTGTATTAGCCAAACTATTTGCAGGATTGGTAAAATTCGTTTTAAAAGGCGTATTGTCAATGGTTCTAGCAGTCTACTCTATTCAGACTTCTTTTGTAACAAGTTCATTTGCTTACATTCTGTTTTCACTTATTTTTAATAGTTACCCTTGTGGTTTAATCAAAATTTCAGTCCCAATGGTTGTTTAGATGAAGTAATTACTTGTTCATGCTTTTATGATTTGTGTTAATCACTTATTCAATTCAATATCTTTTAACTATGTTGTTTACTTGTTTTCTGTTTAAGAGCATACAATTAAATGATTAGTCCTTCTGAGATGGTTAATTAAACCATGTACAAAGGCCTGTGGCTTATTTATATGTTAGGATAGTCATTTAGATTTCGTTAGTTCTAGCTGTGTTATGTTTAGATTTTTTGATTTCCAATGAAATTCTATTTCTAATAATGGAACACTTCTTTTATTACAATACATTTGCTTTTCTTAATCTCACCCCGATAGTTCTTTTTAGAAAATCACGTTCAACTTTATTGTAGTGTTTAGATTTGTTTTTAAAGCGTTAATTTAAATTGTTAGGTAGAATGAGCCAAGATCGTATTGGAATCTCTTTCTTCAATAATTATTACTTTGATTTTGCTTCTAAATTTCAATTCTTCCTCAATGAGATAAAGTTGAATCCACTGGCACTATTCCTTTCCCGCTAGCTATTACGGTTTTTGAATTATTTATGAAGTTCTAATAAAAAAAATTAACGATGGTGTATTATTGGTTGCCTACATTTAGGGTGACAACATTGAATTTTGGAAATTTTAAATACCACTCGGAAAAATCTGAAAACCTCAATTCTTCATCGAAAAAAATTACTAATATTAAAAATGTTAATAGATCAATGCTAGTTATTTCGGTTCAAAAGATATTGCCGTTTTGACATTAACCACCTTAAGATCGATATTTCAAAAAGTAAACGAGCTACAAAGCAACTGACTGCTCTCCGATGTTCAGAATTCAATTCTACAACCGTGTGCAAAGTTTCGTCAAAATCTGGAGATAAAAATATTTTTGTCAAGGAACAAGAATATGCAGTTAGATTTTTGATGTCTCTTTTAGTTCTCGAGATATGGCAAGATGAAAAATTAAAAATTAAAAATTCGAGCGGTTACTTTTTCTTGAACAAACAGGGGTCAAGGAACAAGAATATGCAGTTAGTTTTTCGATAGGTCTTTTGGTTCTCGAGATATGGCAAAAAGAAGAATTAAATATTAAAAAGTCGAGCGGGTACTTTTTCTTGAAAAAAGGGGGGTCAAGGAACAAGAATTTGCAGTTAGTTTTTCGATATGTCTTTTGGTTCTCGAGATATGGCAAGAAGAAGAATTAAAGATTAAAAAGGCGAGCGGGTACTTTTTCTTGAAAAAAGAGTGGTCAAGGAACAAGAATATGCAGTTAGTTTTTGGTTATCTTCGGTAAATTGTCGAAGATTTGAGATTGCCGCGAAAACCGCGCCAGTTTGCTAGAACTAAAATTTGAAGTTTGAGATTTGACAGTCAATCTGTTAACCTCACTTCTGAAAGTAAAATTAAAATTTGTTTTCGGATCTTTCGTAGGGTGTAAAGCACCGAGATGATAACGACACCGTTAAACTGAATGTCTCAAAAATTGTAATTCTTTTTTATTTCGCGGTAAGCTACTTTGCCTCCAGACTCTGCAATTTTAGTGATGTTAGCGTTTCTTTAGGAATTAAAATTCTTTTATTGAACTTTTTAGTGTTTAATAGTCTTGCAATGGTAACTACATCTTTTAAAATGAAGACCTCATAATTTCTCCGTTCAATTTCGGCTATTGAGATACTCCAGACAAAGTTTATATTTGGATGCAACATGAATATATCCATCAAAACAATTATTCGTTTCTCAAACTTGTGGTATTTCTAGGAAAATGGCTAACAACAGTTTAGATGGGAAATTCTTCTTGATTCAAAATTCAAAATTACTCATTAATTTAACAGTTACATATGTTCAAATAAGACATTCGGTTCTACCGCAATAAGTTTACTGATATCATATTTTCAGAGCACTTTAATGGAAAATCATGAATTTAGAGTTAAATTCTTGTCATCTACATCATGTCCTCCAGTCTCCAGTTGATGTCCACATCCCACAAATCTCCTTCCAGACTAGAAACACTTGAAGTACTACACTACATTTATTGTTTATATGCGTTTGGCGTTTGTTATACACGTTTGCATTAGTAGATGCGCAAAATCTAGTTCAATGTTTGCAGGAAACACAAGAGATTAAGTATAATTTCTGAGTTATGGAGTTAAGAAGGAAGATGTGGCTTCCTCTAGGAAGAATTTTGTTCTTCTCCATCAATTTTTTTGCTATTACATTTAAGCTGTCTGTTGAAGTAATTCCATATTTGGTTTTGTATTAGCCCAACTATTTGCAAGATTGGTAAAATTCATTTTAAAAAGCATATTGTCAACGGTTCTAGCAGTCTACTCTATTCAGACTTCTTTTTTAACCAGTTCATTTGCTTACATTCTGTTTTCACTTAGTTTTAATAGTTACCCTTGTGGTTTAATCAAAATTTCAGTCCCAGTGGTTATTTAGATGAAGTAGTTACTAATTCTTGCTTTTATGATTTATGTTAATCACTTATTCAATTCAATATCTTTTAACTATGTTGTTTACTTGTCTTCTGTTTAAGAGCATACCATTAACTGATTAGTCCTTCTGAGATGGTTAATTAAACCATGTACAAAGGCCTGTGGCTTATTTATATGTTAGGATAGTCCCTTAGATTTTGTTAGTTCTAGCTGTGTTATGCTTAGATTTTTTTATTTCCAATGAAATTTTATTTGTGACCATAGAACACTTTTTATTACAAAACATTTGCTTTTATAAATCTCACCCCGATAGTTTTTTTTAGAAAATCACGTTCAACTTTATTGCAGTGTTAAGATTTGCTTTTAAAGCGTTAATTTACATTGTTAGGTAGAGAGAGCCAAGATCGTATTGGTTTCTTTTTCTTAAATAATTATTACTTTGATTTTGCTTTGAAATTTAATTATGTCCTCAAGGAGGTAAAGCTGAATCCACTGGCACTATTCATTTCCCGCTAGCTATTACGGTTTTTGAATTATTTATGAAGTTCTAATAAAAAAATTTAACGATGGTGTATTATTGGTTGCCTACATTTAGGGTGACAACATTGAATTTTGGAAATTTTAAATACTACTCGGAAAAATCTGAAAACCTCAATTCTTCATCGAAAAAAATTACTAATCCTAAAAATGTTAATAGATCAATGCTAGTTATTTCGGTTCAAAAGATATTGCCGTTTTGACATTAACCACCTTAAGATCGATATTTCAAAAAGTAAACGAGCTACAAAGCAACTGACTGCTCTCCGATGTTCAGAATTCAATTCTACACGTGTGTGCAAAGTTTCATCGAAATCTGGAGATAAAAATATTTTTGCTCAAAAAAGATGGAAGGTTATAGTCTTACGATTTCTTCGCCCAAAAGTTGAAAAAAATATTTTTTTCCTCCGATCATCATGAAATTTGGCACACAGATTGAGAATTGAATTTTGAATTCATTTCTACTGGCAGTTCCTACATGTTTCGTACAGTTTCCGAATTATCGACCTAATAATTTTAAAAAGAGAATAATCAAATACTCGAAAAATTCGAAGTTTAGGAAAAAACTAATTACACTTTCCGATCTTGCGATTTTTTTCTATCCAACTTTTGCGGGATTTATATTTTTAGGATAAACTTTAGGAATCTCGAATATCTGTGAGGAGATCTTATCTAAAGCCTGCTACATGTGTTGTTAGAACCTATTCACATGAAACTTTGCACATACATTCAGAATTAAATTTGAAACTCAATTCTGCAAGTTGTTCCGAAATACTGGCGAAAGTTTTTCAATGATAGAACATCGAACTGCAAAAAATACAATTATTCATGACGTCTGAGGGGTAAGACATAAATAATTGCAGTAATAAATTTTGCGATTTTTTTTCTATCGATTTATGCAATTTCTATACTTTGGGAATAAACATTAAGAATTTCGGAAATTGTTTATAAAATTCAACTTACCCCCTGATGTACGGGCAACACCACATACAGATCAGACTTTGACAGATAACCGCACTTTTCTGTCTTTCTCAATTAGTTTATTTACTCATTAAGTCAACTGTTGTACGTGTTCAAATAAGACATTTGGTTCTACCGCAATAAGTTTACTAATATCATCACTTTCAGAGCATTTTAATTGGAAAATGATGAATTCAAAGTTAAATTCTTGTCATCCACATCATGTCCTCCAGTCTCCAGTTGATGTCCCCATCCTACAAAACTCCTTCCTGACTAGAAACACTTGAAGTACTACACTACATTTAATATTTATATGCGTCTGGCGTTTGTTATACACGTTTGCATTAGTAGCTGCGCAAAATCTAATTCTATGTTTGCAGGAAACACAAGAGATTAGGTGGAATTTCTGAGTTATGGAGTTAAGAAGAAAGATGTGGCTTCTTCAAGGAAGAATTTTGTTCTTCTGCATCAATTTTTTTGCTATTACATTTAAGCTGTCTGTTGAAGTAATCCCATATTTGGTTTTGTATTAGCCAAACTATTTGCAGGATTGGTAAAATTCGTTTTAAAAGGCGTATTGTCAATGGTTCTAGCAGTCTACTCTATTCAGACTTCTTTTGTAACAAGTTCATTTGCTTACATTCTGTTTTCACTTATTTTTAATAGTTACCCTTGTGGTTTAATCAAAATTTCAGTCCCAATGGTTGTTTAGATGAAGTAATTACTTGTTCATGCTTTTATGATTTGTGTTAATCACTTATTCAATTCAATATCTTTTAACTATGTTGTTTACTTGTTTTCTGTTTAAGAGCATACAATTAAATGATTAGTCCTTCTGAGATGGTTAATTAAACCATGTACAAAGGCCTGTGGCTTATTTATATGTTAGGATAGTCATTTAGATTTCGTTAGTTCTAGCTGTGTTATGTTTAGATTTTTTGATTTCCAATGAAATTCTATTTCTAATAATGGAACACTTCTTTTATTACAATACATTTGCTTTTCTTAATCTCACCCCGATAGTTCTTTTTAGAAAATCACGTTCAACTTTATTGTAGTGTTTAGATTTGTTTTTAAAGCGTTAATTTAAATTGTTAGGTAGAATGAGCCAAGATCGTATTGGAATCTCTTTCTTCAATAATTATTACTTTGATTTTGCTTCTAAATTTCAATTCTTCCTCAATGAGATAAAGTTGAATCCACTGGCACTATTCCTTTCCCGCTAGCTATTACGGTTTTTGAATTATTTATGAAGTTCTAATAAAAAAAATTAACGATGGTGTATTATTGGTTGCCTACATTTAGGGTGACAACATTGAATTTTGGAAATTTTAAATACCACTCGGAAAAATCTGAAAACCTCAATTCTTCATCGAAAAAAATTACTAATATTAAAAATGTTAATAGATCAATGCTAGTTATTTCGGTTCAAAAGATATTGCCGTTTTGACATTAACCACCTTAAGATCGATATTTCAAAAAGTAAACGAGCTACAAAGCAACTGACTGCTCTCCGATGTTCAGAATTCAATTCTACAACCGTGTGCAAAGTTTCGTCAAAATCTGGAGATAAAAATATTTTTGTCAAGGAACAAGAATATGCAGTTAGATTTTTGATGTCTCTTTTAGTTCTCGAGATATGGCAAGATGAAAAATTAAAAATTAAAAATTCGAGCGGTTACTTTTTCTTGAACAAACAGGGGTCAAGGAACAAGAATATGCAGTTAGTTTTTCCATATCTCTTTTAGTTCTCGAGATATGGCAAGAAGAAGTTTTAAAGATTAAAAATCCGAGCGGGTAATTTTTCTTGAACAAACAGGGGTCAAGGAACAAGAATATGCAGTTAGTTTTTCCATATCTCTTTTAGTTCTCGAGATATAGCAAGAAGAATATTTAAAAAATAAAAAGTCGAGCGGGTACTTTTTCTTGAACAAGCAGGGGTCAAGGAACAATAATATGCAGTTAGTTTTTCCATATCTCTTTTAGTTCTCGAGATATGGCAAGAAGAATATTAAAAAAAAAAAAGTCGAGCGGGTACTTTTTCTTGAACAAGCAGGGGTCAAGGAACAAGAATATGCAGTTAGTTTTTCAATATCTCTTTTAGTTCTCGAGATATGGCAAGAAGAATATTTAAAAAAGAAAGTCGAGCGGGTACTTTTTCGTGAACAAGCAGGGGTCAAGGAACAAGAATATGCAGTTAGTTTTTCGATAGGTCTTTTGGTTCTCGAGATATGGCAAAAAGAAGAATTAAATATTAAAAAGTCGAGCGGGTACTTTTTCTTGAAAAAAGGGGGGTCAAGGAACAAGAATTTGCAGTTAGTTTTTCCATATCTCTTTTAGTTCTCGAGATATGGCAAGAAGAATATTTAAAAAATAAAAAGTCGAGCGGGTACTTTTTCTTGAACAAACAGGGGTCAAGGAACAAGAATATGCAGTTAGTTTATCCATATCTCTTTTAGTTCTCGAGATATGGCAAGAAGAATATTTTTAAAAAAAAAGTCGAGCGGGTACTTTTTCTTGAACAAACAGGGGTCAAGGAACAAGAATATGCAGTTAGTTTTTCCATATCTCTTTTAGTTCTCGAGATATGGCAAGAAGAATATTTTTAAAAAAAAAGTCGAGCGGGTACTTTTTCTTGAACAAACAGGGGTCAAGGAACAAGAATATGCAGTTAGTTTTTCCATATCTCTTTTAGTTCTCGAGATATAGCAAGAAGAATATTTAAAAAATAAAAAGTCGAGCGGGTACTTTTTCTTGAACAAGCAGGGGTCAAGGAACAAGAATATGCAGTTAGTTTTTCCATATCTCTTTTAGTTCTCGAGATATGGCAAGAAGAATATTAAAAAAAAAAAAGTCGAGCGGGTACTTTTTCTTGAACAAGCAGGGGTCAAGGAACAAGAATATGCAGTTAGTTTTTCAATATCTCTTTTAGTTCTCGAGATATGGCAAGAAGAATATTTAAAAAATAAAAAGTCGAGCGGGTACTTTTTCTTGAACAAGCAGGGGTCAAGGAACAAGAATATGCAGTTAGTTTTTCGATAGGTCTTTTGGTTCTCGAGATATGGCAAAAAGAAGAATTAAATATTAAAAAGTCGAGCGGGTACTTTTTCTTGAAAAAAGGGGGGTCAAGGAACAAGAATATGCAGTTAGTTTTTCCATATCTCTTTTAGTTCTCGAGATATGGCAAGAAGAATATTTAAAAAATAAAAAGTCGAGCGGGTACTTTTTCTTGAACAAACAGGGGTCAAGGAACAAGAATATGCAGTTAGTTTATCCATATCTCTTTTAGTTCTCGAGATATAGCAAGAAGAATATTTAAAAAATAAAAAGTCGAGCGGGTACTTTTTCTTGAACAAACAGGGGTCAAGGAACAAGAATATGCAGTTAGTTTATCCATATCTCTTTTAGTTCTCGAGATATGGCAAGAAGAATATTTTTAAAAAAAAAGTCGAGCGGGTACTTTTTCGTGAACAAGCAGGGGTCAAGGAACAAGAATATGCAGTTAGTTTTTCGATAGGTCTTTTGGTTCTCGAGATATGGCAAAAAGAAGAATTAAATATTAAAAAGTCGAGCGGGTACTTTTTCTTGAAAAAAGGGGGGTCAAGGAACAAGAATTTGCAGTTAGTTTTTCCATATCTCTTTTAGTTCTCGAGATATGGCAAGAAGAATATTTAAAAAATAAAAAGTCGAGCGGGTACTTTTTCTTGAACAAACAGGGGTCAAGGAACAAGAATATGCAGTTAGTTTTTCCATATCTCTTTTAGTTCTCGAGATATAGCAAGAAGAATATTTAAAAAATAAAAAGTCGAGCGGGTACTTTTTCTTGAACAAACAGGGGTCAAGGAACAAGAATTTGCAGTTAGTTTATCCATATCTCTTTTAGTTCTCGAGATATGGCAAGAAGAATATTTTAAAAAAAAAAGTCGAGCGGGTACTTTTTCTTGAACAAACAGGGGTCAAGGAACAAGAATATGCAGTTAGTTTATCCATATCTCTTTTAGTTCTCGAGATATGGCAAGAAGAATATTTTTAAAAAAAAAGTCGAGCGGGTACTTTTTCTTGAACAAACAGGGGTCAAGGAACAAGAATATGCAGTTAGTTTATCCATATCTCTTTTAGTTCTCGAGATATGGCAAGAAGAATATTTTTAAAAAAAAAGTCGAGCGGGTACTTTTTCTTGAACAAACAGGGGTCAAGGAACAAGAATATGCAGTTAGTTTTTCCATATCTCTTTTAGTTCTCGAGATATAGCAAGAAGAATATTTAAAAAATAAAAAGTCGAGCGGGTACTTTTTCTTGAACAAGCAGGGGTCAAGGAACAAGAATATGCAGTTAGTTTTTCCATATCTCTTTTAGTTCTCGAGATATGGCAAGAAGAATATTAAAAAAAAAAAAGTCGAGCGGGTACTTTTTCTTGAACAAGCAGGGGTCAAGGAACAAGAATATGCAGTTAGTTTTTCAATATCTCTTTTAGTTCTCGAGATATGGCAAGAAGAATATTTAAAAAAGAAAGTCGAGCGGGTACTTTTTCGTGAACAAGCAGGGGTCAAGGAACAAGAATATGCAGTTAGTTTTTCGATAGGTCTTTTGGTTCTCGAGATATGGCAAAAAGAAGAATTAAATATTAAAAAGTCGAGCGGGTACTTTTTCTTGAAAAAAGGGGGGTCAAGGAACAAGAATTTGCAGTTAGTTTTTCCATATCTCTTTTAGTTCTCGAGATATGGCAAGAAGAATATTTAAAAAATAAAAAGTCGAGCGGGTACTTTTTCTTGAACAAACAGGGGTCAAGGAACAAGAATATGCAGTTAGTTTATCCATATCTCTTTTAGTTCTCGAGATATAGCAAGAAGAATATTTAAAAAATAAAAAGTCGAGCGGGTACTTTTTCTTGAACAAACAGGGGTCAAGGAACAAGAATATGCAGTTAGTTTATCCATATCTCTTTTAGTTCTCGAGATATGGCAAGAAGAATATTTTAAAAAAAAAAGTCGAGCGGGTACTTTTTCGTGAACAAGCAGGGGTCAAGGAACAAGAATATGCAGTTAGTTTTTCGATAGGTCTTTTGGTTCTCGAGATATGGCAAAAAGAAGAATTAAATATTAAAAAGTCGAGCGGGTACTTTTTCTTGAAAAAAGGGGGGTCAAGGAACAAGAATTTGCAGTTAGTTTTTCCATATCTCTTTTAGTTCTCGAGATATGGCAAGAAGAATATTTAAAAAATAAAAAGTCGAGCGGGTACTTTTTCTTGAACAAACAGGGGTCAAGGAACAAGAATATGCAGTTAGTTTTTCCATATCTCTTTTAGTTCTCGAGATATAGCAAGAAGAATATTTAAAAAATAAAAAGTCGAGCGGGTACTTTTTCTTGAACAAACAGGGGTCAAGGAACAAGAATATGCAGTTAGTTTATCCATATCTCTTTTAGTTTTCGAGATATGGCAAGAAGAATATTTTTAAAAAAAAAGTCGAGCGGGTACTTTTTCTTGAACAAACAGGGGTCAAGGAACAAGAATATGCAGTTAGTTTTTCCATATCTCTTTTAGTTCTCGAGATATAGCAAGAAGAATATTTAAAAAATAAAAAGTCGAGCGGGTACTTTTTCTTGAACAAGCAGGGGTCAAGGAACAAGAATATGCAGTTAGTTTTTCCATATCTCTTTTAGTTCTCGAGATATGGCAAGAAGAATATTAAAAAAAAAAAGTCGAGCGGGTACTTTTTCTTGAACAAGCAGGGGTCAAGGAACAAGAATATGCAGTTAGTTTTTCAATATCTCTTTTAGTTCTCGAGATATGGCAAGAAGAATATTTAAAAAAGAAAGTCGAGCGGGTACTTTTTCGTGAACAAGCAGGGGTCAAGGAACAAGAATATGCAGTTAGTTTTTCGATAGGTCTTTTGGTTCTCGAGATATGGCAAAAAGAAGAATTAAATATTAAAAAGTCGAGCGGGTACTTTTTCTTGAAAAAAGGGGGGTCAAGGAACAAGAATTTGCAGTTAGTTTTTCCATATCTCTTTTAGTTCTCGAGATATGGCAAGAAGAATATTTAAAAAATAAAAAGTCGAGCGGGTACTTTTTCTTGAACAAACAGGGGTCAAGGAACAAGAATATGCAGTTAGTTTTTCAATATCTCTTTTAGTTCTCGAGATATGGCAAGAAGAATATTTAAAAAATAAAAAGTGAAGCGGGTACTTTTTCTTGAACAAGCAGGGGTCAAGGAACAAGAATATGCAGTTAGTTTATCCATATCTCTTTTAGTTCTCGAGATATGGCAAGAAGAATATTTAAAAAATAAAAAGTCGAGCGGGTACTTTTTCTTGAACAAACAGGGGTCAAGGAACAAGAATATGCAGTTAGTTTATCCATATCTCTTTTAGTTCTCGAGATATGGCAAGAAGAATATTTAAAAAAAAAAAGTCGAGGGAAACTTTTTCGTGAACAAGCAGGGGTCAAGGAAGAAGAATATGCAGTTAGTTTATCCATATCTCTTTTAGTTCTCGAGATATGGCAAGAAGAATATTTAAAAAATAAAAAGTGAAGCGGGTACTTTTTCTTGAACAAGCAGGGGTCAAGGAACAAGAATATGCAGTTAGTTTATCCATATCTCTTTTAGTTCTCGAGATATGGCAAGAAGAATATTTAAAAAAAAAAAGTCGAGGGAAACTTTTTCGTGAACAAGCAGGGGTCAAGGAAGAAGAATATGCAGTTAGTTTATCCATATCTCTTTTAGTTCTCGAGATATGGCAAGAAGAATATTTAAAAAATAAAAAGTGGAGCGGGTACTTTTTCTTGAACAAGCAGGGGTCAAGGAACAAGAATATGCAGTTAGTTTTTCCATATCTCTTTTAGTTCTCGAGATATGGCAAGAAGAATATTTAAAAAAAAAAAAGTCGAGCGGGTACTTTTTCTTGAACAAGCAGGGGTCAAGGAACAAGAATATGCAGTTAGTTTATCCATATCTCTTTTAGTTCTCGAGATATGGCAAGAAGAATATTTAAAAAATAAAAAGTCGAGCGGGTACTTTTTCTTGAACAAACAGGGGTCAAGGAACAAGAATATGCAGTTAGTTTTTCCATATCTCTTTTAGTTCTCGAGATATGGCAAGAAGAATATTTAAAAAAAAAAAGTCGAGCGGGTACTTTTTCTTGAACAAGCAGGGGTCAAGGAACAAGAATATGCAGTTAGTTTTTCCATATCTCTTTTAGTTCTCGAGATATGGCAAGAAGAATATTTAAAAAAAAAAAAGTCGAGCGGGTACTTTTTCTTGAACAAGCAGGGGTCAAGGAACAAGAATATGCAGTTAGTTTTTCCATATCTCTTTTAGTTCTCGAGATATGGCAAGAAGAATATTTAAAAAATAAAAAGTCGAGCGGGTACTTTTTCTTGAACAAGCAGGGGTCAAGGAACAAGAATATGCAGTTAGTTTATCCATATCTCTTTTAGTTCTCGAGATATGGCAAGAAGAGGATTTAAAGATTAAAAAGTCGAGCGGGTACTTTTTCTTGAAAAACATGGGTCAATAAACAAGAATATGCAGTTAGTTTTTCCATATCTTTTTTAGTTCTCGAGATATTGCAAGAAGAATATTTAAAGAATAAAAAGTCGAGCGGATACTTTTTTTTGAACAAACAGGGGTCAAGGAACAAGAATTTGCAGTTAGATTTTCGATATCTCTTTTGACTCTAGAGATATGGCAAGAAGAAGATTTAAAGATTAAAAAGTGGAGCGGGAACTTTTTCTTGAATAAACAGGGGTCAAGGAAAATGAATATGCAGTTAGATTTTCGATATCTAATTTGGTTCTCGAGATATGGCAAGAAGAGAAATTAAAAATTATAAAGTCGAGCGGGTACTTTTTCTTGAATAAACTGGGGTCAAGGAACAAGAATATGCAGTTAGTATTCCGATATCTCTTTTTGGTTCTCGAGATATGGCAAGAAGAAAATTTAAAGATTAAAAAGTCGAGCGGGTGCTTTTTCTTGAACAAACAAAGGTCAAGGAACAAGAACATGCAGTTAGTGATATTTCTAGGAAAATGGCTAACAGAGGTTTAGATGGGAAATTTTTCTTGATTCAAAATTCAAAATTACTCATTAATTCAATAGTTATCTGTGTTCAAATAAGACATTTGGTTCTACCGCAATAAGTTTACTAATATCATCACTTTCAGAGCACTTTAATGGAAAATCATGAATTTAGAGTTAAATTCTTGTCATCCACATCATGTCCTACAGTCTCTCGTTGATGTCCACATCCCACAAATCCCCTTCCGGACTAGAAACACTTGAAGTACTACACTACATTTATTATTTATATGGTCTGGCTTTTGTTATACACTTTTGCATTAATAGCTTTGGAAAATCTAATTCAATCTTTGCAGGAAACACAAGAGATTAGGTGGAATTTCTGAGTTATGGAGTTAAGCATTCTTCAAGGAAGAATTTTGTTCTTCTGCATCAATTTTTTTGCTATTGCACTTAAGCTGTCTGTTGAAATAGTCTCATAATTGGTTTTGTATTGGCCAAACTATTTGCAAGATGGGTAAAATTTGTTTTAAAAGGCGGATTGTCAATGGTTCTAGCAGTCTACTCTATTCGGACTTCTTTTTAACTAGTTCACTTGCTTACATTCTGTTTTCACTTAGTTTTAATAGTTACCTTTGTGCTTTACACAGAATTTCAGTCCCAATGGTTGTTTAGATGAAGTAATTACTTGTTCATGCTTTTATGATTTGTGTTAATCACTTATTCAATATCTTTCTTTTAACAATGTTGTTTGCTTGTCTTCTGTTAAAGAGCATACCTTTAACTTCTAGGATAGTTAATTGAACCATCTTTAAAGGCCTGTGGCTTATTTATATGTTAGGATAGTCCCTTAGATTTTGTTAGTTCTAGCTGTGTTATGTTTAGATTTTTTGATTGCAATGAAATTCTATTTCTGATAATAGAACTCTTTTTTTATTACAGAACATTTGTTTTTATAATTTTAGCCTTGATAGTTCTTTTTGGAAAATCACATTCAACTTTATTGCAGTGTTAAGATTTGTCTTTTAAAGCGTTAATTAAAATTCTTAGCTAGAAAAAGCTAAGATCGTTATGGATTCTTTTCCTTAAATTATTATTACTTTGATTTTACTTTTAAATTTTAGTATTGCCTCAAGGAGACAAATCTGAATCCATTGGCACTATTCATTTCCTGCTAGCTATTACGGTTTTTGAATTATTCATGAAGTTCAAATAAAAACTGTATAAACAATTGTGCATAATTGGTTGCCTGCATTTAGGATGATGAAAAGAACTTGTTTTGATAATTCCTGATCGATTTAAATTCATTTAGTTAATTTTAAATGACACCAGTTCTTTGAAAAAAATATGTATGGTTTGAGTTTTGGCTCAGTTAGTAATGTTATGGGCCCACTACATTTCATTTGCACCAGGGCCCCACTAAACATTGTTCCGCCACTGTATTATTTAGATTTGCTTCGACAGTCCCGAGTTTTGACAATGAGCTCCTTAAAATCAGTGACTTCATTAGTATGCAGTAGCTCTGACTAAAAGCTGTCCCTTACTTTTTTGCAGTTGCGGGTTTCTCCGAGTTCCTAACTTTCTCAATACCTCTAATGCAAGATCCATAACGTTTTCACATGGGACACAGATGCCTCATTATTAGGGAATTAGGAAAGCTTGGATAGTGCGATAAAATCAATAATTGATTATTTATATCAATGGCCTAGATATATAATATACAAAAACATGATTGAATTTCCTAAAAACAACCAGACATTCAATATTATATCAAAAGGCAACAAAACTATTTAACTGACGTTTTAACCAAAGTTTATGTTCTACAATTCTAAAATAAAATCAGTAATTTCTAAAATTAATGCTAATATTTAAGAATAATTTGAATATTATCAGAAATAGATATGATGAACATGGAAAATACAGTAAACTGTGAACTTCTTAAGACTTCTCTACCATTCCTGCTGGCTCATAGCTCTAGCTTGTGCTCGGACTCGTTTCTCGTACTCCAAACGATTTTGGCTGTTGACAACATAATTATTAGTGTAAAATTAAAACAAAAAACAATTAAGAAAACAACCAATAAATAGTGTAGGCCTCCGCTTGGGCAGGATCTTTAACGTTCGGTTCATTCAACAAATCTTGAATACCAAGCAATATCTGTTTGATTGTGATGGCAGGTCTCCAATCCTTTTCTTCATCCAAAAGAGATAAGCAAACAGTCCCAGAAGGGTAAACATTCGGGTGAAAGAGAGGTGGTTCAAACTTGCATTTAGGTGGTATACTTGGGTATTCATCTTTGAAAAGCATCCGTAATTTATAATTACCACCTTCCCAGGGTGTCTACAATTTCAACAAATTAAATCATTGAGCAATTTTCGGTAGTCAAAGATATTTACTCCTTTTTTGCCAGGAATGGAACATTCCCAGTTCATCAAGTTAAGAGTGCCATCAGGATTTTTCGACGGACGCGCCACAAAACCCTAATAATTTCAGTTAAATCGAATTTGATTGGTGTTTATTAGCACTTACGAAAGGGTGTTCTTTCCTCCACGCTTTCCTTTCTTCAGCTAGCCTTGCTGGAGCTATACCAGACATCCTAGACAGAAAACCGTTACAGTTAGTTATGTTCCATGTGCACGTTTAATAAAAGTGCTTTTGAAGGGTCGCAGAAAAAAAGTACCTGATGTAGTGTAATTAATTGATGTTGCTTTAATTGGCGGGATTCACAAGCTACAGCTTGAAGAAATAGCCAAAATGCGAAAACGGTTTCTAACTGTTGACAGTTGACACCGAGTCAGCGTTGCCACCATTAGAAACCTAAAAGTGCTGAATAAGGAACCAAGGACCCTATAAAAAGCCACAGTACTTAGGCCGTTGAAATAGATATTGACCAATCCATTTTTGCTTGTACTATTTGAGATACTTTAAATTCAGAACATAAAAGTACTTTTAATAATTTAATTGTAATTTAACGTTTTCATTACCATTGAGTTTATGATTAATTAAAATTTCTAGCATACAAGGTGCATATTTAGATTAGATGACAACTGACCAAGATCCTCTTGTTAGTCTTATCATGATTGCGAAAACAGTAATTTTAGTTCAATACCTAACTACATTTTGTAAACGACCCTATATTTTAACAAAATACATACACAACCTATTTATAGAAGTAAATTTATATTATTTTTACATGTTATCAAGAAATTAATTCAATGTCAGTTTTCAACCTGAGCATCCGCGGCAGCCGCAGTGTACACATTCCACAATTCGTCCCTACAATAATCAGAATTCAATTTAAAATTAAGGGTAAAAACTGCATAAACGTACCTCTTCAAGTTTTCCTTTGGGCACTCTACAAATACAGTTTGTGCCAAAATTGGTGTCACGTGCTTGTATGCAGCGTAAACAACAAAGATTTTCATACCCCTGTTTTTTCCACTTTGCTATTAAATTCTTGTCAGCGATGTTCTCCGCCAAGCAGTAATCATAGAGTTCACGACTGATCGCTTTTCGACGATAAAACAGATCATATATATAACGGCTCTTCTGATGGTGGATCTTGAAGATGGGCCAAAGAGACTCATTTTTGCGTTTTCCCTCATGGGATTCGGTTTCCGCTGAAAAAGGCAACACACGTTATTTCTTACTTATAGAATGGAATTTTAAGTTACCAACCTTCACGCATTTTTTGTTCGAGTTCGTCCAGGGTTGGCTCGATTAATTCCCAACCTTCAGGCGGGGCCTTCTTGCTTCGACGAACCTTTGGCATAACTTTTCGTGAAGATTAAAACGACAATCAAAACAACAAACACCAAAAATTGAGGTTATAGAACGCGAGTGTTGTCTGTCAACAATTTGATTTCGTTTGCCTTGATTGGATGGTTGATACTTCGCGCATGCGCCACTAGACTTCGAGTAAAGAAAAACGAGAAAGAGAACAAAAATGTTTATTGTATGGATGATGTTGATGAGGGGTGGCATTTAAATTTAAATAGCTGGTAAATTATCAAAGAACACAACTTTATTGAAGCAGATAGGTTACAGTTTAAATCTTATTAAAGGCAGCGATGTCAACAGACTGCACGAAATCTTCAAACTCCTGAATCTTCTCGACCAACTCATCCACAGAAACTTTGGCATCCTCAACAACACACATAATTTGCAATTTGTTGATGCCGTACCCAACCGGTACCAATTTTGAAGCCCCCCAAATCATGCCGTCCATTGCTATGGTCCTCACACTCTTCTCCAGGTCTGCCATAACAGTCTCATCATCCCATGGTTTTACATCCAAAACAATGCTCGACTTAGCAATTAATTCAGGTTTCTTAGACTTCTTCTCAGAATAAGCCTTAAGCCTTTCCTCACGCACTTTTGCTGCTGCCGCATCTTCTTCCTCATCTGAAGCAAAAAGATCAACGTCGTCGTCGTCATCATCAGCAGGTTTGGCTGTTTTCAGGGGACAAGCTCCAGTGAGGCCGGCAGATTTGAGTTCTTCGGGTGAAAATGATTTAATATGGTTATACCAACGCAGAGCATGAGGCAAATTAGCAGCGGGAACTTTCTGCAGTTTGCTGAAAGTCTCCAAGTCGGCTTGACTTACGGAATAACTGCCAAAAAAAGTTAGGTTAGAATCGAAGCTACTTTCCAACGTTACTCACCCTTCAATGTAACTCCTATTCTCCAAGTAACTGTTAAGTTCCTTAACACCCTTGTCGCTTTTCAAGTCGCCGAAATTTGCTTTACCCATTGTATTTTTAGATTTTCAATAAGAACTCAAACGACTTCAACGAGGTCACAACCGGAAAGGAAAGAACTTTCGGATTTCGGGAGATTATGGGTAATGTAACCAGAGAGAATGTAACTATGTAACTGTCAAATTGACATTTAGAAGGTGACGTTTGACATAATGGATTGTTATTTGTATTAATAACCGAAAAAGGTACACATAAGACTAACGAATTTGTTGCTAATTCAAAAGTGAATTGTTAGAAAAAAGCAATTTTATCAAGTTTGTGCGGTAACGAATTTTTGAGATTTCTTAACCTCAAACGTCAAATTCTAAATTTCTCTTATGTAATTGCAGAGATGCTGCGTACAACTTTACTGAAGTTCCTAAATGGGGCAAAGTTGTGCCCTAAACACGTTTGCGTCACCTCTAGAACATCAAGTGATGTGGCGAAGAAGCCGGACAAGATTGAAGTTTTTATTGATGGTACCCCGGTGATGGTAGAACCTGGTACCACGGTTCTACAAGCCGCAGCCCTAATTGGGATCGAGATTCCCAGATTTTGTTACCATGAACGTCTCGCGGTTGCCGGAAATTGCCGAATGTGTTTAGTTGAAGTAGAAAAGTCTCCGAAACCCGTTGCAGCCTGTGCCATGCCAGTTATGAAAGGTATGAGCAGGGTTTCCAACCATAAATCATTTTTTACATTAGCTCTTTTAGTTGTTTTAGTGAAATTTTTAATAACAATGCTGTAAAGAATGATTTATTCAAAATTTATAAAAGATCAAACCTGATCCACAAAGCCTTAATATTTTAATAATATCTGTATAGTATTTGTTTCTAAATCAGTTCAGCAATCTTAATTATTTTTATAACTGTCTATGGCCCGCCTCATTTTTCTTGCCCCTTTGTCTATAAGCAAATGCATTTCATATGCTCTTTATATGTGATCTTTCTCGTGTATGAGGCGCTGTTTTGGTTAAAATTAAACCTTTCGCCTTTGATTATATTATTTCGTATGCAGAAATTTTTTTCTGAGGTATCAATAATTTCGGGTTCCGGAATTAATTACGATGCTCTATTGAAAGAGCATCTTTTGGCACAGTTTCACATAATAACTTGTCGGACTTAACTGAAATAATTCATGTAGTTCTGTAGCAACACCTACAAAGTCAAACGCATGACTATCACGACAAATCTGTTTGCAGTTCTCAAATGTAGACGCCCGATACGTAAGGTGAGCGAGCGCCCCCATTATATTGCGGCATTCTATATATATTTTCGATATATTACGAAATAATATATCGAAGGCGGAAAGTTTTAATTTTATTTATTTGAATCAACAGGGCAAGCCCCATATACATATTTAGATAACAATATAATCTGGTGGTGACAGAATTTATAATTAATTAATAAAAATATTAAAGAAATAATACTGTAATAGTCAAAAGACTATTCATAGTAGAGAATAACTTTTGAAACAGTTTTAATTGTATTCAATGAGGTCTGACAGCAATCAATCCAGGTAAGAACTTCATTAGTTGTCTTTTCTAATCTCCCAGAAACTGTCTGTCGACCTCGCCTGCTATGTTGACAGATTTAAATTTGATGAATTACTATCATGAGGTGGATGATTTTTAGGAAAAATAGTAGGAAGCCCTTGAACGTGTTTAATAAAAAGATCTTCACCATTATCAATGCGATTCTTAAGTTCTTTTATGACAGATGCACGGTATAAGCCTTGTTTTTTGGTTAAATCACCAGTTATCAGCAGTAATATTTTTCTTCTGCGAAAAGATGAAGTGTAATTTTCAATGGTCTTTGAAGATCCTTATTAAACTAATTGGCGAGTCTTTGAGATACGATTTTGTCAACATCAAATGGAATTTCTTTGTCACATCGATTAAGTAGCTTAAGAATGTATGATCCGTTGAAGAAGGGCTCTTGAAGTCTTGTACATTATACATTATGATGTTACACTCACGTGATTGTCTATCACGAATTTCACCAATGATATTTTCAACATTAAAATTTACAGCTTTCTCAAGATCTCTAAATTTTACTTCAAGATCGTCGACTCTTTTGTTAACGACTTTTATAGCCCCACTAAATGTATTTCCCAATTTATCGATACGTTTGATTAGTAGGTTATATAAAAATTTTGAATTTTTATCAAGCTTGAAAAAAATCCAAATCATCCCCAGAAGTAGTATCATGATCCTTATTATCATCTTGTAAACGCTTCGAGGATGTAGAACCACAGCAAGGTAAGAAGCATCCAGGGCGCGAAAAATCAACATATCTAGCTCCACATGATGGATGAAATCTAGCACCACAATCGTCACGTTTTTTTGAATTTTTGCTATATAAAGTAACAGCCTTATTCGGGCATGCGAAGCAACGTGTAAAAACCTCTTGAGTGCCAGGCATTTTAAGATTATAAACCAGGCTTTCACTAATACGCGAACAATGAACGTAAACATTATGGCAATTTTGTTGGAAATTGCGCCTTTGGCAAGTTAATTAGCAATAATTATTGGTTTTTCGAACTTTCTTCAAACTCGCACCACAGAATGTTGAGTTTGAGATTTAAATTAAATTTTGAACCGAACGGCGCCACATACTCGTGTGTAACGGTTTAGGATGGTAATATGTATTGATTTTTATTTCGAGTTGTTCAGGGGGTATTCTCAACCTCATTACTAGACGCTTCTTCTAGGTTGGCGCATCAAGACGGATTCAGAAATGACGAAAAAGGCTCGTGAAGGCGTCATGGAGTTTCTTTTGGTCAACCATCCACTCGATTGTCCCATTTGCGACCAAGGGGGTGAATGTGACTTGCAGGATCAAAGCATGGCCTTCGGATCTGACCGTTCTCGTTTTACTGACAACGATTTTTCTGGAAAACGGGCCGTCGAAGATAAAGATATTGGACCTTTAATCAAAACTGTCATGACTAGATGCATCCATTGTACCAGATGTATTAGGTTTGCGTCAGAGGTCGCTGGTGTTGATGATCTGGGAACTACCGGACGGGGTTCTGACATGGAAATCGGCACTTACGTTCAGAAATTTTTCCTGTCCGAACTGTCGGGAAACGTTATAGATTTGTGCCCAGTCGGTGCACTCACCAGTAAGCCCTACAGCTTCACTGCGAGACCGTGGGAGATCCGTAAAATCGACTCTATTGATGTTCTGGATGCGGTAGGGTCAAACATTATCGTTTCTACCAGGACCGGCGAGGTCATGAGAATCATGCCCAGGACTAACGAAGAAATCAACGAGGAATGGTAATCGTTCATCACAAACTAATATTTCGAGCGCATTATTAATATTGTTAAACTTTTGGTTGTGTTCTTCTTTTTTTTTGTGTTCCTCAAGACTAACAATTACTATTTTTTTATCCAACAAGACGGATTTTAGAATTAAACCTTGCATAGTGGCGGTTGCAAAAACGGTTGTTAATAAATTTTGAAAAATTTCCAAATCACAGGATTTGTCAACATTGTATAATAATTACCAAAACTAACGATCGATCAATGACTATGTTTGACGTAGTGACGGTTTATTCACAATTCATTAACGCCTAATTATCCTAGTACAACCGTATGTAGAAATCACACGTTGGATCAGGATTCTACACTTATTGAATGCGCAATTTACATGTTTCGAATTATTTTTTCTTATAATTTTTACCCTCATAACTTTCAATTAAACAACTACGCAATTGTAGGTTATCGGATAAGGCTAGATTTGCTTATGACGGCCTCAAGAGGCAAAGACTCGTGACCCCCATGTTACGCAACAATGCCGGGGAACTGGTTCCTGTCGATTGGGAGACTGCTCTCCTCACCATTGGTAAAGTGGTGAAACAAGCGAGCTGTAACGTTGGCGCCGTCGCCGGAGATCTTGCCGATGCCGAAGCCCTGATCGCCATGAAAGACCTACTCAATCGTTTGGGCTCTGAGATTCTCTGCACTGAACACACGTTCCCGTTAGACGGTTCCGGTACCGATTTACGTTCGAGCTATTTGTTGAACAACAAAATTGCGGGGGCCGAAGACGCCGATTTTGTTCTGTTGATTGGAACGAATCCAAGATTCGAAGCGCCTCTTCTGAACTCGAGACTGCGAAAGGCTTACGTACATAAAGAATTGGAAGTTGCCTCGATTGGTCCCAAAGTCGATTTAACTTACAAACACAATCATTTGGGAGACGATCCGGGATTGATCAAGAAAATCGCTAGAGGTGATCATCCGATTGCTAAACAGTTCAAATCAGCGAAGAGACCACTGATCATCTTGGGCGCGGATACGTTGAAGAGACCAGATGGCGCTGCTATCTTAGCTGCAGTTCAAAGCCTGGCTAGCGCCACGTGCAGCGAAGACAACTGGAAAGTCCTCAACGTCCTCCACAAAGTTGCCAGTCAGGTGGGTAATAGTCCTGTCAGTCGTCTTCTAAAAGAGACAACAAGAGATAGTAATAGGTAGACTGATCTTTAAAATTTAGAGATGCACTTGAAAGCACCTACCTTTAGAGCAACTCAGCTGACTTGAATTATTATGAAAAATAAACAGAATAACAGATAACAATTAACAAGCAAGGTGGTTTACTCGTCAATGTAGCTAAAAGAATCAGACGCAATAGACGTACCATGTATCTTAAATTTCCCTGAAAACTCGTAGAACAAAAATCGTAATTCGTTTGATGTAAGGAGTCACTCGTTATAAATAGTTTGCGTCCAGTTTTCGCATGTACTTTTTATTGAAATTAAAAAATGAGTTCTTCTTTTTCACGCTACACTTTTGTGTCGTTATTTTCAACTTTGTTAACTTTTTGAAATGTTTGCGTTAGGTGGCGGCTCTTGACATCGGATATACTCCAGGAATCGAGAAGATCTGCGACGGTAACTTGAAGGTTCTCTTCTTGCTTGGCGCCGACGGGGGAGCTGTTGAAAAGTCCGACCTGCCTGACAACTGTTTCGTAATTTACCAGGGTCATCATGGCGACCACGGCGCTTGTATTGCTGATGCCATAATTCCTGGTGCTGCTTACACAGAAAAACAAGCCACTTACGTTAACACGGAAGGAAGAGCGCAACAAACTCTACCAGCGGTTACTCCGCCAGGGCAAGCTAGAGAAGATTGGAAGGTAATCAGGGCTCTTTCTGAGGTGATTGGAGAGAAACTTCCTTATGATAACTTAGACCAAATTAGAGCTAGACTTGAAGAAGTCGCTCCACATTTAACTCGATACGGAGAGGCAGAGAACGCGAATTATTTTAAACAAGCTGAAGAGTTAGCAAAGGTAACTATATATTTTTATAATAATTGTTTTCATTAATTTTATTATTTCAGAGTGTTAAGGGTGATATATCAAATACCCCAATAGATGTTAAAATTAAAGAATTACAAGATTTCTACATGACCGATTCGATTAGTCGGGCTTCTCCCACTATGGCCAAGTGCATCCAGGCGGTCGTCAAACAGAAGCAGTCTAAATATTAAATTAAACGATAGTGTGATAGGTTTTCGTTAAGTATATGTCTAAATATTGTAATTATAAAAATAAAGACATACAAACTGCATTTCTATGCTTTTGCAGCGGTAGATACGGATAAGGAAAGAAACCCAAATTGCTAGTTGTAACTTTTTTGAAACAAACAATTAAATATAACAAAGAAATAAAAATAATCGTCATAAGAAATAGTTTTTTATTCAACTGAAATGGATTACAATATCAAACTCTGTTTAAATATGTTACCCATTCTTTTTTTCAAAAATCAATACATAAAATGTATACTGCCAGGAATAAAATTGCTATGCGAGATTCTAAAATGGTCTATAAGTATATAACAGCAGGGTTTAGTGAGGCAGAGTAGCGTAAATTAACTATTTAACCTAAATTATAAGTAAAAAGTCAATATCTAAATGTAATATAGACCTGTGTGACCTAGGGTGACGGTAACCCAAAATTTGTTGAGTACGGTCCAGTACTTGCAGGGCAGTTGGTAGCACTGCGCATGCCCAATCGATTTTATTAAGAAATGTCATGTAGTGTTTGTTTCTGCAAGGAAATTCGTAAATAAAGACAATAAGGTGAGTTTTTAGACCCCCCAACCATTTTAACCATTCTTGACAACGAATCTGGTTATCCTTCTTGATTTTTTTGCAACGTTGGTACTACCTGATGATTGTTTTGCGTCGAAGAGTGCAGTACCGTACGCGAGATTTTCTATTAAATTAATTATTAATGCAAATCGAGCCTGACACTCAAACGGTTGTTATATGAATTTAAGGGTAATACGTAGGGAGTTTTTACGCAAATTGCGAGTTGACAGATGCCCATCGACTTATAGGTCATGACCATTGATTTTACGTGGTCCCCGCATCGGTATGAGTCATCGTTAGCTAATTCCGGCAAATTCGCAAGGATTCTCCCAAATTAAATGCAGAACTCCATTCTGAAACCTTCGTTATGCAGAATTTATTCGAAAATTTTTGATATTAAATTCGGAGGGTGAACCAAAAAATTGTTATAATTTGATGGTGTAGAGAGGGTTGTCGCCTTGTATTCCGGTGATTACCTATTTTTTAAAATAAACATATTGATTCTTGCGCTGGTAATAAGCGGACATTGGCGAAGCGCCGTATTGATTTCGGTCACGTGTCGCATTTGCGCACCCTCCAACTCTTGTGGAGTTTCCGAGACGTCACAGAGATCTTCTAAAGAGTGTCGATCGTGCTGCTGGTGGTGAAAATTCGACCATGACATGGAGATTAAACGTGTAGAAACTGTGCATCATCAGTGATCGAGTTCCAAAACTTCCACTAACGTCACACCAATTTCGGTATGTGTCTACCATATTCATGTCTCAAACCTTATCTTTTGTCGTGCTCCTTAAGGGCGTGTTAAATTTTTATATATAGCAAATTGTCGAAGCAGCGAGATGTTTGCGAGGAAAATGCCAGTATTTTTTTTATTAGGAGAAATTACTCGCCCGATCAATAAGAAAAATCAAGGTATTCGGGCTAGCACAGGTGCAATCATTGCCCTTCTACATAATTTTCCCGAATCTTTTTCTATTGGCCACGACTTCAAGGGGACGTGTGGATTTTCGTTAATATATCTATCAATGGAGAACTCCATAGGCAAATATTTTATCGTATTTTTTTTTCAAATTGTTAAGCCGAATATATTAACAGCAAGCCGATAATTGGAGTTAAAATTTTCTTTCCGCGTCTGTAGGGGAAGTTTATTCGTTTTGCAGTCAAATGAATATTTGCAAATTTTTTCCCAACCCACAGTTGCAAAATTCACTCTACGCGCCTTCAACCAATTACCGTTTGTTTTGGTTAAGGGTGTCGTGACGTGTTAAAGCCGTCGGGTAGGTGGCGGAGGCGCCGGAACCAATTACACGTTTGCTCGACGAATTAATTCGCTGTGAAAAGCTCCAATTAAGCCAACAATTGCATTCTGTGTCGTCATAAGCTTTTTTTTTTTCATGAGTTGAGTCGGAAAGAATCGGGTGACGAACGAACATGCACAAGACAAGTTCACCTGGAACGGCGATCACATAAATATCGCTGAATTGCGGGACGATCCCACAGGACACGTTTCGTTCCCCGTAAATTCTCATACATTATTCGTTGGCATTACTAGGAAACCATATTTTGTCTTGGACTTCTTAATATTTTACCCTGGCCAAGGGTAAGTTTTGGGCAAGATGCAATTCGGACGACGGTTGTGTTAGTCAATTTGGATAGAACATGCCACCCGATATGTCTAAAACGAACCATTTTGGAAACTTGCTTTTTGTAATTTAGGTGCTTTAGGAGACATGATTACGAAATAAGTGGACCGTATAGATAATGAATCACCCAATGTCGCATTTTAAAGTCTAACCATGGCTGTAATAGAAAAACTAATGCAATTTTATATAATATTGTTCCAAAAAGTTTCTTTTGATCTTTAGAGCCGTATGGAAATTGACTGGCAGAGTCACAAGATAGTTTTGTGGTTTTCTTGTAAACAGTCCTTGGTTAGAGATCCGGAATCTAATATTTTTCAACACAGAAAAGTCTAATCTACAGGGGATTTAGGAAATGCGATTTATGGTTACCTACTTGAATTGCAGAACTTTCTGCAGTTTATAATTAAAGTTAGCCAGCTCGACGTTGGAAACATCTGGTTAATTAATATTGACAGTTATAAGTAGCTGTTAACAAAATTGCAATGACGAATACCTACTTACACATTTTGGGGATAATTTTAATTAGTTTACGATTTTAAAATTTATTTTATTATTTTCAACCTACAAAGTAATAAAAGTACTACACACTAATAGTTTACTTTTCATATCATGCTAAACACGCGATGATTTGTGGATCAGTTCCTGGCGCCAGTGCAAGTTCCTTCTTCGCCATCCTTTAATTTGGTTGCTAATTGTTTCTAATTATAAAATTATAGTTTACAATTTAGCACTGAATCTTCATTGACGACAGCGAAGTAGCTTCGACATGACCTCTACCAATTTGTGAATGATATAAAGTAAACTTAGGTGACATTTATGTTGAATTAACCTACAATTATGTACATATTAATAGCTCTTTTCATTGAGTTTTAATTATAATTCATTTTTGAATTGTATATTACAGAACGGGGACTTCCCCTGCGTTGAGTTGTTCGAGATGATATTGATTTCTGGTCTTTGTGGTAAAACTGACAAGTTCGTACCTACTTACTTTGAGTCTCAAGTTGTTAGAGAGATTTGATGCTTACGTATGTACGTACAAGAAAATGTGCGAGTCACCCTTTTGCGGAACCAAAATTTTGCCCACATTGCTTTATAGGATCGATGATACTAATGAAACTGAAGTATTAGATACTAAAATTTAAGAAAAACTGTTTTTCAAACACTTGTTCAAGCTGAAATTATTAAGGAAGAAAAAAATATAGTTGGTAAATTAGTTTTACTTTCATTGTCAGTACAACTGATAGTGGGATAGCAGGGGTTTAGTTGTGGTGACCTGACCGACCAGCTTTTATAAGATTGATTTAGGTTAAGTTACTTTACTGTTACTGCTGTTTCAGATTTAGGTGTCCGAAAATCCTCAAGCGATGTCGTCTGTGAAGGTGGCGGTGCGCGTTCGACCTTTCAACAACAGAGAAATTTCTCGAGAATGCAAATGTATAATAAAAATGGGTGGAAACACCACTTGTGAGTACTTAATAATCCCGAAAGTTTTCCAACCACGCCTCAACCTCTTAACTGAATTCCAGCTATCGCGAACCCAAAGGCAGATCCCAGTTCCAAAGAAGCTCTCAAAAGCTTTAACTTTGACTACTCCTACTGGTCGCACGACGTAAGTTTTCTTTTTAAAACTGAATTTTCCCATCAAACCTTCATTAACAGGAGGACGATCCCGAATTCTCGTCACAACTCATAGTTTACAAAGACATCGGCGAAGAAATGTTGCAACACTCGTTCGACGGCTACAATGTCTGTATTTTCGCTTACGGTCAGACGGGAGCGGGCAAATCTTACACGATGATGGGCAAACAGGAGGACGGTCAAGAGGGAATCATTCCTCAAATTTGCGAAGACTTATTTAACAGGATACGTAACAACACCAATACGGACATTAAATATTCAGTCGAAGTTAGTTACATGGAAATTTACTGCGAAAGAGTCCGTGATTTGCTCAATCCAAAAAATAAGGGTAATTTGAGGGTGCGCGAACACCCTCTTCTAGGACCTTACGTTGAGGATTTAAGTAAATTAGCCGTGATGAGTTACCAAGATATCCACGATTTGATTGACGAAGGCAACAAGGCTCGAACTGTTGCGGCCACCAATATGAACGAGACCAGTTCGAGATCCCATGCGGTTTTTACTATCTTTTTTACACAACAGAGATATGATCAAACGACGACTTTGTGCACGGAGAAAGTGTCGAAGATCTCGCTGGTGGATCTGGCGGGGTCGGAAAGGGCGGATTCGACGGGAGCGAAAGGGACCAGACTGAAAGAGGGAGCCAACATTAACAAGAGTCTAACCACTCTAGGGAAAGTCATATCTGCACTCGCCGAAATCGTAAGTGTGTTTGAGAATGAACCAAAAGAGACTGATTTTGGTCTAAGCACTTTTTGAATTGATTTAAACTAAATTAAACTGTCACTCACAACAACAATTAGTTTCAATCCAATTAATATATATTTTTATTTCAAACTTGCTTGGCTTTTACAGTCGGTAAGTAGTGGTATTTTTGGCAACAGCGATTGTTTAGGTCATTGGGGTTTTTGTTCATGTAGGCGTCTAAAAACAAGAAATCGAAGAAAGCTGATTTCATTCCGTATAGAGATTCGGTGTTGACTTGGTTACTACGTGAAAATCTTGGGGGTAACAGCAAGACCGCCATGATCGCCGCCATATCACCCGCAGATATCAATTACGATGAAACTCTTTCGACTTTAAGGTAAGGTGCTGTCAAGAAGACAGCAATTTCCTAAAACCGGCAAAGGGGCGCAAATGCTTGAATAAGTTTTGGTTTTCACTTTTACTTTCCTTCGTAACTAACTAGCTGCATTGAACGACAATCAGAGTTGTTCACTTTCAAAACTTGCATGCTGCCTTGTCAGTTGAGAGTTACTAAGGAAGAACTGGAAAATTGGAATAGGTAACTTGCCCAAAGTAGGTGATGTTACAATTTCAGCTTCGTCCAATTCTTAAGATTTTTTTTTCTATGGAGTCTCAAATGATTTTCTGATATTTTTCTTAGTAATCTTAATTTTTCTTATTGGTTTCATTCCGTTCCTGTCTTCTCTTTAAGTTGATTTTCCTTTAGTTATTAAGCAAGTAGTAAAATTCTAGAATTGTCTCCTCATTCTAATTTTACAGTGCTATAGTAGATGCCGAAAGTCCTCTGGCCATTGCTTTTTGCATCTTTCATGAAAAACTTTCTAGTTTCAGTCTGAATTTTTTTAAATAAATTTTGTTAAATTCGTTTATTTGATTGATCATTTTAAGGCAATAAAATTTCCAATCGCTATAATTATATTGATTTTAATAATTCTAACGAATCTCCAGGTATGCCGATAGAGCCAAACAGATTGTCTGCAAGGCAGTTGTGAACGAGGACGCCAACGCAAAACTCATCCGAGAGCTCAAGGAGGAGATTCAGAAGTTGAGGGAGCTGCTCAAAGCCGAAGGCATCGATGTGCACGAGGGTAAGCGCGATCTCTTTCTCCTATATAATGTCGACATGTTAGGGTTATACAATTAAGAACAATGGTGGCTGATTGTGTTTTATTCTGCGGCCAGGGCCGGATGGTAAAGTTATTTATGAAAAGAGGGAGCCACTCAGTAAGTATTTGCCTGACGAAGCTTGTGTATACATAATATCGGCACCCTGAATGTCGGCCACCCTTAACACGACCGTATCATTTACTTAATCATTTAGTCAAGTCACGCACTGGTGACGTTTTCATTTCTGTCATCGTTGTGGTGTTTTTAGTATCACTATTTACCATTAGACACGGTCGTTTTTTCATGGACCGGGGGCGCTTACAGCTTGCTTTTTATATCGTTAATGGTTGATGAACAATGATAATTGGCCGAGATTTAATTTTTAAATTGGTATTTTTTATATATTTTCGGTGATGATAGCTTCGAGACGCTTCTTGCTGCGTTGCCAATCAAATTTTAAAAATAACGAATTTTTAGGAACTGACGATAACATCGTGGCAAGAAACAACAAGGAGAATGAGAGAACAAGAACAACTTCTACCACGATCGCCGAGGAAGCCGTCGACCAACTTCAGGCCAGCGAAAAACTGATCGCCGGTAAAACCGACGAGTCGCCAAAGGTCGAAATTCTTTAATTATCCGGTTTTAGAACTAAACGAAACATGGGAAGAGAAGCTGAAACGTACTGAAGCTATTAGAGTACAACGCGAAGCTGTTTTTGCCGAAATGGGGGTCGCTGTCAAAGAAGACGGCGACACTGTTGGAGTTTTTTCTCCTAAATGCACTCCTCATCTTGTTAATCTTAATGAAGATCCTTTCATGTCCGAATGTTTGATTTACTATACCAAAGATGGCATTACCAAAGTCGGGTCAGCTGAAGCCAACATTCCTCAAGACATCCAATTAGTCGGATCGCACATTAAACCTGAACATTGCATTTTTGAAAACAAAGACGGAAAGGTTACTTTAATTCCATTGGACGGAGCTCTGATTTACGTTAACGGTCGAGAAGTGAGTTTATTTTTAACACTTCTCAGATCCGGGTGATAGTTTTTTTTTTTTTTTTTTGCGTAGATTACAGAACCGGAAGTTTTGAAGACGGGTTCTAGAGTCATTTTGGGAAAGAACCATGTTTTCCGTTTCACCCATCCGGATGAAGCTAGAGAAATTAGGGAGAAGAACGCTACGCCTTTAGAAACTGTTGATTGGAATTTCGCCCAAATTGAACTGTTGGAAAAGCAGGGAGTGGACTTGAAGGCGGAAATGGAAAAGAAACTGATGACGTTAGAAGAGCAGTATCGCAAGGAGAAAGAGACCGCCGATCAGCTGTTCGAAGAGCAACGCAAGGTAACTTTCAGCTGTTTTCTTCTCTTGTGGTCACTAGAACTTGTTTACGTCTCTTAGACCGGTTATTTTGAACAACAAATAATTACTCTTGTTTCAGCCAAAACTTTAGCGGAGTGAAACTTCTTTTTTCATCTTTCTAGTCTTTATTTTCTCATAGATTGATGGTGTGGCCAATGACGTCAGTAGCAATATCAATAATCCTAGTTACTAACTATAAACTTTCCCGTCCTGCCGTCTTGATGTCTTTTTTGCTTGACCATAAAGTTGTTCTTTTGCTTTTCCATGTCCTTGTTATCTTATTTTGTGGTAAACAGCTGACTTGATGACATGTTTTTGATATTACACTCTCTATTCCTCTTCCATCATTTTCTACAGTTTCCAGTTCAGGTCAGAACGGAGATCTGAGCGTAGCAAATTTGTGGTAAAAGTAAAGATGTGCACGTGCACGACAAATCTGTTTGGTTTCAGAGCTACGAGGCTCGCATCGACGCTCTTCAGAAGCAGGTGGAGGAGCAGAGCATGACGATGTCGATGTACAGTTCCTACACACCGGAGGACTTCAACAACGAAGACGACATATTCGGTAAGCGTTCGTGTAGTAAGCTTGTTGCCGGCTTGTTGTTTCACGATCAAGAAGCGCACGTTTTGCTTCGGTCGGCTTTGAAATTGAGAAGGGGGCGCTTTTGCAGTGAACCCTCTGTTTGACGCAGAGTGCAATTGGACCGAGAAAGAGTACGAGCTAGCCGCAACGGCCTGGAGAAAATGGAAACACCACCAGTTCACTTCGCTGAGAGACGATCTCTGGGGCAACGCGATTTTCTTGAAGGAAGCCAACGCCATTTCCGTCGAGCTAAAGAAGAAGGTAACTATATAACCGTTTCACTTCAAACGATCCAAGAAATCCAACAATTGAAGGTGCAATTCCAATTCACCCTTCTCACCGACACGCTCTATTCGCCGTTGCCGGCCGATCTGAGACCCGCCGTTGATTACGACCAAGACGAAGACGCGACCGTACCAAAAACTATCGTCGCCGTCGAAGTACAAGACACGAAAAACGGCGCGACACATTATTGGTCTTTGGACAAGTTGCGGTAAGTTAAATGTTGTCCATCACTTCCATCACATCATGATGACGATTTCTGATGCACGTGAACAGTCAAAGACTCGAGCTAATGCGACTGGTTTATAACGAGGAAGTCGTGGAAATGGCCAGTCCAGAAGGGGCAATCAACAACGAGGCAACGCCTCCGTTGCTGCGATGTTTGACGCAATGTCCGCCGTCGCCGTCACGATTCTCTCTAACCAGTCTCTTGCCTTCGAGGTTGGTGCCACTGTAATGCAGCCTCCTCTTTGGTTACGTTCGTGCACTCACTTGTCAAACTGCTCCCCATTCAACGTGCCGAGGAAGCACCAAGACTCTCCACTAGTTACTTTCGCTACAAGGGTTAAGTTGATTGGTTCCTGACTGACTTCTGTCCATTAATCACTTTAGTAACTGCCATTGAATTATGTGACGTTATGAGTCGGAACTTAATTCTTGCATTGGAATTACCAAGTGCGAGTTTTTATCTTTGGGGGTGCTTGGCGTGTTCAATAGAGGAGCGATCACCACTCTTTTTTTATTATATGTACTCGTAATATTTCCGCTTCTTTTTATAGTTGTGCGTTGTGTTGTTTTAATCTTTTTTTAGGGCTTCTTACTTCTTATGGTGGCACCAACCTTTCTTTCATTTTTAGTTTGTACCGTTGCGTTGTCTGGTCTGTGAGTGATTTGCGTGTGCCAAAGAAACTAATTGTGACGATAACAGTGATGCCACTTTTTGAAATCGAATCTGCGTTTTTGACTAGATCTGATATGCCGTCGTCTGTATGCAACAACGCTTAAAACGCATGAGCCTTTTATGTGCAAGAGGAAGAAACAGTACAGGGAAATATAACACCATTTTTGACACATTGGCAAATCTGTCCAGAAAATAGAATCCAACACTTATACTTATAGTAACTACGCTTGTTTTAGCCAACTCAAACCACTTGTCTATGAAAACAGGCGCTATTTTGTTAATTACAGCCCTAAGTGTGGCTGTAAGATCGAAGTTATTAGCGTAGCATATAAATTTTCTGATGAGATTTCAGATTTACGCCTTGACAAACAAACTTTGCAGTATTGTGGATTTTGCACTTGATGCTGTTATTCAGATGGAAGAAGCAAAACTGAATTGCAGCAGTAGTGGCATACTAGTACTAATGGCATGGATAACTAACTACTTTTAAATTACACACTTGTATCTATATATATTCCGTTGTAACCCCCCGTTTTCTAGTCGTTTGTCTGTGTGGTGTTTTAAACAAAAATGGCTGTCGAATCGGAAAATTTGGTTCCAGCTTCATAGATCCCTTTTTTCGCGATTATGAAAAGTAGTTTTAAATATTTCAGGCAAAGACTCGAATTAATGCGGGAAATGTATCATAATGAAGCCGAAATGTCTCCCACTTCTCCCGACTACAACGTGGAGTCCCTCACGGGCGGCGACCCTTTCTATGACCGCTTCCCATGGTTCCGAATGGTGGGTCGTGGCTTCGTTTACTTGAGCAATTTGCTGTACCCGGTTACGTTGATACATAAAGTTGCCATAGTCAGCGAAAAAGGAGACGTGAGGGGTTACTTAAGGGTGGCAGTTCAAGCAGTTATGGACGAAGACAATTCCGATCAAGTCGGTGTTAGACAAAGTGCGAGGATAGCCTTTGAGACGCCTAAAGGTTTGTGTGTTTTTATTTTTTATCAATTAGATGAAGTATCGCACGTTTTTGCAGCAGTCATCGAGCACAAGAATATTCATAATATTGACGAGCGCCTAATCGAAGGTCAGCACAATATCGATCCGATTAAGCTCGATGAACTTATTGAATGTGATGCAGATTCAGGTCGTGGAGACAGTTCAGTTTCTTCAGACGTCAAGGAAGACGAAATTCCGGATCATTTAGCCGTAGGGAAAGAGTTTACTTTCAGAGTGACCGTCCTTCAGGCCGTTGGCATCTCTCAAGAATACGCCGACATTTTCTGCCAGTTCAAGTAAATTTTCCGGCTTTGGACGTTATCCTCTATTTTCCCAGCTGTATCCACATTTTCCTCACTAGTATTTTTCCCTAATTTCAACATTTTGTACAGTTTGTCGAATTGTCTTAGTTTTATCTTCTTTACCTTTTCCCATGCAGAACTGTTTTCGATATTAGTTACTGTTACTGAAACGTTAAATCTTTGCAGTTTCTTGCACCGACACGACGAAGCTTTCTCCACAGAACCCGTTAAGAATTCCGGGAAAGGCACTCCATTGGGTTTCTATCACGTTCAAAACGTATGACATTTGTTTACCGGTTTACCGCCTCAACCTCTACCGTTATCTTTTTCAGATCACCGTGTCCACTACCAAATCGTTTATCGATTACATCAAAACCCAGCCCATAGTATTTGAAGTTTTCGGCCATTACCAGCAACACCCTCTGCACAAAGACGCAAAATTAGACGGCAACGTCAGACAACCTCCGCGAAGAATGCTTCCGCCTTCCATCCCAATTTCTCAACCAGTCCGATCAAGTAAATTCGGTGCTTTACCATCACCTTGCACCGCCCATATACACGCCAAAGTCGACGTTCTTGTTTGGTTCGAAATTTGCGAATTAGCCCCCAGCGGCGAGTACGTCCCTGTGGTCGTCGAACACAGCGACGATTTACCTTGCAGAGGACTCTTTTTGCTCCATCAAGGAATCCAGAGGAGGATTCGTATCACTATAGTGCACGATCAAGCTGCTGAAATTAAATGGAGGGATGTTAGGGAACTCGTGGTGGGAAGAATCAGAAATAGTCCCGAATCTGACGAAGACGAAGACAATGATAACTCGGTGTTGTCGTTGGGACTGTTCCCAGGGGAGTATTTGGAAGTGCCCGGGGACGATCGGGTTATGTTCAGGTTCGAGGCGGCTTGGGACAGTTCGCTTCATAATTCACCACTTTTGAACAGAGTAACCTCGACTGGAGAACAGATTTTCATGACAATCTCTGCTTATTTGGAGGTAGTTAAAATATTTTCTTCAATTTTATTGAAACTATGTTTGTATTTTCTTCAAGTTGGAGAATTGTGGACGCCCTGCTATAATCACTAAAGATTTGAGCATGGTAATGTACGGCAGAGACGCGAGGACCGGGCCCAGGTCGCTCAAGCATCTTTTCTCGGGCACTTATAGAAATGCCGAAGCAAATCGACTTTCCGGCGTCTACGAATTGCTTTTGCGTCGGGCTAGTGAAGCAGGTAGTCCAGGTAGATCCCTAGCTTAGTCTCCTATCCCTCCCCACTAATAACTTTTAGCGTCCTTTAGCCGAAATGTAACTGCGTTCGTAACTTTCCCTTTCCATAATCGAGCTTCTCACATTTAAGAAAGAAAGGACTCTCCATTTTAAAAAATTCCTACTCCTAAATTATTATCATCTCGAATGGGAGAAGCTTAATTCTGTAGTTCCAAAGATTTTGTTTAACAAGTGTAAATGGTGTAATTATTGTAAATTAACAACAAAAGGTAGCCATTTTTCTTAAAATCTTTTGTTTACCCAACTAGAATCGTACAGTGCTTTTGGCAATTTAACAGTATCATACAGGAAAAAATAAAAGCTTTTCATGAACATTCAACATAACTAACTACTACTTGATGCTCTTTGTGCCCTACTGTCATACCTGTTGTTAATCAACAAAATTAGTTGTATGCATGAAAGGATGTTTGTCTCTTCTCCAGGGATTTTTAACCGATCTCGGTCTTACAGGTGTACAACGTAGGCAAAGGCGCGTTCTGGACACCAGTTCCACTTACGTGAGAGGCGAAGAGAACTTGCACGGTTGGCGTCCCAGGGGTGATTCTCTGATTTTCGACCATCAATGGGAACTGGAAAAACTGACGCGTCTGGAGGAAGTAGAAAGAGTACGCCACACCCTCCTTCTCCGCGAGCGTCTCGGTCTTGACAGATCCACTAATCACAATAAATACCACTTGGACTATACCAAGAGCGAGAAAGAGGTGTGCAATATGGTAGCCAAAAACAACAATTTGAACAACGCAGCTGTCAACGATTATTACGAGTATACAGAACGCGAAAAGCAGTTGTTGGTACGATGCGTTCGTCTGATTCAAGGTAACATAATTTAACGAGAAGGTTTTTGCTTAATTAACAACAACAACGTATCTAGGTAGAGGACGTGATTGTTCCACGGGAATCAAAGACAACGATTTGACTAGCCCTTCGGAAGAAATGACGGAGCTGAGTACCAGCATGATGTCGAGTTTGATGTCGAACGGTTCGATCGAATTGTGCTCTCCTGAAAGGGCGGCGTTACCTGGAGAATGCGCGCCCTTTCCGCCTGTACCCGTCTCACCTCCAGGACCTCGAGATCCCGAATTGGTTCTGTACGTTCCCGACATGGAAGAAATAAGAATTTCACCAGTAGTTGCTAGGAAAGGCTACCTGAATGTACTCGAACACAAGACTCACGGCTGGAAGAAGCGATGGGTGGTAGGTTGACATTTTTATACGTCGATGCAGTAAATTACCTCAATACTTTCCATGGTATGCTCCTAGAGAAGGCAAGCGTGTTAAATTAATTTCGTTAACAGTTCGTAAGATTTCAAGTATTTGAGCCAATAATTATGAATAATGTAATATCACACTTAAGAATAGCTTTTATAGATCAAATTTTTGGTGAGGTTGTCATACGAGAGATTCGGGTCAAGTGACCATCAAATCAAAAAGCGAATCGCGTAGCAATGATAAAAGGAAATAGTTTTTTGATTTGGTTTTGATTTTCTTCAGGCAGTGCGCAGACCGTACGTTTTCATCTTTCGGGACGAAAAAGATCCGGTCGAGCGCGCATTGATCAACTTGGCTACGGCCCAGGTGGAATACTCTGAAGATCAGTTGGCGATGGTTCGTTTGCCCAACACCTTCAGCGTAGTGAGCAAACATCGCGGTTACCTGCTCCAAACTCTTCATGAGAAAGAGGTGCACGATTGGCTGTACGCCATTAACCCTCTGTTGGCAGGTCAGATAAGGTCGAAATCAGCGAGACGCAACCCCCAGAACCGTCAGGAGAGCACCGAAGCAGCTCTGGGAGGCACTGTCGGTCACAAATGAGATTTGATCGTTATGGAATCCGTTTTAGTTTATTAATCTCGTTTCCAGATTTCTTTTCGCGGTTGTGATTGGGAAATTGGTCAAATAATTACATATAGCTAGGGTTCCATAGTTAATTTCAGTTCGTTTCTAGTCATTTGCTTTGTTGATTGTTGGATGGAAGACTAAAGGAATTGTATTTTTAAGGGATTTAGGGAAATTCTGATGATTCGAGTAGGTAGTGTGCAATAAAGAGATAATGTACATTGATATGTTTTTAACGAATCTCAAAGCGTGATGCTTTAATCATTTTAATTTCGATTGATCTCAATGTTTTCAGATGATGTTATAATAGTATTAAAGATGCTTCTTAAAGTATAAACAATATTTAAATACATGTACCAATCTTACTAAAACTATCGATATTCTACCGTTTTTAATGTCTAAGGCCTGGGTTACTCTCAAATTTTGCAAATTAAAACAAAGATAAGTGTAAAAATGTCAGCATCAGTTTTCGTTAATTCTTCGGGCACAGTAAGTGTAATGTACAGGGTGTTTGTTATTTACTCGATGCAAATCGATGGGAGATACAAAGACGAGCTCACCATTTATTATTTTTTGATACTTCCACTTCGGCCCTGTTGTTATTTTTGTACTTAATGTTAGAGTTTTGACACCGTTTATTATTGTACATACCAAAAGGATTAGCACAATAGTTTCATCAAACTAATATGATGATTTCACGCTGATGGTACCGCAATCTACGTTCAGTGCTGGCATGTGTAAGTCGAAACTTACACCTATGACCAAGGCATGACTGATTAAATCGTCTCTATGTGTTTATTTCCAACTCTAATTAGGAAGAATCTTTGTTGTAGTTGCTTGTTAAACTCGTCATAACTTTATTTTTATAGTTAGTTCCCCTATAGACACTGCGCTACGCTTATCTAAGCTATAAATGTATAAGAGGAGTACTATTTAAAAGATTTAGTAGGTATACAAGTTAGGAAAATTTATATCGGTTCGTTTCGTTCTGACGTTCCTGGAAAATGCTACCCTCCATGGGACATTTGTATTATTATGAGTATTAATTATTATTATAATTGTATAATTGTCTAAGCATTATATGAAATAAAGAAAAACAACAAAACCATCTGCTGCTTCTTTTGTAATCAAATGAAGAGAAAAATAACGTTTTGCATGTTAAGTCAGTTATGCTCCAGCAAAACTAGATGAAACCTTTTTCTTCTTGAAACTTTGTATATGCTACTGGAGTATGAAAACTCAAAATATCATTACTTGAATAAACAACGAGGCGATTTCTATAATTGATTATTAGAAACTATGCACATTAACACAATCGTTGTAGTTATTTATCTTTTAAGCTTCAAAGTAAACCTCCTGTATGATAGCCACTAATCTTGCTTAAAGAATTTACCTAATAGCGTTGAGTGAATAATATATTATTCACTCTACGCTAATAGTTAGTTGTTGTTTTGTCTACAGCAACGATAATAAAAATACCTGGTGGATAAATACCACAATAGAAACGTCGTTAATGGTAAAACTACCTAAACGCATCGCTTTTTGTGGCTCGCGAAGTTTTATTATATACGATTACTATATGGAGTGTGCAGTTAACTAAAACGCGGAATCAACGCCATAATATATAGGATCTGACTCTAGGTGTAGAATTTTGGGAGGACGTAAATTCTACATCATTGTGCATTCACATGACAGTAAAATTTATAGAATGTACACATATAAACGAATAAGTTCATCAAGAATATTTATTTAAAAAAATATGGATATAATATAAAAAACATAACGTACAAAAATAATTTTAAATACTGTAAAACATTAATTATAAATGAAATAAAATATATTTTATAACTATATGTAAGATAAACAAAAAACTCTAAACGATCTCATCGTGTTTCTGCTATCCTAATAATGCTGGGAACGAAATTCGGTTTTGCCAGACAAGGTTTTCCTAGTGCGCTAAAAACGAAACTGGTACCAGGAACATATGAAGGCAAAGAGAACTTTTGTTTTTCCTTAGAAGAGATTCAATATTAACAACTTTCGTTACAGTCAATAAGCTTCTAATGTCAAGACAATTCCTCTTGTTCTCTACGTTTAAATTCACTCTCTTTATTCTGGTTAGATCTTATTAATTCGAATATAAATAACACCACATAACCTAGAAAAAATTTGAGAGGTCAAAATTTCCTACCAAAGCGACATGTCACTCAAAGTCCTTACCACAATATTGAACATTCTTCTGCATTTGATAATCTACAACAGTCTGGACCATTACAACTCAATTTGTTAGTTGTTCGAGTTAAAATTTGACAGTAATAAACAAACTTCAAAATTTTGACGTTTATTAGAGTTAGAGCTACCAACATAGAATTATGGTCAACAGTACCAACATAAACTTTAATGTATTTAAAATAGATAAAATCTAAACGATCTCATCGCGTTTCTGCTATCCTAATGCTCGGAGAGAAATTCGGTTTTGCCAGATAAAATTTTCGTGATGAGCTCGAAACGAAACTGGTACCAGGAACATATGAAAGCGAAGAGAACTTTTGTTTTTCCTTCGAAGAGATTCAGTAATATTAACAGCTTTCCTTAAGGTAAATTAAATTCTTATGTCACCAAGACAATTCCTCTTGTCCTCTACGTTTAAATTCACTCTCTTTAACTGGGTTGCTTCTATTGATAATAAGTTAATATTCCTTCCTTCTCATGTTTTGCGTTTGGAACACTATTATTATGAAAACTGAAATTTCTTAAATGATAACAATCGTACTGCCTCAATTAGTTCTTGTGAAGTATCTGAAATAATTTAGTTAAAGATATTCTGGTTAGATCTTCTTATTAATTCGAAAATAAACAAAACCACATAACCTAAAAAAAATCTGAAAAGTCAAAATCTCCTCCCAAATCGACATGTCACTCAAAGTCTTTACTACAATATTGAACATTTTTCTGCATTTGATAATCTACAACAGTCTGGACCATTACAACTCAATTTGTTAGTTGTTCGAGTTAAAATTTGACAGTAATAAACAAACTTCAAAATTTTGACGTTTATTAGAGCTAGTGCTACCAACATAGAATTATGGTCAACAGTACCAACACAAACTTTAATGTATTTAAAATAGATAAAATCTAAACGATCTCATCGCGTTTCTGCTATCCTAATGCTCGCAGAGAAATTCGGTTTTGCCAGATAAAATTTTCGTGATGAGCTCGAAACGAAACTGGTACCAGGAACATATGAAAGCGAAGAGAACTTTTGTTTTTCCTTCGAAGAGATTCAGTAATATTAACAGCTTTCCTTAAGGTAAATTAAATTCTTATGTCACCAAGACAATTCCTCTTGTCCTCTACGTTTAAATTCACTCTCTTTAACTGGGTTGCTTCTATTGATAATAAGTTAATATTCCTTCCTTCTCATGTTTTGCGTTTGGAACACTATTATTATGAAAACTGAAATTTCTTAAATGATAACAATCGTACTGCCTCAATTAGTTCTTGTGAAGTATCTGAAATAATTTAGTTAAAGATATTCTGGTTAGATCTTCTTATTAATTCGAAAATAAACAAAACCACATAACCTAAAAAAAATCTGAAAAGTCAAAATTTCCTCCCAAATCGACATGTCACTCAAAGTCTTTACTACAATATTGAACATTTTTCTGCATTTGATAATCTACAACAGTCTGGACCATTACAACTCAATTTGTTAGTTGTTCGAGTTAAAATTTGACAGTAATAAACAAACTTCAAAATTTTGACGTTTATTAGAGCTAGTGCTACCAACATAGAATTATGGTCAACAGTACCAACACAAACTTTAATGTATTTAAAATAGATAAAATCTAAACGATCTCATCGCGTTTCTGCTATCCTAATGCTCGCAGAGAAATTCGGTTTTGCCAGATAAAATTTTCGTGATGAGCTCGAAACGAAACTGGTACCAGGAACATATGAAAGCGAAGAGAACTTTTGTTTTTCCTTCGAAGAGATTCAGTAATATTAACAACTTTCCTTAAGGTAAATTAACTTCTAATGTCACCAAGACAATTCCTCTTGTCCTCTACCTTTAAATTCACTCTCTTTAACTGAGTTGCTTCTATTGATAATAAGTTAATTTTCCTTCCTTCTCATGTTTTGCGTTTGGAACACTATTATTATAAAAACTGAAATTTCTTAAATGATAACAATCATACTGCCTCAGTTAGTTCTTGTGAAGTATCTAAATTAATTTAGTTGAAGGTATTCTGGTTAGATCTTCTTATTAATTTGAAAGTAAACAAAACCACATAACCTATAAAAAATCTGAGAGGTCAAAATTTCCTTCCAAATCGACATGTCACTCAAAGTCTTTACCACAATATTGAACATTCTTCTGCATTTGATAATCTACAACAGTCTGGACCATTTCAACTCAATTTCTTAGTTGTTCGAGTTAGAATTTGACAGTAATAAACAAACTTCAAAATTTTGACGTTTATTAGAGCTAGAGTTACCAACATATAATTATAGTCAATAGTACCAATACAAACTTTATTGTATTTAAAATACACAAAATCTAAACGATCTCATCGCGTTTCTGCTATCCTAATGCTCGGAGAGAAATTCGGTTTTGCCAGATAAAATTTTCGTGATGAGCTCGAAACGAAACTGGTACCAGGAACATATGAAAGCGAAGAGAACTTTTGTTTTTCCTTCGAAGAGATTCAGTAATATTAACAACTTTCCTTAAGGTAAATTAACTTCTAATGTCACCAAGACAATTCCTCTTGTCCTCTACCTTTAAATTCACTCTCTTTAACTGAGTTGCTTCTATTGATAATAAGTTAATTTTCCTTCCTTCTCATGTTTTGCGTTTGGAACACTATTATTATGAAAACTGAAATTTCTTAAATGATAACCATCGTACTGCCTCAGTTAGTTCTTGTGAAGTATCTAAAATAATTTAGTTAAAGGTATTCTGGTTAGATCCTCTTATTAATTCGAAAATAAACAAAACCACATAACCTAAAAAAAATCTGAAAAGTCAAAATTTCCTCCCAAATCGACATGTCACTCAAAGTCTTTACTACAATATTGAACATTTTTCTGCATTTGATAATCTACAACAGTCTGGACCATTACAACTCAATTTGTTAGTTGTTCGAGTTAAAATTTGACAGTAATAAACAAACTTCAAAATTTTGACGTTTATTAGAGCTAGTGCTACCAACATAGAATTATGGTCAACAGTACCAACACAAACTTTAATGTATTTAAAATAGATAAAATCTAAACGATCTCATCGCGTTTCTGCTATCCTAATGCTCGGAGAGAAATTCGGTTTTGCCAGATAAAATTTTCGTGATGAGCTCGAAACGAAACTGGTACCAGGAACATATGAAAGCGAAGAGAACTTTTGTTTTTCCTTCGAAGAGATTCAGTAATATTAACAACTTTCCTTAAGGTAAATTAACTTCTAATGTCACCAAGACAATTCCTCTTGTCCTCTACCTTTAAATTCACTCTCTTTAACTGAGTTGCTTCTATTGATAATAAGTTAATTTTCCTTCCTTCTCATGTTTTGCGTTTGGAACACTATTATTATAAAAACTGAAATTTCTTAAATGATAACAATCATACTGCCTCAGTTAGTTCTTGTGAAGTATCTAAATTAATTTAGTTGAAGGTATTCTGGTTAGATCTTCTTATTAATTTGAAAGTAAACAAAACCACATAACCTATAAAAAATCTGAGAGGTCAAAATTTCCTTCCAAATCGACATGTCACTCAAAGTCTTTACCACAATATTGAACATTCTTCTGCATTTGATAATCTACAACAGTCTGGACCATTTCAACTCAATTTCTTAGTTGTTCGAGTTAGAATTTGACAGTAATAAACAAACTTCAAAATTTTGACGTTTATTAGAGCTAGTGCTACCAACATAGAATTATGGTCAACAGTACCAACACAAACTTTAATGTATTTAAAATAGATAAAATCTAAACGATCTCATCGCGTTTCTGCTATCCTAATGCTCGGAGAGAAATTCGGTTTTGCCAGATAAAATTTTCGTGATGAGCTCGAAACGAAACTGGTACCAGGAACATATGAAAGCGAAGAGAACTTTTGTTTTTCCTTCGAAGAGATTCAGTATTAACAATTTTCCTTAAGGTAAATTAACTTCTAATGTCACCAAGACAATTGCTCTTGTTCTCTACGTCTAAATTGACTCTCTTTAACTGAGTTGCTTCTATTGATTATAAGTTAATATTCCTTCCTTCTCATGTTTTGCGTTTGGAACACTATTATTATGAAAACTGAAATTTCTTAAATGATAACAATCGTACTGCCTCAGTTAGTTCTTGTGAAGTATCTAAAATAATTTAGTTAAAGGTATTCTGGTTAGATCTTCTTATTAATTCGAAAATAAACAAAACCACATAACCTAAAAAAAATCTGAAAAGTCAAAATTTCCTCCCAAATCGACATGTCACTCAAAGTCTTTACTACAATATTGAACATTTTTCTGCATTTGATAATCTACAACAGTCTGGACCATTACAACTCAATTTGTTAGTTGTTCTAGTTAAAATTTGACAGTAATAAACAAACTTCAAAATTTTGACGTTTATTAGAGCTAGTGCTACCAACATAGGATTATGGTCAACAGTACCAACACAAACTTTAATGTATTTAAAATAGATAAAATCTAAACGATCTCATCGCGTTTCTGCTATCCTAATGCTCGGAGAGAAATTCGGTTTTGCCAGATAAAATTTTCGTGATGAGCTCGAAACGAAACTGGTACCAGGAACATATGAAAGCGAAGAGAACTTTTGTTTTTCCTTCGAAGAGATTCAGTAATATTAACAACTTTCCTTAAGGTAAATTAACTTCTAATGTCACCAAGACAATTCCTCTTGTCCTCTACCTTTAAATTCACTCTCTTTAACTGAGTTGCTTCTATTGATAATAAGTTAATTTTCCTTCCTTCTCATGTTTTGCGTTTGGAACACTATTATTATAAAAACTGAAATTTCTTAAATGATAACAATCATACTGCCTCAGTTAGTTCTTGTGAAGTATCTAAATTAATTTAGTTGAAGGTATTCTGGTTAGATCTTCTTATTAATTTGAAAGTAAACAAAACCACATAACCTATAAAAAATCTGAGAGGTCAAAATTTCCTTCCAAATCGACATGTCACTCAAAGTCTTTACCACAATATTGAACATTCTTCTGCATTTGATAATCTACAACAGTCTGGACCATTTCAACTCAATTTCTTAGTTGTTCGAGTTAGAATTTGACAGTAATAAACAAACTTCAAAATTTTGACGTTTATTAGAGCTAGAGTTACCAACATATAATTATAGTCAATAGTACCAATACAAACTTTATTGTATTTAAAATACACAAAATCTAAACGATCTCATCGCGTTTCTGCTATCCTAATGCTCGGAGAGAAATTCGGTTTTGCCAGATAAAATTTTCGTGATGAGCTCGAAACGAAACTGGTACCAGGAACATATGAAAGCGAAGAGAACTTTTGTTTTTCCTTCGAAGAGATTCAGTAATATTAACAACTTTCCTTAAGGTAAATTAACTTCTAATGTCACCAAGACAATTCCTCTTGTCCTCTACCTTTAAATTCACTCTCTTTAACTGAGTTGCTTCTATTGATAATAAGTTAATTTTCCTTCCTTCTCATGTTTTGCGTTTGGAACACTATTATTATGAAAACTGAAATTTCTTAAATGATAACCATCGTACTGCCTCAATTAGTTCTTGTGAAGTATCTAAAATAATTTAGTTAAAGGTATTCTGGTTAGATCCTCTTATTAATTCGAAAATAAACAAAACCACATAACCTAAAAAAAATCTGAAAAGTCAAAATTTCCTCCCAAATCGACATGTCACTCAAAGTCTTTACTACAATATTGAACATTTTTCTGCATTTGATAATCTACAACAGTCTGGACCATTACAACTCAATTTGTTAGTTGTTCGAGTTAAAATTTGACAGTAATAAACAAACTTCAAAATTTTGACGTTTATTAGAGCTAGAGCTACCAACATAGAATTATGGTCAACAGTACCAACACAAACTTTAATGTATTTAAAATAGATAAAATCTAAACGATCTCATCGCGTTTCTGCTATCCTAATGCTCGGAGAGAAATTCGGTTTTGCCAGATAAAATTTTCGTGATGAGCTCGAAACGAAACTGGTACCAGGAACATATGAAAGCGAAGAGAACTTTTGTTTTTCCTTCGAAGAGATTCAGTATTAACAATTTTCCTTAAGGTAAATTAACTTCTAATGTCACCAAGACAATTGCTCTTGTTCTCTACGTCTAAATTGACTCTCTTTAACTGAGTTGCTTCTATTGATTATAAGTTAATATTCCTTCCTTCTCATGTTTTGCGTTTGGAACACTATTATTATGAAAACTGAAATTTCTTAAATGATAACAATCGTACTGCCTCAGTTAGTTCTTGTGAAGTATCTAAAATAATTTAGTTAAAGGTATTCTGGTTAGATCCTCTTATCAATTCGAAAATAAACAAAACCACATAACCTAAAAAAAATCTGAAAAGTCAAAATTTCCTCCCAAATCGACATGTCACTCAAAGTCTTTACTACAATATTGAACATTTTTCTGCATTTGATAATCTACAACAGTCTGGACCATTACAACTCAATTTGTTAGTTGTTCTAGTTAAAATTTGACAGTAATAAACAAACTTCAAAATTTTGACGTTTATTAGAGCTAGTGCTACCAACATAGGATTATGGTCAACAGTACCAACACAAACTTTAATGTATTTAAAATAGATAAAATCTAAACGATCTCATCGCGTTTCTGCTATCCTAATGCTCGGAGAGAAATTCGGTTTTGCCAGATAAAATTTTCGTGATGAGCTCGAAACGAAACTGGTACCAGGAACATATGAAAGCGAAGAGAACTTTTGTTTTTCCTTCGAAGAGATTCAGTAATATTAACAACTTTCCTTAAGGTAAATTAACTTCTAATGTCACCAAGACAATTCCTCTTGTCCTCTACCTTTAAATTCACTCTCTTTAACTGAGTTGCTTCTATTGATAATAAGTTAATTTTCCTTCCTTCTCATGTTTTGCGTTTGGAACACTATTATTATAAAAACTGAAATTTCTTAAATGATAACAATCATACTGCCTCAGTTAGTTCTTGTGAAGTATCTAAATTAATTTAGTTGAAGGTATTCTGGTTAGATCTTCTTATTAATTTGAAAGTAAACAAAACCACATAACCTATAAAAAATCTGAGAGGTCAAAATTTCCTTCCAAATCGACATGTCACTCAAAGTCTTTACCACAATATTGAACATTCTTCTGCATTTGATAATCTACAACAGTCTGGACCATTTCAACTCAATTTCTTAGTTGTTCGAGTTAGAATTTGACAGTAATAAACAAACTTCAAAATTTTGACGTTTATTAGAGCTAGAGTTACCAACATATAATTATAGTCAATAGTACCAATACAAACTTTATTGTATTTAAAATACACAAAATCTAAACGATCTCATCGCGTTTCTGCTATCCTAATGCTCGGAGAGAAATTCGGTTTTGCCAGATAAAATTTTCGTGATGAGCTCGAAACGAAACTGGTACCAGGAACATATGAAAGCGAAGAGAACTTTTGTTTTTCCTTCGAAGAGATTCAGTAATATTAACAACTTTCCTTAAGGTAAATTAACTTCTAATGTCACCAAGACAATTCCTCTTGTCCTCTACCTTTAAATTCACTCTCTTTAACTGAGTTGCTTCTATTGATAATAAGTTAATTTTCCTTCCTTCTCATGTTTTGCGTTTGGAACACTATTATTATGAAAACTGAAATTTCTTAAATGATAACCATCGTACTGCCTCAATTAGTTCTTGTGAAGTATCTAAAATAATTTAGTTAAAGGTATTCTGGTTAGATCCTCTTATTAATTCGAAAATAAACAAAACCACATAACCTAAAAAAAATCTGAAAAGTCAAAATTTCCTCCCAAATCGACATGTCACTCAAAGTCTTTACTACAATATTGAACATTTTTCTGCATTTGATAATCTACAACAGTCTGGACCATTACAACTCAATTTGTTAGTTGTTCGAGTTAAAATTTGACAGTAATAAACAAACTTCAAAATTTTGACGTTTATTAGAGCTAGTGCTACCAACATAGAATTATGGTCAACAGTACCAACACAAACTTTAATGTATTTAAAATAGATAAAATCTAAACGATCTCATCGCGTTTCTGCTATCCTAATGCTCGGAGAGAAATTCGGTTTTGCCAGATAAAATTTTCGTGATGAGCTCGAAACGAAACTGGTACCAGGAACATATGAAAGCGAAGAGAACTTTTGTTTTTCCTTCGAAGAGATTCAGTAATATTAACAACTTTCCTTAAGGTAAATTAACTTCTAATGTCACCAAGACAATTCCTCTTGTCCTCTACCTTTAAATTCACTCTCTTTAACTGAGTTGCTTCTATTGATAATAAGTTAATTTTCCTTCCTTCTCATGTTTTGCGTTTGGAACACTATTATTATAAAAACTGAAATTTCTTAAATGATAACAATCATACTGCCTCAGTTAGTTCTTGTGAAGTATCTAAATTAATTTAGTTGAAGGTATTCTGGTTAGATCTTCTTATTAATTTGAAAGTAAACAAAACCACATAACCTATAAAAAATCTGAGAGGTCAAAATTTCCTTCCAAATCGACATGTCACTCAAAGTCTTTACCACAATATTGAACATTCTTCTGCATTTGATAATCTACAACAGTCTGGACCATTTCAACTCAATTTCTTAGTTGTTCGAGTTAGAATTTGACAGTAATAAACAAACTTCAAAATTTTGACGTTTATTAGAGCTAGTGCTACCAACATAGAATTATGGTCAACAGTACCAACACAAACTTTAATGTATTTAAAATAGATAAAATCTAAACGATCTCATCGCGTTTCTGCTATCCTAATGCTCGGAGAGAAATTCGGTTTTGCCAGATAAAATTTTCGTGATGAGCTCGAAACGAAACTGGTACCAGGAACATATGAAAGCGAAGAGAACTTTTGTTTTTCCTTCGAAGAGATTCAGTATTAACAATTTTCCTTAAGGTAAATTAACTTCTAATGTCACCAAGACAATTGCTCTTGTTCTCTACGTCTAAATTGACTCTCTTTAACTGAGTTGCTTCTATTGATTATAAGTTAATATTCCTTCCTTCTCATGTTTTGCGTTTGGAACACTATTATTATGAAAACTGAAATTTCTTAAATGATAACAATCGTACTGCCTCAGTTAGTTCTTGTGAAGTATCTAAAATAATTTAGTTAAAGGTATTCTGGTTAGATCCTCTTATCAATTCGAAAATAAACAAAACCACATAACCTAAAAAAAATCTGAAAAGTCAAAATTTCCTCCCAAATCGACATGTCACTCAAAGTCTTTACTACAATATTGAACATTTTTCTGCATTTGATAATCTACAACAGTCTGGACCATTACAACTCAATTTGTTAGTTGTTCGAGTTAAAATTTGACAGTAATAAACAAACTTCAAAATTTTGACGTTTATTAGAGCTAGTGCTACCAACATAGGATTATGGTCAACAGTACCAACACAAACTTTAATGTATTTAAAATAGATAAAATCTAAACGATCTCATCGCGTTTCTGCTATCCTAATGCTCGGAGAGAAATTCGGTTTTGCCAGATAAAATTTTCGTGATGAGCTCGAAACGAAACTGGTACCAGGAACATATGAAAGCGAAGAGAACTTTTGTTTTTCCTTCGAAGAGATTCAGTAATATTAACAACTTTCCTTAAGGTAAATTAACTTCTAATGTCACCAAGACAATTCCTCTTGTCCTCTACCTTTAAATTCACTCTCTTTAACTGAGTTGCTTCTATTGATAATAAGTTAATTTTCCTTCCTTCTCATGTTTTGCGTTTGGAACACTATTATTATAAAAACTGAAATTTCTTAAATGATAACAATCATACTGCCTCAGTTAGTTCTTGTGAAGTATCTAAATTAATTTAGTTGAAGGTATTCTGGTTAGATCTTCTTATTAATTTGAAAGTAAACAAAACCACATAACCTATAAAAAATCTGAGAGGTCAAAATTTCCTTCCAAATCGACATGTCACTCAAAGTCTTTACCACAATATTGAACATTCTTCTGCATTTGATAATCTACAACAGTCTGGACCATTTCAACTCAATTTCTTAGTTGTTCGAGTTAGAATTTGACAGTAATAAACAAACTTCAAAATTTTGACGTTTATTAGAGCTAGAGTTACCAACATATAATTATAGTCAATAGTACCAATACAAACTTTATTGTATTTAAAATACACAAAATCTAAACGATCTCATCGCGTTTCTGCTATCCTAATGCTCGGAGAGAAATTCGGTTTTGCCAGATAAAATTTTCGTGATGAGCTCGAAACGAAACTGGTACCAGGAACATATGAAAGCGAAGAGAACTTTTGTTTTTCCTTCGAAGAGATTCAGTAATATTAACAACTTTCCTTAAGGTAAATTAACTTCTAATGTCACCAAGACAATTCCTCTTGTCCTCTACCTTTAAATTCACTCTCTTTAACTGAGTTGCTTCTATTGATAATAAGTTAATTTTCCTTCCTTCTCATGTTTTGCGTTTGGAACACTATTATTATGAAAACTGAAATTTCTTAAATGATAACCATCGTACTGCCTCAATTAGTTCTTGTGAAGTATCTAAAATAATTTAGTTAAAGGTATTCTGGTTAGATCCTCTTATTAATTCGAAAATAAACAAAACCACATAACCTAAAAAAAATCTGAAAAGTCAAAATTTCCTCCCAAATCGACATGTCACTCAAAGTCTTTACTACAATATTGAACATTTTTCTGCATTTGATAATCTACAACAGTCTGGACCATTACAACTCAATTTGTTAGTTGTTCGAGTTAAAATTTGACAGTAATAAACAAACTTCAAAATTTTGACGTTTATTAGAGCTAGTGCTACCAACATAGAATTATGGTCAACAGTACCAACACAAACTTTAATGTATTTAAAATAGATAAAATCTAAACGATCTCATCGCGTTTCTGCTATCCTAATGCTCGGAGAGAAATTCGGTTTTGCCAGATAAAATTTTCGTGATGAGCTCGAAACGAAACTGGTACCAGGAACATATGAAAGCGAAGAGAACTTTTGTTTTTCCTTCGAAGAGATTCAGTATTAACAATTTTCCTTAAGGTAAATTAACTTCTAATGTCACCAAGACAATTGCTCTTGTTCTCTACGTCTAAATTGACTCTCTTTAACTGAGTTGCTTCTATTGATTATAAGTTAATATTCCTTCCTTCTCATGTTTTGCGTTTGGAACACTATTATTATGAAAACTGAAATTTCTTAAATGATAACAATCGTACTGCCTCAGTTAGTTCTTGTGAAGTATCTAAAATAATTTAGTTAAAGGTATTCTGGTTAGATCCTCTTATCAATTCGAAAATAAACAAAACCACATAACCTAAAAAAAATCTGAAAAGTCAAAATTTCCTCCCAAATCGACATGTCACTCAAAGTCTTTACTACAATATTGAACATTTTTCTGCATTTGATAATCTACAACAGTCTGGACCATTACAACTCAATTTGTTAGTTGTTCGAGTTAAAATTTGACAGTAATAAACAAACTTCAAAATTTTGACGTTTATTAGAGCTAGTGCTACCAACATAGGATTATGGTCAACAGTACCAACACAAACTTTAATGTATTTAAAATAGATAAAATCAAACGATCTCATCGCGTTTCTGCTATCCTAATGCTCGGAGAGAAATTCGGTTTTGCCAGATAAAATTTTCGTGATGAGCTCGAAACGAAACTGGTACCAGGAACATATGAAAGCGAAGAGAACTTTTGTTTTTCCTTCGAAGAGATTCAGTAATATTAACAACTTTCCTTAAGGTAAATTAACTTCTAATGTCACCAAGACAATTCCTCTTGTCCTCTACCTTTAAATTCACTCTCTTTAACTGAGTTGCTTCTATTGATAATAAGTTAATTTTCCTTCCTTCTCATGTTTTGCGTTTGGAACACTATTATTATAAAAACTGAAATTTCTTAAATGATAACAATCATACTGCCTCAGTTAGTTCTTGTGAAGTATCTAAATTAATTTAGTTGAAGGTATTCTGGTTAGATCTTCTTATTAATTTGAAAGTAAACAAAACCACATAACCTATAAAAAATCTGAGAGGTCAAAATTTCCTTCCAAATCGACATGTCACTCAAAGTCTTTACCACAATATTGAACATTCTTCTGCATTTGATAATCTACAACAGTCTGGACCATTTCAACTCAATTTTCTTAGTTGTTCGAGTTAGAATTTGACAGTAATAAACAAACTTCAAAATTTTGACGTTTATTAGAGCTAGAGTTACCAACATATAATTATAGTCAATAGTACCAATACAAACTTTATTGTATTTAAAATACACAAAATCTAAACGATCTCATCGCGTTTCTGCTATCCTAATGCTCGGAGAGAAATTCGGTTTTGCCAGATAAAATTTTCGTGATGAGCTCGAAACGAAACTGGTACCAGGAACATATGAAAGCGAAGAGAACTTTTGTTTTTCCTTCGAAGAGATTCAGTAATATTAACAACTTTCCTTAAGGTAAATTAACTTCTAATGTCACCAAGACAATTCCTCTTGTCCTCTACCTTTAAATTCACTCTCTTTAACTGAGTTGCTTCTATTGATAATAAGTTAATTTTCCTTCCTTCTCATGTTTTGCGTTTGGAACACTATTATTATGAAAACTGAAATTTCTTAAATGATAACCATCGTACTGCCTCAATTAGTTCTTGTGAAGTATCTAAAATAATTTAGTTAAAGGTATTCTGGTTAGATCCTCTTATTAATTCGAAAATAAACAAAACCACATAACCTAAAAAAAATCTGAAAAGTCAAAATTTCCTCCCAAATCGACATGTCACTCAAAGTCTTTACTACAATATTGAACATTTTTCTGCATTTGATAATCTACAACAGTCTGGACCATTACAACTCAATTTGTTAGTTGTTCGAGTTAAAATTTGACAGTAATAAACAAACTTCAAAATTTTGACGTTTATTAGAGCTAGTGCTACCAACATAGAATTATGGTCAACAGTACCAACACAAACTTTAATGTATTTAAAATAGATAAAATCTAAACGATCTCATCGCGTTTCTGCTATCCTAATGCTCGGAGAGAAATTCGGTTTTGCCAGATAAAATTTTCGTGATGAGCTCGAAACGAAACTGGTACCAGGAACATATGAAAGCGAAGAGAACTTTTGTTTTTCCTTCGAAGAGATTCAGTATTAACAATTTTCCTTAAGGTAAATTAACTTCTAATGTCACCAAGACAATTGCTCTTGTTCTCTACGTCTAAATTGACTCTCTTTAACTGAGTTGCTTCTATTGATTATAAGTTAATATTCCTTCCTTCTCATGTTTTGCGTTTGGAACACTATTATTATGAAAACTGAAATTTCTTAAATGATAACAATCGTACTGCCTCAGTTAGTTCTTGTGAAGTATCTAAAATAATTTAGTTAAAGGTATTCTGGTTAGATCCTCTTATCAATTCGAAAATAAACAAAACCACATAACCTAAAAAAAATCTGAAAAGTCAAAATTTCCTCCCAAATCGACATGTCACTCAAAGTCTTTACTACAATATTGAACATTTTTCTGCATTTGATAATCTACAACAGTCTGGACCATTACAACTCAATTTGTTAGTTGTTCTAGTTAAAATTTGACAGTAATAAACAAACTTCAAAATTTTGACGTTTATTAGAGCTAGTGCTACCAACATAGGATTATGGTCAACAGTACCAACACAAACTTTAATGTATTTAAAATAGATAAAATCTAAACGATCTCATCGCGTTTCTGCTATCCTAATGCTCGGAGAGAAATTCGGTTTTGCCAGATAAAATTTTCGTGATGAGCTCGAAACGAAACTGGTACCAGGAACATATGAAAGCGAAGAGAACTTTTGTTTTTCCTTCGAAGAGATTCAGTATTAACAATTTTCCTTAAGGTAAATTAACTTCTAATGTCACCAAGACAATTGCTCTTGTTCTCTACGTCTAAATTGACTCTCTTTAACTGAGTTGCTTCTATTGATTATAAGTTAATATTCCTTCCTTCTCATGTTTTGCGTTTGGAACACTATTATTATGAAAACTGAAATTTCTTAAATGATAACAATCGTACTGCCTCAGTTAGTTCTTGTGAAGTATCTAAAATAATTTAGTTAAAGGTATTCTGGTTAGATCCTCTTATCAATTCGAAAATAAACAAAACCACATAACCTAAAAAAAATCTGAAAAGTCAAAATTTCCTCCCAAATCGACATGTCACTCAAAGTCTTTACTACAATATTGAACATTTTTCTGCATTTGATAATCTACAACAGTCTGGACCATTACAACTCAATTTGTTAGTTGTTCTAGTTAAAATTTGACAGTAATAAACAAACTTCAAAATTTTGACGTTTATTAGAGCTAGTGCTACCAACATAGGATTATGGTCAACAGTACCAACACAAACTTTAATGTATTTAAAATAGATAAAATCTAAACGATCTCATCGCGTTTCTGCTATCCTAATGCTCGGAGAGAAATTCGGTTTTGCCAGATAAAATTTTCGTGATGAGCTCGAAACGAAACTGGTACCAGGAACATATGAAAGCGAAGAGAACTTTTGTTTTTCCTTCGAAGAGATTCAGTAATATTAACAACTTTCCTTAAGGTAAATTAACTTCTAATGTCACCAAGACAATTCCTCTTGTCCTCTACCTTTAAATTCACTCTCTTTAACTGAGTTGCTTCTATTGATAATAAGTTAATTTTCCTTCCTTCTCATGTTTTGCGTTTGGAACACTATTATTATAAAAACTGAAATTTCTTAAATGATAACAATCATACTGCCTCAGTTAGTTCTTGTGAAGTATCTAAATTAATTTAGTTGAAGGTATTCTGGTTAGATCTTCTTATTAATTTGAAAGTAAACAAAACCACATAACCTATAAAAAATCTGAGAGGTCAAAATTTCCTTCCAAATCGACATGTCACTCAAAGTCTTTACCACAATATTGAACATTCTTCTGCATTTGATAATCTACAACAGTCTGGACCATTTCAACTCAATTTCTTAGTTGTTCGAGTTAGAATTTGACAGTAATAAACAAACTTCAAAATTTTGACGTTTATTAGAGCTAGAGTTACCAACATATAATTATAGTCAATAGTACCAATACAAACTTTATTGTATTTAAAATACACAAAATCTAAACGATCTCATCGCGTTTCTGCTATCCTAATGCTCGGAGAGAAATTCGGTTTTGCCAGATAAAATTTTCGTGATGAGCTCGAAACGAAACTGGTACCAGGAACATATGAAAGCGAAGAGAACTTTTGTTTTTCCTTCGAAGAGATTCAGTAATATTAACAACTTTCCTTAAGGTAAATTAACTTCTAATGTCACCAAGACAATTCCTCTTGTCCTCTACCTTTAAATTCACTCTCTTTAACTGAGTTGCTTCTATTGATAATAAGTTAATTTTCCTTCCTTCTCATGTTTTGCGTTTGGAACACTATTATTATGAAAACTGAAATTTCTTAAATGATAACCATCGTACTGCCTCAATTAGTTCTTGTGAAGTATCTAAAATAATTTAGTTAAAGGTATTCTGGTTAGATCCTCTTATTAATTCGAAAATAAACAAAACCACATAACCTAAAAAAAATCTGAAAAGTCAAAATTTCCTCCCAAATCGACATGTCACTCAAAGTCTTTACTACAATATTGAACATTTTTCTGCATTTGATAATCTACAACAGTCTGGACCATTACAACTCAATTTGTTAGTTGTTCGAGTTAAAATTTGACAGTAATAAACAAACTTCAAAATTTTGACGTTTATTAGAGCTAGTGCTACCAACATAGAATTATGGTCAACAGTACCAACACAAACTTTAATGTATTTAAAATAGATAAAATCTAAACGATCTCATCGCGTTTCTGCTATCCTAATGCTCGGAGAGAAATTCGGTTTTGCCAGATAAAATTTTCGTGATGAGCTCGAAACGAAACTGGTACCAGGAACATATGAAAGCGAAGAGAACTTTTGTTTTTCCTTCGAAGAGATTCAGTATTAACAATTTTCCTTAAGGTAAATTAACTTCTAATGTCACCAAGACAATTGCTCTTGTTCTCTACGTCTAAATTGACTCTCTTTAACTGAGTTGCTTCTATTGATTATAAGTTAATATTCCTTCCTTCTCATGTTTTGCGTTTGGAACACTATTATTATGAAAACTGAAATTTCTTAAATGATAACAATCGTACTGCCTCAGTTAGTTCTTGTGAAGTATCTAAAATAATTTAGTTAAAGGTATTCTGGTTAGATCCTCTTATCAATTCGAAAATAAACAAAACCACATAACCTAAAAAAAATCTGAAAAGTCAAAATTTCCTCCCAAATCGACATGTCACTCAAAGTCTTTACTACAATATTGAACATTTTTCTGCATTTGATAATCTACAACAGTCTGGACCATTACAACTCAATTTGTTAGTTGTTCTAGTTAAAATTTGACAGTAATAAACAAACTTCAAAATTTTGACGTTTATTAGAGCTAGTGCTACCAACATAGGATTATGGTCAACAGTACCAACACAAACTTTAATGTATTTAAAATAGATAAAATCTAAACGATCTCATCGCGTTTCTGCTATCCTAATGCTCGGAGAGAAATTCGGTTTTGCCAGATAAAATTTTCGTGATGAGCTCGAAACGAAACTGGTACCAGGAACATATGAAAGCGAAGAGAACTTTTGTTTTTCCTTCGAAGAGATTCAGTAATATTAACAACTTTCCTTAAGGTAAATTAACTTCTAATGTCACCAAGACAATTCCTCTTGTCCTCTACCTTTAAATTCACTCTCTTTAACTGAGTTGCTTCTATTGATAATAAGTTAATTTTCCTTCCTTCTCATGTTTTGCGTTTGGAACACTATTATTATAAAAACTGAAATTTCTTAAATGATAACAATCATACTGCCTCAGTTAGTTCTTGTGAAGTATCTAAATTAATTTAGTTGAAGGTATTCTGGTTAGATCTTCTTATTAATTTGAAAGTAAACAAAACCACATAACCTATAAAAAATCTGAGAGGTCAAAATTTCCTTCCAAATCGACATGTCACTCAAAGTCTTTACCACAATATTGAACATTCTTCTGCATTTGATAATCTACAACAGTCTGGACCATTTCAACTCAATTTCTTAGTTGTTCGAGTTAGAATTTGACAGTAATAAACAAACTTCAAAATTTTGACGTTTATTAGAGCTAGAGTTACCAACATATAATTATAGTCAATAGTACCAATACAAACTTTATTGTATTTAAAATACACAAAATCTAAACGATCTCATCGCGTTTCTGCTATCCTAATGCTCGGAGAGAAATTCGGTTTTGCCAGATAAAATTTTCGTGATGAGCTCGAAACGAAACTGGTACCAGGAACATATGAAAGCGAAGAGAACTTTTGTTTTTCCTTCGAAGAGATTCAGTAATATTAACAACTTTCCTTAAGGTAAATTAACTTCTAATGTCACCAAGACAATTCCTCTTGTCCTCTACCTTTAAATTCACTCTCTTTAACTGAGTTGCTTCTATTGATAATAAGTTAATTTTCCTTCCTTCTCATGTTTTGCGTTTGGAACACTATTATTATGAAAACTGAAATTTCTTAAATGATAACCATCGTACTGCCTCAATTAGTTCTTGTGAAGTATCTAAAATAATTTAGTTAAAGGTATTCTGGTTAGATCCTCTTATTAATTCGAAAATAAACAAAACCACATAACCTAAAAAAAATCTGAAAAGTCAAAATTTCCTCCCAAATCGACATGTCACTCAAAGTCTTTACTACAATATTGAACATTTTTCTGCATTTGATAATCTACAACAGTCTGGACCATTACAACTCAATTTGTTAGTTGTTCGAGTTAAAATTTGACAGTAATAAACAAACTTCAAAATTTTGACGTTTATTAGAGCTAGTGCTACCAACATAGAATTATGGTCAACAGTACCAACACAAACTTTAATGTATTTAAAATAGATAAAATCTAAACGATCTCATCGCGTTTCTGCTATCCTAATGCTCGGAGAGAAATTCGGTTTTGCCAGATAAAATTTTCGTGATGAGCTCGAAACGAAACTGGTACCAGGAACATATGAAAGCGAAGAGAACTTTTGTTTTTCCTTCGAAGAGATTCAGTATTAACAATTTTCCTTAAGGTAAATTAACTTCTAATGTCACCAAGACAATTGCTCTTGTTCTCTACGTCTAAATTGACTCTCTTTAACTGAGTTGCTTCTATTGATTATAAGTTAATATTCCTTCCTTCTCATGTTTTGCGTTTGGAACACTATTATTATGAAAACTGAAATTTCTTAAATGATAACAATCGTACTGCCTCAGTTAGTTCTTGTGAAGTATCTAAAATAATTTAGTTAAAGGTATTCTGGTTAGATCCTCTTATCAATTCGAAAATAAACAAAACCACATAACCTAAAAAAAATCTGAAAAGTCAAAATTTCCTCCCAAATCGACATGTCACTCAAAGTCTTTACTACAATATTGAACATTTTTCTGCATTTGATAATCTACAACAGTCTGGACCATTACAACTCAATTTGTTAGTTGTTCTAGTTAAAATTTGACAGTAATAAACAAACTTCAAAATTTTGACGTTTATTAGAGCTAGTGCTACCAACATAGGATTATGGTCAACAGTACCAACACAAACTTTAATGTATTTAAAATAGATAAAATCTAAACGATCTCATCGCGTTTCTGCTATCCTAATGCTCGGAGAGAAATTCGGTTTTGCCAGATAAAATTTTCGTGATGAGCTCGAAACGAAACTGGTACCAGGAACATATGAAAGCGAAGAGAACTTTTGTTTTTCCTTCGAAGAGATTCAGTATTAACAACTTTCCTTAAGGTAAATTAACTTCTAATGTCACCAAGACAATTGCTCTTGTTCTCTACGTCTAAATTCACTCTCTTTAACTGAGTTGCTTCTTTTGATAATAAGTTAATTTTCCTTGCTTCTCATGTTTTGCGTTTGGAACACTATTATTATAAAAACAGAAATTTCTTAAATTAAATCGATCGTACAGCTTCAGTTAGTTCTTGTGAAGTATCTAAATTAACTTAGTTGAAAGTATTCTGGTTAGATCTTCTTATTAATTCGAAAATAAACAAAACCACATAACCTAAAAAAAATCTGAAAAGTCAAAATTTCCTCCCAAATCGACATGTCACTCAAAGTCTTTACTACAATATTGAACATTTTTCTGCATTTGATAATCTACAACAGTCTGGACCATTACAACTCAATTTGTTAGTTGTTCGAGTTAAAATTTGACAGTAATAAACAAACTTCAAAATTTTGACGTTTATTAGAGCTAGAGCTACCAACATAGAATTATGGTCAACAGTACCAACACAAACTTTAATGTATTTAAAATAGATAAAATCTAAACGATCTCATCGCGTTTCTGCTATCCTAATGCTCGGAGAGAAATTCGGTTTTGCCAGATAAAATTTTCGTGATGAGCTCGAAACGAAACTGGTACCAGGAACATATGAAAGCGAAGAGAACTTTTGTTTTTTCTTCGAAGAGATTCAGTATTAACAATTTTCCTTAAGGTAAATTAACTTCTAATGTCACCAAGACAATTGCTCTTGTTCTTTACGTCTAAATTCACTCTCTTTAACTGAGTTGCTTCTTTTGATAATAAGTTAATTTTCCTTCCTTCTCATGTTTTGCGTTTGGAACACTATCATTATGAAAACTGGAATTTCTTAAGTGAAATCAATCGTACTGCCTCAGTTAGTTCTTGTGAAGTAACTAAATTAACTTAGATGAAGGTATTCTGGTTAGATCTTGTTAATTTGAATATAAACAAAATCACATAACCTAGAAAAAATCTGAGAGGTAAAAATTTCCTTGTAAATCGACATGCCACTTAAAGTATTTACCACAATATTAAACATTCTTCTGCATTTGATAATCTACAACAGTCTGGACCATTACAACTCAATTTGTTAGTTGTTCGAGTTAAAATTTGACAATAATAAACAAACTTCAAAATTTTGACGTTTATTGTAGCTTGTTACCAACATAGAATTATAGTCAATAGTACCAACACAAACTTTATTGTATTTAAAATAGACAAAATCTAAACGATCTCATCGCGTTTCTGCTATCCTAATGCTCGGAGAGAAATTCGGTTTTGCCAGATAAAATTTTCGTGATGAGCTCGAAACGAAACTGGTACCAGGAACATATGAAAGCGAAGAAAACTTTTGTTTTTCCTTCGAAGAGATTCAGTAATATTAACAACTTTCCTTAAGGTAAATTAACTTCTAATGTCACCAAGACAATTCCTCTTGTCCTCTACCTTTAAATTCACTCTCTTTAACTGAGTTGCTTCTATTGATAATAAGTTAATTTTCCTTCCTTCTCATGTTTTGCGTTTGGAACACTATTATTATGAAAACTGAAATTTCTTAAATGATAACAATCGTACTGCCTCAATTAGTTCTTGTAAAGTATCTAAAATAATTTAGTTAAAGATATTCTGGTTAGATCTTCTTATTAATTCGAAAATAAACAAAACCACATAACCTAAAAAAAATCTGAAAAGTCAAAATTTCCTCCCAAATCGACATGTCACTCAAAGTCTTTACTACAATATTGAACATTTTTCTGCATTTGATAATCTACAACAGTCTGGACCATTACAACTCAATTTGTTAGTTGTTCGAGTTAAAATTTGACAGTAATAAACAAACTTCAAAATTTTGACGTTTATTAGAGCTAGTGCTACCAACATAGAATTATGGTCAACAGTACCAACACAAACTTTAATGTATTTAAAATAGATAAAATCTAAACGATCTCATCGCGTTTCTGCTACCCTAATGCTTGGAGAGAAATTCGGTTTTGCCAGATAAAATTTTCGTGATGCGCTAAAAACGAAGCTGGTACCAGGATCATATGAAGGCGAAGAGAACTGTTGTTTATACTTCCGTTAGAGCAAATTAACTTCAAATGTCACCAAGACAATCCCTCTTGTTCTCTACGTTTAAAATCACTCTCTTTAACTGAGTTTATTTAGAAAAAAGAAATTGATATCACATCTGGACGTGCCTGTGGATGTTCATAATAGGTTTCACGTTTGAACATTCCGCAGTTTCTTTATAAAAGTTACCACAAAAACAGCAATTTTTCACCAATTACTTCGCTCGCCTAATAATAAATAATACTATTCCAGTTACACTTTTATCAATGATTAAAGAAGTTAGGGCCAATAATTGTTGAAAACTGACCACTAATTTCTTAATTTTGTTTCCGCGAATATTTGTGCTAGATGCATGATCCGGATTCTGTCGATATGTCAACAGACACTTCGGTTAAGTTGACCTTTCGATTTAACAATTCGGATTTCCCTCGAAGTCTAAAATTCCTGATAAGGACTAACGCGGGGTCAAGGCGATAGTCATCGAATTTGAAACAGTGGAAACCTTTCACTGTTCACAGACAAGACGTTCTCCTTGTCAGGTGAGGTTTAACAGTTTGTTAAATTCTTCTGTGTTTTGATCAGCAACGGGATATTTATTGAATACGAGCGCCAAGTTGTTCAGTCAAACTCGCCAAGTTGTTCAGTTAGGTCCGTTCATAACATGATGGTGAAATCCGGTAGTGTGGTTTTGGCCTTAGTTGCCCTCATCGTAGGTTAGTAACAAACTCACTACCTCTTACATATTATAACAATATTACCCGTTTAGATATTTTGTTTGTAATTGTAATCATATTGTTACTTAATTTCATACAATTCTGTCTAGCCACCAACAATGCAGAAGGGTAGTTGTTTAGCTTTAGTGTGTATTGACACATTAGATTCTTTAAATGAGGGAAAGAATCTTGTTTGGTTAAATTCTAGGAGATTGGAAATCTTGTAAGTTCAGAATCAAAATGTGATTCCACATATTTTGTCTATGTTTCTTAATAAAATTGTGAAGAGAGAAATTATTTACTTTTAAGGGAGGGAAAGATGCGATAAAAGTGAGCTACAGCGTTTTCACATCCACAAACTGAATACTCAAAATAAGAATCTTCTTAAACTTATCGTTTGTTATTAGAATTGTCTTCTTAGTTATAAAACCTTAAAAATAAGCTTACACGTAAATTAGTAAAGCATGCCGAATTTGGAGGTGTTCGAATCTATTGAGTCATCATGATGATTTATTTGTACTTTGAAAGGTCGCATCTCTGAAGAAATTAAGCAAATACTGAAATACGAAATTTATTTATGTCTAGAATCCGGAGATGATGTCATCACAAAGAGTCAAGGCTGGCTGGTCGTATTGTTTATTTCATTATAATATTTTAATAATGCAACAGGGTCAGTTTTTCAACGAACTTGACAGCGGAACTGCTGCACCTCTTTGCGGTGGCTGAGAATTTTGAAGCAGGATTTGTATAGCTAACACAAAATTTTAAGATAAAATTCGAGCAATTTTTTTGTTATTTATCAAATTGGAAGTAAAGTATAAGAATTCTAAATCGATTTCAGTAAAATCACCACAATGACATTTTATGACTAGTAAAATCCTCCCAAACAGACCTTAGACTTTATACGGTCCGGATTCATGCTTGTAAATTATTTACAACTGACATTGTGATAGGATTGTTTTGATCATAATTTTTTTCATGTAGGAACTTCCTGAAATTGCCAGTTATAATTAAATATAACCTTCAAGCATTTGGCAACGTATTAGTCAATTTTGTAAGTAATTGATCATTTAGTATTTTGCTTGTGAATTATTTAAAGTTATGAGTACCTATCCAAAGTGATCAGTACGGATACTTAAAATAATACACAATAACAACAGTCTGTCTTGTTTTGCAAATAACTATATTAGTCCATGGAGAGTGGCTTGTTTATCGAGTCCACCTTTCAAAACGTTGCTTCCAGTTCATTTTTGTTCCAAGTATTAATGTGCCCGTTCGGATTCTCTGCAGGTGTGAACGCCCATCAAAATCTGCCAGTGACCCAACAATGTCTCGGTTGCATCTGCGAGGCTGTTTCGTCTTGCGACACTGCTAGTCAATGTGCCGGTGACGTTTGCGGTCCGTTCAGGATAACGTGGGCATATTGGGCCGATGCTGGAAAACCCACAGTCAACAACGAATCTCCCGAAGCCGCCACCGCCTACTCAAATTGCGCCAGAGACACCTATTGTGCCGCTTTGGCTGTACAAGGATACATGCATAAGTTCCAGCAGGTAGGTTGTGGGTCAAATGCAAGTTCAAGAATTTGCCAATAACAGAAAAAGGAGAATCAGCGCAACGCCAATGTTTCACTCAAAAATTTACATGTTTCATGAGCAGAATTTTTAAAAAATTTCACAGTCATTTGCTCCTCTATTTTCTTCAGTATTAATTAACCAATTGACTAAATTTCGACACGAAAAAGGGATAGTGGTTAATATACAATTTTTAGAACGATAAAAAATTATATTTATGTTACCTGACCAACCAATTCGTATAACATAATTAAAATGGAAAGTGGTTATGAAGGTAAAAATGGATAACAGAATAACAATAAGTCGAAATAAATAATAATGGGAAGAAATTACAAGAAAACTTTCTTAAAATAGAAAATGTGAGCAAGATCTGTGGAAGATAAAATTATGAACAAAACGGAATGTTAAATGAGTGAATTGCGTGGAAAATTAAAAAACTGTAACAGAATACGTTGAGAAGGAAAATCACAAAGTGTTGAAGAGAAAAATGTGAAATATTCAACGATGGCTGGCAACCGGATCAAAAGAAATTTCAAGGTTATCATATGATAAATGTAGCAATTTTAAGTGTACTGAAAACGGGAATCCGACTTAGCAAGAACTTGTTCTTGGCGCAACTGGTTTTAGCACTTCGAGCAAATCCAGACTTTTGATGGTTCATTCAACTTAATTCTGATCCTGCAGGTAACCAGAAACGTCTCGTGCTGGGTACACCACATTTTTGTCTATCAATAGAATTTTCGATTTTCGTTATCAAAACTTGTTTTAGCCATTTCTAATTATGTAATGTTTTACGAAAAATTTACAAGTCTACTCAAATTAATAAGCGGATTACATGATCTTGTAGAAACAACACAACACAAAGATATCCAGTTCAGCGAAACCAGTCATTTCTTTCTATCTAGTCAGTAATGTGAAAGTTGCATTATTTACAATACTTTGATACTAATTGGGAGTAAAAAAATTAATCAATTTACCTTACTTTTCGAGTAAATGTAGATTCGTTAAATTCTATCATTTGAAACTCTAATATGTTTTTTAGGATTGCAATAACGATGGCAAAATCGATTGCGACGACTTCGCCACCATCCACAGACACGGAGGTTACGGTTGCAAGGGAGCAACCCTCACCGACGTCTACGGCCAGCGCTACTATCAATGCAAAACGTTAGTGGGTGGACCAGCTTGATCATCCCACGAATTCAACGAAAATAGTCAAAAGCTGTGAACGCACTGTCATCTCAATTATTTAAGTTCTTAATGTTAATATTCTATCAATAAAGATTGCGTCTTTTAACCTTCGTAAATAGCGATTTATCAATGTTCCGATTAAAATAAGACAAAATTTCGTTTTCCTTGCGCGTGTGCTGGTTAAACAAGTTTGTAAGTGCACTATTAACCACGAACCAAGACTTTAGTTAGTTATACTCGATCCGTTGAGAATTAAAGATAGCTTCAAGCAAAAGTTGAAATAATTATTTAATACTTTCTATGCGGTTTTGGTGACAATGGAAAAGTATTTTCTGCCGATCTTAATGTTGATGATGTGTCGGTTGGTTGTTGTCCAAGGTAAGCCAGTGATTGATTCATCGACCGATGTTCAACAACTATCAGGAGATTTGTTTATTTGTAGAAATTCCAAAGGTGGTCAATCTAGACGGTAATTGCTTGAGGTGTTTATGTTATGCGGCGTCCGGGTGCAATCTGACGGTGGGCTGCGACAAGGGTTACTGCGGTCCTTATAAGATTAGCCGCCTTTATTGGAAGGACTCCGGAGAAGTCACTTTACCTGATGACGAGAGAGAAAGAGACGGAGGTTTGTATGGCATAACAATTATTACTTCTAAGGTAATGGTCGTACGTTTATCCTTTATGTTGAATATTTTTTCTAACTGCAAATTTACTGCAGATTAAGAAGTATGGAATATTGATCAGTACGACAAAAAATGTTGATGCAACTAGTACTACCCTCTTGACTTGAGAAACTTTTAATCTACCCTCTTACTCGGAAGATAGCGATATTGACTATATAGGTGCATTGAGAATTGAAAGAAATTGTAGGTACATAGTTTTCCAAATCATAAAAAGAAAAATAAAGTAAGGGGTTTATAAAATACAAGTAGAAGGCATTTAAAAGACGTACAAAGAATTTTTGACAAAAAAAAGAGAGCGAGATAGAAAGTAATTAATCATACATTTAACAAACAATTAGATCAAAAGATTTAAGATAGCTTTTTGACTCAAAATAAAAGAATGTATGAAGGGTAACTTCATCATAGTCAAGTTCGAGCTGCAAAAATTACAATCCAGTTTTATTTTCCTCAAGCACAAAATTTATCAAATAGGTACAGAATGATTTGAAGAATACGTAAAATGTTTGCCTAAGTAAGTTCACACTTGTATCGAATTGGGAAGAGTTACTTAATAAGAATTTTCGTAACAATAATTAACATAACTCCTGGTTGTAAATATTCACGAAAGTTATTCCATTTGCACTTAATTGCTGCGTTATAGTAAAGTAATTAAACTGGGAATTCCTTTGAATCATATAGAATTTAATTTCATTGTATATTTTAATTATTCTCGATTCGCGTGAGTATTCAAGTACTCATACACCTCCGAACAACTAGATCCTGTTATGCATCAACGAGTTACGTCATTGTTACCTGGAAAAAAAACTCTTAATTATGCGGTAAAACTGAATCATCGATCCGGGATCCGCATTGCCAAATTTCTTAACACTCCCAATCCTTTGTTCGCAGCTTACGAGGATTGTGCCATATCTTACCAATGTTCTCAAAGGATCATTATGGGTTATTTCCTGAAGTACGGCAAGGTAACTATAAAGGATTGGCCCGTCCGAATTTATAATCAATTTATTTTCACAGGATTGTAACGATGATGGCGTCACCGACTGCGAGGACTATTCAATGATCAATTTTAACGGTGGATTCCAATGCAAACAGTCCCTGGACCGTAATGAATCCGGACGCAAATGGCTGGAGAGATTCAGGACTTGCCGACCTATACCTGTCGATAGAATTTAGGTTCAGAAAGAAATTTAAATATACTAAGTCAACTGTATTTTGAACTTTTTCTAACAGTTCGAACCCTAAACACAACATTAGGTATAAGTATAGTACAACACGGCTACTCTTATAAAATTAAAATTCTATATATTACAGGGCCGTAACCAGCACTAAATACAGTATTTCTAATATGTATTTCAATATTATTGCCAACATTTCAAAATGCCGCTCAATCTGTATATAAACAAAGGTTAAGAACCTACCGCTACCACAACAGTTTTTGTACCGCATGTTGCCGTTATTATTGTTAAAACATTTTGATTTGGATATGTTTGTCTATATTCTAGAGGGTTTGTCAATATACAGAGTGATCGCGTTTCGTTTGGATCGGGTTGATACACATCTCGTTATTAAAATTGGCCTTCACAAGCATTTTAATTAGTTGTGTCATAGCGTTAGTTTTAAGACTATTAGAATAGAGGGACGCTAAAATGGTTTTACACATAAATCCTTTTTTGCTAGAGGCAATTCCATCGTTTTCTACCACAAAACTATTTAACAATGAAACGAGAACCCCGTTTTTGTACTCATTCAATAATACAGGCGGCGGGTAATTAACTGGAAAAACCAAAAATTTAGCGCTCACGTAATCGGAAATAATTTCAAGCACTCAAATAGGGCGTCAAGTAACTATGTATTTGGGTAAAGTTTTCAAGTACGGTCCGAAACCAGATTAAAAGTGTTTGGTTCAGCTCACAAATCGAATTGACTAATTCTAATTGACTAAGAAATTATTATCGTCACTTCCGATGAGCATCCAAAAACAACTAAAAACCAGATTTTTTTGTTGCGTTAATTTTTTTACTTTTATAGCTTTTCTTCTTTTATTGTGCTTTTCTTGTTATCTAGTTTCGGTTTTCCTTTTAGTTCCATATGCTTCTCTGTTATTTCGTTTTTTTTGTTGTCGATTTTCTCTTCGTTTTTCGTCCTGTCCGACCACCATTTCCTATCTTTCCGTCTTTCTTCACCGCTGTCGTCTTGCGTCAGTTTTTCATATTTGCTCTTATTTTTTCCTAGGAGGGGAACGGCCTCGAGTTGCGTGACTATTTTTTGGGCGCACCTGCAAACCAACGAGACAATCAATTTTATTTACAAACAACCCACAACTCGAACAACATAACCAGAAGTCCCTATTTTACAGTTTTGAAAGCTCCAAAATCATATTTGATTTACGATGAGGCCAAACGGGACATCACGCACTTTTCTCAGATTTTCTAAAGATAACAGCACAAAATTTTAAAAACAACACGCAATTAAAAACTTTAAAATAATTCAAAAAAGAGCAATGGAGACAGTTCTTTAGACTCATCACCCTTTTCTAAGAGTTGATACAAATATTTTCAAAGACTGTAAAGCCTGGTGCGTATTGCTGGAGAAAGTAAAGAAAGTTAAAACAGAAAAAGGGATAAAATTTTTAAAAAAGTCAAAAGCACAAACCCAAAGGAATGAGGTAGTAATTGTACGTACCTCTCGATACAAACTTATTTTATAGATTTCTTCCTATCCAAGTTTACTCACCGTATCCTTGTGGAAGCCGGGGGAGCGTTGTGGCTGGGACTAGCCCCTGGCAGTTCTCTTATGGGGGGCAACCTGTTGATGTTGCCCTTCTCCGGATGACAGTACTCCTGCAATCTCACCTTCATCGCGTGCTGTTGCGACCTGCGTATGGCTCCGGTGGCAGGTTGTCTAGGATACGCCCCCATGCAGTGGCCGCCGCAGCACGACGACGAATGTCTGCTGCCATCGGAAGAACAGGACGTGGAAGAAATCGACGAGCCGCCGCTGCTCACACTGTAGAGACTGTCAGATTGAGGAACCGATGAAGATCTTGAGTTAACGGAATAGCCGCTGGCCGATGACGGTAATATAGGACCGGTCTATAAAAAGAACGTAAACACTTGGAAAATCGAAACAAGGGTGAATTTATGGGATTACCTTGAGTCTGAGTATTTTCGCTCGACAGATCACGCATCTTAAGGGTAAGAGACGTTGAGAAACGGCAATTTGGATCGTCTTGACGAAGCATTTCCTGCAGACGACTTGATGGCCGCAAGGGGCCGTCTGCATGGTAGCCTTGGCATTGATACAGATAACGCACTAGAAATAAAAAATTGCTGAACTAATTTGATTTTTATTTGCCAAAAGATTTTATTTTAGATTTTGTTGTTATTTATTCGTTCGTATTTATTGTTGTTTAGATCTGCAACTGGACGAAATTAAATTATAAAGTTGTCGGTTCGTTAGGCATCATGTCCAGTTACGAAATTTACCAAACAAGTTTGTGACATCCTTTAGAACAACTAAACTGGAATCGCTTCGACTAACCTCCTCTTCCTGGCACGCCGCCAGTTCTGGTTCGCTTTCCTCCAACTTGTTTAACAGCTTATCCTGGAACAAACAAACGAATAACCGTGAATACGAGAACAAAATTACCAACAAACAAATAAACCGTAAATGGCTAAAATTAGGCAGAGGCGCAACATTGGTTGCCTGCCTAACTTTATACCAAAATCGAATTTGTTTCGGATTTTACTGTGAAAGTTGTCATTGTACTTGAAAATTATCATAATAATACATTGTAAACACAAACCGTTATGATTGGTGTGATTTTCAAACTTGGTGCATTAAAATTTGATGATATTTGTTAAATTTCGGATGTAACATGTCGAATATAGTAAAATAATCGCAAGGGGTACCCTTTGTTAGTTTACTGAGGTTGACTTAATTTAAGTTATGTGTTCGAGTAACAATTATTCTACTTAATAGTTTTGCAAACGATAAACCAGCAATAACAATTAGAAATTGCTTACTTGTATTAAAAAAAATATTTTTGTAACAAAAATAATTAACAATCTACTTTACTATAACTTTACGTCACTTTTATTATGTTGCACGTAATAGCAACTCCAAATTAGTTTAATTTTTGTGGATAATTAAAATGGTAATGTTATGGCTGGCAGATTGCTTAAAAATATACAACTACAAAATCTAAATGCAATTTTCCTGCAAGTTTTTAATTGCACTTTCATCTGTACAATGTTTAGCAAGGAGAAACCTGCCGGAAAGGATTTGAAAACTTTGTCCAAACCATTTGTTAAAATTTTGACAAGGGTGAGAAACCTTTTGCTATCAAAATTGATTGTATTTAAACGGTTTAAAAGTTTCTTTGTAAACTACCCACAAAAATATAAATAAAATTGTTCGAATTTTGCTCTTAATGGTTTAGTTTTAGGAAACGTTTCAAATACTTCAATTATCATTTAAGTCATTATTTTAATTGGCCATTTAAGTAACAACATTTAAGTTGTTACTTCAATGTTGTTTCAGGATAGTGCCTTAAATAAAATTCAATCAAATTATTTGTTAAAAATTGTAAAGGGCTTTTTTTAAATCGTATTAATCAAACACCCACAAGAACAATCTTGAAAAACTAACCAACAAAAAATTCTAAGGTAAAGATTTGAAAAGTATAAACAAATTTTCCCAAAATTCAAAATTTTCTAGAAGATTACGTTGAAGCAAAATTACGCAAAATCATTCTTAATCTGTCTTTAATCCTAGAAGCTTTTTATTTAGAGATTACGAATTTACGAATTCCATAAAAACTCTGAGGTAAGTGATTCGCATTAGTTTTTAGAAGAAAAATCGTATTTCACATGATAATTATATTCTCCTCACAAACTCGAGAATAGTAGCGTAGAAAAACTTTTTATTTCACAACTCGATAATAACAAAAACAACTGTTTCGGACAAAGCTTCCATGTATTTGGCGAAGATGATTTTTATCCAAGGAGAACTTAAGATTGTGAGCTTCAAGTTTTGCTTGCTAGTAACAAAAATCAAGTGTTTTTTTCGGACAAAAGATGATATTTAACCAAATTTATTTTGTACCAATTTTTGTAATTTATTTGCTATTTATTGGTTGAATCGAACAAATTTATGACTTGTTTTTGGAGGAAGAAGAGATGTTATCGTTCAAAAATTGTGTTGTGACCTGCTTTTTCCAATTGTATTAATTCAATAAAATTTTACACAAGTTTAATTGGTTTAAAACTTCCCGTTTTCCCTCTCGGTCACACCGTAAAACCGCTCACACGCATCAGGCAAATACATTAAAAGGAAATCGCTAAATTATAGGCTACCCGTTTAATTACGAGTCTCGATCTTTAAGCCTTCTCATTATAGTTAAAGACAAGGTCTCATTTGTGCTTCCTTCAGGTTAATCCAAAATATTTTCATTATAATCAAATTAGGAAATAACACATAATTGCTCGTACTTGGAATTTGACGAAATTTTACTTAAACGAGCCACGCACGAAAGCTCTCAAATTACAACTTAAATTCAATACAACTAATTTCGCAAATTAATTCCTTATCTAGAAACAATTTTCAACCAATTTCCAAAATTGCTCTTGAATTTTTCCAAATAACGTGACCTTGTCCAAACCAAAAACCCTGTAAGCGATTTGCCAAATACAGCAAGACAACGAACTTGGGGCAATTGCGCAATCACCTACCTTAAACATTAATTACGTACAAAACTCAATGTTAAATCATCATTATCATTGTCGGTTGATTTCAGATTAAAATCCAGTTAACATTGACATCGAGGCAAAAGTGCAATGCTATTGTTGAATGCAAGCTTGGAAGAGGCAATGAAACCAAAATTTTGCTTTCTAAAATCACGGTAATAGAACCGCCCTCCTGCTTACACTATATCGTGGTTCACGTAACATTGAAATGTTTAAAATGATAGCGAAACTGATGATGTGCTGTTGTCAGTTTCGATTTGAACACTGCCGGTGACAATGCGTGCGAGACAACAAGTGAACAATTAACAATTTTTTTTGCAATTGAAAATGAACGTATTTACGCAAGTGTTGGGGGTGGCTATTAACTTGATTATGGCACCCTTTGGCGAAAATCTCGGCAACGGACCCGTCAGGGCGCCCAATAACTGCAACTCCTTGCTATTCAAAATGGGTGAGTCTCTTCAGCCAATTCACTTTCAATCATTTAGTGTCTCTTAATCTAATGTTCGTTGTTGTTGATTGATTGTAATTCTAGCACAACTGCTAAAATTTTAATAATTTTTAACATTTTTATTTTCGGTTTTTTAAGTGATAAAGGCAATCCTACTGCTAACAATACTTAATCAAATATTTCTTCCGGTTATAGAATATTTTTTAAGTGCTCATTTAAAATCAACAGAATGGGTGGATAGTTTAAATCTTTTTCTCACATATCGCAAATTAATTGTTAAACGGCATCCTTGAATAATTTAGCATTAACAGAAATTTACATCTTACTACTTAAATTTAACCTTAGAAAGAGAACAAATATCTGTTAGATATGGTCAAAGGTTCAAGGGTAGCTCCATCGCTTGAGAGGAAACTGGGGTCACCTTCTTTCCTCAATGGCAACATATGAACATACTGAATTGATACATTGTTTTTGTGCTTATTCTCTGGAAAATATTTGTTTCTTTTACCGCCAATTATCTTAATAAGGTTTACGATATAAAAAGTACTACTCCTTGGTATGGTGAACATCTATCAGATTTTTATTTAGATTACAAAGTATTTGAAATAGAGTCACACAGAAACTGTGCCAAAAACCTTGTGAGTTTGAAGTATCTTTTGCTTATTTTCTAAAATTTAATTGCTGTCTTAAGCGATGCAAATTTCGAGTTTTTTCTTTTTTAAAAATTTGAAAAATAATCTAAGAGTTCAATTCCTATAAATTCCCACGAAAGCCTATTAAATTTATAAATAAACATTCAAGACTACAAGAACTTCTAAATCCACCAACAAATCTTACAAATATCGAATAGTTATAATACGTTTCAGCTTTTTTGGTTTTATCTAATTTTAAAGGGTTCACAAATGATTTTCTTTTCAATTCTCAGTGATGTACCTAAATTTTAGGTGAGAAATAATTTATTTAGATATAACTCAAAATTTGGGATAGTAATCGGAATTTCGAAAAGTGTAGTAATGCAAAATTATTCATGTAATTTAAAAGGAAATTGCACGTTAATTAATTTTAAGTTAACTGGAATGTTTTAGAACATTGATATTCTTTCCCTGCTTACTATAAAAACACACTCAAGAAAGTAATAAACGTGAAATAATGCAACAATTACAGCAACATATTTCCGGCTAAAAAATTGCAGTTGTAATTCGTTCTCCCACTAGTTCTAATTATATTAGATTTAAGCCATATGTTTTGGAAAAACTAGCGATAACTAAAGTAGTTACAAAATTTCACATCAATAAACTATCACAACAAAATTATGAATTATAAGTTGCCTACCAGTTTAATTTTCAACGAAAAACAAGTAAAATTGTAACTTGAGGATGAAGGTGAAATTGATCAGTGTCTAAATTCCATCAACCCCAATTAAGCCCCGTATTGTATAGCGTAAACCATTTACATGCCGATTTAATGAGAATGCCAATAATGTCAAGGCTAATTATTTGACATATGTCAACGGTATGCAGATACCTAATAGTTGACCCAAACATTCAATAATTACAGAAATTATTTCCGTACACATATAATTCGATAAGGTAGTGTCACGACAGAAGTTCAAACGTAAACTAAAATCAATAATTCTGACAGCACAAAATGTTGCAGTTCTTTACTTCGAACAGTTTTTATTGCACATGTAAATAAATTATGACCATTTTATCATAGCTTGTATACTATTCGTTTCAAACATCGAAGATCTTCATTCTACAAATCTTTTATGTACAAACCAGCTGCAACTGTACTAAAGGAGTATAAGTAACTTAATTTCTATGTTGCAAAGTAGTCAAAAATTGAAACAAAAATGAGTAATTTTTGTTTACTTTATAGCTGCAGCTTCAAGATTCTTTCACGTTTGAAACTGTTATTAATAAATTGCCAATATTAAATTTTTCTTCTGACTTGGTCTCAAATCGATTTATTACCATATCGACTACGACCTCGTGCAACCTCTGACCTCTCCGAAATACCACGGACCCAATCCGGGATGCCGCTCCAGAAAATGTCAGTTTATCAGTACGGAGGGGTGCAAGTTAAATGGCACAGGGGTAACGTACACGATCGATGGTCCTATTTGCAAGATTAATCCCGACTCCTTTCCGTCCTCGTCACCATCAACTCACTTTTCTGGTGGTGTAACTTGAAATCGCAACAGACAAGAGCGGCAGTGTCAACAGGTGGAAAGCAACAACAGTGATGCACTAGAATCTAATTAATGCCATCATAATCGCAACCAACAATCTCATTTCGCGCACGGTATCATCGTCGTGTCTTTCAAAATTCAAACACTTTAATCATTCTGCACCGACCACAAAGTTGCAACTAATTCATATAGAAGGTTTACTAGTTGAATTATCTGAAATAACTTTGGGTAGAGCTAAACGGTTGTAACTTTAGAATCGTTTGCATTTAAGTCTCAATTGTGGACATTCATTTAGTTAAGGGTGCGATTTCAATCTTTAAAATTTTTATTTTCTAAAACAACGAGGGATCGAGAGAAGATTAAAGAACGAAGCGGGGATGTAACTTTTATTTAAATTCAACATAGAAGAGTTTTATTGAGCCTGTCACTAGTAAAACTGGTAATCAGTTTTTAATGGAAAGGTATCGATTACTCTACAAGCTTATCTAAGTAATGCAATCGTTAAGCCACGTATTGGCCAAATTGTTTATTAATAACCAACGTCAATGCATTCTTTCCAAGTATGAATTTATTACTTTCTGCGGTTAATGGATGATCATTATAAAATAGCGAGTTACCTTGAAATAAATGACACCTCTTTAAGTATATTTATTTAAATACAAAGTAGGTCGAGCTGTTATAGAAAAAAATTTCAGTTTCGCGAATTCAGGAAACAATTAATAACTAAATGAAAGATGAATTTCATTTTCACAGAGGCTGTAAGGAAATCTTTAACATCAATTAAAAGAACAGTTAGGACTAGAAGGTCCTATTTGCTCTTTAGTGAAATAAGAAATGTTAACGAAGTTTTCTACAATTGCTATGCTATAAAAGTATTGTTGAAAAATAGATGTACAGCGTGATTCGAGAATAAATAACCAGTACAGTCATAGGCATTTAACAAAAATATTTCTCATTTTCGACGATTTTTCGTTGGAATTATAAAAATACACAAATTTCATATATAAGTGCATGAAATTTTGTTTAAATTTTACATGAACAAATAAATTCGACCTTTCAATGGAAAGTTGCCTAAATATAATTTCCATTGCCTCATATGCATAATGGTGGATGCGCCGGGTGAACACGACGTTCTTGCTCATTCGTATTGTTCCAAAACGTCAAAGCGTGGACTTGTAAAAATTATATTGCTAACTTTTGAGAAAAGCTTTGTTTAAACTAATTACATATTGCCAGGTAAAACCGACAGAGTTTCAATGAAATTCTCATATATCTACTTGGTTCCTACTTTCGTGCTTAGATAACCACTTGTTGAAGGTAATTAGTTTCAAATTATCCTTTATGATTGAGTTTTTATCTATTGCCATACATCACTGACAGTAATTGCATTAAAATCAATAGCCGAAGATTAATGCTGGCAGAAGTGGAAATCCGACGTATTACGATAAAATTAATCTTGCAACGGTTATTGACGTAACGATATATTTTATTATTTTCAATAGGTCTTTAATTAAACCGCGCCCCCCCCTCAATTTTATTCATAACACGTATAAACTTGTTTTGTCGACAAACAAGTTCAAGTTCAAGAAAATTCGCGTTAACCATCATTAAAATTAAGTTTCGCCATTCATAATTTCACAACAAACAACGTTTTTGTCAAAATTGTTGCCGATTGTTTCGATCTCTTTATCGTTTATTAAACAAGAAGTTCAATTAGTCAACGGGAGCATTGTTCATTTTGCATTATTCAATTCGTCACCATCACCCAAACGAAAGCGATCTCCATATACGATATAATTACTGTACAGCGCAATAATTGTCACACTCTAAATAATATTTGGGATGATTCTGACAATAGTAACTGAATTACGTCAATTTTCTAGGTGAGAACGAATTGAAAGTGAGTTTAACCCCTAAAGGATATTGTTCGAACTGTTGTCCGGTTCGCAACGGAATCGACGTAAAGTTCATGTTGTTCAACAAAGCCAACCCTATAAGAGGAACCGCCATCAAACCGATAGAAGCAGGGGCGGCACACAGGGCAGGAATTGATCCCAACGCCACCACCGAGATTTTTATACACGGCTTCTCGGAGCCGTCACCCGGCCAAAGCGGCAGAAGTGTAGCCGATGGTGAGTCAAATACAATTAATTTATATGTTGGAATACCACATTGGTTTTCTTGCAGCTTATCTGAGTCGAGAGGAGAATTACAATATAATTTTGATCGACTGGTCGGAAATGGGCACTTTTCCCTGGTACAGACCTGCCGTCCGCAACGTTAAATACGTCGCGGAAAGTCTTCGTAATTTCCTGGAGGTGTTCAACGATAGCGGTGAAATCCCCATAGGAACCGTGCATTTAATCGGTTTCAGTTTAGGTTCGCATATAGCTGGATTCGCCGGGAAACGGTTGAGGAGAGGGCTGAGAATTCCCCGGATTACGTCACTAGATCCTGCATTTCCGGAATATTCACTGAGAGGTATGTTGAGGAGTATACGAGTAGAGTGAATAAAAAAAAACATTTTTTTTAATCATCCAGACGCTTCTAGACGGTTGACCCGCACGGACGCCGATTACGTCGACGTTATCCATACCGATGCTGGTGTTTTAGGGTTGCCTATCTCAGTAGGACACGCCGATTTCTATCCGAATGGAGGCCGCGCTTTGCAGCCGGGCTGTCAACCCAGCTATTTAGTCCAAATTCGGCTAATAGATCAAATATGTAAGTAGTCCAGATCGATATTATGTGGGTTCGACGAGTTCGTGGTCCGGAGCGAATTTCAAAGAGACTGAAAATTGAAAGTAATTCGCAGTTGCTTGGAAGAATAAAAATTGCATTTTTATCTCGACTAAAACAGATACAAATTCTAAAATAAGAGTAAAGCGTATTAAGAAAGCTGATCCTTGTATAAAGTGACTATAAAACTCAGGCGGAAGGACGCCTCGGCAAGTCATGACAGCAAACCTCTGTTTTTCTCGCAGTAATATATCGTAAAACAGATCAAATGGAGCACTCCTGGTGGAAGCTTCTTGTAAACGTTCTAAATTCGCCCCGGGCCAATTGCACTAACCTCCCCCACTTTCAACGTTAAACTGACCACCGTTTCAGTTGGATGCAGTCACGTGAGGGCATGGAGACTCTATGCTGAATCCATTAGGAATCCAAAAGCTTTTCCTGCAACGAAATGCAGGATTTGGCGAGGGCCCAACAAGTTATGCAACTACACTGAAGACGCTCTAATGGGTTTCGGTAGCGCCAAGTAAGTTGTCCGATTCAAAACACAATTTAGTCAACCTTGCCAAATTTTAGGAACACAACAGGGCAATTTTATTTGATCACCGGATACAAATCGCCATTCACAAAGACTGCACTTGAACAACAATTAGTTTAAGATTCTTGTTACCTATTTAGTTGTTAATTAAATTTAGTTATAATAAATTATCGTTTTGTTTATTATATTAATGAATTGCTCGGACACTTATTGGACCAAGAAACGAAATGTTGGACATAGATAAGACACCTCGCGTGACATCTGTTAGGACAATTCATTATTTAATTGACGCCAAGTCAACATGACAACATGCTACCCTTCACGGCTAAACCACCGAATTTTTACAAATGCAAATCAATGAGAAAATAAAACGAATGAAATAAGCAAACTAGAAAAGGGTGAAGAAAATCTCGATAAAAATTTGTAAGTTTCATGCTGCTTTACGATTTTTTAAAAATTTTAACATTTCGATTCAATTCAAATTGTCCAGAATCTAGAGCAGTTCCCGAAGCAATTGATCCAAATTTAATTTTGCGATAAAATATTTTGGTTGACACGCACCCACTCAAGAATATCACCCCTCAATCACAACACAATTGCAACAATCTATGTCCAGCTTTAAGATAAAGGACTTCGCGTGCGGCTTTAATTAAATTTAGAGAGCTTATTAAGTGCTGTTCTGCATACAATCTCCCCTTAATAATGTAAAAACCCGAATCGATCATGCAACAAAATTTAATAATTTACCGCGACCTTGTATCTACTTAATGGATGATCGCGTGGGAGCCTCCACACCTGTCCTTGCAATCCTTTGCCACCCGCACATTCAGCTAACCACTAGGGAGGAAACGCTCAAAACTGAAACTAATAACAAAAATTACCAAGAAGTCGAAGGTATCAAGAAAATGATTCCTTAATAATTCCAACTCGAACAACAAAAACTATTTTACTCATTGTTTAAAATCCAGGACAGTTCCGTCAAATTTGACATAAAAATGTTGCGAAATTTCGGTGTTAAAACTTATCGCAAATATTCGACGGAAGCCAAAAAAAATTACATTCAAGTATGCGTTTTAGGAGCCGACACCCCAACAGGACGTTTAGTGTCTTTTCTTCTCAAACAAAATCCTTTAATTAACCTCCTCCACTTACAAGGAACTTCTCGAGTTGAAGGTATTGGTTTAGATTTAAGTCACTTGGACACCAACTGCAAGATCCAAACCTACACTCAAAAAAACGGCGCAAGTTCTGCCACCAAAGTAAGTTTTTCCGCAAAAATCAATTGATAGAATTCAATCAAAATTTTAGAGCGCAGATGTAATTCTAATGATGGGTCTAGAATCGTATCCAAAAACTGCATCAATTGCGAAAATAGTGATGGCGGAAGGTCCTCGAGTAGTAGAATTGGCTGATGTATGTTCGAAATTTGCCCCAAAATCTTTAGTGGTTGTTTGCGTCAATCCTATTAGCGTAACTTTGCCTTTGGTTGTGGAAGTTTACAAGAAAACCCACTGGTATCATCCTGGAAGGATCATGGGTTCGGCGGCTTTGGTTCAAATCAAAGCCAATTCTTTGGTTGGAAATTATCAGAATTTAGACCCGCAAATTGTTGATGTTCCAATTGTTGGAGGACCCGATCTCGATTGTGCCTTGCCATTATTCTCGCAAGCCTTACCAGTTGGGGTGGCTACCAAAAATGTCGAAAATTTACTTCAAAACTTCAAGGAAGATTCGGAAATTTTGGCGGCCAGTCACGCGGTCGGTTTAAATAGGATGGTAACCAACATTGGACTCGGGTTGTGCGGAGAAGATAACTCGGTAGTTTCGGCCTTTATTCGTACCAACATCATCAACACGTGCAAGTGAGTTTGTGGTTCGTTTACTGCAAAAGTACAAAAAGAAAACTTTGCTTCTTCCACTTAATTCTTAATGATAACATTCCCCTTTTCTAATACTATCCTATCAGTTGGAAGACAAATCATAACATCTTCATTGGTTAATCCTATTCAATTCTCGACAGACACCTGGTGGCAACAGTGAAAATAGGCAAAAGCGGTGTCGTCCATAACTACGGTCTGCCCCAGCTGTCCAAATTGGACCTGAGCCTTTTCGAAAAATGCGCCTTAACCCTGAAAGTTCGCGAGCAGATGGCATCTGATTTTCTCGCTCGTCCCTCCCCCGAAACTCTTCCCATCTTCATGTCGAAAGAACTGGAGGAAGAAGAGGCAGCTAAAGGAGGAATTTTGCGCTAATCCAAATTCTCTGCGTTCGAATAAATAAAGTCTCAACAAATCCGAGAGTCATGAATTGCGGTTGGAATTTATGAAAAATTTAAGTTGGTGGCGGCGGCACGATAAATTCCCCGGGATTCCCTCGTCACAAAGAAACGACCACGACACGTTCCCAGTTGTCGACTTACAATTTTATTGTTGAGGTGTTGCAGTTCTCGTTCGGTCAGACGTCTTTTTGCGTTTTCCTTTCTGCGACGCTTGTACTGGTTGTATTTGTAGAACAAGTACATGCCGGGAAGGGCTAGGACCACGAAGGGTTTCATCAACGGACTCGACATCGGTCCTTGCGGCATCTTAATGAAGTAACTGGAAAGGATTCAAAATTTAGATAATTTATAGGGCACTTTATTTAATTGAACGACCTAGTAATGCGTGGAAGATGAATATCTTTTGCTTATCTTATGCAAATGAGGTGATTCAGCAAAAGTGTTGGTCGCGTTCTTGCATCGAGGAATCGATTAGAGAATAAATGCGACAAGGTCACAGTTGAATAATTAACGATGATTTTGCATTAAATAAGACATTATTGAATCTTGGAGCCATAGGCAACCAATTTTCTTTGTGCAACCGCCGTTAGTCTCAACGTTTTACAGGAAAACTTTTCATATAATGCTAATGCTAGAGATGATCAAGTATTCGAAATATGTGTTACTTACACAAATTTAATGGCAATGATCTTTACAAACTCAATTTATGTCCACCAATAACAGCGCAACTCCCTCAATTAATTTTTATTACGATGTTGGTTCAATTAATGGAGTGAGATCAAAACCGATGAATTCCTGTCTATGTTTAGTGTTTAGATTCTTCATTTCGTTTATATCCGTAATTTCACAATATTCATTAAATTTAAAAAAAATTTATCTATAGGTAGACCAACAGCTAGTTTCTTACAATTCCTAAATAACATTTTCCTTCTTAATGGAGCTATAAGATACTTTCATTCACCCTCTTCGGCGTTCCGTTACAACGCTCTTGCCATCTCGTTTTAATTTATTTTTGGCTAATTGAAGTACGCCAAGATTTAGCCATAAATTATTTATTTAGTTAATATCATGAATGATTCGTCCAAATCATAAATATAGCGGCGATGGTGTAATCTTTGTCTAACATTTTGGTTGTGAAATTATGGATTTTTGCTGCGTGTGTGGAATTCATCCTTTCACCCCTTACCGATTGCATTGTCTTCTTTTTTACGTCAATGTAAAAACGCAAGGTCCACTTGCCGTCACGTGACCTAACTACGCAAAAAATCGCGTGACCGTTTTATATAGGGGTCGTAAAAATTGACTGACATGACGTATCCAGACATCCAAATTAATTGAGGGGGTTTATTTACGTCCCCGCCCAATTCGTCACACAAACTTTAGCCAAAATTATGACACAAACAACGCCAATAATTAACGAATTTACCCTTAAAAAAAACGTCCTTTCCAATAAAAGAATTTCATTTTCCAAATTGACAACTCAAAAATTTATCTCGATAATAACTGCGATTTAAGTCACGTAACGACCATGCTCAGAGTTTCGGTGATGGTGCAAAAGCTTTTAGGGATGATTATGTTTCTTTTTTTGTGCGGTTGGTTACCTTTAATAAAAAAAGGGGATTGAAGGCTTAGATTTGGCACAATAGGGGCGCCAAGAGGGCGACGGAAATAGCTCGATGATGGGGTGCGTGCGAGACGGATGTATGTATTGTCGTACACATTGCCACGGTACGCCCACTAACGTCCGCGAAAATGCAGCGCCGCCGACGTCGCGACGCTCACGGCACACTGCGACGGACTGGCGTTCGATAGGCAACGCGTTATACATAGAGCATGCGCGAGTTGCGTATGTGATATATTCAATTTGCACTTTACTGATTCATTTTTGTTTGCTGCAAACAATCCTGGCCGGATGACGGTGACGAGGGGTGGCGTCGATAATTTTTTAATTAGATTAGGCAGCTTAATGACTCTATTGAAGGAGTGGCAACGATAAAGGGTTGTTTGTCTACTTGAGGGGGAATCGCTACAACAATATAATCGATTCGGAAAGAACTACAGGTCATCGTCCAAAATTACATGGAGAAGATGCCGCTATCGTGACGCCTCATTTGGCTGAATTTGAAGGATTTTGAAAAAGATAACAAAATTTTAACCAAACAAGTTCTCACTCCCTTAACGCAAGAAGCGAGAAGGTTAAAATTCTATTGTGGAATGTTAACAATTAATTATATTCTTACTAACAGAATCTTTTTCAGATCTGTTGACAGTCAATCATCAAGAAAGTTGTCTTTTAAACTGATTTTTAGACTTGAGCTATTTCTTTCAAATTGCACTTGGTAGCTTGTTGACGGATGTGTACTAGAAAATCACTATAAATGTGTTTAGTCCACTACTTACGATTTTTTAAATTTAAACGATCTTGAAGAACAAACAACGAAAAAACTTTAAACTCTGTGCACAACTAAGGTAACTTAGAGGGAAATTGTAGCAAAAACAATACAATCTTTGTAGCATTTTTTGTACGTACAAGAAATACTACAAGAAATTGTATGATGTAACATGTAGAACACCTATTACAGTTTGTTTGCATTATTTATTATCGAAACAAAAATAATCCACTAATTAATATTAACTTTGTCGACACTTGTGCTACCGTGCTTTTTCTAGTAAAACACAATTGTAACTTCCTCTAGTAATGGATTGAAAACTCTCACAATCATTCATATCAATTACCTAAAAACCCAACTCCTATTCAACCAAACAACAACAAATCCTGTTATCACATAGCACTATTATTGTTCCGAAATCATCCTGCGCTTTCATTCCTTCCCTCGGATGCAGATCTCCAGATAAGCATTTTTCTTTTTTTTTCCTAACGTCAGTTTAACCGGCCGTAAATCGCCCCCCGTGGTGGTTATTTAAAGCACCACGTAAACAGGGGTTAAACTAGTTTCGTTAAGGGTGAGAAGGCAGCTTGATTCGATATAGAAGCAAAGATTCCCACAGGATAAATTCAATACTGGGAAAGGTTGCGAGGGTGGGAGTCACGTGACGTGCTAACCCTGCAACTGTGACGTCACCGAACCGGTATGACGTCGTCGCTGCGGATTACAATAATGCCGTCCATTGGCTGGTGCTGTAATATTTAATATTAATAAATATTTATAAATTCTAAATAAAACTATGCATTACTAGAGGCAATAGTGTGAGTCTAACAGAAGTTTTTTTTTGAGGTAACAAAGTTATCGTTTTTAAAACTTGTACTACGATTTTTGATATTACGTTGCAATAAATTGCCATTAGTGTCCGTTGTGTCTTTTTTCACAAAAAAAGAAATAAAAATTATTAATAATGTAAATCGTCCCAAACAAATGCAAAGGATTACTTATACAATGTTGCTTTTATGCAACCAGTAATTTAGATTGATGATGGTGCATTTATACTTGTAAGAAAAAATTGAATCTTCTGTTAAGAATTAAGAAACTTCATAAAGTAACAAATTTTAGAACAAATTAATTAAATGGAGGGAAAAAAAGTAACGCTGCGGACAGGATTCGAACCTGTGCGGGTAGAACCCAATGGATTTCAAGTCCATCTCCTTAACCACTCGGACACCGCAGCCATACAAACTTTTGAATTCAACGAAACAATTTCAACAAAACCCTCTATTTTTTATGGATTTTTCTTTTCCTTATGGTAAATTTATATTAATATTATTACTATCATTAGAAAAATTGCGATACCAAAGTTAAAAATTAAATTTTTCACATGTCGATGAAAATTTGGTTAATTTCGCTATGACGAAAATGTAGGGTCGTTGGATCGTTCAAAGCCCTCCAGGTTCCCAAATTACTCTACAGATTATTTAAATTGTTCCCGAGTTCGTTAACATCGAATAATTTCACTGATTTTCCCAAAACGACGCAATTACGTCGTCGCTATTACTTCGTCCGCCAACGTTATTGCTGTAATTAAGTCGAAAAATGTCCCATATGAAAAATAACCTTTTGTGATGATCTCTATCTAAACACACTTAATTCTGACCGGGGATTTGACCGACAACAAAAAGATCTGCAAGTAACTGTGGGAATTGGCAAAAAGTCAAAAACAATCCTTTAAATCCAATACAACATGAAAATGTCACCAAATTCAACACAAAAAGTCATTCTACCAGTCAAACTCGAGTCGAAAGACATGAGTAATAAAGTCAAATGTGTAATCTAAGTTGACGATGACTCTGAGGTAGTGGCCACGATCGCTACTTTTTTGAGTGCGAATTTTAATGTCGTTTTGCAAGATTTTAAATTGCAGTGTAACTTCTAAAAGCGCACTGGGACTTAAAATCTTGCAGTTCGACTCAAAAAAAGTTGTGATGATCATGGCCCTTCAGACCAGAGTCATCCTAGCTTTCGTTGTCGGTTCATTTCTTGCTCTGTAGAGAAGTAGAGAAATGTAACTTGAACTATCAGTTGTTTTTTTGGAAGTGTCGATGCCGGCCAAATCCAAAATACTCGTTAACTTTGACAGAAGTGAGGTCCTGGTGTTTAAGAGCGTATAGTAGGCGCGGTAAAAAGTACACAAAACATGTACTGGAAGAAAACGTTCTGAGCCTATTGTAATTAACTTTTTGATAAATAGTTTTCGCAAACTTTTAGAAAAAGGATTAATACATGTTTCTTATTTTCGATTTTTTTTATAAGTTGCTATCATTTAATGATATTATAGTCACAATATCAACAAATCCAATGCAGTTTTGTTAAATTACCAGCAACTTTGTTTGAAAAGTTGCAAATGATCAACATATATTCATCTTTTCTCTTGTCAATAATGAAAGAATCAATACCGTGTTATGCTTAATAACGTCAAAATACGTTTTCTTCGAAACGGTGTTCGGCGAATTTTGTTGTAGATTTGACTCTGACCGGTGCTGCCGCCGCCACATAACTGCAGTAGGGAAGTGCTAGCTCACTTACTCATATTGAACCTGGTACCTTCTGTTTTTTATGCATTATCGCATTATTTTAGTCATATTTATATCATAATTTGAAATAAAAATGAAAAAACAATTTAAACAATTTGTGTGGGTCGCAAAATATGAAAATTATGAACGAAGATAAAGATAATGAAAATGTAATAAATCGAGTAGATTGAAAATTACCGGAGGTTCTAGAACAACGATATAAAAGCTAAACTGATAAAAAAAAAAAACGGGTGGAAAAGCGCCGTCAAAATTAAGTCAGGTACCCCCGTTAGATCTGAAAGAATGTCAGTAATAAATCGTGTACAACATTGTCCTGGTGCAGACAATAACCAGCCCCTTATCTGCGTAAGATGTAGAGGGGGCGCGGAACCAACCTAGCCCAAACCCAACGACTCGAACTCGATGTCCCACTCGTCCGCATTCACATAATTGCAGAGTGCCTTGGGACAACCGTCGACAGGCAGCTGTCTAATTTTGCTAGCGCGCGCGCGAGATCGCAGCAACCGGTGGAAAATCGCGTGAAAGTCGATTTGATTTCACTTTGATGGATCGGAGGTGCGGAGATGTTCGAACGTCATGGGTGTCATCGACAGTTTTGCGATAATCATCAAGAAAAATGTTAGTGGCCACCCCCTACAGAGACTTTGATGAACCACCAAGAATCATCTCGGAAATCAGGAAAACCTGCTTGGATTCGCCACTGCACAATTTCACACCCAAGTTGACAGGTAATTTTTAAATATCCGATCGTTTTGTACAAATTTTCTAATCCGGCATAATAGGGGTTGAATGCGGGAACGTCAACCAAAAAAAAATCATAAAATATGAAAAAAATTAAATCTTAGACGGCGCGGTACCTTTACTACTGGATTAACAACAAATTTTCAACGCCGGTTCAAAATGCAGCGGCCCTAAAAATCGTAATAAAATTAATGCGTTTTTAATCTTAAACATTTCGATAGCTTTTCCGTTTAATTTAAATCATTGGTGATAGTCTAGATTGTTTCGTTATTAAATACTTTGCAATTAAGTTTATTTATTTTAAACGCAATTTAAATTTGTTCTTGTTTACTATCTGCAACTGTTTTGGAACTACAACAAATAATTATCGAAAATGAATTAATAAATTTGTAGTAATAAATATCGGCCCACATACGAATTTAAATTGTAGATCCCTATAATATTATTTAAAAATTGTTTTAAGTAGCAATTGAATTAATTCAAGAAAAACGACCTTGCCTTGAAGTTTCTTTGCCTAGTACATGCAAGAAAAATTAATAAACGTTTCGGTTGTTGGCGAAGGTGAAGATTTTTGTAATTTGTTGAACGAAAGAATTATCGGAAGTAACATTTAAAAGTAATTGTTTTATGATTCGACTATAATTGGGAAAGTTTTTGTTTCCTACTTCACTTTTGTATCAGAAATTGTTTTTGCAGTAGAACATCCTGCTTTGCTAGTTTTAATTCATTTCACCCTTTCAAATATGATTTGTTTTATGCCAATTCGCAAAATCCAATTGTGAACCTTTACTAATCTATTAATAGTGGCCAAAATAATTTTGTTTGACGAAAAATATTTTCCGATCGTTTTACGTTGAAATTTGGAGCATTGCTTTTTCAACTAATCGATTTGTCAATAATTTATATCTTTTATTTACAAATAAATAAACAATCACTTGTGCATTCTGACCACTCAAATACTTGCAATAACTAGAACCCTAAAATTCCTTACAATTATTCACATAAACGTTTCCATACCTGAATCGTTATCTAAAATTTACCTAACGATGTCTAGGAAGTAATCTGAAAAATCTCAAAATTACTTGGCGACATTTACTAATGTAATTTATTCCTTAGTCACTCCATGATATACAATTTTGTAGAAGTTTATGCAAAATATTTAACATTCAAGCGGCTAGAATGAAAGGGAAAACAGAAATCTCAGTATCAAAATTATCGACAAAATTTCAGATTTATTCTGCCGCTTTATGGTCAATTTCTTAGGATCTTAGGAGATAAAATCTTGTACAAGCTAATTATTAAAATACAAAAATGTACACCGAAATTATTAGTGGAATATCAAAAGTGTAATTTTTAAAATGGGTTAAGAATCGCGCTCGTCGGGTTCTCTCCGACAAAAGCTTAATTGTTTTCGATAAATTACGCTCTAATGAGTTTAGTGAACTGTCTGACTGAAAATACTACGTTTTACCTTGAGTCAATCTCCACTTTAAAGATTAATTAATTTTCAAACTACTTCCACTAAATTGATAAAGACCTCAAAGTTACGTAAGGCTTGGTTTTCTTTGTTCTTTAGTCCAGCACAAAATGCAAAAGTTGTTAACGATATTAATGAAACAATTATCAATATTCAATGGTGGTGTCTTAACATTTTGCGATCTTACAACTGAATTCTCGACCAAATTTAAAGCAATCACCACCAGCCTTCATTTTTGTTATCTGACTGAGTGATGATGATAGTAATTTTTAATTTAATTACAGTGGTAGCCATTGATGCGACTCTTGATTAACGAAGTTCGTTAATCCTCAACAGAATTGAATAGATTTGTATGCGTCTGTCGTATCATTTGATGCTGTAATCGAAGAAAATGCAAACAAAACGCAACCAGCGTACATCAGGTGTCACGTTATTAAGTCCAAATTAACGACAATTTCGTATTTTAAATTAACCCTATTGCAAAATCAAAAAGATATTTTTCAAAATATTCAGTTAACGATAAAATTAAAAAAATTTCCCATTTTTCCAATTAATTTACACGCCTATTGCTTTATTTTTCTAATTAAGTCATAAACCCTCTTCTTATTACGACAGGAATTCCTCAAATTCAGGCCAACTTCCAAATTGTCGTTGTATAATGAGATGTTACAGCACCTTCCCCATTGCATAATTGGTGCAGTCTACCGGAAAACATGCAGAAGTATCGTTTATTATTCACTTGAACCTGTTCAAAATTTCTATTACGTTTCTTCGCATTTTTATTACTTCAGCCGAATCGACAAAGGATTATTATATAAAAGACGTTAAAAAAAATCCAAAGTATGCGGAATTAGAGACCCTTCGTAACTGATTTAGAGTACGTACAATTTGTTGTTAACTGAATTTATTAATTATATTTCCGAAAACGTTGAAGATAAGGAAAATAAAATTTTATAGTTATCTAAATTGAAAGACCTAACGTATTCAGATGCTACTCAATTTTAATAAAAAAATATTTTGACTTTAAGCACAAGAAATGTTTAAATATGTAATCAGTGAAAATAGATTCTGTAACAGCTTTCAACCCAAACCACTCAATAAAGGGGATTCTTCATGATCCTCCACAAGCTTAACTTCCAATATGAATCGCTTTCATATCGTTCAATCAATTACAGTTTTATCATAATTGGAAATGTTAATTTAAGCTTGACAATAGCGGACGAAAAAAAAATTGCGAATCGCCGGGATACGAATAGAGAGCGAACTTTCAATAGTCCATTCGAAACTGATTTTGATCAACGGTCGTAAATGGCATTAAAACTAATGTTTCGAGACTTAAAGAGAGAACAGCCGTTAGAAAAGATATTTTCACTGTCACGAGCCATCTTGTGAAAACGAAGGACCTTAAATTCCCAAAATAGTAAAAAAGTGTCAGACGTAAATTGGATGAATAATAACGAGCATTGTGCGTCAATTGGATGATTTCTACTAGTGAAGCGATACTTGTGTGATTTTTCTTCTCAAATCATCCTTTGCAAAATTCCTCCACTAATATTAAAAATTTTCACCCAAAAATTTCGTAGTATTGTCACCCAAAAATCGAGAGTTTAAGAACTAAATTACCTTTTAGTCCACCCTACGTAATTTTAGTCATAAGATATCCTGTACTCGCGCAATTAAGTTGTTTTAAATGTGATTTTGCATAATTACTCGTAGTAGTAGCCAAATAAAAAAATAGCCATGGCCTCAACTCCTATTAATCCATGCATAACGTATGCAAAACCGCGAGACAATTATCTGTTCGAATCGCAGTTCCATTGACAACAATAATCGTAGTGCCAACGTCTTGTGATTAACGGAAATTTAACGCTCGCTGAAAAACTGACGTAAACACAAATGTTTGTATTCCTCTATTAACTTTAGCGTTATCGGCGTTGTATTGTTAGAATAAATTCAGGACGATAGCAGGAGATAAACCGGAAATTAGTTAAGTACAGTACGACAACCGAAATTTCGAGATACGTCGTCATCGAGCTTAATTTAAATGGAATAAATTCCTTGCTGTATAAATATAGATAAAACGTTAGGTCTTGGTAAGACTGACGCATAATTCGACCACATGTTAACGGTTGCAAAATAATATCGTCCATACACTACAGTGGAACTTCAATGGAGGGATCAACGGGCTGAACATTGTTTACAGCTGTAGATTTTATTCGTTATTTATCTAAATTTTTAATATAAATCACTGCAAACAAACAACGATCACGAGGTTAATTTGACACGACATCCATCAAAGTTGTGTGGAGGCACAATTAGAGACAATTATTTTTACGGCATGATGACGTTGCGTGAAGACATTGCAGTTTTTAACGAAACCGTCGAGTGTTGGAGAATTCGTCGAATCTCGGGACTATAGTGGCGAAATGGTAAAATCCGGGATTTAGGGAAAGGCAATCAAACATTTATCAGTTTTAATTTTAAAGTCTCTCTAATTGATTTCGATTTTTGTGTCAACAGAAAGGGAAACCTCGACTCTGGAAGAGAGATGCGATGCAATTTTAAACACAGTATGGTATGAAATTCGACTCTTTTTCGAGAAACGTAATTTTTTAAATTAAATAAGAAAACCAAATTTAAAAAAAAATTCACAGTGATTAAGATCGATTTTAGTTACGTAAATGACAATTTGGGACAAATTAAGAGACGAGTCAAGTTGCCTCGTTCAATATTAGTTGCAAAGCCGTCCTTGATTGTAAATTTGTTCTACTACAGTAAAAAGGACTCAGTGAATCTGTCAGCAATGATTGTTGTTTGTTTATGTTTTTAGGATTGATTAAGTGATTGTGGTAAACTTTACAGTGATGCAGTTGCCTGTCAAGGCTGAAAAATTTAATAATGAAAAGCCGTAATTGCAAGTGTTCGTCTGTACGTACAAAAACTTTGATAATAAGGAAACAAAAAGTCTAATTACTTGTCAACAACTTCAAGAAACTTAAAAAAATATCTATGATGTAATTGCTACAAACTTAACGACTACAGAACCTCGACTTTTTTTTTGAAGTACAATATTTTGGCAGCAAAGTCAAAAGACGTTTGAAAATTTGTTTTCTTCAATAGTAGCATTCGCTATTCTTCTATCATTTAAGGCAACTAAACAATTAATTTTGCACAGATATTCACGTACATCCATTTTTTTTATTTGAAAAGAATTAGTTGAGTGCTACTTCCGGTTCGAGTAGAGATTTTGTCCCCATCTGCCATCTTGATATTCACTTCATCTTTAGAAGAATCACTTCTGATTTGATGTTTGTAACAATTTGCAGAAGCCACTGAATTGATTTAAAAATCGACTAATCTCGTGACCACCTTTCTAGTCGTTGGAGCACGTACTTGGTCAAAATTTTGCTTTTGTTATCGCAACATCGTCGGTTATTGACGTTCCCATTAACGTCACATCGCTATCTCCGTGAAAGTGAAAGATGTCCATCATTCCCAGCACTTATTCCAAATCATGTAATGTCAATGCTAACGCCGAAACGTTGCAGTCAACCTCAAAATGTCAAGACTGCAAAACTATTGTTGTATACGTGCCACTATTTCTGGTCCATTCGCCGACGAAAACCATTTTTTTTAAATATCATTGCGTAGTTTGAACTGTTGAAAATGGTAGGTGCGGCATCTTTTAATTTTTTTAATAGCATCACACATGTACCCACATAACCGATTACATCAATAATTCATGTGCGTTGATGGCGAGAAAAAAATCTCGCATCCAAGATCCTCTTCAGGTCTTATCTTGAGATCGTGTGGCTTTCAATGCCAAACGGCAGTGAACGAAAAAAAATCGACGACTTCGTGTCAGTCGTTTCAAGGATTTCCGCATAGAGTGGAAAAGCGCGATCAATTACAAGCAAAACTTTTTCTTGCAAAATAAAATTTCTTTTTCTCAATTTTCCGTGCCGATGGTCGTCGAAAAGGAGTGTCGGGCTGACGTATTATTATCTCTGGATTTTTAATCCGAACCGTGGAAAATGTTATCAGGACCGGACGGTGTTTGATTGTATGCGCTCAACTGCTTAGCGGTTAAGTCGTTGATAAATTGAGATTAATAACGGGAGGGAATTGACAATGGGATAAAAGAGCTTTGTTTAATTGACAAAAAAAAACAGACCCATCGAACTACTTACGTTGTTTGCGTTAAATAAACAGTAGCGTACAATAATGTAATTGAGCGAAGTTATAATTGTCACCTTGAACTGAATCGCCTAACATACGAGCATAATTCGCTAATTTTCTCTTTATGTATTAAATTTGAAACCTCCCCTAATCGTCTTGCTATAAAACTTTTTTTGTATAAAATAATTTTTTTCCTGGTTTCTGCTTTCTCAAAATATCATTACTTTTCCTTCAAACTGCACCTACTTTTATATATTTGGAAATGTGTTTTTGTTTGCAATGTGTTCTACCTACCAAAGAGAGGAGAAATTCTAGTGAACATCAAAAGTACTAAACAGAACTTCGTAAATCTGCTCCACTTTTGATAACTATTTTTTCTTCATTATTTCTTATTCACCGATTTTCTGAATTTCGACAAATATGAGTAAAGTCACAAAATCTGTACCGAAAGAGGTAATTACAACGTCCCTTAGGAATGTAAGATGTAACCCTACGGATTAGACTTAATTTTGCAAACGACCACGAATATGGCCAGAACGCAGGACGTGAATCACCGGAAACAAGAAAAAGTGCTTGTTTTGATTTGTCGTGCCGGCGCCAACTCGATTTCAAGCTGCCCCACGCCAACAACCACCCAAGGACCAATTCGGGTAGTTTTTACGACGCTTATCTCGTTACCAATGACGATTACCTTTTACGGTTCTTCTCCGAATATTCGCGACGTAACCCGTCAAGGTCCTTTTCTTCTTCCTATTTCCGGTTGCAGGACCTCGCGTCGCAATCAACAATTTCCTTAAAAGGAGTTAATTTGATTTTTTTTTTAAATAAATTGTAGCGTCAAAAACCCCGAGCTATTTTCCGTTTTTTCCCTAAAACCCACCGTATAAGAGAATTACTGGAAGAACGCCGTCGGGTCATTGAACCATCATCAAATTAACCTAATCCCGACTCTCCAAGGATTTAAATCATTCAAAATTTCGTCGTTTTCTCGTAATGATCGAGAGCGTTCCAAAATAAACTTTCAATCATTGTGGTCTTCATGGCAATTACGACGATAATTGTGTCTTTTTTGATTCCCTCGTACGCGTGTTTGATGTAAAAAAAAACGCAACGAAAGCGAACACAATCGGTTGATATACCGGAAAGTGAAACTTTTGGTTTCGCCAAAATTCTACGGAAACCAGACAATAATGACTCACCAACGAATCATCTGTGTTGTTGCATTCATATATGATTTTTTTAACTCAAGTTAATTGGATTTAAATTGCGTGGCGCCCACATACGTTTTGTAGTGATGAAATTAGAAATGTTTTTTTAAATTATTTTGCTAACCCTAAAATTTCAAATTACTTGACCTAAAATCGTTTGGACGGTTGCGCCCACTTTGCACCTTTTTGGGGACTCCCACGTGAAATTATCGAAATTAATAACGGGTTCGGGGTAATTACAATGCAAAAAATTCAACAATAAAAAGTGAGACTTTTAGAGTTGTTGCGCCATCCAGGTAACAAGGGGAGCGTTTGATCTATTGTTTGTAAAATTCTTTGGGATTCTAGGAAGGTGCGGCACTATCTGCAATTTTAGTTCCGACATGGTTATTATTTTAGTTCCTTATCACATTTTTATCAAGTTAAGTGTAACATTTAGGGACAGTTTGTTTAGAAGTGCAGCAACAGGAGTGTCCTGTGAAAATAACAAATCATCGTTCCGTATTTAGAGAAGTTAAAACCTCCATATACTAATTGAGTATTGCGAATATCAACACCAAGACCTATATTTAGCATATTATTTCCGAAAGACAAAATACAAAGCATGAAACTGTACAAGAACGTTTTTATTCCTATGTTTGTTTTTTTTAGAATTAATTTACTGTTGTCTTGACCTAAACCAACCGATAGGGGTTAATAATTTCTTTACTTAACTATCAAACATATTGTTATTTATACCGTTACGTTGCAATTAGTGGCGAATCGATAATAATGTTTTTGCTCAATAAGGATTTGGCACTTACGTTATCTGATAGGTCTCCTAAAAGCCACAATGTCTATATTTTTGTTCCTAAGGATTACCTTAATTCAAGTAGCTCGAATCAGTTACTAAACTTTCCAAAAACTTATTATTTTCGAGGGAAGATCTAAAATCGATTTTTATCAACTTGATTGAAATTTACCTCCTAATCGCGTAAACACTTCTTGTATTTATCCCTCTAAAAATTACACTTTCTATGACTACTGCACGAATTAAAAAAAATATTTTCTCTTTACAAAAATAAATCCACCAATGCAAAACATTGATGATTAAACAAATTTCAATCAAGTTCAACACCAAAAACTTACGCGTTCTACCGCTACATGTGGGTCAATTAGCAAATAGTATCAAAAAATTGCCACGATAATTGTAAAATAATGACTTTCATGTCCACGATTAATGTCTTCGTTTCTACGTTACGATACCATTAAGAAATTCCAAAACTAACACGCGTTCCTGGTTCAACCAACAACACCCCTTAACTATCCATCGTGACACCAAAATGTTTCGTTGTTATGGTGCCAGAGGCGTGCATGTTATGAGTAAAGAAAACAAAATGTCTTGTGAATTATTCATCTGACGATCCACCTGTTATAATTATGACGGAGAAGAAAAAGCGAGATATTATTGTGATTGGTCAAGGTCAATGGCGAAATCGAGGTATTAATGGACCGATTTGTACAATCCACGACCAGCAAGATGCGTGATTCGAATCTTCGAAAGTTTTGACCACACGGGTTTAAAACACCAACATCATTTTAATAGAGACTACTTATCTAGATATTTCAAGTCTTCGCGTTGACAAATAACATCTGCATAGGGAAATTGAAAATTTTATAAATAAATTATTATGAAGATATTAGAGAATTTTCGAAGAGTTCTAGCTATTCACGAGAATCTAGAAAAACCTCAACGAGTCGTCCATATTATTGAGGCGCGGTTTGTTTACAATTTTATGCCCAAATTTTCAGTACCATTACGCAATTTTCACTTTCGTTATCGCGTACGCTCAATTAACTCTAACATTCCATTACGTCCAAGTAAGTGGCGTAAGTGCACCAAGCTTTTGATATCCGCCTTAACGGTGACGGTTTCCTTTTGCCTCACCTTCTAAAACGAATGATCAATAAATTAAGTTCGATTCGCTATATATCTACTTAATAATAGCCCATCATTTCATTTGTTATCCGTTATTATTGTTAAACTTCCGGCAAATTTCTGCTTAATTATTGAGAGAAATCGTTTGAAAACAGCCAAAACGGATGGCTGAAGCGAACTCTTCACTTTCGAAAATAACGTAATCTATTTTTTTAAATTGTAGGTGATCTTCTTGCTAAATGCAACAACGATACGCAATGGTGGCCGAGGAAGGCGACCGTTTGGAACGGACAATTGCAATTATCAGGAGGATCGATGGGGATTTTTAGATTGCCGTTGAGGCATTTGAGTCTGCAGGCTGGAGCCTTACCCAATAGTCTGGCGTTATCCAGAGGACAAACCACAATTCTAACAATACAGGTAAATAAATCTAAATTTGTGGTAATTTACTTAAGTGGTTGACTGTTTGAAATAAAGCTGTTTCGCTGCTTTTTTTCAAATCATCGATTCCTCCATTATTATGCAAGCTGTATCATCCTACGACATTTCTAGCATGCTTTAGTCTGTTACAAGGTTATTCGACTAGTGTTGCTCTGAAATGTTGCATAATTTTAAAAGCCAACACGCTTTCCTTATCCTTCCTCTAATAGTTGTATTGTATTAGCGATTTCAACTAATTGTCAGGTAACCTGTTCGAATATGAATCACGCCTGGTACGAACATATATTTTGCATAGTAAGAAAACGATTTATGGTACCTTATTATACACCTCCGAGGTTCAATTGACGAAATAACCAAGCTATACACGTAAGTACCAACAAATAACTCAAATTTTACGCAATGGTAATTGCAGTGCGTTTGGTAGAGCTCTTCATAGAAGTCCTTGCTTACCTCTATTCAAGTATTTGAGGTCAAATTATGAAAGGAAACAATCATTTTACTGCTACTGAACTTCAATTGTAAATACTAGACTTTTAAGTAGTATTTCCATACTTCGTTTTAAAGAAAAAAAATGTGATGACAAATTTTTAGGTACCAATAATTAGACATTAATTGCAAACTTTGACTACAATAAAAAAAAACTACAATTCAGAAGCCAAAAAATCCTTTTTCCTTCGATAGATATTCCTTAAACACCCTACTCATTCTATCTAGCTAATTTGTTTTCCAGTTATTATATGGATCTCCTTTTATACTTCTGCATTCTTTATCTTCCGCGCGTTCATTTTGCTCGTGCTCGTATCTTTTTATTGCAGCATTTCCAAATTTGCCACTTTCGCTCGTACAGTGTACAATATTTTCATTGACAAAAGTTTCATGTGACTCACTTTATCATCCACACAGTTTGCAAGTATTAACGCCAAGCTTGAATGATCTAGAGGTTAAAGTTTTTTCGTTGGCTATAAATAATGCTTAAGGAACAATTGTAGAATAATAAACCTTGGTAAAACATCAATAATGCACGAGGTAATTACAATCAAGCCTAAATACAAGAAAAGGTGTTACAGATTAATTATATTACTGAAAAATGGCTAAAAATTGACTTAAATGTACATTGAATTTTTTGTTCGTCACGTTGTCCTTGCTTCACCAAGATTTTAATGACCAGTAAAAGAAGCTGGTGTTATTATTACTATTATCTTGATACTTGAAATAAGTAGACTTTGAAGTTTAGTCTCACTGTAATATGAGTGATTCACTTTGCTGAACGCTATTTAATTTACAATTATAACAATCACATTGCAAGACAAAAAATCAATGACTCATCTAAATAATTAGAAAAAGCAATTAATAGCACATTTCTTACAGGTGGCTAATGAGCAATTGTTCGATCTATGGGTGAAAACCATAGCCATCGAGATCATACGCCAAACACCTCTGGAGTCCGTAAAATACCTCGACATCTTCACCTTAGCCAACTGCTGGAAGCGAAAAAATGCCTCCGACTACAAAGACTGTAACTTCAATTATTTGGAAGGGCACCCCAATCCTACAACTCCCGAAACTAACACCGCTCCACAACCCGAAAAACGACAAACTCCTCAAGAACACGAAGAGAAAACAGTGGAAAGCCTACTCAAAAAGTGCCAAAACTCCGAAAACTATGTCCCAGTAAAAGAAAAATTAATGTTATTCGAAAGTTTGTGCAAACTGGGAAGGAAAGTGAGAAGTAGCGAAGATGTTTCGTGTAAAAGCCCCCCGCCAACCACCTCAAAGAGGGCCCGTTCAATGCACGACCTTTCCTCCACACATAGAGCCGTACGAGAAATATGTAAATACTTTGAAGTTAAAAGTGAAAATAGTGTGAACAATCTAACCAAATATGGAACTGTTACTAGGAATAATCATAGATTAGTTACTTCGTCTTTTTTATAATTTACGTAATAAAGTTGTTGTTGTAAAAGTTATTACTTGTTTTTATTATCCCAAACTTGATCAATATTATTGTTTTGACAAAAATGTGCATAAATTAAGGAATAAATAATTTTGGCACGCTATTGGTCCTATTCGATGATTAAAACGCGTGCCATTAAAAAAAATATGTACATACATAGAGACTGATGCGTTTTCTCTCGGTAACGATAAAAAAGTTCTTAAAAAAAACTAAGTACTAAGTACCCTAACCTGAGATTTAAAAATACAAAAAGAATCTAACAAATTTATCACGATTTTCTCAACAACAACAATGAAATCTTCTAACGATATAAAAATATTGCTATAAAAATTTAAATTAAATAAAAAAAGACGAGTTGAGGCCCTCTAGGTGTCTTTTTCCATCAAATCGTTCTGCTCCAGAGAATCCAGGGTGTCGTTGGAGCTCGAATGGGTCAAATCCGTCAACTCGTCCAAGTGTTTCTGTCTTTTCCTCACGTTCCAATGCAGGCATTCGGCCAACGAATCAAACCAATCCGAGATCTGATCCTGGGCGCAGATGCTGGGGACGGGATACACCGACGTCGTCACTCGCAAACTGCACACAAATCACCTCCCTTATTATATTATAAAAAAATCATTATGTGTGCAAACAGCAACTGGGTATTCTTGGAAAGCTTCCGGAACCAACGATACAGATACTTCTAAGACTATCTCAAATTCAAACTAAAAATCGAATTTAAACTACACGAATGCCTTAAAGATTAAGAAGGTAGAGCAATCTAATTTTACAAAACTGAGGTAATCAAATTTATGCCGTAATAATTATAAAAACAGTCGGTAAAGAAGCAACCTGTAAGCGTGAAAATATACTACTCAGGGAAATTATTCTAAACCAGAAAAACTACTTTCATGAAGTACAATTCTAGATGCAAGTGCTGACTTCTTTAAGAGCCTCCTAATGGATAAAATACAAAGTGACACAAGATATCTAACTGCGGTGGCCCCTCTTGAATTACTTTTATAAAATGCCAGAGTATGTTTTGATATTACTCAATTTCGAAAACTAACAACACTGACCCGTTACAGCAACAAGTTCGAAAACTATCTAAGAGAGCATTTTTACGTTCTACCTTCAATTTTAACAAAAAGCACCGAAAGCGAAAGGAAAAGGATCTGGTTTAAGGGTGTAACGTGAATCAACCACCCAGCACCGCGTTAACTCTAAATAACCCGAAAGCCCTCACCAACCCTACCTATCGCCAGGTCGCAGCTCTTGTTGGTGTCGCCCATCAAAACACACATACGAGGAGCATCTGGCGTCCAGACTTGGTGCTATCTGCAAAAGAGGAACAGGGCTTGTATCCAGGACTTGACCTTATATTTTTTTTAACCCCAACGAACGACTAGAGAGCGGCGGCGACGGGTGGTTGGCCGTTTTTTTTTTATATCCTGCGAACTTACCTGTCGCCATGCAACAGCTCCTGCCGGTTTCTACCATCAAACGACACCCACGAAGTGTTGCGGCTATCCGGCGACACAGATATCTATGGGTAGACACACGGTCAATCAAGAAGACAGCCGTACAAATGCGACAAAACAAATTTAATTTTTTTTAACCATTCGATACCATTCTGTAGAGTCTCACGTGTAATGTAGAGCCAAAATGGTTTTATTATGATCAACTGTTTCCAGTTTATAACAACAACTTGTTATCGTAACGTTAACTGCAAATCAACTGACACGTTATAGGTAACGACGTCACGCAATTATTTGTCCAATCAAATTTGACGTTGAGAAACATTTTCTGCGGTTCCCAACGATACTAAATTACCAAAAGCGGAAGATTTATAAAACTTCTTCTAATACACACCTTGAGTTCGACCCCGGCGGGAACAACTATCGGCCTGAAACTGAGTGAATGAGGACATATGGGGGTAACCATGATGGCCGGCACGCTGGGATGTATCATGGACGCTCCCGCCGCCACCGCGTACGCCGTGCTCCCCGTCGGCGTGCTGACGATCAATCCGTCCCCCTGCACCGATGTTATGTGTTTACCGTCCAAGAACAAGTCGATATTGGACAAATAAGGAGACGGTCCCCTATCGACGACCACCTCGTTCAACACCAACAGATTCGTCGGTTGTTTCGGCGTTTTCTTTTCGTCGTCACCCTTCCTTATAACGATGCATCTCAATCGGCTGCGCAACGTCAGCGCAGCGTTACCCTCCAGTACGTTGTTCACTTGTTCCTGAAAGTTGTCGAATTGGAACGGAGTCAGAAAACCGAGAGAACCCAAATGGAAAGCCATCACCGGCGGCACCGACTGCTGGAATAAATGACTGGCATAGAGGAGAGTACCGTCGCCCCCCAAACAGATGATAAAGTCGATTTTGTCGGTGAGATCGTCTTTGCCGTCGCGGAACGTCATCAGTTTGTCTTTGATTGACGTAAAACCGTTGTATTGGTCGAGGAGGGTGTCTTCGAGGACGGCGGCCTCCACGAACACCAACATGCGTTTCTCCTGGAAAAAAACGCAATGCCATAAGAGAAACCTATGAAATGCTACCGGGACTAAATTACGAAATCTTCACTAACGCTTTACATTATTAATCTAAATAACGAGTCGATCCATCAATGCTGGATGGTAGAGGACGATCGAAAGGGGATTCTAAAAAACACCGACAACATAAGAAAGTTACGGCAAGTTTCCGATACCAAGAACTAATTTAGAGTTGCTACATGTTGATGTTGATGTTTTTTCCACCGAAAAATTAGAAGCAGTGAACGTAAACTGTGACAATTTTTTGAGTAGTAACAATAATTTCTTGCACGTTAAAGCTACCTATTACAATACTTATCTAACGATAAGTCATATCTGCACCATGTTTCTGATTTGACTGTAAGTGTCGGTTTTCTAACTCGAACGTGACGATGGCGTGCCAAACGGTTGAATGCAACGAGTTATATACGAAAAAAAATGGCAATTCAGAAACTAAAATTGTTGCCAAATTTCACGATATTTCCTGAATTTCCATCAATTTCACTCCATTAGTACACTAGCAGCAACAGTGAACGACTGTAATTATAGAAAATTGATTTTTAACGAAGAATCAGCTGCATCTTCTTTTAAGTAAATAATTATCGTAATGCACGTTTACCGGTGGAATTTTGTCCATTTCATTCATACAATAATATGAACTTTGTCAGCGGGCTCTTATATCCGAATCATGTATTTAGGATCTGATGGGGTAATTGTAAACTTGGGGTAATTGAAAACATTCAATTATTTACGAATCTGTTGAAGCTTGGGACTTTTAGCCATAGATGGCAATTAGTGCGCCTGAATTTATGGAAACAGCACATGCGGTGAGCGTAGAACTGCTAAGAACTTATTTTGGATAGACACTACCAAAAGTTTTGTTAGTTTGGTTGAAATAGAAGTTACACAGCGCGATGGGGGCAGTCGTGTTTTAGTTACAACTTTCAAACACAAATCTCAGATGAGTGTAGATGAAAAACGTGAGTTGTAAACGGACTGTACCCTAAGCGTTATAGTTAAAATGTCATAAAAACAAAAATTTCTAAGATTGACTCAAAGAAGCGCCAATGACTGAAAGATCTCAATCGAGTCATTTCAACATCAAATTAACCGAAGTTATGAAACTTTAAAGATAGCAATGATCTAAATCTTTACTTAAATCTCCGGGCGTTTTGTTAAATTGTCCGTAACAAACACATAAGTCAAGGTAGTGTTTGGCAAGTAATTACATCTGCGGTTTAAATACCTTTTTTCAAGATTTCATAACACACGCGACATGAAGAACTATCTAGGTCGATTATTTTCAGGTCTATCGAATTTCCAGGTGAATACAAAAAGCTACAATAAAATTGAAAACAAACATTTAGAGCTAAATCCGTTGTTACGCGGACTTTTTTTTTAATCAATTCCGGTTCGACTAATTTAACGTGTTTGACTGGAATGATCATCAACAAAAATGTACCTCGATAAGCCACTGAACCAGTTGGACGAAGGGCGAATGGACTGAAGCATCCCGGACTTTCTTGATGACAAGGACAGTAAGGGGTGGTTTGTACCACGTCAATCTCTGGCTGGCTGGATCCTGAATGGTCCTGAAACAAAAAACTTCAAGTCATCATCAAGGACGCACGTGACCAGCATAAACACAACAATAGCGGTCGCGCCATTGATTATCAATTAAATTAATCGACCAACTGTACGTCATCTTCCGAATAACAATGAAACATTACAAATATCATTTTTTACAAAAACCAAAATAAAATAAAATAAAAAATAAAATCAAACCTGTAGTGATACCTCGTGGTGACGACACAGTTGTTGTTAATCTCTCTGGGATCAGGGCAACGCACATCGCAAACCTGATTATGAGCGTAAACTACATTACCGTCAGCTACCATGATTTTCGACATTCAAAACGACACTATTATCGACGAAAAATCATTATTGTGGGATGGCGGACGCAATGATATAAATCGGGGGGGAAAAACACTAACGATAACGGACGACGACAAGTGATGTCGAACGTTCGACTCGATCGCATTGTCGAAACATTTCCGAAAAAAAAAATCAAAAATTTTCGACTAAGGCGACGAGGCGTCTGGTAAAGACGCAACTATCCGACTACCGGCCGATGACGGACAAGACTTTATGATGGACGGCAAATACATGCACGAATCGCCTGTTGGGTGACCTCCCGCGATACCGATAAAAAATTGATATCGTACAGGGTCGGACCGAGCCACTCGGAACCAAAATCGTTTTTTTTCTCCCGTTCGCAATCGAAAGAATTCATTACACATTTCGGTCAACCACGAATCTCACTGAGAATTTTCTACAGCAATTAAAAAGTTCCATTATTACTTAATATTATTATAATAAATAAATTGGCAAAGCGAAAATAATGAATTTTTAGACGATACCGAACTGAGAAAACGGCAATTTAAAATCTCCGAAATAAAGTCAACGGCGTTTCAATGGTAGCTTCAAAACAGTGTCTCAAACTGAAATATTTTAAAAATAGAAGGTCTACAGTGAATATTTTGATTTTCGGGCAACTTATGCTACAATATCGTAGCTTTCTACTGATTAGTTTGAATTTTCCATTAATTCGGGTTAATCCGGTCCATCAGCGGTCAATGATCCCCACCATTTTCATATTATGGAACAACTACATTCACGGCCCAATTATGGATTTATAATGCGCACTAATGGTGAAGAATTGACAAGAATTTGAACGAGCACGTAAAAACCCCAATAATAAATTTCACCACAACTTACTGTAACTTTAGCAAATTTTGAAACTGAACGAGTCCGGCTCTGCAGCCGAAATTTATAAAATAAAATCATCTCGGCCAACTGAATGTATTTTCAAGTCGCTCCACGTTACCGCGATCACTTAACCAGTAGATTACACGTTAAATTACAGCGATTTGAGCTCATCAAGTGGGCGATGACTCGTCGAAAAATTCGCTATTATTTGTTGCTCGCACACACCGTCGTTTGATCGAAATTTAAACAAGTTACTTACATGACCATTGCTGAATTTTTCATGATCCGACCACATGGTCCGAACTGTTGGATAGGAGATGGTGCGTTCAGCGATCTGGTCCTCCTGGAAATATGAAATTGTCAATGAAAAATTGAAAAAAATTAGTGATTTTCAACGAAATATACCCCATCATGGATTTCGCGTCCACCATGCTGGAGCATCGCGAATAGCTCGTGTTATGTTGCATGTGGACGTTGGAAAGATAAACTCGATACTAAATTCAAACCCAAACAAATCTAAGACCGCTTTGTTGATTGTGGTCCGAAAATAAACGACGTAATGAATGAGTAAATACAGAAAAATCTTTGCGCCAAGAAATTAGCACGATTTTCTTCCAAATCATTCTTTGGGAGTCCCGTTTCTCGGGTAGAAAAAAGATGAACAAATTTGGTTAGTCAATTGATAAATTAAAGAGTGTTGACATTTTTCAAAGATATCCATTTTATTGCTTTACGAATCGATTAATAAACGATAAATAATATAAATTTAATAATTCAATATTTGACTGTCAGCAGATTCTCTCGAATTGCCATTTCATTATTCAGAGTCACAGGATGCGCGGACTGAATAAAAAAATGACACATAGATGGCAGCACTACATTACTCAAAAGAGCAATTAACAAATTCAGTCTTGATTTACTAGCGTATCGGTCCTATTCATCAAATTTGAGCCCCTCTTACTGCGATTTTCATTTAAACTCAAATCTAGAGAATTGCCTTATAAGAGAGGTATCTTATAATAACAATACGACGCATAATTATTTTAATTCTTCTATAAAAATGGTCCTCCAATCTAGAATATTGTAAATGTGATGGCCTACACAAAATTATCCCGATAATCCAAATAAGGAACCGTCAAAGAATAATCAAATAAAAAATAAGAGATAAAAAAACTATTTTTATAAGTTAAATTTATTCGTCTTACTACATGCATTAGGCTTGTTGGCTGTTACGTGGCTTAATCTAGATCTAGATCATACCTAAATTATTAGAGTTACGAAAAAAATTATAACTGTTTGTCAAATGACCTTCTTGGGGCCATACTAGAGCATATTCGGTTATAACTTTTTCTTTTCTTTTAAATAGCAACGCACTAATATTCCTATCTGTCCTGATATAGAGATTTATTCTCCATAAAGATGTGATTTTTTTTTACATCAAGCCGTTTGCTTTTTAGTAAATAAGGAAAATTTGCGTTACATCGCTTTAAAACGCCTAACAAAATGTAACAGTTACTTTCACTGCCACTCAAATATCACAGTTAGCGTTGTTGTCGCCTGTAAGTTGTGCTGGGCTACGTCTATATACAATGCTAATAGTTTAGGCTGGAGAAGCTTGATTCCATACTTTTGACTGACCTGTATAACTACTTAGGTCAAATAAGTAACTTATTGAAGTACTTTGTGGGCTAAATAAATGGGATTAGAGATAGAAGTTTCTTAAAAATCAATAACTAGTAATTAAAAATGATAAAGAAATAGAATTAGCAAAAAAAAAAAAAAATTCCGGTACCGGGAATCGAACCCGAGCCTCCTGGGTGAAAGCCAGGTATCCTAGCCACTAGACCATACCGGACATGTAATGCTGATTGAAGAAACGCCAATAGCAAGGAGAAGTTTGCTGACCTCAATAACTAAAAAACGCATCGTTATCGAAAACCATAACATGAAGAACTTACGGCCACGTTCCCGACCGCCTCCTTCTCTGTCTACTTCTGTCCTCACTGCCGCCACCCTCTTCGTCCACAAACCAAATAGATTTGGCGCCCGAGTCCGCCACTTTTTGCTTATGCAAACAAGCCAACCTGAATTCTAACCTGTCGGCGATCCTACACTGATGCAAAGTGGACAAATCAACGTCGGATCCAGCCCACAACGATGCCATCATCGAACCATCGAAATCACGTCGAAACTAATCACCCACTTTTTTCCTTCCTGTTGTTGGTGGTTACACAAAATCACGTTAACTGCGGAAACGTCGACATAACGGCAACGGTCAAGTACGAACTGGGATAATTGCATGAGAAACGGCCGCACCTGCACCACGATTGGAACTTTAAATCAAGACACAAACTGTTGTTAACACACGTCACATCATTTTCAACACACAGGTGTAGTTTGACTGAGCGCTACGAGTTACCTACAGAATTGACAGCATAATTTGACAGATAAAGAGGGCGGATTTTTATGCAGAAATTTTGATTGTAGACCGACATTTTCTTAAGTCAGCGTTAGGTGTTTTCCGCTTTATGTTAACAACAATATATAAGCTGAAAAGTAAGTATACATTTATATAAAAAGTGTATCGCTTTTACAGTAAAATTGGAAACTACGATTTTCGTACTTTACCTGGATGACGCTAGGTGGCGCTAGAAATATCAAAATTTCGAAGTAGCAACGTTGTACACCTACAAGACAAGCAGGAACGGAACCTCTACATGTGCAGCCGGTGCGGTGCAGTAGGGCCCATGGCCTTTGGGGGCCCCGACCGGAGCCCCGGCTTTTTTCTTTGTAATTTGAAATAAATAAAAATGACTGAGATATTGCTTAAATTCCATTTTAAGTTTTTCTAAAGAACGAATTAAAAAAGGTCAAAAATTTACCGCATCAAATTACTTGACTTTATGGGTTCTGTTCTGTTTAATGTTTAAACGAATTACTTCAAATACAAAGCGAACACATTTTCGAACGTAGTTGAGCACTAGATCGACACCAACAAAAGTGTTACTATTTTCAGATGTGACTATGGTCACACATTGACACATCCTCATTCTTCTAGTTCCCACTAGACTGTTGTAAAGAAATTACTTAGTTCAAGCAAGCAATTAACTTTGATATCAATAAAGCAGAGTCTGCAGCTATCCTACTCAGAGTCTACCGTCTCTTACGCCACGAGGGGCAAAAGACGAAAGGGGACATGATGGCTAGGAATCTATTTATTGCGTCTATAGCCGAGTTGAACATCTGACAGAAAAATTGAATGCCATGAAGCGACATCTGTTAGGTCCAAGTTTTGGTAAACACGAAAATAATTCCAATTTTGCGACTTCAGCGCCTCTGACGATTTTTGTCGGCAGCACATTGTCAAGACCCCTTTTAATGTGTAAAAAAATTAATGCGATGGCCGGGAATCGAACCCGGATCAACTGCTTGGAAGGCAACTATGCTCACCATTACACCACCATCGCACTTGAAAGCGTAGGTTCATATAACTGTTTATCAGAGTAACAAGCTCTCTCTTGGCTTATACCAATTTATTGATCCTACTGAAATGCCTTCTCATACTTCAACGTTCCTGCTTTCCTGCTACGAAGAAGTTGGATAATACGCCCAACGCCTGAAGAAAGAAAGTAGGGAGAACGAAGCTGGTTTAACTTGGCAACGTGACGTTCGATCACTTTATAACAACCTAATACCGAAGGATCGTGAAATTTTGCCGAGGACAGTGGAATAGGTTTCTTGATAAAATAGGGAATGAGTAACCATTATACGGCTCTTCTTATTAGTGGAAGAACTTCAACGAGCTATTTTGAAAGAACATATTTCATTGAATACGTAAAAAGAAATTTAATATGAATTTGCTAGAAGTAAACAAAGGCAATAATTGAACCAAAAAAAATACAATGCACTGCCCGGGAATCGAACCCGGGTCGCAAGAATGGGAATCTTGCATGATACCACTACACTAGCAGTGCCATACATATTGAGGTTATTAAACCTGTATTTCCAGAGCAATTCCAATTTTTTTAATTATGTAAAAAAATTAAAAATAATAAATAGAAATTGCCAGTTATACTCTAAAATTAAAGATCTGATGAGGCATTAAACAATCGAAAAGCAAAATTTACTGTTAATCGTTTGATTTTCGCCATACAGTATCAAATAATAATTAATTTTAAGTCGGAAAAGAATTTTCGTCATTCCCGGTAGTTTCTTTATTTTCATTTTTAATAAAATAAATTAACTCTTACGTTAATTGCTAATTTTTAATTTGCGAAAGGAATAAAACAAAAACCGACAAAAAAAATGCCGCCCGAGCAGGGACTTGAACCCTGGACCCTTGGATTAAAAGTCCAATGCTCTACCGACTGAGCTACCCGGGCTTGGTTAAGTCAAACTACGTGACGTTACTAAATTGACAGTTTCAATATTAAGAAGGATAAATATTACCATTGATTTTCTACTTCGAGATAATTAATCAATGATATTACTAAATATAATTACCTAAACGCGTTTGTTTTTTCCATGGTTTTTCCAACGACGGTTTTCTTCAAAGGGATCGGACTAGTTCCCGGAGTGCTGTTTGTCGATTTGAATTTGTCATCGGCGACGATGGCCCTGGCCAATTGCAAATCACTTTCGTTCATCGTCGCAACAATATTTTTCCCGCTTTTATCTCGAAATTTCACCGCAACATCCGCACTTCAAGTAACTCACCAACAACGTTTCACACTAACAGACAATCGAGTATACCTACCTACTATACAGCACACCCAAATTTCGTTAAGATCAAGGCAAATGAAAAATCATAATCGCAACAAGTACGGCCCTGACCTAAATAGCGGCTGCAGAAACAGAAAAATAGGCAAGCAAACTATTGTGGAGACCAGGGTCAACCTTTCGCGGTGTTAAGGTCACGTTCGCGCTATTTTTGGATTTCGCACTTTTCCGAAATCTCAACCGAATTTCAGTTTTATTTTTATCACCAACTGATTTTTAGTTCAAAACTAAATTAATGTCTCACATCGGGATTAGTTACTCGCGACAAGTTTAAGTCACAACTTGAACTGAACTAACTTAAATAGCTTCAAAACCCTGAAGTATCTAAATCCATCTATCGGCAACGTTCTTTTCTCGTTCACTTCGCTTTTAACGTTATTTGTTTTATCAATAAATTAATAGAAAAAAAGTAGTTCAAGAGGTGCCGAAAGCGACGTGAATAGTTTTGAAATTGACTCGCATAAACATTAATTACTCTCTCATGAGTGTTACGAACCCAACGAACTTTTCCGTGAACAGTTGTAATGGTCTGAAGCACTCAACTGGATGCGAATCGTCGCAATCAAAAACCAATTATGACAGCAAAAACATTAAATTAGACTTTTTAACATAATTATTAATTATGATACGTTTTCAGATCGATAACAACAATCTAAATAGAATCTGTTGAATAAGTAAAAGTTAAACCTTGTTCTTCTGCGTCAGTTGGATGTTGTTGCATTCTGTTTTACGGTCAAGATTTTGAAGGCAGTAAAAAGTGCATAGAACACTTATATAGCAATAGTTGATAGACAAGACAATAGCCACAAAAAAACTAGTTTGCATTTCGTTTAAGGCCACGTTTATAGTATTTTTTTTAATAATTATCGCTTAACCAACCAATTTTTGGGCACTTGACAGATAGACGTGATCACAGGGAGCTAACGTTACGTAAAAATGGCAATAACCGATTTTAATTTATAAAAAGGTTAAGGAGCGTATACGCAACGTTTCGTAGAAAAGCGGCAATTTCAATCGATGCTGACAAGTTTTAATTTTTACGTGGGATGCTTGTCAAATCGGTGGATTTACTGACTAAAAAGACATTTTACGTATACACAATTGTTAAGAGATAAAATCTGACGTTGGGAGTAAAATTCATATTTTAAGCAAATCTTTGAAAATCTTTCAAAATAGAACAAATTTTGACAATTGCAGCGTCTGTTACTTTGACAGTTCTAATAACAGCAACGTTTATTTGATCCAGTATACCTTCTACTGTCTTCCATTGTACACTTATTAGTAAAAATGCACTCAAATAGCAGTGCAAACTATTTTAGTAAATTTAATTTGCAATTTTTATTCAAGTGTTAAAAATATCTGTGATTTTTGCTCAATTTGCACTTATTTTACTAAATAATCGTAGTACCTTTGAGTGGCAGATCCGCCAAATCTTGCGCATGCGCTAATGAAACAACTAAAATAAGTTATTTTGCCACTGTGAATAGTGAATAGTATCAGTTGTTGTTAAAATCGTAGAATTTCTCATTGAGACAAAAGGAATGTTTACCAATTATTTACGTATCACCTCTGAGCAGGCTAAATGAAGTGCTGCAGTGTTTTTATAATTTATTTTAACTACTTAACTTACAATCGGAGGAGTTCTTGATCGTACGGTAAAATCTTAAAAACTAAAACTAAACTACAAATGTTGGTCCTATATATAGTGTCAAGACGGGAATTCCCCGTAATAACCGTTAAGATAAATGGGGGTGGGAAAAACCCCTAACAGTTATTCCTGTCCTTGAACGTCAAAGTTTTGCATGCCACCCGTTATTGTCTGTTTGAAGTACGGATAATCCAAAAGGGCCATGCCGCCTGATGCTAACCTTGAACGGTCCTGTACAACCTCTAAAATAATATTATCATAAAACAATAACAATAACCCCTTGCCCTTCGTTTAAAGATAATTGGCTTTTGTTGGGAATTTTAATTTACACAAACATCATATATCTAGCAATCTTATTATTTATCGTGTTTATCCAGCACAGAGCCCAATATAGCTTTACATTTTATCAATAAATATTTTTTCTAGTTATCTTCTTACTTCTTGTAACCTATTTGTAGCTGCACATACTTTATCATTTAAAGCTTGCTTACCATTTGTTTTGTTATAATAATTTAGTAATATTCACATTGTCAGTCCATTCCTCCTTGTGACCCAGTCTTCGATACGCCACTGGAATTGTTTGATTCTTTAATCAGCTGTCATCTGTCACCTACAAAAACAAAAAATGGAGGAGTTACATCTGTCAGAAACTTTGCAACGGTATTTCTCGGACATATACCTTTGTTGCGACGAAGAGAAATCCGGTGCCGCTTCCTTAACCAAAACCGTCGAACTAATAAAATCAGGAAACGTTCCTGATGACGTCATAAACCAGGTAATAACATCCGTACCAATTCGACCTAACCTCAATCTTTTTTGACGTTCCCATTTTAAAGATTTCAGAGATTTGCTGGAGTCAAAACACGACCTGTTTGAATAGGAAACAGTTCTTCACCGCCCTCAAGTTAGTGGCAGCTTATCAAGCTAATATACCGGTAAAAAACGAAGTGTTGACTTCCAACCTGGAATTACCTTTGCCTCGGTTCACTTGGAACAGTTCTGAGAGCGATTTGATCGAGTTAAGTAGCGATAAAAGCGATTATAATGATCATGTCGACGCCAACAGCACTGATTCCGAAGTTGACAGCGACACGCTCAGTTTAGCTAGGAATGGATCACCTGAAATTTCAAGTACAGCTTCTGACAGCCCCACACCCACAAACAGCGTGCAAGATAGGAGTTGGGCGGTGGGTGGTGCATGGCAGGGACTCATCTCTGAAGAACAAAGACAATTACTTGGTAAATAGTTATTTTTTGTTTCTGGCCTCCATTGAGGATACAAGTGGTATATGCTATTCAGTAGTTTTCAAAGAAACCTGGGAAAAAGGTAATCAGTTGTAGAATTCTTTAAGCAAATTTGAACCTTAAGATGTAAATGTGGATGATTAACATGTTTGTATTTGCCTGCTAAAGCAAAATTATTTACATTAGATTCCTCAGCATTTATGGTAAATTTTTACCAGAATTGGTGACAAAAAGTACGTTTAATGAGAGTTTAAAATGTATTAAAATGCCCGTAATCAACTATTAAAGTATCAAAACGTGTGGTGGTAATTTTGGAAATGAAAAAGAAAAATAGACAAAATGGACTGAAACGGTCAATAACTTGACCTGAGCTGATCTCTACCTGACGTGACTTGACCTGACCTGAACTTATATGAACTAACCAATCAATGTAACAATATAGTTGTGAAGCAACAGGTGATTGGTGGGGGTGAAATAGATAGGAAAATTAAAATGATGTTGTTCAAAAAGAATCTGTAAAGTTGTTACGTAAATACGCATTGGGCGATTATTTGGGAGACGAAACCAATAAGCAAGTTATGTTTTTTTATTAATTAATAATTTGGGATTTGTTCAGGTACTGAGGAAGAGTCATCAGATAGGCACAGCAGCGAGGAAGACACCGAAGTTAGTAATGAAATTTGGATAATTAACCACGAGCAGCGCGACTACTACACAAATCAATTCCGATCCCTCCAGCCAGATGTGAATGCCTTATTAGCCGGGCCGGTGGCCCGAATGTTTTTCGAAAAGTCCCGCCTTCCGGTACACGAATTGCGAAAAATATGGCAGCTGGCAGACGTGACCAAAGACGGCGCCCTCAGTCTACAAGAGTTCAATACAGCGATGCACCTGGTGGTTTTGCGACGGAACCACATCGAACTGCCCGACATCCTACCCCCATCTCTTTTCCCCGGTAACGAAACTCCCTTATCCGTGAGTCCGGAAGCTGAGCCTATCCTATCGCCCCAAACCAAGGACACGGCAAAAGAATGGACGAAATTCGTGGACAGTCCAACGAGTTCGATTTCTTCGCCCGGTCCGAAACCAGTCAATTTCGATTTTCAAAAAGTCACCCTCGACAAGGATTCGAAAATTCTGCACCCAGTTCCTTTGCGTTTAACGCCAGAATGTTCAACAGGAGGCGCTGGGGCACAATTGAGCGAAGATTTAGTCGATAGCGGCGATTCTCACAGTCCAAAAAAATTTATCGATCATTCTGCTAGTATTCCAAGTAATAATAATAATAGTGCCATACAGAGGCCGCAACCGAAAAAAATTAATCTACCGGGTCCCGGAGCGATTCCGCCACCGCCACAGTCTAATCAAAACAGTATCGAAGAAGGACCTGTTAGTTTACCGGCGTTTCCGCCACCTAAAAAAGAGAAACCTCCGCCGCCACCCCCGCGTCCTTTCAAAACTCACGGGAGGAGTTCTTCGCTCGATTTAAATAGGTTGACGAAATTAGGGGCGCCACCTACAGTACCTCCGCGAATTAGTCCTAATATTCAAACGGGGAAAAAATTAATTAATCAAAAATCCGAGGGTGATTGTGGAGGTGCTCACGCCGATACTGGCACGCCTTTTGCCAATTTCGATAATTTCGAGCAGTACGAGAACGTTCCTGAAAATAATTTTTATGATGCTGACGGAAAGAATTTATTTGCGAGGTGCAGTCATGATCTTCCGCGGAGGCACGGGGCGTTTGAGGTTTATCGGAAACCTATGAAGAATCAAGATAGTCCGATGAGTGCGGAAGATAAGGCTAAATGGGAACTTTTCCAGAAACTGCAGGAAGAAAATACGGTTTTGTTGAGGATTTGTCAAGAACTTAGTCAAGAATTGGCGGATGTTAGAGAGGAGAAGCTGACGCTTAAGTATAGGTTAGAGAAACAAAAGGAACAAATGAATCTGGGATAGTTTTGATCAAAATTATTTATTATTCGAATCTCTAATGGGCAATGTTAGTGCCACAAACTGCCTATAAATAATTGTTTACTTCAGGCTAGTTTCGGATTATTATTATTATTGATAAAGTCATATTTTTTTAATGATGATTATTGTTATTATTGAGATTTAGGGATTACTGTACATTGATTTAATTTATGTTATCATCAGTATCTATAGCAGCAAGATCTTATATTTTTTGTGTAGCTATAGCAAGACTGTATTTTAAAATAATTAAATAAATTTCCTCAAAGTTTCATCACTGTTTCTTTAACAAATGTAATTTTTTTAAAGAATCAATGAAAAGCCGAATTGAAGTGAACAGACTCATTAATGTAATCAACAATTTAACATATATGTGAAAACAATAGTTCTGATTAATATTAATTTCATTTATCATTGACAAGAGAATTTAAAAGCAATTAAAGATTGATATTTCAACAAATTTTAGTCATTCTGTGTTTGATTGTGATCGTTTTGCTGTGGCTAGCATAATATTAGCAAATTTTTTTGCAAATTTGGTCGGTTGTGGCGTCTCGGTTTGTACGTAAAACAAATCCGCGCCTTCTCCTGGATCTCGTTCTGATTCCGGAAACCTTCCCATCGCTACTTTCTCATTAATACTTTTATTTTCATTTTCGAAATCCTCTTGGATTATTTTCAAAGCTACAAAACAAAACCAATAAACAAAAAAGCAAAAAAAAACAACAAATTACCTTGTTGAAGATTCAATGCGTCCATATCCTGGTTTTGGATCAACCTCAACCGCTCCTGGAACTTTACCGCTAACTGTTTCCTTCTGTAATCTCCCTCAATTTCCAATTTTGTTCTGGGAATTCGAAACTTAACGCAGCAACAAATCAAGATAACTACGAAAAAATAATTGACGAATTACAAAAATTCTACTTACACAAAACGAGAACAGTGGAGAAGCAAAAGAACATTACATGCCAATTTCGAAAACCGTAACCGTAGCCGTCCATGGCGGCATGTTCGATCCATGGTTCGTTTTTTTCGTTGGGATTAGCATAAAACGTTGCCATTACTGACACTGGTTGATCTAATAATGGGGAATGACGTGAAAGGGTGGTGGTGCCGCTCCCTATCAAGCTTGTAACACACCTATAAATTGTGATCATTTACACGTGCAGCTAAAAGCAATAAAGCGAGTCGATAAGACGACCAAGGATATTAATATCGACCGGACAAGCCAATTGATTGTTTGATTGAGTTCAATAATTAATTTTGGATGCTGTTTGGTGTATCGTGCAACTGGAGACTGGCCCCCTTTCATCAAAGAAGTACTACAGGTTATCAGTTACTCTCTGCTCTATTTTAGATTTTACTTCATTCACAGATGTTGATGTCAATCGTTTCTTTTTTGTGAAACAAGTAAAAGTCGCACGGAATCAAATCCGGTAGATATGTGGATTGCTCAAACATTGAAATGCGTTTGTAGTTTGTGGGGTGAAATCGATCATATTGTTTTTACACATAATTTTTAAGTTTCAATTTCATAGATGTTCGTTTTGTTCCGTTTTATATTTGGGGCCACACGAAACCGGACAACGTATGAGTGGTGTGTGGGTGGTCCGTCCAGGGTAGTTTTTTGAATTTAGCGCGTACTAGTCCGCGCCCGATGTCCGAACATGCCCGAATCGCTCCGAAGTGTCAGAAACGAACCGCTCTACTGCGGCAAGTGTCCTGTAACCTTTTATTTTCTTCAGGAACTGTTTAAACAAAATTCCCGATGATTTGCTCATGATAATAATGAATTTAGTGAGGTACAAAAGTGTTTTAGTGGTGTTCGATTGTCTCGGTTGTTGGTGAGCGGTGCAAAATAAACGTTCAAACTGGCGACCGACAGTGATAGCAAGTCAAACATGGCTTCTTCGGCGAGAATTATCCAGAGTAATTCCGCATGGTTTCAGAAGAAAATCAATCTGAGGCCGCAGCACCGGGGTGTTCACTTGGTGACAGAGGAAATACTCAGGCAGGTGCCGGAACTCTCGCAATTCGCCATGGGGATGTGTCACGTCCAAAGTAAGTCACTTGTCAATGACGGAAAGGGGGCGCGGAGGTTATAATCCGTACTGGCCGCTGTCTTTAATCGTTCCTTTTCTTGTTTCTGTCATGACCCAGTACTGCACACCAGCGCCAGTCTAGCCCTCAATGAGAGCTGGGACCCCGACGTTCGAGATGACATGGAGATGATGTTGAATAAAATTGTTCCTGAAGGACTGCCGTACAGGCATTCCTGTGAAGGCCCGGACGACATGGTGAGTCCGGCCGGCCAAAACATTCACCTTTCCCATCAGTGACCCTTCCTCTCCCCAGAATCAACTACTGACCTCCAATAACTTCTTTGAAACAAGAAAAGTCAGTAAGTGAAGAAAATTGAGATTTAACGTTAATTTTCAAAACTAATTACTAACTAATTCTTGACCTTAGAGCCTTTAGAACCCAGATCTGGCCCCCATTGAATTGTTATTTCGTTAAAATGGCAACTGTGAAAAACGCCACTAAGTAATAGTTTTTACAACTTAAACTTGTAAAAATTAACAGTTGACAAAGAAGAAAGCTCCTTGTTTACATGGAGGTTGCGAAAATTTAGTTAGTCATGCCATAACATTAACGCGTCATCTATTTATTTTACATCAACACCCCCAGTTTTATTGTAATATATGTAAACCTGATTGATTATTCTTCTTGATGACTTGCCAGTTTCTTTTCAAGCCACATTAATTTTTTAAGGTGATCTTTTATTATTTTTCTTTCTCTACTGCATTTAATTTTGACAATACTTGTTTAAAAAAAATACTGACAGTGTTGCCAATTTTTGGGATTTTTTGCTTGGTTTATTTATCATAATTAAATGCCATTTTGTACATTATCTTGTATTTAATTGTACAGTGAGATATTTCACCTCACTACAGTGGCAACACTGTTAGGATGTACTTCAATTTGTGAAGAGTCTTTAATACTTGTTGACACGAATCGTCTTCTCAGAGAAGATGTTCAAGTTTTCCGGATTAAACTCGAAAACATTTAACATAGTTCACTGCAGTGCCACTGTTACCTTTCAAAATCAGCAAAAACTAATTTTTACTATTCAAAATTAAAAATTACGTGATCATTTTGTTAAAATGAGTTATAAATTCAAATGGTATCAAAGAATCTTTAATAATATTTATTTTCTCAATTTGAGTTGAGACTAGTTTTACCAATGGAATGGTAACCAGATGGTGATTAACAATCACGCAAATATTTGGAAAATCAATTTTTACTATAAATTGTGTTTAGATATTGCGGGGAAACTATTTTCGTGACAAGTCAACCCTTCAGTTTTTTTTTAACGCAAGACACTTGCTCGTTTACATTTACCAGATCTCGTTCAGTTCCTCCATTCCTTGCCCTTTTGATGTCCAAATTTTTCCCGCGTCTTCTCCTGCCGTTATTTTGGCGATTGATTAATGTTGTTTCGCTTTCGTTTTCCAGCCGGCCCATGTAAAGGCGTGTTTTCTGGGCTCGTCGTTGACCATCCCGATAACGGAGGGCAAATTTAACCTGGGTACGTGGCAGGGGGTTTGGTTGTGCGAACACAGGGACCACGCGGGCTCACGTAAACTGCTCATAACGCTGAACGGATGTCTCCGCGACGCCACTTGCACCCCCTTGTCGCCCGTCAGTCCAATGGCCAGCACGAGCAGTTAGGGAAAACACTCGGGTCATTCATTGTCCAAACATTGAATGGTCCGAGTGCCTCGACAAATTAAACCGAAAAAATTGAGATTAAAACAAGCAAAAATCCTTCAAGCTACGAGCTAGTGTCACGCACAGACTTAAAAAAATATACTTACGACAATATGTACATAGCTGTACATTGTATATTACTACTACGTATGTCCTCGGTTCATAGGAGCATAGACGTTTCTGTTGTTGTTTTAGGTGCTGTGCGTTTTATTATTTTTTTTTTTTTAATTGTTGATTCAGTTTTTTTGCCCACGTAGTTGGGTTGAAATTCAGTCGACGATGGGTGTCAGTTATGGGTTCCAGAGTGTTCGTTGTTGAGTTGGTGAGTCACCATTACACGTTCCTTAAGTTTTACTTGTAAACGAGTTTGTTGAAATCGTCAAGCGGGCTATGAATTAGCATCGGAAACTCGATGACTGAGCAACGCGGCAGAAATGGCTACTTTACCTCACTGGACGACTCGAAACATTGCCTTAATATTGAACAACACACGCGCATCAGCGCCACTTTCAAACAAGACGTTGCGTTTTTGACGTCACGTAACGCGGAAATGTTCGAATTCGGTGTTTTTCCGGAAACGCGGCTTGTTTTTTGGAGGCGACTGCGCCTGTCAACACCGAAATTGATTTCGATTTAACGGTCTAACGATGCACAACCTGATCATCTAGCAGTTCTCGACAATAATTGTTAATTTTCCTCGATATTTCCGATGTAATTTCTAGTCAGCTTCGTCTCTGTGTATATAATAACATTACGGGTTGTAAATAATGTATGTTGTTACGGACTGATGCTGTCTGTCTTCCTCCCTTTAGCAATATCCAGTTAGTCTGCCCTCGTCCCGGTCCTAGTTATTGTTAATGTTTTCATTTCTTTCCTAATCGCAACTGGTATACAACGACCGTTCTTCTTTTCGTTCCAATTGTGACATACAGGGTGCGACAAAAATTGCGGTGTACGTCTTCATCACATTCTTTACGTAACTCGAATCTTTCAAACGCATCGCCGACCACATTTCATAACTTCATGTAATCACAAACAACAATTTTTGATTATAACTTTACTAAATTAAATAAAAAATAATAAAATTTTACACATTCCACCCGTTTGCTAGTAAAACTTCGAGTTTTAACTTGGCAAAATAACTGATACTATGCGAATAGGAAAGGAGAAAGTGAGAAATTTTCTACAATTAGATGCATCGTATATTTGGTTTTGTCAAAAATTGTTCGAATTATTTGCGTTTAATCATGAACGTCTTCAATATTGCTAGAATTGTGTTTGAGGTGGTCGGCTGCGTAATTACTGAAATACAAAAGTTACGTTCTGATTGGTTAAAATTTACGAATTCGATTCATAATGATCGTGGGTGAAACGGTTTTTTGTTTTCGTTTACTTTAAATGTGGCACGTTGTTATTTAACACGATATTTTCTAATGCGTTAACGCCATAGTTGAAGATGACCCGACATCTGCAGGTATGGCGCGAATTTAATAACACTACATAGTCGGAACAACGGGCTTTTAAATTGTGGCTTACCTTACGATAAAATTAGATTTTTTATACTTCACTCGAAACATCCCATCGATTTGCATTAATTATTTTTTGTTTAAAAGCTGAAACAGTAGCGTGGTGAAAGTTTTTCTTAGGTTGTGATTAAAAAACGCTACTGCATCAGCAATTTTGTTTTAAAATTTTCGTTAATAGTTAACGAATTGTAATTGTTATCAAGTTAACCACGGACCGTGGGTCTCCTGGCATCTGTGGCTCGTCCGTTTGGACCACTTACGAAGTGACGATCCTTGCAGGTGGTTCCACCTTTATTTATGTAAAATAGTAGCCTAATTGGAATAAGGATTTAGTTACTTGAAACAATAACAGAACAACGTTTTTTTTATTTTGTCTATTTTTATCGTTATTGTCTGTTTAATTTTATTTTCACCTTAATATATTTTGAAAAATAATGATTTGACCTTTTTTTTAATTATCCTTTTTTGTTTGATCGAATCCTGCAGAACTAGCAAACCAATGTCTCACTAGTGTAGATAGAATGATCACTAAAGAAATGCAAATTGTTGACAAGATATTGTTTAAAAGTTTGACTTAGCGAAATAAGGATGAGTTAATAGATTTCTAGGATTGTAATAAACGACACGTATGTAAAACACGATGAGGAAAACCGATCTTTCGTTACATTTACATATCGATGGACGTCCACGCCAGACTTACAACATAACTTCACAGCGTTGGTGTTTTTCATGACTGATCTTGCGTATTTGCGAAAAAATTGACTGGTTTCAGGAAATTACATCGTTTGAAATTTGAAAGCAACACGTAACGTTATGTTGTTTTATGGGAAATTTCGTTATTGGTCCAGATGCCGTGTTCCTCATCGCGTTTGAACGATTTAGACTATTGTTACCAAGATTTGAACTTTTGGCAAAAATACGGCTTCAGAAAACTCCATACGAGAATCTATTTACGCAATAAACTGCTGTATTGTATCGCGAAGAAACTCCAGACTAATTTTCACGTTGTGTTTGATACCCATCCGTCCTAATCGTGTAACTATTAAATTATTGTGAAAAATTGAACGTGTGGCAGAGTGAATTTAGCGATTAGCCTATTCGATAATAAAATAGCTGTATTTTTGCCTTTTCGTCTATAAAGCTCGACTCTGATCGAAAAAAAAATGGTTGGGTTTATAATAGTTCACTGCCACTATATGCAACTTGTAAATATTTGTTTTTTTGTTGTTTTTTTGTTTTGATTAGTTTTTTACTTTGCTCACAGATTTGAGAATTAATGCGACCTAAAAGTGTTTATCGATGCGATCGCGTCTGTCGAACAAAATCCTAAAATGTGTAAATAAATAGTTTTAAGCTCCAAAGAGATTTAATAAAGATGATTGCATATCACACCATGAAAATTCGCCCTATTTCCACCTTTGTCCCCTGTAAAGAATCGAGATATATTTTCATAATATGCAATTGTTCGTTCAACAATTAACAAAAAAAGTATTTTGAGAAAAATCTGTGAGTAAATAAAAATAAACTGATCTGATGTACGTACTGAGTACCAATTCGAGGGTGTGAAAGATTTTAAATCTACGATTGGCTGCGTTGCAGCCGATCTCGCATTCTATATTGTACCTAGACGCATAATTTGCATAAATGAAATAAATATTGATATTCACAGGTGGTCTCGAATTATTTTCAGAGTAAAAATTTATTATTGTCCACGATACACACGTTTCATTTAAAAAACAACGTTGATACTACAATTCACCCTTCCGAACCCAACTTGCCAGAATTGTTGCCTTCTAACTAACAAGAAACTTTTTGAGAACGTAAATTTTTAAAACTATGTAACGTCACCCACTTTTTAAATGTTTCATTGGGGTCGGAACGGCGCATCACTTCAAGAAAATATCATCTTACTAATAAAGCTACCGGAAATGGCGGGCTGAACGATCGGCCATTTTGTATCTAAATTATTGTCATGGAAATAATGAAGTACTTATTGCAATCATTGCTTGCGAGTCATGTGGCTGGATACAATATGGAGGATCGATTCCTGCGACTGCTTCTAGTAGCCTCAACCTAAATCTATCACTAAATACAATTAATAATTTATTGTCCCCTAGCTAATGGGTTGGGGGATCATTTTCGATTTTGTGCGGTCCGGGACCCAACTTGATTTTGTCCTTCACCGTTTTGTAGGTACCCCTCATTTCGTCCAGAGCCTTCCCGAGACCAGTTTTAATTTGATTGAACTCTTGCGTCACCAAAGACAACTTGCCAAGGAGGTAGTTCAAGTTTTCGTCCACTTCTGTTATCCTACTCGTGATAGTACCAACCTGCGACAAATATAGTGAGTTAACAAAATTCAAAAATATTTTTTTTAACCCCACGATTTACCTTTCCTTTCATGCTGTCCATCACGTTGAGCGATCCATTAACGTAAGAATGCGTTTCGTTCTGAAGCTTGCTGAGAGTGTCTGTGCTCGCGCTCATTTGTTGATGCATAATACCGATTTGCCTCCAAACTTGGGAAATTTCTTGTCCAATTTTCGTTGTTAAGTTAGCGAGAGCTCCAGTCTCTCCGTCCAGGATGGACATTTCGAAAGTGTCAAACCTACAAGTTGAGTTAGTAACAAACAAGTTAAATCAAGTATTCACCTTTCACTAATGGCAGCGTCCACGTCTTTGGAACTAGTTTTTATAGCCTGTTGAACTTCCGAAATAATCTGATGGACACCATATTCGACACGTCGCTTTGTGTCCAGAACGCTATCGGCAGTTTGAACCATAACTTGTTCGACTTTGCCCAAATTATTTATTTCGGATTCTATTTTATCAAAGCTGGTCAAGAACTTTTCAGTTAAACCTTCGATTCCCTCTGACATTTCGTTGATAGATTTGATGGTTTCGTCATGTTTCTGGCCAACGTCATCACGGATCTCCTTTAATTTACCGTCGAGTAATTTTGATGATTTCAGCGGTAATTTGGCGTTGTCTTCCTTGATTTCTTCTATGCCGTCCAGCGTGGCATTGTGGTAGGTTTCAAGATCGGTTTTGTCTGGAATTTTGTTGATTTTGCCCGTCACAGATTTAACGTCCGCCAAAATTTGTTCTACGTTGTTCTTTTGAATTTCCAGAGCTACAATTATTTGATTAACTAAAATAACAAGTCAAGTTTCGTAATTACCTTGAAGGAAACTGGCGTGCCAATCGTTTTGATCCTTGTAATTAGCTGGGATGTCCGGGATTCGGTTGTTGTATTCCGCTAACTTATTTTCGTATTTTTCAAGCAATTGCTCGCTTGTGCTCAACTGTCTTTTGACTTTGTCGAAACTCTCCGAAGATTTGTTGCTGATGTCTTTGATGATTTTGTTGTCTTCTTTCAGTTTGGCGATATCCTTTTCTATGGAGTTGATGTTTGTGGCGACTTTGTCGATCTTATCGACCAGATCTTTCTGGATTTTGTCCAGATCTTTTTTGGAAATTGAAGAGGGATCAGGCTTTGGTTCGGCCGGCTTCAGATTTGACAGCTGAAAACAAGTTACAAATTAAGCGCTTCAGCGGGACAAATTACATTATAAAACGTTCTTTTGGTGTCTTAGAGCGACTGGTTTCCATTTTAGTATTTTTGAAAATTTTAATCCAACATTGAAAGTATGAAGTTTCACTACCGTAATGGCCAAGTCATTTAAAGGGCTACTAAATTGATGCAATTACATTGATGTAATTTAAATTTTATTACTCTTTTAAAAAACTAAAAATTTATCGCAATAGTTGAGTAACCGAGTTCAAAAATCTAAGCTGAGTATATGGCCCTGTTTTGTGTTATGACGTATCAGGAATAAGACACCCCTAACCTTATCAATGATGTCGCTCTTCAGCTTATCGACAATTAGCGGTAGGTTTTTCTGTATATCCTCGACGGCATCGAATGTTTTTTGCAGCTGTATCCTTTCCCTTTCGTCCTTCTGCATCAGGATCGTTTCAACAGCAGCCAACCGCTGATCTAGTCGGTTGATGGTCCCCTTAAAGGGTTCCAGAAGCTTGATCCTTTTATCGATAGAAATCATCCCTTTTTTTAGTTGTTCTCCCAGAACCCTTTCACGATACTCGTGTCTTTCTAACTTGTCTTCAGTTGTCCTGACCACGTTAACAACTTGCAATATAGCATCTCGAATATCTTCATTTCTAAAACGAGGCGTTTTTTTTTAATTATTAACAAGTTAGACGAATTGATATATATATATATTATTTTTTTTAAGAAACTTGTGAAAGACGATTTGTTTTTGTATAGTCTACTGCATAGATTGAGAAGAAAAGGTTTCAAACCATCAAAATTTTTATTGACTTTTTTATGGTGTTGGTAGTGTGGAAGGTAACAAATTGTGTCGAGAAAAACAGTTTTTATTGCCCTATAAACCCACATTTTCCAAGAAAGCGCATCCTGCACTGGATCATCGTTTCTTGTACCCCATTACGGCCAAGTCCAGATGCAAATGCTTAAAATGTATAAATAAACCAAGTTCGTTTACCCCCCGGACACTAATGCATCAATCCGACAGATTCATCTCGTGCTAGACTCATCAACCGAAAACCGTTTCTTTCATAACTTTCTACGCGTTATTGCAACTGCTAATTGTGTATATAAAAAAGCAGTTTGAAGATTAAAAATAAATTTTTCTCATCTCAAAGAAAACCTTTATGCAACGTGAACAGAAAACGTAAAGGTTATCTCGCTAAAGATGCAATTTAGTTTGGAAAAAGTTACTCACGTCACCGTAGTTCTGACCGCTATCGTCGACCCTAAGAAGGTTCCCAGAAGAACCACCACCAATACTGAACCAGATAACATCCTTCTTGGTGATCAGCTGCAAAACAGTGAACGAATTGTGTTATTCAATTAGTGCTTTGGTTGTTTGCACTAATGGCGACAATAAATTAGCTCATTTTGCGATAAGTGCTGTATCTATGGCATGACCTCTTGAAAGTCCACCAATGTTGTCAAGTGTCTTCCTAGAAACGAGATTTTAATGTTTATTTTCTAACACCATTCAAGTAAATTGACTCAATGATATTATGAGGGTTGGGATAAGACAAGAACAATTGAAATATGGTCAAGAAACGATAACAGACAGATGGCGGCAATTCATAGCGGCGCCCTGTTAATCTCCAATTGTTTTGCTTATTATAGCGATCGGCACTACAAAGGCTCGATTCTATCTTTTTTTGCAACGTCCCCAATTCTGTTGATTGAATAATCAGTCGGTTCATTTAGTAGTTTTTGAAACTCAGTTTTTCCTTGGTCTTTCCGGGTAGAAAAATATTGCGCAAGGTTTGTTTATTTACGGGTCAAACTTTATCAAACGCGATGAAATTATCGAATTAAACAAAATCATTTGGGGGAAAAATATTAACTTGTCTTACCTTAAAAATATGGACAATTGGATGACGAGCGTTTACTTCATGTATGCTGAGTTCAATATTGTTATTTTTCTTGTTGTCTTGATGAAGGGCACAAGAAGACTGAACTAAACATAACTGAATGGACGTAATATTTCAAAAATAGCACAAAACCACCCTTTAGCTCGTCTTTAAACCAAAGGAGAGCCATCTACAAATAAATAGCTAAAGTGCAGATGTTCTAAGAACATGCCCAACATAGTACTAATTGGATAGCAGCAATTAAATTTTCTAGACTTCTTCATTGAAAAGTTTTTTATGTTGTCTAACTAATATTTGTTTTTCAACTAGTATACAATAGTTATGTTACACAAAGAAGAAAGCAATACAAGTCAACAGCATCAGGTACATTGGTTGTTATATAGCAGAGATTTTAGCTATAAGCTATAAATGAAAAAATTGACCCCATAAGTTGCATTGATCTCTTTTGCCAAAATTTCAATCCAAGAGTATAGAGTATTTATCTACTCGCTAGTAGTCAAATAATACTAGACAAATTTTAGTAGCGAATTTCTGATTGTAGAAACAAAAACGATATCCTTTTTGTTCCCATTGAAGATAATTATTTAGGTACGATTATGATTGGAGATTCATGCATAGGTGGCCATCTAGATGGCGTTACTTGAACTAACCAATTATACAACCGAATTGTTATGACAACGATAATTGCAAATGGCGGCGAGTTGAGCACGTGAAGTGAAGTTCCGGTGATTTAAAGATTTTTGTGTAAAATAAAGTGATATTGAATTAAGTTTTAACAATGTATAGACTATTTAATCTTAAAGTAACTCCCTTCCGAGCATTTCCTTGCATGTCCGGGAGTTATAAGGGGGAAAACAGCGACGCGAGTGTTATTCAATTAAGGAATTTTTTGTATAAACAATTAAAGGATCCCTGCAAAGGTAACATTTAACAACTATTCTTTTAAGTTACGTAATTATGTCTTTCCAGTTTGCGTCAGATTTCAGTCTACCAACAAGAATCCTGAAGTTGTCAGAAAATACAAAAAGAGGGTTAAGTCACATAGGAAATACAGCGATTTGCTAGCTGGTGAGTTGAGGCTTCTCTGGTTAAGGTCTAATGATGGTCTTAGTCGGAATAGATTTCTACAATTACGTAGTCAAAGCTCTTTATTCGCGGTTCCCACATTCGCAAATTTGCTATTTGCAAACTAAAAAATTGTGACCACTTCCGGTATTCACCGGTGAGAAATTCTGTATTCGTGAATCCAAAACTAACGATATGTATTGTATGTTTAGAATAATGTGTATTTGTCAAAACAAAACACATTTTAGTGTCTTCAAGCCGAAACTAAACATTAAAATCTGAGTGGAAGTTTATGGATGGCAAAGGAGCAAATGAAAAGTCTTGTTTTCAAGAAACAAATTGATAATGCCATACCTGAGTAACAATCCGAATTAAAAGGCCTTTTACTAGCTGCAAAACACAACAAAAATACTAAGTTGTTTAAATCATTTCGTAAATCTGAGAATAATACTTAATATTGTTAAAATTCATTTTAATAAATTAGTTTAATCGTATTTTTTTTATTATATTGTAATCTTTGAACGTATCTCTTATAATTTCCATACAAAATGCCACTGTGTATTGGCGGTACATTTTCGTAACGTATAAAGGAGCTTTTACTGTATTTCAAGAAGTCCATAACTTAACTGTTTAATGGGGCTGTCTCGCCGAGCTTGAGGGACATTAATCTCTGAATAGGAGAAAATCGCATTATATACAGGGTCAGTCAAAAGTATGCAATCACTAGCTAACGCAATTTTCTTTATTTTCAGTCACCAATTCCTCTGTAAAACAACAAAAAACTTCGATAAAAAAGTTAACTTGGGACGAAATCGAACTGTTGGCAACCACCAATTTGAAACTAAGCGAACTTCACAAGTTAAAAAACCTATCTAAGTGTAATCAATACGTCCAAGAACACACTTACAACAACTTGGTTGTGTTTGATAATTTAACTAGTTCCAGTGATATTTTTTCTAATCCCGAAACCGAAACAAGTAAAACCGTAACAATTAGCGATATTCCTAGTAAATCGGTGAATGTAGAAGAATCTACAATAACACCCAATATCGAATCTGCAGAAATTGAACAGGAAATCTTTAACGTTGGGCCAAATTTCAACTCTCTTCAACCTGCTGTTGTTGAAGAAATTCCTGAAGAATGCGAACCAGAAATAATTGAACCTCAAAACGTGAAAACTAAAACCCCGCTAGATCGGCGAGCGCGACTAGAAATTGCTAACAAAACCTTAGGATCGTATTTAGAAATTTGTTCGAATTTAAAAAATCCTCATAGAGCTTACAACGCCTTAGTTTTCCATAACAGTAGAGCTCATAGAGGTCTCAAGAATTTCCTACCGGTTAATGACATCAAAATGTTAAACGTCCTCTTGAAATGTTTCGCAGCCAAAGGCGATTTTTCTAATATGGAGGAAATTATTTCGTTAATTAAAAAAGAAAATGTTGCTTTCAACGTTCAAAGTTACGTGGCGATTTTCGAATGTTTAGGTAGAGTTTCTGTTAAAGACCACTATTTGAGACATATAAGAATCTACGTGAAGGAAGCTTTGCATAACGGTTTTACTTTTGATAGGATTTTGAATGAGGGAAGTTTTTTGAACGACGAAAGAGAAATGGTTTTACAAACGATAAGAAAATTCGATCCGAATTATGTTCCTAAGTATTTCGAACCGAAATTGCAATACGATAATCATTTAGTTAACAATTTAAATCACGATCGACAATTGAAACCACCCGATGAAAAGGAATTTGTTAAGAATGGAGGATTTTTTACCCCAAAATCGATGAAGTCTTCGATCAAGGAACAACTGGAATTGGAGAGGAAAGGTTATGTTACAGTAAGTTTTTCCCATTCTGCCTCGTCGTGTACCACATAAAAATCTATTTAACTTTATAATATTCAAGACGAACAATACTTTTGTCGTCAGATGTACCTTGCAAACCATATAATTGCTGTATATTTCAGATAAAAAGTATTGAAAACAAAGGCAGCGTGAGCGAGGAGGTACTGAGATATCGGGAAGTCCTCGCTCGGCACTTTGCAGATTGGGAAGAGACCGCTATGAAGGCTTACAAGAAGAATTTGTTGACCACAACATCGCAACGGTGTGCGCTTAACGACGCACCCTATTTGCGGTGCATCCCCGCGAAAGATTTCGTTTCCGTCATTGTTGAGGAAGCGAAAAGAATCGCTGAAGGTTCGGAAACTTACAGTCCCACAGTTAAACATTTATATCGGGATTTAGGCAATAAAGTTTATTTAAAATTTAAAATATTAAGAAAACAAAAGACCGGAGTTCTTGATAAGGTGGGTAATTGGAGTTTTCAGTGAAGTGGCTAATCGTCTGTTTTTAGGTTTTAAAGATTCACACAAAATACTGTGAAGGTTACGCACAACAACATGGGGAATTGGGAGTTTTACCCGAGGGCGTTTCACTTTTTAATACTAGACAGCAGTGGCAATGGACCGAACATAGTATGAAAAGTGAGGGTTGCACTTTGTCAATGGACCATATACCATGGAGCCCCTCTGTGTTTCAAATTATCGGAAAGTTTCTCTATACCATAATCATATACGACTTACAAGTCGACGTTAACTCGATGCGGCCAAATAGCAAGCACAAGTAAGTTCACTTAATTTAATTTTTTTAATAAGCGAATCCAGATGGCGCTGATTTAACTATGACATATGAAGGACAATTACCGTAAAAATTAATTGCTTTCATTTAAAAATCGGAAATTTCTCCGATAACTGCGTTCGAAATATCTCAATAACTGTAGTAACTATTGAGGCAATTTTCATTGATTGAGGTAGGAAATTTTTTTGGAAAAAATTCTTTTATGATACTTCTTCTGTCCATATTTTAAAGCGATTGTTTTTTAGTCATCTTAAATTGTTGATTTTCTTCCAGAAATTGGATTCCCGCTTTCTTCACGATATTTCGAAATCAGGGCCGATTGGTGCACGAGGAGGTGAAGCCGCATCCGATTTTATCGCGTTTAATTCGAGCGTCGATGCCTGAAACGTTAACGTTTCCTTCGTTTGAAGTGCCGATGCGTTGTCCGCCCGTTCCGTGGACTTCCATCGACAACGGTGGTTATCTGATATCACCCTGTGACGTCGTCAGGTTACCTCCTCAAGCCGTTTTACAAAAAGAAAGATTGGCCGCCGCCGATCCCGTCCAGTTATATCCCTCTTTAGATTCTTTGAATCAGTTGGCGGCGGTTCCTTGGAAGGTAAATACGGGAGTGTTGGACGTCATTTTGGAGGTTTGTTGTGTGTATGCGATTTTTATTGTGTTGATGACAGTTAAGGGTTGCAGGTTTTTAAGAATGGTGGATCTGCGAAACTGGATGTGCCCATCGTACCTTCGTCGTTACCTCCTGTACCCCCGGTCACCCCGGACATGGCTCAAACCGACAAATACAAGATGTACAGGCGAAAGTTGCAGCATAAAAGGAAACAAGCGGAAATGTACTCACTTTGGTGCGATTGTTTGTATAGGTTGTCGTTAGCAAATCACGTAAGTACTCTTATGTTGTAAAGGTTCTATATAGTTATCAGTTTTTTTTTCACAAGTTACAGTTCCCTACTTGCTCGATACTTCTTGAAAAGTTTATGATTTTAAATTTTTTTTATTGATATATTTGTTGGTAGGTACATACTACGCCACCTTTATGTGTCCGTTAGTCTTTTAACGACACTGTTTTAGTTCTGCTAGTAAATAACAATACAATTTTCCATTTTTCACATTGTTCTCAACTAGTTGAGCAGTTTTCCCCAGTTTATTTGCAAGTCTATTATTGCTTCTAGTTTCGCGACGACATCTTCTGGTTACCTCACAACATGGACTTCAGAGGTCGCGTCTATCCCGTCCCTCCGCATCTCAACCATTTGGGTTCCGATCTGGCCCGTTCAATGTTGATTTTTGCCGAATCGAGACCTTTGGGTCCTGAGGGGTTAGATTGGCTCAAATTGCACTTGATCAACTTAACCGGGTTGAAAAAAAGAGATTCTGTTAAAGACCGAATAGCTTTCGCCAACGAAATCATCGATAAAATACTGGATTCTGCTGATAATCCGTTGACCGGTAGTATGTGGTGGGCTGAATCGGAAGAACCATGGCAAACTTTAGCTTGTTGCATGGAAATTGCGCAGGCGGTTAGATCGCCCAACCCGGTGGAATATAAATCGTCATTTCCTGTTCATCAGGACGGCAGCTGTAACGGACTTCAGCATTACGCCGCTTTAGGAAGAGATCCTGCTGGAGCTTACAGCGTCAACTTATGTCCTGCGGAAGTCCCTCAAGATGTTTATAGCGCCGTTGTTGCTTTAGTTGAAGAACAACGTCAAAAAGACGCTGCTAGTGGAGTTGAGGTAATTTGTTAAAGTTAAATCAAATTCTCTTTCTACCATTCTACAATTCTAGGTAGCGAAGTTGCTTGAGGGATTCGTCAAGCGAAAAGTGATCAAGCAGACGATAATGACAACTGTGTATGGAGTTACTAGGTTTGGAGCTAGATTGCAGATTGAAAAACAACTGAAAGATTTGGAGAATTTTCCTCGCGAATCTGTATGGGCGGCTTCGTCCTATCTGACAGGTGTGTTAAAAATCGATTAATTTTTAAAAAATAATTGTTTGTTAGGGCGTACGTTTGATTCGCTGCGATCGATGTTCACGTCAACTAAAGAAATCCAGGACTGGTTTACTGATTGTGCAAGGCTAATTACATCGGTTAGTGGACAACACATTGAATGGGTAACTCCAATGGGTTTGCCTGTGGTTCAGCCGTATTTTAGGTACAAAACATTAGGTACCAATAAGTTTTATAAACCGTTCCATATGGACCAATTTGAGTAAGTTAAAAGTTTGGATTGGCGTAGCAAGGTTTACAGTGGTTTCGTTTTAGAAAGCCGAATATTATGAAACACAAGAATGCGTTTCCTCCTAACTTTATCCATTCTTTAGATTCTAGTCATATGATGTTAACTTCATTACAAACTGAGAGGGCTGGCATTACGTTTGTATCAGTACACGATTGTTATTGGACACATCCATCAACTGTAAACATAATGAATAAGGTAATTACGGTAGTTTTAAACGAAACTAATTTCAATCGTTGATGCCGGTTAAGTAATAAAAGTGTTAAAAAAAAAGTGACACCATAATTGGTTTTTGTTCTGACGAAAAATGTTTGTTTATTTTTCAGATTTGTCGAGAACAGTTTGTTACGCTTCATTCTGAACCTATTTTGGAAAATCTATCAGTGTTTTTATCCGAAAAATTTAGTTCCGAGTAAGTTTGGACGCCTCATTCAAGGATATTCACTAATTACAATGTCATTTCAGGAATTTCGCAGATGATGGCTCTGTGGCTGCCATGACAAAAAAGAAACTAAATAGGGTGCTGAGACAATTGCCAAAGAGAGGTAACTTTGACCTCAAGCAGGTTCTACGCTCTGTATATTTCTTCAGTTAAGCTAATACAGTGATAATTTGTTACCCTTTTAGAATTTTATTTCGAAGAAATTTCCTTTCAAATTCTTTAATTAAAAACCAAAATTTTGGTGACGCATTTATCTGGATCACGTTTTAAAAGTGGATTCTCTGACTTGTTTATTTTGTTGGTTATAGAAGAAACCTTTATCTTTTGTTTGAGTTTCTTTTTTAGGTAAATGTGACGGTAAAAAAATTATTACTGAAATTATCTTTTTTTTTTTTTAACAATAAATCTATAGAGAAAAGGTATATTCATTAATAATCTTGGCTATATACAGCAATATACAACTCTAATAACAAATTATTGATTAACGTCTAAAATAAATCACACTCTGTAACATGTTTCTGAGACAAAACTTCAATAAATGGCAACTTTAAGTTCCATAAAAAAAGTCAGTAACAATTTTCGCAATAGCAGTTTACATTATCTAATACTGTACACTGATAATCACTACTGGTAAAAGGCCGATAGATACAATTGTATAAAGTGCAATAGTTGCGCAACTTAATTTGAAAAAATGAAAAAGTTTATATCCTATGGCTAAAAATATCCTCGCTTAAAACTGCATACACAAGTAACACAGATCTACAAATCTACCATTTCGATTTCAATTCATTTGTTGAAATTAACACGATCTCATAAATCAACTGTTTATACGCCTACTATTAACAACACTATCACTTCAGGGCGCAATTCTCTTGCGCCTCCCCTTAGGAATATGGTTTGAATGTTACACGTTCAATTAACACCTTTCGATAATAAGAAACTTATTTGCAAATAGAAAAATTCTAATTATCAATACCACAAAAATATTTTAAACAAACAACTTTTCTTTAAACCTTAAAAAAATCAATGACCATTTTTCTGATAAAATTCCGTTCCGAATTTAGTAGTCAACACGTAAACCACAGCCTCGTACGTAGCCATCATTATGGCCGTATTAGGTATTTGTCGAACTAGTTGTGTAGTCAGTCCTCGATAAACGCCACGAACGCCTTCTTCTTTGAAAACTAAAGTCAACGTTTGCCAAAAGGCGGTGTATTTGTTGCCTTCCTCTCGCAGTCTGGTACGGGCCACTTCGTGGGGATAAGCGATACACGAAGCGACCGTTTTCGAAACGGCACCGGCCATCATAAACTCGAGGAAATCTTTGGAGCTTTTCTGGTCCGAAAATTGAGTCCGATGCGCGAGCAGTTCGGCCTTGATGGCCTCATAAATTACGAAATGGACAATCGTTTCCGATATGCCCATGTAGGAAGCGGTTATGCCTTTGTAAAATCCCAGAATACCCTGTAACAACATAAACAACTTTGATAAGTCTCTCTCTAAATACTTAAGATGGTTGGGTTTGCCATCACATCCAAGCATAAGTAAAAAAAAAGCTTTTGGTAGGGTTTTCTCGACTAGCAGTCCACTAAATCGAAGTCGTAAATAAAATATTAAACAAATCACGTGCGTTCTTGCACGATAACAGCTCTCACGATATCGGAATCACGCTTCAATTCGTTATTACGTGTAATAACATCATTAATAAAACAACTTCTTGATATGAAATTGACATCAAACAAATGAGTGTTGAACATCCGGACATTTTAACGTCCTTTTCATGTTCATTTAACGATGGAGGATTTTGGATTAAAAAATAGCGTGGAAATAATTGTATAATGGTGATTTGTTTTTAGTGGAGGGAGTGCAACTGATAATTTTCAAGGTAACATACATTTTGTGTTGGTGGCGGTCATTTAAATAAACAAGACAGGACCGGCTCGGTGTCAACAACCCGCTAATTATATAACTTGAATCCGTTAGCTACCTGTATTCTTTGCCAATAGGAAAAATACTAGCACGCTAGTAAGTCATGCACGTAACGACCTGCCAATTTTTGAAGCGATCACGCTACAGTCTCGAAACGGGCGCTCAAATCACGTGGCGCCCCGGTTGAACCGTGCACGCATTGATGTTTGACGTCTGTTACGTTATTGACTCACGGCACGCCAATCGGATTACAACAAGGGGGACCTTTTATAGTTGGTCTGCGTGTATCATTTTTTAAATTTGCGGAACGTCTGCCAACACCTGTTAACGGACCGTTGAAAAACTACAAATTTCTGTATTTCATTCAAAAGTCCTGTTAATATTTAACTGCGAAGTTGGGAACTGAACTAGATATTCAACTCACCCTTAAGAACCACTTACATACCTTTAACTTTATAACATGCTTTATACATTTTTAAATTCATTAATCTACTCGTTTGAGTAATTTTTGTAGACTTTTAGCAGTAAAAGTCTGACAAAAGCCCTTAAAACAGTTAACAATGACCATTAATCTAATTGGCTTTCCTCTCAAAAGCTGACTATTACCCGACAAGTGGTCGATTATTTATAAATAAGATTTGTTAGGATAGTTTTTGTGACTTCCTCATTTAACGTTGGCTCAATTATGCGACAAAAAATTAAGGCGAATACAGTCCACACTATTTAAAACTGTTTCGTTATACAATTAAACTTTTGGAATCCTTTGATCAATTGTTTTAGAAATTTATGACTGAGCCAACCCAATACTTACTGATTTAGTGTATATCCTTCGGACACACTCGATGGCACTCATATTACTATTTTTGTTAATATCGAGTTGTAGTCTGGTTTTGACGAACCATATGGGGTTGGTGAGGGTGCAGGCCATGAATCCGGCACAAGATGCCGAACACACGTGAACAATCGGCGAGTTGGGTGGCAAAACGCTGTTCCAAAACGTCTTCGCCTGCGAATACGTGGCGAAATAAACCGCCCTCGAGGGAGCGACACCGACCAAATTAGGTCCGAGACCTGCAATACACAGTTTTCGCCAAAACGTTCCATTTTTTCCTCCCCCAATCACCGTTTCATACCCTTAAACAGCGCCATCGGTCCTTCATGTTGGACAATGTGCCTGAGACATTGGACGATGCTGAAGGTGTTCGTGTGGTTCGGTGTCGTTACGCAACCTGAAAGAGCCACAACTTGAGGCCGGCTGTGCCGTGTAGTGGTCCATAACCTACGCCTCTGATGTTGAAGGGGAAGGGTGCGGCAGGTGGTTTGGGAGCCGGGTGGCTCCCGGGCGATCTTGGGCAAATCGTGCACTTGGAAGCCGCTGTTAGACGACTGCTGGCGAGTCTTGACCACTTCAAGGGGACATGTCACTATCGCCCCCACGGTGCCTGCCACGCTGTAAAAAAGGAATTGTTAGCCAAAATCGAAATCGGGTCGCAACGGCACCCAAACAAAACGCGATTTCGCGACACTTGACCCACTCAGATAATAGTTTGTTCATTGTTTCCGCCAATAAAAGTAAGGCCAGACCGATAAATTAAAATTGTTTGATATCGATACGGATTTCCAAAAATAACTGGGAAAACAAACCGAAATTTGGCGGAGTTAACTAACGTAGTTTATGGTCACCGGAACCTTGACACTTGATCTAAATATCACCATAAGCGAAGTACGAGGGATGTTTGATAATTAAAGTAACCACTTTACGATTTACTGAAAGTATTGATTATTGGTAACTGCGGCTGATTCGGAGTCGATGATGTTACGATTTTTCTAACAATCAAAACATTTTTTTGCTTTGGAAACACAAGTCAAATTGACATAATTATCTTCTAGGGGTATTTTCCCTCAACCTTGCAGTTGTAGTATTATTTTCTCATTTAATTGGCACGTATTCGCAACTTAATACTTTGTATGTTGTTGGGTGATAATTAGTTGAATGCACTGGGCAAATTTCTAAATTTAAACTAAGTTATGCAATATGTGTCTGGTGCTGTTAAAATTCGCAGCTTAACTTGTAAAGATAAAAAGGTTACGTGCAAGACTAGTCAAGAGAGGACAAAAAATAGAATTCCATTGCACTTAGAGATGATCTTAATCAAGATGGCGACTCAAAGTACTCATAATTGGCTTAAGATCATTGTTATGTAAGTTTGGTTTTCTTATAAAGATAATTCAGATAAAACAATGCAATAAAATTCAATTGTTAGATCTTGCCTGAAAGTTTACGTACACGTGCAGGGCTTCTCTCAATCTGAGAACAATTTCCCTTTGCAGTAACTTCTAACTAATTTGCCATTGGTAGAAACTTTACTTTCTAAAAATAAAACTTCGATTCTAGATTTAATACGGGAATTGTTTGGTAACTAAAGAGAATAAATTTGTTAACTGCCACGTATTTAGCTTAAAATTATCTCGATTTTTTTTTCGTTTTTTGGCTACTTTTTATAGAAATTGGTGAGTTACTTTTTTCCTGCATAAACCCGTTTATTTTTAAATAAATAAAGATTTCTTTATTCCAATTTATCATTTTTTAACCCCCACTTTGGCCTACCTGAAAAAAAGTGGAGGTATCCCAACACAATTCACAGCTGACAAGAATATGGGAACGTGACATTTGGATGACAACGACAGTAACATTTCATTAGTGTTGTCGACTGTGCATTGCGCCGGGGTACGTCCCCTTTTTGGTCTTTTTAAAGATATCAAACGCAAATTTTCTTCACTTTAGTTTAGATAGGATACGCTTAGTTCCATAGTTTTGACAAACCGTGTACATAGCTTAAAAGACCGACAACACGATGGTATGATCACGAAAGCACAGAATTGACAGATTTATATCGTATTTTCAATAAATTCGTCGATTCCGGTAAATAACTTGAAAAGTTGAGTTCTCTGTGATGGCGTGATATTCAAGAATTATAGGTCAAAATGGATGATGCGATGAACAAATAAATTTTATTGATTCCTTGTAAATACCAATAGAAGCTGTGTTATCATCGATCAGAAATTACGATTGATACGAGACGCAATCGTTGCCTTTTCCGAGAAAACTTAATACACTTAAAACCGCAAAATTTAGAAGTTATAAACATAAATACTGAAATTCATAAAACTTTATCCAACTATAAAAATGAAACACTAGCACTAACAAAGTGATTTGCACAATTGAAGTGGCCAATATGATTATTACAGATATAGGCTAGTTTAGTCTGAATAACTAAAACGTCCGAGTTGTTTACACAGTGAATGGGTATATAGTACCTACATTTTGCAATAGCTACCTTGACAGCAACGAAATAAGTTCCTAGATCGCACCTCCTAATAATAACTTATTTATTGGATAAATGTTTGAGATTTTAATGATGATACATTTTGTTTAACGCTACATCGAATTGTTTACTTTATTTCTTAACAAGTTGTTAATTGTCTAGCAAAATTCCTGTACGTACTCGAACTGGTTTTAATTTTTAAAACAATGCTATTCGAGATTATATCTGCGACTTTAATTTTTATTTTTATCAAGTAAGATTTAGGAATTTATAAAAAAAATAAAATTATCGCATAACCGACTATAAGCAGTATGTAGCGGTTAGAGTGTAACGGGTCACTCTTTTAATATTAAACTAGCCGTAAATTTCTTATCGATAAAATTTTATCTATAATTAAGTAAAAACCTTCCTTTTCGCATCACATTTTTACCAGTATCGTTACGATCCAGATTTGATGGATTGGAATCCATTCGTTTTAGAAAAGCAAACAAATGGCGCGAAAAGTGATCGATGGAATTTCAGCAATCATTCTGTAAAAATCACTTAATAGCGAGCTAAAATTGTGTTAAAAACAACGTAAGCTTTTTTTACTTAAATTAATTACCAAAAATTTCCTGTATGTTTCGACCTCCTGGGTTTGATTTTCGAAAAATTTCTTCAATTAACACTTTAATTAAAATGTTTTTTTTTTGCTAACTTGCCAGTTTCGTTCTACAGTACCTTAGGTATAATCTTCTAATACCGGTAACACAATAAGATATGCAATCAAGGAAATTGCTGCTGAATTACATATTTGCTTAACTACTGTTACTTAGTAACTTAACGACTAATTGGCAAGTATTAGTACTTAACTATTTAACCGGCGATTACCAATGATAAAAAGAATTATCAACGGATCATAAACGTGTTAATTGCATTGCCAGATTTTCCACTGTTGTTCCGGCCAAAAAAATGTGAAATAAAAATAAAACGCAAAAGCAAAATAATTCCGTGAACAAAGAAAACCAAATAAACAAACTTCGACATAAACATGACTAATCCACTTCACAAACGCATTGTCTACCTGCCGTAAACAGTTTTGTATTGATACGAATTGTCTGCTACTGCACAATATTGTTTAATTGCGAAAATATCAATAACCTGAATTGGTCAAAGTTAGAAATTAAAATGCAAACGCATCTGCTTACATATTTAAATAAAATTTGAAGTAAATTGTTTGTTTGACTCAAGCTAGCTCTGATCCAGCAGCGTGCTACAACCGTAGAAGAGTGAAGCATCCTATAGAAGACGTGCTTTTGGTATAGTTTGCAGACAAATAAAAAAATTGGTACTTTTCAAGTCATGTTTGCAGGAAAATTACCGTCAGTCAGTCCATTTGATTCGGCTGCTTGTGTAAACGAGCAACTTTTATTAAATTATGGAAACAAGGGACAGATTTTAATCTTAGAATTAAGTGCAATTAATTGACCTTTGTCTTTATGTGAACGAGAAGCTTGATTAAACTTATCAGTTCTCGGGCATTCGCGTCAAGGAAAAAAACTGAAAGCGAGTTTCCAAATTGTTATCTTTATTTGAAAAAAATAAATTCTATTTCCCCATTTCGCTCTTTACAATGTATTTTTGTGTTGTTTACGACCACAATACGAATACGTGATCCCGATTTCGTCTGATTCATGACGAACTTTTGCCAAGGGAGTTCCCGAATCCCGAAAATATTTCCTTGTAACTGTTATTAGGTTGTGATTATCAAAGAAAAACACGCTTTCATGGTAGGGTAATTAAATAAATAAACAGCCGAAAATAAATTCGCAAACTGCCAAAAAATAGGTCAGCCTCGAGTTGGTTCGTTCGAAGGCCGGCACAATCAACTAGAATTTTCTGATCACTACATTCGTCTGAAAATAATTCAATAACAATTAATAAAAAAATGATTTAGTTTATGTTAATTTCGGTTCAATTGGTTGCAAAGTGCAATTTTATTTTCTTGGATGTTGTTAAGTGAAATTTTCGTCAACAAACCTAAACCTATGATAATATTGCTTGAATTTCTTTTTGAAAAATCCAACAAGGCTACAAATGAAAAAAATAACATCGAGTCATCCTTGACTTTGCAAATTTATTTTTTGGAATTTAACGTTGGCGAAAACAAGGCCATGCGTTAAAATGGTAAATCAATGCCTGTAAGATAAGGGAAAATTGTGCAATATGTACCATGATGTACCGGTGCCAAGGTGGAAATTTTAAAGGTTATAAAAATAGCCGCATTTTTGGGGCCACTGTTTTTGCGTCTCAGGCGGCTGCGGCGAACTGTCACCGCCTTGTCACTCCTAAAACTGCATAAGGGCGCCCCTAAAACTGCGTCGCCCTTTATTTTTAGCTGATAACCAGTAGCGGCGCCAAATACGTGTTTACATAATTCCACGCGTCAGTGTCATTTGGAAAATTATGTAATTCCTTAGGTTAGGTTATGTTTATGGTGTAAAATTTTCCAGATACGTACCCCCCAGCGAACAGATGAATGACAGAGTCTCTTTGAGACATGTCATAGGAAAACCTCGCAGTTTCAGCCTAAAGGTTTTTTCATGGGTTTGTTATAGTAAAATGCCACGAGCATCCCTCCGTACGTCAACAACAACGTTGCGAAATCGTAATTTCGTGTACTTAAGGGCACCATTCGAGCACTTCGGAAAGACGTGACTAGCGTCGCGTAGCACGCACTTGGACAATCTTAATTCATTCTTGACGAATTTTCTTTAGTACTGAACTGGAAACGATGCTCGTTTGTCGGTCCCCCACCACCCATCCAGGTACCATGCGAGGATCACGTGTCAGTGTTTACCCGGCAATTTCCCCCTTACCTCCCTCGATTTCCCGAAAGAAAACACGACCGTCCCCCGGAAAACTCCAAAGAGGAGAGGCGGAAACGCAAAAAACTAAATCGCTCAATAATTAATTGCGCACTTCACTTGTTTCGAAAACGTCACCACCGCCAGCTACGTCCGATCAAGTCTTTTGTTTTCCAATTCCAAAATTGGAATTTTTCTCGAAATTTTGATTTCTACATTAATTCGACCAACACAGATGCATCCGGCACCAAAATCGTGTGCGTTTACGTTGAGTTTGCGCACATAACTAGTTTGAGAATCGCCCTACTCGCACCACCACCAACATGTAAACAAGCTTCTTATTTAAATTTATTTATAGATTATCAGCTGGCCGGTGTTCACATCAAGGTCCCATTAGATATAACGATTTACGCATATAACCCCTGAAACATTTTTGCCGGATCCGTTCGATAAAGTTAGGTTATAATAAATATCAACAATCGCTTGTCATGACTTTCGACGGAATCAGGATACCGTCGCAAAATAAAGCCCTACATTGCTACCTTCTGATGACTATTTGGATATTGTTGTTGGTGGCCGGAGTCTACAAATTTTTGGAACCCAAACAGAAACTACCCGAACCCGCTGTGGCTACAGAACTCTTCCACAATCTGGCACATGATGTTAAAACCAGGAGGATATTCAAGATTTGCAACTTTCCAGACGAGATCGCCAGCGGAGACGAAGGTACTACTTCGAAATTAGAACAGAATGTTGAAAATTAGAACTAGCATTGAGGCCAAGGTTCCGAAAGCAGTGGCTATTGTTCATGCAGTCCAGACAACTTGATTTTTTCGGTTTACAGCCTACTATGTGCTCTCACGATAACAGCAGTTGTTAAATATTTGTAAGTGTTATTATTTTAACAAGGTTTTCTTGTAGATAAGTTGGAATCCAGCAAGGCATCTCCAAATACTGAGAACAATTTTACTAAGTTGTAATTAAATTGTAGCCAATCGAAATGGTTTGATATTCTAACCACAAAACCTCTTTGGTAAATTTTGGGTAACAACTGATCATTCTCAGTAATTGTCAAAGTTACATTAAAGCCACCAATTTCAATTAGTTATCTGATAAGCAGTGTCAATTTAGCTTCTAAAACGTCAATTTGTTAAACAGTTTCCTGTAGCAAAACTTCTAAGTCTTCATCATTTATATTTGTACTAGTACATAGCTTGATGTAGAGTTAATCTTTAAGACCTGGAAATAATGTGCTCTAACGTGGCTTCAAATTAATTATTTAACGAGCAGTCATCATTTTTTCTTTAAGTTTAATAATTGAGGCAAAAAACACTTGGCGCTCTTGATTGGTTTAATATTTAGCAGCAATAGTTTCAGTAAATAAATATCATCAGCCAAAGTTCTTGGTGCCAAATTTCTTATTATTGTTTAAGAGTAGGAACCAGTTTTCTGCGGAAATGTTGGCTCAGAAACAAGCCAGTTCTAGAAGAAAAATCCATAACAATTTCTTTTTTCAATAAATTTCCTAGACTTTTTGCAAATACAAATTAATTTTATATTAAATTTTAAATGTTTACGACACAACTATTATTATCTCAGATCCTGAGTTTCTTCATTTGATTTTTTTAGGGGCCCTCCAATCGGAGAAGTGGGCCCTGAAGGGTTTGTTGATCCTGATTCGACATGGCGACCGAGGTCCCCTTCAGCACGTCAGAAACATATCAGCAGTCAATTGCGGCAGCGACGAAACCGACAAACTGAACTCCTACAAGGTACAACAACTGATGAAATTAATCGCCGCACTGTCATACACAAATTTACTTACAGTTGGCATCAGATTCATTTCTTGTTCTTATTTTTAACCAGATAAACAAGTTTTGGTTTAATTCGGCGGCTTTCTCAATCTATATATAATTCCGGTCAGGTATTTTCAGTAGCCGATAACTATTTTGAAATTTCGCGAACTTGGAGTGGGTTAGGACGAAATTTTAAATCTACAACGTCGCTTATCGGAAATGATAAATTTTATAATAAGAAGAAAAACTGTCGTAAACATGAAGCCATTGATTTCATTTTCTTTAATCTATTTATAGAAATATGCTGTTTAATGAAGTACCACGACGCAGTTTTAATACAAACTCAATTAATTTTGTTTACAGTTCACTTGCAACGATTATATTTTTGTTTATTTATAGATCTAAAGAAAGTGTTGCATTCATATTAGTTGTTTTCCTGTTTTTTTAAATAAGCGAGACCCTTTTATTTACAAGTAACTTGAGCTACCCAGGAATGATTTTTTGCCTTTTAACGTGGCAGGCGATTTTTTGGCATTATTACAAAAATTTACACCGAATCAGTAAACTAACTGCTTCAATTTTTGTCACAATTTTGTTATTCTCATAATCTCAAAATTACGTCCGTAATCTAAACGTAGCGTCATTTCTTGTAATTAAATCTCATCGATAAAGTAGAATCCTACTAACTCTTTGTAATAGTTACTGTTCGTAGATTTTATTTAACTTTTTGATTGCAGTCATATCTACACAATTTGACTGTGTCAGGGAAAGCAGCATGGATCGGTCCCGGTCCTTTCCACGGCTTTCCATTACTTCCCACTCATCCCAGACAATGTCAATTGGGACAACTCACCATGCAAGGCATCAGTCAATTATTAAAATTAGGGCATCTCATCAGCGATGCCTATCTTCCAGTTTGGTCAAAGCTGAAAAGTTTGACTGCCAACGAAATTTTAGTTTACAGCACTCGTTACCGAAGAACTTTTCAATCGGCTTTGTCTTTCCTTTACGGTTTGATTCCCCATGACGCTCTTGCTAAACTAAACATTTACGAGAGCCAATCGATGAATTTTTGTTTCAAAGATTGCGGGTGTCCCGTCATGGATAAGTTGTCAAAGTAAGTACGTGTAAGTAATTGCAAACGGACGGCATTAAATGGAAGAAATCCATGATAAAATAAAATTACAATTTTTGTTCGGTTTTTATCAGGACGTCAAACCTCATATTTGTTAAAGTATACTTCATTAGGATATAATTTTAATTGAAATTCAATTCCTGTGGCTCTTTAAAGTTTTAACGTTGTAAAATTACATCAAATGAGAACTGTAACGTCTCAAGTAGCGCGCCACAAAATTGGATTCATGAGATTTGCTGAAATCGTATTGCTTGTATCTCTCGAGATAACCGAAACTCTCTTAATTTAATCACTTTAAATCGGAATTCACCATTGCGAGAAAAATGCGAAAGTATTCTCATAATTTTCTAATATTTCAGGTCGGTAAAAAAGGCGATTTCGCACCAGCTCAAATCCCATCCGGCAGTGGCGCTCCTAGCGGAATCCACCGGCCGTTCACTGTTTTCTCCAGGTGCTGAACAGGGAATGTTAGGTAGCGACCCCCATGCGGTCAGAGACGCTCTCCTCACTTACGTTTGTCACGGCAGCGGATTACCGTGCGAAACCCCCAACAATTGCATCAAGTAAATCGAAATAATCGCAATGTCACCAAATTTTACTTCGATTTTCAGGAGACAGAACGTTGCCGGAGTTTTCGCCTATACCGATTGGGTCAACTATCAAAAATGGCGCAACATTCATTGGAAACGTTTGTGTTTGCTCAGATCATACGGTTTAATCCGTCACATCGTCCAACAAATGCTGCATATGGTTTCTAATAATGGACCGTATCTAGTTTTGTATTCTGGACACGACCATACCGTTGAACAATTAACCACTGCGTTAGGACTTCAAAACGATCCGTTGTTGTTGCGGTACGGTGCCAGAATCGTTTTTGAAGTTTACCAAAATTATAGAGAATCACATAACGGGGCCAAAGGTGTTTATTTCCGGTTGTTGTCGAACGGCAAAGATGTTACGCGACAGGTTGGTTTTTGTAAAGATTTTATATTTCTCGAAAACAAAATCAGTTTGTGCAAAATCGAGGATATCGTTCGGTTTATTCATGACGATTATTTTTTTTCTTTGAACGTTACTAATTTCAAAGATGCGTGTAATCTTAAGGGCGATTAAGAATTCTGTGATTTTATTAGAATAGACGCTGTGATCTTATTGGGATCGTTTCCAATCTTCTTCCTGTACTGAACCGTTTCTGCTCTCTTCAGAGTACTGATGATTTAGAATGAATTAATTCGAATTAGGGGTGAGACCGAGAATGCGAGAATTGTGACACAGAGGCACTGTTAACAGTGGCAGAAAGTGCTTTAATCCGTTAATGAAGCGTTACTGTAAATAGTTTTTTTTATAGAAGATTTGATCTACGTGATCGTTTTGTTGCTACCATTTTTCTAAAAATAATTATTTTTGGATACAGATGGTGTAATTGATCTGAAGTCTGTTTTCTATTCCACCGAAATTCTGAATTACTGATGTATATACCTATGAAAACGGAATAGTTGCACCACGTTGCATAGTCAGTTACTAAAAAACAATGAAGTACAACAATACAAATTACAAGTTATACCCTGGAACTGAAAATTCAACAAACAATGGTAATTGGAGTCATAATTATTAGTCTTGTAATTGTTACAAACTGCAACTACAGTTTTTGAGTAGTCTTATCTTTTCAGCGGCTGCCATTGCACGTAACAATAAGTGCTTGTTATCATTTTTAGGTTTAAATGCCTGTGTAGAATGTACAGTTGCTCGAATTAATTATAGTGGTCGTACTATACATATTTTTACGTTGACCTTAAGTACTGTTGAATTAAATTACATAAATTCAGTAAGTTACTTTGTCATTGTAAACATCATTAACACATGAATTGGGTGCATTTTGGCATAGATTTTGAAAAGACGAAATCGTATGCAACTAAGCGACTTGAAATTTTATTGGCGTCCTCAAGATATAAATCCTATCGGTAAATTGCCTAACTTGGGATTTTATATATTAATTATCATTTAATTAACGATATTTTTAATCCCTTAAAGGAAGAAGTCAAGTTTAAATCGATTTTAGTTTTTGGAACATTTCCAAAGTCTGAATATTGTTAGGTAACTATTTTTGTAGAGTATGCAATTTTTGCGAATTTCTCTCAAATGCCGTTGCTATTGAGTGGTAATAATAATTTAGTTATTCTTGTACAGTTGGCTGAAGTATTGCGAGTGAGCTAATAATAATTATTAAAATTGTCTTTCTTTCTAACTTTATCGCAAGTACACAGTGCATCTTAAGTGCATAATCATCAATCACTAATGAAGCTCAATTTGTAGAAATTTGTAAATGTGGTATTTCTCTACAAATCTCAAAGAAAAAAATATGTGAAGATACGTTTAGTTTCATTTAAAAACGCTTGCAAACTTTTTGAGGTGCTCTGAAGTTGGCTACATATTTTTTACATTTTTTATTACTTTAACGCTGAAAAATATATTAATTAGAATGAAGAAAAATGAACCAAATTTGGATTCTTACAAGTCATAGTTAGTAAAATCAATTTTAATTCTCCGCGTTCGAATTATTAAAGTTTATAACATTTAATTGCTAATTAAATTAGATTTTCTGATTTTAATAGCCGGCAGTTAATTTTATGTGGGTGTTAAGTACGTCTCACCAAAAACTACCTGTTAGAGTATCTGCCCCGGCGCTTTATTTACCAAGACGTTATACCGCATTTCTGTTTTCTCCACGCTATTTGTAAGGTTTATCATGCCAAAACTTATTGCTTTAACTTTGCGCCGTTTAGTTTTTTACAAAAATAAGTATTTTCAATTCAAAAAACTTAATAAACTATGCAATTAAATGATGTTACTAGTAGAATTCAAATTGCAAGTCATGCCAATTTGGACAAAGTTGAAGATCAAAATATAGATTTAGGTTGTTATTCGTCCTGTAAATAAAGTTAACAAATTAACGACACTTCTAATGTTCATGTTTGATTTTTCATTAGCGCGCATGATTGTTATTAATCAACATTAATGTAAATACGTTCGCGTTAGTCGATCGTTTTCGTCGCCTTATTTATCCATCCTTAATCTAGTCTTTCCCGTGCGATAGTTTTGTGATTACTGATAACAACTGTTTGTTCAGTCATGTTATCAATGTTGTAGCGAAAATAACTTTTTATTGAGTTGAATTGGGCGTTTGATCAATTCAAAAAGTTAGATTTATTAAAACGATTAGTTACGTTGATTGTAGTTTATTTTATAAGTGATAAATTTACAGATTTCAATTGTGGTCGAATCAGTCGTGGGGTGAACACATTATTACATTGCCTTACAAAACTAACAAAAATAACAGTAATAAAAGAGATAACAATTAATAACGGCAAAAAAAATATGTAAACCAAGATTGAAGGTTGACGTGAATTTGCGACAAAAATGCCAATTCTCGCCAGTTATTTTCGGCCTATTATATAATATCAATTTGACCTCAAATTCGGCCCCAACAATTAATAAATAAATAATTCTACCCAATTATCAGAAACAAGATGTAAATGATTGTGTTGATATAAAATGTTGTATAACACATCTAATGATTTGGCAAATATTTTTGCGCTAAATAAACAATCTTTTATTACCTAACAAGTTTTACAAGCCGCCACCGGCGCTTTTTCCTAACACGATCCTGTTGTAAGCGCCATTCATTTGTTCCAAAAATATAAAAGTTAGCACCGTATGAGGTCCTAATCTCGCATAATAAGGAGTAAAGCCTTTCCAAAGCGCGAAAACTCCCTCATTACGAATCACTTTCCCTATAACATCTAAAGCACCACTATACTCAGGCTTCCCATTGATAGTTTTCATGTTTTGGACCCTGCAACATCGTTCAGTAAAAACAATCAAAATTAAATGTCTCCAATTACCTAGTTTTAGCTAAATCGACCGGCATCGACGCCGCTGTTGTAATCAAACCAGAAATCATTGAAGCTACAAAATGTAGAAAAATGCCTTCGTGAAAATCACAATGAGTCACCAACAGTTGTTTCGCTTGCGAATAACTGGCTAATTGCGCTCCGTTAACAACCATAGACCGCCCCATAGTCGGAATCGCGCCTCTCCATAAAGTTAACACTCCTTCTTCTCTTGTTATTCGTATTAAAGCATTAAAAACGCTACTGTAATTTCGTCTTTCCGCTAACGGTAATCTTCCGTCAGCCGTCATACGAATTAAAGCAACTTCAGCGGGAGTTCCTGGAGGAACAATTGTAAAAATAAATTTTGCGCAATTTTTGATAAAATACCAACGAAAGCTCCGCAAATTCCGGCTAACATTCCCAAGCCTGCTTTGACGAGGAAACTAGGTGGTGTGCCGTCTTTCGAAACTGTTTCGAATAACCACGAATAGACGCCGAGTCTTGTTGTTGTGTAAGTGGCTTGTCGTAGAAGGCCGGCAGATAGGCCGCTGTACATGGCGAAAATTCCTTCTTTCGCTATGATTCCTCGTATTGCGTGAAACGATGTTGGGTATTCTTTGGGTTTACCGCCGACTCCGCTTAGTTGCATTCTGTTTTTGACTAGATCGAGGGGTTGGACAAAAAGTGTTGCTCCCATTCTGGAAATTGAATTTAGCGCCAATTGTTAGTGTTGCCAACCAAGTAGTAAAAAAAATTAAATTGTTATGTTTGTTTAAAATGATGCGAATTGTGCGGCGGTGATTGTTGCTAATGTTAATTGTTGCTGATAATTACCCAGCTGATCCGCCGAAAATGAATTTGATGTAGTTGGGCATTGTTTTCTCCGATTTTGCCATGATAATGATTTGTCGAAATTGTCACTACCGTCACGATAATCTATCACGGAATGACCTGGACCTGGTTATGAGTCTTTTTTCTGTACTATATTTACAAGTAACTTCGGAGGTGGTAGTAGAGGTCATTTCATTGAAAAATTTCGTTTCCTTCCATAATTTTGTGGTGGGGGGTTGGTACCAACTTAGGCAATCCATTATGCAGATTTGCTATGCGGGGTGCCGAAATTAGGTCAGTAACAACTGTCAAATGTGTATAAAGGTCTCAAAAATTCATCGTAATCCCCTTCGGAGGTGAGTATTTACATAAGTAATGACTAGCAGAACGTTTGCTAGAAGAAGTGGTGTTACTCTAAAATTTCGTTGGAGTCAGTCACTGTTCTAACCTAATTTTAGGAAAAATGGCTAGCAACATACCGGATTTTTGTTATTGTTGCGAAATTTGCGGTTTGGAGGGCTTGAGCGAAGACGAATTCAGAACTCACACCCACACAGCCCACGTAGATGGTAACGCAGTCTGTCCTTTTTGCGAATTATCAGCCCTTTCGCCTGCAGAACTAATCATTCATGTCAATCAAGCCCATTTGGATTTTCTGACGCCGGAATCTGATTCCAATTTGACGTTTATTGATGACGCTAGCCCCAGGTAACGTAGACTCCAACGTAGGGCACTAGAAGCCCTTAGCCAGTTCTAGATTCTTCAAACACTATCCCCCAGAACTAGTTAAACGAATTACCATTTTTTTTGTATTACAACTTGTTGCACCCCAATATAATGTATAAAGTGCTTCAAACACATCATTAGTTTAGGCTGACACCATTAATATTTGTTTCTGGTACCTTGATCAGGTAGTTTGTTTTCAAATTTTATTTTTAAAAAGCTACTAAATAGGCGACATCTAGTGTTAATAATTCTAAATAAAACTGAAGCAAACCGTGGCGCCCTCTCGTGACATAAGTGTTATAAATGATATTTATTGTTAGCGCCGTTTTCATAATTTACTCATTAGTGTTTGTTTGATATCCGCGAGATTTTTTTGTTACTGAGAATTTATATATTTTTTTTACATTAATTGAAGTTTGTTATTTTCAACGGATAAATTTTGAGATCGCCTGATGTGATTTCTTTAGATATTTTATTTAATTAAATTTCAATAAAAAGAGTTTAACCACTAGATCTTCCAGATGTTTCAAAATCTTTACTAAACGAAATGTGAAAAGATATGTATAGGTATAGGAGAAATATTCTTTAAGTAGTCTCAAAGAGTGTAGAAATTATTTTTTCTCGCGTTAAATTTGTATTAACTGGTTCAGTGAAATAATTTTAAATTTACACTCGTTGCTGGTCATATGAATGGGCCCGAATTATTCCCTTTAAAAGTAGTGCTTTTTTGATTTTTTTTTCAATTTTTGCAGCGACTTCAACGGTGTCAACGGGGAGAGTAGTAATAACTGGAACTTTCCGTCTTTGCCTAGTCACTCCAGCAACCACAGACATAGCAATAGTGTAGAATCTAGTTCAAATAAAAGTAACATTAACAATATCAACTTATCTCCAAAGGTAAGTGCGATGATTTCTGTTAATTTAATGTTAATTTTTATTTTATTTTGTCATAGGTGAACGGTGGAGGTGAATTAAGTCCGAAAAATTCCAGCCATGGTCAGGGGTCGCCTTTACGATCTAGTTTGGCATTGAAATTAAAAAGTTCTGCTGCCAAATTGCAATGTCCAATATGTAGTTATACTAGCACCAGTCCTAATGAATTGGAAGAACACGTTAACAGGTACTTTTTTTTAGGGGAACTGTTTTGTTAATTGGTAATACATGAATTTTTAATTCAGTTGTGCTAATAATAATTATTTATTTATTGAACCTTGATTTTTGGCCTTTTATGAAGGTTATGAAACGTTGCAATATTTTTGTTGCATAAAGTGGTGCAAAGATCGTTCCTAAGCGCTGTTAATAACGGAGTATTGTTATCTTGCTTTTATTGTCGAGTTAAATTTGGATTTACAATCTTAATAGATTGTGTATTTCATTGACATAATTTTGTCACCAATGTCGACATGATAATCAAAATTAATTGCTCTTCTGCAGTATGCAAATTTAAACAACTTTATTATTGTGTTCACAGAGGTGGCGCCAAGATATTTTGTGAGGCTAGCCCGCTTGCGGCAGAATCAAATATGAGGTGGGCAAAAAAAATCCTCAACAAAAATGTATTTAACAATTGATAGTGTTTAAATAATAAAAATTAAGATTTTTACAATATTCTATTCAATTGAAAAGACGGTTGCTAAATGTCTAAGTCCCTGCTCAAACATAACTGTTCTTAAATAGTTTTTTTCCACGAGTTTGCGATATTGACTTATTTACGTTAGTCTACCCTTTACATAATTACGAGAATAGGTGGAAGATTGATTATCGATTATCTACCGTTAGGTGTGATTTTTTCCATCGTTTCCTAAGGTTTCCCATTGAGAAGAGGTAGAATTTCAGTAGTGCATAATTTGACGCATGCGTCTCTCAGTATTATTGTTTGTATGAAACGCAATATTTGTTTTCATTCCTTTGTGTGTAAAAATTGGGTTAAAATTTGTTTTTGTGTTTAAGAAACGTTAATGTTTCATCCTCTTTTTCTTGCTACGTATTTCTAATTTTACAACCACAAGCCGACGAATTAATTATAAATGGAATATTTGGACGAAACTGCCACTTATTTGTCTGGCCAAGTATTTTACTTATATTTTTTTATATCTATGTCCTAGATTAGTGTTTTGATCAATAATATTCATAAAAGAAGCTCGTTTGAGAAAGTAGATGAAGTGGTACAATATTCATAGAATAAAATCAATTTTAGTGGCACAGAAACCCGCTTGTGACTCGACTTTCTTCATTTGTATACATTACGAGGTTCTGTTTGTTACTTCAGATTTGTATGAAATTATTGAAAATTTGCGCTGAAAGTGTTCGATTTATAGGAAACTAATGGAATCAAACCTCAGATTACTGTGGAAGTAAGTGCTTTATCCAATACATTTTGATTTATTGAGGCTGTGGAGTAAAAGCTCCGTAAATCATTTATAAAAATTAACAACGATTAAGTATTATTGTTTGTGTGCAAAATTATTATTTTTAGATATTTCTGAAAAAGCGTAAATCTTATGTGGAATCCAAATCGCATCTCTATACTTTCCACAAAGTGTACCAGTGATGTAACTACTGTGAACTCATTAACGAAATAATTGCCACTTCTACTCTAATAGACAAGATTTTCATAATTTTCAGTCGTAACGTTAAATCAAAATTAAATTTGCTGTGTCTCGAACTCTACTCAAACATGTCATTTATTTATAGAAATATTCTAGTTTTTGTAGCACCCAAAACAAATTTTGTTAATGTTTTCGAAATTTTGTTAATACTTTGTACCTTTATCGTTCCGTTGGCCGTAATTTCTTTGGTATAACTATGAGATGTCACATTGACAACAAACTAAAACACCTAAAATTCTAGTTAAAATGTTTGACTATGTTAACTGTCCGTTCCAGACGACACTTCGATTTGACGTCACCCTCAGTCGGCGGCAGCACCGGCGAGATTTTTTCTTGTCCTTTATGCGTGAAATCGTTCAATTCCGCTCCAGATCTTGAACTACACGTCAACATCGAACATCGGGACGTCCTATCTCCGGCCAGTCCTCCAACACATTCCTGCCCCGTTTGTGGCATAGCTTTAGACAGCGACAATAACGTAAATTTCTCGTCTTTTTGTTGTTTGATTTTTTTTAATATAAGTCATTGTAGAGCGAAGCAGCTGCGCGTCATGTGGAGTCGCATTTTCCAGCCGGTTCTCCTCAACCTGCCGACCGTGCGGCACTTCGAGAACGCGAACAAAGAGAATTCGAAATGTTGAGGGCGCAATACGGCATGGATAACCAGGGTAATTTCCGGGAACAATCTGTTACTAATATGCAAAGGGCCGTGTATGCCGGAGAGATGAGTGTCGCCGATTATTACGAAAGAACTTTGGATTTGAGAGCGGCGGAAAGTTGTGGCGTTGACGATGGCAGCTCGATTACGAGGAGTATTGTATGATTTATTTCTTCGTGATTTTATTATGGTTTTAGTTGCAATTTTTTATTGCAGGTACCTAGAGTTAGAGCTATGAGTAGCAACGCCGCTAATGTTGTTCGAACTTTACTTTGTACCTGCGTTGATCATTACGCTTCTTCCTACGGCGATAGAGGATGGGGATGTGGCTATCGCAACACACAAATGCTCATATCTAGTCTTTTGACACATACGGGGTATAACGAGCGGCTATATAAACTTTGGCAAGGTCAAAAACCGCCTAGGAGCTCCGTGCCTAGCATATCGCGTCTGCAAAGCCTCATCGAGCAGGCTTGGGCCCAAGGATTCGACATTCAAGTACGTAGCATCTTTCAACGCTCACGTTTACTTCTTAATTTATTGCGAATATTACATAAAAGTCATAAAAATAGATTAAAACTCTTTATTTATCAACCGTTAAGCGTGTTTTCTTAAATAAAATTTGCCATGTTCCTTGCAATTACAAAAATCCAACGATTAGTTTGGCTTACCTTTTTAACTCATTTCCTTCCAGTTGCAACTGTTAATTGTTCAATAAATTAGCATTTCTGTCGTTTCAGGGTTCTGAACAACTGGGATGCAGACTAGTCAATACGCGTAAATGGATAGGCGCCACTGAAGTGGTCACTTTAATGTCTTTCCTTAGAATAAGGTGCCAGTTGGTCGATTTTCACCGTCCTACAGGTCCCGGAGGTTCCCATCCCGAACTCTTCAATTGGGTCTTGAAGTACTTTGAAAACGGCGTCGGGGGCGAATTTACTCCGCCTCTATATCTACAACACCAAGGTACTTTGTTCGTAATTTCCTGGAAAAATAATAAAAATCTTCGATTTAGGTCACAGTAGAACGATAATGGGCATCGAGGTCCACCGAGATGGCGGCTTGATGTTGCTGGTGCTGGATCCGAGTCATTCTCCCCAACAGATGGCGCAGTTCGGCGACACCAACAGTTCGGCCGCTGCTTTGAGATTGTTGAGGAAAAGCGAGGCGGCGATGAAGGCGCGCCAATACCAAATTGTGGCCATTGTCGGAACTATTGATGGAGAACAACAATATCAGGTTTGGTTTTGAATTATTTTCTTTAAATTTATTTAATCGGTTTTTGTAGCAAAGTAAAATTCTGCGAGGCAGCAGGATACCGCAAGATCGGTGAGGTTGGTCCTGTAGCGATTTTAGGAAATTCAACAAGCTTTACGAGAATTCTATCCACTTTTCACCACCTTTGCTGTTCATTATTGCCCTGGGAGGTTCAACGCACTCGAAATGGGGTTTTTGAAGGGGGTCTTGTGATTTCTTGCCACAGTTAGCCTTCTGTTTTGTTTTGAACCATGGCCTCAAGATTATGTCAATAAATAGTTAGTAAGGAGAGCTTTACGAAATTGTTTCCCGTTTGGTTTTGAATTGACGCAAAACAAGTGATTTTTAAAACAATATTACAAGTTGACATGATTACAAATTATACTCACTGTTATACTATTATATTTTAACTATATATGCGTAGATCGGTCGTTATGATTTTAATAGTGTAGGAGGTTGAGCTTGTTGCTGAGTTTTTATTTTGTGATAGTAGCATAGGTTTTTTCGTTATTGCCGTCACGTTGGATTTACGTCTCTTTCATTCAATTACACCTCATTCGAATGTACAAAATCGTGGTTTATTAAAGACTCATTGAAACATTACACTTTTGCCTTACTCCACAGCAACTGCACCATGATTGTAACAGTTTGTTACTACATTAATAGCCACTATCCAATTTTAGAATTGCCTTAAGGGCTAACAACTCATTTCCATTTCCAGATTTTGGGGTAAACCTAAAATTTGTCTAAAAACGTTACAGCAGTTTTTTTTCCAAAATGACTAGTTCCTTTTTTAGTAGCTAGGTGGAGTATAAAAACAATATTAGGCGTAAACAGGGGTTTCAAGATTCCTCTTTATTTTAAAAATATGAAAAATAATTGGAGTAAATAAATTAATCTTGCAATACATAAATAATTTCTATTTTATATCTTCGTTTTAACAATTTCTTCTATGTTCCAGGGATGTAACGCGAATATGAAATAACTTTTCAATGGCGTTGTTGAATCGTTGCAATTTTAAAATTACAAATGGGTCAGTAACAATTGCCTTGCACTACAGCAGTATGCCGCGACATTTATCAATATGGTAATTAGAATTAAACGAAAAACCAGTTTAAAAGTAGTTGCAACTTAATTTAGGATGTTATGGAAACCGAACTTGTGACTTGCAATGGTAAAGACTGACTCTTAAATAACTTTTGTTTTTTATTTTTTACGAATTAGTTTCTAGTTTAATTTATTTGATATCCTCAAATCAGACGGCTATATACATGTGAAATTACCAAGCGCCTCGTTGGGCAATAAAACTCAACCGGTGTTCGCTCTTGTACTTGAAATCGAAGCAAAACATTGTCTCGTTGCTCTCCTTGAATGCCTACGATGATTCGTCTCGATTTAGATTTTCATCTTGTTAATTAATCATCTAAATTGCAAAATTTATGTTTCGAGACTCGCTTCTAATTAATAATTCGTTATCTAAATGTGTTTGATCTTTGTGACAAAACAATATTGGGACAATTGCGTTGCTTGCGTCATCGGTGCGAATTCCATATGGGATCAAAAAAGACACTAGAAACGTATAGTCCGTTCAATTAACACAATACTGCCGGATGAGACACGGCGCGTCGTTATTGGCCGAAAAAGCGGGCGTGCTTCGTGACGTAAACGAGCTTAAGTCGATGCGAGCAACTGAAATGACCTTCCAACGATGCCGATGTTTCACTTTTATTGATTGTGTTGATGTTTTATTGATTTATTTGTTATGGTAATACGAATTGTAAAATGTAGCGTTTTCTTAATAAAACGTTTCATTAATATTTTTTTCATTAGTTACGAAAAAAATTTATTGATTCCCTTTACCTATAAATTGAGGTGCTAAATTAATTCTATTAAATTATTAAATTCGCTGAATTACTGATGATAAATTGTTTATTCTGGTTAATTTTACAGAAACACGTTGGATTCTTGTTAAATCTAATAGAATTGTTTACGGAACGTCGCATAAACAACTTACATATATTCTTTGTATCGGGGGGAAATACTAGGTGGAGGTCGAGTATTGCGCAGGAAAAGCAACACTTGGATGATGAAAAACGTAAAGGACTTGCATGAGTTGATCGTAATCAACAAATCGAATAGGGAGATGGTATGGTGTTAGGTAGGTTTTTAGATAAGATGGCATTGTCGATATCTCCACATAATTGTCTGATACGAAGCCTCTTTTTAGCTTTAAAGATTTATTAATCTTTATGGAGTTCTTAACTTATTGATTTTAGGTATCATTTTTCGTTATCAACTTGCAGATTTTAATCACAAACGTGCTGCGTTTTTTCTTTTTGATATCAAATGTTTCCACGCAAATGAAATAGATAGGAAAGTTAGTACATTTCTTATATAACATCTCAAATATATTATCAAATTTTAGGGAAAATTACTCTTAGTTTTTGCGAGATTACTAAACCTAAACAAGTTAATTAGTGTTATCTGAATCTAAGTAATTACAAATGAATGATACCTGCAAGGGCATTAACTAGATGGAATCGCCAATCCGATTTCAGATACGTCACTTTCGACCTCAATGATTATTATCAGTTAATATTGGAACATGGATAAGTTTGTGAATTAATGGGTACAAATTATAAAGTTGTATCTGGTACAAAATATTACCCAGAACCGATGGTATTGGAATTTTTGTCAAAATGCAACCAATCTATTTACATTGAATAGATTTTGACTAGATATTTCTATACAGATTGCATCAGTGTACTTTTACTTACTTTGAAAGTATAATTTTTTTTATATCCAAAAAATATAGAAATGGAGAAGTTTCTGGGACTTCGACGCAGCCGAAGTTGCTCATAAAATTTATTAGATGAGTTCTAATAATATTGTTGATGTAAAGAAATTGAAACAATTTAGGTTGCAAATTTAAATTGAAGTTCATTTGGCGATGGCGAGTGGAGTGATATCTAAAAAATAATCAAATTGAATTAATGGGCACACCGGGTTCTAAGTGTTGCTATTAGATGTAATCATCTGATCATGAGTTCCAAATATCAATTATTATTATTACGTAAAACGTATTTTTTATTGTTTACTAAAAAGTGGCAAAGATCAATTAACCACAATTTTCCCAATTTTTTACCCGAAATAAAGATGAAAACCATTAACCACTTATTTTCTAAAATTTGTTGTCTGTTTATAAAGAATTGTTGGACATAAATTGATTGGGCATAAATTAGACAATTGTCAATGATTGTACAGTAATCACGCATTTTGGTCTATGAATGTATCATTGTAATTGCTGTTAACTATTCTTAATTCTATTTGTTGAACATTTTTATAATCACTTTATTACGTTAATTTGTTGATTCATTAAAGTGGTAATAAACGTAACGAGAGTCGTTAAATTGTTAACGAGAGCAAGGAACTGGCTTAAATTTTCAACTAAAGCACTGACTTCAACAAATTTCTTTTTATTGTACAGACTGTGATCAAAGAGATTTAAAAAAAATCTTTCCGACTATTCGTAAAATAATTTTTTGAAATTGGTAGCAGAATTGCTTTCTAAGCTTTGTTCGAAAATTTTGCTTCTTTGCATAATCTTGAAGAAGTTGTGCAAAGTGAACGTTATTTACAAAAAACAATGGTTTGAAGTTAATAATTTATTTTCGTCAAGTCTATTTTTTCCCTCTTCCAACAACAATTATCTCATCAATTATTTTTCCAATGAACAGAATACGCCTTTCAGTTTTTCATTTCACCACACAACTTCGAAAAATACGTAACATGAAGAAGCTTTTCTGTAATATCAAGGCATGACAGCAAATTTCTTTTTAACTCAATCCTATGAAAGTAATTTTCGAAAAAATTAGTGAGTCACAGAAGGAATTTTGCCACCATTAGAATTTTAGAATTTTTTTTTGTTAATTGAAACGTTAGCTTGCAAAAAAGAATGTAAAAAACTAAATGAGGGCTCCAGGCAAAGTTTCACTATAGATCAGTTGTCGAGAACGACGTTACGTAATTTGAACTTGGCAAAAACAATTTTTTCTCTATCAAGAGGTTACATAGCGTGACCACATTTTTTTTTTGTCATACCTGCCACTCATTAAAATCTTATTTAACCATTTAAAAAACTCTTTTAATTCGTATAATTTTATTACAAAAAGTCACGATAACATGAAAAATATTTACAAATTAGTCAATGATAATATAAAAATATGATATGCGTCGAATGGAATACTTTTACAAAAATTACGCTAAAATCTCTTTATCCTTTTTTCCATGTCCATTCTGCAACGGTTGCATTTCCTGTACCTTTACCGCACCATCTTCCAACAGTTCTTCTTCCGAAACCGAATTCCAACTCTGCAATTCTCCGGATCCCAATAACAAATACACGAGAGTTCCCAAAAGATAAGCTCCAACTAAAATCCAGAAAATATAACGCCATTGATCGAAAGTGTTGTTTTCTTTTGTTAAAATCGCAACGATTTTTGTTGATAACCAGCCACCAAACGATGAGAGAGTGTTGGCCATTCCGAAGATGGTTCCGGAGAAATTAGGGGCGATATCGAGACCGTTGGAGAGGTAGCCAGCAGTGACGGCACCGTTGAAAAAAAGTGACGCTGTGAAGACGACGACGGAAAAAATTGGATCTTGTCCTTCGAACGTTTGGACTATCATCAACAAAGCTGGGGTGAAAACGGCAAAAGTTGTGAAGATCTTTCGAGTCGCGGTGGTCGAAAGACGGCCGGATTTTCGGAGACGGTCGGCCAAGTAACTGGCGATGATGGCCATGGCGTATTTACCTAAAGAAAATAATCTTAACTCAACTTTTTAAACAATTAACACAACATATTTCCATACGTGTTTTAACATAAAGTGAAGATTGGTTAAATTTAAAATATAATTTTGCGTGGCTTTCTGCAATTGCATTAAAAATTACATTGTTCATATCGTCTAGATATCAAATTCTTAGAAAGTTATTGCTGTTAAATTCTTTTTTTTTTTTAGACAAAGACTGCAAAGATATTGGCCTTCATTATCGAGTTGCACTTTATATCTAGTTGGGCGACGTAGTGAGTAATGATGCACTTGGCTTCGAACCTTCAATCTAAAGTCGACAAGTCAAGAACCAATTCGACTACAGTGGAAAATTCACGAAGATAACGATATTCTTCATCACTTACGAGTCATCTGAGTAATGAATAATCACTTTTTTGCATACTCTGTGAAGTTTTGGTTAATTCAACAAAAAAGGGTTGAAACTGACTACGTTCGCACGGGAATTACTTTAGATTATCGCCGATTACATAGCATGTCGCTGTTTGCTGACAAAGGAAGGGCCAGAAACTGGAGGAATACTGTATTGTTTCCGCGGGAAACGTCAATCAAATGCGTCATGGGTTCGCTTATTGTGGTCATATTTAGAAAATTTATTTAAATAGATGCAAGAGGTGTTGTCCATTTTGAATCCATAACGATTTGGCCTATGACGGAAGTTTCAGTTTAATGGAAGGTTTTATAACGACGATCTATTTTCTGTTATTGTTTATGAGCTGCGTATAAACTTTGACTTTGATAATAACGCTAGGATGTGTCGTCATATCAGTTTGATTCCGAAATCGAAAATTATCTCGCGACAATAAAAAGAAATAAAAAATACGAGTAGAACGATCCCATTATCGTGTCAGTGAATCGATGTTTTGTCTGGAAGTAGAATACTTGGAAAATTAAGTCTTCATGTGCAGATTTTGAACACAAAATCTTTACCACAAGTTTGAAACGACATAAAATTCCGAAAATATGGGCCATAGAGAAGAGATTTTAACTACAATACCTGAAACCTAAAGCAAACATTTTTTCGTCCGCCATTTCGTTTGGGAACATCTTGATTAAGTAATAATTTGCAAAAGTGGACCATGTGGGCAAAGTATATATACTTACCTTTTTTTTTTTGTAACAGCCGCGTTTTCGATATTGCCACTTAAAGACAGTAATTCAGAGGAAGGAGAAAGAAATAAAAGCAATAAAAAGTGAAATGGTAATATCATTGCATATGGATTATCATACAACGGTATTACTTAGAACTTAGGGTTGGTCTTGCCAACCTTTCACGTTTCGTAGGTCTATATAGGTATCAAAAATTATTATTTTTTAGGTTGCCACGGTTAAGAGAGCAGCAAATCTCTCCTCTATAAAGTCTCAAAATTGGTGAATATACTTTTCGTTAATTTCGAAGCCAGTAACAATTTCAGTATTCTTCATTGCATAGTTGACTTCTATTTAAAGTTAATTTTTGTACATGGTAATGGTAATAACTTTGGCTGACTCATGTGTTTTCACTTTCAAATACTATTACGTGCCGTATTGTAAGGAATTGGGGGTTTCACTATTTCTGTAATCTGGAACGCAGGAAAGTCGAAACTTCTAGGTCGAACTTCAGCCTAGTCGCAAAAGCTGGATCCAGGACGTAAACAAGTCCCGTTCCGTTATTTCTCAAACGATTCAGTTACGACATGAATGAAACATTAGAAAAGTCTTATCAAATTCATTAATTACCATCATTACAGTGTGGTTATTAAATGAATGTAAGCATCCGAACCAAGATAAGATTCACTAGACTTTCATCTAAACCACCAAATTTTCCACAGCAAAATCTCCGATTCAGCCTCGATAAGTCACTAACAAGGTTCTTTCCAGTATCTCCCGCCTTTCTTGTTATTAACATAAAATCTCCAATTTTTGTTACGAACACATGGACTTTGTTATAATGAACTCACCCAGATAGGGCAAACTCGACAGCAACCCGTTCTTCTTGATGTTGAAATGCAGCACATGGTCCATATAAGACGGCAATTGATTCACGACAGTAAAATAACAAAACACCGAACATCCATGAGTAATAACAATCGCCCAAACCGGTGCAGAAGTAAAAATCTTCAACCAAGGCACGTTTTTGGGTTTCACTCCTTTTCCACCGGCTCCTTCCAAAATTTTGCTTTCAATTTCACACTTTTCTTCCATTGTGATCCTAGGATGTTGAGCGGGTGAGTCAAAAACGACCAAAAACCACGCGATAGACCAAACAATCCCAATCGCTCCCGTCACATAAAAAACACTCGGCCATCCCACAGCGGAAATCAAATAACCACAAAGAGGCATCGTCAAAGCCGCCCCTAAAGAACTCGCCATCATATTAGCGATAAACTTAGAACGTTCCATCGGCGGAATCCATTTAGCAGCCATCGGAACTATCGCAGGCCAAGTAGCTCCCAAGAAAAAACCCAAAAAGGCTCTTAATATCAAAATAACGTAATAATTAGCATAACACGCTAAAGGAGTAAAAACTGTTAAAACACTAGCTAGAAGCATTCCGCCCCCAAAAACGCGACGACCTCCCAACATTTCCGCTAATCTTCCCCCTGGTAGTTCCGTTAATATGTAACCCCAAAAGAAACTGCCTAGAATATCGTTTTTCATTCCTTCGTCCCAATTGAAAGTGTCTTGATTGGAAGTTTGGACGGTCGTGTTATCGGATATTGTGTTGTTGGAATCGTTTTTGGCTATCATGGCCACAATTGCAATAGTTAAGTTCATTCGTAACATATAGTTGAACATGAAGCCCAATATTACCATTAAGTTGAGAACTTGGCGGCATGATAGGAAATCTGTAAATACAAAACGAAAATACGTCAGTGATGGGGTGATGCAGTAACGTTGTTAAGCAGTTTGCCAAGTGAATTACGTTTTTTTGGAAAAGGGCCAAGTTTTTCGATTTCAGGGTCAAAGTTACTTGTGTTCAAGTTCGACGAAAATAAAGAAAGCACGGGTTTAAATTCCTAACAATTGTTGAAAGTTGTTAGGACAACGTTTTGATAAATCAAATTTGATGCGGCTACTTTCATGTTTAAGGTACTGTTGGAAAAAGTTATTATTTGAATTGCAAAATAGGACTGGCAGGTATCTCGATATTTAAATTAGAAGGTAAAATGATAATAAAATCACCAAAAATCTCGTTTTGAACAGAAGTGAATGAGTTTATGTAAATTAGTGGAACATCCTCGTAAAAACTCGACACACGTGGGATTTCATTTTCAATCCATAAGATCGACTTTGTTTCTTTCATTTGGAGGATTTGTTAAATATTATTCAACTTTCTGGAGTCTTGGACTCGTATCCCAGAAGAACTCTGTTAATCTAAATAGCACAATATTTGAATCTATTTAAGCATGGTGAATTTTTTTTTTCTTTATTACCCTTACAATAATTTCAGACATCTTGCAATTAGCTCTTATGTACGAATTTAAAAAAATAATTAAGTCTCGTTTTGTTGTTTTACTAGAAAATCTTTGACTTAGCACCCTCGCCATTAAGTTTGGGTCAAAAAAATTTACAAGCTCTCCTTGACATTCTACCAAATACAATTATAATATTTTTTCAAATTTGCATGTCTTAATAGTTTCGCGTTTATGCCTTGACCATTGATAACATGTACATTTTATTTCCCTTGGAATCGTCCCCAATAGAGGTAATTAAATTTGCATGTATTTGGCAACAGCAATATCCAACCTACGTGTACATTTAAATATGCAATAACCACAGTCGAAGCGATTAATTTAAAATCAGGTCGAAACACGAACCACACCTATAAACGTAGAATACGTAAAGAAACCGCAACAACCCTCCTTCTGATCTATTTTCGGACCGGCCTATCTTTAACACTCAAATCGCGCGAAACGTCACTTTGTATAAAAATACATCCTAACTTACGTACATTCATAAGAAAAGAAAGTTGCCCATAATTTTTTTTACCCCCTAACCTATGCAAATGTATAAATAAACAAAAAAGCTGGACCAATTAAAAGTTTTTTTGAATGGAATAACAAGCTGTGATTATTACATTGAATTGAAAGTGCATCTTTACTTGTTTGAAAAATTGTAAGGACACGAAACAGGTTTGCCAACTTCTTTAATTCCGCTAATAACATACCTGACCATCTTCGCGTCCTTGCAGAGGCCATCCTGTATGGGTCGAAGTCGCAGCTTCAGTAGGTACTTTGTCCTTCAACTGTCTGGAAGCTGAAAGAGGCGCCAAAAATTAACGATTTTGCACGATCATATAATTATAGTCAAATCATAAGGAAAAACCTAATTGGCAACAATTTACTAGTTTCCAAAAAAAAAAAACAAAAAATTTTGAATTTAAAATTTAAAAACAGCAAAAATTTAAAGTTGTTTCAACAATGAAACGAGGCATTGTTTTAGGATAAAATAAATATAAATTTTGTCAAAATAAAAATTGTTGCTTAAATATCAAACTACAAATAATAATTTCTTAACGTTTTTACCTCTTTTTTTTTGATAAGTCACAGAATTCGAATTATCAAAGTCACACAGCGAAACTACTATCACACAACACACCAGCTACACGTCGACTCGATCGTCGTTTAGCAAAACGGCGCTTTACGATTTTTACCCGCCTTTGCCATACCTCCTGATACGTCACGCACCGGTCACCCCCTCCAAAACTACTGATTTGTTACGAGATCAAATACATGACGTCAGAAATAAACAGTCATGTTATGTATCAAAATTTTTTTCGACAATATATAATTGAGAGTCGTGTGTGACGGCCTCTGGGTTAACTGTACGATTTATAGAGTTGTAGTTGGGATGGTCAATGATTGATCGAAGTAGTAGCGTTGCGAAATTTTTCACTTGTTATTGGCACTATCTACGTGCACAAGTTGGGAAAAAAAAACGATCAGAAATTGCTCAAGAGGTTTGCGGAACGACGAACGATAAAGTTGCTTTTGTAGATAAACTACAAAAACGAGTTTGCGTGGGAAATTTTTATTTTGGGGGTTTCCCGACTTTAGCGATTCCACCATCAAGTCCACTATCGAAATTTTCCCTACCAATGTCTAGTTTTAATTATTTACTATATTAGTGGTCTAAATTAGTTTTGCAGGTGCAGCCAGCCACTTTAATATATGTGTAATTAGTATTTTTGATTTTAATTAAGAAAACTATAGTTTGACTGAAATTTAAGATTTTTCAAAAAATAATAAACAAATATTGTTGGCGGAATTCTTTATAGAAACAGAAACCCGTTATTGCCAAAGTGATTAACCGAAAGTTCTGCAAGAGGTACAATTAATTATACAATAAGCTTGTTGCATAGGCAATTCTCATTACACCACAGGAACGCAAATTGGTTGGTTGGTTAAATGTTATTTATTGTATCTTCTAAGCAAATTACTTTTGGTCAAAAATATTCATTTGTTGTAACTTTAAAACGTTATTTATTGTCTTTACTGCCTATATGAATCATAATAATCCATACTGGTGAGTTGAAACGCCCCAGTGTTCCTGATACTGTAGTTGACTATGGAAGACTTGCAAAAGAGAAAATACTAAGGAGGAAATATGGCAAGAACACAGAAGGATCTTAATTAAAACTTTTAAACTTTGTAGAAAATGTATCCAATATTTCTTACGTTCTGTAAATATTGAAAGTTTTAAAACTTTGAAAAAATTTAATTATTCAGCCCGCGGATAGGCAACCAAAATTACATTTAATAATGAATGGATTTCACGGTTTCTGCTCGAAATACCTAAAGTGAATATAATTTAAAATGATAACAGCTTATCATACTTAAAATACAAACTAAAATACATTATAATCCAGTAAGTTGAAAAAGTTCTTCAGTAACTGAACAGTTAGTTGAAATGCTTGAAATATTAAAATTTAATATCCAAAAATATATGAAATCCTAGTTGCAATATTTAAAGATTAATTGAGGGATCTGAAGCAACAATTGCAATACTTCAAACATATTTATAGTATGTGTATCAGATTTGTTTGCTTATATTTAAAACATTTTAGAAATTTTTGTAACTTTTAATACTTTTTATACGAACAATTCCGTATCTCTCATCTATTATTTGTGCGACATTACAATAGTCACAATGCGAACATTACTTCGATAAAATCTCCGCTACTTATTAATCGCCTTCCAGTTGAGTAAAAATCGATGACTAACTTCCCCACAATTCCAGTCAATTCCCAGTAACGTTATGGCAGTCATCAGCACATTCTGTTTCTGGTTTTCTGTCCGTTTGGGCACCATAATTATTGGAATATTTACTCTAGTACATCCAACTAATTTACTAATTTCAACTTACAAACATTTTCTTCTAGCTCCAAGCCAGCGTTTTCCTAATAACCTTCGTGATAGCACGGGATTCTCTAAGATTAGTTTCAGCAACTTTACGCAACTGGTTGAACATAATCAATTTAGATGAAGAATTATTTAGGAACATAGCCTACCATCCCAAAATTTTTGTGTTATTATTAGCTATATTTTTTGTCTGTTTATTGTTTGCTTCAATTTTGGTGTTATTTGGAGCATTTCAGGTGTGTTGCTTCGTTTTGTTAAAAAAGTAATTTAAAAATTGCTTGTTTCAGTGTAAACCGAATTTTATAAAACCTTTTATCGTTTTTTATTTGCTTTACATTTTTGGTCTAGCCATATCGGCAGTTCTTCTACTGATGTTCATTAAAGCCAACGGAAATGGCTTGGGTGATCTCGTGTTGTACTCGAATCTGTTAGGATTTATCATATGTAACGTGAAATCTCAACTTAAATCGTTGATTATTGACAGTTTTTTAGTGTTCTACTTCTATACTTGGAGTTGCGTTTTGAGTTTTCATCAAATTATCCACGAATTAAGACAACGGTTGAGTAACAAATTGAAAGCGGTGGAAGCTGTGAAAGTTCAACGGGAATTTAAAAAAAGTGGTGAAAAAACCGAAGAGGCACAATTACTCCAACTTTATGTGAGTTGTTATTTATTTATTTTACTACGAACACATCTGCATACATCTAAAGGTTTGGTTTTAATGTACATATATAAACTTAGCTACAGTTGTTTATTAATTTATTAAGCGCAAATTCAGCTCACGATTCTCAGGAACAAAGTCGCTGAAAAATACAATTAATTGAGTGGATTACATCAAAGCTAGTCTAGCACAAACAATTTTTTGTTCTTATTCAACATCGAATGGTTGCTTGTATTGATTGGCTGTGTTATACACGTCCATGTTTGGATTTTCTATGGTGCTTTTATCAATGAGAGCTTTCGCTAGTTGTCCGTCAACGCTGTCGCTTTTGCTGTCAACATCAAACGGAATGTAGCTGAAAAAGCAACAAGAAATTATAGCTCAAACCTAACAAAATTAATAACTTGCCTCAATTCTCCATCATTTTTCCATAATCGTGAAATTTTATCGTAATTGAAAGAAGGATCAAAAGTATATCTACAAAAAAATGTTAAGGAAAACCGAAAAAAAACTAACTTAATTACCTTAAAAAGTTACTTCTTGCGGCTCTTCCAAAAGCACCGCCAGGAATCAAACCGTTCAGCGGGCCCCTTCGGTGTTTTTCACTTCTCGTTTCGTATTTGCTGCAACAAAAAAATTAGTATAAAGAAAATTTTGTGAAAATTTATTTGTTACCCTGGTGGTGCGTAGCGTTTGGAGACGCCGTAACCACCTCCTAGTTTCAGAAGATCGAAGCTTCTAGGCGTTTTTGGATCTACTACCCCAAATTCTTCGTAAGCTAATAAGAAATATGTTTATCAATTAATATATTTGATTTATTGTAAGATTTAGTTTTAGGTTTTGTTCATAAATAAAAAAGAGTTTAAAATGAAGTTGCTAATGTTAAGAATTTGATTTATTGTTAAATATGTTACAATAAAATTAAAAATCTGAAAATTATCACACTGAACGACCAATCAGATGGTCACCCCCGATTTCGTCCATGGTTCTGCGGCCGATTAAAGTGTCACCTCCAATATCGTCCATAGTTTTCAAATGGGGAACTAATCTTCGACCAAGAAGATGATTTCCACCTATTCTATCTAAACTTCTGCCGATCAAAGTGCCGCCGCCGATATCGTCCATAGTTCTTTTACCGATTAAAGTGTCGCCACCAATGTCGTCCATTGTTCTTCTGCCGATTAGTGTGTCGCCGCCAATGTCGTCCATAGTTTTTAAATGCTTAACTAGTCTTCTGCCAATTAAATGGCCGCCCCCGATTCCGTCTAAACTCCTGCCAATCAGGGTGTCGCCACCAATGTCGTCCATCGTCCTTCTACCGATCAAAGTGTCGCCACCAATATCGTCCATCGTCCTTCTACCGATCAAAGTGTCGCCACCAATGTCGTCCATCGTCCTTCTACCGATCAAAGTGTCGCCACCAATGTCGTCCATTGTCCTTCTACCGATCAAAGTGTCGCCACCAATGTCGTCCATTGTTCTTCTACCGATCAAAGTGTCGCCACCAATATCGTCCATTGTCCTTCTACCGATCAAGGTGTCGCCACCAATATCGTCCATTGTTCTTCTACCGATCAAAGTGTCGCCACCAATGTCGTCCATCGTTCTTCTACCGATCAAAGTGTCGCCGCCAATATCGTCCATTGTTCTTCTACCGATTAAAGTGTCGCCGCCAATATCGTCCATTGTTCTTCTACCGATTAAAGTGTCGCCGCCAATATCGTCCATTGTTCTTCTACCGATTAAAGTGTCGCCGCCAATATCGTCCATTGTTCTTCTACCGATTAAAGTGTCGCCACCAATATCGTCCATTGTTCTTCTACCAATCAAAGTGTCTCCGCCAATGTCGTCCATTGTCCTTCTACCGATTAAAGTATCGCCGCCAATGTCGTCCATTGTTCTTCTACCTATTAATGTGTCACCTCCGATACCATCTATGGTTCTTCTGCCAATAAGTGTGTCGCCGCCAATATCATCCATTGTTCGTCTGCCTAACAAATGAGCTCCTCCGATCCTATCAATACTCCTTTTGCCGCCGAAACCTAAAATATAGCGCAATTGTAGCGACATTAAAAAGTAGAATAGTGAGGGAACTTCTTTTTTTTTTTTTTTTGTTAATGTTATTACTTGTTATAAAAGTAGGTTGTGTTACTCACTTTGGAAGCCGATTATGTACAGCGATTGGTGGCCCACGCACTTCCAAATATTTGTTAGGAGATACTCGAACGTGTATGGGCCGGTTAACGATTATTCTCGACGGCAATTGTGTTTACGATGCAATGACACAAACACACCTGGGTAACAGGACGATAGCCACCACCGAAGAGATAAACGGACCGGACAGAAATTATTGCAAGTTTAAGCCGTTGTGCAAACGAGTCAATAAAGTTTGGACAAAAATTTACATGGAATTAAATTTAAATATTTACTTACGGTTGTATTTTGAAATTGGTCCATAAGCCTGTAACAAACAAAAATAATACAACATCATCATTTTGGTTTAGATATGAGAATCGAATTTACGAACGCAAACGTTTTCTTTCAGCAGAAATTTGATTCATGCAGAATTCTACAGAGATTTACTAAACTAAAAAGTTACTCGATCATTTTCGAATGAAAGTCTCCAAAATTCTGGTTGTTTTGAAAAATTGAATTTCAGCAACTGATCTGAACAGTTGATGCAAGTCAATTTCTAACTTTCTTGTACTCACTAGTTACCTGTACAGTTGTTAAAGCGCTAAGAAAGAGAAAACACGCTCTCTTACTTTTTGGTTACAGGTTTTACTATCCATTTCTAAGAAAATTTGATTATTCTGACGCAAAGAGTAAAAATCAAATAATGAATCAAAAGTATTCTCGAATAATATAATTGTCTTGATTGTAAGCTTTGGAAAATTATTCAAGTTTACGCATAAATTAAAAGTTATTTTAGGTTTTTTTTCGTTAGGAAATTAGTTGCAGTTTTAATAGCCGGCACGAAAAAAATTGTAGAATTGGTAACTTTAGCTGCTACCAAAAGCTTGTAGAAACTTTTAAAATCGTGACGACCTATGAAGCGATAAAATAGTTTAGAACATCTCTCAACCTAAAAAATATAGTAACGCGGATTCAACAAGGAAATAAATATAACGTGACATCAGAAAAGACAATTTTGGTTGGACTTATTCGAAAATAAAGTGAAAAAGAGTAATTTAATGACCGCCCGGAGAAATTATTCTCCCAGCGACACGGTGAAAATAATTAAATTTTGCAAACAATAATTTAAGTTAAAAAAATCCCTTTGACCGTTTAATTGGGTCGTTTGTGGCCGAATCTCGACAGCGATTAACGTTCTCTGCTTTTAAAATACAATTAAGAAAAAAGGTGGGAAACGGCCAATAGTCCTTTTCTAGTGTTATGCGATACGAGGCGGTTAATTAAAACGGATCCGAATCCGGACTCCGGTTGCGCCAAACCAAATTAAACAAAAGTAGACAAACATCGAATTAAAGTGATATCAGAAGTCATTAATCTATTTATTTTCCAAGCTGAGTCGATCTATTGAAAGTGTTAACAACGAAATTTGGAAACGTAAATCGATCCTTACAGTATTCAATTTTAACCACGAGTTTTTCGAAATCAAAAATTGTTTCTATGAAAACTTGAACAAGAATTACACGCAAGTAACTAAGAAAGTTAACAAATCAAGGATAACTGTTGCAATTATGACAGAAAAAATATCGCTGTAGAATTAAAAATGCAAATAATCGCTTTAAAAGTATTGTAAATTCTATAGAATTTACCCATAGATAATGTTATTGGTTAATTAATTCCAAGGTGCTACTTTCATTATCATAAAGAAACTATTCTACCCTTAAATGGACATTTTTTAATGTAACGGATCTAGAAAACAATCGATATACTTGAAGAAATTTTTAAGTCGGACAACAAATTAGTTTCTTTTAAACAACGAATCACAAAGTGACTTACCAGTCTGGGGGCGGCTTCGATGGCCCCACAGGCTAACAGAGCGAAGAGGGTGACGACGGACCACATAATGTTCGTTGTCGTCTGGAGTTGGCACAAATGTGGAAGATTTTATATATCCAGAAGCTTTATCCTGGGGCAGGACCGAAAAGAGGAGGGAGCAATCGCACTTTAGTGGTGCCTACGCAGGTGCTCCAAGGCAGAATGAGCTTTTACGCACTTGTCATATAGGTCAAAATCTATTAATTAATTGGTATTTTTTGGAAGAGAGTCCGTGGGGGTTGGATATAAGATCGATTCTCAAAGTAAATACAAACCAGGTCCTGGGGAGTTTGTTAGAAACCCTTCTTTCATTAGTGGTTAAAAAAATATTTGAACCTCTACAAAAGAGAAAAATATATTTTTACAAATCCCACTTTAAAAAGTTTTTCACCACCAGATGCAACAAATAAACTGGCAAAATGTTAAATAGTTGCTGAAACAGTCAATAATTAGTAAATTATTGTTTGTACACTAGGGTGAACCAAAAACTTTCAATTTGGCAGTGTTGGAAATAATTAAAGTCTGATGGAGCTATATCCGGTGAATGTAACGGATTTAAAAGTGATTCGATAAATTCAACTTATTAAAACGTTGATGTATCGTTATCTCTTAGGTCTTGTTAGCATCCTCAATTTTCTTCCTCTAGTGCCCTATGATAGTTTTATGTATTATGTCGACTGTCGACATAATATTATTGTTGAATCATAACACTTTTATAGTAAGATGTGTTTTCAAAAACGCTTTAAATAGTCTCGACGACAACTTTTTAATTTGAAAACGTAATCTGATTAGAGAATTAGTTTAATGAGTTGTAGTTAAAAATATTTCCCGAAAATTTGTCGCTTTAGAAAAACTATATTTTATTAAGTATGTGTTGTTAAGTTGAAGACGTGGCTAATAGAAGTCTTCCACTTTACAAAGAGAATATAAGAAAAAACTGTAAAGAACACCTATCAAGAAGAAACTCATCTCAAGTCAAGCCACTGGAAAACTAAAGGTAAGTGCTATTTTAATTAATAAAAAAAATTTTGAACAAAAAGTTAGGTAACTGGACCCATCAGCTTTGTTGTGGCTTACACGTGAAAGCCTCTAGACATTTACAACGCCATTCATTTTCACGTTTATAGTCTGTTATAAAAGTAACGAAATTAATTAAAATATTGCGAATAATGAATAGATAAACATTAATGGTGCTTGTATGATGTTTTTGCGGTTATTTCGCATCAAACACATTTTTGTTGAAATTTCGTTCGTCCGAATGCTGGAGATTATTCAGTTAGATTAACTTTGTAATTGGTTGTGACGGAATCAAGAAGCGATATTAACACAAAACTCCTGCAATTTACGATTATTTTTTCGTAAAGCAAAAAAACCAATTCCAGGAGCACCATATAGAAATTCATAAATATTTGTACAACAATAACAGCGGCATATGTGCTACCTGAATAAGTACTACACTATACTAAATTTGATAAAGTAAATGTTAGACAAACAAAGTTAATAGACCCAGTGCATTTATAGATAACACCAATTGCCTTAATTAAATTTGATTGATGCAAAAATTAATATCGCGCTACCATACTCTCTTTTATTGCGTCAATTTGTCTTTAAACAATTAAGTGGTATAAATAATTAATCGAAAGAATTAATTGGAAAGTTTGAATTTGGCGCTAGAACGGCAACGTAACGGCAAGAAAATCCCTAGAATTTAAGTCCTTGGTTAGGGAAAGTGGCAGGGGGCACCTGTACAGTCAAGTTTTTGTTTAGTGCTGATGTATATTAACAAAAAGTATTTTTTTTTCGTCAAATTTACAAAATTTAAAATGAACAACAATTCGTAAATTTGTTAAACAAATTCAAAATGAATCGCATCACTAACGGTGATTTTTAACCAAATTTTATGTTTTGACTTCTGACATTTTGTTTACTTTCAGGCAATTTAACCATGCCACCGTCAGTTGTGGACAAATCCAAAGACTGGCAATTGGAGATTTTAATGGAAAAACTCCGTTCGAAATCTTCCCAGTTCAAGAGTCTCCCTGAAATATCAAAAAATGTTCGAATGGCCATGCTTGTAGGTTATGTCATATGTCAAAATTTCCAATCATTACCTTTAACTTATTTCTAGGACAAACGTTACGCTCTTGATAGCGTTGAGAAGAGTCAACATCAAAAATGTTTAGATACCCTACAACATTCGATTAAAGTTACCTCACTACAAAGCATGATCGAACGATTAGAAAGTTTAACAAGACAACTAGGTCTCAAATTTATGGTCGGGCCTTCAGGCGTTGAACTCTTCATATCTTCAGACATGTTTTACTTAGAAATTGTACTTGATCAAACTGGTGCCGTTAAAGATGTTAAAGTTCACCACGAAAGCAAAATGGAACAACAGAGTTGTGCAGAATTAGTCAATTGTTTATCCAGAGGTGACTTTACTGATTTCACAGCACAATTAGAGGGGTTTGCTTCGATCTATCAATTAAACGCCGAAAAAAAAATTAAATGTAAAGCTTTCACCGCTTTGCAATCGCTCGAATCTGATTTGAGTACGCTGGCTCAATTGCAGTTGTTTATGAAGGAACCGTTTAATTTATTACATAAATCGCCAGTTGGTATTTTGGAGAAGAGACGCGGGGGTCATCCGATGAAGTTAACTTATTTTGTTTCTCCTTATGATTTGTTGAATGTGGAAAAAGGAGAAATCGAACCAATCACGGTGGAGGCGGTCATTGGGAAAGGACTGGGCTACAGCGTTACTGTTTGCATGGAAGGTTCTGCCACCCACAAGTTACAAACGACTACGCTGATAACTGTTAACAGAAACGTTAATGGCAAAAGGTGAGTCGATCAGTAACTAAAGACCTGATTTGAAGTTGAGTTGCGCTAATTGTAAATACAGGTGGCTATGGAAATAAAACAAATTGCAAACGCATCTTGATTTGCTTAGTTTCCATAACAACTTCTTGCTATTATCACAATTACTGGTTGCTATGGAAATTCCATAGCTACTCTTATGAAAAACTAGTCGAATTATGGCCTTACATAACCTTTAAGATGAGTATCTATTAGAAAAAATAGTCTCCCGGTTAACTTTGAGACACATCTTAACGTTTAATGGAGAAAACTTGATGCAACGGAAATTCTTTAGATCACTAGAAATCTGAAAAGTGGAAGGTCACGATAACTTTTGACTAACAAAGAAATGCTGTAATTTTACGATCACGATATTCTTCCTTCTATATCGATTTTGTTGATTCATGCAGTACCCCATCGTTCTCTTCGTTGAGCAGCCAAAACAGCGCCGCGATCCCAGCTTGTTTCGTTTTAAAGTTGAATCAACCGATGCCTATGTGCGCTTCTCTAGTCCACCAAATCCAACAGTTGACGGAATTGGACACCATCGAGCAATCTGCCACTCATCCTTTACTTAGTTTGATAGTTCATCATTCCAGTGAAGGCAAAATGGAATCGGGAAATAATAAAGGCCTCTTCGTGGTAAGTTCAAGCGTTTTGGAATTTGTCTCTTTCTATTGTTGAACAATTTCAGACACTGCCAGATCAAAACCATTGTTATTTCATGACAGAGAACAAAAGCATGGATGGCGTTCTAGTAAATAGCATACCTTTCAGTCATCCAGCCCACGTTTCGCAAATTTTAGTAATATTACGTCAACAAGCTCTCTTTAACGCAATTATCAGCAGTTGTGTGCGTCCAAACAGCAGACAAGGTGAGTGGTTCAATTGTAAAATTCTTTAGTTTTAAAAATTTAGTTATTTTTGTTTTTATTGCAAGAAATCGGTTGGTTTTCTACTCTTACTCTAGTAGGGAAAGTTTGTTTAGTTCTATTTGAATAGTTAGCACGCTGAAAACTTTTCGTTTCAGACTTCGAAAACATGACGATGTTCGAAATCAGCGCCCTCTCGTGGACGCACATCTCGATATCCTTGGAGCATCCCGTCGAGGAGAGCATGGCCACTGCCGAGATCGACTTAACCGAAATCTCCAACTTGATATGCAAAATCCGCAGTCCGGGTACTCCTCCGCCCCCTAATGCTCCCGACCCCACTTCCGATTTGAGCACGAAAATCCTCAATCGTTGTTTTTCGATTCCGGTAACGATGCGAGCCGTCATCAAGCAATGGGAAAAGCAGGCATCGACTAGACGCAACCACTACAACGGACATGAAAATTTTAGTTTACCCCTCGGTTCCGGAGACCCTGGGGGTCACAAGGGGGCCCCAGGGAACAACTTAACGGAATTCGGGGGGTTAGACGGCAAGATCAAACAGGAACCCTCAACAAATCCCGGCCACGGCATGATCAACCATCAAGGCATGTTCTTGAATGAATCGATGATGGCGAGCGCGAATTTTCCGAATTTCCCACCTTCCGAAGGAATGTTGACCAACATAGAACTGACCAATATTCTAGCAGGAGCCAACCAATCCGACAAGAAGCGACACCACAAACGTAAAGTCGCCGACGATTTATGGAGGAACAACAGAAGGAAGGTGGGGGACGATTCCGATTTGCTCGTGGAAACTTCCAGTAGCGATTCGACGTCGCGAAGTACGCCGATATCACAGGATGCTGAAATACCGACACCGAATTCAGGTTTGGGGTTTCAATCGGATCTGGAACTTTCCGGTTTAGATCCTGCTGAACTTTTGGGGGGTTCCGATAAAGTAATTGCGGAATTCGGTAGTTTAGATGAATTAGGGGATGTTGAGGAAATGTTAGCGGGACCGTCCAGAAGGAAATCGCGAGATCAAAAATCACCGACTGCGATGATGCTGGATTTGGGGGAGAAAAATTTAGTTTCGCCAAGTGTCAGTATTACTCCGATAGCGTCGGGTTCGCCGGGGTTTAGTCAAGGTGGTAACCCTGAAAAGCGGACGGGAATCGAAATTATACCGTTAGCAACTTCAGCTGCGTCGGTGCTTCCTAGTTCTATTACGATCACCCCGATAAGTTCGTCGCAAAGTAAGAGTTCTGACGATAAAAGTCGGGAGAAGAAAAGCAGTAAGAGTAGGTCCGATGATAAGAATCGAGTGGAGAAAAAGAGGAAGAGGAAGCGCGATGAGAGTCCGATGGGTCCTCCCGATAAGGTTCCTCCAAAACAGGATCCTTTATCTAAACCGGTTACTGTTAGCATTAAACCTGCGGAATCACCCCCGTTATCGATTAACACTCCAACTTCGCCTAGTATGATTAGGAAATTTAACGCTTCGCCCACTCAAAGTCGCGGTATTTCAATGAGTGGCAAATTGAGTCCTAATTTGATGAAACCCGCCCTCAAAACTGTTTCATCATCCCACCATAGTCCTAAGCATTCGCCAGCTCATGTTCCCAATAGTCCCAAACATAGCATAGCGGGTATTTCGAGTCCCAAAAGTCACGGAACTTCCCCCAAACATCCTTCGACTAGTGGTTCGGGAAAACCGAGCATGTCAACGTTGAAAAGCGCGGCGAATTCACCTTCGAGTAAAAGCAGTGGCGATTCGAAAAGCAAATCGACCTCAAAAGACTCGTCTCGCGACAAAGACAAAAAACTTTCGGGTGTATTTAGTGTTAGCAATTCGAAAACGAAATCGTCAATCAAAGTAAAGCCGTTAGATTTAAATTCTGATACTTTAATCGGACTTCAGGATGGACTGCCTTCGCCTAGCGGCTCTGCTGACTTGTCGAAATCGAGTCCAAATCAGGTGAGAAATCGCAAAGGTTCTCTGTCGGCGATTGTTGATAAGTTGAAGTCTTCCGCCCAACATTGTGACGGCGTTACGGATTTGAGTAGTAAATCGAGCAATGGCGGCAACAGGGAGCGTAGCGGTCAAGTTTCTAGTAAAGTGAACGAAGGTAAAAAAGTGGGAGAAACCAAGAATTCTGAATATATGGTGAAACCGAGTTCGGACGGCATGAAAATAACAATCAACAAAACCAGAAGTAAAGACAGCAAAACTAGTTTGAGTAAATCGGGAACGGGTTCACCAAAAACTCACACCGGTCTAAAACCAGGAGTTAACAGCGGACCCGCTTCCAAGAAACCTCAACACTTAGGACAGAAAGTTCCCAATTTAAGCAATTCGACCAATTATTTGAAAAGTAAAGTGGCGTCTTCTGGAACAAAAGTTTCGACTAGTGGTCAATCTTCGAAACCTGTTTTGAAACTGAGCGGTTCTCCGAAAACCGCCAGCGCTACTGATTTAAGCAGGAAAGACCGTCCGAAAGTGAACAAAAGCAGCTCGGAGAAGTCGATTTTTTCAACGAAAGACAGTCGAAAAAGCAGCCCGACACAGGAGGGTGACGGCGTTTATAAATTACCAAAAATCGACCCTTACTCGTCGCCGTTAATGATGGAAGGTTTAATGAAACAACTCGATAAAAACTTTCAAATTCCCAAATTATCGGCACGAACCAGCGACGATAAGAAACCAAAAATCACCCAAGACAGCGTTAATAACGTCAATAGAACGGTAGATACGAAAATTTTCGATATGATGACCAAAACCGATTTGCCTAAATATCCGTTGACGATTCCAGGAAATAAAATTTTCGAAAATTCTATGGATTCGAAACGGAATAACGTCGCCCCCCTTCTGTCTAGTTCCAGTCCAAAACTCAAAGAAGACGACGATAAGAAGGAGCAACCCCAAAATTTAAGTCAAACAAAAGAAGATTTAAATTTTAAATTGATGATGGCTAGTTCGAAAAATTTTGCTAGCGTCGCGGAACCGTTGAGTTTATCCACGAAAAGTATAGATTTGACTTCCAAGTTTGTAGCGCCGGCACCTAAAGACGACAGAAAAGAAACTAAGAAAAGTGACGGTGATGTGTTGTTGGACTTTTCTAGTAGCAGCAAATTGGATTGTAACAAGAGCAGTTCTGTGAGTGGACCCATGCCTTTTCCTCAGTCGCCCTCCGTTAGTGTTCATATAGTTAAATCGCCGGCACCCAGTCCGCTTGTTAATCCGAGTCCGCATTCCGCGTCTCCCTGCATAACTGATGACGAACTTATGGACGAAGCGTTGATAGGTTTAGGGAAATGAATGTCATCAAGATACTCTTTGTTATCATCCAGCAGTTTAAAATGTCAGGGAACTGGAACTAACGACACGTGACACTGTAAATAACTAGCTTACTTAAGAGATTCTATCGATGGTCATCAGTATTACGTTTCCCTGCTGTTTTAACTGTTGATTTTAAAAGTTTTCGAGTTCGGCGTTGTCTTATTGTTACAATTCGCTATGGAGTTTGATTATGCTTTTACTTACTTTTTATACCACTGTATTATACTACCTTACGGTATGTTTGTAGGGAATTTGAATTTACTAATTTTGTTTATAAACTTTTAATATACAAGTATCGATTGGATAGTTAATTATATCATATTAGATAATCGCAATCACACATATTTATTAAAGTTTATTTTGTGTTGTGCATATCATAGTACAAAATAACAACACTTCAGGGGGTGTTACAGTAACCACTTTGGCACTCCCTCCAGTGCTTCACTATACATTAATTAATTAATGAATTGTATAAAATAGAATATTTATCATATTTATTGTTGGCTTTTCTCCAATTACCAATGAGCGTTGTGTAATTTCGCGACAGTTTCGATAAAACTCGAATGACTAGCGTACAAGTTTAAGTTGTGATCAATATCGATCCATTTAACTTTTTTTGCGTCATCCCCCGCTTGTAGATTGAATTTGCCAACAGCATCGCCGTTTTCGTCATGAAAATTAACCGCTACTGTTTCCATCCAAGCGTTGTCAGTGTTTCTGGGGTCATCGACGTAACCGCGAAAGATTTCTTGGCCGTTTTTGAAAAAAAATTCTAAAATTTTTTGATTTTTTTTCAACGTTCCCGCATCAGCTTCCAGACTATTCAAGGCTTCTTCCTGGAATTCGCGTAGAAGCGTTTCACTTACTCTTTCACCTGGATCAACCATGCCGCCTGGAAGCGCCCATTCGTTGCAATCTCTCCTCAGAATAGCGCAAAACTGTAGAATGAACCTAATTTAAGGCCATCAATTTTTTTAATGGAACGATATTTTATAGTTTTTACGTACAATTTCGTGTCTGGATGGGTTACGCGGGTTACGTTTGCTGTTTTCCAGCGGGTTACAATGGGATCTGCGGCGTGATTCGGGCCCCATTTGCCTAAAATTCCTCTCCCAGTTAAGCCGGTTCTTCCCTCAGGATTGAGGGGTCGCTTGTTGATTATTTGATAGGGACCTGTGTGACTTTTTCGGTTGGTTTTGCCATCTAACTCATTCCATTTCGGACTCCAGGAGGGATCCTCTAATTAACTTAAGTCAATTACTCAAAAAGTGGTCTAAAGGGGCTACTACCGATGTCAGGGTCGGCCCAATCTTTGTTTTCTAATATATGCGAATTGTAGTCTGGGGGTGTATAGTTATTCAGAAGGACGCTCCAAGGGACCATTTCATCGGCGATTTTTAATCTTTCTATCTGGCTGAGTGGATAAAGACCAGTTCTGCATTTAATATGAACCATTCTGGACAACATTCAGTGGTCAGTTGTGTTTCATGCATTAACTGATTTAAAAAAAAATATAAACTTTAACTAGTGACAGACGTCAAAAACTAACACGTGTAAGTGACAGTCGTACAGTCACAGAAACCACTAAATCTAATGAGTGGTACTTTAGATCTACATCAGTTTTTCAATAATACCGCCAGTGCAGTAATATGGTTGCAATATTATATTTGTGGAATATTATTTCATCAGTATCCTCATAGTAATATAAATTTTAACTTGTTTTAGGTAATTCTAGCATTATTATTCTTTTGTAGTTTATTTTCTCAATAGATCTAAGCGTCCTCTATAATACATTTGAACTACCTAGAATTAGTTCTATTCGTTACTTTGGTATTAAAAAAAACTTTGACTTAATACAAATTTTGATTCCAGTTTTTGATTTAGATTCTTTATAGCACCACCGCAGACACTGGTGTCGCCAATATCCATTATGGTTTTTGAGTTATTTATGGAGTTCTACTGAAAACTATACCAACACCAACAATTGTGTATAAGTGGTTGCCTATACTCGGGATAACTAAATTAAATTTTGAAAATCTTAAATATTAGTGGGAAAAATCTGAAAATCACAATTCCTTATCGAAAAAAATCACTGATCTCAAAAATGTTAACAGATCTGCGTTAAGTATTTTTGTTCAAAAGCTATTGCTGTTTTGACATTTCCGACTTTAAGGTAGATATTTCAAAAAGTGAACGAGCTACAAAGCAACTGACTGATCTCCGACATTCAGAATTCAATTCTACACCTGTGTGGAATGTTTTATCAAAATCTGGAGATAAAAATATTTTTGCTCAAAAAAGATGGAAGGTTATAGTCTTACGATTTCTTCGCCGAAAAGTTGAAAAAAATATTTTTTTCCTCCGATCTTCATGAAATTTGGCAAACAGATTGAAAATTGAATTTTGAATTCATTTCTGCTGGCAGTTCCTACATGTTTCGTATAGTTTCCGAATTATCGACCTAAGAATTTTAAAAAGAAAATAATCAATTACTCGACAAATTCGAAGTTTAGGAAAAAACTAATTACACTTTCCAATCTTGTGATTTTTTTCTTATCAATTTTTGCGGGACTTATATTTTTAAGATGAATATTACGAATCTCGATTATCTGTTAGGAAATCATATCTAAAGCCTTGTACATGTGTTGTTTGGTCCAATTCACATGAAACTTTGCACATACATTCAAAATTAAATTTGCAACTCAATTCTGCGTGTCGTTTCGAAATACTGCCAACAGTTTTTGAATAATGGAGCTTTGAACCGCAAAAAATACAATTACTCAAGAATTATGAGGGTTGGGACAAAAATAATTGCACTATTAAATTTTGCGATATTTTTTCTACCGATTGATGCGATTTTTATATTCTGGGAATAAACATTAAGAATTTCCAATATTTTTTATAGAATCTAATTTATTCCCTGCAGTATAGGCAACACAATGTGCACTTTGACAGCTAACTTCACTTTTCTAATTTTTTCAATTAGTTTATTTACTCTTTAATGCAACTGTTGTACGTTTGGTTGTACCATAATAAATTTACTAATGCCATGCCTTTCAGAACACTTTAATGCAGAATCACGAATTTAGAGTCGAATTCCTGCAATCCACATCGAATGTCCTCCAGTCTCCAGTTGATGTCCACCTCCTGCAAGTCGCCTTCCAGACTAGAAACACTTGAATTACGAAGAAATTTGGCATATCCATTATACTACATTTATTATTTATATGCGTCTGGCTTTTGTTATAGACTCTTGCATTAATAACTTCCCAAAATCTAATTCAATCTTTACAGGAGACACAAGAGATTAGATGAAATTTCTGAGTGATGGAGTTAAGAAGAAAATTGTGGCTTCGTTAAGGAAGAATTTCGTACTTCTGCATCAAATTTTTTCTATTACATTTAAGCTATCTGTTGAAATAATCCCATATTTGGTTTTGTATCGGCCAAACTATTTGCAAGAGTGGTAAAACTTGTTTAAAAGGCGAATTGTCAATGATTTAACAATCTACTCAATTCAGAACTTTCTTTTAACTTACCTTCTGTTTTTACATAGGTTTAATAGTTACGCTTGTGGTTTAAACAAAATTTCAGTTCAACTAGTTATTCAGATGAACCAATTTCTTATTCTTGCTTTTATCATTTATGCCAATCACTTATTCAATATCTTTCTTTTAACAATGTTGTTTGCTTGTCTTTTGTTTAAGAGCATACTTTAACTGATTAGTCCTTGTAGGATAGTTAATTAAACCATATTTAAAGGCCTGGGGCCTATTTATTTATTAAGGTAGTTCCTTGGATTTTGTTAGTTCTAGCTGTGTTATGTTTAGATTTTTTGATTGCAATGAAGTTCTATTTGTGATAGTAGAACACTTTTTTTATTACAAAACATTGGTTTTTATAATTATAATCCTGCTAATTCATTTTTGAAAATCACGTTCAACTTTATTGCAGTGTTAAGATTGTTTTTTTAAAGCGTTAATCTAAATTCTAAGTTTGAAAGAGCTAAAATCGATTTGGATTTTTTTTCTTAAATAATTATTACTTTAATTTAACTTTTAAATTTGAGTATGCCCTCAAGGAGACAAAGCTGAACCACTGGCACTATTTATTTCCCGCTATCTATTACGGTTTTTGAATTATTTATGAAGTTCTAATAAAAACGTTGTCAAGGGTTGTGTATAATTGGTTGCCAGCATTTAGGATGACGAAATTGAATTTTCAAAATTTTAAATATTAGTCGGAAAAATCTGAAAATCACAATTCTTTATCGAAAAAAATCACTGATTTCAAAAATGTTAATAGATCTATGCTAGTTATTTCCGTTCAAAAGATATTGCCGTTTTGACATTAACGACGTTAAGGTCGATATTTCAAAAAGTAAACGAGCTACAAAGCAACTGACTGCTTTCCGACGTTCAGAATTCAATTCTACACCCGTGTGCAAAGTTTCATCAAAATCTGGGGATAAAAATATTTTTGCTCAAAAAAGATGGAAGGTTTATAGTCTTACGATTTCTTCGCCGAAAAGTTGAAAAAAATATTTTTTTCCTCCGATCTTCATGAAATTTGGCAAACAGATTGAGAATTGAATTTCGAATTTAATTCTTCTAGCAGTTCCTACATGTTTCCTATAATTTCCGAATTATCGACCTTAGAATTTTAAAAAGAAAAAAATCAATTACTCAAAAAATTTTAGGTTTAGGAAAAAACTAATTACACTTTCCAATGTTGTGATTTTTTTCTTATCAATTTTTGCGGAATTTATATTTTTAAGATGAATATTACGAATCTCGAATATCTGTTGGAAGATCATATATAAAGCCTACTACAAATGTTGTGACGTCCAATTCACATGAAACTTTGCACATACATTCAAAATTAAATTTGCAACTCAATTCTGCGTGTCGTTTCGAAATACTGCCGACAGTTTTTGAATGATGGAGCTTTGAACCGCAAGAGATACAATTATTTAAGAAGTATGAGGGTTGGGACAAAAATAATTGCACTATTAAATTTTGCAATATAATAGGAAACAGAGCTGAATCGACTGGCACTGTTCATTTTTTGCTAGCTATTACGGTTTTTGAATTATTCATAAAGTTCTAATAAAATCTTTGTCAAGGTTGTGTATAATTGGTTGCCTACATTTAGGATGACTAAATTAATGTTGCTGCCTAGCATTTAATTAGATGCAACAGAAAAGAAGTTTTCGCAAACGGGTCATCAGATCCGTCCAAACCTATTTTCGAATCTAAATATTTCCAAATTATCTAATCTCTATTAGTGCGGCTTAACTGCTGCTACTGCATGTTTAAAGTAAGTCCTCTATACGGTATAGAGAACGCTGTTCTTTAGACATAGAAAATACTCTCTTTAGAACACGATACAGGTGAACTTTATTGAGTTGGGTACCGAAGTAACCAAAGTATCAAAGTAGTCAAAGTAATCAATGCATAGATTGTAACGAATGGTTACGTTCTACGGTTGAGTGAATAATATATATACCGGGTGATTCAGACGACGCGGACCATAGGGATTTAACATGGGAAATCATAAAATTGTAATTTCCTGCTCCCCATTTCAACTTATTTAAAAAAAAAATATTGTATCTAGTAAAGGCTATTTTTCTGCTCACGTGATGGTGCAACTCATGTGTCTAATTTAAAGGATAATTAAGAAAATAAGTTTTATTGATTTAAAATAATTTGAAAAATCGAGCGTGAAGTTGTGATGCGCTCCATTTTCCAAAAAAAATCAAGTGCTTCGTAGCCGCACGGTAATTATGTTGTTTTAAAACTCGGGGGTCGGGGTTCAAATCCACATTTTGAAAAAAAATTTTTTTTAAGAATTTACTATCTACCATCAAACTTATTCATAATTATTTGCTTTTTCATTATTTTTCTAATTAATAAACAGCATTAACGTGTCATTTATTGAGAATTAAACTGCTAGTCTTTCCATCGACAATTAACTGCCACCCCTAATTTAGTCATTATTAATAATAAATTATTATTATGAATAATAATAATAAACTAAATTTTAAATGATAATAAACTTCGTTAAAAAACTTGTTCCCAGAAAAAAAAAGTATGATGTATCAAACGGGAATTGAACCTTTGCAAATTGGATTATTGATTTTGCAAATCAAAGTCGTAACCATACGACTACGATACGGCCTTTGCCTGGTTTTGAATGGCATGGTTTAAAAGGACACTACTGCCCTAGAAATTAATAAAAATGATTTTTCTAATTATCCGTTAAAGTAATTACATGCACTTTTACCTTCACGTAAGCAGAAAAGTATGCTCTATGAGATGGAATTACATTTTTTTTAATAAATTGGAATGGGGAGCAGGAAATTGCAATTTTCTGATTTCCCATGTTAAATCCCTATGGTCCGCGTCGCCTGAATCACCCGGTATGATATATATAATATATTATTCACTCAACGGTTCTACCGAGTACTCGTTACGCACCCAACCATAGAAAATACTCTCGAGTATCGAGTAATCAAAGTATCGAAAATAATGAATACATTGTGGAACGACTACTCGATACTTCAGATTTTCTCGACTAACGAGTACTCGAGTAACGAATGATTACTTTTTTGACATGACTACCTAGAAATGTAACCTCAAAAACTTTGCTGGTTGCTGGTTGTAGTATGGTTGTAGTGCTTTAGATTTAGAACAGAACCCTTTTAGGTTTTATACTTAGATTGTTTTGAATCTATTCCAAAATGTGCAGTGTAGGGGACGACAATTTTGACGACGACGAAACCTCCAAATATATGCCGACCAAAATAAAATTATTACCGTGTGTATGAAAAGTTATTTCAAACACGCTCCTAATTTTTTGATTTTAGCTCTGATAAATGTAACAAATGCAGAAATCAGTCTCCATGCGTTGTCTTACGCTCTAAAGACAAGTATTGCAAGGACTGTTTTCTAGCGGCCGCCATTCACAAATTTAAAGCTCTATTGGGTAAACATCGCGTGATACGTCCTGGTGATCGTGTTCTCGTGCTTCATAAAGGTGGACACCCAAGTACGGCTTTACTGCACTTTATTAGAAGCGGGTTGAATCTCAATACTCACAAGAGGTTGCGTTTTGAACCTGTAATTTTATTTATTGAAAGTAAGTTGAATTTATTGTTAACTCGCTTATCTACTTGTTCAATTTTAGATCATTCATATTTATCTTTGAAAGATCGTCGGGATTTGGTTGAAAAAATCGAAAAAGAAACAACCGAATTTAATTTTCCAATACATTTTATTTCAACAACTCAAATAGTTTTGAATGAATTCACAACTGTTTCAACATCTCAACTTCTTAATCTTGACAATAGCGATAAAACTAAACTAGATACATTTCTGAAGCGACAAGGTAATAGAACTAATAAAACCGATTATCTTGAAGTAATTATGTGAGTAGTATAAAAAAGTTGAGAAGCAAATGATATAACTTTCTATTTCAGACGAAATTATTTAATAAAAATAGCAAAAGACCTTCAGTGTTCCACAGTGTTTACTCCAGAACTTTCCAATAATGTCGCAGCGCAATTATTAATTGATATTTCTTTAGGACGCGGCGCTAATGCTCCCTTGAATACTGTGAGCTACTTTATAATTTTTTTTTGATGTTACTTTTTTTTTTTTAGGGATTCTGTGATTCCAGAGATGATAACGTAAAAATTCTAAGACCTTTACGTCTTTTCGACGCTAAAGAATTAGTTTTTTACAATTATTTCAATAATTTGCAACCTGTAACTTACAAACAACCCAAACAAGTGGCAAATGATTCAGTTCAAAGTTTAATGAATAAATTTGTGGTTGATTTACAAGTGAATTATCCCGCTACTGTGACAACAATTCTGAAAACAGGGGATAAATTGAAAACTATTGATGCTAACACTGATAAATGCGAATTATGCAATGTAAGCCATTCACATTGATTATTTACGTAATTATTTATAATAAAATTTCAGGCGTCACTTGATGAGGAGGCCACAAGATTAAATTCAGCAGAATCCACGAGTTTTTCGCATTGGGTTTCAACTCAAACTCCCGACTCTAGTGCTACACCCCAAGAACGATACAAAACGATTTTGGAAACTTTTACCAACAGAATTTGTGATAAATATTGTTTTGCTTGTCGCAAATTAGTTACAAACAGTTAGTTGTTTGTTATTAAATTTATAGTAGAAATTTTATATAAGGTGTTCTACAATTTTAAATTATTGACCATCAAATTTGTTTACATACACTTTTCCTTTCAATAATTCTTTTATATTAAAACACAAATACTTATTCGGATAACTTTTGCATTAAGGTTCGTGGTCATATCAATTGATGAATTGCGTCATTAGTTATTAACAAAAGAGTAAATTCGCGTCTATTTATAATTTTAACAGAATTAATCCCATGAAAATGTGATGAACTATTTAACACAACTGACACTTTATTCGAAAATGAAATTTTTAATTCAACGAATTCAGTGCTGTTTTGCCTCTAAATTTTGCAGTTTGAGCAGTCCGGCATTGTAATAAATAATTTGATTTTGAATTCGCGCGCCGGCCGTGGTGATTTTCGCGCGATTACGTTGGCGACAACGCGCGTTTTGTTCCGCAATCTCCGCCTACTTTCATATTCTACCGGTCAGTGACTCAACTACGTGTAATGGTGTGCTAGAGTTAGCGGTCGAGTGTTGTTATTTGCCTGTGCAATTCGTTTTGTAGAATAAAACAGAACTAAATTCGGCAGGTAAATATCGCAGCCATTTTTTAATTAACACAAACAGGTTAACTGGCGCACTTTCATTTGTTGTGCGATTTATTTATCGGCGCCACCGAGCAGGCGTTGGCCAAGGTCCGAAACAAAAACTGAAAAAAAAAAACAAAAGTAGGGATTTGACATATGTCAGGATTGTTTTGTAAATAAATTAACCGAAATTTTTGAATAAAACGAAATTTTGTTGTAATCTTGTTTCTTTTCTTTTGGTTCTAGAACAACTACGAAACCATGTTCAAGTTTATAAAGGCCAAAGGGCCGCATCCTTCTGCTGAAAGACAGAAGTTGCAAAAGAAGCTTTTTTCCTATAGGAGGGTGAGTTTCTTTTTATTACGTAATTTTTTAGTTTTAGGTGCTTCAGTTTGTTTTTCTGGAAAAACTAGGTGGTATTGTTCAATCTGCTGAAATTATTATCTTATCAAAACAAACATTGGCTAGGGATGGGCTACAGGTGTTGTTCTAATTCTAATTATCGCTGTATTATTGCTGTTAAATACACCGAACGTTACTTAATCTTTGTTTAACTTAGGTTTTTGTAATAAATTTAACCGGAAGATTACACAGAAAAAGGAACAAAATTGGAAATACGTTATGGCCTGTCATTGGAACCAGTGGCGCACCACCAAATTTTTTGCGTTGCCGAAAAATTTGACTGCAGAATGAAAAACGATTTTTTTCGATAATTTTGTACTTGTGCTCAATTTACGTTATATTTCTCCAACACTTCAATTTTTGTTTTCAAATTTCCCCCAGGTTCCCTTACATTCTCTGAATAGGGCGTAGCACAAATGATCAATCAATATAAGATTCTTCTTTCCCCTTTAAAATTAGAAAAAATAAAGGTCGTAGCGATTTCTCTCTAACCTTTCAGCAATTTTTCTGGAAAAAGGAAAAACAAACAATAGACAATGACATTTCCCATTTTTATGCTGAAAGTTCTAAACAATTAGACGTTTTCAGTAGCATAACTTCATAATATAGTTTCAACAAAATTACGCAATTTGCTACTTAACACTATAATCTAAAAGTTTGAGCAACCTTCCGTCTAGAACTTATCAAAGTTTGTCGAGAGGTAGCTTCAAAGTTTGCTTTTTTCGTTGCTTATCGATTGCTCAACTTTTAACACATATTTCGTCGGTTTTGTTTAAAGCCGACATAACATGATTAATTTATCCACCTACATATTGATTGCTCGTAAAATTTACCAACCAGATACCGCGAATTCTCGTTATCGACATCGTAACTTATTGTCGGGAAGATTCACCTGACTACAACATTATCTTATCCTGCAAACACAACGTTACAGTTGTAGTGATTCATTGAAAAACGTTATTACGATAGAGCAATAGAGAGAGAGTCGCTTCAACACTTAAATAAAGGTGTTTCCCAGTGTCAAGGTGCTATTGTTCGATTCGGGATCGAACTGGGGGGGAATTTATTGTGGGCGGTCAATGATGATGGTATCTCTCTTTCTTATGTTCACGGAAACGACGGATACTGCCAGAATTTCAATTCTCTTCTAGGTATGACTAACGCATAACGGTTTTGGTAGACTTTACGCAATACCGGTTGGATATATAGATATTTTGTTTGGTGTTACCGAATAACGTCGATGGTGCATAAAGATATGTAGCGTGACTGCATGGTGATTCATTGAACGGTATCTATTTAGCGTTCAGTTTGTTGCAAACAGATATCGGTGATTCAGGTGATAACGTTATTGTTGGACAAAAATTATTTTGTAATAAATAATTTTTCGTACTACACTTTTTACAAGGCGGTTCCATTAAACAGCGAACTGCAATATCTTAAGTTACTAAGTTGACATGAAGTTTAAATCGAAGAAGTTTGAAAGTCGCAGGTTTTGCGGTACGAAATACAGGTGGTACCAAAATCAGAAGGTCTCTTATTCCTGATGTTCTTTAGCATTAAGTTACTTAATATGATTTTTCTCTTGTAAGTTTTGTAACTTTCAGTTTTTTTTCAAGTCTCTTCATCTTACACTTTCCTTTTTATTTTCAGATTCTATTTAATGTTCATATATCACATCTTGTTTTCTCTCTTCTTAATTCGTTTAATATGTCCAATAAAACGTCGCTAATCAATTAAACAGTTTACGATAAAAAGCGATAAGGGGGCTCAAAGAAGGGGTGGGGTTGGACAGTATATCTTGTTTTCAGTCTGGACAGTAAGTTTCGTATGCAGGAAATTTTATTTTGAGGGACCGACATGAAGAAATTCAAAGAAAGAGGATAAATTGAAAAAGTTTTGGTGTATATTTTCAACTATTGCCAGTCCACATAATTTTACAACTCAGATTAAAATTGTTGCAAATAATACCAGTAAATAATTATCATGCAATATCACAACAGGTAATCTTTTATTGGATTACTTTCATGTGATATCAGTTACTTGCTTGGTTTATAAGCAGAATTTGTAAACATATTTCGATAACAGTTGACTTTTGCCTTCTGAAAGAAAAAGACTGGACCGGTTTTACATTTTTTCCAAATATGTACAATAATTTTTTTAACGATAACTTGACCTGCTCAGAAGTTTACCCTCAATGTGAAAATATGTTTTCGCAGCGGTCGTTCTGAAAACTATTAGAACTAGATAGTTCCAGACTAACTTTAGCTCAAATTGTTTAAATAGCCCCCACAGCAGCCACTTTGACTTGGAAAAAAAGAAGTCGAGTCCAAATAGGAGTCGCTCTGCTATAATCATTGCATCCTCGTTAGTTAGTTTGCCGTCCCACACACTGTTTAAAGGTTAAATTTATAAACCGGAGCCCATCCAGCTCTAAATTGTGAATACTTAACCGCACATTCCCATCACGTTCAATTTCTTTTTCTTTTCCAACCGCCGCCGAAATTCTTCCAATCAAAAACCCGTCATCGTCCTTGATCTAATATCTAAAGCGATGACATCACACTGAATTCAATTTTTTTCCATTTTATTTATTCAATTCAATTTCAGACGCTCCAACATGGTTTTCCTCACAAACCGACCGCTCTGGCATGGGACCCATCGTTGCGTCTTCTTTGCATCGGAACAGCTACCGGTGCCGTGAAAGTTTTCGGCCGTCCCGGCGTCGAGTTCTACGGTCAACATCAGAACCCCATAGCCGTAACAAGAGTGGTATTCTTGCCCGATCAGGGACGTGTCGTGTCGTTGTGCGATGACAATTCGCTTCATTTATGGGAGGTCAATAAGAGCAGTCTGGTCGAGGTCAAATCGCAAGCGTTGGAAGGCAAATTGAAGAAGATTTCAACCATGTGCGTCGAATCGGCGGGAAAACATTTGCTTTTGGGAACGGAAGGTGGCAACATATACTTATTGGATTTGGCAACGTTTACCATGACACCCGACATCATTTATCAAGATGTTGTCATGCAAAAGTAAGTTTCGGAGGGTTCTGTAGAGATTTACTTAGTAAAAACCACTTATGTCATTTGTACTATTTCATGAGTAAGGAAGTTACAGTACAGTCAAATATCTAGTTACGTCTCGAAGTTGTGTAGAAATAGTAACGGGAATCACTCGAAACTATTTGGAGTTAAATGAATGTGCAGACTGCAAACAAGGCGGATATCAATCGATTGGTAATAAAAATAAGAAAAATCATTGAAGTGAATGTTTTCTGAAAAAAACTTTGTAAACGAATCAATTATTGATAGTTGGTTTTGCAGTTATGTAGACTAGTAGAGTGCAAAACCGCACGTACTTTGACTTGTGTGGGCACTTTAAAATGAAAATATATAAACCAGCCAGATGAGTTGTTTATGCCCAACTCTAAATACGTAAGTCGTGCAGAGAAGCAAAATTCAAACTGAGGGTATCACGAGAAAGCTGCCAAACTGTAGTATAAGGTCCCTGAAAATTAAAATATTTTCTGTAAACGTTATCATTTTAATATATTTACGTTTGTATCTCTCTACGCACTACCTTCATATATTTTCGTTTTGAAGTGCCCCCAGAATCGTTTAAATCGCATCTTTTTCAGCGCAGTGCATAAAGTTTTTAGTTGTTAGTGTTAGTGGTATTTTTGACAACGCGGCCCATTATTTCATTTCGAAATTTACGACTCGACATCTAAACCGATAGAATGGACATAATACTTTTTTCAAAATTCAGAACGTACAGTCAAGGTGTCATTTTTAAATATTTCGAACAAGAATTTGATAAAAACAATTTTGCGCAGCGTTTAAAAAAGCAATCAACGAATAAAAGTTTGCATTATTAGTTTTCATTTTAAATCGTATCTGTTTTAATCTGTTGATAAGTGGAGGACGTGTTTCGTTATCACTCACCTTTTTCTTAGGTAAACAAAAGGAACTGCTGATTCTACACTAATGTAGTAACTCGTTAATTTTAAAAATAATTCAAGGTATCTCCACAGGTTTATTAGAAAAATGCTTTGGTTTTTCTTTGTTTTGTATCTGCAACCTGCAAAATTTTTATGAACGTTATTGACTTATAAATCTTGCATTGTCATAAATATTAATGAAGTTACTTTCACTATCAGATTAGTGTTTTATAGATCCCGGTTCTAGTTCGTCGATTTTTCATTTGACTCCTATTTTTCAAGGTAAACGTAGCGATAAAGAACTTATCTCAAAACACTTTCGAAACATTAAAATCTAAAATTTATATGGAAATAATTCTTAGGGTTTAAAGAAAAGATTTGGTTCATTGTGACTATTCTCAAAAATTAGATTTGAACTCCGATTGAATTTCGGATATTGCGAATTCAACTTTTGCCTTCAGTGTTACTCGTCAATCAAATTAAGAAGAACTTTTGAATAATTGACGATATGTTTCGCTTTTTTCTGGTTTTAAATCTTCGAGTTAACGCTACCGACAGTCGCTTGTTACAGTTGATTAAGAAGAAGCTGTAAATTTGCGATGTATATTTACTTTCAGCTCAAGATCTGTTCGGGTTGATTTAAAAGCGAAATTTCGTACACTAACTGCTAATGGGAACCAGAATTTACGGCTTGACTTTATAGGATAAACACACTAACAAGTCTTGGGCGGTATAAACAAGCAACCAACACTTGATGGAAAAAATAGCTAAATTAAAAACGAAATACCTTAACTGCATGAGACTAGTAACTAATAGTAGCAGTTAGCGATTTGGGTTGCGTAAATGACACCGTAAGTACCAATTTTAAAGTAGACGCTTGAGTAGTGTTGGGGTTTAGTGGTTAAAAGTTGTCGCTTTGATTTTCATTCAGGGGTTGTCTCAACCAACGTTAGCAAAAATTTCGTTTTTTAGTAGCGGCGGTTCAATTTTCAATCGGAAGGAATTTTTGGACATTTGCCGCACGTTCAAAGTAAAAGTATCGAAATCAATGTAAGTTTCGTGTGAAGAGTCTCGTAAAACTAACTCGGCCATGTTGCTGTTTCAGCGTACCCCAAGACTACAAATTGAATCCGGGTGCTGTAGAAGCCATCCACGAACAACCGGATCAACCTAATAACATCTTGATCGGTTATAACAGAGGTCTCATCGTCCTTTGGAACCGTTCCGATAACGCTTCTACGAAAACTTTCGTTTCCAACCAACAACTAGAATCGTTGTGTTGGCACGACGATGGCAAATCCTTCACAAGCGCCCACAATGATGGTGATTTTTATTTAATTGTTTTTTTTTCCCAGTTTATTGAAACTGTTGTTTTAGGTAGTTACATGACTTGGGACGTGGATCAAAACGAAAAACCTACATCAGAACCAATCACCACTTACGGTCCGTTTCCTTGCAGAGCGATTCCGAAACTTATTCGCAGAGAATTAGACGGGAAACCGTTGGTTGTGTTTTCGGGAGGTTTACAACGGTCGCAGTATAGCGATAAATACACGGTTTCCGTTATACATGAAGATCAACATGTTGTTTTCGACTTCACTAGCAAGGTAAAGACAACTATTTCGATATGTTTAAATTTAAATTGGAAAACAACACGAAAACAGAAAATTGTTTTTATTTCACGCTAGAGCGCACTTCCAAATTCTGAATCAGAGGAAGAATCTTTCGGGAACGAGGTACACATTTTCAAATTAGTTATGTGGTCTGTTCTTTACGTGCATGTTGTTTGTATCCGCCCTTGTAAAGTCGAGGAACGGGTTTTGACTATACATAAATTGTAGTGTCTGTTGAAATTTTGCCTAGAAGTGAAATTGGTATGAGAATGTTTGATTTTTTTCAGTTTTGTACAAAATATTCATAGTTTACGCACAAAACTTTAAAGCAGTCTGGTGTTAAATGATCGAAATAACAAAACAAAAAAACTTCCGCACGTTTCGGGACTGCTGATCAAAATGTAAAGTAAACAAAAAAAACCTTTAAACTCTCGTTTTGGAAAAAAACTGTTACATTTGATATTTTGATTACTGTTCTTATAGGTAATGACGTCACCTACCGTTTTCGGAGCAACTAGCTCAACTTATTTTTTTTATAGCAGTAATTTTTTTCCTTAGCCATTGTTCTTTGAAATTTCGTTTTTAAAAAAAAAATGGTTCTAGGTGATCGACTTCATTCTGATCGATTCGAAATCCGAACCCACCCAAACTGACGGCGAAGCCGACAACGATGTGTCGAACGGTGTCGCTAAAAGTGGACCGGAAGCTCTAGTTGTTCTTGCCGAAGAAGAACTCGTCGTCATCGATTTACAATCAAAAGACTGGAAGATGATGAGTTTGCCTTATTTAGTTTCTTTGCACGCTTCCGCTGTAACTTGCAGTCAATACGTTTCCGGTAAGTAATCTAATACGTTGATTTAATTCGATAAATAACGATAAAACAACAAAAACAGGAGTTCCGGAAGAACTTTGGGAACAGTTGAAAGACGCGGGTAAGGCACAAACTAGTCATCTCTATTCGTCCAGAAACTGGCCAATAGATGGCGGCGTGATATTGTGCAACAAAGGTGCCAAGCCTCGTCACGAATTGTTGCTAACGGGTCACGAAGATGGAACGGTTAGATTTTGGGACGCCGGAGGCGTCACTTTAACTCCCATTTACAAATTTAGCACGGCCCAATTTTTCACCGGCGACGATTTAGACGGTTCGTATTTTGTTTTTGTCAACTCGATAACTTACTGTTTGACTTACTGTTAGAGCCGGCTCCTGATGCGGATGACGTTGAAAACGAGTGGCCGCCTTTCCGGAAAATCGGCGTGTTTGATCCCTACTCTGACGACCCGCGATTGGCTGTCAAAAAAGTCGTTTTGTGTCCCTTATCTGGTACTTTGGTAGTTGCTGGTACTGCTGGTCACGTAGTCGTGTCGAAATTTGACACGGAAGTCTTGGATGGGGAAGTGAAAGTCACAACGATGAATATAGTTAATGATCGAGACAGTTTTGTGTGGAAAGGTCACAGCCAATTGGCTCCGAAACAAGGTGGTTTTTCTTGGTTTTAATTTCGATTAGTTAGTGACGGTTCCGTTTTTGATAGGTGATATCCATCAGAATCGAGGCTTCCAGGCCAGTGCAGTGCTGCAATTACATCCACCGGCCGCCGTCACTGCTTGCGTTCTACAAGCGGATTGGGGTTTAGTTGCCGCCGGAACCGCGCACGGATTGGCGCTTTTCGACTATGTAAAGAACAAACCGGTCATGGTCAAATGCACCCTAAATCCAAACGGTAAGTTTGATTTTTTGGTTGAACCAAAAGCTATCAAAACGATCCATACCTTTTCCCGCAATCTTACCGTTTAAAAGCGGGACTCTATTCCAGTCTTCCTATGGAAGTAAATTTGATTACTTGTTGATGAAGGACAAAGGAAAGCGCTTTTTTTACCATATTTGGATACAGTTAAACAATGTCCAAAAAAATTGTAATTCTAAACCTAGACGCTATTGGACACTTCAGGTTATAGCAATCTTAAGGAAGGAATTATTAGCCTTTCGTGTTGTTGCAGACCTCACCGGCGCCGGAGATACGCCGATATCACGCCGAAAATCCTTCAAAAAATCGCTGAGAGAGTCCTTCAGGCGGCTGCGAAAGGGCCGTTCGACGCGAAGAGCCAATGCCGAATCCGCCCCTTCCACGAATTCCCCTCCGGTGCGAAAGCCCATTGCGACGGACGACAATCAAACGTTCAGTCCTCTTGAAGCGAAACCAGTTGAAAGACAGATCGAAGCAAGACCCGTCGACGATTCGATGAGTTCTTTTGTTAGATGTCTTTATTTTGCTAGGACTTTCCTCCTTAATGGTAATAACTAGTTCATCAGGCGACCCGATTAATTTCTTTCGTTTCGCTCGTTACGATTTTTTTTCTTTTGGTCATTTTTGAAGAAATTAATTTTGTAAAATTGTAGTACAAAACACAAATCCGACTCTCTGGGCGGGCACGAACAACGGCACCGTGTACACCTTCACGATATCTGTTCCTTCAGCTTCGAAGCGCGATACCGACGACGTCACCTGTCAGATCGCTAAGGAAATCCAATTGAAACATCGAGCACCCGTAATAGCTATAGCAGTACTGGACGGTTCCAACAAACCTTTACCGGAACCTCTAGAAGTAGAAAAAGCTGTGGCACCTCTTCCTGACACAACTCAACCGCATCGAGTTGTTATTGCTTCTGAGGAACAATTCAAAATTTTTACGTTGCCCGCAGTCAAAGCTTTCTGTAAATATAAATTGACTGCGCACGAAGGTGCCAGAGTTAGACGGATGGCGTTTGCGAATTTCTCGTGTACCATCCTCGAAAATAACACGAAACATTCCGAAGTAGACTTGTTATGTTTGACGAATTTGGGCGATTGTTTAGTGTTGAGCATTCCCGATTTAAAAAGACAATTGAATTCAGCCGCTATTAAACGAGAAGATATCAAGTAATTATGTTTGTAAATTATCGATAATTTTTTTGCTAATAATCGGTTGCAGCGGCATTTCTTCGTTGGTTTTCACGAAATCGGGTGAAGCCTTGTACTTCCATTCCTCGTCGGAATTGCAGAGAATTTCTTTATCGGCAACCAACGCGACACAAACGCGATGCGACCTCCCTCTGCCGGAAGGCGCTCGAGAGGACGCCACTTCCGATGTCGGCTCAGAACCTGAAGCTGAAAAACAAGACAAGGACGAGCCTCCTTTAGTTAATGGCACGGAAAGTAAAGAAGGCAGTGTCGATGATAAGGTGGTATTTTAAAAGATGAAAATGTTTGTATTTATAATTTTTTTTCTCAGACAGAAGAAGTGAGGGAAAACGGTGATGAGGCGCATAATGTTACTGTTTCGAGTAGTGTTGGTGACATTACCATCGATAGCGTCAAGGACTATCTAGGTTCAGGTGAGGAGCTTAATAGGCGCATTTCGGGTTTATGTGTGACGAAAACTGTCACCACCATCATAAGTAGTAGTCAGGAGGGTGCCGTGACGTCAGCCAGTACCACCACGACAACAACGACGAATAATAGTAACGGCCAAGAGAATAGTGAGTGTGCTTTTGTTTTTTGTTTTTTTACTGTTTGCTTTGTTCCTCACCTGGCACTTTCAATTTCAAACTACAATTTAATTGCACAGATGTTCATTTAGCGATTTCATATGTTGCAACTGAATTTTGTTATGACTTGTTGCAAGGTATCAGAGGAAATGATCAATGTTTGCATTCTTTCGATTCTGCTTCTGTTTGGTTACCCCAATTTTTTGTTTGTTCAAATTATTGGGGCAACCGCTCTTTTACGTAGCTCTTTTTTTATCTGCTTTAAATGTGTCGTTTTGTTGCTTTGTAGTCATAGACAGTGTCACGGACGGCCCAGCACCGATTTTCGAGGTTAGCTCTTATTTCACACTTTTACTCACCCCAAATTTGTAGACATCCCTTTTCCGTTAACAAAATTCCGGTTGGATTAACAGTCGATACTTACCCTTAGATCTCGGCAGTAATTCGGGAATCTTGGAATTTTAACACGGTTCCAGCAACTACTAACAGGTGGCAGTTATTTTTTCAAATCGACTATTGTTTTTGTGAGAATTTGAAAATTTCGTTTTTGCAGAGTAAGCGAAAAATCCAGGTTAGTGACATTCTGCTGCAAGCCCCGATCGCACTTGCTGAAGAACTCGATTCTGATTGTCCAGCAAATGGAGACGCGTAATCGGCGAACAATAACCAATTGCCATATCGACATGTTCAGTATTTCGTGTAGTTTTTTTGTTTTATCAAGTGCCTAAAGTATTTTTTTCTCTAGTTAACTTATAGTACAAATTTTCTTTGGATTATCTTAAGTAAATCGACTTAGTTTCTGGACGGTACTTATTTAATCTTAGGCGTGATTGGGACCATTTATTGTTTCTAAATTTCTTGCGAAATACTGCACTTGTTCATTTTTTTTGTGTATAGTTTTATGGTCATATCGTTAATAATTTTTTAAGTGTTGTAAGATCAAAGTTGATTTTGATATGTTTACCAAGGTTTTACCACGATGAACTTTGATGTTACCGCAAAATCTGTAAAGTATTTGTGAATTTTGATAAAACCAGTATTGTCACTGCTTTTTCCTTTTGTACACTTATCTACTTTAATTCTTTTTTAGTGTTAACCTATTGAATGGGAAATTAAAATTAAGCCATTTTTATCAAACGAACCTCTTGCCACTGGTGCTTTTGTAAATTGCCCCACCAGTGTTGTTGGTTCAACAAAAGCAGCTTTTTATACAAAAAAATAAAATAATTATTAACAAAATCGGTGGAGGTTAAAGAGTGAGTGCGTTCGAATGAACCTTGGAATGTTGGAATTCTACAGTTCCGACTCGTAGGTTCGAACTATGGCCTTAACATTTCGTTATAACATTTTATATTGGTATTTTATTCACATTTTATTGAAGATTATATTTATGAATGATTCACATGACAGAAACATCACTGAGTGAATAAAGATTTTATTGGTAAACGGATTTTTATTTTGGACCTCTCCAAATCCGAAAATGCAGTTGTACCAAATCTTACAATAATTCAATCGTTTAAAAAAAATTATACATGATGATGGTAATATGGAGCGGGACAATTAAGGTAGCTGTATAATTCAATAGTGTTTATTTCATTTACCAACATATGAAGACAAACAAAATCCAAGTCTCAAATCTTGAATCTTATTTATATTTAAATTACAATCTTTAAGAAATATACAAGATCAACAATCATGGCACATTGTAAAACGTTTCTTTTCACTTAAATTTTTTCCCCAATAACTAAATTCGCGTTGGCTCAATTTTTTAATTACTGGATTTTTCTTTAACAAATATAAATCCTATTTAAACATTAATAAAAATTCTACAATTAATACAGGATATGTCACCATTAATTTAATTAGTTCTTAATCTAATAATGTAGTTTATAAAATTCTTTTAATACGTTCATTAAGCCAGCAGGTGATGAAACAAGTTTGCACACAGAAGGGAGGATGTATCAAGGGCCGTGATTCTCGTATCAACAAATTCCTACGTCGCAAGAATTGACGTGATTTCCCAAGATAATTCAAGAAACATATCCGTGGTCAGAATGTATCAAAAATATGTTTAGAATTCCAAATTGACCTGTCGTTTTAAAAACAATCATTCTTTACAAAGCTCCAATTTCGATCGAAAACTTGATATTGGGTGAAGATGCTACAAATGTTAGGTTGTTAATTAACATGTCAATTACTCTGGAGATGATGGTTTTTGTCACCTCAATGTTGTGGTGCGGCAAAAGCTCAAATTCTCCTTCTGACGGAGTAGTTATAAGTTCAAATCAAACAGCGACGAGCCAAATGACGAGACGAGACTAAATGAGAAATTGAAAATTTCAAGCGTTTGAAAGTTGGAATATTTTAACTTGCGATAAGATATCAACTATTACTTATTATAATCCGAAGAAACAGCAGAGGAACGTCGTTCAGATTGACGTAGCACATTCTGACAAAAAATCTTAAGGCAACGGATTAAGTAAAATACAATGAAAGTCATGGATAAGGGGGAGCTTATGCTTTTGATGGCCGATATCCTTGAAGGACAAGGCACTTAAAGAAGTATTGTGTTGTAAATTATTTCCCTTCAGTGCACTTTTTTGGTGAGACTTTAACAGTTTATCCATCTTAAAAGAAACCGTATCAACACAATAATTTTTTTAAATTCGGTTATCTTCTTTACGTAAATTGTGCGATGCGTACAGCCGGTTCCAAAACTAATGTTCAATTTGCCCGTTTTAGAAGCAAATCATGCATTGCGAAATTCACCTAACTTCGGTTTTATTTATGCAAATTTGCTTACTTTACTGTCTTCTCCATTACATCACCTGCGGATTATTTAATTTGATTTTGCTACATTAGTAACAGCTGTACATAAAAAATCGAAGTTAACTTAACATTTCCCAGAAGAGATCATTACGTACATCGGAAGCGGTAGTAGCCGCGCCAATTCGGCTTCAAACGAATGGAAAGTGTTAAGGTCACTTCCAGTTCAATCATGAAAACATTGGCGTGGTTATTTCTGATAACACGGTTTAATCACTTTGATTTAAATTTCGTGTCATTTTGTCTAAATCGAGTAAGATATCACACGGGGTGTTCGTGAGCATTCAACGGTTGTAACAAGCGAGCGCCGTCACGACGCCCCTTCAATAAGTCGTGAACAGTCCGGAATCGCGCCCATCCGCGGGCCCCCCTCCCCTTTCAAACGGGCGTAGTCCTTCTCAACGTGTCACTTTCGAAAGTTTTCTTGCCGTTCCTCGACCCTATCGATACATTACTTTGGGTTCTCAACGGCAAAGGCTGATCTAAATCGAACGTAACAAACTCGTGCTGGATACTGGGCGAGTAATCGTCGTAGGGCTCGTTGAACAGCTCGTCACAATTGACGTCGGCAGTCGTCGACACCGTGTTCGTGGTCACATCTCTCGGAAATTGTCTTCTATCGAGATGCTCGTCGAACTGGTAACTTATCGTTGGTGGTGGTGGGAAATCGTAGAAATTCGACACGTCCTTCAGGGAATTGGAGATGGGACGATGGACGCTGCACGGGGATTCTTGCAGGGGTTCTTTGCTGAAAAAGTAGCGTTTTTGGCGAGCCACCGGTGATGGATAGCTGGCGGGGAAGTGGATGGCGCTGTTGGAGTTGACGTAGGCTTGAGGATGTCGACGGCAAGGGTAGAACATGGCTGGGTCGTAGTTGGTGAATGTCACGTTAGGAGGTGCTCCTCTCGTTTTGCCTCTTTTTAGATCGTCCATGTGTTTGCGACGCCATTCATATTGAATTTTGTAGATGAAGAGAAAAATTGAACTGATTCCGGCGAGTTGGGTTGTTATCAAGCCACTGACGTACAGCAGAAACGAATAGCCGTACCAATAGTCGAAGGCGGGAGGTTGGAGCTGGGACATGGGACGCAATTTGCTGCCGATCTCTGCTTTGAAGATCGAAATGTACATGATCAGACCGAAGAGCATCACGAGACCTGAGGAAAACAGATAATCAATAACTTGCACAATCATTTCATAGAAATACAGCTAAAGTGCATGGACCACGAAAACTGGTTGTATAGATTCTTGTGCATAGATTTTGGTAGCGTTAAACAGTCAAGAGTCACAACGACCCGATTGTTGCTGTTGGAATTGCAAGTCAATTCGCGCAACAACTAATTTGTTGTTTCATCAGGTCCTTCTTTTATACTTTTTGCGTGTTGTGATCGAATTTGACAACTAGTTTAAAATTGAAATGGAAGCAGAGAATTGGCCCATTATTCCCGTTTCCGGGCTTGCGAAGAGGTCACTGTTCAGTTGGAATTGCGGTTCTGGGTGCTGAAGCGCTTCCAGGCTACGGTGTTGATGACGTGACGAGGGCTCCAAAAACGGGAGATAATTAAGTATGCATCGGGGCGCTTCCTAGCAATATCCACTGTTGGCGCGAACATATTTATCCATTATTAATGAAAACCGCATCCCCGTATTAAACACATAATATTCGAGATTACCGTCGACAATTCACGGCGCACGAAGATTTACATTGTAAATAGTAAGAGTACGAAATTTATGTCGACATTCCCGGCTATTACCATTATAAACTTTTTGATATACGACTTGATATTTAAGCTCCAACATGTCGGCTTTTTTTCCCCAGTGTGTGTGTGTGTGTGGCGAAATGGTGAGGTGAAAGAGGAGGAAGCTGGAGGGAACTGTTTCGGGACCGTGCACATGCATGATATATTTTTATTCGCCGAATAACAACGCTCGTTTACGTTTTTATCGCCGTCGAGTTTCGTCGACATCGCACTCACACAGACGTGTTTGCGTCCCGACGCTTTAATACTTACCCGTCACTATGAAAATCACTCCTGATATGAATGTGTAGAGGGTGCGTTGACGTACGCACTGGCCCAACACGCAGCAACAGTAACCTCCGCAGAGCAGCAAGCTCGCAGTCAGGAAAAAAAACACGGAACGGGTCACCGTATCTGGAAAAGTCAAGAACATCTTCAAAGGGTCGACGGTACTAGGACGCAAGTATAGTAGAAGTCGTGACAAGAACAACTAAAAATGCAGTTAAAGTGTTAACAGTGGCGCTGTCAAGGATATTACTAAACAAATAAAATTCTCATGTCAGTATTTTGGTTTTGTGCTCTTTATTTATTTCGATACACTGTTTCGGCACATTCCTGGTAATTATTGAGCTTGCAATAGAAAAGAAAGCACGTTCCTTCAAGTATGCGAATGAACAGGTGAAAGAGATTTCGAAACGTGTTTGCAAGAAGAGCAATGGAACGGCTGATGAGACGTCATTAGTTGAAGCAATGAAATGGTGAATTAAACGTTGATATTAAGATAAAGGTCACAGAGGTCTGGATGAAGCGAGGGAACAACCGAGGTAATAATCCCACATCCTCTCAGTTAACGCGACAAGTAAAGCGATCAACTACATTAACATAACTCGAGAACTTCTCCAAAACACTTACAAGGTATAGCCATAGTGGAATCGTTAGGATCGGGACTGTATTCCTCCTTCGAAAAGTAATCGATCTTGTTGCAATCGTACAGCGTTTCTCCAGCTGTAAAAAAACAAAAAAAGAACAAAATTAGTCAACATTTATATGGAGCAATTAAACGGACAATCATTAGAAAAGTTTTCAATTAAAAACACTAAAGGGAAGGATAAAAACAACAACACGGCAGTCAATTGTTCGGGGTATTATTAAGTTGTGCGAAACGTCTGAAATTTAAAAAGTTCTTTAATTAAGTGAGGCGGGAAACGGACGGAATAATGGACGAAACAATTCGACGAGAATATTCGTGCGAAATAATCATATTCGTGGAGAGAGAGAAAGGGGGGGCAAATGGAACGGAAATGACAGGAGTTAACTGGGGAATATTCGGAGATTATGTGATAGCCCGCAGACGTTTATTGATGTTTTGTTGTCGTTTTCGTGGCGAATAATTGATGGAATTAATTCCGACCCTTTCGTTTTTATTTAATTGAAACGGCCGCTAGATGGTGCTAGTCGCGAAAATTGCAACTTCACTCCTAACTTCTGAACGAAACGATTGGTGGAAAAGTTCGAGATGAAGTTGGCGCGAAACGTCTGACGTAGTTTCTCGCAGGTGATGGTGTTAGTTTCCTTTTTTTTTTGACAAATGCATCTTTATGACAGTTGAAATGTATTTTGTCACGGCACCGAAGGGAATACTAACGGGAGAACGTTATATTATCATTCTTTTGGCACCTTTGCGTGTCGTCCACCATTAAAATGCACGATTCATTTTGTCTAGTTTTTTTTATTTTTGAAATACAAAGAACTTTGTAAATAACGTTCGTGGTGCGGCGCAACAGTAATTAATCTTTTGACTACATTCGTCGTCTGGTTTTTGCAAGTTTGTAAACACCGGTCTCTTCAGTGTATAGAAGTCCTCTGTATCGGATCCGCGATAATCACGTTAGCAGCAAACAATTCCATCCGGACTGCTGTTAATTCACTTATGGAGAGCTTTGAACGCCGCAGGGCGGACATGACGTCGCGGTGGTCACAATGAGGGCCGGCGGCGGGGGCGCTGACCGGCTTTCCCGATTGATAAAAGCAATACGTGTCCAAGGGACCACGTAGAAGAACCACAAAATAGCGCCTCTTACTATTGGCGCACTTTTTCTTTCATTGCATCTTCAACAAGTAAATGTAAATAATAATTAAATATTTAACCTTTCCATACTCTAATCGGAATGTAATTGGTTTAACATTAAGAATTATTCTTGTGAGTGTATATCGTTCTAATGAGCCCTGAAAATTGTGTGGGAGCGCATTAGTTTGGAATTTGTGGACAGTCAAAATAATTCTGTGAACTCTTTCAAATACTTTTTCGATCCTTATGTCATTCTGTACAAAGTTACTAAGAGTTTGAGAAAATTTGGCATCACCTATCTTTACTTTGATTTTCTCGTTAAAGAATTTGATTTACTTTATTTATCGAACAACCCTCGTAGCAAGAAAATATTTTGTAATTTTTCAATCTATACCTATACTGAAACGATTTAATAATGCAACCAGTATTGGTGATTCAACTATCTAGCAACCCCATGTACCCAATGCATTGCTGTTTCCATTCACAGAAATAATGGCGTTCGTCTGAAAAGCAATTTCCTACGTCCTGTTACCTCAAATAAAGTCGCAAATCCTAGTATGAAAACCACTGGTGTATACAATTGCAACGGATTTTAAATATTGGCATTCGATTGCAAATTTCACAAAAGTAGACGCGCCAAAAATATTTGATTCTTTGATCGCAAAAAATTTGTTGTTAATTTCCGAGAAGACTAAAGTGCAGTTTTCTAGTTACCTTAAAGAAATTAATTATCAAGTTGGGTTAGTTGCGAAATTATATTAAATCCAAACATGGAGTTTGAAAACTGTAATAACGCAACAATAATTTATTTTACTTACGTTGTTAAAGTTAAACCATTTATTTTAACCAACTGCAGCAAGTTTGAGGTAAAAAAGAGAAAAATTGGAATAACTACGTAAAAAGTTGTTAAATATACAAAAATGGTGTTAATTATGAGTCATTTTGCTCCTTGAAAAAACGAGACGTACATCCGGTGAATTGTCATGAAGGTGAAAGTTAATTTTGGCGGAGGCGCCGGGTTACAAGTTAAGTTGAATCGAAATTTTTTTTGCTAAAAATTGGGGTCCAGCGGTTTTTTCTCAAAATTTCTGCCGTTCATCACGACGTAAACGTAGCAAAATCGTCGTCGTCCCTCGAAAGCGGAGCAATTAAACTGCAACCCTCTGAACGGATGACTTGTCCCGTGTGCGTGTATGCGGTGAAAGTTACACATGCTGGGAAATAGAACAAGTCTGCGGTCGCATGCGACTATTTAAGGGAGCGCCGGAGCGAGATGGAACCGCCGCCGTCGACAACGGCACTCGCACAAAAAGCTCTCAATCCGGGCGAAAGGCAAACCATTTCCGCAAAACCAGCTGACATCTCATATTTATTGCTGTAATCGCGCCCGTCTACAAGGGATGAGAAATTTATTACATAAATCGTTGAAGTTTGACCGCGAAATGGGGGCCTCCGGCCCCGTTTCCACTACTGGATTTATCCCGTTGCTTAATAGCAGAAGACGAAATAGTTGGAGGACACACAATAATCGAGTTCTAAATAGTGTTCGCGACGAAAGAGTCTTAAAAGCCTCCGGTCATAAACAAGTCGAGACCAATCCAATCTGAAATATTCGGAAGACGTATAGCGTCATTAGGCAACTTTTTGCCGAGAACTTTCTTTGGAAACAATCATATTTTCCTTTCCCTCGACCAACTGCGGAAGAGGAGAGCATTTCCGCGCCTCTGCACTCTTAACACAATTACCGACAACGGGAAAAGTGAGATGCGAAAATGGAATTATTTCGACGCCACCCACGGCTCACGACCAATATCTCCGCGGAGGCGAACCCATTTTCCGGCTAAACGCCATTTGCGCGAAAGGTAAATTTCCACAAAACCTGAAGTGTCCGCATCTATCTATAAAATAAAAGACAATTGCGTAAATAAAAAAGTTTTGATTTTCAGTTTTGGCGAAAATTTCGACCCGAAAAGTCGCATCATGATAATTTGGAAATTGCCACTTTAAAATTTGATTGCTGATTCGTATTGAGTATTTTACCACAATCGGGTCGCTTCGACACGAATAGGTGCGAGAAGTGAGATGACGAAGACGAGTCGACAATCAGCTAAGTGGTAGTAGGTTCGAGGAGGTTCCGCTGTCGCAGGACTAACGGCCTATTTCCGGACGAGCTTGTCGAACATCCAGTTCGGATTTACTCAACGTACTTCCGGTCAGTGAAACGAAACTCCGGTTCTATCATTCGTTATCGTGATGACGCATGGATATCTATTAAACGCCAACGCTACAATTCGAACATTGTATCGGGGGTGAAATTTTGGGGTTTTCACAAACCGGCAAACACTATTCAATTATTTAAGCGGAGATTAATCGCCGGCCGCTTTGATACGTTTTCGGAAAATTATTATGGAAACGGGCCCGTTAATTAAAAAGTTTCCAACTGGAAACCGGCAACTTATCGGCAACTAAAGCACTCTACAAGTTCATTAGTTCACTTTTAAATATGACGGGAAGCGTGTGGAGTTACGAGTCACGACTCTAAGAGGGGCCCTAATATCCATTTTTAACTAAACTCTCTCAACGTTAAAAGCACTACTCGTTTACGTCAAATAATTAATTAATACTCCCTTTTCTCCCTTGAGGTTTTCGCAACAAGAATTATCGATTTGACCTAAAACTGCAAAGAAATCGTCAAAAAAGCTCATCGGTCGGTAGGAAATTTTGTTTGTTTACGATTACCGTTTTCTAGATGCCGAGATTCGAACGGAACGAAATTATATGTAGATTCAAGGAGAGACCCTCAGGTTGTAACGTGAAATAATGAAGCGTTGTAATGGCTTTTACGGCGAAATTATGGACTGCTGACCAGCGAAACTAATGCTACCTCAGATATCTCCCAAGAGTAATGATGGTCTCACATCGACAGCGGGTCCGATTCATATGGAACAGTGGCCATAAGTTATTGCTTCTGCAGGTCAAACAGCAGACGCCCTTATTTGCAGTGGTTATAATAACACTTAAACCCAATAAAGCCTCGAGTTCGACCGGCTCTTCCTTCCAAAATTTCTCAATTATATGAGATCAAGTTTCGTTTCTATTTACAATTAGCTAACCCAATAAATCACGAAAGTTGAACTTAATTTCCCTATATCAAAACATTTATTTCTTCAGTCGTCCTTTAGACGAAAAACTGTCCTCGTCGAACCTGAGTTATTAGTGTCCATTGGGAATTTTTGAAAATTTTAAACGTGAAAAAAATCCGCTTATCGTCTGCGGGTTTGTCTGCGAATAAATGGTCGTTGGTTGGCGGGAGGAGGTAGGACGAAACTGTTTTTTCAACGAAAAAGGGTCTTTTGTAATGTTTCACGTGGAGAATTAAGAAAGTTGAAGCTAAACGCCGTTTTGCAAACAGGTTTTGCATTTAAATGTCCTTGCAGGATAACAGATACTCTAAAGTGCGTGGAGCCGGGTAATGCCGTGAATTTTAAACAGTCCTCCTTTCACTAAATTACCCCCTTACTGAAACAAATGGAACTGGACGAGGGTAATTGCGGGCCTTGTACTTTTGCTCCGTCTAATTGATAACGTCCCGGTTTAAGGATTCTCGCGGATTCATTCCGTGCAAGCGAAATTCGCGCAATTGAAACGAATCCTGACGGGAGGAAAAGCCTAACATAATTTCTACAATTTTGCCACAAGAAAAAAAATCGTTCAACACCAGAAGTTTAGCAAAAACCAGGACAGAGTCTCTCACCTTAAAAAAATTAAATAATTTTGCTCTCCTATAGTAACAAATCATTAAGTCTTTAATTATAACTGTTTGGCCTATTGATGATGGATCACGAGTAATGACTGTGATTTCCGGAGTCTCCCTGCGGACAAACCATGCCGCTGACGTGTAATTCGAACAGATAGGTTGCACGTAAATAATAGGCGCCACGTAACATGACCCACCCATCAGTCACGATTATTGCGGATCGATTCGTTTGAATTATGCCGAATTTTTGGAAATTTGAAAAACTCAACAAAACTGTCGTTCGATTTATTTGTACGTTTTCGGTTGGGACGTTTTAAAAATGCGAACTTGAACTGATAAATGGTCGATTTTGTTTGCAACTGGGTACGTGAGGATTCGTTGGATGTGAAAGAAAGAGTGGCCGAAATCACAATGAAAAAGCTATGAGGATAAAAAATCGCCAGAAATAACTATAAAAGGAGCGACAGGCGATATGAGCGTGTAGTTTATTTATAGGACGGGCCGGAAAGCTCCGGAATCTTAAAACAGTTTCTCGCTGTGGCAATGATAAGTCATATTAAAGCACTGACAGTTTTCCAGAAGAAAACGCCATCCCTCATCCCGTCCTTCTTTGCGGACTTGTAAAGTTTGATAGACGCCGCCACTGACGTTATAAAAAAAAACAAAACTCGCCACCCTCTCCCGGTACCCCGCGACAAATTGTTTTATTCCATTCGAGAACGTAAAAGTTAGCCCTCGAGCGGAGCGCTAAGTTATTTATCTTTTCGAGTGAGTTGTTATGTCCCTGAGGTCTGATCTTTCCGAACTTTCCGTGATTTTCTCAACGATCTCGATAAATAACCATCAATAAAGTCTATTACGGCGCGTCTCGGCGATGATGGCAGTCCATCTGCTGCGCGTACCACCTCGTACCGAAGATATTTCAGTGGCAAATGACAAGACAAAGGAAACGGACGGGACGACGTATAGATTTATATCAATCCAGCAAGGTCCCACCCTTTGCCCCGAACGGTCCAGTTTCCGCCGGATCCCATCTCATACAGTTTGAGTAGAACAATAGAACCTCAACCACTTTCATAAAAAGAACCCTGTAATTTCTTTTTCCGCAATGGTAGAATTTTTATTTTTTCAAGTCTTCAAGAAAATTTGCTTTGGATCTTGTAGAGTTCCTGGTCTTCAATCACCTTCGGGGTTTTCTCATCTAGTAACACAGAAAACGTCATAGATAGCCCTCAGACTATGACGTAATTAATATTCAAGACGGTCCCGCCCTCTAGCGAAGCGTGATACAATTAAACGTGAACGTGCAGCGCCTTCTTGCGAGCTGCAGGGTCGAACTGAAACCAAGAATTCACGACCGCCACCTGAGCTTGTGATTTAATTGTCGGCTGTCGAAGTTTCGCTCAACTTCTAGATGTAAATAGGGAGAGAGGATTGTAGATTGCCATTTAATGAACTTTATTATAGTTAGGTGAGTTGTTGCCTTTAACTCCTCGTCTTTGTATAGCAGTTTGAGGGGATCACGAAATCGTTGCTGTTGCGATCCTGTTTGATTTTCTGTGTCGTGAAAGAGGAGGGGAATTTTGCGGATTGCGGTGGAAATAGCGGGAGAGTTCGGATAGCGACGTGAAAAATGTCCGTTTCCGCTTCCATTTCTCTAATTTGTAATGGAATTACGTCACACACTTCATTCGAGGGATTAAGTTTGAAAAATCAACCTGCCTCCGCTTCCGGTGTTCTGATGATGGCGTTGAGTTGGATCGATTTCGGATTTCCGGGGCCATAATCCTTTCGATAATCTTTCCGTGAATAAAAAAGGGAAGAATGGGCGGTTTTAAATGAACAGGGCAGGACTTGACCAGTAAGAAACTTAACTGGTGCAATTAGATAAATGAACCGTCTAGAGCGTAAGTCTTTGACAAATTTGAAATCACTTTATTCATCAGATTTCTTTCCTTTAGACTCTCATTTCTGCAGTTAAAAAAGAACGCTTCAAAGAACAGAAATTTAGATCTCGATACTTATTAAATTAGATAGGAGTTTGCTAGTAATCTTACAATTATTGATTTTTTCAGCTACTTCTTCTGGAAATCCATCTCGGGGTGAATCACTGGATTATTATTGTTACTCTTTATTTCGGAGCTTCAATACATAGAATCTTCCTCTTGGCTGCCCCCGTGTCCCTGCAACGCAGAGATAGATGCGCCTGCGGCTTTCCGAGGGATTATTAATTAATTTTTTAAGGGGTTAGTGCGTTAGTTCCAAAATCGTATGCAAATGGCTCCTGCAAACTAAATTGTCAGGCCTGTCGCAGTAGGGAACGGTGTTTACGCATCGCATTTAGTAAAGCAGGGCCTCGGGGCCGCCAACCAAGTCGCAGCAGCAGCACCAACAACGACGTCGGGGACGGTGTTGCTCCGGGTACCCTCCGGGCGACGTCCGGGATTTATCATCGGCGGCCGACGACGCGATCGTTTTGCATAGCCAAAATAATCATATTCAAATGTAATTAATTCAGATTGTGGCAGCTAGTGAATTTTAATCAACTTAGCTGTCCCCGAGCGTCTCTTCACGAAACCGCCAATTAACCATCGCAAAACGTGAAAAATACAATGCCCGAAATCCCCGAGACACGCCACCCCCAAGAGAAATTCGAGAAGAGTTTTACAAATAATTCGGCCGTCCCGGCAGTTTTAATTGCCTTTCAGTTTAATGGGATTGAGATCACCAACAGGGCATCACGAGAAACTTTCTGATGATGAAGTCGGGAAGTAATGAGCCGGCGTCTTCGGGGAAGTTGAATTTTAAGTGGGGTCATAAAAATAACAAAAAAAGAAAGAAAGAAAGCGATACCCAGGGACCCCACCACGCCGCCGAAAAGAAAACGGGACTTGTTGGGATCGAGCTGGAATGAAACTGACGTCGAGCGACCCCAATTCTCCGTTCTCAATCTTAGTTAGCCATTAAATTAATTTAACTATCGAGGTTTGAATTTTGCAAAAATTTGTATTGTTGTAGACTTTCGAAAATTTTCAAATCCATGCTACCCACAGTCAATATCGTCCATTTCAATAATTTAATTATAAAAAAACTCAAAACAAACGTTATTGAATGTGCATTGATGAAGACACTAAAATCGTCAATTCTTCACCGTTTCGTCCTGGTGCTGGTACCGGCATGGTGTTCCCGAACCAATTTAGTTTCCACTCTGCATTTTCGTTATCGTTACCAACGATTGCTCAAGAACGGTATCCCTTCACGTTCCATTCCTGTACGTACGCACTGAGAAATTTCCATCCAACGAAGGGGGATGACTCTGACAACAATAGAACGTCGGCACTTACCGTCAAATATATGAGAGTCTGCGAGTGCTTTGACTACTAGATGGCAGCACGACGTAATTAGGTTGGTTAATTTTCAGACCGCCAAGGGCGTTGCTCTTATCTGTCCTGAATAAGATTATTGCAAGAAGATGAAAGGGTCGACGAGGAGCCCTCCTCCACTTCACCAAAGAAATGTTCTAATTTAATAATAATTAATTGTCCCGCGACGCCCTCACACGACTAAATTTCCCTCAATTTCCGGCGTTGACTGATAGCAACAGGGGAAGAGAGAAGGTTTCTCCCCGGATTTTTCGTAGCGGATCTCAACCGAAAACCGGGTGTGTATGCAACATATTATTACCGGATGCACGTCACGTAGCGTCGTAATGGCCGAGGTGCTGGTACGGAATTTCTAGACGCAATATTTATTACCATACGTACGACTATTTATTACGTTAGTATCAAAGTATCATACAGACATAGCGGAATTATTTCCGCTATAAGGATGTGAAGATTTATTTGATATTAGCGTTTGACTAATAATAAGCGCCATCTATGTTGCGAGCCGAGATCTGATAAAATCGACGGATCGGCCGGAGAGCAATTAGGCACGGAAAATTCTGAAATAGCGACCCTGAAGGTTAGGTATATAAAATCTTTATAGAAGTAGCAAAATTTTTAAAAACTTAATTAATTTTTCTATTTTTCACAAAAATACGAGGGCTACTTAAGAAGTAAAATATATTGAAACTAAATAGTAGTAGCATTATGTTAAAATTTGGATTGAAATTAATTAGTTTCAATAATTTCCGTCAAATAAAAAAAGATTCGAGGTGTCGCAACGTCCAGGTTACAATTTCAAAGTTTTATAAGTAATAAAGAAGAAAGAAGTGTCTGGAATGCCAAAATTCAGCAGAAACGTCTGCATTGTAATAGTCAAAATATAGCAACTGACAGGCGAGATGCAGCTGCATTGGCTTTACTCACCAGATTTGCTCCCTTGTGACTGGCACCATAAATTTGCGAACTTACCAGTTGTTTGTTTAGCGCCATTGATTTTATCCAATTGTTTTATACTGCGCCGTCCATGTAAAACTTGAAATTCGCTAAAGTTGTTACTTCAATAAAAAAATTGAATTACTAAATTGTGAAGGAAATGAGCATTAGCGAAGCTGTGAGGTTTAACTTAAAATTTGTGTAATCGCATAAAAAACTAACCAAGTTTGGACTCTCCCGGTTAACTTAGGTCAAAGCAATTTTATGCTTCTTGCTAGTTATCCCCTGGGACGGTCCCAATCCCGCACGATTTCATTTGGGAATTGAGCGGATCCTGTGGCTCTCCGATCGCGTTCCTTTTCCTCAATTATCATTTTAGTCCGAACTGCACAATATACATGATAAACCGCCATCTAACGGCGGGATCATCAATTAAAGTTATGTTAACTGACCGTAACTGTGTCGTAAAGCAAGGGGCGAGCTTTATTGAGGCCCTTTGAATGCCTAATCGCTGTGCTGAATGTTAATGTTTAGTTAATACCCCCAAGAAGTTGGAAAGTGGCGGCAACGCCGGCAACAACTCGAACCTCCCGATACCGATTACCATAATTTTTCCGGCAGCTCCCGAAGCGCATTACAAATTTACAGAAACAAACGATCAGATTTCGAAAACCGCCACAACATCCCTCCAATTAACGATAATGCTTCTTTTTTTTAACATGCGGATATTTATTTTCTGGTCCGTCCGGTTTCGGGGCAGAGTTCAAGGCGATCGACGTGAGGGTTTAGGGCGGGAAAAGCGGTTGGGGTCCTACCGAAAAGCTTCTCGGGGCCACGGCCAACTGCGTGTGTAAAAACGGCGTAAATAATTGCGCATCGCATTAGGACTGCGACATTCGCCGTCTTGAACCGGTGGTTTGGGGGCCAGGTGGGCAAAGAACAAAGATACGACGGACCCCATTGTACCTAACAAAACCCCGTAGGATCTCGTTTCCTGCACGAAAACCCCATTCTCATCGGTCCATGGGCGCACAAGATTTTTTTTCAAAGGTATGCGAACATGACAGCTCTTCACGTGGCAATTCGTTTTACGTGGCAATATTGGGAAGCCAAATTTACGTCCAGCTTCATTTTCGTTCTTTCATGCAAACCCTAACACTTCCATCACTTTCAATTAAAAAATTACGTTGGCGCCACTATTCTACCTGCGCCTTTTGCTGGAAATAATTGATTTCGGCACAACTCGTAAGAGGAAAAGCGACCCAATTTATTTTTCAAATTATTTGAAATAAAGGTAAAAAATTAAGAGATTCATTGGCGAGAAAATTTCAGTAAAGTTGCAGAAAAGATTTTACAATTTTGACTAATAATTGACAAGTTTTCCAAAATTCTGATACGTTGCATTTTGTCAAAAAAACGCTGCCAAGTCGCTACTAGCAAATTAAGTTTGTACAATCAGAAATAAGATTTTAGGTGAAATGGGAAATTTTGTTGTGGAAGTTAAAAATCGTGGTTGTTGTGATAATTCCGTGAAAATACAATTTCCGGAAAACTGGACACACGTGACACGGGTAACAGGAAAATTGCGAAAATGAGCGGCCTCCCTCTCACCACCACAAGGGTTGTACAACGCAGCAAATGTGCTATTTCGCAGCGTGTAATTAGAAGAAGGAATTTGCGGTCGCCCGCGGTGGCGGCGTCGGGAGTGCCAACGAGTTTATTTAAACTATCACCCGAGAATCCCTGCAGGTATTATTCGTTATTCCTCTTCTATTATTGTTCTCGACAGTTAAGTTCGAGAACATTTCTCGTTTTTTAATAAAAACTTTTGCCGGTGTTCTTTCTCATTCCGAGATTTTTCCCCGCCTTATCCTTCGTTTTCTTGATCCGGACGCAGATGCGGAAATCATAAATAGAAATCAAGGTAAACACCGATGAATGATAAATAAATACAGGTGGTAGATGTAGTTATTTTCAATTCTATTTACCTGTCGAATCTCGGGTTCGAGACGCCGATATCGACATTTGATTGAAATCAAATTGGCACGAGCCCAACTCTAACCAAAACAACTTTGTTCGGATTTTCGACGAATATATCGTGTTTGTATCTGATTTTGAAGTGTTCTTTATTTGAATAAATCAGGATCGCAACCTCAGATTCACCCCCGTAGATGTCTTATCCACTGGCAATTCCATTTGCCATCCGTAAAACAATACAAGGGATAGGTGGAATCTCGGCCCTGGTTCTCCCGGTTTTTCGCATTTGACACAAGTATCGACGTGAAATTTGCAGGTTAGTTTAAAGCAAAACTTAAAAAAATTACGCAAAATAGGGAGATTAACAGAATAAAAGAGACGAGAGAGAGTAGTAAAAAAGAAAAAAACTGCGTGGTCACCTCACCGTTAGAAGTAAAGCATATGAAATTTGTAGGGTACACAAATAATTGAAATTTATGTAATTACGATTGTAAATGCGTCACACAATTGACGTATTCTGTGTCATGGCCTTATATTTTAAATTTCGCGCCAAGCTCGATTCAAATTCACCGAACGGAGCCGTAATTGCTCGAGAACGGCCGAATCGTTGCACTTTTCGTTATGCTGCCATGACTCATATCTGAACTTATTCCACCGACCAAAAAGATGTTTTACTTCAAATTGGAATAATAAACAAATTCCAAAAATTGGTTTGTATTACTTTTCTACTTGAGTGTGAATTGATTTAAACTTAATATATGACAATAATCGAGCTGAATTCGATTATTACTTTGTGTATTCGGATATGGTTATTGAAGGATACCGCACGAACGGAAATGACAATGAAATAGTAGCTTCAAAGCATCAATATCGAACAATCAAATGGCTCCTGACAATGCTCGACCAGGTGCGTTTCTGCAACTGAAAGGCTGTTGTTGAAGGGGGGCGGTATTGGACACCCCCAAATTGAAGAAACGTCACGATATGGAGGAAAACATCGAAATACTTTCTTCCATGCAGAAAACCGATAAATAAAATAAATTTAAGGGTTCAATAGTAAAAAAAATAAACAAAGTTTAGGAAGGAATAAATTAAAAAACTTTAAAATAATTTAAGACAAAGAAATTAATGAAAGAAAATTACGAATCAGTGACTGTTCATACTTGGAAACATTGTGAAGTGTCCAAGGTTTTTTTCCTTTTTGGTACATCCTGGTGGTGATCTCTGCACTAGCTAACACCTCTGGTAACTAGCAACATTTTAAATGGACTTTACTTCCAAGTATTTTAGACATTTTTCAAAACTCCTTTAGATGGATAATCTTTAATTTTTCAATTTCTCTTAACGATATCAGTTATTGTAATAGAAAAAAAATTGCTAGTCCCTATCTTGACGAATCTGTTAAGTATCTTTGGTTCCTCCAATTTACGGCGATTTCTTCAGGACGAAACTTCTCGCGTTGATTACGAGCAAAACTGGCAATATCGTCAGACGAAATCCTGGTTGTCGTCGCCGCCACTCGTTACTTTTAATTCAAAATTGCCAAAATCGAAATTGAAAATTTCGCTCTTCCGTTTAGACCTTCACCCTGTCCACCTCCTTAAACATATGTAGGTATATCTATACAATTTTTGTTGTTTTTTTGACCGGGGCGAATTGAAACGAGAAACTTGTTGAATGCTCGCGAGGAGGGTCAGCGAACAATCGTCTTGGACCCGGTCGTCGACTAGCAGCTGTCTCACAAACTCCTCGGGCTTTCTTAGCACATCGGGAGCGCCAATACGAATCCGCGTTGAGGACAAGGTGGTCGGGGCGATTTTCTTTTGTTCGGACCCGCGTGCCGGCTGTTTGACATCGCCAGCTGCTCCTCCAGGTGTACTGACTGTGCACACACATGTCGAGAGAGTGAGACCCTCCTCTCTTATCCCCGACGCCGGCTCCTCAAGAACGTAACTAAGCGATCGATATAGACGATAACAATGGTCGGAATGAATTTCCAAACAGAAACTATGAGCCATCGCCGACGTGGCCCAGCCGCCAAAGGCGACCAACTAGCTCGAAGATCGGAAGCCGTAACCGACAGGAACTCCAAGTAGCAACTCTCAATTTTTTTATTTTAATTAATTTTACAAAAATTGCAGAAGTTTCACTAGTGTTGGTTTAATTGTTTTTCTTCGGTTAAAGCGCTTTTTCACAATTGGTGGATGCGCCAAAATTAAGTACTGAGGATATTGTCTAAACAGAAAACCCTAAGATCGGAGGTAAAGTCGACGTTATTTTGCCAAAAGTTTTAAATTGCTCGTCTTCTTTGACTAATTTCTAGCTTCTCATCATTTTAAGGGTGGCCTCGTTATCCATTACAAGAACTAGATCACTCTCAAACATTGGAGTGTTACCGAGAAAAAATTGATTTTATTTTTGCGCAAATAAGTTCAATCTGCAAATCTGAAACTTTTACTAGCAATTCCCCACATTTTTTAATTTTTTTTAAAACGTTCGGAGGATTTAATTTTTTGTTATGGAATATTCAAAATCCTTAAATAATCGTTTCAACCAATCGAAAATAATCAATTTAGCGTAGCGAAAATTAAAACGAATTCTAATTGTTGTTTCGTAATTTTATTTCTTCAAAAAAACGACCTGCAACTGACTTTTTTCTATTTTCGCTTAAAATGTTTGATAATAAAAAAATTCAACGAATTGCATTACGAGTTTATGCCCCGAAACGTCGCCCTCCAGAGCTTCATAATATTTCTAGGACACCCTGTAGAGAATATTGAATGATTATTTTCATTTATATTTAGATTCAAAGAATTTGGCATTTTGTCGGCAAATTGAGTGTTTGTCGTTCGTTTTTGCCGAAATGAAAAAAATCTTGTCAGAAAACGCTTGAACGGGCTAATTCCGTTCCTGGCTTTCGCGGCGGTCCGTTTCAATTTCCGAGAAAAGAAACATTTCGGTAACTGTTCCATTTAAAGTTTCACCATTGAACTTCGCCATTGAACAAAACACAATTTCGTTACACAAATACAAGAGGAGAGGATGGGGGAATGACAAACAACAAAAAAAGTTCAGGTAGAAAAATTCAACACGATACAAAATCAAAATAACACATCGCCACCAATGTGCAAAAGAATCTCCGAGATGAGGTCCTTTCTTCAAAAAAGGTTCTCGAACAAGAGCAGTTGCGTAGGTAATTTACGAGCAGGTAAATTTTGACAAGGAAGCTTCAAACACAAGATTGTCGACAAAAGTAAGGAAACTAGTCATTCTTTCAGCTTAAGAAAATTCTTTGAATATGTTCAAATTAATTTATTCCACCTCTAAGTTTCTGCAAGGTTTCAATCTGTTTGCTGGATGTTTTTTAGTAATTTCTATCGCAATATTGATGGGTTCTCCTCATGAGGCGTACAAGTGTTGATCATTCCAAGAACAATAAACACGGTATAAAGTGAAATTACACTGCGGAACGGAGGTGCTCAAAAGGCGATTAAATATCTGCAGAACCGTGCTGGGTTAAAGATGTTTCAGTTGCTGCTCCTGTCTCGGAAATTATAATTGGAATCGGACTGAAACTCTCCGGAGTTTTTCTCTTATGCCGGATAACTAAAATGCGTCACACGTTAAAACTTTGAAAAAGATTATTTAATAAGTGTAGAAAAAAAAAACAAAAAATTTCCGTCAAGACTATAAAGAAACAAAAATTTTTTTCGTTTAGTTCTTAGATTCAATTAAACATTATCTGACGATACGTGTGCTGTCACTACATTAGTGGCATTCACGACTTTTATCGGCGTGAAACTGGCTAAGTCTCCAATCACTCCTGGAAATTTCAATTTTAATATTTTACAGAAACTTTCCCATTTTATTGCCGATTAGAATTTGACTAAAACTTTTTTCTAAAAATGCCAAAATTCTCATATAACTTGTCCCCACCTTTCGACTAATTAGATCGTAATGAAGAAATTCGCACCATTAACAACATGTTTACAAGCTCGCCATACTTGTAAAACACGTTTAGATTCTTCCACGACGAAAAATTTACGATCTATCCCCGACACGCGATCTTAACACTTTCTAACCGTGTTACATTCAAAGATTAAAAAAAAACTGAACTTCCCAAAACGGCTCTAACCCCGGTTAACGTCAGATTTGTTCGTGTAAATTCCTGAAAAAAGAAACTCTCGACGGGACTGCCGACATTGTTGCGAAGTCTTCGACTTCAGGCGATTAAACAATGAAGTTCCTTCTCCATTTGGACACCTGAGCCCCTACTTGTTGATTTCCCTTGTCGTTGTTGTGCCGTAATTGGTGTGTCGGTGGGGTATGCGGGGATTGTTGGCTACAAACAACAGAAGTGAAGAAAAAACCGAATGGAACAAAAGAGGATCTCGTCGGTAACCGAAAATAATATTCGTGTATATGGTTTTATTATGGTCATAAATTACGTTATACGAGGGTTGTATAATATAATAAACTCCACGAGTACCCTCAATTACGACAATAAAATATTAAATAAGCTCATTTGTGAGATGGGGCGTAAAATTTTAAATATATGGACTTTTCGACGAACGGCAATGAGAGTAGGGCAGATGTTTAAGTTTTTAGGGGTCCGAATTCACAATCTGATTTATTGATGGAGGACGGTTCGACGAAAATTCAAGGACGATCGCTTTCCTGAACCCTTAATCACGCGTCAAATAGTGAGGCTCCTTTGACTTGAGTTTCCAAACAAATTGCGTGTCCATCTCTATAAAAACTGACTGACAGTTTAACGGGCCTTTCTGTAATTTTATAATTTTGCACTCAAAATGCGTTTTCGTACTTCTTGGGTTTACCTTGATCCAACAATCATTGAAAAAACGGGGTAACTGCAGGTTTGCGAAATTAAATAAATTTCAATTTAGAAAAAAAATCTCCATTAATTTCAAAATTATTTAACCATTCGACAGATGACGCTTTTCGCTTTATTTCATTTGATATGAGGCATGCAATTTGTAATACGTCGTCTTCGCCCCAGGGTCGGAGTAGCATAGATATTGGTTTCCTCTATTTCGGGGATTAAGTTTCAACATTCCACTGAACTACAGGGTTAGTCAAAATTTCCTGCTTAAACTATCAGCCGTAAAGAAAAAATGACAAATTACAAATTTGAAACGATTTTTCTTACAGAACAGTAACGGCGATTTCAGCCTCAGGTAATTTAAAAAAAAATTAAATAGCAACGCACTAGTGTAAAAATATTAAAATCCGTATAAAAGCGTAACAAAATTATTAGGTGAGATCTGGAAATCTGGAAGCGGGAGAGAGTAATTTCCGACAGTACCATCGTATCCAATATATCAATCAAAAGTTTTTCTCATTGAATCGATGAGTCGAGCAATCCTCTAGTTGGAACCAAAAAAAGATTTTTGACTTTGGTCGTCAGCAACAGTTACAGTAGTTAATTGGTAATAAAATGATTTCTGCCAAAACCACAAGAGTTTTTTCTTTTTAGTTGTTGAAGCAAGTTGAAAAATTAATTTTTGACAAAAATAGAAGAGATACAAGAAATTGTATTTTGACAGAACGACGATGCTTTTTTACACAACTCAAACTATTCGAGTGTTGCTTTTAAAAATTTTAATATCCATGCAATATCCAATCAAGGTAAAAACTTTTTTTTACAAAAAACACTTAGTTTGTTATTAGAACAGAAAAAAGATTCTTATCTCCCGATTTTCCAAAACCTATTCGGTGACGTGTGTTTGCTTGCGCCGCCTCTGGCCGGTGCAGTCCATCTGCCTTTCTCGCCTTGCTCCTCTATGTAGCCACTTCGACATACGTCGTTTCCGGTACACATCAACGTTCCAAACGGCAGGTGTTTGATACATCCCTTTTGTTTTATTTTCGGGTGTTTGAACGTATTTTTTTTCTTCGTATGGCGCGTGGCACCCCGCGCCACCGTAATTTATGTGATTATTTCTCCTTAGGGTCAGCTTGCCATATGCTTCTGTCTGATTGGTACGTTTTGCCCCAAAAGAACCATAACAAGCGTAGGTATACAAGGAACAGCTGGGATGGTAAGGTGTTTCGATTCTGAAGATTTCTCGAAGATGTTACAGAGTCGGCATTGCATGTTTCGGATTTTCAGAACAGCTGTCTCGCAATTTTTATTATTAAGCTATAACGGATATCATTAAGGGTCAAGGCTTGCAATTGAAAAACGCCAGGACTTTTTAAGGTGGACCGACGAAAAAAATTCGACGATAATTATCAGGGGCGGACCGGCAACAACGCAATTTACGAGCAATTCGGGCTTTTTTGGTCTCCAGCAAAAAATTTAAATACCCAATCCATGAAACTCGCTCATTAATCTCCTGTTGCGGAGAGACATCTAAGAAACTTGAAGACTGCACGGTTTTCAACAATTAGTAAGTGTTTTGTTCAGCTACTACAATTTTTTTGGTAAAAACCTAAAAATAACTTTAAAAGAGTTGAATAGAAAGAAAGAAAAAGAAAAAAAAAATAGTAAGCTTCTTCTTAATTTGGGTTTTTGCAATTCTAGAAAAATTAAATAAGAAAAACAAGCTCTAGATGAACAAAACATAAAAATAACTTTAAAAGAACTGAATAGAAAGAAAGAGAGAAAAAAATTAGTAAGCTTCTTCTTAATTTGGGTTTTTGCAATTCTAGAAAAATTAAATAAGAAAAGCAAGCTCTAGATGAACAAAATGTAAAAATAACTTTAAAAGAACTTAATAGAAAGAAAGAAAGAGAGAAAAAAAATTAGTAAACTTCTTCTTAATTTGGGTTTTTGCAATTCTGGAAAAATTAAATAAGAAAAGCAAGCTCTAGATGAACAAAATGTAAAAATAACTTTAAAAGAACTTAATAGAAAGAAAGAAAGAGAGAAAAAAAATTAGTAAGCTTCTTCTTAATTTGGGTTTTTGCAATTCTGGAAAAATTAAATAAAAAAAGCAAGCTCTACATGAACAAAATATAAAAATAACTTTAAAAGAACTGAATAGAAAGAAAGAAAGAAAGAAAGAGAGAAAAAAAAATTAGTAAGCTTCTTTTTAATTAGGGTTTTTGCAATTCTAGAAAAATTAAATAAGAAAAGCAATCTCTAGATGAACAAAACATAAAAATAACTTTAAATAACTGAATAGAAAGAAAGAAAAAGAGAAAAAAATTAGTAAGCTTCTTCTTAATTTGGGTTTTTGCAATTCTGGAAAAATTAAATAAGAAAAGCAAGCTCTACATGAACAAAATATAAAAATAACTTTAAAAGAACTTAATAGAAAGAAAGAAAGAGAGAAAAAAAATTAGTAAACTTCTTCTTAATTTGGGTTTTTGCAATTCTGGAAAAATTAAATAAGAAAAGCAATCTCTAGATGAACAAAACATAAAAATAACTTTAAATAACTGAATAGAAAGAAAGAAAAAGAGAAAAAAATTTAGTAAACTTCTTCTTAATTTGGGTTTTTGCAATTTTAGAAAAATTAAATAAGAAAAGCAAGCTCAAGATGAACAAAATATAAAAACTTGAAGATTAGCAAACTCCAAATTATTGAATTTTCCTGTTGCAAAATTGTGGCACACTCTATAAAGATCGATACGGTTTATTGGCGCAACACCCGAAATTCGCTAGGAGGACCACGTTGCATCAAAGAACGACATTGTGTGGGACGATATGATTTTATAACGAAAAACCAGAAAGGGTTTTCGTTGAGTCACCCCGAGTCAACTGATGCAAGGACGCATGTTCTTATCATTGATTCATTTCTAATCTTAACGGTGTTATCTTCGAGGGGGTTAAAGGAAATCGCTTCGAAATTTATTGTTCTACAATAACACTCTGTTTGAGTAAATATTAGATAGGTCAGGAATGTGGATTGGCTAATAGCAGAAGTGGGAGACGTTGGGTGGATTCATTAAATTTTAGTCGAAAGAAATCGAGAGTAACAAGACGGGCGAGTAACGAAATTAAAAATTACCGAATTTTCAAGGGTTTTATTAAATTAGCGTAAAAGGCTCCGCGAAAACGTCATTACCTATAAAATTTGACGCGATCCTGTTCCACCAAGATTGCCATTAGTTTCGCAACGTTTCTCTGCCGGTGGTCGATCGTAATTTGATTTCTGTGTTTAATGGCGCGATTTATCACCCTCCACGTTAAAAAAAATCCACTCGATGACTCACAAAATTAACCCTTCGATTTCCATTAATACGTCGTTAGTGATGGCGCGAAGGGCACCTCCGTTTCCGTTCCAACCCCGAATTTACATCAGAACAGTCGCATGATTGGTAGGAAGGAAAAAAAAACCGTTAGTGGATCCGAAAAATTACAATCACCAAAAAGGAATTATCTGACATAATGGTAAATCCGAACCAGCTGCTGCAACCTCTCGACTCTTCGTTTACCTGATGGGCCCTCTCGATTTATTACCTGCAGAAATAAATGGGTGGAAGAAGGTGGTTGGTGGTGGTGGTTGACAATTGGATTCTTAGGCAACCCGATGGACGTAACAAACAAAGGACCCCACCATCGACCCGGCAGATGCCCGAAGTTGTATATAGACGACGGATCCGGTGTTCGCTGAATCAGTCTTCGGTGTTGTGTGGTGTTGAGTGTTTAATAAATTTTACGTTGTAGTGCTAACATTCTGTGTTGTTTTGGATTACCGAAAAACGTCGACTGGTACGTGGTTATCGAGGTTATTTTTCGTGGATAATTCCCGAAAATTCCTCATCACAAAAACCACACCTCAAATCTTCAAACAAATTAACGACAACGCTAACAGTCCGACAAACAGAACATTTCAAGAACAAACACCGTTAGTGTGCCTAAATAAATAAGAAACGAAAAATGGCGCCAATTCTTTTGGTCTAGTTGTTGGAAAAAACCACAACTGATACGAAAAGAAACAAAAAGACTACGGTGGTAGTGCAGTGACCAGCTGGTGCTTCAGTTGACCTCCGACTCTTGGTGGGCAGGCGGTGAATCATTCTCTTTAGTCGAAACGTGGACCACGTGGAGTTTTTTTTTTCAACTAAGTGCCGAAATCCCGCGGGATTCCCTCTAATAACTCGCGATAAAAGTGGGAATGTTTTTTTAATACGAGGTGAAGTCGTGAAACTAATAACAATAAAATCCCCCGATGGCGCCAGATAAGCCCTGAAACGTTGCATAAACCGACCCTATAACGCGAACTTTAAATGCCGGATTTGAACATTTGCCGGCGGTTTCGTAAACGTTAAATATTTATGTCGGCACTGTTTTTAAGATGAAATCCAAAGATTCGTCGATATCGAGGCCAAAGTGGAAAATTTCGATTAGGATTTTTGGCCCGCATTCGGGATTCCGACCAGCTATTAACGGGCCTATGGGACGGGCGGTTTTAAAGATATTTCTTAATTGAAGTTGCGCCACTGACAAGGCCATAAATTTCCGGACCTAATGGCAGCCACGAAACCCAAAAACCCAGTCGTGATTATATGTAATTTTTTTTCGTTAATACAGTTACAACAAATTCTCGCATAATTTTATAGTCGACGTTGTTAATAATAACAGGGTGCTGGCGTGAATTTTAAAGACTTTTTAACTATCCAAATGACCAGAAAATTTTATCATCGTCCCCAAAAAAATTAATTGGTCCACAAGTTAAAATACTTCAAAATCGCCGCAATTATAAAAAATGGCATTCACTATTAACTACTCGTTCAACACTTCACTTACCTAATATGGAGTTATTTATTATTGCAGCGCTTCAGAAAAAGTTTCAGAAAAAATCGGTTTATTATTTCAGTTCTTGGTAACGCCGCGTTATCCCTGGTGGTGATTTAGTTTATTACCCGTCCGAAAAAATATTTTTAGGGCCTCTTTTAGCACCTTTTGAAAACGTTTTTCTAAACGTGTCTTAAGTTGACGGAAACTTTTCAAACGAATTGTCCTTTTCCCGCTCTTAGTGGTGGTTGCTCATTTTCTTTCATTTTGGACTAGCACAATAATGAATTATTACCACCGTTACAAAAGTTTTGTCACACCCTGTCATTAGTCAATCGTAGACAGTGGGGCAGCTGCAATAAATTTCAAACGACAGAACTGTTATTTACGACTATGAACTGACAATTGTTAGATAGGTAGAAAGTCAATTGTTTAAAATTTACAACAGGACCGGCTCTAAATCAATTAATACTTTTCCCGAAACGAAATTAATTTTGTTATCAGCAACAAATCGAATCACTTTTTTCAGCTGCAGCCGAAATAAGTTTCGATTTTCTAAAAATTATAAAATATTATTAAAACTAATTAATTTAGTCTAATGTAAGAAAGGTACCCCTCATTGGTTTGATTTGCCGAAATTTTTGGGTGAGTCAAATAACTGTTAAAGTGACGCTGTATCTTAGTTAACTAACAGTAAATTTGACGCAAGACATAATTTTGTGGTAATCAAACAATTTTGTTGGTTTAAGTGACGGATTTAACGTCACTATGGCAGTTACTTTGTTTTACCAAAATTTTTGCACAAATTTACCTCAACTTGATAATTTATTGCAATTCTTTGCTAGCGATTTGAATTATGGAAATGGTGCCTTTCGTTTCTTCCGGTCGGTCGCGTTCGCTCTCTTTGATTCGCCTCATTTGCTTGCTTTTCATTAAAGAAACTCACACTACGTCGAAGAAAAAAAATAGTGACAAACAGCGTGAGTCAGCCAATAATCACTATATCGAAGCAAGCAAGCAAACGTCCCATCTTTATTAACCGTTCCAATTAATTACCAGTTCGTCCGCCTCTTTGCCTCACCAATTTCGCACCTAACTGAAATCGATCCCAAACTGGTCTTCGACTAATTAACTTAAATAGTAATTTCGTCGAGTACCGTTGATTTGACGAAATAGTCGTAAAATCAACCGTGTTAACGGTTATCGTCGTCGGTCAAATTTTGACAAGACCGCCTCTTCGGTAGTCCGTGATGCGTGACAATATTTTTTTAAATTAAATATTGCACTAGTCCCGGCCTATTGAGGGTGCGAGTGACTTCTGACTGTTTTATTTAGTAGTTCGTCGCATTCATTCGTCACGGTACGTAATAAAGAAAACGTTTACCTACATAAATTATTCTCGCAACCGTGCCCTGTGAAATTATCGAGATAGGGTAAACGGTGTTAATGGTGTGTTGTTGAGTTTTTTGCCATTGTTGGTTAATTATTTCAATTCGAGAAATTATTACCCGTTAACAACTGTTTTTCGTTCTTGTGTATGCAAACGTTGCGAAAGTTAACGTTAGTTTTCTCGTACATTCGAACAATGGCGAACTAATTGTTTCGTGAAATAGCAAAATCGAAACGAAATTTCATCAAAATTAACTTTCAACAAGTTTACATTTCAGAAATTAATTAAATGTAAAAAAATAAAAATTTCGGATGCGAAGAGCTTTCATGTTGGAACATGGAGGAATTTATCTCGAAGTGCCGACATTAATTTAATCCTTTAATGGGGGATCAGTGAAATTCCCTTCACGCCTCTTAAAAATCGAATACTCGCCTAATTGCCCAAGCATTTGCTTTTTTATCAACGAATTGCTTGTTCTTATTTTTTCAGGCTCAATTTTCTATTGTCATTTTACAGTTTTTACAATTTTTCATCTCAATAAGCCTCATTTATCTTCATTATTCGTTAATTTTACTAATTTATACTTTTAAATAATTTTTTCAACATTTTTTTCCTCAACTGTTGCGTAGTCGTTTTAATTGCTATTTTTGCCTCACTTTTGTAGATTTAGGCGAGGGGAGTTTCTTCTTTCTTTCCATTGTCTATTCCCATTTCAATTCATAATAATTTCGATCTTGCCGAGACTGGCAATTTGTTTCGATTTTCTAGTTTTCTTCATTTTCTCACAATTCTTCAACATTGCATTTGTTCCTTCGGAAGCTGTAATTTTAATGGTATCTATGTGAGTTATCTTTATTTATTATCTATTTATTTCTTTCTTTCGTCCGCCAACCTTAAGAGTGAATAATTAATTCCAGCGATTCGAGCTTTAATTATTAGAAACCGCGCGGATTCTCCCGGCGCATCCACCAATTGTAAGTTTCGAGCGGGTGCGCAAAATTTGATTTTATTACTTTTTAAATCTTTTAGCACCCATCGCGACAAAATTCGCTTGGTATCACTTAAAGTTATTACGAGGATTTGTCGTGTTCGTTTAGAAACAATTTTCTAACTTATTTCGAACAATTTTATCGAGTTGGGTACGTTGAATAATTTTCCTTTTGCACATAGGAGTTAAATTGATTGAAGAAATTGAAGAATATCGGTGAATACCCTCGTAGAAATTAATAAATTAGAAACGGCAACTTCCTGGTCATCGCCACAATTTACGGATTAGTCCTGATCATGGAGATTCCCGAGATGAAACTAACCGCATCAGGTTCGTGGAAGAAAAGCGATAAAATCTGTCGCATTTTGATTTACGGCCTTTTAAAATTCTAAACGGCGCTAAGACAACGACAGGTCGTTCTTATAGCTTTGCCGCCACCAACCACACGCCAACTTTTTAATACTTCCAACTTTAATACCGACGACGCCTAATTGCTTTTATAAATACAATTTTTTTTTAACACCGTCACCTAACGGCATCTTCCCCAAACAAGGGCCTTTATCTTCCAGGACTGGCCGACGGCGCAAAATTACTAATTAAATTACATCTCGTAGGCAAAACCACGACCGGGATCCTCATTAAAATTCCCACCACATAATCAAAAGTCCATTAATAATCGCCTGTCATATCGGCATTGTTCCTTGCAGAATCGACCAAAAAAAAATAAAAGAACCACAGTCTGACAGTCGCAATAACGGTTCTGCAAAAGCTCCCCGACTTATGGCAGGACTTGTTTGTTGAACCGCGGCGATCCTTTCAGATCCTGCGAAACAATAGGTTATCTATTTGTTTCCGGACGCGACCAAATGAAAATGGCGAAACAGGGGCGGATTTGATTTTCACCCCAAATCACAAACATTTCCCCGATATATCATTCGTAACAGTTACGGATTGATTTTTTGAAAATTATCAACACTGTGTCGAATAGGTCGTGCCTTGTGCAACTTGTGGTTTCGTTATTCAAATTGCACTTGTCCCGGCCTGCAAGTCACTGTGCAATTTCCAACGCAAAATCAAGGGACATTAATTTGGGTCGTGAAAATTTTCGTGTTCGATTAATTTCAAAATTTTAAGGGGCACCAAAAATTGTTTCGTTTAAAAGCGCCATAATTTCAATTAATTGTTTAAATACGGGGAGACGTGTGGTGTTTTTACGATTCCTGCACGATCTTCTCTTTGCGAACCGCAAATTTCTAAAAAACATCAACAATTTCACAAAGAGAATGTGGAGAACCCCAAAGTGCCTCTGCAGGTATGAAAGTAATGGACATTTATCGCTGTTCAAACTGCACTTAATTGGTACTTCGAGAAGCAATCAAATTGTCTATTATTAAGTGTAAATTGTTGAGTAATGCGCGACGACGTGTGTTCAAAATTTTGAAGCATTAAAAAAATTACAACAACACTTAAATTTTGTAACAATCCTCGAGGAATCTTCACAAAAACTATAAACAAATGTTGGCTTAAATAAAGTTTTTAAATTCCCTCTCTCGCCTTTTCTATTGTGTTTGTTTGACTTTAACTGAAACATCGGTGAGAGGAAGGAAGGTCCTTTTGATCGCGCGGTCACCGTAACGGTGCAAAGTCACTCAGTAAATTGCCCATTAGTGTGTTGCTCTCGAAATAATTTTTTCTCCATCAATTCCGGGACAATAGTTTCCGTTACGTATTTTTCCTCGATTACGTTACGTAATTCTCGTATTAAATCACAATCAACATTACTCGGTTGATTGACACGGAATAAAATTATTAAAGGAACGAACGATTGAGAGAAAGAGAGAAAACACACGGAATCTCACCCGGAGGTGTTCGCTGCACGATGAAAGTAAGTAGTTGAAGTTCAACGGCACCAGTTCGGACAGTTATAAAAATTAATAAACGACCGATAGTATGTGTGTGTCTGAAGGTGGGGCCCCCTTTAGCTTGATGAGTCGCGATGTTACCGCTCTTTCAGGATCGGATAATGCTTACGTCACCTACGCACCCGTTCTAGTTGACATAGTTCAATCAGACTGAGGCGGGTCAAATTTTACGAGCAAGTTTTATGAGAGGATCCAAAGGCGCCAGGAAGATCCGCAAGATTCACCGATCGAATTAAAAGATTTTTTTTTCGACGACTGCGCAATTTCAACACTCACCAATTGAAGTTAACAATTAATGCTGCTGAATATTTCGAAACTGCTGCGTTTCGGAATTATTCTTGCAGGACGAGATGAACCTGCTAAGTTTTTTTAGTCTTCAAAACGATAAAATTCGACACACAACGCAACGATATTTCCACTCAATAATTTAACGAAACTTACGTAGCAATTTATTTTCAGTTTTTATTACTTTCATACTTTTTCCCATAAAATTTGTCGAAAATTTTTTTTTGTTTCCCATGAAACTGGAAGAGTTACTTGTCAATTCCTTTTTGTTCCATGCCGATAATACTTGGTTAATTAGGCAGTGCGAAGAAGCTAAAATAATTCAGCTGAAGGGCGAGGTAAAGGATGAAACTGGAAGGAAAAACTTTGGAAAATGAGACGATAATTAAGAAGATAATTTATAAAAATCAAACTACGAAAAAGAGGAAGCTATAAAAATTATGCGTTAATAAACAATAGAAAAGAATTGTTTTAGGTGGAAAGTCGTAGATGATAAACTGGAAATGAAAACGAAGCTATAGCCCAAATTTGCCACAATTACACTTATTTTGTAGAAACCAAAGTAGTTTTTATGTTTTTCACGATTTTAGTTAAAGATCTCTCCGTTGGTAGGGTTAATTTTTTTCGAATAAGATGCATCTAATGCAAATCACAAATCAGAACAATTTGATTGATTAAATTGTTTTTAATAATTTTAAATTTGAATTTTGTGTTTTTGCAAAATACGCGAAATCCATCACTTAAATAAACTAACCGCAGTAGCGTATTGTAGCAGAAGCCAAAGAGGGCTTGGCTTCCGGTCCAAAGCCTTAAAAGAGCGCAAAATTTGGTATTGTTTCAGTTGTTATTTAAAAATTAAATTCCTAACTATTTATTTTCAATAAACCAAAGGATGCAAGTTTTTTTAGGCCTCGAACGTAAAATTATTTTACCACGCCACTAAACAACAATGAAGTTTTTTGGAGAGAAGTGGAGGTCCATTCAAAAAATAAACAAATAAAGAAGCAGCAAAATGAAAGGTGATTGACGAAGAAGTGCAACGATTAGAAAAAGTCAGGCAAAAAATTGAACAAAATATCAAAATCTTTTTTTGAACTTTTGAAGGAATAGGGGTAAATATAAAAAATTGAGGGCAACTAACCAATACGAGAGATAAATCAAAAGTTAAGTTTTTCGAACAATAAAGGAAGCTAAAGTAAACAAATTCTGACTAAACAATAATGTTGGAATTTTTTTGGGCTGTTTGTTATCAATTTTTTCTCGGTTATTAGCGACGACGCCATGAAAACGAAACGGAATTGCCATACCACTGCGATATTCTTGTAAAAAATAATTTCTTGGGAGCGAGTTTCATAACTCATCGCGATTGGTTCCAGTCCTTACCCCGTTTATGATTTACGTGCCATTGTTGCAAGAGTTGACTCATCTATTGACGATCTTAAAACGATTTCCAACTCCAACCCTGGACCCACTCAATCAAACTATTCCGCCATTAACAAATAAATTTCATCTTGGTGACGACCATAAATATCGGTGGTCTTTCTACAAGAAGCCATATGGTACCAGACGAGAGGATGTGGAATATCGGGTGAACACAAGATTAATGAAGCGTGATTGCAAAAAAAATCGATAACTAGAAGGAAATCTTGTGAATATGCTGTTGGAAAGTTTGGGTGTCGCTGTTTATTTAACACAATCGACAATGCTAGTTACTTGGCATTGACGGCGTTGTTTGATATAAACATTCGAGCTCGTGCTGAATATTAGCATAAACTAACGGCACGACACTATCTGATATGTCGCCGGAAGTACAGTCGACGTGCATTGTGTAAACTATAGCTTGTATAGGTACCTCTCCAGATAGTGTGCAAACATTACAATTAACAGACGAGGAATTTATTTATAACTAGAGCAAAGCAATACAATTAAAGTTATCAACAAGGATTCAAGGACTCTACCCTACAATCATTTACTTACAACTGACCGAGGATAACAGAAGTCTAAGCGAAGTATTTTTAGGAATTTTCGACGTGAGAATTTTTTTGTATATTGATTTGTAATAAATTGTTAGTGTGTTAGTAATTAAGAGTAATGGCAAAAATAAATTTGTTAACATTATTAGTTGGTGACAGGAAACTGTAAAATATTTGTTTATAAACTTTTTGACCCCTACAATTAAAAATCTTAATCTTGATGTATTGCGTCAGAGACGCGTACAATTTTAGTTTTTGCAAGGTAGCCAAACGATTTTAACGACTCGCATATGTGGAATTTTCAAAAATTTACTTATTTTACCAATTTAATCAAAACGGGTTCTCAAACTCGAAATTGACATACGTAAGTATTTATAACTAGAATAGAGCTTTTGATATGGTACAGTAAGAGATAAAGAGAGTACCCATGGAGATGTTGGTATTTACTGGCGGAAAGTGTTATCAAAATATGTTTTAAGATACGTTTTAAGCGATTCTGTGGGGATGAAAAACTATCTAGATGTTCTATGGGTTTTAATCCGTAAGTCGCACAAAAATCGTACAGTGTGTGCGGACAAAAAATACAAAATTCAAACTAATGGTGTCACGAGAATGCTACAATATTGTAGTATAAGGTGTCCGAAAATCAAAATATTCTCTGCAGACGTTAAGCTACCATTAAAACGCCGTTTTGGAGGTGATTCTAATTCGCCGCATAATTTTGTACAAAAATTTCGCTTCGGATTATTTAGTTTTGAAGATTTTATTTTTTTATTAAGACCCTATCGCAAATTTGGAAAATCCAAAACCATATCAAATAATTTTTAACATTTTCATAGAAATTAAATATTTGTATCTTTTTAAAGATACAAATATTGAAAAATTTAAAAAAATTGAATTAATTCAATTTAATATTTAAAAAAGCAACAAAATGGAAAATATGATTTGGAGGCCGACAAGAAATCATTTTTGGAACCTTCGACCTGTTGGCGTTATAACTTTTCGATTATTTGACCCTTTGGGGTGTGTCTTTCTGGTCGCCCGTGTCGACTTTTAAGGATACGTTAACACTAGAATCGTGCGTGACGATCACGGAAAACGTTGCGAATGGCGCAATTGATATAAATTAGGCATTTAAAACCGTTTCTGAATAGTCATTGGAATTAAGGCTGGGTCGGCAAGTAGGAAACATCGCGTCGTTAGCCCGATCTACGGATTTATGCTCTTATTTATGTGACAATCAATTAGAGTGAAGTTTAGATAGTAAAAACGTCGGTATACTTGAAGTCACACACATCAATGCGTTAAATACCGTCAAGACGTTGAGTTACAGCTTAATGTGAGTAATGTTACCTATTTACGGTGTTGTGCTGATAAATCACTAACATGGATTAGGTAAAGCGACTACAATCCAACAACGGGTTGTGTTCACCATCAGATATTGAAATTTTATGGTAAGCAATACGAGATACTTAGTTGCGGCCATATTTAGAATTTTGCCTTATTGAAAATTGTTAACCTCTAGGCAGTGCTGGTTGCGGATAAGAAAACTCGACGAGTCTCTTAGGTCATAAACGATATATTATTTGACGGAAAAATGCATATAATTCTGCCTTATAGGTCTCGAGAACAGTTATTTTACATATAAGGAGTTCCATTGCTCATTTAGTGTTGTGAATTTAGTTCGATATATCAAGAGAAGGCTGCTGTGGTCATTTTAACACGTTACTAGTGCATCCGGTGTTTAGGATGGAACAGACCACAAAAGCACAATTGTTCGAAACTCTAGCAACTCACGATATTTCTTTTTGACAAAAATACGACAAAACAATGACAAAGTGAAGAGTCACAGAGGTCATAAAATTAATTTCAACTCTATTCAGGTCAACTTTCTTGCAAATTTGCTGAAAAGTCGACAAACATTTTAAAGTAGTTTCACCTAACCTGCTTTCAAGTGGAATTCACCCGGCGCCTCCACCATTTGTCGTTGTTTGATTTCATTTAACAAACATCTGCCATTACATCATTGATTGAAGTTTTTGTATTTAGTAGAACGAGTGTTTATGAGGAATTTTTCGTAATAATATTTGGAAACTTTCAAATCTTTAACCCCGATCTGGGAAAATTTCTCGTCCTGATTTGCAAATTATTTCGGCCGCAACTGGGGGGGGCCAATTTTGCAGAAATTTTTAACGTTCATTATTCATTCCTCAAAAAGTCTTGACATGACGATATCTCATGAAGTTATCGCGGATGGGATCGATGTTCGGTAGTATCGGTTGCAGATCTTTCACTGCAAGAGTCACCTTCAAGGCAGATTCTTTTTACGTTCAGGGAGTATTTTTATTAATTCAAGTTAACTCGTTTCTGTACTTGCTGTGCAAAATAAAAAAATAATTGTAAGTCGAGTGTTGTCTCACTATAAGAACCAAAAATTCTCAGTCTCACACGATACATATCAATACAGTTAATACATACCAAGGGTGTGAAACAGAGGCCTACGATTTTCTAAAATAATTTTTTTAGATCAATTAATTAATTGAAAAAAATTGTTTCAGCTTTCCGCCTTCTAAGTTTAGCACAAATATTACTTTTACCCGTAGAATTTTTTTCTAATTGTAACACAAGTACAAAATCAGTTTTCTTAAATCGCTGAAAATTTGCAGATCCCTTTTGTTGATTTCAGTAATTTCGATAGCTAAACAAATTTAAATTCTTCGTTAGTTATTAACTGTTTCGTTCCAAAAACGTAACAAGGTTGGAGATATCGACGAAATAGATCTAATGAAAAGCAGTTTTCGTGTTGGTAACTTGAATTCGGTTTTCTTGCTAAAGTTTGCCGGTAAAAGGTGGAACGTCGGTGCTAATTGGAGTTCGAGCCTCGTGGGTCGCACCTGAAAAATTGTTCCTGCCGATATCTGGAGAGGGCCATAATGAATTCGAATTTAATTAGCAGTATCCTCGGATACACTGTTTGATATTGGCCTCATTAATCACAAGCTTGCATAGCAGCAGCGTTACGAGAATTATTATGATGTAATCCGTTTTAAAGGCCACCGGAACTGGGTAGAGCCTAATTGTAAGGGCTCGTCCTCCCAACGAATGTGACCCCGTTGATGATGCGCCGCTATACCTGGAACCTTTCCCGTAATTACGTCCCTCAATAAAAAAGAGAAAAAAAACACGAAAGGATCGGAAGCCGGGACCAGATAACACAATATTATATTCATAAATTTATTGAGGACAAGAGATAAATAAATACAAAAGAACACGAAAAGACGATATAAAAAAGTAATAAAAGCCAAAACTTGTCCTTGCTCCTTAAAGAAATTTGATCCTCATTCAACCAGTTTTCTTTTGTTCAGTTTTATAGGTTATTCTCAAAGAAGTTGAGCGCTCCCCTTTGTATCCGGTCCCCTTTTTACTCTCTCCCCAAGATACTTGCTCTCACACTACCAAACTTCATAATCCCGTCACTTTATTATTTGGGGCGTACACACCTAGTGTGTTAACACGTCCAGATTGTGATTTTCAAAATTTTACACTAATCGTAGAAATTATTTTGGTGACGTGTCAAACGTTTGTCCGTCCATCCTTTTTGCGGCGAAACTCACCGGAAAGTTCGCGGGGTGACAATACAATTTTCTTGTATAAATTGTTTTGTTCGGAGATTCGTTCGTAACTTCGTTACATTTAAACAAAGCTCGAGGCTAGACGTTTTCGCCGTTCCACTCCAATCTCTTTCGGTACTATCACGCCCTCTTTTCCAGGATTAATGACATTGAGACCCAAGTGGAGGAGTTTATAAATTTGGGGACAGTACAAAACAATTGACGTTGGGTTTTCGGGCAAAACGCTTTTGTAATCGGCCACGAGAGAACCGAACTTTTGTCACATGAGAACGAAATCGTTCATTTCGTCATTCAGTTGTTTGCAATACAAATTTGAGGCATGAAAGGAGTTAGCTACAGCATCTGTCGTTAATGAAAATCCCTCATGTTTGACTTTCAGGAATTGTGTCCAACAATCACCTTAGATCCGGTCCTATTCATGAAAATTGCGGACGGTTAGAACAATATCGAAATTATAATGTAGCGAATTGTGTCAACTTGCAAGTAATCGCAAGGTCTCCCCCTTCAATTATAATTTTTCATATTCCTCGTCAAAATTGCAAATAATTCAGTTCAAACTTTGCCGACTTAGAACTTTTTCTAATCTTGAGACGCCTAAATACAATTATTATAGCTCAATTGAAAACTAATTATTTAGTTGATACAAGTTGACACGATAACAAATTTATCGTTACAACCTATATACTGGATGGCCGTTTTTGGAAGATTAAGGGTGTTTTTAGCACCCCCAATGTCTTAGGAGGAAATTTAGTCGAACGTGAGTTGGGTTAATTGTTGCTGATCGAGCGATACTCTCGTAAGGGGTAACCAAATCACTCTTTGTTTATTGACACGACTTCTATTGCTGCCATACTAGCTCAACAAGTCATCGCTAATAAATTCTCGTCATAGTAAATAATAATTACGTTGGAACTTGAAGGGATCTGGGAAACTAAATTAAGAACTTTACTTCACAATTTAGAGAGTTTTTCATCAAAATTGCAATTAGTGATTTTCCTCAAATTTTTTAAGCATATTGCAAAAATTTCAAAATCGAATATTCTGTGTTAGCCCGGTAAATTATGAGACTGCCCCCTTAGTAAAGAGTTTTCTATCAACAAGTTTGATAGAATTAAGTTCCATTAAATGTTTTTTTAATTGCAAAACTGATAGATGTTAATTAATGGCGATGAATTTAGTCGTTCTGCTTCATGCAACGAATACAAAATTAACGAGGCAACTATTTAATTGTATCATTCTGGCGTTGGATTTGATTAACTTTGAGTTATTGATTGGCGAACGAGTGAAAGAAAATCGAAGAGTAGGAAGGAGTAAAGCAGGAATTTCAATAGCAAGTGAACTGCATTTACAAGAGCAATATTACCGTTACTAATGAATCAACGGCCTGTGGTCGGTTTGAGTTATTTTTTTTTCTTATCTGACTGTTAAGTCGCTGATAGAGGATTAAAGAATTAATTTCGCATTTTTATTTGTATTGCCGGACAAATTTGACGCGAATGGGGCTTTCGTCCAAACTTCTTTGTGCCGAAAATTACTTATTAAATAACACTTCGCCGAAGAAAACTTTACAAAAAACATGTTGTTTGTTAAATCACAAAAAAGTCGTTAGGAAACTAATAAAAGTAATGTTTGTATATTTCTTTAATAGTATCTTGAGGTTCAACTATTTTCTTTGTTAGAGAAAAATTGGACAAACTTTAAAATTTCTTGACAAACTCGCAGCGAAGAATTTTCACTCATCTCCGGACTATATCTAAAGTAGACCAAAGTTGCAATAAAGTTTTTGGAGTTAAAATAATTAATAATGTGACATTACCCACACTGCATAAACTTTTTATATCCTCACATCTTAGATTTATAGCCGGAAGAGACTACAATAGCAATCGTACACTGTGGGGCTCCAGGATTATTACAACCAAAGATAGAAACTTCTCTATCTGCCAGATAGTTTTTATGACTTGCTGAAATCATATCTAACAGATAGGTAATTTCGAACAAAGGTCAACGATGAAACTTCTCAATCAAATCTGGAGTCCCACAAGGCAGTGTCTTAGGGCCAATCTTGTATCTTAAATATTTGAACATCCTACAGCAGATTCTACCACAACAGGCACATTTGTTGATGATATTGTTATCTTAGCTTTCATGAAAATCAGGTAATCGCCTCAGCAAACCTGCAAGACCATCTCTTTCACATAGAAGACCAAAAGAAGCAAGATAAGGATTAACGAAAGGAAATGGCAGCATGCAGCATTTATATTAGAAAGTCCTTTAGTGCACATTGACAAAACAGAAATTCCATTATCATTCTGTGTGAAGTATTCGGAAATTTAGCCCAATATTATTATTAAATTAGAATTAAATTAGAAATTAAATTAGAAAGAGCACATAAACAAAAAATTAGAGCAAATAGACTTTAAAATGAGTTGCTTGGCAGAAAATCACAAATGGTTAATTGTAATAAGTAGCTAATACCAACCAAAATTGTTATAAAATACGATTCTAAAATTAAAATCTTTGTTAAAACATTAATTTCTGCATTACAACAAATTTTTAATTCTACAAACATGCATCATCAAAAATATCTAAAACCTAAGATATGCAAATTCCTTCAACCAACTACTTTCATTATTATTTTCTACTTTGGTCGTTAATTTCTTTCGCCCTTCGTCTGCGAATATTAAGAATTAAAACTTGGTTTCTCGAAAAAGTTTCGTAATTTCCAGCCAAGAAGACGAAGCTTGTCGAGACAGATTTTTAAAATTTCTTGTAAACTTCATTTTTCTCATTATCTTAGAACGAGTTTAACAAAAACTATAAACCCCGAACCCTTGAAGGAATTTTACGTGTTTTGACGTAAATAAAGAAGAAACAAAATTGAAAACAACAGAACACGCCGTTAAAAAGTCGGCAAACATCAAACAAGTTGTAGTGGTTTACTATCAAAAATGGCCGACACGTCGTGTATGTTTAGGTGTAAAAGGGCGACGGAATAACAACGATTCCTCTGCAGATTACAACGTTGTGTATATTCAGTGTAGCAACGCCTTTAGGCGTCGTCGTTTTTAATTCAGAACGTCGTCGCGTTTTATAGGGCGACGTCGCTAAAACGTTTACGAGACAACTTGTAAAATGGATAATAAACTTTGTGTTGTCGATTGGATTTGGTGCCAAAAATATATTTATATAGATAAAAATATGATCGATGATTAATAATGGAAGGAGAGAGAAAACGTTTGAGTTTTCACGTTATATTGTTGTCAATCCGAATGGGATTCTATTGAAAGATACCGATCGATCAAAAGTTATTAACTACGATAGATACTTAAAATTATACGACGACGTAAATAACTTTCCCACCGATATGAAGCGAAACATGTACCTGGATTTTTGTTCAAGTACACAGAAGCTTTATAATTACATTTTTCAGTAGCTGACGCGACGAGTACGCGCAATTACGATCAAAGCACAAAGTATGGGAACTATAGATACGAAATTTAGCATAGCCAAATTGAGTCATGTAACTTTTCACTGACGAGTTCCTAATTCAGAAAGAGATACGTAATTGACAATTTTTGTTTATTCATAGAAGCGAAATTGGTTTTTGTAGGATTGCAAACTTAGTTTTGGGACCTTTTAGACTTTGTAAACTAAAATATTAATTTTTTTTTGAGAATTTTTCAATTAATAGTAGGAACAGTAACAACTTATATCTTGTGTATTGACTAGAATTCAGGAAAAAAATTAAGTTTCTCGGTGTACGAACCATCAAAAATATTTGTTGCAGCGCTTTACTACCTGAAAATATAAGTGGCGTGTAAATGCGTACTTAAACGTATTTTGCTGCATTTTTTACCCGTCAGTCGTAAAAGCACTAATTAGTATTACTGCATATTTTCATAAAACGAGGTGCCTCCTCTGCATTGCATATTACAAGTTAACTCGTAGCTTTGCTATGAACTTAACCGCGGCCGGGTAATGACCGTTGACAGATTAATCCTTCTATTTTGCGGCAGGTCATCGTATTTTGGCAACTGGTCATTTAATGCACGAGTTTCGACTAAATTTGAGTGTGACTGCGATCACCGTCCTAATTCGCGTCAGATTTTACAAAAAAATAATTTTCGCACAAAATTATTAAAACTAATCAAAAATTCACTAACAAACAGTTTGATTCAGTTTAATTTACGTAATGGATTAAAATACTGAAAACATCACTGTAGTCCAGTTCAATGATCTTGTCCGGTCGCTACAGTCATCGAGGTCTTCCTCTCTCTTCTATATACACACAGAATCTTCTCACCGAAAACTGCGTCACAATCAGTTGTCATTTCGATTAAACACCATCGGATTGGTGGTCGTTTAATAACTCGTCGTAATTTTGAAACACGACGACACTTTACGAGAAGCTCTTCCCGGTAATAAACGGCGAACATTGACCAGATGCGATCTGGTGAATGAAATTTACTATTATGACGGTACGAGATGATTTACGCAAATTCCGGACGCAATAGTGTTCGTATTCACAATCACGTTTCTACGTTTCAATAAATAATTGAGTGGAGGAATTAATTATTTAGGTTTTTGACCTTTTTGGCAATTTAGTTTATCCAAGTCCACCGTGTAACTAGCCAAGGAAGGATATCTCGCTACTGATTTGATTACCCGCAATTTATTTATCTGTGACTGTAATATTGGAGTTGATTTATCAGTTGGAATAAACAAAAGGTGAAGGTATTGAACGCAAATGAGGAAATGGCGGCGGTCACAACTGTTACCACGTTACAAGAACATTAATCCTGGTTGGGATCAATTCGAGTCAGTGCCGTCTCTAAAAATTTGGTTGTCCTGCAATCGATTTTCGCATATTTATGTACTCTTATTTGATTTGATGAATTCAAATATTGACAGCAACATGTACTAAAATTTTCTTGAAAATATTTTTTTTTTGTTAGTAATTCTCTTTAAAGTTTCCATTTACCAAATTTATACAATAATCGTGGTAAAATAACGTAACAGATTTTAATTAAATTCAAAACGTCGCGACGTCCGCTATAAGTTCTTCCTTCCAAAACAGCGGCGTCGAAAGCGAATTTTACTTATCAGTTGTCGTGACGAATTAACTCATTATCACCGTCTTTTGCTGATATTTCGGTGGCAAAAAATTACAGTAAGTAAAACTCGTGTAAAACTTGACCGAATTAAGAAGTAGGTACCTACCCTCCTCGTGTTGATTCAATTTTTATATTTCTATTTAGTTGTTTGTCACATTTTTTAACATTACGAAAAAATTCTGAGATTCTTAGAGGTAAATAAAACAGTAGATATACTACTATGCCGCAACAGAGTATAAACACAGCAAGATTATAACAAAGAATATAAAAAAAGAATAAAAAATATATATATCTTCAAGTTAGAACGATTGTTTAGTTGTGAACAAATATAATTTTTCTTAAATTAATTTTAAATGAAAAAATTGAATCTGTATCAATTACATCAGGGAGATCATCCACTTTATTAAACAAATGACAAGCTCTATGAATTACTGAGTTCTCGACTAGAGAGTGTCTTATAATAGATAATTTAAATTGCAAACCAGGACGAAGATTACGTCCTGAAACACGAAATTGAATCTCAGCCAACAGGGATGAAGAGTCAATGTATGAGTGGAGAAGCTTGTACAAAAAACGAGCATCTGTATACTGTCAAAAAGAACTGAGAGAACAAATCTTCAGAGACATACATATTGAGGAATAATCATGTTCAAGTCTCGACATAGGGTTGCCCATTTTAAAAGATGCTAAACGCAAAAATGTATGTTGCACTGATTCAACTCTCGAAGAGTCACATAATCGATTGGGATTCCAAATTACTGAGCCATAATTCAAGTGCGATCTAACCAAACTATAATATAAAGTTACAAGAGTATTGATATTCTTAAACTCTTTTGATTTTCTATAAATGAAGTACAAATTTTTTGTCGCTCTATTTACGATTGAGTCAATGTGAAAGGAAAATGACAGAGTTTAATCAAAATAAATACCTATATGTTTAACAACATGTACTCTATTAAGCATCTGGCCATTTAGAGAGTAATCATTTGGAATACAGGTTGTTTTATAAAAAAGTAATTGACATACATTTATTTATCCATACTAAATTACAAGCCATTTTTTCTACACCAAAGAGAGACACTGTCAAGATCATTCTGCAACTTTATACGACCTGAATCAGATTCAACTTGAGAGAAAACTTTGATATCATCAGCATATAATAAAATCTTGGAGTCTGTTACAAATTTTACATTGTCATTCATAAAAATAATGAAAAATAAGGGACCAGTATGGGTTCTTTGTCCGACTCCAAAAGTTGCAACAAACTCCAAGGAAACAAAATTTTTTATCTTAACGGAATACTCTCTAGCTACAACAGATGACTCAATCCACCCGAGCAAGGAACCACAAATTCCACATGAATACAATTTCTTGAGCAGCAAATCATGACTAATACAATCAAAAGCTGCCGTTAAATCTGTGTAAATAGACTCTACTTGTTTGTTGGACAATAAATTGTCTAAAATGTACTGATTGTACACTACAAGATTGGAAATGGTAGATCTCCGAGGCACAAAGCCATGTTGCTCGTCCACCACAAAACCAAGAAGAAAAGATGATAACTGCTTTTCAATCATTTGATCAAAAATTTTTGCGAAAATCGATAATTTAGCAATCGGTCGGTAATTTTTCGCATCATCTCGTTTTCCTTTTTTAAACACCGGTGTAATATACGATTTCTTCCAGATATCTGGAAGTTTTCCTTCAGATAATGAATTATTAAATAGTAGTGTCAAAATTGGAGTAAAAAATTCAACCAAGTTTTTGATAAAGCGAGCAGGTATACCGTCCGGACAAGCAGATAGCTTGTCCGAGAGAGCCAGAAGGGCAGCTTTGACATCTTCGAGCGAGACAGTGAGACTAGAAATAGAGAATGATGGAGAAATATGGCTACAATCAAAGTTAATTGTATTCACATTGTAAACAGAACTAAAGTGCTGAGCAAAAAGATCAACAATGGAATGACCATTATCAGCGTTTAAATTATTAAGATATACAGAATTGGGTATAGACGTTCCTGATTTTTTTTTCAAGTATCTCCAAAATTCACTTGAGCATAAGATAATACCATTTTCTATTTTCTCTATATACATTTTGTGCAGCTTTCTTTCAAGTAACTTAGACATTGTTCTACATAATTTAAACTTAGAATAATAATACTCAAAACCTGTCAACTTCCACATAAAATGATAATATTTCTTATCCTTAGTCAGCGTTAACAATTCAGCATTGTACCAAAGTGGTATACTTGATGAGCGCACAGTCTTGATTGGTATTTCTGAAACTATCACTTCATATATTTTTTCATAGAAAATAGACAATTTATCATCTATTGAACAATCAGCAAGGTCCAAAAAAGACCAACCAAGACCATTATACTTATTCAATATAGAATCATAATTAGCCCCTGAGAAATTGAAAGTTTGATAATTAAAATTGAGATTAGATAACACTATGATTTTTATTTCAATATGAAGAGCTGGATGGTACACATCTAGGTCCACAAAACAATCAGCAGCTGCATCACAGAAAGCTTGATGGGACGAGACAAACATCAGATCCAAGAGAGAGCCTCTGCTGTTGTAATGAGAGTTGAGTTGCTTCATACTCAGGCTGTTAACATCATTACATAACAACTCGGCAATTATGCAAATAGCAGATGATGGATTTCTACCAGAGGTCATTTGTATGTCATCCTCGTAGTGCCAGTGGAATCCAGGTAGATTGAAATCACCAAGAAGTATCAATTCATTGTCATCCGCAGCCGAATAACGAGAGACCAAGTCACTCAAAAGATTCTCCACTCCCGTAGAAAACAGCTCAGTACTCAGTGAAGAGATAGGTGGAGCATAAACCAGGCACAAAACCAGCTTTTCCATATTCTCAAGGTTCAGCTCCAGAGCCAAGCATTCAATGGAGGCAGCATTAGAGAGAGTTATCTTGTAAATGAAGCTGGATTTAACATAGATGAGCAGTCCTCCACCACGAGACCTTTGAGTAGATAAAAAATCTCTATCAAGACGCACCAAGCTGTACCCAGGAATATCAAGCTCAGATGATCAAACTGAAGAGTCAAGCCAGGATTCACAGAGGCAAATAGCATCAAAATCTATAGCTGAGGCGGCAATTGAAGCCTTAAATGAAGCAATCTTATTTTTTATACTTCTAACATTCTGAAAGTAGACAGAAAAAGATCCTTTGATGCGAGTGATTAGTTTTTTGGTACTTGGGCAGTTTTTGCAGATTTGGAGTTTTGTTTCTTAACAAGAGATGGAACACCGCCAACATATTTGATAGTAAAATTGGATTGGCCGTTATTTTCAAGCTGCTTCAATTTATGTAAAACGGTATTAAATTGTTGACGTTGTAGTGGAGTATTATCCAGACTAACCTTGACATCACTAAGCGCTAATTTGCTTTTATTGTGAGTCATCCAGAGAGCATCAAAGGAAGAATTCAGCTCAACTTTCAACGGTCGACAAGTTCCTTCTATCAAGTTTTTTCCATGACGAAAATGCTTTATCTTTTCAGAATCCACAGGAGTATCTGTCACTAACGATTTAATATACTGCAAATCAGCTTGATCATTAGATTCAGGAACATTGAACAAAATTACATTTCTCTCCTTCATACGTCTCTGATGTATTTCAGCCAAAATTTTATCAGAAATACTTGCCTCAATCATTTCAATTTTTGACTCCACCTGATCAACTCTGAGTAAAGCCTCGTCAATTTTATGATCTTGTGCAGCATTTATCGTCAATTGTCTCACTTTCCCCAGACAGTTTACCAAAAACGTTCACGTTGATATTTCTCGAGTGTCACTCGAACGCGTGACGTCACTATCCCTTCTGGGGATATCACTTTGCCCTATGAGTAAATTTCTGAACGCGCTCCTGGAGGGCTAAAACGATTTAGAGCTCAGTATTGATCATTAAGGGGGAAAACTGAGAAACTGTTGAGGTAATTACGATGTCGCGATATCACTTCGTTAACTAATAATTGGCGCGGCGAACACCTGTAGATATTATTTATTTTAATTGGGTTTTAACCCAAGAAAAAGTTTTAAAGTTGAAAATAATTTTCCTTCGAAGAACCTCAAATTTTCTCTAAATTAACGACGGTAAGACGAACCATCCTAGAACATGACTGATGAATCAGGCATACACTGGTAATTAGAGATGGGTGTGTCGACGATTATGTGGGTGATTTACCGGGCGACCGGTTCAGTTTACCGACCGAGCAGAAACAATGAACGGTCGCCGCCGTTGCAACCGCCGCCTCCTTCCTATCCACCGCGGTTCACCGGAAATTCGAAACTGCGGGCGCGCCATCACAACAGAATTCACAAATCTGCAAGCGAACTCACCCATCGAACCCGACCATCAGTCAAGACGTTCTGCATGGATTCGATGAACTAATTAAATTCGACCCTAAAGGGAATACTCGCTCCTTCTCGCGTCCATCAATTGTTTCATTCTCCTCTCTCTAGTCCGTCGATTGTTTTAACCGTTATGCACGATCGAAATTTACGATGAAACGTAAATCCCTGCGGGGTTTAACCGGTGCATATAGGAATCCGCGAACGCAGAAAGCTCTGGATGCACAACATACAAGGACTGCACCAGGATTTGTGAACGGTTGTGAGGAATTACGAGATTTGCCGTTGTTTTGAGTTGTGCCGTCGCGATTTATGTCGTTGATAGTTTGTTAGTTTGAATCTAGACGGCTTTGGATGGTACGACTGGGAAGGTCCTAGATGCATACTAAAACCGGCACGTCTCCCACAGGATTCTACCTCTAATGGCTCACCTAGCTGTTGGCGTAGTTTAATGTAAAGCCCGCCGGTGTAAATTGCGCTTTATTCGCGACAACACCCCCGGCGGTTACTGGTGATCCGTAATTGTTTTATTAAACAAAGTTTTAGACGGTGCATGCTGAACGAGGGATTTTTCAGCAGTAAAACTAAATTCTGCAAGGAACTCGTGTCATAAAGGGAGTTATGTCCTATTTTACTGTTTAAATAATTTGGAGATAAAGCATCTAGTACCGAAAGTCTATATCTATAAAAATATATTTTTGAGTGCGATCTGGTGATAAAACTATACTGGGTGACAAAAAAATTTTTTTTACGAAAGCCAAGTTCCATAAAAAAATCACACTAAAACTCACACATATTCACCAGATCCGGTTCCATCAGACATTCAAAAATATCAAATTATGTGCTTGTTTCAAAAACCGTTGTGTTGTGAGGCAAAATTGTTCAAACTTGGGTAGTGGCCGCCATTTGAGGCAAAAATGTGAAACTGTTCGAGTTCGATTTTTGGTTCGTGTTATTTGTGGTTCGTCTCGATGCTTCAACATTGTTATTATGTAGTTTGCATGTCGTGAGTGAGAGCTGAGGCCGTCCCTGGTCCGCGGATGCGGTAGCCGATCCAGTAAACACTTCTCCTGAGGTCAGTGGCGACCGGCCATCGGCGGGTTCACCTGGCGGTCGCAGCTGGAGATTGCATTAATAACGGCACACCACCACGTTCACTTCCAGATCCAGATCGCCCTGACTGACATTTATCTTAACATTCAAGATACACATCCAATTGATTATGCGAACGTAGTCGTCGTTTTACAAGCCGTTCAACTCCCAACGACCAACAAGATTATGCTAACAGAACCAGCCACAATCGATAATCGACTTATTCCCATCCGGTTCCGGTCAAGACGATTCCAACCAATAATTTTCACCCCACCGGCGAATTTTCGAAAAGTTCGAACCCGTTTCGAAAATTCTTCCTTTCGCTACTGGTATGTCTCTACTTATGCTTCGTTGAGTCATTTACTGGAGTTTCAACTTTTGAAATCTATATCGAATAGTTGGAGTGTTTGCTTCGAGATCTTATGTTTCGTTGAGTAATTCACTGGAGTTTCAACAAAATTGATGAAGCAAATTTTCGTGTATATCGAATAGCTGGTGTGTTTGCTTGGAGATGGCGGGGGTTTCGGGTTACGCCACTGGCGTGTCGTTGTGGAATTTTGGCAAAGCTCGTCTCGTATGAGATGCATTCATCCATCGGGTCGACCCCTGCTGCACAAATAAAAGCCTACAAAACCGTACACATGCATACAATGAAGGTGAGAAGACCAGGTAGACAGATTTTTAAATAATAAGTTTGTCGACCTTTTTCCCATACAAAAGGGGTTTCGAAAATTACACGGGCAGCTTTTCCGAGAAACGACACCTTTTCAGCCCAACATTGGCCAACTGTCGAATTGTTAGTAACCAACCAGAAGGTACGAAATTTACCGATAAAAGTGGCCAAAACACGAAAGAGAAGGCCCAGCTGCTGGCACAACATGTGATCCGAATCAGCGCCATCGACAGCTGATACTTGGACCATTCTCAAAAATTTAGAAACGCCAAATACAAGTTTTTTTTAATTTGTTTTTATTACCTGTATTCGTCACTTTAACACTAAAGTGTTGTTGTCCAATTTCGAAATTACTGTTCCTATCGAAATTGCTGTTTTAACATATGGACGACACACAGTTTGTTGGTATTTTTGCAAATTTAACAATAAAATTAAATTGTGAAATCGTTCGTGTCTACTTAAAGGTCGTAAATTTCGCAGAATACTGAAAGTTGAATATTAATTGTTATTGTTGACTAATAAGCAAACGAATTTGTATCTGTCTACTTAACAAGCTTTAGGTAAAGTTTTTTTTCAATTCATTATTCATCATGAACAGAAACGGCTTTTTGTTGACACTTTTACGTTGATATTTACATTTTTGCCTTCTTACTTTTCGTTCGTGCATCGATTCAGCCTTTCAATCAATCACACTTTCTTCGCAAACCACCAGCATCACCTGTAGTGGAAAGTTGGTTGACCCCTACTTATTAATTTTGTTTAGTTTTTACTATTCTCAATTTGGTTTCTCTTGTGTCATTTTTAGACACTTATGGGACTTATTTAATTAATTTTTATACCAAATCCAGAGTAATTTCTTTAAATCACAAATAAGGCACTAAATACGGAGATTGACCGAAAAATTTGCTGCCTTGTTTAGTAATGAAAGTAGTGAGGCACTGGGCCCAATTCTTTTTGCCAAATTAGGTAAATTGCCGTTAGAATCTTCACAGCGTTACCTGTTAATATTTTAATATTCAAACTAGTGACTCTTCTCAAGACATAATAAATGTTACAAACAACATTGACGCATCAAGTAAAAAATGTGAAAAAATCACAAAATTATAGATCAACTTTCATGTTGTTTACGTAATAAAATTCAAAAATTTCACGTAAAATGTTGATCCAAATAATTAAAAAAAATCTCAATGAATTCCTCATTTGTTGAGACACTCGAGTTTTAATTTTCATCCCTTGAAGAACACCAAGTTCCAGTCAGAAATTTCTCTGTAATTTGCCAATTCCGTCAGTTATTTGAGTTTTTTGTCGACGTTTCGGCGAAAAATTGTTTTCCGCGTCAATTAAAGTTGTTCGAAATACCGGAGTGAAGAAACCCAGAAGAAATGCCGAGAGAATCAACTAGTTGAAGTCGCTAATTTTTTCAATTATTAATCGAGCTTCCAACAAGAAAATCCGTAACCGGCTAAGTGATCTAGTCCATGTAATAAATTTTTACAAGTTGCACCTGCGTGGTTCTTCGTCTTTTCTGCCACGTCGTTGGCAATCATAAGTTTCCCGTTACTTTAATTACGTGCAATTGTCGTCTCGCGTTATCAATGGTACGGCATCGACAACTTAAGCCGTCGCCGCCCCCGTTATCGATTCAGTTTTAACAAAGTCGGGGAGTTATTGTCTATATAATAATAATGATAAACAAGGGAATATCGGAGGGAATCACCATTGTATGCTGCAGTGAATGCTTGTCCTGTTCAATGTACAGGACGTTTACACGCCTCTTGAACAACAACAAAAGGGCGCGATGCCGCGCCGCTTTTTCACTTATTAGAACCTGATCATGAATTTAATTACGTGAAATCGTCGGATGTGAGCGATTTTCTTGCAGTTTTCATTCGAAGTTTGTTCCGCCAAATACCCGAGCTCCTCATTTTTATTTCGACACTTGTGACACATTTGCAAGCATATCCGATTGTTTTCGAGCTACCACAGTTTCATTCAACCTCCTACGTCTTTAACTGGTCCAACTTTTATTTACTATCTCTATATTACGGTGGTCCTTATTCACGGCGCACTATAAGAGTATAGAGAAACAAAAAACAATTTTGAAAGTTTGCCCAGAAATAATTTCCATCAAAGAAAATTATTTTTGAAATTATGGGACCGGAAGATGAACTCAATTTTTTTATTTTAAACAGAGCACCTCAATTTTTTAATTTTTGGAATGCCCATTGAATTCTAATAAGGATCTGTGAATACAATTATGCCTCCATATTGGACCATTTTTGAGAAATTATTTTCTATTATTAACAAGAAATTTTTTCACTTCCCATAATCGTGCCTTGACACTGTATTTTTGTTGCTTTATGTATCTCCTGCAATATTCTTGTATTTTGATGCTATGTTGCAAGTTTCTTCACCCACCTTTGCATTTGTTCAAAATGTCTTCAACACTGCAAGTCTAGGAAAACAAAGTATAGCATAAGTAGAATTTTGTATGGCAGAAACAGAATTCCTGCCCTCCGACATGGTTTCAAAACGTGATCGTTGAATTTTTTCCGAAATATTTTTTTAACAAATCAAAATAATAATTATTTAAGAAAAAGAATCCAAAACGATCTTGGCTCTTTCTAACTAAGAATTTAAATGAACGCTTTAAAAACAAATCTTAACACTGCAATAAAGTTGAACGTGATTTTCTAAAAGAACTATCGGGGTGAGATTTATAAAAGAAAATGTTTTGTAATAAAAAAAGTGTTCTATTATCGAAAATAGAATTTCATTGCAATTAAAAAATCTAAGCATAACACAGTTAGAACTAACAAAACCTAAGGGAATATCCCATCAAACAAATAAGCCACAGGCCTTTAAACATGGTTTAATTAACTATCCTAGAAGGACTAATTAGTTAAAGGTATGCTCTTTAACAGAAGACAAGCAAACAACATTGTTAAAAGAAAGATATTGAATAAGTGATTAACATAAATCATAAAAGCAATAATTAGTAATTACTTCATCTAAACAACCATTTACACTGAAATTTTGTTTAAACCACAAAGGTAACTTTTAAAACTAAGTGAAAACAGAATGTAAGCAAATTCACTAGTTAAAAAGAAGTCCGAATAGAGTAGACTGCTAGAACCATTGACAATCTGCCTTTTAAAACAAATTTTACCCATCTTGCAAATAGTTTGGCCAATACAAAACCAATTATGGGACTATTTCAACAGACAGCGTAAGTGTAATAGCAAAATAATTGATGCAGAAGAACAAAATTGTTCCTTGAAGAATGCTTAACTCCATAACTCAGAAATTCCACCTAATCTCTTGCGTTTCCTGCAAAGATTGAATTAGATTTTGCGAAGCTATTAGTGCAAGAGTGTATAACAAACGCCAGACGCATATAAATAATAAATGTAGTGTAGTGGATACGCCAAATTTCTTCGCAATTCAAGTGTTTCTAGTCTGGAAGGAGATTTGTAGGATGTGGACATCAACTGGAGACTGGAGGACATGATGTGGATGACAGAAATTTAACACTAAATTCATGATTCTGCACTAAAATGCTCTGAAAGTGATGATATTAGTAAACTTATTGTGGTAGAACCAAATGTCTTATTTGAACACGTACAACAGTTGAATTAATGATTAAATAAACTAATTGAGAAAGAGAGAAAAGTGAGGTTATCTGTCAAAGTTTGATATGTATATGGTGTTGCCTATATAGCAGGGGTAAATTGAATTTTATAAACAATTTTAGAAATTCTTAATGTTTATTCCCAAAGTATAGAAATTGCATAAATCCATAGAAAAAAATTGCAAAATTTATTAGTGTAATTATTTGTCATACCTCTCAAACTTCTTGAATAATTGTATTTTTTGCAGTTCGATGTTCTATCATTGAAAAACTTTCGCCAGTATTTCGGAACAACTTGCAGAATTGAGTTTCAAATTTAATTCTGAATGTATGTGCAAAGTTTCATGTGAACTGGTCCGAACAACACATGTAGCAGGCTTTAGATATGATCTCACAGATATTCGAGATTCTTAATATTCATCTTAATAATATAAATCTCAGAACAAATAAGAATTTTTACTAATGTTGGCAGACGTTGTAATTTGTGGCGAATCAAAAACTACTGTTACTGAAACTGTACAAGGATGCTATCCAAGTGTCGATGTTTAAAAACGAAACTGTTATCGTCTCGTTCGTTTGTAAAAAGTTTTTATTAATAATTCGCGCGAAAGTCCGCCACTAGTCGCGTTCTCTGCTCAAAAACGTTTGTACATCGTGTCTGTTGGGTCATTGTCGTCTCCGAATTTGAGTGATTGGCTGTCTTCTGTGAAAACGTTGACTTACAATAATGCGATTTAAATTATACGCGGCGTTCAGTCAGATTATTATTATTATGTTCATCGATCAGAATCAAAGAGCTCCTGAAAAATGCCTGATCGCATCTCGTATGATAATTGTATATTTTATGCGGTGACCTCTTTCAAATCGCGACGTTCCGATCTTGACTTCGGTACTCTTCCAGTCTCCGCCAACCAAAAAGTAACGTTTCGAACCAAAACTTGCCAGCTTCCGGCCATTTCCACAAATTAAACAGTTTTTAAGCGGTTATTCAAATAAGTTTGCCTCAGGGCTTAACATACGATAAGAGTAACAAAAAATCAACTTCGATTCGTTTCGGCGTGATTTGATTGAAAACAATTGAGAAACCCCAAAGTTTTAATTTTCTTTGAAGTAACTTGTATCGAAATTAAAAAATCTACTGACTAGTTGGTGAAATTGGTGTGCAGCATTTTTAGGAGTTCCTTCGCCGACTCGCATTTGGAAATGGAGAGTTCAAATGACTGTCTTGTGAGTGAAGCTTTTCAAAATCCAAGCTCAACTTGGTGTTATTTCCGGCAAGACCGAAATGACGGGAGGTTGAAAAATCGTGCGATATTCAAAGAATTTTTTTTTTAAAGATTCGATCTCATCGAGTTATATTATTTGCGTCCCCTTTTCCGTTTCTGCTGTAGCGCAAGGTAATCCCGAATTTCGAATGAGAATGACATACGGCCGCCAATAAGCTTCAATTACGAAATCGGGCTTCGAGCTGCGACACATCCATAAATTCACCTTTAGAGTGGAGTTAGCTACAATGTATTTTCGTCATACTCGCCCGTGATTGGACTCTATTCCGTCTTCTTATTGCCGTTTTATTCGTGATAAAGTAAATATGGCCCTAATTTCGTTGCGAAACGCGTTGTAAAGTCGCCTTTACGCTCATGATCGTACCTTACTGAACGAATCGTAAAATCAATTACGCGCCGTAAAATACGTCACGGTCTTCTCCCAACCGAATACCAAATGATAGATGGTACCATTTCTTGTTTTTCTTAATACATATTTAAGTTATTGACCGGCCGTAGTGGTCCAAGTTGGCCATTATTGACGAACGGTCCATTATTAGACGATGAAATTGCTTCCTAGTCGACATAATTACACTGTCAACGTTGCGGATACTTAATAACGTTGCCCATAATCACTGGTAATTATATAAAGCGAACGAAATGGATGGGTGTGGAGTGCCGCTCGACTCGCTAACGCCACAATAGGCACAACAAACTTACTAATGCACCGGATCACCACAATTATTCAAATTAATAAACAACACTCTGGCCGGATAATATCATAATTAAACGTGACGGATTCCTGAAAGGGACGTGATCAGGTGGCGGGAAACCGCGAAGCCACCTCCACCCCCGCGATCTGTATTTGGTAACCTAAAATCCGGTAATCGCCTTATAATCAAGATGAGTCCGATCTACATAATGCGGACCTGGTTATGGTCGAAGTAAATTTTGCCTTTAGAATTATTTGAAAGGACGTCCCCGAGAGACTGCGACGATCACCACGTAATATCGAAGCTTTATTGCGGCTAATTAAATATGATAATCGAGGCTGCTGGACGGAATTAAGTCGTACTCGGTCACCAATTTTACGGGGACAATCGACAAATTGAAAAAAAGGCAAAAATACGAGTCTCCTGACAATCTTTATCCAAAAAATGGATGAACTATGTACAGTACAAACAGAAGCTAGGCACGTTTAAACCGAAAACACTCTACAGGGTGGTTCTAGTTTATTATAAAAATATTGAAAAACGACGTTAAACTCGCAAATCCCGGATGTATTTCGATCCTTATCCAATTAGCTGATAGGGCAGGTGTAAAATATTCTCGCTAATTCCCTATAAAAATCTCATAAAATTACCCCTAAAAAAAATTGAACGAACCGGAAACAACGTAGTAAATGATGCATAAATATAAATATCCCCACACACGGTCGAACCCATTACCCATCGCATCGTTACCCCGACCGGAGAACAACCGGAAAACATTTCACCACCACCACCGACGCGTTTTTTAATTTGATCCCCATTTTTCCATCGATACCTAAATACGCATATACACACATACATAAAAAGCAAAGTTTACAACGTTTCTTTCCGTCCCTTGACAATGAACAACATTCAATGTTAATCAAAACTCGTTTCCGATACATTAGCAATCCACTTTTCGAGGGACCCTTCCGCCATCGTCTCCGATCCCACAACCCTTTCCACGTACCGATGCTTATTCAATTTTAGCTGAATTCCATTAAGGGGATATTAGGGTCAGTGAGGATGCGAGTGGATGTCTGAAATACACACATCGGACCACTTGGTTGGTGGTATGATCAGACGATGTTAGTGACGCCCGGATGGACTGCAACACGCAATGCGTGACTGTTTTGCGGCGTCACTACCATCAATTCGAAATGTTGAAGGCAATCTTTTCGACTGATGTTGCAAATTTCGTTCGTAACGATGTGATTTTGCTCATATTTGTCTTTGTTGACTTTTTACGTGAGTAATTAAGGGTAATTTCGAATGTTCTGTAAATTCTGAAATGTTTAATTTGCTAAACTAACTGGACTTGTTTTATGATGAATGTTGGTTCCTTCTTGTAACGTAGGTAACGTTTATATTGTTGAGGAATTTCATTATTCAAACAATAATGGACTGTGCAAACATAACAACTAATTTTCGGCTCGTATTGTTCAAGTTGCCTGTTTAGCGTTTAGTTATGCACATTTAATTCCCTCCTTTATGAATTAACGCGCGTACAATGGTCATATGTTTGTGTCATCGATTTGGCTGTTTCATAAATTGTCCAAACATTAAGTTGATCAAGAGCAATTATTATTGAAAACTTGATTTATCGTAACTATGCTTGTGAGAAGATTAATGACGTTCTTCTTCTCAGAATATTGTTCAAAAAAAAAATTAACTGCATAACAATAATTCGATTATTTATGCTAGCTAAAAGCATCGCTTTTTGAGGCTCGCGAAGTTTTATTACATACGATTATTTTATGCAGTTCTTAACTAAAACGCGGAATCAATATATAGGATCTGACTCTAGGTATAGAATTCTGGGAGGACGGAAATTCTACATCATTGTCCATTCGCATGACAGTAAAATTTATAGAATGTACACATACAGACGAATAAGTACATCAAGAATATTTATTTAAAAAAATATGGATTTAAAATAAAAGACATAACGTACAAAAATAATTTTAAACACTGTAAAACATTAATTATAAATGAAATAAAAAATATTTTATAAATAACTATATTTAACATAAACAAAAAAATCTAAACGATCTCATCGCGTTTCTGCTATCCTAATGCTCGGAAAGAAATTCGATTTTGCCAAACAAAATTTTCGTGATGAGCTCGAAAACGAAACTGGTACCAGGAACATATGAAGGCGAAGAGAACTATTGTTTTTCCTTCGAAGAGATTCAGTATTATTAACAAGTTTCCTGAGAGTAAATTAACTTCAAATCAATCGTACTGCCTCAGTTAGTCCTTGTGAAGTATCTAAATAAACTTAGTTGAAGGTATTCTGGTTAGACCTTCTTATTATTTCGAAAGAAAACAAAACCACATAACCTAGAAAAAATCTGAAATGTCAAAATTTCCTTCCAAATCGACATGTCACTCAAAGTCTTTACCACAATATTGAACATTTTTCTGCATTTGATAATCTACAACAGTCTGGACCATTACAACTCAATTTCTTAGTTGTTCGAGTTAAAGTTTGACAGTAATAAACAAACTTCAAAATTTTGACGTTTATTAGAGCTAGAGTTACCAACATATAATTATAGTCAATAGTACCAATACAAACTTTATTGTATTTAAAATACACAAAATCTAAACGACCGCATCGCGTTTCTGCTATCCTAATGCTCGGATAGAAATTTGGTTTTGCCAGATAAAATTTTCGTGATGAGGTCGAAACGAAACTGGGACCAGGAACATATGAAAGCGAAGAGAACTTTTGTTTTTCCTTCGAAGAGATTCAGTATTAACAACTTTCCTTAAGGTAAATTAACTTCCAATGTCACCAAAACAATTCCTCTTGTTCTCTACGTTTAAATTCACTCTCTTTAACTGAGTTGCTTTTATTGATAATAAATAAATTTTCCTCCCTTTTCATGTTTTGCGTTTGGACCACTATTAATATGAAAACTGAAATTTCCTAAATGAAATCAATGGTACTACCTCAGTTAGTCCTTGTGAAGTATCTAAAATAATTTAGTTAAAGGTATTCTGGTTAGACCTTCTTATTATTTCGAAAGAAAACAAAACCACATAACCTAGAAAAAATCTGAGATGTCAAAATTTCCTTCCAAATCGACATGTCACTCAAAGTCTTTACCACAATATTGAACACTCTTCTGCATTTCATAATCTACAACAATCTGGATCATTATAACTCAAATTGTTAGTTGTTCGAGTTAAAATTTGACAGTAATAAACAAACTTCAAAATTTTGACGTTTATTACAGGTAGAGTTACCAACATAGAATTGTAGTCAATAGTACCAACACAAACTTTATTGTATTTAAAATAGACAAAATCTAAACGATCTCATCGCGTTTCTGCTATCCTAATGCTCGGATAGAAATTCGGTTTTGCCAGATAAAATTTTCGCGATGAGCTCGAAACGAAACTGGTACCAGGAACATATGAAAGCGAAGAGAACTTTTGTTTTTCCTTCGAAGAGATTCAGTATTAACAATTTTCCTTAAGGTAAATTAACTTCTTATGTCACCAAGACAATTCCTCTTGTTCTCTACGTCTAAATTCACTCTCTTTAACTGAGTTGCTTCTATTGATAATAAGTTAATATTCCTTCCTTCTCATGTTTTGCGTTTGGAACACTGTTATTATGAAAACTGAAATTTCTTAAATGATAACAATCGTACTGTCACAATTAGTTCCTATGAAGTATCTAAAATAATTTAGTTAAAGATATTCTGGTTAGATCTTCTTATTAATTCGAAAATAAACAAAACCACATAACCTAAAAAAAATCTGAAAAGTCAAAATTTCCTCCCAAATCGACATGTCACTCAAAGTCTTTACTACAATATTGAACACTCTTCTGCATTTGATAATCTACAACAGTCTGGACCATTACAACTCAATTTGTTAGTTGTTGGAGTTAAAATTTGACAGTAATAAACAAACTTCAAAATTTTGACGTTTATTAGAGCTAGAGCTACCAACATAGAATTATGGTCAACAGTACCAACACAAACTTTAATGTATTTAAAATAGATAAAATCTAAACGATCTCATCGCGTTTCTGCTATCCTAATGCTCGGATAGAAATTCGGTTTTGCCAGATAAAATTTTCGTGATGAGCTCGAAACGAAACTGGTACCAGGAACATATGAAAGCGAAGAGAACTTTTGTTTTTCCTTCGAAGAGATTCAGTATTAACAACTTTCCTTAAGGTAAATTAACTTCTAATGTCACCAAGACAATTCCTCTTGTTCTCTACGTCTAAATTCACTCTCTTTAACTGAGTTGCTTCTTTTGATAATAAGTTAATTTTCCTTCCTTGTCATGTTTTGCGTTTGGAACACTATCATTATGAAAACTGGAATTTCTTAAGTGAAATCAATCGTACTGCCTCAGTTAGTTCTTGTGAAGTAACTAAATTAACTTAGATGAAGGTATTCTGGTTAGATCTTGTTAATTTGAATATAAACAAAGTCACATAACCTAGAAAAAATCTGAGAGGTCAAAATTTCCTTGTAAATCGACATGCCACTTAAAGTATTTACCACAATATTAAACATTCTTCTGCATTTGATAATCTACAACAGTCTGGACCATTACAACTCAATTTGTTAGTTGTTCGAGTTAAAATTTGACAATAATAAAGAAACTTCAAAATTTTGACGTTTCTTAGAGCTAGAGTTACCAACATAGAATTACAGTCAATAGTACCAACACAAACTTTGCTTTTAAAATAGACCAAATCTAAACGATCTCATCGCGTTTCTGCTATCCTAATGCTCGGAGAGAAATTCGGTTTTGCCAGATAAAATTTTCGTGATGAGCTCGAAACGAAACTGGTACCAGGAACATATGAAAGCGAAGAGAACTTTTGTTTTTCCTTCGAAGAGATTCAGTATTAACAATTTTCCTTAAGGTAAATTAACTTCTTATGTCACCAAGACAATTCCTCTTGTTCTCTACGTCTAAATTCACTCTCTTTAACTGAGTTGCTTCTATTGATAATAAGTTAATTTTCCTTCCTTCTCATGTTTTGCGTTTGGAACACTATTATTATGAAAACTGAAATTTCTTAAATGATAACAATCGTACTGCCTCAGTTAGTTCTTGTGAAGTATCTAAAATAATTTAGTTAAAGGTATTCTGGTTAGATCTTCTTATTAATTCGAAAATAAACAAAACCACATAACCTAAAAAAAATCTGAAAAGTCAAAATTTCCTCCCAAATCGACATGTCACTCAAAGTCTTTACTACAATATTGAACATTTTTCTGCATTTGATAATCTACAACAGTCTGGACCATTACAACTCAATTTGTTAGTTGTTCGAGTTAAAATTTGACAGTAATAAACAAACTTCAAAATTTTGACGTTTATTAGAGCTAGAGCTACCAACATAGAATTATGGTCAACAGTACCAACACAAACTTTAATGTATTTAAAATAGATAAAATCTAAACGATCTCATCGCGTTTCTGCTATCCTAATGCTCGGAGAGAAATTCGGTTTTGCCAGATAAAATTTTCGTGATGAGCTCGAAACGAAACTGGTACCAGGAACATATAAAAGCGAAGAGAACTTTTGTTTTTCCTTCGAAGAGATTCAGTATTAACAATTTTCCTTAAGGTAAATTAACTTCTAATATCACCAAGACAATTGCTCTTGTTCTCTACGTCTAAATTCACTCTCTTTAACTGAGTTGCTTCTTTTGATAATAAGTTAATTTTCCTTCCTTCTCATGTTTTGCGTTTGGAACACTATTATTATAAAAACAGAAATTTCTTAAATTAAATCGATCGTACAGCTTCAGTTAGTTCTTGTGAAGTATCTAAATTAACTTAGTTGAAGGTATTCTGGTTAGATCTTCTTATTAATTCGAAAATAAACAAAACCACATAACCTAAAAAAAATCTGAAAAGTCAAAATTTCCTCCCAAATCGACATGTCACTCAAAGTCTTTACTACAATATTGAACATTTTTCTGCATTTGATAATCTACAACAGTCTGGACCATTACAACTCAATTTGTTAGTTGTTCGAGTTAAAATTTGACAGAAATAAACAAACTTCAAAATTTTGACGTTTATTAGAGCTAGAGCTACCAACATAGAATTATGGTCAACAGTACCAACACAAACTTTAATGTATTTAAAATAGATAAAATCTAAACGATCTCATCACGTTTCTGCTATCCTAATGCTCGGAGAGAAATTCGGTTTTGCCAGATAAAATTTTCGTGATGAGCTCGAAACGAAACTGGTACCAGGAACATATGAAAGCGAAGAGAACTTTTGTTTTTCCTTCGAAGAGATTCAGTAATATTAACAACTTTCCTTAAGGTAAATTAACTTCTAATGTCACCAAGACAATTGCTCTTGTTCTCTACGTCTAAATTCACTCTCTTTAACTGAGTTGCTTCTTTTGATAATAAGTTAATTTTCCTTCCTTGTCATGTTTTGCGTTTGGAACACTATCATTATGAAAACTGGAATTTCTTAAGTGAAATCAATCGTACTGCCTCAGTTAGTTCTTGTGAAGTAACTAAATTAACTTAGATGAAGGTATTCTGGTTAGATCTTGTTAATTTGAATATAAACAAAGTCACATAACCTAGAAAAAATCTGAGAGGTCAAAATTTCCTTGCAAATCGACATGCCACTTAAAGTATTTACCACAATATTAAACATTCTTCTGCATTTGATAATCTACAACAGTCTGGACCATTACAACTCAATTTGTTAGTTGTTCGAGTTAAAATTTGACAATAATAAAGAAACTTCAAAATTTTGACGTTTCTTAGAGCTAGAGTTACCAACATAGAATTACAGTCAATAGTACCAACACAAACTTTGCTTTTAAAATAGACCAAATCTAAACGATCTCATCGCGTTTCTGCTATCCTAATGCTCGGAGAGAAATTCGGTTTTGCCAGATAAAATTTTCGTGATGAGCTCGAAACGAAACTGGTACCAGGAACATATGAAAGCGAAGAGAACTTTTGTTTTTCCTTCGAAGAGATTCAGTAATATTAACAACTTTCCTTAAGGTAAATTAACTTCTAATGTCACCAAGACAATTCCTCTTGTCCTCTACCTTTAAATTCACTCTCTTTAACTGAGTTGCTTCTATTGATAATAAGTTAATATTCCTTCCTTCTCATGTTTTGCGTTTGGAATACTATTATTATGAAAACTGAAATTTCTTAAATGATAACAATCGTACTGCCTCAGTTAGTTCTTGTGAAGTATCTAAAATAATTTAGTTAAAGGTATTCTGGTTAGATCTTCTTATTAATTTGAAAATAAACAAAACCACATAACCTAAAAAAAATCTGAAAAGTCAAAATTTCCTCCCAAATCGACATGTCACTCAAAGTCTTTACTACAATATTGAACATTTTTCTGCATTTGATAATCTACAACAGTCTGGACCATTACAACTCAATTTGTTAGTTGTTCGAGTTAAAATTTGACAGAAATAAACAAACTTCAAAATTTTGACGTTTATTAGAGCTAGAGCTACCAACATAGAATTATGGTCAACAGTACCAACACAAACTTTAATGTATTTAAAATAGATAAAATCTAAACGATCTCATCGCGTTTCTGCTATCCTAATGCTCGAAGAGAAATTCGGTTTTGCCAGATAAAATTTTCGTGATGAGCTCGAAACGAAACTGGTACCAGGAACATATGAAAGCGAAGAGAACTTTTGTTTTTTCTTCGAAGAGATTCAGTATTAACAATTTTCCTTAAGGTAAATTAACTTCTTATGTCACCAAGACAATTCCTCTTGTTCTCTACGTCTAAATTCACTCTCTTTAACTGAGTTGCTTCTATTGATAATAAGTTAATTTTCCTTCCTTCTCATGTTTTGCGTTTGGAACACTATTATTATGAAAACTGAAATTTCTTAAATGATAACAATCGTACTGCCTCAGTTAGTTCTTGTGAAGTATCTAAAATAATTTAGTTAAAGGTATTCTGGTTAGATCTTCTTATTAATTCGAAAATAAACAAAACCACATAACCTAAAAAAAATCTGAAAAGTCAAAATTTCCTCCCAAATCGACATGTCACTCAAAGTCTTTACTACAATATTGAACATTTTTCTGCATTTGATAATCTACAACAGTCTGGACCATTACAACTCAATTTGTTAGTTGTTCGAGTTAAAATTTGACAGTAATAAACAAACTTCAAAATTTTGACGTTTATTACAGGTAGAGTTACCAACATAGAATTGTAGTCAATAGTACCAACACAAACTTTATTGTATTTAAAATAGACAAAATCTAAACGATCTCATCGCGTTTCTGCTATCCTAATGCTCGAAGAGAAATTCGGTTTTGCCAGATAAAATTTTCGTGATGAGCTCGAAACGAAACTGGTACCAGGAACATATGAAAGCGAAGAGAACTTTTGTTTTTTCTTCGAAGAGATTCAGTATTAACAATTTTCCTTAAGGTAAATTAACTTCTAATGTCACCAAGACAATTGCTCTTGTTCTCTACGTCTAAATTCACTCTCTTTAACTGAGTTGCTTCTTTTGATAATAAGTTAATTTTCCTTCCTTCTCATGTTTTGCGTTTGGAACACTATCATTATGAAAACTGGAATTTCTTAAGTGAAATCAATCGTACTGCCTCAGTTAGTTCTTGTGAAGTAACTAAATTAACTTAGATGAAGGTATTCTGGTTAGATCTTGTTAATTTGAATATAAACAAAATCACATAACCTAGAAAAAATCTGAGAGGTAAAAATTTCCTTGTAAATCGACATGCCACTTAAAGTATTTACCACAATATTAAACATTCTTCTGCATTTGATAATCTACAACAGTCTGGACCATTACAACTCAATTTGTTAGTTGTTCGAGTTAAAATTTGACAATAATAAACAAACTTCAAAATTTTGACGTTTATTGTAGCTTGTTACCAACATAGAATTATAGTCAATAGTACCAACACAAACTTTATTGTATTTAAAATAGACAAAATCTAAACGATCTCATCGCGTTTCTGCTATCCTAATGCTCGGAGAGAAATTCGGTTTTGCCAGATAAAATTTTCGCGATGAGCTCGAAACGAAACTGGTACCAGGAACATATGAAAGCGAAGAGAACTTTTGTTTTTCCTTCGAAGAGATTCAGTATTAACAATTTTCCTTAAGGTAAATTAACTTCTTATGTCACCAAGACAATTCCTCTTGTTCTCTACGTTTAAATTCACTCTCTTTAACTGAGTTGCTTCTATTGATAATAAGTTAATATTCCTTCCTTCTCATGTTTTGCGTTTGGAACTCTTATTATAAAAACTGAAATTTCTTAAATGATAACAATCGTACTGCCTCAATTAGTTCTTGTGAAGTATCTAAAATAATTTAGTTAAAGGTATTCTGGTTAGATCTTATTAATTAGAAAATAAACAAAACCACATAACCTAAGAAAAATCTGAAAAGTCAAAATTTCCTCCCAAATCGACATGCCACTTAACGTCTTTACCACAATATTGAACACTCTTCTGCATTTGATAATTTACAACAATCTGGGTCATTACAACTCAATTTGTTAGTTGTTCGAGTTAAAATTTGACAGTAATAAACAAACTTCAAAATTTTGACGTTTATTACAGGTAGAGTTACCAACATAGAATTGTAGTCAATAGTACCAACACAAACTTTATTGTATTTAAAATAGACAAAATCTAAACGATCTCATCGCGTTTCTGCTATCCTAATGCTCGAAGAGAAATTCGGTTTTGCCAGATAAAATTTTCGTGATGAGCTCGAAACGAAACTGGTACCAGGAACATATGAAAGCGAAGAGAACTTTTGTTTTTTCTTCGAAGAGATTCAGTATTAACAATTTTCCTTAAGGTAAATTAACTTCTAATGTCACCAAGACAATTCCTCTTGTCCTCTACGTTTAAATTCACTCTCTTTAACTGAGTTGCTTCTATTGATAATAAGTTAATATTCCTTCCTTCTCATGTTTTGCGTTTGGAATACTATTATTATGAAAACTGAAATTTCTTAAATGATAACAATCGTACTGCCTCAGTTAGTTCTTGTGAAGTATCTAAAATAATTTAGTTAAAGGTATTCTGGTTAGATCTTCTTATTAATTCGAAAATAAACAAAACCACATAACCTAAAAAAAATCTGAAAAGTCAAAATTTCCTCCCAAATCGACATGTCACTCAAAGTCTTTACTACAATATTGAACATTTTTCTGCATTTGATAATCTACAACAGTCTGGACCATTACAACTCAATTTGTTAGTTGTTCGAGTTAAAATTTGACAGTAATAAACAAACTTCAAAATTTTGACGTTTATTAGAGCTAGAGTTACCAACATAGAATTATAATCAACGGTACCAACACAAACTTTAGTGTATTTTAAATAGACAAAATCTAAACGATCTCATCGCGTTTCTGCTATCCTAATGCTCGAAGAGAAATTCGGTTTTGCCAGATAAAATTTTCGTGATGAGCTCGAAACGAAACTGGTACCAGGAACATATGAAAGCGAAGAGAACTTTTGTTTTTTCTTCGAAGAGATTCAGTATTAACAATTTTCCTTAAGGTAAATTAACTTCTAATGTCAGCAAGACAATTGCTCTTGTTCTTTACGTCTAAATTCACTCTCTTTAACTGAGTTGCTTCTTTTGATAATAAGTTAATTTTCCTTCCTTCTCATGTTTTGCGTTTGGAACACTATCATTATGAAAACTGGAATTTCTTAAGTGAAATCAATCGTACTGCCTCAGTTAGTTCTTGTGAAGTAACTAAATTAACTTAGATGAAGGTATTCTGGTTAGATCTTGTTAATTTGAATATAAACAAAATCACATAACCTAGAAAAAATCTGAGAGGTAAAAATTTCCTTGTAAATCGACATGCCACTTAAAGTATTTACCACAATATTAAACATTCTTCTGCATTTGATAATCTACAACAGTCTGGACCATTACAACTCAATTTGTTAGTTGTTCGAGTTAAAATTTGACAATAATAAACAAACTTCAAAATTTTGACGTTTATTGTAGCTTGTTACCAACATAGAATTATAGTCAATAGTACCAACACAAACTTTATTGTATTTAAAATAGACAAAATCTAAACGATCTCATCGCGTTTCTGCTATCCTAATGCTCGGAGAGAAATTCGGTTTTGCCAGATAAAATTTTCGCGATGAGCTCGAAACGAAACTGGTACCAGGAACATATGAAAGCGAAGAGAACTTTTGTTTTTCCTTCGAAGAGATTCAGTATTAACAATTTTCCTTAAGGTAAATTAACTTCTTATGTCACCAAGACAATTCCTCTTGTTCTCTACGTTTAAATTCACTCTCTTTAACTGAGTTGCTTCTATTGATAATAAGTTAATATTCCTTCCTTCTCATGTTTTGCGTTTGGAACTCTTATTATAAAAACTGAAATTTCTTAAATGATAACAATCGTACTGCCTCAATTAGTTCTTGTGAAGTATCTAAAATAATTTAGTTAAAGGTATTCTGGTTAGATCTTATTAATTAGAAAATAAACAAAACCACATAACCTAAGAAAAATCTGAAAAGTCAAAATTTCCTCCCAAATCGACATGCCACTTAACGTCTTTACCACAATATTGAACACTCTTCTGCATTTGATAATTTACAACAATCTGGGTCATTACAACTCAATTTGTTAGTTGTTCGAGTTAAAATTTGACAGTAATAAACAAACTTCAAAATTTTGACGTTTATTAGAGCTAGAGTTACCAACATAGAATTGTAGTCAACAGTACCAACACAAACTTTAGTGTATTTTAAATAGAGAAGATCTAAACGATCTCATCGCGTTTCTGCTATCCTAATGCTCGCAAATAAATTGTGATTTGCCAGACAAAATTTCTGAGAAGCGCTCGAAACGAAACCGGTACCAGAAGAGAATTTATTGTTTATCTTTCGTAGAGATTAAATATTAATAACTTTCGTAAGAGTAAATTAACTTCAAATGTCTCCAAGACAATCCCTCTTTAATATCACTCCCTTTAACTGAGTTTATTAAAAAAAAAACTTAAAAAAAATAATTAATTGATAACACATCTGGACGTGCTTTTGGATGTTCATAATAGGTTTCACGTGTAAACATTCAGCAGTTTTTTTATGGAATATGCCACAAAAGCAGCATTTTTTCACCAATAGTAAGGCTCGCTTCGCTCGGCTAATTATGAAGCATATTTTTATTATTATAAAGATGCAAAAAACTTACTGTTAGCTGCGTTGATAAACGCAAACGATTAGGGGTAGGTCAAAAACTTACCTGAAAAAAACACAAAATTAAAAATCGTGTAAATGAAAACAACCCTGCTAATTTATATTGACAATTTTTTTTATTAAATAACAAATTTTGGTGACGCAATCAAGATCACATCTTCTTTTGCAAAACTATAAAAATAAAGTTGTTTTTGGACCGGCAAGAAAACAGACAACCCTAAGTGAAGCTTCTTGTATTTTTTCAAATTTTTGTCTATTCTGAAATAAATGTTCGGCACTTAATTCCTGAAATGCCGCACTTTGTTGCTTTCTCAAGCAATTCGAAGTTATAACTGAATTCTACGCTTTCCGTATCTCGGATTCACCCGGCGCCTCCACCATTTGTTAATTTCAAGTAATTCTCGCTAACTCACCCGTCACGAATTAATTTTTACAACGACATGGTGTTCAGTTATTTAAATAAATAATTTTTTAAGAAGACAACTTGAAAATTGACGCAAAAAATTCGAATTTAAAGCAAAAATAATTGAAAAGATGCTGAAAATCAACGAAAAATTACTTGACTCGGTTTTCACCACTTCCACACATGCTAAATTCAGTCACAATTTTCCAGAAAAACTATTGTTGCGTCCTCTTAAACCAACATTGCACAATTGAAAAAAATAACTGTGAATATTCAATTTTATCAAAATTTTATTACAACAAAAAATTACACTACCAACTTAAATTAACTAAATTTTTATCGATTAATCACCTGATTAAGTTATATTGAAAAAAATCAAGAACCAACAAGAAAAATGCGTAATATCGTTGAATACTGTACAGATATTTATTTGTTTTTCTTATGTTGGATGCCATTTAGAAGTTATCCCGGTACTTATTGAAAACCTTTACTTTTCAGGAAGAAAATTGCTTGTGATGGGCATTAAGATGTTATATTTCGGGATAAAAACATTACACGAGTTATTACTGTTGGCAACCATTAATACTAAGAGCATTTGGAGGGCGAGAGGGGTTGAGAAGCGTTAATGCTGGAAGAAAAATAAAAATTAGCCATTAGCGGACAACTTGGTGAAACGTTGAAGAGACCACCCATTATATCGCCCAATGAAAATAAATGGTTATGTCCCTGTTGATGAGAAGTAGATCGATTATACCCTGTTATGGTGGATGAACCTGCCGAACTTCGTTATTCCCCGCATTTTCATATCACTCCAACTTTCATCCTCACGCCCCAACCAAATTTATCGCCTTAATAACAACAAATGGCTGCGATGGTGATGGCTTTGGCGGCGTTGTTGTTTTCTGCCGTACGACCCATTTACTAAATGCACTACTCACTTTTCTCTTTTGACGTTATTTTTCTACGTCTCTATTAATTTCACAGTCAGTCGACGTTTAAAAATGCCGATTGACATTGCGTCGTAGAAAAGTCTTAGTCTTTTCTTACCGTCACCGCCGCCGTCGCCATTAATTCAATAACGACGACGGCAGCGGCGACGTCTTCTTTGTAGAAAGTTAGATTTTCCACTCGTGCACCGCGACACGATGGTGATGTTTGTGAATGACGGCGGCGATGGTGCGAAGAAGACGGAAATGGGGTGAGGAAAAAAAAACGAAGCGAAGAGAGCAGCGACGTTCCGGCGAGAAATTAGATTGGAACAGGTGGGAAACGGCAACATCCGTCGACGCGATTCCTATAAATAGTAAAAGCCCTAAACTCCATTTGGTAGTTCTGAAAGGTGCATCCGATTTAATACGGCCATTTTGAATTTGATGCAATTTTAGGTGTCGTCGGTGCGTTTTTAAGACGCCACCGTAAGTGCACTCTTCGATATGCAACTTGAGTTTCTGGAACCGGATTAACTTAGAAAGGCATGCAGCACAACGTCCTCAATACATTTTTACCTTACCAATCGAAATCTACCAACAATCACCATAACCAATGATAGTCGTCATTAACTTTTTTTAAATATAAAGAATAGTTGAAAATGTCAAAAAAGGGACGATATATGATCATAATGGCAGTAATCCCCTACCACCAAGACATAATTTAGAAAAAACTTTAGAGCTTTAAAAAATAATTTTATCCTTGCTAGAGATACGCTTTGAGGGTGACTCCCACAGTTGAAGGGTCTTAATCGAAAATTATATTTGTTAATTTTAATTAAAATTTGCATAAACTCAGCAAAATTTCGCTGTTATTCACCAGATTTAATTCCGTTAGACTTTTCAAAGTTAAAAGTGACCTTAGAAAGCAACGCTTTTCGCCAACTTAATACGTTAGAGACCAAGATAGAAAATTTGATCGAACCGAAAACAAAACTTTGTGAAGAGATTTATGACAGTGCTAAGTTTAATAAAAAAAAAATAAATAAATTAATTCTGTGGTAAGTAGCGACGTTTTTGATCTACCGACGATGGTGGATCATCATGCAAAATAGACTGAACATTGAAAGTAAATTACTTTTGATTTCCAATGCATTAACTTGCAATGTTCTTTGTTAGAAAGCTTAATATGGCATTGCGCCCGTCTCATTTTATCCAGGCGGTTACTCTGGAATTGAGCTATAATACTCGGGTGCATTCAGGAAGAAGAATATTTATTCTCAAAGTTAGTCGCGATCCGAAGGTGGAACAGCAAGGATTTCTATATTTGTTCGGTCCGGTTAACATAAGCCGAGATCCTGTTTCAGACTTCATGCAGCAACTTTATTATTTTTAATCTATAACGAAGAAAAAAATTATTTATGTCAAAAACTTTCGAATCTACCAAAATTGATTGGTTTCAGACAAAGTTTCGCAACGCAAGAGTTACTTACCACCAATTTAGGAGGCGACAATAGGGTTTAATTTCGATGTGGCGAAGATTCCACAATCGCAATTTTGGGTTCGCTATTTTTGTGTAGCATCAAATAAATAAATAATAAAATGGGAATAGAATTGAAGTCAGTAATGCGTTTATGGCCCGGGTCCTCTGTATGGGTAGAAAACAATTTCGATACCTGAGCCGATCGTTTATCGTGTTACGAAGACGACGCTCAACTAAAACTTCGTTTCGACGACATGAGAATAAATCTAATTTCTTTGATGCAATACATTTCTGAACGGTAGGACGTTCTTCTCTTTTGACGTATACAGTATCAAAAGACAATTCGCGAGAATTTGCTACGTTTGATTGAGCTGGCGGCAAAAAGATATAATGTCATCATCAGATGGAGACGACATCAAAGCAACGTCCGTTCTGCCACCCTAATTTTTCTTTAATTCGACTCCAAGATAGCGTTAACGTTACAGTCCGGTTCGTTTCAAAACAAAAAAAGAGAAAGAAAACCCTCTAGAGTCAATGCGGCTTGATTTCCGCCAGTTGGACCGAAAATGAATTTTTAACGAAACTGAGTGAAAATGTTAAAAGGATTTTTTACTGGTAAGTGGTTGTAGTTTTGTTTGAGGTTGAAAGAGAGACGCAATTTATTTTCGGGGTGAAAACAAGAATTTTTCTGCGTTATCCGCGATCCTACCAGAAAGTATACGCTCAATTGTCGTTCAGCTTTTCACCGTTTATCTTCTTGAAATTGTAGGTAATTTCATGGGGGTTGCCATTCAACGAGCTGTTTGTAAACACAAAGCAGAGATAGAAATCTAGTTATCTGAAGGGTATCCAAGGTATAACATGGTCAGCGTTCTGTCTTCTCGTTCTTTAACACAACGAAAGCTCGGCTCGCGGCCCACACTAGAAAACACCCAATCACGGACAAACTCAATCATTATTAAGTAGTTACGAGCAGCAACGTTCCTAATAATTTTATGTGCCTTCCTTCCGTGATGGCGATTATCTCAATTCAATTTGAAATCGTGGCGGTAGTTCTGGTTTATAACTCTTTACGACTAAAATAAAAATAAAAAATATTTTTTTTTATCAGACAACGTGGGGTATGTGAGAGGAAAAGATTCTGTCAAAGAAGTGGAGAGTGTTGAATGAAATTTTTTTTGAAAAGATCTCGATTAATTCTTCTATAAATGGTCATCGTTGACGTATCTAAGTTTCGAGGGCATATTCATGTTCAGCGAGTAAAAGTGTATCGATGAAGTCATACGAGGGTCATAGATCGCCTTTCTAGATTTTTTACGATTTTTGACGTATTTTAGACATTTTTAACGCTGCAAATCGACGGTATTCTGAAGATCACTGCGGTGTCTGGACCAAAAATTTTCTTTTAAAATTGATCCTTATGGTACTCCCAATTCTCTATCAGATAACGTAGGGCATGTGAGAGGAAGAAATTCTGTCAAAGAGGTAGAAGGTATCGAATGGAAAACAATTCAAAAATCTCGAATAATTTTTTCATAAAATGACCATCGTTGGTCGCATCAAAGTTTTGAGGGCATATTCGTGTTTAGCGAGTAAAAATGTATCGATGAAGTTATACGAGGGTCATAAATAATCTTTTTGTAATTTTTACGATTTTTGACATATTTTAGGCAACTTTTAATGCTGCAAATCGACGGTTTTCTGAAGATTACTCCGGTGTCCGGACCGGAAATATTCTTTTGAAAACTGATCCTTATAGAATTTTCAATTCTCTATCAGACAACGTAGGACATGTGAAAGAAAAAAATTCTGTCAAAGAGGTAGATGGTGTCGAATGGAAAGAAATTCAAAAATTTCGATTAATTCTTCGATAAAATGACTATCGTTGGTCGTATCAAAGTATTGAGGGCATATTCGTGTTTAGCGAGTAAAAATGTATCGATGAAGTCATACGAGGGTTATAGATCGCCTTTTTGAATTTTTTACAATTTTTGACGAATTTTAGGCAACTTTTAATGCTGCAAATCGACGGTTTTCTGAAGATCACTCCGGTGTCCGGACCAGAAATACTCTTTTGAAAACTGACCCTAGTAGAACTCGCAATTCTCTATCAGACAACGTGGGGCATGTGACAGGAAAAAATTCTGTAAAAGAGGTAGATGGTGTTGAATGGAAAGAAATTAAAAAATTTCGATTAATTCTTCAATAAAATGACCATCGTCAGTAGTATAGAAGTTTCGAGGACATATTTGTGTTTAGCGAGTAAAAATATTTCGATGAAGTCATGCAAGGGTCATAGATCGCTTTTTGGAATTTTTACGATTTTTGACGTATTTTAGGCAACTTTTAACGCTTGAAATCGACGGTTTTCTGATGATCACTCCGGTGTCCGGACCAGAAATACTCTTTTGAAAACTGATCCTTATAGTACTCGCAATTCTCTATCAGACAACGTGGGCATGTAAAAGAAAAACATTTTTTCAAAGAGGTAGACGGTGTCGAATAAATTTTTTTCCAAGTCTTCGAATAATTCTTCGATAAAAACAGCATCGCTGGTCCTATCAAGATTTCGAAATTATATTCGTGTTCAGCAAGTTAAGGTCTATTGATCAACTCATAGGAGGATTACAGATGGTCCTTTTAGAATTTTCTTCAATTTTTGACGTATTTTAGTCAACTTTTAACGCTACAAATCGACGGTCTTCTGAAGATTATTCCGGTGTCCAGACCGGAAATGTTCCTTTGAAAACTGATTCTTATGGAATTCGCAATTCTCTATCAGACAACGTAGGACATGTGAAAGAAAAAAATTCTGTCAAAGAGGTAGATGGTGTCGAATGGAAAAAAATTCAAAAATTTAGATTAATTCTTCGATAAAATGACTATCGTTGGTCGTATCAAAGTATTGAGTGCATATTCGTGTTTAGCGAGTAAAAATGTATCGATGAAGTCATGCGAGGGTTATAGATCGCCTTTTTGAATTTTTTACGATTTTTGACGAATTTTAGACAACTTTTAATGCTGCAAATCGACGGTTTTCTGAAGATCACTCCGGTGTGCGGACCGGAAATATTCTTTTGAAAACTGATCCTTGTAGAACTTGCAATTCTCTATTAGACAACGTGGGGCATGTGACAGGAAAAAATTCTGTCAAATGGGTAGATGGTGTCGAATGGAAAAAGAATCAAAAATTTAGATTAATTCTTCTATAAAATAACCATCGTTGGTCGTATCAAAGTATTGAGGGCATATTCGTGTTTAGCGAGTAAAAATGTATCGATGAAGTCATACGAGGGTCATAAATCATCTTTTTGGAATTTTTTACGATTTTTGACGAATTTTAGGCAACTTTTAATGCTGCAAATCGACGGTTTTCTGAAGATCACTCCAGTGTCCGGACCGGAAATATTCTTTTGAAAACTGATCCTTGTAAAACTCGCAATTTTCTATCAGACCACGTGGGGCATGTGACAGGAAAAAATTCTGTCATAGAGGCAGATGGTGTCGAATGAAAAAAAACTTCAAATTTTCGAGTAATTCTTTGATAAAAAGAGCATCGTTCGTCCTATCAAGATTTCGAGAATATATTCGTGTTCAGTAAGTCAGGATCAATTGATCAACTCATAGAAGGATTCAGATCATCCTTTTGGAATTTTCTTCGATTTTTTCCAAGAATTTCAACCACCTTAAAAAACAGTTTGTAAATTTAACACTTTAACGGCAACAACCGTTAAGAACCCGCCTCAATTCATTCTACGCTATTGTTTCCCGGGAATTTCCCGATCGCTCAATTCAATCGGATGGTCGTCCGGCATGTCCTTGCGATAGCGTCGCTTTCACGTCGAAACACTCCAACCGAGGGCCATCATAGCGGTGTCGTCGCACAACGGTCTCCATTGTTGCTTGAAAATGGCTAACGACAGGACCTGATTGGGGTGGAAAAATAGCCGGCTTTATTCCGCAGCACAAACTCTCTCTCCCGCTGTGCAATCCACAATAAAACTCGTGCATATTTTCCAGATTTTCCGGTATGTCGACATCAAAGCATCCTCCTGTCAAATGTGCACTGACTGTACACAGACGACGGCACACACACACATATACACAGGTACTGGATATGTGCCTTTACCCGGCATCAGGACACATGACCGGCGTCGCCTGGAAATGCATTTGTTGGGCTATATTGCTTTGTGTGTTCAATGCGGCGTCTAAATACTGTTGTGAACGGAAACGTTGCGGAAACACAACGGGAAGAAAACGGGACTTTAGGTCAGTTACTTTGCGTTATAACACGGCGAGAGTTTTCTTCGCATATCGTTGTTACAGCAAACGTGATGGCTAAAAGTTTCAACATTTTTAATTAGCAAGTTTCAATTTTTTTGTTCGAAATAATTTATCAAATAGATTTTAATATTGCGCTCTCTTTGAAGTTGACGTAATTAAAGTGAATTTATTTCGGCCGTAGATAATATGCCACTAATTATTAATATTAATTGGATACCATCCGATATGCTACCGAAAACAATTAATTGGATTAAATTAAATTTTGTCAACATTCTGCACTAAGTTGCAAATCACATAAAAGTTACATAATATTTATAGTCAATTTGGAAGAAAATTGCTTCAATTCTTTAGAACTGTTAAAAAGTTTTAAATGGTCTAGCACATTACAACAGGAAACCGTAACATTATTATTGCTATTGATATTCGTCGGTATAAATGTAGCAAATTACGCGGCACTAGGAATAAACCAGAACCAAGCGACTTATCTCGCACCGCGTGCTAGTAGGTACATCATTTTGGTGCATGAAAGTTATTCACCCGGCGCCTCCGCCAAATAATTCCAATTGCAGCGTTGAGCTGAAAACATTCAAAAATTGCAATAATTCCAAATAAATTATTAACACAAACAACAAATTTACAACTTTACCTATAACCCTACAAACCGGTAGTTTTGTTCAACTTTTTCGTTTTTTTTTACCAAAATTTTGGTTCGACAGCGATACGTGTGTCATGCCGGAGGCGTTAGATGGAGCCGGTTTCCGGCAATCGACGAATCTCTTCCGCTGACAAACAAGCAGTTAATCAGATACACACAAAGCAGTAGAAGTGTGAGGGTGTGACGGGTCCTGTTCACCTTTAATTAAGCTCGCAAACTGACAGGATAAAGAGAGTCTAATTTGCATTCGTCCGTCGGATCTGGCGTCCCGACGGCGACAAAATAGAGAATAGTTCGTCTCTATTGGGCCTTTAACTAATTAAATTCGTCCAAATAGATTTCGGCCACCCTCTCACCCTCCCTCACTGATTGCCAGCGTTTCGCCAACACAAAAACAATTTCGACGCCTTAATTAGCCCCGATCGACGCCGGTTATTAGCAACAGGCGAGAGTGGGTTAGCGGGGAAGTTTCTCTTCGTCATTTATTTGAGGCTTGCAGTTTCGGTCTATTATTGAAGTAATTTTCAATTCGAGTCAATAACCCTAAAGACGTTTTGTTTTGAATTTTCTCAAACTTTTAGGTTCATCGGGGTTTCGGTGTTCTTATTAGTTTGTTTAATTGATTGAGAATTTCGCTGACGCAGAAATTGGCATATTTGATCGAGACTGGGGTTGCGGTCCGACCGCAATTAGGTTGATTGTCTCGCTAATAAAGGGCATCCACGTGAGCCCGACTCGTCGGTATCTATCATAATTTATGTTATCATCCCCGATCGACATTGTTAGACTATATGAATAATGATTAATTCAAGAGGCGGATGCCTCACCGCCGCCGCCATCAATTAAAATTGATAATGGATCCGAAGAACGTTCATAGGACCCTCAATTAAGAATGTATCTCTCTCCGTGTATAGTTTCGCAAAATTAATTACCGCTCATCTTGTGAAGAGTTCGCCAATGTAATTAGCTCGAATGTTGCATTATAGAGAAGTTGGTCTTATCGTTGCGGCAGTGTCGCGTTACCAATTTAACATCGCCACCACCCCCCATCTTTGATTTATATTTGTTTGACGGTTTCAACGGAATAGTTTAGAGATCCATCAGGAGCTTCACCGCCACCTGTTTAGTTGAACTTTCGAGCAACTCTCTGTTATCCATCAAACGTCCAGAAATTGAGTAGGAAAAAGTCACAGGAAAACCAACAATAGCCCCACGTATTTTGGCGATATTTTTAATGATTTAAAATTAAAACCAACAATCAGTTCATTTACAAAACAAATACCGGCTCGAATTAAATTCCACGTATACGCCAACAAAGAATAATTAAAAACTAGAATAAACCAAAGAGTTTCCCGAATTTAAATATTAAAACCAGTTTCATGGTAAATTAATTTATTCTCCCCTTGCGTTCTACGAAAAGGCAACCGCGTGCCATGTTAACTCTTGAATTTCACCGTTTCGCGTCTCAGATTTGTCTTATTGTGGCGAGGGGTGGCGACCCGTTGACCCGCTACAATATTTCAATTAATTTTTGCGGCGAACCATCGTCTTATCCACGATTTGAGCAGTAAAAATTTAAATTTGCCAGCGACATCTTGCAACGAAATTGCGACCGCCATATAAATCAGGGAAATTTATCAAATCTGGGAGTCAAACCGAGGTAGCCAGAAAACAAACCTAATTTCTCCAAGATGAATTAAATTTATAGCCGCAACATGGAGTCGTAAAAAACTAACAAAGAAAATCCAGAAAAATAAGAACGCCATCTATCAAACGTTCAGTAGAGCGGTTTCGTTGGATTCGTTTCTTGAATATTTTGATTTGATACGTTTTAAGTCGCTTCCACCTTGATCGCAATAATACAGAAAGTTTGTCGTAGCGGCTGGATTACTTGACACCGGGAAGAATTGCTGGTAAATAATTTAACGATTCGATACTGAGTGTTTGGTTGCACACAGTGACTTTTCACCTCGTAAACAAATTAAATTGTTTATCCTAGCGGCATTATCATTCGACTTTTGACGTGCGATTAGGGAATGCAATCCCGGGATTCCGTTTAAAAATATCCCGAAAATATATGAGAACTGATTTCTAAATTGTTTGCTCTGTTATGATAGTTGCTGGCAGTCAGACCGCATCTTCTAGGGCCTGTAGTCTGATTGTTGTGTCAAATGAGTCAGAGAGTGTACTTATTAAATTAAATTCAATGATGGCCGATAATAGCAAGTTTAATTATTTATTTATTTTATCCAAAAGTTCACAAGTATAATACAGACTAGCTATCAAAATACATGTAACCTTACAGAGGTATAGCGATACCTGTTTGTAGGCTTGGGAACTTACAAAAATAGACTAAAATACTAAGAAAGATAAATAAAAATATTCACACATATAATAACATCTTAGTTGAAACTTCCAAACATCCTTTATAAAACAGAGTTTTTGAAGAATAAAATTTGCAAGTCTATAACAAAAAAAAAATCATTTTTTTACAAATATATAACGATAACCAGTGATAACAGTGGTGCGCTGCTGTGCGGTTCGCTTTGTGTAGTTCCACTTACTTTTGGCTGTCAATTGATAAATATTTACGTTTTTCTGATCATTGCTCAATCTTAATAGTGATAGCTTATTGTCTTATTACTGTCATCTAATACGTTTAAAGCACCTATAAGTCTTGTATTGACTATTTTTCTGAGTGCGATAGTTTTCTAACCTATCTTGGTAACTTGCCATGTGTTGCTCACGGCCCGCCTTTATTCGTTTCATCATGTCTACCGCACAATGTTTGGGTTGTAGAAAATCAGTTAATTTGAAAGACTCAGTGAAATGCTCTACAATTGACCATTTCGCTCATCCAAGTTGTGCCTCCAAATTACAGAAAACGAGTGCAGGTGCATTTAATGAGTGCTGTGGACTCACAGCTGAAGATAAATTGAATTGGGTCATAGCTCATATTAAAAAGTCTGAGGAAAGAATTGATACGCTCTGGACTGATATTAAGACTGATGCAGAGCGGAACAAGAGTGAATTATTAGAATATATGAAGGGCTCTCTCGCTGCACAAGATCATAAAATTGACGAGGCTTTACTCAGAGTTGATCAGGTGGAGTCAAAAATTGAAATGATTGATAAAATTTTGGCTGAAATACATCAGAGACGTATGAAGGAGAAAAATATAATTTTGTTCAATGTTCCTGAATCTAATGATCAAGCTGATTTGCAGTATATCAAATCATTAGTGACAGATACTCCTGTGGATTCTGAAAAGATAAAGCATTTTCGTCTTGGAAAAAACTTGATAAAAGGAACTTGTCGACCGTTGAAAGTTGAGCTGAATTCTTCCTTTGATGCTCTCTGGATGACTCACAATAAAAGCAAATTAGCGCTTAGTGATGTCAAGGTTAGTCTGGATAATACTCCACTACAACGTCAACAATTTAATACCGTTTTACATAAATTGAAGCAGCTTGAAAATAACGGCCAATCCAATTTTACTATCAAATATGTTGGCGGTGTTCCATCTCTTGTTAAGAAACAAAACTCCAAATCTGCAAAAACTGCCCAAGTACCAAAAAACTAATCACTCGCATCAAAGGATCTTTTTCTGTCTACTTTCAGAATGTTAGAAGTATAAAAAATAAGATTGCTTCATTTAAGGCTTCAATTGCTGCCTCAGCTAGAGATTTTGATGCTATTTGCCTCTGTGAATCTTGGCTTGACTCTTCAGTTTGCTCATCTGAGCTTGATATTCCTGGGTACAGCTTGGTCCGTCTTGAGAGAGATCTTTTATCTACTCAAAGGTCTCGTGGTGAAGGACTGCTCATCTATGTTAAATCCAGCTTCATTTACAAGATAACTCTCTCTAATGCTGCCTCCATTGAATGCTTGGCTCTGAAGCTGAACCTTGAGAATATGGAAAAACTGGTTTTGTACCTGGTTTATGCTCCACCTATCTCTTCACTGAGTACTGAGCTGTTTTCTACGGAAGTGGAGAATCTTTTGAGTGACTTGGTCTCTCGTTATTCGGCTGAGGATGACAATGAATTGATACTTCTTGGTGATTTCAATCTACCTGGATTCCACTAGCACTACGAGGATGACATACAAATGATCGCTGGTAGAAATCCATCATCTGCTATTTGCACAATTGTCGAGTTGTTATGTAATGATGTTAACAGCCTGAGTATGAAGCAAGTCAACTCTCATTACAACAGCAGAGGCTCTCTCTTGGATCTGGTGTTTGTCTCGTCCCATCAAGCTTCCTGTGATGCAGCTGCTGATTCTTTGGTGGACCTAGATGTGTACCATCCAGCTCTTCATATTGAAATAAAAAACATGGTGCTATCTAATCTCAGTTTTGATTATCAAACTTTCAATTTCTCAGGGGCTGATTATGATTCTATATTGAATAAGTATAATGGTCTTGGTTGGTCTTTTTTGGACCTTGCTGATTGTTCAATAGATGATAAATGGTCTATTTTCTATGAAAAAATATATGAAGTGATAGTTTCAGAAGTACCGATCAAGACTGTGCGCTCATCAAGTATACCACTTTGGTACAATGCTAAATTGTTAACGCTGATTAAAGATAAGAAATATTATCATTTTATGTGGAAGTTGACAGGTTTTGAGTATTATTATTCTAAGTTTAAATTAAGTAGAACAATGTCTAAGTTACTTGAAAGAAAGCTGCACAAAATGTATATAGAGAAAATAGAAAATGGTATTATCACATGCTCAAGTGAATTTTGGAGATACTTGAATAAAAAATCAGGAACGTCTATACCCAATTCTGTGTATCTTGATAATTTAAACGCTGATAATGGTCATTCCATTGTTGATCCTTTTGCTCAGCACTTTAGTTCTGTTTACAATGTGAATACAGCTAACTTTGATTGTAGCCATATTTCTGCATCATTCTCTATTTCTAGACTCACTGTCTCGCTCGAAGATGTCAAAGCTGCCCTTTTGGCTCTCTCGGACAAGCTATCTGCTGGTCCGGACGGTATACCTGCTCGCTTTATCAAAAACTTGGTTGAATTTTTTACTCCAATTTTGACACTACTATATAATAATTAATTATCTGAAAGGAAACTTCCAGATATCTGGAAGAAATCGTATATTACACCAGTGTTCAAAAAAGAAAAACGAGATGTGAAAAATTACCGACCGATTGCTAAATTATCGATTTTCTCAAGAATTGAAAAGCAGTTATCATCTTTTCTTCTTCGTTTTGTGGTGGACGAGCAGCATGGCTTTGTGCCTCGGAGATCTACCATTTCCAATCTTGTAGTGTACAATCAGTACATTTTAGACAATTTATTGTCCAACAAACAAGTAGAGTCTATTTACACAGATCTAACGGCAGCTTTTGATTGTATTAGTCATGATTTGCTGCTCAAGAAATTGTATGCATGTGGAATTTGTGGTTCCTTGCTCGGGTGGATCGAGTCATCTGTTGTATCTAGAGAGTATTCCGTTAAGATAAAAAATTTTGTTTCCTTGGAGTTTGTTGCAACTTCTGGAGTCGGACAAGGAACCCATACTGGTCCCTTATTTTTCATTATTTTTATGAATGACATTGTAAAATTTGTAACAGACTCCAAGATTTTATTATATGCTGATGATATCAAAGTTTTCTCTCAAGTTGAATCTGATTCAGATCGTATAAAGTTGCAGAATGATCTTGATCTTTGGTGTAGAAAAAATGGCTTGAAATTTAGTATGGATAAATGTATGTCAATTACTTTTTATAAAACAACCTGTATTCAAAATGATTACTCTCTAAATGGCCAGATGCTTAATAGAGTACATGTTGTTAAAGATTTAGGTATTTATTTTGATAAAACTCTGTCATTTTCTTCTCACATTGACTCAATCGTAAATAGAGCGACAAAAAATTTGTATTTCATTTATAGAAAATCAAAAGAGTTTAAGAATATCAATACTCTTGTTACTTTATATTATAGTTTTGTTAGATCGCACTTAAATTATGGCTCAGTGATTTGGAATCCCAATCGATTATGTGACTCTTCAAGAGTTGAATCAGTGCAACATAGATTTTTGCGTTTAGCATCTTTTAAAACGGGCAATCCTATGTCGAGACTTGAACATGATTATTCCTCAATATGTATGTCTCTGAAGATTTGTTCTCTCAGTTCTTTTCGACAGTATACATATGCTCTTTTTTTGTATAAGCTTTTCCACTCATACATTGACTTTTCATCCCTGTTGGCTGAGATTCAATTTCGTGTTCCAGGACGTAATTTTCGTCCTGGTTTGCAATTTAAATTATCTATTGTAAGACACTCTCTAGTCGAGAACTCAGTAATTCATAGAGCTTGTCATTTGTTTAATGAAGTGGATGATCTCCCTGATGTAATTGATACAGATTCTATTTTTTCATTTAAAATTAATTTAAGAAAAATTATATTTGTACGCAACTAAACAATCGTTCTAACTTGAAGATATATTTCTTTTTTTCTTTTTTTTATATTCTTTGTTATAATCTTGCTGTGTTTATACACTGTTGCGGCATAGTAGTATATCTACTGTTTTATTTTATAAGTATTCTTTTTGTAATTTTGAGGACCTTTGGTCTGTTCACTATTAAATAAATAAATAAATAAATAAATAAATAAATAAATAAATAAATAAATAAATAAATAAATATTATACTTTTTTGTTAAGAACTGAAAATCCAGTTTTTTCGGGATTAGAATTTCTGATCCCGAAATCCCGAAACATAATCCCGATCCCAAAATTTGCATTCCCTACGTGCGATACAACAATTTCCGTATAAATCACTATTGCAACAGTTTATCGAAGACTATTCGTATCTACTTGCTGTCTCTTCTGTTTTGATCCTCACGTCTCCACTGTTTGTTCAAACACTCGAACAATGAACGTTCCCTCGTAACAGGAAGCGCCGTCGTCCTATATGAGACAAGTTTAATAACAAGTAGCAAGTTACGTGCCATCCTAGTTACCCCAAGATCCATCTTCACTTTTCGCTTGATGCATACATGATGTGCGATGAACGATGAATTTAATAATGTCCCTAGACGCTCCGGTTGCGGTTTCGGTAAGGCGTCGCGTCCTCTCGGAATATCGTCGAGACATTTTCTCGTCAAACGCACGAATCATTAGCTCTTCATCTCGTCCTCCATTTTTTTCTCGCTCTCTCTTCCGTTACCCTAACAACAATGTTGACAATCTTGCTCGATGTCGAGAATGCGAAACTATGTCGAAATCTTATTATTGAAGAGAGAGGTATTCGGGCGTAATTAAGAATCTGTTTGCATCAGACGGTTGAGAGGGTGCCGGAGATGCTATTGTGTTTTTGGCCCCTTCCAGAAGCGAGGTAATTTATGTTGAACAGGTCTCTCTGTTTTCTTTTTCTTGTTATTGTTGTTATTGTGCTCCGCATTTCTCACCCAATTTGTTTCAGGCAGGTACGTCGATTGAGTGTCGGCACGTCTGGCACGATGATTACCTAACAGTTACTGGTAGGGGAACAATTTTATATTTGGATTCCTCCGCGGATTATATGAATGTTACGTGAAGTAACGAGATACTTTAAGCGAGATACAGAAAATGTTTGGAGAAAAAATTCGATGCCGAAGTTTTTGTATTTAAAAAAATCAAATTTATTATTCAGCGAGTTTCGCATTTTCTTCCATCAGCCGAGAGATTAACACCATCACTTTTATAATTCCGTAACAGCGTGTAACACGAAATGATATTTTATTCATGTAACTGGAAGTTTTATTTAACTCGTTGTATCAATTGTTTCAACTATTTAAAAAATTGTTGCACTCGTCTAATTAAGTTACAAGGAATCCGACTCGAAACGAATAGGGAACGTTCATCCGAACAAACCTCGGCAATCCGTTACAGTTCTCTCTGTTTTGTTCTCGTTCCCTCCGTATGTGTGTTAATATTTGCGGTAATCCTGTTGACAGGACAACTTTATCCTTCAACATTATTCTGTACAATAAACATCTGGTCCGTGCAGCATTGCACGTCTCTTGATCTCCTCTCGCAGGATTTTACTTCCAGCTCATTCGCTACAACGTACACGTACAACTTGGAAATAAAATCCCTCCTAATAGGGACTTCTTTCTACGAACAGAGATACAGTTTTACATTTAGATGATAGATGCAGTAGGGAACTGATGCGACGAAGCAATCCCTCACTTTTTTATTTTTCCTGTTCCTTCGGGCGCGAACGGCAAATTACCCGGAATGATCGGCGAACAAGTGAGCCACGACAAACTTCACGACGTCATCTGTTGATATTTAAACCCTCTGATGCCACCCTACTTTACAAACCAACCAAATTTGTTTAGAGATTTTCTTCTAAAGTTTCAACGTTAATTTTTCGAAGAAACTCATCACTGTTCAAGAAATCTTGGACGCGTCTAAAATTTTATGAAATCACAAAATTGTGGGTTTTAATTCTAAATTCGGTTTGTCGCCACAAAATAACTTTTTGCTCTCTTCCCCAAACAATTGCATGTGTTCGACATAGAGGTACGTAGTTTGTGTTGTTGGTCAATTAGAGTTCCTGCGAAATTCGCTGAGCGTTCGTTTTTAGTGGGACTCGTCCCGTGATTTATGTGCGAATCAAAACGCGTCCGTTGCATTTTATCAGGTTTATTGGTTAAATCGGCAGTTTTGTCAACATTCATGATGCAACAATAGTCGGGTTAAATAAACACGACTCTCGTGGATTGGTTAATTTATCGTCGGATTGGCAACATTGGAAACGTTCCATCAGGATGAGACTCGTTCAATTTTTTTTTTATTGAACCAACAACGTACGTAGAGTTTCTAGATTTCAACGCACGTACCCGACCTCCTTCAGAGAGATCTTTATTAACCCGAGCAATATTTTCGATATTTGTTGGAAGTGCAACACGATATTCGTACAGATGTCACGCACGGGTTGCCTGTTTGTACTTGTGTTAGATGTCCAGTTCTGAAATCCAAAGAGGTTCCGATAAAACGACGAGCAAGCCGACTACTGAACAGCAACGGACGGGGTTTTGCTGTACTGCTCGTTCATGCAAATTTGCCACGTCCTCCACGTTTTCCACTAAATTTTATGCCGCAATGAAAAATTCTACTCCAGCACCGCTCTTAATTGTTAACTACCAAAACGTATTAGTTAAGTTATATAAGTTAGACAACTGTTTGGTTGAAAGTCTTCATAAAAATATGAAATTTGAAACTGCACGCAGGTGTGTTATTTAAATACAAACTCATAAAGGGATTCAGATCCTTTGTAGCATCCTTAGTTTTTCAAAAATCGTCCATTATTTGGCCAATATAAAAATGCCAAAAATTTCGCTAATAACCCCCATAACAAACATCAGTAATTTTTAACAACCGAGTGTAATTTTTGATTCCTTATGACATTTTTAATACGCCCGTCAAGTTTCCTTAAAATCCAAAAACGTAATTTTTTTTTCAATTTTTGAAAAACACTATGGGGATAATGAAAATTTTTGTCAAAATTATTTTCCGATTGCAATGAAATTTGGCACGCAGGCAAGTTTTTAAAAAACAAACTCATAGAGGCATTCAGTTCTTCTCTAACATCCTTAGTTTTTCAAAAATCTTCCATTATTTGGTCAACATAAAAATGCCAAAAATTTCGCTAATAACCCCCATAACAAACATCAGTAATTTTTAACAACCGAGTGCAATTTTTGATTCCTTATGCCATTTTTAATACGCCCGTCAAGTTTCTTTAAAATTCGAGGACGTAAATTTTTTTCTAATTTTTGAAAAACACATAAGAGGCCCCCCTTATGAAAATTTTCGCCACATTTTTTTTCCAATTGCAATGAAATTTGGCACGCAGGTGAGTTTTTAAAATACAAACTCATAGAGGCATTCAGTTCTTCTGTAACATCCTTAGTTCTTCAAAAATCTTCCATTAGTTAGACAACACAAAAATGCCAAAAATTTCGCTAATAACCCCCATAACAATCATCAGTAATTTTTAACAACCGAGTGTAATTTTTGATTCCTTATGCCATTTTTAATACGCCCGTCAAGTTTCTTTCAAATCCGAGATCGTAAATTTTTCTCCAATTTTTGAAAAACACATAGGGGGACCCCCTAACGAAGATTTTTGTCAAACTTTTTTTTCCGATTGCAATGAAATTTAGCACGTAGGTGAGTTGCTAAAATACAAACTCATAGAGGCATTCAGTTATTCTCTAACATCCTTAGTTTTTCAAAAATCTTCCATTATTTGGTCAACATAAAAATGCCAAAAATTTCGCTAATAACCCCCATAACAAACATCAGTAATTTTTAACAACAGAGTGTAATTTTCGATTCGTTACGACATTTTTAATACACCCGTCAAGTTTCTTTCAAATCCGAGGACGTAAATTTTTTTTCAATTTTTGAAAAACACATAAGGGGACCCCCTTATAAAATCTTTGTCAAAATCTTTTTTTCCGATTGCAATGAAATTTGGCACGCAGGTGAGTTTTTAAAATACAAACTCATAGAGGCATTCAGTTCTTCTATAACATCCTTAGTTTTTCAAAAATCTTCTATTATTTGGTCAACATAAAAATGCCAAAAATTTCGCTAATAACCCCCATAACAATCATCAGTAATTTTTAACAACCGAGTGTAATTTTTGATTCCTTATGATATTTTTAATACGCCCGTCAAGTTTCTTTAAATTCTGAAGACGTCAATTTTTTTTCAATTTTTGAAAAACACTAAGGGGATGATGAAAATTTTTGTAAATTTTTTTTTCCGATTGCAATAAAATTTGGCAAACAGTTGAGATTTTTAAATACAAACCCATAGAGGCATTCCGTTCGTCTGTAACATCCTTAGTTTAAAATCTGATTTTGCAGGTCATTCAGGCACGAAAAATTTGATTCTGCCCAACACTAATAAAAAGTTTTAACACGCACAATCTTGATGGGCCAAAATGCCGCCTCTTATCCGTTTCTTAGTAACTTGAACGTAGCGTAAGCTAGAAAATGACGATCTGACTTGAATGTATTTTTCATGTGCAAAATAGAAACGGAATTTAGACGTGTTTTTTTTTTTTGTAATATTTCCATTTTTGGTGTAAACTTCCATCGTTGCGAGAGCAAAGAGCATTAAAAATTCCTTCAGGTATGAAACCGGTTCGATCAACGTGTAGTCGCTTTCAGAATTTATGCACTTCCTGCTTGTTAGTGATGCACGACAGGAACTGAACTCCGGCCGGTCCGATCTCCTATCTAACGTTAAAAATTCCAGAAAGGACGTCGCCGTCGCCTGAAAAACACCCCGCCAATATATCACATTTCCACGCATATACATTTTTATGCGTTCCAAAGTGAGATACGGATGACATAGTATGTGATGAAGTCCCAGACAAAAGTGTCGCTGCTGTTGGAAGAACGACGCAGTCATATAGTAATCATGAAGTTATTTGCCGGGTGAGACTGCTGTTTTTTTCGACGTCGTGTCCTGTCGAAAACCTCAACCATCTTCGTCTTTTTAATAACGTCGAGCTTAATCCCGCCACGAGGAAAGACCTCGTTACGTTTCCAATTCTGCAACGTTTTCCTATTGAGGTGTTGTTGGACGGCGACGACTCCGGAGATCTCCCCGGTAGTCTGACGTCAAAGGCGGAATCACCGTAGAAATTGGAGCTGATGCTCGGTCTTGTTCCGCCATTCGTCTCAGTTAGCAAGGAGATTTATTTTGCCGCAAGGTGTGCGCTCTGCCTCCGTTCGCAACGTCGGCGGCGGCGTCGTCGTCGCTGTACTAGGCGTCCCGTATAAATTATAATTTACTACCGAAGACGTTGCGTCCTAATCTCGGCAGCACCCTCGCCCTAATCACCAGACCGGATTTCGGGCAATAATTAAATTCGTCATTCGCGAAGTGGAGGATTTCACCGCAAATATTAACAAATTTAACACAAAGGCGGTGTTTAAGAGCGGTTTCGAGAATAACCAACGTTTTTAGACGCAACTCTCAAGATTAATAAAAATAAAAATAAAATTAACAGGTTAAAATTTGTTGAACCAGTGGCGGAGAAGTTATAGAAAAATGTTTAATTTCTGCTTTAAAATTTTCAGTTTGGTCAAACTATGTTTGGACGATTCGATAGAGCTTACAAAATAGAAGTTTTACTGCGTCACATCAAGTACTAAAGCGAGACAATTTTCCTAAAAACGAACACCGCCATGATTTCGGCAACTACACTCGCACGTAATGTGGGCACATAAAAAACATATAAGCTTCTTAGTACAGCAATTTTGTTGGAGATGTCGCATTAACGCCACGAATTTTTCATGCTTACGATTCGAAGAGGAAAAGTCAAAAACAACATAAAAACGTCCGAAATGAGATGTGATCTTGTTAACTATTATAAGCGAATAATTTCTTTTTTAGATTACTTTAACGACACTACTGAATGACCATCTACAAATTTCGTATTCTTCTCTCTGTGAAAATTTTACTTGTAACGGGCACAATTTTTTTAATAAACTTGATCAAGAAACTTAATCTTGTGGCAGGAATTGATGCAAAACGTACTTTAGGAAACCGATTACGCAGCCATGCAAATCGTAACATGTAGTAAAGTTCACTTGGAATAATAACCACATCTAAGAAAACGACCCTATCGTCGACATTTCCATTAAGATCCCAACGTAATTGCTATCCCTTATGGACTAAAGGCCGCGCGTTTGGACCCAAATAGAATAATTAAGTAATATTGACAAGTCTTTTTTAATGTTTCAAAATATTATCAAAAATAACGAAACAATAAACTCGAAAAAAATCTTTGTCGTTCATCGAAGATCGATCGAAACAATTCGTAAAAATGAACGATTACGTGAAATTCCTCGCTAAACTGCAATTTTTCGTTAGCCTCCACGTCCCCTTGTAAATTATCGGTGTCAAAGGGCCGGTCGCGGCGCGTTGTTGGGCTATTTCTGGATCCGGTGCTGCTTTGAAGATTCTCGGGACTGGTGTTAATCCGACGTGGAATGGCCGAGACCCGGGGGATCCCCGATGGCTTGTCGATATCCAGCGAGATGAGGTGGCGATTTGTCCGGTCCCGCGTGGACCTCTCGTCGATTCCGGCTGATGTCCCTACGGCTCGCGTCGTAGGAATGCGATTTCAATTTGAGATTTTGTTTCTTCAAGTCTTTGTTCACTTTATCGTGCGATCAGTTTCCGGTCCCCGCTACTCCTTCCCCAGCGACCAGATCAAAGTTAAATGAAAATAGGCGTCCCCGAACGGCCGCCAGTCGTAACGGATAAATATAAACAGAGAGAAATAGAAAAAAAAATGGCGAGTTCGTCGGATTTATGGGGCAAGTTTTCAATTAATAAGGTCCTCGGAACTGGTTGCCTGACGCAATAAGAGAAATGACGCGAGAGACGATGGAGAGAACGAACGACCGATTCGGAGTCAATCGAATTAGGGACGTGCTTAAAAACGCTTTAGGTGCGCAATGCATTTAATTTTTCGTTCCATTAATTCATTAGAGCTCGTAGATAATCAATTTATAAAAGCGAAGATGTCGGCATTCAACGAAATTCGCCTGTTCGAAACGACGTCGCTATTGGGAATTGATGCGTTGGAGTTATTCAGTTCCCCGGCGCATCCGCCATCACTTTGCGACGTCTAAGAAGCGGATGGCGTGCCTGAAATTCGCAAATCTCGACCGACACCGTCCAACCTTTAAGTTTCGCAATTTTCAAACCTACAACACAACGAAATTTATTTGTTAAGTCGATTTTTCAAAATACTACGAGGGTGATTAGAAAATTTTGCGACACCGTGTAAAAGTCGTCAAAATTTTTAAATTGTACCGCGTTAAGAAAGGTTCTAACCACTTTATTGCGAAAAATATTCGTTATCGCAAATTTCAGTAATTTCAAAACAATTTTTCACTGAAAGTTGCCAGAATTGTGTAATTCCCGGAATAATGACGCATGAAACCGGGAGCTTTATGAAGTCTGTAATCTGCTTATTCTATAAAGACGCGGGGTATCTTTAACGACTGTCTTTGATGCTTTGCCGATGGTAGAAGCGCGTGCTTGGCTTGAGGTTTCGGTTTGATGTTTCGACCTCGGCCCGTTCTGTTTGAACACTTACTTAAATACACACCAGTTTAAAATTCGCCTCCAACTTCCGTCACAGTACGGATTGTTGGCGAACCGTAAATCAGTGTTTGTTCCAAGCATCGGTCTTGATGAATTTATAGCGCCCTCTCTTGTCAAACTTTAAATGAGTTACGATGGAACGTTCCTAATTCACCGGCAAACCTCATATCTTCCTTTTCCTTTCTTTGTGATATGCTGATAAGAACAAAAGTCACGTCAGGTAACAAATTCAAAGTGGATGGCATAAAACAAAATTTCCAAACATTTTCCCGAGTTCTTAACAAAAATTATTTCCCAACGTCCCAACGTCTAACTACTTAACCCCACCTTAACGCTACTTGACCCTTTATATGTTGGAGTGACAGCAACTTTCCTTTTCCGCCAAAATACTCATTGAATCCTTTAGATTTTTGTTCAGGTCGATTTCGGTCGTAATTCCTAGAAGGTCCCACCACAAACGTGTGCAAAGTGACGACAGTTAACGTTTAACGATAATGGCCGTCGGCTTAACGCAACCGTTAAGGGTAACGGCCCTTTAATTTTAATCCAAACCCGCCCTCTAGACGAAAAAAAAAAACTGCGCTGCTCTCGACTATGCACCAGGCGTATAAGATAGAGGACGAGTTGCGCTCCGGGGACCCGGAACAACCAACACCGGTCCCAGATAGGCTATGAGAGCTGAGGGAATCGGATTATGGATAAGGAATGGGGAGACAACCAGATAACCCTCTAGGTGGCTGGCGGGGACCGTAAAGGGCTTACGCTTATTATTGGAAATGTATGTGTTTCAAGGAGCGAACCGACCCAGAACCGGATCCAGGAGATACGGGGGCGTCGGAATTAATTGGGAAAATTGTCGGGTTGTCAGCGATAAATATCGAGTTTGCTTCGAGAAATACCCGGCCCGAGGGACTTTATGAAAATTACAATTTAATGCGAGTCGCCAGTTGAGGGCGAAAGGGCAAAACAAATAGAAGCGTTAATGGGGCCGAATTAATATAAATATAGCCGGTTCGGTATTGCGATGGCGGTGTAATTAAATGTTATTTTAAATTGTTTTAATTAGAACAGGTGGTGTGCGTGCCGGAGGCAGGTTGCCGTTATAATCTTAGGTCTTTGGCCCGGTCCTGGTTGGCAAAGTGACGATGAGATTAGACGCCGCCCTCGGGTCAAGTTTCGTTATAATAACGTAACGTGAGTGTGTTATATTAACGACGTTGCTGCATGTTGAATTTGCTCAAACACTACACCTAAATGCACTCAAAATAATTAGCCGGTGATTATGGCACGAAAGACAAATACGCGACCGGACTTGGGCCCAGTTAATTTCAGTTCTGGCCGTTTAATTAACGTTGTTCAGGGGGCTTTAATCAAATTTTAAACCGTTTCAACCCTGACTCGACGACCTCCCGGACGTTTTCGACCCAAACACTGCTTGTTGACGATTTCGCGAAACAAGCTTGAATCTTCCCGGTCTCGACAACATTTTTGACGACGACGTCCCGTCCGAAACCGCCCGATTCTCACTTGCAACTATTTCGCCTGACAAGAAGTCGCCTCCTTCAGGACAAAAACGAGTTCTTATAACTTGCTATTAGATATTTCCCGTAACAACAGGTGGTATGCTGTTTTGAAGCTATTGCAGGTCTTGTGACTTTTATAAAAAAAATTGCTTGAAATCTCAAAAAAAATAAATTCTAAGAGTTTGGAAAAGAGATAACTAAGAGCTTAAAGAACAAGAATGTTGTTTGCTCTTAGAATTTTTAAATTTAAAAAGATTTTTCCAGTTAGTTTCTCAAAAATGGTGGAACATCGAGGCATGGTCGTATTCGCAGTCCCATACTAAAATTGAAGGTCCATCTAGAGGAACTTCCATTTAAAATAAGAAATTGCTAATATTTCTAAAATATCTTCCTTCGATAGATAATCAGCTGTTGGATTTTAGTGCAAAATTTTAGAATTTTGAATTTTCTAAATTCTTCTAATAACAAGAACAAGAATTTAGAGAAATTTTTTGTTATTTAAAAATAAGCAAACGATTGGGAAACACCCCAAAATATGTCGACAACATTTTTATTGTCAAATAATGCAACATAAATTGCTTCTTGAATTTTTTTGCTAAGAAAAGTCTCGCCCTTGATATTTAATAACAAAATAGCCCCAACGTAATTAGATGCGACAATGATTTAGTTTCGTGTTAACAAACAAGCTTCAGGCAATATTTGTGTGTTTTTTTAATTCTGAACTTTCAGAGGAAGCAAATGATAAATTGCGTACAAGAGACCGTTCTGGTTGGCAAGCTGTTTTGTGTGTAAGTGAGTAAGAACAAAAGAGTTGATGCAGTGGTCCGGTTGGGGTTAATATTTAACGTTTCGACCGTGGCGCGGTTTTAATTAAATTCGACGAAACTGACCGAACATAACGAATTAATAATATCTGTTGAGAATAAGGGGGTTAAACGGACTTAATAAACGCGTTCAGCGGCGGTGGTCGAATATTTCAGAGGCGCTGCGTCGGTATTAAATTCTGCCGTTTCCCCCGTTCAAAGGCGGACCTTGGACGGGGAACGGCGGCGCAACGGGGGACTTTACGGGGGCGTTATTTGCATTCTACAATTTCGCGAATGTTAATGGTGAATTAAATTTGGTCGCAAAACGAGATTCGTTTCCCCATTCACCCGGGTCTTTACTACGATTTTACAGTCGAATTCGAATTTTAATTAAATTGTGACCTGTAATTGTAATTGGCGCTAGTGTTTAATGGGCGCCGGCGGCGCCATGTTGCCTCGTAAAGCGCAACGCCACCCCACCTGGCTAAATCGATCAAAAATCGAAAGTCACCTTTGTTCGCGGCGTTGCCAATAACTTCCTCCAAAATCTAATTACAGTCCACACGAATCACAAATCTCGGTACCTACTCACTTTTGATCCAAGACTGCAAGCCCGGGCAATTAAATCGGGAAATAGAAAAGAAATCACAACTGTCAGCAGAAAATTTCTAGAAACTGACTGTTTGGCTTAAATTACAATTTTTTTTGCCGCGCCCTTAAAAATATTCATTCGATTTTAGAACATCGGCGAGGGATTTGGACCAATACTTTCAATCTGAATTAATTCCTTCGAAAACATCAGTGATGTTGAATACAAAACGAACCTCTCATTCTTCATTCCTGCTGTTGTGTATCTCGGCTTTTACAAACCGCAACAACAACATTCAAATAAATAAATTCCAAAATAACACAAAGCAAACAACGTTTCTATCAAATTTTTGATTAATGATCGTCTAGGCGCCCACATTAAAAAAATCAATGGTCAAACTTCGACGACCAATTTCCCTATTGCGGCATCTCTTTTCCGTCGAAAGTTCAAGTTGTTAAAAATAACCAAAAATTTCGTCAATTCCGTCGTTTTCTCTTCCGCATCAAATTGGTGTCGGTTAAGATTCGAACTGACAAGATCAAGAGTTTTAGATTGTTACACGTTCCACTCGAATTATCGACGAGTGTAGTTGGAAGTCTGTGGTAGTTTTCGATTTTGGGGTTACGATTCTAATAACTTGGGCAGCATCGACAGTAGACTCGAGGGGTTTGAAAAGTTTCGCGGTCTCGCTGCGAGCAGATAACCGAAAATAATCGGCCAGAATTCGTAAAGGATGTGTTCGGGAAGTTTTGATAAGTGCGCCAACTTTTCGGACGGAAACGCGTTCGTTGGAATAACTTTAAAAAAGAAGAGCGAACGAATCAGTCCTCATGAACCTAAATTGTCGACAACCACACAAAGACACTGCCGCCGGAAGGAAGTTGTTTTATAACAATCAAGTCCGGCAATTACGACAGGGATGTTGGGGAGAAGGTAAATAAAAAAATCTTTAGGAAAGTGTCGAATTATTGAGATTTTTAGGAGATGATAAGCGATAAATTGGTCAAATTGTGGCAGTACAAGTGTTTCAAAAATACCCAAAAATTTGAACTATTAAAGCAAAGAAGTAACGAAACTATAAAAGTATTTGTAAGGCTATCAAAATATTTAAATTCTCCCAGATAAATTTTTGAAACTTGCACGGACTTGTAATTGGCAATGCAAGTTATTAGCACCGACAATATCGGAATTGGGACAATTCTAACAATTGAACTTCTTTGTGGAAAAAATTGAAACGATAACGAAGCAGATTGTTCAACAAATCATCTTTAGGAAATGTCAAATTATTGAAATTTTTAGGAGATGATAAGCGATAAATTGGTCAAATTTTGGCAGTACAAGTGTTTCAAAAATACCCAAAAATTTGAATTATTAACGCAAAGAAGTGACGAAACTATAAAAGTATTTGTAGAGCTATCAAAATATTTAAATTCCCCCAAATAAATTTTTGAAACTTGCGTGGACTTGTAATTGGCAATACAAGTTATTAGCACCGACAATATCGGAATTGAAAAAATTCTAACAATTGAACTTCTTTGTGGAAAGAATCGAAACGGTAACGAAGCGGATTGATGTTCAACAAATCACGTCACAAACTGGTAGTCTCTTAGATCATCTTGTTGAATGTGAATTGACTTCGGCAACGTCCTTCGCCCTTTGATGCTTCCAAGGTAGTGGATCATCGTCGAGAATTCCATAAAGCGTCCCTTTTACTAAATGAACCGTAATAAATTCAATGATTATAACAATCCATTCTCGCAACAAAACCCGACCATCGATCATGCCGTTACACCAATCATTAATTCTTGAGCTCTGTCTTCGAGCCCATAAACGCGTTCAACAAGTTCACAGTATGCACAGCGAAGGTATTAAATTTCCGGGGCAGAAAGAGAAAGTTGGGGGTGACAAACGACAAGGCTCGAACGACGAAAGTGGCGCGACGACGGCGACGCCACCATTTACAGATTGTGATTCATAGCGTTGTCGGTCATGTAAAACACAAAGTTCAACGTGTAATTAGTACGAAGGGTTGACCATTCCCCGATTGCCTTCGTTTTCAACCGGATTGAAACTTATTCAAACAAATCAAACAGCTAATCGTTTAGGTAGCTCAATTTCTCTTTAATTTTTTACCACTGACTTGTGACGTCATTTAATATTAAACTAATGAAAATGGGACGTCCTTGAATAAATATTTGGGATATATCGTTGTCGCAGAAAGCGTCATGAATAATATAAGCATTAATTCAGTCACTATTAAATCTAGAGAGGCTCTAACCAGGATTGGCCATACGTAAGCGTTACCACACTATAAAGCTGCCTTGCGGTGCCAGAGATGTACGACGTCTCTTGTAATACAACTATGTTACTATCACTGGTACATCCGTAACGTCGTGTCGCCCGGGACCGTTTCGTCATTTCGTAACAGCTTCCAGTCAAGTGGTTATCATTTATTATTTACGGGACGAGCGCGTGGAAGGGCATCAATTAAAAGTTTTAGAACCGTTGAATTGGGGTCTTTTGTTTTCGTTTAGGGCGCTGAAATGAACAATTAATTATGCCAATTTTAGTAAATTGCAGTTGTGTACTCGGCGTCAGAATTTCACGTAATTTATAATAATAATAATACCCCTAATGTTTATTTCCAACAGATGGGTACGCAATTATAGAAAATATTAATACAGAAACAAAAATTAGGATAACTTAGATAGATAATATAACTAATAATGACAAATTAGCTAATTATAAAACCGACAAAACTAGTGCACCTTCTTGCCTAAAAACTGACAACAAATATCAAACACTAACCACTAAACTCCTACTAACTCAATGACATTCTGCCTAATGCAATGAAATGAATCAAAATTGGCATCGCAATGCTGACAGATTAAATTAAATATATTGCACATCAACGATATCGGTGATCTTCCTAAAATGTTAGTTCTGAAGGGGCTGGGATAAAACGTTAAGTGCCCCATTGTCATCATTAAGCAGCCGGTACAATTCTGCTCAACAAAAGTTGCTGATCATAACCTCTTACTGGCTACACTCCATCCTACCTAAAAACCAAGAACTTCAGAAACCGTGGCTGAACTGATTCCAACTGCCTAGTATAAGCATTGTAGATGGGATGCCATATTATGGCTCCATATTCTAATCTCGATCTAACTAAGGAGCAGCTCAATAACTTGAGGGTCCGTGTACTAAAGTCACCAAAATTCCCATACACAAATCCGTATATTTTAGACGCTGTCTCAATAATATCAAGGAGATAATAGTTAAAACTCAATCTCACATTGAATGTGACACCCAGATCTCTAATGGTGCCTACCCTATTTAGCACAATGTCTTCGACGACATACTGATGGTCAACAATTTCTCTCTTCCGCAAACAACAGAATGGGACAGTTAATCACGTCTACTATGTCATTTATGTACATAAGAAATAACAGTGGACCCAAGTTTGATCCCTGTGGGACCCCTGAGGATGGTTGAAGAGTCAAATTCTGATATCGAACCATCTGTCTTCTATCGGATAGATAGGAACGCAGTAGCAAAATGAGTGAGCCGGAAAGTCCAAGCGATTCTAGCTTACGCAACAATATGAAGTGGTCAATTCGATCAAAGGCCTTGGTAAAATCTGTAAATATGACATCTACCTGACCATTGTTGTCTATTGACTCTGTCAGATACTGGATAAAGTAGACAAGGTTGGTGACTGTAGATTTTTTTGCATGAAACCGTGTTAGTTTGGTGAAATATAATTCTTAACACGTCCATTAATATTGTTGCAAAGAATGCTTTCAAATATGTTAGAAGAACCACACAGCAGCGATATAGGTCTATAGTTTTCAATGTTACCTATGTCACCTTTTTTAAGAATAGTTGCAATATAAGATTGAAAATTCTGTGCAAAGGAGTGACAAAAATGATGATGCAATCTCTTAGCAGGAAACTTGAAATTCCGTCCACTCCGGACGTAAGAGTATCACTTGCCTTCTTCAGAGAACTCAAAATTTCTTTTTCAGTCATATGGGAGACTGAGAAAGAGTTAAAGGTGTAGGGTTGCCTGAGGGCAAATATAACATCAGGATCTAATGAAATGCAAGTACTTTTGAGAAAGGCACCAAACGCGTCCACTCTAATCTGAAGAGTCGAGTGGGATTCATCCCCAACTCCCATAATACCAGGAATACGACTACGACCCCTCCCGGTGTGATCAAGAGACCAGAACTTCCTCGGATCTCAAAATATTGCGCTTTCAACGTTTGTGCGCAATGTCAATCAACACCTTTGTTTCAGCTCAAAGTACTTTGAATCGTTCCAGATAACCAACACAATTCTCCCTTCTGTATTTTTTGAACAGGTAAGATTTGCGACAAATACAGCCAATAATTTCTGAATTGAACCATGGCGGATAATAATAGCAACGACTACGCTCAGTCTTGCGAGACGGAACGGAAGAACTAAATAGATGCTGCAAAACCTTGTAAAATTTTTCGCAGGCGACATCAACGTCGTCGCTGCTATTTAAGAAAGACCAATCAGTCTGCAGAAGCAACTGGTATAAAGAGAGAAGTTAGCACTCCCAAAATTGAAGTCAGGTAGTTCAGTATTCCTATATAAATGGGGGAATACAGGTGGAAACACCTCAATTGCTGGCTCTAGCGCAGGATGGTGAAGATCCTCGGGCATCAAGCTAAATTCAGATCTGTCAACGGAGAGATTGTTTCTTGAAAAGTAAGATCCAAAACGCGACCGCTCCAATTTCGAATCCTGTGACTGAAAGAAGTTGCTAAAAGATTCAAAATTTTTTAGAACTAAGCAAAAGTTACTTTTTGACCATCACAGAAACCTGGTGTGTTAAAGTCCTAAGACAATTCTATTGTTACCCTGAAAAGTATCAAAATTACTAACAGACACAATTGTAAAACTCTATTCAATCGCAAGCTTCGAATATTTTGATATATGAAGCTAAATGATCTGTAATTAGGTGACGAGGCTAGTTTAATGATACTATTTTGGGTACGTTGTCAAAGTATTTTATCTTCAAATTTGCTTTATCCTTCGCCTACCTCGCCATCAGTTCCTCCCTAATCTTCTTGTACAAGTTCTGTTGTCTCGGGGTCCGATAGTGGGATACTGATACTGCCTTAAAATCTCCAACACCTCTGAGTCTATGACATTCAAATATTAACCCCAAACCACTTTTTCTATTTTACCATCGACTACTTTTTCATCTGAAATTCTGTTAAATTCGCTAGACTATTTGCTGGTTAATGGATTATAAAGAGATTAGTGTTGAACTAGTAACAATTAGAAATATTAGCTGATCAATCGCAACTTTTTAACATAAATCGAAAAAAGTGCACATGCTAACTTGAAGATGTTCAAACTTTCAAACTTAAAATCCTGCAAAAGAATTTTCCAGTTCTGCGTCGACTTTAAAATTGTTGGATTCTGCACAAATCCGTGCAGTCTTTGGAGACCTCGCATCACCTTTTCGTGCTATTTAAATAAATAAACACAAACGAAATTCGAATTTCAGTAGCGCACATCAATTTAATGTTATATAGCAAATTCAATATCGCAATGTTTTCTTTTGATATGCGCCAATTTTCCTCAAGCCCTCAAACCATTTTCCATGCGGATAATGCAAAATAGACGCACACATAGTTTTCCCAGTGCCGCATAATAAAATGCAAATTAATACGAACAATCGAGTAAAGGTGTCAATTTTTATTTTCACCCCAATTTGAAATAATTTTAATCACTTTATCTAATTTCAAAACAGTTTCTGTTATTAGGTCGCGGCAAATTCCAGACGACGTTCGAAGTCTCGAGAGGCAATTTATTAGGAAGGTTTCGGCAGCCAATCACTTGATAACCGCAGCGGTACACATACAAATATCATTTGCCGTGATACGGCACTGCAATATCATATTAATGGATCAAGGGTTCGTATTCGCTTTGTATCGCGCGGGAATTATTAAATTACATTGCTTTAACGTACATATCAAAACCCCCGTATCGCATCTTCTTGCACAATGCCGTTCGGTTATTATATATGGAGGATGTTAAGTGGTGTTGCCCTCGGGGGCGGCTACAACTACTTCCCCGTTCCTCCAGTTCCTAATGGAGTTATCTTGTTGTCGATTGGAAAGTTGTAGTTTTGCGACAGAGTTCCGATCGACGGGACGCCACTGAATTCAGCACATGTGATTTTTTTTTATTTTTTTTTTAGTATCGTCAAAGCCGAACCGTAGGGATTCGAATGTTCCTTCTTCCTATTAATTTTGGCTTGAAAAATGTCCGTTGCGGATGGGACTTGAAATGATGGTAAAAAAATGTGCGGTGCGTCTTCTCTTTGAACGGTAATTTATTTCGGTTTCTTTTAATACAGCGCTCAAAGAAATCTATATTTGATGGCCTCGGATGTACGTGTGGCAGAGTTGGATATTGCGGCGAGGGAGTCCTGAGGGAAATGCGGGATTTCCATCAATTGCCGCCGACACCAATCGGACGCAATATTATTGCGCTGCTATTTTGCGGCAAATTTTTATTTTTTAATGATAACTTAAGAATTGCTACTGTTACCAAAAATTGTTGGCAATTTTTTTGAAACTCTTCTAGTCCCAGATTTAATACCCCCTGCCGGGCAAAACAGTCATTGCTGCTCGGCGAATTTATTTTAAAATTTGGAACCCGCTGGATTAGTGTTCGCAATAATCAGATTATTTCAAATTAATCAGAAGAGAACCTAAAAAATAATTGTAGCCATGTAAAATGGTTGCATAGCTATAAAAAACAAAAAAAATTACAGAAACTCGTAGTCAAAAGTCAAGACGTGTTGAATCCAGACTGTTTTCCTAGTCGAAACTCCAAATCCTATAGCGATATTTTTTTGAGAAAGTTTCGCAAGTTTCTGCTCAGAGATGGCGCTTTTTGCGAGTGTTTAAAACTGTTGTCGGTGGCATCGGTAGCGATGCGGAATTGTTATGGTACTTACGGTTAGTGAAGCAGAACATCCACAATCCCGAAATGGTGAGTTTGGATAGATATTCCTTTTCCCCTGTGCCGTTGTAGGAAGGATTCGTCATTTTCTCTTCGGTGTGCAACCACTGATTGGTGAACATCGCTATAATCACAACCAGGAGCGACACAGTTGCGGTCAACGGCGTCAAAACCCACAGGCACGACAACGTGGCTTCCATCGGTCCCAAGGGATTGGCGGCGTCGTGGTCCGACGCCGACGCCGCCGCCGCCGCGTTTCTCGGCATCGCTCTCTGCATTCTTGTCCGATTTCAAATCCTGCAAAGCACAAAAAATTACATTGTAAAATCCGCTTGATTAAGCGTTACGCTTGTTTTACAAGTGGCGGCGGGACGTTTCGATAAGGGTGCAGTATAAAAAGGGAAAAAAATACCAACAACAAGCAGATCCGGCGCGGCGAAATTTCATCAATTTGTTTATCGCAGAACGGGGCGATCATGTGGAACGATTTTCGCAAAAGCGAACGGTGACGATGCTCGATTGTTTCCAACGTTATTCCACTGTTTGAAAAATGATTGCGAATTTTATACGTTTCCTCAGTTCATTTCGTTGCAGATGCTTCGACAGAGACAAAGTTCTATCATCGAAGCTCTGGAAACTTGCCGAGATTTTTTCTTTTGTAACCGTCTTAAAACTAATTTTGATTTCGATTTTAGAGTAACATTAAAAATTGCAAATAATAAATTTCAATTTTTTTAATTCAAAACTCGATGGTGAGAGGTGTCACTTTCGCTACTCAGTAAAATAATGAAGTAGCTATTTAACATAAATTTAATTTTATATTTAATACTAAACAAACAAGAAAGTTTGTTGAGTTTAACTGGCAATAACTACAAAAAATTCTTAAAAAAATTGATTAAAAAGTCTATAATTTGGAAACGACGTTTCGATTTTTTATTAAAAAAATCAAACCGTTAACAATTTCCTCCCGTTGTTCTAAAATAATAAATCGGCGATTTAAATATTGAGGCAGGAAATTCAAATTTACCGCCAAACGATCATCTCCTAACCCCCAATAATCGAAGCGATGCTGGAAACAATTGGCAATCAACGAAAAATTATTTGATTCGGCTTTCAACGCTTTCATACGTTCTAAGTTCTGTCACAATCCCCGAAAAGCACCCGCAAAATGGTCAGGAAAGTCACTGTCACTCTTTTACCCGCTAATTTCACAAGTTTTCCCGGAAACAAACCGAGAATATTCAATTTTATCACCGGACGAACAAGCAATGTCAAAATAAAACAATCACAGTACCAACCTAAATTAGGTAAATTTTTATTAAGTACTCACCTTGATTAAATTTTGGTAAGTTGGCAGTGTTATCATTTTGACGTAACGCAGTTTGGTGACGCAAAGATTTGTCAAAAAATAAACAATTGTCGATTTGTTTTACGCGCAATTGACAAGATCGTGTACAATGTCGTGTAGCGATTGTGATAATTTTCCGCCCATTCGAGGGCTAATTTGTAACTGATTTAGTGATTTGGGCAGTGCTGGTGGTAAATCTGCTTCTAGAGACAACTCCGATTTTGAGGTAAGTGGTAGCACCCCAATGTCACTTTAACCTATAAATTTAAGTATTTCCAGTTAATTTGTTGTTCGCATAAGTGGCAACAGTTTCGAATTTTTACTGTTGTCGATTGGAAAATTGCACAATTTTCTATTGCATTTTAACTTTTTTTTGCAATTATATTTTAACATAATTATTTGGTCCTGGTCAAGTTGCCATAGCCCCATTTCTCCAGCGTCGATGCGATGTAATCGAGAACAGAAAAGGGAGCAGTGATGCCAGATTTAACCTGATGCCTTCAATTTAAAAAAAAACGTTTACTTGAATCGCACTAATCTCTGGAAATATAGCTCGCAAATCGATTTCCAGTTTAAAAAAGTCTTTAGAATGACCAAAAATCAGTTTCAATTAATCAAAAAGCAGTGTAGAGGGTTAGTCAAAAGTATAGTACCCAGTTTTTCCTTCTTAAACTATCAGATTTAATAAAAAAATTATAACTGCTTGCCAAATAACTAATTTAAGGCCATATTAGAATTTTTTTTTTATTAAATAGCACCGAACACTTTTCTCTGAGGCACCTTTCTCTTAATGACAAAGTACTATTTATCCTGACATAGAGTTTTTTTCCTCGACAAGGAGTCTTTTTTAAATAAATAAATAAAATTTATGTTAAACTCTTCAAGACGCCCAATTTTACCTACCTGGCAAAAGGGGTCGTACCCCAAAACAATATACAGCCGACAACACCAATAACATGTGACACAGTTATTGCCGCAGTCACCCAAATATCTCATATTGTGTTAGAATATCTCCACTTTTCTTCAGGTAAGTCAACGTGAGAGTTTTAGAAGTTGCTGGCTGGTGCCCTATTGTGGTAAAATTTGCTCTAATATGTCCCCAGATCAGTTAATTAAGAAACAATTATCATTAGTTTGTCCAAATATATTGGCAATATAATTTCTCGTTTTTCCGGTGGTAACACACGTGAGACTCGACTTTTCCTAGCCCTAAAGTCCCCGCCTCGCACTTCAACAGCTTCAGTTTTCCGACATGGCAATTTTTCATTAATTTCACTCCGACTAAAGTTTCAAAGCAACAATTCTCTACCTTTTTGTTTTTCGTACCGCCCAATTACCTTTTGCCGTTGTTTTCAACGGCACGACGCCCCCATAAATTCACGTCGATCCACTCACACCGTTACAAAATTACGTTTCATTGATGTCACAAGTACAGTGCACAATTCAAGTCGACACCACCACCATCACCGACAGTCCCGTCGTCCATATCGTCTACACAACGAATATCAATGGGCAGGTGTTCGTACAGCTTTAATTGCATACCCCGACATCGAATGAATTCGAAGGTTTGAAATGCGGGCGGTTATTGACTGAACAAATTGATAAGACGACGTCAGCGTCGCGACGTTTTTTGCAACCGCAGCGATTTCGTTGGAAATGAGACAGATGTTTAGTGAAGGGTGAGAGCGGGGTGGGAAGAGAAAAGTGCGATTCATGGGCCCCCGACGAAACCGCGTGCGCTTTTTCTTCATGTCGTGAGTTATCGGTTATCAATTGTTTCGCAACTTTCGAACTTTTATTTACGTGAAGTCGTTTTACATCAAATGGAGCAGGTAATAATTCGAATTTAAACCTCACGCGTAACTGGCTGATTCGATTTTAAAAGCGAAAATAAGCTGTGAGCTTTAACAAGCTCAAACGAGCTCCAATGGGCTTTTCTCTGAACTAATCCTTTCCAACACGTGCAGAATGCAGCTTGAATGGATCCGTATCGCAACGCATATTCATCAGTGGCGGTAAACTACAAAATTGTGTTTTTTGGATTTTTGCAGCAATTGCTTGTTTTTGGGCCAATTTGCAAGGAAATAACGTTGAAGACACATGCTGTGTCTCTCAGGGGTGAAAACATTGGAATTAGATTTCTTTAAAAAATACTTAACGAGTAATTTAAATGTAGGGCTGCGTCCAAATAGTCCGCCCGCTGCATTCAGCATCTCGCTGCAACATTCACGCGTCCCCACTCCGACTTGAGACTTTTGTGGGAGTAGTCTACAAGATTTTAGCTTTATTTAAAAAAGTTTTTTTTTCTGCCAAAACTTTTATTTATTGACATCAGTAAACTATAATAAACAATTAGAAAAAAAATGATACGAGGGTTTTTAATTTCTTAACATAAAGCGTGTTGATTTTCTGCGAGTCACATTTCGGCCACCTGTGGAGAGATATTCAGGAATTACCTGAAGGGCACGCGCGCAAGTCCGCAAAGTTCCCTCGCGAAGTGGGAAATTTGTTGAAGTTAATTTAATAGAAACGGGCATGATGGACGTCGATACTGTTTTCTTCGTTGCCCTCCTCGCCTTTATCAATCCGATAAATCACCGGCGAGTTTCGCTGTATGATAAATGGACATCCAGAGCCCGCGGCGAAAAGAATAAATTGAGCCTGGATATCTACATCAAAGATTCCCGGCTCGACACAAAGCTGCCTTTTGTGCACATCCAACTATCATTCACCGACATCGTCGCAGTCCGAATCCCGTCCCCGGTTTTTCCTCCGGTTTACTTTGTAACGACGACGATGACCTGGAATTTTCTTTAGGACCAACTTTATAGGACGAAGTCCGCATTGTTCGAAGCGCTAGATCCCCGATCCTCGTCCGGCTGACGGCGGCTTTCAGGAATTCAACTCACCGCCCCCGTACAAGTCGGGTCTAGCAACAAAAAAAAAAAAGAAAAAACCGGACCCAATGTGTATTTAAATAAACCGACAAAGGGACAGAGGGAAAGGAATGTATTGATGCGTGCGGCCGGGATCAATCTGGAGCCGAAAATGCCGGAAAGCGACGGGAATTGGGAGATTTAGGGAAATTTTTTGTTTGCAAACTTTGCTGTGAGCAGGAAATGAAACGACTTACAATTATTTTTGTTGGAGTTATTTAGTTTGTGGACTTTTTCCTAAATTACTTGCAGCACACGAACAACTTCACGATAATGTTGTCTTCAAGTCTGACGTAAAGTTTTGTTACAATAGAAAAGAATCTTAGATGCATCTCTAACGAACTTCGGATCGCGATACGAAAGAAAACTGAAGGAGGGACAGAAAACATTAGCTAATTGAAGTAACTGGGAGAAATTCAAAAATGCTTCGAAAATTGTTGAGATTCTTGCAAAATTTGGCATTAGAAACAATGGCAGTGCAGTTTCAACCCGCGCCTCCACCATTTGCTAGCTCTCAATAATTCGGTAATAATTACAATCTTAAGTGCATCCAGTGGCGTATTATAGTAAAAACCTGAAGCTTAAATTTCCAGTTCAGAGCTTTAGAAGGGCGCAAAAGTTTTGGGATTCCACTTGCTTTGGAATCGAAGAATTAAATTCATGACTAGTTTTTTTTCGTCAACTAAAGGGCGCAATTTTTTTGAGTTTTGGCAGCAAAATTGGCTCTATATGCCATTAGGAACTTCGCTAGTGACGTCACGGGGGGAGCAAAATTCGGCATAAAACACAAAATAACAAATACATCAAATTAAATTGTAGAAAGTAGCCCCAAAAATCTTGATAATATCTTATCTTGCTGTGGACTCACACCTGAAGATAAATTGAATTGGGTCATAGCTCATATTAAAAAGTCTGAGGAAAGAATTGATACGCTCTGGACTGATATTAAGACTGATGCAGAGCGGAACAAGAGCGAATTATTAGAATATATGAAGGGCTCTCTCGCTGCACAAGATCATAAAATTGATGACGCTTTACTCAGAGTTGATCAGGTGGAGTCAAAAATTGAAATGATTGAGGCAAGTACTTCTGATAAAATTTTGGCTGAAATACATCAGAGACGTATGAAGGAGAAAAATGTAATTTTGTTCAATGTTCCTGAATCTAATGATCAAGCTGATTTGGAGTATATTAAATCATTAGTGACAGATACTCCTGTGGATTCTGAAAAGATAAAGCGTTTCCGTCTTGGAAAAAACTTGATAGAAGGAACTTGTCGACCGTTGAAAGTTGAGCTGAATTCTTCCTTTGATGCTCTATGGATAACTCACAATAAAAGCAAATTAGCGCTTGGTGATGTCAAGGTTAGTCTGGATAATACTCCACTACAACGTCAACAATTTAAAGCCGTTTTAAATAAATTGAAGCAGCTTGAAAATAACGGCCAATCTAATTTTACTATCAAATATGTTGACGGTGTTCCATCTCTTGTTAAGAAACAAAACTCCAAATCTGCAAAAACTGCCCAAGTACCAAAAAACTAATCACTCGCACCAAAGGATCTTTTTTTGTCTACTTTCAGAATGTTAGAAGTATAAAAAATAAGATTACTTCATTTAAGGCTTCAATTGCTGCCTCAGCTATAAATTTTGATGCTATTTGCCTTTGTGAATTCTGGCTTGACTCTTCAGTTTGCTCATCTGAGCTTGATGTTCCTGGGTGCAGCTTGGTGCGTCTTGATAGAGATTTTCTATCTACTCAAAGGTTTCGTGGTGGAGGACTGCTCATCTATGTTAAATCCAGCTTTATTTACAAGATAACTCTCTCAAATGCTGCCTCCATTGAATGCTTGGCTCTGGAGCTGAACCTTGAGAATATGGAAAAGCTGGTTTTGTATCTGGTTTATGCTCCACCTATCTCTTGACTGAGTACTGAGCTGTTTTCTACGGGAGTGGAGAATCTTTTGAGTGACTTAGTCTCTCGTTATTCGGCTGCGGATGACAATGAATTGATACTTCTTGGTGATTTCAATCTACCTGGATTCCACTGGCACTATGAGGATGACATAGAAATGATCTCTGGTAGAAATCCATCATCTGCTATTTGCACAATTACCGAGTTGTTATGTAATGATGTTATCAACCTGAACATGAAGCAAGTCAACTCTCATTACAACAGCAGAGGGTCTCTCTTGGATCTGGTATTTGTCTCGTCCCATCAAGCTTCCTGTGATGCAGCTGCTGATTGTTTTGTGGACCTAGATGTGTACCATCCAGCTCTTCATATTGAAATAAAAAACATGGTGTTATCTAATCTCAATTTTGATTATCAAACTTTCAATTTCTCAGGGGCTGATTATGATTCTATATTGAATAAGTATAATGGTCTTGGTTGGTCTTTTTTGGACCTTGCTGATTGTTCAATAGATGATAAATTGTCTATTTTCTATGAAAAAATATATGAAGTGATAGTTTCAGAAGTACCGATTAAGACTGTGCGCTCATCAAGTATACCACTTTGGTACAATGCTGAATTGTTAACGCTGATTAAGGATAAGAAATATTATGGTTTTATGTGGAAGTTGACAGGTTTTGAGTATTATTATTCTAAGTTTAAATTAAGTAGAACAATGTCTAAGTTACTAGAAAGAAAGCTGCATAAAATGTATATAGAGAAAATAGAAAATGGTATTATCACATGCTCAAGTGAATTTTGGAGATACTTGAATAGAAAATCAGGAACGTCTATACCCAATTCTGTATATCCTGATAATTTAATCGCTGATAATGGTCATTCCATTGTTGATCTTTTTGCTCAGCACTTTAGTTCTGTTTACAATGTGAATACAGTTAACTTTGATTGTAGCCATATTTCTGCATCATTCTCTATTTCTAGTCTCACTGTCTCGCTCGAAGATGTCAAAGCTGTCCTTCTGGCTCTCTCGGACAAACTATCTGCTGGTCCGGACGGTATACCTGCTCGCTTTATCAAAAACTTGGTTGAATTTTTTACTCCAATTTTGACATACTATTCAATAATTTATTATCTGAAGGGAAATTTCCAGATATTTTGAAGAAATCGTATATTACACCGGTGTTCAAAAAAGGTAAACAAGATGATGTGAAAAATTACCGACCGATTGCTAAATTATCGATTTTCGCAAAAAAATTTGATGAAGTAATTGAAAAGCAGTTATCATCTCTTCTTCTTTGTTTTGTGGTGGACGAGCAACATGCCTTTGTGCCTCGGAGATCTACCATTTCCAATCTTGTAGTGTACAATCAGTACATTTTAGACAATTTATTGTCCAACAAACAAGTAGAGTCTATTTACACAGATCTAACGGCGGCTTTTGATTGTATTAGTCATGATTTGCTGCTCAAGAAATTGTATTCATGTGGAATTTGTGATTCCTTGCTCGGGAGGATTGAGTCATCTGTTGTATCTAGAGAGTATTCCGGTAAGATAAAAAATTTTGTTTCCTTGGAGTTTGTTGCAACTTCTGGAGTCGGACAAGGAACCCATACTGGTCCCTTATTTTTCATTATTTTTATGAATGACATTGTAAAATTTGTAACAGACTTCAAGATTTTATTATATGCTGATGATATCAAAGTTTTCTCTCAAGTTGAATCTGATTCAGATCGTATAAAGTTGCAGAATGATCTTGACAGTGTCTCTCTTTGGTGTAGAAAAAATTACTTGTAATTTAGTATGGATAAATGTATGTCAATTACTTTTTATAAAACAACCTGTATTCAAAATGATTACTCTCTAAATGGCCAGATGCTTAATAGAGTACATGTTGTTAAAGATTTAGGTATTTATTTTGATGAAACTCTGTCATTTTCCTTTCACATTGACTCAATCGTAAATAGAGCGACAAAAAATTTGTGCTGCATTTATAGAAAATCAAAAGAGTTTAAGAATATCAATACTCTTGTTACTTTATATTATAGTTTGGTTAGATCGCACTTGAATTATGGCTCAGTAATTTGGAATCCCAATCGATTATGTGACTCTTCGAGAGTTGAATCAGTGCAACATAGATTTTTGCGTTTAGCATCTTTTAAAATGGGCAACCCTATGTCGAGACTTGAACATGATTATTCCTCAATATGTATGTCTCTGAAGATTTGTTCTCTCAGTTCTTTTCGACAGTATACAGATGCCCTTTTTTTGTACAAGCTTCTCCACTCATACATTGACTCTTCATCCCTGTTGGCTGAGATTCAATTTCGTGTTCCAGGACGTAATCTTTGTCCTGGTTTGCAATTAAATTATCTATTGTAAGTCACTCTCTAGTCGAGAACTCAGTAATTCATAGAGCTTGTCATTTGTTTAATGAAGTGGATGATCTCCCTGATGTAATTGATACAGATTCTATTTTTTCATTTAAAATTAATTTAAGAATAATTATATTTGTTCACAACTAAACAATCGTTCTAACTTGAAGATATATTTATCTTTTTTTCTTTTTTTATATTCTTTGTTATAATCTTGCTGAGTTTATATTCCGTTGCGGCATAGTAGTATATCTACTGTTTTATTTTATAAGTATTCTTTTTGTAATTTGAGGACCTTTGGTCTGTTTACTATTAAATAAATAAATAAATAAAAATAAATAATAGTTACAGTTTATGTACAATTTTCCAAGTTTTTTCAACTATCAAAACTGATTTAGTAATTATACCAGTTAAAATGAGCAAGGGACTGTTAATGTTCTTTAGAAGCTTCACTAGAATATTTGAGTCTGACGTTTCTACTAAAATCCGATCCACTTGTTCTATTGATCAAGCTGCATAATTTTAGTTATTCAAAATAAATTTATTTGTCCAAATTCACGATATATCGTGGTTACTGCTATTCGGGGAGTTATTGAAAACTATTCATAGGGAAAACATAATGCGATACCCAAAACAAATATAATTCCAACACACAGATAAGCATCTGAATTATCGCCAGTTCATAAATCCCCTCCATCCCCCAAACCACGTCAGTTCGTTTTACATCATCGTTAACATAAACCCGCCGGTTTCCGGACCGACCGTCCCATGCTCCAGTTTCCGGATTGCACAGTTTTAGGAGTTCAGTAACGAGACCAGTACCGTATTACAGTTAGCGAGCCTTGCCAGGTATTTACGAAAATCCAATTTCGGCCAGAACGCCATTTAGGTGGTGCATCCTTATCGGGACGACGCCGGCATCCAGATGCATGGCGGACAGCGAGTATCTTGCAGATTGGACACTCGTAAAATAAAAACTAAAACCTCCACTTGGAACTGAAACAGAAACGCCGGAAAGCAATGGAAACACCTTCACCGGCACTCGCCACTTTACGACCTTCACTCCTCCTTTAAATCAGTGGCCGAAACCATAAAAATACTTTCAGACAGACAGTGTCGTTTCGGACGGAAATTAAGACGTGATGTTGTCAAGTCAAAATTTGTTTCTTAACGGAAACGTGGAGTTAGCAAACTCATAAAGTGACCTTGTTTCACAAATTTTCCTCTTCCATTTGAGATTTTAATGAAATTCCGCTTTGTTTCGCGCTTTACTTAAAGGTTTTGTAATTCGTAAACACAAAATTGGAATAAACGTAAAAAGAAAATAATTTTTACACTAATTGATAAAATGCGATTCGTGTGGTTCTGGCGACTCTGATTAGTTTCCAGTTATTCGTGAACTAACGAAATCGAAAACGGAGGAAAGTCTGGAAAGGTTTAAGGCGTCTGTCCGGTGGGAAAGTAGAAATTGGGTTTCTACATGAAAGACTGGCAAAAAATAAACAGCTCCTCTAATGAGACTCGAGTCGGTCAATAGCAGATGTAATCGGCTTCGGACGCCTTGACCGTGCTTTTGGCCCAATTAAAATCAATACGTCGCCGTTATGTGGGGAGGAAAGAAAATAGACCGTCACACACCAATATCCGTTCGTTACTCCCGTTTGTTAAAAAAATTTGTCGTTTTTCGGTTGATGCAAGTGAAGCCCCCCTTGGTAGCCGGTGATTTGTAACGACTCTAAACGTGGTCTGGTGTCGAATCGGTGAATTTCCGGTTCGTAGAAAGTCACGTTTTAGTGTTCTTTCTGATTCATTTAGAAGAATCGAACGGAATTATTTAGGTTTGGGGCGAGATTGAGATTGTAATTAGTGACGTCCGGAACTTTTCAAATTTAGCCAACAGCAGGGAAAGGTGCGCCAGAGTAATTTAGGTTGAAAGAGAATTGAGTCGTAAAAAATATATTACGCTTCGTCACGATGTGAGTGTCGCTTTTATGCAAATTTCTTTTATAACGTCAAAGTGTGCTTGCAAATACGTCACTTTTACTATTGTTTTAAGTAAGGCGGGTTTAAGGGTTGCCCTTTTGGTGTCTAAAAAAAAACGACTAATCGTAAAACTACAAAATTCTTACTGCATCGAAACAGTTTTCTCTTGAGTGGTGCCACAGGAAATTACTTTTAGATGCTCAACTGATGTTCAAATTTCAAAAACCACGTCCAAGTCAATCAAAATACAAACCATCAATAGTTCTTATTATAGTTTGATATAGAAAATTGTTAAGCTTTTATTAATATTTACAATAAAAAATTATGAAAAGGGTGGAATTTTTTTAATTTTGGCAACCCACAATTTTTGAAATTTTTACGTTGTTCAAAAAATTTTGACGAGTCTACCAAAGGATCAAATTTTATAGAAAGAAGTTGGAAATATGAAAAAATTCTAGACCACAGTTTTCAACTATTTAGTGACTCCTGAGTTTTCACTAATTTTTATGACTTTTAAAACCCAACAATTCGGACTAGAAAATACATTTCTGGGATCCCTCTTAAAAACGTGCAGTTCGGAATCCTGAAATATCCCGAAAATATACGGGCGTTGATTTCTAAATTTTTTGTTCTGTTGTGATAGTTGCTGGCAGTCAGATCGCATTTTTTAGGGCCTGTAGTCTGATTTTTGTGTCAAATGAGTCAGTTAGTGTACTTATTAAGTTAAATTCAATGATGGCTGATAATAGCAAGTTTATTATTCATCCAAAAAAAATGACGATAATAAATCGATGTGACGCCACTTCTTTATTTCTGAAAATAAAGAAACTGCAAAATGTAAACTTTGTGAAAAAATTATAAATATTAAAGATGGCTCTACTAAAGGTCTGCATGTTCATTATAGTTCTCTACATTCGCAGTCACTAACACAGAAAACCCTGGCATCATCTTCTACAAACCCAGACACTCATACTAAGATCAGCAACGTCGAACTAGGGACATCTCCACCAAAAAAGCAAAAAACTATTATGGAAAATTTTGTTTCTACTGATGAGAGATCTTTAGATGACGTCATTGTTCGAATGACTTTTTAGACGGATTAGCATTTAGAATATTTATTGCTTCTAACGATTAGAGACTAGCACTGCAAGGTAGAGGATTGAGAAGCATACCAAATTCGGCAAACACTGTTCGTAGCAAAGTGATAGTTTATAGTAAGAAGATTGTAAATTTTTATTTTTAAGAATTACAAGCACTTAGAAAAAAGTGGCAATGTTTCTCTTGACAAATAGACTTCAGTTGCAAATAAGTAGAAACCTGCAGAAGAGATTGAAAAAATTGACATTTAAGATACGGACAGTGATAGTGATAGTGAGGAAAATTTTGATGGCAGTGGTGTAGACTTCGAATTCATGGAAGCGGAAAATGACATAACTCAACTTACCAACAATTATAGTATTTATCCTTTAGTGCAGAAGATCAGAAAAATTGTTAAAATGTTTGGCGATCTTCTACAAAAAATCCTATCTTTGATCCTAGACTACGTGGAATAGCCTCCTTACCATGTTGGAGCGATTTCTTTGTCTAAAGAATTGTAAACAAGTGACGCTAATTGATTTAGGAAATCTAATCGTCATCTCCGATACTGAATTTGAAATTCTGAAAATAATGGTTCAGTGTCTTGAATCAGCTAAACTTGCAGTAGAAGCGATTTGCAGAGGAGATTCGAATATGTGCACTGTTGATGCTATTTTAAAGTTTTTTTTTTAGGAACTTAATAAATTAAATACAAACCTAAGTAAAGAATTATTTTTATACCCGAGAAAACGTATACATAAGCGTCAAACGATTGTTTCTGGTGTAATTAATTATCTTCATAATCCAAACCAGAAGAAATTTCCAGGGGACAACTTTTTTGACGTACCTGATTTTGACTCAATAACTGATTTTATTTGTGATTCAACAACTTGGCCAATAGAAAGCAATAGTACTTTGTGCGTGGATATAGAACTAAAAACTGATGACGAAGAGGAAGATATTGCACCCTTTCGCAATTAGATAAAAAAAATCTTTAAGGCAAAAACTTGATGAAGCTATTGTAGGAGCATTAGTATCTCAAAAAACTAAAAAGCGATCTCTGCAAGATAATCTTATCACTATAAAAATGGAAATGATTCTCTATGAAAACGGAGGTATACGAGGTTCCCATCTACAGCAATGTTACGAGTACCTTTTGACCATACCGCCGACAAGCGTTGAATCAGAGAGAGCATTTTCTTCAGCGGAATCTTTGGCAACAAAAATAAGATCAAGATTAGGTGACTCTACTTTAGATACCTTAATCTTTTTGAGACAATATTTCCTTAGAAAAAAATACGCGTAACTTACTTTTATTATTTTGAGTTCTTGGTGTTACTTTGTTAGTCTTCCAGAATTCAGTTTATGTGATTGTTCTTTATTTTTTATTTTCAAATTCATGTTTTTCTCTGTAAGAAGACATTTCTATTCAAAATATTATTTCATTAAAGCATATTATGCTTTTTTTGTTAATAACTGTAAATTTCAATTTTTTGGGATTTGATCCCGGGATCCCTGGATTAGAATTTCTGATTTCAAAATTTGCATTCCCCAATTCGGACGTTTATGGAAACAGAAACTTTAGTTTTCAGTTTTTTTATGGTTGTAAATAACGTTATAGGCCCTCCAGAACAGTTTAGTGGATAAATCCAGAGTTTACAACGCAGAGGAAAGTTACATCGCCGATACGTGCACTCTAGGGTGCAATAACAAGAAGACATATAAGTTTAAGCTGTCTTCTAGCGTTTAGCCCTAGGGTCAAATTGACAAAACATCAACGCAAATCCCCATTAAGTAACAACTTAACGAACATAAAGTATCGAAAAAAAATCAAAACTTTTACAAGAACCAGTCAATAATTAATTTTCGAACTAGAGCAAGAAGATCTTCTTGTAAACGAAGCGATTTAAATCAACAAAAAAATTGTGGTGGGAACAATTGGGGAGTTCAATGTCCAAAAGTGAGTTACTTTAATGTTTTACTTAATTCTCATCACTCGTAACAGAACATTTCCACTCCCGCCGAAACTGAAGTGCTATCAAAGAAGAACAAGAAGCTAGTACAGAACAATGGCGTAACAGGGTTGGTAATCTAGTCTTTATGAAACACCGTTGTAGGCAATAATAGCCGGTTATGAAAGACCTGAAATTATAGAGGGATATTCAGGGGTTGGCGGCTTCAAATTGAAACATAGCGGTTAGAATCTCTAGCGGCAAAGAATACGTTAAAGACGTGAGTATGTTCTGCCCGTAAAAGAAAAATTAATTTCTGCCCTTGCATTGTCGGTCGTGTTTTCTTATTGCCAATTACGCTTTAATAAAGTTATACGTTTAATAACGCGATAAATTCGCTCGATTATAATGAAAATTTCACCGACAATGCGCACTCGAAAACAATTCCACGACCACGTTGCTTGGGCGGATTCAGAAAACGACACAACAAAGCGAGAAGGATAAAGGTGAGAAAAGGCACACTTTACATTTATTAAACTTTATAAATACGCCCCTGCTATATGTAAAACATCCCCGATATTACGATCGAAACCGCAACTCGTTTCCGGGCGTTTTCTTAAAAATAAGCACATAATTTATCTGCCAACATGCTAGAAGTTAAAGTTTATAAATAGCGGGAATGATTTCGGTTATCTCTCGACGCGGTTTTCCTCGACTTGCATTAATATCGAAAATTTAAGTAGGGATGGGTCACGTCGTTGATGGAACCGGCGCATCTTTTAAGCTCTCTGATATTCAAATGGTTCGACGAAAGTTTGCCAATTCTTTCCGGTCTCGTCTGATGAGAAAAGCTCGTCTGACTTTTACTCGAGACCGGAGGTAAGAGGAAGCGAATTTCCCCTTGTTATTGTTGTTTCGAAATAATTAATTGCAAAATTAAGGCGATTACTAACGGAAGCTTTGGGTGCAAAAATCCATCTCGAATTTATTTGCTACTTGGAACGTTTTTTAAAATCATTGTTGGCGATCCGGTAATCAGCAACAACAAATGGCGGAGGCGCCGGGTGAATCCAAATAATTTTATTTCAGTTCCGATGTTGAAAACTACGCTTCCAATAGATTCGCAACACTTTCCATCTACTCTTATAACTATTTTTTAAGTTTTAATCCACGCACAAATTATTTAACCCTTAAATGAGGTTTGTTATTGCAAAAATTCTTTTCGTAGCGTCTTTCAGGTTCGAGAATACGTGGACGAAGTAAATGATTTGGAAACCTTGAAAATGTTGTCAATTTAAATTTTATTCGTTACAACTGTCAATGTGTGACTTTATCGTTTGCGTTGACATAATTTTGTTTAATGATTCAGACTGTACAATTATTTAATTATCAAACAGTATTTGAACGTTATGAGATAAAAATAATTAGAAGTGAGCTGGAGTAAGTTGCCAACTCAACCTAACTTAACCAAGATGGCCAATTATTAGCAATTTAGTCAAGTTAGGTTGGCAATGTAATTATTTCGTTTTGACATAATTTTTCTTATTTTTTAATTATCTTTACGCGAATTTCAACCAATTCCAGGTCATTAGCATCTGCATGAATACCAATGTTTGTTTTCATCGACGGAAAGAAATCGTTTGTTTAGATTGTGAAATAAAACAAACTTTTCGAGACGAAACAAATGCTGTAGTTGTGCAGCAACAATAAAAGTAATCACGAAGTTAATTATAGGAAATTTCTTTACCATATTCCAACAGAGTCGCATTTCCAACATCATCTCCTGCAAGTTGTTGCCTTATTACTGTGAATTTTCCAGCTCCGTCGTTTTCCGTCGTGATTACCTCCCCAGTTATTATTATTATATAAAAATTGTGTTTGAAAAGAAGACGTTTCCTTGACTGAACTCCCGCAGACCGGGGCCAGCACTTTCCGAAATTGCAACTCAATGCGAATAATAAATAATTCAACTCCGCAATAAATACGAAGAAACTCAGTCGGTAAATCGAATAAGACGAGGAACCATCCGCCAACGACTCCCCCTAAAAAATGACGAAACAACCGGCCATATGCTGTAGATTTTACTTTTATTACCCTCCCATCTCCCGCATCATCGTACTCACTTTAATAAGTTTCGGAGTTGATAAAATTGAAACGTCATTTTTTGGCAAACAAAATAAAAAAAGATAATTACGGGTCGGTTAGTTTCTTAACGTGTCGGGGTGAGAAAACAATCGGATGTCGGATGGGGGTGCCGAAATCGCTTCAATTAGCAACAATTCAATTAGAACGGGCCGGACAAAGAGTTGGAAGCGTTCGACCGTGCGGTTTTCTCTGATATTCGGAGGCGGCGGCGTCCGGCGGCCGAGGGTTGAGGGCGTCGGGGGCGGCGAGCTGTCCGCTAAACTGTTCTCGTGCCGCAGCCGCCGCCTTTATTATGTATGATTATATTCCGAAACGTTGAGCACGGATACTAACCGGACACTCGACGTGATTTACACCGCCGCCGCCCTCTGCATCATCGTAACATTATCGCCGGTCCGAAAATTGAAATTCCAACTAATAGGGCCCGTGGATATTATTTTAGAATTTTTTTCTTCACCGAAAAATTATTAGAAAAAATTATTCAAGAACTAAAGATGGCTACTACCAATATTTTCCATTTTTTTTTTAATTTACCATTTCGTTCCCTACCTAAATTCTTATAATTTACCTCATATTTTATCTATCTAGACTGCCTCGGAGTGTTTTTTCCAAAGTACTTGATATTTAAGAATTTTGAAATACACTGAAGTGGAAAATACATCAAGAATCGAGTCAAGTAAGCTAATTTAATGGGTTTCAAATAATTTCAAGAAATTGAGTTTGCTGCAAAGGCTCTGCATAAGAATTTATAAATGGTCAGAGTTTTTCCAATTTAATATTCAACAAATTTCTCAAATCATAGAGACGAACCATATGAAAAGTAAACTTGACGTCACATAACAGAATTGATTAAAACTTCGTCCATTATTTAAATCAGAACACTGCAGTAGCTGAGTAACGAAAACTCGAGAATTCTCATTAATTAAACTCAGTAGATGGCAACTAAGTTTTGCTTAGAGTGCACGTAAAATCTTGCATCTAATAAGTACTCCAAATTTGTTCAAGAATCATCTGAAACTGCAACTCAATTCCCTTTCGATTTGAATATTATTAACAAAAAATTCGGAATTATTGTCGATAATACAAAAAATGTTACGAAATTATTTTTGCAGAAAAAATTGTTACGTAACGTCAAGCAAATAGCGTGTCGCTGCCACGTCAAGAGTCTCCCTCCAGTTCGATACGTTTCAATATTTATTTAATATGGAATCGAGTGAGTGGTTTAGACGGGGTGGTAAGGTGAATCGAGACCGGGGGGAGGAGGAATCGTGTTTCGTGCAAGAAGTCTCTTTTTCGGTACGGAAAATCACATTTCATCCAATCGAACGGGCCTAGTCCCCAGCTTATCCTCATACCTTACACCCGGAAAATGAATTTTCGACGCCCTTGTAGAAATGCAGATTGAGCAAATCACCTCGAAGCAAGAAACCGTTAACAATGACGGCTGCATTTCGTCGGATTTCCTTAATTCCAGCACATCGTTAAGTTGATTAAGAAGAGACTGATACTTTAACTGGAACGCAATCATCTTTTTGCTGGTAGATACGACGTTTCTGTAATTTATTACGCCGAAAACGAAGGACAAGTTGTTATATTCGAATTAATCAGAGGTAGAGAAGTAACGGTTTAATTTACTAAATTGTTTGTGTTCCACCAGGTGGGTTGAGGAGACGAACTAATTCAATTACTCGAAAGGAACGGCGCTGCCGAAAAGACCAAGTAACGCCCTTAATTGTCGGACGAGGATGCCGGCAAAAAAATCGCCTCAAACTCTTTGTGATTTAGTTAAATTTATTTGAACGCCACAACGAAACATTGACGAACTATTCTCGTTATATTAATGTTGTGAAAATATTTTTATTACAAGAAACGGATGTTAAAAGTTTGAGTCAGTTAGTTAAAAAAACTTGGCATCGAAATTATTTTCTTAACCGAAGAATTTTCCTGGATTCAAGATCTCACTGATTTAACTGTATTACGAATAAGGGGGGGCGTTAGGAAAGCAAATATATGTGGGTGTTGTTCCCTAGCTGTGCTGGAAATTGATTAAGTTCGGAAGTACGCGAAGCAACGCTAAGAAGTTGAGTGATAATGGCAGTAAAGGAAAAGTGATTAAGAGTATTTATTGTTGTTAACTGCTCATAGCTTAAGTGGTACAGCTTGAATGTTTTAGCTGATGGATGTTAATAAATTATTAAAGTTTTGCCTCCCGACTTGGGATTAAGCCGCATTGATTTTACAATTTTGTTAATCCCCACCAACAATTAACAAAAACAATTCACCTCAAAATTTGTTAAATAATTGTCAAATTAGCACAAATATTGGAATATTGTCAAATTAAGAGTTTTGAGTTCTGTTAAAACATAGTTAACGTTTATATTTTTCTTTATCTACACACTAACGGTAACATGCGAGCTTTCAACCAAACAACAAATTTTTTGCAACACTCTTTCAATATCTTTAGTTATTTTTCAAAATTCCTAACTAATTTATAGACAAAATTGCATAAATTTTTAATAGTTGTATAGGACATTGCAACAACTTTTTCTATTTTACTGGTTGATTGAAATTAATAACAACTACAAAATTTGAGGCGATTATCCGGGCAAAATCTGCAATTTCTCTGCCCCGTTAATTGCGCTAGATGCAATTTTAATTTCAATATCGTATTAATTTCCAAAATCTGCCGAATTTTCTTCGTCGTTTGCTCGAGAAACTTTGATAACAACAAATTATCCGTTTCCGTCCGGAAACCGTGAGCAGACAGAAAAACAATTGGACGTCGCCCTCGTCCGCCCATAATTCGCGCGAACCTCCCCAACCTCTAATTGCGTTCAGTTGGGACGCTTATAAATATCGTTTAATACGTGGCGGTTTCCTATTACATTGACAGATGGGACAGCGTTCGGGGTGAGGCATTACGGCAATACTTTTGTTGCCTTTGCCAATAAGCGATACAATATCGGGGAATATTCCCGTTTATTTCACGGCCGCGTATAAAGAGAGGTACCGGTAGTACCAACAGGAGTTTGCCCGATTCCAGATATAAATCGTCGGCGATAGCAATCACTGCGAAACACGCACGAATGGGATGTAAAATATAGCGGATATCCGGCAGCGATTCATATGAAATTGGCCGTCGATAAAAAAGTCGGGGGCGCCGAAACGACGGCTGTCAATTCGGGGGCGAGTCTTGACCGATGCCGATTTAGCCTAAATACAAACATTAAGTCATCTTAAGTATCTTGAAAGTTTTTTTTATAGTCAAAAGGTGAAGCGACGTTACTAAAATTTTCTCGAAATTGAAGGATTCACCCGGCGCATCCACCATTTGTAGTTTCTTGGTAATTGATTATTTTAAAATTTAGCGTTGCATTTTGTTGGTGGCGTTCAAATAAATTAATTTCGATCAATCCCGATTCAATTATTTCAAATTTACAACTGTATAGAGGGTGGTTTTTGTTCAGGCCACCACTGTATAAGTAAACCTTGAACAACTCGACTATCTTTGGGGAAAACTCGCCTTAGTGCCCCCACATTTGAGTTTTGTCTTTGAATATGTATTGTTAAACTTAAGTTGGTAAGTATTTTATCAAAAGTCTTTAGCAAAGCCTGCTTCTTATCTGTTCGTTGCTACGAGCCGCCAGAGACTTTTAGCGGTCGGTTCGCATAATTAATTTAATGCGGGCGTCTGTTCCGTATAAATTCTTCAATAAAGTCACAATGTTGGGGAAACAAATCCGGCCCACCAACAGCTTCTGTTGGTGGGAGAAGTGCAGTTGTTAAAATGACACAAGAAGTGGCTATTAATTCTCGGCGACCGATCCGGTTAATACCATCCCCCGGTAAAAACCGTTGTAAAATTAATCCTTTCACCTGATAAAAACACGACCACTTCCCCTATCGGTTTTCTTCTTCCACCTCTTGTTCCAGCTTTGATAACCAAACATACTCCGTAACGTTCGCTTCCGTGCTCATGCCGCTCCATTAAATAATTTATTATTGGAAAATTTACAAAGGTATATCAGCTCAAACATAGTCCATTAGACGAGGCCCTCCGCGACCTAATCGAGTTAAAAAAAAATACGCCTCCATCAGGGGAGTAACAAACATCGGAAATTGAATTGAATTATCTCCATGGAACTCCCTTGTGATTGTTGAGGAAATTTTACTAATAACAATATCAAATTTTCGCTGTGTTAATTAAGGTCAGGTAAATCGCCTCCGGGCGATCGGCGGGGATTATCGACAAATCGCTACAGTGAGTCGGCCGGTTCCATCCTCGATTTTAAGTTTCTTATTTACTGCGTCCAAATTATTGTTTTATCCTTGCCGGAAAGCCCTTCGAAAATCGATTAAAATGGTATACTTAGATTCAATTTAGCGTAAAAACTCGGATAACTATCGAGGTTTGAATTTTGAAAAAATTTGAACTTTTGCAAACTTTTTCGAAAAACTTTTATTTTATGCCGAAATGTGATAGTCCAAGTCCGAAAACGAGAAGAGCGAAACAAAATACATCAGAAATAGTCTGTTCAACAACCTAAATCGATTGATATTTGTGTGAGCAATAGATAAATGAAAAGGGTTATGAAAATTTTCATAAATTTTCGTCAAAATTGAAAATTGGAACTTTTTTGTTTGCACACTTAGGACTAGAATTTTACTACCGTACGAAAGCTATTGAAAAGTCGATTAACCTAGCCAATTTAGATTTGATAAGTTGTACAGACCCCAGAATTATGGGCCTTTGAAATTTGTAAAAATTTAAATTTTTGCAAACTTTTCCCATAGTTTCCCATAGGATAGTTAACAAAAACTATCCTTAACGTAAAGTCAACTTTAAGAATTTTCTCCAGTTGAAATGGCATCCTCACTTTAACTAAAGTTGATTTTTTGACATTGAAATTGGAAAATTTCCGCTTGTCCAGGCGTCAACCACGATCGTTTTGGAGATTTATTATAAATTATTTAATTAATTTATAATATGAAACGTGATTAAGATGATACTTTTGTTTTACTAACGATGGTTAAGTACCTGACAAAAATTACGGGGTTGCTAACTTTAACACAGAAGAATATTTTTTGTTGTTTGAAAAGACAAGAAAAACGATATTGTTGAGTATAAAACTACGAATAGAATCTGACAATCACGACATAGTTTTTTCATTATTGTAACAATGTTTGCAGGAGCGTTTTGGCGCAAATTTTGCCAATAGAAAAAATTACTGAAACCAAGTAACACATTCCAAGCAAAATCCGAGTTATTATGTTGATTCTTTGGTTAAACTTGGAACGACCGATATTTTCAGTTTTTCAGGTTTTCAGGTTCGGCGGCGTTTTCCGCCGAAGTGGAGCGGGCGATCTCGATTAGATGCAGGACGGATCTGTCCGTTGCTGTTACAGCGCATTTTTTCGCTTAATAATAATATCGGTCGGATCGGCGGCGGGTAACGTTGGCGGCGCGATACGGCGAAAAAACGGTTTTCGGAACCGGAATAAATCGGAGGGCAGCCGCGTTTTTGTTATCGTAACAGATTGAAATATGTTTTTGTAATTCATTTCTGTTTTTGTTGGTGTGGGGCGGAATGATTTATCGGTTGATTTTTCGTTTATTCGCATCGACGTGCGGTCCGGTGCGTTTTATTGAAACATTTTCGTTGCTGCCATTGGGGTTTATCTGGTCGCCATTAAAGGGCCTCGGGCTCGTTAAAAGCGGCCTCCGGACGGCTTTATTAACGCCAAGGCATATTAGAAAATTTACATTATAATGGCTTTACACCACCGTCAACATCGAATTTTTTTTTTTTTTTTTTTCCGTCGATCCACCGACTAGTCGACGGGGTCGATACCTAATTTTAACAACGGCCACTTTGTTGTCGGGCTCTCGGCCCTAAATCAATTGTTTCGCATAAAATTATCTGTTTCATTATTCTAATCGAATGAATTTCCATAGATTCATTCTGACGTACTCGATAAAACTAAGCTTCGGCTAATTATAATTGCGAAGCCGGAATTTCATCCACGCACCAATAAGCCGATATCATGCATAACTCGTCAAAATGCACCACGCCGATGGAAATTATATTTACAGGAAGCAGAGGTTTATTTTGTCAGATATTTTCATAAGCATCAGGCAGTCAACAAAAATTTAAAAAAAATTTGGCGGTTATTCCCTTTCAGTTCTAAGTCCTAGTTGGCGGCAAAGAAATTGATTTAAAGCAAAAATTTAAAATCCTCAAGCTACGCTTTCATAAATTTAATGTTTCTAACAGTTTTTTTCAACTAAATAAGATTACTAAATAACTTAGGTCGTCATTAGCCAATTGTTAAGGAAAAAATTCTGAAAAGTTCTGATAATAAGAAAAATGTCAAGTCAAGCAGAATTATTGCAGCAACGTATTTGTGGTTGCTCGAATGATCAGTTAAAAAATATTTATTAAGTAGCAAGAAAATTTGCCAAAAGTTTCGTTTTTTTGGTTAATATCGAACAAGTTAAAGGGTTTAAAATGGGAGACTTAATAAAATTTTCTGGGATACCGGGCAAAAAATAGCGCCATGTTTCTTTTCGAGAGAAATAAATCACCATCATAATCATCTAACCAGTCTCAAGTTGTTATGAAAGTAATAAAAGCAGCTGCTTACAACTACATTCTACTTTTCAATTCTTAGACGGTGGAAGTTGATGGCAATCAGATGATAAATAGGTGGGGCCGTAGGAAATTCGAGTTGGAAACTTTCGTAGTTTTCCCAGTTATAAATAGAGTCGACGGTGTTTAAAGTTACTTCGACGGACAAGTTTTCAGTCGGATTTTTATTAAGGAAAATTTTATGATATTTAATCGTCTATTGATTTTATATCAAAATTCGCTTCGTCCCTAAACTTAATCAAATGACACGTAAAAAGCTGTTAGGTTAGTTAGCATTTAAATTGGACGAAGGGTTGACGACGACGCGTCTATTTTCGATCAGATTTTTGTCGCCCACATAGTTTTGAGGTTGACAAAAAAATTACTTGTAACCGAACATTAAAGGGGATTTCGGGACGGTTGGTCGTAGGAAATCCCTGAATCAATTAAAATTGCAAATGCACCGAAAGTGAGTTAGAGTCGGCAAAGTTTTTAATTCGCCAGCTACACCGATACAATCCTCCTATTCCCATTGTATGATGTTCTCGTTTACAAAACCAATTTACTAGATACAAAAGTTTAACTTTATCGGTCAACAAAGCCGACGATTGAAACAAAACCGGCACGACTAAATTGTTAATTGAATTTTTCAACGATCGCTACCTTCGTACCTACCAGTCGAGTCGTAGGTGCGATTTTCAAAAGCGCATCACCACTCATTTAACTCAATCTCATTGAATTTTGACTATTCTCAATTTTTTTCTAGTTATAAAACCAAAATCGAAAATAATTTTGCGTTATCAATCTATTAGCGAAATTTCAAAAATAGTAGCAACCGATACTTTCAAATAAAACCCGAGGGAATCGAATCCGAGTTTTGCGGTACAATCCAACATCCATCCGCTTAAGTAACATGTCGAGTAATAGAAGATTATTGGCGATTAAGGTATTAATGGTATCGCTTTACCAATTAAAGTTAATAGGGAATCACTTTCTGTAACGCAACGGAAAAAAGTTGTCGCATCACACTTACAAAATATTTGTTACTTCTAAGTTTTAATATTGTATACTGCCACTAAGTCGCACATAACATAAAAGTTATTGATAGTGAATTATATACAGTTGACGCCAATTTAAAAAAGTTTCTATGCTCTAGATATGAATTATTTAACAGAAAATTATTCACGTGACTCAGAACGCGCTTTGACTGGAGCTGACGAATGACGTCACCCAACCAATCACCTCTCTGAGTTTGTTAATAAGGTTAATTAATTGTTTCTCGTTTAACTTCTCTACTACTCCCTTTAAATAGTTTAACCAAGCAGCATGTCTTATAAATAAGAAAATTTCGAAATTTTTGAAACCTTAACCTTAAATTACTTGCAAGTGGCTCATTGGATATTTTTGAAACTTTTTGCTGGATATCGTCGAAATGGAAATTTTGCATAACGACCTATTAGCGTCGGTTATAACCGCAATATGCAGACAGACGTCGCATAACTGATGACCGCCGATATTAGGGAGCCAATCGTTGGGGACTCTTGCTGTAACGCGTCGGATGAATATTGATGATGGAATGGCTAGGTGCAACTGTTCGCATGTATACACACGTACGGCCCGGTTGATTGATCGTCCGACATCGGTGCTCATGTGCCGGAATTTATTAGCCAACAGATATTCGAATTTATGGCCGGATGGATAAGCGAAGATGCTAGATTGTCCGGTCGTTACTTTGTTCCGCAAGCGGTTTTCGAAAAGGAAGAGAGGATGGACGACGGACGAATAAACCGCATACACATTCCTATGATTTAATTCCGCAACGTCAATGGATCTTTGAGATAGGTTTAATGATCTAAGTTTGAATTTGTGGAGATTTTTAGTAGTTCCGGAAAGTGGAATAGCGTCCGGTCCTAAAACTCAAGATTACAAGCGTTTCCGGAGAAAAGTCATGACAGTTAAACGAGAAGTTTGGGAAATTTTCTATTGCAACCTTTCGATTCGTCGCAAATTTCGGTGGTCGAGTACCGGATTCACCCGGCGCCTCCGCCATTTGTCGTCAACATCAAGCACTACGCGATATTTTCACCAAATTTGCTCATTTAAAAAAATTCAAAAGAAATTTTAGTAATTAAAACATTTCATTTAAAATATTACACAAAAAAGATTGACCAAGTGCTCGAAATCTCCATGTACTCAGATTCTTGCTCTTTAGAACAAATTTTCAAATTGTTAGAAATTAGCCACATAGAATAACAGAAATTTTAGTTAACGCTCAAGTTCTTGCTAATATCGAAAATTACCGTTACTTGCAGGCAAATATTGATGTTGAGCAAAGAGGCGTCTCCATTATTGACAATCACGAACACAAAACGTGTCCATAAACAATTTGACGTAACGAGAAGATATCGAGCGAAAATTATGGTAAAGCCGTTGTCGATGGCGGCGGTCAAATAATTAAAACAGTATCAACAGCTAGTTGATGCTGGTTTGTTGAAACGTGTCCCTTTTTCCGGTTTATCAACAATTTCGCGGGAGAAAAAAAAACATATGACCGAAAGAGCAAATAGCGCACATTGCGGAAGTTCGTTTCGCGCTATTTATTTTCGGTTAATTGAACTCGTTCCTGCATATTGTGCCAAATGCGAAAATACATTTTAAATATTGTTCAATTGAAAATTGCTTAATTAATACACGAATATTAATTATAACACGTGATATATCACTGAACAGAAATATGGAGAGCTGCATGAAGTTGTTGATTGCACCATGTTGAATTAAATATGAAACTGAACCATTTACTTTGTTGACAAAACCCGCAACTAAATTTGCTGTTGTAAAGTGATTTTTCCAATAAAACTTGCACTAACAATTAATTTCTCCCAAACTTATTATTGGATATCAACCACGGGTTGTTTCTCTCATCTCATTGACAAAAATTAGAGAAAACGTTGAGTAAAATCGGATTATTTGGCGGACACTTCAGGAGCATAAATTAGGATTTGCTGCATTACTGCGGCAATAAAGTAAATTAAAGTTACGGATTTAATATGTGTAAGTATCTCTTAAACCGTCTGGGAATTGATAGCGTCGTGTCCGTGAATTATTCGGCTATTTCGGCGATTTCGCCGACTAGAAATTGTTTAAATTTAACGGTTCCGAAATAAAAAAGAAACTTGGAATTAAATCATTCGCCTACCTCAAAAACGTTTTTTTACCCTCGCCCATTACTCCTGCTGTAATTTATATCGATCGCCTCGTATTCTCGAAAGTTATAGTCGAACGGTTCCATTAAACGTTTCAAACGCACTTTGGTCAACGAGTAATGGCTTTTTAACACGGTCCTGGATTAACAGGGTGTATTGTCAATATCTAGGCCGGATCGAGACGACGAAAAATAAATGTTTAGTTTGATTCAGCGATAACGGGAGCAAGTTTCTTGTTAACGGCACAGTGTATCAGTTTTTTGTTTACTTGTTGAAACGGAATAATGGCTTTGTTTTGATAAAGCGTTGCTCCCGAGGGAACAACAATCATTTTGTGACGCAATAATGCGAAATGGAAGCGAATAATTGGACCAGTAAAGTGTGGGCATTTCTGCTAGCTTTTTTCATGATTGACATCGATAAGAGGCTCAACATGTCAACCGTTTAGGGTTTTAAAAAACTGACAAATAGAGGCTCGTTTCGAAGCTACAGTGGCGTACCGAAAACTTGTTACTAACAAAAATGTTTCTCGATTAATAAAGCGATTGTAGAAGAAATTTTTCTTTTATCAAAAATTGTGTTCTCACTCAATCATTGACGCTAGTCACCAATTTTGAAAACAGTTGGTAAACCCTCAATGACCTATGGAAGCGAAATGGGTTTCGTTTTATATAATTATCACGTTAATTTCTGTCGCTCAATTCGGACTGTTCAATAAATTCTCTATTGCTCCCTTTTCTGTTCCTTCTTTCACGACCATCGTTGAGTCTTCCTTAGGGAGTTATCCAATGATTTTCAATGGGTCGTTATAGAGTTCCTCTATTTTCTCATTGCCCCAGGTGTTACTGTTTGCCACAATCCCCAAGTGTTTTGATTGTTGATTAAAGATTGTGAATACCCTTTACAGCGGTATCCCATTTTCCCTGTAATCACTAAAACCCTTATCCAATATCTCTTAATTTTTGTTCAAAGCTCCGCTATAGATTTTGACCGTTGTATTTTGTCACCCTCGACATTTCTGTGTAAATAATCAATTACGCTTCGCTAATTGCCGCATGGCGGCGGTTACACCGTTGGCGTAGCACAGTGTTGGCTTATTAAATTCGGTTAATCGTCGCTGTGCAAACATTCATTGCTTTATCGGCAACGGGGAGATGGTGTGTTAAAACAACACCTAATCCCAGTGTGAATCCATCCATCTTGTCCGTATGCCACTGTTAGTTCCGAATGATAAAGCAATTAGCATCGTACAGTGACTGCGGCGTGGCTATAGTCCGAATACCGCATCACACCATCGATCAGAGACAAGTCTAATCAGTGGCATGTGTCCGATGGAGGATGATGTATAAGTTACAGTAACGAAATGTCGGATCGATGACGGACCGAAAACCGGGGGACCCAACAAACGGCCCCCTCGCGGTGATCGTCGCTTTACTGCGTTGCCGGCCTTTTATGATTATTTTTGGCCGTTGCCGTAGCAGCGGCGGCACCAGGAAACCGAACGTTACCAAAGCACGACGGAAATTACGGAAGGCGAGAACTTTCAACTGTACGGTACGAGACATGGAGGGCGATTAACGCTCTTGAAACTTGCTACTTCAACAGCTACAAGTTGTTGAATAAGTTTCGAACGAGCAGGTTAGACAACCAACAATACAAGAGAGTTCAGGTGGGAGAGGATGTCACCAAAATTTTCTTTTCGTTCAATCTCATTTTTCTCAAAAAATTTTGCCAAAAAAGTTTCAATTTTTTTACATAACATAGAGAAAAAAATTGCGGATGCATCGACGGTTTTGTTTTTTAGATTTATGGCTGATTAATAAGGACAGTGATAGTTCTATGTACAGCAAGTTTTGTGGGCCGCCGCTGGTCGATGATACTATCGCCTTCTGCTCTCCATGGCGGATGCTGGCTCAGCTCCAACTTCAGTTGATCTCCGGATTAACTCTCGGACTTTAAGCTCTGCGCGAGGGTCCCGGAGGCCCTGCCGCCGTCGCTACCACCTCCGGTGTGTACGCCGCACTCCGGATCACTAATAGAAAGTTGAGGCGTGCAGCGCATTTATACCGGGATACCCTTTCATAAAACGAGATATATTCAATTCTTGCCCCCATACATTATTCATTAAACGTGTTTTACTCTTAACACCGCCGAAGTTCGTTTTTCTTTTCCGTATCCAGCAGCTGTCTCGAAGGTGTGGATCGTGCGCGAAGTAATTAAAAACTTCGGTCGCCGGAAAGAGAGTTTTGCGTTATCGGGAACGGAAATATCTGAACGACGGTCATCAAAGTTATCGCAAATCCCTTGATGGATGGTCAAAGCCGATTTTACGCCTTGACGAACCGTCAAACGGACAGTTTTCTTCAATTAGAAGAGGTCCGAGAAGTGACGGATCGACTTCGGTCAAAACTGGCAAACGTGGAATATTCGATGTGATCAAAGCGAGATCGATTGAGGTTAAATGGTGGCACACAACAAACGTCAGTTGCATGCAACATTAAAGTTCGATCTTCGACGTCTCTTTGTTGATTCAAATGTGAGTTTTTGTCGACCGTTCAACAAGTTTCGAGCATCTTAAGTGATTGAACAATCCGTTCGTTTGTTTTGCTGTAAAGCTGAATTAATTCACGTAATCAAACGTCTCGCTACCAGATCTAATTTCTTGCAACCTCGAATTTGCTGGTCAATTCAAATTTCAGTGTTAACTCGAACAATTAGTCGCAGAAATATATCAAAAAGCAATCTTTTCGTAACATTTTACCAGTTAACCCGATGCATGCAATCTTTTATGTGCCATCAATAAGAAGAGTCTCTTGTAGTGTGTTGACATGGTGTGAACTTTGATTTGTCGCTATTTCGCAATTCGCTACCTTCTCGACGTATGTCAAACTAGAGGCATCAAGATACGTCATGACTTCATTAAAGCGGCATAAAGAAGAGTTCTGCAACTTGAAAGAAAATTCAATCAAATTTATGGCGTAAGATACTGGCGTCCGGAAAACCGCACCCGCATTCTCCGTTCTGCCGCCCCCATTATCTTTAAGTATTGATACGGACACACACCAAAAGCTACGTTGTCGTCCCGTCGGGGTCCTAATCTTCTCTTCCAATTTAATCCCGCTAATCAGGCCGCACACATGACTGGTACTGGCGGAGTCCCAATTTCGAAATTATTTATCACCACCTAGGATCGGTATTTGGCCCCGCACTAATCCCCCTTTAAATACTCCGCCATCCGTTCCGTTCGTCGAAATGACGTAATAATTACGGAGAGGATCAATAGAGAGCGATTTCTCAATTCAACTAGTGCTTTTACATGAAGATCGGCTGTTGCTGCTGGCTTTAAAGCGACTTGTCCTTTCGTCCTATTTAATTGGCTCAACTTTTAGGTTTAAATAAGCGGAATGTTGGGGATGGTGCTGTATCCAGTAGCGAATCGTAAACGAACACCATTGACGATCCGATGAGACAATAGCGGAATTAGGGCCGCATGTGCATAATTAGAGGCGTGTGTGCGAGTAACGTGAAACTTCACGTATGGTTCGGGACCGAAAGGAGATTCTAATTATTATTACAATCCATATCGGATGGAACACTAACAGGGGATAGAATATCTTTAGAATTTCACAAAAATCATTAACGAAACTCGTCATTTAAATTTCACGATTAGCTACTGGTTCGAGAAGCTTTCTACTTTATGTAGCAAACTTTTTTATGAAACGACGTCATTAATTTCACTCAATTACCTTATTATATTGCTGTTCTTCAAATGGGCGCTCTAAAAGTAAAGTAATTACAGTCGATGGAACGGACAACGTCACTAAGTGACTTTCTTGGGATTTCGAAAGTTCGATTCGATTCGATTCGCACCTATGGTTGCGTCCGAGATCCAAAAATGACACACAAATTGATGTTTAGTGGTGTTGAATGGGCAACTAAATATTTACGTGACCAATTGGTAACAGTGGCAACACCACACAATAGCTAGTAATACCATAAAGCTTGCATGCTATGATTGTTAATAGCGACGGGATTTTCGCAGGCCCGGCTCGAGTCCTGAAAGGCCCTGTTAAACGCTCCTTTCTTTGCTCAACATAAAAACGCAAATATTAAAATTCACTGATTTTACGGCCAACAAAAGCTCTATACAGCTTTCACCATGTTCATATAGCAGCGCCGGCGGTGTAGTCGTCTTATCAAGCTTAATATGTCGACATAAAGGAATTCCAGCTTTTCCAACTTTCTCATTTCGACTTTTTCCGATTTGTTTAAATAACGTCGCCAGCGCCGGGAGCGGCGACAAAGCTGCGGCTTTCTCGGAACGGGAGGGGAAACTGTTTGAAATATAACCCTTATTATTGCAGCTTCATGCGACCATACAAGATAGATGTTGTTGGAAATGAGCTCTCCGCACTCAGTTCGGCTCTCTCTTCCAGATTCTATATTCCGGTTCTTAGGTAGACTTAGAAGCCGCACAAATCATGACCAAATCCCACTCCGCACCTCAATTCGCTTAATGAAGACGCCGTCGTTCGGCGACAAAAGAGAAATTGATTTTTTTCGAGAAAAGTAACGACGAAACGATTAGAAGAGATTGATGAATTGTTATCAAAAAAAAATTAAAGTTAAGAAATAAATTGTTGATCTTTAATTCGCACGAGACTAATTTCGGTTGTAACTCGGGGTTAATAATGGGAACCGCCCGATAACTCGTTACAAAGCCGCGCACAGAGTCGCAAATTGGGGTAATTTAACATTTTACAAGAATTCAACTCATGAACAGAAGTTCAAAAAGAAACGAGAGCAGATCTCGCAGCAAACTACTAGAGAAAGAAACGAAACTTTCAGTTACTCGAAAAAATTGGTAGAAAAACAACGGACAGTAAAATAGAACAATTAATTTGTTTAATTTTGACAAAAAAGAAGAATTATCGCGATTTTGTTAAATAACAGTTAAAATCTCTTTATCGGCGACCTTTCGAATTTCGGGAGCGTTCCTTATTTCCTGTCGCTACGCGGTCGCCTGGAAGTGCATCTTCTCCATCCGGTACTGTCAGGATTGATGATCGAAGGTGAGTTTTGATCTACGTAGCGAGAACGCGCCATTCTCGAATGACACGCGAGCTTCATCAATATTCCATTCCCTTTGTGCTATCGTCCCTTCAATTTTCAGCAGCTCTTCGTCGATGAGTCCACCACCACCGACGCCACGTCAATTTGTTACACGTTTAATATCCCAACTTCTCGTTACGTCGTCACTTAGTCGTTACGTAGTTGTTTTTACTTAACTTCTTCGAAATTTTGCTTTCTTGCCCTTCTCTTTCGACACTCATTTATTCCTATTGTGCGGTAACAGCTTTTCTTTGTCGTCGAATTGACGGAATAAACCCCTGGTAATTATAACGCGACGAGTAATTTGTCTTTTCACGTGATTACCGTACGGCATCGGGCACAATGAAAGCGTCGCGCCCCCCAGACTTGGACCGACCAACAAAAGACGTAACGAACCAAGTATCCGGATTAAAACTTTATTATGGAAAGGGTTAATAAGTAATTAGAAAACCGCTAATGAAGAAAAGGGAAAAAGAGGGTGGGTGACGCGAAAAAATTTAGGGATGAATTTGTAGAGGTTTCGCGTCGTGATTGATGTGGTGTGTGATGTCGCGAGTGTGAGGACCTTTTATTGCCGACGTCGTCGACGTTGGGGAGGCGCCGCGAACACTAAACGCCTCCGACGGCTCTGTGTCGAGACAAAGGAGGCTTAAACAGCTCTTCCACCAGCTTACGAAAGTATAAAGCTCTCTGTATTCCCACGTCGACGGTGGCTTATCAAAGCGGAGCAAAGCCAGATATGCAACTTTCATTGCACGGAATTAACGCAAGCGTTCGGAGGTTCGAACGCATTTTGCAACCTTCACGCGACGATAATCGAGAAACGTTCGAAATCCGGAAATTGTTGGGACAACTCTTTGCTGGCAATATAAAGTCACTCTTGCAAGTTCCAAAAAAAGTCTTCAAACTTTGGGTTCTTCCAATCTGAAGAATCTAAGAAAATAGAAAAATAAACAAATTTTGTGAAGGATAAACATCAATCAAATAATTTTTCGTTTGAAGCTAAATGGTAGAATTTCCCCTAATGCCAAAAGTTGATAACAATTTTCTTTAAAATTTAGTGTAAGTCACTGAGTACTTTTTGAGTACCAAATTATTTTCTGTAATAAACAAGAAAAAATTGATTCGAATAAAATCTTAACATCTAAACAAAGAAAACTTAGTCATTAACAATAAATGGTGGAGGCGCCGAAAGACTAACGTCCTGAAGCAAAAATTTTGCTGACTTGGCCGTTTGCCGTGGTTTCTTTGATTCGTTGAACGCTTCGAAATGATCAACAAAACCGTCATCTATGCCATTCCCGTCCAATAACTGTCATTAAGTTGCCGGTAATGATTTAGCAATAAAACCGATTCAGCGTCCCGTACTCGTTAGAAGACGCACTCGAAAACATTAATTAATTCGATGGGAATCCCCTTTTCCTCCCCATCATCCCCCCACACGCACCAGTTTCGTTCCCAGGGAACGGGCAAAGGTGCGGTGACCCGAATTGCGTAACCTCGTTTCGAAACGGGAACGGATCAAAAGCCCTTCGACGATGGCGTTTAATTCGCGGTGTCCCGGCATCGCCGTCGAGGCAAAGGGGGACGGTAATGACGTTTTTAAGTGGCGGCTCGCAGACTCCTTAACGGTGGGGCGTCCGACGATGTATCATCGAGATGTCGAGATTCATGCCAAATTATTCTGCGAAATAACGGAACGTTGAATATGACAATGGACGGGCGATGAAAATTTCGTCGTATTGCATTCGTTGTCGACAACAAACATGCTCAATTTAAAATGAAAATTTAGGATGAGACGTGGTTTTTCTTTTTAATTGCCGCATTGTATTGGCTGGTCTATATTCTCGATATCACAAGACAATAAATGAATTTTATCGCTTTTTTCCCAATTTGCCGCAAAATTTACGTAAAACTTTAAATTTTTATCACGAGACAATAATTAAATTTTATCGCTATTTTCCCAATTTGTCGCAAAATTTAGGAAAAACTTTAAATTTTTGTTTAATTGTGGATTTAATTTTGTTGATATCAAAGATAAAAGTAATCAAAATTATCCTTTAATCAGAAAACGAAATTTCCGTAAAGTGACGCGATTCGCCCGGCGCCTCCGCCATTTACGCAATCGAGCAAACACGTGCAATTTAAATAACAAACTATTCGGCCATTGTTCCAACAATAATTGAATAGCAAACTCGACCACAACAAAAGCCTGCATTTTTGCACTAACTATTATATTTTCCGGTCGTCTGTTGTCCTTTTTGCAGCGACATTTTCCGGGCATAACTGGAAAAGTTGCGATATGACAGCCGAACGACGACTATTTTGTTTGTCGGAAAACTGTCCCTTTTTCGCCCACCAAAACGATGTGTGTTCTCCGCAAGTTGCAACAGATTAATCAAAATTTGCCTCAGAGGAGATGTTTTATGAAATCGCATGACAGAAGTTGTCCATAAACGATTCGAATTACCGGCGGCACGTTAGAGATGATTTTTTAATTTCCACCGGTCGAAATTGAGTCGAAACCGCGCCACATCCAAACATTACCGTAATTTGTCCGATCTGCAGCGATAAAGGGTAGTAAATCACTCGGACTCGTCAAATATTAAAATCCCTCTCTGCCCCGGTAGTTACAAACAATTACAGGTCGATCCTGGGGGAATTAATCGAGAGATGCGTGTTGTAAACGGTCACAACTCTTCTCCCGTAATTCCCGACGTCTATTTTTATTAAAATACGGCCCAATAAAACGAGAAATTAAGTCGCCACTTAACTTCTGGGGTAGTTTACGAGAAAAATGGATTTTTATTGATGTTTAATGGCCGAAACCCGCAATTCGGCCATTAATTAGGGATTTCGTTTAAAGGAACTGTGTTGGTTTTTTTGTTTTTCTTTTTCCTCTATGGCAGTTTTCCGGATTGGAACTGTAAAGGCCCGAGAGGTCGCTTAACTCTCGAGTGTTAATTGGGGATTAAAAATTAAGAAGACCGCTTAAAGAGCGGCACCGAAACCAAGTTGACGCATTCGCGCGCGCCTTCATCACAGTTATAGCCCCATCTCGCGGGAATATTGCGCAAGTTTTCCCCAACGAAAAATCCAAAATCAATGGATTTTCCATTAAACGCTCGAAAAAACCTAAAACCAACGACGGTTTCCGGCGTTCTAAATAAATTCGTTGAAATTAAAATCTAATTTTGGTCGAAGGTCGCGATTTAACAACAGAAACGTCAAAATGCGTAAAATCCTCAAAATTTTAGTCAAGTTGCTTTACAAAAATATTTTAACGAAAAAAGCTTTCTGATACTTGGAGGACCGTTGAGTGGACTCGATCCATTAATATACTGCCGTCCGGGATCAAGTTGGTCGATTCCCCTAATAGCAGAAAAAGTGTTTGGCCTCATCCTCCGCCCCATTAATTAGAGGGTAGCGCAAGTTCAAATCTAATTTCCATGTCCGCAGCGGATGTTGCAGGAAAAAAGTCGCCATCTCCCCAGAGATTGGAGATAAATATAGAGGAAACGGGCCGAAATGTCCGGAATATTGCAAATTACATCACGAAGATGGATATTAGTCGATGTTATGATGGCGTTAATTTATGAGGTTTAGTTGGTGTAATTATTTCTGGGATGTAACGTGTAATTGCAATAGTTGCGGTCGGTTTTGGCGAGCCGGTCCTGTCTTCCTCCCATGATGGATGCGGCAGAGTCAAATTATACGTTGAATAATGCGTAGGAATTCCATATCAAATTGCGTCGTCCTTCTTAATTATTCACTGTTTTAATATCCTAAATGTTTCGTCTTAATTTGCCACGCCCCATTAGGGGATGGTAAAAAAAATTACGAATCTTTCTCGCCGAAACAATAAATACAACAAAACCTTTTAGACCGTACCGGCTTGTAGATATATTTTTCTTAAGGCTTCAGTTAGAGAGCTGGTTCCTGTACCAAATTGTTCTTCGGACATGTCTGTAACATCAATTCCATTTTGCTCAAAACTCGATACGTTCAGATTCTGTGTTGAGTTCATCTATTACAAAAAGAAGTGGCTCGTGTCCTTTGAGGCGATTTTGAAGATGGACTACTGCCAGTGCGAATTATTAGAAAAATTAAATATCTCTCGATTAATCCAACAATCTGGGAATCTTTACCAATAGATAATAGTGCCACATTGTCCCAAAGGGTTGTGTCATTTCCGGTTGCGGCTCGTGGTTAAATTAGGTGGGAGGGCAAAGTCTAAGGCAAACTTATAAGTATCCAATAACAATTGACCCTAGTGAACTGATTTGATACTTATTAATTTATATCTTACAATCAATTTTAGTAAGTTTCCAGATCACTTTTGAGGTACTATTATCAATCCGTTGACCTACAAAGAAGGTCTCGCCAGTAGCTCTACTCCCAACAAAAAACTAGAAAATGATTCTTACACTAAATTAACCCTATTAACGTAAAATTGGAATATAAAAGCGAGATTTTTTTGAAAGAAAGAATTTTTGGTCTAAGAGAGATATTTACTTAAAAGTCTTATAGACAAAGTCTATTCGTCTATTTTTTTGGGCTACAAAATGACTAATACCCAGATTATTAAAATCGTCTGTGGACTTAATAAGTTCACGTTCAATAGAGCATGTAGCTAGCGTGCAAAGCAAAGCGTATCTTGGCCCATAGTATTTCGAGAAAAAGTCTTAATTCTGTTTAAAGATGAAAAGCAACGTTCGCCTTCAGCTGTTGTCATCGGGATTGTACAAATAATTCTTAACAATTTCACAGATTCACGGAAAACATTTTGAAGGTTATTGTCTAAAATAAATTGCAGAATGTGAAGAGCTCCATTGGCTTAATGAAAGTCTTCCCTTCTATATATGGTTATTAATTCTTGCTTTAATGAAAGAGAATCTAACTTAAAAAATGTAACTGCAGTACAAAAAAAATGTTCTGGGAAGTTTACAGCAAAATCTTTAAAAGAGCTTGCCTCAAAGTGTAAAGAAGCTTCCAAGTGATCATTAACACAAAATCTATCTGTGATATTTGTAGTAATAACATCACATACTTCTTTGGCCATCTGCATGTTTCTGTCTATATATCGAGCTCGCTTTGTATGTACGGGTTTTGATCTATCATCTGCATTATAATAATCATGATTAACCTCATTTCTGATATTCTGCACCGCATTCTTAAAATCGGAAATGTAATTTTGAATTTTGACACTATCTAACTGACGTAGTTGTAATTGTTTATAGAGAATATCACTGTGTGGTAAAATTTTATTAAAAAAATATAACCAACAATTAAATTCCTCATCTTTCAAATAATTCATTAAGTCGGTTGATTGCTGAATGGTTAGTTTATTATTTTCATTATCAATAATAAATTCAAAGCATTCAAGGAGTTCTTGTTTATATTTAATAACAGTACAAACAACTCAGGAGTTAAAATTCCAACGAGTATTTGATCCGCGTGGCAGTCTTTTCATAACTAAATTATCAAGAATTTCTGTTCGTTGGGGTGATCTAGAAAAAAATGTTGAAAAAGCAGAAACATTTTCAAAAAATACTTTAACTTGCTTACTTTGAGTGGCAGCTCTTTCTAGAATTAAATTTAATTGATGAGCATAACAATAAATGAAAATGGCTCTCTTGTAAACTGAACTGACCTTGGCTTGTACTCCATTATTTCGGCCACTCATAACACCAGCCCCATCATAACTTTGAGCTATTAACTTTTCAGGAGATTTGTTTATATTAATTTTCTCTAATTCAGCAAAAATTACGTTACTTATGTCTTTTGCGCTATGACTAGGCGGTATTAAGTATCCCATAAAACGTTCATATACTCTAACTTCTTTAACATAACGTACTATAAAGACTAATTGAGATATGTTCGCATTATCAGTGGTTTCGTCAGCTTGAATTGCAATGTACTTACTTTCTTCAATTTAATTTTTTATTAAATTCTGAGCTACTATAGAATTTAATAATTCATTTTGAATTGTCTTTGATACATCAGAAAATGCAGCATTTTTCGATTGCTCTATATGTGATTTGAGAAGTAAATCAATTTTGCTCATAAAATTTATTAAGCCTCTAAAGATGCCCGGGTTGTCGCTATCCAATGTTTCGTCATGTCCTCGCAATGCTAATTCAAAAACACCACAAAATTTGATGCAATCAATAAGTTTTCCTAGAATATAACGGTTCTCTTTTACTTCTTCATTATGCTTTAACACTTCAATCCGATAAACGTTACTTAACTGATTTCGTAGGTCAACATGGCCTAAAGTTGCAAATTCGAAAGAACAAGACAAATACCTTTGACATATTGAATGCTTTTTTATTTTTACACCCAAGTGCTTCAGATCAGTAATGCCTGTGTAGACCCAAGCGGGATCACATTCGTCAAACCCCATCAATAAACACGCAAAGCAATAAAATGAATTGCTGACATCGCACCCACATAGCCAATCTGCATTTTGGTACATACCTGCATTGAATGATCTTACCACAATTTTGCTCTTCACCACATGTTGTTTTAGAATCTGATGGCTAGGTCGAAATGGACCCAACTCTTTTATTTTCTTACGATCCTCGAAACTTGATCCCCTCAATTTTGCAGCGATAATTGCTTGGACGGTATTCATTGCTTCAATTAGAACACGAACTCACCCAACAACTGTTGAATCTCAATAGAAACAAGAAACTAAAACGGTAGAGCAACGAAATTATTTGACAGCTGGATAAACCGCTAATACGCCACACCACACCCCACTTGCATGTATTGTATTTAGTTTATAAGCAGATTGTCGTTGCCGAACTCTTTGAAACAACGGCAAAGTTCGAGAACGTTCGGGTGTAATAAGTTATTCTATTGGCTTAGGCAAAATGATTGTGGCCCCTCCCCAACGCTATTGTCGGCGTTTTTTAAAGCATTCTCGATATATAATTGCATGAGAAAATAAGGATAGCATATGCCAAGTTTCGCGCAATCTGGCAAAGCTCGGGGGTAACGCCAAGCTAGCTCACAGCGCGCAGCGTTCAGTTTGGAAGCGGGAAATTTAAAATAAAAGCAAGTAATATATCTGATGGCCTTTATAAATTTCTCGCTTGTGCTTTAATACATTCTCTATTTTTCTGGGGAGCTTTGGGAGGGCATTGACCCTTTGCCCCTCCTGCACCAGCCGCCACTGCTAATTTTTTTCGAGAATATCGTTTGTGTAAATTAGAAAGAGTAGCGGTCCAAGAACACTTGTTGGGGAACACCTGACTAAATACAGACGTAGTTGAATTTGGTCGCTGTACTTCAAACAAAAGTTTCTATCAAACAGGTATTACTTTAGTAAGAGGTAACAGTTCAAACAACTTTTTAATTTGTAGAGAAAGCCCGAGTGTCATACCCTCTCGAACGCCTCAGATATCTCAAGAAATACTGCGTTACAGTATTCTTTCCTTTCAATACTATTTCGTCTACTATCCTTTGGTATGGTGTTCACAGAATCCAAACTGATGATCGCATAGTAATATGGGAAAGTTCTAATGTTCCTTAACCCTTAGTAGTAGTCTCTCAAATGATTTGTTTGGTATAGGAAAAAGTCTGATGGATCGTTGAGAAAATTGTTTATTGAAGGGCTTGTTTGGTTTCTGGATCATTATAATTTTAGCATACTTCTGTGATGAGATAGTAGGATAAGCATAGCATTTTGTTGTTGCTAGTGATCACTTGGCGGACATTTTTTGTGATGAATGCAACATTTTGTTTCCTTACGTTACCCAAGACCAGATGCGTCAGTTGGCAAAGAATTCTTTGCTAAATATTGTCGGCAAATATTGCTACGCCACTGATAGGCGTTTTTGTCTGATAACCGCTGCTAGCTAGTAAACAAACTGATAATGCGATAGCTCTCGATACACATGCACTCACTTTGGCTACCTGCAGTAGACTTTAATATTATTGAAAACATTAGCAAGTCATTTTACTGAGCTCCAAAATTGTAAGAAAAATTTTAAAAAATTTTGCAATGTTCGACATTTCCTAAAGAATATTTCTCCAGACTCTTAAGTGAATATCGGGGCTTCTGCCGTAAAAATGGTATTCTACATCTTGACTTGCATCCAGTGTTTGCGAATTAATTAACGCAAAGTTGGAGAAATTTCATTAGGAAATCCAAATAAAATTCATCTACAAAAACAATTTTCTCGAGCTTGATTACTTAACGAAACTTTAAAATTTATCCATTGGTGAAGAAAAATCATGTTGTTGACAAACAAAAAAAAAAAAACAACAACACAAAATGACAACATATCCAAGTAATGAGTTAATCAAAAATTCCTTTGAAAAGAAGTAAAGGTAGAAACTGAAAAATAATTAGTTTACTCCGTCCTCTTCGCCGTTGCGACTTTGACATAATTTTTGTTTACATTTAGCGCCCCGACGCCTCCGCCTCCTCCCGTAAGTAATTGCTTTAAAGTATAAATATGCATTAAATAAAAGTAAGCCCTTGAATTCTAATTTATAAATTTAATCCGCGACTTCTCTTCTCTCTACCAACTTACCTTTCCTCCTTTTCTCACCCTTAAATAATTCACTACTTCTAAGTGGCGTTATTAATTGATTCGGTTTTAATTGTAATTAGCGATTGCTGTTTCTCTGCCGTACCGTGTTCTATTATGTATTGATTTAGACGTCAAGCGGCGGCCTCTGTGACAAATGTCACGACCATCCGGTCGTCATTTGTTAACACGGCCGGCGGCGGCGACGCCACCGCCGTCTTTTTCTTCGAATTGGGTGAACGTATTAAAAATTGAGTGGCGACGAAACTGGGATGATTTGATTATTACGGTGGAAGAATCGAGAGCGTTTTCTTGAATTAATTAATTACACATCTTCAGAGAAGAATTATTAGAAAATTACTTTTGATTTTCGACCGGCGAGAGGATTAATTAAATAAAATCGATTCGAGTTGAAAACTCTCTGGAAATCTTAATTGCTTAAATTATTGCTCATTCTGGACCAAGCCCGTAAGTTATAAAGCAACAGAAGAAGCGAATAAATTTTCGTGATATCCGAAAATTGTCTGTATTTACGTTATTGAAGTCGTACCAGTAGATGTTGTTTTAAAATAATTACTTGATGGATTTTTTTTCAACATTGTAACTTCTGGAACCTAAAAATCTCTTTTTTGAGAAGTAGTTGGGGTTGCTCCAATTTTATTCAAAGACTTTAATATAAAAGGAAACGTTAGCTCTATCGATTTCCTCTTTATACCGGATCAAGACTTCAAGCTTTTATTGAACTATGGAAACCAACGTTAATGTTTTCCATTTACGTCAAGTCGGAAATATACGAGGGCTGTTTGGTAATCGTTATGAATGCGATTCTCTATATGCAATCCTATTCCTTTCTTGATATTTAAAATTTATTTATGTTAATATTTTGCAAAAAGATCTTACAGTAAGATCTCGATACAACGACCAAATTGCAATTACATGAGGTAAAACCCAAAGAAATAGTTCGTGACAAAATTTCTGTCGAAATTGAAAAATTGAACTTTTTATTAAGCAACAAAAACTTTTATTTTCGGTTTATTAGAAAGCCCTTTGAACGTTGATTAGAAGCATGCAATTTGCTTTCAATGTGACTTAAAAATTGTGGTGGTTAACAAACGTAAAAAAATCGAGCAGGAAACTTTTGAATGCAAAACTGTTAAATTTTGGAAGATCCGAACTAAATACAAAATAGTTTTGGTTTTTGTTGTATAGAGATTAACTATAAGCGATCAGCTGCAATGCAGGTTTTTCAAAGAAAAAAAATGACGAGCCAGCTCCTCCATTCCCGGACGTTAAATTTAATAACATGGATATTAGTTCGGAGTTTTATCGTACGCGTTTGACTCGCCAGCCTCTGGGATGCATTTCCATACGCGGAATTTTAATAGGGCGACTGTCGATTGTTTCGGGATATAAAAAGGAATTCTGGACCAGATTTGTGTTTCATTTGAACCCATCGCCTCGATTCGATTTTTTTTGGAAAATTCAAATTTTACTTTTTTCCTTGAACTTCGTTATTTTCTAAAACAAACCGGATTTGGTTACAAGATTTTCACCTGCGATTCCTCAAGGGACAAAACTTGAATCCTTCAATAGTGGAAATTTAACATTTTCTGACTCGAAATATTTTAGACCGTGAAAACAGTTTGAAAAAATTAAACCGATTTCTTTGTGGGTGGGGCAGTTTTTAATTTCGCTAAAAAGGGGATGATTTTTTTTCTGGCCATTATCCAGGGATGAGTGACAGTCAACAATGAGGCGCTAAGTTTGCGTGTTCGATTCTAATTTCCGGTTTCACTCTTCGAGAGCTTGCCGCGATTTTGCCGCCAGACTGACATCGAGATCAAGTGATGCGCTATTTCTGAGCTGGAAAATCAACAACCCTTATAACCCCTAGCCACGGTACATGCTCGAAAATAATTGCCTATTTTCCCCGAATTATTCCTATACCAACCAATTTTTTCAGCGAAATTCTCATGATAATCCCTTCGCTTCCTTCTCCAAAAAAAAAAAAAAAACTCGACGAATCGAATCTCTGATTAATTGGAATTGTTTCCACCCTCTCGCTCCGAGTGATTACAACAAAAAACACCCTCGCTTTAACGCGAAGTTATAAAATAAGAGTGTTTGCTTTGCAGATGATATTTCCGTAATAACGTTTGATTGAAAACGACACATCCTCCCTTAGGGTCCGCGAATGTGGGCGGTCGCTTTATCGCTAAGGGAACGAAACCGAAACCCGTCCTGAATGACATCAACATATTGACACGGTAATAAACGGGCGAAAGCATAAATTTTCCATCTTTTCCCTTCCACAATTCGACTCTTCGTAAATACTTTAAGGGATGTTTACGTCAGGATTTTCACCACAAACGGTCAATCTTCACCCGAAATTCTCGTATAATTACTCTGAAAATACCGACCCGGAACGAAATAATAAAAGCACCATTTTATCAATCCATCACCAGGGGGGGTTTGTTGTGCTACTTCGGGGGTGGCGGCACGTAAAAAAGGATGCTGCGATGGCGGCAACGGAAACAAAACTGTGCGAAAGTCACAACGAACTCGAGACTATTTATCAATCCATCACAGAGGGTGGTTTTCAAACAAAACTCAAGAGGGAGGGGGGAACGTTTTATTCCCACCGCAAAATAACGAAGCAGGACCGGATCGGGAAAATTTCACAATTTTTTCGATATTCAAACAACCTACCTGTTAAATTGTAAGTCACATCACCGGAGGACTTGAGAGAACTCACGCAACTCACACACAGTTCACTGTAATTATTTTCGTTAACCAGTCACTGTTCCCGTTTACCGGAGCGCGTTTCCCGTTCGAGCGGCAGGACGGACGTCTTTGGCGGGACGTGTTTATGGGGTGTGTTGCGACGTCCGCCGTCGTCGCCGTTTCCCCTGCAACTATCTATTGCCGTCGCGACGCCACCCAACGCACAAAACCGTGTCGGAAAACGGACGCAAGCGCTCTAAATTATTCGAATTCGACTGGTTGTTCTACAAGAGAATTCCTGGTGGAGGTTTCTTGCAGGAAATGTTGCCGGTGACACGTTGCATGTTGCACGTCTTATTCTTTGGACAGTGATTTTGGTGCGCATCTCACCTAACGTAATTAGAATTCGAGTAGATTTCTTTGTTTTAGTGCTGGTGGTTGAGGAACTCTTAGGGTGCATTGTGGAGATTCTTGCTCACTACAAACAACAAAAGTTGCGGTGATTACTTCGTAGTTAGACAAAGTCAACCGTCAAGTCTGTTGCGACATTTGGCGATTCTCATCACATAATGACAACATGCAACTCTGTTGTTGTGAAAGAGAAAGATAGGAAGGAAAGAGGAGCATGTAGAAAACAGGAAAATCCATTTAAAACATTTAGTTAACGGTATTGAAATGAAAAACCAATTTAAATTAGACAAAATTTGTACTTCAATCTCCAAAAGTTAAAGTAAAAGTTCTACAATTTTGAAGTAAAGATAGCGCAATTTTTTTTCCAAAGTTAAATGAAAAAAAACAAATGTTTGTACTAGAAATCAATAACATTTTGGTTCTTAGCGAACATTTAGAAAAAAAGTAAAGAGAATGAGCAGAATAAAAAAATTAACAAATAGAATCAAATAACACAAACTGAAAGTAAAAGCGAAAAAACTTCAAACTCCTTTTCTGAAACCAAAATGTCCAAGCAACAGCCACTGTTGTGTATAATGATGACCAAAATCTTCCCCAATTTAAAAATAATTTTCCAAAAAATTGTGTGTTGGTCCTTCCGTTGTTGAGACTATGGTAGAAAATTTATTAACTTTCCGCCCAAAACGGCCTCGGGAAGCTCCTGCTGAAGGGTTGCCTGCGGCGGTGAATGGATCGGACGCCGGTCCTGTCCCGAATCAATCACGCGTCTTCTGGAATTATGCAGACGATCCCGTCCGGACCATCACATCTTAGCTTTTTGGTATTCGAGATCCGTCCTGGAGATAGGTAAGAACACGTGGATAAAAAAATCGTCGCAGGAACAAATCTCGTTCGTGGTATCTCTGCGGGCGGCCCAAGGATGAGGGAGATTCACCGTCACGATCGCCCTGTTACCCCCCCACGCTCGATATCTCCTGCATGACCAACCCTAGTCTGCAGAATTCCCAACTTGGATTATCAAAAGGGATTTGAATTTTCGCACGAATTATTTCTTTCGAGATAAGAAAAAACAAATGCGGATTATTGATATTGTTTGCGGGCAACTGATGTAGATAATTACGAGAAGAAAACTAATTAGGTGCACTTCTCCTTTGAACCTAAGAATCGAAACGCATATTTGAAGAACAATAAATTATTTTCATTGGGAGATTTATATAAATCATCTCAACTGTGCCGCAAATTCACCGTATCTAGACCCACAAGAGTTTTTTTTCGAATCTAAAAACTGCCTTTGATGGATTTAGTGCAATTTTTTTTTAAACGCGAGATTTACTTACTGAGGAGCAAAATTAACCTCCATCCGAAATCGAAATTGAGGATTGGAAATGGCGAATTTGCTCGAGTTGCATATTATTTATTTTTTATTTATTTATTTAATAGTGAACAGACCAAAGGTCCTCAAAATTACAAAAAGAATACTTATAAAATAAAACAGTATATATACTACTATGCCGCAACAGAGTATAAGCACAGAAAGATTATTACAAAGAATATAAAAAAAAAATAAAAAAAATATATATCTTCAAGTTAGAACGATTGTTTAGTTGTGCACAAATATAATTTTTCTTAAATTAATTTTAAATGAAAAAATTGAATCTGTATCAATTACATCAGGGAGATCATCCACTTCATTAAACAAATGACAAGCTCCATGAATTACTGAGTTCTCTACTAGAGAGTGCCTTACAATGGATAATTTAAATTGCAAACCAGGACGAAGATTACGTCCTGGAACACGAAATTAAATCTCAGCCAACAGGGATGAAGAGTCAATGCATGAGTGAAGAAACTTGTACAGAAAAAGAGCAGCTGTATACTGTCGAAAAGAACTGAGAGAACAAATCTTCAGAGACATACATATTGAGGAGTAATCATGTTCAAGTCTCGACATAGGGTTGACCATTTTAAAAGATGCTAAACGCAAAAATCTATGTTGCACTGATTCAACTCTCGAAGAGTCACATAATCGATTGGGATTCCAAATTACTGAGCCATAATTCAAGTGCGATGTAACCAAACTCTTTTGATTTTCTATAAATGAAATACAATTTTTTGTCGCTCTATTTACGACTGAGTCAATGTGAAAGAAAAATGACAGAGTTTCATCAAAATAAATACCTAAATCTTTAACAACATGTACTCTATTAAGCATCTGGCCATTTAGAGAGTAATCATTTGAAATACAGGTTGTTTTATAAAAAGTAATTGACATACATTTGTCCATACTAAATTTCAAGCCATTTTTTCTACACCAAAGAGAGACACTGTCAAGATCATTCTGCAATTTTATACCATCTGAATCAGATTCAACTTGAGAGAAAACTTTGATGTCATCAGCATATAATAAAATTTTGGAGTCTGTTACAAATTTTACAATGTCATTCATAAAAATAATGAAAAATAAGGGACCAGTATGGGTTCCTTGTCCGACTCCAGAAGTTGCAACAAACTCCAAGGAAACAAAAATTTTTATCTTAACGGAATACTCTCTAGCTACAACAGATGACTCAATCCACCCGAGCAAGGAACCACAAATTCCACATGAATACAATTTCTTGAGCAGCAAATCATGACTAATACAATCAAAAGCCGCCGTTAGATCTGTGTAAATAGACTCTACTTGTTTGTTGGACAATAAATTGTCTAAAATGTGCTGATTGTACACTACAAGATTGGAAATGGTAGATCTCCGAGGCACAAAGCCATGTTGCTCGTCCACCACAAAACGAAGAAGAAAAGATGATAACTGCTTTTCAATCATTTGATCAAAAATTTTTGTGAAAATCGATAATTTAGCAATCGGTCGGTAATTCTTCACATCATCTCGTTTACCTTTTTTTAACACCGGTGTAATATACGATTTCTTCCAGATATCTGGAAGTTTCCCTTCAGATAATGAATTATTAAATAGTAGTGTCAAAATTGGAGTAAAAAATTCAACCAAGTTTCTGATAAAGCGAGCAGGTATACCGTCCGGACCAGCAGATAGCTTGTCCGAGAGAGCCAGAAGGGCAGCTTTGACATCTCCGAGCGAGACAGTGAGACTAGAAATAGACAATGATGCAGAAATATGGCTACAATCAAAGTTAACTGTATTCACATTGTAAACAGAACTAAAGTGCTGAGCAAAAAGATCAACAATAGAATGACCATTATCAGCGTTTAAATTATCAAGATATACAAAATTGGGTATAGGCGTTCCTGATTTTTTATTCAAGTATCTCCAAAATTCACTAGAGCATGTGATAATACCATTTTCTATTTTCTCTATATACATTTTGTGCAGCTTTCTTTCAAGTAACTTAGACATTGTTCTACTTAATTTAAACTTAGAATAATAATACTCAAAACCTGTCAACTTCCGCATAAAATGATAATATTTCTTATCCTTAATCAGCGTTAACAATTTAGCATTGTACCAAAGTGGTATACTTGATGAGCGCACAGTCTTTGGCATTTCTGAAACTATCACTTCATATATTTTTTCATAGAAAATAGACGATTTATCATCTATTGAACAATCAGCAAGGTCCAAAAAAGACCAACCAAGACCATTATACTTCTTCAATATACAATCATAATCAGCCCCTGAGAAATTGAAAGTTTGATAATCAAAATTGAGATTAGATAACACTATGTTTTTATTTCAATATGAAGAGCTGGATGGTACACATCTAGGTCCACAAAACAATCAGCAGCTGCATCACAGGAAGCTTGATGGGACGAGACAAACACCAGATCCAAGAGAGAGCCTCTGCGGTTGTAATGAGAGTTGACTTGCTTCATACTCAGGCTGTTAACATCATTACATAACAACTCGGCAATTGTGCAAATAGCAGATGATGGATTTCTACCAGCGATCATTTGTATGTCATCCTCGTAGTGCTAGTGGAATCCAGGTAGATTGAAATCACCAAAAAGTATCAATTCATTGTCATCCTCAGCCGAATAACGAGAGACCAAGTCACTCAAAAGATTCTCCACTTCCGTAGAAAACAGCTCAGTACTCAGTGAAGAGATAGGTGGAGCATAAACCAGGTACAAAACCAGTTTTTCCATATTCTCAAGGTTCAGCTTCAGAGCCAAGCATTCAATGGAGGCAGCATTAGAGAGAGTTATCTTGTAAATGAAGCTGGATTTAACATAGATGAGCAGTCCTTCACCACGAGACCTTTGAGTAGATAAAAGATCTCTCTCAAGACGGACCAAGCTGTACCCAGGAATATCAAGCTCAGATGAGCAAACTGAAGAGTCAAGCCAAGATTCACAGAGGCAAATAGCATCAAAATCTCTAGCTGAGGCAGCAATTGAAGCCTTAAATGAAGCAATCTTATTTTTTATACTTCTAACATTCTGAAAGTAGACAGAAAAAGATCCTTTGATGCGAGTGATTAGTTTTTTGGTACTTGGGCAGTTTTTGCAGATTTGGAGTTTTGTTTCTTAACAAGAGATGGAACACCGCCAACATATTTGATAGTAAAATTGGATTGGCCGTTATTTTCAAGCTGCTTCAATTTATGTAAAACGGTATTAAATTGTTGACGTTGTAGTGGAGTATTATCCAGACTAACCTTGACATCACTAAGCGCTAATTTGCTTTTATTGTGAGTCATCCAGAGAGCATCAAAGGAAGAATTCAGCTCAACTTTCAACGGTCGACAAGTTCCTTTTATCAAGTTTTTTCCAAGACGAAAATGCTTTATCTTTTCAGAATCCACAGGAGTATCTGTCACTAATGATTTGATATACTGCAAATCAGCTTGATCATTAGATTCAGGAACATTGAACAAAATTACATTTTTCTCCTTCATACGTCTCTGATGTATTTCAGCCAAAATTTTATCAGAAATACTTGCCTCAATCATTTCAATTTTTGACTCCACCTGATCAACTCTGAGTAAAGCCTCGTCAATTTTATGATCTTGTGCAGCGAGAGAGCCCTTCATATATTTTAATATTTCACTCTTGTTCCGCTTTGCATCAGTCTTAATATCAGTCCAGAGCATATCAATTCTTTCCTCAGACTTTTTAATATGAGCTATGACCCAATTCAATTTATCTTCAGCTGTGAGTCCACAGCACTTATTAAATACACCTGTACTCGTTTTCTGTAATTTGGAGGCACAACTTGGATGAGCGAAATGGTCACTTGTAGTGCATTTCACTGAATCTTTCAAATTAACTGATTTGCTACAACCCAAACATTGTGCGGTAGACATGATGAAACGAGTAAAGGCGGGCCGTGAGCAACACGTGGCAATTTACCAAGATAGGTTAGAAAACTATCGCATTCAGAAAAATAGTCAATACAAGGCTTATAGGTTCTTTACCATATAAACGTATTAAATGACAGTAATAAGACAATAAGCTATCACTATTAAGAATGAGAAATGATCAGAAAAACGTAAATATCTATCAATTGACAACCAAAAGTAAGTGGAGCTACACAAATCGAACCGCACAGCAGCACACCACTGTTATCACAGAATATTATCTGGAAATTTAATTACTGCAGCTCCTTATTGAAAAACAACCGACAAATCCGTCGTCGATTATAAACTTCAATGCTCGAAGCGATATGTGCCTTCATTGCATTAATATTCTCTCGGTTTTCAACTAATTAAGATTCATTGGCAAACCTCTGATCTGCGTTGATGACGAACGAAAGAAGTGTTGAACGAAAATTCTCTATAAATCCTAAAATATTAAACAAAGTTCGCATTAACGCGTAGCGGTAATAAAGTTTTTTTCCGTTTGGTTGAGCAGAAACTTTGTTCAAGTTTATGCGAGATATATTCCGCTGTTGTTAAGGGAAGGAAGTCAGATAAGGAATTATACGGCTCTGAAAAATGCATCTCGCATTTTCATCTCTTTAACGAAATTATTTTCTTTATAGTTTTCGACGGCGGCGGAAAATGTTTCTCTACTTTCGAATAATCGATGACGGCGACGTATTTACGACAGGAGATGGCCCACAAACCCACTTCGAAACCGCCGCACTACCTAATTCAACCCTATGAAGATACGAAAGGAGACGTGACCTACCCACAAACAAGTTTTAGACAACATTAAACAGTTTATGGCCGATTGCGGTTCATTGATTTCAAAAATTTCCAATCCCTCACGACGAAAAAATTACAAAAAAAATTTCTTTATCGCTAAAAATTTGCAAGAATCGCTTTTTAATTTCAATATTGGTAGAGTTACGGCCACTTAAAAAAGCGGAATTAAAATCTATCAATCGTTTCGTAATTTGTGTTTAACAAAAAAAAACGGCAGGGTGGTAACTGACAAGTGACAGATTAAATTTTACGGACAGAAGGGTATTTTGGGGATTAAAATGTAAATTTATAAAATGTCACATCTTGTTTTACGCTGACATACGTACAGTATTTTCGAGATTTAATAATACAATTGCACGCCAACAAAATAACAATTTGGCAAGGAAATTGCTGCAATTCACCAGAAAATAATTACCGCTTCCTGCCACATTTCTGTCCGATATATGAGTTAATTGCCGTTCTCATTGTGACTAGTTGCGTATTACAGCAAAAGCCTAGAATTTCGGCGCGAATCTTTAAAAAGGCGCCAAAAACTTGGGATCAGTCAACAATTTTTTGGGGCTTCACACGCCACTGATAAGTCGTCTGCAAAACTGCGATTAGCCTAAAATTTTCGATTCCAAAGACATTGAAGTTGTGGGTGAATCTTTTTCAGTTTTTTATTCAGAAATTTGAATCGCCTTCAACCACTGTCGATTAATTTTTTTTCCAATAGCTGAGAGTTTTATTAAAAATCCTGAAAATTATTTTTAATAGAGCAACGGTCGTTAAAAGGGTTTTGTCCCAGCGTAACCTGCGATTTAATATTTTCGATTTCTGGTAGAAATTGCCAACGCGTCAATTCTCCCAAAAATTGGTCCGGACATTCCTCCGCAACGGCGATAATTTTTTAATGATGCGAGTGTTCGACCGCACTTCCAAATCCTTCAGTCAATCGAAGGATCGTCTCTCCCATCTATTATTCAGATCAGATATTCATATGTAACATCGGATCGGCTTACCTTCGCTCTTCACCGACGCGATAAACCGGAAAGCCGGTCGAATGCAACTGGGAAATGTCTGTATGTCGGTTCCGGTTAAGGATAGCCGAAGCATTTTCGATTAAAATATTTCCGGTCGATCCAGTCACATCTCGCCCGGAGTCCCGGGGAGTTAATTCGGTCCCAGCCATAACGGGACAGGTTCTTCTAAAACATCTTTCAACTTAATCAGTGTTGAATTGTGTGAAAACAGACTTTCCGTTCGAATCACAACTTTACCTCCTCCTCCCTTTTCACCCTTCCCTTATGTTCCGGACGGGTAATGGCTGTAATTGTCGAGTTTTTGGGGCGAGATAAACATCATAATTCGGTTCAATCTTCCGGTGCACCTTATACACTTTAATAAAGATTAAAGGCGGGACTGCAACGCAATCTCTTCGGACGCGGTCGTAAACGGAATTAACGGATTAAGCGCCGATTCAGGGACGTAGCTGATGGCGCGTCGGACTGGCAAATAAAAGATTCAGACCGGGACAATTTCTAGTCTTTTAAGTATATTGTCAAGTTTATAGCCAGCCAACGCCCAATTTACTTCTTCTAAATCAAACACTAAATTATTGCGAGAAGACCATTTCGAGCCAAATACATTCACTAAATTTTTTCTTAACCGAGACAAAGACTTGCGATTTGGAGAGCTTTTGGTTAGAAAATTCTGAAAACATAATTCGACCTGATTTTGGTAGTAACAACTCAAGTCGCCGGTCAAAAAGCCCAAGAAGTTTGAACTTTCGGTGCAAAGTTTTAGAAGAGCGTAAAGAATTTGAAATTATTTTTTCATCTTAACCATACACCAGAGGGTGCAAATTTCTTTGGGTTTCGAGCCTTAATACGCCATCGAGCTATTAATAAAGTCAGGACAATTAATTACTTCAAATGATGTTGATGTTTGTTAAAATAAAATTGAAGCTCTTGGTGGTTTCTTATAATGAATTATGACGAGGTTTGAAACATGCAATAAATCAAAATGTTAACAATTGAGTACAAGATGAATAAAGAAAAAGACAGCGACTCCCAAAATTTGGTAACATCTACATAAACAAAGTCATTCAATATCAACAGCGTTCACATTGTCAGGTGGTTTGGTCACATGTGTAGAGTTGACTTCTACACGTACATCCCCTATAGCGTTCTGCTCTCAGGTGTTGTGTTACCCTAAAAGACAACAAACCTCACTCGAAATTTAAACTAAACAACTGGAGCGAGGACTCAAAAGTTGATTCTTTTTAATTACCAATTATTGGATCTTCCACTTAAGGTCTTCAAAGTAAGAAATAAAAATTATTCCCTTTTCGAAACACCCCTAGCGCTATAAAATTGAGTGATTTTGTCCACTATTGAGTTTTAAATGTTCTGAAGTTGTTCGGAATTAATTTACTGCTTCTTGTCTTGTAACCGTCCTGAATTCTTAAGATTTACGTTAGTCCATCGCCCAGGATTTTTGTTTTAACTTAGAGGTTACAAGCTGGATTCGTTATATTAGTTTTTTGAACCCCTGGAATCGGAGAGCCCGGCCATTCACTTAACTTTTTATTTTTTCGTTTGATCTACTATTTACCGAACTCGCAGGAACTACTCACGTTTAGAGTAATGGCAATTCGATCACTTCCTTCCTCCCCAGTCGCTCCGATCACGCCAATCGATGTGACGTTTCCTTATTTTATATTATATGTATATATAGATATCGAAGGCGACCTCCTTCAAATGAATTTCAAACTTACCATCGCACTACTCGGCAATAGTTGAATTTAACGTAAATATTTGTTTAGAAACTTGAAACATCCCTCGATGCGATCCAAGACAGAGACTTACTTCATTGTTGATGCTGAATAGTTGCCTGCCACATTCGTATCTATAGATTCTGTCTTAATTATGTCCCGTTTAGCAGCAAGCAAAATATGTTTGTAATTAATTCAAGAAGGGAGCGCAGATCGATCGATATTTGACAAAATTAGAACTCGAAAATGCCATTATTGTTGAAAATATAAAAAGTAAGAAAAAATGTTTACGAAATTTGCTACCTACCCCTAACGCAGAGAAGTCATAGACGTTTAAATGGTTGTTACGAAATTAGTAACTGAATCTTAAAAAAAATTTCAATCAATTGTAAAATTGTTTAAAAAAATTAGTGGGAGACTGCGCCTCTCGTTGAAAGTAAAATTTTTCACAGATAGCCGGACAAAAAATTTGTGGGGTACTCAAGTAATTGAGGTCGTCTTCCATAAGGGTTAAAAAATTGGCGACGAGTTTTTCGTAGAAGATCTGCAAGTTTGCAACTCCCAAAATTCTGTGGCCAGATATTTGACGGGATTCTAACTAAAGCTCTTTCCTTCCATCAAGAAAATGTTTAAATTCACCAGAACGATTTTCAACCCCTAAAACCTGTCAAAATTCTTTTTTTTATGAGGAAGCAAAAATGGAAATAAGGAGCAAACGGGAAACGATCCGTCGTCTTCAAAAAAATCTCGACAAGTCGTAATAGTCGCGTCATCTACAAATTTTCACAGATAGCCGAACAAGAAATGTGAAGGATACACAAATAATTGAAATATTTGTAATTACCATGAACATTTTGAAAAAATTTTGTCGTCTTCCATAAGGGTTAAAAAATTGGCGACGAGTTTTTCGTAGAAGATCTGCAAGTTTGCAACTCCCAAAATTCTGTGGCCAGATATTTGACGGGATTCTAACTAAAGGTCTTGCCTTCCATCAAGAAAATGTTTAAATTCACCAGAACGCTTTTTAACCCCTAAAACCTATCAAAATTCTTTTTTTTATGAGGAAGCAAAAATGAAAATAGGGGAGCAAACGGGAAAAGATCCGTCGTCTTCAAAAAAATCTTGACAAGTCGTAATAGTCGCGTTATCTACAAATTTTCACAGATAGCCGAACAAGAAATGTGAAGGATACACAAATAATTGAAATATTTGTAATTACCATGAACATTTGGAAAAAATTTTGTCGTCTTCCATAAGAGTTAAAAATTGACGACGAGTTTTTCGTAGAAGATCTGCAAGTTTGCAACTCCCAAAATTCTGTGGCCAGATATTTGACAGGATTCTAACTAAAGGTCTTCTCTTCCATCAAGGTAATGTTTAAATTCACCAGAACGCTTTTCAACCCCTAAAACCTGTCAAAAGCCTATTTTCTTAATGAGGAAGCAGAAATGGAAATGAGGAGCAAACTGAAAAAGATCCGTCGTCTTCAAAGAAATCTCGACAAGTCGTAATAGTCGCGTCATCTACAAATTTTCACAGATAGCCGAACAAGAAATGTGAAGGATATACAAATAATTGAAATATTTGTAATTACCATGAACATTTGGAAAAAATTTTGTCGTCTTCCATAAGAGTTAAAAATTGACGACGAGTTTTTCGTAGAAGATCTGCAAGTTTGCAACTCCCAAAATTCTGTGGCCAGATATTTGACAGGATTCTAACTAAAGGTCTTCTCTTCCATCAAGGTAATGTTTAAATTCACCAGAACGCTTTTCAACCCCTAAAACCTGTCAAAAGCCTATTTTCTTAATGAGGAAGCAGAAATGGAAATGAGGAGCAAACTGAAAAAGATCCGTCGTCTTCAAAAAAATCTTGACAAGTCGTAATAGTCGCGTTATCTACAAATTTTCACAGATAGCCGAACAAGAAATGTGAAGGATACACAAATAATTGAAATATTTGTAATTACCATGAACATTTGGAAAAAATTTTGTCGTCTTCCATAAGAGTTAAAAATTGACGACGAGTTTTTCGTAGAAGATCTGCAAGTTTGCAACTCCCAAAATTCTGTGGCCAGATATTTGACAGGATTCTAACTAAAGGTCTTCTCTTCCATCAAGGTAATGTTTAAATTCACCAGAACGCTTTTCAACCCCTAAAACCTGTCAAAAGCCTATTTTCTTAATGAGGAAGCAGAAATGGAAATGAGGAGCAAACTGAAAAAGATCCGTCGTCTTCAAAGAAATCTCGACAAGTCGTAATAGTCGCGTCATCTACAAATTTTCACAGATAGCCGAACAAGAAATGTGAAGGATATACAAATAATTGAAATATTTGTAATTACCATGAACATTTGGAAAAAATTTTGTCGTCTTCCATAAGAGTTAAAAATTGACGACGAGTTTTTCGTAGAAGATCTGCAAGTTTGCAACTCCCAAAATTCTGTGGCCAGATATTTGACAGGATTCTAACTAAAGGTCTTCTCTTCCATCAAGGTAATGTTTAAATTCACCAGAACGCTTTTCAACCCCTAAAACCTGTCAAAAGCCTATTTTCTTAATGAGGAAGCAGAAATGGAAATGAGGAGCAAACTGAAAAAGATCCGTCGTCTTCAAAGAAATCTCGACAAGTCGTAATAGTCGCGTCATCTACAAATTTTCACAGATAGCCGAACAAGAAATGTGAAGGATATACAAATAATTGAAATATTTGTAATTACCATGAACATTTGGAAAAAATTTTGTCGTCTTCCATAAGAGTTAAAAATTGACGACGAGTTTTTCGTAGAAGATCTGCAAGTTTGCAACTCCCAAAATTCTGTGGCCAGATATTTGACAGGATTCTAACTAAAGGTCTTCTCTTCCATCAAGGTAATGTTTAAATTCACCAGAACGCTTTTCAACCCCTAAAACCTGTCAAAAGCCTATTTTCTTAATGAGGAAGCAGAAATGGAAATGAGGAGCAAACTGAAAAAGATCCGTCGTCTTCAAAAAAATCTTGACAAGTCGTAATAGTCGCGTTATCTACAAATTTTCACAGATAGCCGAACAAGAAATGTGAAGGATACACAAATAATTGAAATATTTGTAATTACCATGAACATTTGGAAAAAATTTTGTCGTCTTCCATAAGAGTTAAAAATTGACGACGAGTTTTTCGTAGAAGATCTGCAAGTTTGCAACTCCCAAAATTCTGTGGCCAGATATTTGACAGGATTCTAACTAAAGGTCTTCTCTTCCATCAAGGTAATGTTTAAATTCACCAGAACGCTTTTCAACCCCTAAAACCTGTCAAAAGCCTATTTTCTTAATGAGGAAGCAGAAATGGAAATGAGGAGCAAACTGAAAAAGATCCGTCGTCTTCAAAGAAATCTCGACAAGTCGTAATAGTCGCGTCATCTACAAATTTTCACAGATAGCCGAACAAGAAATGTGAAGGATATACAAATAATTGAAATATTTGTAATTACCATGAACATTTGGAAAAAATTTTGTCGTCTTCCATAAGAGTTAAAAATTGACGACGAGTTTTTCGTAGAAGATCTGCAAGTTTGCAACTCCCAAAATTCTGTGGCCAGATATTTGACAGGATTCTAACTAAAGGTCTTCTCTTCCATCAAGGTAATGTTTAAATTCACCAGAACGCTTTTCAACCCCTAAAACCTGTCAAAAGCCTATTTTCTTAATGAGGAAGCAGAAATGGAAATGAGGAGCAAACTGAAAAAGATCCGTCGTCTTCAAAGAAATCTCGACAAGTCGTAATAGTCGCGTTATCTACAAATTTTCACAGATAGCCGAACAAGAAATGTGAAGGATATACAAATAATTGAAATATTTGTAATTACCATGAACATTTGGAAAAAATTTTGTCGTCTTCCATAAGAGTTAAAAATTGACGACGAGTTTTTCGTAGAAGATCTGCAAGTTTGCAACTCCCAAAATTCTGTGGCCAGATATTTGACAGGATTCTAACTAAAGGTCTTCTCTTCCATCAAGGTAATGTTTAAATTCACCAGAACGCTTTTCAACCCCTAAAACCTGTCAAAAGCCTATTTTCTTAATGAGGAAGCAGAAATGGAAATGAGGAGCAAACTGAAAAAGATCCGTCGTCTTCAAAAAAATCTTGACAAGTCGTAATAGTCGCGTTATCTACAAATTTTCACAGATAGCCGAACAAGAAATGTGAAGGATACACAAATAATTGAAATATTTGTAATTACCATGAACATTTGGAAAAAATTTTGTCGTCTTCCATAAGAGTTAAAAATTGACGACGAGTTTTTCGTAGAAGATCTGCAAGTTTGCAACTCCCAAAATTCTGTGGCCAGATATTTGACAGGATTCTAACTAAAGGTCTTCTCTTCCATCAAGGTAATGTTTAAATTCACCAGAACGCTTTTCAACCCCTAAAACCTGTCAAAAGCCTATTTTCTTAATGAGGAAGCAGAAATGGAAATGAGGAGCAAACTGAAAAAGATCCGTCGTCTTCAAAGAAATCTCGACAAGTCGTAATAGTCGCGTCATCTACAAATTTTCACAGATAGCCGAACAAGAAATGTGAAGGATATACAAATAATTGAAATATTTGTAATTACCATGAACATTTGGAAAAAATTTTGTCGTCTTCCATAAGAGTTAAAAATTGACGACGAGTTTTTCGTAGAAGATCTGCAAGTTTGCAACTCCCAAAATTCTGTGGCCAGATATTTGACAGGATTCTAACTAAAGGTCTTCTCTTCCATCAAGGTAATGTTTAAATTCACCAGAACGCTTTTCAACCCCTAAAACCTGTCAAAAGCCTATTTTCTTAATGAGAAAGCAGAAATGGAAATGAGGAGCAAACTGAAAAAGATCCGTCGTCTTCAAAGAAATCTCGACAAGTCGTAATAGTCGCGTTATCTACAAATTTTCACAGATAGCCGAACAAGAAATGTGTAAAGTACACAAATAATTGAAATATTTGTAATTACCATTAACACTTTGTACAATTTTTGTCGTCTTCCACAAGGGTTAAAAAATTGAAGACGAGTTTTTCGTAGAAGATCTGCAAGTTTACAACTCGCAAAATTTCGTGGCAAAATATTCGACGGAATTTCTAACTAAATGTTTTCCCTTCTATCAACACAATGTTTAAATTCACCAGAGTGCTTTTCAACCCCTAAAATCTTCCAAAATCCAATTTTTTTAACGAGGAAGCAAAAATGAAATAGGAATCAAACTGGGAAAGATCCGTCTTCTTCAGAGAAATCTCGACTAGTCATAATAGTCGCGTCATCTACGAATACGCAGCGAAAGTAGTCATGGCGGTGCGACCATGGTCGCTGCCATGACGTCATCTTTCGTCAGTCCGCGAACCAGCTCGAAAACGGCAGCGCAACAACACAACAGTGATCTTCTCTTTCTTCAGCTGTGCAAAACTGTGCGCAAAGACCGCGTGCATTTGTTTTCGATTTCTTTTTTCTTCAATTGACAATTGTTACGACACGACGTGTCAGGTATGTAATTAGTTCTAGTTGCCTGTGTATTTTTATCCAAATGATTTTAGTGCGTCGAACCGAAGTTTTCTTGTTAGTTTCGTCGTGCACGCTCTAGCTAGAGGTTATCGCAATAATTATGTCAAAGTCATATTTATTTCGGGAAAATCAATGCCAAATTATGTTAACCAATTACTTTTCCATAATGCGGCAAGTGTGATTTTTTCTTTGTGCGAAAATGAAGAACAATTAAATTGGGCCTTGAATGTTGCCTTCTTGTTACAAATCCTTAAGGTGTTTACAATGTGCGCTTCTGTTTTGTTAATTGGTAAATTGTACAAATTCTTATTGTTCGTTTTTGATCTGTTTAAACACTTGAATGGGTACGTAATGATAGTTGTTTGCGCAGAAGCAGCGTGGGTTTTTTGGAAATAATTTATGGCAATTTATTACAAATAAATTAGAGCTGGAATCCCCAAATTTTAATACACAGAAACGTGCTAAAATTGTGAATTAAGCTGATTTTGCAGAATTAACGATAAAATGCGTAATTAACGTTAATCATAATGAGAATGTATTTAGTAATAACGAAAGGCCATTGTAAGAGTAATATATTTACGCTCTAGCACACTTTTCTTGGTTTTGACTCCAGTTTTAACAGTTGCTGATCTTCCAATAAAAATGTTGGCAAAAATTCAAGTTTCAAAATTGTAATATTTTGCTATTTGATCTACAATTCGTCGATTCTTTTAAAAATTCAACACTCGGCCTGTCAAGTTTCTTCGAAATTCGAGCATCCGATTTTTTTCAATTTTTGAAAAAAAATTTCATCTCTTCCTATCGCAGTCAGTTACCAGTGACTGCGAATTATTAACAAAACCCCACGTTATCTTTACTAATTTGCATTCATTCCTGAGATAACACGGAAATTACGTAAGCTAAAGTGGTAAAAATTTTATCTCGTTATTTCGTTGCACTTTCAACAATGAGAAATAATTCTTTTAATTTTAGAAATGTGACAAATCAGTTATGGCTCTATTGCAGAAACCGATAATGAAGTAACAGCTCTAGAAGACTTGTCTCAATTATTCATTGTCAGCTCCGTTTTTTTGGCGTTCCCATTAAAGCAAGAACTCAACATAATAGGTGCACCTATTTCCAGTTTCTTTTGAGGAAACAAATGCTTTGAAACGCATTGTCTGAATTATTCATTCTCAGCATCCTTTTATGGCGTTTTTGTTGAAACGTGGCCATAATGAGTGCTCGTACTATTATTCTAGCAAAGGCAAAATAGTTAATCGATCACGTAATTAAGAAAATGTTAGATTGAGCTACGTTGTTTTTATTTATCAATTACAAATTTTCTGCATAATCAATGTTATGGTCGATAATTAAGTAGAAAATATTTGACTTTAAAGAGCAAACAAACAATTATTATCATACAGAAGCACAAGAAAAACAAGTTGTAGAATTCTAAAATTATTCTTACGAATTGCAAAATTTAAAGAACTAATAAATTGGTTTCAACATTCGCTTCCGAGTAGGTCGGGGGAGGTTCGAACAATATCTTAACTAAATAGACCCTTGCCGTCTTATAGCACCTCGCATCCATCGCCCTAAAGTCAGGAAACAAGGAATCTTGCGTCCTCAATCTTAACCTGTTTATAGGAGGTCATTTGACAGTTAGTGAAGTTGGGTCTGATGGTTGAGGGTGCGCCAGCCACGACAAAATCAATATTAACCAACAACTGAAAACATCGAAAACGGTCATCGTGCCACATTTAACAATCCTAAACACGAATAGACTATCTATCGACCAATTATCGTATTAGTTTCGTGGGGTTAAAAGCCGCCAATTTTATAACAGCGATAATGGAGAGCGAAAAACGCACGTTAATTACCACCGACTTTTTGATGTCGCCGTTAAAATATCGTTAAAACACGGCCTATAGTATTTAAAGTTGTAAATGCTTAATTGCCAGCCAATCATTAGACGGATTAACGACGTAGTTAGCATTACAGTAACTCCGAAGGACGCCTAGCGACGCAACCCTCCGAAATTCGCGAAATTGTTCCAAAATGGAAAATTATTTTTGTTCAATTAACTTTTTTCGTTTCTTTATTCGCGTTGTTTATTGATTTTTTTTCGACCTTTTTTTTCTTTGAAAACAATTCTCTTAAATCGAAACGTTATTTGGTAATTGAAAAAAAGAAACGATCATAGGTAACGTCGTGAAATCCCCCAACGATTTCTGTTGAGTCACGTTGGCTCCCCTGAAAAGATTGAGGTTATTGCATGACGTAAACACTTTATTTGCGCCTTTAAATCGCAGTAGCCTCGCATGTGTACGTATCATGTGTATAAACGTAACACTGTTCGGTATTGATACATGTGAAACCGTAAAATTTAACGGCTTCAGCTACAATCCTATCAAATTTATTATAAGCATAAAATGTAAATAATTCAGAGAATGCAGCACCTACTCGATCCGGCATAAAGCCGCGTTATTACCAGTAGACCGTACAAACATCTCCCTCCAAGTTTCGAGGTTTGACGTCGCCAGGGGGCGTTGCCGCGTCGTAAATCAGGCAACGTCGCAAACTCTCGACGTTCCTCTAAACTCAAATAATGAGCAATTTAAAGCGGATCAGTCTTTGTTTTGACTTCGTCCGCATACCTGATCGTTGACGGGAAGTTTCGAATAACGAAACTCCTCGAAGGGGGTTTGGCAGCGTTGCCGCATTTACATAATTCAATTTTTTTACAGGTTTCTTCAAAATGAAGCTGTTGTCGTTATCATGTGCGATATTGCTGGCCAGCTTCGTTGAATTCGGCGAATCGTATTCAAGTAAGCAACTCCCATGACGAAATTGTTTGTTCAAAGTCATTATGCAAATTTTCCGATTACAATTGCCACAATAATTGTTAAAATTCGCAGAATATGGACGTACCTGCAAAGATATTGGGTGTCTCAACAGCGAAGTGTGTGTGATGGAATCGGATCCTTGTTCCTACCAAAGACAGGGGGATTGCGGATCGTAAGTGATTTTTTTTGGTGGAAAAACGAAACTATTTTGAAAATTTCAGGTATCCTACGTGTAAAAAGTCCAGCAGCGCCAGCGGTCCTTCGTGTAAAAACTACGTGTGTCCGCCAACTCAAGTGTGTAGAATGGAAGGAAACCATCCCCGGTGCGTCGCCGACCATAGCAAAGGTGCGTCAATTTTTTGGTAATTTTTTTTTCGCGTAATGGATGAAGTTTCGATATGAGTTACCGACCAAATTGAGTTGTAATTTAATTTAAGTTTGGCGCAAAATTTCAAATTGAGGCGAGGACACAAATACACGGAATTTCCTATCTGGACAAAATTTTGATTTTAACGAGCGTAGCGCCACTCAAAATTTTTATTTTTTTTATTTACTTAATTCTCGTGTTTCAGTTGGTCACGTCGGGTACGAAACCAGCGGTATTCAAGATTCCGCCCAAGGTAACGTTTACCCAAATTTGCCCCGAGGTGAAACAACCCCTCGACCAAACGCTCCCAGACCTCAGTACAACGGAGCCGGTTATCAAGGTGGTCAGATCGGTTCTGGATATCCGGGGCAGGGAAATTCCGGACAAAGCGGGTATCCGGCTCAACCTGCTGCCGGGTATCCGCAACAACCTTACCAAGGACAAGGAGGGTATCCCCAACAAGGTTACAACGGTTACCCGCAACAAGGCTACAACGGTTACCAAGGCGGTTATGCCAATTATCCCCAAAATCCGAATCAAGGATATACCGGCTATAATCAAGGAGGTTACAATCCTTACGGCAACACGCCGAATCGTTACGGAACCCAAAGTAGTGCTTCAGGAGGTTTGGTTGACAAGTTGACTAATGCTCTCAAATCTTACGGTACGGATCTGCTCAAGAACGCCATCGGCAAAATTAGGATCAATAATTAAGTAATTAATCAATTCTATGTTACAGGGCTATTCTATGCGATTGTTGCGTACTTTTGTCAGAGGATTCGCGGATTTTAATACTCTCAACTAATACTCACGACGTAATTTAGAACCAGTCGATTGTTATTTACATTTTTTAATAAAAACAGTGAAATCAGAATTAGTGTTTGAGTTGATGGTAAGTATGGTAACGTTGGTGTTGGTCCACAATAACATAACAATGTGTAACTTTCGCACCTGCAGAATAGCCTTTTAACAATCGCTTCTTAAATGCTTTTTCTTGTTTATTAATTTTTTTCTTTTATTTATGTCCTAACGTAATGTTATTTTATTCTTGTGTTTCTAGTGTATTGTTTTACAAAATCAACCAATATCCTTTTGTTTTAATGACGATTATAACCTTTGGAAAATATAACAAAATTCACAATTTATGTTTCTTTGTTTGCTTCAGTACAATTTATCAACACTACGCTAATCATCATTGAAGATATCTTTTTGTAAACTGTTGGGTGAAAGTACTGTACCATCGGTAACTGGATAATCGGCGCACCTTCTAGAGACGTGGAAACATGACATTACCCATTTAGTTACATTAATCATTAACAAAATAATAATCAATTAAGGGGAAAGGGATCTTTTGACTAAGTATCCTGGAACAAGAAACTATTAAATTATTAATTGAAATTATCACGTGACGATATTGTTCGAACACTCTACAGTTGTGTATGGCGGCAAATTTGAATTTCCAAGACCGTTTTTTTCATCACATAAACTTCCTTGCGCCACGTCCTTTCTTCATGCTCAAGAAAATGATAACCCTAATAAACCGTCGATTGGTGAGCTGTGCGTGGTGGCGTTAGCCAGTGTCGAGTTAAATGCAAGAATAGAGTGATATCCTTTTGAATTGCCGTCGGAGGGCTTTGTTTATGCCGAGTCGGGCCGGTAAAAACCCGGCGCGCTCTTATCTTAACTTAAGATTTCGCATTTATGGGACCTCCTCGTCGCGGTTTATGGTTGTTTTTATGAGGGAGTCTCTAAGTAGACCGAGCTATGGGCCGCTAGGAAATTGCTTTCTTTGCTTACGGATGATGCTGCGCGACGCACTTCTTCGCATACACGGATATCCCGTATGACCCGGCAGGATATCCGTCTGTGCCATCATATTGGGTGTTTATGGACGATGTCCCACGTCCGGCAAAAATTCGGCTTTTGCACCCCAACACCCTGCAATGTTTCAACATCGACAACGTACCTCGGGGAATCTCCCAATTTGGCACAATTTTACACAATTTTGAAGTCGAATTTTTTTGTTTTTGCAGATTTAACGGTTGTAATGAGTGGAGAATGGATCTACTCGTAGGAATTCTGCCAATACGGACTTTCTGCTCAGAATCCGGTAGTGGATCGGGATACATCGATTCCATACATCATCTTGGCCATTAGGGTCGGTAATGGAAGCGCATATCGCCGGCTTTATAGTTTGTTTTACGATACTTTTAGGTTTATAATGACCGAAAACGTTCCAGGCAGGATTACAGGAGCAAGATGTATACTTGCGAAAGGTCATGTTCCTGCGAGTACGTTGTATTTCGTATTTGACGCGTGGGTTTGGCTGGCACCCAAGAAATTGATAGATATCGTCCGGGCGTTTCCAATACACTTTTCCGACCAATAATAATTATTTAACCACCCAGCTCACGTCGAGCCGTCTCCCTGTTACCAAGAAAAAGCAACCAACTTCTCGTTTCATCCCCCAACACACAATTTTACCAGGAAATTATAAAAATCTTGCGGCATCGCTACCCTTCCCTCTTCCTTACTCCTTCAACAGTGATCCTTACGTTTCGTCTATTTAAGATCGCTTGTTTCTTGAGACTTTCCCCTGCACATTATTTATATAAATCGCATTAAACGAGTCGTTTCAGCATCGCGATCATAAAGAACAATTTTCGACGACGGGAAGCTGCATATGTCGTCCTGTCTGTTCCGGAATTACGTCGCTATGACGTCATCGGTCTTCCTGCCGTCTATTAGTCGAGTAATGAAAAACCCCACACCTTCGCCCCGGTAATACACACAGTTGAAGGACGGCTGTCCCCGCGGAAATCACATAAGCCGAGAGAAAAAACAACTGAACGCGGCGGCGGCGGCAACGGCGGCATAAATCACGCCCACTCCAAATGAGATCTCAACGCCGTTGCACCTTCAGCGGTGGCGGCGACAAACGGCCGCTACGTGCCCAACAACACCATCGGTCCCCTAACATCGAACCCTCCATCGCGGTACTTATAGACATATGGAGTGGTATTGGACGGGTCGAGACAATCGGCGATTCTTCCACTTGGATCCTGTTTCGTTACTCTTTGTACGAGGATAGTTTGAAAATTTAGGAATTTCACTTCAGGTCAACATGTGAAATTCTTCCAGTCGTGCTGCCAGTTTTGGAAATTGCAACAAGGACCGATCTATTGGTTGAAATGAAGGGATGGTAGTTGACGGGATGGGTGGAAGAGAGTTAGTTGCGGGTTGGGTTAATAAATCTGGTCATGCATGGATATGGAAATCGCCGATGAACTAATTAAAGTACCTCAGAGAAATCACTTCGTTGATGAAAAGACGAAAAACCCAACGAACTTTGCATTTCGTATAACTCGCCCCTGAATTTTTATCACGCAAAGAGAAAAGTTCAAAAGTAGGGAAAGAGGCAACTTTTTTTCATCTCGAGTATTTTAAAAGAAAATATTTAGCATTCATCGGACGCAACGGAGAGTAAAGGCGACCGCACATTCGACGAACCTTGAGCGATTATTATATTGTTACGTCACCGGAATTTTTAATTAACATCTCCAGGATTTAAAACGCTTAACTGAAGTGAAACCAAAGTTGTAAAATTTCCGGAGGTTTCTGGCAGAGTCGGGAGAACATTACTTGACGGAGAGAAGGCACAAGTGTAGACAATATAAGACGAAATTGAAAAGTTGCCACTACTTGTCACGTAGCACCCGATATTAAAGTGAAGCGTTGCGACGCCGGCTAATTTTCAATTTCGACTTCTAACTAGACGCTTTAAATGCTAATTGAAGTTCTTGCCTTTTCTTCGAGCTTTATTGTTGCTACTACAATTGCCTCCAGTTTAATATCCGCATTAGAGGTGTGCTACGCGTTGCACTCCGGACCCGGATTCGCGTAACGTGCCAGTTCAAATCCGGAGACACCCCACGACCCATCGCATCCGCAACTCCAAGAGAATCTCGAAGCAACAGAAACCCTTGTTCTTAACCCCAATTTTACAGTCAACTATACGCTGCCTGACGATCAAAGTCGTGTATGTGGCGAGTCTTTCGATGTTTACAACGTAACGGGAACTTATCTACTGAAATTTGCTTTTGGAAATTTTATTGGAATCCTTATACGCTTATACGAAGATTTACCACACTTGGCCGTCTGCGACTTTTATTTGAAGAATTGTTTTCCTTCACCCTTATACCTACTGAGTTTAGTAACGATATATAGTGACCCCTAGGATTGGGGACTGAGTCGCGCAACTGTAGCGGGGCCGCAATTTCTGAGCCCTGAAACGGTCCGTACCGCTCACTTGCATCTAATTATTTTAATTGCTCTGTTGATAAAGCGGAGTGGACAGGCACTCGGTTTTAATTAAAAGAAGCCTCACGAGGTGGGTGCGTGTCTAATTTATTCGCAAATAAAGCAAAGGGAAACCTTAATTTAATTTATTACAGCACCAGAATTGCAAACAGAAAATTACCAATCACCCCAGCAACAACTTTCAGTCTCGGTATATTTGAGAGTAAGTTGAAAATGTCGCTTACAGAACGTCAATTTAAACATAATATATTTTTTCAAGAACTTGATATACTCAAACCTACTCTGATTGGCTGCTTTCATTTAATCAAGCATCTTCGTAACATCGCGAAATGGTACGAAACAGGTGCAGCGCTTGAAACTCTTGAAATGCAAACTTAAAAATTACAAGTAGAAGGTGTACGGCACATAGAAGCTTCTTGTCGTTTTTTGTCTTGCGATACTTCCCAGATATTCAAATTTTTCTTTCTTCCCAACATGAAACCTGGACCAAAATCACCGAATTTATCTCCATCAGACCTGGTTGTGTACTAAAAACACGCTTTATTGCTTCCTTTTAGTTGCTTGAGGAACAAACGGAGTTTTTAGAAAAGTTAGTAAAAACTTAATTGGTAAATCCGGGCATTCCCCTAAAAACTGTCAACAAGCTAGTTTATTAGGGTCTGTTTATCTTCTCATTAATTCGGGTCAGGCGTCGTTGATGGAATTGCCAGTATTGCAGAACCCTCCGGAGTCGAGTCCGGACCTCTGCCAGTTTCAACGTTATCCAAAAGTAACTTTTATCACTGACGATAAAAGCGATCTACCTTTTGTGTATTTTATTCTTCGGGTGTCGCCGACACGTGTCTCCTGCCACGGTAACGCCACTTGTAATACCGGCGGTTTTATCGCTTGTTTTTATGTTGTCAGCAGTCCAACGGCGGCAACACGCGGCCCTTTCAAAAAGTAAATCATAACGTCGACTGAAACATTGGCTCTTTCCTGACGTTTTTATGGACCTCCGTTAGAGAAAATTGTTCAACTAATTTATGTACCTACATCTTGTAATAAGTTGCAGGACGATTCGGGGTGCAAGGACAACAAATCATAAGAGCAAGACCGGTTGGAGGATTCTTGAAATAATTCTAACTGATTTTAAGGGATGCGGCGAGTCATCAACAGAGGATCGTATATACTCGAAGCGCCATCTATCCGTTAATGTCTGAATTAGCAGATGAATCCTGAAGTTCCCTAAATAACCAAAATTTATTTCAAAAATATGAAAGCTCAAAAATTGGAGCTTGTTTTTTTTCTACAATCGCGTGGGGAGGTTTCGTCTAGAAATGGTCTAACAAAACTAATATCGTTATATAATATTTTTTTAGATGACAACTTAAATAGGCGTATAAGTGAATTGACAAGTATTGATAATGCAGAAAACTTTTGCTATTGCATTGATAATGAAAATGTAAATTTATTCGTTATCAATAAGTAGACAATAAACAAATTGCAACTATCCACCCTTGCCCCCTCTAGTCGACCCCCACGCGATTCGCCATCTCATATGACGGTCGTTGATCTGAGACTTTAAATTAGCTTGGAACTGCACCGGACTGGACTTCGAGTTCGGACCAAAAGTCGCATCTCTTCTAACTATACGAATCTTATAGGTGAAAAATATATCTCCAATCATATGTTGAAGTTGGTCGCGTACAATTTTTAATTGTTCATTGTCGGGCAACATTTGAGTCTCATTTAGCAAAACACCACAATTACAGCTCATGCAAAACTTCTGACCTTGCCCAGTTGTAGCAACTAGCTCGATCTCAAATTTGAAATTATCGTGCAAATGAGGCTTACTAACCAATAACACTGACCAAATTATCTCAGATTTGGAGTATCGACAACGTGCCAGAAAGATACGATTGGAAAACTTTAATGCACATAAGTATTCCGTCTCATAAATGAGGCGATCTGGATTTAGAATAATTTGCGACGTGCAAATTTTATGGGAATCACTAATGTGAGATGAGACACATATTGTTGGACCAATCCAAGTACAAATCCGGAAGGGACATTTGAATGGCTTATGCTGGCACGATTCTTGATGAACAATAATTTTTGAGCATACATCTTTAAAAACACAACCGACATTTGTGTATGTGCAAGGAACCACCAAGACGTCTGCTAGTGCAGTTAAAAGTGGAACGTCTCTATAAAAATTTGTCATCTGATAAGAATTCAGCGTAGGACATGCTGGGCACAATTCATTCTTACATGTTGTACACGCAACATGCCCTCCATCGCAAATTACAGCACTCGACAAATATTTCAAACAAATAGAGCACTTAAATTTGGAGATGAAGTCATCACATTGCCAGTCCTTTGAAATAATTTTATTCGTCCCACTATCAACTTTACTAACATTAATCTCCCCCGTTACATGACATTTTCCATCCTTTTGAAGGGATTCTAGGCTAATTACAGTATAATTAGGCTTTTTTAAAGTTCCATTGTGAACTGAAAATTTTGCAGAAATATCGTGATCATCACCCAGAGACACGCGCGCAATGAACTCGTCACAGTCTCCTTGTATAACATTAACTACATTACATCTGAAAATATTATTTTCTTCATTGAATTCTCTCCTGATCACTACTAAATTATCTTCGAACGGTACAATATTGAAATGAGTTGAAGTAATAGGTTCAATTTGAAACTGTCCGTTTTGAAGAATTAGATCCGAATGAGAGTTCATACAATGTTCAACTCGATCCAACGAGAGTCCGTTCCAAATGCAACCAGTAAAGTTTTTTGTTGGACAATTAAGTGGTTTAAAAACGCACGTTTCCTCATGACTCGGTATTTTTGTAGGAAAAAACACTTCTGAACATCCTTCTTGGTCGTAGCGACAAGGAAATTGCACAAATTCAGCCAATGCTTCATAAATGTTGTTTTGAAAGTAACGTCCGTTTTCGGGAAGAGAACACCGGCCACATATTGGAACGTTATCACTGGAGACACGAATAGGAAAGTGGGATAAGTAACTAAAGCAAACGGAACACTTCAGTTTTTCAACCGCATCCTCTGGAGCCAACATAGTTCACTCAGATTACCTGCAAAAGAATCCATTACTTTCCTAATCGACATTAATTGCCGATTCATATTTTTGAGAATTCAATTGTTGCGAATTTAATTTCGATTTTTTTTGTAGGTAAAGAAGAAAACTGTTTGTTTACGAGTAATAATTCAATTAAAAGTTACAATAATTTCGAAATAACCACCACACCGGAAAATTTTCTAGCATTTAGTACATTGCTAAGTTTACATTCGGAATTACGTCACACAAACGTCTTCAAATCGAAGAAACCACGTATTCAGAAGAGGAGTTTTGAGGCAATGCTTCAACTATTCGATGATACCGATTTTTTCGCCGACTGCAACTCGTGCAACTTTTCATTGGAATTATTAAAAAATTGAAGGATAAACGGGCAATGAACATTCAGTTTTGAAGTTAAATTGTAATTACCGAAAACGCACAATACACATACAGAAGACTATTTTCAGCAAAACAATCCAAGTAAATTACAAGTATTATTTAAAATAAAAAAACAACGTTCTATTTTTGAAGATGGACGCGATACGTGAATTGGTTATCGGCAATGAATGACTGGATTTGATCGAATTTCACGAAAACAAATTTGGCTCCAGGTAGAAAGCAATGGTCTTTGTCGGTTAAGGGCGAGCAAAAACTTCTGAAATACATCCTCTGTTTATGGTGGTTGTTGTCTACGATATCGATGTCAAAATAAAAATTCGTGCACTCTTCGGCGGGCCCGACCAATTGCATATTCCAATAAAAAATCTCGTTCTTATAAAGAAAATGTAACTTGAAAATTCTCCCAGCAAATTTCAATATGTAACCAAAATTGTCTTCGTTTCGAAAATACGCGTCGTCAACAAATAAAGTAACGGTGTCTACATCTAAGAAATTTTCGTGGTGTTCAAATTGGACGTGATACGTAAGATTTATTGAGGTGTTTTTCCAGTTGCAGTTTTCGTAGTCTTTAAGAGGACATTCGTGAGGACCTCGATCACAAAATTTCTGATGTTCCTTAACACAACTTGGTTTAGAAAAAAAATAACAACCAAATTCCAAAAACTTACACGGAACCACCATCAAACTAGAAATCTTTTCTAAATTAAAATTCTGACTATCCTTTATTTGAGTTTTGCATAACGGACATTGAGTTACAATAATTTTGCATTCAAAACAAATACTATGCCCTTTCTCGCACAAAAAGATTGGAGGTGTCATATATTCGAAACAAACCGGACACTCAAGTTCCGATAACATTTCCACATTGATGGAATCAAGTTTTGATTCATTTATGGGGATAGATTCACTAAATATTTGAACGGTACCAATCATTATAGCGGGATCCTTTAATTTTTCTCTGACGTTATTGATGGAAATTACGGTTCCGTTTTGTTTACCCGAAACACTCGTTAGTAACGGTGGAAATTCCATAGAGAGACTTCTGTTGCCGTTTAAAAGAATTACTTGATAATTGTAAACTTTAACATGTTCGAAATTAATGACCCAACACCATAAACTATTTGTTTCCGCATTGTATTCGCGCTTAAACAAAAAGAAATCGTCTTGATACACCAAAAGATTCGTTTGCGTGTTGGAATTAAGCAAATCCAATTCAAATTCTCCCGTTTTCAAAACAAAAATCGGATGAATTTCCTCGCAATGTTGAAGAAAATCTTTGCAAGGTCCTTTCCATGAACACTTAGTAGTTTGTTCGGTTGGACAAACTATTGTTCTGTAGTAACAATTTTTTTCATGTTCTTGGACATCGACTGGTAACAGCAATTCGGAACAACCTTCACTGGAGTTAATACAAGGAAATTCCATGAATTGAGCGAGAGATTCGTATGTTGTTATCCTGATGCCGTTTTCCGGTTGTTGCGGACAACATCGTCCACATACTACTTTCTTGTTATCATCACAAAGATGTATTGGGAAACAGGAAAGATATCGCTTGCATGTTGAACATTTTAATTGTTTGAGACAATTTCGCGGCACCGACATACTTGGAGAAAACGGATCACGGTCCTGGAAAGAAATTTCGCAATTGTGTAACCTACAGCGGTCAGCGGTTAGTTACAATGGAGAGTTGCACAAATATCGGCGGTTCGTCAAGAAAAAATCGACAATGTTTCAACCCGAGTTTGTCACGCAACTAGCAATGGAAGGAGCGCAAAATACTCATTAACGCCCTTTTGTTTTGTGCAACCTAACTCCACATTAATGAGCGTTAGTATTTTTAAAATTAACACACTTTTCAATGAATTAGAATGAGTAACGTGCTGGTTCTGTTGTTTAGTCTTTCTAAATATGTCAGAGTGAAGTATTTCCATCCAACCGGCTGCTAGGGGACAACTTTTATTAACTAAAGGATTTAAATGGTTTTTAGTTTATAACTGATAGTTTTTAATTATATCGCAGTGAAAATTATAAAGAGAATGCAATTAAGTTCAAGTTTCTTGTAAATTTACCAAAGTTGTCAAATTAGTGAAATCTGACTATGGGTTGTTTTGGAAACCTCCCAAATCAAGATGCTTTCATCATTTAATTTGCAATATCTCCATAGAAACCCTAGATGCAAATATGGCAACTAAAGTTGCTATGGAAACCTCGCAAATCAATTGCGTTCTGCATCTGATTATGGGAGATTTCCAACAAGTAGTTTCGATTATCGTAAATCAATTTGAAATTTGAGATAAAGATCTTATCTGTCTAAAAGGCTGATTCATGTTCAAGAATTCGCATGTACTAGGTCTTTGTAATTTTCCGCATAGACTACCAGATTACCATCACTAATAAGAATTACTTACGTTGCTATTTGAAAGTCTACAAATTAAATGTAATATAATTAAAATAATTAAATATAACATAACCCCACTTTTTACAAACCAAAAATTCTGAAAAGTTTGGTAATAAATTATGAAAGTAAATTCGTCAACAAAAACTTTCCTCTTCTCAATGAAAGTAATAATGTGGGTGCTGTACTTACTATTGCAAAAATTGACACACTCTTTGGCACCACCAAAGTCGCTGCAAAATTACGGCGTTTTCATTTCTGCACTTGAAAGATAAGATTAGGTTCAAGGCAGTAATTTAGGCAACTTTCACTACATACCTTCATGGACCCACTACTACAAGAAAAACAAAATAAGTCCCTTTCTTATTAATTACGTGAGAATGAATAAAGTTATTAATTGCAAGACAGGTTGTCGGGAAAATAAAATCTTTAAGGAAATTAATTAGAAATGCTGATCTCATAAATAAGAAAATTTATTTTCCCAGTTGGCATGCCACAAGAGACAGATGGATAGGTTTTGTAGTAGTGTAATATCCAAATGTATTTTCTATACAATTACTGTAATCCTATTTTACGGAAATACAATTTAAACAAAATTACAACAACCTCAACCTGAACCGTTTTAATCAAGAACAGTCATTTCCTCCTTGATAAAGAATTCTACAACTTCTTCTTCAACATTTTCTGGATCAGCATCTAATTCATCTGTATCGATATCTGCAAAAATACCACAATTAATTGTTTTTGTCAAAATTAACAATAAAACAAGTGAAACTTTATTAAATTCTAGCTGTGTGATAATTATTTTATGAAAAAAAAATTTTTTTTTCAACTAAAAACAACTATCAAGTTAATTTGCCCTGAGCGTATAACTACACACATTAATAAGACAATGTGGCAGCAAAAATTCAGGGCGGCATCAATATCGATAGTAAGAACAAAAAACTTACTATTCCTAAGAGCAAGTCTTCTTTGCTTGTTTTCATTATATTCTTGAATTCTTTTATTTCTGTACTCGTTGAACTTCTCCATTAAAGCGGCGCGTTTCTCAATCAACTCCTTGGAAGCCTTGGACTGTCTCATACGATCTTTGCTCTCGAATTGGGGATAATACTTTTTCAAATTTTTCTTAATCTCCTTCTGTTTTTCTTCTGAGAGCAAAGTATTGGGACGCGGCCTCCACAACAATTGGGCGAACTTTTCCAAGTTAATTCGCTTCAGGATTTTGCCTTGGAAAGACCAAATCCAGTAGCCTAAATCGGAAAAACGAATTAGCGCCTGTGGTTTAGTAACTTAGTAGAAGCGACCTCTGCAGACTTGCCTTGCAATTAATTGCAAAACCACATTATGTCTACAGTAGAAGCGTTGTATAATTTCTAGTAGGCCAACAAGTGTAATGTGGTGACTCTAGCGGATTATGTGCAAACTAATTTTTAACGACAATTTAAAATGACTGAAGTATCGGCCCCTTAAGAGAAAACAAAACTTCTTGATGCTGCAGAATAGATATTTTGTTGACTTCTTGTAGCGGAACTAAACATTCGGAAACCGCCGCTATCCGACTTGTCACCCATACACAATGATAAAAGCCAACGAGAAAGCCGTAAAAAGCGTACTAATAAAGAATTAGTTGAAAAATCTCGTTTTAATAGTGAAAACATCTTTATAAGCCCAGTTTTTGCGATTTTTCCGCTGAACATTGTTGCGACTGTACCTGTATCGACTTTAGTTTTCCAATACGAGACTCCGGTAACGACGTATCTTCCGGTAGGGTCCCATTCGACGTCGGACATTTGGAAATGGTCTGTGGTGTTCATAACCAAAAATTCGTGGGTGTCGACGAACTCTAAGGAGCCACCCCCGTTGGATCCTAACCCCGCCAATACGATAAACTGTCCACCCGGTGACCAAAACAGATGATTGCAGGCCCGTTTTTCGAATTTTTTCAACAAAATCGGGGCTTGACCCACCCTAACTTCGTAAAAACTAACATTGATATTGGGAGATTCGCCATGTATAACTGCAAATTTAAAACCGACAGGTTCCCACGCGAACGCCTGTATCGGTTCTTTACTTTCCACGCTATCAACGGGAATTTGTTTTTCACGCATGTGGAAAATTTCGAAATTGCAATACATCCCTGAATATTTAGTTTCGTTTTTTTCTTTACGAACTTTCGAATAACGGTCGACTTTCACGCAAAGATAATCGCCCGATTTTTGCCAATGAATTTTGCAATCCGCTACGTTAAAAAGATTTTTTTTACGAATCTCGTTACGGTTGGGAATTTCGAGAAGAGTAACGCTAGCAGGAACGTCTTTGTCTTCAGCGACCCAATAAGCGACAACGTTGTCGGTCGGCGACCAATTGAAATCGCGAATTCCGTTGATTTTAATCGATTTTTTCTCCAACAGACCAAACGAAGGAGTCTCGTAAATTGACAAGACGTCGTTGCCCACCCTGCCAAAGTATTTGTCATCGTGAGACCACCGGAAGATCGGCCAAGACGAGGGTCCTTCCGGGTTGAAAGACCGCTTCTCTTGACCAGTTCTGAAATTTTAAAAAAAGAAACGTCATAAAACTGCAGAATAAGGGTCTGAACCTGAAACCTACGCGCCCGCCCAATTCTGTTACAACAACCTACCCACCCACTCTATTTCTGATCGCGTCTCGCCCCGTTTTTGCTCAAGAAGTAGTCCGTGTTATTACTATTAACTAAATATTTTCACGAAATGTAGAAGTGAATTTAAAAAATACAAACCTAATGTCCCAGATAATAATCCCCTTCTGATTGGGATGCTGAGGATCTCCTTGGGGAGAATAAGTAACCAGGTACTTTTCGCATGGAGAAAAGTCAATGAATTGCGCGTTAGCATGGCTGTATCTCTTGAATTGCGTAAATTTAGGGCCAATCCAAAGCGCGATTCCTTGTTTATGGAAAGTGGCCAAGTACGTACCTAATGGCGACCATCTAATATAAGCGTGAGTCCAAGTCTGTAAACACAAATTTAGCAATTAAATTGACAAGAAAACAAAACTAACATGACGGTCTTCGACTACAGTCGGATCAGGTTGCGTATTTTGCCAAATCTGTACAGATTGTCCCTGTCCTAAAACGACAGCAAATTGGTCATACGCGTCAGGTTCAAGTAAATAATAGTGCAAATCAGCTTGTCCCTCATATGGTAAAGGTTCTGGTGGGTCCCATTTATCAGGAATATTCTCATACTTGTTAAAATCTGTGAACAAGTTCACTAGAAATGTATGCTGTTTATCCAACTTGAAATTGTTGGTGAGTTTCACAGCTTCAGCAGCGTTGACTGGTGAGGAATATTCCAAGAAAATGTACCCTTTAGTATGACCGGTTTCGGTAACTGGATAAAACTCGTTGATGATGGGGCCAAATTTAACGAAAATTTTGTTGATTACAGATTTCAGTTTCTCAATGCGATCAGGGCCGACTTGAGGAACGCCGTCAACCACAACAACGCTTTCGACGCCATCAGTTTCTTTCGGTTTTTGTTTCAAAATGTCGCCCAGCAAGTCTAAGAAACAAAAAGATTTCGTTAAAATAACTCAAAGACAAAAAATAACAGTAACGATATGGTAATTTTTTAATTTTTCTTCGAAAAAAAAATTTAACCTCACTTTTCGAGGGGCATATGTTAGGAGTTTGGTTGCCGCTTCCTGTTCCCGAAGCAAAAATTTGGGGAAATCTTGGGAAAATAGGGCAAATTCGGGAAGATTTTTTGATAAAATTGGGGGGTTTTAGAAAGAATCTCGTGGGGAAAGTGAGGTGGCAGCATGGTTCAAGAGTTAATTTTATAACCCCTGATCTCTTCAACATACCTTCTTCGCTGATGTCGTCCACATATCCCTCGGGGTCACTGAAGTTGGGTTCGTCATCATTAGAGGATAAATCGCTCTCGTTTTTCGTATTATTGCTATTTAAGCTGTTTTTTTCGTCCACTTTCTTTCTCGCCATTTTGACAAGCCAGGCGGTGGAACAAAACAACGCGCAATCGCCAAGAATATGGCCGATAACCGCGACCAGAGAGAACGTGAGAGTGCCAACTCTCTGTGGCCGCGACCGCCGAAAGCTCCTGGCGCTAAATTCAAAACTTGAGCTTTCGATTCAAATGTAGCCGTTTTGATTGAATTTAGCCAAGCAAATGACGCAGTCCGTCGCGTTTATACCTACCAGTCTTACGTTAACTTCTCCCTCTAACTTTACCAACCCTAAAGGGAACTATTGGAAAATGGACAGCAACTATACGCGAACATAAGGTCCAACACAAAATAAATTTGCTGTCTTTTTGACGTCAAAACAACTTTGAGGAAGTTCTTTCATAACAATAAATTTTAATAATAAATGCTCTAACTAACCCGTTATCAAAATTATGTTTTATGTTTACTTTACTGGCAATAAAATTTTATACATATGAGTCATTACTTTTTGGTAGCCCTGTAAGTTTTTTCCTAAATCCATATTAAAAAGAGGTTGCGATTCCTGTAAAGAATAAACAATAGGTTTGACGTCCCTGACCTGACTTGACTAATTTGGGCTAACCGCTCATTCAATGGAGCGAAGAATTTTATGCAAATTTCCCACTTTTTGATGCGTGCTTTTGGTTGATGGTCGCTGATGAAGGACATTTTTATATGTAAATTATGTATAAAACATTAAAAATTCTAAAACGTATACTTACGGCACGATTGAATAAATTTTGGAAAGAAACAAACGTCTCTAAGCAAACAAGAAGAAACTTCCATCTAGAAGTTGGTAAGAACTGTAACGAAATGAAATCGTTACAACTTGACATTTTGTATCGAGCAACTGTCGTTCTATAATCCTTTTAATTTCAGAGACTTATCAAAATGCAGCAATTTGGTAGAGTGCTAGAAAGTCCTCAAATACTGTGGCCTAAGCTTCCGGTGCAAGAATTTTGAATTATTTTTGCTAGCTTTGTCGTTTAAAAATTAAATTTCTAACTATTTATTTTTTATAAGTTAAAGGGTGCAAAATTAGCGCAACTTCCCAATAAAATTTTCCTTTTCATCATAATTGGTAAATTTTAGTGACGAGTTTTCTCAAAAATGCAACTCTAAAAATCGGTGTTGCAGACGACCTTCCTCAGTAATTATTATGCATTCGTCATAAAATGAATCAACGAGAACCTGCAAATTCACTAACAAATAATTTTCACTTACATTAATCATATCCGCGTAAAAATTGTAATTAGGAAATCTCAAGACTAATAATTCGTAAGGCACTCCCATCTTCTGCAGCAGTTTCTTGATAGCAATTCGCCCTTAAAGGGCGCACCCTAACCGCACTCTACGTCAATAACCGCATTACAATATTAAATCTCATTTAATTTCAGTAATGGCTTAATCATCCCAACTTTAGGGTGGTGAATTTTTTTTGTAACCCATGAAGAACCGCTTTCGTGTTCCTGTAGCGTGCATTTAATCAAACGAATCCGTTGATTGTTTATTGTAGCTACAGGAGGAACTATCAAAACCGCAAGTAAAATAAGGTAAAATGTCCGTGAAGACAACCGAAGTTGTTGTAGGTGTGTTGTGGTTTGAGAAATAGGTGGGATAGAGTAGAGAGATATTATTCTTCAACCTGTCCGTATTGACCATACCGTCGGTGTTACTCGTTCGGTTAACTTCAAGAATCCTCCATCTGCCATATACAGTGTGATTAACGCGTAATTAAGTTTAATTGGTCAACGGTCCGGCCCAACCCGAAACCGATAACACCCAAAATGTAAGTTAATTGTTGTACGATTAAACGGATAAGGAAAACGCGCCGGTTCTTTAATTGTTGCTATTTACAATTGTTATTGTTGCAATCACGCCTGCGATTGTTCGGTTGGTAAAACTCGAAATTGTTAAGTTTCTCAATTGCATTTATACCAGTTTGCCACTGTTTTAGAATTTTGCTATAAATCGGAGCGATTTAAAAGTTTTTGTCCGTTTCTCCGGTGTTCGGCAACCAACCGGTTTCGTGTAGCATTCTTCTGAAAAATTGATCATTTTTTGCTCTTTACTTACTACGACTGTGTCACTTATTATAATTTCACAATCTTGCACGTTCTCTTCTTTAGAATGCAAAAGTATGTGTCATATGTTGAGTATTGTCGAGGTTTTCAATCGCCGACCGAACCGAAAAACCCCTTTCTTGCTAATTTGATTTTAACCTCATTCTCGAACGTAGCAAAAATATGTAAAATTTAATTCTAGCCCAATTTAAAAAGTATTTGACATTGAAATTGGTGCGCGTTAGCTTTGTTCTTTATTACAATAATAACGAATTTTTTTTTCCCAACGTTACACGCGAAATATAAAATATACGTTTACCTTGCTGTGCATAATAACACTAAATTTAGGGGGGCACCATTTGTTTACTTCCGTGATTTGGAAAGGGTAGTAGACTCATTTGAATATTAATGAGAGTCTACATCAAACTGTCGGTGGTTTTGTAACGTACAAGACCTTTGGTGGAAATGGTTTCTAACGAAAATAGTGGCGATTATCGACTAAATTGTTCTTGAACTTTAAGGTTCATTGTTTTACAATTGCTGCCCTTAACTTCACTGGCACGTACCCATCCGGAATATATTTATTATTTATTTAATTCGCCTGAACCCTTTCACGTGAAAAATAATTTAATCGATTCTGTACTGAGAAACGAAATTCTTTCAATTTTTAAATTTCTACAGCTAGTACAAGTGCTGCTGAAATAGTTAACTTTGACCCTTCTTATTGTGGTAGCTTCAATCGACGTCAGAAAATCACTGTGATTTTTTGGAACTTACAACTGTTTGCAACCATCCAAAATCATTTAACCATCCAATTATTTACTAATCACCGGACGTAGAAGTCATTGGCTCGGAAGAGTGCACTATTAAAAAGTATGTACCTATTCTACATATAAGTCTCTTTTACTACGTTTAAATAAATCTAAATATCAAATTTATTCTAATTTTTTTTACATGAATTAATCTTTTTTGTCTATCTTAATTGTACTCAAATCCAGTGAAAAAACGTGATCAGCGACTATTTTCGTGGGCCAAAATTTTTTTGGCGTTTTTGAAAATTTTAATCGATTTATATTGAAAATATTTGAATGTCCTAGACAGTTTTCATGGTTTCATTTTGAAGTTATGACAATTTAAATTTCACGTTGATCAATAGTAAAAAATGAGCTTTTATTTGCCTAGGTACCTGACACAAAGGACAAAAAAATTTGGAATTGTTTTAACTTGCTTTCTCGTTTAAAAATTTATTTTTATAACCAATGGGCGCAAGTTTCTTTAGATTTTTGGCGCAAAATCGGCTTAATACGCCACTAATTGTTTCATTCAATGATTAAGTTGTGATCTACTTAAGAAAGTTCATAAATATTCATGCAATTGGGTCACTGCAAGTTCCTTAATGAGCTTTTCTTTGCTTAGGCACCTGACACAAAAGACAAAAAAATTTGGAATTGTTTTAACTTGCTTTGTCGTTTAAAAATTTATTTTTATAACCAAAGGGCGCAAGTTTCTTTAGATTTTTGGCGCAAAATTGGCTTATTACGCCACTAATTGTTTCATTTAATGATTAAGTATTGATCTACTTAAGAAAGTTCATAAATATTAATGCAATTGGGTCACTGCAAGTTCCTTAATGAGCTTTACTTTGCCTAGGCACCTGACACAAAGGACAAAAAAATTTGGAATTGTTTTAACTTGCTTTGTCGTTTAAAAATTTATTTTTATAACCAAAGGGCGCAAGTTTCTTTAGATTTTTGGCGGAAATTGGCTTAATACGCCACTAATTGTTTCATGCAATGATTAAGTTGTGATCTACTTAAAAAGTTCATAAATATTATTGCAATTGCGTCACTGCAAGTTTCTTATAGAGAGTTACACCAGAAAGCGTACATTGTGCCCATACCTTTTCGGTTTTTGACACTACTTTACCCAATTTAGCAACATTCGTACTTTTAACGTTCACGAAACATCTTAGCAAATAGATTTAAGTAAATAAAGTAGTCAAATTTATCCAAAAAAAAATTTCAGATTTTTTTAACGTCATAACTTGACGATTTTTCTTGTGATTTAATCTTAATTTCAGTGTCAAAAAGTGTCCGTTTCTTGAAGCCTTCGCTATTTAATTTGCAAAATTATCGCGAATAGTTTCGATATCCTTTTTTAAGGACGCGATAACAATTATTGCCGATATCGTTGTAATTATTATGATTATAAAACATAAATTTTGCGGTACCTTTTTGTGATCACCTTTAATCAAATATTGAAATTAAAAAATTCCTTTTACACCTTATCAAATGAAACCGATAATAAATTTATTGAAACGGCTTATTGCGATAGAAAACGTTTCGGGCTGGTGGCAGGAATGTAGGTTGAAAAATAATTTTCTAACTTGAGGAGCGTCCAGGTTGATTACTTAAACACACATTAGTTTCGAATTTGTAAACTTCGTAATAACTGTTTGTGTAGCTAACGGATCCGTTAAAAGTTTAGTCGCAACCATTTCGACTGGAATTATTAGAAATGAATAAACATAACGCGTATAAAATTTTTATTATAAATATTGAAATCGATGTAAAATTACCTCATAAAATATATTATTAGAGTCAGTACAGTGGCGCATCATACATCACCGCTAAAAACACGAACAACGAAACAATTCTTTACTCCTACCCGCCACATTGTTTAACGTAATTAATTATAAATAAACATGATTGAACACAATACATCTAACCTAAAACAACAGAGCTCCATTTATTATTTAACTAAACATCTTCTCGGCGCAAGCGTGAGGAAACTGCACGCCTTGCAGTAACAGATCCGCTATGTCCTAAAAAAAAGTTAAAAATGAGGAAGAAACCGAAATTTACTCTCCGGTCTTACCTTAAGCGGCGGTATACACACGCTCAACGGATGGACGATGATGTAAAAGAACGCACAAAATCCCGCGACGAAGAACGAAATAAAAATCAAAATCAACAGCCACAAGATCAAATTGATCGGATTAGCCATCTGTAAAATTGTTGAATTTCGTCACAACCAAAAAAAAACGCTAACAATATTAATAATTTAAATCCACATGACGTAGACTTACTGTTTGTTGGTGTTTTAAAACGTTTCACTACTTGCTTGTTGGAAGAATCACGCACGTGATGGTTGTGAAGATCTCTCTGAGGTAACTGGGCGTAACCTGCTGTTTACGAATAAAATAAACTTTGTTGGTCGGTGATGTTGTAGTGTAGAGTGTAGGTAGTACCGTAAGCTATTTAAGTACGACTTATTTTTGTTGTCTACGCGTTGGCTCGAGGTTGTCTTTATCTAATGTTGAGTCGGTACTGGTCGTAACTATTCGAACCGGCTTTCTCGGTGTTGGGGGACTACTATACACACTAATATCGTTATTCTTTTATTTTGAATCAACAGCGATATAATTTCGGTTTTATAGCGTTATTAGAGGAGATCTCAAATATACATAAATTGATTAGATAACAGTATTTACGGACGATTCAGTTGTCTTCAACATTTTAAATGGTAGTGTGAAAATGTAAGATGGGCCAATGACCAATGACCTACGGGTCAATGTTAATTTCATGTCCTTTGATGGAAGATTACTGCTTTGATTTTATCAATTACGTTTTTTTTTATTTTTGATTACTCGAGGAATTTTTTAACATTTTTTATAATTGCAGGATTATGTTGCTGACATTTTTACCCGTACTACAACGTTTGATAAGATAACAAATACAATGACCTTATAGAAATCGCAAAAACTAACAAACACCAACAAATATTTTTAAATTGAAGAAATAAATTTGTTATTGTAATTTTAAGGCCCACCAAGAGAATTTACGTAAACTATGTTTAAAACGGAACTTCTACATGTGCAGTGCACCGGGGCCCATGATATTACCGCGCCCCGACCGGAGCCCCGGCTTTTTTCTGTAATTTGAAATAAATAAAAATGGCTGAGATTTTGCTAAAAGTCCATTTTAAGTTTTTGTAAAGAACGAATTAAAAAAGGTAAAAAATTTACCGCAGCAAATTGCTTGGCCTTATGGGTTGAACTCATTATCTTCTAAATCTTCATTTTTTTATATAAAATCGTCGTTAATGATGTAACAATTGATTTGGCGGTTTCTTTTAGTTAAAAAGCAAAGATTTGGACAAAATGAGGTTCAACCTCCTACCCGCGCATGCTCGATTTCTTCACGTGGAAAAATTTGAGCAAGCGCGGGTAGCACCTCGAAACTCATTATCTTCTAAATCTTCATTTTCTTATAGAAGAGCGTCGTAAATGATGTAACTATTGATTTGGCGGTATCTTTTAGTTAAAAAGCAAAGATTTGGACAAAATGAGGTTCAACCTCCTACCCGCGCATGCTCGATTTCTTCACGTGGAAAAATTTGAGCAAGCGCGGGTAGCACCTCGAAACTCATTATCTTCTAAATCTTCATTTTCTTATAGAAGAGCGTCGTAAATGATGTAACTATTGATTTGGCGGTATCTTTTAGTTAAAAAGCAAAGATTTGGACAAAATGAGGTTCAACCTTCTACCCGTGCATGCTCGATTTCTTCACGTCGAAAAATTTGAGCAAGCGCGGGTAGAACCTTGAAACTCATTATCTTCTAAATCTTCATTTTCTTATATAAAAGCGTCGTTAATGATGTAACAATTGATTTGGCGGTTTCTTTTAGTTAAAAAGCAAAGATTTGGACAAAATGAGGTTCAACCTCCTACCCGCGCATGCTCGATTTCTTCACGTGGAAAAATTTGAGCAAGCGCGGGTAGCACCTCGAAACTCATTATCTTCTAAATCTTCATTTTCTTATAGAAGAGCGTCGTAAATGATGTAACAATTGATTTGGCGGTTTCTTTTAGTTAAAAAGCAAAGATTTGGACAAAATGAGGTTCAACCTTCTACCCGCGCATGCTCGATTTCTTCACGTGGAAAAATTTGAGCAAGCGCGGGTAGAACCTTGAAACTCATTATCTTCTAAATCTTCATTTTCTTATATAAAAGCGTCGTTAATGATGTAACAATTGATTTGGCGGTTTCTTTTAGTTAAAAAGCAAAGATTTGGACAAAATGAGGTTCAACCTTCTACCCGCGCATGCTCGATTTCTTCACGTGGGAAAATTTGAGCAAGCGCGGGTAGAACCTTGAAACTCATTATCTTCTAAATCTTCATTTTCTTATATAAAAGCGTCGTTAATGATGTAACAATTGATTTGGCGGTTTCTTTTAGTTAAAAAGCAAAGATTTGGACAAAATGAGGTTCAACCTTCTACCCGCGCATGCTCGATTTCTTCACGTGGAAAAATTTGAGCAAGCGCGGGTAGCACCTCGAAACTCATTATCTTCTAAATCTTCATTTTCTTATATAAAAGCGTCGTTAATGATGTAACAATTGATTTGGCGATTTCTTTTAGTTAAAAAGCAAAGATTTGGACAAAATGAGGTTCAACCTTCTACCCGCGCATGCTCGATTTCTTCACGTGGAAAAATTTGAGCAAGCGCGGGTAGCACCTCGAAACTCATTATCTTCTAAATCTTCATTTTCTTATATAAAATCGTCGTTAATGATGTAACAATTGATTTGGCGGTTTCTTTTAGTTAAAAAGCAAAGATTTGGACAAAATGAGGTTCAACCTCCTACCCGCGCATGCTCGATTTCTTCACGTGGAAAAATTTGAGCAAGCGCGGGTAGCACCTCGAAACTCATTATCTTCTAAATCTTCATTTTCTTATATAAAAGCGTCGTTAATGATGTAACAATTGATTTGGCGGTTTCTTTTAGTTAAAAAGCAAAGATTTGGACAAAATGAGGTTCAACCTCCTACCCGCGCATGCTCGATTTCTTCACGTGGAAAAATTTGAGCAAGCGCGGGTAGCACCTCGAAACTCATTATCTTCTAAATCTTCATTTTCTTATAGAAGAGCGTCGTAAATGATGTAACAATTGATTTGGCGGTTTCTTTTAGTTAAAAAGCAAAGATTTGGACAAAATGAGGTTCAACCTCCTACCCGCGCATGCTCGATTTCTTCACGTGGAAAAATTTGAGCAAGCGCGGGTAGCACCTCGAAACTCATTATCTTCTAAATCTTCATTTTCTTATATAAAATCGTCGTTAATGATGTAACAATTGATTTGGCGGTTTCTTTTAGTTAAAAAGCAAAGATTTGGACAAAATGAGGTTCAACCTCCTACCCGCGCATGCTCGATTTCTTCACGTGGAAAAATTTGAGCAAGCGCGGGTAGCACCTCGAAACTCATTATCTTCTAAATCTTCATTTTCTTATATAAAATCGTCGTTAATGATGTAACAATTGATTTGGCGGTTTCTTTTAGTTAAAAAGCAAAGATTTGGACAAAATGAGGTTCAACCTCCTACCCGCGCATGCTCGATTTCTCCACGTGGAAAAATTTGAGCAAGCGCGGGTAGAACCTTGAAACTCATTATCTTCTAAATCTTCATTTTCTTATAGAAGAGCGTCGTTAATGATGTAACAATTGATTTGGCGGTTTCTTTTAGTTAAAAAGCAAAGATTTGGACAAAATGAGGTTCAACCTTCTACCCGCGCATGCTCGATTTCTTCACGTGGAAAAATTTGAGCAAGCGCGGGTAGAACCTTGAAACTCATTATCTTCTAAATCTTCATTTTCTTATATAAAAGCGTCGTTAATGATGTAACAATTGATTTGGCGGTTTCTTTTAGTTAAAAAGCAAAGATTTGGACAAAATGAGGTTCAACCTTCTACCCGCGCATGCTCGATTTCTTCACGTGGAAAAATTTGAGCAAGCGCGGGTAGAACCTTGAAACTCATTATCTTCTAAATCTTCATTTTCTTATATAAAAGCGTCGTTAATGATGTAACAATTGATTTGGCGGTATCTTTTAGTTAAAAAGCAAAGATTTGGACAAAATGAGGTTCAACCTTCTACCCGCGCATGCTCGATTTCTTCACGTGGAAAAATTTGAGCAAGCGCGGGTAGAACCTTGAAACTCATTATCTTCTAAATCTTCATTTTCTTATATAAAAGCGTCGTTAATGATGTAACAATTGATTTGGCGGTATCTTTTAGTTAAAAAGCAAAGATTTGGACAAAATGAGGTTCAACCTTCTACCCGCGCATGCTCGATTTCTCCACGTGGAAAAATTTGAGCAAGCGCGGGTAGAACCTTGAAACTCATTATCTTCTAAATCTTCATTTTCTTATATAAAAGCGTCGTTAATGATGTAACAATTGATTTGGCGGTTTCTTTTAGTTAAAAAGCAAAGATTTGGACAAAATGAGGTTCAACCTTCTACCCGCGCATGCTCGATTTCTTCACGTGGAAAAATTTGAGCAAGCGCGGGTAGAACCTTGAAACTCATTATCTTCTAAATCTTCATTTTCTTATATAAAAGCGTCGTTAATGATGTAACAATTGATTTGGCGGTTTCTTTTAGTTAAAAAGCAAAGATTTGGACAAAATGAGGTTCAACCTTCTACCCGCGCATGCTCGATTTCTTCACGTGGAAAAATTTGAGCAAGCGCGGGTAGCACCTCGAAACTCATTATCTTCTAAATCTTCATTTTCTTATAGAAGAGCGTCGTAAATGATGTAACAATTGATTTGGCGGTATCTTTTAGTTAAAAAGCAAAGATTTGGACAAAATGAGGTTCAACCTTCTACCCGCGCATGCTCGATTTCTTCACGTGGAAAAATTTGAGCAAGCGCGGGTAGCACCTCGAAACTCATTATCTTCTAAATCTTCATTTTCTTATAGAAGAGCGTCGTAAATGATGTAACAATTGATTTGGCGGTTTCTTTTAGTTAAAAAGCAAAGATTTGGACAAAATGAGGTTCAACCTCCTACCCGCGCATGCTCGATTTCTTCACGTGGAAAAATTTGAGCAAGCGCGGGTAGCACCTCGAAACTCATTATCTTCTAAATCTTCATTTTCTTATATAAAAGCGTCGTTAATGATGTAACAATTGATTTGGCGGTTTCTTTTAGTTAAAACGCAAAGATTTGGACAAAATGAGGTTCAACCTTCTACCCGCGCATGCTCGATTTCTTCACGTGGAAAAATTTGAGCAAGCGCGGGTAGAACCTTGAAACTCATTATCTTCTAAATCTTCATTTTCTTATAGAAGAGCGTCGTAAATGATGTAACAATTGATTTGGCGGTTTCTTTTAGTTAAAAAGCAAAGATTTGGACAAAATGAGGTTCAACCTCCTACCCGCGCATGCTCGATTTCTTCACGTGGAAAAATTTGAGCAAGCGCGGGTAGCACCTCGAAACTCATTATCTTCTAAATCTTCATTTTCTTATAGAAGAGCGTCGTAAATGATGTAACTATTGATTTGGCGGTATCTTTTAGTTAAAAAGCAAAGATTTGGACAAAATGAGGTTCAACCTTCTACCCGTGCATGCTCGATTTCTTCACGTGGAAAAATTTGAGCAAGCGCGGGTAGCACCTCGAAAGTCATTATCTTCTAAATCTTCATTTTCTTATATAAAAGCGTCGTTAATGATGTAACAATTGATTTGGCGGTATCTTTTAGTTAAAAAGCAAAGATTTGGACAAAATGAGGTTCAACCTTCTACCCGCGCATGCTCGATTTCTTCACGTGGGAAAATTTGAGCAAGCGCGGGTAGAGCCTTGAAACTCATTATCTTCTAAATCTTCATTTTCTTATATAAAAGCGTCGTTAATGATGTAACAATTGATTTGGCGGTATCTTTTAGTTAAAAAGCAAAGATTTGGACAAAATGAGGTTCAACCTTCTACCCGCGCATGCTCGATTTCTTCACGTGGAAAAATTTGAGCAAGCGCGGGTAGAACCTTGAAACTCATTATCTTCTAAATCTTCATTTTCTTATATAAAAGCGTCGTTAATGATGTAACAATTGATTTGGCGGTATCTTTTAGTTAAAAAGCAAAGATTTGGACAAAATGAGGTTCAACCTTCTACCCGCGCATGCTCGATTTCTCCACGTGGAAAAATTTGAGCAAGCGCGGGTAGAACCTTGAAACTCATTATCTTCTAAATCTTCATTTTCTTATATAAAAGCGTCGTTAATGATGTAACAATTGATTTGGCGGTTTCTTTTAGTTAAAAAGCAAAGATTTGGACAAAATGAGGTTCAACCTTCTACCCGCGCATGCTCGATTTCTTCACGTGGAAAAATTTGAGCAAGCGCGGGTAGCACCTCGAAACTCATTATCTTCTAAATCTTCATTTTCTTATAGAAGAGCGTCGTAAATGATGTAACAATTGATTTGGCGGTATCTTTTAGTTAAAAAGCAAAGATTTGGACAAAATGAGGTTCAACCTTCTACCCGCGCATGCTCGATTTCTTCACGTGGAAAAATTTGAGCAAGCGCGGGTAGCACCTCGAAACTCATTATCTTCTAAATCTTCATTTTCTTATAGAAGAGCGTCGTAAATGATGTAACAATTGATTTGGCGGTTTCTTTTAGTTAAAAAGCAAAGATTTGGACAAAATGAGGTTCAACCTCCTACCCGCGCATGCTCGATTTCTTCACGTGGAAAAATTTGAGCAAGCGCGGTTAGCACCTCGAAACTCATTATCTTCTAAATCTTCATTTTCTTATAGAAGAGCGTCGTAAATGATGTAACAATTGATTTGGCGGTATCTTTTAGTTAAAAAGCAAAGATTTGGACAAAATGAGGTTCAACCTTCTACCCGCGCATGCTCGATTTCTTCACGTGGAAAAATTTGAGCAAGCGCGGGTAGCACCTCGAAACTCATTATCTTCTAAATCTTCATTTTCTTATATAAAAGCGTCGTTAATGATGTAACAATTGATTTGGCGGTTTCTTTTAGTTAAAACGCAAAGATTTGGACAAAATGAGGTTCACCCTTCTACCCGCGCATGCTCGATTTCTTCACGTGGAAAAATTTGAGCAAGCGCGGGTAGCACCTCGAAACTCATTATCTTCTAAATCTTCATTTTCTTATATAAAAGCGTCGTTAATGATGTAACAATTGATTTGGCGGTTTCTTTTAGTTAAAACGCAAAGATTTGGACAAAATGAGGTTCACCCTTCTACCCGCGCATGCTCGATTTCTTCACGTGGAAAAATTTGAGCAAGCGCGGGTAGAACCTTGAAACTCATTATCTTCTAAATCTTCATTTTCTTATAGAAGAGCGTCGTAAATGATGTAACAATTGATTTGGCGGTTTCTTTTAGTTAAAAAGCAAAGATTTGGACAAAATGAGGTTCAACCTCCTACCCGCGCATGCTCGATTTCTTCACGTGGAAAAATTTGAGCAAGCGCGGGTAGCACCTCGAAACTCATTATCTTCTAAATCTTCATTTTCTTATATAAAAGCGTCGTTAATGATGTAACAATTGATTTGGCGGTTTCTTTTAGTTAAAAAGCAAAGATTTGGACAAAATGAGGTTCAACCTTCTACCCGCGCAAGCTCGATTTCTTCACGTGGAAAAATTTGAGCAAGCGCGGGTAGAACCTTGAAACTCATTATCTTCTAAATCTTCATTTTCTTATAGAAGAGCGTCGTAAATGATGTAACAATTGATTTGGCGGTATCTTTTAGTTAAAAAGCAAAGATTTGGACAAAATGAGGTTCAACCTTCTACCCGCGCATGCTCGATTTCTTCACGTGGAAAAATTTGAGCAAGCGCGGGTAGCACCTCGAAACTCATTATCTTCTAAATCTTCATTTTCTTATATAAAAGCGTCGTTAATGATGTAACAATTGATTTGGCGGTTTCTTTTAGTTAAAACGCAAAGATTTGGACAAAATGAGGTTCACCCTTCTACCCGCGCATGCTCGATTTCTTCACGTGGAAAAATTTGAGCAAGCGCGGGTAGCACCTCGAAACTCATTATCTTCTAAATCTTCATTTTCTTATATAAAAGCGTCGTTAATGATGTAACAATTGATTTGGCGGTTTCTTTTAGTTAAAACGCAAAGATTTGGACAAAATGAGGTTCACCCTTCTACCCGCGCATGCTCGATTTCTTCACGTGGAAAAATTTGAGCAAGCGCGGGTAGAACCTTGAAACTCATTATCTTCTAAATCTTCATTTTCTTATAGAAGAGCGTCGTAAATGATGTAACAATTGATTTGGCGGTTTCTTTTAGTTAAAAAGCAAAGATTTGGACAAAATGAGGTTCAACCTTCTACCCGCGCAAGCTCGATTTCTTCACGTGGAAAAATTTGAGCAAGCGCGGGTAGAACCTTGAAACTCATTATCTTCTAAATCTTCATTTTCTTATATAAAAGCGTCGTTAATGATGTAACAATTGATTTGGCGGTTTCTTTTAGTTAAAAAGCAAAGATTTGGACAAAATGAGGTTCAACCTTCTACCCGCGCATGCTCGATTTCTTCACGTGGAAAAATTTGAGCAAGCGCGGGTAGAACCTTGAAACTCATTATCTTCTAAATCTTCATTTTCTTATATAAAAGCGTCGTTAATGATGTAACAATTGATTTGGCGGTTTCTTTTAGTTAAAAAGCAAAGATTTGGACAAAATGAGGTTCAACCTTCTACCCGCGCATGCTCGATTTCTTCACGTGGAAAAATTTGAGCAAGCGCGGGTAGCACCTCGAAACTCATTATCTTCTAAATCTTCATTTTCTTATAGAAGAGCGTCGTAAATGATGTAACAATTGATTTGGCGGTTTCTTTTAGTTAAAAAGCAAAGATTTGGACAAAATGAGGTTCAACCTTCTACCCGCGCATGCTCGATTTCTTCACGTGGAAAAATTTGAGCAAGCGCGGGTAGAACCTTGAAACTCATTATCTTCTAAATCTTCATTTTCTTATATAAAAGCGTCGTTAATGATGTAACAATTGATTTGGCGGTATCTTTTAGTTAAAAAGCAAAGATTTGGACAAAATGAGGTTCAACCTTCTACCCGCGCATGCTCGATTTCTTCACGTGGAAAAATTTGAGCAAGCGCGGGTAGAACCTCGAAACTCATTATCTTCTAAATCTTCATTTTCTTATATAAAATCGTCGTTAATGATGTAACAATTGATTTGGCGGTTTCTTTTAGTTAAAAAGCAAAGATTTGGACAAAATGAGGTTCAACCTCCTACCCGCGCATGCTCGATTTCTTCACGTGGAAAAATTTGAGCAAGCGCGGGTAGAACCTTGAAACTCATTATCTTCTAAATCTTCATTTTCTTATATAAAAGCGTCGTTAATGATGTAACAATTGATTTGGCGGTTTCTTTTAGTTAAAAAGCAAAGATTTGGACAAAATGAGGTTCAACCTTCTACCCGCGCATGCTCGATTTCTTCACGTGGAAAAATTTGAGCAAGCGCGGGTAGAACCTCGAAACTCATTATCTTCTAAATCTTCATTTTCTTATATAAAATCGTCGTTAATGATGTAACAATTGATTTGGCGGTTTCTTTTAGTTAAAAAGCAAAGATTTGGACAAAATGAGGTTCAACCTCCTACCCGCGCATGCTCGATTTCTTCACGTGGAAAAATTTGAGCAAGCGCGGGTAGAACCTTGAAACTCATTATCTTCTAAATCTTCATTTTCTTATATAAAATCGTCGTTAATGATGTAACAATTGATTTGGCGGTTTCTTTTAGTTAAAAAGCAAAGATTTGGACAAAATGAGGTTCAACCTTCTACCCGCGCATGCTCGATTTCTTCACGTGGAAAAATTTGAGCAAGCGCGGGTAGAACCTTGAAACTCATTATCTTCTAAATCTTCATTTTCTTATATAAAAGCGTCGTTAATGATGTAACAATTGATTTGGCGGTTTCTTTTAGTTAAAAAGCAAAGATTTGGACAAAATGAGGTTCAACCTTCTACCCGCGCATGCTCGATTTCTTCACGTGGAAAAATTTGAGCAAGCGCGGGTAGCACCTCGAAACTCATTATCTTCTAAATCTTCATTTTCTTATATAAAAGCGTCGTTAATGATGTAACAATTGATTTGGCGGTTTCTTTTAGTTAAAAAGCAAAGATTTGGACAAAATGAGGTTCAACCTTCTACCCGCGCATGCTCGATTTCTTCACGTGGAAAAATTTGAGCAAGCGCGGGTAGAACCTTGAAACTCATTATCTTCTAAATCTTCATTTTCTTATATAAAAGCGTCGTTAATGATGTAACAATTGATTTGGCGGTTTCTTTTAGTTAAAAAGCAAAGATTTGGACAAAATGAGGTTCAACCTTCTACCCGCGCATGCTCGATTTCTTCACGTGGAAAAATTTGAGCAAGCGCGGGTAGAACCTTGAAACTCATTATCTTCTAAATCTTCATTTTCTTATATAAAAGCGTCGTTAATGATGTAACAATTGATTTGGCGGTTTCTTTTAGTTAAAAAGCAAAGATTTGGACAAAATGAGGTTCAACCTTCTACCCGCGCATGCTCGATTTCTTCACGTGGAAAAATTTGAGCAAGCGCGGGTAGCACCTCGAAACTCATTATCTTCTAAATCTTCATTTTCTTATATAAAAGCGTCGTTAATGATGTAACAATTGATTTGGCGGTATCTTTTAGTTAAAAAGCAAAGATTTGGACAAAATGAGGTTCAACCTTCTACCCGCGCATGCTCGATTTCTTCACGTGGAAAAATTTGAGCAAGCGCGGGTAGAACCTCGAAACTCATTATCTTCTAAATCTTCATTTTCTTATATAAAATCGTCGTTAATGATGTAACAATTGATTTGGCGGTATCTTTTAGTTAAAAAGCAAAGATTTGGACAAAATGAGGTTCAACCTTCTACCCGCGCATGCTCGATTTCTTCACGTGGAAAAATTTGAGCAAGCGCGGGTAGAACCTTGAAACTCATTATCTTCTAAATCTTCATTTTCTTATATAAAATCGTCGTTAATGATGTAACAATTGATTTGGCGGTATCTTTTAGTTAAAAAGCAAAGATTTGGACAAAATGAGGTTCAACCTTCTACCCGCGCATGCTCGATTTCTTCACGTGGAAAAATTTGAGCAAGCGCGGGTAGAACCTTGAAACTCATTATCTTCTAAATCTTCATTTTCTTATATAAAAGCGTCGTTAATGATGTAACAATTGATTTGGCGGTATCTTTTAGTTAAAAAGCAAAGATTTGGACAAAATGAGGTTCAACCTTCTACCCGCGCATGCTCGATTTCTTCACGTGGAAAAATTTGAGCAAGCGCGGGTAGCACCTCGAAACTCATTATCTTCTAAATCTTCATTTTCTTATAGAAGAGCGTCGTAAATGATGTAACAATTGATTTGGCGGTATCTTTTAGTTAAAAAGCAAAGATTTGGACAAAATGAGGTTCAACCTTCTACCCGCGCATGCTCGATTTCTTCACGTGGAAAAATTTGAGCAAGCGCGGGTAGAACCTTGAAACTCATTATCTTCTAAATCTTCATTTTCTTATATAAAAGCGTCGTTAATGATGTAACAATTGATTTGGCGGTTTCTTTTAGTTAAAAAGCAAAGATTTGGACAAAATGAGGTTCAACCTTCTACCCGCGCATGCTCGATTTCTTCACGTGGAAAAATTTGAGCAAGCGCGGGTAGCACCTCGAAACTCATTATCTTCTAAATCTTCATTTTCTTATATAAAAGCGTCGTTAATGATGTAACAATTGATTTGGCGGTTTCTTTTAGTTAAAAAGCAAAGATTTGGACAAAATGAGGTTCAACCTTCTACCCGCGCATGCTCGATTTCTTCACGTGGAAAAATTTGAGCAAGCGCGGGTAGAACCTTGAAACTCATTATCTTCTAAATCTTCATTTTCTTATAGAAGAGCGTCGTAAATGATGTAACAATTGATTTGGCGGTATCTTTTAGTTAAAAAGCAAAGATTTGGACAAAATGAGGTTCAACCTTCTACCCGCGCATGCTCGATTTCTTCACGTGGAAAAATTTGAGCAAGCGCGGGTAGCACCTCGAAACTCATTATCTTCTAAATCTTCATTTTCTTATAGAAGAGCGTCGTAAATGATGTAACAATTGATTTGGCGGTATCTTTTAGTTAAAAAGCAAAGATTTGGACAAAATGAGGTTCAACCTTCTACCCGCGCATGCTCGATTTCTTCACGTGGAAAAATTTGAGCAAGCGCGGGTAGCACCTCGAAACTCATTATCTTCTAAATCTTCATTTTCTTATAGAAGAGCGTCGTAAATGATGTAACAATTGATTTGGCGGTATCTTTTAGTTAAAAAGCAAAGATTTGGACAAAATGAGGTTCAACCTTCTACCCGCGCATGCTCGATTTCTTCACGTGGAAAAATTTGAGCAAGCGCGGGTAGAACCTTGAAACTCATTATCTTCTAAATCTTCATTTTCTTATATAAAATCGGCGTTAATGATGTAACAATTGATTTGGCGGTTTCTTTTAGTTAAAAAGCAAAGATTTGGACAAAATGAGGTTCAACCTTCTACCCGCGCATGCTCGATTTCTTCACGTGGAAAAATTTGAGCAAGCGCGGGTAGCACCTCGAAACTCATTATCTTCTAAATCTTCATTTTCTTATATAAAATCGTCGTAAATGATGTAACAATTGATTTGGCGGTTTATTTTAGTTAAAAAGCAAAGATTTGGACAAAATGAGGTTCAACCTCCTACCCGCGCATGCTCGATTTCTTCACGTGGAAAAATTTGAGCAAGCGCGGGTAGCACCTCGAAACTCATTATCTTCTAAATCTTCATTTTCTTATAGAAGAGCGTCGTAAATGATGTAACAATTGATTTGGCGGTTTCTTTTAGTTAAAAAGCAAAGATTTGGACAAAATGAGGTTCAACCTTCTACCCGCGCATGCTCGATTTCTTCACGTGGGAAAATTGAGCAAGCGCGGGTAGCACCTCGAAACTCATTATCTTCTAAATCTTCATTTTCTTATATAAAATCGTCGTTAATGATGTAACAATTGATTTGGCGGTTTCTTTTAGTTAAAAAGCAAAGATTTGGACAAAATGAGGTTCAAGCTTCTACCCGCGCATGCTCGATTTCTTCACGTGGAAAAATTTGAGCAAGCGCGGGTAGCACCTCGAAACTCATTATCTTCTAAATCTTCATTTTCTTATATAAAATCGTCGTTAATGATGTAACAATTGATTTGGCGGTTTCTTTTAGTTAAAAAGCAAAGATTTGGACAAAATGAGGTTCAACCTTCTACCCGCGCATGCTCGATTTCTTCACGTGGAAAAATTTGAGCAAGCGCGGGTAGAACCTTGAAACTCATTATCTTCTAAATCTTCATTTTCTTATATAAAAGCGTCGTTAATGATGTAACAATTGATTTGGCGGTTTCTTTTAGTTAAAAAGCAAAGATTTGGACAAAATGAGGTTCAACCTTCTACCCGCGCATGCTCGATTTCGTCACGTGGGAAAATTTGAGCAAGCGCGGGTAGAACCTTGAAACTCATTATCTTCTAAATCTTCATTTTCTTATATAAAAGCGTCGTTAATGATGTAACAATTGATTTGGCGGTTTCTTTTAGTTAAAAAGCAAAGATTTGGACAAAATGAGGTTCAACCTTCTACCCGCGCATGCTTTTCTTCACGTGGGAAAATTTGAGCAAGCGCGGGTAGAACCTTGAAACTCATTATCTTCTAAATCTTCATTTTCTTATATAAAAGCGTCGTTAATGATGTAACAATTGATTTGGCGGTTTCTTTTAGTTAAAAAGCAAAGATTTGGACAAAATGAGGTTCAACCTTCTACCCGCGCATGCTCGATTTCTTCACGTGGGAAAATTTGAGCAAGCGCGGGTAGAACCTTGAAACTCATTATCTTCTAAATCTTCATTTTCTTATATAAAAGCGTCGTTAATGATGTAACAATTGATTTGGCGGTTTCTTTTAGTTAAAAAGCAAAGATTTGGACAAAATGAGGTTCAACCTTCTACCCGCGCATGCTCGATTTCTTCACGTGGGAAAATTTGAGCAAGCGCGGGTAGCACCTCGAAACTCATTATCTTCTAAATCTTCATTTTCTTATATAAAAGCGTCGTTAATGATGTAACAATTGATTTGGCGGTTTCTTTTAGTTAAAAAGCAAAGATTTGGACAAAATGAGGTTCAACCTTCTACCCGCGCATGCTCGATTTCGTCACGTGGGAAAATTTGAGCAAGCGCGGGTAGAACCTTGAAACTCATTATCTTCTAAATCTTCATTTTCTTATATAAAAGCGTCGTTAATGATGTAACAATTGATTTGGCGGTTTCTTTTAGTTAAAAAGCAAAGATTTGGACAAAATGAGGTTCAACCTTCTACCCGCGCATGCTCGATTTCTTCACGTGGGAAAATTTGAGCAAGCGCGGGTAGAACCTTGAAACTCATTATCTTCTAAATCTTCATTTTCTTATATAAAAGCGTCGTTAATGATGTAACAATTGATTTGGCGGTTTCTTTTAGTTAAAAAGCAAAGATTTGGACAAAATGAGGTTCAACCTTCTACCCGCGCATGCTCGATTTCTTCACGTGGGAAAATTTGAGCAAGCGCGGGTAGAACCTTGAAACTCATTATCTTCTAAATCTTCATTTTCTTATATAAAAGCGTCGTTAATGATGTAACAATTGATTTGGCGGTTTCTTTTAGTTAAAAAGCAAAGATTTGGACAAAATGAGGTTCAACCTTCTACCCGCGCATGCTCGATTTCTTCACGTGGGAAAATTTGAGCAAGCGCGGGTAGAGCCTTGAAACTCATTATCTTCTAAATCTTCATTTTCTTATATAAAATCGTCGTTAATGATGTAACAATTGATTTGGCGGTTTCTTTTAGTTAAAAAGCAAAGATTTGGACAAAATGAGGTTCAACCTTCTACCCGCGCATGCTCGATTTCGTCACGTGGGAAAATTTGAGCAAGCGCGGGTAGAACCTTGAAACTCATTATCTTCTAAATCTTCATTTTCTTATATAAAAGCGTCGTTAATGATGTAACAATTGATTTGGCGGTTTCTTTTAGTTAAAAAGCAAAGATTTGGACAAAATGAGGTTCAACCTTCTACCCGCGCATGCTCGATTTCGTCACGTGGGAAAATTTGAGCAAGCGCGGGTAGAACCTCGAAACTCATTATCTTCTAAATCTTCATTTTCTTATAGAAGAGCGTCGTTAATGATGTAACAATTGATTTGGCGGTTTCTTTTAGTTAAAAAGCAAAGATTTGGACAAAATGAGGTTCAACCTTCTACCCGCGCATGCTCGATTTCTTCACGTGGAAAAATTTGAGCAAGCGCGGGTAGCACCTCGAAACTCATTATCTTCTAAATCTTCATTTTCTTATATAAAATCGTCGTTAATGATGTAACAATTGATTTGGCGGTTTCTTTTAGTTAAAAAGCAAAGATTTGGACAAAATGAGGTTCAACCTTCTACCCGCGCATGCTCGATTTCTTCACGTGGAAAAATTTGAGCAAGCGCGGGTAGAACCTTGAAACTCATTATCTTCTAAATCTTCATTTTCTTATAGAAGAGCGTCGTAAATGATGTAACAATTGATTTGGCGGTTTCTTTTAGTTAAAAAGCAAAGATTTGGACAAAATGAGGTTCAACCTTCTACCCGCGCATGCTCGATTTCTTCACGTGGAAAAATTTGAGCAAGCGCGGGTAGCACCTCGAAACTCATTATCTTCTAAATCTTCATTTTCTTATATAAAATCGTCGTTAATGATGTAACAATTGATTTGGCGGTTTCTTTTAGTTAAAAAGCAAAGATTTGGACAAAATGAGGTTCAACCTTCTACCCGCGCATGCTCGATTTCTTCACGTGGAAAAATTTGAGCAAGCGCGGGTAGCACCTCGAAACTCATTATCTTCTAAATCTTCATTTTCTTATATAAAATCGTCGTTAATGATGTAACAATTGATTTGGCGGTTTCTTTTAGTTAAAAAGCAAAGATTTGGACAAAATGAGGTTCAACCTTCTACCCGCGCATGCTCGATTTCTTCACGTGGAAAAATTTGAGCAAGCGCGGGTAGAACCTTGAAACTCATTATCTTCTAAATCTTCATTTTCTTATAGAAGAGCGTCGTAAATGATGTAACAATTGATTTGGCGGTTTCTTTTAGTTAAAAAGCAAAGATTTGGACAAAATGAGGTTCAACCTTCTACCCGCGCATGCTCGATTTCTTCACGTGGAAAAATTTGAGCAAGCGCGGGTAGCACCTCGAAACTCATTATCTTCTAAATCTTCATTTTCTTATATAAAATCGTCGTTAATGATGTAACAATTGATTTGGCGGTTTCTTTTAGTTAAAAAGCAAAGATTTGGACAAAATGAGGTTCAACCTTCTACCCGCGCATGCTCGATTTCTTCACGTGGAAAAATTTGAGCAAGCGCGGGTAGCACCTCGAAACTCATTATCTTCTAAATCTTCATTTTCTTATAGAAGAGCGTCGTAAATGATGTAACAATTGATTTGGCGGTATCTTTTAGTTAAAAAGCAAAGATTTGGACAAAATGAGGTTCAACCTTCTACCCGCGCATGCTCGATTTCTTCACGTGGAAAAATTTGAGCAAGCGCGGGTAGCACCTCGAAAGTCATTATCTTCTAAATCTTCATTTTCTTATATAAAAGCGTCGTTAATGATGTAACAATTGATTTGGCGGTTTCTTTTAGTTAAAAAGCAAAGATTTGGACAAAATGAGGTTCAACCTTCTACCCGCGCATGCTCGATTTCTTCACGTGGAAAAATTTGAGCAAGCGCGGGTAGCACCTCGAAACTCATTATCTTCTAAATCTTCATTTTCTTATAGAAGAGCGTCGTAAATGATGTAACAATTGATTTGGCGGTATCTTTTAGTTAAAAAGCAAAGATTTGGACAAAATGAGGTTCAACCTTCTACCCGCGCATGCTCGATTTCTTCACGTGGAAAAATTTGAGCAAGCGCGGGTAGCACCTCGAAACTCATTATCTTCTAAATCTTCATTTTCTTATATAAAAGCGTCGTTAATGATGTAACAATTGATTTGGCGGTTTCTTTTAGTTAAAAAGCAAAGATTTGGACAAAATGAGGTTCAACCTTCTACCCGCGCATGCTCGATTTCTTCACGTGGAAAAATTTGAGCAAGCGCGGGTAGCACCTCGAAACTCATTATCTTCTAAATCTTCATTTTCTTATATAAAAGCGTCGTTAATGATGTAACAATTGATTTGGCGGTTTCTTTTAGTTAAAAAGCAAAGATTTGGACAAAATGAGGTTCAACCTTCTACCCGCGCATGCTCGATTTCTTCACGTGGAAAAATTTGAGCAAGCGCGGGTAGCACCTCGAAACTCATTATCTTCTAAATCTTCATTTTCTTATATAAAAGCGTCGTTAATGATGTAACAATTGATTTGGCGGTTTCTTTTAGTTAAAAAGCAAAGATTTGGACAAAATGAGGTTCAACCTTCTACCCGCGCATGCTCGATTTCTTCACGTGGAAAAATTTGAGCAAGCGCAGGTAGAACCTTGAAACTCATTATCTTCTAAATCTTCATTTTCTTATAGAAGAGCGTCGTAAATAATGTAACAATTGATTTGGCGGTATCTTTTAGTTAAAAAGCAAAGATTTGGACAAAATGAGGTTCAACCTTCTACCCGCGCATGCTCGATTTCTTCACGTGGAAAAATTTGAGCAAGCGCGGGTAGCACCTCGAAACTCATTATCTTCTAAATCTTCATTTTCTTATATAAAATCGTCGTTAATGATGTAACAATTGATTTGGCGGTTTCTTTTAGTTAAAAAGCAAAGATTTGGACAAAATGAGGTTCAACCTTCTACCCGCGCATGCTCGATTTCTTCACGTGGAAAAATTTGAGCAAGCGCGGGTAGCACCTCGAAAGTCATTATCTTCTAAATCTTCATTTTCTTATATAAAAGCGTCGTTAATGATGTAACAATTGATTTGGCGGTTTCTTTTAGTTAAAAAGCAAAGATTTGGACAAAATGAGGTTCAACCTTCTACCCGCGCATGCTCGATTTCTTCACGTGGAAAAATTTGAGCAAGCGCGGGTAGCACCTCGAAACTCATTATCTTCTAAATCTTCATTTTCTTATATAAAAGCGTCGTTAATGATGTAACAATTGATTTGGCGGTTTCTTTTAGTTAAAAAGCAAAGATTTGGACAAAATGAGGTTCAACCTTCTACCCGCGCATGCTCGATTTCTTCACGTGGAAAAATTTGAGCAAGCGCAGGTAGAACCTTGAAACTCATTATCTTCTAAATCTTCATTTTCTTATAGAAGAGCGTCGTAAATAATGTAACAATTGATTTGGCGGTATCTTTTAGTTAAAAAGCAAAGATTTGGACAAAATGAGGTTCAACCTTCTACCCGCGCATGCTCGATTTCTTCACGTGGAAAAATTTGAGCAAGCGCAGGTAGAACCTTGAAACTCATTATCTTCTAAATCTTCATTTTCTTATAGAAGAGCGTCGTAAATAATGTAACAATTGATTTGGCGGTATCTTTTAGTTAAAAAGCAAAGATTTGGACAAAATGAGGTTCAACCTTCTACCCGCGCATGCTCGATTTCTTCACGTGGAAAAATTTGAGCAAGCGCGGGTAGCACCTCGAAACTCATTATCTTCTAAATCTTCATTTTCTTATATAAAATCGTCGTTAATGATGTAACAATTGATTTGGCGGTTTCTTTTAGTTAAAAAGCAAAGATTTGGACAAAATGAGGTTCAACCTTCTACCCGCGCATGCTCGATTTCTTCACGTGGAAAAATTTGAGCAAGCGCGGGTAGCACCTCGAAACTCATTATCTTCTAAATCTTCATTTTCTTATAGAAGAGCGTCGTAAATGATGTAACAATTGATTTGGCGGTATCTTTTAGTTAAAAAGCAAAGATTTGGACAAAATGAGGTTCAACCTTCTACCCGCGCATGCTCGATTTCTTCACGTGGAAAAATTTGAGCAAGCGCGGGTAGCACCTCGAAAGTCATTATCTTCTAAATCTTCATTTTCTTATATAAAAGCGTCGTTAATGATGTAACAATTGATTTGGCGGTTTCTTTTAGTTAAAAAGCAAAGATTTGGACAAAATGAGGTTCAACCTTCTACCCGCGCATGCTCGATTTCTTCACGTGGAAAAATTTGAGCAAGCGCGGGTAGCACCTCGAAAGTCATTATCTTCTAAATCTTCATTTTCTTATATAAAAGCGTCGTTAATGATGTAACAATTGATTTGGCGGTTTCTTTTAGTTAAAAAGCAAAGATTTGGACAAAATGAGGTTCAACCTTCTACCCGCGCATGCTCGATTTCTTCACGTGGGAAAATTTGAGCAAGCGCGGGTAGCACCTCGAAACTCATTATCTTCTAAATCTTCATTTTCTTATAGAAGAGCGTCGTAAATGATGTAACAATTGATTTGGCGGTATCTTTTAGTTAAAAAGCAAAGATTTGGACAAAATGAGGTTCAACCTTCTACCCGCGCATGCTCGATTTCTTCACGTGGAAAAATTTGAGCAAGCGCGGGTAGCACCTCGAAAGTCATTATCTTCTAAATCTTCATTTTCTTATATAAAAGCGTCGTTAATGATGTAACAATTGATTTGGCGGTTTCTTTTAGTTAAAAAGCAAAGATTTGGACAAAATGAGGTTCAACCTTCTACCCGCGCATGCTCGATTTCTTCACGTGGAAAAATTTGAGCAAGCGCGGGTAGCACCTCGAAACTCATTATCTTCTAAATCTTCATTTTCTTATAGAAGAGCGTCGTAAATGATGTAACAATTGATTTGGCGGTTTCTTTTAGTTAAAAAGCAAAGATTTGGACAAAATGAGGTTCAACCTTCTACCCGCGCATGCTCGATTTCTTCACGTGGAAAAATTTGAGCAAGCGCGGGTAGCACCTCGAAAGTCATTATCTTCTAAATCTTCATTTTCTTATATAAAATCGTCGTTAATGATGTAACAATTGATTTGGCGGTTTCTTTTAGTTAAAAAGCAAAGATTTGGACAAAATGAGGTTCAACCTTCTACCCGCGCATGCTCGATTTCTTCACGTGGAAAAATTTGAGCAAGCGCGGGTAGCACCTCGAAACTCATTATCTTCTAAATCTTCATTTTCTTATAGAAGAGCGTCGTAAATGATGTAACAATTGATTTGGCGGTTTCTTTTAGTTAAAAAGCAAAGATTTGGACAAAATGAGGTTCAACCTTCTACCCGCGCATGCTCGATTTCTTCACGTGGAAAAATTTGAGCAAGCGCGGGTAGCACCTCGAAACTCATTATCTTCTAAATCTTCATTTTCTTATAGAAGAGCGTCGTAAATGATGTAACAATTGATTTGGCGGTATCTTTTAGTTAAAAAGCAAAGATTTGGACAAAATGAGGTTCAACCTTCTACCCGCGCATGCTCGATTTCTTCACGTGGAAAAATTTGAGCAAGCGCGGGTAGCACCTCGAAAGTCATTATCTTCTAAATCTTCATTTTCTTATATAAAAGCGTCGTTAATGATGTAACAATTGATTTGGCGGTTTCTTTTAGTTAAAAAGCAAAGATTTGGACAAAATGAGGTTCAACCTTCTACCCGCGCATGCTCGATTTCTTCACGTGGAAAAATTTGAGCAAGCGCGGGTAGCACCTCGAAACTCATTATCTTCTAAATCTTCATTTTCTTATATAAAAGCGTCGTTAATGATGTAACAATTGATTTGGCGGTTTCTTTTAGTTAAAAAGCAAAGATTTGGACAAAATGAGGTTCAACCTTCTACCCGCGCATGCTCCATTTCTTCACGTGGAAAAATTTGAGCAAGCGCGGGTAGCACCTCGAAACTCATTATCTTCTAAATCTTCATTTTCTTATATAAAAGCGTCGTTAATGATGTAACAATTGATTTGGCGGTTTCTTTTAGTTAAAAAGCAAAGATTTGGACAAAATGAGGTTCAACCTTCTACCCGCGCATGCTCGATTTCTTCACGTGGAAAAATTTGAGCAAGCGCAGGTAGAACCTTGAAACTCATTATCTTCTAAATCTTCATTTTCTTATAGAAGAGCGTCGTAAATAATGTAACAATTGATTTGGCGGTATCTTTTAGTTAAAAAGCAAAGATTTGGACAAAATGAGGTTCAACCTTCTACCCGCGCATGCTAAACGAAAGCAATGTTTTTATATTTATGATTAATTAAAGAAATATTCTTTTATGTTTTGTAGAAAATTACTTCTACAGATTTGAGTTACACATATCAATTACATTTCGATCAATTACACTAAGTGTGCCTCACTCAATTGAACAGTGAATCATTACTACAGTGCGATTGGTATGTAAAGTATCAATCATTCCAATGCACGTATCAAGATAAAAGAAAAAACAATATTAATATCAAGAAATTTGGTGTGTAAAAATTTGATTTTGTATTGTACTAATCCCTTAAATTTTTAACAAACCTCTTTTTCATATTAACTATATTTGTTACTCTTCATATCCAAGAAAGATAAATATTAGCAACAAAATGTAAAAAATCTAAAATGTAATTTTTAAATTTTGCAGGGCCAATTTCAAACTCTTCGTCCTATTCAACTGTCTGCTGTTGGAATCTTACGCCCAATACAACCCGCAGTATGGTAACGACCAATATTCAAATCAAGGTTCGCAATATGGAAATCAACAGTATGGCCAGCAACAGCGCCCTAATAACCCTCAATATGGCGACCAACAGTTCGGCAGTACCAACAATAATGGTGGCAGTAGCAACTACAATAGTGGCGGTAACCAATTCAGCCCCAGTCAACAGTATGGTAGTGATTCCGGTAGTGATCCGAACGATGATTGTTGTCAAGAATATTGCTACGCCGAAGATCAAACTTCCAACGTGAATTTCGCAACAAAAACCGCTTATCAAGTGGTTTTCGGTAAACAGTCCAATCAACACAACATACCAGGTATCTATCGTCAACCATAAGCAAGTAAAAAATTCCACTAAACACAAATTTATTGCTCAGTAGCGTAATTATTATACGTGACTAAGCGAGGTCGCGATGATTTACCCGACATTCCACTGTTACTAAAAAATTAAAACCGCAATTATTAGCCTTGAGACAATTCGAATTAAAAGCAGATTATGACGTAATTCTTGCAGATTGCACCCCTATACAGTTCTGGAGCATCAACAGACACGGCACTAGATTCCCCAGTCCCAACGTTATAGCGAGATTGCGACAACTCACCAAACTGCATGACGCTATTGTTAATAATTACGAAGAGAAAAGATCGTTCCCGAATCGTGGCAGGTTATGCAGAGCTGATTACGATTTGATTCGAGAGTAAGTGTTTTGTAACTTACTTACGTAATTTTACTAAAATTTATATTTTACACCACTAGATGGCGCTGGAATGATACAATTAGGGAATCGATGGCTGGTGCTTTAACTGAGCAAGGTATCATCGATATAAAGTTTTTGGCACGCAGATACCGGTCGAGATTCGAACGACTTTTTGCAGAACCCTACTCCGAGAGGGCTTATAGCGTAAGTAGTTTGACTACCTATCGCCAGGTGGTCCTAATAGTTTAATTTCAGTTCCAATACGCGGATTCCGATAGAACACATGACAGTTACCAAGCGTATATCGAGGGGCTGTTTAGGAAGGACGCCTTCCAGGTTCATGCCAACGTCATTTCCAACGATAAATTGATAAGGGTTGGTAGAAATTGTTAGAAAAGGCAAAGAATTGGTAAAAACTTTGCTATTTTAGCCTTTGAATTCTTGCGGGGTCTGGCAAAGAGAAGTTGAGGAAAATCCAAGAATTCTAGACGAGTACATGAACTTCAAACGTAGACCCGAATACCTACAAATGGTCAGAGACGTCTTCAGAAAGTTGGGATTTAGGTTTAGAACTAATGGAAACGACAGTATAATTCAGGATATGTACGACATGTGCCGCTTTGAAAAAGCCTGGTAAGTTTTTGCGCAGATAAAGATCCTGCCTTACCGCTAAATTTGCCCAATATCTTCTTTTTCCTATTACGATTATTATCTTATTTTCATCTAGTTTTCCAATATATTTTCTCATTTGTTAATTTGTTTTAAGGAATTTGAACCAACGGTCTGCTTGGTGCGTCGCCTTCACCAAAGATCAACTGAAGCTTCTCGAATATGCGGAAGATCTAAAATATTATTATAAAGGAGGCTACGGCAACCCTCTCAACGCCCGGATCGGCTGTACTCCGGTGCAGGATCTTTACGATAAGTTCTCTCGTACCATCGAAGGAACTGGCGATGGCAATAAAGTGTCAGTTTTCTTCACCCATTCTCTCAACATCCAAACGTTTCTAACTGCAATGGAAATAGCTAAAGACGATCGACCTTTAACGGCCGATTCCTATTACCAACATGATCGACGCAAATGGCGTACCTCAACTATAGATCCGTTCGCCGCCAATCTTGCTGCTGCTTTATATTCGTGAGTCGCTTTACCAAAATCACCGAAATTTCTGATTGATTTTCGAACTTATGCTGAAATGAATTGCAAATCAAAATTCATTTATTTAACGAGAACTTTTTCAGATGCCGCAGCGGAGAACAGTACAGAGTGATGTTTTTCCTCAACGAAGTTCCAGTCCAGTATCCGGATTGTTCAGTGGGTTTATGCAACTGGTCTACTGTTAAAAACAAACTTGCAGCGGTGGCAGCAGAATGTAACTTAGATTTCTGTGACGGAAGCGGTGCTGCAACCTTAAAATTTAGTTACGTCACATATTTAATAACCTTAATGATGATAGTAGGGTTTATCAGACATTGAACCACTTTAATCGTTTGTAATTTAGTACAAAACTATTTTAGATTTCCTTCAGTTTTGTTAATTGATTTTTATTTTTATATATTTTATAATGAACCGACTGTACAAACTAAATTTAAGTAGAGGTATATATCGGAGATTATATGTACTTGGAAAACGCTCCAAACCTCACCGGCAGCTGGAGTTTTTGCTACTGTCCGACAGTTGGCGTTAGCAAGTCGAGTTTTTGTTGTTGCCGGATAGATGGCAGGAAGCGTAGACTCATACCGTGTGTTTCAGTGATAGTTTTAACATTATTCTAGACCAGTTCTGTTTTGATTAATAAAATGTGACTTAGTTTTTCTCGTTTTTCTTCCTAAATTAGAAACGGTCCATTAAAACAATGGTTTATTATCACATGAAAATGTGAAATTACATAATAATATTTACATCATCGAAATTAAAAACTTATTTGCTAAAAATATACACTTTCGAATTTTTGGCATTAGGTATTTTACAAAAACAAACTTTAGAACATGTTCGCTTTTCTGAATACTTTTTTTTTTTTTGGTAAAAACTGTGCAGATTTCTTTGTCTTAGAAATTATAGAACGGTATCCTAACAATTCTAAATGCTATGTGAATGGTTGTTAAAACGTCTCGTCGATGTGCACTTCACTTCGATTTATTTTTTTAAGTCTTCGAAAGCGAACCAAACCTCAACCGGTTGAGTTTTTAAGAATTCGAACTATTGCTGTCTATGATTGTTTCTGGTTTGTGAACATGGATGATTGTCGATGTGATGGGTGGAGGTTTCGTTCGCGGTGGTTTTCACTAAAAGTTCATTGAGTTAAGGCTTGATTTCGGAAAATTGAACAACATTAGTCATGACCGCAACAGTATCTACAACACCTCCTGCATAAACATACGCAGAAACAACACAACAGAAGGAGAACAGACACCACAGCCACCCCCACGTAAATCCAATTGATTTCAGGGCTGGTTTCGGGCACGCACAGCTCGGCCGACTCGTCGCTGAAGGCAGTGCCTGAAAAACGCCACACCGTGAAAATCGATTTTATATCAAATATGAGGATTTCTGCATGCACTAGCCAAATACAGAAGAAATGAAAGGTTTGAAGTTATTTCAATACCTGTGGTAACTCAAGTAATTTCAACTATAGTGCAAAGCCGCTCGTATCTTGACTTGTGTGAACACTTCAACATGAAAATATATAAACTACCCCAATGAATTATAAATAAATTGTAAAGTTTGTAGGGAGAGATGTTAATAAATAAATAAACACCCGGCACAAAGTTTAAAGATCAAACTTTACCAAACTTATTTATTAATCGTTTTGTTCTACGTGGCGTTAAATTGGTTTTAAACCTTTCGGTTGCAACAGCCAAATTATCTCACCCTTGTAATCCGTGACGTTCGGACAATTGACCACTCCGTTGCAGACGAGCCTGGAAGGTATGCACAACCCGGCTTCTCCCGGACAAGTAAACTCGCACCCTTCTATGTCGTCTCCGACAGTACCACCTTCGGTGAGTCTCGATGACATTAAGCTTCCGTCCTGGTTTCTGGGTAGATGAAAAAGTTCCGTCCACGCAATTTTGAAAACGGCCCTAGTTGGTGACGTTCTTCCTATAAACTGGATCGTAACACCTGGCTCGCTTCCGTCAGGACTCAATTCGGCCGCCGATAAAATCGGAAGTTCCTTAGCTAACGACACGTTTTCTCCGCAAATCGAAAGGTACGGATCGACTTTTCCTTTAAGAAAAATATCGACGATACCGTCATCGCAAGCTTTGGAAGAAAATTTGATTCGATCGAAATGCAACCAGAGATCGCGTTCTCTGTTGACTTTGATTTCCCATATGCAACGGATCGATTTGGGAGGTTCCACGTATCCTATGGCTTCGTAGTAAGGATAATGGATTTCACCATCGGTTGTTGGGTGGATTATTGGGGGGCCGCATAAAGGTCCGTGGACAAATTCGTAAGTAGCTTCGAACAAGGGGGCAATGTGCTTGAAATAGCTTAAAGCCGAATGAGCGCTGTCTACGATCAATTGCAAATTTAGTTGTTCCCCCTTTGATATTACTTGAGTAGAGGTGGTGTGTACGTTGCACAAGCACGTTACGTCACCACTTTGAGCAGCTTTCGTTAAAGGAATCGGGGGGTACGAAGTATTGGATCCGGGAGCTAAAGGCTCCCAAATAACTATCTTGTCGACGCGATCTTCTAAACAATTAGTGCAAGGACCGGGATTGTAGGGATGCTCCTTGAAATGTATGTGAGTCACTGTTAGGATAACACGCGCAAAAAGTCTTTTATCGGTGACAAAACGATAAAGACATTGTACGTCTTCGCTGGATTGCGTCTGTTTGTAGACGAGAGTGTTGAGAGGAGAACGTAACCACCCTCTAGTTTGCCTCCATGACGCGTAAACTTCATCGCATTGTTTACCAGGAACGGGTTCACCCAGTTTCGTGTTGTTGAAGAAATCGTAATGGGCCCAGTAATAGAGGGAAGATCTGGAATTTGTTTCGATTATAAGTGAGGAATTTTGGTAGAAGGAAGAAATTACCCGCTGTAACTCCCGGTTTTGCTTTCGAATCGGACGAAAAGAGCGTTTCCCGTCGAAACGAAATCGTGTTTCTCCATTGCCTTGGAGAAGGTATCACAGAAGGTCTTGATAATTTTCGAATCGTCCGGCCAAGACGCGTCGTACAAAGTCAGGGATTCCCCGCAATCGCCCTCTATCGGTTGGATCGGCGACTCGATGCGGTTAATGCGAAAACTACAAAACTCATCTATGTAGAAAAATTTGCACAACTGTCGTGAGTAACATAAAAATTACACAAATGGAAATGGGAGACTCGATGATGTTTCTAATTTTCGTTGACACTCCCAATACGAACCTGGGAAAGTAGAGTCTGACGACTTCCCCTTCCTCTCCTTGCATAAGATATGTACAGCTTGTGTGGGGCGCGTACCAGTGCGCCACCGACAAGAAGATCCCTTCCGAATCCCCTGACGCCCTCAAACTCTCCGATGACAGCAACCAATCGCAAGTGCCGTTCCTGCTGCCGGCAGTGTCCACGTGTCCCGGCCAGTTGCCGACGTTGAAGTGGAAACCGGTGTTGAGGAGAGGACCTGTCGAGGAAACGATACACCTCTCCATCAATCAGTCGATTGCGTCAACGTAATGTTCACTTGAACCGGATTGGACAAGATCGGTTCTTACCTGCCGGCGACGATACGAACTCGACGAAAAGGTCCTGAGATGTTCCTATAATGGAGTAAGGAAACTTTCCCATTCCGCAGAACGTTCCGATAACGGGACTGAACTCGTTCTTCCCGTCGTAGATTTTTATGTAGTCGTACGGACAATTCTCCTGGCCTGGAAATGGCGTAAGAAAAGTCCGACATAAATCAATTCGTAAAAGGGAAAAGCGGGATAATGCGAAAGTTTGAGGACCGCAATGTTGTCGGTCCGCAATTTAAAGTCGAATTGAACAAATTCGGGATTGTCGACGCCCTTTACGCGTCGTTTTGGTGTTAACACAGGTGCACGCACGTTACTTTATGATGGTAGAGAATCTTCGGTAGCGGATTTTGACACTTTAAATATTGATCACCGTGAATGCATAAAATTGCTGGTGATAATGTTTACGAAATTATTTTAGTTGAGAGATTCATTGCGATATTAAATTTAGCTAATCTAGAAAATGTCGTCAAAAAATTGGTAGAACACTTCAAAAATTTTTGTGGGTTCTGAGGAAGTTGAAGATCGAGAAATGTTTAAATATTTTCTAAATTATCATTTCAAATACGCTACTTTAGGTTTATATTTTTAAATATAGTTTCATACTTGATAAGCTACAAAATTCGGAAGAGGAACCGTCTTGTAGCACCTTTCAATTGTTCCCTAGAAAATTACAAATTATGTGGAACTCGCAGACGAGTGAAACGAGCGGCTGTTCCTGCTTAATAATTGCTCAGGTGCGGTTCTTAATATGTATACTCTCTGGCTCCCAAGTGATTATCCCTTGAATTTTTTCTTTATACTAATCCTGCGAGTCCCTCGACGGATCGAGGGTCCGTTCTTCGTTCGAAACTAATCCGCCGCTTCGGCCCGTAATAAGCCCGAATAAACACCTAATTTTTGCATAATTAATACGCTCACTTATTTGCAAACCTAATGGAAGGTTCCATTGTAATCCCCCGTAATGCTCCATCAACTTTGATTGTGTTCACACAAAAGGCCGCCAGGAACAATTAGATTTCTTCTCGACGGAGGCGGCGTCTCGCCGCAATGCGAACATTTCGTGCTGTTAGTGTGTTGTTATTGCCGTCGACAACAATGAAAGAACGAGGCGGCGTTTCTCACCGCCGCCATTCCTTTTGTCGGTTGATGTCGCCAGCCTAATTAATAACGCGTTTATGTTTGATGCTATCGGAAACAATGTGAGTTGTGCTGACGGTTAACATTAAAGCTTAGATAACATCGAGCTTTTCTTGCCACAATTATCGTTGGGTTTAAATTTAACATATTACAAGAAAACTCGCAAGAACTTTCGACGCAACCGCCAAAATTCGAGTTAACCCTTCAAGGAAACTCGTCACAAGACGAAATGAAACAAAAATTTTATTTATTCTTCGCCGCCACTCACGTTCAAAGCAACAAGTCGCCATTAATGTGTGTTTTTGGTGGCAAAAGATTCAGGTAGAACTCGAACAAGTAACGAGTTGAGTTGTGTCTCGGGTTGTGGGTGGCTTTTCGAAAGTTGCGAGTTTTCTCCAGGTGCTCGGTTAGTCGGCGAACTCGGGTCAGTTTGGCAGTAAATAAACTCCCATTGCCGTCCTTAAATAATCCGATACCCGGGAGTTTTCCGTTGGAAATGGGCCGGTCTCGTCCCTTCATCCGGGCCGCGTTCACTCGAACACGACCGTCGTTGGAAAGGGACGTCGGGGAGGGGCGGGCGATCTCTTAGGTGTTATTGCGGCGCAACGCGGGCGTCGAGGGCAGTAAAAAGGCGCTAGAGTTATTGTTATCGTTGTGTTTACACCGCTAACTCCGTCCGCCGTATCAACTAACAAACGTTCCTTACCGTTTCGCACGCAACGATTTACGAAAAGACGGAAGGATAATTTACGGCGACAACCGTAAAAACAAGAAGCAATCGCAGATATACGAGGGCGAGGAAGTACACTGTTCGACTATCGGAGCGGAAGACTTCCTTCCTGAGATAATAAAAAGTTCGGGTTGTGAAACTGAAACGGGGCTAGTGGGACCGGGGAAACTCAAACATAAGTCGCGAGAAAATTGCCGGCAGAAGTTACGGCTACATTCTAAACTTCGTGACAACCAACATATTATGGAAAGAAGACACGTTTGAAAGCAAACTAAAACATTATTACTCTTCTTTCGTCTTTCTTTTGATTCTTCAACTCGGACATATCAGATAATTCCAGCAAATATTTGAGAAAGTAAAATTTAAAAAAATTGCACCTTCAACTAAACCTCAGCGAATTTGAAAGTGATCGCGATTGAAGAATCCGTATATTTATTACTAAATCGGTTTCGTCCCCGAAAACATTTTCGGTAAAGTTTCTATGGGCCATAACAGTTTTATTAACCACTTAACAGCATGACAAAACTGCCATATGGCAGACCGTTTCCGGCGTGAATTGATCTAAATTTCCCTTTATTGTCGCAGTTACTCGGTGTAAAATTAATTTCAAGTGGTTACTACTCTTTTATAGACATTCAGCAGTAGCGATTATCGTTTAACAGACCTACGGCTTTCGAACACTTCCTCTGTTATCATTTCGAGAATTCCAAGTATACGAGTAAGTTTTTAATTTCTCTTTTGATTATTTAAAGGAGCTACTTGTTGAAGCCGCTACGCTTTCAAAAATGCGCGTTCAGTAACGTGCTAATTAGAAATTTCAATAAAAAATTAAAATTAACGTCAAATGCCTCGATATTAACTGGAAATTAATGAATGTAGTTAGAGGTGCTGAATCAATGACGACATTTAAAATCTTGAAATTTCTGTGAACACTGACCAGACGAAATTGGTCTCATGGGACACGTCATAATGTTTTCGCAACGTTGCCCGTCTATGTTGAATTCTTCGTTTTCTATATACAGCTTGATGAAGGGCAGTCTTGTGTTAAGATAATATCTGCAATGTAAGTTTCTTGGGTAGATGCCGGGATAGGCGGGTGATTGTACGTAACAAGTTTGTAGTCTGCAATCGCGGAATATCCTTTCGCAATATGATCTGTAACGAAAAAGAAACGTTAACGATTATAGAAAAAAAAAATTAACAACCTACCCTTGTACGACTTCTCCTCGTCTGTTGGGATAGAGTTCTGGATGTTGACCGTAACGCAAGTATACGACCAGCTGTTGTTCAGCTCTGGTGTCGAAACTGAAATAGGTTTGATCGGTGAAGTTGTCGCTGTGGAAAACCACCTTCACGAAGGACGTTTCGGACATGAAGGTCTGCGGCTGTTCGCTTTCCCCGCAAAACATCCCCGGCTCCTTGCGGTTCGAAACGTCCGTTTTGGCGTTGCCATCCACGATCTGCAACGACAACAAACGTTTTGATGGCAGCTCAGATTTCAGAATAAATTTCAGCGTTTCTCCTAAAAGTGGTCATTTCAATTATTTCTTTTTTTGTAGCTTTTTAAATTTGTAACTCGCAAACTTTTACGTGTCTCCCTTCACCTTCAGGATATTAACAACATCAATCAAGAGGCGAAAAAGGTACTAAAGTGCCAAAATTGGCAAATATTAAAAAAATTAAGTAGCTGGATTGGAATAAATAAAAATTTGACAATAAAAATATAAAAAATGTAGAAATGCAAAGACATCAGAAATTAAAGAAAATTTTGTTCGAGTTTCCTGAATTAGGCTGACGTGACAGTCACGTTGCGCTTTTTCTACAACTCTAGTCCAATAGAAGTTTCTGTTATTAGTTTAAAGAATTTAATATTGAGAAATTGTGAAGATTTCTTTTTAAAGCGGCACCACGATCGCACAGTGGAGAGCTGTTCTATAATTTGTAAGATAAACAGAAACAGCTCGCTTTGAGACGGTGGCAGGGGATTGTTCGCCACCCCCATCTATCCGTGGCATAGTCGCGTTGGCATTCCATTATTTCAGCGCCAACTAAATCTGGGATTATTGGATCTGGTGTTTTCACGCCGGCCGAATCGTTTTATTTCCCGAGGCTTTTCCAATTATCTGGCTGGCTTGTTAAGGTCGTAGTCAAGCACGGGTCGCCGTTTGTGTGTGTGTGTGTGTATATATATGAGAGTGGAGAGTGTCGGGCGTCGACAGATGGCGCTCACCGATTGCCGACGTCGCGCAACGCCAACTACAAATTGACTGGATCGGATTAACCGTGTTTCGTCGTTGTATTGCAGTCCGGAAAAGCAAAAGCGAATTTTCGTCGCCGGCAATAACACACGGTCGAAACGGAAAAACGGGCACGTCGATTTATGACCGCAATAAGGGAGGTTTTATTAAAATTTTCGAGAAACAGAAGGCAAAGCTTTGAAAAAAAAAGACAAAAACGGAACGCCGCCAGCGGCTTTAATCTAGAACCTTGACGTGTACGGATCAGTTTTTCGTATTATGGATAAGTTTTAATGGGCACCAAGCATTCGTGTGTTTACGACTAAAAATTCTTCGACGAGAGCGAAATGAAGCAAAAATACAAAAAATTAAAATCAATGAAAGGTCACTGAAGCAACTGTTACTGCAATTTTTTTTTTGGTTATAATTTTGAGTCAAAATTTTGATATCCTGTCATCTAATTAGAGGATTCATCTAAATAATTTTTACTCTTCTTCAATATTCATCCCCTAAAATGCTGTAGCTTATTCTCCCAGCATCTCCTCCAGTTTGCAAACAATACAAAGGTCGGTTTTCCATGATTTCGTTTACAGGAGAACACGCCTTCATACAATAAGACCGTAATTTGAAAGTTTTTGGATCAAATTTATCGTAATAGATGGCTTGGAAGCGGACGGGTACATATTGGGCTGCTAGATCGCAGATCTAACTCGGTTATTTCTCTTGGAATACTGGAAAAGTTAAATAAGTTATTGCAAGCTCTACACACTAAAGCTGGACAAGTTTTTTTCGGTTTTGCGAAAAATAGTCTGCAAAACTTTGATGGAAGAAAAAGTCTCTTAGAGAATTAAACTGCCAAGATTCAATTAAGTATCGATTTAAGTAAAAGCAAGTAAAATTATTCTTCATTACCGCAGTAAAACACATTCGTTTCTTCCTTGAGGCGATTCCTTGCAAACTCATATAAGTTGAATACTCGAGCGAAGAAAAAAATTTATTATTTGCACAATTTTTTGGTGATTACCTGTTAACATTTCTTAGAATAACAAAAATACTAGTAAAACTCTTGTAGAACGTTAGATAACAAAATGCAAAATAAATAAACCTCCTAAATTATTATGCAACAGAAATAAGAAAGCTCGAACATTTTATGATTTTAAATAAATGATTAATGGATCGCTCAAAATGGAATGATGGCCAAACGGCAGCGGGTCGCAAAGTTTCCTGCAATTGACGATTAATCAATTTTTCTGACAATATTGTCCAATTTTCTGCTCTCCCTAATTAGTTAATTGATTGATTAATAAGTGGATTATCAATTTGTATTTCGCTATAATTTCTGCTTAAAGAGGCAAGCAAGGTAAATTACTTAATAGATCAAAGAAATTCCGATAAAGCAGTGGAAGAAAAACTCATAATTAAACAAATTTGAATCTGGAGAACTTTATTGCGAAAATCATTAGAGAAACGAGAGATTCTCCCGGCGCCTCCGCCATTTGTAGCCGACGTAGCAGTACGGCACCGGCGTTGATTGCTATCATTCTCCTTACTATTTGGATTTAGTTAAGCACTTATCCGAGGAATATCGTTGCTATATTTAAAACTGTAATTCCACGGACAACAGAGTTCTCTTTCAACACTTCAACGCAATTCGGGCGTAATTGCCGAGGAATTTTTCAAATCAAATCTGAATGGAAGGAGAAGTGTAGCGAGGGGTTGTTTCTGTGGCAATACTTGAGAGAAAATGCGGAGAATCAGAGATAAAAATTCGAAATTATTCCGAATTAAGCGACGATCTCAAAAATGAATTTATTACCGAGCTAAAAACGGAACACGGCAAGCATATTTGATTTAGCCGTATGAACAAAATATTTTACATTGCTTGAACTCGTTACGACTTAATTAATTTTTAATTCCAAATTCCCAAAAAAGTTTCATAACAATGTTGCAAAATAACACTGGAGCAAGAAAGACTAACGAAAAAGAAGTGAAGACTCAATTTAAATATCTGCAACATTAAACGATTTTATTAAAAAATCGGGGAGATTCTCCCGGCGCCTCCGCCATTTGTCGCCAAAGAGCATCATTGCGGATTTAAGTAATTACAACGGTTTTTGTTACTTTTTCAAATTTTACGATTATCCACAACATTATTTCCCGATATTATTGTTCAAGTAGTTTTAATTCTTGTTATTCGTGTTAAACAAGACAACCTTAAAGCAATTTGCTAGAAACAAAGCGTAAATTCGTTACCACTGTTCAAATTAGTTCCGGACAAGAATCGAGGGGGGATAAAATTTGCTTTTTGATGTTTCATCGTAAGTCATGTTGATCAAAGAATGAAGAATAAATTTATGTTGAGTTTGTATCAGCAAGTCGTGCAACAAGTGGAGGATTTTCCGCGCCGAAGAGCGTCAGCGGGGAAAAATTCGCTTCGCTTACATTAAATTAAAATAATACACCAAATATTTACACGTGATGGCCGGAGGAAAGAACACGCGAACGTTTTAATTCGTCGCCGCCACAGCGGTTATCTTCTGCTTGTCTTTATTTTTTCTTATTATTTCTTTCTGTTTTTAATACTACGAAGTCGACGCGGTTTCTGGTCTTTATTAGGAATTAAATGAAAACTGAGATGTTCATCTCCAAGAAATCTTCCATTGTGTGAAAGCGTTCACAATAGGATCTGTAGGATTTTGTCGAGGACTCGTCCTTATTTTCTTTATATTTATATATAACGAGAAAGGGATTCTCGAGCCGTTGCCAGGGTCCATCGTGGCAGCTACCTACCTACTGTCGATTTTCGAAGAAAAGAAAAATTTGTTGACTGGAACGAAATCGAGTTCAGGTTAATAATAACGGAACAAACTGTCGCGCCGTCTGTAATTAATTTCCCTTTCAAATTGCGCACTCCAACTCTATTATTCCGTTGAAAAGACTGTCGAGGTCTAATGACAGTATATTACTTCTCGCTCCTCGAGCCACTCTCCGGAATCAATAGAATCATTTTATTAAATTTAGGACCGGCGCGGGAATATAAATAGATTTCTTCTTTTTAATAATGTCCGCATCTATGGAATATGACTGGCAATTCTCCCAATTTCTTGCAGCAACGTGGCGAACGAACGAGACTTTTAATATCCCTCTTCACCACCGCGCCCCGTCTATCCCAAAGTTTATTACCGAAGAGAAGCCCGTCGTTGACGTATTCGCCGGAAATGATTGATCTATATTGAAAAACTAAAAAAAGTTTTGGCGGTGGCGGACGCGTGCCAACTTTGATCGACCTCCGATCCGCGAAAACAATTTCCCCCTATCGTCGCAACTTTCAATTTACACCAGCCGAAGCGAGGATCGTAATGAGAAACTTTACCTTTTGCATTTTTAAATGTTAACTTGGCAACTTTGGCCACTTGGCAACATCCGACGACACAATTTTCTCCCAAAATAAAACTTTCGTCACTTTTCGGTTCATCTACTGAATATGGTGTTGGATTAACATCCATAAGTAATATCACGTCCACATTCAACTGTCTTTAGTTTTCTCAAATATCCGTCTTTTTTCTCTTTGTGTTTTTTTTCAATTCTTATTTCTTTCACACAACTTAAAATCGAGTTGCAAGAAACATTCGTTCAGTTGATCGAGTTTCATTAAACTTTCATGGAGGTTGTAGGAGAAGAGCAAAAAGCAAAAGTTTCATTTAACATTTTCTATTACAACCGGAAGCTCTAATGCCAAAATCTCTTTCGCCTACAAATTACTGTAAGTAACTCTCCATTCCGGAAATTGTCGCTGCTCTCGTTAGAGGAAAGAGAAGGTGTAATAGTCCTGCCATACGTTTAATAATAACTGTTCGAGGAGGGTCGCTTTTGGGTCGTTTGACGGCGGTTTCAACGCGATCCGACCTCCCGGTCCGCTACGCAATAAATTAGCATGTCGACATGAATCAAAATTAAGCGGACCTTTTTCTGGGTTTCCGTTGCTCAAAGGTTTTTCGTGTCGTCCTCCCTCAACATAAATACTGCATCAGGTTCAAACCATTCACACATGAATACGTAAAGAGAGAAGTTGCGGGGTGCAACCGGAAATTTTAGAGGCAACTGCTACATATCTAGAACGAACCTTTACAGCAGGTGCAAGATGTCGCAATGCCACATATTCGATGCAGTTGGTTGCAAACATTCCACGCTAAAAAGTTCAACGGATCAATAATAACGGGCATAAAACAGTTTGGCTCAATAATTCGCTGCAAGCTTATTTTGTTTCGAGGATTATTGGCCACTATCAATCTTTGACTGGAAACATAAACGTCGACAATAAAGTCGTAAGAATTGCGCGACCGCACTCTTAAGGTTGGGTAAAGTTTGCCACTTCAACAACAAAAAATACGTTGACGTTTTAGTTGGAAATTTTCGTGAGTTGCACTCGAAAAGACAAAATCGCAACGGAGAGATTTATAGCGTAACTTCGATTCAGTTTCCAAGCTTGCGTCGAGCATCCTGCGCAATGTTTTCACAATACAAAGTTAATTTTCTTTATCACACATGTAAAAGTACCGACCTCACTACCGTTTGTAACGTGCAATTTTTTTTTTTTTTGGTTCTTCAAACTTAAGAGCTGTTAAAACACTGCCAGAATAATTCTTTGCCACAATCAACGAATCGTTCCAATCTATTGGCTCGATTGTTGTTTTTCCATTGTAATTTTGCCAATTTTAGTTTTCAACTTTTATTTGAGACGGCGTCGAGAATCTTGCAGCGACGAGCGATCTTTATCCAACAGGTAGGTCCCGCCGCCCCCGGCCCATCTATCCTCGTTATTTTTCCGGTCTTCGTGCGTGTGCCACTGGACGAGCTACGTGCCGGCGTGCTAACTACCGCTGGCACACATACGTGTGGTTGCCTCGACGACGACGTCGGCATCGCGACGCACATAGTTAATTCAAAACAGTGACGGGACCCGGATGCATGAATAAAACGTTGCAACGGCGGTCGTCGCGTCGTTCAGAATGGGGACGGCGACGACGACGAAATTCCGGGACCGGTCCGATACGCAAATAAAACCGAAATAAATGGACCGTACCGGGAGGGGTAGATTTATGCGACCGGTCAGGTCTGGTAATAAAACATTTATAACCGACGGAAAAGCGGCTAGATGGCGCTGGATACGTCCGCCCTCTGGCGGATTTGTGCATGTGAACGTAATTAAAATTTTACGTCCGAAACTGTAGTAAACTGCATAATTGGTTTAGGCGCGACGAATGCAACCGAAGCGATCCGGAAACGTCACGACGCCCCTCAAAACTTGTGTTTAACGGGGAAAACGATGCCATTTTATACTATTTAATGAATTTCGCGGACGTGCAAGCTCTCGTACGGACAATAAAGTTTCGGATCCGGATGGACTTTTTCATAGGTGAACTTCGACGTTACTGCTGCAGTCGTTCGATTTTTTTGCAATTTTAATATTAGCGAGGAACGCAATAAACCAGTGCAACGGTTCATTAATTTCGTAACGACGGAATTTTTATTGGAATCCTCGAGTTCTGTGCGAGTATTTCACGGCATTTGTTATTACCTGAATAGCTGCAGTAAATAAATGCAAAGATTTGCAAAATCTGAGAAAATTCAACTAAAATATTACAAATTGAAGAAAATTTATTGTGACGTCGTTTTATTTTTAATAAAATTTTCAATATTACTAAAATTAACCAAAACCGATTTTTGTTAAAAATTAAACAAAATTTTTAAAAACTGAGAAATCAAGTTTCGTTATGAGTAAAAAACATTTTTTTTTGTCCTTTGTTGAATTGCTTGATTCGAGCGATTTATTTAGCGACGTTTACATGCAAAATCCTTTCGTATTTGCTGGGTTCAAGTCTTCGAATCGAGCTCTTTCGTCGCCCGAGCGTTATGTACACACGTAGAACTGACTCCGGGAACCGGAACGAATAGTAAATGAGGCAGGCGCCGGCCTCCGACTGTCAGCCGACCGCAGATAAATGAAGACGTGCGGGGCCTGCCCGATGCTGGGTCGTTGCAAACACAACCCTGATACATGCCGGAAATCGCCTTTACAAATCTCCTTAGCACCGGAATAAATCGAATTTGAAGCAACGGCGAGAGAGGCCCATAAACATCCGCACAAGAAAAAAAACGGAACCATGAAAGTTACAGTGGTAGAATCGGCCATCTAACCAATTTGAACAGTTTCAGTCGACGTAGCAATCAAACATTGGATTGAAAGATGTGGGCGGAAGTTAATTTCTTAGGTAAAAACCTGACAATAACCAACTAATCGAAATTGATTCAATAGGACGAATAAATTTTTGCCAATAAAGAAACTCAAATTATTTGACGTTTCAATATTAATTTCGCAACCTTTATCAAAAAACTAATTATTCGAGTAAAGCGTTAGTTATCCATAAAAATATTTCTGAAACATCAACGATACGCTGTTGAATTAAAACCTCGTTTTACTTGTGCTTTTGGCCGACCCAGTTTCTAATCAACTCCGCTTTGTCCTACTGAAGTAACTAAGTAATGAAAGTGTCGATCAAGTTCTTTCAGCAACACATGCACCGGCATTTTCACGCCATCTCGTCTGATTGCAGTATTCATTCGGTTAATTAATTGTGTTGTTTGTACATAATCACCGGTATCGATCTACGTGTTCCTCTATCGTCATAAAGGTACACGTCGCAGTCTTGTTGATTGTACCAGGAAGGCACACACAACCGGGGAATTAATTTGCATAATTGCATTGGAACTCGTAACTGCCACGTACTTATTTGATGTTGTTGCCGCAAGGCGATTTAAATTTACTATTTAAACATCAAACAATTAACAATTATCGTTATTTCCAGTGTTAATTTAAAAATTGCATCGTTCGCTAAAAATTGAACGAAATTCAACGAATCACAAATTTGTCGAGTAATTACTTCTTCGACTTTTAACGGTGATATTTCAAAAACACCTTCCATTAGTTGCGCTTTCCGTTACCGGAAGTAGACGTGGACTCGATCCCTCGAGACGTCACATCCGGCGACACACTTCTTCATTATTTTCATCTCTACACTAACACACATAGAAAACTCTCGCCACCCCACCATCACCGCTAAAAGCTGTAGAGACGTCGAATTTTATTATTTCCCGTTGACAGACATTGAAATGCTGTTTCAGCTTTTTGCTGGGTCGGTTGTGACTTGAAAATGCGTCGTTGCGACGCTTCTCGCCACTTTGCACGATGACGTCGACATTACTCTTTAGAACGAGTCGACTCGAAAAGAGCTTAAACATCAATAATATAGCGACAGATTCAAACGATATGGAGGTTGTTTTTGTCACTTTATATCGTGGATATGTCTTAATTAACGGTCAGGTAGCGATAATTTGATTAATTTGGTTGGGTTATTGCGAAACGGAGCGACGTCGTTGTTTGGTGCAAAGTCGCGTCAGCAGGAGATAAATCCGGGCCTCGCTATATCGTGCTAATAACCGGAGTTTATAGTCGCGACCGGAGTTGCTGAAGACAGAGTGACGTATGTGGAAGTCTTATATGTCGCATAACTTTGGAGCTTAATGCGCGATGTAATTAATCAGAAGAGAAGGGAACCGGGATGGCATAATTATCCTGCAGGATTCCTTAGTTTGACTAACTCAAGTGTTGACTTTTTGAAATGAACACTTCGGGGAGTTAACACGGCGACAAATTGACTGTCAAACCTCCAGGTCATGAAGAATTATAACACTATTTCGCTAATTAGAATCGCAATGTTTCATTTTGTAAAAAATTTCAATGAGAAAATAAATTACTCACATGGACCATTTCTCAATATTCCTTGGAAATTTCGGTCCAAATTCTTTCGTTAGTTTTGCATAATTTTTTATCTAACGCAAGTTCAATTTGGTTCTAACAAATTGACAAAGTTGGAGCAAAATTCGTGTCCTTTGCTTACTGGTCAAGTTAAATGGAATTTTTCGAAAGTTCAGATTTCAGGCGACTATCGATTAATTCTTTAAAAGTCTCATAAATAGTTTTTTTAACCGGATGAACTTTCCGAATTAAAAGAAGCATTCAAGAACAATTTAATTCATTTTGTACGACAGTAGATCAAAGAAGGCATCGTTTCATATTAAGGAAGTTTAAGAAAAGTCGTCTTGAGGACGGACGCAGTAACGAACCGGCGACAACTTTGATTCGGTCGGAGCGTTTAATTAAACCAAACAAATCGGAAATAGGGACAATACCAGTGGCGCATCGTGAAGAAGGGTCACACTGAAACTTTCAAATGAACAAATTTAAGCAATGCAGTTGCATCATTAATTCAGAAAAAATTCAATTCCATATGGTGAATTGAAAACCAAATTGTATCATTTATTGAGAAAAATGACTGCGCCGTAGACCCATCTTTTGGACACATCTGGTCAATTTTTAGAAAACCTATCTAGATAAGATAATTTACTATCTCAATTTAACTGACTCAACTATCTACAGCATTTTCAATATTTAAACAGCAACTTGGAACGTGAAATGCATGCATCTAGTAAGAAAGTTCCAATGCATCCAATCTCGGACGAAGCCAAAATTAATCAAAGACTGCCACATAGTAAGAGAAAAACTATAAATAATTGTTAGCGTTCTATAAATTGGGAAATCGTTGAGATAAATTCCATAGCTTGTCGGCGTTAGTTTGTCGGTAAATAGTTAAAACGTAAAATTCGAGTAGTGTTCGGTCTAAACGAGTAACAAGAATTGACGTTTTAAACATTTTTATTTTAAACTTTAAAACTCTTGCGATACGTCAATTAAATAATAGATCACCCTCTAAAATATTGAAACGATCGATTTTAGTAGTTACTCTTGTTTCGTTCCAGCCACTTAAAGAGCTTTCGATGATTTCTCATCTCCTCCCCGAGGTGCCGAACTTTTGTTTGCAATTTCGAAATTGATCCTGTCGCTTCTCCGAAATTACGCAGCTTTAATCGGAGGGGTGTCTCAACCACAAGAAAAAAAATTGAGAAACTTGTCTATTGATCCGACACAACAACAGCATCCAATCTGTAAGCTGTCTATCCGTTCATTTTCAGTAGTTTTATTTTTAGCCCATATATCGTCCCGAAACTTGTTTGACATGCTCCTCAGACGTCTCAAAAAAGCCGAAAATGACAAATGTTTTCAACGGAATCAATAAAAGAAAAGCGATGATTTATTAAGCTTTCACGTATTCCGTCAACGTCCTCTTATGAAAGGTTTACGTCGAAATTCTTCCACAATCACTGTTGGCGTAGGTACTCAAAAAGTAAAGAACGTTGTTTACGGAAAGTTTGAAACAAACCGAGATCGATGCGAACCGGTAAATACCGCTATTGATCAATCTGGACAGGGCATACGCTTGGGTGAAGTGAACTTTAAAACTTTTAAAATTACCGTACGCTTCATTGTCTTCGACCGGAGGGTAGTTTTTAGCATAAAAAAGTGGCGCTGTCAATTTGCCCTGTCGCACTTCGATCTTTCGCCGTGAGCATGTCGTTATTGGATGTAAAAGGGGCTTGAGGATGCGATAAGCCCCGCATCTCCTCTGACGTTCGCTTAATGTTCTTTGCGTGCCTCTTCCTCCAGGTCCGGAAGCGATGCCGCCTCAAGTCCAATGAATAAATCCCTCAGCTAACAAGACGAATTAAAAAGCGGCCGTAGGCCAAATTTTTTTTCTGCAATTATTCAGATTCTATTCAATTTAAAACCGGTGGTGATGTTGGTGGTGGTGGCGGCAAGTCGACTCGCCTTCTCTCTTTTTCGCATTAATTCAATAGGTAACTTCGAAACTCGGCACGCCGGTTGACATAAAACAGAATTTCAAGGGTTGCCAACCTAATTAATTTTCCTTTTTATTATTCATCGAGATACTTAAGTGAGTACGCGACCGTGAGATGCGATGTCATTACGCCATGCATCACGGCACTTCATTACCTACGCCGTCTAAGAAACGAATTACATGAAAATTACCGAGGAAACGCGAGGTTTAGGGCGCGATTTAAGGTTTTTTTTCGACGCTCGACGCGTCCTCCAGGACCACTATTTCTTCAACAAAAGTAACTCAAACCGCGCCATTCTGACGCAACGGTTCGCTTTGTAAAAAGCATTTCGGTATTTATCTGCGATTTTATTGTTAAAAAGTCAGTGTTGGGGGCGAAGAGATATGATTGAAGTTACATGGGTTTCATGTAAATGACACTATCGGATATGGTTTCGAGTGCTTTGTAACTGTACGCTAATACTTTCGAGAAATTGTTTTGATGGATGGATTCGTTGCGCGAAATTCAATTGAACGAAAATGATGCGACTCGAAAGTGGAAATGGAACAAAATTTCGGTTCGAACCAACCTCAAAACATCAACTGGCCACCTGAAAGGGTTCACGTAAAGAGAAATAATTTTCTTCTGATGCGACTCGAAAATGGAAATGGAACAAAATTTTGGTTCAAACTAACCTCAAAACATCAACTGGCCACCTGAAAGGGTTCACGTAAAGAGAAATAATTTTTTCTGATGCGACTCGCAAATGGAAATGGAACAAAATCTTGGTTCAAACTAACCTCAAAACATCAACTGGCCACCTGAAAGGGTTCACGTAAAGAGAAATAATTTTTTCTGATGCGACTCGAAAATGGAAATGGAACAAAATTTTGGTTCAAACTAACCTCAAAACATCAACTGACCACCTGAAAGGGTTCACGTAAAGAGAAATAATTTTTTTCTGATGCGACTCGAAAATGGAAATGGAACAAAATTTCGGTTCAAACTAACCTCAAAATATCAACTGGCCACCTGAAAGGGTTCACATAAAGAGAAATTTTCTTCTGATGCGACTCGAAAATGGAAATGGAACAAAATTTTGGTTCTAGCTAACCTCAAAATATCAACTGGTCACCTAAAAGGCTTCACTTAAAGAGAAATAATTCTCTTCTGGGATTTGAAGAGTGATAAATTATAAAAGTAAAATCAAATGACGCGGTTTAGCTAATTTGCGACATGTTGCAACGGGTTGCTGGAGAAACGGGGCAAATTGAATGAAGGAAAGTTGCGAAAACTCAACTCGAAATCGAGGCATTGACCCGATTTAATAAATCGAAATTCTAGAAATTGAATCAAACACTCTAAGGAAATATCTGGAGTAAAATGTAGAAATAAATTGGAAAATTTGCGAACTATCCTAACGAATTTCTATATTTTTCATGGTTTTTATAAAAAAATTGATACGATAATGGCACTTTGAAATAATTTGCTGCACATTCAATTCGCGATGACTCAATTCCGTTTCCACAATGAAAACTTAACTTGTCGTTTTCTCGCTTTTATTGCTTCACATAATACGTTATAGCTTCGGCGATTGAAATGGCCCCTAATGGTGAGTAGTCTTTAACTTTTGATTCGGTAAGTTAGAACCAATTGGTAAAAGCGCATTTATTGACTTCAAGAAAAATATCTTTTTTCTTAACGATTCGGCTATAAAAATTGCAGTTAAAAAGAAATATGATCAATAACTGCAATTTTGATCATTCTGAACAAAGAAAATTCGAAGATAAGAAGAAATGAAAATCTCTAAGCCTTTTAGCTGTATCGTTCGTAGGTTCTCTTAGTTTAGTGTAATGGTTGAGGTTTGTTTATAGCGAGAGAAATAAGCATTCCTAATTCTCTTTGTGAAATTGCTGACGAAAACGCATTGAAAATTTACGTACCGCAACTGTATGTAACGTTTTGAGTACTTAAATAGCTTATATCAAGGTATCTGCAAAAGCCTTTGAAACTCAACATCGTTTGTAGTTGACATTCAATTAAAATCGCTAAAATCTCCGTGATAGGAAAATTATTTTTTTTTAAACCGAAGAAGAGTTTACCCTAGCGGTTCGATCATCTCTACTATTAAACAATTGTATAATTTTTGTTTCCGACTATCGTTTCTATTCGCTATTCTCATTATTGATAACTTTTTTTAATATTTAAATCTCAACAAATTGATTTGTTTCTAATTTAATTTTTTACTAACTTCCAGCGTCAATAAATCTGTTTTATATTGTCTTGATTCCACTATGAAACATATTTGCTGCAACTGGTAAATAATTTAAATGTTAAATTTAGAACATTAAAGGATTCTAGCAAAATCTTGGGATAAAATTAAAGTGCCAAAAATCCTTTTTTTATTAAAAATAAAAATTCAGCAGAATTATGGCTGAACGCAAAATCCCGAAACAATTATTTAGTAAGATTCCGATTGATCTAAAAAACTTTAATTTTCCTCAACTGCCATCATTGAACAGCAAGCGTCAAATTCTCGAGAGTAAATTTCTAAATCGACTTGACTTTCCCGTCGTGATTTCCCTTTTCGTCTCTCTATTCCGATTCAGACAATGGCAAGAACATTCGGGGAATGGCGGTGGATACGTCGAAATTTTCGTTATTTACCGACAGTAACAGTTTGTAGTTAGGACAATAGCTGGCGTACAGCCAAACCCCGTCGAACTTATTCGATGTGACAAGTCAATGGAGGGAACAGACCACCCCCGCGACAAAAACAATGAACTGCAGTTCATTCATCTTGGATCATTGGCTCTTGAACTCAACTACCCGCAGACAATATTTACGTTACGCTCGATCTGCCACCGCCGCCGTCTCCACCCCAGTCAACAGGACCGGATTCTACGGCCTATTATCCAGAAAGGTAATATCCAGAAGAGCCTCAACCACGCACTTTTACGGCGCGATCAATTCATCACCGAACACTCGGAAACAAATAGACAACTTCAACAAACAAATTGAAGAACGAATAAATTCGTTCGAGTCACAATCGAAATGAATCCGAGGTGGAAAAGGAGAAGAAAAAGATTTTTAAGCAAATTTGATAACTAAATCTAGGAGTTGGTGGCAATATATCAATCAAGGGTTGTTACGTGTTAATCGCATCAATTTCTCGCTTCTGCTATATAAGACATTTTCGATCGTCGTATTGTCGTTGGAAATTTGAGGCCTCGAGGCGTCACGACGCCATCCTCCTTTAATAATAAAGCCCGAAATCGCACTTTCGCCGTCCAAAATATTCCTTGCCTCAATTATGACGCCTCGTGTTAACAAGCAAATTCCCGAGCAATTTAAACTTTGACTCGAAATAACTGTCTGCCGCCATTCTTTGAAACTTAATAACTATGGCGGTAGCGGCGACGTTACTGGGACTTTTCGTCCTTATCGTTAGCTGGCGTTATTAAAACTCGATACGCGCATCAATTACGTTCGTTTCTTTGATTGCGCGTTACCTAGTTGCGCGATCATCGAACCGGGATTTTCGTTCGGTAATTTCGTTGGGAAAACATGCACGGCTGCATGCAATTTCCTTCGAGTATTATTTCGGTTATTATTTCGAGTCGAGTGTTCCGGATTTTATCAGGACCCCGGCAATATTTAATAAAGAAAATGCACGGGAATAGAAGGAGGCAAGTTGGATCGTCGGCAACGGATTCAGAGCACGGCGGATGGAAATATTTCATAGTTGCCGGCTTTCGGGCCAATCCTGACACTGACAGGACCGTGCTGGAACTCGCGCGAACGGAATTCTATTTACCATCGACCGCAAAGAGGGGTTGTTTTTTCTCCCCCTCTCTCTCTCTCTCTCTCTCGAGCAGACAACAACTTTTTTTTTGTAAATATGTTGATGGCAATTTTGTTAACGGATCGAAGGTAGCTTGACGGGTATTGATGGCGATGATTGTGTTATATTAATTATGCCGAGCAGAACGGCATTGTTGAACAGTGGTGGGTTTAATGAGGCAACATTTAAGGGCAACACGGCGGTTTTTGTGCTGTCGAACAATAGTCGATCGCGTGTTAACAGTCCGTCAGGACCTCCTTACTAATTTGGAAATAGTTTCGTTACAGGCAGGTTCGAACGATATTAATCATGGCTTTGCGAAAGGGTCAAAGAAACGACGCACACTCATAACTATGCGATAACTTTACGGAAAAGCAACAGCAAGAAAAAGATGCAATAAAAGTTTCAAACAATCAAAATTTCGAAAGGTCCAACTTTAAATCCAACTTGCTTCATGCTAATGCTTCGCTCGAGTCCGTTCTTCATTATTATTTCAACTTTGCAAAGAAATAAAGAGAAGATTATTTCAAACAGTTGAAAGCGATATTTCTATTCACTCATTAAAAAAATTGTAGCGGCAACAATTTAATTTAATTAATAATTTTAGTTCGCGGCGATTTTTAAACGTTACATACAAATTTCCGGCCACTCTAGAATTTAAGCCAATAATTGTAAGCTACTTTAACGGTGTTGGGGTAAATGTTTAAATTTCCCTTGCTTGAAGCCAGAATGTTTAAATCGGCTTGTTTCGATTTACTTGGATCTCATTATAAAGTTTGATGTAAACGTGAGATGGATTTTATTATTTCGAAGCCATATCATTATTGTACAAGCACACAATGTGCTTCATTTTCCTTCCTATGTAAATATTTCTCCGCAAACACTGCTTGTTAGGTTAAATTTTTTATGTTGCTTCAAAAAACATATCTAAATATACATAAATAATTCAATGCTGCAAAAAATAGAAATGTTAATACTTCGCTCGAAAGCAGTTTACCGTTAGGCTATTAACGTAATCTTTGTCAATAAAGCCCGGATCAAAACTTGCAGTCCATTGGTTTAAATAGTCAATAGTCAGTATAATTTCAAATAGTTACCCCTCTGTTAAATTTTTTTTTTCAATTTTTGTCCAGTTATTGTTATGTCATTGTGTATTTCCACAAACACATGTTCGAATGCTGGCGCCAGCATATCCTCGTTTTTATCACAAAAATTCTACCCCTTACATCGTACACTTTTAAATCTTACTATGTAAACATCTTGAATATTTTAAGTACAATTCTGTCTAGTACTTCGATTAACATTTGTAACACTTCAAAAATTTCAGTTTACAATTGAATCGATTCAATTGCTATTAGAAATATTTCGAATTTAATTAAAAAAAATTATTTCGACTTATCTGAACTTTGTTTTTAAAAATCTAGAAATAATTTATCTTTATAACTGTAAATGCCATTCGATTGGAGATAGTTTTCCGTAATTACATGCCTGAGCGGTCACTGAATGTTGTTCAAGAGTTACCTACTTAAAAATTTGCGCTATTCAACGAATAAAACGCCCTACTTCTACGGTTGATTAATTTTTGGCTTCCATTCAAAGTCGGAGCGTAATTGAAGAGTATAAAACTAATTAATGCGTTGGGTAAAGTGAAAAATTTAACCGGTACGCGTTTGAAGGTTTCCGAGGGCATCCCGGTGACGATGCAAATTCCCGAAGGAAAGTATGTTATCGGTGCCATCGTAATCGAAAGCTTACACAGTAATTACATTTCACACCCTCTCGAAACTAAATCCATTTAGTGTGTTTTATGGCGGCTAACAAGCTTGTTATCTAGCGAAAGTCAAGCAGACTGCCACTTGGGCATTATTGATGATTATTACGTTAATTTCTTATTTTAGTTCCGTTCTTACATTTAGTTATATTTTAGGATGGTGGTGGTTAAGGCATGACAACCCTAAAAAAAATTAATAAAAAAATTAACTTTTTGTCAGCCCACAATGACGGATCTCCATTTGAGTAATCGATAAGTGATAAGGGTTCCAAAAATTTTTACAAATTTTCGTCAAAACTGGAAATTAGAAATTTTTTATTCACACAATTAGGAGTTGAAATTTAATACCGTAGAAAAACTATCGAAAAGTAAATTAAATTTGCCAATTTACATTTGATAAGTTGTACAGACTCGAGAAGTTATGGGCATTTGAAATTTGTAAAAATTTAAATTTTTGCAAACTTTTCCCAATTGCAGGAAACCTATCGCAATTATTAATTAACTTAGTGTAAAAATAGAATCCGGACGATAAATGACATTAGAAAAAATAACATTGATTGGCTCATAGCGTTTGGTTTCGATTTTAGCATTTTTGAAAATTTTAATCGATTGAGATAGAAAAAAAATATTGAAAATTTGAAATTTTCAATGTGCATTTTATGACTCCAGTCTAATCTTTCGGTATCAAATAACACAATGACGCAATCGGATTTTAATTTGAACGCTTAATTCCTAAGATATGACCATTCAAAATCTCCGAATTTTAATTTTTACCATTAGAAAACCATTGAATTTTTTTATTTACAATGTCCAGACTTTATTTTATATTTGCCGAAAAGCCCTTTGAAAATCGATTAAAACGATATATTAGGGTTCAATATGGTGTTAAAATTGGAATTGCCATCGAGGTTTGAATTTTACAGAAATTTGTATTTTTGTAGTTTTCGCGAAAAACATGAAATGCTTGTTGAAATTCGATAAACCGGAACCGAAATCGAGAAGAACGAAACAAAATACGTCAGGCAATAATCTGTTCGCTGCCCCACAGTGACTAATTTTCAACTAAGCAATCGATAAATGAAAAGTTTGCAAAAATTTTCACAAATCTTTGTCAAGACGCAAAATTTGTATTCTTACATTTACACACTTATGACTTGAATTTGACTACCGTGTGAGAACTATCAAGTAGTCAATTAAAACGCATTAAAACCCTGAAAGTAAATAATTGAAAATATTTTTAAAACGAAACGAACTTGTCGAGTTTTTTATTATTCGCTTTTGCACCGAATTTTTTTGATATTGTTAATGAAAACTGGCGGCTACTGTATTAGCATCGAGTTAGCCTTCTTCCTTAATACATCTCTCGTCCTCTCCTTAGAGATTAGAGCAGCGCCAAGGTGATTCGTCTCAATTTGGCAAATTGATATCGACTGGACGCTGTTTGGATGTTGCATTAATGGACATTACGTCAAATTAAGAACGTTACACAAAACGTAAATAATTACCTTACGGGCGTTTCTATCTAAAGGGAGTCAGGTTCTAATTAAAAGACCGGGAGTAAGCGCTGATTAAAGCTCCGATGATGAAAAATTGCCACTTTTGACGGCGAATCATTTTCATGGAAAAACTTTTGTCTGTTTTTGGCTTTCGCGTCTGAATGACAGATGGGCGTTCGCTGTTTATATGTATATTTGCCGGTGCTGTCGAGATCAAATATTTGACAAGAAAAATTCCATCCATTATCCCCATATCGACGCATTAATCTTGTGTATTGATGTAATCGAACTAATGCAGCTCGCCGGAAAGGTATAATCAGTTACTTACTTTTGACAAATCGACCTCGGGGGAAACCCCGGCCGACTACCGAAGGAAAAAGCTTTCCCTCGCCAAAGTCGGCGGCTATTTGCGATACGTTCCCCGCTTTCTGTACTTTCCGGTATAAATAACGGAATTAATATGTCTGGAGGTGGCCCGCACTGTAATGAATAACTAATCCGTTTTTATTGCTAAAAACGCGAGATTTAATGGGGCAATTTAGAGATCCAACCGGCGTTAATTTTAATATTTAAAAATCTTCGGTCGCTATCACTGCTTATGGACCATAAAGTAACTAATAAAGAAGAAGATATTAATAATCTCGGTCGCCGCCAACGTTACGTTACGTCCTCGCCTTACTCCCTTCTTTTCCATTTGTCTTTATGACGTAACTCGAGCATTCAATGTTTTAATAGCTTTATTACGCCGAGACTCATGAGTTGCACCATAAAAACACGCCCGTCAACCCATCCATTAACCAAACTGAACTTCATCAAACAAATGCAACTCGCTTCAGATCAACCATTTCGTTTGACGTAACGTTACGAAACGTTCTTTGTTACCTGAAATTGGACCGTCACCTAATCCGGCGTGGCGTTGGCGGTTATTGCAACCGCCACCGAAACAAGAGCAATCGAAACAAATGACGGCGGTTGTATCGAAAGGTGGGAGGGGAGAAAACGAAAGAGAGGAGAGAATGGGGTGGGTGGGTTTGCTGGAAACTCCGTCGCCGACGCCTTCCATTTTCATTAACTTTATTAATCTTATTTTGATTTTCTCGTATTTAGGTTTCCACCGTAAATATTTACCCTTAAAGTAGCTGAGATTAAATCACAAGTTGCGCGTTCGTTCACTCGAACACAAACAACCATTTTGAATTTGAGATTAATTTCTATTAGGGAGGCAACAAAAAACAAATTATGCGGGCCATCGATTATTTGCGTCTGTTGGATTTTGTCCAACGACCGGCTACAAACATAGTCACCGGTACCGGCCACGTATTCGCGACTTTTCTTCGTCTCTTAACATTTAGAATAGAAATATTGGAAATTCGTTCGGTAAGCGCGCTAATTAAGCAATATCCTGCCCCTCTCCCCACGTTTCCCATTAAATCCTTTCCTCCCCCCCTTTTTCCCCTCGCCATGTTCCTCGGTGAAGCAGGAAATGCGATCGTGTCCGGTTGACGTTCGATTCAAAATCGCCCGCCATTGTCCCGTTAATGGCAACGGATGCATTATATGGCCCTGCCGTTTGCAAGCCGTCATCAAAATTTCAAAAGCCTCGCGCGCACTATCTGATCAAGAGCAGCGGCTCTCTTGTTTCGACAAAGGACTTACGCCGTCATCGCCATTGGAGGCTTAATGGATTCGCGGGGAACAGTTCGCAAGTGAATGGCAATGAAGGTGAGTGTTTACCTCCCGCAGCCGCCGCCGTATCTATTAATCGAACTGGCCACGATGCGGTCGTGGGAGGACGAAACCAATCTCGTCCGAGTACGGTCCTGGATCGAGCGGTTCGTTTGGATCGGTGACAGCCACCGATTTCGTCCAGAAATCGAATTACAGCTGAATACGACACTGCGAAACGAACCAATCAGAACATGACGAGTCGACTTCTCGATATAAGAGTTTTAACTCGTCGAGTTCTTCATGTCGATTGCTGAAAAGTTTCGTTAACACAGAGAATTTTGAATAAATCCCAACTGACAACTATAAAAGTCTTCAAATTTCATCCAAAAAATTTTTTTATTTTTATCCAAGACTCGACACTACTTAACGAAATTTTCCAAGCAGGTACTCGACGTCTTTTCTCATTATAGTTTCAATAATAATTTTTCTTCTAAAAGTATCTAGAAAGCTGGCTGATGTTAGATTAAGGTGGCGTCTCTTCTCGTGCCAGTAATTCCTTCGATGTGGAGCAAGAAACGAAAGGGTCATTGTAGCGGGTCAGGTCTTGATGGCGGTTTGTTTGGACGTGTGCCAAAGTTTGTTTATCCTCTTTGGTTTCGTGGATTGCAGTTGCGGCGCAGTCTTTTCTGACGTTCTTCATCGAACCAATTAAAACATAATGACTTATCAGTATCGGGCAGACTTGGGGGCGACTCTTTCCGGGTAATTGGTATCGAGTTTCAGTTCGACCGTTCGAAATCACTTCTGTATTATTGTCTGGAAGTTTGCCCGATGTCCGGACTTCGGTTCGAGTAAATCCCACTTGTGAGAGCGAACGCGGACGACAGGAAGAAATCGAAAAATAATTAGAGAAAATTCGTTGGAGAGCTCGATTTATTAATTGGCAGCTAATTGAAAGGAACGTTTTTCAAAACAAATTTCTTATGGCGTCTGTTTCGAAGCGAGCGAAGTTTCCGTTACGGGAATTCTCATTTCGGAGGCAATCATGGAAGCTGAAGACATTAAATTGATCAATTTACATTTGCTAGCGTTATTACTTGTGATTTGACGCCAGATTTCGGTTGAGCTCTACAAGTTTAACCCGTGAAATATCAAGTTTTCGACAATCGCTTGCAAAAGCGATAGAATTTTCCACGGTTTTTGTTTATCAAAATCAACTAAATTTTCATCACGCCGGAGGCGATCGATTCGTCAAACTGACATGGTTCAGCTGGCAGCTACTACAGTCTGACAAATTTAACGTCACTTTGACAACTACAAAGCGCACCACCAAATTTTTGATACAAATCCATTCTTGACCCAATTTTCTAAAAGCGTGACGCATTAAAAAAGATAAAAACAATTTTTAACACCTTCTGGTCCTGAATTATTTACAATTACCAAAAGTTTTGGCGGTGATTTTTCCTGAAAATTTGCAAGTGTTTCTAGGAAATGCTTTAACGGACCATAACCCCCGCACCTTCTGCGGGTTCAATTTGTCCGATTGCCGCCCTCTCTTCGAGCTTCCAGTTTTATCTTTGCTTCTAACCGTCAAAGTGGCCGTAAATAAACAAAATAAAGCCGAATTATTGTCGATAAAGCAACTTTAGTGGTCGTCAAACTAAGAAATTTCGATTTCAACTCGTCCATCGCCGTCGCCGAATTAATCTCGACGTAACGTAAATAAACTAGCACTTAATTCCGCCCTCTCCGACACAATGGATCCACTCGGGCCGCCTCCGGTAGACCGCCGCACAATGTATTCACCGGACCGCATTGTTTTCCGACCAGATTACACGAAACATTAGCAACAAATACTGGTGGGTAGTTTCGGACTGTACCAACACCGGCCAGAGCCCGGCTTAAAGGTCCTTTTCGACGTTTCTCCCGTGTTGTACTTGGGAATTAGACGAGAGGATTCTCTCCGGGCGACGGGGCCTGAAGGATTACAGAACATTTCAGTCGATAAGTCCTTCGCGTCGGAATCATGCAATCAATTTGTATTATTATCAATACAATCGGAGGGATTGGATTCGAGTAATTGCGATGGAGTGGAAGCGATGGAGCCAAAACAATGAGTCCATTAGCGGGTGAAGTTATCTTCGCCGTCGAACTGCTCTGGTTATCAGAGGTACAGCCGACTGGGGAACTATATAGCGCACACATAAGAAGGTCGTCGAGAACCAGCTCGTAATCTGTAAATGTGGCCGATAGGATATCAATCAGTCGACTCGCATGATTTACGATACTTGTTTCCTCTGTTCCTCCACTTCCTGACCCGATTCTCGCCACCACTGGACATAGATCTCCTTTTTATTACCCTATCGCTTCGCATCTTTCGCGGTACTTTGTCTCCTTTTCGCTAACATATTTTAAAACGTTTTTTCAAGTGTTTCAAATAAAATTCTGGCAGTAGATAGTTAAATTAACCGGCACCGACCTATATTTTTGCTATCAAAAATCTTTGTTACACCCAAACCTTGCAAAAGGGCTAAACCAAACAGATTCGACACGCAACTTTTCCGAAAACAATTAACGCGGATTTTCTTTCGATATTCGATTCTTATCGCCGGCAGCTCTACACTTAACTTAATTCTAGAGGGCTTCAGCTGTGCTTGTTATCAACGATGCAGTTAAGGATGCCGCCTACTGTGCCATATTACATATTTATAGCTGTTGTAACGTATCGTCCTATTGGTACATGTTGGCAGCGACGGTGGCGGCAATTTGCAGTCAATTGCGATAGTACTTGATTTCATGCCGTTGCAGCTTGAACGTGAATACTTGATGAGAAAGCGGCATCACGCCGCCACCAGCTTTCAAGCGCATATCTCAAAATAAAACCTTTACCATGTGCGCTGTGTAATTTACGATCCCGACGAAATTTATCGCCGGCCCGTTTCGTGGGAATAAACAAAAAAATCGGCGTAATAAATAAACAAAATTCTACCCCCCTCTCTTCCATTTCACTGTTCATCCCGGAAACTCTTCGAACTTTTCCAATAACGCGGTTCGATCGAAAACGGAGTAAACATATTTTTCGATTAATGTCCGGATTAATTATCCGGCCAAAGAATTTTCATTAGTTGATGATGTCGACGTGATACGTCTGAAATGCGAGTGGCGTTGCTACCAAGGAACTGCATCCTGCACACAGTAACTCATTACCCGGAAGATAACGGGCACTCCGGACTCGAGTGGCGTAGCGGGACTCCTGCCTTCACTGTGACGTATAGCGAACGGGATGCGCTTCGGTCGAGGACTTTTCAAGACGTGCAATCAGAATATCCTCTGTGCATAATAACGGGTCCCGGAAGTTGCGCTTCTTTGCACTGATTTATGGAGAAACGAAATATATACGAGAACTAGCAACGGCAATTTAACGTTAAAGTTCAATTTTGCGGGTGTTCCAGGACAAGATCCTCAAAAATTGCTCTCTTAAGACATTAAAAGTATGTGGTAACGCCACAAATTGCACAAATTAAGGCCGCAAATCGACGGTTTTTTGAAGATCACTCCGGTGTCCGGACCGGATTTTTTTTTCTAAAACTGATCCTTATAGATCTCACAACTTTCAATCAAATGATGTGGGGCATATGAGCGGAAAAATATCAGTCGAAGAGGTGGAGGCTGTTGAATAGAAAAAAAAATCAAAATTTTCGATTAATTCTTCGATAAAATGACCATCGTTAATTGTTTCGAAATTTTGAGGGTATAGTCCTATTTAGCAAACAAAAATCTATCGATCAAGTCAAACGAGGGTCATAGATCGCCCCTTTGAAAAAAAACTAATTCGTATAGAACTCACAATTCTCTATCAGATGACGTAGAGTATATGAGCGGAAAAATATCGGTCAAAGAGGTGGAGGCTGCCGAATATAAAAAAAATTAAGAAATATCGATTAATTCTTCGATAAAATTTTCATCGTTGGTGGTGTCAAAATTTTGGGGGCACATCCGTGTTCAACGGATAAAAATCTATCAATAAAGCCATATGAGGGTCATAAATCGGCTTTCTGGATTTTTACGCATTTTGACAAATTTTAGGCAACTTTCATTGTATCAAATCGACGTTTTTCGGAAGATCACTCGGTATCCAGACCAGGAATATTTCTCTAAAAACTGATCCTTATAGAACTCGCAATTCTCTATCAAATGACCTGGGGCATGTGAACGGAAATAACTTGACCAAAATTATTTTTTAATCACATCCAGGCCCTGTCACTGCTTCTGTGATTTTCGTGAATTTAATTGGCTTAATTGGGGTCGTTATTAATTATTCTAACTCTATGAATAGTTTCGTTCCTCCCTTAAAATATAATTCCGTCCAATCAAACTGGCTTTACCTATATTTAGTGGGTTTCTCCCACCGGACCCGGCTTTAAAACCGGGCCCGTTTGTTTACTAATTAGTAATTCCGCAAAGTTGCCGAGCTTCACTAACCAAGATCTCAACTTTTCCAGAAAGTTGCTGATAATTGAGCAATATGCCGATGATCACGATTAGTCGGCAATAGTTCGAAGCAGAAACAACGATCGTTAGTTAGAACAGATAACAGTGTTAATTACACTGTTCGTAATTAGACGGACGGGGAGGTCCGTCCGTAACAATTCGTAGAGTTACTGTGAGCTTTCAATTACGTTCGTCATTGATTGTTAACGCATAAAATACCTATAAATAACGACGACTAATTATGTTACGTATCCGAGTGACGTCGTTCTTCAGGTCCGTTAGTTAACAACGTTCGATGCCAATTACGAAAACTTCGACCGACCGCAATTAATGTTTCCGATTAGATCGTCTGTTCGAAAACGAATCGAAATTCAAAATTGTCGAAGAATTAACCGTTCGCCCTTTCAATTAAGGACACGATCGGGCGCTGAAAAGCGCCTCGACTTGCAAGACCGTCGCCGTTACGGTTTTAATGAGGCAACCCTCAATTATGGATTTTGGCACAGTGGCGTAACCGCCGTTTCGCGGTTTAAATAAATCAGCGACAAAGGACCGGCCGACAAATATGGAATAATTGCGACCTCAAACTGACAACCCTTTGCGCTTTGTCGCCGGCCAGCCACATCCACTAATTAGCATCACCTTCAAAACGGCGAGAAATTAGTCTCTTAGAACAAATTAATTACTACACAAATATCTCGCAGCATGTTCACCGCAATTTTAGTTCAAGAAAAGATTGCTGCAAATTAGTTACGCGATTCAGGACGATTCCTGCAATCCCGAGTTTGCACCATTTAATTGAATTGAATGTAATAAAAATTAAATCGCTGCCTTACCAACAATATGAAAGCAAACAAATTATTTCGAAGCTGTAAGCTATAAATCTCAATAACATCAAAATTCAAGAAGTTTCTAAAGATCCATCAAACAATTACGTTAAGAAAGGAATAACGTCCGGACGAAATCTTCTTCCATCTATTTTGCTTATCGGCAACCTCCTTACTTAGTTATTCTTAATTAGTTAAGTAATTGTTATAAATCTCTTCAATTATCAACGTTTCAGTTGATTTTTCTCGATTTGACGTTTTGAAAGCGTGAAACGGCCGTTGTCGACGTTCCAATAGTAATTGTGATTGATCACTTGGACAATAAAATTTCCCCCTTTGATGATGCGTGAATGGGGACGTTCGATTTGGCTCTTACTTAACTCCCGAAAGCATCCATCAATCGCTTATTATATCATACATCATGGTATCGTTGGCTTTTCTGCGGATTTACCAATCGATTTTCTCCCGAAATATTTCCAGAGGCACGTAATCTTTTCACATAAATAACAACGATACGGTTAGTTTTAGACAAAAAATTGACCGGAATTTTTATTTTTGTGTAGCAGCAAAATCTCTAACGATATCAACAATTTATTTCTCTTCCATTAAATTATTTGACTCAAATTTCGATTAGCTGTTTCGTAACTTGCATCTAATTTGTTTACGTGAACGACGTTCCACTCCAAGCGCTTCATCAACTGTCACGAAGTAATTCGTTTGCAACATTTAATAATCTGGCCGCGCCACTGTTTGAACTGTTTGAAACTAAATAAAAGCTTTCGCTTGATTGTCGGCTGTCGAGCCGTCTGCCACGGCTGCCAACTTTTCCACAATCCTAACCCATCAAACTTTTATTATAATCTGTCTTTCGAGGAGGATGGTGGGACACGGACGAGGGACGTTTTCCACATTTTTCGTTGGCATTAAATATTTAAGCGCGTCTGAGCTTGACAACGTAATTAGAGTAACAGGCGTCCTTTGCATTAACTTAATTCACTTAAACCGCGTAAATATTTCACGACCCCCGTTTCCGGAAAAGAAGCGAAATCGATCAAACAAAAAATGTTTACGGAAAAAACACGTCGTTAAATTTTTTCAGCTTATGTGTGGCGGTGAGGATTCTTCCAGACGTGTCCCGTCTACCGTTTCGATTAGTCGTCGGCTTTTCGTGATTGGGATTTAATTCGAAGTTCTCAAAATTTGAGATATTTGCAACTTCGACTTGTTATTTGAATTACCGAACCGGTCAACGAGTAATTGATTAAAGTGACAAAATGGAGGGAAAGGAAAGATCGATACAATTGGCGGATGCGCCGGGTGAATGACGGGGTCAGCACGAATTTTGCGAAGCGTCACTATTGCGGTTAAATTTCGCGTCTTTCGTTTCCGGTAAGGATAGAGAAAAAACTGCAAATTTCCTGTTCAATACCACGAATAATACGTTCATGGCGGAAGATCGCTTCCTGCGGTTGCTTGTTCCATCTATAACACACAAGCTATGGCGAGTCTTGCCTATTCGTCTGGTTGATTGCAAAGAGAAAAGTTTGCCGGCCATTTATTGGATCAATTAATTATCTGCCCAATTTCGCCTTCAAACGTATTATCGGAAAAGAAATCGCTTCCAACTCTTCCTAGTTTTTACCAACTGGTAGCAATAAAATTTTTCTAATTCCGTCAAAGTTATTAAAATGCAGTGGAAAATCATTGAAACTCCTAACCCCACTTTATATGTAACATTTTAGTACCTGCATGACGAGTCAATTTGTATAATCTTAGGAGCCTAATAAGCGAGGAGTCTCTAGAAAACCTTGACCTTCCCGAAATCTATAAAAGTCAAAATTTTGTCAATCGACTCTTCCTCCAGTCAGTTTCGCTATGAAACATAAATTTCCAGAGCTCCATTTAATTTGAAGAAGCTTTCAAACTCCCGGTATCTGTAACTTGGCGGCGAGGCGTACAATCATAAATATAAATTTGGCAGAGCGGAAGGCTTTCTCGCGACTTATTTAATGGAGACGTTCTAGGACAAATCGATAAAGGTTAGGTTCGAGATAAAAGTGGAGGTCAAGAAGGGATATGGAGAGCTCTCGAACAAGAACTTAACACTCCCTCGCCTTGCTGCAATTTCGCGATTTCTCCATACCGTGTCGTTTTTTACGTCCTTTCGGGAAGACGACTAATAACAGTGTCGCAATACCCACCTTCCATCCCCCGGACAATAACGGGAGTATCTTGGAAACTCCTCAACAAGTCGGGGAATAGCGCTATAAATAACGCAGCGTTATCCTTGTCATACGGCAGTTCATCCAGAGGCGTTCTCTTTACTTTTCTTCGTTTCTCTCTTAACTCGTACATATCGCACCCGCCTATGGATACCGAACCAGATGTCAGGTGATACATCAGTTAAGTCCCACCGAGGAGAGTGCGTCACGTACACATCAAAAGTTTACCGGTAGATATGTGATATGATACCTGGGGATGGGAAAGGAAGGAACGTGGATGGGGATTGCGTCTTTGCCTTGGGAATTGTTTGATGCCGCGTGTAATTGAAAAGTATCGATGATGCGAACGCGAGAAACTTTAAATAAAATTATTTTCTCCTTCTGTGTACGTCTTCGAAAAAGAGGGGGGAAGAGAATGGCAGCGAGTCCTGAGATGTTTCGAGTGTACGATCTGACACCTCCTTGATCGGACTTCACTTTGTTTGCACGCCTCGTTCTCTCCTGCAGCTTATCGATTTGGACTTTGTCTCGGTTACTGCACAGACCACTCGATTTGTTTCGGGACGAAGGGGGACGCCGCCGCCACAACCAACAGATCTCGTACTCGAAGGGGTGATAGGGGGTGAATGTTGTACGTGGTGGCCGCGTTTGCTGACTTACAGGACCCGAACAGTCCGGTCCAGCGCCCAGAGCAAATCACAATCTCGGGCTCCATTGGCGAGCCGTTGAGCAGATTATTTTGCGGTTATTGGGATGTAAGGAATTCGACCCTTTTTCTTTCGTTTCCTATTCGCGAATCTCATTTCGTGTAGTAGAACGAGACCGTGCAGCCACGATGAGCTAGTTCTCCTATACATGGGCAATCCCCAAAAATTCGATTTATTTTCTTTTGAAACAACTAGCCGACGAATTAAATCGCGTCAATTAAATCGATGCAACGATCATTCGTTGACAGTTGCAATAATCGAAAAGTATATTCAGGTATTGTCCGCAAACATTATCGGTCCGGTGGCATTTGTCAAAGTTGTCAGAAATATGACGTGCCCCAAATTTCCTCCTTGAAAGCGTGCGCATTTCCATTCAAAATCCAATTATTGCCGCAATCTCTCCCGCGTTGCGGTCATTTTTTCTCGTTTCTTTTGTTAGAAACGCACGGTTCACGGAAAATAACAGCGTTACGAGTAAAAGCCAATAATAACGCAACAACACAAAGGAATGGCGGCAGTAAATAGCGCAGGTATTGGTATCGAAAACAAGTTCAATCTAGATAACAAATGACGAACGCAATAAAACAAATAGATTGGAGAGATGAAAAAAATCAAAGTTCGTGGTGGTCAGAGGCCTTTACGTCGATTGCCACCATTGATGGAACTGGAAAGATTTAGTGTTCGAGAGAATCAATTTAGCAACTGTAAGAAAATTGTGTTTCGTCGATTAGAGTGAAATTGAGTTAAGTAAAAGAATTGCGAGCTAGTCTTAAGAAGGTGAAGTTTTTTTAAATTTGAAACAAATCAAGCGACCAGAACTAATTTGTTGCGACACTGTAAATTATTTCGATGGAAAAGCAAAATAACTTTGGTGAATTGGCTTGGGGATAGATCATTTTGGAGGGAGCTGATGTCGACCTTCTCTAAGTAGGATTCTGTTGAAGAGCTGTTGAAGGTGAGACAATTTTGGCGTAGGTTTGATAATTAATGCCTCTTCTGCAAACTTGCTCGGTTGATTACTGACACAATCTCGCTTTGGACGTTTACAGACTTCAGCCTGAATATGGTGGCAAGTCGTCCATGTGACCTTGAGTCGTTAAAGGTCGCGTCCTGGGCTTAAAATTATTTTTATTGTAAAGTTCTAACGGGGGCGAAATCGCTGCTGCATGTCGTGATGAGCCTACTAGCAGCTCACTAATGAGCAATTAGCGTCGACTTTGGAGGAAAACTAGGTGCGTTTTAAGTAGATATCTGCGTTAACGTCACGTCGTTTGTCATTTCGGCCCTTCCAACTTGACGTTTTCACCTATAAAAGCTGCCTCCATCCCGCCAACATAAAGACGAAAACTTTGAGCTGAGCTCGGCCCGTTTTGCCGGTTTATTTGTGAAATCGTCCGTTTTATTACATGTAAGCTATCGATGTCTTGCGGACAGTCTATAAAAAATAGGGCAAAGCTTCGACGGAACGAACTTCACTTTATAACACTTCTTTTAGAAGGTCTTTATTGGGTTTTTGCTACATGAGCCGTACGTAATATCTTTTATATGCAATACCGAGGAATGTTTGTAGAAGACGCCGTCTGAAGAAGGCTCATAACCCGACGGAATTATCGGAATTTTCACGTTTCAGCTGCTGGCCGGATTAGTGCCGGAAGAAGAGATGACCGCAATAGCCAAAGGAAGAGAGAATCTGATTGATTTTTGAAACCCAAGACGGTTTCTACTCAAAACCAAACGATTTCGTCTACTACTTTGCTTTTACTTTGGTTTCTGGGAGGAAAACATTGAAAAATCTAACACTTACAAACTACGAAAAAATAAATTGGTGTCAAATATGCATCTTTAATGGAGACGGACCTGACTTCTTCTCGTGCTCCTTTCGTCCACTTCCATTATCTAAATTATGAATTTCGTAAATAAGGACCTGGCCAACAATTTATACTTAGCAGCATAAATCCTTTATCTTCAACACATGAAAACTTCCAAACCTCGCCGCAGCGCCGGTCGTGATAACGTCAAATATGGAAATGACCCGCCCCTTGTAATTTCCAAACAACACTTCAAACGAATTTTCCTGTCAATTTCGTTTCATTCAACTCCGGCTTAAAGATAAGCACACGTTCCGCGACGTAAACACGTACTAAATCACCTTAAGGGCGGGGAGGGATAAGGAACGAGCTTCGCCGTCGCCGCCGCCAGGTATTTTTTCATCAGGATTTTACGACGTTTTAAAGCGACCACATAACAAGACCCTTTCATAACCTAATGGATACGTGTAAACTTGGAGATTTCCCTCGTTATTTTGCATTTTAATAAAACGCCGCTATGGTCTTTTAAAGATTTTCGCACACGAGTCGTGGGGGGGGAGAGGGATGGTTTAAAGAACGCCCGATGTTACGACGACTTTAAGTTAGCGAAAGAAAAATTGTTGAGAGACGAGAGAGGGGAAGCAAAGAGGTCGACGTGATCTGGGTTTAATTAAATTAATCGGGGGATGGTGGAGGAAAACGGAAGTGCGACAGCCTTAAGGTGAGAGGACGGTATCTCTGCTAAATATGAACTTCGATACAAAGTTTCGAGTTAAAACTTGAAACTTTGGTCTGAAGGGAACCTGGATGGGTCACAGGTTAGAGTTTTGTTTAAATTTTAGTGCGAAAGCCCCACGGAGTTCAGTTGATTAAAGCAGATTAGGGCGACGTCATGTGTTTTCAAGCAATTTTACGGAAGCGGCGAAAGTTGGAACGTTCGAAAGGAAACTTCAACGCCGCCGCCCTCAACTAATCCGCTTCACTGAAATAGAATACGAGTAAATATTAAAATAAATGTTTAGGACCGTAGAAGGTGCGTTTCATTAAATCGTTTAATTTGAAAAAAATATGTTTAACAAAATGGGAGAATTTTGGAAAAAATATGTTCATCGAAAGCTGTTAAAAAAAGAATTATTAATAGAAGCATCGGTTCCCTTTCGATTGTTAAATAAAGTGTTAGAGAAATCTAAAGCAGCATCAATTTTTTAAATATTTTTCTCTGTCGAATAGGACCGAAAAAGTCTTATGGTGACAATTTCGTTTCAGCAAAACGATAATTTCTAATAAACATAAGGACCGAAGGGATAACGGGGTGCGAAAACCGTTCCTCTTCTTGCGAATGTTAAAACGTGCGTTTCGCTACAATGTGGGTCGACTTAATACGGATAACTTCCGTCTGATCTGAAAGTCAAATGTTAACTACATTTTCGAAAAGTTACGACGTTTTATGCATAATTTGGAAATTTCGCAACATTTTGAGGTTTTATGACAAGTGGCAGTCCCGTAATCGGCCTTTGGCGACTCGCCGTGCCCCCCCATTAACCGGGCGCCGTCGAAAACCTCGCATCCAATTTCGAATGATTGCGTTATGAAAAATTCAACGGGCACAGATCCGGCGGCTGAAATCGCCGCCGCCACCACTACCACCGCCCCCGGCTCCCTTGAAATCCATTCCATAAATACGTTCATCCGATAACTGAAAAATCTTGTTTCGTGTAATCTTTACTGATTCCATCGGCAAGAATAATAGCGCGATGAGAAATTCTCGTGTTGTAGCTGCGAAAACGGACCGAATTTGTGTGGGGGGGGGGGGGGAAAGGAGGGATTTGGGCGGTGGATAAAAATTGAATTTTCGAACGTTCTCCGAAGACTGATAAAAACAAAAGTTTATGTATTGTCGAGGCCCCCGTTCTCGGTGCTCGCCGAGTATAAAAAGGCCACGCGGCCATAATCCCATTCCGTTCTCTTATAACATTAGTACATCCTCGATTCTGGCACATCGTTCTGCATATTTTATAGAACCTTTCATCCGCGAAAGAATTCTTCTTTGTCCGATTTTTTGCGTGTATGTCGATGTGTCGGCGGGGGCCGGTTGTTTTCGTCCCGGCGAAAGGGACGTAAATTATGAATGACGTAAATAAAACAAGTGACGGTTGGGTGTGCTATTCCTACCACGCCTCTCGAAACTCGAGTTGAATGAATTTCTAACGACGTGACTGCAAAATTTGACGACTCCGTTTCCGTTCTGCGCCGTTCAATTATTTAGTCGAAACGGATTTTGGTACTTTTTGCTATGACGCGATAAACTTCGTTTTGCTCAAGTTTTGCTCGACGGGTCTCGACCGAACGATTCCAAAGTGAATTCTGTCACCCCTTCCTCCCGAATTCGTTTAAATTCACCATTGACTTTGAGGATCTTTCACAAATATCTTCGCAGCAATTAAGGTAAAACAAAAAGTTATTCTAATCTAACGGATCAGTAGCTAGCGTTTACAAAATGGTTAACGTAACAAAATTTTATCACCTTAAATATTGTTAAAAAAAAAACAAAAAAAGTTTATCAACAATATTTTGAATTTTTTATCATAATTGCCGAGTTGTTATGTGATGATGTTAGCAGCCTGAATATGAAGCAAGTCAACTCTCATTACAACAGCAGAGGCTCTCTCTTCGATCTGGTGTTTGTCTCGTCCCATCAAGCTTCTTGTGATGCAGCTGCTGATTGTTTTGTGGACCTAGATGTGTACCATCCAGCTCTTCATATTGAAATAAAAAACAGTGCTATCTAATCTCAATTTTGATTATCAAACTTTCAATTTCTCAGGGGGTGATTATGATTCTGTATTGAATAAGTATAATGGTCTTGATTGGTCTTTTTTGGACCTTGCTGATTGTTCAATAGATGATAAATTGTCTATTTTCTATGAAAAAATATATGAAGTGATAGTTTCAGAAATACCAATCAAGACTGTGCGCTCATCAAGTATACCGCTTTGGTACAATGCTGAATTGTTAACGCTGATTAAGGATAAGAAATATTATCATTTTATGTGGAAGTTGACAGGTTTTGAGTATTATTATTCTAAGTTTAAATTAAGTAGAACAATATCTAAGTTACTTGAAAGAAAGCTGCACAAAATGTATATAGAGAAAATAGAAAATGGTATTATCACATGCTCAAGTGAATTTTGGAGATACTTGAATAAAAAATCAGGAACGTCTATACCCAATTCTGTATATCTTGATAATTTAAACGCTGATAATGGTCATTCCATTGTTGATCTTTTTGCTCAGCACTTTAGTTCTGTTTACAATGTGAATACAGTTAACTTTGATTGTAGCCATATTTCTGCATCATTCTCTATTTCTAGTCTCACTGTCTCGGTCAAAGATGTCAAAGCTGCCCTTCTGGCTCTCTCGGACAAGTTATCTGCTGGTCCCGACGGTATACCTGCTCGCTTTATCAGAAACTTGGTTGAATTTTTTACTCCAATTTTGACACTACTATTTAATAATTCATTATCTGAAGGGAAACTTCCAGATATCTGGAAGAAATCGTATATTACACCGGTGTTCAAAAAAGGTAAACGAGATGATGTGAAAAATTACCGACCGATTGCTAAATTATCGATTTTTGCAAAAATTTTTGATCAAATAATTGAAAAGCAGTTATCATCTATTCTTCTTCGTTTTTTGGTGGACGAGCAACATGGCTTTGTGCTTCGGAGATCTACCATTTCCAATCTTGTAGTGTACAATCAGTACATTTTACACAATTTTTTGTCCAACAAACAAGTAGAGTCTATTTACACAGATCTAACGGCGGCTTTTGATTGTATTAGTCATGATTTGCTGCTCAAGAAATTGTATTCATGTGGAATTTGTGGTTCCTTGCTCGGGTGGATTGAGCCATCTGTTGTAGCTAGAGAGTATTCAGTTAAGATAAAAAATTTTGTTTCCTTGGAGTTTGTTGCAACTTCTAAAGTCGGACAAGGAACCCATACTGGTCCCTTATTCTTCATTATTTTTATGAATGGCATTGTAAAATTTGTAACAAACTCCAAGATTTTATTATATGCTGATGATATCAAAGTGTTCTCTCAAGTTGAATCTGATTCAGATCGTATAAAATTGCAGAATGATCTTGACAGTGTCTCTCCTTGGTGTAAAAAAGTGGCTTGAAATTTAGTATGGATAAATGTGTGTCAATTACTTTTTATAAAACAACCTGTATTCAAAATTATTACTCTCTAAATGGCCAGATGCTTAATAGAGTACATGTTGTTAAAGATTTAGGTATTTATTTTGATGAAACTCTGTCATTTTCCTTTCACATTGACTCAATCCTAAATAGAGCGACAAAAAATTTGTATTTCATTTATAGAAAATCAAAAGAGTTTAAGAATATCAATACTCTTGTAACTTTATATTATAGTTTGATTACATCGCACTTGAATTATGGCTCAGTAATTTGGAATCCCAATCGATTATGTGACTCTTCGAGAGTTGAATCAGTGCGACATAGATTTTTGCGATTAGCATCTTTTAAAATGCGCAACCCTATGTCGAGACTTGAACATGATTATTCCTCAATATGCATGTCTCTGAAGATTTGTTCTCTCAGTTCTTTTCGACAGTATACAGATGCTCTTTTTTTGTACAAGCTTCTCCACTCATACATTGACTCTTCACTCCTGTTGGCTGAGATTCAATTTCGTGTTCCAGGACGTAATCTTCGTCCTGGTTTGCAATTTAAATTATCCATTGTAAGACACTATCTAGTCGAGAACTCAGTAATTCATAGAGCTTGTCATTTGTTTAATGAAGTGGATGATCTCCCTGATGTAATTGATACAGATTCTATTTTTTCATTTAAAATTAATTTAAAAAAAATTATATTTGTTCACAACTAAACAATCGTTCTAACTTGAAGATATATTTATCTTTTTTTTATTTTTTTTATAATCTTGCTGAGTTTATACTCTGTTGCGGCATAGTAGTATATCTACTGTTTTATTTTATAAGCATTCTTTTTGGAATTTTGAGGACCTTTGGTCTGTTCAGTATTAAATAAATAAATAATTGTCTCTAAACTCCTCATGCTACTGACTTAACAAATATTTTCCCAAAGTTGTTCTCCTATCAGATAACTCTAAAACTTCGTAAAATTAGAAATCTAATGGACCCATATCCGGTAAATCTCGGAAATAACTTAAATGGAAAATTAGTAGACAGCTTTGCTTTATTTTTCACAAAGATGACAACAAATGGGCTAACATCATAAAAATAGTTAAGTTAATAGCGTTCCTTTTTCCACACCAGTCGACCCAAATCTCAAATTACCCTCACATTTTTGCCTCAATGTGATTGGCGATTTTAGCCCAAATTGGTTTTTGGTCTTTTTTTCTAATTTTACCTTCTGCGATTCGTTGTTTGAATATTAGCAATGCACTAGATGTAAATTTGTGTCATTTCAATCCGGTTGTGAACTATAAATTTTAAAGAACATGCGCACAAACTGGATGCAATGATTTATAACCGACAAAATTTATGTCGACCATGTATCAAAGCGACGCAATGAATGCAAGTTAATTAAACCTAATAACTCCATTTCTATTTAAAATACAAAAGCGAACATAACAAAATGAACGTTGTCCATTTGAGAATTCTAAAAATTATTGAAAACCGCATATCCTACATTTACCTCTTGTTAGTTGTTTAAATTAAAAAATGCTTCAATAAATTAAAATCTACAATGCCCGTGCGTCCATTAATTAAATCTAATTGGAATATATATTTCGATTGTTTGTATGTCCAAATGAAACAAAGCTTACGTTAATAAGTATCTGATTACAGCTACTACTTTGTTTTTCTACAATTATTCACGTAGCTTAACTATTAAAATCTCCGATAAAGCTCGAGAGTTACAAAGTTGGGTATAATTTTTCTAAATTTTGTTGAAAATCAAGTCGTATAATGGGAAAGTTTTTAATTTGCAATGGTACGTAAAAAAATAAAAAAGTTCTCAGTTAAAAAAAAAATCTAAAGCTTTTATCGGGGGATTGATCCTTTTTCAAGGCTCACAATTCTACATTTTTGCATGAAATTTAACTGAATTTATTCTAATTGAATAATCGTCCATAATTAAAAATTATTGAGCGATTCCCTCTTAAGATTGCAGATAGTGTAGTTAACTTGGGTAATTTTGTGTTAAATAAACGAGAGCGCTCGAATTGAAATATTACCGAAACGCGAAATGGTGGATGCGCCGGGAGAATATTGCAAACTCAATGTAGACCTCGAGTTAACTACATGTGCAACTTCTTTATTAAAGTAATCAAATTTACATTTAATGACATTGCAATATTCGCGTGTGTCTTGACATTAATTTTTCGCAAATCCCGATTCGCTGTCAAGAATTTGCACTCACCATCCAGAGACATAACGAACTCGGTCGCCGAGCGTCAACAACTTTCGAGACAAACAGCGTCTAATTAAATCCGCGCTATGCACTTCCCGTTTAAGGTTTTCCAAACTTGTTTAGCAATTCGTTACATAATTTTATCTAACACCAAGTTGTAACGAAACTTTCATTTTATCAACGAACATAACTGTCTCGCAAGTTGTTCAGTAAATTTTGTTTTGTTAAAAAAAATGATGGAAATTAATTAAATTAAAAGTTTGATCAATATCAGTAACATCCACGTTTCGATCACTTCGTAACTGTTTGTTTTGGGAGCTTTTAACAATTTCGAGCGGCTAAACCCATCAAAAACTAATCCATCCTAATGGTCTGCATGCTAGCGTGTGTATCTCTTTGTTTCATTTGTTCCATCTGCGTTAGCCGGTGGCGGTGTCGAGAGAACGGTCGCTCGCCGCCACCCCCTCCATTGCGGTCTCTGATCGATTCCCAATCATTGTTGCCCATTTACCGAAACGCTTGCCGTCGAATACCGTCACCGCCGAACAATTGACTTTTTATGGAAATCTTCCCTGCTCTGTCTACAATGTAAACACTTGTTATGCGATGCGAAGCATCGGGAAAACGCCATTAATACGCCGTGTCGTCTCCTCACAATCCTCCGCAGTATTGTGTCCGACGTATAATAGCGCAGACCATGTCGACCGAGTGGTAGTCTGTAATACGTGTTGACCGAAAAGTTACAGTGACAGATTCTCTATTGAAGATCGCTTTCAAAATGTTTACGCTTCTGGGTTACTGGCGTTTGAAGAGCGGTTCTCAAACCGGGGGGACGAAAAAAATCTTAACGACGAAATTATCGACATTTGAGTGGCAGAAATTTTTAATGAAATCGGATTCGTGCTAGTTGCAAAATTTTCTTCAATATTTTGGATTTCAACAATTTTCCAGTAACTAACCCCCAAATCCCGTGGAATACTCATTTTTTTTGCTATTTCAAGCGTAAGTTTCAGGACGTAATTGCGCCATAGCTTGAGGCGTTGGTCAAGTTGAAAACTCGAAAAGTTTAACTAGAACCAAATAACAAGTTTCACCACTTATAAGAAAGTTTGATGGTATTTTTTAGGGCGAAAGCGAACAAAAATGATCCTCGATGGTCCTTTGGAAATATCGAGCCAACGTACGGCGTCATCAATTTTTACCGCCGTCGTGATAAAGGAGTTGCATTTAATTAGCGAGGTTCGTTCCCAATTAGGACAGAAGTATTTGCCGGCGCTCCCTTGATGTTTATAAATAATTAAATAGGAGATCAAATTAAATTAGCAACATATTTTCTCATTAACCGTCACCAACTCGGGGTGTATCTATGGTAACGTACATCCAGATCATCCAGCAAAACGATGCAGCCGAAAGGACGTTACGTTCAACATAAGTGTCGCGGCGAATCGACAACAAACTTTCACGTTGCAGGAAGTTCAACAGGAACGAGTGTTCGGTACGTGCACAACGATATCGGCCGTTACGGACGAAACTCGTTATCTCTTTGCTGTACCGATGCACGTCCAGGACCGGATCAGATGAGTTTTTCATGTCGACCCGCTGAAGATAATTAAACATCACGTATGCATGACGTCGAAATGGTGGGACAGACGACATTATACGGGGTACGCGTGGCACAATTAAACGTGAAATACTGAACGTGCCATAAAGTTGCGAATGTTTCATAGTTATCGAGGTTGTAAACCGCGAGACCGTAATTGTAACATTACGAAAATATTTTGTTGGACGTTTTTAATTCGCACCTAGGAAAAACGAGCAAAAAATAAATGGCGCAGCAACTCAAAATTTTATTCGGAATTGAACGACGCGATTTTTATTAAAATTACTGAAATTGCGATTCTTCATGGTTAACGTAAAGTGCTTTCAATGGCGCAGTATAGCAAAATCCAAAAGACTCAAAAATTTTGAGATTCTTTCTTCACTTGTTTGTCATTTAAAAATTCGATTTTTAACTTTCTAATCCCGAACCACAAGAAGTAAAATTCTTTGAACTTTGCGTCCAAAATCGATTTAATGCGATAACAGAAACGGTACCGGCCGAGGTACTCGTTTCGCTTACTTGCTCAATTTGTTTTCATCACATCGAGTCAGTTACCTGCATGTATCCGGCTTCGCAATGGCTCGCGTTGACCAACAATCCGACTTTGAACTTGTTGAACTTGATCCTGAGTATCCAATCTTTCGGGGTGCCCCTGAACGAACGGAACCTGTACCAGCAAGTCATCGGTTTGCCGAAATTGTCGGACGTCACTTCCGGACTGGCGACGTCCTCGTAGATGTCGACCGTTTTGTTGCAATGGTCCTTCTTGGGATCGGCTGGAAAACAGAAGGAGAGACGAACGTTAATAGTGCGCATTCGCCATGTTTGTCAGCTTAAGAGATCCCTTTAAACCGGTCGGTGTTGAACAAAGGTTTATGAAGTGTGAGAGAAGCGAAACGCTATTCTGCCCGGCGGTGATTGTAGGGCTGCGGCTCGAATCCGCTCTCTAATTATTTTATTGGGTGAAAACTCGGCACGATCTGCACTTTGCTCGTTATAATTCCGCGACTTAACTGAGGGATTTGATAATGCAACTTTGAAACTTTGATTTCAGTTCGTTGTGGAGATGTTGGAGCGGAGAAACGGGAAGAACCCGGACTGTTTCAGTCAGGACCGAAGTGGATGTTTTCGAATAGAGACTTTTAGTAGTTAATTCTTGACGTTATTCTCTACGTACCAACATTTTGCTGTATCTAACAAACTTTAAGTTTGCACAGAGCTCCGTGGTAATTATGTAAATGGAAGGTTTTTGTTGGCGTTCTGCCGCCGTTTGTGAGCAATGACGTGAATGAAAACGACGGATCTTAATTTTCTCTGCTTTGCTTTTGTGCTGATTGCTGAGTTTATTTTCAATTCCTTTCAGAATGCAGCTAAAAGATGCACTTTGAGGCAGTGCATAAAATCGTCGTCAACGTTAGTTTTTGACATGGTTACAAAAAGGAACTGCGCGCTCGATTCCATTTTTCATTGCATTAATTTACTTTATGAACCACAATTGCCATCAACCAACTGTACTTAACGACAATAATGTTAGTTGCCTTCGGTTATAAATTTCCAAAAGCAGTCGTAGAAAATATTTTCTCCACAAAGAATTTAAATTAGTTTTGCGCCCACGTCTCCAGATAATACCGAGTAAGATTGTTATAATCAAAGATAACGCCTACGTCTCTTCTGTGTGGAACAAAAAAAAATTTTAACTTCTGAACAAGGCATTCATTGAAAATAAAGTTTGTTTAACTATTCCTGAGGCAGGACAGAGAGACGTAGTTGCTCCAACAGAACAGCTTGCAGGGTACAGAAAATCGTAATACTGCAGAAAATATTTTGTTGTCAACAAAACTTTTCAAGGAAATACGAATACTTGTAAACTACAATTATATAGAATAATTGTAATAATATCAATAAATAATAAGAAACTTTTACTACAAATATTATTACAATAAATATTGAAATTGAGATCTGGTTATGAGGAAAAGCCAAAAGGTGCAAGATTCGGCTAATAAGCCACTAATAACGTGCTTTTGTAGATTAGAATTTTTTCAATATTTAACGATGAAGCTCTTTTGCTAAAGCTTAATGAACTTTGGTTCGAATTTTAAAAACTTTCTTACTTCAAGTTTGTGTAGACAAATAAAAAATTACTCGCAAAGTATCTGAAGAAATATATAAAAACTGACTCGATTTATCAATAGATTTCTAATCTTTCCAATATCGATGGTTTTAATCAAAAATATTCCAATAGCCCAATTCATTTATCTAATTGCAATAGGTGCAAAATTACACGTTAAAATGATCGTAGGAAGGTTAAGCCGAAATTATTGACTCGCTTTTATTTCTAAACGCGTTATATTACGTTAATTTCAAATAAACTCGTCAAAATTGAGAAATTTACTTAAAACCACGCAGATATCCTCTCTACTTATAAACTTTATTCATAAAACGCTAAGCACTCCCTCCTCTATTTTCTGTCTGTCTGTGAAAACTTGGTAGTTTTTTTGTGTCTTCTTAAAACTTATCCCGCCGCCGTTGCCTCGTTAGAAAATGAACGAGACACTACCCGCCACTATCGCATTTTTAACGAGATTTTCCCCAACTAAGAAACCGAATTTTAAACAAACATCTCCGAGATTTCACCTGAAAAACGAAACAAAAACAACAACTCCGGCTGTCACCCCCAAATTGTAGTTGATAACTTTTTGCTTGATCACGAGAAATTGTCGTCTTTTTTCGTTGTTAAGATTTCGCTGAACGTTAGTTTCGGTTTAGACCGAATCGCAGGTAGTTGGAGCGATATTTCAATTTTCCACCGTGTATCGAGTGTCGCTTTTGGTTTGGATCGTCGAACACCGTTATTTGACTCAATTAGAGCAAAACCGGTCTGCCATTTCGACTCTCCATTATTTACCTGCACGTTATTAATGTAAATAACATTCGAATCAATACGCGATAGCTTTTGTTTATCCCGGAACATTAGAACCGAACAACTTTATTAGAGCTTTATAAATTATTTGGTCGTCAGTAATACGTCAGTGCGTCGAACGTATTTCATCGAATTAATGGCCGCAATTAGGCGTCGTCGAAAAAAAAATCCCTCCATCCAGCTTGGAAGCCTTCCCATTATTAATACTTACGGAATCTGTTTGTGCATATTAAATCCCGAATTTATGGAGCATGCGTCGGTGACGTCGTTGCGGAATACGCTTTTACGACCCCTACACAATTCCAGTACTTTTTGATAACGTATAGGTATAAGACGTGTAACTGGGAGCCTCTCACAATGCCGCCGTCCCCAAGAGTTGTAAAATAGATAGATATTTATGACGTTATAAAGTACGACAGTACTATATCAAAATTTAAGAGGTCGTAACTCAAAATCTGGCAAGGGGTGAGGAGCTTTTGGTAAAAAGCACGTGAAATATGTGAGGCTTATCGATAAGTTTTTCGCGTCCAATGGAAATCGCACAGGACCGGCTCCGTACAATATCGGTTTGCCGTATTTTAACATTTCTTTTTCGCTTCTTGCTAGCTGAGTAGATTTATTCGCGTTGTAAAAGCGTCCGACAATTCGAAAAACTTTTCTATACTCGTTCGCGGAGGTGTAGTTCATGCTCTCAAATTGAAATTTACAATGGTCTCTTATCCGAGATGGTTAATCTCTTTATTTCTCATGCGCACATGAAGAACTCGGATGTAACCCAGGTAATTGCACTTCCGATTGTCAAACTTCTTTTCTCAAATTCAAGTTTCGTTAGTGTAGGCAAAATAAAAAACACGTTTATGTACTTTTTGGTTGCAGACTTTGCCAATCATTTTTACAAAAAAGTGACTACGTTGATGGGAAAAGTAAAGATCAAAGAATGAAACTAAAGTATTTAAAAAAAGTTGTTTCGATTATAAGCCCCGGGATTTAGAAAGTCGCTAAAGTTTATGCATAAATAAAAATTATTTTACACATAGTTCTGGATTTCAAACCAGCATTAAAACATTTCTTGACTGCACTTCGGATTGTCAATCTCTTTTTTGTCAAGTTCAAGTTTCGTTAGTATAGGCAAAATAAAAAACACGTTTATGTACTTTTTGGCTGCAGAGTTTGCCATTAATTTTTACGAAAAAGTGACTACGTTGATGGAAAGAGTAAGGATCAAAGAATGAAACTAAAGTATTTAAAAAAAGTAGTTTTGGTTATAAGCCCCAAAATTTAGAAAGTTGCTGAAATTTATGCATAAATTAAAATTATTTTACATGTATTTTTGGATTTTAAACCGGCACTAAAACATTTCTGGAATTGGTAGTACGACATTATTCTAAGTTAATCCATTGGACGACTTTCATGATAATATTAAAAATCATAAATCTTCCACTACGTATTAAAATTAAATATTTCCGAACATGTTTGTTGAAGCCAATGTATTAAACAACAATTTTAAAATAACGCACAAGAGTTCTAGCAATTTCTTTAAAATTCTATTGTTAATCAACCCTCAATCATAAAAATAACTGCCCCAAAGACGTCACTGTTTTATATGGACGAATGATCTCCGTAACAATTCGCAATTTGCTCCAGGATGCCGCACTAGTCTAACTCGGGAATTAATGATTCGAAGTGCAATATATCACGCCACTAGGTCATTCCCGGCAACTTGAATGCCTCCTGTTACATAACTAACGTGCGGGAGCTCGTTGCACTTGCATATCTGGAGATGTTAAATAGTTGAAATTTTCAACCAGACATATGGCGTTTCTATGAGAACCTTCTTACTTAGAAATCCAGAATTTCTACTTTGAGCAAGTTAGACAGTTGCTCAAATGTTGATTAAAATCCAGTAAATTTTAAATTTTTGCAGTTTAAAAATGTTTGAAATTTTTTTGCTCGCATTTTGTAACATGTAAGTGACATCATCAAAATTTTAATTAATTTTGAAGCTACTACGATATAAATTTCTTAAGTAAATTTCTCATCAAAATTGCAAATCTTAATTTTGCTTCTTCTATAAATATTATAAAATTTCTAAAATCGCTCAAAAGATTTTTTATAGCTCCCTACAGTTGGATTTCTAGCCAAAGATACTTCAATTTCTTTAGTTTAAGGAAAATTTTAAAAACTCACTGCCAGTTCCGAAATTTCCACACTTTTCAAATTGACCCTCGTATTTTATTCTCGATATAATAGTTTTGGCCTCAACTATTTTAATATATGTAAAGTTGGTCGTTTGTAGTACCTACATAGCTTCCAGTTTAAATTGAATTCGAGTTTAGAGATATTCACGAATCTGACCGTCTAAATGCATTAGAAGTCATCCAAACTACTTTACGGCATCCTTAGAATTTTACAACCCGTTTAAAGCTCATTGTCTATTACCAAAAAGAAGTCTCAAGAACACGTTCGTTCTGAAATCCCTCGACCGGTTCCCTTCATTTATTCCGCCTTGTTCAGGTGATTCCGATGTTTAGTATTGCGGGAGCATTGTTAGTTTCGGCGCCTCGACTGGGAATTTCTGGGCAAACTTCCAACTTTGCATGATAGATCGAATACCGTGTGCTAATGGGGGATACGTTGCAGCAGTAGCAATATCCTCCATCCCCGCCACCGCCCCCGGTTCTCTTAATTACACCTAATTGTTAAACGGCAACATCCTTAATCATCGCAGTGAAGCGGAACTGCTTTAGTTACACAAGGATTCCTGGGCACTCGTTTAAACACCATCGCCACCGAATCTTCGAAATTAACGAGTTATTATCATTGCTAGTTTCGTTCCAGTCAACGATCCGAGGTGGCTCGTCTCCGAACGATTAATTATCAAAACGAATCCGGCAATAATAATAATAATCCCCAAGAGTCGGGGATCGCGTCCCCGGACTATTAAGGTCCCGCCACAAGCCGAGGACGACGCGATTTCTGTGTGACAATTAGAGCTGGTGTCTGTCCGGGAAGGATTACGGGTTCGCGCACACGTCAGAACCTCCGCAATCCGGCAGGATTAGTCCCGAACGGCGACGCTGACACTGAAGGGTTTCGGACCGAACGGGTCGTCACCCCCTGGACTGTTTTAAATTTCCATCATTATTTTTCTGCGAAGGGCATCCCGACATCGCTGCGTCATGAAAAAAAATGTTCATGGTTTAGTCGGGTTATATTGAGGAGGGTTGCGTTTGAGTTTGATTGATAGAGCGAGGGGGCGGTAACGGACACCGCTATAACCGAGACTTAACTGCTTATCTCTTTTTCAGGTTGAAACCAATCAATGGTTTTTCTCGCGTTCGACACTCTCATTAGTGAAGGTGGAAAAATTACACTTTGACCCCTCACAACCAAGGAGTAGATTTGGCATGCAAACCGACAACTAAGTAGAATTTTCGATAACTGCAATTGATTGAAACGCTAGCCGGAAACAAATTTCGCAAGTTCAAGTACAATCCCAAAATTTTCTGTTGCTGGTTTTGATTTTTTTTTAGCCTGGCACAATACGACGGAAAACCGTAGCGCTCTTATTTTTGTTCGTAATATTCGTCGGTATAAATGTAGTAAATCAATAAACCACAACCAAATAATTTGTCTTGCACCGCGTGTTAATATAACTCAAGCTTTTACGTTGACGTGACTTCTGACGTCATTGAACGGCCATCACAATTAAAAATATTTCGGCGCAAAACTTTCCAATTTGAAAAATGGTCACATGCGTTCAAATAACTAGTTTAATACGAAAAAGGAACACGTGGAAGTATCCCATTACTAGAAACGCAACGACGCCCTTCTTGGTATCGTTTTTGTATTACTTTATTGATTTTTCTTTGGTCTCGCCATAAAACTGCCTTGTCAAGATTTGTTAAGAAATTCGCCTATTGCAAAATTAGATTTATCCGAAGTGATTTATCCACATGAAAGACAGAACGCATCGGACGGTCCACCTAAATTGATTGCCTCAATAACAATGAGGTAACGTCTCGTTTTAGGAAAAGCCTAAAATATGGGCGATCCTCGACAATTTGTAACCGATCACGTTTTTGACGGGACATTCTAAGCTAAAATTGAAACACGTCAATTCATTGTCATTTGCAGTTTACCCGTCCACCCGTCACCTTTTTTTCTCCCTCACCCTTAGTTACCGATCGATCATCTGAAAAACCTCATCGTTTTTAGGGTCTGAGAAAAAAGTGTACGTACCTAACCAACGTCTTCTAGCCGCATAAATTGCAATACCGCCGTAGCGGTCCATAAATAGCATGCGTGCGGGTTATAAAGGGGCCAGTTCTGAGGCGGTCGTGCCTCCGGGGGCCGATGTTTCAGGACGAGTCCGCCACCGACTGTCATCTCTTAATAGAAATAGCGGGAAATCCTTGAAAATATGGCGTTTGTCTGTGCGGCTTTCCAGTGCAGCGGTTACCGCGATAATTCATAAACACAAGCAGATTAACATTGCTAATTGGCCCGTCTGGAGAATCTATAAACTATCTCGGCCCGGAACGGCTCCGGGTAGGGAATTGGGGTCGGCATGGTGGAAGGGAACGAACGGTAATTGCGGAAAATTCAGGAGGCCGTGTTATAAACAGATGTTTGGGATAGATGATAATGGAAACTACGACCTCGGTCTCTTTTAGCTGGTGGCGTCTCCACATTTTCTTATCGACAATTTTTTTTGACGCGCAAGTTTTGGAACTCGCCCGTTTACCGCTCCCGAGTCTTGACGCAAACAAGAAAAAGTTTGAAGGTCACCCCCCTGATAACAAACACTCAACATTTCCATTTCGAATCGTAGGTGAGAAATGTCCAACGCTGTTACAACAAACCAAGCAAGAGAAGAACCGAGTGAGACTCTGAAAATTTCCTGGAGTAACCCTCGCATTCTACCTGCGTCCAAGAAAATGTTTTTGGGAACTACCTCTCGTGACAACAAAATTATTTTATTGTAAAAAGATCCTCCACCAAACAATCTCATGATGGAATTATTAATATTTAAAGGGAATTTTGGAGAAAATAAATGACGGACCTAGATGTGTACCATCCAGCTCTTCATATTGAAATAAAAAACATGGTGTTATCTAATCTCAATTTTGATTATCAAACTTTCAATTTCTCAGGGGCTGATTATGATTCTATATTGAATAAGTCTAATGGTCTTGGTTGGTCTTTTTTGGACCTTGCTGATTGTTCAATAGATGATAAATTGTCTATTTTCTATGAAAAAATATATGAAGTGATAGTTTCAGAAATACCAATCAAGACTGTGCGCTCATCAAGTATACCACTTTGGTACAATGCTGAATTGTTAACGCTGATTAAGGATAAGAAATATTATCATTTTATGTGGAAGTTGACAGGTTTTGAGTATTATTATTCTAAGTTTAAATTAAGTAGAACAATATCTAAGTTACTTGAAAGAAAGCTGCACAAAATGTATATAGAGAAAATAGAAAATGGTATTATCACATGCTCATGTGAATTTTGGAAATATTTGAATAAAAAATCAGGAACGTCTATACCCAATTCTGTATATCTTGATAATTTAAACGCTGATAATGGTCATTTCATTGTTGATCTTTTTGCTCAGCACTTTAGTTCTGTTTACAATGTGAATACAGTTAGCTTTGATTGTAGCAATATTTCTGCATCATTCTCTATTTCTAGTCTCACTGTCTCGGTCGAAGATGTCAAAGCTGCCCTTCTAGCTCTCTCGGACAAGCTATCTGCTGGTCCGGACGGTATACCTGCTCGCTTTATCAAAAACTTGGTTGAATCTTTTACTCCAATTTTGACACTACTATTTAATAATTCATTATCTGAAAGGAAACTTCCAGATATCTGGAAGAAATCGTATATTACACCGGTGTTCAAAAAAGGAAAACGAGATGATGTGAAAAATTACCGACCGATTGCTAAATTATCGATTTTCTCAAAAATTGTTGATCAAATAATTGAAAAACAGTTATCATCTCTTCTTCCTCGTTTTGTGGTGGACGAGCAGCATGGCTTTGTGTCTCGGAAATCTACCATTTCCAATCTTGTAGTATACAATCAGTACATTTTAGACAATTTATTGTCCAACAAACAAGTAGAGTCTATTTACACAGATCTAACGGCAGCTCTTGATTGTATTAGTCATGATTTGCTGCTCAAGAAATTGTATTCATGTGGAATTTGTGGTTCCTTGCTCGGGTGGATTGAGCCATCTGTTGTAGCTAGAGAGTATTCCGTTAAGATAAAAAATTTTGTTTCCTTGGAGTTTGTTGCAACTTCTGAAGTCGGACAAGGAACCCATACTGGTCCCTTATTCTTCATTATTTTTATGAATGACATTGTAAAATTTGTAACAAACTCCAAGATTTTATTATATGCTGATGATATCAAAGTTTTCTCTCAAGTTGAATCTGATTCAGATCGTATAAAATTGCAGAATGATCTTGACAGTGTCTCTCTTTGGTGTAGAAAAAACGGCTTGAAATTTAGTATGGATAAATGTATGTCAATTACTTTTTATAAAACAACCTGTATTCAAAATGATTACTCTCTAAATGGCCAGATGCTTAATAGAGTACATGTTGTTAAAGATTTAGGTATTTATTTTGATGAAACTCTGTCATTTTCCTTTCACATTGACTCAATCGTACATAGAGCGACAAAAAATTTGTATTTCATTTATAGAAAATCAAAAGAGTTTAAGACTATCAATACTCTTGTTACTTTATATTATAGTTTTGTTAGATCGCACTTGAATTATGGCTCAGTAATTTGGAATCCCAATCGATTATGTGACTGTTCGAGAGTTGAATCAGTGCAACATAGATTTTAGCGTTTAGCATCTTTTAAAATGGGCAACCCTATGTCGAGACTTGAGCATGATTATTCCTCAATATGTATGTCTCTGAAGATTTGTTCTCTCAGTTCTTTTCGACAGTATACAGATGTTCTTTTTTTGTACAAGCTTCTCCACTCATACATTGGCTCTTGATCCCTGTTGGCTGATTTTCAATTTCGTGTTCCAGGACGTAATCTTCGTTCTGGTTTGCAATTTAAATTATCTATTGTAAGACACTCTCTAGTCAAGGACTCAGTAATTCATAGAGCTTGTCATTTGTTTAATGAAGTGGATGATCTCCCTGATGTAATTGATCCAGATTCTATTTTTTCATTTAAAATTAATTTAAGAAAAATTATATTTGTTCACAACTAAACAATCGTTCTACTTGAAGATATATTTTTTTTTAATTTTTTTTCTATTCTTTGTTATAATCCTGCTGAGTTTATACTCTGTTGCGGCATAGTAGTATATCTACTGTTTTATTTTATAAGTATTCTTTTTGTAATTTTGTGGACCTTCGGTCTGTTCACTATTAAATAAAAATAAAAAATAAAAAAATAAAATTAAAGAATGTTCCTTCATGTGTAATGTTTAGAATTAAATGCTATTTAATGGAAATGTGCTAGAAACAATTGAATTTTGGCAAATATTCAAATTGCAACAAATAGAAACAAAGAGCTAACATTTCCTGCAATCATCGAGACTAATTTTTGTGGACAATAATAATTTTGAGCTTACAGAAAAAATAAAATTCCGAATATTCCAAAATAAAAAACTTCAACTTTAGAATTTGGTCCTTTGAGCCGGAAAATTTCCTCCAAAATTGAGAGTGTTGGAGAAGAGAGATTCTCTTGAAATTTCGCAAAATGTGTCGGATGCCCGGGGAGGTTAGACGATCCATAACAATGGTGCCGCCGTCGCCACCTGGCCGCCTGCAGGCGGCGAGTTGCGTAGGTGCAAAACCGGCCCGCAGGCCGCACACCCGCCGCCTTCAATCCCCCAGATGATGGACGAGCTATTGAATGAGATGAATGTTGCGTGATAAATGAACCCGTAAATCATAAAACTTTGACGCGCTGACAAGTTGTTTAAAGCCCGGACATGTATCACCGAAAAAGTGACAGGTGTTGGAGGCGACGGCCGTCCCGACGCCGTCGCCATCCCCCGAAAACACGCGACGTGCTAACGAAAGATGTTTGTTTTTGGTGGTGGTGGTGGCGCAATCACAACCGTCCCCATCACATCCATTGTCCCCGTAATGAAGTTAAGTAATGACTTAGTTTGTAAGATGTATAGGCGAACGGCCTCGTTTGTACCTAATATCTCTAATCCGATTACGGCTCCACTCCGGATTAGGATGAATTAATGAATTAAACTCTCTATTATAGTAATCCTGAGACGACGACGACAGTCTCGGGATTGCGCCTCTCTCTGATTCGATTCCGCCGTTACTATGATTGAAACGTGGGACGGCGCGGGGGTGGGTTTTCGTCGTCGACAGCCGGTCGGACAATCGAATTAATCACCAACCTTGTTAGTCTCGGGTTGACCGTGCAATTAGTTTACTACGCAATCCGTCGATACGCCCATAAATTTACGTTAGAAAGTGAAACGAAATAATTAAGCGACGAAAAGCCTACTTGTTGCGTTTATGGTAGCGGCCTTGAAACGGTTCCAAGGACGTCGGACGGCGAAAAACTAGCTGCACGTAGGACGACGCAAATCCGGGATTTGGAGGGCCCATGAATAAGTCAGCAACTGCCTTTGATGCTAATGTGGGCCGTATTAAGGCAGAATCGGCCACGGGGCGAACGTGCGGTGTGAATTTCGAAGTGGAATTCAATTTCTCGCGGCGTTTGTAACATTAAAAAGGTTTCCGCTGCACATAACCTCCGGGAAATGGGATTAGACAGAGCCGGTTCGGACAGGCTTTAGACGGTGCTTGGCCGGACCATAATCATCAACCGGCAGTCTACTACGGAGTTTTCTAAACACTTTTTCCATCCCTATTCTAAATTACCCTCTAAACAGGAAAGAATAATTTAATTTTAGAAGAATTTTTAGATGACATCAACGTAAAAGCAAGAAGTAAATAGAAAGAAGCGCGGTAGAACATCTGCAATTAATTTTTCTAATCTTCCTAAAAATTTTCAAACTATTTACAAAAAATCAAATAATTTGAATAATTTTCAAAAATGATTAGCACTATCTACGGAAACATGTTTATTAATGTTACTAAATATCAAAAAGGTTTAAGAGGATATTTCAGATTTTTCAGGCCAGTCAAAGAGGTTTAAAGAATGTTGTTTCTCACCTATACTTTGACAGGCTATTTAGTTACTTATCAAAATGCTAAAGTTTTCTCTAAATTCTTCACAAACATAGTAGGTAAGTTAATGAAAACACTATTGAGCTTGCTGTTAAGTTAGCACTAAATAGATGGAGACACCTGCAATTAATCACCGTGTTGCATTGCGGCAGAAGCTACAAATGGCGGAGGCGCCGGGAGAATATCGCGCTGCGGTTATAATTCCTTCATAAAATAAATTAGCTTTCCAGTTATTTCAATTAGACATTTTTCTTGCTTCCACATCATTTTCTTTTCATTACACCTTGTTGAACATGAATAAGTTGTAGGTAAATGTTGTAAATTAAGCGTTTTTCTAAGATCTAATTATTAATTACAATTTTAATTCGGATTAAACCAATAAAGTAAAATTCTAATATAGCAGATTTGCAAAATATCTTGTTTAAAACTTAAGGGTAAGTACTTATTTAATTATAAAAAAAATTCCTACATAATCAAACCGTGCAATAATAATTGTTACTTTGAATTCTGGATAAATGTATCCAGATTTAAGAAAAAGTCCCGGAAAACACCTCATTGATATAATTAATTTTCCAAATTGCAAACTTCCACCATTCTCCACTGTTATCCTTCATTTACTATAGGGGGTCTGTTTATTTAGTTATTTGCGACAAAAATTTTGGGACAGAAGATTAGTCCAATAAGGGAAAAATGCAATTTTTTTGTTTTTAAATATTTATAAATTAAATTAAATGGTCGAAATGTTACCTGTCTGAAGCTTGAGCAAACTTGAAAATGTAGAGGGCTAGCAATAAATTTTTGAAACTGCCAACAATTTTCAACACCATAAAACGAATTTACTATCGAAATCTACCATACAATTTGTCAATTATTGAGCTTGCTATAATAAGTTTCGCTTTTCCGTACAGAAATGATCGCTTGGTGATCCGGTAAGCACCTTCCTGCTTTGAATTTCAGACAAGTACTCGCAAACTCCAGTAGAATGTGGAGGTGAAAGAAAATTTTAATGTCTGCCAAAGCAGAATTTTTTTATTTAAAAATAAGTAGCTGCAACATGAAACGAGGGTTTAGAAACGTGAACAACTGCTTCACCTACAAATGGCGGATGCGCCGGGAGAATGTTGCGCTGTAATGTTTTAGTAGCCAATATTTTTAAGATTGAGGTGTGCAATGCCATTTCTAGACTTTCAAATAAAACTACTGCACCTAGATAGCGATACAACATATAGTTTTGAATTTCTTTCTCCTCATAACATTTTATGGGAAGAATTAAAAAAAACTGAAATAACTTTTTCCTCTTTACACATACGTTTGTTTATAGCTTGACTTCCATTAGCCACCGACTAACTGAGCGCAAATATTAAAACACGGAGATAAACGAATGTGTTATGTCAAAGCTGTAACGGAATTTAAGTGCTCACTCACGTTTTAACTTTTATACCTACAATTCTCCTGATAAAAAATATACGACAAACTTTTCGAATGTAAAATTCTCCCCGATCTAATTCAACAATATTAAAGTCGTCCGGTCTTTAAACTTAACATCGAGTATTTCCATTTAAAGAACGAATTAAATTTTTCAAGTGAATCAATCGCTCGATACATCTCTTCGGGTCGTAAAGACAGAAAACAAAACTTTAGAACATTGCACCTCCATTAAACTATCGTTCGGCACATACTTTTCTAGCAATGAAACTGTAAACTCGTTGTTTACGAGTAAAGAGCAGCTCAGCCCTAATAAATAATGGATATCTTGTTCTCAAAGAAGATTAAGGCTTTAAGAAATAATTGAATCTACGAGAGGCCACCGTCAAAGAAGCGGACTTTCCCGCAAATCGCCGCCGCCATCGAGACGCCTAATCGAATCGAAACTTATAATAAAAATTATGAAATTAAAACGTTGCAAAATTCCGTTATGAGTTTTTGAATTGATAATTTTTCGTTTCGCCGGAAGGGGAGAAGGGTGACAATGAACAATTGGAAATGTTCATCAATAATGTCCCGCTGTCAATCTGGGTTTTGTCGGAAATTTTGCGTACGCCGTATTATTCTAAAATATAGGCGTGGGGGCGCATTTAATTCATTTCGGTATTGGCAGAGAACGATAACTCGAATATTATTAATTTCGTCGAGTGAAATGTGGATTTTAACAATTCAAATCAAATACCTGCCAGTATTTGATGGCGTGTTATTAAATTCTCTACATTAAATGTTATTAAATATTTAAACGGATATCGAATTATGCATTAAGGTTGGGATTACGGCCGTTTTATTGTTTGAACGGATTAAACAAGCTGCGGCTTCGACCGAAGCGAAACGTTATAAACATGCTGCCGCTTCTACGTTGCGGGTGTTTATTTTATTGCTCTATGTACGCGCACAACGATGAATCTATTAATGGAAGATTACCATTCGAAAATTACTGTTGCGACCGTTTAACAACGCAAATTTTACGCGATTTTTGCTTTTGACGACCTGGAGCTTTCCGCATGGTTTTACATGCATATCCATAAATTCACGTTGAAACTTGTAACACTATTGCAGTTTGTCCAGCATCACCAATCAACTGAAAGATTTCATTTTGCAGTATTTTCACTATTTGTGTTTCATATTTCTAATCTTGTTACTTTTACCAATATATTTCCAAATAAAACTGCCGAGTCCAAAATAAGGAAATTTACTTCTGCTTCTTACAATTTTTATTTGTTTGTTATTGTTTTTTTATGACAGTAGCTGTGGCTTTTTCTAGACATCCGATGCGTTTTTTGCAATTTAAAAAAAAATAAGTTAACTCTCTTCTAGTTCCTAATAATTATTTATTGCTTCTTCTCCTTTGATTAGTCTATTTTAACAACTACTGTAGCTATTTAGGTAGATGGTTGTGAATAAAGAGTGGGATTATGGCAGAAAAAAATAGAAATTCTAATTTTTGAGATCAAGAGACTGTAGGATTACCACCAAAGAGTCTGAATGATAATTTTCGTCCACTTGAACAACGAAAACGAAAATCGGTCATCTGCCACTTCACACCTTTCGTGCTCCAGACCTAACGTCCAGGGTCGCCCTCACTTTAACGACCGTTATTATTTTTAACGTCCCGTAGGAAAAACGGCGGCCGGGTCCTCTCGCAATAAATCGGGGGATCCGTGCCGCCCTTCCGCCCTCAGATAAGCCTTTACGACGTCAATTTCTCGAAATTATTTATATTTTTCGACGGAATATCGCCGCCTCCGATTCTCTTCCATCATCGTTTTTAAATCTCTCTCCGATACGGCCGCCACCTTCGTCCCGTTTTCGTCGTTCCAATATTTTATTTATGACTGGCCGCCGCGACGCCATCATGTGCCCGATCGCCCTTAACCCGGATTTTTCCGGAATAAGCCCCGAGAGCTCACCTGGCCCCGCAATTAAATTAAGCAAATCCGCAGGATTAAGGGGTCGGAGTTAGTGTTTCGGAAGGGAATTTTCACGGGTAAGCGAACGCCGCCAATTATTGAAGCAAACCTGGAAAAAGGCGAGGACTAATGGTGTGTTATATACGATAGTTGGCGGCGTTTACGACACCATTTTTAATAATGAGGACGCCAATGTGATTTTATCGCGCTTGCATCGTCAGGATAAAAGGATGCAGCCGGGATGGAGATTATCAGGGAAATGACTCCAGACGAAAGAGATAAAGAAAAAAAACTCGCACCAGTTCCCATCATCGTCTGGATTTTTCTGGATAGTTTGTTGTACCGAGTTAGCTAATTAACTACGTGACTGGATGAGTGAGAGCAGCACGCTTGCGATGTAAGAAAATGTGTAATTGTCTGAGCAGCAGTTCTTTAAACGGAGATTTAAGCAATTTAGCAAGCCCTCAACTCAGACGGGCTTTTTCTGCAAATCCCATTTATCTTCCGCAATCGCGACTTAAGTCTATTTTCGCTATTTTATCCTATGCGAAAATCACAATAGCACCGAAACTAGCAAATCTAGATGCGCCAGTAAATAACTTGGGAAAATGTAACAACCAATTTGCGGGAAAAATCGTAGGACATGTCAAAATAGAATTTTCTTTATCTCATTCAGTCCAATCTTTATACTTCTTCAACTTCCCATCTCGTTGGTGCATATAGTGTTGAAAACTCCCAATAATTCTCAATGTGTAATTCGATATTTCGCCACATGAATGTCGAAGGAAATTGCAGGTGAATCCTGAAGGATTTAGTATTCCTGGTAAGGCGCGAAACTGGCGGATCGAGCTCCAGGTCGCACACAGAATTTGCTAATAACGTTTGAATAATTAATTCTGTTATTACAAGCATTTCATTAGGGAGCCGCAACTCTTGTCCCATGGAATATTTAAAACGATTATGGCCGTTGTAGTCGACCTCGCGGTACCTACCCCCCGGACAGGGTTTAGGGTCGTCAACATTTATTCAGGTCCATGTTTGCGCCGTCACCTAGAATTTAATTTAAAAATATAACGAGACTGACGGGCGAGGAAACGGCTCTTGAAAGATAACACTTGAAAGGGAAGAAATGACGGGGTGCCGAATTGAAAACAAAAGATGCACGAATATTGGCACAGAAGCCTCAAGGGCGGACGCGCTGTTTATTTTAATGATTCTCTGACGAGAATTTTCGCAGCACACCGAAAAAACTGACGAAATTCCCCCAGTTTCAACAAAAGACCAGAGTTACGAGAAATTGTCGACAATGTCGTACTTTTCTGATATTGATTTCCATAAAACTTATCAACAAAACTTGAATACGCAATTGTTGCCCCAAAATCCTTCTGGACATAAGTACCCCGTTTCAGAGCAAACAAGAAAACAACTAACGGTTTTTGTTTATTTAGTAAAACGTTCTGTTACGTTGCTTCTGTTGGTTTTAGTCGAAAACTAAAAAATAAGTTCGACTACAATTACGGTTTATCTATTTTAGTATTGTAATAAATGTTAATTAGTTAAGTTAAATGAGATTTCAACCGAATTTCGTTTTGTTCTATTTCTCTCGTGTCGCTGCCGTTCCAACTACTTTTTCAACTAACATTCAAACGTACAATTTTCGTAATTGAATTTTTTTCCGTGATCGTTTCCCTCTAATAACCAGCTAAAATAAAAGCAAGTTGCTTTACCTTCGTGTTGCATTATCAGATGTAGTGGGGTAGCAGGTTTTTCTCACCGACTCGAAGTAAATTTTTCCATTAAAGATTTTAATACGGCCAACCGGAAAGTGCAACATCGGCTTTTAATAACCTCTGGCAATTGTAAATACGCGGCTTGCGGCCAATTTCGAAAGTAATTCCGAAGCGGAAGCCGCCCTCGTAACGTTGGCAATTTTCAATATTGTAGAAATCACGCTGATTTATCCCACCAATAAACCAAACTGTCGTTATATCTCTGTGTTGCCTCTCACTTTTTGCTAAGACCCCAACGTTGTCGTTTGGCCATTAGTCACAACTTGTCGGCTAGGTACCCGCCATTCAAATGCAAAATAGATTAGAACACATTTGTGTGCAAGAGCAAGCGTTACCCTTTGCCCCCGCAATTCCTTAAAACAGTCACCTTACACCACCTCGTCCTGTTGTTTGTCATTTCGTCCGTTGTTATTCTAATATTGTGTACCTAGCAATTACTTCGTCCCCAAAACGGCCGTTAAAACCGTCTGAACTCGCCGCTCCCGGTCCGAAGAAAAATCTTAACTCAAACAATTACTTCGCTGATTTTAATTGCTCAATTATAACTCGCCCCCATCCTCTTTCGTTTTCCACACGAAATTCGTCATAGCAATGAAATTAGTTGTGTTGGTGTGGCGGCGTTAGCGGCGGCCTTGTTTATGCAATTAGGGCGATCGTTTTGTAAATTAAAAACGCCCAGTCGAGGCACTAAAAACCAAATGCCGCCTCCGACCGTTATTTATGCGATACATATTCCAAATAAAATAAATCATTTTTAATAGGCCGAAGGGGCGGCTCTCGAACACGGAAAAATCCATTCCGGAACGGGTGCGGATTAATCCACGTATAATTGAGAGGCGGTTTAGAGAAGCAATTGCGTAATGTCAGATGAATAATTGGACTTTAATGTAGTTTTCAAAGAGAGGCCGTCGATTGAAAAAGTACCATAGAAACGTTTTACGATGACGAAAAAAACTTAATGCACTTTTAATGGCGGCGATATCGTTGCGATGCGGGTGATAAAGGAGGAAACGGCCACGTAATCGTCCCGACCTGCATCCCATGGCCCGGCCCACAGAAACTCTAGTTATGGTGATGGCGCGTCGTCTACCCGGTCGGCTTTTCAACTGATTGCTAAGTGACTTGGCCGCAAAAAAAAAACATGCTCTCGGACTTTTTGGTTACAGACTTTGATATCAATTTCTGATAAAATCTGATCAAATAATGAAAAAAAAAATTCTCTTGGTTGTAAGACTCGAGTTTTGAAAAATTTTGCGCCCATTTCTTACGACACGAAACAGCTAATCAAATGGAATGAAAATGGGGCTCACAAAAATGTGTTGATTTTTAAATCATAGACAACATTAAATTTATTTATTTTTAAAAACAATTATTAATAATAACCGCTATTTAATTAAAAATTGCACCGAAGAGATTCTACCAGAAAATTTGGAGATTATTCCGAAATCCTCGCGACAAGTGAAAATATATCAAAGCGAATTGCGTGGAGTAATTTTACAGCTTGATACTTCTTTTAATGTTCTCATGTAGAAGTTACACGCTGCCGCCTCCGGCTTTTTTTATGCTCCGTCTGATCCTGCCTTACTCCAACTTTTTCTCTCCGCTGTTTTATTTTATTGTCGTTATTATTCTTATTATGAAGGCCTCAGTTTTATTGTTATCATTTTCTTCATTCGACCGCGTTTGCTTCGTTTCACCGCTCGACTCACGCGCGTCGAACCGTCCATTCTCCCAGTCACTTTCGAGATTGCGGCGGCATCCCTGGGGGTGGTGTTTTCAACGCACCGCCGCCGGGGTCAAAGTTGCAGTTTCAAGTTGAAACTTGTCCGTGTAAAACGTCGAATAGAGTCTTGAATCCGGAAATGTATTTGTGCGATGTTTCATCACCGTTGCCGCATCCAAATAAGAAAAACGGTGGGGCAACGAGTAAAAGAAATCAGAAACGTTAAGCCGTCCCCCTACCATCGCGATATGCCTGCGCGAATTAATGGCACATGAAAATGGACATTTTTCATCGGCGGCGCCGTTTTAAATAACAACAGGAGCGAACCGAGAAATATGGCTGAGGATTCTTTTATTCTGCTAATGGGCGCCGAGGGCGCGCAACGACTTGAAATTAAGATTCTTTTTTTCATTTTTGTTAGAGCTATTTGTTTTCAGTTTTCGACAAAAAAATTTTTCAAAAGACACATCGACAAATTCGTTAATAAATCGCATCAAATAGACGTGAAGCTGAATTTAATTTTTATAGCTTCTTGTAGAAAATTCGTTAGATCTTAATAGTTAAGTAAAAAATTTGGACAAGTCCCAGAATTGAGTCGTCAAATATTTGGCGATTTCTTAATAAAACTTCCGTAAATAGTCATAATTCTTTAAAATCTTCAATACTCGTATTTGAGACGGAACGCTTTAATTCCGAATTAACTCTTAATTAGGAACCGCGATGGCAAATAATTGAATGAAGAAGTTTACTTCGAATTTCCAGTTGTCTTAACAATGTGGCAAAGCGAGCAATTATTTTAAAAGTTTCGTAACTCCCTAATAAGCGGCTAGACCGAAATAATTCCGCCTAGATGCGTAAGGTTTGGTCAAAAATTGGACTAAATTATCTTGAATTGGTTAGACGTATAAACAAATTTAAACTCTCATCTGTCTTTTTTACATATAAAATAATATTAGCAAAGCAACTCTACTAAAACATGTTAATCTGCAATATTAGAAATTGTGGATGCGACTAAAAATATTTTGAAAAATCTAACGCAAAGATTGAAGCAAAAAATATTGATGTTGATTAAAATTAAAGTTCAAGCCACATTTTTAGAAAGCTCGACTGCTACCAGTTTAAACAAATACAAAAAATATTCCTAAAGCAGGGTCAGATCACGTAGGGAATGTGAGCGGAAAAAAATCCGTCGAAGAGGTGGAAAAAATTGAAAATTACGATTAACTCTGCAATAAAATGGCCCTGATTGTTTGTATCAAAATTTCGAAAACATATTTGTGTTGAGGAAGTAAAAATCTATTGAGCATTATAGATTTGCTTTTTGCATTTTTTACAATCTTCGACATATTTTAGGCAACTTTTCAGGTCTCAAATTGACGGTTTTATGAAGATCACTCCGGTTTGTGGACCAAAAATATTCTTTTAAAAGCTGACCCTTATAGAACTCGCAATTCTCTATTAGATGACGCAAGGTATGTGACCAGAAAAAGATTCGTCAAAGATGTAAGATTGTAGAATAGAAAAAAAATCGAAAATTCGACTAATTTCTCGATAAAATGACCATTGTTGCCCTCGGATTTTAAAGAAACTTGACAGCCGTGTTTCGAATTTTATAAACAATCGAGAATTACGTTCAATTGTAAAAAATTACTGGTGGTATAGAAAGAAAAGTCGTTGTTATGGAGTTGTGGAATTTTCGGTATTGTTTTGTTGACTACATAATGAAAGATTCCTGGATAACTAAGTATGCAACAAAAAAACTGAATACCTCCATGAGTTAATATCTAAATAATACACTTTCGTGCCAAATTTCATAGCAATCAGAAGAAGAAAATAGCAAAAATTTTCTTTTATAACTTTTTTAAAAATTAAAAAAAAAATACTTTTACGGATTTTAAAAATAACTTGACAGGCGTGTTAAGAATTTCATAAAGAATCAAAAGTTACAATGGATTATAAAAAATTACTGTTGGTTTACAAAAGAAAGGGCATTGTTATGGAGGTTGTTAATGAAATTTTTAACATTTTTATGTTGATCACTTAATAGGTTTCTGAAAAACTAAGAATGTTTTAGAGGAGCGGAATGCCTTTATAAGTTCATATGTAAATATCACACCTATGTGCCAAATTTCATGGCATTGGAAGAACAAAAAAAATTTAGTTAAAAAATTTCAAAAATAAAAAGAAAATTTGTATTTTCGGATTTTGAAATAACTTGCAAAATGTGTTTATAATTGCATAAGAAATAAAAATTTACAGTCGGTTATAAAAAATTACTGAAAAATTTGGGAAGTGTAAAGTAATTATTGAGGTTATTAGCGGAATTCTACTCAATTTCATGTTGACCATATAAAAAACTTTTATCGAAAACTAAGAAAGATGCAGTAGAATTGAGTTCATCCACAAGTTCGTATGTAAATAGCAAACCTATGTGCCAAATTTCATGGCATTGAAAGAAGAAAAAAAAATGTATAAAAAAATTTCAAAAATAAGTAGAGAATTTGTCTTCTCGGATTTTGAAAAATCTTGCAAAATGTGTTTATAATTGTATAAGAAATAAAAATCTATAGTCGGTTATAAAGAATTACTGGAAAATTTGGAAAGTGTAAGATTATTATTGGGGTTATTAGCGGAATTCTACTCAATTTCATGTTCACCATATAAAAAACTTTTATCGAAAACTAAGAAAGATGCAAAAGAACCGAGTACATTCACGAGTTGGTATTTAAATAACTCACCCACGTGCCAGATTTTTTAGCAATTACTTAAAAACGATCCAAATTTTCTTCCTTAATTGAAATATGATTCGAAGACTCGATTCCAAAATTAGAGTCTTTTTTCTACTTAAGAATGAAAAATTGTAAATCAGACTAAACACAACAAGCTGACAAATGTAAAATTAATCACTTTAATATTTAAAGTTTGGTTAGGTGATTAAGTCAATTTCGTAACGATGTTCATGTCACGCTCGAGAATGCCGCTAGCACTTTAGCAGCAAAGATAAGTCGACAATAAAAGGGGTGCCAAGTAGTTTTGTCACTCGTAAAAGAGCACCCCGTTTCATATATTTCTTCTAAATTCGGAAATCTAGCGTGGGCACTTACAAAAATGGGGGGTGGTTTATTTTATCTATTTCTCCATGTTAGTACTTCCCCAATAAATTATATAAAATTATTTTTAAATTGTTAATTGTTGTTTGCAACAAATACAATAAATTAGTTTAACGCAATATTAGTCGAACAAGTGTTAATCGGAATAATTAAAGTTGTAGCTGTCAATTCTAAATAGTTCAAGTGATGTTAAAGTCGAGGAAAAAAAATGACATCTCTTAGAGCTCCTGTCTGTGATGGCAAAGATTTTAACAAAAAACAAAGAATAAAGGTAACGGGCGTTTGAGGTTGATTTTCAAGGAAAGAATTCGAATAAAAATGGTCGAGAACCAAATAGATGAAACAGTCGGTTCTCGAATGTGCGGCAAAAAACTCCAAATATAAGAACACAAAGTTGCTGATAAAAGCGACACTGTTTTGCCAAAAACTAGTTAAATTTTGCAAATATTTTCGATAACAAATTAGACCAACCTAAAAAAAAATCGAGAAAATTTCCAATGATTTCGAGCTAAAATTAATTATTTACGAAAAATCTTTGATGTGCGTCTTTAATTATTTTACTCCTCCTTCCTTTTTGCAAACAGCGTTATTGATTAAAAATACCTCGCAGTTTCAATTAAATTTCATTAGTTCACGGAGCATCAATGAATCAATCTCTCTCCAAAAATGGCGGAGGCGCCGGGCGAATCCTCGTTAAATTCCCAATAATTAAAAGAAACTTCTACGTGACTTAATTTATAATTTAACTGTCTTACTTCAATAACTGATTGCTTTTAAACCGACATAGCGTTAAATCGTTCCATATACACACAATTATTAAAAATATCACAAAAAATCCCTACGCAATTCAAGCGACGTGCAGAAAATTAATTGATGGCAGAAGTTTTTAGAAAAATATATGCCAACGAAAAAGGGAAAATATTCTGATGTGGCAGTGGGAATTGTTTTGATTGAAAAATGGCAAAAATTGCAAAAAAAAAAGTTGCAAAACAGTCAATTGTTGTTGGTCCCCAAATTCGTATCTTAAATCCTCAAAGTTCCCGAACAGAAGTTGTAATTTCTGTTTACGTACAATTTATTTTTATATTCGTATATTGACAAATTACTCTTGCTGTAGATAATAAATAATTCAGAGCACCTTTTAGTTACGTTATGAATTTATGAAATAAAATCCACCATTATCGACCTACCATTTCACTAAAAGCTAATGTTAAGACATTAATTATTTAAAGTAATTGCTGCAAACAAAACTGTTATGCCTGTACGCAACTATGTGAAATTGATAAATAAATAGTGAATGTTAGTTAAAAAAACAACTCGTCTAACGACAAACCTCTATCGATTTTACAATATGAATTAATTTAATGGAGTAAACAGAACAAAGCGCCGTTGCATCTATTGTTTGTCGAACCAGAACTTATTCATTTATATCCAATTCTGGTTGGTTGTGTCGATTTTATTAGTCTTTGAAAAGAAAGCTTTTAATTTGATTGATTCGAATTAACAGCAGTCATCGAAATGTTTTCCTATTAATTCCCGACGGAACGATATTTTCAATTATTACCATTAAAGCTCAATACAGAACAAGTTTTTTATTCGTTTCACATTCCGTCTGACGATAGACTTTTTGACAGCTTCGCGAATTGATGGATAGTTGAAACTGAATTTACTCGTCGGAATTTCGTAACTCCAATTACCGAAACACTTCAGTTCGTCGATAACGAACGAAATGTGACCTTAAAAAGTCCGAATAGATAGCCAAAGAGTCGCTTTTAGCGTTAATTCAAACCGAACGAGGTTGAACACGATCCTTTTCGGTTCGAAAGTTTGGTCGTCAAAGTGACCGATCTGGTCAACGTATTCATAGATCGGTCTCAAAGAGCGAAGTTACATTTGAAATTTCTCCGGTTCCACCGTAATTATTATCAATGGAACGTAGTTTGAATAGGGTTGGCGTGTGCGAACGCTCGCTCATATTTACGTCATTGTTCCAGCTTCCAACAGACGTTATTAATATAGTTATGGTATTCCTCTTCGAAGCGCTCAATCTACTTAACATAATGCTATCTAGTGAAGGCAGACGGCGCGGAACGTAACTATTCCAACATATGCTGGGGAACTATCGCCCGAAACTATTTCCCAAAACTATGTGCATTTCAACACCGACTAACCTTCACTACGACTCGAGAAAGTTTCGAATTTCTGGATTCAATAGAATGGTTTAATCAAGACAAATGACTCACTTCTTTTGATCGGTGACGGACTGGAGTAACCGTGCCCTATGAAGACGCTCGTCGCCAACACAACAACAGCGAGACAGAACACTTCTCTCCCGGCCATCTTGAACCAGCAAGAAGAAGAAAAACACCACCAAACAATTCACATAACTAAAACAACAACGAAAGCTCCATGTTCACATAAACCAAACGAAACGCATTTCCCCGAATCACTGTCGCACCGATTACATAACGACATCAGGTCACCACCAGCGTCGCGACGCTGCTTCAACACACGCCATCACGACGAAGAAGCGAATTGTTCAACTGAAAACGGGACCGGTTAACACGTACACGCAGCAGGCGGCGAACTGAAAGTTCCGTAATACGTAAAGCTGCAGCTTTCAGGCAGGAGCCGAAGCAGGACGATAGGACTCGAAACAGGACGAATGCCCCCGCTACGGGCTGATTTATGGACGCGTTTCTGTTTTGTTGTAATTATTTTTTCACGATTCCGAAGACGACGACGACGACGACGATGCCTGCGTCGCGACAATTAGGAATTCAACGGATCGATCCGATGGTCGGTGACGGTAATTGACGGGACGAGAAGATGTGGATGTGACGGGTAGGAACCCACGTCAAGGACGTTTGGTTGGATAATTAAATCAAAGTTTGACCTGCATGTGATCGATGTCTTCGACGGTTCGTCTGGCGATCACAAGAATCAATTTTGTCGATTTTTTACGTTGAATTGACGTTTTGCAGGTGTGAGGGTGAAATATTGGAAAATTCCAAATTGAATTAGTTTCACTTCATCAATTTTTATTCAATAATTCTGAAATATTTAAATTATTTTAATGGATTTATCACTAATACCTACATTGGCTCATTATGCGTTTAAATATTCAACGAACATAGCAATTCCATTAAATTTTGTTAGAGGCCACTCAATGGGATGAATTTTATGAATAGCCGCATGAACTGTAATCATAAATGACGCCGAATTGCATCGAATTATTGTTATCCCCACTAATTTCATAAAATTGATGTATTTTCAATTTAAAATCACGCAATAATTTTCAAAAAATTCAAGAAATAGTTTCCTCAAAGTCTCTAGCCACATTTTAATGATGATCCTTTTGCTGCTTTACGTTGTGTTTTTGTTTCGTGTCTTATCCAGGTGTCTGCTTTGCAGCATTATTTTTCCTGAATTCCGTCTGCATTCAGCAACTCCCTTTTGACGTCATTTAATTTTTCAACCCAACACAAAACCTCATTCACAATAGATTAAAGTCTTTTCTTTGTTACAACTACTTATTTTCACCAAAGTTTAAATTAAAAGTTGTTAAAACTTCTTTTGCAACGTAATGTTTTATATTAAGCATTAATAGGGAATCGTTAGGGAGTTGAGGGCCCTCGTCAGAGATCACTGTCAAGTTGCAACAGCCGTCACGTGCTGTTTTCATCTCAAACATACATATATACCTACCCCTTGAAACCGTCCGCCCCATTTGTGTAGAAATTTATTATTTCAGTAGACGTAGGTTGCGGCCGTCGACTTTCCAGCATTCTGACTGGACTCATTAGCAGAAGCACGCAAGTTTACCGAACATTGTCCGAATACCAAACAGCTTCATATTTGACCCTGCTTAACTGTTCAGATTCCCTCTTTTGCGTCTATCAAATGTGTTCATTCGCATGTTGCGCATACTAAACGAGACGTGGGAGGAGAAGGCGAAACGATTCAACCCATTCCGTCTAAAATCCACCTTCGTTTCTGATTTACTTCAACCACCAAACAGACAAATTTCATCGATTTATTCACCGTACCGAGCTAATTATATGCGTTAATTACGAACCTCCCCCCATCAGACCTCGGGCTGTATCTTACACAAGGAGTATTAACGTATCACGTTACAAAATAGCACCTGCTTCGATTTCCAATACGACAGCTACAGAATCATTCAATAAGAAGTTAAGAGCTTTTGTTTCGTACCCCTGAGATGCAGCAGATGAAGTTATCGTTGTCACGAAATTGTTTTAAATTCGAGTTGATACAGAAAAATGCAATTGGCTTGAGACGGCACCGATTATTTACCGAAACAATTTCCTCAAATTTATATTTGTGCAGCGAGAAAGACAATATTGAATAATTGCAACAATTTCAAAAGAACTTGCATAAAACAACATCGAAGCTGCAACTTAATTTTTGGCTATCAACATAAATTACAAGATTTTCCAGTGAAATGCTTCAATATTTATATTTTTTGACTAAAACCTACAAATGTATCTAATTTAAAATTAGATTGCTTAATTTATTTGGGTTGTACAGGCAAGAATTCCTGATTTAATCGATTTTTCTTCAAGTGACTAATTAGGTTTGTTAATTATGAGCCTCCATCCGATCTTTCGCTATCATTACCCGATACCAGAAGTGTTTTTGGTAATGGAAACAATTCCGAGTTATTAAATTAATTAAATTTTGAAAATCATTGTTCAAATCGCAATTTAAATGTAAATCGAGCGAGTGATATTAATTATTATGGAGACCGGTAGAGTTTCAGGCGAAATAGCTCTCGATTGCGTCTCACAACTGATACGAAGAACCGAATCAGACTAATCGTTCCAAAAGCGTCTTCTTGTAATTATGTCAATATTTTTGTCGGTAGTCACCCAATCAAAAAATTAACTCTTCACTAGCTCTAAGACCTGGTGTTGTAGATAAAAAGTTACGTCACAATTGTTGCAAAAAAACAAAAGCTGGGGCGTTACTCAAAATTAAAAAAATAAATTTCGTAATTTTATTTGCAAAAATATAATGAAAAATAATATCGCGTGCTTTTCGCCACCAAACTTTTTGTTGGAGCGATCCTTAAGTGTAACTAACTGATCGAAATAATGTTACAACAACACAAACACTTTGAATATCATAATTGGACCTACCCAGACTTAACATTGATAGGAATTAAAATTTCTAGTTGAACCGCGTTTATCTTGAAAAGCCCTTCGTGGGATTTCTGCTCGTACTTGCTTTACGTCCATCCAGTTGCGAACATAAATTGAGACGTCATAAATCGTAACGACGGTGTTAAAGCTTGTTATACGGTTACTGTTGCGTGGCGTTTATGTGGTGGACCTCTAACGTGAACGGGCCCTTAACACGCATCAACTTGTAAACTATAACAAATACCTAATTAGGATGTTAGTATGGGCGGTCGATGGCGAATGCTGGAGGTTTTCCTCGTCGCACCGCCTCCACTCCAGGGAATACTTGATTAATACCACTTGGAGCTGAGCGCCGTTTCGGTTCGGAGGATTACGTGGTTTTTGCTAAACAAAAGATAAACGAAACGAGTAAATGTGTATTAGGATTTAGGACCCCGTATATTTCACCTTCAGATGGATAGATAAAAGGGGCTTTTGCCGGACCGCGCCCCGCCTCCGGCCGAATTAGTCGTTCTTTGGACGTATATTGTTCCGGTATTTGTTTGTTTCGAAGGTAAATGGACGCAATGGATTACATTGGAAAAGCTCTCGTTACGCGTCACGTCGCTCAACACTGACAAGCGGAAAGCGAAAAAAGAAAAATTTTTCGTTTTTGTTTTGTTAAATACCGCGTCGTTAGAGAACGAACTCTACTTCCGTTCAATGAGGTAAATACTTGATAGTGGACTAAAATTCCGGCCAAAGTTAAATGTTTAAAACTAGAAATGCAGAAAACTCGCTTACAGTTTGTTTCGTTGAATCACGAGATTTCGCTAGAAAATTTTACGAAGCGCAACAATAATTTATCTACGTAAATGAAATAATTGGAAATATGAAAAGTTTTAACTTAATTGCGGCCATCCGTTGGGAAAATCGAAAAAAGCTCGCAGCCATTATCACAAAATTACCATTGCGTTAACGATTAAGGCGAACGTTTTGTAATTCCGCCAATAAAAGGTCGGTTATTGCGCTCCGGCAGCTACACAATGAAAGAACGTAAGCAAAACAAAGACTATTCGCGCAACTAAAACGAAAAACAACGAAGAGAACTTTGAATCTGCTCGAACAAGCGATAAAACTTTTGTTGACGACGATCCATGCTGCATAAAAAAAAAACGAACCGATATTCGATCCGGAAAGATTGGCGCAATTATTGAAGTCACTGCGTCAAAAAGGCCGTTCGAATTAAAAGGAGTCGATCGGAGAAAACTATTCAACCCAAATTGCGGGTCGTTCCCGTTTAATCACTTAGTCGCCAGAGATGACCCTGTTTCTTTCAACTTCTTTCTATCTCGCTCGACGTTCTTTAATCCGCTGTCATAATTCCCGAGAATGGTATATGGGAAAATTTGGCACTGAAGGGGGTCCGAATTTAATTTAGACGGACCGCAGGAACACTCTTTGCGGCTGCAAGGGGTCGGATTAAGCCCGCTTCATTGCCGGGAAAAATCGGGAATTTCATCAGGGGTTTTATGGAGGGGCGGCGCGGATATTCCCACAAATTCTGCGGACTGTGCACGCCTTTTTTAAAACAACGTTCCAGAAACGGGCCGGACCGCGGACGTTTTGTTTTTATTTGACAAGCTCCCTAATTGCTACAACGAAAGGCGTCGCAACCGTTTAGGCCGTATCAGTTTCAATTAAGTGGAAATTCAAAATTACGAGCTTACGAAGAAAATTGGAGCGTCTCTATTACTTTCGAAAATTTAATTTCACACACAGCAAAAATAAATGTAAAATAGGCGCTTTTTGAAGCTTTTCTTTGAATATTTTCATATAAGTTTCCATCACTTATTCTAAAGCAATAATTAGTTTGAAACAAATTCTCATGAAGCTTCTAATTTAAAATCTCCATTAACGGGATTGCTTCGGTTCCTCATTGTTATCTGTTGTTATAGAAGACAGTGAAGTATCGAGGAGTTTTCCATTTTGATTTTTCGACAAATTTTCTACAGAAATATTTCTATCAAATTCGTCACTGTGATTGTACTTTTTAATTTGATAATATTCGGTTAAATTTAAGCAGCAAAATTTGATTAGGGGTTAAATTGAGAAACCTACAATTAGAACCAAATTCTCTTTAATATCCAGCAAAACTTTTTTGTGAATCCATGCAAATAGCGTAAAATCGAAGCGAGCTTTTAGAAAATCAAATTTCGAGATGCAAATGGTGTTAAATGAAAGGTGAACCGGTGCACTCTCATCAATCATCATTAGTTAAATCTTCCTGAATCGTCAAAATGATGAACGATACTTTCCATAATTGGAATTCTTCGGATTAAATTCCGACAGACACCAAGCCGATGAACTCTTCCGTTATTATCGACAAATTGTCCGCGATGACGTTTCCACCATTCACAGTCGTTATTCAAATTTTGATACAATCCCTGGACGCAGTTAAGGTACAATCCAAACAGAACCTAAACAAACAGCCCCTCACACGTCGCATTAGGCACTACCCGGATTAATCCGGACCCTCCTCCCGGATCATCCCCGTTTAAATTCGCAACGTGCGCTCTCACCCCTTTCGGACGATTCCCGGGCCCCGTTACAGGAATACCCTCTCACGCGGGACAATGTCGAGCGAGGCTTAGCTCCTGCGACACGGCGAAAGGGTAAGTGCCCCATTGTTTCAACAGACGGGTTCGGGGGCCGTGATGAATTCGTATCACGTTAACTTCGACGGATTTTCAACGAAAAGAGGGGGGGAGGTACTTTTCGGCTTCAGGCACTAACTGTGTGTAGATTCGACGAGATTTCCGTTCAGATGGTTGTTTCGTCCCCAGGATCGAGAGAAATCAACAGATTGATAGCGGGCAAAACCGGATGAAAATTGTTATTATACGTAAGGTTTTGTGGCGGCCATCTTGAAGGTCCGAATTAAAATTACAAATCCGGTACGGGGAACGAAACAATTAGGGCGGTGTGGGGTGGCGACGGCGGCGGTGGCGGTGCGAGCTTTATTCCCGGTCGGGCACTTTTTAATCACACTTAGCCGCTTTTAGCTTTCCACGGGAAATCCGATAAAAACTTTGGAAATAAAGCCCCGCGGAATTTGAGCACGCGCCCTTATGTAGGTAGTTACTCAATGATACTCTCTCGATACTGCTTCAACGTGATGACGTATTAGGTATTTATGCAGGCCTGGCAATCGTGTTATTCTAGTGCATGCAACTTTTTCGTTTTAAACTGCAGACACAAATAAAACAATTTATTAACTAAATATAAAATTTTAGGTGTTTTTGGAATTTATAAAAATTTATTGACCGCACTCGCTGTACACTCAAAAATAATTAGCTTCGGCAACTCCTGGTGAAATCGAACTTTTTATTTAACTGAACTTGCAAGGTTTGCAGTATTTCTTTATTTAGTTTGAAGGGCTTAATCTCTTGATTCATTTCGAAATGTAAGTGCACCAGCTAGAAATTCATCAAGCGAACGGCGTCATGAATTAATTTAATTAAAAAACACCACCGAAAGAGGTGAAGGAGACTCCGCCGCAGGTATATCCGTGTTTCAAAGCGCCCCCAATTACGGGAGTAAACATAAATAACTTGGAGAAACGTGTCGGTTGGCTGTGCTGTCGGGAATAGTTACAACTCAATTAATAATTCCGTCCGAAAATTCGAAGCAAAACCAATTTAATATTAATATTTGCACGGTGGACGCGTTCGGTTCGTAGCCCCTAAATCAACCGTTTCCTCCCGAATTAAAGGCGGGATTACGCCGCCGCGATTATTCGATTCGGATGAGTAGCTAGTAGCTAACATCGCCGCCGTTCATAAATACTCTGTATATGTATATGTGTGTGTATTGTAGTGTCCCGGGATTATATCTAAGATTAGAGAGAGAGTTAACAAGTTAATTAACATGTTGTTCGAGAACGGGAGTTCCCTTGAAACATCACGAACTCCCCCAACTTAGCCTATCAGTTGACTCTCCTCGAGAAGTTTCAGGACAATATCGTCGATGCCGGCGAGTTAATGATTATTGAATAAGTTTCCATCCATGGATAAATCCGGGATTACGATTTTTGTTTTATCGTCCCTTCGACACTTAGTCCTCCACTTCCCGTAGTATGTTTCAAATAAACGTCATAGTTCCGGTCGAGATACTGGAACACATAACGCCCCAACGACCGTCCTGCAGCTATACTCACAGCAATTCAGCCCGGTTAACGGCTGTTGATGTCTTTCATACTTTCGTGTTAATGCGCATAAACTCGAACGGTACGACCTCTCATTGTTAACGTCAAATGACATCTCGTTGCTTTATTACCAAAGTTTAAAACGAAGATACAGGTGGGAAAGGTCTGGCAAGTTTGTCAAATTCGCATACGTAAACACAATAAGAACAAGTCGCAGTTGTTGTGAGTCGAAGGTTTATTCGATAATTTCGCGCTTTACTAAAACTTAAATTGCAAGCGCAACTTTCTAGAATAAATGCAAGTTGGAGTTTCGGACCAATTAGATCGATCCGGGAGTCTCGCCTTAAGCTCTCAACTTCAAAATATTAAATTTGCAGCTGTACCGCTACTTCAGAAAGAGGTTAAGTAAATTATTTTTCAGACACCGACTCTAAAGTTATCTCAACTTGTTTTAACAGGAACTAGTCGTTTGGGGTCGATATCGAAATTCTCTTCGTTTTATTTTGTAGACCCGCTGTTGGGTTAATTTCAAGTTTACCACCTGCAGATAGGCACTTCAACCCCCGAAACCGTACGATATTCTTACTTTTGCTATAAAATTATATTTTTTAGAAAAATATATTTTTTTAATTCCAAGCAGCTTCGAAAAGAGAAATGTAACGAAACTACGAAAAAATGTGTCGATCTAATTTTTTAAATTTATTGGAACAATTTTTTGCCATTTGTTGGGGATGAACAACCATGATGCAGGATCCTCGACTTTGTTGGATCATTGGCGACGATTTTAAAAAATTATCAATATTATCTTGAGCAAAACGAACGAAGGTTTCAACAAACTGGAGATTTTATAAATCATCTTCCAGCGGCTTTAAAGGGGCATAAGGAAAAAAAAATCTGCAAAAATCAGTAGAAAAATTCAATTTAAGCAAACTTGCGGAAGCGATGAATATTTATGAAACGGCTGCACTTATTAAGCGATGAAGCTCGCCGACTAGTCGAGGCTAATCAACTCGGAAATTCAGCGAGATTCCCCCGCGAAAAATTCGTAACCTTAAACTCGAATCATGACCGTCATTGTTTAATTGCAGGAACATTTCGATTAATTACCGGACGACGCCGTGCAAATTCGCAATTTTATCATATAATTAAACAACGAAATCGGGCGGGTCGTGATCATAATTGATGCCCGTTAGGCCGTTGCCGTTAAACCTAAATGTGTCGTTCCACTAATTAAATTATTAATTTATAGAAGAGGGAGTTTCGAATGTAGGGGGTTGCTACCCCCACTTTTTTTAATTAAATCCAGCTGTTTTCCCGAAAACATTGGCGCTCCGCTCAAACTCTCCAACTTTAAAGAACTTAATAACGACCCCACTGCCGCCCCCGCGATCGATATCGTTAAAGAACACGTACTGGGAGTGAAAGCAAAGTTTCTGATGAAAATTGACACGGAAAATTTCGACCACCTGACGGAAAATCACCCCACTCACCCTTTATTTGTGTGTATGTGTGTTAATTTTCGAGCAATTGGCACGGATGAGTCGTTATTAAAGTTAATCAGGATGTGGGGTGCGTTCGGATATGTGTAATGGGATGTTGGTGTATACGTTGTATTTCCGAGAGGACGATGCAGGACCGGCGCTGGTTACTGATAACGTTGCCGAACTGAAATCGGGAAAGCGAGAGGCCTCGCTGGAATTTTTATTTACGACTTAAGTGCTTTCAAACTTAGAAAAGCCATAACGAGATCTAATCGCGAACGAGTTGCGATCGGGAAAACTGCAGGCTGCCACTCGGAGATTTACTTTATCTATATAAAAAATATAGAAAGTTCAACTCTCTGGAGCGTAGTCAGCATCTTCAGACACTAAAGGTCTGGCCATAAGTCGTTGTCTTCAGATAACCTACACGAAGTAAACATGTATTATTCATAAATTGCACGGTTATTGTTCAACGTACAGCAGTTAATGAAAATGTTGTTTTCCGGTTCTTTCTTTATTCACGAAATGCTGGAAAAGTTAAAATTCATCGGAAAATTCCTGACTCGTTATATAACGAAAATAGAAAATTTTGCGCAAAAACTCTAAATCTGTAGTTTGCAAACTAATAAATATGTATGACCTGGAGGGGAGAAACGCGAAAGAGTATGCTGCTCAACGACCGAAAGCTCCCCAGAGACTTTCGAGATTAGGATTAGGACCGCAAGCTTTTCTAGTCATAAAGTGAATAGCGTGTCTTTACGCAATTTCGGCGTTTAATTTCATTTTTGTGTAAATTTCAATGTTACAGAAAGAAGTGCATGCATATGTCAAATTTATCGTCAAGCACCTCGATTGCGATAAAAATGTCGCTGTTGAATATTTTACTGCGATTCATTACTTTCACACATTTGATAAAATTGCTTAAAATATTTACAAAACTTCAGCTCGAATGGATATTATTTTTGTTTAGACCCTAATGAAGTTTTTCGTGATGTTTCTCGATTACTCGTCAACGGTCCGTCGTAATTCTTTATTATGTCACGAAGAGCCACGAGCTACTTCATCGCTTACGCAGCGCTGTAATAATTTTTTTATAGCGCCGCGATGCTAAACAACACCAGCACTTAAAGCTCGCAACTCACGAAGAAAACAGTCGAAACCATAAGATGTTATCTTTACCGTTCTTTTACTGCTAATTTCATTCAGCATCTATCATATAATCTGAATCTGACTTTGTTTCTCCCGAACTTGCGTTGCTGCGGTTCGTTTTTCCCGTTTTTTTCCCTTCTTGTAGCCGAAGGCCCTTTTTTTCTTGTTTTTATCTAGATCCATGTTGCTAATATGTTGCGGACACGCCAACGTTGGCACGTCTTAATAAGTCAAACCATGTCCGCACCAAGTGGTTGCCGTCGTCATTTTTCACTCTCCGAACGGGAGCAGGATGGCGGCGGCGCGGCGGTCGTGATTCGTGGTGCGACGCGTAATTAAGCAATAAGTCAGCACGCGTGACGTGCACCACTTAATTGGGGCTATCTAAGAAACTCATTAATAAACTGTAGCACCCCTCCCCACCCCCACCTTCAACCGCCATCACCCCTTTCGAGTTGACAGGTCGCATCCTTCATCAATCTGACCGTCGAAGAGTGGCAAATCCGAAACAAATCGACGTTTAATCAAACGAGCAAGTCGCGCAAAAACTCGAGGTATCATTCGACGTTTCAATTTCCTTCGGCGGACTTCAACGTGACTGCACCGAGACAGTTGGCAACTTTGCTACAATATTAACTGTTACTGTCATTAGGACATATTTTACATGGCGAAGTCTTCATGAGAAAGTCGTGCGAACAACGAAACGTCAACGACAAAAGACACTCAATTTACTTTTATTCCGTCTCTAGGTAAATGTCAATATGAAGAAGTTAATCAAAGACTCAGTGGAAATTTAGATAAAATTATTATGTCGCTGGAAATAGTTCATTTTGAAAAATTTTACATTTAGTTTTTGCCGGTTATACAGGGTGGTCCTTAGAAAAATATAGAAAAGTCTTTCCAAGTTAAATTTCTGCAGCGTTAGGTCCTCCAACCGTATCTTGAAGCTGCGAAAATTTCAAAATTATTAATTTTTTGTTTCCAAGTTACAATTTTCTTATTTGAAGTGGATTTTTCGTGTATATAAGAGACAACTTCCGGTATTTCAAAAATCTTTTTCTTCGATGAAAAAGATTTCTCTAGAAAATTTCGAGGTTTTTTCTATATTTGTCAACCTCTTCGCCTGCTAATGTATCGTCGATCTGATGCCGTCAAATTTTGTTTCCGTTCCCCTCCCTTAAGACTCCGCCAAAATTCCGGTAGTTTTTCCCTAACGATTCCGTGAGCGACGAATTAGACGACCGCCTTCAGGAAAGGCTAATCTTCCCCGGCCGATTTGCGCCCCGGAATTATCCTCAGCTATTTATTAACCCATCGACAAAGGAACTGGGAATTAGCGGAATTACGTTTGTTCCGTTCCTGTAAAAAGGTAATCGGCAGCGCGCGGCTGTTAATTCATTTCGAGCTCAATTTGAGCCTTTAGCTCTGTTTAATTAAGTCGATGTAGAGGCGCCGCCTCTGTCGAGCAGCAGATTGAATTAATTCGTGCATCTTATTAAGAATTAAGAAGAGAAACGCGGGATATGGAGGAGGAAAGAGGGTGTCGTCGATTGTTCGGACTGTAAATACGTAAATAGGTATAATGGGATGTGTACATCGGTTGCTACCGGGGACGTTATTCGGATGATTCAAGCACCAATTTTGGAAGCTTACCGTTCGCTGTCCGAGACGACCGGTTGCCTCGCACAAAACGTACGACCGACCCGAATTATTGCAGACAAATTTACATTGCCGCGCCGGGCCGAGAAAATGATTTATTTTGAGTCGGGGCGGATGCGCCGGAGGAAGAACAACGTTCAAATCGGTGAATCTTCTTTAACGGGGTTGGGATTAAGTATTTTTCAGAAATTCCAGCGCTTAACGCCTAAAGTATCGATTTCAAATCAAGTAATTTTACACCTAGCAATAATTCAATTAATAAAAATTTACAGGAAAATCTAGCAAAACCCACGATAATTTTGGAACAAGATACAGGTGGATAAAGATGATATTTAATAATAATAATACCAAAAACCACATTGTTTCAGTAATATTTTTTCAAGCCAATCTAAAATATTAAATTCATAGAGGTGACGCGATGGCTCCGGGTGTTATTTCGTGCTAAATCCCCTTAAAAGCTGAACTGTTTGGGGTATATTCGAAGTTTGTGCCGCTAAATTCCAATTAAGCCACCGCGAATGGAAAATAATAACTGCAGCTAGAATCGACCCTTTTCCCATCGAAAAAAAATTGAAAACTTTAATAAATATTTAAAAAATTACAAACGCAAATAGTTCGTGGGTCATGTTGATGAATTCCTGCAATATTTGTTAGTTAATTCCTGCTGGTGCTGCCTTCGTTGAAAAATTTCATCAATCAAAATGCACAAAATGGACAGCGTTGTTTTGTTTATTTATCTTTTTTTTTGTTATGTTTAGGTCTATGTTGAATAACGATCGTATATGACAGGGGTACCGAAACGTTTCAACTTGTGATCGTCGGAGAACACGTGAGATAGCGTGAGAGAACGTAATGACCCGAACTAAGAAAAGGCTTACTATACAATTTGTTAGATCGTCGAGGCAACATGGAATGGCAATATCGTCGCGGATGTTATTGTCGAGATTGTGTTTAGAGCTTAAAGGAATTCCTTGAGATGATGACGCAACAACGATTAAGGGTGCACGAAAGGTTTAGTGTACAACACCAATCGGATGAGAATGTTCTTTTTGTAAGGTGCGTCTTATTCACTACCTTAAACTCCAAATTAGTGGTTAACGAGAAATGAATTGTTAACAGCTATGTCAAAAATCACAAAATTTGGATAACATACGAAATACCGTGAGTTCATATTATTTATTAATGTAATTTCAAAACGCAAGAAACGATACAAAAAATCACTTGACGTAGCGTTAGACTGAAAAAAAATTTCAAAAATTTCTTTGCATTTAATAATTTCCGCAATGTGTTCAATACAGGAGCAAAATATTAGTTAGAAATTAGTTTGTTGCAAATCTGCAGATCGCTGTAGCTTCTTGTAAAAATTAGAAATATTCACTAAGGAGATCGGGGTCTTACAAAAATTGTTAGATAGGTACATACCTTTAAGGAAACTTCAATTCCTTTCTTAAAACAACAACCACCACACTGCCAAAATTAAACTCGGAAATTTACTGAAGAATATTTGAAAGAACGCACAATTTATTATGTAAGCGCAAAAAATTGTTTATAAAACAAAAACTTCTTTCTTTATCTACTCGCATAATCAAGCTAGCTTAAAGTAACTCAGCGACCGCGTGTAATTGAATTCTAAAGGTGTTCATACAAGGGACGTCCGTCTAAATTTTTTGCTCTCCAATTATTTATTATAACTCACTTTTAAAATATGGTTATGACCAATAATTTTAAACAACAAATGCTAAAACTGATTAATTTAGAATCTTCATGTATTTTACGAAAATATTCAGATAGAGTGGCGACCAGTCATGAGTACGTCCATTCTGCTCACTTTTGATTAAGTTTGTTCTAAGGCTTCGACTTCATTGTCCCTTAAAGTGTAAGAGTGTGTTCTCTTGTAATTTGAGGTTCGTTCAACACATCACCTTTTCTCGAAAAAAATCTCTGATTTATTTAATCAGGGGTCCTTTTATCACTTTATATTAATCTGTCCGATCCGAAAAATACAAAAGCGCAATCAGAAATTGCTTAATTCTAAAAATATTGCAATTTTAAGTTTCTAAATTAAAATTTTTACCTTTGAAAAAACATTTAACTTTTCTATCTACAACGTCCGGACTTTTAGTTTGTCAGAAAGCACTTCGAAAATCTATTAAAACCATGTCCTTGTGATTCGATATGGCGTAGAAAATCCAGTAGCCATCAAGATTTGAATTTTGCAAAAATTTGTACTTTAGTAGATGTTTAATTCACAATTTGTTATATTTTAGTTATTTTGGTTTTTTGGGAAAAAAGCGAACATTTGTTGAAGGACCGTGAAATTCGGGGATAAATTGCGTTCCTGGAGCCCTTTTCCCTCCCCAAAAACATTCATTAATTCCATCTCGAGCTGTCGTGACAACAACATGTCAAAAACAATTAGTTCAAAGCAACGATATGCAGAAAAACTATAGAAAAAGCTTTCCACCTGTACTTTCTCACTAGTTTTTCTTTACGCTGCCAAACCACCCGTACTCGTCAAGTTAAGGTAAGCTGGGAGCGCAATTTCAGATTGGTTGCAGCCCAAGACCTTACGTACTCGTTCAGTAGACTTTTAACGAGAAACTTAAATCTATGCTGAAATTCGACAAGGCAAGTCCGAAATTGAGAAAAGAAAACTAAAATATATCAGAAATTGATCTGTTCGCCGGCCCACAACGAATAATTTATATGTGAACAATCGATAAATAATAAGGGTTATGAAAATTTTCACAATTTTTGTTAAAATTCAAAATTTGAACTTTCCTATTTACGCACTTAGGCCTTCAATATAACTACGGTATGAAAGCTATGGAAAAGTCGATTAAATCGGATTGGTGTCATTTGATAAGTTCTAAATACTCCAGAAGATTTGGACGTTTGAAATTTGCCAAAATTTTTATTTTTGCAGATTTTTTAAAAATACTGGAAATCTATCGCAATAATGATCTAACCAAGTGCAGAGATAAGATCAGGGCCACGAATTGCATTGGAAAAAGCTACTTCGATTGGCTCAACTCGACTGGTTTCGATTTTAGCATTTTTGAAAATTTTAATCGATTGAGATAGAAAAAAAAAATTGAAAATTTGAAATTTTCGATGTGCCTTTTATGACTCCAACCTAATCTCTCGGTATCGAATAACACAATGGTGCAATCGAATTTTAATTTGAACGCCTAATTTCGAAGATATCACACTTTAAAAATTCTAAAATTCAAGCTTTTACCGTTGGCCAGAAAGGGTACTTTTTTATTTACGGCGACTGGATTCTTATTTTACTCTCGTTGGAAAGCCCTTTCAAAGTCGATTGAGATGACGTATTTTTGCTCGATATAACTTAGAAACTCGAGTAGCAATGAAGATTTGAAATTTGGAAAAATCTTTCTTTTTGCAGAATTTTTAGAAATACTGCAAATCTATGCTAGAATTCGAAAGACCAAGTCCAAAATCGAGAAAAGCGAAACAAGATACTTCAGAAAATGATCCTCTAGAAAGTTCATAACGATCGATTTCCATGTGTTAAATCGATGAATTAAAAAGGTGCCAAATTTTCACAAATTTTTGTCAAAATTCAAAATTCGAACTTTCTTATTTACGCACTTAGGACTTCAATTTTACTACGGTATGAAAGCTATGAAAAAGTCGATTAAATCGGATTAGTGTCATTTAATAAGTTCTAAAAACTCCAGAAGATATGGACGGTTAAAATTTGCCAAAATTTTGATTTTTGCAGATTTTTTAAAAATACTGGAAATCTATCTCAATAATGACCTAGCAAAGTGCAGAAATAAGATCAGGGCCACGAATTGCATTAGGAGAAGCTACTTCGATTGGCTCAACTCGACTGGTTTCGATTTTAGCATTTTTGAAAATTTTAATCGATTGAGATAGAAAAAAAAAATTGAAAATTTGAAATTTTCGATGTGCTTTTTATGACTCCAACCTAATCTTTCGCTATCAAGTAACACAATGGTGCAATCGGATTTTAATTTGAACGCCTAATTTTGAAGATATGACACTTTAAAAATTCCAAAATTCAAGTCTTTACCATTGGCCAGAAAGGGTACTTTTTTATTTACGGCGACTGGATTCTCATTTTACTCTCGTTGAAAAGCCCTTTCAAAGTCGATTGAAATGACGTACTTTTGCTCGATATAACTTAGAAACTCGAGTAGCAATGAAGATTTGAAATTTGGAAAAATCTTTCTTTTTGCCGAGTTCTTCGAGATATTGCAAATCTATGCTAGAATTCGAAAGACCAGGTCCAAAATCGAGAAAAGCGAAACAAAATACTTCAGAAAATGATTCTTTAGAAAGTTCATAACGATCGATTTCCATGTGTTAAATCGATGAATTAAAACGGTGCCAAAATTTTCGCAAATTTTTGTCAAAATTCAAAATTTGAACTTTCTTATTTACCGACTTAGGACTTCAATATTACTACGATATGAAAGCTATGGAAAAGTCGATTAAATCGGATTAGTGATATTTGATAAGTTCTAAAGACACCAGAAGATATGGACGGTTAAAATTTGCCAAAATTTTGATTTTTGCAGATTTTTTAAAAATACTGGAAATCTATCTCAATAATGACCTAGCAAAGTGCAGAAATAAGATCAGGGCCACGAATTGCATTAGGAGAAGCTACTTCGATTGGCTCAACTCGACTGGTTTCGATTTTAGCATTTTTGAAAATTTTAATCGATTGAGATAGAAAAAAAAAATTGAAAATTTGAAATTTTCGATGTGCCTTTTATGACTGCAACCTAATCTTTCGGTATCGAATAACGCAATGGTGCAATCGGATTTTAATTTGAACGCCTAATTTCGAAGATATGACACTTTAAAAATTCTAAAATTCAAGCCTTTACCATTGGCCAGAAATGGTACTTTCTTATTTACGGCGACCAGACTCTCTTTTTACTCTCGTTGGAAAGCAATTTCAAAGTCGATTGAAATGACGTACTTTCGCTCGATATAACTTAGAAACTCGAGTAGCTATGAAGATTTGAAATTTGAAAAAGTCTTTCTTTTTGTAGAATTTTTAGAAATACTGCAAATCTATGCTAGAATTCGAAAAACCAAGTCCAAAATCGAAGAAAGCGAAACAAAATACTTCAGAAAATGATCCTCTAGAAAGTTCATAACGATCGATTTCCATGTGTTAAATCGATGAATTAAAAAGGTGCCAAAATTTTCGCAAATTTCTGTCAAAATTCAAAATTCGAACTTTCTTATTTACGCACTTAGGACTTCAATTTTACTACGGTATGAAAGCTATTAAAAAGTCGATTAAATCGGATTAGTGTCATTTAATAAGTTCTAAAAACTCCAGAAGATATGGACGGTTAAAATTTGCCAAAATTTTGATTTTTGCAGATTTTTTAAAAATACTGGAAATCTATCTCAATAATGACCTAGCAAAGTGCAGAAATAAGATCAGGGCCACGAATTGCATTAGGAGAAGCTACTTCGATTGGCTCAACTCGACTGGTTTCGATTTTAGCATTTTTGAAAATTTTAATCGATTGAGATAGAAAAAAAAAATTGAAAATTTGAAATTTTCGATGTGCTTTTTATGACTCCAACCTAATCTTTCGCTATCAAGTAACACAATGGTGCAATCGGATTTTAATTTGAACGCCTAATTTTGAAGATATGACACTTTAAAAATTCCAAAATTCAAGTTTTTACCATTGGCCAGAAAGGGTACTTTTTTATTTACGGCGACTGGATTCTCATTTTACTCTCGCTGAAAAGCCCTTTCAAAGTCGATTGAAATGACGTACTTTTGCTCGATATAACTTAGAAACTCGAGTAGCAATGAAGATTTGAAATTTGGAAAAATCTTTCTTTTTGCCGAGTTCTTCGAGATATTGCAAATCTATGCTAGAATTCGAAAGACCAGGTCCAAAATCGAGAAAAGCGAAACAAAATACTTCAGAAAATGATTCTTTAAAAAGTTCATAACGATCGATTTCCATGTGTTAAATCGATGAATTAAAACGGTGCCAAAATTTTCGCAAATTTTTGTCAAAATTCAAAATTTGAACTTTCTTATTTACCGACTTAGGACTTCAATATTACTACGATATGAAAGCTATGGAAAAGTCGATTAAATCGGATTAGTGATATTTGATAAGTTCTAAAGACACCAGAAGATATGGACGTTTGAAATTTGCCAAAATTTTGATTTTTGCAGATTTTTTAAAAATACTGGAAATCTATCTCAATAATGACCTAGCAAAGTGCAGAAATAAGATCAGGGCCACGAATTGCATTGGAAAAAGCTACTTCGATTGGCTCAACTCGACTGGTTTCGATTTTAACATTTTTGAAAATTTTAATCGATTGAGATAGAAAAAAAAAATTGAAAATTTGAAATTTTCGATGTGCCTTTTATGACTGCAACCTAATCTTTCGGTATCAAATAATACAATGGTGCAATCGGATTTTAATTTGAACGCCTAATTTCGAAGATATCACACTTTAAAAATTCCAAAATTCAAGTTTTTACCATTGGCCAGAAAGGGTACTTTTTTATTTACGGCGACTGGATTCTCATTTTACTCTCGTTGAAAAGCCCTTTCAAAGTCGATTGAGATGACGTACTTTTGCTCGATATAACTTAGAAACTCGAGTAGCAATGAAGATTTGAAATTTGGAAAAATCTTTCTTTTTGCAGAATTTTTAGAAATACTGCAAATCTATGCTAGAATTCGAAAGACCAAGTCCAAAATCGAGAAAAGCGAAACAAGATACTTCAGAAAATGATCCTCTAGAAAGTTCATAACGATCGATTTCCATGTGTTAAATCGATGAATTAAAAAGGTGCCAAAATTTTCGCAAATTTTTGTCAAAATTCAAAATTCGAACTTTCTTATTTACGCACTTAGGACTTCAATTTTACTACGGTATGAAAGCTATGAAAAAGTCGATTAAATCGGATTAGTGTCATTTAATAAGTTCTAAAAACTCCAGAAAATATGGACGGTTAAAATTTGCCAAAATTTTGATTTTTGCAGATTTTTTAAAAATACTGGAAATCTATCTCAATAATGACCTAGCAAAGTGCAGAAATAAGATCAGGGCCACGAATTGCATTAGGAGAAGCTACTTCGATTGGCTCAACTCGACTGGTTTCGATTTTAGCATTTTTGAAAATTTTAATCGATTGAGATAGAAAAAAAAAATTGAAAATTTGAAATTTTCGATGTGCTTTTTATGACTCCAACCTAATCTTTCGCTATCAAGTAACACAATGGTGCAATCGGATTTTAATTTGAACGCCTAATTTTGAAGATATGACACTTTAAAAATTCCAAAATTCAAGTTTTTACCATTGGCCAGAAAGGGTACTTTTTTATTTACGGCGACTGGATTCTCATTTTACTCTCGCTGAAAAGCCCTTTCAAAGTCGATTGAAATGACGTACTTTTGCTCGATATAACTTAGAAACTCGAGTAGCAATGAAGATTTGAAATTTGGAAAAATCTTTCTTTTTGCAGAATTCTTCGAGATATTGCAAATCTATGCTAGAATTCGAAAGACCAGGTCCAAAATCGAGAAAAGCGAAACAAAATACTTCAGAAAATGATTCTTTAAAAAGTTCATAACGATCGATTTCCATGTGTTAAATCGATGAATTAAAACGGTGCCAAAATTTTCGCAAATTTTTGTCAAAATTCAAAATTTGAACTTTCTTATTTACCGACTTAGGACTTCAATATTACTACGATATGAAAGCTATGGAAAAGTCGATTAAATCGGATTAGTGATATTTGATAAGTTCTAAAGACACCAGAAGATATGGACGTTTGAAATTTGCCAAAATTTTGATTTTTGCAGATTTTTTAAAAATACTGGAAATCTATCTCAATAATGACCTAGCAAAGTGCAGAAATAAGATCAGGGCCACGAATTGCATTGGAAAAAGCTACTTCGATTGGCTCAACTCGACTGGTTTCGATTTTAACATTTTTGAAAATTTTAATCGATTGAGATAGAAAAAAAAAATTGAAAATTTGAAATTTTCGATGTGCCTTTTATGACTGCAACCTAATCTTTCGGTATCAAATAATACAATGGTGCAATCGGATTTTAATTTGAACGCCTAATTTCGAAGATATCACACTTTAAAAATTCCAAAATTCAAGTTTTTACCATTGGCCAGAAAGGGTACTTTTTTATTTACGGCGACTGGATTCTCATTTTACTCTCGCTGAAAAGCCCTTTCAAAGTCGATTGAAATGACGTACTTTTGCTCGATATAACTTAGAAACTCGAGTAGCAATGAAGATTTGAAATTTGGAAAAATCTTTCTTTTTGCAGAATTTTTAGAAATACTGCAAATCTATGCTAGAATTCGAAAGACCAAGTCCAAAATCGAGAAAAGCGAAACAAGATACTTCAGAAAATGATCCTCTAGAAAGTTCATAACGATCGATTTCCATGTGTTAAATCGATGAATTAAAAAGGTGCCAAAATTTTCGCAAATTTTTGTCAAAATTCAAAATTCGAACTTTCTTATTTACGCACTTAGGACTTCAATTTTACTACGGTATGAAAGCTATGAAAAAGTCGATTAAATCGGATTAGTGTCATTTAATAAGTTCTAAAAACTCCAGAAAATATGGACGGTTAAAATTTGCCAAAATTTTGATTTTTGCAGATTTTTTAAAAATACTGGAAATCTATCTCAATAATGACCTAGCAAAGTGCAGAAATAAGATCAGGGCCACGAATTGCATTAGGAGAAGCTACTTCGATTGGCTCAACTCGACTGGTTTCGATTTTAGCATTTTTGAAAATTTTAATCGATTGAGATAGAAAAAAAAAATTGAAAATTTGAAATTTTCGATGTGCCTTTTATGACTGCAACCTAATCTTTCGGTATCAAATAATACAATGGTGCAATCGGATTTTAATTTGAACGCCTAATTTCGAAGATATCACACTTTAAAAATTCCAAAATTCAAGTTTTTACCATTGGCCAGAAAGGGTACTTTTTTATTTACGGCGACTGGATTCTCATTTTACTCTCGTTGAAAAGCCCTTTCAAAGTCGATTGAAATGACGTACTTTTGCTCGATATAACTTAGAAACTCGAGTAGCAATGAAGATTTGAAATTTGGAAAAATCTTTCTTTTTGCAGAATTCTTCGAGATATTGCAAATCTATGCTAGAATTCGAAAGACCAGGTCCAAAATCGAGAAAAGCGAATCAAAATACTTCAGAAAATGATTCTTTAGAAAGTTCATAACGATCGATTTCCATCTGTTAAATCGATGAATTAAAAAGGTGCCAAAATTTTCGCAAATTTTTGTCAAAATTCAAAATTCGAACTTTCTTATTTACGCACTTAGGACTTCAATTTTACTACGGTATGAAAGCTATGAAAAAGTCGATTAAATCGGATTAGTGTCATTTAATAAGTTCTAAAAACTCCAGAAAATATGGACTGTTAAAATTTGCCAAAATTTTGATTTTTGCAGATTTTTTAAAATTACTTGAAATCTATCTCAATAATGACCTAGCAAAGTGCAGAAATAAGATCAGGGCCACGAATTGCATTAGGAGAAGCTACTTCGATTGGCTCAACTCGACTGGTTTCGATTTTAGCATTTTTGAAAAATTTAATCGATTGAGATAGAAAAAAAAAATTGAAAATTTGAAAATTTCGATGTGCTTTTTATGACTCCAACCTAATCTTTCGGTATCAAATAACACAATGGTGCAATCGGATTTTAATTTGAACGCCTAATTTTGAAGATATGACACTTTAAAAATTCCAAAATTCAAGTTTTTACCATTGGCCAGAAAGGGTACTTTTTTATTTACGGCGACTGGATTCTCATTTTACTCTCGTTGAAAAGCCCTTTCAAAGTCGATTGAAATGACGTACTTTCGCTCGATATAACTTAGAAACTCGACTAGCTATGAAGATTTGAAATTTGAAAAAAAATTTCTTTTTGTAGAATTTTTAGAAATACTGCAAATCTATGCTAGAATTCGAAAAACCAAGTCCAAAATCGAAGAAAGCGAAACAAAATACTTGAGAAAATGATCCTCTAGAAAGTTCATAACGATCGATTTCCATGTGTTAAATCGATGAATTAAAAAGGTGCCAAAATTTTCGCAAATTTTTGTCAAAATTCAAAATTCGAACTTTCTTATTTACGCACTTAGGACTTCAATTTTACTACGGTATGAAAGCTATGAAAAAGTCGATTAAATCGGATTAGTGTCATTTAATAAGTTCTAAAAACTCCAGAAAATATGGACGGTTAAAATTTGCCAAAATTTTGATTTTTGCAGATTTTTTAAAATTACTTGAAATCTTTCTCAATAATGACCTAGCAAAGTGCAGAAATAAGATCAGGGCCACGAATTGCATTAGGAGAAGCTACTTCGATTGGCTCAACTCGACTGGTTTCGATTTTAGCATTTTTGAAAATTTTAATCGATTGAGATAGAAAAAAAAAATTGAAAATTTGAAAATTTCGATGTGCTTTTTATGACTCCAACCTAATCTTTCGGTATCAAATAACACAATGGTGCAATCGGATTTTAATTTGAACGCCTAATTTTGAAGATATGACACTTTAAATATTCCAAAATTCAAGTTTTTACCATTGGCCAGAAAGGGTACTTTTTTATTTACGGCGACTGGATTCTCATTTTACTCTCGTTGAAAAGCCCTTTCAAAGTCGATTGAAATGACGTACTTTCGCTCGATATAACTTAGAAACTCGAGTAGCTATGAAGATTTGAAATTTGAAAAAAAAATTCTTTTTGTAGAATTTTTAGAAATACTGCAAATCTATGCTAGAATTCGAAAAACCAAGTCCAAAATCGAAGAAAGCGAAACAAAATACTTCAGAAAATGATCCTCTAGAAAGTTCATAACGATCGATTTCGATGTGTTAAATCGATGAATTAAAAAGGTGCCAAAATTTTCACAAATTTTTGTCAAAATTCAAAATTCGAACTTCCTTATTTACGCACTTAGGACTTCAATTTTACTACGGTATGAAAGCTATGATAAAGTCGATTAGATCGGATTAGTGTCATTTAATAAGTTCTAAAAACTCCAGAAAATATGGACGGTTAAAATTTGCCAAAATTTTGATTTTTGCAGATTTTTTAAAAATACTGGAAATCTATCTCAATAATGACCTAGCAAAGTGCAGAAATAAGATCAGGGCCACGAATTGCATTAGGAGAAGCTACTTCGATTGGCTCAACTCGACTGGTTTCGATTTTAGCATTTTTGAAAATTTTAATCGATTGAGATAGAAAAAAAAAATTGAAAATTTGAAATTTTCGATGTGCTTTTTATGACTCCAACCTAATCTTTCGGTATCAAATAACACAATGGTGCAATCGGATTTTAATTTGAACGCGTAATTTCGAAGATATGACACTTTAAAAATTCCAAAATTCAAGTTTTTACCATTGGCCAGAAAGGGTACTTGTTTATTTACGGCGACTGGATTCTCATTTTACTCTCGTTGGAAAGCCCTTTCAAAGTCGATTGAAATGACGTACTTTTGCTCGATATAACTTAGAAACTCGAGTAGCAATGAAGATTTGAAATTTGGAAAAATCTTTCTTTTTGCAGAATTCTTCGAGATATTGCAAATCTATGCTAGAATTCGAAAGACCAGGTCCAAAATCGAGAAAAGCGAAACAAAATACTTCAGAAAATGATTCTTTAGAAAGTTCATAACGATCGATTTCCATGTGTTAAATCGATGAATTAAAACGGTGCCAAAATTTTCGCAAATTTTTGTCAAAATTCAAAATTTGAACTTTCTTATTTACCGACTTAGGACTTCAATATTACTACGATATGAAAGCTATGGAAAAGTCGATTAAATCGGATTAGTGATATTTGATAAGTTCTAAAGACACCAGAAAATATGGACGTTTGAAATTTGCCAAAATTTTGATTTTTGCAGATTTTTTAAAAATACTGGAAATCTATCTCAATAATGACCTAGCAAAGTGCAGAAATAAGATCAGGGCCACGAATTGCATTGGAAAAAGCTACTTCGATTGGCTCAACTCGACTGGTTTCGATTTTAGCATTTTTGAAAATTTTAATCGATTGAGATAGAAAAAAAAAATTGAAAATTTGAAATTTTCGATGTGCCTTTTATGACTGCAACCTAATCTTTCGGTATCAAATAATACAATGGTGCAATCGGATTTTAATTTGAACGCCTAATTTCGAAGATATCACACTTTAAAAATTCCAAAATTCAAGTTTTTACCATTGGTCAGAAAGGGTACTTTTTTATTTACGGCGACTGGATTCTCTTTTTATTCACGTTGGAAAGCCCTTTCAAAGTCGATTGAAATGACGTACTTTCGCTCAATATAACTTAGAAACTGGAGTAGCTATGAAGATTTGAAATTTGAAAAAATCTTTATTTTGGAAGGCTTTTTGAAATACTGCAAATCTATGCTTAAATTGGACAATACAAGTCAGAAATCGAAAAGATCGTAACAAAATACATAACAGAATAACACAATAAAGCAAATTGTAGCAAATATAGTTTCAAAAGCGTTAAAGCCACACGCGAAAATTTTTGAACGTAACAAGAAATAAAAGAAAATCCATTCGGAGCAGCGAAATAATTTACACGACCGGCCTGAACTGCAAGGTAAGTGCAAGTCGGTTCTTTGCACGTTTGGCGGTTTTTCAGTTGTTTAACTGTAGTTTGTGTAAGCTGAAATCCCACGTTGTGATGTTTAACTTTGAAGCAATTAATTACTTACCACCATAAAACTTATTCCTCGCAGGGTAACGTCGAGCTACCAGATCCGTCCCTGCTGGCTTGCCGCCGGAATTAAAATAAATGTTCAAATGTAGTTCAGTCCCTTCGCCCCCACCATCGTTGGGCAAATATTTAATAAACGTTGGTGCACGCGATTCGCCTGCTAAATATGTAACGGCAGCCGCAAATGATGTGCTCGTAATCGAAAATCCATGCACTTTTCTCTCTATATTTGTGTGTGTATGCGCTTCCACTACGAAGTATGGACGCTAAATTTGCGGATATGCACTCGCATAAAACGGTCGAAATGTTTCAATTAGTTGCATGTTTGTTGTTGTAAACCCGACCCACCGAACGGCTCCTATTACTGTACTATTTATTATTATGTGCATTTCCGCGTTACGTCCAGTCACTATACAGCGGTGGGTCAGAAAAACGAAACACTTTTTAACCGTGTTAATAATGCAGTTATCTTCTAGCAACAGCTTCGCAGAATTATTGAGTGGTTCTCTTTGAAACCGAGCGAGGTAGAGACGGATTATCGTTCTCATCCCACCGAGTTCGCTTGCTATTGACAGCAACTCCTCTCAATAATCTCGTTAGATTCCGGAAAACGTCCACACTTAGACTTGCAATATAGCTGAGGCGACCATTCGAGTTGCACCGGATCACCGGAGGGTGGTGGTGCCACCATCAATAAGCTACAATTAATTTTATGTCGTTTCCCGTTTCGTTTCGACAATTTCCAAATTTTCAGCCGGTTCCTCCCGTTTCGCGGAACAATCGCTAGGTACTTAGGACATAGTGCAAAATTACCGGGCCGGTCGTTATTTGCCGCCCGCGTCTGTATCCGGCTCCAATCAATTTCTCGCCCCCCTTCGTTACTGTCTTAAGGTCTGATTTACGGAGACTGGTTAGAGCCAATTTACGTTAAATATTGATTGTGAACGAAGCAATTGGCGGCGTGCGTGCCCCGTTCACACGGTTACTGCTTACGTGACACGTCCCTAACTAAATTAATTACGAAGAAAACGTAACGACGACCGAGAAGGTGGGGGCGGGGGGGTCGGTAAGAAAACTACCCTATTTCGTCCGAAATTTCGGGATAAAAACCTGATGTTCGACCGTAACTACCACGATGATGTTATCGCGTTACCGTTTTAACCGTCGTGTTAGTACATTTAGTTAATGAGGGAGGCAAAGTGGTTTCGATTACGCTTGCGTAATGGACCACGGTTAAGCGACAGTGGGGAAGTTTTAAAATCGTAAAACCGAAAGTTGAGACACGATGGCGGTGCTTTTTAACGGTAGGTAACGTTAAATATGCATAACGGCTAATTGTCGATCAATTATTTAACGGCCTCCCCCGCCGTGCCACTTATCTCAGATTGTTATTTGGAGGAGGGCGCGCAAGGTGCATTTGGAACTCGCTTCGATTAATCTACGAACTCGAGACAAAGTACCTAATTGCTAAAATATAATGAGTCAACACCTGCACGAACACTAGAACCGTATTCAGGGGGCTAACTCGGTTTTAGTCCCAGAATTTCGATTTTAAAAATTTGAAACTTTTATTTTTGCAAATTCTTCAATCAAACATTTAAACTTTACGTTATTAAGCAAAAGTATTACAATTTTTTGAAAATTTTGAGAAACAAAATCTTGTAAATTGTGATTTTATAATTGCTCACCTTCAATGGGGCGAAATTTTACGAAGAAATCGAATCAAAGTTATTATTGAAATAATATTTTCGGTAACGCTAACGAATTTGGCATTTGTCGGAGATGGCAAACTCTCTTCTACTGCCCAGCGTCCGATGTTTTCCAGTTCTGTTATCCGGCGCTGTTCGACCCCATGAATTATTAATATGAAAGTCAATTAGAGCCAGTCGTTGGGCCGACTGCTGCCACATAAGTAAGTTTTTATGGTTATTTTTGACCGTTAATGATATTTTATTCAGTAAATGTCTGTATATGGGTTCAGCAGGAACGAAGTTGCGACCCATATTCCAGGTTGAGGTTGATTGTTTCTGTCTCAATTAAAGCGAATTCAGACCGTAAGGGTCCACATAATTTCGCGATTCATTTTTTATGGTTTAAGGACTACCAAAGTCCATTTTCATGTTCGCGTTTCCTGCTGAATTAACTAAATCAATAAGCACAGCATCACTATTTCATGTTGTTATTCGGACGGATGCCGTGCCATTAATGGCATTAACAGATAATGTACATTTGTAACAGCAACTGACCGGATGACTGTCACTGACAGTCCTTTAATTCATGAAGGCGATAAATCATGTTGCGTCACTTGTGCAACGCATGAATAGAGGTCGAGGGAAATTGAAATTTGTGTTTTGAAGAAATGTTCTTTGAAGTCGGAAGGAAATTGCTGTGTCGCACGAGGGTTTTATGGGGGATATATGACTTATTCGCGACGCTCCTTTATTTCCCTATCTCTATATTATACGCAGCACACATGGATTAGGGCGATATTTTCTGGAACCTCTCTGCTGAGTGGACAATCATGTGGGATGGCGGTAGGCAAACGACAAGCGCAGTCGCTAGAGGTCGACTCCGATTTTGCGACATCCAAAAATCAAAACCGCAACTCGACCGTAACAAAAATGGAAATTTTCAACAATTAATTGTCAGTTTAACACGAAAATTCAAAAAGTGATTCGTAAATTTAAAATAACCAACACAAATGCGGTAAAGATAAGAAAACAACGCGACCCGGTCGGTGAAACTCGTTAAATTTTAAACCAACCCATAACCGCGTGTACATTAATTTCATTTACATTTAAATTAAAAACGAAATCCCGTTCCACCAACAAAATAAAAACAATCTCCCCGTTTAATTGATTCGGTTATTTTCGAATTTGGCGCTTGACCGGTCGATAACGCAGAACTCTACCTCTCCATCTCATTTTTCTTTACAACACAGCCACCGGCTGCGAAATTTTACATATCTATGTTTCTTGAATGTTTGTAAATTCGCACATTTGCATTCGCGACGTCTCCGCATCAGGAAATTGAAAAATATTCATTGACGTCGGAGTTTTGGAGTTGTTCTGGATGATGGAGGGGACGATCCCCGCCCGAAGGGATACGTTCCCTGTTTAAAATTCAAATTTCGCGCCGTCACCTGAAACGCGAAAATTGATGTGGATCGAGGAAATTTTTACGAAACGACCAAGTGTCTCGCTGCCGGATTCGTCATCAAACCGACAAAGTCGACGATAATTGCGTTTATTTTGCAGGAAGCGCTGTTCGAAATCGTCTTTCGAACGTCCGACAACGTGACGTGCCGCATTGTCGATAATTGACGGCCACATGACCCCGTCAGCTCGATTCGACGGAGAAAAGACACTTCACGTTCGAAAATTACTCAACGACAAGTCGTCCGGCGAGTGTCGCAAAGTAATGAAATACCAACAAAAATTTCGAATCGTCGAGAGCTATTAGCGTTATGTAAAAACGAGCTAAAGTGATCGCGATATCGGCAATTTTGTACTGAAATCTAAAAACTATTCGTTTTAAGAGAACATCCTGTATATACCATTCTTCCAACGGCTATGGAAAATTTCTTATTACCGTCGTGGCCTTAAAATTACATAATAATGGACATTGATTCTATGTCATAGCATATGAGTGACATATTTCCGTTTCCATTTTTTTCTTTTGGTCCCATTGTCGTCAGTTAAGTGTCCCAAAAATGGCGCCAAACCCTCCGCCTGAGTTATTCATTAATTCCGCCACAGTTGCCAGTGTATTGAATAAGAGATCAAAGCCACGAAAGACATAAAGGTCCTGCCGCTCCACAAACACAACATACTCGGAGCATCCACACAAATCGGGACCAATGTGGGACTCGTTACTCCAAAGAGATCACACAGCTGTAATTAATTGGTTTCGCATCTAATTAAATTAACGTGTTTCCACTGCTTTACGGACTTATTTACTTCCGGATTCTGTAACGTCATGAAAGAGACGACGACCTACTCGTAATCTCTTCATCTGTTCCACAATCGAAACATATTTGAGGCGAAGGTTAGTAATTAATTTTTATCCAACGTTAATCTTTTCCGAGAGAGTTAACGGTAATAACATTTCTTTTCTGTCGGGATCGATGCGAACGTAGACGTTATAAATATGTAATATGGATATTTTATTATGTAACATTTAATGCGGGCGCGGTAAAGTGAAAAATGTGCTTGAAATTCGCGTCAGGATTTCGAACAAAGACTTGGAGAGAGTTGGAGAGCTTAAAATAAGAGGTTGGCAAGTTTGTTAAGTTATGTCGATAGTTCTTCTTCGGGTTTTCATAGCTAGCTCGAGGACGCTTCGTTGAACACGCGGAAAAGTACAACGAAACGCGACGTGCCAGACGAAATCCATTCAATAATAATAATCGAATCTGAATGGCGTTCGAAAAGCAAATCGATTCAAAACCCGCCGAGGAGTTTTCGAAGCACCCTCACAACAATCCATGACGCTATTTGTATTTGAACAAATTCATCGCTCATGATTACTTGAAAGGACCTCCGGTCAATCGTGAGGCTAATTACCGCCACCTATTTAGTAATTTCGAAACTACTTTAACGATCGTGCACTTTCATGTTGGTAATCTCTCAAATTAGTTGCAAACCGCGGAAAAACTTGCAACTAATTAAGTGCAAAAATGCAAAAAATCAGACGAAGGAGGATCCAGTGCACTATCAGAGCGAAAATTTGTCGAGAGCATCCGCCCTATGAAGAAATGCGCTCTCAAAATTGAGTGTTAAATTTTTTTTCTAAAATCAGAATAAAAAATAAATTGAGGCCGCTTTAGGCGTGCGCTTTGTGTGTAACCCCAGGGCAAGTGGACGGTTGTGCAATTCGAAAGTTCTCGCTCGAATTGGATCAAACTACTGGTATTCATTTTTCAATTTCCATTCAAGCTCTCAGACCGCCGCCATAACAATGAATACAGAACGGGTAATAGAATTAACCTGTTGAAATTCCCGGTAATGAAGACATGAAAGCTGCTCCGACGTCGGTTGTGGTTCTTTTCTTCATTAAAATAGTCCGTTGTCAGGTATTAATTTTAATGCATATAAAATGGATATTGTTGGGTTTTGTGGAAGAGCGCCCGCACAAAGGAACGTCGAGCTAAACACATTTAGCGTTTTGTTGTCCTTATAAATATGTTGTGCATTGTTGTACGTAACTCAATCTGTTCCCGTCCCGCACCATAAAACACGCCGGAATACGCGAGAGACACATTCGAATTAAATAGAAAAATTCCGTGTGTAATAACAATGCGTTACGGGATTGCTCACATACTTCGGAGGGGATAAAGAGGAAAATTGGCTTGAGGCCATGCAATAGAGATTTTCGTTCCCAAAAAAAATTTATGGCTTCTGCTCAACAACCTCAACTGAAATTACGACGACATAATAATTTACATAACGATAAATCTTTTCGAATAACTTTTCTTCACCTGCAACAATTTGATCGAGACACTCGATTTGTTGAGTACACGAATGTGTTATGGTTCAAGCTGCAATTTGTTACGATTGGAAGTTATTAAAAATTTATTATTACTTTGCTTCACTGTTTATGTTTGCATTCGACTAAAGCGTTCGTTACACAGAAACGCATGGGCTTATGTTAAAACCATATGTCCTTGTAAAGGGGTCGAATCTAAATCTGTTCAAATATTGGGAAAGGCTCATCGAACACATCGACAATAATCTGCCAGCCCTCCTGCGTTCCGTCCCACGGTCGCAATTATCAGTTCGCCGGAAAATCCTTCACCGTCACTCAAAAAATAATGAAAAGTCCCATTTTCCGGGGCCTTTACACATGCAAATTCGTCCGCTTTCGCCCGTAATTTACCACACCCCATGGAAGATATTTATTTAATATAAGAGGACGTTTATTAAAATGAAACCTCCTCGGCGAGCACGCCGTTAATGGCCCTCCGTCACCCATATCGCCCTATTTATCACCACTTCCATTCCTAACTTCCATCTTATTTATAATTACCGACCTGTCTTCCTTCTTTTTTTCCCTCCCCATCACCGGAAACGGACTTTTATTTTCCTGTCGTTCCCCAGATCGAACGAAAACATTTATTTTTCATTAAGCACTTTTCCGATTTTCGATCACCGCGTGCAAGTCGCTCGTTTTCGGATTCCTGCTTGCGTTCAGTCCAATTTGCAGGAATTCCACGTCATGCTTTGATGTCGAAGAGCAGAAAACAGACAGTTAAAACGGCAGTAAAAGTGAACGAATTCCTCGTCCCTATCCCCACCTACGTCCGACGGGAACGCGGTTCTTTTCCATCCACCGCCGCGCCGTAAAAATCACGAGGGATTAAATATTGGGCCCTTCTATTTGATTAGGAAACGTACGGGCGCGAATGCAAATTCGATTTTGGCAGGTTCTCAAACAAACAAAACCGGAGAGAAAAACGCGAACTGCGGGCGGACCAAATTTTTTTTTGTGTGTTAACCGTTGCTTTGTTTGAAAAGGCTCGAAAATAATTGCGGCTAAATAATTGTCGGAAAGGGTGACCGGAAGCAGCAAGGCGATTAATACGGGGCAATGGAGCGTCTATGTCTTCTCTTTGGGTTGCCATTAGAAAACCGCAAATTGAAATGCCGATCACGGGGGTCGACCGGAAATATTCGGCCCGACGAGAAAAATTAATTAAAAAAATCTCCGCTTGTAAAGAGACGCTTTAACACTTTGAATCGATAAAAAGGTCATGTAGCCCTTACATTCGGAACCACTAACGAGCGCAGAGCTTGATTGGAGCTTAACTACTTGTCTTATCGTGCAATTCGCTAGAGATCTCAGATGCAATGTATCAAAGTACGTTACAAAGTCAGATCCTATAGACAAAATATTAATTTAGCAAAGGGAAATTCGACTCAACAATTTAATTTTTTTCCCAAAATCAACACGTAACCTATCGATGCTTCCGATAAAATTAATTAATGCTCGCGAATTAATTGAAAATTTCATTTTCGTTACGTTATCAAGAGCTTGTCTCAACTACGCCACTGGTGCAGTACCGCTACGCACCACAAAACGGTTGTACTACTAACGTACTATTTCTCCACAACAACGACTCTGATTGGTCGACAGGTGCTTTCATTCACGGTTAAGATTTTGTGGGCGGGGTTTGGGACTACCTCGGCAATCTCCGGCAGTCACCTCGCTATTCGGGTTCTTTCAATGCTTTATTGTTCATTCATTATCGTGTTTATAAAAGTTCAAAGATGTAGATTGTGGGGGGTATTAAGGGGCAACTAGTTTTATTTCACGGCAATTCTAGAATTGCAAATTTAATTTTGATTTCTAGTGAAATTATAAAAAAAATTGTCGTATTTGAGTTCTGTGTCTGAAAGACATTGCGTTTCAAAATTTTCTTTAATAACTCTTGATGTTAATAAATTGAACAGAACATCTATGAAATTGTTATTTGGGATTTTCCTTGTATTTTTAAGACGCTATAAGAAGGTAAATCAAAGGATTACCATAAACTTTATCTCTTCGTACCTGAAGCAAGCTATAATAGTAACTAATGCCTTCCATTTCCTGTTTCAAGAAATAAACAAATTAAAGTCTCATTAAATCACATTGAACGTATAAACTTAAAAAAAATACGAAAAATCCAACTGATTTTGGTAAATAATTTTTTACTTACATACATATTTTCTTGTTATTTTAAAATTGGATCTTTCTCTATTTTATTAATTTTTACCGTTATTTGTGATATTGTAGCTATGAGTGGTTTATGTGCCATTTACTGTCAGCCATTATAAATCGATTAAGGTGCTCGTTAGGGTAGGTGCAGTAAAGAAAATAAATAAATAAAAAAAGATTTAACAAATATATTGGCAAACATCTTCGAGATTTAATTGCGAGAAAAAATCAATGTTGGCCGACAGTAGTTTAGGGAGAAAGTCTCAAATATCTGTCCTCACTAACGAGCAACCCTACTACGAGTATGCGTGGTTCTCGCCTTCTTTTAAATTATTGTCAATTTTGTACCTATATAAGAAAGTTCAGTTTTGCAAATTTCAGTATTCTCACTGTGTTCGAAGCGTCAATTTCTAAAGTGTCTTCAAGCAATAGATTTTCGAAATGGATCTCTCTAGAATTGTTGCCCCAATTTCCGTAAGTAATTTTTGTTGTTTGTATTTTTCAAAAAATTTACTTTGTATATCAAGGTAAAATAATTAAAACAAAAAATAAAATTTAGCTACTAATATGTGATTCGGGCTTGAGAAAAAATTTTTCTTTGTATATTTCCGAAATAATTTGACAAACATTTCAGATCACGCCAATGTCATTGACTGAATCATTCGTTATAAAACCGCTGACTGGAAAAACTTCAACACCGACCCGAAAGACTTTTGTCCCCCAAATGTTCCCGAGATATCACCCATACAAGTGTTTCGTGGAGGGACTTCAACTACCAGCCACTGACGGACAATTAATTGCGCATCCACTTTTCGAAGCCAAATTTATAGCCGGACACATTGCTGATGAAAAACCGAAAAAACAACAAGCTGAGGATAGCAAGTTTACAGCCCTTAAAAAATCTATTGCCAAACGATTTCGCCGATTCTGTTTCGCTGGATGTGTATAATAATTATAACAATTTTAACCACTTTTGACTTGTACATAGATATATGACATTAACAAAGCAATTGCTAAAGAAACAATTTGTTTTGACTTATCCTTCACCTTTTTTAATTTGGTCAACAACTCACTTTTTCGTTTTAATGTCTCAGTCAGTTTCAAATTCCATTATGTAGCTGCAACGTGAAATTGACCAAATAACGTAATTTAGGGGTGAACCTTAAAATTATTTAATTCTTAAGGGAATTTTTCTAGTACAGTAACTTCTGTCGCAACGAAAATAAAAAAATACCCTTAAAAGTGGGGGCAAAACCTCAAACTAAATTTGAAAAAAATTAATCTTTGGATGAGATGAAAGTTTCAGTTCGACAAGGGTCGAGTCGTTTCTTGTCGCATTTTTTGCTAGCGACCGATTGACCCGTCGTTATTAATTTTTCCCGTTCTTTCCGTCGAACGGATTCTAAGGGGTGGGTGGTCGCGGAGGAAGAACGGTAACTAAGAGAACGTCGACCTTTCGTCAGATCGGTGTCGGTTCTCGAATCGATGGCCATGGCTCAATCAAAGGCGGCTCAAATCTGAATGTCTTCTCGACCACGAACGACATCATTATTTGCAGCGAGTGAACACGACCGAAATTCCATACAAAGCATCGAAGAGAGGATATCATTAGTTCTGAGGCTCGACGGTTCGAGCGGCCCGAAACCGCAATATTCACAAAGGAAATGGGAAACTCAAGTGCACCCTTCAGAATGACCGTATCCGTTTATTAAATGTGACGGCAACTTGCGTACGTACCGCATCAAGTTCCGGTCAACACGGACCGATTTGGAGTGTCATAACGAAGTGCTTGCACCAAGTCGCGAATTGGTTAAGATTTTACAATTATTTTGATGGTAAGTGATGTGCAGGTGACGCCGATTAATTATTAACAAATAAAATCAACAATTATTCGAAATTGGTCACGTGACCCAGAACGCGCTGTGATTGGAGTGACGTCAGAAGTCACCCAGTGAAACATTTCTGTGAGTCTGCGAGTCGGTTTATTTTTCAAGCAAATTCCGTCATTTCTTCCAAATTTCTCAGTTTGGCAACTAATTGAAAGTGCATCCTTATTATTGTTACTCATATTCGTCGGTATAAATGTAGCAAATTTTGCAACACTCAAAACAAACAAAAACCAACAGAATTGTCTAATTTAACCCGAATTTTACGTAAACGTGATCTCTTACGTCATCGAACGGTTTTTGGCGAAAATTTTTCCGATTTGAAAAAATTAGCGGAACGAAAAAGAAATTTATTTCGCAGTGTTAGTTTACCCTAAAACTGGGCGTCAAAGCGTAATTAGTTTGCTTTATCTTTAATATCTAACTAGACACTAAACCCAACTAAAGACTTGAAACAATTCTTCTTTCAAATTTTTTTTAATTGTAATATTTTTCTTTATCGTGACGCTTTTCAAAGCCTTCTTTGTAATGTCGGTATGGTCAAAAAACTGAAATCCAATCAAGTTTTGAATAAATTTCGAACGCGACCTCAAATAGCTGCCCCATGTTCATTAAAGGCAAATAAATTGCTTATCAGTGATAATTTTTGTGCGCCGCGACGCCGTAATAGACCAACATTGTGGGTTTGTGCACTTAAGCTCCGCCGTGGGTGGATGATTGGACTATAGCGTGTCCCGGACCTTAGTCCCATTTAAATTTAAAACAGGACAATTTCGTTGCGTGTCTTAGCGGCAATTTACATGTTTATTGGACGTGCCATTGATGAGAAAAATTACAGAGGACAAACAGGTAAGGAACTTCTCGCTGGGGAACGATTCGGGATAATTCGTGAAATCCGGGAGGTTCACAACGTAAATAGCTAATCCCTTCTAACTCCAAAACAATGAAAATAAAAAAACTTTTCAAACCGAATACGTTTTTCCATAATTACGCGACATCCTTTCGGGACAATCAATAAAACGTTTCTCTCCTGTCGTTGTTTGTGTGTGGTGTATGTGGAGCTTATAAAAAGCTTTCAAACCGGCATACTTTGGCGGGGTCGTGACGGGCGCTCTTCACGCGCCGCGTGCCCTATCTCCTTTATGCCTTTTCCCTCTTGCTATCGGCGCTATCTCCGAATTGTGGTCGTGCGACGACTGGTTATTGTCCTTTTAACTCTGAAGTTCGAGTGGTTCGAGCAGGATTCGACCAAAACTGATTTCTAGCAACGAACCTGGTGGCTCACTAAATTCATGTGGGAGACGCAAACACCCCGATTGCCAACAAATTCTCACGAAGAAGCAAAACTCTTCAAACAGTCGATTCGCTATTGTTGTTTATATGTTTACATTTCTCACTTGTACCAACTGGATAATATCGAGCAATTTTTAAAGTTTAGAAACTTTTCGGCCGAGAATTCGCTTCGAACCGAACTAAATTACGTTAATTCCATGTACAACCGTAATCACGTCGTAACGGCATAAACAACATCGACAAGTTTCCCGGAATGCGGCGATCCGAACGGCAATTTTCCCCCAAAATCGGATAAACGTTCCGAATTTGGCGCTGAATTTTGCCGGAGACATAATAAGCCCTTTCCCGAAACTTCCACCAAACTATACTCTAGTGCCCAGTTATCATTTCATATTCCCCACGCCACAACTCCAAAGTAAATAAAATTCAGTTACTTAAAAAGTTGCCGAATGAAAAACTTTTCCTCCATGCCGGATATAAGAGTCAAGTGGACCTACAGACACCGCAGAGCGGCATTATGAAGTTCGACCCGCATCGAGTTCACTAACAATCCCCCGCGGAGTTATTTGACGCGTTGCTGTTCTTCCGGGCACGCCAGACGCGAAAAACCAACTTCCGGACGATCTCTTAACACCGGCCGCTGTTCAGCCGGCACAAACAAGCGATATGGTAATGTTCAAGGGAAAACGACAAATACTTCAACGGACGCTATTTTTACGTTTGCGTTATTCTTCGGTCGTCTTTTCAACAACGCAATTTATACGCTCCTCAAACAAGTCCGCTTGAAGCTTAAGGTTTACATTGCTAGCTAAGGCATTAATTGTTATGTAAAGACATCGCAAGTTTGCACGTAATGGTCGCAACGTTCAACTTCGTCGGTTACTTAGGTAAACAACGTAAAAACATTTATTACGTTTCCTCTTTACCCAGAACTCATTAGCTGTTTACTAACATTTTTTTCGACCTTAAAGTTATTAAATAATAATTTCAACTAGAATATTGTGCATAGGAGTATAGTGCCAAATTTTCCAATAATTGAGGCGTCCCTTGCTACAAATTGCAACTAAAATTTCTCTCCTTCCAGTTTATTCAATTTTCTGCAATTTTATTTAAATATAAAGCGAGACGATTCATTACAAAAACCAATAGTGAAAATTAATGGTAAATACCTTAATAATGTTAATAAAAATTTTAGTAAAAATTGAATGCTTTTTTGTCTTTTTTCTCCCTCGAACCGACCCTGTCTCTAAGTTCCAGATGGGTCCATGCAACGTAACAAAACGACAGCGCTTAGTTGAAAAATGCCCTGAACTATTTTATTGCTTGGTGTATCACGAGTTGCCCAAAAATGGGCGTAATTGCAAATATTTTCAAAGTGGTACCGCTCTGGGTCTTTTTGGCTCAAGTCAAAACTATCAGTTCCACAATTTTTTTTGTGCCTATTATAGAAACTGCAATAAATTTCCTATCGGATGACATAGAGAACAATATGTAAATAGTTTTAATTTATGCGCTAAAATGTGCACAAACTTGAACAACTTTTCAAAGCTCGAGACTTACTACTACTATCCAAAAATACGTCAGCGAATTCTTTGATCTTTACTACTTCTGCTGATTCAATTAGATTTTCTTAGAAATTGATAATAAAGTCTGGAGCCAAAAAGTCCGGGAGCGGTTTTTCTCATTTTTTGGGCCAAACTTGACGCCCACTTTTTTTGATGCAACATTAAACGTTTCTATTTCTTTACTTTCCATTTGCGCCTTTAACAACATATTTACAGCCGGAAGCAGCGAAAATACCACTTCTACTAACTGCTTCGGATTAATTGCCGGATTCCGGTCGTAATTTAACTTGGTTTTGGCCGTAACATAGGTGAAGAACGCATCAATGACGGTCGAGTTATGTGAAAAAATTGTGGTCGTCGAGAACGTATCACTCGGGCGCGTTATCTAATAAAGCAGCCGGGAGCGGCCAGGAGTGCTTTACTTTTTACCACTCCGCGGAGACAAAAACTTGGAGAAAAACCCGGTTGAATCTCATTTGTCTTGGGCACGCGACAATAAAATGTTTTAGTAGTTCCATTAGTCGGTGCCACGTTTTGGGAACCGTGATGTGACCATAATATATTGCTTAAGGACGGTTCGCTTATTCCATCGTATTAAAATGCCGTTCGTGTGTTAGCACGGGAACGAACCGTTCTAAGTTTTATGCCGGCAAGGGCGACTTTTTATTGGGTACTTGATGAAAGTTCTCCCCGCAGGACACCGTCGAAGCTCTCCGTGTCGCATAACTCGTGTTCTGATTTTTTCCGTATCCCGACTTTATTGCCACCCGTTCAACTGATACAGGAGGCCGTTCAAATTGCTTCGAGAGTCGCATCTGCGGGCGGCCAACAATCCAAATTACATTACCCAAAGTTGTCGAAAAACATTAATAATAATAAAAAATCTCCTTGAAGCGACACCGAATAGCTCGAGTTCATCAAGTAAATTTGTTAACGAATCCACAACTCTAGAGAATAGTTCTGAAAAACAGAAAGAAACACTTGTATCATGTGACGCAACCGAGAAAGAATAATTTAAAAAATAAACAAAAAGTGTGACTGTATGTTACTTTTAAATTAATTACGAGTTTTTGGTTACAGCAAAAACTTCCAATTCTACCAATTTTTTCGTGCTGGATATAGAAACTCCAATAAATTTCCTAGCGAAAGAAATCAAAAACAACATGTGAAATTATTTTTTGATGCCTAAGGTGTACACAAACTTGAGCAAATTTTCGAAGCTCGCTCCTAACAAACACCACAAAAATATTGTTTGAAAATACTTTCCATTCATTAATTGATCTCTACTCTTTCTATCAAAATACTCAGATTTTTTTAGAAATGGATAGCAAAATCTCCAACCAAAAATTACGAGAGCGTGTTTTTTCTTTTTAGCACCCAATTTTTCGCCCAACTTAAATCAGATTTTGCTTGTTCGAACTTACTTAGCAAATTTTTGCGGTAGCTTGACCAAAAAAATTTTTACTTTAATTTTTTTCACGATGTTAATGTTATTTGTTCGTACGCCACTGGTTCGTGGACGCGTGGCAGAAGCAATTTATTTTAACGGAGAACCGTCGCAGACACAAAGGCCGATTCCCGTCGCATTAAACCGCCGCCACCTCGATGTCGTCCAATTTTTACCGGCGGAACCGACAACGCAACCCGCCAAATTCGAAATCGAACAAAATCAAACTTGCCATTTTCCTCCTCCCGCTGCCGTTGAGGGATTAATTTTTAATTATGCATTTCCATCGACATTGCGCCCAGTCATTTTTTCGACCGTCAGCAAAAGCGAACGGTATTTGCTTTTAATTAAAAAGTTTATTGAAGCCCGGCGACTGACTTGTGCGGAGTTCTCCGTTAAATCTCAATTATAATTTCACGGTACAATTACTGATTGTTTTGAGAAGAATCTAAATTAAAATTTCCAGAGTTGGGGCGGGAAGTTAGTTGCACGACAGAATCACGTGACGTACCGGAGAGGGCCCCCCCGTTGCCGCCGCACGTTTTGAAATACGACCAGAATTAAAGTACAATTACGCGAACCGTGTTCTCCGAACTCGTATGGGAGTTTAGTCTTACTTACCCTAATTAAATTAAAATTAATCGTCGGTGGGCCGGAAAACGGTCTTAAATTATTTAATTAAAATTATTGTGCGCATTGCGTTTGTGCGAGGGGGCAGATACCGGTATAAAACCCCGAAAACAACTAAGCGGAGACACGTTCAACTATTGTTGGTACAACTGTTTCTCTACTGGATGGTTTTTATAATTTAAGATCGCGACCACGTAGAAGTTTGTTCCCGACACTCTGAATAACTTCGCCGCATTTGGCGGCAACTAGAATATTTTAATAATAAATTCGGAAAGTTCAGAGCGCGAGATCGCAAACAAGCAAAAAAATAAACAAAACTTCAACGGACGTGGAAGGGGATCCCTCAAAAGCTGCACAACTGACTTTCGCAATCGCTGCAGGTTTTAGTAGTTCTGCAAATCTAACAGCACCGGCTTAGCAGAACGAAATTTCCCTAAAACTAATTAAAGTTACGATTTTATAGCGAAGAAATTGTTGCAACGCCGTTAGAAGAAAATGTTAAATTAATAAATTTCGCCCGAAATAACTAAAAAATTAATTTCTCATCGACTTCATTAAGTAGCAAGAAACTTTTCAGCTACACTAAAGGAACTTGCTTCGGTTATTTTTGTGTTAAATTATGTGTTGTATGAGAGTTCGAGTTATTATTTTACGAATTTATATTAAACACGATTCACCCGGCGCATCCACCATTTGTCGATTCGCTCGGTTCTCTCGGAAATCACTAGAACTGGAGATTCGTATAAACCCAATAAATTTGAAATCTAGAAAATGTTTTATTTATTAAATACCGGAAAAGTTAATAATATATAAAAATTATTGCTTGGTTTCAAAACCGAATCGAACAAATTTTAATTAGTACAAAAAAAATTTAAAAAATACGTTTCTAGTAAAAAAAAATGTGATTAATCCCAAATTTACTGTGAGCATGCAAGAACTTGCCCTGCGGCTTTCTACTTTTATTTACGCACGATGAATTTTGTTTAACTCCTCCATTTTATTTAATTCTACATTTTGGCAAGTTTTCAAATCTCCAGAATCTCGAAATAAACGGGTAATTTTTGGAGATAGTTTTCGCAATAATTTCTAATTCACTGCTTAGTATTTGGAAGTCACAACAATTGAATTCGTTATGAACTAACCGTGGAGCATTCACAATCATTTGAAGTACTTTAATCTGGAACCTCTCCAATATTTCAATGTTAGAGTTAGAAACCGAGCCCATACATAAGAAACTTAGTTTCACTTAATCTTTTCAGACTGTAAATATTTGTATTTCTTCTAATTTTTTTGATTTTCTCCAAATAATGGCTTAAATAATTAAAGATTTAATTGGAGCATTTATTTAAGACTCGCAAAATGCAAAATCTGCATAGTATCCTCATTATTATTGAAACATTTGGATAGATAATAATTTCGGAAGAAAAATACTGAAATTATTTTCACGAAAACTGTTGGGATTGAAAAAAAAAATTTTTAACTCGTTTCTACAAGAACTGCTGATTTTTACACGCATTTATGTGAAAAGGTTTGACCGACGCCTCTACCATTTGTCAATTTACTTAGCTCCCAAAGAATACGTGAAAATGCAAAATTTAGAAAATTTGAGAGATCAAGAAAATGTTATGCCAATCGGTGGCAACTGTTGAAGATTATACCTTCGCCACGTTTAGTTTTGAGTTTTCGACCCCAGATTTCGATCCACCTAAACCCCGGAGTGTTTTTTTTTGTTTGTAAAAAATTAAAAAGCAAAATTGGAAAACCGCCCGAACCGTTCTATCCCTCAAATAGAATCTCATTATAAGCCCGAACGGCAAAAGGTAAAAACAAATTTTAATTGAACTGCTCCGAAGCTGAAAGGTCGACCCTCTGAAATAGTTTCATTAACTTTCCTCCTTCCGGAATCACGACTAATTGTTCGCCATCACAAAACCTGACGACATATCAATTATCCGTTCGGAGTCCACTAGATATTACAATTCCGTCACAGGATCCGCGAATCTATTAATTTCAATTTCGCAAACATCGATCGAGGTTTCAGTGAAAATCATAATAATAGAACCCCGGTTATTTCCTGCAACGGGGGTCCGAACACAACGACAGAATCAATCCACTATCGTCGTTCTTCCCCCCGTCTGATTACTGAACCCCCCCCCCCCTTTTAGTTATTCATCTCTCGCATTCGACTCCTCCCGCTTTCAATTATGGAACACAAAAGTATTCGTCGTCGTTTTTATTTCGCCGTCAATTGAACAAATGAAAAATCGCGAGTTTTCTTTATATTTAGATCGCGTGCCTCAGACGATTGCCGCGATGCCAATTTTACGGCGAACAGAGGCGGAACATCCCTTCCTCGTCGCTATTCAACGGAACGAAAACACGACCGGTACGCCACTGGATTTCGTTCTTATTACCTCACGATTTATTACAGCTCTTCGGGTACATCATTAACGAAAGACGAAGTTGACTGAATGCGAACGTTATTAGGAATAAACACAATATATCAAACGAATATGATTTATTGCGGCGTCCAGGGACCCGAAAGGGGGTGAGGGTTTCTCGGAATAAATTACAAATTCCGGGATTGTTTCGAAATAAAAGACGCATTGACGTGTTCTGAAACCGCCAACATGTAATCAAGGTAATTCGAACGTCAATTTTAGAAACACCACCCTCCGCCACGCTAAGATTTACTCACAAGACGTGCTATTAGCGGGTTAAGAAATATTGACCCCTAATTTGAACTTATTTTCACATTTGGAAATCGCGAGAAATTGCTTTTTGGTTTATTTATTGAAATTATTTTTTTCCGCTCTCCAAAACCGCTCGGTTTCAATATTAATAATAATGTAACTTTATTATTATTGTCCCGCCCTGTGTAGGACAGTTTGATAATACGAAAACTCGCCCAATATTTACCGGAAGACTTTAATAACAGAAATGATGCGAGCCATATTAAAGAATATACGATTTCGTCCTTTATGAAGTCACATACGCCTTTCAATAACGAAATATTACGATTCCTTTGAAAGCTCCACGAAGAGTGGGACCGTCGTCGTCGTCGTGATATATTTCAGTGTTGCAGCAACGGAATAGATGTGTTTTTAACTGTGGCAGACGGGCGACCGAGACCCGGGCATAGACTCACCGAGGACGTGTAACAGGACTCCCAGGGGTCACATCAGCCTCGAGGACTTCATCACCGCTCGTTATATGTCTACGGCCCGGCGAGAATCTAGTGCCGGTTCGCGCGACAAAAAGTGACGTTCATTTGCAAACTTTACTGCCGCCACCCCCAGCTGGCCGCCCGATCCGCACCGGAGCAGCCCTTTTTAAAATCCGCAGAAACTGGCAAAAATTAAAACGAACAAAGACACAAACACCGCGTTCTGTTGCAAATATTGCCAGTTCGTAATGGGCTTTTATCGAGAAATTGCGCTGTTTGGTTTAAGTAACGAGCTCGAATGGTAGTTGCAAAAAAATTCTTCGAGTTTTCGAAGTAAAACGTTTTTCGCTCGATCGAGTAACTGTAGATCAAGGCATAACGAAAAGTGCAGCGAATCGGGCGCACTCGACCAAAGTCGGTTCGGTTTGGTGAATTTGAATTGAGTTTGGCGCGAAATTTGAAATATATGGCAATAAAATGCACGGAAACGTTTTCTATGCTTTTTGAGCAGCGACTTAGAAAACCTACAAAATGTTTTTATTTTACTAATAATTCTTAATGTAAATATCCGGCATTTAGGTCGATGGACTGTACTTGTCTCTAAATTTATTGAGAAAAAGTTAAGATGCAACAGGACGGATTTCAAGTGTAGAAATTCCGAAGAGTTATCTGCAAAAGTCGCTACTGCTTTACAACTGTAGATAAAATGCTACCCCTAATTTGATCGAGATCTCGGAAATAACCACAACTGCAAAGAAAATTTTGCACAAACACTCCCGATTCCGTTTGAATTCAAACTAAAGTGGCAACTTCACGACGAAAAACAGAAATTTTAACGAGGTATTATGTGAGATGCACTTACTTAGTTCATGTCGAGTTATAATTCTAGCTGAAGATGGATACGGAAGCAGATCATTAACTGACGCAAAACAAAAGAACAAACCTCTAATAACAAAAGCAACTTGAGTAATTGCAACGATATAATTCGAATTTATATCATTTCGGAGCAAATACCTACTCGGTGCTTCAGGCAGTATTGTCAACTCTAATTGTAAAAATTCGCGTCTTTTACGAGTCATTTCTCAGTTACACAATTTTTGTTCGAGCACCAGAAAAAAATTCCTACAATACTTTTGTCATTTTTGAAAAAGAAATTACGAAAATAATGGCCAAAGTATTAAACAAATGCTTAATAATTTTAAAAATTCATATGTAGAAAAAAACGTTTTGTTTTCCTTATAACTTAATATTAGTTTTTAATATAAAAATGGATTGATGCATTCGTAATTTTTTACTCCATTTCACCAAAAAAATTGAAGCACTTGGGCGAAAAATGTTTGAAAAGTTTAGGATTTCGGAAATTACCACAAGCAGCGACACGGTTTTATATTCATATCCACCATTAACTCCGCTGAGACATTTTTTCGAGTTAATATCGCGATTTTACGATAAGATTTCAAAGTTTTGTCAAAAAATTATAGAAAACGCATTTTTCTCGTATTTGATTTACACCAAACTAAAGACCAAATCTTTAATTTCACGTTATGACTGGAATTTTTACAATTTTAGTCATGCTAAACGTAGAATTTTGAAGGAGCGCGACTGAATTGCAAAACCTAACGTTATTCTCAAGTTTATTTTTAATTTTTACATAATAATACTTCTGTCGGTAAAGTAGGGATTCATTCTTTTTTTCTAAAATTTGCTGTACAACTCCAGGAAGCAACAGTTGAGCTTTCACAAATGGAGTAAAACTCGCAAAATTACGTGTAAAATCCGGGCTTGCTTTACGATTATGATAGGACACTAACCTAAAGTTGGTCGAGATCCGGAGAATCTGCACAGGTACGAAGGAAGTTCGCACAATCGCTCTCGCTTCGGTTTAAACGTTTCTTCTGGAGAAATTCAAGTCAAAAAAAAAATCGATACATAAAGTTTCCACTTGCCTTGTGATTCTTTGACCGCATCCTGTTTGGAACGGTAAAAAACAAAATAAAAGGGACGCACGCAAATAAATTTCGAATTTTAGCAAAGTGAATCGGAGAAAACTTGGAAAATTCGTGTAATAAGCGCAAAGATAAAGATTTTAATAACCTAATAGAGGCATTCTAAACGCGCCTGTCAAGATTCTTTAAAATCTGAGAAAGTAATTTCAATTTTAAATAAAATCAGAAAGGGCTCCCCTTATGAAAATTTTTCCAAAAATTTTTTTTGTTTGATTGCTATGAAATTTGGCACGCAGGTGAGTTATTAAAATGCAAACCCATGGAAGCATTCAGTTCCTCTGTAGCATTCTTGGTTTTCCAGAAATCCTCCATTATGTGGTCAACATGCCCAAAATTTGGCTAACAACTCCCATAAAAACGCCATTTTTTTTCTAAACCACCAAAAATTTTTATCAACCGAGTATAAGTTTCGATTCTTTATAAAATTCTAAACACGCCTGTCGAGTATCTTTAAAATCCGAAGAAGTTCAATTTAAGAAAAAAAAAACAAGAAAATTTCCGACATTTCTTTTTCTTCTGATTGCTATGAAATTTGGCACGCAGGTGAGTTATTAAAAGGCAAACCCATAGAAACATTCAGTTCCTCTGTAGCATTCTTGGTTTTCCAGAAATCCTCCATTATGTGGTCAACATGCCCAAAATTTGGCTAACAACTCCCATAAAAACGCCATTTTTTTTCTAAACCACCAAAAATTTTGATCAACCGAGTATAATTTTCGATTCTTTATAAAATTCTAAACACGCCTGTCGAGTATCTTTAAAATCCGAAGAAGTTCAATTTATGAAAAAAAAAGCAAGAAAATTTCCGACATTTCTTTTTCTTCTGATTGCTATGAAATTTGGCACGCAGGTGAGTTATTAAAAGGCAAACCCATAGAAACATTCAGTTCCTCTGTAGCATCCTTGGTTTTCCAGAAATCCTCCATTATGTGGTCAACATGCCCAAAATTTGGCTAACAACTCCCATAAAAACGCCATTTTTTTTCTAAACCACCAAAAAAATTTATCAACCGAGTGTAATTTTCGATTCTTTATGAAATTCTAAACACGCTTATTGAATTTCTTTAAAATCCGAAAAAGTTAATTTTTTGAAAAAAAAAACTGAATATTTTCAACATTTTTTTTTCTGATTGATATGAAATTTGGCAGGCAAGTGTGTTATCTAAATACGAACTCATAAAAAAATTCAGTTCCTCTGTAACATCCTCAGATTTCCAGAAATTTATTTTAAACTTCGAGGTGCAAGTGCATTCGAATGATAATCTTTCGGACGCTCAACTGATTATGCAGGTCACTCAGGTACTAAAAATTTGATTCTAGAAATCATCCGATTCTTCCCAACACTATTATTAAGTCTCAGTTGGCTGTTAAGTGTCCCCACCTAATAGTATCAAGAAAGTTGTATAGCTGTATCACCCCCTAAGCTCCCCTACTCTATACGAACGAAACATTCGCACAAACTTGTTTCCTGAAAACAGTTCGTAGGGGGATTTCCGCAGTTAATGCTGTGTTGCGAATTATCGGAAACGGCATATATCGGTTCTGGCTAGATTAGGTGTCCTGATCCCGGAATTGACGGCGAGCTTTCCGGATCTCTTGCAGTTGTTTTTTTTTTCTTTTTTTGTAAACCCCGATTCGTACATTTACATATTTAATGGTCGTGATGGCTGCGTAACGGGACCCGGCCATTTACCGATAAAGATCACAACATAAAGCAATGCTGTTGGTATAACGATGCCATAACCTGTCTGGCCGTACAGTAAGACACTAATGCAAGTTTTATAGGGCACATTCAAATTCATCGGCAAGTTTAACGGCGCCATAACGATTTTGGTAATAAAGTTATAAATTTTGCAGTAAACTCCAGAACGGCTACCCTAAAATATGGTTACAAAATCGGAATTGCGCCGAAACCTCCAGGAGGACGCCACAAGGCAACCTGATACTGTCCTTATTTCTTGAAATTTATTGTAAGAAAATCGTTTGAAACTTTTTTTACAAACTTAAAACTTTTATTTTACGGTAGTTAGAAAACGACCAAAAGGTCCATTACGTAATTTCAAAGTTGAATGTTTTGAGTGCTTAACAGCCTCGTTTTGGTTGTTTGTTGTCTGATTCCGTTCGTTAATATTCGATCAAAAAATTAACTACTCTTGCACCCTCTGTGGGGAGAAAACCGGATTAGCTCCTAAAGTTCTTCTAATCCAATAAAATAATCAAACTGTGCACATGACGATAATTTAATACTCAGAAGCGCGGTCCACTTCTATTCCATTATCCAATCCCGCAATTATCCGAGTAAACAGCAAGAATTCATGGTGGTAAATTTCGATGGTTAACTTTCCTCGTATCGACTGAAACGCAACCTCCTCCCTCCAGACTTTAGTCTCTCTATCCCTTGAAACTTCCCGTGTTGTTTCATCCAATTCGCCATTTACAACGGCAATTAAACGTAACAGACTGGCCCTCGGTCAACAATTTCCCGAGCGGGAAAAGTCACGAGATCCGGTCCTGTTCGTGCGGGTTCACTGCCATCATCCTTTCCATGTAAATTTATCGAAAGGTTGAAAGCTGCTTTCCAGGTCGACGGATACACGTGTACACAGACGGGATCACGTACGGCTTGTTACGACTAATCCTGCGACCTGCGACCTTAACTTCGACAACACCTCCGCGATGGTAAAGTAGATTTACTATTTTACTTGTGAGCTGCGTTCGAATCAAGACAAAAGTTACTGTAGCAGATTCTTCAACTTGCTTATGCAATCCCGGCACGTTGAGATTAAAACGTTTAAAGAACTTGACAAAAATAATTACAACAGTGAAAAAGTGGCGCAGTGTCTTTTTGTAGGGGGTTTCATATTGCATTTTCTGCTGCATAAATTTTCAAAACCGTTGCTTTAATCTGTTAACTTGATGAATTTTAGAGGATTTTATGACGAAAATCTTCAGTAACAGGCTGCCGCTCGTTTTGTTTTTGTGTCACATTTTTCACACCTCTACCTTCTAAGAGATTATAATGACTTTACCTTCTTAACCGTCGGTTCATCGCTTCTTATCCACTATTTTCACTGCTCTTCATTTTAGAATTATAATTTAAACAAAGAAATTCGTTTTGGAGCACTCAAAATTTGAATTGACTTACAGTGCTGCCATCTATGCACCTTTACCTTAATTATTAGACAACCCGTGTTACTTCTCTTTTATTTAAATTTTTTTCTCGTCGTTTCAAAGTTTTTTATTCCTCTTGATTTGCAGGAACTATCAGAAATTTCGTAGATTTTAAATTGTCGGTAAAGTAGAAGACTATTATGACAACTGACATTATTTTCAATAATTGCGTTGGTTTAAGAAAAACTCAAAGAGCACCGAGTAAAGCTTTTAAATTGCGAAAAACTCGCAAAATTACGTTTAAATTCGGGGGCTGCTTTACGTTTATATAGAAAACTAACCTTAAATTGGGCGAAATTTCGGGAAATTAGCACAGGTACCGGGGAGAGTTCACATAAACACTGCCGACGCCGCGTAATCATTTTGCGGGTTAAAATCGCGAATTCACGACAAATAACCGAAACTTTCACGAAAATTGGAAATTACGCACTTTGAAGATGTCAATTAATTTTTTCTGGATATGGACGCGTAATTAGATCATTGGCCGGCACAAAACAAAAGAACCAAACTCTAAGATCGCAGCTACCTTGAGCAATTGAAATTTGAAGTTACGCCACGGATTTGCAAAATTTTGGAAGCCAACACTTCGTTTTTGACGCAAAATTGTTAACGTTAATTGCAAAAATTCCTTTCACGTTAAAGTCTTCTTAAATTTGCTCAAAATTTGAAACATTTTTTTAGATTCTAAACAATGTCGGTAAAGTAGGAAATTATCATGACAATTGACATTACTTTCCGTAACTGCGTTGGTTTGAAATAAACTCAAGAAGCATTGAGTAAAGCGTTTAAATTGAGGAAATCTCGAAAAATTACGTTTGCATTCGATGGCTACTTTACGATTATATAGGAAACTAACCTCAAATTGGGTGAAACTTCAGGAAATTAGCACAGGTACCGGGGAGAGTTCACATAAACACTGCCGACGCCGCGTAATCATTTTGCGGGTTAAAATCGCGAATTCACGACAAATAACCGAAACCTTCACAAAAATTAGAAATTACGCACTTTGTAGATGCCAAATATTTTTTTCTGGATATGGACGCGTAATTAGATCATTGGCCGGCACAAAACAAAAGAACCAAACTTTAAGATCGCAGCTACCTTGAGCAATTAAAATTTGACGTTACGCCACGGATTTGCGAAATTTTGGAAGTCAACACTTCGCTTTTGACGCAAAATTGTTAACGTTAATTGCAAAAATTCCTTTCACGTTAAAATCTTCTTAAATTTGCAGAAAATTCAAACCATTTTTTAGATTTTAAATAATGTCGGTAAAGTAGGAAATTATCATGACAATTGACATTACTTTCCGTAATTGCGTTGGTTTGAAATAAAGTCAAAAAGCATTGAGTAAAGCTTTTAAATTGGGGAAATCTCGAAAAATTACGTTTGCATTCGGTGGCTACTTTACGATTATATAGAAAACTAACCTTAAATTGGGTGAAACTTCGGGAAATTAGCACAGGTACCGGGGAGAGTTCACATAAACACTGCCGACGCCGCGTAATCATTTTGCGGGTTAAAATCACAAATTCACGACAAATAACCGAAACTTTCACGAAACCTTAGGGATGACGCACTTAGTAAATGTCGATTAATTTTTTTCCGAATATGGACGCGGAATTATATCATTGGCCGGCACAAAACAAATGAACGCAACTTTAATATCGCAGCCAACTTAAACAATTAAAATTTGATGTTTCGCAAAATTTTGGAAGCGATACACGCAGAATTGCCAACCCTAAAAGACTAACATCAAAATTTGTTTCGTCTTCAAATTTTTTTTAAATGTACCGATAATATTACAACGAGATTATTTAGATTTTGAATTAAAACAAGATTTTTCATTCTTCAGAGTCATTTTTCTTCTATTTTTTGCACTAAACGTTTTCTCTCAATTTTAAATGCCTACCTCAATTTTCAAAAAAAATCTCTTAATGTCTTGAATCTCAGGTGTTGCTGGAAAAAAATCGTTGAAAGAGGGCCTATCTATATATTGGTATTAGAGACACAAGGCTCCGCAGGAGCAGCTGGTTAACGCTGAAGATCACGTCGTGTTTGACAACTTGAAACCAGATTCGTTCGAAGGGTTGAACGCAATAATTTCGTGAATTGGCAAAAAGTTGAATCATGGCCGCGCCACCATCTGCCCTCAACACCACGCGAAATTCTCGTTATTTCTCGAATATTAATTTATCTCGGGCGGTCTAAAACGTCACTTGGAACCGGATCCATTATGTTGACAAATTATTGCCGGAGAAACAATCGAGAACAGAAATCATTCAAGGCGTCAACACTCGAGTGGAAAACAAGAAGAGAAGGTCGGATCACAATAGAACGCGTTTCTAAATCTTTTCAGTTCATTTTAATTACTTCCGAAGTTTGTTTTATTTAAAAGGTAAGAATTAATCGTTTGCTTCGGCGGCTATTAATCAAATTCTTGACGAGTTTAGTGGAAATTTAGAAAAAGCAGAAAGTGAGGGGTCTATGTAATTATCTCGAGACAACAACGTCTTCGTGTCTGATTATGACAGAGCTTGTGCAGCTATTAATTTCAGTACTAGTAGAGAGTTTGCAAGTGTCTAAAATTGTCTCTGAAGTTTCTCTAGAAATACGAGACAACTAGGCTTAAGTTTTAATTAATTTACTTGAGAATTTATCTTCTGTTACACGAAATCCCCAACAATCGTGTTTACTGGGTACAAGGAAATATTAATATCGTCTTTAGAGGGGCACAGGTGAATTGCGACCACCACGTAGCGCCTAATTTCGTTCGGTTCGACTGCCACTGCCAACGAATTATTGCACGTTGTGGGTATTATGGGGTCGGAGAAGTTTTTAATTCACCCCGCCGCCACCCCCCACATCGCACCGCTGCCTCCAGTGCAGATTGCTTTTCAAAGTAGGTATCAACTGGCGTGTATTTTCCTCTAAAAAGTGAATATGGATATCGATTGCGATAAAACTCGAACCGGCATTGTCGAATCTTGAATGCGGATCACCCAAAAATGGCGAAACTACTCACACCCTAACAACCTCTTATTGAAAATCATGACTCGTAACGTTAGTCGAGACAGCAGAAGCCTAAGAAGTGTAAGCTTCTGGTGTAAGGCTTTAAAAAAGCGCAAAAGCTTTGGGATTCTTTTTTTACTTGATTTGTTATTTCAAAATTAAATTCTTGGGCTTTGAATTACGTCACTGAATCGAAAGAAAAAACTATTTTCCGCAAATACTAATTGATACAAATCTCATCAAATATTAGTTATTCATTGGGGATGATTTTCTCAAAACATGCTACAACCCCAACATAACTGTGACACTAAAACGTTTTACGGGCGATAAACCGAAACGTCACAAAGTCGCAGGTGGTGTCATATTCGGGCGATATTTAGTTTATGTCGTCCGCGGACTCGAATTCGGCAATAAAGTTGATGGAAGAGATGAATTACTACACTGGTCTACTATCCAGACTCATTATATTGCTAGTTGGCAAGTAGTGCAACTATGTTGCAATTGGAATTAAGAACCGTCTACCAGCGATAGTAAAACAACCGACCTTATTTGTCTTGTTAGCACTCAATTAGTTGAGCGCTAGCAAACGCAAAGAATGCTTTATTGTAAAAATAACAAAACTATTGCCGCTAATTAGTTCCTTAAAGAACGAAATTGCTATGTTGCGAAATGGCGGATGCGCCGGGAGAATTCCGGTTTAATCCATAACTCCGTTCCCTATTAAAATTTCCAAATTTAGATTCTGCAACTTTATCTCCCACAGTCATATCTTGATGCTGTGAAAATTTCAAAGTTTTTAAATTGTTTTTTTTCGAACAAAAGAAAATATTTTTTTCTCAAAAATGGTGCAATGCCGAGGCATTATCGTATTCACAGGCTCATACTAAAATTCAATGGGGATTCCAAAAATAATAAAGCACAGGGTGTTCCATTTAAATAAAGAAATGGAGATAAATTTCCGGTATTAGCTGAAGTGCCACCACTTTAAAATATTTTTCTTCGACAGAAAATTAATTTAATCTCTCAAATTTGTACCTTTTTTGTTTCTCTAAATTTTTCTAATTGGCCGTGAGTGAGCAACAATTACCTGAGTGTAAGTTTGTTAAGTTTAGCTAACTGCGGGAACCGTCGATTCTTTCGGGCTTGCCCGCTTGCCTCTTAAATATTATCTTGAACATCAACCCTTATGGCGCGTTTTATGGAGACTGTTACTCCAATAATCACTTTTATTATACAGCTGCTTATTCCATTAAGTAATATTGTGCACGAGAGCGAGAAATTGCTTTCGTTGCGTCTCTATTGGATAGGAAGTTTATGGTATTCATGGCTGTTCTTGAGAAGGAGGATCAAACGAACACGACATTCTTCTGCAGATATATGGAGCTAATATTTTGTGTAAAAACTCATAAGGCGACCGAAATTCCTCTCGAATTTATCATAAACTTATTCTCGTGAACATTCCAATCGCGAGGTGAGAGATGCAATATGGAAAATAATCCGCCAAAAGACGGAGACGGGTTGAATAAAGTGCGGATAGGGAACCGAATAATTTAGTGCCGCGCGGATGCTAGAACGGAGAATTGATAACAGATTCACGAGAAATATAACAAAAAAACCTGGCCCGAATTTATTATCAGCTACTGCTGCACCCTCACCGCTATACTTCTTCGATTTCAAAACGCCCCTGTGACGTCTTCACCATGATTTAAATCGATCGGTTCGAAAATGACATCAAGTTTCAATTCACAATGATACAGGCGGTTTATCTCGATTTAACAAGCGAGAAAATTACTGAGTTGTCTCTTCCATTTCTAGTTTTTCCAAGTCGCAAGGGCCCAAATGTTACAAAATTTAAAGTATCTTAGCTATCAATTCTTAACAGACTTTGTTCAAGGTAATGCAAAAAACAGTATCAACAATTTGTTAACGTTTTATATAAATAAAAATAATTCTCTAATTCATACAAAAACCAGTAATAGTTGAACATCAGTTCTTAAAGCATTCATGCACGTAACGATCACCGGCCAATAAGGTCATTTTCCAATTTTTGCGGCACCGCTCGCAATACAAATCCGCTTCCATCTTGTGGCAATCTTTGAAATGTTTCACAGCTAGTTTTTTCGAATCAAACAATACGTTACAAAAACTGCACTTATAAGTAATTTTTGGCAACATTTGTGAAGGTTGCAAAGAAAATTTCATTGTATTAAGAAAACCAAAACAATTATCACTCCCATTTTCGGGTTGAGCAGTGAAATTTTCTAAACAAAATTTCATGTTAGTGTAAAGAAATTCCCAATAGTTAACACGATTTGTTTGAATATTTTTAGGAACATTTTTCACTCTACTATACTTATGTCCTTCACCTAATTGTATAACAAAATCTCGATTTCCTGTTATATAACTTTTGTGCTGACAAAACTTGATATCGAGAAGAACATTATTCAAAATGCTGTTGATTTCATCGAATTCCGCTGTTGATAACTAAAACAAATAAAATCAGTTGGGATTTTAATAGTGTTGAAATAATTACATCATTGGTTAATTTGATGACATCTAAATAAACTTTTATGTACGATTCAAGTATAGAAACTTTGTAATTGGATTCAGTTATGTTGCTTGTTTCGATATGTTTGTTAATTGGTTCGTTTTGAGGTTTGAATGAAATAAGGCCGTTACTTAAAAACCGACTGTAAGTAATATCCATTTTTCTCGAAAATGATAACTCTTGACTTTTGAAATAAACTTCAACAAACGGCCAATGGATCAATTGTGATGTTGTTAAATTAATCCAAACAGGTGTGCTGTGTGTTCTAACCGTAACATCATCTACAATTAAAAAAATTATTAAATACTCGACTGGTTTTATTGAATTACCATTAGAACCAACAAAAAATAAAGAATTAGCAAACTCAGGTGGACAAGTAATTGATAGACTAAACGGAGTGTTTGGTATTTCGCCGACGTACTCTCTGTATTGATATCGTATCATATTTTCGAGTTTCTCTTTGAGATAAGTCTTGAGTTTGGTGACCACGTAAGAAAGTTCAATTTTATCATCCATAATGAGGTTCCACATTGGCCATTTTAGCATAAAAACTACTAACATGGGGGAGAGAATTTCGGTTAAACGAGGACATAAACAGTTGAGAGGAATTTGCAATTCGTCGTTTAAAAAGGCTTTCAATTGGGCCGTTTCGAGAGACAACTCTTGCCCCTTTCGTAATTCGAACACCCATCTAACCAGTTGGTCGCTAAGTACTGGATCCATTGGCTCTTGCAATTCGGCATCTGGATTACTGGCAAAATATTTTAGAAATTTTTGTCTAAACGGTTTAAAACTGCCTTGAAAATTCGCACATAACCTCACAAAATCATAAAGAAAACAGGACATCTACAGTAGTACAGTTCACTACGTCACTAGTATTGAGGCAGTGTTGCCAATTGTTAAATCAGTGAAAACAGTGTTGCCAGCCAATACTGAGGATTCCCCAAATCGGGTGAGGACGTCTTAAATTTACCAATTTAGAATTAAAGTTGATTAAGGTTTAGAAGCATCTTCAATTTTCTCATAATATGTACATTTCTAATTCTTGTAGGACTGCAATTTTGACAATTAACGAACAGTTCTTTAGGGGGAAATTATTTTCCCATATAAACAGGATAAATCCTCTTTGATTTAGAAAATCATAACTTCTAAACAAAAATAATAATAACTTCGAAACTTTTACAGTGTTTGGTTGGGTGGCATCAGGTAGCGTTACAAAATAAAAAAAAATGTTTTTACTTATAAAATGCAACAAAAACAAAATAACACTTATTGAATAGTATCAGACTTTGGCCCCAAAAATCAGTGATCTTCACCATTGAAAAACTCAGAAAGTGGTCCAAACAAGTAAACAGCCGGACAATTTTCGTCCGGATTCCCCAGAAATTGGGCGTAAAGTTCTTGGTAACGAGACAAAGTCAAACCACCTCTCCGTCTATCGTCGTCCTAAAAAATCGCTTTCAAAACCAAAAAAAAAATAAAAATCTTTACTCACACTTAACATATTATTGAAGGCTTCGTTCACAACTTCGATATCTTCTATTGCAAATTTTGTAATACAGTTGAACCTGTATTCGTCGGCAGCTATAACACCATCATCGTTCAAATCTACCATTTTAAAATTAGAATCGATAAACATCTTCATGGCTTGAGGAAAATCTTCGTATCTTCGACCGACGCAACATTGTTGAACAGCTTGTTTGAATTCTTCAACCGTAATTTTTCCATCCTGCAACAGCTCCTAGTTGAGGAACACCAAAAAAGAATTACAACAGTGTGTCTTTGTACCGAATCTAAACCACCAAATCTAATCTACACCAACAAAATTAGTTTTTCTACTCAGCGTTTTAAGTGTAGTGCAGTTACTTGCCACAATTAATATTTACAACAATTAAACAACCAAACCTTATTAAAATCGGCCAATTCAGCGATTTCTTCCCATAAACTCAACATAATATGTTGATGTTCCTGAAGACGTGAATGGCTAAATTCTCCTTTTCCCTCTATTATCGTCGCTCTAAGAGCTAAACAAGCGAAGTCGCGTTCATCCAAATATCCGTTGTTGTCGATATCTGTTCGAAGAAATTATTTTTAGTTATTGCAGTAATTATATTAGTTATTTTTACACACGATAACATCTGTTCTATTATCTCACATAATAATTGTCACGATCGTGTTAGCCACAGTCGAATTGGCAAAGAAATGACACTTAACCGTTTCATTCGACCATAAACATTTTACCAAACCGAAAGTGCATAAGATAATTTTAAAATTATATGAAAAATCACTTGCTACACTTTAATCGTGACGTATAATTTATAGTTGAGTTTGTTTGGCGATCGAAAGAGACACGTGGGTTTGCTTGATTTATGACAAGAAACTGATAGATGGAATGAAATTGTTGGGTCTTAAAGTAATTTTTAGTTGGTTGTTGGCCGAGGATCAAGTCAGAATTGCGGTAAGGTCAACGTTTGGAATTGTTGCTCTTTTCAAACGTCGACCATTGCTAAATTTACAGGATAATAAAGAACGCGAGAACAATACACGTACATGCGCAGAGGAGGTTTGTTATATTTTAATAAATAGAATAACGAGAAATAATAAATAGTAATAAAACTGATCACATCAGCTGTGATGGTCGCTTAGTTACATAGCTAGGGGGTTGTGTGTGAGGCATACTTTCCTACTCGCCACTATAAAACAGCACAATCGTGCAATAAACATAAAACTAATTCTTCCTGTAAACCAAGCAATTCGCTTTATCAATAGAAACGATTTCTTAGCACATATTTATAAAATGCATACATTGTTTGTTTTAGATTTAATTATTCCTGTACTGTCCAATGTTGAAATGACAGAGCTTCTAACATGTGTATCACTGCTATTCTTGGAAAACATGAAGCATGCCGTGCAATAACTGGATAGGTATCCAAAAAGTTTCGAACAATTAGTAGCATCTATTCAGGTTTTAGAAAATGTTTATTAAAACCGCAACTATATACTGTTTCAAATATATTTCATAATTAAACTTTTTTCAGACCATTACGTGATGCTAAACACGTATCAAGCTAATTGTTATTACAATGGATATTAATAGAGCCGTTCATTAATTTATCGTGCACTAAATAATGTGTTGTTATGCATGTTGTGATCGCGCTCTATTTCTAAGCAATATGAGGAGACTAGAGGGGTATCGGAGTTTGAATAGTTGAATGCAATTTCGGGTTATTGTCAAAGAACTAAAAAGCATGAGTACCCACCGTATAGGTATCGGACGACGAAATTGACTCTGTTGTTCCAACTGTAGGCCATTTCAGTGACTGGTGTTCAAAATACACCACACTACAACTTAAATAATATGCCTGTACTGCGGTAAAAATGATCACGACCGGCTATTTTAGAAATCCGCCTCGTTTACGTCAGGTCGAAAGTCACCGCACTCGGCCGAACTTGAAATGTTGGCCAACTACCTACCTTATTCTATTAATCGCTTCCTAAACACTAAAACATGTCTATTATTCGAATTAAAATCTATTTTCGAACACAGCGATACTCCTGGGCGACAAATTTACGATCGCTTTATCACCCAAAACCCATGAACCGGTGGTTCAACCAGCTGCAGTTGTGTCAGGTCAGGTACACAAAAAAGTTCAATTAGTCAATTTGTGTAGCAGGATTTTCGAAACTGTCAATTGACTTGGTTGGGAATTTAATTTTTTGTGGTCAAGAAAACACTTCTCTGTAAGTACAAGTGAATGAGTGGAGATGAGTGAGACTTTTAAATTGGATGGTGATTGGACAAGGCATCATCAGTTCACGCTCAAGCTATAGAAAATATTTTTTATTTCATTCTGTGATCTGTACACCGGATATAATTTGATGGTTAGAACAAATTTGGTATACCTTTCATATGGAATGTTAGACTAACAACTAAGCAACACACCCTTGAAAATAATATCTCTATGTGACAATTTAAAGAATAGGACCCTGATTTCTTGAAATTAAAAACGAATACATCAATCATCGCCATTTACATATTTACAACCTAGAGTAGATGTTAAAGCGTTTTCGAACTATTCAAGCGACATAAAGCCAAGTACAAAAATAAATTAAACATAAAATAAGACATCTTGAATTCATTTGATATGGTTAAGTAAAATTTGCTTTAGGATAAGTACAAAATTGCAACAATGATTGCAATTTTATATTAATTTTACAAAAATAGTTGCTACAAGTCCGGACAATAGTAAAAAAGTTAGAAAACTGAGCAGTCTTATACGAGAAAAATCGTACTAAATAAATACTTTGGTTAAGATTCGCCATCACAACAGCAGTAGAAGGAGATAATTATTAGAATACAACAAGAAATAACAATTTGGTTACGTTAATTGACTACTTAGGATACTTCCATCAATTTCAGCAATTAAATCGCTGACTTTGATAAAATTTGACCCTTCAGCAGTAGAGCCAAAACACTCGTCATTAAGTTAAAACACTAAAAAACACTTCGTGTTTGGTCACGTTGTGACGGGTGTTATAGCATCATAATGGGCACTTGAAGTGGATGGCAGCAGAGGTGACACAACCGTTGGTCCCGTATCCTCTGGTTGTCGGTGATTTCGTTTAATTTGCATCACGCCTGTAAAATTCAAAATCGATAAAATTACACAAAATTAACATCAAAGTTAAGTGAGTAACTAGATGAAGAAGCGATAAGTGCACTAATTGTTAGGAGGGTGCTTTTACGACTAAACAGCTAAAAAAGTTTTTTTAAAGACATGAAATTCTTACTCTGCCGAATTCCGTTTCCTGGAAATGGTCGCCGTTTAAATTCCTGTGTTTCGCCAATTTCTCTTTATTCATCGGGGTCCCTGTATTAAAACATACCACATGCTTTATCATGTTATCACAACAGTTTAACAGTAAATTAACACCAAACCAGCTGGAAAACGACACTCGGTCGAAGAAGCGCAATCGCTTCCAAAAGGCAATTTGGAAAATGAAAGCCACCAAACGAAATGTACAGCTAAAAATTACCGGCACTGTTTTGATCACACTTCGATTTTCACTATTACACGGAAACCCTGAAGAATAGCGACATCTATGATTGAATTTTCAGACTATTTTCAGGCATTTAAGCATTTAGTACACAAATGAAGCTATTCATAGTCTTTTTTCCGAATTGATATTTCAGTGACGTCATTACGACCAATATATACAAATTATCGGCGTAATCACAAATCGTGCCTTTGTTGCATGACAAAGAATAAAGGCAGCTCATAAAGCAAATCAAAAAATGGAGTTGATTAATTGACTTTCAAAGATTACAATTGAAAAAATTGAGTGTCGCATCAAAATAAGAATTTCTTGTCTACAAAAGGGAACCTATTGTTACTAAGGTTTGAACTCCCGGTGCAAGACAACAAATTCCTCACAAGACGGGAGCTCATTACACACCATGCAGTTACGAAAATATAACTTGATTAGAGCGGTTGAACCAAGAAAGGTTTCGATTTAGTTATTTTTAAATTGTTGGTCACACCCCAGATTGTTGCATTTTCGTAAAATTAATTAGTAAGGTTAGTTAATTATTGAATGTGCTTAAAAATGGATGTTAATAATTGAAATGGTAGATGATTTAAAACCGTCACCTTCCATTTTCCACAAGCCAACACACATAAAATTTTAATTTGAAAAAGAAAATTTGGTTATTATTGTGTTTCAAGAAATTAAAATTTATGGCAGATATTGAAAAAAGTTTAAGATTACGTAGAGAAGTTGACAAAAAAAATTAAAATTATGGCGTTAAAACGGTACGTGACGTCAGTACCTATAGGATTAGAACCGGTTTTCAATGAAAGAGAACCCTACCGTTAAAATAAAAAACAACGGACTGATGGCATCATTTTTCGACTCAATCCATACTAAATTTGGATAAAACCAGGTAGAAACCGAATCCAATTGTTGGTTTCTATTCTTAACAATACACAAAACCCACAAAACACCGCTACCAATAGCACAATAGCGTTAAAAAGAACACAAATTTTATTTAATATACAATTTAGCCTGGAACATCAAGTGATTACATAATAGACCATTCCGAAAACCATTGAAGCAACAATCAAAGCCACCACCATAATCAAATGTAACTCACCAACATAACTCAGTAGTACAGGTAGGAAGATCAATCCATGAGCTGCTCCAAAAACCACGATACCCAGGTACATTCTAAAATAGAAGACCTGGAAAATTTGAGATTTGGCAAAACCCAACACGATAATTCCCCCAAATTTGGTCAACGTAATCCCGGAGAATATCGAACTGCCCATTCGTGTCAACGAATCCGCAGCCCTTTCCACTCTAGTTGTTTTCATTGAAACGGAAAAACTATGTACTAAATGAGAACAAAACTCAACGGCGATTCCGACAGCCATCACCAAATTGACCAGAGATACGGCATTCAAAGTTATATGCCACCAATACATCAAACCACCCAAATTCACGACAATCATTGTTATAGTGACCACAACAACTGTCGAAGAAAACACATCAAGACCCATCAAAAGGAAAGTGACGACGAAAATTGCGGCCAAACTAATTGCCATGCTTTGGAGAGTGTCGGGCCACATCGTCAAGTATTGCTCGTAAAACACGTAGAAAACTGAGTAGGGAAACACCTGCAAAAAATAAGTAAAATAGTTAATAACAGATGGCAGTTAACTTAACGTACCTCGACGTTTGCGTTGGGTATTTTCGTGTTGATCATTGTGGTCAAATTGGCTGATACTCGCCGAGCGGCTCTCATACTTTCATAATAATCACTAGAAGTTTTCAAGATGGTGTGGTACGCCATGAAGTAGGAGGCACCAACTTTGGATAGTTGAGTGGTTTTGTTCGTTACGTAGTTAACACCTTGGCCGTAGGCGGCGTGACCGGCTTTAGCACAAGACTCGTCGGGGTTGTCTTGGAGGAAAAACGAAACGTAACGGTCGAAATCGTGATCGGTAGGCCGATGGTTGTCTGGACGGTACGTTATATTGCACTTTGCACAAGAACCTACAAAATCAACTCTTCAAACCACCATTTTCAACTCTTATACAACTATATAGTAGAAACTAATGAGCAGCTTTAGATCTTAGAAGACTATAGTATAGCACTATATGGTACGGTAGTAGGTAATAAAACATGTCTTGTTTAGAAATTATTGTTGGGGCCTAGAATGCATATTGTTCTTACCTTTAGTGTGTGGACAGAACCCTCCGGTACTCTTATCATATTTACAGCAACTGTCCGCTGCCGCTGACCAATCGATGTAATCGTCCAACCAGCTGGAACTCGGTCTCGCTATGTAAGAAAACTCCGGCACTTTCGACGCTTGAAATACTTGAGTTATCAGCGAATCGATATCGCAGTACTGTCCTCCACATATAGCGTTTTGTGCCTTACTGTCGCTGTAGTTGAGTCCGTTTTTCACTACGAAATACATCGGCGGTCCAATACTGAGATAATCTTTGAGATACTTAAAATAGTTTAGGACGAAACTGTCTTCAGGCATCGACAGTTCTTGATCCAAACCGATTTCTATATGTGGAGCGACAGCGATAGAAGAACATAACCAACCGAAGAAAACTACCATGACTATGGCTCGCACGAATTTGTTCATCAAAATCGGAACGTAAATCGATTTGAAGAACGAGTATAACAAACCATCCTGACTGACTTGCGGTAAATTTTCTTTTTTCGAGCCCCTAATGAAACAACAAACATCGAAACGATTGTTCGCTTGCCTGATGGTATCCAACGATAATAAACTGACGAAACAAGTGATTTGAAGAAGAAAATCAACCAACAACGCCATACCGGCATAAAGAGCAAACGCTCGAACCGCAGGCATATCCGAGAGACTACCTAAGAAGAAACAACAACTTTCGGAAACGCTAGTTAATAACATCGACGGTCCGACTCTTCCTAAAGTTCTTCCGATATGTTGGGCGTGTGTTTCGGTCGGTTTACGACATTCTCTTTGATGAGTCTGGACGAGTATAAAAATATTATCAACGCCCACCGCTAGTACCAAAAATGGAATAACTTCAATTATGATCAAAGTAGCGGGAAGACCCGTAAAACCGAATAAACCAACAGAAGACACCACCGAGGCTAAAACAATAACAACACCCCCTAAACCCAACGTAATTTTGCTATCGATCAAGAGGCGGCTGCAAGTGTTAACTTGACCCAAAGACACCGCAATATAAGCAAACATGATTATGTAAGAAACTAGAATTGTAACAACGTCCGATTGGCTTTCGCGATCTAATTCATCTTCAATTGAACGTTCTGAAGTGAAAGCTAATTCCATGTATTCGGGTTTTTGAGTGGCGGTCCAGTTCTTCATGAAAGCGACGAATTCTTTCTCCCATTGCATGGCGGGTCCTAGTTTGGTTTTGTTGTGGTAATTGTTGACGAGGAAAGTTAAAATGACGGCTGTGGCGTTTTGATAGTTGGGTTGTTTCGATAAATTCTCGCCCGGTTGCAGGAAACCGCCGAGAGCGATAGCGGGATCGACAGGACCTCCATAAGGAGCCAAACAGTTCAAATTGAAAGAATTCCTGTTGACAACAATAACATGTAATTGATGCGTAATAATAATAATAATAACTAAACTTACTGTGAACACGCGACGAATTGATCTAAGTAGTTCGTTTCGAAACCGTCCGGGTCGGTACCGGTATCGTCGAATGTATCGACGTCGTTTTGGTAATAACCCCATATACTTTGAACTACACATTCGTCGACAGATGTCGTGGTTTGACCTACGCTTCGTAGGGGAGCGAAACAAATTTTTTCGAGGGCATGATCGGTGCCTGTGGCGAGAGCTTGGATGTCTTCTTGCAATTTCAACACTTCTTTGAGGAAAGTATCGTTGAATGCAGGTCCGAAAACCATCATTCCCAAAGAGGTGTTGTGGTAGATGTGGGGTAGACCTACGGCGCGGATTATCACCTGTTCGTTTCGGTAAAACGGCTCGAAATGGCTGTCGAAATATTCTTTTTCCACTCGACTCCTCGAAGTCGGGGAAGCCCACAACTCGACCGGATCCGTGGTGACTTTCAAATACTTAATGCCGTGTCCCAGAGTGATGACGACGCAAGCGCCGCAAAACAACGTTAACCACGGTCGTTCCGCGCAGATGGTGCCCCACCATTCGAAAAATTTCTGCAAATAAGTGTCGGTGTTGGCTCCCAATTTCTCCAGGAAAGACGAAGAAACTTCGTATTCCCCCGGCATTTTGTTTATCGAGTGCGAATCCAGTTCGTGGCCGATTTCCGACGTCACGCCTGTCACACAACAAAAAAAAAAAAAAAATTATACGCCGTTTGAAGCGCCACCAATAACCGGGAAAAAATAATAAAGAAATTGATAACGCTGCATTCACGAAAATAAATAAGCGTTAAAAATACCTACTTTTCGTAAATACGGTCCGGTTAATTGTTAATAATAAATTAAACCATCAAACACCTCAAATAGCATCCTCGCAATAACTCCGATAGAGGGAGTTGATTGCGACGATTCACGCATGCTACTGAAAGCTTCGAAATCAAGCAACTTTCAAACCTGCCTCGCCTCAAACGCTTGTTAATTTAGCGATTAAGGTGTACGTGAAAAGGGGGATTGTTATTGATTAATGAGACACGTACTGGATCTTTTAGAGTCCTGCAGAGGGCTATCCTCTTCGTCCCCGAGAACTAGTCGGGATTGTCTGTCGGCGCCTGCCAATCGTCTGCCCACGGCGGCCCGCATCTCTTCCGAACCATGACCGGTCACCAAACCCACTGCAAACCCATGCTACGTCACACTCCAGCCACTACTACGAGGAGAACCCAAAATTATTTCTTTCTTTTCCAACGTTTCGACAATTTTCGAAATTATTTTGAGATCTCCCCCACTACATCCTCAATGTTAAACCTTCATCCACCCTGCACGCTACAAGCTGGCGCGCAATCCGAAAACCGGGTTGGACGAGCGTTTTTTGATTAGCTTACACAAGTGAAAGGTGGAGAGTAAAGGTTACATTATAGTTGTCAACCCATTAAAACAGGCGTTATATACAGGGGGTTCGTATCAAAAGGTGTTAAATTATTTTCTATTTGTAGAATCACAATAAGAAATTCTATCGGATTTCGATCATGTAAATAATTATGTTAATAAAATCAGAAATAAGAAAATAATTGTACAAATATTTAGTTTTTCCAAGAAGCGCTGCCAAAATAAGCGCGTCTTTGGGTCCTAACATTTTTTGTTTAGATACATTTTGATACGAACAGTGAAAATAAATTATTTAACTAAAACTATTTTGTTATTTGTTAATCAAATAAACATGTAGGCAAGAGGAATTATGCAGCCGCCAATCGGAAACAAATCGAAGCAAAGTTTGTTTCGTTATAAAACCAAATAAGTCCCATTGAATACGTTTGCATAAATACTCGATTTGTACCAGTGGTCGTAACCGTTAAAAAAACATTATTTTGCGTATTTCAAAGACAATTTAAACAAAGATGCGATCGTTCTGATAACAACTGGAATTATTTCAACGGAAAATTATGTTATGATTGTCAGTAACTGGAAAAATAATCGTTAGTAGACTAGTTACAAATACATGTTGATCAACAAAAACAAAAATCGTGATACTAGAGAAAAACAAGCGCTGTCACATCTCCATTTATGACACGATTTCTAGTTGAATTGCGATAAGTTGCTAGGGAGATCTAGTAAATCAGTGTTTAATTACCATAGTTACCCATTGCGATACAGCAACTACGTTGCTATGGTAATCAACGTACTTGATTTTCATAGCCACCTATAGTTGCGATGTATGACAATTACGTTGCCTTGGAGATCCTGCAAGTCATTTGATCTCCATAGCAATAGTTGCGATACATCGCAAATCGGGTCCTTAGTCACTTGTTTATTCCCTTAAAAAGCAGTTTTTGAAACACGAAAACAAAGCCCATTGAATTGAAACTACTACCTTGATGATCCTCCATTAAATCTAGGTCTATACGACGTACACGACTACTAGTGCTTAATGTAACACCTGCAAAACACAAAAACGGATCTGCTCGATAATGACATGCAAAATTAAAATTAAAAAAAAAAAAAATGACAATGAACAAAACACACGCGTATTTACAGGGGATTTTCATAATCTTCTTTTATTACCTATTTGCGCACGAGACGGACAAACTAAAACCACCAGAAGAAACATGGAGCTTCCAACGATGAAGACGATGGTCATCATCACGGCGTAACCGTCGAGACCGGCTATAGTGAAGGGTTGAGGAAGCGATGGTGGAGGGGGCGGCACCGGACAACTCTGTTCGCAATCGACACAACTGCATGGCGCCGATGTGGACTGTGCAAACAATTCACAATAAGATGCGGTCAATCAACGTTTACTAATTTAAACAAAACCGAATCGTCAGAAAACGTTGCACGGTTGTTTAAATATTTAAAACAAATTACCCCTAATTGGACACAAAGAAAATTCGTTCGCTTTTGTCTAATAATAGATTATTAACTGAAAACAGTTGAATGGCACTTGTAATGATTGATGAGTCAACCGAGGGGTTGCTACGATCGATCCTCGTCTGTTCAACCCTTTCTATATTTATTCAGTTTTTTTTTCGTCGCTTATTTTGGACTCTACGCACTTTGATATAAAAATAATTTTAGGATTTCTGAATTTTGTGAAAATTGTGCGAATATTTCAATGAATCGTTACTACAATTTCCAACTAATTTTTTCGACATGGCCCTGAGCCCGATTGTACCTCCGAAACGTGGTCCGCATTAAAAACTCTAGTAATGAGGTTGCGATAACTTTTCCAACTCAAAAGCGGACAGGTTCATGTAAACTGTTGAAAGCGAAATTAATTCCCAGCATTTTTAACAAGATTTTTTCGTTCATTCACCATTTTGTTATGCATCGATTTTTTGCGGGCGACAGGAAGTCGTTTAAAAGCGCGAATTTAAATGTGAAATTACGTCGTAACTTTCAAATTTCTACTTCACTCGTAATACTTCGACTATATCACTGTCGTAACACGACAGAAATTTCCATAGCGCCAGCCATCGAGAATTCTCAATGCGGACAATGGAGTTGATTAACAATTTTCCAGAAATACGAACATAGTAATGTTAGATAACTTCTTATCTACGTTCAATCGAACATCGCCGAACTATTTATTTGTCTTACTCGACAATTTCTTTGTTTATTGCATCCAGTTGTGACGTGCAAGCTTTCCAGTTGCCAAGTTCGGCGATTAAATTTAGAACTGCGATCAAAGGAGAGTCCAATTCATAAAATTTGACGATTTCCTCAATAATTTCAATCCTAATTTAACAATAACACTAAAAAAAGACTTCAGTTAGAAGGTGACATTGACTTTAAAACGATCACTTGCGATACTCTTTGATTTTCAGCTAATTCCAATTTTATACGTTAAACAGTGACGTATTATAGCAGAAGACTAGGAAGCAAAGCCCTTTGAATGCCTTTTTAAACTCGAAGTTATCGAAGTTTAGATTTTGTAAAAATTCCAATGTTTGTGTTCTCTTGCGAAATACTCGAAATCAATCACTTAAATGGACTAATCGCAGTGGCATATTATAGAAAAATCCTAGTGTTACAGGACAATACCTTAAAAGGGGGTAAATCTTTGGAGATTCTTCTTCCCCTTGGTTTTGTTATTTAAAATTTAAATTCGTCACAAACCAAAGTATGAAAATTGTTTTAATACGCCACTGACATTTAACAAGTTTCCATTTTTTTGCCAAATTGGGCAATACTCACATCAACGGACTGATTACAGGGCGTTACGGTGGGTTTTAGGGGGTAGAACTTGTCTACCGGTCCCGATACGTTTTTGTAGTTAATTTGGAAAGGAACGAACATGTTATCGGCAGTTCCCATATGAGTGAACCACCTCGACGCAGTACATCTCGACGCCCCCCAAGTGCCGCACATGAAATCTAATGCCAATTGTCCACCGGAAGGTACGCTGACTTGTTTGCAGGACGAGAAAGCCCCTTCGATATAATCGTTGGTAATGTAAAGGTCCATTTCGTCGATGTATTCGATTCCTTGACTGTTGTTCTTCAGATTGACGATTTCGATGAAATTCGACTGGTCAGTGCCGCAAGTGAAGCCGCACAGATGTCGTGCGAAATTCGCCATACAACTCGGACATCTTTTGAGAAAAGTGGCGGCCAATTGAACGCCTTTTTCGAAAGTGTAAATCTGCGATACGTCGCAACAAGTGTTGATTTCTTTAACACCGTCCGGAAAGAGATGAGGACACCATTTATTGAGAGTTTCGAGAGCTGACGAATTCGTCAATGGTTTTGCAGGACCGTTATATGGACAATTTTGTTTCAGGCCGTTGGTCATCACGTTACATTCGCCATACCAGACGCAATGAGCGGCGGGATCCGCGTTTCTTCGGCTGGTCGAATCATTGTTTTCGGCGCCCCAAACCTGGCAACAAAAAAAAAAATTCATTAACAAACTCGTTGATTAACGCGTCGCGAAAAAATTCATCAACAATTAATTTTTGGTTGATTAACGCGTTTTACGTCACGAAACCCTCTAAAATCTTGACGATGTTGCTGTTCATTATCACCTCGGACAAACAAGTTTCGAGGTTATCGCTTGGTTGTTTGGAAAAAATAGCGAAATAATGACGTAATTGTCCCAATGAATTATTAAGAATTTTCGAAATATGCATGGAACGGAGGCAAAAAAATTTAAACTTTTGGAATACTTTTTTCACTTGCTGGACGCAAATTTGGTTGGATTTCGGGCTCAAAATTGATTTAATACACCACTGTTCTCGATGGAAGCAGCAAAATACTTTCCTCGACGATTAAGGGAGTCGAAATCGTAATAAATTGTCCTTGACATCGAGACGCTACGGTATGCACGTTAATAGACGTCCCGACCTTTTTCCCATAACAATTTCCCAACGGAATTCGAAAGATTAATTGAATTAATTCGTGGAGTGCCCTTACACACAAGCAATTGTCGACAGGTCATCTCATCCCATGAACCGAAAGGTCATTGCAACAATTAAAATCGTAATCTTCACTTATACCGGTTAAGTACAGAAAGAAATCATCGAAACGTATTTCTTACAAGCAACAATCGAGTTGATTGAATGAAAATTTATTTTTGAAAATTTAAAATAAAAAAGGCATCATCGCAACATTATAGCGCGTAAATCGACGACGAAAACACCTTCAAGAAGTTAAATTTAACTTCGGGATGTTTATTAAAAGCGTCTTGTTTTTCGGAAAATAACTCCTAAGAAAACGTTTTTCGACTGCTCGACTGTCGAAATTTGAAATTTAGGTCAAAAACGTTGTAGAGTCATCTTCTTCAATTCAGTCCGAATTGAGTTGATTACATGAAATCTAGCATCAAATTGGCGTGTGGTAATTTGCAGAATGTGATTGCAATTTATTATGTCGTGAGGTCACTTACGTAACATCAAAGTTTCATTTTCCATAAAAGACCAGCGAACACGCCATTAATTTAAATTCACTAACATCGCTAATTTGAACATTTAAAAAACATTTTTTTAATTTTGTTTAGGTAGTCCAACTTTAATTTCGAATCCCCAAACCCGGGAGTAACTTAAAAAAAGTTCCAAGTCAAGGCTAAATGTATTTACAAAAATAATTAGTGGTGATAACGTAAGGGTAAAAGATCAAGAGGATCCTACATCCGATACGAGACCGGTTCATCGAAATTGAATCATAATTGGGGTTTTCAAATATTGATATTGGTTTTTAAGGCTTATCAAAGCTTAAGTTGAACACGTGGGGGCCATTATTCATTTATATCGAGCAAATAAAATTGATATATTTGCGAAGATAAATTTTTTTAAAACGTAGTGCAATTTAACTGCAACTGCACGGTTACCAACAGTTAACAACTCAAGGTAAAACGTGTCTACACTAATTATTACACAAAAATTTATATGATCGATATAGTCAGTCAAAGGTATGAAACCAAGTTTGTCCCACCTAAATTAATAGACGTAAAAAAATGTAAATGGCTGAGGATTTTTTTTAATGGCAACTTTGAAATTTCTTTATTAATCCTGACGTGGAGAATTCTTCTCCATCAGACGTGGAATATTATTTATTCCTGTATAAAATCATTAGTTTTTAAATAAAGAAAATGTGCATTCCTTTTCTTAGAAACACAATACACATTCCTTTTCCCAAACACAATACACAGTCGACAACACCAATAGAATGAGTCACAGTTAATGTCGCATTCTATTATTGCCGGCTTTGAATTGTATTGGGGTACGTCCCTATTTTGCAGGTAAGTAAAATTGGGCGTTTTCAAGAGATAAGACGCAGATTTTCCTCATTTATTTAAAAATAAACCGTTTGGTGTAGAAAAAAATTATAAACAGAGAAAAATTCTCTACGTCAAGATAAACACAAAAATAATGTGAAATTAACACAAATTTTGTTTTTTCTCACAAGTTCGTTGATAAATCCTGAAAATATTTGACCTCAAAAACAATTCTTTGCCACGTAATTTTCTGCATTATTGTAAAATTCGCAGAGATGCGTATCGTTATTCAAACAGTTTCGGAAATACATCCAATATGCATTAATGTATGTGGAGCGAAATTTACATGTCAATTTTCATCCATTTTAAAAGCCGCATAAAATATTAAATTATGTAACAGTTCGACAAACAAGTATGAACTTAAAATAAATTCGAAAAATAACAATCTCTTCAATATTTAGTTGGAAATTTCGTGTAATTGGGCAAAAATCGCTTGTTTTTGTTTGTGATGATGCACGTAGTGGTCGGAACGATTTATCTACGACAGCGCTAGCACGGCCGCAACATCCTAATTGCGAAAAATCGAGATAACCCTGACGATAACCGAGATTTGATTTTGTTAAAATAGAAAACAAGTTTCTATTGATCAGATTGAATCAGTAAAAGTGACACGTGGCAATTTTCCCTGTTTCGTCTATTTCCTACCACAATGACGACAATCCAAAGCCTTGTTAGTCTCGACACCAAAACCATCAAACCTGAAGAGATGCGACTAGATGGTCTGAAGTTTTGTTACGTTTCTGAGAACGTGACACCTCTATCTAATCAATTAATTAAGGTGTTAGCAAGGAGTAGAAAATATTACAGTAGAAGTCAGACAAGACATTAGTGGCAGAGATGCCAAAACCATCCAGTTTAAAGGTCTTTCTGAATTTTAAACGAAACGCGCTCTGATTGGCTGATATCCAAAGTGAATGCAAGGACAAATACAAGTACCCGCCCGATTTAAAGGGTGTGACGTTTAGACGCCACAGAATTTGGTTTCAAACGGACGGAAGCGTCGCATCTTTATAAGTTGTCTACGCTTTGGTAAGATGGATAACACTCGACACCAACATAGGTGGAGTTATAAAACGTAATACGTAACGATTTAAGAAACATCAAAATTTGAAAAAGGGACCAAAAAGCTACAACTGCTGTTTAAAATCCTAAACATCCCCAAAGTTGTTCCGGAACACCTGTGTACCCATAGTTAACAACAGTACTGGTTCTGTGTGTAGAAATTGAAGATATTTTTGATTAAATGTACGAAAATAGTTCGGTTTAACCCGATCTGAAGTGTTGAGTAATATTCCAAGAATAATATCAAACACAAACAATAGATTAAAGCTGACATCCGAAACACTTGTTTGACGTTTCAGAATGCACGTCATGAATTTTCTAAAGTGGCAAATTCTTTTCAGAAATACACACTTTGCCTTGTAGTCGATGAAAAAAAGAGACGTCAATAGTGGAATAATTTTCAAAACAAGTTTATGTTCATTTTTAGTGAAAATAATTTTATTATCGTATTTTCTGTTACTTGCTTTCACTTAAATAATTTTTAATTGAATAGGAAGTAACCGAAATCAGATAACAATCACTTTTTCAGGTGACAATCCAAAAATGTTGTCTTTTTGTTTTAAAATCAATTTAGTTCTCTCGATTGATAGTGATTTAGTCCAAAAAGTTCTAGAAATATTTTTGTTCTATTTGCAAGTTCTTTTTAGTGAAACCATTTCTAATTTTCACATTATCAATGATTTCCTTAGAAAAAGTTTAAATTGCGTAGAATTTTATTTTCGTTCAAGTTTATTGGTTTACGTTATAAAATGTTTGAAAATTTAAATAGTTTTACTATAACATAAAAACGTGTTTTTTCGCAACTGTTAATTTTCTTCTACAATCGGAAAGTCAACAACATACAAAATATTGGCACATGTCAAGGTAAGATATTTTTATTAATTTAAAAAAATTATTCGCCGATTAATAAACAAACTCGTTAAAGTAAATTAATTGTTTAAATTTAAAAATCAAACGTCAATTCTATAAGAAAAGCATCCAGGTAAAACGAGTTTAGTAAGTTTGCTAATAAAATTGCTTCAAAATTTGAATCAATAACTAAACTAGAAGTTTAACTAGTTACATTTTGAATAAATCGAAAATTTCATTATGAAAAAGTATTTTAATAGTCGCAAAATCGAATTTTAATGAAAATTCTTCGAAACCTGAAACCCGTCGAAAATTTAAAGCTAGACAAACACGTTAATCCAGCTGAAAATACCACATAAAGTGAAAAAAAAACAAAAACAAACATTAATTTGCCAAAATCTGCAAAATGTTTAGCTGCAAATTTCGCTTGGACACAAATTTCAATAAATAAAATATTTGCATACTAATATTTGCCATATTTTGTATGTTTAATTTAACAAACACCGTTACTCAAATGACGTCTTTGCAGTTCCTTAAACCTATCAATCGGACTACGTTTCCTTTTTTGTGAAAACAATTTTAATTACGACCTAAGTTGTTTTAATGTAATTTGTGTCAAGAAAAAGTGTTTGCAATTACAATTTACTGAATGAATTACATTGGAAATTTATATATAATTAGAATAATCACTGTCAGAGACCGTATTGATAAAAACAATTTTGATAGTAATTGTAGAATTGTGGATCATTAGAACGGTCAATTAATTGTCATAGTTCAAGAATATTATCATAACACAAAGTACATTGACCATTATCAGTCATGTCATAAGATAAAAGTAACTTGCTACATGTGAAGCGATGATTCACAATTATGAATTCAATTAAATTCCAATTGGAAAAATTATTTACAAAAAATAAACATAAGAATAATAAAAACGTCAAATGTCCGTTAATTAAACAAAAAAACAAGTTTTGTTGATGTGTGTAAAAAATTAACTTTCATGACGTCAGTACCTATATAGAGAAACTTTTTATGATTATTCTACCTAGGTAAAAATATGTTTTTCGATAGATGACCAAAAACCACGTAGTATCCAGTCGTATTCAACAAAAATTTAAAACTCATCTAGAAGAAAACCGGCAGCAGATTGCGGGTTTAGAGTCAAGGTACGCCACTTACAACCCTGACCTGGCTTCGTCAGACTTTTATTCAAAACTTATAAAAGTACCTGGAATTAAACGTTTTGTTTCTGACGAAGTACTCAAATATTTTTCTGAAAGTGCCGAAGAACTGGAAAAAAGAAGAAATGTGTCAATATTGAGGAAAGTTACGTATAAGAATAAAAAGACGTTTTCTCTACTTGCTGGGAATAAAACAAAACGATTTCGAAAACAATTTCAAGAAAAATTGAAATAACAATTTAAAAAAGTATCCTGGGCAATGGGCGGTTTTTAACTTAGAAAATTCGTCGATTACACGTTAAAATTCAACTGACAGCTGTCAACAAATAAACAAAAGTTGTTACGTTTCCAAAGTTACCTTTCATTACAATTTTTTTCGTTGCCATATACGTCTCATTTTCGATAAAATCGAGTCAAATGGGTCAGTTTTCTCTTGTTACTCAATACTAATAACCCTAGAATATGCCTGAAAATACTATGGAAGTAGGTCGTCCACTTGACCTGAAGGACGTCGCATTTTCAGACCTTCCAACAAACCAACATTCCAAAGATAACTAGATTTAGTCATCATATAAAACCGATAAAGAAAGAAATTTGGTTGTCGTTTCTGAAAACTTCCGCAATTCGATTGTAATTATTATCAATCAGAATTTGTGGAAACCCTCAATTACGTGTCGAAATTTAAAACTCCACCCTCACAGTTAATTTCAACAATTTCACCAACAAACGGAAGTAGACACGATAATTATTTGTTTAAATAATTGAAGATTATCGACTGCGTGCGGGTCAAGCTTCAAGGACGTAGATTGCTGCCTCTGTCGGGCCCCCCTGTCCTTCACGGAAAAACTTCAATAATCTTCCAAAATTGTTATTAATCTCGCGAATTGTTCGTTGATTTCTACCCTTCGAAACTGTTTATTTACGACTCGTTATTCTACTTTCTCCGTGTTGACTAGAACGATGACAGTTGTGAAAAGGGCGTGGGTTCAACCTTAATTACCGGTACTTACGTGGTTTACTATACCCAGGAGTAGTACAATTCCATAAACAATGAAGGAGATCCTTGACGGTTGCTTGAAAAGCCCAAAATTTGCCATATTTCGGAAACACTACACTAGGATGAATCAGTCTTTCGTTGCAAGTGTTGGTGATTCGATTTGCGTCGTTAATAGTCAAAACTCAACTTTTTTGCACAAGGATCATTGTAATTTTGATTGCAGAAACCGTCACTATATCCACACGATAACACGGACACTGAATTACTAAAAAAAACACTGAACTACTGACGCCATTTAGTGAAATGGATGTGATGTGAAGTCACTGGAAATTGACATTGAATCTAAACTTCAACAATGAGTACTAGCGCCGTATAGCGCCATCTCGGGTTAGCGGCAGCATCTCGCAACGCGCCAAATTTGAAAGTATAATTAATTGAACAAGGGAACGTTGTTCAATTAATTGGATTGATCAAGTTAGGAAAGGATTTCTTAACTTTTCTTTTTGAAAAGAATTTTTCTAGACGTTTTAACTTATAATTTCAACAATTTTCACTGATAGATCAATGGCGTTGAGTGAATAATATAAAGAGGTGTCAACGCATAGGGAATTTTGTACAATAACAAAAGTCCAGCAAATGTCGCTGTTGAGTGCTGCCACACTTTGACCAAGAGCTAAAACACGTTTTATTTGTATTCGGAGTTAGAACCCAGTTAAGTAGATATCCGTTTGCAAGGAAAAAATATCTGAAGGACGTTACCCGGCATTTCAGATAAGCCAAGTTTTCAAAACAAAGCAATAAATATCAAATTTCCTCAGCCGGCTCATGAACACCGTTATTGACATGAGGATTTACCATGTTGATGTTTCTTACTTCTGAAACCGGCATGTGGTGTTGCCACCAAAATTCTCAAAGATGTTCATTTTTCACATCGGCCAAGGGAATCTTTGGGCCCTATCAGTTATTATTATTATTATTATTATCTGTTCATGTTTATAGTTTGTCTCGTTTGTCTTGGAATAAAGCCGTAAGGGCCCATAAGTTAACACACAAAATTCAAATTTTTTTGATCATGTGAGTCAAAATATAGAGATAGGAACTCAAAGAATAGTAGCAGATGAACAATCTGTTGTGACATTACAGGAGCAGTTTCATAGATTCAACGTATTTAACCGTCATTTGAAGGAGTATTTAAAAATTCTGCTATGATTTATATATCTCGCCCCATTTCTTTTGCTGCCAATATTTGTTGCAGAAATTTTTGCCCTCCTTGTGATTCCTTAACGTTCTCATATTTTTTTACCTCAGGCATTAAAATGTCCAACTTTTTCAATTTCTGTTTTTTTTATTGGCTTATAGAAATCAGTTGTATCGATTATATTAATTACACTATTAAGTGCTTCTTCTCCTATTGCTAATGCATTTTACGGACTTTTCAAAATTCTTATCAAATACTTCATTTGTATGCATATTAGATTGTCATCATGACGGTTAAATACGTTGAATCTATAAAACTGCTCCTGTATTGTCACAACAGTTAATTCATCTACTACTATTCTTTGAGTTCCTATCTCTATATTTTGACTCACATGATCAAAGAAATTTGAAGTGTCTCAAACTTTAATTTTGATTTTTGGACATCTTATACTGCAATATTGTAGCTTTCTCATGATACCATTAGTTTGAATTTTGCATTTTGTGTCCGCACGCACTGTACGATTTTCGTACGACTTATGGATCTAAAATCCACAGGACACAAGCAACAAATCTGGCTAGTTCATATATTTTCATTTTAAAGTGCCCACACAAGTCACAATTCGAGCCGCTTCGCACTCTACTATTAGATCTTTTACCTGATCTAACGCCAACGGCCACCCTCGACTCATAAAGTTCAAAGTCTAACCAGATGTTTACAACTACCACGCATACGATTTCCGACCCCCGAAATGATCCATTGCAAGATTACTGCACTAGACTAGATGAGCACAATTGAAATAAATGTCAGCACAATTGAGCACAAAACCAGCATAATTGAATGAACCAAAAATATTGTAAGAAAATGAAAAATAATTTGAGACTGGCGTTGAAGTCATCCATCGAATTTGTTTTTAATTTTCTGGCTTTTTATTATTATCTTCACTCATATTTTTAGTACCATCTCACTCATCTCAAATGTATTAGACAGTTTTTACGATACTTGTCATGTGAAAAATTTATACAAAGCATTTCCAGCAAAAAATGACACATATTATTTGTAAAATGTGCAATTGCAACGAAAGTTGACAAATGTGGTTTACTACACCATCAAGAAAATTGTGCGGTGAAGTGCCAAGTTATATTAAAAACGTTTCTGTTCCCATTTCGGTTGTACGGCATGACAATCAACATGAATATCGAGTTCCGTCAAAACAATAAACAATCTGAGCTCGCTGCTTGTTGAATAGAATGAACGTTACGTCTCTCTCGCACTCATGATACTTAAAAACTTAGTGACACCTATGGAGTAAAAGCAGTAACAGGGAATTTATAACAGTTTTGGAGCGATCGTTTGTGCGGTCGCTAAAATATGGCCTTGAAGTATTCCAGGCAGAGCGCCGCCTGGTGGCTGGAATACTTTTTCTTGTTCGCAAAATTACATGGGATCGACAACTCTTTATATTATTCACTCAACGTCAATGGTTAGAGTCAATTAGTGAAGGATCCTGTAAATGTGTAGATAGCAGCGCCACGTTCTCTCTGGCAGCGCCTCTTTCGTTGGGAAAATTAGTAAAAACAAAAGATCACGACTCTTTCTTCCCCTATTCCTGTGTAAAGTGAAACCTAATAATCGAATTTTGATGGAGTTTGTACAAGCGTCACAATATTTATCTACTCAAGTTACGCGCAAAATTCAAAGAAGGTGAAAACAATTATTACAGAATTTATTGTAGGTAAACCGTATTTACATTGTGAAAAAATGGGGAAATGCATATCTTTCTTAATAATAACAAAACACAAGTCACAAATTTCTGAATAAATGCTCAAATCCATGTAAAAAATTCCTATTCTTAATTAATCGTTATTAAATCACTAGCAAGTATCAAATAATGAAAAAAAAATATTGCTGGTCAATTCTAGATGGTTTGAACAAAAAACATATTAAATTAACACCTTAAAAAAGTGATAGTCTGAATCGATTTAATGAATACTAGGCGTCCAGATCGTTGACGAATAGGACTTCGCGATTTTTCAAACCGGCTTCTTCCAGAGTTAACACTCTATCCTGGAAATGTTGTGGACGACACTTTAAAATTCGTTTTGGAAAATTTGTTGTGATCTCAAACGAATTGGGTGAGCTTGGGTGGCAGAATACGAAATAAAAGACAGCCTGCAAACAAAAGTAAAGTTACTAAAAAAGTCAAAAAAAAAAATTGTTTTTTCCAAAATTACTCAATTTTAATTGGTTTTTATTATTACGAAACCGCGCGTAATTACGCATATTACCTCTAAGGAATGTGTCTTAAGGAAGCGACGTTCTAGTCTGCTTCCACATGGCAATTTGAATACCACATGCACCGCGTCAGGGTTGCTGGCGTCAGGTTCACTAGGCACTTTATCAACTGACTCTATTTTCTCTCTCGCAATGCTCTCACGCCGCTCCTCTTCAGCTCTAGCTTCCTAAAACAAAAATTGGATAACATTTTTTGGGCATTCAAACCACTCGTTAGCCAAATGTAAAATTAAAGGCCAAGCAATAAAATTATCCCCTTCATACTGACTGTATCATTAAAAGTTGTTTTTTGAGACACTTTTGAAACAAAGAGACTTTTGATAAAACAATTACACTTTTAAATAAAGAGACAGTCTCTGCAAATTCTGGTTTGAACCAAGTTGGCCCTAAAGACAGTTTCTCAAGACTTGAATCTTTAATCTTAATATTTTTCAAAGGTAATAGAGGAGAGTTTTAGCCACTTTTCCCGAAAATTGTTAAATTAATAAAATTAGTTTTGTTAACAATGAAAATTTTTGTATGCCTTACCCTTGTTCTTACCTCTTCCTCGCGCCTTAATTCGGCTTCTCTAGCCAAACGTTCTTCTTCTCTTCGACGTTCCTTTTCCTGATCAGCCTTTAAAGATTCCAAAAACGCTTCATCTTGATGGGCACGCAAAGACCGATTAATACTCGCTTCAAACCTAAACAAGCGATTAAATCACTCCAAATTGACTATATTAAAACCTCACCTATCAGCGCGCGTTTGTACCAAATTAATTTCAAAATCGCTCACAACAGTGTTGAGGCGCTGAAGCAGCAACCCGGGATCACAATAACCCTCCATCCGACCCACAACTGTCATACTGTTTTCGCGTAGCACTAGAACACCCATAAATGGGGCGGAACCAGCTTTGATAACGTTTTGAGCCCGGCGACCCTCATTACTGTTCAAAGAACACGCCCAGAAGATGAAGCGAGAATTGATAAATTGAATTATATCGGGATGTGAAAGAGTTTCCCTGAGGAAGAAACTGAATTATAAAAAATTTTTTTTTTTTTTTTTATTAATTACCTGCAGAAAATTTCTGCGTCACTGTGATCCTCTCTATGTAAGTAGACTAGAAGGAAGCGAAGTTCTCGTTTGGCGTCATTAAGAACTTGGTTTAAGGTCCCCTGGTAAAAGACTGGATGATTATCTGAATACTTTTCTTCGTATAACTTAATAAAATCCAGAACATCTTCTAGAGGATTTGTTGCTTTAAAAAGTTTGAATTATTAAAATTTTTTGATTGTTATTAATTAATTACGCCTTTCAGACTCCCACCGTATCATTCTTCGTCCAAATTGAAACAAAGCTATGATAGTACTGTAGCATACATTGCAAAAAAAATTAAACATAGCTTTAGCAAAACCGAAAATTCCTCCGCCACCCCCATCGCGGGGTAACGAATAGTACATGTGTTGTCCTAATAAATCACTGATTACTGCGGGAGGTCTGCTTTCAGTTGCATAAATTGAAGGTCTTCCCTCTCGTATGTCAAGTTGTTCTTGTACAGCTACTTCTAGATTCCACTGGTGTCTTTGAAGGACATCTCGACAAATAGTCATATCATCGATACCGGTGAGATCCTGTAATTGCAATACTTTCTCGGTTTGGTCGCTGGTAAGCCCCAAACTGGCATTGTCACCAAGATAATTCATTATGGGGTCGCAAATCACAGCCTGACAACCAGAAACACGAGTTCTTAATGTCCAATCGAGTCCGATTACAACGTCGGCCAAAAAATAACGAAGATTAAGGACATTACACTTAGTTTTCAACGTCACTTTGTCTTGGAGTCAGAAGTTTTCCTTGTGGTGACTTTCTAGGCTGGAAAGAATAGCTAGGAACTTTTGGCTTCGATGTTGGCTACTCTGTCAATTGATGTATTTTAAACTTTAACCTAAAATTAAACTCTAAACATTGCGAAATTTCGTAGTGAATCCTAATTATGGCTCAACTTAATTGCTGGTAAGTTTACTGAACAATTAATAGCGATTTGGCGAGAAATTTAAATATAATCAAAGCCAACTATGCGTTGGTTTGGCAGCATTGCGAACGTGAGAAGGAAACCAAAGTCAATGTCACCAATCCACGTCTAACGTACAGGACCTGATTAAGATAAATTAAGCGAGGCAATGTCAAGGACCTCAACCTAAGTCAAACCGCGCAATAAATGAAGCAAAATCGTCAGTTCTGAATTATATAATAAAACTAGGCAAACTTTCTTATAATAAATACGAGTAACGTAAATTATGAATTGCATAGCGATAGATGGCGCGTCCAAGTTTTTTTTTAATTTCTCTACTACAGTGAAAATTATGATCAATTTATTTACAGACACTCGTACATAAAAATTTATCATAAATATATTTATAAGACAAGTGCATTAATCAATTTCCCCAAGATACAGTTGTTTATCGCTGGCACCTGACACAACAATGGTTTCATTGGGGTGAAAATCAACATCATTAACGCTCCCGTTATGTCCAGGTAATTTATAAATAATCCTCCTACTTGTAGTGTCCCAAATATACAAATAACGGTCTGCTGACCCTGAACTGACTCTACTCCCATCTTTTGACCAAGCACACCTCAATAAATTCTTCTCAAAATTATGTTGATGTCCTGTAAAAACTTTAACACATCTCTCTTGTGGTGCATAAGGTCTCACATCCCATATCCTCAAACTATTATCCATTCCGTTTGATAATAAATATGAACCATCAGGACTTAACTTCAATCCTGTAACAGTATCAGTATGTCCTTTAAGAGTGTAAAGAATTTCATGGTTACGAATATCCCACACTTTAATATCATTATCAATGCCTCCACTAAAAATTTGTTCAGCTGTATCATTAAATTCAACAGCAGTGACTTGATAGTTTGAATTGAAAGTAGTAATTGCTTGTTTTTTGCGTATATCCCACAATTTTATGGTGGTATCATCGCTTCCTGATACAATTAATTGAGGACCACGTCGTGCTCCTTGAACTGAATTCACAAAACTTGTGTGACCTTTATATTTTTTGATTCTTTGACTGGTGGGAAGGTCCCAAAGACCAAGTGTTTGGTCAGTGCTAGCTGTAAAAACGTTTGAACCATCAGGAGTGAAATGGAGTTCCATTACAGCACCAGTGTGACCACTCATCATTGAAAGATTTTCGCATTCGCCGTAAACGCTCCATAATACTAAAATTAAAATAAATTATTTTCGCTATAATTGAAGGTGATAACTTACAGATGCGACGATCAAATCCAGATGATGCTAAATATTGGCCTTCTGGATGGAATTCAACTGTGAAAATTTCGCCTTCATGGCCTTCTAGTAGCATAATGGGGGCGAAAAGGTTTGAAGTTCTCGCAGGGGCCTAGAAAATTGGATTTAGTAACGATTTTTAGAGGTAGAAATTACGTACGGCTTGAAGAACCGATTTGTTTTTGTTGGTGGTGGTAGCGACTTCATTTTTTGATTTTTTTGCAGGAACAAGCGAAGAGTCTTCGGCTTTGCGTTTATTTTCGATAACCATTCTGGAAAAGCCGGAAAATACGCAAAATCTCTCAAACACGTAATAACATAACCTAAATTTTTGACACCCGCCGTTTAGTTTAATGGCGTCTCTCGTAGATGGCGCTTCGTAGCGGCGCCTACTTCACTTTTTGAATTGTAAAAATAAATAAAAATGTCGACTCGACTGGCTTGGCATAGTTTGAAAAATTTACTAATAGTAACAATAAGTCAAGATTTTAGAAGTTTAACGCAAATTTCGTTTGATTTTGGGTTAAATAACACTAACATAGCGTACTTCCTATGTTTCTAGTTTATTTGAAAAGACCAAGTATTTTCACTCAATTTTTGCAAAATAGAAACAAAATTTATTAAATAAAAATATTGTTACAAACTATAACCAATTTAGTTTAAAGCTATATCCTTAAGATTATTCAAAAATTATTTCTGACTCTTAGCTTCAAAATAATGGCAAGCGCAGGTTGCTGCAAGAGTTGCGATGACCCCAAATCCAAAACTGACGATGTGCACTAGATATTTCATGGGCACAGTGGGTCTCTTCTTGGTCATCGTCATAATAAAGTTTAATTTAGCTGGAGTAAACGGAGGATATCTAACGTTTTGCATTTTTTCTCCCAATTTTCCAGTGTTTTTGACCAAAGTTCCTTTTTTATGTGAAAAAGTATCAAAAGAATGTTTTCCATGGTACGCACCCATACCGCTATTTCCAACACCACCAAACGGTAGATTATCAACGCTAAAATGCATCATTGTGTCGTTAACGCAAACACCTCCACTCGAAGTGTTTTGGATAAAGAGATTAGTATCGTTTTTGTTATTACTAAAAACATAAAGTGCTAAAGGTTTCTCTCTATCATTAATAAATTTGATGGCGTCCATAGCGTTTTCAATTGTATAAATCGGAAGAATTGGCCCAAAAATTTCTTCTTGCATCACAGGATCTGTCGGTTTAACATCAACAATTATCGTTGGTTGAATGTAACGTTCTGAAGCATCAGAATCGCCTCCATAAGCTATTTTAGTTCCTTCAATCAATTTCATGATACGTTTAAAATGGCCATCGTTGATAATCCTTCCGTAATCAGCTGATTGTTTGATTTTATCACCGTACCAACGCGGGATAACGTTTTTAACAGCTTCTACGAATTTACTTTGTACTTCTTTAGTACACAAAACATAGTCAGGAGCGATACAACTTTGACCAGCATTGAGACACTTTCCCCACATTATTCGATTAGCAGCTACTTCAATATCGACAGAACTATCCAGATAAACCGGACTTTTCCCACCCAATTCCAGGATTACAGGAGTCAAGTGCTCAGCTGCAGCACGTTGCACGATTCTACCTATTGAAGTTGCGCCAGTGAAGAAAATGTGGTCGAAACGCAACTTCAGAAGTTCGGTGGTCTCGGGAATGCCACCCAGAACTACCTAGAATATTACTTGAAATTAGACAAAATTTTATTGCAGTCTTCTATGGAAACGTTGTCAAGGTTGTCATAGCAACTTGTTGTGATTATCTCAACTACTGGTTGCTAAGTTAATATGTAGTTGTGATTATAACAACGACTAGTTGTCACGGTAACCGCGCGTGTCCCTGTAGTTGTGATTATGTTGTCATGGAAACCGCGTGTGTTCAGGATTTAACTTGTGACGTTACCATAGCGACTGGTAGTTGTGATGGCCGCAACTGCTGGTGGCGGATTTCGTTACTGACCTTATAGCAATCGTTGTCGAGGTATTTGGGGATGAGTTCGGCGATTAATTTCGAGGTGACCGGGGCAACTTCGGATGGTTTGATAATGGCGCAGTTTCCTGCTGCGATAGCGCCGGCTAGAGGGGCGAAAATTAGTTGAACCGGATAATTCCAAGGTCCTATAATGAGGACGACTCCGTAAGGTTCGTTGTAAATGATGACTTGATCCATGATGTTGGCCATAGCTTTTTCTGGTTTTTCTGGCGACATCCAGTCGGTTAAATTGTAGATTATGCCACGAACGTCGTTTTTTATGTATTCAATTTCGGAAACTACCGCTTCTTGTTTGCTTTTTTTTAAATCTTTAGCTAGAGCGTCCAACATTTTTTCGGTGTTTTCCTCGTACAGTCGCAATAATGCTTTGAGTTGTTTCATGCGGAAAGAAGCCGGCTTTGTTATTCCGGAATTGAAAGAGTTGCGGACGGCCGCTAAATCTTCGGAAAAGTTCTTCATTGTAATTGCTGAAATAAAAAAAAGCAAGTCAAAAAATTGACGAGGCGAAATGTTGATATTATGACCGGTATTGTGACCTTCCTTGAATTACTGGCGGGTTTTTGTTGCAAGGTTAAGATAATCACCAACTGAAAGTGGAGGATGGAGTCTAGGTCATGCCGTATATGACACGCAACCGAGTTCTACGTAGGACCGACTGTTGTCGAGTCGTAGGAAATCAATACAGTCGAAGTTGCGGTTCCCATATCCGCGGATTCGCCATTCGCGGACTAAAACGTGTAACTACTTTCCGTATTCACGGGTGAAAAATTCCTTATTCGCGAATCCAAAACTAACGCTACATATTGTATTTTTAGTATCAAACTACTTATAAACATTAGTGTCGTGAAGCAGAAAGTTCCTTGACAAAAGCCGCCGTAATTTTGGTTTTATCGCTCCAATTTTTCATTCGCCACATAGTACGTGTCTCTTCAGTTTTGTTCGGAATTGAAAATGTCGGGCAAAAGCACTTTAAAGAGAAAATTGGTTCCTGCGAGGAAAAAAGCGGTGTTGCCGCTTAAAGTAAAAATTGAAATTTTGGATCGTTTACGCGTTGGCGAGACGTTTGCATCCATATCACGTTCTTTTGACGTCAATGAATCAACTGTGCGGTCCATCAAAAAATCGGAAGACAAAATACGGAATTCTACAGCTTCAACCTCACTATCAACAAAAATTGTTCGTGATCCAGCAAATGAAAAAATGGAAGCTGCGTTATCAATATGGATTGAAGACCACAACCAGACAAGTAGAGTGCCTCTAACCGGTCCCTTAATCCGCAAAATGGCAAAGCGTCTCTATACACATTTTAAAAAACCTGGTACAATTGGAAGATTTCAAGCATCGGAAGGTTGGTTCAATAAATTCAAGGTGCGTGAATCACTGCAAAACATCAAAATTGTTGGAGAAACTACATCTGCAGACACTGCAGCAGCAGCAAGATATCCCAAAGAATTTTTAAAGTTAATCACTGATGGTGAATACAAATCTGAACAAGTGTTTAATGCAGACGAAACTGTTCTATTTTGGAAAAGAATGCCAACCAAAACTTTGATATCCAAAAGTGAAAAGTCCGCCTCTGATAGAGTCGCACTGTTGCTCTGTTCTAATGCGTCAGGAGATTGTTTAATTAAGCCCCTAATGATTTATAAATCGTTAAATCCTCTTGCTTTGAATCACCTAAACAAGGATAACCTACCAGTGTTTTGGCGTTCAAACAAAAAAACGTGGGTTACAAATGATATTTTTTGTGACTGGTTTCTGAATTGTTTCGTTCCTGAAGTTGAAACTTATTTAAAGAAAAATAATTTCGGCTTTAAGGCTGTTCTAGTTTTGGACAATGCTCGAAGTCACTCACGTTGCATTGAAACTATGCATCCCAGCATAAAGGTAGTTTTTTTGCCCCCTAATACAACAACTTTACTCCAACCTATGGACCAAGGTATAATCGAAGCTTTTAAGCTCCATTACATTAAACAAACGTTTAACATCATACTGGACATCATTGAATCTGATCCTGATGATAATATAACAGAATGCTGGGAAAGTTTTGACATAGCGCAGTGCATTGTTTCTATAAAAGAATCGTTGCAAGAACTGAAACCAGGCACATTGAAATCATGTTGGAAAAAATTGTGGCCCACTCTAACTGCTGGTAATGAAGAATCCGTCGAAATTAAAACGTTAATTGCGAACATTGTGGAAGTTGCGAGCGGAATAGGACGGGATGGCTTTGAACTGATAGAATCGAGTGATATTAAGGAGTTGCTTGAATCGCACGAAAAAGGTTTGACTGAAACCGATTTGGAGGAAATGTTGAATCCTCTTTCAATTGAAGAGGAAGCTTCAACGAGCGCTGAAAATGTGACTTTAAGCGTAAAAAATCTAAGTGAAGGGATACGGATGGCAAATGAGCTTAGCGATTTTTTTGTAAAAATTGATCCGTCTGAGGAAAGAAGTTTGGTTTTTAAGAGGCAAATTGATAATGCCACAGCTGATTATCAGTCGGAATTGAATCGCCTTTTAGTAGCTTCAAAGCAAAAATAAATTACTAATAATTAGTATTGTTGAAATTTGTGCCAATAAATTACTTTTATTGTAATTTTTTATTTTGGAACCTTGGAACGTATTTCCTGTTAATAAGAAGGTTTTACTGTAATGCGAAATCTAATAAGTAACGGAAAAGTAGCGATAAAATATGCTAAAAATAGAAATATCGTCTCATTTGTGGATTTAGCGTTTAACACAAGGGTGCAAAAATGTTGCGATTCTTTTTTGCTTTGTCATTAAAAATGAAATTTTTAATTTTTTTTTTATAAACCAAAAAATTTTGGGCGCAAAATTGGCTTAATACGCCACTGGCGGTGACGCACCTCCGTTCCACTCTAGAATAATTATCGCAATTACCTTGTAATAATATTTTCAATGGTTAATTTCCTTTAAGTGGCAATAGAAACTAACAAATTACCAAAACAACCGAATGCCATTAAAAACCTCCAGAGGGTCACACGGAAATTGTCCTTGCAGAAAGACGTTTTCTATGTTTAGTGCAGTTTCCAGTTATTTATGCAATTAAATATATTTAGATTCTAATTTTTAAAATTGTTGCCTTTTTTACTTTCTGCAGTTACAACTGGAAAATTTAAATCCGGACATGACCAAGCAAGAAAACGATTTGCTTGCTCAAAACGGATGCGACATTTTAGATTTGGAATTTGATTTTTCTGGCATTCTTTTACATATACAACAAGGCACTATTAACAATTAAAAAAATGTCACTTGGGTTTAAAAAAATTAATTTGGAACTACTTCGAGCGACGAGCCTTCGATTACTGTTGTTAATTGGAGTAATTTTGGTGTTATCGCTCTACTGTTTTATCAGAATATAAATAGTAACAAACTACTTACAAGTATGAGGGGAGTTCAGAGATAATCTCTTCAAAACGTTAAGTCAGCGAGTTCAAAACAGACTGACTGAATTAAAACTTTAATGATAATGCGCTGAAATACCATTAACATGTGGACTTGTTGACCTTACTGTCATGGAAGCAAAATAACGTCAGGTGAAAAAAAGTTTGAAAACAGGAAAAGTTTAACTTACAATTTTAGTCTACCTTTGAACTTTGAGAGAATTACTCGTAAAAACTCTGAAGGTTCCATACTTTGAACTTGTGGGTGTTAAAATTTTAGTTGATAAAAAATTTGGTTACAAAACTGAATTATTTATACTTACCAGACTAAGAGATTTGTTATAAAAATTAAACTTGCACTTGTCTAAGTGTTTGAATCGAGTCTAACTCAAATGCCGACAACAATCATAACCTCGACTTGCTCTCGAGATTAAGTAACGTGACTCTAATTTGCTTTATCGTTTTAACTAAACAGTAGTGCCTTTATCTTATTATCTTCATATTCTTAAAAGAATTATACATGTAAACATATTCGTTACACCCGGTGAAACCTTTCAGCAATAATTTTTACTGTAAAAGTTTGAAAGGAATTTGTTAATAATTAAGCCCTAAAATCAAAGTTTTTTCTACAATTTCTAATGTAAATTGCGAGATGATTTATTCAATTAAAACTCGCCCTGGGTTAATGTCGATTTTAAATAATAAAGAACTACGATAGTGGCTCCATCTACCGGGAGAATATTCAACTAATTAATAAATTGTATCAGTTCAAGTAAAATTAAAGAGATTTTGCCATAATAGTTTAATCGCAATTAAGAAAATCCAGCATAAACCGACAATTTCAGGGTGTTCATCATTCTCTCCAATTCCTGTTCGTGATTGGGGAAATCGCTCATTAAATTTTCCCCAACTTTAGTGAGAGTTCCGTTAATTTCACGTTGCTTGTTGTATTCAGTCGTCAAAATACTTCCGGTGCGATAAACAGTATGAGGCTTTCTACCTTTCGAAACTTCCGTATACATATTCAATTTTTTTTGAAGTTGCAACAGTAATTCGAAATTCATTTGTTTTTGAGTACGAGCATTTTCCAATTCGTACGTCAATTCTTCCACTCGTTGCTTGTTCGTTTCGATTTCTTTTCGGAAAAATTCCACTTCTTTCGATACTTGTTCCTGTTCTTGTTCGATCGTTTCAATTTTCTGTCTTACGTTAGCAGCTTCCTGAAATAAATAATTAATTAGGGAAAATTTTCGCGTTGTTTTCAATACGTTTTCCATTTGTTGGATTTTATTTTTCATGTCGTCCAATTTTCTTTGGAAATTGAAACGAGTTTTCTCCATTCCTCCCTTAACTCGCTTTTCTCTAGCATCAGCTTCTGTAACGATAGCGTCTCTTCTCGAAACGCAATGTTCCAAATCTTGAACCAACTTATCTTGAGCTTTCCTCAATTGACCATATCTCACCTAAAATTTTATTGAAATATTTTTTTTTATAAAAAACCACCCTTACGTTCATTCTATGAATTTCGGCTCGCATATTACCAACTTCACCCCCTTGACTTTTTTCTTCGTTCATCGTTTCTTTAGTTTCTTTTGCTAATTTAAATTTCTTTTCCCATTCTAAAGCTTCTCGATTCAACGCTATCAATTCTTTACTCAAATTGACTTTTTCTTCTTCAATTTCGGCAATTTCCGCTTCCAATTTCAAACAATCCAACTCGCCGTCTTTCAATTTAAAAACACAATCTTGACGCATCAATTCGTTACCTTTATCTAAATTAGTTTTAAAACCCTTTTTTTTAAATAAAGCGTCACAAAGGATGGTTAAACGATTTTGCAGAACGTGAATGTTACGCAATAATTTTTCTTCTTGTTTGCGATGCGATTCTAATTCGTCGGTGATTTTGAGATTTTTTTGTTCCAAAATTAAAATTTCTAAAAATAATTTTTATAACAACATCAAAAAATTTTTATATACCGACGTTTCGATAACAAATTGTTGTTATGGATTTGTTCTTGGCGTTCCTGCGATAACGAAAGCAAATTCGTTTGTTCTCGCAGCCAAAACTTTTGCAGTTTCTTGATTTCTTCCTGGTACTCTTCAATGTTTTTCTCGTAGGAATTAATTTTTAGTTCCAGAGGCGACGACTGCGACCCCTAAAGTTCGAAATGGATAAAACAGGTTCTGACGCGTTTTAGAAAAATTTTGATATTTTTTTTTTGTTAAAGTCACCATACTCACTCCAGATTTCTCGATAATTCTCTGCAATTTGCTGTTGAGCAAGTCGACTTCTCTTTGACGGGACCCTATCGACAATTGACATTTCTTCAATTCTTCCCCATAGGTGTCGCTTTCTTTTTCTAAAACCTTGCATTTTTCGTCGATTTCTTCCAAAAGTTTTTGCACGGTTTCGTTGGCAGTTCTTTGTGTTTCGGCATCTTTCACAGCTTGCGACGCTTTATTTTCGCATTGTGATAAAGTGATTTCCATTTCTTTGTTCTTCTGTTTTAATTGTCGAACCATTTTGTTCAGGTTCATGGCGGCTTTGTCGTTGGTTACTTGACTTTCGATTTTTTTTAAAATCTCCTCCTCCAACGCCGATTTTTGATTGTTTAAACGGTCAAACTCTCTTCTCAAAATCCCAAGAACTTCGTTCTTAGCGCGATTTTCCTAAAAGGAAAATTAGTTTTAACACAAAAAAATTCTTGACTCACTTGTAGAATTTTCTCCATATCAGTCTCGGTTTGTTCAATGACTGACTGCATTTCCACAATATCGGTCTCCACGACTTTTCGTTTTTCAAGCTCTGCGTGTCTAGCGATTTTGCAGTTCTTTATGTCCCTCAACATGCGGTCTTTGATGACGGTTAACGCCTCATTTTTTTCCATTTCTTTCTGACTCAACTTCTTGACCTGCTCGATCTCGGACATGGTACTCTTGAATTTTTCCTCCAATTTTCTAAAATAACAGATTACCGCAACCATTTCTGGGCATAAAAACGGAGCAAGCACCAGAAGCTTTATAATGAGCACATTAGTAGGTAAAAAATCATTTCTACAATAAATTTTTTATTAAATTCTGTTCTTACATGTGTCACCGACACTACCATCATAGCAAGTAGTGACGTATTATAGCAGAGACTTTCCATCACAAAGCTTTGAAAGAACTCAAAAGTTCTTAACTGCCATAATAGCAAGCTGTGACGTATTATAGCAGAAGCCTATCGGGGTCAGAGCTTTGAAAGGGTCCAAAAGTTCTGTCATAATAGCAAGCAGTGACGTATTATAGCAGAAGCTTTCTGGTGCAAAGCTTTAAAAGCAACCAAAAGTCCTTAACTGCCATAATAGCAAGCTGTGACGTATTATATCAGAAGCTTTCCGGGGTCAAAGCTTTGAAAGGGTCTAAAAGTTCTGCCCTAATAGCAAGCAGTGATGTATTATAGCAAAGACTTTCCGGCACAAAGCTTTGAAAGAACTCAAAAGTCCTTAACTGCCATAATAGCAAGCTGTGACGTATTATAGCAGAAGCTTTTCGGGGTCAGAGCTTTGAAAGGGTCCAAAAGTTCTATCATAATAGCAAGCAGTGACGTATTATAGCAGAAGCTTTCCGGCGCAAAGCTTTAAAAGCACCCAAAAGTACTTAACTGCCATAATAGCAAGCAATGAGGTATTATAGCGGAAACTTTCCGGGGTTAAGCTTTGAAAGGGTCTAAAAGTTCTGCCCTAATAGCAAGCAGTGATGTATTATAGCAAAGACTTTCCGGCGCAAAGCTTTAAAAGCACCCAAAAGTACTTAACTGCCATAATAGCAAGCAATGACGTATTATAGCGGAAACTTTCCGGGGTTAAGCTTTAAAAGGGTCCAAAAGTTCTGTCATAATAGCAAGCAGTGACATATTATAGCAGAAGCTTTCTGGTGCAAAGCTTTAAAAGCAACCAAAAGTCCTTAACTGCCATAATAGCAAGCTGTGACGTATTATATCAGAAGCTTTCCGGGGTCAAAGCTTTGAAAGGGTCTAAAAGTTCTGCCCTAATAGCAAGCAGTGATGTATTATAGCAAAGACTTTCCGGCACAAAGCTTTGAAAGAACTCAAAAGTCCTTAACTGCCATAATAGCAAGCTGTGACGTATTATAGCAGAAGCTTTTCGGGGTCAGAGCTTTGAAAGGGTCCAAAAGTTCTATCATAATAGCAAGCAGTGACGTATTATAGCAGAAGCTTTCCGGCGCAAAGCTTTAAAAGCACCCAAAAGTACTTAACTGCCATAATAGCAAGCAATGAGGTATTATAGCGGAAACTTTCCGGGGTTAAGCTTTGAAAGGGTCTAAAAGTTCTGCCCTAATAGCAAGCAGTGATGTATTATAGCAAAGACTTTCCGGCGCAAAGCTTTAAAAGCACCCAAAAGTCCTTAACTGCCATAATAGCAAGCAGTGACGTATTGTAGCGGAAACTTTCCGGGGTTAAGCTTTGAAAGGGCCGAAAGTTTATTTTCCATAAACTAAAGGACGCAAGTTCCTTGCGGTTCTGGCCCAAAATTGGCTTGATACGGCACTGATTGCAAGTAGCAGATATTGCACTTATCTCCAGAAATAAATGTCTCTTCGTATCGGAAACTCACCCTAATTCGTTATTTAGACAAGCCAGAATCTTATCTCTATTCCCAATGGCGATTACCACCGAATCCCAAGAGTGCATCAAACAACGGTATTCGGACTCTATCGCTTCGATGTTGATGTTACCCCGTGCTACAATTTCGGCTAAATCCTCCCTTTCTTGTTCTTTCACTTTTAACTGCACGTCCATTTTTTCCAACTCGTTTTCTAATTGCCAAATTTTCGTCATCAACTTGTAGATGAGGGTATCTTGAAATCTTTTCTCTTCGGCCAATTTAATTTTATCCTTGCGACTTTTTTCCAACATTCTCTGTTTGGTTGTTACGTTTGATTCTAGAGTGTTTTCCCATTGCGACATTTGATGCACAAGAAAATTCATCGATTCCACTTCGTTTCTTAATTCCATTTCTAAAAAATTGTTGAACTCGTTTCTTGCAGTAAATTAATATTTTAGTTACCTCCAGCTTGTGTTTCTAGTAATTTATTTCTTTCTAGTCTATGCGCTTCTTTAGCTTCTTTTAATAAATTTTCTTGTTCTTCTTTAGCTGCTGAAACCGTTTCCAATTGAATCATAAAATTTTCAATTGCTACTTGTTGTTTTGAAATTATTTGTTGTTCTTCGTACACTTGAACCCCGAGTTCTCCTTTTTTTGTGCTTTGCTTTTTCGCTTCGGTTTCCTACAATCACAAAAAAAATCACCAAAAAAATCGTAACAATTGTTGCTAATTAGACACTAACATATTCGAAAATATCGTCTTTGAGACGATTAATTTGTCGCAATAGATGCTCCTTCAAAGCGTGTTGAAACTTCTCGAGAAGAGGATTATCTGGATCCAAAACTTGTTGGGGTTCTTTCTTCCTGAAAAATTAACTGTAGTCACTTTTGACTCTTCAAGACTCTTACTTTTTCAAGTAAAATCCGGAAGGTTCTTCATCAGTTTCAGTAGTTTCACTATCAGCCATAATTAAAACTTTGTCTTGTCTCTATTTTAGTTTTCAAAACGACAGCAATGTCAATAATTTTTTAAATCACCAACAATTGACGTGATGACCAACAGAAGAGTTCTGACAACAAATAATTTGTTGTCACAGAAACGACTCTTTGTTTAATCGATCAATACCTCCCCTAAACTGATTGTTTGCCTAGTTTCAACTTGAAACAAAGCCATTGATGATATCGACAACGAAATAAAAATCTACTAAATTAATTAAGTAACTAATTAACGAAAATGGAGCGATTCTAGATCAATTTTCGTCGTTTGGTGAGTCACCACGTATCTTGTGGGCGTTTTTTACTTATGAAAAAATTATCTAAGCTAGGCAATAATTTTAGTTCTCAATAAACGTAAAATTGCGATAACAGTAGACTCGAAGATATCAAGCAAAACGTGAGGTTCAATTAAATAAACAGCTAATGTAGGTGGTTTAGTTTGAATTTGCCGCGAAACTTGCGCTTGAATCAAACGACGACTGCTTCATCACGTCCGCGACAGTTTTCAATCGACTCCTTACTTGCAAGTAGTGTTATTCTATTAACAATAATCGTTGGTGAATTATCGTTTATAAACTTCTCGCAATTATTGTTGTTGTTAGAAGTAAACATTGTTTAAAGTCTCGCCTTTGACCTATCAGTGAATTACAAAAACATGGAGGGTGCAGGAGCGTACGGAGGCGGTAAAGCAGGAGGATCTTTTGATCCTCTAACGTTTGCCCAGAGGCCCCAAGTGATCCTGCGGGCCGTCTGTTGGGTGAGTTATCGAATAAAATTGTTTATTTCACTTTATTAAAGCGCTTTCATTCGAAATCCCGCTTGTGGCGATTTTTAAATAATCGATTTGACAGCCCGAACTGGTGGGGGTGTGTCATATGTTATTGATTATTCAAAATTCGAAATTAAATAAATCGAAATTTTGGAAATTTCGAAACTAATTTCTTACCACTTAGTCATTTTGCGACCTCGCCCGATCCGGTTTCATTAGTTTTTATTTGAACCGTTCAAATTACATAACATTCTTGTTGGCTTCTATTACAGTTGTTTTCCATAATCGTATTTGGTTGTATATCGTCACAAGGATGGCAATACAACAAGGATTTGAAGAAAGAAGAATGTCTGTACAACGGAGACTCCAACGCATGCAATTATGGCGTCGGAATTGGAGTTATAGCGTTTCTCGCTAGCATGGGGTTCCTGGCTGGCGAATACCTTTTTGAGCAAATGTCTTCGGTTAAAACCCGGAAACATTACGTGCTCGGCGATTTAGGGTTTTCTGGTAGGTTCACTACATGTTACTCATCCCGTATTTAACCCTTTGACCTCCTTAACTCCCATTAAAGACCAACCATTTGAAGTCGCGGGTGCAGAATTGACTCTAAACGCACCATTATCTTTATGGTCGCCGCTCCCATTAAGTGGAATTCTTGTTTCTGTGGTATTTGCTATTAAAAAAATAATGAAGCTTTATTGACCCAAATCAATTGGAATGAGAGTAAATTTAAAATTAAAGTTTGTGAACAAACCACAGTTAAGTGGGGAGGTTGCTTGTATAAATCCAATGTTGCGTTCTCTCTCGCACGCACGGGGCGGTATAGGCACAATAGTGCATTCGGTTGTGGAACACGTAAAAACTAGAGCAAAATAATTTTTTTAATTGACCAACAAAATTGGAGCTGTAATTAATATTTTTCTGAAAGCGTCGCATACTAGGTCATCATTAAAAATATATTAGGCCCGAAATATCATAATTGCTTTCATCTACAATAAAAAAAACAAAATTTGCCATAATTTTTGAGTATCCTGCGACAGAATGAATTGTCGTGGCTATGGCACCCCAAAACGCAAAATATCGTGGATCGCAGCCATAATGACTATTTTTCTCTAAAATTATTAAGTAAAATATAAAAATCAATTAAAAAAATTAGAGTAAACCAACAACAGTAGAGAAAATAATTCGTTTCCTGCGTTGAAGCGCCGAAACTTAAAAAGGGTGTCGTTTCTTTTGGTAGCTTTCTGGTCGTTCCTCTACTTCGTCGGTTTCTGGTACCTGGCGAGTCAATGGGGCAAATCGAAAAGTCCGGAGAACGGTTACGGCGTCAACAACGTTCAAGCCGCTATCGCTTTTTGTTTTTTCTCCATTTTCACTTGGGTGAGTTGCGTTGGACGGTTGTTTGTTGTTATACTGAAAAATTTCAGGCCGGTTGCGCTTTCTTTGCTTTCCAACGTTTCCGGCAAGGTGCCGATGCAGCTTTCGCTACAAATTACGAAGCTGACACAAGTATGCCCGCTTCTTATCCATCTTATCCGGGCGGACCGGATTCTGACCAACATTATCAGGAGCCACCGTTTTCTGCCGGTCCCAACCAAAGGGGTCCCACAGAATTTCAAGCGCCAGCTTACTAACCGGTACGTTAATAATTTAGAGAAATAGCGCAGCTGCCTCATCAACGAGTTAAAGCTCGTGCAGGTATTTCACTATGTAAGTCCTTTGTACTTAGGAACGTGGTAGAACCAAAGAGTTGAGTTTATTTATTTTAATATTGCCGCGATTTTATTTCTTTGTTGTTGTATTGAACGAATCTCTTTTAACTTGATCAGTATTGGGTTTTCTTGTGAATTTGTAATAAGCTATGTATATCAAATTAAGTCTATAAAAATAAAAAACAAATGTGTTGAATTATAAAAAATGTTAAATAATTATATAGAGAAGTGTTCAATGTACAGTTATAAAATGATTGTCGAAGCTTCAAGTAGCGTTTCTGTTTTATTCGTGTTTTTTTGAAGCGATCGATTAATTAAATTTGTTTTTCAATAATACTCACACTACCATTCAACCAGGACAAAGAAGGGCCGTCAATAAAACGTTGAAATATCGTAGCGCATCTCTGTCCTGATTGAACTACGTGCCGGGTTTACGGCAAAAGAGACAAACCGTCATAACAGTCAAATTTGAAGTAAACATTCAATCTCCAGAAATTGAAAATCGTAAAGTTATACGGTTTGTAGGAGGGGGGGAACTTAGTGCAGTGACGTAGGTCGTAGTGTAAATGTAAAATTTCCCAACATCAGTGCCATATGATTTCGTGGAATTGTTTAAACGGGATCAACTGCGACTTTCGCATAATTCCTCTCGATTTGTTGACGTTACAAAGGAGCGACAATAAATTCTGACAGATTTACTTGATTGCCGGTACTAAAACAATTGTTTTGTTAAGAGAAAACATATCGGAGCACAATTTTATTTTTAACCATTCGACATTATTCAATTGTAGTTATTATTATTGGGCAAACGCAGCTGATATGGCATCTGACGGATTTTTGTTCAACTGCTGCTTAAAAATTGTAAGAAATGTATAGATGGATGTCGCATAGTAAAGTTGTTCCTTGTCACGATGATAGTTTGTTAGCATATATTTAATTAGCAATAATAACAGTAACTGTAGATATTTTTCTTTTTTAATTTTCCATTCAACGTGATCTATACACCGAAAGACATTTAGTTTTAATTATTTTTGTATTGAAGCAAACGTGATTTATTTTTATGTATTTAGATGTATAAATTGAGTAAGTGTATTACTGAGTTACCAATAAATGTTATCATTAATTAGTTTTACGGTTTCTTGACCCGCCATGCTTTCGAGGTAAAGCGACAGGTGGCGCTAATTTTCACTTTGCCCACAACCGAACGTCACATCGCCTCTTCTACATAATTTAGAATGAAACAACGACTTGCAAGAAGTACAACACCAAACAAATACAGTAAAGTTTGGATAATGTAAACAGAACGTTCTGTTCTACGGTAAATGATATTTGTTTAAATTACAGATGCCGTACTGAGCCATAGAAATGTTTTAATTGCGCTTTGAGAATGAAAACAAGTAATAGAAGACAAGATACCGAAATGTCAAGGTAAAAAAGAATCGAACGAATCACGCGGTATTCTACTCAAAAGTCGTATTCTAGTAATCTGTAATACTAACTTAACTATTTATTTCACATAAACGAACTATAGATTAAACTTTAATCGGCGTTGAGTAGTCCCTGTAGTCATATAGGTGCCTAGCCACGCACAAAATTAGTACTTCGGATTACAGATATCTGTAAAAAGTTAGGAACGAAAATCATTTTACAAGTATGGTATTGGGTTTATAGAATAGACCGGATTATGTAAACATTGCTATATTGAAAATATACTAAGAACTACATTTTATTGCGTAAAATGACAGTACGAACATAGTTAAAACGTCACTTTTTCTATTAGACTGCACCTATCACATAAGTGATTACAAAATTAATTTGCAAATTTTAAGGCCACTGTATCACAGGCTTGATTATCTTAAAGGCAAGTTTAGAGTGATGATGACAAAAGCTGCATCCACTTAGTGTTAACTGAACACATAACGAGATCTATCAATTTTTTTCTTTCAAAAAAACAGTGAATTCAATATTATTCCACTCACAATATCATTTGTTTATTTAATAGCAACAAGATTCAACGAATTTTAGCAAACTATTGGGCAAAAGTTATCACTGCTGATTCAGCTTTCATTTATTTTTTTATAGTAAAATAAATATGGCAGTTAGGAACATCGGACCACAAGCAATTCGTTTACAACAAAGTGACCTGTCCTAAATTTGTGGATACAACCATTTCCATAACAGCTTGAAACACTACTTGAACATTAGCAGTATCAGTAGCTGTAGTGAAATGTGGATACAACACTTTACGAGAATCGGCATTTTTTAATACAAATTTATGTTGGATGAAGAGAGCACCTCTGTCCACGTCACGATCGTTCCCTGAAACTCGATAAATCAACAAAAATACTTCAACCAAAACGAATTACCTTTGTAATCGGGGAAATAGAGTCGCAAATGGCGTTGCGAGTAGAGGATTTTTTCCCGAAACAAATCAAACTTGTTTAGGAAGAGCATAAAAGATGCTTCGCGGAAGAAAGGATTGTTCACTATTTGCCCAAACAAGTTCAAACTTTCATCAAGCCTGTTGACGCTTGAATCCTCCTGAAAAACATCGAAAATCAAGACAAATGATATTGTTTAAGCCTCAAATCAACGACCAAAACGTAGTTTTTCCGAATAACGTTAACAGGTCGTCCAGAAGAGATTTCTTAGTACTTATAACTAACCACAAGGGACAAATTAATTCAAACAAATTTAATTCAAGAATAATTTTAAATTAACTTGGTTTAGGTAGGCCACTGACATTAGGACGTGGCACGCTAGGTAAAGCGGGCATGTTGGCCAGTGGTATTGGGTAAGCGGCACATTTTGGATGACCTGCTGTGATTAAAGTTGAAATGCAGTTTTTCAAAAAAATTATAACTGAAGCTCTTTTAACTAATATTTGTATACCTCCTTACCAAATAGATAGCTTGAACAACTTAGGAATGTTAAAGAGAAGATTAGCCGGTTGTTGTGTCCCAGTTTAGAATTTTTTAAAACGAGTTAATTTTTTTTAGAAGAAAATACGTGAAGCAATAGCAAATAAACAATGGAAAAGAACAACAAAACAATCAATTACAGAATTCGATTGGTTTGAATTGAAATGAGTCCTCGAGAGAGGGACTCGCGATTTTCTAGTTTTATATTAAGGACGTTTTGGAAACGTACCAGAAGTGTCATGTCGTATCCGCTGAGGGCCACAACGAAAAGTACGGCCCTTACGTCGTCGAAACAATAAATCCACTTGCGCCTTTGAGATCGTTGCCCCCCAACATCATACATGCTTACAATCATGTCATTGATGCGAAAATGAGTTTCAATGATGCCCTGAGTACGAACTCGAGCTCTCAAAACGTCGGTTGGTGTTGGCACGTATTTTGTATCACAGATCCGTTCCATGTTTTCAAACAAACTGAAGATTTTCGAATTTATTTGGTTATTAAAAAAAAAAAAAAAAACTCACTATCTAGCTGAATCGTTCAACTCATACTCGTAACCTCGCGCCACGGCCAGCCTGACGCCTCGGTCCGACCATAAAGCCTGCATTGAAGCTGCAACATTTGGTAAAACAATGAAACTCATATCGAAACAGCTTCGACTCATCAAAACAACTTGAGCGTGCGCTTTATTGCGGGAATGTTCCAAATTGATGCGTAATATCCCCATTCCCGCCAAAACGTATTTCATAGATGCCAAGAGATTATCTAATACAGTAGGACGAAAACTGCTGAGTTCTGCATGGGTGAAACCGTCTGCATGGATAATTTTCATTTGTTTAACTAAGGTACTTTTCCCGCTCTCCCCCGCACCTAAAATTGTATTAATTAATTATGTTTTTAGTGTTCTCGTGAAGAAATTACCGAGCAATAGGATTTTGATAACATTGTTTTGTTGTTTGGCAAGTTCCCCAAGTTGTCGGTCTATCTCTTCACTGCGTCGTCTGGCCTTGCCTTCTTCACGTTCTAGCGTCAGACATCCACCCATGGTTCGGTCATCACGGAAATTTGTGAATACCCTAGCTAGAGGTTTCCTAGTATTTGTTTAATTAATTGATTGAGTTGGAAGGCGGACAGATGGTTAATGTTGGTGTGGAGGTCGTTGAAGGTACGCCTCTCAAGTACGGTTACAACGTGTACATTGCACAATTACACAGACTAACGCTAGTAACATAAATAAATATCAACGAATAATGTAAACATAAAAGTTAAATACCAACAAATGCTTTTTAACTTGACATTTGTTGACTTTGACAGGTTTGACAGGTGAAGGTGGCGACATCTCGTTTGTTGACGCTGGAGGTTTTACAGATATCTAAAATCCTTATCGATATTTTTGAAAAATTGATAACAAAACAGTTGTTAACATAAACCAATTAATTTTGTTACTATTTGCTATTGAATTTATAAAAGATGCTTGAACGAAAACGTTAAGAAACAATTTTTTTTAATTTTTCTAACCATAAAACCTGACGAAATAGCGATTGGTACTCCTTTTAACGTTCTCTTTTTGTTTAGTGTTTACCTGTCAATTTCAAACAAATGTGTTTCGGTCCCCATTTTTCTCTTCTTTAGAGTTTTTACTGTCGCACCCTTCAAAATGTTATCAACCCTCAACTACTCGCTTCCCAACGGCCCCGAAACGAAACACCAAAAAATGAAGCAAATCGTCAACGCAATTGAGGAGTATTTTCGAACAAAAGCTGAAGACACCGCTTTAACCATTACCAAACACTTACAGGTTCATTTTCGAATTCCCGTAATACTCGAATTGATTTTGGTTTTTAGAGTATCAGCGTTATGATAGATCTCAGCATTTTTGATCCTCACGTCAAAGATACAGCTCAATTTTACTTGAGTCTACATGAATTAATGAATAAAATGGAACAACAATCGCCGTTTACGTGGTATTGCGTAGATGTTTTAAGTAATGCTTGTCGAAATCCCGCTGCACGTCAAGCTTTAATTCATACATATCAGTTCATTCCTAGTTTATCGCGTCTTTTGGGTGACCAATTGACTTTAGAAAGGAAATTAAGACTGTTGAAGTTAATGCAAGATTTGTCTTGCGGTATGGAGATAACGTGGCAAATTCCGCATTTAGCCCATCTAATGAAAACTTTAACCAAATGGGTTGAAAGCGAAAATTCAGAAATTATCGCGTTATCTCTTGGCGTTTTAGTTAATTTATGTTACAAAAACTTACCGGCAGTGTACACGTTATTAGGAAATGTTGATGTCAAACAGTTATTAAGAGTTTGCACAGCTCTTGAAGTAAGTTGTGATAGAAATTTGAATTTTTTTACCGTCTTAATTTTTTTTAGGGCCCCGCGGTTGAAGTACACACCTGTAAATTACTCATTATTCTTAACTACACTGACGGCGATGAAAATATTTTAACGAAACTAATAGAAAAATCATTTATATCGATAATTCAAGCTTTTGAAACGCGAGATTTGATATTGATGCGTCAAGTTGTAGAGTTTTTTGTTGACGCCTCCAAAGAAAATAATTCGTTAAACAACGTAATTACTGGAAAGTATTACGAAGAACAATTGTTGCATTTATTTGAAATTCTCGAAAATAACGAAGGGATGGAAACTGATGAAATTGCGGACGGGAAAGAACCGGAATGTGTAGCTTTAATTTTTGAATTTTTACATACACTTATTAAAATTAAACTACCGACGATCGTGCAAAATTACGAATTTCTAATCGATGTAGCGTTAAAATGGATTAATACTGAGTTGGTATCAACTCAAGCTTTGTGGATTTTAACGGAAATTGCTCAAAATTTGGAACAAAACGAAAACTCTATTCTAGAACCTTTAGCTAAATCTCTTCCGTTATTCTTGAATGAATTAAAATTCGAACGCGATGCTGAAATGCCGATTCATGTTGAACATAATAAGAAAATTGCGAATTTATTGCAACTTTTGAGAGCTTTAGTACGTGTCGGGAATGTGAGACCCAAAATTATTGAAGATCTTCAACCGGAAACTGTTTGTAAACTTTTCGGGCCGCTTTTGGGCGATATCAATTCACCAGGGGACCAAGCAAGTGTTTCGGGTACCGGAACGGTTGAAGCTGTTAATTTATATTTGCAAGCGATTGTCTTAATCAACGAATTGGCCGAGTACGATCACAGATGGACAATCGTACAGAAACAAATGCTAGAAATCAAGTAAGTTACAAGTAGATGTTGCTAGTTATTAAATTAATCAAATGTAGAGCCCGATCGCGCAGTGGCGTATTATGTCAAAAGCCTAAGTTTCACTTGCTTTGTCATTTAAAAGCTTAATTCTTAACTATTTATCTTCATAAACTAGAGGGCGCAAATTTCTTTGTTCTTTGTGCACAAAATTATCTTAATACGCCACTGTGGTTACGCCAGAGATTATCCCTAGGTAACCCAAAGAATAACAGGGCCAAACTGCAACACCCTCTAGCGGCACAGATTTGAAACTAGAATCTTTCGTTTATTTACTTCAAGCCCGATTCGAAGTTGCGACAATTGCAACAGGTTGCTGTGGTAACATAGTTGCGACAATCACAACTATGGTTGCTATAGGAATCTCGCTATCAAATGTTAGGGTTTTGCAGTAACGCGTTGCGACGTGTTCCGGTAATTGCCGGAGATAGTTGAGCTACATATCAAATTTGTTTGCAGACAAATCCACATGATTCTCGTCAAGGCCCTCTTTGAGGGTGCTAAAGAAACGAAAACGTTAGTGATGTCCATGTTCAAACTTCCGGTTCTTCCCGTTGAAATGATATCGGATATGATGGTCAGATTGCAACCCAGTACTATAGTTAGTGATTCGAAAAAGATTTTTTTGTCGCCGGAAAGTTTAGGGGGCCCCATCCTTTCTCCGGCTCAAGTACAACGTTTGGACAACGTATTGGAAACATTCAAAACAGCGATAGCGGATAAAAATATTATTAGCATTCCAACATCGAACGTGATGGAATTGTATGAATATAAATTGGCGGCAGTCGGACATGCGGAAGCGACAGCAGTGGCGAGTATTGAAGCTGCTTCAGAAAGATGCACGCATTTGCAACATCGATTGAACCAACTCACAGCTGAGATTAACAGGTATCATCAGTTGTTGCTTCACAGTCAACATTGTCAAGATCAAAATAGTCAAGTGACTGAAAAGTTGAAGAATGATAATAGAGATTTGTTGAATAAAATTCAAGCGGCTAAAGGAAAGTATAAAGCGTGTCATAGTCAATTGACCGCTAGTGAAACGGCTTTGAACAATTGTCGGACTGATTTGGAAGATACTACGAAAAAATTGAACGAAATTAACGATTATAAGAAACAATTGGAGGAGCAATATAACAATTTGAAACAATGCGTGAATAAATTGGAGGAGAACGCCACGAGGTTGGAAAAAACTGTTCAAAGGAAAGACGAGTCGCTCAACAAGGCTAATCAGAATATTGAACAGTTACATTTGGTATTTTTGTTTTGATTTTTGTCAATTTTTTACTAATTTTGGTTTTATAGAAATTGAACGAATGGGACGCTGCTATGACTCGGAAAGAAGCTGAATTGCAGAGGGTTACGAAGGAATCTTTGGCGAGAAAGGAGATTTTGGACACAATTACTAAAGTAGCAAATTCACAAAGAACCTAGCAATTTTAATTATTTTCTTCTAACGTAACAATTTTCAATTATAATTAATGATGAAATGACAAGTTTCTTTTCATATTGCCCTCCAATAATGACGCAATAACTTGTTTATAAAGAAAATTAGAGTAGCATTTGGGACAAAAATTTGTAGATTATTCAATCAGTGCAACTTTCTCAAAGTAAGGCGCTCTTGAGATTATTCAGTGGTTCTCAACAATTAAATAAGTAACAAACTTGTTGCACGTGGAAACCATGTGAACACAGTGTTGAATTATAGCAAAAGCCCAAGTTTTTGACGCGAAGCTTTAAAAGGAGCCAAAACCTTTGAAATTTTTCTTTCGCTTGGTTTATTAAATTTTTAACTATTTTAAATGTGCCATTGTACGCCCAACAAAGCGCAAAATTGGCCACTGCAAACACATTTTGCGTCATTAATTGTAAAAATTGTAAATTCAGCATAAGAAAGAACAGTTATATGACGTATTTACCAAGCTAGTTGTTGGTAACATTAAATCAATAAAAATCACAAAAAAATATTTGTTTCTAGCTATGTTCAAATCTAATTCAAATCAGTTAAAGCGTTTTGAAGTAAAAAAAAAAAAACTGCATGTAGCATAGTACACGTAATAGAAGTAAAACTTCCAAGGGAGAGAGAGAGAGAGAGCTCCTACAATGCTACTAACGCCGTGCGACTTGGACTTGAGACTGAGAGTAGGAGTGGGAGAAAAGACGAAGGACCGCACAAAAGGGAGACGTGGATAGCCTAAACTGTGTGTTAGATATTATAGGTATGGCTCTCTCTCTCTCTTTCTCTCTACGTTATATCTTTTTTCTCTCTCGTGGAACGGAAATGCCCAAAACGTTACATGGCCTTGAAATTTTACTCTCAATTCTCGACCATCTCATCGACGCCTAAGAAGTTTCACTTCAAAAATTTTAGCCAACTTTAAAGCTCAATATTGAAGCTTTTTTGTATGTAATCTGCTTATTTTACCGTAAGCAACATATTTGTTCATATCTGCACCTTTCACCGTCATTTTCTGGTTGAATCGAACCTGTTGAGTGCCACTGGTGGAATTTGGTTACGAACACGTGGCCACCCTGTCATGGCGGAAAGTGGCGTTATCTGGTGGTGATAAGTTAAAAGTACCTCCGCCAGCTGTGTCAAGTGTCAGTCATTTTAAAGTTAGGTTTTGTTTTGTCGAGACGCAAGATTTTCTAAGTTTTTCACGAAAATGTCGAGTTCTAAAGTAGAAACTTCAATAGGCGATGCCGAAAACTTGTGCGTTGTCTGTTGCAAAACAGTGGACATCTATTCTGTAGGGGTGTGCGACCATCCCGTCTGTTTTGAATGTTCTACCAGAATGCGCGTGTTGTGCAGTCAAAACGAGTGCCCCATTTGCAGAGGACAAATGCCGAAAGTAAGTTTAATACAACAATTTAAAGTATTCGTTTAAACTATTTTTAGCCCTCCAAAATTATGCAATATCGCACTGCGTCAATTTTTAAAAATTGCATCCGAATTATCGTCCTACTTTCATTTTTCAGGTAATCTTCACCTGGGATATCGCTCCTTTTGCCCAACTGTATCCAAAATATGAAAAGTGCGAAAACCAAGATCGCAAATACGGTCTGATTTTTTGTACCCCGGAAATCCAACAAGCTTACCAACAATTAAGAGAGTATCGTTGCTTGATTTGTAGCAATAAAAACGGGGGGCGCAAATACGTTTATTTCAATTTTACACATTTAAGAGATCATATGCGACGGGAACACGCTCTAGCTTATTGTGATTTATGCGTGGATAATTTGAAAATATTTTGTTTTGAAAGACGATGTTACACGAAACAAGAACTGGGGACGCATCGAAGAAAAGGCGATCCAGATAATACTTCACATCGAGGACATCCCCTTTGCGAGTTTTGTGATACCCGCTTTATGGACAGTGATGAATTATTTAGACATTTGAGAAGGAACCATCTGTTTTGTCATTTTTGCGACGCTGATGGAAAACACCAATACTACAATACAATGGATGATTTGAAGAAGCATTACCGGGATGAACACTATCTATGTGAAGAAGGAGAATGCAGAAATATGCCTTTAACAGCTGTGTTCAAGACTAATCTCGATCTCAAAGGTAAAAGGTTCTAAACAAAGAAAAACCATACAAAAATTTATTTAATTGTCTTAATCTTAAGTTGAAAAATTATCTTTTGATAAAAGAAAAAACTAGGAATATCACTTGATGGGTGAAAGTGGGAAAACGCCCTCAATTACTCGTGTATCTATTGAATTCTTGGGTACTTAGAAGCTTCCTGAGGCAGTGGCCGCGCAGTGACGCGTTTACTCGCCATTCTGAGTCTCTTGACTGGCGCTCATGCACCCCATCAGTACTTTCACTATTTTTCCTCAAGTAATTGAAAGCGTCTAGCGGTTAGTCCTTAAATAAAACATTTTTGCTTTCCCCTTTCTACTTTTAGAAGTTTTTAGTGAATAATTGCGACTTAATTTGAGTTTGAAATTTTCGAAAACGATTCAATTTGTTGATTTCTAGCACACATTGCGATGGAGCATAGCAGAAACATGAGCAAATTGGCGTCCAAACAAGCCCGAACTGTGGAATTGGAATTCACTTTAACACCTAGACCTCGACCCGATCGCAACAAACGACCAACGCACCCCACTCCTAGGTTCGATCAATCAAAATCGATCAATAACACCTTGATTAATTTTTTTTTTTTTTAGGAGCGATGAAGATGGCGCTACCGGCGGCTACAACTTCGAACCAACACCAATCAAACAAGTCAATACTTTAACCCCGCAAAATTTTCCCGCTTTAGGAAATTCCAGCACCGTAACCGTACAAAGTCGACCAATGAGCAGCGTTAATTTTACATCGAAAGTTGCCCCGTTCAACGGAAACGATTTCCCATCACTCGGTTAATAATAAATTAATAATTGATTTTTAACTAATTACGTGTTTTTAGGGAGTTCTCGTTCGGCTGCCTTAACAATAACAACAAACACCACGTCTGTCAAGAAGAAGCCGCCCGAAGTCACGATAACGAGAACCATGAGAGGCGGACACCAACAGAATTTGTCGAAAACTACAGAAAATTTTCCACGGCTAGGTGGCGCTGCGAGCGGCACGAGTACAGTCCGCGTCAGTGTTAAGTAAGATACTTTGATTTTTGTGTATCATGCGGCAACACGCTAGATGGCGGTTAAGTCTCGAAATACTCCGCTACAGTAACTATACGTAATGGCCCCGCTCTTTATGAAGACATTACTATTGGGGCCTGATTTATGCTTAAGTTATGTCCGCTACTTTAAAATTCGCTCTTGTTCTCGTTAGATAATTATCTACTATGAATTAAGTTTGCCTTATCCCGCGATTTTTTTGCGTTTTTGCATATTCCAATTATGTGTAGAGAAAGATTCGACATCTCTCTGTGTGTAAGAGTAAGTACAAAAATTATTTGCTAGATGGCGCTTCGCGATTGGAAGTCAAAATCTTCTGTTAGAAGGCGCTAGTGAAAACTTTTATCGCCTTACAACCTTTCTACCGCTTCAGGATTTTTTGCTTTTACGGATTTTTGTTAATTTTCATCAGTTACTTTGATTATATGCTTGGACATGTTTGATGTTAAGATATCCTAACTATGTAACAGTCAGGTAGCTGTTTTTCGTTTCATTTTCAAGTAGTTGGCATTAGAACGACTCATTCTCAAATATTTTAGTCGAAATTGTGAAAAGTTGCGCATATCGGTTTTGCAAAAAAATTTGACGGTACGTACGGCGTGTAGTAATATTTTTTTTTTTTTTCAAGCAGCAACAACGGTCAAGTATCCGCTCCGAAGGTCTCCATTCACGTGAACCATAACGGAGGCATCACTTCGACTCACATAGCGACAACGGCGGCGTCGTCGTCGTCTTGTGATTTCGACGTCCACCAAAAGCCCGCAGAAGCGTTTCCGGCATTGGGCAAAACCTCGGCTCCCATACAGCCTCAATGGGTGCAACAGAAGTCGAAAAAACAAGAATCGCGAGTCGCTAAAGTCGCCCCGGCCCCGCAACTACCTCCAAGTGACTTAGCCCAATTTCCCAGTTTAAATAAAACAAAAAACGAGAAAAAGAAGTCGTCAAGCGTCACAGTTCCCGTCTCAAACACTTGGTTGAATGCTAGCAATAAACAAAATACTAGTAAATCGAAAAATAGCAACGAAACATCCAAAAGTAGCGAAAACAAAACGGAATTCGTTGAGGTAAAAACCAAAAATAAAAAGCAAAAGAAGAAAACCAACGAACCCGAAACTAAAACTGTAGAATTAGCCAAAAACGGAATAGTGAAAAAACGTTCAGAACTCAACATCGGGGCTTTAACGCCGACGGAAACGAAAGCGCCACCTCCCGGTTTTCCGGCCAAACCGCCCCCGGGTTTCACTAACGGTCATTTTCCTAGTTTATCGAACGATTTGACTTTTACTAATAGTAGCGGTCAATCGTTTTCGATTAAACCCACCGGTTACCATCAACCGACCAATTTTGCTCAACGTAACCAAAATTTGATTAAACGTTTCGTTAATTTAGTCGATAACGTGTCTATGAAAGAATTTAAATCGTTCTCGGAACTGTTCAGGGCAGGGACGATCCCTGCTGAACGTTATTACGAACATTGTCAGGCTGTTATGGGGACAAGTTTTAATGATGTTTTTCCTGAACTTTTAGTTTTGTTACCTGATATCGAAAAACAACAGGAACTTTATCGGGTTTATGATGGTCCGCAAAAAAGGAATTTGTTGCTCTGCGAAAATTGTAAACAAGTTATTTTTAAAAGGGAATTAGGGGAACATTATAATTACCATTCGCTTGATAGTCATTTTCCTAGTTTGGGACGCGAATTGGAGGGGAATAACGCGTGGAAAAAATAATCGGTTTGCTCAACTGAATCACCAGTGGCTTTTACGAAAATTTTCAAGCCTTTTAAATTTTAACCTTTTTAATATTATGGAGAAAAACGCGAAATTTTTGGGCAGTGATACAATAATTACGCAGTAGAAGTACCCAACTAACTTTTCATTATTATTTTGTTTTAATTGTATGGATTCGTCTTTTGTCGCCTGTTACATAACCGAGAGTGGTTTTAGGTTGTTAACGGAAAGGGGTGGGAGCGACCCTGACAATAATTATAATATTTCTATTTATTTGCGACTCATCCTATTTAACAATGTGATTTTTGTTAACTGTAAGTGTTGCAAAAAAGTTTCAACTTGTAAATAAAATTCACGTTATAGTTTTTTATGATAAATTCTAAGTTTGTATTTTGAAATACAATAAAGTTGATGAATACATTAGTGGTGCAAGAGAATCATTTCAACGTGCCTCCAACACTTAAGTCCCTCCACTCCCCACCAACTCATTCTTCGAAACAAAATCCAGTGATTCAATTTAACTTTTGTATAGGTACGGGTCTGATTGTTCATATTTGGGGTAAATCGACATAATTCTGGTTAATTATTCAAAATTACAAGTATTCTTCACAAAAATCCGATTTTTGCTAGGATAGACATGGTGTAGCTATTTCCAAGCCGCAATTACTCCACAATTTAGCTATTAATATTTATTTTATTGGAAAAAGCAACAATAAGGTAATACAGCAGCTATAACACTATTTATAGATAGATTCCAGCAGCACCTAAAGGTGCAAATCACATTCTAAAAAAAGAAAATACTTGAAATGATGGACTTAAACTTAATAACAAAACTTTGCTGATTTAATCCTCCAAAGTGACGTTCTTGAATAAGTATGACATCGATTCCTTGTTGTGGATTCTCCTGATGGCTTCAGAAAGAAGTATTGAGATGTCAACCGTTTTAATTTTGTGACATTGCATTTTTTGTAGTTCATGCGGAATCGTGTTAGTTACAACAACCTAAGAAAATAACATTGAAACAAAGAAAAAAATCGAAAAAAAAAACTCACTTCATCGATTGGAGAATCTTCAATAAGACGAGGAGCGTCAGAAGATAGAAGACCATGGGTGGCCAAAACGTAAATCTTGTACGCTCCGCGTTCTTTCAAAACTTCAGAAGCAGCCACAAACGAATGGACGTCATCAATCAAGTCATCCTGAAAAAATTATTAAGATAAATATTTTTTTTGTGCTTAATTTTTCCTTAACTGAGTTGAAATGAATTTCTTAAGTTGCGCTATAGATGTCGCTTGAAATAACTTGCAACAAGTTACATTGTGAAGTGTTAAATTCTGATTTAATAACAAAACTAAAACCAATCAATACCTACCACCATTATGGCAATTCTGCCGCCAACATCTCCAACAACGTTGATTGGCGGCTTCTCTTTAGCAATATGTACAGGAACGCCAACACCCGCATCCATAGTGCGCGACCTAGGGAGAGTAGGAGGTGAATATCTTCCATCAACTTCATCAGATTCCGACTCTTTTTGTTCCCCGTGAATCACCGCAATCCCCAAACGGAGACGTTCAGCGTAAGAAGTAGCTTTTTTAGCTGACCCGGGATTGCGCGCTACTATAACCGAATTGCGATAATCCGGAATCTGGAAATAAATCTTTAGTAAAACAAAAAATTAATTTCGAATCAAACTCACACATTCCTGGATGTACTGCAATAAAAAGGGACTCGCCCGCAAATTATCAACGGGACAATCAAAAAACCCTTGAATTTCTTTTTGGTGCAAATCCATGGTGATTATGTGGGTGAGACCGGATTTGCACATCATTTGGGCAAGAAGTTTCGAAACAATACTGCCGCGTTTACGCATTTTGCACTGTTTACTGTAGGGCAAATAAGGGATTACTCCCACAACTGATTTTGCTGATGAAGTTTTGCACGCGTAGGCCATAATGAGAAGTTCCATGATATTATTGTTAATATCTCTAAAATTAAAAATTTAACAAATTGTTTTCGTAATAGTAAAACTTACTTGGTTCCTGTTTGCACGATGTAAATATCTTTGCCACGGATAGAATCTCCGATTTCTACCATAGTTTCTCGATTGGTTTTGTGGTAAGCAGCACATCCACCGACTTTAACTCCTAAACGATGGGCAATCAAATTTACCAATTCCGGGTGCGAATTACCACCGATCAAAACAACATCGGAAGTTTTTGGAGCCTCCATCTTGTAAGAAAAGCGTTTTATACCTGTTTTGCAAGTAAATTACGCAAAAATCATGTGGTGAATTTTTGAACCGTCAATGGAACCGGAATTTTGACCCCACGTTAGTGACTTCTCTATTCTTAATTTACACTTTTTTCGGAACTGTTCAACGTTAAGCAATCAAATCGAATTAATTTTCATTAAAGATTCAGCCACATCTGACTATTAAATTTTAATTGTCAATATGTCAACACTTACTGTCAATTGTTGTGTGTACACAACACGAGGTAACTAGTGGTGGGTCGTTACTTCAGGAACGTTCTTTTGGAACTAGTGGTGGGAGGTAACTAAAGTGACGGCCGTGAAAACTAAAAATAAATTCTTTTAAGCGCAAAATTTCTCAAAATGCGCAACGCTATTAAATTATTCGTTATATTTACTTAGTATTAGTAGATTTTAGTGAGGCAATAAGCGACTTATTATTAACAATTACTAAATATGGCGAATCGATTTGGCGTGACTTTATAGACAGACCAGTGGCGGAGGCGAGATTATTTCGGTAGGGGTCAATAATTTAGATAAAATATTCTAACTAAATTCTGCTTTTACTAAATTGGGCCCAAAACACGTCGTTGAATTCAGATGTTATTAACAATCTCGCAACGTTGCTTTTGACAAAAAAACAAAGACTTTCTATTAGATAGATGGGGTAAAATACAAGAGGTTCAAAATAGCTTTTCTAGTAAATTGAGACTGTAGAAAAAAATTAAAGTTATCGGCTGTACGGCAATAGGTGTATTAGGTTTAGAAGCATGGCTTATTGTTGGTATAAAATATATTTAGAACACTTTCTATATAAATCTCACATTGTTATTAAAAATCGTAATGTTTAATCAATTGGGGTTCAATATCTACAAGTGTTATATACACTAAATAAATATCTGAAACAAAATCAACTTCTTGCAAATAAAACATTTTAAATTTCTCAATAACATAAAAAATCTGGTCAATAATAAGCAACATACAAATATAATTACAAATCCTCAGCTGTTACAATATGAGTGAGGGCGTGTTTGACAATGATTTCATCATTAAGAATCATAACAACGTATTTGCCCGAAAGCAAATACTCACTTTCAATGGGATTCTCTTCGATAACTCTTTCCCCCGATTGCGTTTTCCAACCAATTATTCCCTGTAAATAAAATCCTAACAAGATACCGTTCTCCAAACAAACACCTCGTAATCTGAAATAAATTCATTAATTAAAGTCTAATTAACAAAAATTATACCTATCAAAACCGGCTGGAGGTTTATAATTTTGAAGTGTCTTCAAAGTGTGGTTCATGCCGTTTATCGCCACCAGGCGGAGTTCTTGATTGTGACATTCTTGAACCGCAAACAGAAAACCCTAAAAAAATATTTACAACAATTGTAAGGAAGCATCAAAATTTTCGTGTACCCTATCACATTTCACCCAAAGCGTCGATAACGATTGCTTCATTTCAGAAAGTTCGATGCTGGCCACGACGTAACCGTAATCGACGTTCCATAGGGTAACTTTGTCTTCGCCGCATCCCATGACAAGGTTCTCGCAATCTGCAAAAAATAGCTATAAGCAACAATACAAAGTTCTATCTAATGGACGAATCTCCGACAATTGTCAAGATAATTTACAACTTTCTGACTATGAACATTGATAAATTGAGTAGTGTTTAGCTGGAAACTACCACAAAATTTCGCTTTGACAGCAACCCTAGACTCAGCCATTAAAGTCAAAATCGACGTATTTTGGAATTTATGTCGAAAATTTAATGCAATTTTGAGTTATCAAGTTTTGTGTGTGTACTGTTAGCGATTCTCACTATTTCCTGGTACTTTTGTTTAGCTCAACATACCTTGTATGTTATGTAAAGAAGATACATAATGACTGACAGCCGTGAACTCCCTGATGTTGGCAACTGTTTGGTAATCAGATGCCAGCAAGTAGGAGCGAATTTTCGTTTTCTTCTCGTCTTCGTTAACGAAGTACCAACTTACGATGATTGTAGAAGAACTCCGTAACACCACGTACTGAACATCTTTCGAAAGACTGCAACGAAAAACGGGTTAGATTAAAAAATAGTCTCAATACGTTCAAAAAATAATTAATTTTGAAGACTCCAATTGAGTCATTTCACCAAACTACAATTTTGTCAATTTCATATTTAGAGTTAACAACTAAGAGGAAAGAAGCGAGTAGAATAGTTTTGAAGACTTTCCCCCCCTCCAACTTGCTTACTTTGTGTAAACCCGGTTTAACTTCACCGCCAGCTAGATTCTAAATTTAAAAATAATCCCCTCGCGACTTACCCTTTGATGTTCTCCAATTGCAACGCCTTTTTGTCAAGCCCGATCTGTCTATGTCTCGAAAAATAAACAGTAGCGAAAACATCAGCTACCGGCCTCTGCCTTATATCCGATTTATGCTCCTTAGTCCACAACTCAACATACGCTACGCTAGTTTCAGTCGAAATTACCATTTCCATTGCCTCTTTTGGCACGCATTTTGTATTCAATGCAAGCCTTTGCGTCCGGCCGTTCGGTATCCACATATTTTGCGCCCCCAAAATATTACCTAAAGCACTTTGTGTCCATAACGAAACCAAACACTCTTGACATAAAATCAAATGATGATCAACATAGAAAGCTCGTAATACAGCGCCATCTATCTTTGACATTGTAATAACGTGATCAAGTTTATTTTTATTACGTTGAGGTTCATCTGATTCCCAACTATGCATGCCGTTGTTTGTATATTGTTTACGTTTTGGTGGTAATGTTAAACTACGATGTAGCGATTTCATTATGATTTCTTTATTCACTGGCATTACTTCAACATTAATTGGAACTGGACTGACGGTTTCTTCTTCATTAGCGGACTTATCCTTTTCGTTGTCACTATCTAAATTTGAATAATTATGTTCGCGATTCACTATTTCGTTATCAGCTTTGGCTTGGTCTTTGGGGATTACTGGATCTGAGGCTTCCTCTGAAATTAAATTAACTTAACACCAGTAGAAAATTAAATACGGATTGAAGCAACAAAATGTTTGTTTTATTTATTTAGAAGGCAAATTTTAATAATTTTAGAAAATAAATTAAAAACCAAAAACTTATTAGACAATATTACCTTTGGAATCTTTTTGTTCTTCCGGTTCCTTCCCTGCGAAATTCAAATAGTTTTCGTTCGAAATATCAGTGAAAATTTTGCACGCCCTTTGTAAATCTTCCTTAGGGGGACTTTGTTTGAACATATTAACGATAGATGTGGACGAATAGATTCTGCTAGCAATCAAACTTTTCCTGTGTTCCTCACTTAATTTATCAATTTCAAGCATATCATCGACAAAATTCCTCAAATCAACGTTTTCGTCATCAGAATTACAAGAAACAGTTACAATTTCACATTGAGGAGTGCTCTCTTTTCGCGAGTTAAGCTTTTGTAATAAAGAGCGACGTCGTTTCCTATGTTTAAACTTGCTGTTCCTCAAGATAAGAGTATCAAGCGAAAGGTGTCTAGATCTCCCTTTACTTCTCAACGAATTGAGGCGTCTCCAACCAAAATCGATGTTGGTTTGTTTGGGATTTCGCGATTTAACTTTTTTTGTAGTACCGTTAAATTTATTTTTTTTAATATTCAATTTTGGTTTCATTCTCGATTTTTTGACTTCCTCAATTATTTTAGTTACAGAGTTTTCGAAATCCACGTTTTCTTTATAGACGTGATACGGGGGTAAAGGCAGGTATTTATTGTGCGATTTAAGTAAACTCGATGTATCATCATTTTTCTCCAATAAATCCTTGATTTTTGAATTGAGTTCTTCGAACGACTTCTGCATGGGACAATTATCTAGATTATCTTTCAATTTGCGTTTCTCTTTGACTCGCGTTAAGTTCTTAACGCGAAGAGATCGCCGGTTTGTTATAAATTCTGTTTGTTTTTTTTCACCTAAATTCATCAATTGCAGGTATCTGCAAAATTCTTTTTTTTGATTCTCCGGACTTGAAGGTGTTTTATTATCGATTTTTGATGGTTCAATATCGCTGTCGTAATTGGTATTGTTGCCGTTTGTTTTGTGGTTAAAAAAATCGACACTTTTCGATCTCAGCATCATACTTGACCGCTGACTTAAATTGTTTTTGGCAATTTTGGTACGGTTTGGTTGATTTTTCCCTAAAATTAAAGGCGTGGCTTTTGTTAATAAAGATTCTTGTACTTTTGGCGGACTCTGAGTCTTATCATCAAAATCATAACGAATACAAACATTGTTTTTGATTTCTTCATTTTCTTCCAAATCTACGATTTCAATCGGAGACTCGCCACTGAGATTGTTTACTTTACAGGAACTAATCCAATCGTTAACACGTTGAATTTGTACGAACATTTCATAATCGTTGATAGCTGTGGCTGCTGGTATTCGGCATTGGGTGCCAAAATCTACAGAACGAATTGGTTCTTGAGCTGGCCCTAAAGGCGAAGAATTCGTGCTGGAAATTGAAATTATGCTAACGTTATCCATTGCTTGGCACTGCAAGATTTCTTTCTAAAATTAATTTATATTAAACTCTTCCAAAGGTTGCTTTTTATCCCAAAGATGCTTCGAGTCATTTTTTGTCACGTATCCACTAATGTTAACGTTTCCTTCAACAAAAATCACTGAAAAGCTCAATATCCACTAAACATAAACTTTTTGACAAACTACAAATATATCAACCATATCAACGACATAAGCAGCAGGAGCTTGCGGGGGGCGACATTTTGACGCTTGCATTTGCCCGGGAAGTGGCTCCATCTATCCACCTTCCACGAACCACAATGAAACTTGCATCAGAAATGGGGGTTGCGGTCAATCGGGGGTAGCCAAAATAATAGAAAACCTAAAGGCGTAGACTATAAGCATCGACTTTTTACTTAGAAATAATTAATCAATGCTATGGGGGAGTTTTTGCTCCAACTGTCAAAGTGACGTTAAATTTGACACAAGAAACGTCAAATTTTCCAAAAACTTATAAAAAAAAATTTTGGTACATCAAATATCAAAAAACCGCCCGGTAGGGGTCAACCTTTCATCCAATAGGATAATGAAGAAACTCTTTGAAGAAATTTTAGAATTTTTTAAGTAAAAAGTATAATGAAACTATCCCAGTTTTGTGTTAAAACATTTTATTTATTATGCTAATAACCTCAAATTATTGTTTTTTTTGTCCCAAATCTTTGAATTATTTGTCCATAAGTATCATTAAGCACAAAATTATCGCTTTCAAGGTGAGCAAATTGAGGAAAATCGCTAGTAACAAAAATATTACCGACAAGATTTGAATTAATTTTATTCCTTGCACGTTTGGTGCATTGGCAGCAAGTTCTTTTTTTTAGACAAACTTGAAGCTACGCTAAAATAGCTTAAGTAACAAATTCGTTGTCAGTTATTAGTAATTATGATGGCACTATCTAAATTTCACAATTTTTGTTATTTACGCCAATTCGTCTTAAAAGCGACCAATTGCCTAAAATCAGGTAAAACTCGTATGGTTTAATTGTTTTAAATTAACATCAGAAACATTAGTTTAATAAATATTCGGATTATAATAATTTCGCAATTTGAATGCGCTCGTTTTAAATGTTCGCGCCAACGGAAATGCACGTGAGTGCGCCGAATGCGCACAATCGCAACGGAAAAACGGCAATAATGGAAATTAAAAATGGCGTCATGCTTCACTTAGATGTTTGACTATGACGATTTGAATCTGTGTGATTTCGAGTGATATTTGTGCGAATTTTTTAATTAAAAGACTTTATACGGATAGGTAAGTCGTTTTTTCGTTTTTTAAAACAACCATTTACACGCTAAAACTTCAAGTTCAAGAACCATTACGAATGGCGTCGTATATGGACACTTACCACAGCACCGTCCCGGTTTGGTTTTAGTCCCCCAAATTACATAATTACCTAATTAAATCGGACGTTTACCGAATCAATGTTGCGTTTAAATTAGTTTTTATTTAGAGTTCGATCGGATCGTGGAGTTACTTATTTGTTTATAGAACGACAATAATTGTAGTTTTTCTTGAAATTTTCGCGATTTTGTTTGTTTACTACTGGATATCGTCGATTTCGCGTTATTTCAATGGTTTATTACGGTTTCAATTTACGCGTAATCGAGTGTTTGATTAGAAAAATAAAAATGAAGTAACTGGCAGCCACCTTGTCGCTATCAAAATTGCGATTACGTCGATTTTAATCTTTTCGGGACGCGAAAATTTTGGTTTTTGTAAATTAATTAAGAATTTTGAGTGAGTTGTAATTAATTAAAAAACTCGTAGGTAGACGGGCGAGATTCCATTAAATTGATAAAAACTGCAAAAAGCAGGTCACCGCATCGAGGATACGGCTGCCAACTTGAGACGAATTAATTAAAATTATCGAAAGACAAACAGGTCGACCAACTTTGTTGTTTTTTTAACGAAAAATAAACACGTTCGGCCCTGAGAAGGTTACAGTTTTCGGGGTAGGGTTTCGAACTTGTCCGATTGGTTGTAGCCACTTCCATTAATGAGGGACTGGATTTTTCTTTCTTTTTTTGAAACTATGTAATGTAGCAATAATACTAAATGAATGTCTAGTGGACTGCTTGGGGGCATGCACAAGCGTCGTTCTTCGCAAATATGCGACCTTGATCGGGTATGTTCCGAACTTAGCACGGCTGTAGCTGTACTGTTGCCAGGCTCTGCGGAAATCACTTTTGATTATGTCGCCGTCCTGTAGCGAGTTGCAATCCAACTAATGAAATATCCACGTCCGTCCCGTCGTGTCTAAAACTCCTCTTTGTCGCTGGAAATCGACTGTATGTTAGAAGAAATCGCAACCGGGAGCGTTCCGAATAGGTACAGTGACCATTCAAAACAAAGTAAATGCTCCTAAGAGGGTCGCACTGAAATGACTAACTTTGAAAAGAGCCAGGTATAGAAAATCGTAGGAAAATAAGAATGATCGCTGTCGTGACAAATGCTAATTAAATATTGTTTTTATTTATCATGTTATGTTGGTAATATTGTTGACCGATGTCACATGCATGATAACCATAAGTTCAAAAGAGCCAGATTGACATTGTAACAGACAAGTAACGTGGCGTTTCAGTAGCAGAAATGTTAATTTTTTTATTTCTTTACTATTTTGCTTTCACATTGTACATTTGGCGTCAAAATTGTTGACGATGGTCGCTTCATTTCTGGAAACTAGTGGCAAGATTTCAAACTAATTTGCGACATGTCGCAACTACCGGTTGCTATGGAGATCTTGCTAATCTCGCTAATAGCGATATGTCGCAACTTAGGGTTGAAATAGAAATTTCTCACATACACTTGATTCGGGAGATCTCCATGACAACCAATAGTTGCAACAAGTCGCAAATTAATTTGAAATCGGGTCCCAGGCACTAAATCTCGTCGAATATTTTTTAACTAATTGATCCGGGCGCTCTAGGATCGGGGACACGCCCCTTTTTGACATTCACCTGTCACAAGGTGGGAAATTTGAAAATTTTCAGCATTTTCACATTATTGGCACTATTTTTGGGAATAGGCAGCAGATGATGCAGAATTCTACGTAAACGTAATTCATGGATAAAACGCGTTTTGAAAAAATGTCGCTTAGATCAAATCCTCTGGTTCTTGGCCCACGAATGAAAATATTTGGATTTTCAAACAATTTCTACGGTAAAATGACAATTCATCACTGCTCGAAAGCTGGGAAATAACGCTACATGAGGTGAATAAGTAAGTACGCTTCCCTTCTAAATTCTGATCAATAAGCAATACTGAGCGACGACAGTGCGCTGGTTTTGACCTAAAAATCGCTTTTCAAATACAATTGACCCTCAATGTCCCATATCGATACGACCAAAGTTCACCCACCCTATCAAAACTGAAACCAAATATTGTTGCACTTCTCCCAAACTAATAACAACAACAAAATTCTAATGACCCTCGACGTTTCGCGTCCCAGTTTTGCAATTGACGGGATTGCGCGTCGTTCTATTGCGCAAATTGTCTACCCTTACTGACAGGAAGAACGTGATTAAATTTCCTTTTTTTTAGCGAGCATTTCCTTTAATCCATAAACGAAATGGATTTGGTCTGATTCCCGTCGTAGTTAGGGTTTTGTATACACTACGAATCTCCCAGACCTGACCTTATCCCTCTTCCCCAGTTTCTGCCCTACATCGGACGGGAATTGGGTCATCACGGTGGTGCTGGCGGCGGCGTCGTAGTCGTATTATTTAGAAACTCGAACAGTTGGGCCGTCGTGTTCGCTGCATCACATGCACGCAAAGCAATTTTGTTGTAAAACAGAAAACTTCTTTATCTACTTTTGACAGTTATCTTGTAATTTTTGTGTAAAAGTTACAAAAGTGTTAATGTGGTAGAAAAAACTTCTTATTAGGGACTTATGATAAGCCGCAATCGTTAATGTTTCTATAAAAATACAGGGTGGGGCATAATTTTAATTATTTCATTTATTATTATTTTTACACAACCGAACTAAATACCCTAAAACGTTCTGGAGAGTTGGGGGGTTGTGTAAACAAGTGGTTCTGTTTAATCTGCAATAAAGTGGTCAATTGATTTGGTTTAGTTTCACTATTACTAGTAAAGTAAAATTAAAGGTATGTGCAGATTTCCTGGTTTATTAATAAACCAAAATCTCGACGTCTATTGATTGATTGAATCGGGCAAAATTTTATTTTTTAACAGAAATCCGGGTTTGTTTCTAGAACAAAGTATCAAGGAAAAAATGCATTTTCTTTCAAATGAATAATTATCGATCACTATTCATGCAATAAAACAACAATAACAACGCTGTTGGCTTCCGTTAGTCAAGGTGGACTGGTGGGTTTTTCGTAAAAAAAAGCCCGAAAGGTTAATTGTAATAGGCGACTAAACTGCATTGCTGCTGCTGAGATTTTGTTGGTTCGGAATTAATTAATTATTTGTACTAATTTTTTATTTGCGATAGTTTAACTGAAAACGATTTTTTTTTTCACCTCGTATATAGTTTGTTAATACGCAATAACCACTGCAAGTACTCTTTTGTTTGTTTACAGCCAACTACTACACCCACTTTGTTTTATTGAAATAGACTTCAAGTATTTGGTAATTTTACAATAATTAATATCTTGAGTTTAAAAATAATTTTCTAAAATATGAGAAGTGACTTAAAACTCTCAATGATTGACTTCTTACAGTCAGTTTCGTAACTATTAAAGAAATCTTTGAATATCCACTTGGAATTTATTTCAATGTCTAAATTTCGCACCAAAAAAGTGTTAAAAATTTATTTAGAGCTTAACTCGTTGAATAATCGAAATTCGATTTTCTACACAAATGATAATATTCGGAATATCGTTATCTTTCTTTTTCTGAAAAAAATGTTAATTTATGTTACCACATAATTTATAATCGAGTAAATTTTTTTTGGCATTTATTCCATGAGTTTTGATTGTTGATATCAAAATGGTAACGTCACCTTTCCTACCTTAACACTCTTAGTCACAACTCTCAATATTGTGATTAAGTTTTTATTGAATATATTAAAACTTAAGGTGCAAAAGAATTTTGCAAATAACACTAAGGTTGTTTATGACGTCATCTCGATTATGATTATTACCCCAATAAATCAAAGTGTTCACTTGGTGAGTTTGGGAGATGCACAAATTAAACCGTACCTCTGGTCGATTGTAGATCCTGTAAAAACTTTTTAAATTGCTCGAACTCTGGGGGTATTTTTAGAAATTTCAACAATTAGCGGAGAATATTTCGAATGTATTAAAAAAAATGTGTCCAAATCGTTTGAGTTCCCAATAATACATTCAGGGGTGCCAACCTGATGTTAATGACTTTTTTCTTAAATATTTTTCAAATTGGTTATTTATTACTTTCGAGTCGTATTAAAAGAACGTTGCATTCTAGAGACATTTTCGTAAGAATTTCCGTTAAGAAATAAGTAAATAAAAAAGTCTTTGTCTGCACTTTATGGTTGTTGGTGATGGTTCAACTTATTGAATTGCGGGCCAGCAGCACCACTTTGTGTTACTATTATCTTGTTAGCAGCATCTTTAGAATTTTTTCCAGCTGCCGGCAACTTTTACCTGGCGGCGGCAACACCTGGTGCTGAATTCTGCTCATCGGTGACAAAAAATCACGTTTCAGTCCTGTCGAAAAACTGTCTATATAAAGGTTGCATCCGATCTAGAAGGTTTTTGTTTATGTTATTGCAAATGGCGGCCGGCTTGACAACCTGACGTCGTCGTTCGCGGATAGCTTTGATCCTCGGTTGCGCGGATTTCGTTTTGTCGCTCGAAACTGATTTCCGCAGATCCACGCTTTCCAAAAAGCCGAACCCGTCGCGGCGCCGACCGACACAACGTTCGTGTCGGCCCGAGGCCCGAACGCAAAGGAAAGGCAGCCCTGCCACGTAATTGCTGATCAATAAACAAATCTGTTGTGCCCGTGTAATACAAGTATTTAACGCCAAATTATTGAAATAATTGTGATATTTAGTATTCTCATTTGTTCGTGTGATAAATTCACCCAACTTTTTACCAGTGAACACAAATTTCGTAGTGCTTATCGAATAAGGAAAATAATATTGAAATAATGACTTGTGTGTTTCTCAAGCGTTCCGATGCTCCCCTCTTCTAGCATTTGGTTTGCTAGTTGTTTCACGGGCGTCCATATTTGTGTGTGAGTACAATCTGTTTTTCGGTATGTTGTTTGTTTGTGGTTTTTTTTTCGGATCGGGTTACACGAAACAATCTGTTTACGCGAAAATCGTACATGCCGCGGTTCCATCGCCATATTGATTTTTCGACCTGTCTACTTTCTTCTTCCATTTTTTTTTCCTCTCAGTTGGTTGCAATTTTTGGACAAAATCATTTGATACCATTCAGTTGGTATTTGCCACAAAGTAAACGCCCACCGCGTTTCATTTACACAACAAATTTCACGTATTCACGTCTATATTTAATATTACACACATGGTGTAGGTGGCGGATTTCGTTTCGTTTGCGCATTCAATTTTTTTAGAATCAACGCCCCTTCTCTACGTTTATTCGAAACCTCCGAAAATTTTACCACAATCTCCAAAACACCGGCGCCCCCGTGGAGAAAAACGTAATTACTTTCCCGGCCCTCTTGATTTCGACTCCAATTTAATTATCGTTTGTTGTCACAACCTGCTATCGTTTGTTTTATCTGCAACAATTGCACAGCCTGTTACCGTTGGTTTCGGGTGCAACAATTGTACAGTCTCGTGATAATTTAAACAAATTGCTGGCTTAACTGCAAGATTTGGGGAAAACTCCGAATTATTCCACAAATACCATTTGTAAACATAAAGTGGATCTTGCCATAACGCGTTATCAATTATCTGTAAAGCATATAGCGATAACGAAATTGTTATTTAATAGTAGATATATGGAAAGTCAAATAACTTTTATTGAATTCATTTTGTTTCTCCGACACACAAGTTTCTGGCGTTTACCGGCATCTAATACACCGAACTCTTCAATTGCGTAAGTGGGTCGTTCTAAAAATATTGCGGTTTCATTTTTAATTTTTACTAATGTCAAGTTGTGCCGGAAATGTCGGAAAATTATAAAATTAGGAGTTATAGGGATGCTACCCACCCGTGACCAAATTGGATGGGGTTTGATTCTAAGAGTTAGATCAACATGTTTGTGGGTATCTCTAGTTATTTGTTGTAAAATTGGGAAATATGTAATCCAATCATAACGTAACTACAATTTTTTTCTAGAGTAAATGGTTTAACCGCAACCAGTTTTTTTAAATCTAACTCCAAAAATATCTTGTGCACGTTTAAAAATAACCAGAATTTAACCTTGACTACAAAAATACTTGTTGTGTTTGCATCATTGTTTAAACAGAAGACATAATGTCTATTTTTTAAACAAAATAAGATTTTTATACTCGATTTTGTTATAATTTTAAAGTCGAGAAATAGAATTTTTTTTAATTAAAAACACCAGAGCCGTTTCTGGACGCGAATAGGAACAAATCTCACTTTTATTGTTAGTCTAAGTTGTACAGGGTTAGTCAAAAGTACGAAAGCAAGCTTCTTCTGATTTAAAAAGGATAACTGTCCGTGAAATGGCCATATTAAAGTATATTTTGTTATAAGCGACAACTTTTTGCCTTAATTCCCTAACTGAAGTCGTTAATTTTAACATAAATAAGGAAAATTCGCATTTAAGCTCGCTTAACCTTCGACTTTACTGTTAAGCTGAACCCAATTTGGGGTTGAGGGACGATCTCAGCACACTACACAGTCGACAACATCATTAGAATGCGACATTTGCAGTTTTTCGCCAAATGTCACGGTTTATGGTGATGTATTATGTTGGAATCCTCCCTCAACCCCAAGCTGGGTGGAACCTTACAGCAAAGTCCAAGGTTGTTGGCGCGCTTAAACGTGAATTTCCTTTATTTATTTCAAAATAAACAGTTTGGTGTAAGAAAAAAATTCTCTGTGTGGGGTTAAATAGAAATATTAGTACATTGCCATTTTTTCTAGGTCTAAAAGTGTATACAGGAGAAATTTGGCTCTATATATTTGGCTATCGTGTTGTGTGGTTGTGTTGCGATTGTGGAGATAATGCTGATGGGTTATTTTGTTGCAGATCTCTGGCTGGCCAGACTGATATGGAGCACTAGTGACGATGCGCGCCCCCACCCCCTCCGAGCCGAAGTCTACATTTCCTACCTACCAAGTGCCTCAAGTGTCAGCCATGAGGGGCAGCGCACCCCCAGTACAAGTCGCTTGGGCAGCTTTGGGGGGTCGAGCCGACCTCCCTAGCGTACCCTGCGCCTCCCTAGGCGCCATATCTGTGATAATCGGCTCAAGTTGCTGCTCACCCGGCAACTCTAATATTAGAATGCAATCTGTGACCGAAAACTGTCTTCTGAACTCTGTTACCGTACCAAAAATACAACGTAAAGACCACTGCAAGGTCGCCCACAATAATAGCGATAAGTTAGATAGTAAGTTTGGTGCTTTACCCCTCGGACGAGACATTCCCAACCAAAAGTCTGATGACCTCGAAGTACTCGACCTCAATGCACTGAAGAACCTCACCGAAAGTACTGCTACTAGCTGCGATAACAACGATAACGACGAACATTACGATGATAAACGCCGCCTCAACGGATCCACCGACGAGCAATGGGCTAACGAGACCCAACGTCAAACCTACGCCCCACCATTGAGACTCAGAGGTGGCGGTGAAAGTTCCCTTAGCACGGGCACCTCTGGTTGGGGCACACCCCCATCTCAACAGGCCAGTAATAACAATGGTAAGTCGCAGTTTCGTTAAATCCTTGACGAAAATATCGGTGGTGCATTAGCATGTGGACCATAACATACATTTTCTAACTAGCAACTTGCCGGTTAGTATCTGTTGTTTTTGTCTTCAGCAAACAATACGAGTGGTTGGGGAACAGCTAACCCTGCAAATCAAAACAATACCGGCACTCAACAATGGAACAATAATGCTAATCGACCACCGACATCAAACCAGGGACCTACGCAAGATGGTAATCCATTGCGACGATTGTTTCTAACCTAACTAGTTTTATTTAATTTTTGTTTTCGATAGCAAACAAGGCTAACTCTAATCTCAATTCGAATGGACAACAAACGCCAGCCGCACAGCCGACCAATACCAGTTGGGGACAGCCGGGAGCTAAACCTCCCGCGGCCGCCTCGACCGGACCTCAAGCCACCACGTCGACAGTGGCGGGGAAACCTCCGAATCCCGCCGCCATCCCCCCTATTCCCACCACCTCTACCAAACAACAACTTGAACAACTGACCAATATGCGTGAAGCTATTTTCAGTCAGGACGGATGGGGAGGCGTAAGTTTAGTTTAATAGTAGAGCGTAAAACCGTATTTTAACTTCAAAATGAAATTATATCGACGAGCCAAATGTGTTGCTTATGGCCTATCGATGCGAAATATCTAAATCGCACAAAAGAGCAAAATTGGTTTTTAGTGACTTATCCAAAAGACTGGCAAGTTAATTTAAATTTAATTAAACTGAGTGATTGTTAACAAGACATAGTCCGTCTAGTTATAGTTTCAAAATTTCTGCCGCTCTTTGGTGTGGCAGCTGGTGTCGGTAATGAAAGACATTGGCAAAGTGTTCGGATTAACTTGATTGGTCCTGACCAAGAAACGTTTATCATAATTTTTAATAATACAGCAGCACGTTAATCAAGACACGAACTGGGACATTCCCGGAAGTCCCGAACCGCCCATGAAAATGGACGGGTCCGGTCCTCCGCCTTGGAAACCCGCAGTCAATAACGGTACCGAATTGTGGGAAGCCAACTTGCGCAACGGCGGTCAACCGCCGCCGCAACCCCAACAAAAAACTCCATGGGGTCACACGCCATCCACCAATATCGGTGGTACTTGGGGTGAAGATGACGACGCGGACAGTTCGAATGTTTGGACTGGCGTTCCATCCGGCCAACAACAATGGGGTGGAAATAGCGGCGGTAGCGGCGGTGGAGCTATGTGGGGAGGTCCCAAGAAGGATTCCGAATGGGGAGGAGCCGCTGCCGGTAATCCCGCTTGGGGTGATCCGCGTGCGGCCGATCCTCGAACCGCCGCTATGGATCCAAGAGATATACGTCCCGATTTGAGGGATATGAGAGCCGGAAGTTCGGATCCGATGCGTTTATTGGATCCCAGAGAACAAATGAGACTGCCTGGCAGCGATATGAGAGGTGATCCTAGAGGTATCACGGGACGATTGAATGGAGCTGGAGCCGAAGCGTTTTGGGGTCAAGCGGGACCGCACGCGGGTGCACAACACATGCATCATCAAAGTAAAATGCCTGTAGGACCAGGTAATACGGCCGGATGGGAAGAACCTTCACCTCCCACCCAAAGACGTAACATGTCCAATTATGATGACGGCACTTCAGTTTGGGGTAATCCTCAACAAGGTAATTTTTAATAAGAAAAATGCAAATATTTTTTGTTGGTTTTTTGATTTTACTTCGATTTTTCCCCCTTCACTCACATTAAGCATTCAAAGTTCAATAGCTGTATTCTTTGCACATGCACTCACGTGATTTTCACGAACAGCAGGTTCTCACTGGAAAGATATGCCCACAGGGGCAAGTATGGGACGTGGTAACGCTGCTGGACCGCCAGGTATGACACAGTCTCGTCTCAAATCCGACGGTCCTGTTTGGTGTCATGGCCGTAATGGGTCTTGGGACGAAACAGGTCCGGCATGGGAAGAACCGACACCGTGGAACAAACAGAAAATTTCCGGTGCCCCGTTATGGGAAAACGAATTGGATTGGTCCCACAAACAAGGTCCCAAACCGCCTTTGACCAAAGAAGTGATCTGGAATTCTAAATATTTCCGAATGCTGGTTGATATGGGATATAAGGTATTATCGTTAATTTTTTTATTATCAACTCATATCCACCACCTTATTGTAGAAGGAGGAAGTAGAATCTGCCTTGCGAAGGGGCGATATGAACTTTGAAGATGCTCTCGATATGTTGGGTTCTGCTCGCAATAACGATGGCTGGAGAAACCGTAACGATGATCATTACGATCATCAACAGTTTGCTGGACAACGGTTTCCTTCGGGACCACCGGCGCACATGTCTTTCCCACCAGTAAGTTTTCGAGAACATTGAAAGTCTCAATCCTAGTCGCCCGATGTTTTTGGCCGTTGCTATCAAACTTACAAAACAGATGATAGGTTCTGAACATCCGCGGGGTCATGATTGTTGATGGTACTGATCATCAGGACCGACCATCGGTCCCAATAATAACGACTTTTAATTTTAAATCCTCTCGACGTTACGTGGATTTTTCCATTTATCTTTTGTTTAAATTCGTTTTAATGAAATCGGTTTCGTTTCCAGGGAGGCGCCGCGCCCAATTTGCTATCAAACATGAATAATTCCGGCGGCCCGAACAATTCTCTTATCAACAACATATCTCCGGCCGTCGTTCAAAAGATGTTGGGTCAAAGCGGTGGGGGTTCTCAAGGATTTGGGGTTGCTTCTGCTGCCGGCCGCAACATGCAACCTCAATCTCAACCGTCCACTCAACAGTTGAGGATGCTCGTGCAACAAATCCAAATGGCTGTGCAAGCCGGTTATCTGAACCATCAAATTCTTAATCAACCTCTTGCTCCGCAAACATTGATTTTGCTTAATCAGTTACTGCAACAAATCAAAACTCTCCAGCAACTTTTGAGTCAGCAATCGTTAGCCCAGTCCCAATGTATTGGTACCAAACCCAGTACGGCTCTTCTACAGTGTTCAGTTCTTATAACGAAAACCAAGCAACAAATCACCAACTTACAAAATCAAATTGCTGCCCAACAAGCTATTTACGTGAAACAACAACATCAAGGCAGTTTGGGGGGTGGACCGTCTGATTTGTTCAAATCCAGTAATCCCATGCACGATTCTCTGAATGCGCTCCAGAGCAATTTCGCCGATCTAGGAATGAAGGATCAAGGGGTATTTTTTGCGGTCCACGTTTTAACAATTTTTTTTTAAAATCGCCTTTTAGAATCAGCCACAATCAAGACTTAATCAATGGATCAATAAAGACAAAGAGGAAGGAGCCGAGTTCAGTAGGGCTCCCGGTTCATCGTCGAAACCATTGGCTACCTCACCAAATATGAATCCTTTAGGTCTCACTCAACCAGATGGGTAAGTTCGAGTTGTTTGTTAAATTCTTTTTAGAGGGGGAGGTGCAATTGGGTACTTTCACTAACAAACAGTAGTTCTATATATTGTTTTTACTGCTTTGGATAAGGGTTATTTTACGTAGTTTTGAATTGAGAAGTGTGAAAATCCAATTGTTGCCGTTTTTTATGATTAAAATAACGGATCCAATTAATGAAAGTGGCGTGATTATTCTTTCTGTATGAAGTTTTATAATGTTTGTGAAATTACGTACGTTTGGTAATTTTTTTGCAAGTAGTTTTTTCAATCTTAGGCCCTGGTCAAGTGGGCGAACCAGTGATACGGGCTGGCCCGAATCCGGCGGCGGCGATTCATCGAACGATGGTAAAGACGCGCAGTGGCCAGCTTCCGCTCAACCCTCCCTGACTGATTTAGTACCTGAATTTGAACCTGGAAAACCCTGGAAGGTGAGTTTGGGAACGTTGCGATTTTACGTTACGCTAAAACTTTTTCTTTTTAAAGGGCAACCAAATTAAGTCAATCGAAGATGATCCCAGTATTACACCCGGTTCAGTAGTGCGTTCATCTCTTTCCATAGCCAACATCAAAGACAATGAATTATTCAACATGCCCAACAAAAGTCCGCCCGCAGGCGATACTATCCAACCGTTGAGTTTGAGCTCGTCGACCTGGAGCTTTAATCCTCCATCGTCTACTTCTAGTGCTTTCACCAGGTTTGTTTCTCCATATTCTGCGTATTATTTCCATTATTAAGTTCCTTGGAATGCACAAGAAGTTAATTGACTAGACCTGACTTGAAACAACTGAGCTTCACACTTAATTGTAGAAATACCCATCTAGTTCACGAAATAGATTCGGGACTTCTGGACCAATGACTTTTTTTTAGTAACCCTCCAAATTTTAACGAGATCCGCTCGTGACGCGTGAAACTTCCAAAGAAACAGCACACTAACGTCTTTTGAGACTTTTATTTTGCTGAAAGCGAGTTCCGGACGCTCACGCTTCTAAATGCAGTTCAATAAAATATTTTCGAAAACGTTACAGGATGGCGAAAACACTCGATCATTAAAAAAATGCGTAATAAAGTGTTTGCGGTTTAATTGTATTCCGCTAGAGTGCGCTGAAAATCGCCCTGTAATCCGCTCCTTTGAAAAGTTCCGTATAGAGTCGTGAGACGGTGGAAGGTCTCTTAACTAATTTGTGCAAATAACGCGAGACGTCGGGATTAGTTGTTAAATTCGCCTTAATGGGTGCAAGTGTTCCCGAGATATTTAGCAAAAACTGGTTCTTAGGAGCCGTCTTCACGAAGCCACAACTCCCTTACGAGGCGTTTTCGACCACCACAGCTTTAGGGGTCGTTCGCCTTGGTTTTGAACCAAGGATCAGCACCTGAGAGGATGCTCATCTTTTTTCAAACACGCTGTATATAACTAAATAACTAAAAAGACAATTTTAAGGATGCAATCAATGCACATTACACTCCTATTTAAACATATTCAACTTCGCGTTACTGTAATAATTTGAGCAGAACATTTTCGCATCTATGAAAAAACCTTGAGGTACGTTTTTTGGAATATTACCTTGAATTTTCTATCGAGTTTAAATAGGGGCTTAGCTTAGAGTGAATCCGTTAGTGAAGTTTTTGATATGTGATAAGTGAAGTCGAGTATTCGCTAGCAATTGAGGTCTTCTGGACAAAAATTTGCGTATGCAATCGCCCAATATTCAATTAAACGTCAGTAAGTTTTAAAAAATGCGGGTACATTTGTATTGTCCGTGCATGTTGGGGTTGCATCTGAACCTTGTACATAATAATTGTTGATTGGGTAAGCTAGTGCTGTGATTTTTCTATCCTGCTTCACGTACAGTAGATGCTGGTTATAACGATGTAGCAAGAACGTCGTTAAAGTCTCCCAAAAAGCATTTACTGCTAACACTACGATTTTTGAATGTTCATTTACTACTCTTCTGTGGGCCTTCAATTCGTGAATATTTAATTTTATTTTAATTATTTAATTCGCTTTCTCTACGCATAGATTTTTGTTGTAACTGTTGGGAGTAAATTAAATAAATTAAAAACAGTCGGGGGTTTTAAAACTCGTTATTTTGGTATAACCGACATCTACTGTAGGTGCTTTTTACGACACAATTTTTGAAACGATCGATGCGGAGAGCAATCGAATTTTCGGATCAATCTTGACAGTGTATGGAACGGGCTGCCTTCGGTAGGTGGCTTGAAACAGTTCCAAAATGGGGATTTAGTCATGAATTGGTTTTTGGTTTCTGCGATATTTATTTGAAATTATTTCTGCGCAGCCCCCAGAATAAGTTGCCGACAGGAAAGGGCGGTCTCGTCGATCTGAACCCCACCACAGCCGTAACTTCGGAACTTTGGGGTGCGCCGAAGTCTCGCGGCCCCCCGCCGGGTTTATCTGCCAAATCCGGGTCATTAGTCAACGGGTGGTCAAGCAATATAGGTCCCGCTTCTTGGGGTCAAAGAGGATCGAATAGCTGGGGAGGCTCGCCGTGGCTATTATTACGTAACTTGACCGCTCAGGTAAGTTCTCCGACCTAATATCACGGTAATTTCTAAATTTTTCAAACGCTTCAGATTGACGGATCCACTCTACGTACACTCTGCATGCAACACGGTCCTTTACAGAGCTTCCACCTCTATTTGCATCAAGGTTTTGCTCTTGCCAAATACTCGAGTCGTGAGGAAGCTACAAAAGTGAGTTTTAAACGTTTTTTTTTATGTATCTGTATATTTAACATAAATCGTTAACCGTTAGGCTCAAACGGCCCTGAACAATTGTGTATTGGGTAACACTACAATTTTGGCGGAGAACCCCTCGGAATGGGACGCCAGTTCGTTATTGCAACAAGTAGCGAATCAACAGAGTTCGTCTGGCGGTTGGAGAGGTTCAACAAAACAACCGAGTACAGGTGGCGACACCTGGAGCACCGGTTGGACAAACAATCAAACAGCAGCTAGTCTATGGGGTTCAAGCACTTTAGACACTGCCGATCAGGCAAGAGCCACCCCATCAAGCCTAAATTCGTTTCTTCCCGGGGATCTCCTCGGCGGTGAGTCCATGTAAACCAATCCAAAAAAAAAAAAAAAAAAAAAGCGAGACGACTATTCTGACCTGAGGTTTATTAAGTGTTGATGATTCTACAAACCTGATGTAAATTTTATTATGCGTTTTTAACGTTTTTTTATACAAACCCCCCCTGCGTCCTATACTAGATTTTCAAATTGTTCTATACGCAATATTCCCTTGTTACTTGTATCTTTAATTTTTACAATTTATTGGTTGTTTTTATTTTCGTTTAGAATTGTTTGAGTTTTTTTCGATTGTTCGCAAATACGCACGTTTATGTTTGTCGTTTCGAACGTTTTTTTCATATTTTTTTTTAAGTTTTAACAAGAATAGACTTTTTATTCGGTGTAATTGTGGGTATTTGCGGATTGCTTTTAAAAGGAAATTACAACTACAATAAAGTATTAACGTGATAAAATGAAATCAGAACGAGTTATATCAACACTTGTTACTTAAGAAAATATTCCAAATGCGACTGTGAAGCGTTTTGTTCTGTTTTTCTCTCGTTTTCCACTGATGGCGCTCAAGTTTCTAAACGCACTTAATGTGACATTTTAGACGTAACCCGAACTAGTCCCGAGCAAGGTTTATTCTAGATATATAGTGTATGTACGTGACCAAACTCATAATTGGTGTATTTAAATGAATTATTTAAGGTGTATGTATTGATTTTTTCTCTCATATTTAAGATATTTTTTCCTATATTAACTATAGTATATTAATATTGTTTTTAATAATTTAACGTACCTAAGTTGTTTGTATGTGTTTGTTTCCCCAGTGGTTCTTTACATAAGTTCTGAAGTGTGACGTTTTGGGTGTTCTTTTTTTTCTGCATAAACTACAGTAAGAACTTACGTAAAGAAGGCGATGTTAATTTGTTAACCCCACAAAACCTGTGATCTCCAATTCCTTATATCAAAATACACATACAAATTAATCATTATTGTTATGAATTAAGCTCTCCCAAGAGTTGGGCGTAAGCTGAAATAACACCACACAATCAGTTCTTAGACTGCACGCTATGAGTATTCTTAAATAAATTTAGTAATAAAAAAACACAATATGATAGCGGATAATATATATCGTTCTAATTATAAAAGTTTATTATATACCTATATATTACTGTATTCTGTGTACTGTATGTATGTTAGCCATAGACTTGGATATGTTGTAATATTAGTCCATTTACTGTGATTTTTTTGTTCCTCGTTCGGGAGCCGTGTCCGGAGGACGCGGTCGATAACCGGTTTCGGGCACGACACCGACGCGGAACATGTTCAATCACATTGTGTTAACGAGGTGTTCATGAGATATTGATTCATCTATAGCTAACAAGTGTGAATGATGACGGATGAGCCATTCTGAGTCTCGAACTCGTTGCGTAGCGCCACCACGCGGCCCCCGCTAAAAGCCAGCCGAAACTCGATCTCCACTTTTTAATTGCAAAAAAAAAATCGAACAAGTGTTGTTTCGTGTTATCAAAATTGTTCAAGCATCCTGATTCTAGTCTGCCATTATTTATATTATTTATTTATTAGCTGGTCTGCAATGTTACCTTAAGTTAACAAAACTAGTGAGAAAAGACTGAAGAAAAGATCTTTCAAATCATTTATATCAAAATGCATTTATAATTAATTAATCAATCGTTGAAAATGTAGGGGGCGGGAGTGAGGTTGCGTGGTGTCGTCGCGTTTACGTTTCGTACTTCACTTAAATTGCTCCAAGACCTGGGAAATTTCAAGTTGGTTCTCCGGGATTGGCCGGGAATATCCCAGGAGGGTTCACTTTAGATATCTTTACAGGTTCGATGCATTGACTAACATATGTTTTTTATGTACACAACTGTGCTGTGACTCTTAAGTGGCTTTTTAATTTTTAAAAATATATTTAAAAAAACCCAAAAAAAAAGTTATGTTCTAGAGCTCTTGATTTAAAAGCTTGATTAGCTTTTAAACGGTCATCTACCGTGTATCGAGTTGTTTCACGTGGTATTTTTTTTTTTGTTTTCGATTGCTTCACAAAACCATATCGTATAAAAATGGAACAATAATTATTAACAATTTTTCAATTTGGTTGGGCGCGACTTGATGGACGGTTAGTGACTGAAATAAATGGTGCAAAAAATTGGGCTACTTTTCGGGAGGTGCGATTTCACTGCTTTAATTTGAAACCAAGAATTTGGAAAACAAACAAAAAGACGCTTTATTTCAACCTCTCGGGCAGCCTATATGTTGTAAGTTCCAATAGAATTTCTAAAAATCTAGTATCTTATTGCCAATTTAGTATAGTGAATATGTATTAGAAGTTAGGTATTACGATATTAATTAGTATTTAAGAGTTTGGTAGTAGGGTATTCTTTCATGTTGTGTATTATAATATTTGACAACCGACTCTGAATGTTAACGGGAAGACGCAAAGTTATCGTTACGTACTCTTCACTCCAAATGCGACTCTCGCGCAATACGTGTTTCCAAACAAGTCGACTTTACGTTTCCAAGTGCTTACCTAGGTGTGTAATTATTTGAAACTGATATGCCATAAATTTGAGTCAAAAAAGTAAGGCAATGACGGTGGTACAAGTCAACTGAAATTAGACTAAATTAATACTTATTGTATAATAATGTACCAAATGCTATAGAGAATTGTTTTTATTTTTATTTAAATTGAAAACAGTTGATAGGGTATTTTTGAATCGTGTTAGGAATAAGTTTTAAAATTGTGGAAAAACAAAAAAAAAAAGAAATGATTAGGCGGTGTCGCAAGTGGTTCCTTTGAGGAGCAACTGCCCAAGTCGTATTGTGATTTACTTACTAATTTAACTGTCTGCGTTATTACATATATCGAGTGTGCATTATAGGTGGATCGGTTTAAAATTCCCCTTTGACTAGTTTGAGAGGTAGTTGGGTCAGGGTGATTTTTGAAATAATCTGTGTATGATATTGTGTACCTTCAGAAATGTAGTTTTTAGTGTTGTTTATTTAATGAGAAAATTCTTAAAAAAAAAAACAAAAAAATTAAGCTCAGCTTAAAATTACTACAATAGTTTTAGGTTACTCCTGCACAATAGCGTTAAATTGTGGCCGTTCAGGTCTTGACGAGTAATCGTCGGGAACGTCGGTTGCGTGACTTTCCTGGCGATTATCATACGTAATGCAACCAAATCGACATGTATATACTAAAAACGCCAATTCAGAAAATCGAGGAAACTGAGGATAACTTGAAAAATTGTAATAAGGAAAGAATATAGTATTTGATTTAGGTTTACAGTATTTGTGATCAAAGTGCCACTTGTGTTTCAAGTATATATAAATATAATCATTGTCGCCACTGAAACTATATATCTTATATAATTAATTAAAAATATATTATATGAACATTATATGGTAAAATAATAATAGTCGGCATATCTGCCTTAGCGTAGGGTAAATTTTTTGGTGTTCGGTAGTTGTAAGGATGTTTATTGAGCTTAATATTCCTGAATTTAAGCAGCTAAAGCAGAAGTGCGTTCAATTATTAAACATCACTAGAAACTTCTGTCACGGTCGCTTAAAAAAGAAAAAAGAAGAAACTTAACACAGAAAATCGAGGCGTTGGCAATATTCGACCGGAACACGGTGGCTGTTTGTTATTACTAAGACTTACGAAATGCCAAAGTTAAAAATTATGCACACCATCAAGACCGCCCTGATTTTAATTTGAACCATATCAGTAACATATAATGCCAACGTGATGACGGGGTTAGATTTTTAAGTTGCGAAATTTCGTCGATGACATTCCTGTAAAAATTGCAACGTTCACAAGGTCACTCGAAGTCTGCCAAAATTCGACTCAATTATATGATATGTGTAGAAGTTATTTTTTATCGATCGGCAATAATTTCGGTAGATAATCTGAAAAAGAAAACAAACAAAATGGCCAGTATCTTGTTGTTGAATCACACGTAATGTTCATCACGCTTTCGCTTGTAGTATTAATAGTTGCAATGTTCACCATATTTGATAATACCAAACGATGTGCCTCTTTGACTTATTGTTATTTATACACGAACACGTGACCAGCCCGGTCTCGAATTTTTCCCCAAAAACAACGTGAAACAACAGACCCGAACTTCGAAACGATGGGTGGAGGTAATCCGGCGATTTTTCGTGCTTAATTTTATTATTACAAACAGGAAAAAAAAACAATCGAATCGATGGAGTAAACTTTGCTGTTGACGAACAAAAAAATTTCGTAATTTTAACGATTCAATGTCTGATTCTAAGTCGTAATGGTTGGTGGGTATAACGGTTAAGTTTAGTTTACTTAAAAACGCGTTACTTAAGTAGAGGCAGCATTTAGTCAGTAACTTTAGTATTACATGGTAGTTGTGTGACGTCACAACGTGCAATACTTTTCCTTTTTCCAAGTATTATTTTTACCATACGCTTTCGTTTCTAGTGAACTTTTTTTTTTAAGTGCAGTTTCTTTAAATCGAATGATACTCGTATAAATGTTTGTTTCGGACTTTGCTGCACACATCTTGCCATCCAGTTGATTTATTGTTTTATTTTGTTAACAACACACTGAATACCAAAGACGTAAAGTGTCATAATTTTGTTTTGTTTTAAAATTTCTTTTGTTTAGGATTTCCGCCAAAATCTTCCAGCTGAGGTTGTGATAGTGTCGTAGTGTTTTAACGCTTTTATTATTGATTTGTTAGGTACCGGAATTTCGAAAATGATTTAGTGTTGACCCTGATTGCGGCCATTTTCTAGATATTTTTTACATAGGAGCCAATTTGATGTTTTTCTAAGCACAAAAACTATCAAGTGCCTATTTAATGTGCAATTGATCTTGGGCCTGACTTTTAGACAGGGTTTTAATAATAATAGGGCGATTCGATGATTGTATATTAACAATAAAAAAAAGATACAAAAGTTCAAGCCCCACTGTACAAATTCACAGAATAGTAAAACTTAGCCCTACTATTGAAATGAAGTTGAAGTACATAATGTGTTTTTTGATTGTTTGCATCAAATCGATATCGTTACACGTTTATGATACAAGCAAATGTCTGTGGTTTCGCAATATTTTCGTGGTTAAATTTATTAAGTTTTCTCCTCTTTTTTAATTATTATTATTATTATTGGAACGTCTGCTTGTGTCATAGTCGATTGTTCGCAGCAATTCGATGTAGAGATATCGACTGTTATTTAGTTTGACGATCTCGTGGAGAGATTAAGCTAGCTGGAACTGCCAACTGTAAAAAGATAAATGAACTTATGTATGTCCTATTTAATCAGAGTTTTACTCGTACGTAGGTTAATAATGTAACATATGCTGTGTTTGAGCTACTAATCGACACTAGGGGTTCCCGAGCACAGCCTGACCAGTGAGTCGCCTGGTGTGCTAGGTTGTAGGTAGTTGTGGGGTAGTAGATGAACGTTAGGCCCTCTTTCTCAGGTTTAGAAATATCGTCACTGTTTTTTCTTAATATAGGATCATACTGTTTTAAGCAACTTGATTGTACATTCCTTAAAAAAATTGGATTAAAATTTGACTGGAAACGTTTCGGATTGCATTTCACTTCAGATTAACCTTACCGATTTGTAAAAAATCAAAAAATAACGATTGCCTTAATAATGACAAAAGTGTGCTCTCTGTCTAGTTCTAATTTTTAGTATATGTAGGTTATAGGGTATCGGGTTAATGCCAATCGTTGGCCAGAAAGACTGTAGGAATACCAGGTGATTAAAGCGACGTTCACAATCGCTTTAACGACACGAAAAAAAATAACTTAAGACTTTCTGCACAGATTAAGTGTGAGAGAACACTCGGTCCATATTCAAAAGGTGCTCTTAATCATTAACAACATCATATTTTGTGGGTTTGTTCTGTGAATCGGTTTTTCGTTTTGAATCTCCTCTCAATAGCCGTTGGTCACGACAACGATACGAAATCACGAGTTCGATAAATCAGTTAAAAAACCAACACCCAAATTTAACTTGAAAACGTGCCAAAATTTTGCTTAGAAACTTTTGCTCACGGCGGTATCGCAGGCAAATTCTGTGAACCGTATACGCTTACCTGCTGTGTATATTAACTTATAAAGAAGAATGCAATATATATATTTAATGTGTATATATTGGCTGAAAAACTGTACAATTGTTATAATTTCATAGTATATAATGTATGATAAATTACTTAATTATAAGGTTAGGAAATGTGTTATTATATATCTAAGATAAAAATAGTATTAACTATAATAACTAATACAAAAAAAAAAAAACTCAAAACCGCAAAGTTTACTCCGTCGAAATGATTTTTCGACACCCTACTCGATTTCGATCAGTTTCGCGACGCCGGACTAAAATGGCAATCCAAACTAACAACCGTTGTACGTCATCGATTGTTAGATTCCTGTGCCATTTTGAGTCGTAATTTTTTAAGTTAGGTAATGGGTTAAAATATTACTATCTAAGTGTGTTCAATTATTCATAAGTTTCCTTGTGTTGTTGCTTGTTTTCGTGTACAGGTACGCCAATCTCACTACTGTTGTGTCTTTTTAATTCGAAACAAAAATTATCGCATGACTCAATTTCGATTCGTTTTCGTTACCATGACCCATGATTTAAAATTAAAGTTTAATGGCCTAAACAAGTTCCCTCCTCTAAACTTCTAGTCCAACAAACATGCCTGAAGAGTTATTCCAATCGTGTAGCATTTTTTTTTTTTTTTTTTGTAATTTTATTGTGTTGAGTTTGTTGTTGAAAGTAGCGAAACATTTTTAAACAATCAAGTACTAATAGTGATCGTCGAGTGTTTTGTCGCGACGGGTTAATTGGTTAATTAATTGTAAAGAGCCTTCCAAACTTCCAAGAGTGCTAGAGAGTTCCTTTATTATTATTATTTTAATCGACTCGTTTTCGACGACTGAGTCCTAAACAAAACGTATACCTGCACCTTATTATGGTTGTGTTATTTAAAGTAGATTTTATTTTGTTTTCGAGAACTGTAATTAGTACTAAAGTAGTTAATTCGAATAAGGCAATATTTAAATTTATTTTCTTGTTGACAGTTTAAAATATGTGATATGCTGACAATTTTATGATACAAATTATCGCATCTGAGGTACCTTATCTAACATCACTATCGTTCGTAGTTGAAAGAAAAAAAATTGTAATTAAGTAATGACGATGTATATCGAACAAGTCGCAATGAAGCCAACGATGTACATTCTCATCATTGGTACAAAATGACACTAATAGGCTTAAAGCGTCTTTCAGACATTTATTACGGTCTTTTATCCACATTCAAATTCGGACAAAGATGGTAGTTTCGCAGATGTGCAGTCGGCTGGGTCTGATCTGATTTCGTTTTTGGTTTTTTTTTTCTCGTAAGGCGGCGACAAAAAATTTAATAAAGCGTGTGAATCTCTAACAAGTCGACATTAGTTTCATGTCCGATATCGGGAGGGTAAACTCAGGGACCAGGCCAAAATGTCACGGTGATATCAAATAAACTTAGACAAAATTAAGAAAATCAAATCTGATGTGTACTACACCCCCAAATAATAACGTATAATACATTTCAATATGATAATTATTTAATAAGAACTCAATTGTATGTTGTAGGAAAAACCGAAAAAAAAACTGTATAAACTTTACTGAAAACGACAAAAAAATTATACCCGACTGCACTGTTCATTTATGATGTATTCATTCTAAATTTTGACGGTTACTTTGATGCCTATACGAGTCCAATCATGTGTCTACCACTACTATGCAGTGCAGCAGGGCACCTAGGTTAAGTTAGGTTATGTAAGTGCTTTTAAACAACTACAAGTTGTTATGCTCTGTACTTGTAACCCAATTGACCAGTATGCATTCAGTAATAAAGGTTGTCTTAAATGTAAGGTGACATTTTTAAAGCCTATCTTCCTCTCCCGACATTCCTAACGTCATTTAGCAATGTAAGTCATATAGACGCAGAGAGTGGAGGTATAGTGGTTTGACCCATTTAGAATTGAGGCAAAACACTTCGAAAATTTTAATTTGAGAATACTCATTTTGTCACTCCAGTAGTACAGAACACGTATCTACATCCAAACCGTCGATTCAACGCTTTTCTTTTCCATGAAACTCTCAACCGATTGTGATTTGTATCAAAATTTAGACGCCATTATGTTGCCCAGCACATTTTCCCACCAAAATAGTTCGGCAACAATCCGGTAGATGGCGCAACTAAAATTCGTAACTACATAAACATTTATTTTTGCAGTTTTTCAAATTATTTTACTTAAAGCACTAAACAGTAAAACGCCGTGCCAAAATGAGCCACGGAATAAATATTAAAATAGAATTAACGTATTTTGTAAACAATTTTACATTATTGAAATCTAATTTTAGTAAACATTGTTGATGCGCCCTCTTTTAGTTGTTGAAAACGTTAAGATTAACAAGTTTGGGAAACACCAGATTCCTGAAGACGCTGGTTTGCAGGGCAGACTTGATTTTAGGCAGATGCGCCACCTTATCCTTAATGTCCGCCTTGGGCAAATCGCCCCTCAAACTCAACAACCTCAACAAATAATCTTCTGGAATATCGGGATATTTCTCGACAACCCTATGCAGTTCAAACGACAACATATCGTCATCACTTTTCAGTACTTCAGCCAACATAACGACGGATTCGAACGGATCTTCCCCTTCCAATTGGCACAAAGTATCCAGTAACTTTCCCAATTGTTTAGCTTCTTTCACGACTTTTCCCGCAGCTTGTACCCCTTCTTCGTACGTTTTAAAACAAGTTTTCTTCGATAATAAAGCAGTTAAATACCGTCTCGCCACCAACAATCTGGCTTGATGAACAATAAATTTGTAATTGGCATCAGTCAAACGGTTGTAATCCTGAAAATAATCATCCAAAGTCGCACAAATCGTATCGACAGGTATCGAAGTTGTCAACCAACGAACTGTGAAGAGTTCATCAAAATGTTTGTCTAAATCAACGAAAAGTTCTTCAAGTAAGTAATCGCCTGAATCGTTGCGAAGTTGAATGAAAGTCGAACGGAGTTTATTGAAGTTTTCGGGACTACTTTTGTATTGTTTTTCAAGTTGAGAACCTAATTCGGCAAGTTGTACGCAATTATTGAGAATTGTTATCATGTATTGGGTAAAGTAGGGAACTTGTTTTCGGTCTTCAAAATATTTTGTTTTAAATTCAATTATTGCTTTCCGGTAGGATTCACCGTAATTAATGATTTGTTGAATACTTAAATTTAAAACTTTAATAGTAAGTTCGTCGCTGATAGTTTTTGTTACTTGCAAATTTTGGTCGATCATTTGGAAAATTATTATAGGCGCTGCGGTTCTCGAATATTTCTCGGATAACGGTTCGACGTTCGAACGCCATTCTTGTTCTTCAGAATTCAAAGTATTTCTCATCCATTCAACGTAATTCGCTTCAATGTTACGTAAATAATCATTTTCCATCGTTTCCATAACCGCTTGCGGCAGTAAAGGTCCTAAATTCGAAGTGTGTTGGACCAAATCCGGATGACCTAACAATTCATCACCGTGATAAGTTTTGGAAACCCAAGAAAGTACCGAAACGTATTCGTTACCCTCTAAACCGTTTTGGATGATTTCTTGTAAATGTCGCGATAACCCGTGATGATACATTTGGATATACTTATCGATTATGTTGTATCGCGGCGGAAAACAAGGAACACATAAAGTTTTAACAACGCGTAAATCTTCCAAAATTAACTGCCGTATCAATTCCAAATATCGAATTAACCAAAGTTTGTCGTCTTCCCGTTCTTCAACTTGTGTTCCTTCGATTTTAGTGGCGACCGCTTTTTCTAAAACTTCAAAAGCCATATCCTTCCAACGTTTCGGCCTTCCTGGAGGCAAAAACCCGGTTTGTTTCTCTTGTTTAACCGCTTCATAATCAGTTTTTTCTTCTCTTTCGATAATTCTCAAAGCTGTTACAATAACAGTTGGTTCTTTCCTCACTGTATTCAAGGTACGTGACAGGACAAGTCTCAATTGTTTCTCTAATAAATTCGACAAAACTTCAACGTCGGCAAAATACGCTTTGAGCATTGATTTATCGTGGGGAGACTGATTGGGGAGTTTGTGGAGTTCGTAGAGGAGATCGTCGCGTGAATTTTCTAAATCGCGTAAACACTGATGGGTGTGAAGGAGTTTTCCATCGTTGATCCATTGTTTGGTTTTTTCGACGCTTTCAGGTACTGTAAAAATATGTTTGAGATTTTCTTTCGCTGTTACGTATTGGGAATGGCGCATGTTTTCGTCACGGACTTGGTTGAGTTTGTTGCAAAGATCGGGAACGTCGTCAAACATTGTAAACATTTTTTTAACGCTTGCGTCGATTTCTATTACTTCTTCTAAACAACAACGCAATTGGTTGAGGCCGGTTCGAACACCGTCAAGTTGTTGTTGCATTGCCGACTTGAGGAGGGCTTCCACTGAACCTTTCTTACGGGTCAGTCTTCGCTTGAATTGTTCCACTTTTTCCAACTGGCCGGGTCTCTGGAACATGTTGATCACATGGGAAGTAGCTGCGGCCTTCGCGGTCGCCTCCAATTCCTTCATATTCGATTTTACGTCGGTCATTGCGGGAAATTTGTTACTTTACGATCTACAACTTGAAACTAACGAAAAAGGGGCGTTACACAATGTTATCATAAATATCTGACACATACATAACCTTAAACGTCACTTTGACGTTTCTCGAAACGTCACTTTGACGTTTACGGTTTTCTCAAGCATTACCATAGGCGGCGCATTTACTTATTTCAGAAAGGGTCAAACTCTTAAGACAGAACAAACATAACCTCAATTTTTTTCTAGAAGTACAGCGTTTTTTGGGAAATTAATTTAATAACATTCAGATATAAAATGGAAACTTAACAATAAATTCCTTATAATAAATGAACTATTACTAACACCTTTCGAAAACTTTATATAGATTGGGTAAATCAGCAATTTCCAGGATGGCGGCGGTTTCGGTAAATTTTTTGGGTGGAATAAAGTACTCTTTAATGGCCGAATAAATAACGTGCTCAGTTACCCATTTCCAATCGTTCCCTTCCCAAGTCGTAGTTTCGCTCGTTTGACAATAGTAAAGAGCAGTTTCTTTGGCGAAAGTGTCGAAACACTCCTTTTCACTTTCCCAATTAACTTCAGTGGCCAGTCTCACAACGTATACAGCGAGCCCCGATGGTTCAGGAGTATAATTATCTACAATTAAACAGTAAACTTTACAATTAGAGCTATCTAAATTGTTTTCTATATTTTCAATTTAGGCGCGTTTTTCGAAACACTGTAACTCACCTAAGATTAGGGGGATCGTTTTCAGATTGCCTTTGCTATCAATTTCCATCGAAAAATACTCTTTCAACATATCGCTTTTTTCGGTTAATATCTGTGCAATTTTTGTTGCTAAAATTTTTTTATCGCCATCTTCTTCCGTCCATCCAACTTCCGGCAATTCCAAACCCAACAAAGCCAACTCGTCGATTGGTAAGGGATTAGAAAAAGTTATAAAACCAAAATTTTGAAAATTATAAAGCACCAATTGATACATCAATTCAAACGCGATTTTTTTTGTGTTGCACAAAAATAATTTCGTGCTATATTGGATTAAAGCTTGCGATGGATCGATGACTCCTACGAAAACGTGTTGTGCGAAAACGTCTCTTAGAGTACGATGACAGTTGGTTTCGATTGTTTTTCGCAATTCCAAAACGCTGGTTAGTTCAGTTTCGATTCTAGATATTCGAGATTTTACTGAAGCACATATCGTTTCGTTGTGTTTTGTTTTCGGGGATTTAATTTCGAGAGATACGTTTTGAGACTGTAGAGGCGCTCCGAAAAATTTTTCGATTTTCTGCTCAGTAGCGTCCGTCCTCACCAAGTCTTTAGGGTTCACTTTGCTCGTCGATTTGTCGGCATCTTTTAAAGGCAGCGTCTCGACGCCGATCCCGGGCAATTTCGACTTGAAAATGTTACGAAATTAGCAAAAATGATCAACAATATTAAAAAAAATTAGATGTTTGAATGATTTTTAAAAATCAAAGGCATTGCGTACTCACTTGCGTGTAGAACACCCTCGAATTGTTGGATCCCAACAATTTTTGTTCTAAATTGGCGCAAATCGATTCCACGATTTGTTCTTCGTTCAAAAAATGTACTTCTTGTTTAGTTGGATGGACGTTGACGTCGACATTAACAGGGTCCAATTCGAGACTCAAATACACGAAAGGATGACAATTTTTAGGTAAATACGTCGAATAAACTTGATCAATACATTTTTTTAAATCTAAAAAATTCAATTAAAAAAATTCTTTCAACTCAACAATTTACTTTGAGAATCGACGAGTCGATTGTTGATAAATAGAAGAAAAACGAATTTTTTAGTGGAATAATTAACGTTACTCATTTGACCCTTGGCCTTGAACCGTAACGCTTCATTTTCAAAAAAAAATTCGATAAGTTCTCTAGCTACGCTGTTGCCGTAAACGATTTGAATATTTTCGACACAATTAGAGTCGGGAGGAGTTCTAATGTCATTGTTTTCCATCGATTTCTTTAAACCGAAACCAACATGAGCGTTGTGTATCGAATATTTTCCAACTACTTCAGAAATTTTTTGGTATTCTTCAGCAGAACTTCGTAACGCTTTTCTTCTTACGTTCATATTAAAAAATAAATCTTCGACAGTAATTATTGTTCCTTGATTTCCAGCTGTTGGTACTGGAACACTTTGAAGTTTTCCATCGACAAAACTTGCCCTAAAAAAAATTGTAGTTTCTATTCACAATAACAATGATAAATTACTTATAAGCGCAAATTGCGTTAGCGGTTTTTGACGCTATAGTTAAATGTGCGACGTGACTAATACTGGCTAGGGCTTCGCCCCGAAAACCGTAAGTTTCTATGTTTTGTAAATCATCAAAATTCCGTAATTTTGACGTCGTGAAACGTTCACAAACTATTTCGAAGTCTTCCCTTCGAATTCCTGTACCATTGTCTTGTATCTAAAAACAAATTTTAGTTCGTTTCCAATTATTTTAGTCAAAATTAACTTGAAGCAGTTTCAGTCCTCCTTTTTTCACGATTATTTGAATATTGGTAGATTTTGCATCTAAACTAAAAACGAACAAAATCGTTGAATATTGTTGAGTATTAAACACGATTTACCTGTTTTCTATCATTTCTTTCAAAGCATTTGCGGGCCTTTGAATCACTTCTCCCGCTGCAATTCGATTGATGACAGATTGGTCCAATTTTTTTATTTCGCTAACTCCACTCATCCTAACTGTTTCAGTTCAACGAAACTACCTTAATGGGTATTATTAATTAATAAAAAATCCTAAAATTGCCTCAGTTATCGCTTCGTTATTATTGATACGACATAACCTATAAAAATGTATAGTAATTCGCGCCTTAATTTGAAAATATTTTTCTTAAAGCGTCTAATTGTAGCATGCCACTACGCGCGGAACAATTGCTACAATTAGACAAGAATAATTAAAACTATTCGATATTTTTAGGGATTTCAGTTTTATCACCAAATTTGACGTAAAGATCCTTGACACATGACATAAACAAATAAATACAAAGGTAAAATGCAGTATTTTGTAATTGAAATCCAATTAAACGTTAATTCTTCCGGAAATTGTGACCAAGAATACTAAAAATGTATAAATTATCCGAAAAATCGACCAATAGCGACGATTTTTCCCCCCTAACGTCATGGCAGTCTTCAGTAAGTTTCTCAGCTATTGTCTGAGCCCCAAAATGTGGCTAGTAGGCGACAATACGGCTCCTTTGAGCGTTTCAACAGTTCTCAGCACATTTGTCATTTGCATCGTTACTTTTTACATAATTAAATGGTTAAGTGGCGACGGCAACGTTCCAATCAGAGATTCATCCAAAAACCACAGTTGGACCCCCATCAAAATCGCTTCAAAGGTAAAGAAAACATCGAAATTTCATAAATTAACAACCAATTCTTAGTCGTGGTATTGTTCGATTTGCGAATCGTTTTTGTTGAACGGAATCGGAGTTTATTGCGATTGTTGCGGAGTTTGCGCTGACCCCGAATGTATCAAGAAAGCCAACACAAAATTACAATGTAAATCAGTGACTAGCAACAACGAGATTCATCTTCATCACTGGGTTAAAGGTTGGAAGGTTATCTCAAAATTTCCCAATTAACTGGTTTTTCCAGGAAATTTACCTTTAGGCGCCACTTGTTGCTTATGTAACGAAGATTGTTCGATGGAACCCGGTTTAACTGACCACCAATGCTGTTGGTGTCAAAGAACGGTTCATACTGATTGTTTAAAGTCTCTCCCTAAGGTGATTATTTACTCTAAACCGGTTTGTTTGTTTAATTTAATTGTTAGGAATGCGATTTCGGGCCTTTCAAAAATATGATAGTGCCCCCTTGGTGCGTACAAGTTGCCAGACGTAAAGGTGCAATCCACAAGCATTTGTTGTTGAGAGGAGTACGCGATCCGGGTTGGCGAAATTGGACTCCTTTGGTTGTTGTCGCTAATAAAAAGTCCGGTAATGGAGATGGAAGTTTAGTTTTGTCGGAATTCCGTAAATATTTGAATCCGGTGCAAGTGATTGATTTGAGCGAAAGAAAACCGCCCGCGGCTTTACAATGGGCCGTTTTGTTGGCTCCAAAACAAATCAATATTTTAGTTGGAGGTGGTGATGGGACTGTTGCCTGGGTGCTGACGTCTTCCTATAAATTAGATCTTGACGTAATTAATTATTTGATATTCGTGGTAGTTTTCTGATACATTATTTTAGCCGGAACCACCTTTAGCGGTGGTGCCTTTAGGAACTGGAAACGATTTGTCGCGGGTTCTGGGCTGGGGAAAGGAAAACGCTCCCGAACTCGACGTTCACGAAATTCTCCAAAGCATTCAAACCGCCAAAGTTACCCAGCTCGACAGGTAAGTCCCTCTGGTGGTAGAAATCCATACCATTCCATATGTACCACATAAAAGTTAAACTGGCAGGTAGGTAGTCGCAAGTATGGAAACACAGTCTCAAAAAAGTAGCAAAAAAATTGCAGAAAGTCTCAAAAAGTCGTAAATAGTTTCAAGAAAGTCCCTAAATCGTCATGTCAGTAACTGAACGAATGTAATATGTTACAGAATATTTATTTTCATGTTATCTTATTTGTTCGCAAAGAAATTATTTGTACCACTCAGAGACTTTTTGTTGCTTGAAGTTTTTTAATAGGTGGAAAGTGGAAGTGACCTCCTCCCGACATTTGGGCTTGAGGATCCCCAGCAAGACTCTTTACATGTATAATTATCTCGGAATCGGTGTGGACGCTCAAGTGGCTCTCAACTTCCATAAAACTCGTGATAGTCCCTTTTACGTCTTTGGCAGCAGGATTTTTAATAAAGTCAGTAATCGTTTAATCGCCAAACCACTAATCTTTTGAAAACCTTCAGATGCTGTACTTGTGTTTCGGAACTCAACAAGTCGTTACATCCGATTGCAAAAATTTAGAACAGAGACTCGATTTGTTTTTAGACGGAAAACAAATCCAATTACCCGAACTCGAATCTATAGTGATCCTCAACATACCTTCTTGGGGTGCCGGAGTCAATTTATGGAGTAAATTGACGCATTTTTTTTTTTTTTAAATTTAATTTTGTAATTTTAGGTATGGTCGGAAACAGTTGCGGCACCAAACCGACGCAATCATATCACGACGGAATTTTAGAAGTTTTAGGTATTTATTCATCATTCCATATCGCCCAGTTACAAATGGGACTCTCCACTCCTTTAAAATTGGGTCAAGCTAGAACTGTTGAGGTCAATTTAGTTCAAATATTTGATATTTTTTACTAAAAAAATTGTAGGTACGTCTTAGAGATAAATCACCGATTCAGATTGATGGAGAACCTTGGGAACAGCATCCGGGTGTTATTAAAGTGACACTAGTCAACAGGTGCCCCGTACTTATAAATCAAAATAGAGCTTAAGCACGAAATTCGATGTGCACTTATTCAGTATTTTAACGATTCCTCGAGTATTTTGCTAATTCGCTACTTATTATTACCTTGCAAACGATGTTAAGTCTTGCCACTATTGAAAATTCCAGTACAAATTTTGTTTTTGTTGTTAAATGTTTAAACTAGTTGTGGGAAATTTTTTGTTGTTAAAAAATAATTTCTAATCGCTGTTAGCAGCGTTGATTCTGCAAAACTGGCTGTGTGAAAGAAGTTTCTCAACAACGTGTTTCAAAATTGTTCACAACAAATATAACACACGCAAATAGTTCTTCAGTACATGGACGGTTTTTCAAAGTCAACGATTCAAGGTGTAACGTAGTTCTGGTGTGGCCATTGTATTAATCGAGTTATAATTTTTAATTGGTTTATTTAAATATAAAGTCACTAAATGGTTTGTTAGTTCTTTTTCTGAACTAATAACGTGCTTTGCGTTAAGGAAATATTAGAAGAATAACAAGCTTTCCGATTATTTTCATGTTTTGACTGCAAATCGATTGTTTGAAACTGTTGTTGAGGGAGAAGCGGGTTCGTAACTCAAAAAATTTACAAACAACAAAATTCCGTTTGTAAATAAACGTTTATTTGGTAAAACAAGTATTACAACGTAAACAAAAATGATTTCAATAGATCAAACACAAACTTAAAAATTTATTGAATGAGCGGTCAACAGTTAATATTGCCTGCTATTATTTAAAATTTTGCAATAACATTATTAAATTGTCATTCAACGTATAGTTGGATAAAAACAACACTGGTAATCAACAATCACAATATAAAATTATATATAAATAGGTAGGTAAATAAATTATTTGATCAGTGTAAAATATATAAAATCAACAAAAGCGCGGCAAATTTGCTAACAATTTACCTAAATATAGCCGTTTATTACTGAAAATTTTATTGTTGAAAATCTGGTCGCCAGTAGCTTCCAACATTCTATCCCGTTCACCCCATAAAAGAGGCGAATAACGGCCTAAACGGAAGTTAACGATTTTGTCACAACTACCTTAACGTCCTGCATTTACCTAAGCAACAATTCCCTAAACCTTTCTAAAACATTTTAAACAGTTGTTTTCCTTTCCTTCGGATGTACACCGAAATTGAGTCTCAACTGTTCGAGGAACATAAACGTTAAAATAGTTTGGGGGGCGAGCCTCATAAAAGCGGGCACGTAACCCTTAAAAAATCCCAACGGCCCCATTTTGGCAGTGTACTTAACGATATCCCACAACCCATCGAATTCACCCGGTTTAGCATTCATCGCTCTTGTTTTGAGAACGTCCAAAGGTTGCGTCAAAGTCGTAGCAACCGCCCCCTGTAGATCAAAAATTAATTAATGAATTTAACAAAAAATACTTACAGCAGTGAGACTGGAGAGGAAGTGAGTGGTTAGGTTGTCCGTAAAATGTCCAGATTCCAATAATTTATCTTTAACCACGTCATAACAAGACAATTGTCCTACAGTCATCAAAGCGGCTCTCGCTGTCGCCGTAGTTGCTCCCGACCATAATTTCGTGAAACCTTCCTCTCTGAAAACTCTCCAAAGACCATCAAAAGCATGCTTGTAACTAAAATGCAGCTTGATAAATTTTCGTTTCGTTTCTTCACGATTTCAATACTTTCGTCTTTTATCTATCGGCAATTTCACATCGTTTTGCATTCGAACATTAACGAGATCAGAGGGGGTTCCAATAAAACCGCCAGCAGCTCCTGAAACGGCAGCGATTCCAACTTTGCCCGCAAAACCGGGTTCGCTACTTAAAGACTGTTTCGCTCCTTCGTAAATTCCGAAACGTGCCGTCGAATAGGTGAGTTGACGACATAGAGAGGCGGAAAGGCCGTTATATAGCGCTGTTATTCCTGGCGGCAAATAGTTGGGATTTTTAGAAATTTCGTTCAGTTTAAACTACCAATAAGGATTGCGACAGTTTGAGGCCCGATATTTTCCAATTGAAACTTTCTCAATTTTGACGAAATAATTCATTTGTAGCGCTAAAACTCCAATTTGAGTATTTTCAAATTTGAAAATTTTTGCTACGTTGGGGATGATTGTGCGATAACTGATTAACATTATTTACCGCGTTACTAATCACATAAACTTTGGAGTGTTTAGAACAACTTCAAACCGTATACGCGTAGTCCCTAGTGGCAGTTAACACGAGTTAGTGATTAACAATTTTTTTGTTAATATATAGTGCAGTTTAATTTTAAGGTAAAGCAGCAAAAAGTTAAATATTTGCAAATCGATTTCTACTCTACAAAAACATTTGGTGCAGTGGCGACGAATCCAGAAGAACACCTGGACAATGATACTTCGAAATTCAAAGTAAAGCCATCAAGATTTTTAGCTGTGGCCAGACTATGCATTTTGCTGTTCTAGAACGAAACAACAGCCGCACTTAAAAACGAAATTATGATTGACCAACAATTACAGAGGAACAGAAGAGGACGTACCGCTACACAATCGACAATACCATGAGAATGCCGCATAGTCCAGCGGTGAAAAATTAAACTTTTTATTTACCACCCCAATACATTCGTTTTAGCCTTATTAGCAACCTCTTTGAATGTCCTTGTGTTTGGAGTGATTTAACTTTTTAACTTATCAAGATTTGAGCGCACTGGAACGAACTGAAGTAAGTAAATAAATAAAGCAACAATTTTTAGGAAAATCAGCGATTATTTTGTTAAATCATAGAAGCAAAAAATTGTAAAATAGCGCCTGATTGGTTTTTGATTTCGTATCAATTCGTTTATCTTAAATTCGAACAGAATCATTTTTAAAATTCGAGCAACTAAAATTTAAAGATATACGTTTGAAGCACTCGCCAGAAGCGCCAGTTGAAAGCATATTGTGTCAAACAGGGAATTAAAGGGGTGTTAAGGGTTAATTAAAAAAATGATTTTGAAAAAAATCGCTACAAAGTCGAAAATAAATTATTTTAATTAGTGGAGCACGGAAAACTAATAATGCGATTTCAAGTTTAAACTTGTAATTATCATCAGTTACGTAACAAGTAATTTGAGATGATAATGGTGCTAACTAAATAGAGGTCAATTCATGGGTTTTATTAATTCAAATAGCACAAAAATTTCGAGGGTTAAATAAAATTATTTCAAAAGTTATGTTAGCAGCCAATTAACGCAAATAGTTACCGTGTTACAAATTAACGTACAATGACTAAAGAATGTTGCTGAATGCTCCAAATTACGACAATCATGGCCATCTAAAAAATTCTACATATTTACAATAAAAACCCCGTGAAACCGGCAAAACCCCCCTTACCAACCTTGATTCTTAATAATATTCGCAGTTAATTGTGCCAAAGACAATTTTCCGTTCTGCTGCGTCTGGAGGGTAACTTTGAGCAAATCTAAGGGATGAGTGCAGCAAGCGGCTCCAGCCGAAGCCAGTCCCCCAAAATACCATCTCGATATCTTTTTTTCTGTCATTTTCTCACCTAAAACCCGACTAATGTCAGCACAAACTAATAACCGAATTGATTTGTTAATAAAAAAATTGTTGTTATCGTCACGATATTGACTTTGAAAGTTAGCGCTTTTTCGCGCCACCTGACGGCGATTTCGTCCGCACAATGACAGCGCCCGAAAATTTCGAGGTTATGTTTAAAAAAAACGCATAAATTGCGTCTTAATTACCAATTGATGTTACTTACGTTAAATTCCAATTACAACTGGTTTTCCAGCATTCGTTTACAGGTATGTGTTTTGTTTTGTTAAGAATTATCCAATTTTTGTCGTTATCTTAACGCACTAAACACATGCCGTCGATCGATAACGGCGTCCTGTTTATTCTATTAACGCCCCAGATTAGCTTCATAACGTTGTTAACGTTAAAATTTAATTGTTCGTCATGGTCGAGAAATTTTGACTTACACCGCGTTCTTGGAAAGTGCTTAGATAATGAGTAACAAGGTGACGACCTTGACCCCCTTATTGATTACTTTTTTTCTTTTAATAGGGTTCCCGAATTCGTCATGTTGGTGGGTGCTAAAATTTGGAAGTCATGGTGTCACTGAACCCGGTTTTAGCATCTTTAGACATCAAATCGAGCGATAAAGTTATTTCCATTAAAGAAAATGGAAATATTGATTCAAACTTCGTTATTACCCATCTGATCAAACAAATTTTGCAAGAACACAACAAACTCTGTTTAGTTATTCTACACAACACTTTGGGGCATTACCACAACGTCGGTAAACGGTTGGGATATGATTTTCTTAAATGCATTGATGACGGCGACATTAAAACAATTGAACCCTTAAGAGACATGGTTGAAGAAATTGACAACGTCAATTCTAACTATTTAAAAAATAACAAAGAAGAAATTGTTAAATATTTATTCGGTGTCATCAAGAATTTAGTGGAACAACTGACTGTTGCAACTACTAAACGCGTTTATTTAATTATTGATGATATCAGTCATTTACTTGATTTGGGAATTAGTTTAAAACATGTCATTTCTTTCACTAATTACTGTTTAAGTTTAGTCAATGACGATAAAGTTTCTGTTGTTATCAACACTCATGTTTGTGGGAAATTCGATGAAATTGTTAGTAATAATTTGAATTACGTTTCTGATGTTACTGTTGAAGTTTGGCCGCTTAAAACGGGTTCTAGTAGCGAAGTTACGGGACTGATGACTGTGGAGAAATGTGGGAGTTTACAGCCCGCGCAATATCATTTTAAGGCCTATGATAAAGGAATTAAAACGTTTCATTTGGGAGAGTCGCTTTATAATTTGTACAAATAGACTGATCTTTGTAAGTTTATATGTTAGCTTTATCGTACTGTACTGCTTAAGTTACAAAAATAGAAGTAACTTTGAAATACACGTAGCGTTTTAGTTATGTTAAGCCGCAAGTAATTTCTTAAAATTAAATAAAAAAACAGACCACTACAACAAGTATTATGATATTTTTAATCTCTTAGACCCAACTAACATAACGTCGCAAGAATTCCTTAGTTTGAAGGGTTAATTTTGAAGATCCGACTTTTTAATGTTTTTCAGCAAAGTTTGGCCACTCACTGAAAATTCGACTTTTTTATTTGCAACGGTATAGCGTTCTTTGAGGGTTATTAGAAAGCTCTTTCAATGTCGATTCATACGCCGTATTTGTATTGCAAATATCTTGAAGACTGTAGTAGCAATCTTTTCAAAAAAAATGTTTTTTTAAGGTTTCAGCGATTTACAAGAAATCCTGAACTCGAATGGAAAAGCGAGATCCGCATGAAGAATTACATCAGAAACTGCTGCTTTTGTTGAAACGGAGCGAGTAGATTTCATTTTAGCATTTTTGAAAAATTTAATCGATTGAGGTAGAATTTTTTTTTTGAAAATTTGCAATTTTCAAAGTGCGTTTTATCATCTCATCTTAATCTGTCAGATCCGTATTACATAACGGCGCAATCGGATTTTGATTTGGACCCTTAATTCCGAAGATATGACGATTTGAAATCTCTAAATTTTAATTTTTTCCATTGAAAATACGTGTAAATTTCTTATTTACTGCGTCCGGATTATTATTTTACCCTTGCCGGAAAGCTCTTCGAAAATCGATTAAAATGATGTACTTAGATTCAATATAGCATAGAAACTCGAGGAACTATCGAAGTTTAAGTTTTGCAGAAATTTGGATTTTTGCAAATTTTTTCGAAAAACTTTGATTCTATGCCGAAATTCGACAAGCCAAGTCCAAAAACGAAAAGAACGAAACAAAATACTTCAGAAAATGATCTGTTTGCCGGCCCGCAACGAATGATTTCCATGTGAGCAATTGAAAAATTAAAAGATTAATTGAAATCCCTTTAAAATCGATTAGATTGATGCAATGATGTTGAAAATGTTTTGCAAACTTGGAAAATTGTTCGAATTTAGCAAAACTTCAAAGCTTTTCCATTCACAAACCGATTTCGAAAATGAGATCAGCCAAAAAAGCGTAATTCTTCTTAACCCTCATTTATCACATGTACCATAATCATTTGACACGTCATATTTACAGAACATGATAAACAATGACAATATATCAAACGATGCCACCTAATTAATTAATAACTAATTAGTTTTACCACATGCACGTATATTCATATAGAAAACAAAACATTCTCTAGAGACAGGGCGTGAACTTGCATTGATGAACGGGGGTTGTAAACATAATTACATTTTATAAGGGTGTTTATTAATCGCAATCATGCGTGTAAACGTGCATATAAAAAGATACAACATCATCATCGACTCATTCTCGAACAACGTTTGAAGCAACGGTGTAAAAATGAAACGCGCCAAAACCGCCCCTTCAGACGCCGAAGTTCCACCAGAACAACCCTTCAAACCAAAACGAAAATACCCGAGTTTTCGTCAAAACATCTATGACTACTTCAGTGAGTACTCCAGCAATACCGGGATTCATGGGTTCAAGTATATGGGGGAACAAGACAGGTCGCTTGTGGAAAAGTAAATAGAAAAATTTACAAAATTACCATTTTCACTAATAATTTTTAGGCTAACGTGGGTGGTGCTTTTCGGAATTTCCTTATATATTTGTACGGATTTAATAATTCAAACTTACATTAAATGGGATACGTCCCCCGTTTTGGTGAGTTTTGCTCGAAGTCCTACACCTGTTTGGCAAATACCTTTTCCTGCCATTACCGTTTGTTCCGAAACTAAATCGAGACAAAGAGTTTACAACTATACCGAAGCCTACCATAAGATGAAAAGTAGCGGAAATTTTACGGCAAAAGAGTAAGAATTTCGGTTCAACAAAACAATTCTAATACAACAAAATTATAGATTGAAGAAATTTTCGGATATTTCGTTAATTTGCGATAGTCATCTCTTCACTGACGGCAACAAAACCACAGATTTCGAATCGATTAAATTTTTGATGGAAGTCGCACCCAGTTTTCAAGACACTTTCTTTAATTGCAGATGGACCAGTGTTAATGAAAGTTGTTACAATTTTTTTACTCCGATACTAACTGAAGACGGAATTTGTTTCACTTTTAATATGTTGGATAAAGAAGAACTTTTCACTGATAAAATGTAAATTGAGTTATAACAATAGATTAGTAGTCAAATTGTTTTTAAGGTATTTTAACGACGTGGATATGGCGAGTGCGAGAAAAACTGAAGGTTGGACAATTGAAGACGGTTATCCGAAAACTTCGGGAATTAACACAATACCGAGACGAGCAATTTCTTCGGGAACTTCAGCCGGATTTTTCCTCCTTTTGACTGCGTACGAGTACGATTTGGATTATGTTTGTCGAGGTCCCGTTCAAGGATTCAAAGTTTTATTGCATAATCCTGCTGAAGTTCCAAGAGTTGGAACTCAATATTTTCGGGCTCCTCTCAATCAAGAAGTTGTCGTTTCGATTAAACCGGATATGATGACAACTTCTCCTGGATTACGAGGATACGATCCGCATCGAAGACAATGTTTTTTTCCTAAAGAACGCAATTTGTACTTTTTCCAGAATTACACTCAACAAAATTGTCAAGTTGAATGTTTAGCTAATTATACTCTTCAGGAATGCGGTTGCGTCGCTTACCATATGCCACGTGAGTTTTCCAGTAGTTTAGAGAAATTTCCAAAAATAAAAACAATCTTTTGATTTTAGATGAAGAATCTACCAATATTTGCGGAACGGGTAGTCACATCTGCATGTTCGAAGCCCAAAGTATTGTTGTTACTCTAGACAGGAAATTGTTCTAAAATTATTGTTGCAGATCGCCTTTTGGCAAACGAAGTACAATCAGGAATTTCGAGTCTCAAATCGGGCGGTGAAAATATTTCAGGGTGCGACTGTTTGCCTTCTTGTATTTCTTTGATGTACAATGCTGAAACTTCTCAAGCCGACTTCAACTGGCCTATGGTTTTCCAGAGTTTTAAAGTGAATTTCAGCGAGTTTCCCGGGTATTTTTCTTTTCTACAAAATTCTTAAATAATCGAAACATTTTCTAGAGTTGCGTTTACCAGGATCAGCATTTTTTTCAAAGAAACACAATTTATTACGTCGGAACGCAACGAGTTGTATGGTCAAAACGACTTCTTGGCTAACTGTGGCGGATTACTGGGGCTATTTACTGGATTCTCATTTCTGTCCATAGCAGAAATTATTTACTTTCTCTCCTTAAGGTTGTTGTGCAATATTCGAAAATACGGGAGACAGTTCTGGTCAGGATCCGAATCGCTTGTTAACAACGACGCCTATTTTCACAAACAAAATCATTAGACACTTGCGGACTTGAGGTTGCGGTTTAGTATTTGCGTTCTCTGTCGCACCCAGGGGGCGTTATGGCGCGACAATGAATTTTAGAGAAAATTTAGTCGACTGCATTTTTAAAAGTACTTAGCCGATTGACTTGAAATTCGTTTTAAACCCGAAATTTGATCGAGAGAGTGCGGCAAAGAATGCAACGATGTCTAGACCCTACCGTTAATGGTCTAAAAGCTAAGCATGTACCTGTAGCATTTTCCTTAAATTCTGCAATAAAAAGTTTTAAATGTGTCTCAATTTTATTTGTACAAAACACTTACGTTTTTACAATATTTAAAATTAGATTCTACTTGGCACTTTTAGCGAGAAAATTTAATAAGAACCAACAAACTTTTTCAACGCTTCTTCAAACTTAGTTTTAAGTTTCTCCAATTACGTTCATAATAAGAAATTTTTTGGCAATTATGTGAAATTCTCAAGAGAATTTTAGCAAATATATCACAATAATTGTCAATTGGGGACGCGATAACATTTTAAACAATTAAATTTAAATTGAGGAGGTTCTAAATTAGAGTCGTGAATGATGCAACAATAAAACGTTACATTAACTAATTAGATATTTGGAAACTTATTTATGATAAGTAGAATATTGGATTAGGTTTTTTAAATATAATTATGCTGAAAATACTTGAAAATATATCTTGCCGTCTCTGTCGGACGCACGGGATGATATGGGCGCGAGAAGTATTCTGTCGTAGAAAACCCCAAAACTGTAGCAAATCTTTTTGTTATAACCAAACCCTTAATTCCTTAATTACTGTATGTAAATTGTTAAAACTGAAAAAGATTAAGAAACTTGCTCCAATTTTGCAATTTAGTACAACAAAACCCTTGCGTGCGACAAAAAACGCAACTACGATTAAACTGCACCCTTAAGGGAAAAGTAAAACAATTGCCTAATTAAACGATTTCAACTATCTATCAACATGTTAGTGGCGATTACAAAATTGACCTTTTGTTATAATAATAGGATGGGGGGTTGAAGGAGAAATTCGCTATTGGCTAGCAGCAAATTCTTGGGGTGATGAAGGTTGCTTCAAGATTCTTCGAGGAGTGAACCACTTGGGAATTGAACACCAAATAGATGCAAGCATGCCAGCAATGAAATGCACTTAACTGGACTGGAAGGCGATTTGCAGGACGTGGACATCGACTAGGAGGGACAGTTTTATGTGGATGACAGGAATTTAACTCTAATTTCATGATATTGTATTAAAGCGGTCTGGACCTGTTGTTTGAATTGAATATTTTATTTAAACACGGACAACAGTTGATTTAATGAGTAAATAAACTAATTGAAAAAATTAGAAATGTGAGGTTAGCTGTCAAAGTCTGATGTGCATGTGGTGTTGTCTATACTGCAGGGGGTAAATTGGATTTTATAAACAATTTTGGAAATTCTTAATGTTTATTCCTAGAATATAGAAATCGCATAAATCGATAGACAAAATATCGCAAAATTTAATAGTGTAATTATTTTTGTTCTAACTCTCATACTTCTTGAGTAATTGCATTTTTTTGAGTTCAAAGCTCCATCGTTCAAAAACTGTCAGCAATATTTCGAAACTACACGCAGAATTAAGTTCCAAATCTAATTCTGAATGTATGTGTAAAGTTTCATGTGAATTGGACCTAACAACACATGTAGCAGACTTTAGATATGATCTCCTAACAGATATTTGAGATTCTTAATATTCATCTTAAAAATATAAATCCCGCAAATATTGATGGGAAAAAAATCGCAAGATTGGAAAGTGTAATTTTTTTTTTCTTAAACCTAAAATTTTTCGAGTAATTGATTTTTTTCTTTTTAAAATTCAAAGACCGATAATTCGGAAACTATACGAAATATGTAGGAACTGCTTGTAGAATTGAATTCGAAATGCAATTCTCAATCTGTGTGCCAAATTTTATGAAGATCGGAGGAAAAAAATATTTTTTTCAACTTTTCGGCGAAGAAATCGTAAGACTATTATAACCTTCCATCTTTTTTGAGCAAAAATATTTTTATCTCCAGATTTTGATGAAACTTTGCACACGGGTGTAGAATTGAATTCTGAACATCGGAGAGCAGTCAGTTGCTTTGTAGCTCGTTTACTTTTTGAAATTTCGACCTTAAGATCGCTAATGTCAAAACGGCAATATCTTTGGAATTAAAATAACTAGCATTGATCTATTAACATTTTTGAGATCAGTGATTTTTTTCGATGAAGAATTGTGGTTTTCAGATTTTTCCGAGTAATATTTAAAATTTCCAAAATTCAATTTTGTCATCCTAAATGTTGGCAACCAATTATACACAATCGTTGACAATGTTTTTATTAGAACTTCATGAATAATTCAAAAACCGTAATAGCTAGCGGGAAATGAATAGTGCCAGTGGATTCAGCTTTACCTCCTTGAGGACATATTAAAATTTCAAAGCAAAATCAAAGTAATAATTATTTAAAAAAAAGAAACCAATACGATCTTGGCTCTCTCTACCTAACAATGTAAATTAACGCTTTAAAAGCAAATCTTAACACTGCAATAAAGTTGAACGTGATTTAAAAAAAAACTATCAGGGTTAGAGTTATAAAAACAAATGTTTTGTAATGAAAAAAGTTCTATTGTCAGAAATAGCATTTCATTGCAATCAAAAAATCTAAACATAACGCAGTTAGAACAAAACCTAAGGGACTATCCTAACATATAAATAAGCCACAAGCCTTTAAACATGGTTTAATTAACTATCCTAGAAGAACTATCAGTTAAAGGTGTGCTCTTTAACAGAAGACAAGCAAACAACATTGTTAAAAGAAAGATATTGAATAAGTGATTAAGATAAATGCAAGATAAATTAAGATAAAGGCAAGAATTACTAATTACTTCATCTAAATAACCATTGGGACTAAAATTTTGTTTAAACCACAAAAGTAACTATTAAAACTAAGTGAAAACAGAATGTAAGCAAATGAACTAGTTAAAAGAGAAGCCCGAATAGAGTAGACTGCTAGAACCATTGACAATGCGCCTTTTAAAACAAATTTTACCAATCTTGCTGGCTAATACAAAACCAAATATGGGATTATTTCAACAGACAGCTTAAATGTAATAGCAAAAAAATTGATGCAGAAGAACAAAGTTCTTCATTGAAGAAGCCACATTTTTCCTTTTAACTCCATAACTCAGAAATTCCACCTAATCTCTTGTGTTTCCTGCAAAGATTGAATTAGATTTTGCGAAGCTATTAATGCAAGAGTGTATAACAAACGCCAGACGCATATAAATAATAAATGTAGTGTAGTGGATACGCCAAATTTCTTCGTAATTCAAGTGTTTCTAGTCTGGAAGGCGACTTGCAGGACGTGGACACCAACTGGAGACTGGAGGACATTCGATGTGGATGACAAGAATTTAACTCTAAATTCATTATTCTCCATTAAAGTGCTCTGAAAGTGATGATATTAGTAAACTTATTGCGGTAGAACCAAATGTCTTATTTGAACACGTACAACAGTTGAATTAATGAGTAAATAAACTAATTGGGAAAATTAGAAAAGTGAGGTTAGCTGTCAAAGGCACATTGTGTTGCCTACACTGCAGGGGGTAAATTGGCTTCTATAAACAATTTTGGAAATTCTTAATGTTTATTCCCAGAATATAGAAATCGCATAAATCGATAGAAAAAAATTCGCAAAATTAAATTGTGCAATTATTTTTGTCCTAACCCTCATATTTTTTGAGTAATTGTATTTTTTGCGGTTCGAAGCTTCATCATTCAAAAACTGTCGACAGTATTTCGAAATTGCCCGCAGAATTAAGTTCCAAATTTAATTCAGAATGTATGTGCAAAATTTCATGTGAATAGGTCCTAACAACACATGTAGCAGGCTTTAGGTATGATCTCCTAACAAATATTCGAGATTCTTCATTTTCATCTTAAAAATATAAATCCCGCAAAAATTGATGACAAAAAAATCGCAAGATTGGAAAGTGTAATTAGTTTTTTCCTAAACTTTAAATTTTTCGAGTAATTGATTTTTTTCTTTTTAAACTTCAAAGACCGATAATTCGGAAACTATACGAAATATGTGGGAACTGCTTGCAGAATTGAATTCGAAATGCAATTCTCAATCTGTGTGCCAAATTTCACGAAGATCGGAGGAAAAAAATATTTTTTTCAACTTTTCGGCGAAGAAATCGTAAGACTATAACCTTCCATCTTTTTTGAGCAAAAATATTTTTATCTCCAGATTTTGATGAAACTTTGCAAACGGATGTAGAATTGAATTCTGAACATCGGAGAGCAGTCAGTTGCTTTCTAGCTCGTTTACTTTTTGAAATATCGACCTAAACGTGGTTAATATCAAAACGGCAATATCTCTTGAACGAAAATAACTAACATTGATCTATTAACATTTTTGAGATCAATGATTTTTTTCGATAAAGAATTGTGGTTTTCAGATTTTTCCGAGTAATATTTAAAATTTCCAAAATTCAATTTTGTCATCTTAAATGTTGGCAACCAATCATACACAATCGTTCACAATGTTTTTATTAGAAATTCATGAATAATTCAAAAACCGTAATAGCTAGCGGGAAATGAATAGTGCCAGTGGATTCAGCTTTGTCTCCTTGAGGACATATTGAAATTTAAAAGTTGAATCAAAGTAATAATTATTTGAGAAAATTAATCCAAAACGATCTTAGCTCTTTCTACCTAAGAAATTAAATTAACGCTTTAAAAACAAATCTTAACACTGCAATAAAGTTGAACGTGAATTAAAAAAAAACTATCAGGGTTAGATTTATAAAAACAAATGTTTTGTAATGAAAAAAGTTCTATTATTAGAAATAGAATTTCATTGCAATCAAAAAATCTAAACATAACGCAGTTAGAACTAACAAAACCTAAGGGACTATCCTTACATATAAATAAGCCACAGGCCTTTATACATGGTTTAATTAACTATCCTAGAAGAACTAATCAGTTAAAGGTATGCTCTTTAACAGAAGACAAGCAAACAAAATTGTTAAAAGAAAGATATTGAATAAGTGATTAAGATAAATCATAAAGGCAAAAATTACTAATTACTTCATCTAAATAACCATTGGGACTAAAATTTTGTTTAAACCATAAAGGTAATTATTAAAACTAAGTGAAAACAGAATGTAAGCAAATGCACTAGTTAAAAAAGAAGTACGAATAGAGTAGACTGCTAGAACCATTAACAATGCGCCTTTTAAAACAAATTTTACCAATCTTGCAAATAGTTTGGCTAATACAAAACCAAATATGGGATTACTTCAACAGACAGGTTAAATGTAATAGCAAAAAAATTGATGCAGAAGAACAAAATTCTTTCTTGAAGAAGCCACATCTTTCTTCTTAACCACAGAACTCAGAAATTCCACTAAATCTCTTGTGTTTCCTGCAAAATTTGAATTAGATTTTGCGAAGCTATTAATGCAAGAGTCTCTAACAAACGCCAGACGCATATAAATAATAAATGTAGTGTAGTGAATACGCTAAATTTCTTCGTAATTCAACTGTTTCTAGTCTGGAAGGCGACTTGCAGGACGTGGACAACAACTGGAGACTGAAAGACATTCGATGTGGATGACAGGAATTTAACTCTAAATTCATGATTCTGCATTAAACTGTTCTGAAAGGCATGACATTAGTAAACTTATTATGGTAGAACCAAACATACAACAGTTGAATTAATGAGTAAATAAACTAACTGAGAAAACTAGAAAAGTGAGGTTACATGTCAAAGTGCACATTGTGTTGCCTATACTGCAGGGGGTAAATTGGCTTCTATAAACAATTTTGCAAATTCTTAATGTTTATTCCCAGAATATAGAAATCGCATAAATCGATAGAAAAAATTTCGCAAAATTAAATTGTGCAATTATTTTTGTCCTAACCCTCATACTTCTCAAGTAATTGTATTTTTTGCGGTTCGAAGCTTCATCATTCAAAATCTGTCGACAGTATTTCGAAATTACCCGCAGAATTAACTTCTAAATTGAATTCTGAATGTATGGGCAAAATTTCAAGTAAATTGGACCTAACAACACATGTAGCAGGCGTTAGATATGTTCTCCTAACAGATATTTGAGATTCTTAATATTCATCTTAAAAATATAAATTCCGCAAATATTGATGGGAAAAAAATCTCAAGATTGGAAAGTGTGATCACTTTTTTCCAAAACCTCAAAATTTTCGAGTAATTGATTTTTTTCTTTTTAACATTCAAAGAGCGATAATTCTGAAACTAAACGAAATATGCGGAAATTGCTTGCAGAATTGAATTCGAAATCCAATTCCCAACAAGTGTGCCAAATTTCATGAAGATCGGACGGAAAAAATATTTTTTTCAACTTTTCGGCGAAGAAATCGTAAGACTATAACCTTCCATCTTTTTTGGGCGAAAATATTTGTATCTCCAGATTTTGATGAAACTTCGCACACAGGTGCAGAATTGAATTCTGAACGTCGGAGAGCAGTCAGTTGCTTTGTAGCTCGTTTACTTTTTGAAATATCGACCTTAAGGTCGTTAATGTCAAAACGGCAATATTTCTTGAACGGAAATAACTAGCATAGATCTACTAACATTTTTGAGATCAGTGATTTTTTTCGATGAAGAATTGAGGCTTTCAGATTTTTCCGAGTAGTATTTAAAATTTCCAAAATTCAATGTTGTCACCCTAAATGTAGGCAACCAATAATACACCATCGTTGACAATTTTTTTATTAGAACTTCATGAATAATTCAAAAACTGTAACAGCTAGCAAAAAACGAACAGTGCCAGTGAATTCAGCTTTGTCTCCTTAAGGAGGTACTGAAATTTTAAAACAAAATAATAATTATTTAAGAAAAAGAATTCAAAACGATCTTAGCTCTTTTAAATTAAGAATTTAGATTAAGGTTTTAAAATACAAACCTTAACACTGCAATAAAGTTGATTTATTCCCCCCAAAATTAAACATTTTAGAAGAAATTTTGTAATTTAGTGAATTACTGGTTGCATAACTGAAGGGGGAAGGCCGACAAAATGACTTATCTTCGAGGAAAGTGGAGGTTTCGGGCCATTTAACTAATAGAAAGGAACTTGAAGATATGAGAAATATAAAACCTCGAAGTTCAATTACTAAAATAAAAACACAATCGTGAAAAAATACGTAAAGTGCTCGATAATACTTATGAAGTTACTAAACTTCAAAAAATTTTGGAAAAAGATAGTAACAAGGTGATTACACCTACACGAGTCTCTAGACCGACTCATAAAGGCACTGCCGGATTGGGGGCGACTCTATAAAAGAAATTAAATAATCATAATTAGTTACTTTTTGCAATACACACCTGTATTGCTGGGTGCGGACAATAAGGTGCGAGTAACACCGTTGCGATTTTTCTGCCGTTTTTCTACTAATAGCGAAGAACAAAAGAGTCAAACAAAGTCAACAACTTTAGTGTAACTTTCACGTTACGGCTGATAATTAATGTTTGAGCTATGCGATTTCGTTGCGGTCAATTCTTGAAACTACACTTCAGTTCACAACTATGTCAGTTCAATATTTTCACAGTAGTTGGCGTTACTGTCGCAGTTTCCAAAAGATATTAGCAAAAATAGATATCTGTAGATAAAACTCGCGTCAGGATTTTGTTATCATTAGATCATTGTTTATAGATATTAATATAATAATAATATCTATAAACAATGATTAGATTATTTATTATTTGATGAATATTGGCGTTGTATAATTTTAAATAAAAAAATGGCAATCCATCTAAGAAAACATATTTAGTAAAATTAAGTGTAATTTTTTCTTTAGTACCTATTTAATTTAATTGCTAGAACTAATGGACGGTGATAAAATTTTGAATGACACAATAACTGGTAGAACCTTATCAAAATTTTCAGCCGCAAGTTTGAAAAGTAAAAATATAAAAATCGCCACAATTCAATTAAGTTTTAGGTGAAATTTTCTGGTAGTAGAATTTGCATCAAGACCGGAAGCGATATCAAATTTCAGTTTTCACCCAAAAACCTTTTAACATATTGCGATTATTGTGGCGATTGTGACGGGGGTTTCGCTTCGCATAGTTTGATTTACTAGGGTGTTAGAGGGATAGTTTCAGGAGACGTAAACTCGAATGAGCTACATCAATTTTGAATATCTTTTTCTTGTATTACCAATTAATATTTAAAACAAGTTCCTTTTATCCACAATTGAACCTTATTCACACCCGTTTATACAACAATTATTATCATTTCTAGGGTTGCAAACCTTATTTGACCAATTCCTATTCGCTTGCAATAAATCCAAATTGTGTCCAAGATAGCAAATTGGGATACTCAACCAGTTACGACGAAAAGAAACATTACGGAATGGCTTCTTACAATATCGAACCAACTGGCCAACAAATTTAAAACGAAATGGACCTGCCGAAGCCTTTATAGATGTTTACGAGGACTTTTACAATTGAAAATTGGGTAAAAAAATAAAAAAATTCAATATTAACTGAAAATTTTAGGCGTATATCAACACATTACTGGACTAGCAGTTGGTATACATTCCGTAAAAATAATTGGATGGGGTTCCGAAAATAACATCCCCTATTGGTTGGTAGCTAATTCTTGGGGTGAAGCGTGAAGAGGTAGCACTCAAATAGATGCAGCACAAACAAATGGTACTACAGCGTTTCAACCATTTTTTCTTAGTATTGCGGTTTTTTGAAAATTATTAAATAAATTTCCTAACTGCAAAATTTTGTTATCTTATCTAACCACGAGGAAAATGAAATTTATTTTATTACACAAGGACATTAATGAGTTTTTAAGAGATTAATATTGTAAGTTTCTTCTGGATTCGTTCTCCAATTATCAGTAGTCACGAAATTAATTAATTAATAGTCTAGTTTCGAATAAATAGAATCTACAAAAGTGGCTCCACCTACTATTAGAAAATTCAACTGACACAGTTTCAAGAATTTTGGTGCTCGTAAAAAAAAGAAAAGGCGTGACTGATTGCTTTAAAATTCTCACTTATCTATTGTTCATTATCTAAAAAATGCTAGTACACGTTTAAGTGATTGCCAAATAGGTTTCGTGCGTTCATTTTTAAATCCTTCCTAGTAAAATTATTTTCAAGTGATAGAAATAAAGTTTTTTTAATTTCGCTTAATAGGTGCTTCAGTCATTATCGCTCAAGGATTTATGACTCGATAAGATCGCAATCGATGACTAACATTTAGGGTATTAAAAATTATCAAAATCCAAGAAAAAAGTGTCATCTATAAAAGGGACTAGTATGTGATTAGCTTTGTTCATGTGACGAGTGCAACTCGAAAATGCAGTTTCAAATTCATCTCATTTTCGTGCTATCAATTCCTGCGTTGATTCCAGCAGAAAATCGTATATTATCAAGAAATTTCATCAATTCTATAAATCAAGCAAAACCATCATGGGTGGCCGGCAGAAATTTTCCAGAAAACACCACCATCGAATATCTTCGAAGAATAGGATCTGGAAGTCTTGATATTTTAGATAATGTTAAATCGAAAGTAGTTTCTCGAGAAATTACTCGTGCTATTCCCACTAATTTCGATGCAAGAACCGAATGGTCATCTTGTAAATCGATTAAAGAAATCAGAGATCAAGGAAAGTGTGGCTCGTGTTGGGTGAGATTTAATTAAATTTTTTCGTTTTTTTTTTCAATGAAAATTTTAGGCTTTTGGTGCTGCGGAAGCGATAAGTGATCGTATTTGTATCGCAACTGGTGGCAAAACCGAATTTCAAGTCTCTCCCGAAGATCTATTAACTTGTTGTTCGAAATGCGGCAGTTGCAACGGCGGATACTCAAATCTAGCATGGCAATATTGGACAGAAGAAGGAATAGTGTCTGGAGGAGATTTTAGATCTGATCATGTAAGTGTGTGATTTGCTACAACTATTACTTTTGGAAAAGTTATTCGAAATTTTGACCCAATCGAAACTAAATTGCGGTCTATTTTAGGGGTGCAAACCTTACTCGGAAAATTCGTATGAGTTAGGTTTGACTTCGACTTGTACAAAAGTTTGTAGATCGCAGTATTCTACCAATTATACCAACGACACACATTATGGTTTTAAAAGTTATAGAGTTGATCCTTCAATCGAACAAATCCAGAATGAGATTATGACTAACGGACCTGTTGAAGGATTCATGGACGTATATGAAGACTTATACAATTATAAATCAGGTAATTCTATTGATACCTACTTAATATAATTTGACCATTAACTGAATTATTAGGTGTCTATCAACATGTAAGAGGAAATAAAGTTGGTCAACATGCCATAAAAATCATAGGATGGGGTGTTGAACAAGAACTTCCCTATTGGTTAATAGCCAATTCTTGGGGAACCACTTGGGGTGAGAGTGGATTCTTCAAGATCATCAGAGGCAGAAACCACGCACGCATAGAAACAATGATAGATGCAGGAAACTTAAATGCCTCAACCAAAACTGAACCAACGTTGATAGTTCTAATTTTTAGTGCGCTAGTCTTTTTGAAATTCGATTAAAATCGTTAATGTATGCATCAGTCGATCTTCTAATAAATTCTTTTTTCCGCTCTTTACTGATACGTCATAAAACGTATGTAGCAAGTCAAGGGTTGCAATGTATAGAAAAAATTGCAATTCAACCAACCAAAGTCGTTCGTCCTTTAATAAAATATTAAAAGCTGCCATGAATAATTAATTAAAAAATAGTACAAATCACCAAATTATGTGATGATTTATTTTACAAAAACCCAGGAATTTTTCTGGATCACTAAATGTGTATTTTCACTTAATTTTTTTCTTAAGCCATCGCATACAAGTTAATTATAAAAAAACTTTAGATTCGCGACATCATTATCGTTTTTCATGTGCAATAAAAAAATCCTGAAAATTTGCTATACTTTTAGAGTTTGCTTATAGCGGCCCGTGTGTTCGACAGAGATCGCAAACCGATTAAACCGTAACCTTAATGGTGGATCACTTGATTTGTGATTAAGAAAAAAAAAAGTAGTCATCCGCGTTAATTAATTGACATTTTTCGATCTTGTCAATTAATGTCAAATATTTCAGTGTGCGTCTACTCCTAAATCTACCAGAAAAAATGTCGGAACAAACGGAAGATCTAAACTACGACTTCAACTACAACTTGTTCATCGCCAAAACTATTCTCAACAACCTCAACAAGCAGGAAGACAAACACAAAGCAACAAGATGGATGAGAAAATTGAGCAAATGCAATCGATCAATCAACGAAATCAAATTGAGAAACGATTTTATGTACTACTTAATAGTCAACATCCAACACGGCGAACTCCAAACACCCTTCAACGAAAACCCCCCCGACCATCCCCTACCAAAAATTGCGCATTTATTGGTAAGTCAATTTAATTCGAATCCAGTTGAATAAAAAAATAATTGTAGCCAGGAGGGGAAGAAGCCGGTGAAGGGGCGGACGCAGAATTTGCCGAAAAAAAAGAAGAACGTAAACCTTTGCTATATGAAAATTCTCCGGACGGTGGCGCGTTTTTAGCGGCACAACCCATCCCTAGATGTGGAGCTTTTTGTTATTTAGCTGTAGTTGCTAGACAATCCGAAAAAGATTAACGTGTAAATAATTTAATAAATTTTAATAATTTCACAACTAGAAACCGTCCCAATTGTCACAAAGGGTCGGCCCTCTTCGTTCTGTTGAAATTTGCGATTCTGCCACGCAACCACTTCTACAATTAAAAACCGCCCCAACTATCACGAGGTGCCGACCCTCTTCGTCCTGTAGAAATTTGCGGTTCTGCGCAACCACAACCGCTATTTTCGAATTCTTCTTGCGGAGGAGTTTTTGGAGGTGAATAATGGAAAGGGGATGACTGCAAAACCAAAAATAATTAAGAAATCGTCTCAAAAACAACTTACCGGTTTTTTTCCGAGTTTCGAGGCTTCTCCTTGTTTGTATTGCGAAATATTTTCGTAATCCAGCTCGCGAGCGGTTTGTTCGCTCCAGGAAAATTTACGTTTTCTTAACGCATTTTTCTTTTTCTTCAAATCTTGCGATTCTTGCATTTTAGGTTGTAAAACGTCTTGATCAGCCTTTTGGCGCATTGATCTTTCTTGATCTATCACAGTTTTTTCTAAAGAATGATACAACTCTTCTAATCTAAAACAAAATGTTAGTTAAAAAAAAAAACGAAATAAATTTACTTTTCTTGTTGTTGCGCTTCCGCCGCTTCTAGAGTTGTCCTCTTAATTTCTGCCGCTCTTTCCATTTTTAATCCTCTTTGATTCTCGTCGTTATATAATTGTTTCATTTCAATTAAACGTTTTTTGAGGCGATTGTTTTCAGTTGTCAGTCGTTCGCCTTCAGACCGCAACCATTGAAGGCGATGATACGCTTGTTGACGTTTCATCATTTCCAATTCTTCAGGTTCTAACGCCAACTTAAACCACAATTTACTAACGAAATGAAAATAATAACAAAATTACCTCGTCGGGAATGGGAAGAACTTCTGCCAAATATTGGTCTTTTTCTTTATGGTACCTTTCAAAATCGAAATCGGGTGCTATAGTGAAAATTTCTTCGATAGCTTTCATCATTTTGTGGTTAAGCACCGACTTTTTTTCTGAATAGTATTGATTCAAGTCCATTTGTTGGTTAAGAAGAACGTCGCTGTTATCTTGAGTTATCATCTCGTAGACTTTTCTTGCTAATTTTCGAAACGAAGCTAAATCATCGTTGGTAACAGCCCGTAAAGTGGCGCCACTATCGCCAGTATACGGCGTTACTAACGCTATAAATTCCTGAACAGTCACGCTTTGATTTTTGACACCTTTAATAATCCTTTTGATTCCTTTCTGGTCTTCTCCTGGAGGCGCGTTTCTTCTTATAGTTTTCAATTTACGTTTCTCCATATCTTTGGCTACGATTCCAAGTTATTTAGGATAAAGTCGAAAAATTTCGTACCTGTAGGTGGACAAGGTTTACACGAAAATGCCGGTAAACTAAATTCTTTAGATTGAGACACTCTTTTCGCTGGAGTTGAAGTTCTACTTGAAGACGCACCAGCGCTCGATTGACTCGATCTAGACCCAGTTCTGGGTCTAGGTAATTGGGATTGCGACATGATTAAAGGCAGAGACAGATGGTGGCGATAAGAATGTTGAACCAAGTTACCAAAATCAGAACGGGCAGCGAACAGATCACTAGCATTTTTTGAGGGATTTCCGAAACGTGTCAACTCAAAATTTCGTGCTTGTTTCAATAAACGTCTCGATTCCAATGGCGACTGTGGACAAAAATCATTTAGTACAAACAACAGAGATAGTGATCACCGGCGCATGGCCGGCAATGTTCGAAAGCTTCACCTGTACACAAACATAAATTAAATTGATGTTTGTGTATAGTTACAGAATTGTTTGGGTAAATGAAAGACTGGCGTTAGAAAATACTAATGTATTTGTAACAACGTGAGACGATGAGTGTTGTGGTTGAATTATTGTACAGAGGTGAAGGTTACGCAGTTACAGTAGGAAGGAACGAACAGAAGTGGAGACAATTTCGGCAGTAGCACTAAAAAAATACTGTTACATCTCGTGAAAAATACTATAAAAAATAAGAATTCCAAAAAGCTATCTACACATAAAAACGCGATGGAATAAATAAGACATAGGAAAGAGTTTAATATTTATATTGTCGGCAATGGTTGCTTTTTTCAACTATTCCATTATATAAAATCAGTTCTAACTAAATTTAAGTAAACAAATCCACAATTTCGATAATAAGTCTAACAAATTAATTAAAATAAGACAAATGAGGTATATGAAAGAACTATCGCTAAAAATTCCTAGCAGTTAGATAAAAATAGTGGGTGGTGATCAGCTGCCTGACGCTAAAATCCTGATTGTCTACAAAAGGGCCTCGAAATTAAAACGACTTTACAAGGCACTTGACTTACGCACCTATTGCAGCGCGGCAAAGACACGATCGAGATATTTACAATTAAAACGACTTTGCCGCCTAAAATTACAGTCCCGTGGTACAGGTGTCTCTATAACTAAATTAAAGCACTATGCAACTGCGCCGTTGCAGAGGCAGTCGCGACTCACCCCTTCGCCAAACTGAACTTTCGGGCTATAAAACTAGCCCACAAAGTATAATTTTAGCGTAATTAGAGCAAAAAGGGGTTATGTTGGTCAAGGCAATGTCAATTTCAAAATACGAAACTCCAAACAAAATTACAACATACCGTGGCAGTGTAAAACTTTGACAAAAATCAAATTTTCTAAATAAAAATTAATTAGAAATTTCTTTAGTTGGTGTTTCGTAAAAATTATAAAACTCACTTAAACATTAAAATATTTAACAACAAAATAAATTACAAATGTTTTTTTTAGTTCCTAACTTAAAAACCTATTTATTACACAATTAGATTCGTACATTTCCTCTTACGTTAGCAAACGTAAATTCAGTCGATTGGCTTAACTTGCGCCATTATTTTTCCCTCCCATAACGGAAGCACTTCCGAATCGTTACTAACCTCCTCGTGTGTAACTTGATTGCCCAAATCTTCACAAACCGTTTTGAAAAAGAATCTAAAACAAATTCAAACGTTACAAATCAAACACCAACAAACAAACACGCATCGACTATACCGATAATTTCCCTTTTTCGGCAAGTAATCTTTGAATTTGCGCAACGTTATTTGCGATCCTGGTATTTTCGTCCGATACGGAAACTGCTCATCACAGAAAGAGAACACGACAGTCGTTAAATCGTCAGCGGCCAGGGGGCGCGGAGCACGCGTCATTTTCCTCAACGTAGACTGGCTGCTTTGCGGAGAATCCACGTGGTACCTATTCGAAGATCTGCAACAAACACAAAGAATTCCAAAAACAGAAACCTGTAATTTTATTAAAAAATCACGATAACTTTGCGACAAATACGCCAACTAATAACCGAATAACTAGTTGCAATTATTGATTTCTTTTTGCCAAAATTGCTCAAAATCGGCATATTTGGGGCATTAAGAATTAAATTTGTGAGGCTTCAATTAGGGCGAAAACGTGTTTCACAACTGGTCGCGCAATCGCTTGAAATCACCCTAATTAACGGAAATCTGTAATTGATAGGGAGCAAATTAGCGGCGAAAGCGTGAACTAATGACTGAATAACTAGTTAATCGGTAAATTGGTTAAAATTGCTCAATTTTGGGCAATAAGTATCATGAATTCACCTTTGCCGCGACCTCGTCCTGACATCATCTTCCTGCAACCGTCTTCTGGCTTCTTCCAGTTGCGATTCGGTATTTGGTAAGGGTGGTGGCGGCATGCTGGGATCCGCAACGAAAGGTTGTGCCGGTCCTAAACTACCCGTAACGCTATTCCTTTCCAAAGAACTCGATCTGGATCCGTAACCTTTTTTGTACTTTTTACCAATCCCTAACGCCATCTCGCTGTGAGCGTGAGTCGCATTGACGCCTTTTCCTTTATCCGAAGCCATAAGCCAATGGATAACGCGACTTTCTTTGTTACCGGCAGCCAAACCGACTGATGCGGTATCAGAAACGACCGAAACACCACTATCAGTTAGATCGGTCAACGTTTTCTTTGATGACGAACGTCGACAAGAGGTGGCGCGAGAGAAACGATCTTCGGAATATTCCGGTATACTTTTCGATTTTATCATAGATAATTTATGTTCGGAACCTTCAGTAAAATCGTGAACATTACCGGAATCACCGCTGAATGTCGAGAATACGTCTTTGTCCTTGCGAGGAGGACGCATGTAAGCGGTTTGGCCCCACCTAAAATTTTCTTTTAACGAATTTAAGCAATTTATTTATTAATTTACCTATTTCTGGGAGGTGAAAGCTCTCTAGGACTCAACATTCCAGGTAATCTGGCCAACAATGGATCAGAGAATACTCTTGAGACGTGTTCGTCTAAGATATCTTGATCGTTGTCGTCCTGAAACTGTAGTTTCTCCCTGATAACGTTTTTCAACTCTCTAGATTGTAACTCGCTTCGAGTTTTGTCATCTAAAGAACTCATCGATTCGCACTAAAATAAAATTTACTCAATAACACCAATTGATTGAAAATAATCAAAGAAATACTTCGTTTAATTTCTTATTGAACATTTCTTGCATTTCTTGATGTCTTTTAAGATGTTCTAGTTTCTCCCTCAAAACGGCGGCATGTTCTTGCAAATCTAATTGTTTCAATTTGCTGACGTCTATCTGTTGAGTTCGCGGAATAAGCGTTTGGTGCATATCGCTTTCTTTGTTTGGCGCTGCCAACTTTCGAATATATTCTGGTTCGAGAGACGCGGCTTTATGACGCGATCGTCCTGTCCCCCGACTGTCGCTGCATAAACAAATTGTTAACAACTAGAATAATAACAATAACAAAAACTTATTGTCACATATGCATTCACCATGCGAACTTAATCATGCAACCATGCAACCGTACCTTACAGTTAAACCAGACGTTACTTGTGTGAGATGTTTCCGCACCATTTCTAGCATCAATACTCTAAGAAGTAGACGAAATTTGTTAATTGATTACGGTATTATTGTTACGTGAAAGATTCGGGTTATTTTTCGCTAAAGTAGGAGATTTGAGGCGGCAACCGGACGCGAAATTACAGGAATCTGTAAATTTTTTCAATAATTTCTAGCCAAATTCGAGTGTTTTGGTCGCAAAAATTATGCAGAATCGCTAGGTACTACTGAAAACTGTCTGAATCAAAACAAATGTAAAATCGGTTGCTGCCCCGTCGCTAGTGTTCGATATTAATGTTGTTTCCTCCACCAAAATTAAAGGGAAATCCTGCAAAATTCTAACGATACTTACATAGCGCTTTCGGCGATGGACAAATTGTCCGATTCGGTCCTAGCATCGGAATGACTACTAAGCGATTGCATTTCGCTATCTTGCCTGGACACTGGATTGTACGAACTGTATGCAGCATGAGCGCCGGGACCTCGACCCATGAATAAACTACGCAATCACACGCAAACCAAATTTTAAAAAAAAATCAAAAAAACAAAACAAAGCATCGAAGCGTTTATTTGAAATTATTTGCAAACAAAAAACTTTTCGATCTTACCCTGCGTAAGTTTCTGATCTCGGACGTATATCCAAAGCGCGATAATTTTGTGACCTCAATAAAGTGTTTTTCGTTAAGCGGACTGTACCACCGGCAACAGTGGGGGTATGATAGCCGGTACTGAGGCTTCCTGTACCTAAAGTTTAGTTAAGATTCAAAAAATAAAATAATCAAAAAGTGATATTACCAGGGGTTGTAACTAGAGGTTGGGCGGGGTTGACTTCGAATTCCAGACCTTCGTGTAGAGTCGGTAAAGGACCGATTCCGGTTGTCCAATTCGCTAGTTCTTTATAAATGATGGAGCTACTGGAAGAGCTGGATTCGCCACTCAAATCTTCACTACTACTGGTGGGGTTCTGAGCAGACTGCAATTCAAAAATCTCAAAAACAGTTTGCCAAAACTTATTATGCGTATAATATGGCAAAAAAACTGCAACTTTAGGGTGAAAATACATAACACCCCAAATGAGAATCGGTTAATTTTCTAAAATTAATCACCAAAATTTTTGCTTTTAAGTAATTTCTTCCGAAATTTATGGCGACAGAGAACGCAATAACGTAAACCGCAGTTTTAAGTTAAAATTGTGACACTCTGTTGTGGCCTCTGTTTCGCTTGTTCAGAATTTCAAAATAAAATCGAGAAGTCTGGCAAGGATCCACGCCATCTAAACTTTTTGTACCGGAACTAAACATTACTTAAAATTCATAGTCCCATATAGTTTTTATTCAATTGATTGAACGCACCTGTAAATAGTGCAGGTACATATCGCTTTTGAGGAAGTTGGGGTAAGTGGTTGCGTTGATTAAACCTTCGACTTGTACTTGGGCTTTATCAAATAATGTAACGGGAGGGTCAAGGCACTGAGGTGACTTTAAATTTTTCGTAATTTCCCTTCGAAGTTCATCACTGACCGGAAGAGCTGATTTCATGACGTACGTCCTACAATTGATTGATATAAACAAATGAAATTAAAACAAAAATAACTCACTTATAGATGAGTTTGACGAGTTTTTGTATTTTTTCGATTTCGTTGTGGTTCTTCAGTCCCTCACAAGCAAACCAAAAATGAAGAGCATCGGCATATTGGGCCCCTTCCGATTCGAGATACCTCAAAAACAACTTGACACCGTCGGGGTCTTGCAACAGATTATGCAACGAATGGGCCCAACTGAAGCAGGCGGGAGGTGTGACGGCATGGGGTTTTCCATGACGGGAAGACGGCCGGCAACTGTCTTCGTATTCTGTGGATGCTGGGAAAAACTTTTAATTCAATTTTTTTGCTCAAAAGAAACTTACCGAGTATGGGAGAGGAAGACTTGTGGTGGTGCCTCGTCCGGTCCATCGGCTGGGACGTGACCCATTCGGAGGAAAAACATGTCTCTCTCTCCTCGCCCAGGGCGGGGGGCCTCGGTAAGCTGTAATCGAAGCTCGCCTCATAGTGGTGCTTGCCACCGGACCTGGGCTTCTCCCGCTCACTCATATTGACTTGGGGTAAGGGCTGCGCCCCTTATTCCGACTGGCACTGATCCGGACTCTCCTACTCGCAGACCGCTGCTTCATCATGAAAACTGGAAAAGATATAAACAAATAAATAAAGCGGAAAAAATATTTTAAATGGACTGTATCTACTTGAACTACTCTGCCTCTGATGGTATCTTTTGGAACTGAACACACTAAATTGTTTGAGGCGTCAAAAAATTTATTGTTAAATACTAATTGAAGTGTTTCAAACTCAACAGTTGAAACTATTGTTGTTATTTAGAAGAAATATTTTGGACCCCCAATTAAGTAATTGAAGTAGCCTTAGTAGCGCTTCGAGTGTCAGCAGAGATAACTAATTAATTTCTGAAATGATGTAAATACAGGTAATAGAAGGAAAGTAAAAAAGATTGAATAGACAAACAAGAATGGTGGCTGGGCCCCAGGGTGTGGTTCTCTTCGATCAATAGTCGAACAGACTTCGAAGAACAAAGCGTTTCGAAGCGCGCAAGCCCTCTACCACCGAACGACGCTACCCCTCTTACTTACGCTACTTCAGCTTATTAAATCATATTTATAAATGCAAACAATAGAAATATGGTCGAGTTTAGATAAATACCCATCTCAAATTACATATCGATAGACCATAAAATATTAAAAATCAAACAATAGCAGGTAAAAATTTCAAACAAATCATGCGAAAAAAGAATTACTACAACCCAAACACACAACAACCTACCCCATATTAGTTTGTCTCGAAGAAATATTATTGTGAAACGAAACACTTCAATTCCACTATTATTACGAAACGTCGAAACACAATAAAAAATTTTTTTATTTGTTATTCAATTAGGGGTAAGTTATGAAAAGCTGTCAGTTATAATCAAAACGAAGCGTCTGATATGACGGACAGTCGAATAGGTAATGTTAGTAAGCTGCATCGGTTGCTCGAACGAAGTCAGCTTCGTTCTTCGATCGATGGACTGACTCATTGTTAGGGGGCCACCACCATTTTATGCTTCAATAAGGATTAATTTTGCTTTTAAAACTCGAGATTGCCATAGAAATAGAACTTACGAAATTATTGACGTGGGTACTCATGGGTAGAAATTGCAAACCGGCCGATCAAACCAAAACTTGCAACCCCAATCCGAAATTTACTGCCAATTTTTTCGATGAAGCCCAATCAAATTAATTATTCTAATTCAGAGTTTTAAAAAAATTGTTAATACCAAAACTTTTGTTGCAATTTCCATAAATAATTTTTTTTTTTTGTTTTAAATAAATTGTAAATATTTCACGAATTAACCACAAAAACGTTATTGGGGGCTTTACGTAAACAAAAATTGTTACAACAAATCGTGATTGTTGCTAAATTGTTTTAAATTTTAAAAAAAATCGAGAGTATGCAACCAGATATGCGCGCGTGTTTGGAGGTTGCCTGGTATCGCGACTCGTTAGCTTTTCCTGTGGCGAGTTTCTTTTGTTTTACCGACGATGGCGCCATGTTCGTTTGATTTTCTTTTTTGTTTCTTCTTCGAAAGCCGGATCGTTGGTTTATTAGAGACTGACAATTCGTTTCGGTGGTTGTATAATCCGGCGTGAAGCCAATAATTACGAGGTGGTCGCACCGCCATCGTCGTGATGGCAGTTATTATTGAGGGGGCGCAGGAGGGGCTTTCATGTAATTTTACGGCGATTTTCATTACGACCACTTAATTTTCCACAGACGAAAACAATGGGGGCGTTTCTTCTGTTATGGACAAGTTTTAGTTTACTTCGCGGCTAGAAGCCACTAATAACAGTGGAGGAAAGGGCGAAAAGGTGGAGCAACGAAATTGGACCTCCAGGCCACAAAGAAACTCCACGGAAGTTTGACGGTTTCGCAAAAACGAAAAATAACTCACTCAACGAACAAGTTAAACGTCTAAAGTGTTGCACGATTTTCTAGTACCTACCATGAGCTTTTTTTGCACATCTTGCTCCGAGAAAATTAAGGGTTGTGGTAAAGAGGGTTGTATCACTTAATTTACGTTAACATTTTTGACATTTAGAGAATTCAGAAATTTATGGCAGGTACCTTTTGGTCTTGAACTAGATTTTCAACTTCCGGTACTTCAACTAAAGTGCTTACCCTTAATTAATATTTTAAGTGTCTATAACGAATTTTATTTCATATTTGAAATACTTTAAGGGTATTTAAAATTTTAGGTGCGTCAGTTGAAATTGAAAAACTGGAAGCGCCTCAATAGAACTATCGAAATTTTTAAATCTTCATATGAAGTGAAAATTGGTATTTTAATAGATTTGTAACTTCCAGTAAGACGCTTTAGTTGACATTTTCAGTCGAAATTTCTGTCCAATTTTCAGAAAATTTCGCAATTGAAATTCGTTTTGTTTCAAAAGCTTTCAGACCTGAAAATAGCCACCTCCAAAGTATTTCACTTTGTTTCAAATAAATACTTTTCAACATCCCGACGTTTTCTGTAATCTTCTTCTATAAGATTGAACAGACTCTTGAAATTTTGGCAGCACGGCCTTATCACTGGTCAATTTGGAAATTCGCCAAACTAAATTGTCACTTTCCAAATCTCAACTTTCAATTAAATAAATCAACTAGCTGGTACTTTGGTAATTTCGCAACTAACAACATTTCGATCGATCAAGTGAAAAGTTTGAATTTTAGAAAATTGAGTGACGTAAGAGGGAACAATAACGTCCTGCTTGAACCATCTATTAAGTCATTGTGCCGCCAATGGAAACGTCAATAATTGTTGGAAGGATGACGCTGAAAACATTTACAATACAAACAACATGGCATAAAACAAACAATAAAACCGGCAATATCTCTACAGACGTGCCGACAAACAAAAAGCGAATTGCTCGAAACCGTTAAAACGACCGTCTCGGCAATTTGCACTTCCCAAAAACGGACCTGTAAAACATTCGATATGCAACAACCTGTCCCGTTCCCGAAGACGATGACAACAAATTCGAGTTTTTCGTCTTTTCCCCGAGTCATAGCGAGTAGCGCAAAACAATTCATTTAGATGGAAATCGTCCGGCCAAGACCGGCACCGACAACCAGAGTGAAAGACGTCCATAAAAACTCCATAATGGTTCTCCGTGTAAAGTATGTAAGTAATGCGGGCCCCGGTGTCTGCAAGAGTCGAGAACGACCAGCGGTACTCAGGACCGAACTCACTCAATGGTAAGAATATTTCAAAAGTAGAAACACTCAAGTTGTAGCTCCAACGCCAAAAATTTGAAAACAACAAGATCTGAACTAATTTCGGTAATTTGTACAAAAATTCAGCGTCATTAGTCGCTTAGTGCAGTTTCGCACTAAAATAGTTTAGCGACAATCGGATAGATGGCGCAACTAAAATTCCATTGAATATTGCCTCGAGCTTATGCAGATTTTGAATTGGTTACTGATATATTTCCAATATATCAGAAACTCGAGTGGTTACAAGTGAATATTCAAGTTGTAGCTCCAACGCCAAAAATTTTTAAAACAACGAAACTCTGAACCAATTTCGGTAATTTGTACAAAAATTCAGCGTGATTAGTCGCTTAGTGCAGTTTCGCACCAAAATAGTTTGGCGACAATCGGATAGATGGCGCAACTAAAATTCCATTAAATATTGCCTCGGGCTTATGCAGATTTTGAATTGGTTACTGATACATTGGAAATACATTAGAAACTCGAGTGGTTACAAGTGTTCGTAATTTCTCAAAATTTCAATTTTTGTGGTATTTTTTGAAATACTCGAAATCAATCATGAAAATCGACTAACCGAGTCCAAAAAAGTGATCAACGAGACAAATTAAATCGAGTCAAAACCATGGCTGTTCACTTTTTCAAAAATATTTAAAATTGCTGGTAGTTATGGAGGTTTAAACTTCGGAAAAATTGTATTTTTGTGATATTTTGAGAAAAAAAATCGAAAATATTCAAAGACTTTTTTGGGGTGTTATTTTAATGACCTCGGTCCTCTTACGAAAACGCAGATTTTCGTTTCATTTAAAACAAAACAAAATTTCTTTGCAAAAATCTCACTTTTTACGTAGCAAACACGCTATAACAATTTATAAATTTATTTAAATTTAGTTGTTCCACATATTGCAGGCATGACGTTAATAAAAGTAGAAAATGCAGTCTTTCGCCAATTTCCAGCATGATATGCGTGACTCACGTGAATAATTTAACGTTACCCCATCCCTTTTAAAACAAATGAAAAACGGAACGTTTCACAAAAAGTTTTTCACTCGTCCGTATTTCCGCACCGGAACTGACAATTCCTCCCCAAAACACGTGTTTTTCCTCTAGAAAAATCGCGCCGGCGCGTCAAAAATTCCCCTTAATCCGGTCCTGGACGCATCTGTCGATGGGTATACACAGAATGTAGCGGCGGGGCAGAGGGCCGGTCTGAATGGCGGGCGGCAACTTCTTTGAAGCCCAGAGGCAGCCAGCGGTACCGCGGTTGCTGACCCTCGCCGATGGTACCCAGCGGTTCTCAACAAGTCGTCTTCGTTGATTTTTCTTTTCGAAAATAACATTCAATCAAACACCTGGAAAAGACAATCGTCTACTTTGATGCGATTCGGGCGGCGGCGATTATTCATCTCGGTTCCGTCGTCTATTTATAGGCGTCGTCGCCGTGATTGATGTTAGACTAAGATTATGGAAGAAGGTGACGCGGTTTTCGTTCGAAAACAAAACACGGACAAAACAGGTACAATCGTAACACGTGACTTGTAGATGGGCAAGATAGACCGGTTAATTAACTAATTAAAGGAAGAACCCGCCGCCATAATATGGCAGCGGCAAAGTGATTAACGGTTTCCACATACTGCCAACGTATTAACTCGGTCGGTGTTACTTTCAACTTTTCTGTACTTGAAAAAAAAAAAATCAAACGACATATTTACACAGCGACGATATTAAATTTTATTCAACAAGTGTGCAATTTAAAAGATATCAGTCGGAAGAGTTTTCCGCTCGACCTCGAAGTTATTTAATATTTTCAGTTCTTGACGAAATTCTTCACTCGAGACTAGTCACGAAATTTCAATATAAGACATTGCAAAATGGAATTGGAGAAATTAACACCTGCTGGAAATTTGCATGAAATCGTAAAACTTGGATGACTAATCATGGTCAATCGTTACCTTTATGGTTTAAAAAAATTTAAACGTCGAAATTCCACAACAAATTAAAATGCAACAAGTTACCACTTCGTACTGTATTTTCAGTTTCTTCACTTCCTCGTTGCCTATTTGCGGCAAAATAACTCAATTATAGTAATAAAATGCTTCAGTAATGCGACAATTATTACCGTTCGAGTCGTAACTTCAATTTTTTATTTCAAAACGTGTTGTTACAAAAGTTTTAAAATTTCTTTGCGGAAAATCTAAGAAGTGGGGACTCGTGAGACTTGCAGCGAGATGCTGGATGCGGCGGGCAAACTATTTTGAGGTAATTTTACATTTAAGTTAACATCTCGTTAAATATTTCCCAAAAAAATCTGAGTCAACTGTCATCGCTTCAAACTATTTTTTTAATTACAAAAAATACTTTGAATTTCGGGCACCTTATACTACAATATCGTAGTTTTCTCGTGATACCATTAATTTGAATTTCGCACTTTATGTCTGTACGCACTGTACGATTTTTCTACGACTTACGGATTTAATGCATCGAAGCAATACAACGTATTTTTTACAGTGCGAGCACCACTATTAGATACTTCTGCCTATATTTTGCTCAGTATTTGGAAAATTTATTTTTCGAGTCTAAGGGTGGTTTAACCCGTTTCCCAACAACTGATAAATATGTGATAAGGCCACAGGCTCAATTTCCTCGCTTACCTGTATAATTACGTTTCGAACAGCTGGTGGGGTAAGCAAGCGTTAACGCAACGTTTTCAGAAAAAGACACCACCATACACTTCTAAATAACCAGAAGAGAGACAAGTTGAAAAAAAACCGTTGGGTCGCCCAAGCAAAAGGACCAATTCCAAGAAAAACTCACGCACCGATACACAGCACACTTTGTATTTTTATTATCGCAACCCATGCCGCCTTTAAGGCACCGTCGACCAGAACATCCAAAAATGTTTGAATCTCATATCGTGTTTCGGACCTTGACCCTCCTTTCCGCTATTAATCGTAATTTTCGTTTTCATTGTGTTGGTATGATTGGCAACAATAGTTGCGTTTCCGGTTTCTAATTCGAGATTCGATCTCGGACAAGAATTGCGGGTCGTTAAATTTCGAGATGACGAAGCGATTCGGCCTTTTGTTCCCGTTATTGGCAATTTTTTCACAATATTCCGCCGTTATTCCTTTTTTTAGCTGACGGGATTTGCGGAAATTTGATTTCGCCAAAACGGCCTCTTCAATATCTCAACTACAAGCAATTGACTTTTAAATAAATAATGAAAATTAGCGTTTAAGCTATAAAAGTCCACCAAGTTTTGGGTTGGGGGTGTATACTAACACAGTACAGTCAACGATTAAGAAGTGAAATTAGGTGAAACTGCGCACTACTTTTAATGTTATAAACTAAAAAAACTTGCTAGAATTTTTTTAACAAAATAGATTCAATTGGGGTGGTTTCCTGGAGGACCCAACAAAAATCTCGAGATTCTCTCCTCAAGTTCTATTCTTGTAAGTCGATCAATTCAATTGAAGAAGTCTCGAATTTGACAATTTCAATGATTAGCGTTTAGCTATTTGCTATAGAAGTCCCCCAAGTTTGGGTTGGGGGTGTATCCTCCTAACACAGTACAGTCAACGATTAAAAAGTGAAATTAGGTGAAACTGCGCACTACTTTCAATATTAGAAACCCAAAAAACTTGCTAGAAATTTTTTAACGAAACATATTCAATTGGGGTGGTTTCCTGGAGGACCCAATAAAAATCTCGAGATTCTCTCCTCAAGTTCTATTCTTGTACGTCGATCAATTCAATTGAAGGAGTCTCGAATTGGGCAATTTTAATGATTAACGTTTAAGCTATTTGCTATAGAAGTCCTCCAAGTTTGGGTTGGGGGTGTATCCTCCTAACACAGTACAGTCAACGATTAAAAAGTGAAATTAGGTGAAACTGCGCACTACTTTCAATCTTAGAAACCCAAAAAACTTGCTAGAATTTTTTTAACGAAACATATTTAATTGGGGTGGCTTCCTGGAGGACCCAACGAAAATCTCGAGAATCTCTCCTAAAGTTCTATTCTTGTACGTCGATCAATTCAATTGAAGGAGTCTCGAATTGGACAATTTTAATGATTAGCGTTTAAGCTATTTGCTATAGAAGTCCCCCAAGTTTGGGTTGGGGGTGTATCCTCCTAACACAGAACAGTCAACAATTAAAAAATGAAATTAGGTGAAACTTCGCACTACTTTCAATCTTAGAAACCCAAAAAACTTGCTAGAAGAATTTTAACGAAACATATTCAATTGGAGTGGCTTCCTGGAGGACCCAACGAAAATCTCGAGATTCTCTCCTCAAGTTCTGTTCTAGTAAGTCGATCAATTTAATTGAAGGAGTCTCGAATTGGACAATTTCAATGATTAACGTTTAGCTATTTGCTGCAAAAGTCCCCCAAGTTTGGGTTGGGGGTGTATCCTCCTAACACAGTACAGTCAACGATTAAAAAGTGAAATTAGGTGAAACTGCGCACTACTTTTAACGTTATAAACCCAAAAAACTTTTTAGAAAAATTTTAACGAAACATATTCAATTGGGGTGGCTTCCTGGAGGACCCAACGAAAATCTCGAGATTCTCTCCTCAAGTTCTATTCTTGTACGTCGATCAATTCAATTAAAGGAGTCTCCAATTTGACAATTTCAATGATTAACGTTTAAGCTCTTTGCTATAGAAGTCCCCCAATTTTGGGTTGGGGGTGTATCCTCCTAACACAAAACAGTCAACAATTAAAAAGTGAAATTAGGTGAAACTGCGCACTACTTTCAATCTTAGAAACCCGAAAAACTTGCTAGAATTTTTTTAACGAAACATATTCAATTGGGGTGGCTTCCTGGAGGACCCAACGAAAATCTCGAGATTTTCTCCTCAAGTTCTATTCTTGTACGTCAATCAATTCAATTGGAGTCTCGAATTTGACAATTTCAATGTCGCGACCTCTACGCATTGTTCACGTGCGATAAGGGTCGGAATTTCCGCTCTCCACCAAGAAACTCAACTAACTTCAACGTTAATCGAAAAAAAAGGAAAGACACTCCAATAGACGATCAATCAAGAAACAAAAGGGGGAACACGACACGACAACCAATAAATTTTATTTTAGATGCAATCGACTTTTGTCACCGACAGATTTCGCCAAATCCTCCGGGTGTGTAATTGTTTTTCCGAGTTGGTTTTTCCGGAGGCGACTGTTTGGCTTGATAAAAAATTAAACAACTCGTCGCTCCTGCAGTTGAGAGAGAAAATACATTAAATATGCAAAAGACACGTAAACGGTTTCGAGCGACTGAGTGTTTGCTTCGGGTAAATTTGTTTTGTTTTTTTTTCGAAAGAAAGAGGGTGGTCGTTCGGTGTGGGTTGACGGATGACGGGAAATCGAAGAGTGTTATACAGGTGTGTTTTATTGTCGGGGATCGCTGAAAAAAAATCGTCGTGTGCTGTCAGAGAGATTATGTGTTATCTGATTGATTGAGCAAATATGGACGTGGCGGTGAAACATCAAAAGAACACGCGGAAACTGGCACGAATTTACATTATCGTCTGGGCGCCTATCTTAATGGCCGGTGAGAGTTTCGTATGTTTGCGCACTTTCTAAATTCAATATTGATGTAATCACATGAAGCGGGAGAGAGGAAGAAATCTTGTAAGGGTGCAATCGTGCGAGAGGGTTGGCGATCGCCAAATATCAAGGCGACTTTTTTAACGAAGTTTTATCACGCACACTAAACTGTGGATTCGTGTTCGGCATATTTATAGCGATTCGAAATTACCATCGCTTTTGGCGATTGATCTTCTGGACGCTGGTCATGACTTTTCCCGAAAAACTAGACCCACAACCATCAAACTGACCCCGAATCAATAGTGGTTTTCTTTTGAAACCCCTTTAGGGGGGCCTTACGACAGTCCACTTGTGACGTAAACGAGGGTGAATCGGTAAATAGTTGCCTCACTACGGAATTAATTAAAATTTAATTGAAGACACGTGTTCCTATTCAACCCCCAAGTTTTGCAACTTCTGGAAATTTTCAAAATTCTTCACGCCGAGTTTATAATCTCATTTTTGTTCATACATTTCTAATCCTCATTTAACACAACGATAAGGAGAAGAAGTCAAGTACTAATAAATATATCAAAATTGATACGGTTTTTCTTTTTGCTCACTTCTGATCAAAGTTGAAGTATTTGAGAATCTGAAAATATGAAACTATAACAATCACAAAAATTTGTTTGTGTTGGACTACCGCGCTGATTCCACCGCGCATCGCAGCGCCCTCTAGGAAAGAGTAGTAGCAACGAAGTTATTCGAATTTGTTGTGTTGCCATTAAATTACTGCGCTGATTTCACCGCGCATCGCAGCGCCCTCTAAGAAAGAGTAGCGCAAGAAAACCACTCGATTTCAGTTACCCATATCGTCATCTCATGCACAATAAATTTTTGTATTTAAAACAACAAAGACTTAATTTTAATATTAATATCCCTTGTAGTCGGGGGAAAAAGTTACAAACTTAGAGTCTAAAGTTGGTAATAAAATTTAGTTTCGGTTCTAATAATAAACTATAAATGGCTATTCGTGAAAAAAGGCATGTCCAATTTCAAGTATCGTGAAGCACTAAATCTAAATTGAGCGTGGGTTAGGGCAGTGATAAAATCCCCAACACTCCATTAATATTTCACACATTTCAACCGTTTCAAATTTTTAATCCGTTTCGACTAATGTAGGTAGAAGAAAATTCGACAGCATTTGTTTTAAAAAAGGTGTCACTGGAAGGTACAGTCGATACCAAAAATATGGTTGAAGTTTGCTATTTGTTTGTATTTTACTATTTTGACACAGCAACATGTGTCACCATCCAACCAACAGGATTTTTGAAAAAAAGTAAAAAAATTAATTTAACTCAGAAACCAAAAGTGGGTTGATGAGTCAGAATTTTTATTTTTATTAGAACGATTTCGAAAAATAACCAAAAAACTATTTTTCAAATTTTGAAAACGCCATTTAGGTTCGGCCAATATTTCTGCAGAACTATATTTTGTGTCAATTTTTTTTTTCTAACGTTTTTGTGTTCTGTGGGTTTAATTAAAAAAAAAAAGTGTATTTTGGTCGACCCGTTTCTATACTTTTGTGTGAATTTTTTTTGTTATTTCTAATGTTTTTGTGTTCTGTAGGTTTAATAAAAAAAAAGTGTATTTTGGTCGACCCGTTTCTTACCTTGACGGTCCGATTCGCCTCGATCAACAACAGTTCCATCAGAGACAGCTGGTATCGTCGACATTTTTGTACCCGCTTCCCCGCCATCTCTCCGCCACTGTACGTGTCCTAAGTGAGTCAACAAAAGGGGCGCAAACCGCTCTAAAAAAGCCAGCAAATGTCCCACACAGCTTCATCAAAGTAGAAGCGACTTTATAATTTTTAAGTCCACACACACACACACACCGACACATCAGACACCGAGCCGCCTGCGATCTGAAAGATGCCGCGATTCGCCGTTGTTTGATGACGACGGCGGCACCTTTGAGGACGCCGACCGCTTTGCGAACGGTGGCGGCGACTGTTTGTGGGACGGCGGCGGCGGGGGCGGCGTCTCGAAGCTAAATGGGAAAAGCGTGCCATTAACGGGTCAAAGTCGACAAACGATCACACTAATCACCTCAAACGGACTGCCAAAACACCAAATTCACACCCTAATTGTGTTTCGTCTACCACGCCACAAAACAATTGTTTCACTTAACAAAAAAAAAAAAAAAATTAAAAAAAAAACGGCGTGAAAGATGTCACCCAGTTCGATTATTGTGTTGTCGCGGCGTCGCGTTATGAAATTATCGCAGCCATTTATTATTAATAAAACGTCAGGAATTCCACAAAAAAAACGAGCCGGTAATGTTTGTAAACACGTGCGATTCACTGATTTACACATGCAAGTAATCAATCAGTCTATAACCACACTTCATCGGTTTATCTGCAAAAGATTTCTAATCTATTTTTAGTGAAAGTCCCGAACGAACTTAACGAATCGTTAAAATGTTTAAACACCTCGTCCAAGCGTTTAGCCGGAGCAAATCGTGTTTTCCTGCAATACTTCATTCGAATTACCGACACCTCCATATACAGCGTGTTCGAAAACAACATTTGATACGTCACAACAACGGGTGGTTACTATGGAAATTTTGCTTTCACCACTTGATTCGCGACATCTCTTGAGCCGCGACGTTTCCTTAGTTACCAGTTGTTGCGACAATCACAACTACAGGTTGCTATGGAAACGTAAATCAACAAACGAGCCTGTTGCTGGGGCAACTAGTAGTTGAAATAATCACAACTACGGGTTGCTACGGTAATCTCGCCGATCAAAATTTGTTTTACGACGTTACCATAACAACCAGTCGTAGAAATTATCGCAACTCAACTAGAAATCGGAGCGTTATTTGATTTTTAATAAAAACTCAGCTTCTCTAGTTCATTTTTATTTAATAGTTTAGCTAATTTTTTTTAAATAAATTGTTGTGTCTTCCAGTCATAAATAATATTTTCAACAGTCGAAATTATAAAATTTTCCAACGTTTGGGGAAGATTTTCTTAAGTTTTTCACGATTTTAATCTTATTACATGTGAAAATTAACCCCCTAAAAACCTAGTCGGCTTCTTTGAAGTTTTGAACTAAACCTTCAGTTTGGCAACTTGGGTATCAGCCAACCAGAACGCGTCGCTTTCACGATTCAGAACGAATATGGCCGACTATGCACGACGACTTTTAAACTGGTTGGTTTTGTATCACTGGCATAAAATCATGTCCGAGTGTCGCTTCTTCATTAATCCTCAACTTTTTGGAATTATCAAATAGATTTTAGTTACTCAATTAGTCGAAAAATATCGCTATAGAACTTACAACAAAAGAAGTTTTAAGAATTTTATTTCTTAATTCTCCATAGTCGGCTGTGATAATCTTAAAAACAATTTCAAACGTCAATCGCAAGATTTCTAATACTTAACATCGTGACGTTTAACTTTTTTACCTAGAACACACTGTATAAAAAATTGTTTTATTATTGAAAACAATTGTGGTGTGAAACCTTCACTTTGGAGTCTTTCGACATTATGATAAAGCACCAGACTTGAACGGTTTACGCATCGAAGTACTGAAGATTACAAACGTGAAGATACTAAAAGAACTTCAGTCGTCGTTCTTGTTCAATCAACACAAGTTCCAAAGCGTGCAGGTCCGGGCTTCATGTTAATCTCATGGGAAATTTGTCGGAACGATTGGGATCGCGGTGCACTTAGAGCAAAGGCGACAATTGCGTCATTATGCAAATTAGTTTCAATGGAAATTTCACACGCGATTTTAACAACCGCCGCCGCCACATGCACTAATCTTATCCCCACGTTTTTTACGAACCAAATTTATCCACTCGAACCAAAATTAATTCAAACGTCAGTTAGTAACCATGGAAACAATTGGTTCAATGGTTTAAAGTCTGGTTACCATTGTGACAACAATTGTTTCCATGGTTACTAAGTGGAGTTCTGAAATACCGGCCGTTAGTGATTGCGAGACAAATTGTTTATAATATTTAATAATTTCAATGACAACAGTAAAAATTTTATAATAAACGCGAAACTGACAAATTTTTTTGTTTTGAGAAAAATCGTTTTTTTTTATATTTAAAAAATAACTTCCAAAACTATTTATCAAGGCCAACTACCGCCGCAATTAGAAATGTTGACGTTGCGATACCGACAAAGAAGTTCCCTACAATTTCGCAAGTTTTTGGAAACGACTAAGCCCTAAATCTGCAAACAGACAACCAAATTTGACTTGTCGCCCATAAATTTGTCCGTCTACTTTTCTTGACAAGTTTATGGTTGTCCATTACTAACTGGCATGTCATTAGACCCCATGCAGTAATCCCCATAGAAGGCGGCGAGCGACCACTAATTCAGTTGTTGCTTGTTACTGCCCTTAAAATTCCAAACGTTAAGGACGGTCCGTGATTTTTCTATTGAAAATCCAACTGACTTTTCACCAAAAATCGAGGAGTCGTTAAGAAATTGTTGATAAGTAATCGAGCGGTTGAAAAAAAACTTTTAATGTACAAAACGTTTTCGTACAATTTTTATTTTTAAAAATCGGGGAGGCTTAAGCAATAATTAATAAATAATCGAGCTGTTGCGTAGCAACATTCGGAGGGTTGAAAAAGTAAAAGTAACTTCCAGTAGACGTTTCGAACAATCCTTTATCTTTATTATCAAAAATCGGGGAGGCTTAAAATAGTTGATAGACAATCGAGGTGTTGCGTAGCAACGTTCGGGGGTTGAAATATTAAAAATAACTTCCGTAGACGAAACGTTTTCGGCAATTCGACGGGAGTTTTCGACGAAATCGCAACGAAAAAGTGTTTTGTTAGAATCGAAAGAATTAGCCCCGACATTTTTGTTACTGACGCCGGCCCTGCGCGCTATAACCTAACATTACCAAACAAAATTAAAGTCTCTCAAAACTTTTTCGTTACGTATTCCGCCCCGAAAACCTTTACGTATCGCGGAATCGCATTATTATTAATCAAATAAATACCTGTAAATGGCCAGAAATTCACTCACCTTTTTAATAAATGATCCGATTCTGTGTGGTAAAAATCCGACTGTTATTTTCGTACAGAAAACATAAACACAACACATTTTAACACGTGAACATTTTGTCGGAAATCACGAAATTGAACAAGAAGAATTTAACAACACTTATTAAACTGCACAAAACAATTAAATCAACGAGAGATTTTAACAACAACTAAAGAAACCGTAACTAAGCACCTTTAATCACGTATCACTGGAGCCGCCATGTCAACAGAACCACAAACGATGGCGCCACCTAACTAACAACTGTTGAACTAATTAGGCGGGGATCGCCAATGGCAGCGGAGGGAGAGGGATAGAGGGTTACTTCAACAATTTAATTGCGAGAAATCAACAGGGTTGTTAACAAATCATTAGAGAAAATGCTTATTAAAATCATATATCCAATCTAGAAACCCTACGTGTATCTGCAATACACAACAAAAGAGTTGCGGTATTATTGGTTGCCTCGCTACCGAAATAGATACTTGTATAGTTTTAAATAATTGAACAAGTGCAAAATTATGAATAGATTGACTTACTTCGAAATAATTATTCAACAAACTCGATTATTTGGAGAATGGTGTTGACTCGACACGAGGACGAAGTTAAAACTGAACCATTGAAGAAAAGGACCATATTGGTTATCTAACGTAATAGCGTACCCATGAAATTTTATTTATTAATTATTGTTAATTATTCATCATTAATGGGTACAGTCTAAACGGCCGCATCAGTTTTAACGATTAAGTGATAATTTCAAATTTGCCGCGCAGATTCTCGGCAGTAACGTTCCGCGTCTCCCGGAATTTCTAGATTGTCTATCCTTGTTTAACTAATAAAATTCAAAGGCATAAACTAATTTTCGATAAGTTGTGAACGCGCCATAGAGGTCGCCTCTATTTCTCCAATGACCTACGTCAATTTTGCATCTTTCTTTATCGCAAGGACGCTCTTGTTTACGGTCCTCAGCTGGTTTTCTGTTATTATTTAGTGGTTTCGTTAAATGTTTAAATAAAACAGTGCCGCGATGATTAGATACCGTGGAATCCCCCCAACGCCCCCAGTTCCGACCCTTTACGATATTTGCATGAAAGTGGCCGTAAACAGCCGGACCCGTTCCTGCGGTTCCTGCAAAATGATGTGCTATATCCATTCAAACGACCACATAGATCTGCCCAATATTCTACTTTTCGATTTCTACACCACCGTAAGCCCCACTTAATCACACCGAAATCGCAATTAAATCCCGCAATTATTTCCGTAGTTGTTCCTGAAACGAAGGCTGTGTCTGCTTGTTACTGAATTTAGCGAGCCCGACGTGCTTGTTCGAATGATAGGAGTGACGAGTCGTCGTATAAAGTTATTAGAGTATTTTCAGAGATTAATCGATTACAGCGAAGAATTTCTCAAGATTTTAATCAAAAAATACGTGAGGTATTTTAAAACGTCTAAAGGTGATTCGATTGATTTAGGGCTTAGAATAGCGAATTTTTTAAACGAGGGGGGCTGGTTTGATTGCACAATCAGAATTTTAACGATTACCGAAGATTTGTGCAAAATGCAAAACAAAACTTCACTAATTTTACGCAAATTGGTTGAATGTTACCAAATGTAAGTTTTTGGGGATCATCAAGGATACTAACGTCAAATTTGTTCGTTTTTTAGAAGGATTTATGCGGAAATTTCGTTTTACGATTTTAAAAGCGCCAACGATACCCTGATTTCAGCACAAAAACTCTTCAAGAAGCTGCAAGAACTCAAAATTTCTACAAATTACGCGGGAATCTTCTCGCATTTTTCACGATTATTCTTCTTGTTGGGTAAATATGATCAGGTGAGCCAAATCAACAATCGCTTTTTTGTCAGGTTGCTGTGATAACCCTTCATTAATGACGTCACGACTCCAGTTAACTGTCATTTAAACAATTGTAGCGTATTAAAGTCAGATATTTGCGCATATTGAGGATTGTTATTAATTTATTGCTTTGTTTACAGGCGTTTTATTGGACGAGAATGGCTGTGCAGTCGCTGGACAACAAAGTCCCGGCTAGGTAAACAAATTAACTGATTTCATTAGTTTTCAGGTCATAAATAGATGGCGCTGGCGCTTACCCTAGTTTTGAAAAATCGTCCTCACTAGCCACTTCTTAGTTTTGAAAGCAAGCAAAGTTTCAATACGTTAAATAATTCTGAGCATATTTAATCGCAATTTTTTTCTGTCCGCATTTATTATTTAATTTCTAAAACAACGAGGTCTATCAATATGTTACTATTTCTGAAATATTTTCGCGAATCATATTTATTACACTTATTAATAAAGAATTTCAGTATTGCAAGCGAAATTTCGAACAATACAGCACCAGTCTAGGAAAAGTAATTACTATCATGCCTCAATATTTCGTTTTTTTAACTCTAGACATTGTCAGTATAATTTTCTAACGATACACTGTAACAAACTGTCCTCCACCGGATTTAGTGCCCTCTAGCGGCTATAAAATTTCTTGACTCCCATCCATTGGATCAAAACTGATTTGGTTCCGTTTCAGAATTGTGATAGACGTCCTTCGGCAAGGGTCCAAAGTGTGCGTCGTTTTGAACCGCATTAACGAAGCAGGAGAGTTTATTATTCAAGCTCTTAGGTTGGCAACGGGTATATATAAAATTGATAAGCATCCCCTCATTTCTGATACTCTACTTGATTATGGTTTTTATTTAATGAATTTCGACGCGTTCGATGACGCAATCAAAGCTATAGAGAAATCTCTATTGATACGTAATAAAGTTTTCGGTGACAACGTCCAAGTAACGTTGGCACACCGAGATCTCGCCTATGTTCTCTACATCAAAGGGTTCAAAGAAAGAAAATTCGCTTTAGCAAAGTAAGTCTGCTTTATCTTTTGAGAGATATATTGAGATGTATGATTTATATAGATTATAAGTGTGTGTATCTATGTGGCCAATTCAATAATTAAAAAAAATTATATTGCTAATTCAAAAAGAGGGATTTTTGGTTTCAGAAAAATTGTAAAAAAACTTTTGTTCGTATTATGGGATCATTGAATGGTTGTGTTAGTTGCGCTGACTTGTATGCGCAAGTGATTGAGTGACGTCATTAAACTTAGCTGTGGCTTGAATGTTCAATTTTTAGGGAACATTCGGAGCGCGCTGTTCGTTTGATGATGCGGCGATTGCCCGACAACCACTTGCTTCTTCATTCGGCGATTCGAATCAACAATATTATCTATCAAGAATTAACAAAAGATAGTCATTGTTTTCATCCGGTTAAACATATTTATCAAAGGAATGGAAGTTCATCTCAGGAATTACGAGCTAATAATTACAGTGTTAATTATCATGAGCATCTGATGAATATTTATCCGAATTTTTGGAATTATGACGATTGTAGGAAGATGAGTGGTAGAACTACGGGATTGGAACAAGAACTTTTAGGTTACAATATCAACACGTTGGCAACGTTGTGTAATGGACAGGATATGCGCCATTATGACTCCAAACAAAAGTACCTGTGTTCGAAAAAATTCGATGATCTCGACCAATGCATTAACGGTTATTGTATTGATGATATGATTAAAAAGATGATAAAAGAGTCTTATGTAGAGGTTAAATATAAATAATTTGTTAATTTATCAAACTAGCGAGTGTTTTATTTGCGAAGTTATCCCTTAATCGCAATTGTTTTAGTTATGGCAAAAGAATCTACATAACATTTGTAACGTATTCGCGATAATCCCAAAATTAGTTATGTAATCAAATAAAATTTGGAGCTTTGTGGCGCTCAATTCTTGAAACTATAATTCAATTCACAAACATTAAAATCGATTTTTTTTCAAAAATTTCAGTTAAAAATTTGCAAAAGTAAAAATGCGCTTGCGGAGATAAATTTTAAATTTGGCGCCATGTCTCATGTCAACTTGAATTTTATCTTGTTCAAGGGGGTTAACCCTACTTTTTAGTTGGCTTTTTATAACTTTCTCTTTTACAACTTTACCAGACTTATATTTCGTCAAGCAAGAAGGAGTTCTTTATTAACTGTGCATTTCCTTATAAATTTTAAGTAGGTACCAATTTGACCAATATTTTGGAAAAAGTCAAAAAGTTGGTAAAATATTCGAAAACTTTTAAAAAATTTTAAGTAGCAAAAACGATTGGCAAAATATGACTCACAAATGCTTTGCAACCTAATTGCTGTAATGCAACCAACAGTTACTTTAACCTACAAAACTTTTTCAGATACGCCCCCATCTTCCAGTTTTTCCGTATTAGTCAACAATTTAACTAGACTTGGCGTATACACGTGGTTATTCCAAGAGAAAGTTAAGAAAATTGTTGGAAAAGGAGTACAGACTTATGTATCAATAATTGATGTCGGTATAAAAGTCAAAACAAAAATGAAACAAAACGGCAGTGACAATATCGATTCTAATTTGAGCGACGAATTGGAGATGGAACTGGATCGATCTCTATCAATTCCCCATTTAAAATCCATTACTAACACAACTGACTTGAAAGATATAGATAATTGTATGGAATGGTTTGAATGCGAACTTTGCTCATACCAAGCGAAATCAAAAGTACAATTAGAAGTTGACGTGATATCCAATCACAATTATTTACACGAAGCAAAAATTGATCCTAATTTCGTTAATTTTAGCCGAATTCCCACGAAATGGTTTGAATGCAAAATTTGTTCATTCCACGCAACGTCGGAAAACCATTTAGAAATGCATATTATATCGAAACATTCGTCACAAAATAAAGTTAAAACGAAAAATCACGTAAAAACCGATATACCTGAGAGGCTTGAATGTCAATTAACATCAAAAAAAGATATAAAAATCAAAGAATCGAAGCAAATGTCGAATCATCGCAAAAAAATGGTCACATGCAAATTATGCACATACAAGACCGTAACGAAGAAACAATTAGAATTGTTGGTTTCAAAACATCCTCATCGATATAGACATCAAACTAAAGAACATGCTACAATTAAAACAAAAGTTACTACGAAGAATTCTATACAAACAACTGTTAAAACATGTAAAAAAGTCAATAACGTAACAAAAAAATTGAAAGAGGAAAATGTTAAAAAAGCTAATAAATTTATAGACACGAAGATACACGATTCAGATAAAAATTCTTTATGGCTTAATTGTTCTCTGTGCAATTTTAAAACGATACAAAAAGCGTATCTTGCAAGACACGTGTATAATCGTCATACACCGGAAGAACAGCAGAATTGGCGACGTTGTTCGCATTGTTCCTTCAAGACGTTACGCAAATATCGGTTTACAGAACACGTCGAAAAATGCAGCGAAAAAACAATTGGAATCAATAATTCTGAATAATTTTAAACGTGTTAGTGTTAATGTCCAGTTGTGATACAGCAAACCAGTTATTAATAAAACTATTTTAATTCTCTCACGAATTCTTCCCTAATCGTAACTAACATATAAATATATTGAGATGACGTAACCAATTAGGTAGGGGGCAAATATGCAATTAAGGCAGCGGTTTAGTTTGAATTCTCTGTCGCATGCATGGGACGCTATAGGCAAAACTGCAATGAATCTAGAATTTTGTTGTTCTACATGGAATCGTAACGTCTTTTTAATAATAATCTCGTATGTAACGGCGTCAAAGAAAAATTAAGTAGAGATAAAATTTTGTTGAAACTTTTAGGCGATATTTAAGCGATTGTAATTTTAAAAGTACTTGACCGATCGACTTAAAATTACTTTTAAGTCCTTAACTGAGTGGTTAGATTAAAAAAAAGAATTTTGCTCTAGTTTTGGAATTTAGTACGACACCTGTACGTGTGGCAAACGCAACGACGACAAACCGTACTTGCGACCGGGAAACAGATTCGCTTAAATTGAACTAAAAAACGAATTGTAGTAATTTGAGTTCTGCGTCAATAAAGAAATATACGTAGATTCTGGATAAACCGGCATTTATATCAACACGTTCTCGGCGGCCTTGTAAGTTACGTAAATATCGTTTCCTCTACTAAAATTCGGGGAGTCAGTGGGCCGAGTTATAGTAGTGCAACATCAATTATTCGATAGGTGAAAATTAACTTTTAGTACGTAATAAAAAATTCTATTACAAGTTATAAACTTTCAATTAACTTCACGTCTTAGAAAAACGTATTTTTGTATAATTTAGAAACAACTGCAAGTTTTAAAATTTCCTGAAAAATTCCAGAAATGTACCACATCACAGAGAATGGCCCTAAATTATTTTAAATCTATTATCACATTTTTTTGCAATAATTCTGAGGGTGAAAATACTCTAAAGGCATTAAAAAAATTCTTTCATAAACAACATTCCATTTGAAAGTCACTTGCCCCTGTATAGTCTTGGCTCATCCTGTATGTTCGAAACTAATTTCCAGTTAAAAACTTTTTCTCCAGTTTAAGTTCTTAAATCAAATTTCTAGCTACCATAGAACTTGAGGTATCGAAGTCAGACGCGCTCGGTATAATTGTTAAAAATAGAAACTTAGACAGAAACTCCAAAATTTTTGTTATTATTCTTGTGCAAGATTCTCAACTTTTCCAAAAAATTCCTGTTAATTTTCACGTTGTTAACCTCCCTTAACAGGACAACTATTGTGGTTATTACGCTTTATTTTTATCAACTGATAAAAAAATATTTTTCGAATCTATTAATTGGCCGGTTGCTGCATAACAAACGTGACAAGACAATTTTTTGGCATAAATTAAGTTTTGGTCTTCAAGGATCAATCTGGTCGAGATTACGTAATCAAAAATAGAACAATATTGCAGGTTTCTGTCTGCGACGCCACTAGTTTAGTAGAATAATTGTTTAACGTTACTACAAAAATAAAAAGACGTTTTAGTAATAATTAAAATTATTCAACACCTCAATTGAAATAAATTAAAATATGAAGCGAACCCAGCGAACGTTCAGAAAAATTATCTAGAAATGTTCAAAAGTTCACGAGTGATCCTAAAAATAGAAATAATTATATATTATTGTTATTAATTGACGGAAACAGCCGTAACTAACTACAGTTACGAGTTTGAATCAATTCAATCGAACCGAACTCTTTTCAAACGTACAGCTGAATTTCAGTTAGTTGCAAAAAAATTGCAGTTTCTCGTAAAATATCAACCAATAATTAATTAAAAATTCCAGCATAATCATGGGGAGAGACTTGGATATAATAATTTTCGGAGCAACTGGTTTCACCGGAAAACGCGTAATTCCCATATTACACGATTTATCAAAAGCCCACAACCGTCGTTTAACCTGGGGAGTAGCTGGCCGTTCCGAAAACAAGTTAAAAGAAGTTTTGGCCCAATGCGAAAAACAAACGGGTAATTTTTGGAATACCTCAAAAAAGATTCGATTTTTTTTTGTAATTACAGGAATTTCTCTCAAAAAAATCGCTGTGGTGATCGCTGATGTTGAAAACGAATCGAGTTTGCGAGCAATGGCTGCGAAAACTCGCGTTATCATCAATTGTTGTGGCCCTTACAAATTATATGGAGAACCCGTTGTGAAAGCTTGCGTGAATCAAGGAACTCATCACGTCGATATTACTGGCGAATTTCAATTTATGGAAGACATGCAATTGAAATATCACAAAGCCGCTCAAGAAAAAGGAGTTTATATCGTCAGTGCTTGCGGAATAGAAAGTCTACCGGCCGATTTAGGAACAGTTTTTTTACAACAACAATTTTCGGGGACCCTCAATTCGGTTGAAACATATTTAGATGTTTGGGTGGATGGAGGAGGTATTGTTGAACCCGTTGCGAATTTTGCAACTTTCGAATCTGCCGTTTATGTTTTCTCGCATTTGAGAGAATTAAAGGAAATTCGACGTCAACTCTATCCCGATAGTCGACAACAATTTGAACCTAAATTGGGCGGACAGTAAGTTGTTTTGTTGTGATAATTAAAATAATTCGTTACGTTACAGAAAAATTTTGCACAAAATCGAGGAAGTTGATGGCTGGATGGTGCCTTATATCGGCCCTGATCGGGCCGTTATTAGAAGATCTCAACGCTATTTCCACGAGTTGGACAAAAAAAGACCAATTCAAGTCCAAACTTACATTAAAATCAAATCGTTATTTTACGTTTTTCTGTCAGCGTTCTACGGCATGATTTTGTTGTTGTTGTGTCAATTTAATTTCGGCGTAAATTTGTTGAAAAAGGTAACTAAAAACAATTTAATTAATCGCAATAACGGAACTGATTTTTAGTATCCTGAATTTTTCACGAACGGTGTTTGTGGTAAAAACGAACCTTCTGACGAAATTTTGGAAAAAAGCGCTTTCGCCACAACTATCTACGGTAAAGGATGGAAAGAACGTTTGGCTAATCCTGATGATAAATATTCAACTCCACCGGATAAACTTATAATTGGGAGAGTACAAGCACGAAATCCCGGTTACGGTTTTACTTGTGTTGCTATCAGTTTAGCCGCTATTGTTATAATAACGGAAACCATCAAACTTCCTCCACGAGGTGGTGTTTATCCACCGGGTGCGGCGTTCGCGAAAACTACTTTAATTAAGCAACTTTGCGAAAATGGCGTTAAATTCGAAATTTTAGCCGAGAAAAACTTGGCGACCAAATAACATTTCTGATTAATAATTTTAACCTCGTTAATTTGTTTAGGGGCGGAATCGAAAATATATTTTTGAATTAAAACAATTTTTTCAAGCAACCCATTTCCTGTCCGTTAACGAAGAACGAAAAGCTCTTCCGAATTTTAAAAATATTAAATAAAACGGAATTAAAAAACCAATAAAATTTTTAAAACAAACAAATGCAGGTAGAGTCGTTCTGAACTGAGAAAATTTGTTTCAAGAAACGTCCTACAGGCCATCACTTGTGATTTTGGTGGAGAAACAATTAAGGATGAAACTAATAGGAAAATGACTCAAATTGACTGGAGAATGAACACTAATGGAAAAAATACTTCATATTGTATTTTTTGAAATTGTGATCACCTAACGCGAACTTCACATGTGAATATCTAGACTTTGTCTATCACTCTTAACTTGCGATCTCTCTCTTTTGATGGCCAATCGTTCTCTCGTCGCTCTCTCGTTTCTGAAAAATAAATTCCATTAAAAAATTGCGATTTTCTAAAAAATTTCTACCGTCTCCGAATTTTTTCTAGTGTTTCAGGCGAAATTTCCGCTTTTTCCTGTAAGCAACTTCTGACGGAATTACGTATTTTTTCTAAACAATCAGCCAAATTAAGTTGTTGTGACCTGGTTAGATCTGAACGATAAATCAAAAAACCTTCTTTTGTCACTTTTGTGTTCAACTAAAAATAAACTCAAATAGTAACATTTCAAAAAATAACGTTACTACCTTTTCTAATAAACGATTCTTGATATCGTTACTGATCCAAGTAGCTGAATTTACATGAAATCGAACCTCAACTTTAGTGTTGACTTTATTAACGTTTTGGCCGCCAGGTCCAGAGCTTCTACTATAAGTAATATTGAGTTGATCAATGGGGATAAAACCGCTAAATTTTTCGTTAACATCGTTGGGCGGCTGCAATAATTTGGTTAAAATAAGGGAAGTTAACAATCAAATATGTACCTTTGAAGGGGTTGTCAATTTCAAACTGCTGCTAGGGTAAAGATTTTCTAACGAAATCGCGCTTTTGTAATTAGTTGAATACAAACGGGTTTTGTTCGCATTATAAACAATTTTAACGAAATTTCTACACAAATTACTCATTTTTCGACGCGAAATTTCGAGGTTATGTTCCTGTCAAATTATCACGTGACCACGGCGATTTAACCTCACTTTTCCCCAAAATGCTGCGTAAAATCAACAAAAACCTCCCGTAAATCCCAAAAAATGACCGGAATAAAAGTCGCAAAATGTGGTCGACCGCTTTCTTTAGATTCATAAGACGACGCATTATTTTAGGTTTAATTTTAACGATTTCGTTACTTTATTGCATTTTCAGTTATGTAGGCAAAGTAAGTTTGGGCGTTATCCCAAAAACTCGTTTTAATTCCCGATTTTAATTTGTAGGGTGATTTTTTGGATAGCGACGAAATAGTACCGCTTCGTAGAACCCAACCTTTCATTTGGAGAACTCTCCAACAACACAATGCGAGTAACGAAGCCGATTTGACTTGTCGCAATTCAGTTCAGGGCAAAGTTTTGATTGTTGATGATAGAGGATTTGTTTGTCCTCGTCACGAAATCTTCCCCAATGGTTGTTGCAACGATACCCCCTCGTCAACGCAGTATTCCTGTGAAACGTGTCGTGGCAATAATTGTTGCGTTATTTACGAATATTGCATATCTTGCTGTTTACATCCAGATAAAGTATTTTTTTTTACAACTAAATTCATTTTACTTAAATTATTTATTATTACAGAAGGACATTTTGGAGAATGTTTTGGGTAAAGCTACTGAACAAAACAACGTTTTAATAGCTTCAGTTACTGATCATTTCGAGTTGTGTTTGGCGAAATGTCGAACAAACTCGCAAAGTGTTCAACACGAAAACTCCTACAAGGACCCCAAAGCTAAACACTGCTATGGAGAATTAGCTCCAGGTACACACAGTATAGAAAATGAAGTTTAATTTGATAAAAACCAATTATTTATGAGTTCAATGTGATAATCGCGTAATTGTAGCATACAAATTTCTTTATTAATTAAAATTATTTTTGTTCAGCTTTTTCAATTTCGTGTTGGTGGTGCTCAATCCCGAAATGAACGTTTTCTCCACTTTGGTAAGCCCAAGCCATGCGTTGGCTAGTAAAATCAATACCCACATCACCCGTTTTCGAAATCGTTATTGCCCCTTAAACACAATTCATTACTGCAGTTTCATTCAAGAAATTTCAAGTTAAACAAATACCTGCAGTGTTATGCAACCGTTCAGTCATTGTGGTTAGCGCCGCTGTAGTGGCAGCACTGGCCGTTTTTCCGTGTCTCATTTCGCAGATTATCGAATGGGCCAAGCAAAACTTTGCAATAGTCTCGCCATGACCTAAAAATAATAAACTGGATGATTACTGAGAAGTTAATGATGCAAAATGGGGAAATCAGTGACGTAAAAGATACAAAATGGCGACGAAAAGGTGTATACCGGTTGTTGAAGGTGCTCTTGACCTAAAAAATTTATTAGATGATTACTGGAAATCTACGTAGAAGTGAATGATGCAAAATGGCGACGAAAGGGTGTATACCGGTTGTTGAGACTGCTCCCACGTGATCGTCGGCGTAAGTTCCGCTTCCAATCATTGAAGTGTCGCTGCTGCGTCCTACCATTTTTCCGTTGATTCCGCCGGTAGAGGTGGCAGCTGCCATACGTCCCTGCGAATCGATAGCTACAGCCCCTACGGTCCCAACTTCGCCCGTATTCTAGAAAAATGTTGTTAATAATAAACTTTTTGCAAAACAAATTCAACCAAATACACTTCGAGGTAATTATAAAATAATTTAAAAGTTCATAAAGTAATAAGTAACAATAAAGTAATAAGTATAAGGCGTATAAAAATAAAAGTGGCATAGCACACTTCGTAGTAATAATTTTTTTTTCACTATTTTTGAGATAGGTACCTATCACATATTTTTAAAAATAAATTTAAATTTAATGGGGGTAACAAGCCGGTTGCGTAGTGAACTAAAACAATCGAATTTACGTTATTGGTCCATTACTTGATGACGAGTTTCACAACCGATCAAATTAAAGCAAGAAATTGGCAGTAAATTTGAGTACCTTTCTTGCAGTTATAATTGTAACATTCTAAACCTTACAAGCTAAAATTTAAAAATGAACAGGAATCTCTTTTAAGTAGTTAAAAATCTCAGATAAAGTTGTTTAATCATTATTAGGCGTTAGATCGAACGTTTTTGAGTGTTGTCATGGTCAATGTAAGCAAAAAAACGTACTTTAGCACCGATTTCGGTGGTGCTACCGCCGAATTTTTTGAAATCGTCCAAAGCCTTGCAGGCATAAGCCGTGACTAAACTTCCGTGAGGAACGCGTGATACTCCGTTTTCTGCGGCAAACCGGTTAGCTCCATGTCCTGCTAATAAAACATGGGGGGATTTCTCCATAACCAACCGGGCCAAACTTTGGAAAGAAATAAATTAATTGAATTTTTCACAAGAATCCAACTGATTACCTAATAGGATTAGCTATATCTTTGACTACAGTTACAGCTCCTGCTTTCATAGTTGATCCCACCATTATGCTGGCGTCCATTTCTACTTCACCATCTAAATTAAGAACTGAACCATACCCTAGAGACAAAAATCGATTGTAGTTAATTTGTAATTAAACAAATCGGTTTTATACCCGCATTGAAAGCTTCGTCGTCTTCCATTGAACGTACAGCAGCTTCGGCAGCGTCAGCAACAGTTCCTCCATGTTTCAAAACGTCATAACCGATGCAAGCTGCTATTTTGACTCCATTCAGTTTCGGTTGGACTCGAGAATCTGGAATTGCGCCGGCACCACCGTGGACAAGAACAATCGGCTGCATCCTGTTGCTACAAATTAAGAATAATTTCGAGTTTCAGTTAGTTATTAAATAGATAATTTACCGTGGAAAAGGTAAACATTGCATTATTTGAACAGTAAAATCGGGAATTATCTTTGCTTTTTATCTGGCAAATATTTATTTTACAACATAGAAGCAGATTTTTAGGTTTTAGGGCATTTTTGAGCAAAATATTAAAAACTAACCTAAGATTTGTTCAAAACAAAATTTGATTGACAACCATTTGTAAATAAACAATTACAAGGTCAACAGCCTACTAGGTCATTGTAATAGGAGGGTACAACGTCGTCATAGTTAATGGCAGCGATTATTTATTTTTTACTACAAGTTTAATTAAAAAAAGATAATAATTTATGCATTTTAACAATAAATAGAAATTCACTAGAGTACTCACCGAGTAAAAGATTTCAATTAATCCTCTAGCCAAATGAACAAACGTAACTAAACCTGAAACCTGAGTAAAATATGTTAAACAAATTAATGGACGTTTTTGAGTTCTGTTAAATACAGTAATGTTAATATTTTCTTTATTTAGGCACTACTAGCATGAGATCTTGTTACCAACTAATTAGTGGTGGTGTTTGTTCCGAAATTTTCCATTTCAGAAGAAAACTGATAAGCAATAAGGCAGTCAAACAGTTATGAAGTGCATGAGTTGGTAAATAATTCTTTTGCAGCATTCATGTTACAAAAACCAACACTTCGAATTAAAATATTTTTATTATCGCTGGTACAATGTTCATAACGATAATAGAATTTGCTATTTACTTGTCTCTAACAGTTAAAATTATTTTATAATCTACGGATGGTCTTATATGCAGAAAGTATACCGGATGGGGCAAGAATGCGTTCGACTTTGGTAGCTCGAGTTCTATAGCGAGAAATTTAAACTTTTTGAATTTAATTTTCTCAATTTTTTCAAATAGAACATCCTCTAATTACAATTTTTTATAAATAATTAAAAAAATTGCAAATAATTTCGCAAGAAATTGTCATAAATGTCCGTGTAGTAAGTAACTAAATGAAACGAGACAACGAATCACTGGCGTGCCCCTAAAGCAGCCATTGCTAAACATTCGAAAAGACGAAAAGAAATTATTTTTTGCAAATAGCGCGATAAAGAGACAAAAAATCATCAATTTTACCACAAATTCCTACCAGCAACTGGTAGGTACATCCACAAATTAACGTCAACAACTGAAAGAAAGAGACCTTGAAAATGAAACACAATAAAATCCACCCCTAAATATTTGCCCCTACCACAATTTCCCTTGCTTGCAGTTAACAGCGGTCATCACTAGTCACTAGCGTTATATCTGTTAACACTTGACCACGAGGCAGTGAGTGAATTTTGTAATTAGTTTCCTGTTGCAGTTTTAGTTACAATCAATTAACAAAATGAGTAAATTGTTTCGAAGTATCGCCAAAACCGTTTACAACGCGAGAAGAGGCATTCAATCGAATCCCAATATGTTGTCATTTGCGGATAGGGTGGAATATGGCTATCGCTTTAGGGGTTATCTAGCGTTAACTGCCAAAGAGGTGAGTTTGTTTTAAAAATAATTAAATAATTTACTGAAATTATTGCAGTCTTGTGGGCATCATAAGTTTAGGGGTTACATCCCTACTGAACAATTGACTGTGATTTATACAAATTGTATGGGACCTGGTGCTAATGTAGTTACTATTGAGGACGCAAAAGTTGAAGTTGGATTTCAAGTATCTTCGGCTATGTGGATTAAGGACACTACAATAAGAAGACTTTTAGAAAAGGTATTTTTATTCGAGTTTTACCATTTAGGGGTTCGTAATAAAAACGAGTATTCGGTTGGGGAGAAATTAAACTCAAAGATGGTGGCGTCTCGCAAATTGGACGGGAGAGCCAAAAATTTACGCCTTAGGCAATTTTTTCGAAACTCTTGAAACCAAAAGTTCCCAAAATAACGAAATTTTAGTTCTGAAGTAAATATTTTGGAAAATTTTATTTACAAATTGGGAATTTAGTTTTTGTTAGTACTCTGAAATAAATAAATGCAGAGATTTATGATATTTCAAACTTATGAAGTTTTCTGAAGAAAATCAATAATTTTTTTGAGTTACAAAAACGTTTTTTTTTTAAAGAGAACACGTGACAAAACTGTTCTTAACACGTTGTACCCAATGGAATTAAAAATCAGAGCTTGGTCTTGTCAGTTGCAAATAATTTAACATCTTTTCTTGAAGCACCTTTGACAGATTATTGTCTAAAATCATCTCTAAAGGAACTTTCTTTGGATTAGAAAAGTATTGAAGAATTATTGACCATATTCAGTTATCAAAATTTGAAAAAAAAATTGTTTTAAACACATAAAATTTAGATAGCAGTTTTAGATCTTGTAGCGCGCTATTTCGATATTATATTAAATTGTTTTCAGTATCAAGACGAATTGACAAAAGACGGATTTTTATTCTTCAAATCAAATGCAACAAAATCTCAATTTCTAAACCATGCCGATTGTATGGAGCAAATTCGCACCTGTATTACGGAAATCGAACGAGACGAACTGTCGCTTCCTAGAACAGAACCCAAAAAAGGCTCCATGACGGTGAGTGACGTCACTTCTTGTATTGGTTCTACTTCAATTTCGTTTTCAGAACTAAAATCCATGTGGCAAATTCATCCAAAAACACTTTTAGATTCATTAAAAACAAATGTAATAATGAACCTGAACAACAAATTATGAAGTAAAAAGAAATGTTTTATTTATAGTTGTGATCCCCGATACGTTTTTAAACTATTCAACAAAATCCAAGTAGTGCACTTGCAATTTTTAGAACAAATTAGAATCAAATTTGATAGTAATTGTAAAAACTAAGTTACAAAATGCGATCAAATTACTTGAGGATGATTCTGCGCTTAAGTCAATTACTTACAATTTCTGGGTAAGTGCTGTTAAAATAAATGTGGAAATGCGGGAAAAGGTGGTAAATCTTGCTGAAGTTGATTAAAACCCTAACTTTACACATTTCATTTTATTGAGCTAATAATAACCAGATAGAATGAACAAACTGTAAAATTAGTGACAGTACCTCCCTGTTTAATGCAACTTTATAATTTACACGATATATCGCACTTAAAACAATTTACATTAGAACTACTTGACGCCAAAATAATATATTACAAAAATATATTATTCAAAAAATATAATAAAACAAAATTACAATAACGATCGTGACTTAATCACGTTCTCTATCCCTCCTTTTGTCACTGGAACTGGAGTGACGCGAATGAGATCTACGATCACGACTCCTTGATCTAGATCTATGTGAACGACTTCTGAAATTTAAATTAGAAAAAAATTTTTTTTTAATTAACAAATACAAACCTGTTACTATCCCGATTATCCCTGTTATCGCGAGTATCTCTAGTATCGCGATCACGATCTCCACGTTCCCGTTCTTTACGATCGCGAGATCTAGATCGATGACGTTTGGACCTTCTATCAAGTTCGCGACCTCCAACGTACTGTTCACGGTGTCTCTCCCTGTACCTATCTTCCCTGTTATCATCGCGATCACGATCCCGCGTCTTACGCTTCTCCTCTTTCCTTTTCTCAGAGTTTTTCTGCGTGAATCAAAATTAACGACATTCTCTTTGATCAAATAAAAACAAAAATTACCTCGAGTTCCGCTAGTTTCTCTCTAATCTTGATGAACCCTAGATGCAATTTACCTCCGAAATGATCAGCTAAACGACGATCGTTATCATGAATGCCCAAATAAGCTGAACAAACTTCGCAAACACGCAATTTTTGTTGTTGATAACTGCTTGCCGGCATCGAATTGCGATATTCTTGTTCCGCTTCTAGTTTGCGTTTTCGAAGATCATCGACTTCTTCCATAAGTTTCATGCTTTCATCGACGAAACCTTCTTCACCCAATTGTTCGGCTTTAGCCAATTTTTGACCGATCTGTTCCGCCAATTCGTGGACGCTGTTCGCTTTCACCGCTACTTCGGCGGAAAGTTCTTCTTGAGTTTCGGCCAATCGTTGTTTGGCCGCTTCGGTGCGACGGTCGCAATCGCTGATGAAAGCCTGGAGATGCTCCATAGCCTGAGAGAAACCGAGATGCTTACAATCAAGAAACTATCTGATCAGAGATTATTTTGGTTATTTAAATGGAGGACTGGACCACAAATGGGCGAATTTCTGATTTCAATTAATTAATAAACGGGGAGAAATCGTCGCGAAACGATTTCCAAAGCAGCGCTACGAAATTTTTGGAGCGCACACAACTAGATTGAAGTTTTGGGAACGAGAAGAGTAATTTGAAGAAAATTGCAGAAGTTTCAGTCTTATTAAAGAAAGTTGAAAAATTAATATCGAATATACAGGGTGGACCAAAAGTACAGAATAAAAACGCTTCTAATTGGAAATAAAAAAAAATTATGGTGCTTTGGAAGATTTTAGTTAAAGAAACGCCCACCATGGCGTCACTTTACGATTTTAGTTAAAGAAACGCCCGCCATGACGTCACTTTACATGTGTGGAATATGATGCAAGTAGCTAATTACGAAAATTCAGCGGATAAACATATGAAAGCGTCAGTGGTTTGAATGTTATACTATCGGTTTTTGTGTTTTTCAATTACATATAAAAACAAGTGAACATTTTTTTATGTTGATTGAAACCTATACGTACATCTAGGTCGTAGAAGTAGTCCTTGGCTTGTTGAGCTTTCTCAAAATCGGCACGTAGAGCCAAATCGTGGATTCGTGGACATTCGCCTAAGTCCATGCGCTGTTGAAAAATTTAATTAGACATTGCACTTAAGTTAAAACAACTCCGATCTTAGTACATCCCGATTTCCAATGATTGTTTTGAAATCTTAAGAACAACAATTAACAACAACTAAACAGAGTCAAAAAAAATACTACACAAGGTTGGGCCACCCATTGCCAAAGCTGTTTCGTGATTGGTTTGATTTAGAAAAAGCAGCTTTGATCTTGGGAGAAGGGGCCTCGTTTGTATAAAAATATATAAATAATAGAAACTTACAATTATGGTAATTTCCAAGTAAATTAATTCCGAAAGCGCAGACCGATTTCAGTTTATTATCGTTTACACACATTTAAAACGCACCAATTTTGACGTTGTTATTCGGCTAGATCCAGAAATTGTTTTAATATACTCACAAAAAAGGCCATGGATCGGAATTCGAGCAATCTTTAATACTCACAAAAAAACGTCCTCATTAATTTTGGTTTTGTATGTAGTACATGCAACTTGTACTAATCTCACGTTACTTACTTACCAAGTCGCTACAACACCCTTCCAAGTCCCCGTGACGTCATTAATCAAGCAATCGAGTCATCAACGGCGCCATTTTGAGTCTACAAAATGGCCGCTACATATTTTTTTGTTACTACTTTAACTTGTTATTGATGACGTCGAATCTGTCCAAGATTCTTAATTGTTAACAACCGGCGAACTTATCGAGAAAAAGCGAGATTTAGGTTGATTTTCGATAGGTTCGCCGGAAACCGAACGCAAAATCGACAGGATTCTTGTTCTTACTATCAACATTAATCCTAATAAGGTCATAATTTTAATACGTACGTCATAGTACTTACATACAAAACTAACACCTATTTTCCTCATCATATTATAGAAAATTGAAGTTTCTGAAAACACAGTGCGTGTATTAGTTTACCGAAAAAACATCGACTTTGAACAAATAAAACAGAAATTAAAATAAATCGCTGCGTCAATACGGTTGTTTGAATGGGGCCACCAGCCGATCGGAGACTTACCGTAGACGTGAGGATTTCGTGGGGGCAACATCCCAGCAAAAACGACTTGCACACCTTCGGATCGTTAAATTTCACCTGGAATTTCGTGCTTTCACCTACATTAAGAAGAAAAATCGATAACCAAACACTCGATTTTTCATAAATCAACTTACCGTTCCTACCAGTGCCCATCAGCTGGTCGAGCATGGCCCTCATCTGGTCATGAGCCGTCATTTCGAAAAATTTTCGGAAATTTCCAGCAAATTTGCCAAAAATCAAGAAATTCGCCCACCACAACCACAAACGAACCAGCAACACAAAATGGCGTCAACCCACAAGTTGCCAACGCAGCGTAGAAATTGTCACTAGATTTCGGAAATTTCCACAATTAACGCCCAAATTTTCAAAAATCAGCCGCAAAACCTCCCCCTTTTTCGACGCACCGCCAATTTAACTTCCCTTATCACCCGAGGGTCTTTTGCGCTATTACCGAAATTATTTAGGGTTTTTCTTTCCACGTGTAAGTTCTCTTCGAAGTGAGGTTAGAAATCGCTACAAGTTTAAACAACATGGATGTCAAGAACGTTGTTGAGAATTGTTTGGCAAAAGAGGCCGAAAAATACAAAACTGTAACAGTTGATAAATACATCGAGTTCGATTTAGGAGCCTTGTTAGCTATAGATTCTAACGCAATCGATTCTAAAGCCCTAAGGTACGTTAAATTATTCCCCGAATCGCCCCTTATTGTTGCTAATTTTTCTATTCCAGAACCTCTTCTAACGATTATTTATTGAAAATCACCAGAGATAACACCCAATTGATATTTAATGAAATTTGGGAACTTCCAACTGAAAGAGTCGAAGAAGCCATTGTCGCTAAATTACCTAAACAACGGTTTAAGCTACCACGTTATAAACCAGTCCCAAGACCTAAACCTTTAACGAAATGGCAAGAATTCGCCAAAGCCAAAGGAATAGTTAAACAAAAAAAGAGCAAACTCACATGGGATGAACAATTAAATAAATGGATACCGTTGTACGGTTTCAAGCGTACGGCCGCAGAAAAAGAAAAAAACTGGTTGTTAGAAGTTCCGGCTAACGCCGACCCTATGGAAGATCAATTCGCTAAGAAAACCATAACAAAGAGCGAAAAAGTCGCCAAAAACGAACTTCAACGTATGAGAAATATCGCGAAAGCGAAGAATGTTAAAGTGCCGCGATTTGGATTAACAGATCCAGATGTTTCGTCTTCAAAAGAGGTATTTTGTTGTTGAAAGTTATAAAAAAAAAATTATTGTTGAATTTTTAGTTGAAAACTGCTATAACCGTTGCTAAATCATCCACTGCAAGTTTGGGCAAGTTTCAAGATAGATTACCGAATGAAAAAGACGCTAGAGGGGTGGCAGCAATTACGCCAGGAGTGACGCGGAAACGGAAGTTACCTCCTATTTCTGGAAGTGATGAAAAACAACACAATTTAGACATAATCGATTCGGTGCTAAATAAACGACCCAAAATCGATATGGAAAAAGCGGTAGCCAGACAAATCAATAGCGAACAAATCCAGTGAGTAAAAGTCTTAATTTAAACAAAATTTTGAAATTTGCAGTTGACGCCATCTGATTGGTCAACCCTAGTGACGTCACGAACATTTGCAATACCCACTAGATGCCGGTTGTTAATTTATTTATTCCCAACAATTTCGTCTTTTTTCTATTCTTTTTTAAAATTATTTTTTAACCCTTTCCTTTGAATTACTAAACGTTTTACAAGAAAGAGAAGCAGCAGTTTTGTTCGTTTTTCTTAAATCGCGTTATTCCCGTAATTGAGACAACCAAATTTTCGCTAGGGTTATCTGGTGCAACTCGTGAACTATGACGTCATAAACATGAAACGTTTGAGTCACCCCCACGTTTCTTGAGACGCAGATAGAAACTTTATTTGCTGGAATTGTTTTTTCAAACTAATTTGATTTTTTTCTAAACTCTCCCCCCCTAATTTGAAATGCCCATATAAATATTATTTACAAAATTTTATTGCAACAATTTTTTTTTTTTAGACATTCCCCCACTTTTCTTTAGATACATATAGAAACTTTATTAACAAATTCTATTGTGATGATTCTTTGTTAACTAATTTTTTTTTTGCCCCTAGACGTTCTGAGGAGAAGAAAACTGCCAAGCCGAAACGCGGAGCGAGGAGCAAGGCGGCTAAAAAGCCTAAGGGTGGCAATAATAGAAAGGGAAAAGTAGCTGGTGGTAGAAAGCGTCGTTGATCAATTTTACATATAATATAATAAGCTTAAAGGGAATGCATTAAATATAAGCAGTCACTCCATCTAAATCCCATCCAAGACTTGGATCTTTCGACACAGCCATGTAAACTAATGTTCCTTTACCCGGTAGCGGTTTAGCTGCGACATAAGTTCTTTTATCTGCCGACCATCGACTCATAAAATCTCTGCTACCTTCCCCATACTAAAAAAAAAATTGTTACTAAATTTGAACTTCTCCCAACAATTCGTTAAACATTAGTGTTATTGTATTTAAAAAATTATTGGGAGTGTGAATATGGTTGTGTCTTACCCTGTCGTCAATTTGAGGATAACCATAATGGGCGTCTGGACCTTCTGCGCATTTATGTAAAATTTGGAGGAAATACTTGAAGAAGCTGTTTCGGTTTCTTTTAACAACAACATCCGTTGTTTTAAGGGTGCACAGTTTAGCGATCCATTTTTTACATATAGCTTTGTCTAGAATTTGTATATATAAACTAATGTATATAACATTGGCGCGCTTCTTTCGTCATTTTTTTAATAACGAAACGAAGCCACTTGTTTCAGCATCTTTTGTATTCCCAATGCAACTTGTTAGTTATTTAGGTTTATATTCTTTTTTTTGAGTTCCGGATAGTATTTTTCGATATTATAATTGGAGTTCGTTTGTGAAATCAACAATATAATTTGTAAGTTGGAAATCTTGTTTTCATGATTCCCCCGTAGATTTATTTCAATTTAGTTCATTAACGGTGCGCTGTAATCGCACTCACTGGACCTTAGAGGCACCACAACGCATTTTGTCGTTTTACACAGTTTCAAAACTAGAGAAAATTTCGAACAAGAGTCTAGATACATCAATTAAGTGATTAAAATGAATTTTCAATCGATTGGTCAAGTACTTTCATAATTTATTACGGAAATTTCATCGTTACGCGTCTCATACAAAATTATTATCAAAACCACATTAGACTCTAAATATTATCATTGTCTTCCCTACACAACAAAGACATCCCGAATATTCACTATAGGTTTGGAGTGATGTATGAGAGAAGGTCCAGGAATTTAGTTACGCAACTGAAGCACTAATCCAAAATCTTTAGTACTCCGTTAGTGCTTGAAACCAGAACCCAGTCACGCTTTTATTGAGTCGAAAGTGTAGTAGGGCTCTGGTTTGAAGCACTAAAGATTTTGTTTAGTAGCGCCATTACTGCTTTACTTGCGTAGCCAACTTCTTGAATGCGTTGTGCCTATAACGTCACGTGCGTGCGACAGAGAAAGCGAACATTGTAGCATTTGAATCAGAATTTAAACTCTTACTCACAATATTAGTGGGAAAAAAGATTCAACAATGTTTCAATTTATTTTCAATATTTCCTTCTTTGCCTACTTTTTCAAAATTATTATTTAATAGCATTTACTTGTTAGATGTTGAAATTATTATTCAAAAGTATCAAGTTAGAAAAGATGCAGGAAATGGAAGATTTTGAATTAATCCCGAAACCCTAAAAGGTCAAAGACCAAAAAAACCGTTATACGTTTCGTAATGTTTTTGTGGAGTTGCTAATAATTTAAAAAGATATAATTGGTGGCTTCACATAAATATAAAATTATTTGTTTATAATTTTGTGTTCTAATTGGCTGTATAAATGTGTTTTTAATTGATGACTCGACTAGTCAAAGTTACGGTCGTTCCAAGCGAGCCACCATAATCGTTCTAAGCGTGGTTGTTCATCCGGAAACGCAAAGAACTATTGAAAATGAATTAATAAACATTCTTGTGGGAATTTTGCTCCGACAACGATAAACAGTTAAAATCTTATTAAACTTTATTCCCAACAGTGCTAAACATTCAATTTTCTTAAACGTGCAAGCTTTTTTAACAAAAAATCTGAATAAATTAGGTACGCTACAACAGTATTTTAGCTCGTACCTACACTCCTATTTAATTTCAATTGATAACAAACTGGATTCGTTTGCGTTATTTGACGCTTCAATTCCGATATCGCGACCTTCTCCTACTCTACTAGCCGATTTGAGGATATTTCATTTTCAAATTGATTAGCAATAATCGAAGCTAATTCAACGCTAATTGGGATCACATTGAGGTAGCGTCATAAATACAAAATTTCAAGTAAACTCGAAACCAATTATATGCGTTAAATATCGTAATTGAGCTGAAGTTGGGTGATTGGTGGGAAGTTGGTCGCAATTGCGGGGCGGCAAATTTGAAACGTCAATAAATTAATCGAATTTGAAGGGGTTACCGTTAGGGTTGGGCAGTCGCGAAATCATGTGTTTGGCGATTTCGAGATTCATCATGAATTCTTCGTCGTAAACGTCTAAAGTTTTCTTCGACGCCATCTCAAACACTAACAATTTGGTTTATTGATTGTGGTCAAAAATCAATATTTTTTACGTCAACGTAATTAAATTATTTGGAAGTAACCATAGGAACATATTTTTAATTTTATGACAAATTATGAATGTGAAAAGGTAGTCAATCGAGAACAATGGCAAAGAACATTCGGAACCGAGGTTGCGTACCGAATTTGGATACGGAAGGTACTTTTTTGCAACCTTTGGTCGAAATTCCGAAAAATGACGCGTGGTTTGAAAATTTAAGTCCTTTCGAAAGAATGAACATCCATCACACTTTGGCGAGTGCTAGAAGATACGCTTTTTTCAAACCATTCCCGTAAGTTTCGAGATATTAATCAAAAAAATTCTAATTAGTTTTTGCAGGAATTTGATACCACGTGACGAATTGGATTTTGTTTTAAATTCAACTTATAACCAATCAATTGAAGATTTTCCGGATCCCATCGATGTTTATTTACAAAATGAAACTTTAGGAGTAACCACTTGGAGGAGATTACGGAACACTTGCGTTTTGAAATCTTCTGTAGAAGCTAGAGCTAACGTCATTTTACCGAAATTTGAAAATCGCAATTCGTTCCTCGATATACCATACAAGTACAATAAAGTACGAATGATTGTTTCTTCGATGACCTCTTTATCGATTAATCTATTTTGTAGTTTCATCCTGTTATCATCAGTGGCATTTCGGAACGGCGGCATCCTAGCAACGTGAAATTGATGAATTCTTCACATCATTCCCCACAAACTAACGCCGGTTTTTCCAGGCAACCTTCCGATGGGAACGTTTATCAATATTAGTTTCTGTTGTATGTTGTTGCTTATTAAAGATTTTTGTGGACGCCCCTCTCTAAAATATTTAACCGGCTAGCGTTAAATGAATTTAATATCAAGATGTTGCTAACCGTGTCCAATTAGAGGGGATTTTAATAATGAAATTTCGATCATCCACATTACAAGTCGAGAAAATTTCCATCCATCTGCGTCATAATAGAAGATGGGAAGCAAAAAGAAATAATTAAAAAGGACCGGATCAAAGTAATGGACGATATAAGAAGGACAGATCGGAGTAAAAAAGAGGGACACGCATACTGCTCAGTATATTGAAATAACGAGAAACTACGAATGAAATGAAGAGCAAATGGTGGAGGCGCCGAATTAATTTGGCATTGTCCGGAATGGCAGCAATTGGAAGAATGTTCTCGTTAAATTTCTAACAAATAAATAGAATTTAAGTTACTGCATGTTTGAGAGGTTCTTGTGGCAGGGTTGGCGAACCGGCCCCTGGCCGTTTCCGGTCAAAGCCTCACACACGAATTTCGAGTGGCAAGCTAATTACGTAGCGGTGGCAATTAAAAATCAAAATCGAGCTTTTATTATCCATAAACTGAAATCTATGTAGCATAAAACCATGAACTGTTATTTTGTTCTTATCTTCTTACCGGTACAACACATACACACTCCTACTTGTATATATAATTTTAATAATATGTTGAACGTTGTTGGCTGGTTTTATTAAATTAATTACGTATAAAGTGATTAATTAGCGAAATTAAGCAGCTCGTTTTCCATGTCTGTCTCAATCAGAGTGTGAATTGTTAGAGGATTGGAAAAGGAAACGGTTACTTACACCATTTATTTTATGGTCGGTGACGTCCGCATGCGATAATTGTTTCCACTTTATTTCATCAAAAATAGCCCAGGTATCGGTGTTAATTTCAAAAAAATCAACGTCAGTCGAGGTGTCAAAATTTGGGGAAATTATGGCGAATTTCATCGGTTTCGGCAAGAATTTACCAAGACACGAAATGATGAGGAATTTATTGACGGATTTGAACGAATCGCATTACACAGAATCGAGAAATTCGTTGAGAAAAATTCGCTATCGAAATCGATCCACTCAAACGGAGGATTTTTTTGGAAATTGCGACCTCGATTTGTTCCCTTTGAAAGAAGAAATTTGGTGTAATTGCGTTAAATCTTCGAAAATTCCAAACGATAGGGGTGATGTTAAAGGAAATTTTGTTAAAGCTCAAGTGGAAAAATTCGATTCAAAAAACAAAAGTTTTCGCTACAACCCCACTTATCAAACCCAAAATTTCGTCAATTTAATGGCCAATATCCGGCAAAGACTCGATAAACAAGTGGAATGTTCCAGTAATTACGGTGATTTTTTATTATTTTAGTCTTTTTTTTATTTCCAAATTTTTTCAGGAAGTGATTGGAGCGATTCCAACTCTTTCGATGATTCCGTTCGATTTCCTAAAGAAACCAAAAACGCCATGTCTCTATTATTGGAAGAAAGGAGTAAAATGCGCAAAACTCGTTGCAATTTTACCCCTCCTGGCGGTTGGTGGTGTGTTTTGGTTTGGTTTTTTATTATTAATTTGTTTTAGGGGTTTGGTCCGGAGTTGCTGAAAGAGTGGGTGACCCCTTGATGTTTTGTAGATCGGGACAGAGATAATAATTGAATGCCTTTCTAAATAAAGTTTTGAATTTCAAAGCAAAATCGTCTTGTTGGTTGAGCAAGGGGCCCGCATACATGAATCTACAATAGAAAATTCGGCACAAACCAGAGCATGGTAGCCACATATACATCACACACACTTGCATCGGGTTTGGCGATATGGTCTAATAATCACGACGAGTTTATCTGATAGCAGGATGAATCTTAGTATTTAGTTTTTGAATTTTTTTACCTTAAAAAGTCCCCTTATGTCTATTTTTTCCTCCCTAGCCATTTTCGCTACTCTATTAATTTTTTTCTTTAATTTCTATTCTAGTACTAGTTACTGATGTTTTCTTTCTTTCTCCTTTTAGGTTTTCAAGCCTTTTAGCGTTATCTTTTGTTCTAACTATCTCCTTGCTAGCTATTTGAGCTAATTTTTAAATTTCTATGAAGTCGTCTCTCCATTCTTCGATTTCTATTTCATTACTAGTACTGGAACTTTCTTATCTTTTTTCGGTTACGTCTTCTAGAAGTGTTCTTGACATTTTCTTTCTTATATCTTTCTTTATTTCTATGTTTTCTTAATTGTCTTATTTTGGTTTTGCATCTTTATTTTCTCAATCTTCTCGTTACAGACTTCTAAACTAACCGTAGCATCTTAGTCACTCATTTGTTTCATTGACACATATTCTGCAATATATCCTTTCCTAAGTCCCTTCACTATCGCATTTCTTTCTTCCACTTCTATTTTCTACCGCCTCGTCTTCTTCTCTACCTATTTTCTCTTCCATGATTTTTCTTCAATTTCTATTTTATTACTAAATAGCTGATACTTTCCTCCCTCTTTGTAACGTTCTTCGGGATGTCTTCTTATTTATTTTACATATTTTTTGCGTGTTCAATTTTTGCTTTCATTATTTCTTCAAGTTTACTTCTTTTTGTCTCCAACTTACTGGGCGCCCTATCGGATTTAATTACTTGAAATCTTATTATAAATTTCGTTACCACAACCTCTTTGTTATAAAACTTGTAAATACATAAATCGAATTAACCGATAATACGCTATCAAATTATCGACCCTTCATTTGTGATGCTAGCTTGTTAATTAATTCTCCTTATCTTCAATACCGAAACAAATAATTTCGAATAAAACAAATAATGGAAATAAATCGAACTAATCGGACTTCCCTCGTAGAGTTTCATCTCTTGTCGTGAGTCATTTGTGCCCCCTGCTGCAGTTCCCCGGTGTAACACCGGCTTCTTCAGCTCCCCACCCCGATATATAAACCAGAGTTTGCTTAGTCGACGCAGTTCCATCGTGACTCTTTGATTGTTTCGGTGAAGTTCGGTGTGCTCTCTATCTCTTCAGTCTGACAATATTCGCAGACAATAGCGATACTACGAAAAAATATTTTTTTAAAACAAAAGTGCGAAACAATCGAGTGTACAGGTGATCGATCGTAGTTGGCTCTGGATACTGTCGCCGTTTTCAACCCTAACAACTGTCAAGTGAGTAGATAGAAACGTACCGGCGCCACCCCCGCGATCTATACTTATTGTTTCAAATTGAACCGTCAATTTTTTCACATCCACCCTTATTAATGGAAATGGAAAACTATCGAAATCGAGAAAAATTTAGTTGTTGGTAATCTAGATAGCGGCGATGATAATTATTCGCGTGCACACTTGATTAATGAATGGATAATCGTGGAATAGTTGAATGACGGAAATGGTGGAAATGTGGAAGGGTTTTTTGGGATTTGAGTAATGTCTAGACGTTAGAGGATAACCGGAAAAGTGATTATCATAAGAACAATGGCGATAGTTTGATGGTTTCTTATGATAGAATTAAATCTTTGAGAAGGGAACGTGTCTTGAATTGAAATTTTTGTTTATGTCATTTTGAATGCTGGTTAGGGAGGAAACGCCCTTGTTGAATAAATAAAGAACGTTTAACAGTTGCTAAGTGCGAAATTTTTAATAAATTTTTCAAAAGTTTTCTGAACCTCCACTCAGGTATTGCGTTTTCTTACAATTTTCGTAACATTTGCCATGATTTTTGTGATTGCCAAAAATTTTGACTTTGGTCAACTCGTCTTTCTACTCTCAAATTTTTAAAATTTATTTTTAAAATAAAAACATTGATCAATACTATAACCATATAACAATAGAAAAAGATATCGAAACTTTCTCTAAGGATATTTTTGGTTCTATGAAATTTGTCATGTTGATAATAGTGAAATTTTGTCAAGATTACCATTTTTTACGACCAAAATCCCAAGTCATTCTTGGTTTCCAGATCAGTATAGACAGTGGAGTTTTAGAGCTTTTCACTCCTACTCCTCTAACTAAACTTCATTCCGTTCTTCCACATTGATTTCAGTTGATTGAATCTCAATTTTTGAAATCTATACCTTCAGATAAGTTTCAACTTTACAGATGATCTACATTTCCCTTGTAGATGTCTTGGTTTTGAACTTCAGATGAGTAGACACTAAGTTTTTACGATTTACATCCCCAATCTTCTAACTATTTTTCTCTTTTCCACATTATCTTAGGTTCGAATCGTCTACTTTTGAAATCTATAGCTTTATAGACGTTTTGGGATTCACACATAGGCTTTCCTTGCTCTACATCTTCCGTGTAGACGTCTTGGTTTTGCTTTTCAGACGAGTGGACAGTAGGTTTTTGCGTTTTCCACCTCCACCCTCTAACCAGACTTACCATTCCGCTTCTACACAATGTTTTCAGTTGTTCTAATCGTCCATTTTTGAAATCTATACCCTCACAGAAGTTTAAGGTTGCTCCATAGTGATTCTTTGGTCTAGATTCTTCTTGTAGACTTGTTGGTCTTGGTTTTCAGGTGAGCCTAGCTTCTCCACTTTCGTCTTTTCCATACTCTTTTCAGATTTAATCGCCAATTTTTGAAATCTATACCTTCAGAGAAGTTTAGGATCCATATATAGTCTTTCCTTGATCTATATTCTCCTTCTAGACGTCTTAGTTTTACTTCTCAGATGACTAGACAGTAGGTTCTTACGTCTTACACCTTTACCCTCTAAGGAGATTTACCATTCCGCTTCTACACAATGTTTTCAGTGGTTTTAATCGCCGATTTTTGAAATCTATACCCTCACAGAAGTTTAAGGTTGCTCCATAGTGATTCTTTGGTCCAGATTCTTCTTGTAGACGTGTTGGTCTTGGTCTTCAGAAGAGTAGACGCTCTAACTAGCTTTTCTACTTTCGTCTTTTCCACATTGTTTTCAGATTTAATTGTCAATTTTTGAATTCTATACCTTCAGAGAAGTTAAGGATCCATACATAGTCTTTCTTTGATCTACGTTCTTCTTGTAGACGTCTTAGTTTTAGTTCTCAGATGACTAGACAGTAAGTTTTTACGTCTTACATCTCCACCCTCTAACCAGACTTACCATTCAGCTTCTACACAATGTTTTCAGTTCTAGTCGTCCATTTTCAAATCTGTGCCTTCACAGAAGTTTAAAGTTGCTCCATAATGATTCTTTGGTCCAGATTCTTCTTGTAGACGCGTTGGTCTTGGTCTCCAGATGAGTCTAGCTTTTCCACATTTGTCTTTTCCATACTCTTTTCGGATTTAATCGTCAATTTTTGAATTCTATACCCTCAGAGAAGTTTAGGATCCATACATAGTCTTTCCTTGATCTACGTTCTTCTTGTAGACGTCTTAGTTTTAGTTCTCAGATGACTAGACAGTAAGTTCTTACGTCTTACATCTCCACCCTCTAACCAGACTTACCATTCTGCTTCTACACAATGTTTTCAGTTGTTCTAATCGTCCATTTTCAAATCTATGCCCACGCAGAAGTTTCAGGTTGCTCCATAGTGATTCTTTGGTCTAGATTCTTCTTGTAGACGTGTTGGTCTTGGTCTTCAGATGAGTCTAGCTTTTCCACTTTTGTCTTTTCCATACTCTTTTCGGATTTAATCGTGAGTTTTTGAATTCTATACCTTCAGAGAAGTTTAGGATCCATACATAGTCTTTCCTTGATCTACGTTCTTCTTCTAGACGTCTTAGTTTTAGTTCTCAGATGACTAGACAGTAAATTTTTACGTCTTACATCTCCACCCTCTAACCAGACTTACCATTCAGCTTCTACACAATGTTTTCAGTTGTTCTAATCGTCCATTTTCAAATCTATGCCTTCACAGAAGTTTAAGGTTGCTCCATAATGATTCTTTGGTCTAGATTCTTCTTGTAGACGTGTTGGTCTTGGTCTTCAGATGAGTAGACGCTCTAACTAGCTTTTCTACTTTCGTCTTTTCCACATTGTTTTCAGATTTAATTGTCAATTTTTGAATTCTATACCTTCAGAGAAGTTAAGGATCCATACATAGTCTTTCTTTGATCTACGTTCTTCTTGTAGACGTCTTAGTTTTAGTTCTCAGATGACTAGACAGTAAGTTTTTACGTCTTACATCTCTACCCTCTAACCAGACTTACCATTCAGCTTCTACACAATGTTTTCAGTTGTTCTAGTCGTCCATTTTCAAATCTGTGCCTTCACAGAAGTTTAAGGTTGCTCCATAATGATTCTTTGGTCCAGATTCTTCTTGTAGACGCGTTGGTCTTGGTCTCCAGATGAGTCTAGCTTTTCCACATTTGTCTTTTCCATACTCTTTTCGGATTTAATCGTCAATTTTTGAATTCTATACCTTCAGAGAAGTTTAGGATCCATACATAGTCTTTCCTTGATCTACGTTCTTCTTGTAGACGTCTTAGCTTTAGTTCTCAGATGACTAGACAGTAAGTTCTTACGTCTTACATCTCCACCCTCTAACCAGACTTACCATTCTGCTTCTACACAATGTTTTCAGTTGTTCTAATCGTCCATTTTCAAATCTATGCCCACGCAGAAGTTTCAGGTTGCTCCATAGTGATTCTTTGGTCTAGATTCTTCTTGTAGACGTGTTGGTCTTGGTCTTCAGATGAGTCTAGCTTTTCCACTTTTGTCTTTTCCATACTCTTTTCGGATTTAATCGTGAGTTTTTGAATTCTATACCTTCAGAGAAGTTTAGGATCCATACATAGTCTTTCCTTGATCTACGTTCTTCTTCTAGACGTCTTAGTTTTAGTTCTCAGATGACTAGACAGTAAATTTTTACGTCTTACATCTCCACCCTCTAACCAGACTTACCATTCAGCTTCTACACAATGTTTTCAGTTGTTCTAATCGTCCATTTTCAAATCTATGCCTTCACAGAAGTTTAAGGTTGCTCCATAATGATTCTTTGGTCCAGATTCTTCTTGTAGACGTGTTGGTCTTGGTCTTCAGATGAGTAGACGCTCTAACTAGCTTTTCTACTTTCGTCTTTTCCACATTGTTTTCAGATTTAATTGTCAATTTTTGAATTCTATACCTTCAGAGAAGTTAAGGATCCATACATAGTCTTTCTTTGATCTACGTTCTTCTTGTAGACGTCTTAGTTTTAGTTCTCAGATGACTAGACAGTAAGTTTTTACGTCTTACATCTCCACCCTCTAACCAGACTTACCATTCAGCTTCTACACAATGTTTTCAGTTGTTCTAGTCGTCCATTTTCAAATCTGTGCCTTCACAGAAGTTTAAGGTTGCTCCATAATGATTCTTTGGTCCAGATTCTTCTTGTAGACGCGTTGGTCTTGGTCTCCAGATGAGTCTAGCTTTTCCACATTTGTCTTTTCCATACTCTTTTCGGATTTAATCGTCAATTTTTGAATTCTATACCCTCAGAGAAGTTTAGGATCCATACATAGTCTTTCCTTGATCTACGTTCTTCTTGTAGACGTCTTAGTTTTAGTTCTCAGATGACTAGACAGTAAGTTCTTACGTCTTACATCTCCACCCTCTAACCAGACTTACCATTCTGCTTCTACACAATGTTTTCAGTTGTTCTAATCGTCCATTTTCAAATCTATGCCCACGCAGAAGTTTCAGGTTGCTCCATAGTGATTCTTTGGTCTAGATTCTTCTTGTAGACGTGTTGGTCTTGGTCTTCAGATGAGTCTAGCTTTTCCACTTTTGTCTTTTCCATACTCTTTTCGGATTTAATCGTGAGTTTTTGAATTCTATACCTTCAGAGAAGTTTAGGATCCATACATAGTCTTTCCTTGATCTACGTTCTTCTTCTAGACGTCTTAGTTTTAGTTCTCAGATGACTAGACAGTAAATTTTTACGTCTTACATCTCCACCCTCTAACCAGACTTACCATTCAGCTTCTACACAATGTTTTCAGTTGTTCTAATCGTCCATTTTCAAATCTATGCCTTCACAGAAGTTTAAGGTTGCTCCATAATGATTCTTTGGTCTAGATTCTTCTTGTAGACGTGTTGGTCTTGGTCTTCAGATGAGTAGACGCTCTAACTAGCTTTTCTACTTTCGTCTTTTCCACATTGTTTTCAGATTTAATTGCCAATTTTTGAATTCTATACCTTCAGAGAAGTTTAGGATCCATACATAGTCTTTCCTTGATCTACGTTCTTCTTCTAGACGTCTTAGTTTTAGTTCTCAGATGACTAGACAGTAAATTTTTACGTCTTACATCTCCACCCTCTAACCAGACTTACCATTCAGCTTCTACACAATGTTTTCAGTTGTTCTAATCGTCCATTTTCAAATCTATGCCTTCACAGAAGTTTAAGGTTGCTCCATAATGATTCTTTCGTCTAGATTCTTCTTGTAGACGTGTTGGTCTTGGTCTTCAGATGAGTAGACGCTCCAACTAGCTTTTCTACTTTCGTCTTTTCCACATTGTTTTCAGATAATTGCCAATTTTTGAATTCTATACCTTCAGAGAAGTTTAGGATCCATACATAGTCTTTCCTTGATCTACGTTCTTCTTCTAGACGTCTTAGTTTTAGTTCTCAGATGACTAGACAGTAAATTTTTACGTCTTACATCTCCACCCTCTAACCAGACTTACCATTCAGCTTCTACACAATGTTTTCAGTTGTTCTAATCGTCCATTTTCAAATCTATGCCTTCACAGAAGTTTAAGGTTGCTCCATAATGATTCTTTGGTCTAGATTCTTCTTGTAGACGTGTTGGTCTTGGTCTTCAGGTGAGTCTAGCTTTTCCACTTTTGTCTTTTCCATACTCTTTTCCGATTTAATCGCCAATTTTTGAAATCTATACCTTCAGAGAAGTTTAGGATCCATACATAGTCTTTCCTTGATCTACATTCTCCTTGTAGACGTCTTAGTTTTACTTCTCAGATGACTAGACAGTAAGTTTTTACCTCTTACATCTCCACCATCTAACCAGACTTACTATTCAGCTTCTACACAATGTTTTCAGTTGTTCTAATCGTCCATTTTCAAATCTATGCCTTCACAGAAGTTTAAGGTTGCTCCATAATGATTCTTTCGTCTAGATTCTTCTTGTAGACGTGTTGGTCTTGGTCTTCAGATGAGTAGACGTTCTAACTAGCTTTTCCACTTTTGTCTTTTCCACATTGTTTTCAGATTTAATCGCCAATTTTTGAATTCTATACTTTCAGAGAAGTTTAGGATCCATATATAGTCTTTCCTTGATCTACATTTTCCTTGTAGACGTCTTAGTTTTACTTCTCAGATGACTAGACACTAAGTTTTTACGTCTTACATCTTCACTTTCTAACCAGACTTACCATTCCGCTTCTACACAATGTTTTCAGTTGTTCTAATCGTCCATTTTCAAATCTATGTCTTCACAGAAGTTTAAGGTTGCTCCATAATGATTTTTTGGTCTAGATTCTTCTTGTAGACGTGTTGGTCTTGGTCTTCAGATGAGTAGACGCTCTAACTAGCTTTTCTACTTTCGTCTTTTCCACATTGTTTTCAGATTTAATCACCAATTTTTGAATTCTATACCTTCAGAGAAGTTTAGGATCCATATATAGTCTTTCCTTTATCTACGTTCTCCTTGTAGACGTCTTAGTTTTACTTCTCAGATGACTAGACAGTAAGTTTTTACGTCTTATATCTCCACTTTCTAACCAGACTTACCATTCCGCTTCTACACAATGTTTTCAGTTGTTCTAATCGTCCATTTTCATATCTATGCCTTCACAGAAGTTTAAGGTTGCTCCATAATGATTCTTTCGTCTAGATTCTTCTTGTAGACGTGTTGGTTTTGGTCTTCAGATGAGTAGACGTTCTAACTAGCTTTTCCACTTTTGTCTTTTCCACATTGTTTTCAGATTTAATCGCCAATTTTTGAATTCTATACTTTCAGAGAAGTTTAGGATCCATATATAGTCTTTCCTTGATCTACATTTTCCTTGTAGACGTCTTAGTTTTACTTCTCAGATAACTAGACACTAAGTTTTTACGTCTTACATCTTCACTTTCTAACCAGACTTACCATTCCGCTTCTACACAATGTTTTCAGTTGTTCTAATCGTCCATTTTCATATCTATGCCTTCACAGAAGTTTAAGGTTGCTCCATAATGATTCTTTGGTCCAGATTCTTCTTGTAGACGTGTTGGTCTTGGTCTTCAGATGAGTAGACGCTCTAACTAGCTTTTCTACTTTCGTCTTTTCCACATTGTTTTCAGATTTAATTGTCAATTTTTGAATTCTATACCTTCAGAGAAGTTTAGGATCCATATATAGTCTTTCCTTTATCTACGTTCTCCTTGTAGACGTCTTAGTTTTACTTCTCAGATGACTAGACAGTAAGTTTTTACGTCTTACATCTCCACTTTCTAACCAGACTTACCATTCCGCTTCTACACAATGTTTTCAGTTGTTCTAATCGTCCATTTTCATATCTATGCCTTCACAGAAGTTTAAGGTTGCTCCATAATGATTTTTTGGTCCAGATTCTTCTTGTAGACGTGTTGGCCTTGGTCTTCAGATGAGTAGACGCTCTAACTAGCTTTTCTACTTTCGTCTTTTCCACATTGTTTTCAGATTTAATTGCCAATTTTTGAATTCTATACCTTCAGAGAAGTTTAGGATCCATACATAGTCTTTCTTTGATCTACGTTCTTCTTGTAGACGTCTTAGTTTTAGTTCTCAGATGACTAGACAGTAAGTTTTTACGTCTTACATCTTCACTTTCTAACCAGACTTACCATTCCGCTTCTACACAATGTTTTCAGTTGTTCTAATCGTCCATTTTCATATCTATGCCTTCACAGAAGTTTAAGGTTGCTCCATAATGATTCTTTGGTCCAGATTCTTCTTGTAGACGTGTTGGTCTTGGTCTTCAGATGAGTAGACGCTCTAACTAGCTTTTCTACTTTCGTCTTTTCCACATTGTTTTCAGATTTAATTGTCAATTTTTGAATTCTATACCTTCAGAGAAGTTTAGGATCCATATATAGTCTTTCCTTTATCTACGTTCTCCTTGTAGACGTCTTAGTTTTACTTCTCAGATGACTAGACAGTAAGTTTTTACGTCTTACATCTCCACTTTCTAACCAGACTTACCATTCCGCTTCTACACAATGTTTTCAGTTGTTCTAATCGTCCATTTTCATATCTATGCCTTCACAGAAGTTTAAGGTTGCTCCATAATGATTTTTTGGTCCAGATTCTTCTTGTAGACGTGTTGGTCTTGGTCTTCAGATGAGTAGACGCTCTAACTAGCTTTTCTACTTTCGTCTTTTCCACATTGTTTTCAGATTTAATTGCCAATTTTTGAATTCTATACCTTCAGAGAAGTTTAGGATCCATACATAGTCTTTCTTTGATCTACGTTCTTCTTGTAGACGTCTTAGTTTTAGTTCTCAGATGACTAGACAGTAAGTTTTTACGTCTTACATCTTCACTTTCTAACCAGACTTACCATTCCGCTTCTACACAATGTTTTCAGTTGTTCTAATCGTCCATTTTCATATCTATGCCTTCACAGAAGTTTAAGGTTGCTCCATAATGATTCTTTGGTCCAGATTCTTCTTGTAGACGTGTTGGTCTTGGTCTTCAGATGAGTAGACGCTCTAACTAGCTTTTCTACTTTCGTCTTTTCCACATTGTTTTCAGATTTAATTGTCAATTTTTGAATTCTATACCTTCAGAGAAGTTTAGGATCCATATATAGTCTTTCCTTTATCTACGTTCTCCTTGTAGACGTCTTAGTTTTACTTCTCAGATGACTAGACAGTAAGTTTTTACGTCTTACATCTCCACTTTCTAACCAGACTTACCATTCCGCTTCTACACAATGTTTTCAGTTGTTCTAATCGTCCATTTTCATATCTATGCCTTCACAGAAGTTTAAGGTTGCTCCATAATGATTTTTTGGTCCAGATTCTTCTTGTAGACGTGTTGGCCTTGGTCTTCAGATGAGTAGACGCTCTAACTAGCTTTTCTACTTTCGTCTTTTCCACATTGTTTTCAGATTTAATTGCCAATTTTTGAATTCTATACCTTCAGAGAAGTTTAGGATCCATACATAGTCTTTCTTTGATCTACGTTCTTCTTGTAGACGTCTTAGTTTTAGTTCTCAGATGACTAGACAGTAAGTTTTTACGTCTTACATCTTCACTTTCTAACCAGACTTACCATTCAGCTTCTACACAATGTTTTCAGTTGTTCTAATCGTCCATTTTCATATCTATGCCTTCACAGAAGTTTAAGGTTGCTCCATAATGATTCTTTGGTCCAGATTCTTCTTGTAGACGTGTTGGTCTTGGTCTTCAGATGAGTAGACGCTCTAACTAGCTTTTCTACTTTCGTCTTTTCCACATTGTTTTCAGATTTAATTGTCAATTTTTGAATTCTATACCTTCAGAGAAGTTTAGGATCCATATATAGTCTTTCCTTTATCTACGTTCTCCTTGTAGACGTCTTAGTTTTACTTCTCAGATGACTAGACAGTAAGTTTTTACGTCTTACATCTCCACTTTCTAACCAGACTTACCATTCCGCTTCTACACAATGTTTTCAGTTGTTCTAATCGTCCATTTTCATATCTATGCCTTCACAGAAGTTTAAGGTTGCTCCATAATGATTTTTTGGTCCAGATTCTTCTTGTAGACGTGTTGGCCTTGGTCTTCAGATGAGTAGACGCTCTAACTAGGTTTTCTACTTTCGTCTTTTCCACATTGTTTTCAGATTTAATTGCCAATTTTTGAATTCTATACCTTCAGAGAAGTTTAGGATCCATACATAGTCTTTCTTTGATCTACGTTCTTCTTGTAGACGTCTTAGTTTTAGTTCTCAGATGACTAGACAGTAAGTTTTTACGTCTTACATCTCCACCCTCTAACCAGACTTACCATTCAGCTTCTACACAATGTTTTCAGTTGTTCTAATCGTCCATTTTCATATCTATGCCTTCACAGAAGTTTAAGGTTGCTCCATAATGATTCTTTGGTCCAGATTCTTCTTGTAGACGTGTTGGTCTTGGTCTTCAGATGAGTAGACGCTCTAACTAGCTTTTCTACTTTCGTCTTTTCCACATTGTTTTCAGATTTAATTGTCAATTTTTGAATTCTATACCTTCAGAGAAGTTTAGGATCCATATATAGTCTTTCCTTTATCTACGTTCTCCTTGTAGACGTCTTAGTTTTACTTCTCAGATGACTAGACAGTAAGTTTTTACGTCTTACATCTCCACTTTCTAACCAGACTTACCATTCCGCTTCTACACAATGTTTTCAGTTGTTCTAATCGTCCATTTTCATATCTATGCCTTCACAGAAGTTTAAGGTTGCTCCATAATGATTTTTTGGTCCAGATTCTTCTTGTAGACGTGTTGGTCTTGGTCTTCAGATGAGTAGACGCTCTAACTAGCTTTTCTACTTTCGTCTTTTCCACATTGTTTTCAGATTTAATTGCCAATTTTTGAATTCTATACCTTCAGAGAAGTTTAGGATCCATACATAGTCTTTCTTTGATCTACGTTCTTCTTGTAGACGTCTTAGTTTTAGTTCTCAGATGACTAGACAGTAAGTTTTTACGTCTTACATCTTCACTTTCTAACCAGACTTACCATTCCGCTTCTACACAATGTTTTCAGTTGTTCTAATCGTCCATTTTCATATCTATGCCTTCACAGAAGTTTAAGGTTGCTCCATAATGATTCTTTGGTCCAGATTCTTCTTGTAGACGTGTTGGTCTTGGTCTTCAGATGAGTAGACGCTCTAACTAGCTTTTCTACTTTCGTCTTTTCCACATTGTTTTCAGATTTAATTGTCAATTTTTGAATTCTATACCTTCAGAGAAGTTTAGGATCCATATATAGTCTTTCCTTTATCTACGTTCTCCTTGTAGACGTCTTAGTTTTACTTCTCAGATGACTAGACAGTAAGTTTTTACGTCTTACATCTCCACTTTCTAACCAGACTTACCATTCCGCTTCTACACAATGTTTTCAGTTGTTCTAATCGTCCATTTTCATATCTATGCCTTCACAGAAGTTTAAGGTTGCTCCATAATGATTTTTTGGTCCAGATTCTTCTTGTAGACGTGTTGGCCTTGGTCTTCAGATGAGTAGACGCTCTAACTAGGTTTTCTACTTTCGTCTTTTCCACATTGTTTTCAGATTTAATTGCCAATTTTTGAATTCTATACCTTCAGAGAAGTTTAGGATCCATACATAGTCTTTCTTTGATCTACGTTCTTCTTGTAGACGTCTTAGTTTTAGTTCTCAGATGACTAGACAGTAAGTTTTTACGTCTTACATCTCCACCCTCTAACCAGACTTACCATTCAGCTTCTACACAATGTTTTCAGTTGTTCTAATCGTCCATTTTCATATCTATGCCTTCACAGAAGTTTAAGGTTGCTCCATAATGATTCTTTGGTCCAGATTCTTCTTGTAGACGTGTTGGTCTTGGTCTTCAGATGAGTAGACGCTCTAACTAGCTTTTCTACTTTCGTCTTTTCCACATTGTTTTCAGATTTAATTGTCAATTTTTGAATTCTATACCTTCAGAGAAGTTTAGGATCCATATATAGTCTTTCCTTTATCTACGTTCTCCTTGTAGACGTCTTAGTTTTACTTCTCAGATGACTAGACAGTAAGTTTTTACGTCTTACATCTCCACTTTCTAACCAGACTTACCATTCCGCTTCTACACAATGTTTTCAGTTGTTCTAATCGTCCATTTTCATATCTATGCCTTCACAGAAGTTTAAGGTTGCTCCATAATGATTTTTTGGTCCAGATTCTTCTTGTAGACGTGTTGGCCTTGGTCTTCAGATGAGTAGACGCTCTAACTAGCTTTTCTACTTTCGTCTTTTCCACATTGTTTTCAGATTTAATTGCCAATTTTTGAATTCTATACCTTCAGAGAAGTTTAGGATCCATACATAGTCTTTCTTTGATCTACGTTCTTCTTGTAGACGTCTTAGTTTTAGTTCTCAGATGACTAGACAGTAAGTTTTTACGTCTTACATCTTCACTTTCTAACCAGACTTACCATTCAGCTTCTACACAATGTTTTCAGTTGTTCTAATCGTCCATTTTCATATCTATGCCTTCACAGAAGTTTAAGGTTGCTCCATAATGATTCTTTGGTCCAGATTCTTCTTGTAGACGTGTTGGTCTTGGTCTTCAGATGAGTAGACGCTCTAACTAGCTTTTCTACTTTCGTCTTTTCCACATTGTTTTCAGATTTAATTGTCAATTTTTGAATTCTATACCTTCAGAGAAGTTTAGGATCCATATATAGTCTTTCCTTTATCTACGTTCTCCTTGTAGACGTCTTAGTTTTACTTCTCAGATGACTAGACAGTAAGTTTTTACGTCTTACATCTCCACTTTCTAACCAGACTTACCATTCCGCTTCTACACAATGTTTTCAGTTGTTCTAATCGTCCATTTTCATATCTATGCCTTCACAGAAGTTTAAGGTTGCTCCATAATGATTTTTTGGTCCAGATTCTTCTTGTAGACGTGTTGGCCTTGGTCTTCAGATGAGTAGACGCTCTAACTAGCTTTTCTACTTTCGTCTTTTCCACATTGTTTTCAGATTTAATTGCCAATTTTTGAATTCTATACCTTCAGAGAAGTTTAGGATCCATACATAGTCTTTCTTTGATCTACGTTCTTCTTGTAGACGTCTTAGTTTTAGTTCTCAGATGACTAGACAGTAAGTTTTTACGTCTTACATCTTCACTTTCTAACCAGACTTACCATTCCGCTTCTACACAATGTTTTCAGTTGTTCTAATCGTCCATTTTCATATCTATGCCTTCACAGAAGTTTAAGGTTGCTCCATAATGATTCTTTGGTCCAGATTCTTCTTGTAGACGTGTTGGTCTTGGTCTTCAGATGAGTAGACGCTCTAACTAGCTTTTCTACTTTCGTCTTTTCCACATTGTTTTCAGATTTAATTGTCAATTTTTGAATTCTATACCTTCAGAGAAGTTTAGGATCCATATATAGTCTTTCCTTTATCTACGTTCTCCTTGTAGACGTCTTAGTTTTACTTCTCAGATGACTAGACAGTAAGTTTTTACGTCTTACATCTCCACTTTCTAACCAGACTTACCATTCCGCTTCTACACAATGTTTTCAGTTGTTCTAATCGTCCATTTTCATATCTATGCCTTCACAGAAGTTTAAGGTTGCTCCATAATGATTTTTTGGTCCAGATTCTTCTTGTAGACGTGTTGGCCTTGGTCTTCAGATGAGTAGACGCTCTAACTAGCTTTTCTACTTTCGTCTTTTCCACATTGTTTTCAGATTTAATTGCCAATTTTTGAATTCTATACCTTCAGAGAAGTTTAGGATCCATACATAGTCTTTCTTTGATCTACGTTCTTCTTGTAGACGTCTTAGTTTTAGTTCTCAGATGACTAGACAGTAAGTTTTTACGTCTTACATCTCCACCCTCTAACCAGACTTACCATTCAGCTTCTACACAATGTTTTCAGTTGTTCTAATCGTCCATTTTCATATCTATGCCTTCACAGAAGTTTAAGGTTGCTCCATAATTTTATTTATTTATTTGATAATTCACAGCCATCTGGCTTTATACAAAATAATACATTATAATTGGATGAATAAAGAAAATATAATAATAGGGTTAAATAATTAACAGATATATAGTATAAAATAATGAAAAGAAAAAAAAGTTATGAGAACGCATATATAACTACTCTCAGTTTGCGCTTAAATTCACTTATGGAATAAGTATCAATAATGTCGGGCAGTTCATCAGTTTCACTGAACAACTTGCAAGCTCTATAAATGACAGAATTCCTCAATATGTGAAAATCGCAAATTGGCAATCGAAATTGATCATATGAGCGCAAAGGTCTAGGTGGTACATTAAAATTAATTTGTTGAAGCAAGTAAGGACAATCAATCTTAGCATGAAGTAATTTATATAGAAACATACAATCTAGGTATTGTCGAAAAGAGCTCAGTGAGCAAATTTTAAGTGAAATAGCAATCTTTGAATAGTCGTGATCAAATCTACTGAGGCCCAACTTAAATTTATATGAAAGCAGCTTAAAAAAGCGATGCTGAACAGTCTCTATTCTTTTTGAATATTCAAGGGTATGTGGGTTCCATATTTGTGAGCCATAATTCAGTATAGATCGAACTAAAGAATTAAATAACAAAATTAACGTTTCCTTATTGCTAAATTCAAGAGAGTTTCGAAATATAAAAAATAAATTCTTTGTTGCTTTGTTAACAATAAAATCAACATGAAATGAGAAGTTAAGCCTATCATCGAAATAAATACCTAAGTCTTTTACTACTACTTCTCTCTTTAACAATTGATTACCTAGATAATAATTATAATAAATTGAAGAGTGACGATAAAAAGAGATTGTAGTACATTTATCAAAACTAAATTTTAAACCGTTCAAAATACACCAATTCACAACACTGTCTATGTCCGCCTGGAGTTGAAGAGAGTCACCAGGTGATTCCACCATAGAGAAGATCTTGAGATCATCTGCATACAGCAATATCTGCGAGTAGCCGATACATCTTATGATGTCATTCATGAAGAGAATGAAGTAGAGCGGTCCAGTATGGGTACCCTGACCCACACCAGAGGAGGCAATAAAATCAGCTGAAGTATGGCCACCAATCTTGACACTATATCTTCTTCCAATGAGGGAAGAAGAGATCCATCTGAGTAAGAAGCCAGTAATACCATAATGATAAAGTTTCTTGATAAGCAGTTTATGGTTAATGGAATCAAATGCTGCAGTGAAATCGGTATAAATTGCATCAACTTGTTTGTTATCCATTAATGCAGAAACAATATAATCATTATAATGGGCTAAGTTGGTGATTGTTGATCTTCTGGAAACAAAACCATGCTGTTCTTGAATTATAAACTTCTGAAGATATGTAGACAGCTTAGCTTCAACAAGCATATCAAATACTTTTGCGAAAATATTTAGCTTAGCTATAGGTCTATAATTCTTTACACTATCCTTGGCACCTTTTTTATGTATAGGCGTAATGAAAGATTTTTTCCAAACTGAAGGAAGAATACCAGTGCTCAATGAACAATTGTAAAGTTTGGTCAATACAGTAGATAGACCATTAATAAGTTTCTTAATAAATACAACTGGAATCTGGTCCGGCCCAGCTGCGAGACTATCTGATAAAGTTGAGAGAGCTAATTTTACCTCTGCTGCGGTGAAAGTTAAAGTGGATATAGAAAAAGAAGTTTGAATATGCTCACAATCATAATCCACTATATCCTCATTGAAAACTGAATTAAAATGTTGTGCAAACAATGCAACAATTTCTTGAGCATTATTCGAAACTACATTGTTCAATGAGACAGAGCTAGGGATAGAATTATTACTTTTTCTTCTCAAGAACTTCCAAAATTCACTGGGGTGAGAGACAATACCACGTTCAACATCCAACAAATACTGCTTATGCAGCTTCCTCTCTAGTGCAACTGACAAAGATCTATACAATTTAAATGAATCATAAAACTCACTCTCATTGGTTTCTTTCCATTTGGTATGGTTTTTTTTCTTAGCAAAAATTAGAGAGATCAGCTCTTGATTGAACCAGGGCGGGCGACTCGAACTTGTGATACGTTTCATAGGCACATGAGGGTCAATTACAGAAAACAGTTGATGGTAAAACTCATCAACTTTATAATCAATTGAGTGTACATCTGAATTAACAAAGGACCAATCTAATAATGATTCTTTGGTCCAGATTCTTCTTGTAGACGTGTTGGTCTTGGTCTTCAGATGAGTAGACGCTCTAACTAGCTTTTCTACTTTCGTCTTTTCCACATTGTTTTCAGATTTAATTGTCAATTTTTGAATTCTATACCTTCAGAGAAGTTTAGGATCCATATATAGTCTTTCCTTTATCTACGTTCTCCTTGTAGACGTCTTAGTTTTACTTCTCAGATGACTAGACAGTAAGTTTTTACGTCTTACATCTCCACTTTCTAACCAGACTTACCATTCCGCTTCTACACAATGTTTTCAGTTGTTCTAATCGTCCATTTTCATATCTATGCCTTCACAGAAGTTTAAGGTTGCTCCATAATGATTTTTTGGTCCAGATTCTTCTTGTAGACGTGTTGGTTTTGGTCTTCAGATGAGTAGACGTTCTAACTAGCTTTTCCACTTTTGTCTTTTCCACATTGTTTTCAGATTTAATCGCCAATTTTTGAATTCTATACTTTCAGAGAAGTTTAGGATCCATATATAGTCTTTCCTTTATCTACGTTCTCCTTGTAGACGTCTTAGTTTTACTTCTCAGATGACTAGACAGTAAGTTTTTACGTCTTACATCTCCACTTTCTAACCAGACTTACCATTCCGCTTCTACACAATGTTTTCAGTTGTTCTAATCGTCCATTTTCATATCTATGCCTTCACAGAAGTTTAAGGTTGCTCCATAATGATTCTTTGGTCTAGATTTTTCTTGTAGACGTGTTGGTCTTGGTCTTCAGATGAGTAGACGCTCTAACTAGCCTTTCCACTTTCGTTTTCTCCACATTGTTTTCAGTTTTAAACGCCAATTTTGTAAATCTACACCTTCAGAGAAGTTTAATTTTTTTGTGATGCGATTAAAAATACGAAAGAACAATAATAAAACGTTAAGGAGTCGTCAATAATGGAATTTACACGGTTCCTTTATGCGTTGTGCAGTTAATTTTTCCGCATTCGTGAGAACATCGGCGTAATCAAAGAGCGTACCTAATTTCGAGATTGATGTTAAGAAATTTCACATTTTGCGGTGTACACACAACAAACAATAATTTCGTTACGGTCCTTTATACGAAATCTAAATCCTGCATAACCAAACAAATTAAAAAAAAAACGTTACCACTGATTGGGCGGTTCTGACACTAATGACTATTTGAAATTCCACCACAAATAATCAAAATACAGAATTTGTTAGTTTAAAAAAAAAATGAATCAATTGTTTTATTTAAAAAAAATTTTGGTAGCGTACCTAACGGATAATTTTAGAACTAGAACAGGACTAGCTCCATGTCAAGTTGTTTGATTAGATTTGAGGGCATCTGGTTAAATCAAAAACTGTAATATTTCTTTCGTCGAACCATTAGATGTGTGGCAGGAAGGAATTTTTTTTTGGTATTGTTTTTGTCAGAAGTCTCGAACCAAATAGACATTATCACCATTGCTGATTAGTTTCAAGGTTGTTTTAGTGACAATAGCTCGTTGAAGAACAATAGTTGTCGAAGTAATTACAATGAAGTAGTTGGAAATGGCGGAAAAGGAGCCCAACAATAAATAATTAAATTGTTTAAATTTTTCTTTTTCTTCTACCATACTCGCTAAAGAGCGTATCTGTCATATGCGATTTTTATTAGACCAGGAATCACTGGTTTGCCATTGCCCTCCAAGGGGGAGCCACCAAGTGTTAAGTGTTATTTTCTAGAGTAGCTATAATAGAATTTATTCTGAATTTTTGAGTTACTTATCTGAATATAGAATCAAAAACCATAATTTTCAGAAGCATCTACAATTGACATTGTTCCAACAGCAATTTTTTTTGACAATGACGCAAGCAACAATTTTGTTTATTAATCCTCAAATAACCGTAAGTTTTTCGAATTTCTATTTAAATTCCAACATATAGATAACCTCGTAGCTTCTCACCCGACAGCCACCTATCTATTGTTGAATGAGCAAGAGATAGCGACCTTGAAGTTGGATGTCGTTCACCCAAGCACACCGCGATCTTCCATTATCGATCAAACTGTCAACGCATCACTTTTTTCACCTTGAACAATTATCCCTAAACGTATCAAGTTTACTCGATTTAGCAACAAAATTAACGAAAGAGACAATTTAACTACCAACAATCTCAAAATAACCACCGTCACTTACGACAATCAAGTTTTTCAAATTCGGAGAAAAAATTAATTTCAAGGCCGTAATGGCGGCCGGAGGGGAGGCAATTTCAACGATCCCCTTTCTTTTCCTCTCTCCTACCGAAATCAGTAGCGCGCTACGCTTTTCTCACCTATTTTTAGTTCCGCCAGAATAGTAACCTTGAACTTGCCCTCGAAGGGTCCATTCATGTAACGTTCCAGTTAAATTAACATAACACTTTAACTGTATCTCAACAAACAATTAAATTTATTCAACAATTGAAACAAAGTCGCTTTACGGTTGTTAATTATTTAATTTTGTTTGGAGAAATTGGTACTTGGTAGTTCTGACGTGGCGATTTCGATGGGAAATCGGAAAAAGGTAGCGTTCGTGCAACCATAACAATTTGTTTTGCTGATGTTCCGGTCTGTCGACCGCGACTTCCTGTGTGTACCTAAGAAATTACCACTTTGTTCGGTTGGTACTCGTGTATCTTGGGTAATTCGTCAAATCACGGCCAATGATGACGCGGAATTGGTCAAACGGAAAGTATTGACCTACCCTATCGGTTCTGGTAAGACGGTTTTACACCACTAAAAAGCGACAAGTTTTGCAACTAATTAAAAAAAAATTTAATGAGTATAGAAAACGGTTCTAACTAGATGAGATTTTTATTTAATCCCGGTACTCGTGTGAATGTTCCGAAATGATTCCGTGGAAGAGATAGTGATTTGGTTTTTTTTGGTGAAAAAGCGTCACGGCGCCTCTTGCTGCAAAATGGTTTGTTCTAAAATAAATCAGGACGTTAACCTTGGTTTTTGCGACACTTGGTATTTAGAGAATTTCTACGACAGCAGCATCAAAATGGAAAGAAAGGACCATCGCGGTTTCTTTGTTCACAATACTTCGACTAGAACGCTAATTTCTTCGGTGACAAAGAAAGTGAAAAGTTATCTTGGTTTTCAAGTGAAATTCTACTTTCTAGGTGTTGCCCAAGAGGCCGATTTTTACTTTTCCTTGTTTCCCCACAATTAGAACTCGATTCTAGGTAATTCTAATAACTTGTAATTTTGGCAGAAGAGGCGACCATTGCGCGTGTCGTCCTCCAATTATTTAATTGTTACTCTTCCTGTTTCGGCTCTAATCCGGGAACTTGCAGGAAAATGGGTACCTTGCAGCCACAGATTTCTGATTTATCCACTTATTGCTCAATCCAGCTAACAAATGTATTGGATTGGGATACAACCCCACTTTGCAGGTAGTCCAGAATGGGCGGCTTTTAATTTTTTTAGTTATTTAAAAATAAACGGCTTGATGTAGCAAAGAGAAATTGTCTTGGATAAGAGTTAAAGTAGGTAGAATCTTAAATTGACGTTACTATTCGAAAAACTAGTGATTAATCAACACTGGGAGTTAAATACGCAAATATAACGGTTTTTGACAACTATTTGCGTCGTTTGAAAGGTAAAATTTGCCACTTAATTTCGCATAAGTTGAATCGGTGTCCTGCTATGTTGCAGGATTGGAAGACGTGACAAGCCACAATAATAACTAAATTCTTTAACAGTTGTCCAGTTTGAATGTTTGCATTAATTACCACTTGATTCTTAAAAATGACACGATTTCCTCCCACTTATACCAATAAAGCGCCATTTGTTCGAACAAAACCCTCCCTAAGAAACGAAATTTCTACGAAACCACTTGAACTACTTAAAGAAACAAAGCGATTAATTGAAACAAAATAGCGAGTCAAATACGATAACATATGTTAGTTATCTATATACACGACGACTTTTCTCTACCTCATCATCTTCCGTTATCGTAGAAAAAAACAACATAAAGACTAACTATGTGGTTATAAATGTTATAATGAAGAATTCCGGTAGCTTGTCGCGTGAGGTCGCGTAATTGCTGGTAAAGAGAGAAATTACATCAAGTAATGTCACAAGTTTTTTCGTTGTCATTTTTTGAAATAACCCGAAATTACCAATAAATTCCTTTTGTTGCAGACGTGATAATGAACGGAGTTAACGGACACCACGCCAATGGCGGCGATTTGAATGGATGCGGCGATATCATAACCCAAAATCAACAGAAAGGTTGCTGGACCATTGGGTTGATTAATTCGAAACATCGCTATTTGACAGCGGAAACTTTCGGATTTAAAATCAACGCTAACGGAGCTTCGTTGAAGAAGAAACAGATTTGGACGTTGGAACCGGACAGTTCCAATGCTGGAGAAAGTGAGTTTTGTTTAAAGAAAATAATAACGATAACAATTAAAAATTTCAGGCATGATATATTTGAGGTCGCATTTAGACAAGTATTTGGCTGTCGATTCGTTCGGTAACATCACTTGCGAAAGCGAAGAAAAAGAAGCTGGCAGCAAGTTTCAAATCAGCGTTGCTGAAGACGGTACCGGACGATGGGCGTTACGAAATGTTGTTAGAGGCTATTTTTTGGGAGCTTCTAACGATAAACTCACTTGCACCGCCAAAGTTCCTGGAGATTCCGAATTTTGGCACATCCATTTGGCGGCGAGACCCCAAGTAAGACACCGATCCAAAAGATATAGGCCCAAAAACCCAAATAGTTTCAAGTAGCACCAATCGGGCCAATTTGGCCGACACTAAGTTTCATATAGTTCGTTAATCGAAATCGCTAATATCAAAAGAACAAACTTCCTTCTAGCTTTTGGGTTAAATTGCGGGCTCTGTTGACCTTTAGTGGTAGAGTGTCTAATGTTGAAAAACATAAATATATAAACGACCTCTGATCGTGATTAAAAGTTTCAATAGTTTGAGGGTTTACACGTCGAAATTTGTTGACTAAGACCCAACCCGTTTTTCAGATGAACCTCAGGTCGGTAGGGCGCAAACGTTTCGCTCACCTTTCCGAAAATTTGGACGAAATCCACGTAGACGCCAACATTCCATGGGGAGAAGACACTCTTTTCACCCTCGAATTCCGACTGGAAGAATCCGGAAAGTACGCCATACACACTTGCAATAACAAATACCTCTCGTTAGGCGGTAAGTAGTTTTTTTTGTATCGCCATTTTTATTTAAAATTATTGTTTGTAAATAGGTAAACTAGTGGATAATTGCAACAAAGACTGCCTCTTCAGCGCCGAATACCATAGCGGCCAATTAGCTCTCCGAGACCGTACCGGTGCTTATTTGAGTCCGATCGGTTCTAAAGCCGTCCTGAAAACCCGCTCGAATACCGTCACCAAAGACGAACTTTTCTCATTGGAAGATTCCCTTCCTCAAGCCAGTTTCGTAGCTGCACTCAATTCGAAATTCGTTTCAGTCAAACAGGGTAAGTTCTTTTTGCCTCCAATTGCGGAAGTATCGCTCTGCAGATGTTACCAACTATGCAAGCCTTAAGGCTAGTTTCGGCATTCTACACCTTGACCTCAAAGAACGGTTCGAAACGCAACAAACCGTTCGATTTTGTTACCTTCATTTCGTATTGTTTTTCTTAATTACGTTAGTGGATTTTTTAAGTAACCAACTGTTTGTCAATAATTTACGCTATTGTAGCGACGAAACGAATCGAATCGATCAGGAATTGACAAAGACACTGAATGAATGCATCAATGTTAAGTGTGTGCACTTGTGCAATTGTACAACGGATCGCGAAACGATGGTACTTCATCTCGACAAGTAACGTACCGTTTCCATTAAACGCGTGACGTTTTAATGGCACGTTTCTAAGGTACCATCGGTGATCTGACATGGTATGGCTTTAATACCGCGATCGTTGAAGCTGTCAAGATAAATTGTAAGTGGCTAAAAAGTTGTTTGCCCCTAAAAGAAATCGATAACACGATTCGAGATTGGTTATGAATCGTATTAGTTGATTATTCACAAAGTAGGTGGAGATAGGTTGCGATTTTAGTTGTTCCATCTACCGGATTATTGTTAAACTGTTTTTGTGTGAAACTCTAATAGCTTTGAAATCTTAGTTGAGGCTTTTGCGAGAAATAAAATAGGACTTAATATTGTCGTGGACCACCCACTGTAAGTAATTATTGAACGGGTTGTAACTTTGATCAAAGTAATTACCATGGCAGATCGACCGTAACCTCACATTAACCGAGGTCGAAACTTATGAAGATGTGATCGTTTGACGGTTCAACTGCATAATGTATTTGATGTATTTTTCATAGTTTCCAATTATTGTGTACTCTCTTATTATCCGGTGGTTAAATTAATAACTCGCAATGATTTATTACGTTATTTGATTTTATGATCAAGTTTTACGACTGAAATTTCGTGTTCGTACATGATTTATTTGTTCAGGAATAATACAAGAAGGTATTTCCGAAATTACATTTACTTCTAAAGTTCAAATCGTTTACAATTTCATTATGAATAAATCCATTTCATTAACTATAGAATCTTGTGTTTTTGTTTTGTTAAATTCTTCACTTAATAGCAATGTTGAGAGTTACGACACAGATTCCTTACTCAGTGGTTATGACCTAAATTCAAATTTACAACTATAAATAAGCTAATTTTCTCGAATTTTAATCACCATCTTTTTTCTCTTTGTCTTTACGTCTTAACAAGAGGCTCATAATACAAAATTTTCAAAATTTTGGTCCCCCTAATCAACATGTTTTTATATTGTCCAAATATTTTTCCAACAAGCATTTGGCTATTTTCTACCGCAAAGCCTCTTACCTTTAATTTGAAGCGAATTTGAATCATAGATGGCGCCACTCAAGAAATGTAAGTAGCTTCGATTAAAACTTTTGTGTTTACATTTTATTAACCATTTAAAAGAATTATTTAAAAGATTAAAGAGTTTCAGTGCTAATGACAATTAAATTTCGAAAATTTTTAGCGAAGTTTCTATTAATAGAACTTCCTATCTCAACTGTGCTAAGTTGTTTAAGATTTTGATAGGGCCACTTGTACATAAAATCACATAGTTTTTGCAATAACCGATTTATTAATCAAATAAAATACTTATCGTTTGAACAAATATGTTTTAAATCTTGAATTACTCAACTTTTTCTTGTTTGTTTGATTTAGTTGATTTAAATTTTTATCACATAACCGATAGCGTTTTTGTTGAATTTAATTTAAAAATAAACAATTTATCCCCCTTGATTCGTGACAATTGATGCAACCCAACATAAACGTCAGGTTGCTACCCCAACACAAGAACCTGCCCTGAATCATTAATGGCATTCTATTATCATCGCCCTCTAACGTTTCGATTAACCCCGACATCACCCCAGTTGTTTACTATTGACATTTCTATCGCAATTCCCTTCGATAGTTACAATTCCGACAGAAGCGACAAAATTTTAATTTTCACAAAATTAGTTTCGAACTACAATGCTGCAGTTTCCTTTACTTTCATTTTCTAGATAAAAAGTTTACAAGATAAAAGTGGAACGAGTAGAAAATCAGGCAAGGTCAACAATTTTGGGAGAAAAACATCTAAACCAACCGGTTTAAAGGTCCATCCGGAATTGTCGTCAACATTACCGAATCGTGACGATAACGTGATTGCCTGATAGCCAAGGCGCCAATGAGCAAACAGACGAAAATGAAAACGTCCACCCACCCAATTTAAAGAGACTGCCTGTTTCAAAAATTCAAGAATTTTGCTTCACGTAGTTTGTTTGATAACTTTTCGACGCGCTCCCGTACATTGTCGCCCTTTTTAAACGGGATTTTGTCGCAGTGGGCGAGGCGGTTAAGGTAGGCCAGTTCCTTGGGGTGGAAAAGGGCGTTTTACCCTCTCAATCGATACGCATGTTGCATCGTCGGATTGCGGGGAACTCTCTTGGGGTTCCCGGTAACGCCACATTGTTGATTTTCCAAGGTCGTCTGTCTGGCGGCTGCCGAAACCCCATTAACGACACCACCCTCGTCGCTTTTTGAAAGAACGCGTGGGGGGACGAGTTTCTGTTTTTTGTTTGTTTGAGGTGTGCGTTAGTTAGCATCCCGGATGGCCGCCGGCAATTCCTGGATATCTAATTCAATATCGGCGAGATGTCTTTGATTTTTACACCTACAACTTAATTACCAACTATGTAGATTGTAGTTGCGTGACGCCCAATGGTGCGGTTTTTCTTTGCCCGAGTTCTTTCAAATGGCGGTCACTCGACTATATCCGCGAAACTATATCTTTGAAATGTGCATGAGCAAGGAAGCATGGAGCGTATCCTAGAAATGACGCAGGAAACCAAATGAAAGGTTAACCGTTTTTTTCGAGTTTCAGTCACATTAGATTTTATATCTTTTTAACGCTCCCTCATCCATAATGAGCCATAAATTAGTCCCGAATTACCAGCATATGTTGACTTTATTATTAGACTCTCAAATTCAGAAGCGATTTTGTAAAAGTCTCCGGATTGTCAGCCAAAAGTTTTGACGCCATTGATGCGTGAAGACAAACTTTATGGCAGATAAAAAATATTTTAATTTTTTGAATTTCAGCTGAAAAGTGAAGCTTTTTCTCGACCGGAGCAACTTTCAAAAAATTCGTTTGGCGGCTGGCGGTTCGTTTATAGATTTAAGATGTCTTATCTGGAAGATCCTCCGTGGGTAGTCAAATTAAAACCAAATTAGGCATTTTCGGTCGATTTATTACGCAAATATTTGTACGTTTCTAATTTAATTTCATGGCAGAGCGGGCAACCGTGAAAATTCTTGATTAAACCTAACACCTGCAGGAAACTCTTGGGTGTTTCAACATATATCCTGCGTCAACGCCCGCACATGCATGACCCTCCTGCTATTGATGGACGTAGGGGTCAGCTCTGACAACGTATTAATAGCAACAATACCTTCTTATCGTTGTAGGTTCAGGAGTTTCCGCTGCATTCTAGTGGTGCAGAGATAGAGTTTTTATCAACGGAAGACCATAGTGACTCGGATAAGATTTCTAACCTTCTAACAGCGACTTGTTCGACATTGAAAAAATTATAAAAAATCGGCGACGACTATGCCACGATGAGAAAACACCATCAGGACGATAACGCCAGCTGTTGCCCGATTTGTGTATACAGATGTTAGCGGCCCAAGCTATTTACTGTTAAGTCGCTCCATCAGACGCTGACAACCTCATTGTTGCTATAATGAATTTTTTACCAGCCAATTAGGTAAAGTTACATAGAAAACTGGACAAGAAGTTAATTTGGAGAAGTTTTGAAGAAAACATCCGTCTAATTCTGTATTGGTCGAGATGCGATTTTGACCTGGTACACGAAATTTTCGGTACAGTTGTTTGCGATTCGGGAATTCCGAGTCTCGCCAAAAGAGAACCGTTAACCACCAGAACCGAATGGTTAGATAATTGAATTAACACCAAAATTTAGTTATTTTTTTAAACCAAAGGGCGCAAATTTCTTTGGGTGTCGAGTCTTCTTGTCGGTTCGCATAGATAATCGATCGAACAGCATCGGTCCCTTTTTGGGCGATTGCAGCGCTCCGACCTGCACCAAGCGCGATTTTCGTACCCCGGCCCGTTAGAAGACGTTCCTAATTGCGCTTCGGTCTGATCGTTACGTAATTATAATTAAATTGCCCTCGACTATAATGCGTGCACGTTGGCAACATGCATGATGAGGCGGACTGTGACTTAATTAAGCGCAACCGGCTCAACTGCATCAATTAACGTTTATTTAATCTCGTTGTTCGATCATCGTATTCGATCTTCCTGATGTTTACGTCTTCCTCCTCCTCTCGTTGGTCGTTGTAACTGTCGCGATGAAAACAAGACGGGAAGAGACGTTTTGATTTCGTTTTTGTTAGCGGAAACCACGGCCGACTGCCCGAAGATAACGAGCGGATAAGTTCGAGAAGGCAAGAACCGAAAACGGAGAATGTCGGAAGATAAGGATCGTTAATTGCGCGATTTTAATTAAGGTGAATTGTGTTTTGCAGGCGTGGATGTGACCGCCAACCAAGACGAAATCTCCGATCACGAAACGTTCCAGTTGGAATTCGACTGGAGCACCAAGAGATGGTACATCCGCACCATGCAAGATAGATATTGGACTTTGGAAACTCAAGGAGGTATCCAAGCTGCCGGCGATAAAAGGTACAATTACCTTGACTACACAAAACTTACTAACAAACGACGCGCAACAATAAACGCGATTCCCACTTGGGTCATTCACTTAATCCCCTACAAAGGGTTCTCTTTCTTGAGAAAATTTGCAACCCACGCCAACATTATTGCAAGTTTGCTCAATAAATCACTGAACCCGTTTAGGTTCAATGCGGAATTATTTAGAATAATGAATGACTCTTTTGGTTGCAGATCCTCCAATGCTCTATTCGATTTGGTTTGGCAGAACGACGGTTCTGTTGCTTTCCGCGCCAACAACGGACGTTACGTCATCACTAAACGTTCCGGCCATTTGTACGCGACCTCCGACAATATCGACGATAATTGCAAATATTTCTTCTACCTCGTCAATCGTCCGATTTTGGTGTTAAAATGCGAGCAAGGTTTCGTCGGATACAAATCGTCCAGCAGTCCCAAATTGGAATGCAACAAAGCCACGTACGAAACGATTCAAGTTGAAAGGGGAGAAAAGGGAATTGTTCATTTTAAAGGTAATTTTTGATTTTTTCAAAATGTTTTTTAACGATTTGAAATTTAGGACAAAACAACAAATATTGGCATGTCGATAGTGAGGGAGTTACGGCCGATTCTGATACTCCTGAAGGATTTTATTTGGAATTGCGCGAACCCACCCGCCTTTGCATCAAGAATATTAACGGAAATTATTTAGCGGCAGGGAAAAATGGGGGTTTCCGCCTAGGGGACACCTTGATCGATAACGCTACCCAATGGGAATATTAAATTGGCATTTTTGTTATTTTTTTACTATATTTTGAAAATTCTATTTATTGTATTATTTATAATGTTAGTTTTGTAATGTTTTCCTATTTTAGGGATTAATGTGATGTTTTTGTCAAAAATTAAGCTAAAAAGAACTAATTTAAGTACTTAACTAGCCAATGAAACCGACTGCCAAATAAAATGGCCTTCACATAATTGCTACCACTAAGACAATTATACACTACAATAAAACGGATTTTGGTATGCTTTTTATATACGTATTTTATAGTTAGCGATTTTCTATGATGTATATACCGATTAGCATTGTTTCTCATCTATACTGAATCATTCGAATAGGTTTATGTACTTGGATGTTGTACTGTATTTAGAGAAACACTCGAGGTGTTCTACCAGGTAAATGCATTTATTTTAGTGTCGTCCAAGCTCAAATTGCCGGTTATTTTTACATATCCTAGGTATAAGAGCTTGAAGTTTTTACCAAAATGGTTCATGTACTTTTGTAGCTTGTAGCAATATGGGTCCACGCCCTTTCCACATGTATATCTTTTTGTATGATAAATGTACTACTTATAAATAAACTATTATTATATCCAGCCACCATTTCAGTTCCCGAACACTTCTAGATGCCCACCGTCGGCTGCACCCAGTAGCCAGAAATTTTAGAAGAGATTTGTCGTTTAAAAACTAAATTCTAAACACTATTTTTCATAAACCAAAGGGCGGTGATGTCCTTTGCCTTCAGGAGCAAAATTGGGTTAACACGCTAATGGTTACACGTCATTAATTGACTGTTATGGCTCAAAAACCGTGATTGTAGCTATTTCTAGAATAAAATTGAAAAGAGACCTGTAATACCGGCTTACTTTTTTACGTTAGGGGGTTTTACGTGGTCTTCCCCCGACGCTTTTTGAACGAATAAAACACTTTTGTTGTTAGAATTTTTATTTACAGCAAGTTCTCGTTGGTTTCGTCACTGGTTTTTCCGCTCAACAAGTTCTGGATTTCTTGCAAACTTTTTCCTTTCGTTTCCGGCACAACCCATTCGACAAAAATGATTCCGGTAGTAGAAATGAGCGAAAATAACCAAAACGATTCGGCAATCCCGAAAATTGCCATAAAATTAGGGAAAAAAACCGTCGTCAAAAACGCCATCGTTAAACAAGCGGACGTCGTTATAGTTGTAGCAATAGCTTTGGTGTTTGGTGGAAAAATTTCGCCCATTATAGCCCAAGCTAAAGGACCGATACCGAAGTTATAAGCGAAAACAAAAACAATTAAACAAACAAGCGGAAACCAAAACAACCAATCAACGTTATAACCGGCATTTTGAAAATAGAAATAAATTCCTAAAAAACCAGTCGAAGCAGCAACACCTATCATCGAAACTAACAACAAAAATTTTCGGCCCAACCGATCTACTAGTTGTGACGTCACTAAACTGATCACGAATTGAATACAACCGATCACGATAGTGGCGACATCTGGCGGTACACTACTACCAGTTGCGTCAAAAATCGACTGCAAATACCCCAAAATCACGGAAATTCCTGCGAATTGTTGAAAAAACATTAAACCTACGCTAATACTTAACCCTTTAATTAAACTTTTCGATTTAAAAAAATTTCTAATTGTCAAAGTTTTGCTACATTCATCAATATTTTTGATAATAATTTCGAGTTCTTCTTCAACGCTTGTTGTTTTTCGTAATTTAATCAAAGATTTCCTCGCTTCGTTTTGGTTATTTTTCAAAATATAGTAATAAGGACTTTCGGGGACGTAAAATCCGAAAGTTATTAAAAAAAAAATTAAAGGAATTACGCAAAGTAACGAAAGTGTTTTGATTGAAACGTAAGGACCTATGACGTAAACAAAAAGAATTGCGGTTGATAACATAACACTCATTAAACATCCCAGAAGACCTCTATTGGAATTTTCTGCAATTTCTCCAACATACATTGGTACTATAGAAAAAACGCAACCGGACCCCAATCCTATTAAAAATCTTGCAAAATAGTAAAATTCTACACTACTAGCGAACGCTGTGATTAAATAGCAAATTATCATTGGTAACGAAAACAAGAGGAGAGTCCTCTTCCTTCCGATTCGATCAGCTGAGAAACCAGTTAGAAAAGGGGCAAGTGCTGCACCCAAACTCAGTAGAGACACTATCAAAGATTCTTCGAAAGGTGTAATGATTTTACCGAAAGGGTTTTCGGAAGTGTTGGTGCGTAATTTTGGTAGTACTGGAGATGTCCATGAATATGCACTACCAGTTCCAAAGGACAGAAAGTTTACTGAAACGTTTCAGTTTTTTTTAATAAAAAATTACTAGAACTTACCTGAGAGGACTGCTCCATATAAAAACCAGTTGTGTTTAGTATCTGTTTCCATTTTGGCGCCACCATTGCTTCGTGGTTCACTGGTTGATGCCAAAATCTTAGTGGCAATCACGAGAAGCTCCTGAAGTAGTCGATTATCAAGTAATAAATAAACAACTGATACGCTGGGACTTATCAAGAAAGTTTCGATATCGGCATAAATCTTAAAAATTGATAATTTCGAAGGGAAACATGGAATAAATACTTCATGTCCCTCTATCGATATGTTAATTACCATTATCATCTCCAAAGTGACAATTGAAGAGTGTAACGACAGTATCTCATTCCCAGTTACTTATCAGATCTCTCGCTGATGATATCGTAATAGATCAGTTATCAAAATCAAAAATTTTGGCTACCAGCTATTAAGTTTAATTTGAATCTTAAACCTTCTTCTATGAGTACCTATCTGCCTAAGGGGGCCTCCTGAACCCGACAACAATTTGTTTATTTTTACAGTTTTCTTTCTTCTCAACGTATCAATCATTTTGACAGACCCTGTTCAGCCTTTATCACAAATCAGAAGCCGTTTGTAGTGTCAATTTTTTTGTACAAAGATTGTGGTTTACGAACACAATTAATAGTTGAGGAAATTTGTTTAAACATTTATTTCAACAGTTTAAGAAAGCAATATTGATTACATCACCGGAAAGGGTTATTTGTTAGGTAGTGTCGTTTTTCCTCCTTCCGCTGAGAAGATTTTGGATATCTTGAAGACTTTTTCCTTTAGTTTCCGGTACTGTTAATGCAACAAACACAATTCCGATAGCTGAAATTGCAGAAAAGAGCCAAAAAGACGTGGCAATTCCGAAAGCTTCCATAAAGTTGGGGAAAAAGACGGTGGTTAAGAAAGCTATCATCAAACAAAAGAACGTTGTTATAGTAGAGGCCATAGCTTTGGAGTTTGGTGGAAAAAGTTCGCCCATCATAGCCCAAGCTAGAGGACCTAACCCAAAATTGTAAAAAATGACGAAACCAATTAAACAAGTAACGGGAAGCCAAAACAACGAAGTGACGTCATATCCGTTATTATTAAAATAAAAATAAGTGCCAAGTAAACCGGTAGAGGCAGCAACACCGATTATCGAAACAAATAACAAAATTCTTCTACCTAATCTATCGACTAGTTGCGACGTTAGAAGAGTGACGATTAATTGGATGCAACCAATGATGATTGCTGAAATTTCTGAAGAAATTCTACTTCCGGTTGCGTCAAAAATCGTTTGCATATACCCCAAAATAACCGAAATTCCTGCAAATTGTTGAAAAAACATCAACCCTAAACTAATAGTCAAACCTTTCATTAAACATTTGGATTTAAATAAACCCAAAATAGTTTGGCCTTTCGATTCTTGAATATTTTTGGTAATTGCTTCCAGTTCTTTTTTTGTAACAGTTTCGTCTTGTTGGTTGCGCAATTTTTGAAGCGATTTTACAGCCTCTTCTTGACGGTTCTTCAACACGTAAAAATAAGGACTCTCCGGAAAAAAAAATCCGAAAACAATTAGAAAAAAAATTAAAGGAGCTGCGCAAAGGAGAGACAAAATTTTAATTGAAAAATAAGGACCCACCACGTAAGTGAAAAGAATCGCACTTGATAACATAACTCCCATTAAACACCCCAGAAGACCCCTGTTGGAATTTTCTGCAATTTCTCCAACGTACATGGGAACTATGGAAAAAGTACATCCAGAACCAAGACCGATCAAGATTCTTGCTAAATAAAAAAGTTCAACACTTGTAGCAAAAGCTGTTATCAAATACGAAGTTATCATCGGTAAAGCGAAGAGGAGGAGAGTTTTTTTTCTTCCTATTTGATCAGCTGAGAAACCTGCAGCGATAGGTCCGATTGCGGCACCCAAACTAAGAAGTGAAGTTATCCAGGATTGTTCCAGGGAAGTAACCGGGCGTCCGAAAGGGTTATTTTCGTTATCGATGCTTAATTTTGGTAAAACTGGGGAAGTCCAAGCAAAAGCACTTCCGGTTCCAAACGACAACAAATTTGCTAAAACAACTACTATTGAAGTGGCCCTTAAAATGTTATCACGTACCTGATAGTCCTGCCCCAATTAAGAACCAATTAATATTTCTCCAACTTTCCATTTTACTTAAACAATAATTAAAGTAAGTTGGGTTAGAAGAATCTTGTCTAAACAAAAATTATCTAACTACCTTGAACCACGATGTTATCAACAAAGACTAAGATAATAAATTTCGTTAAAGCAGGGTCCCGACCTTCAACAATCGAAGGAGTTAACTCCAAACTAAGCATCAGTAAACAAAGATATTTATTTCAATAGTTTAAAAATTATTTAAGAATGGAAACTTTCCTTTAATTGTTACAATTGCTATTCTAACAATTTTTGAATTTCTTGTATATCTTTGCCTTTTGTTTCTGGCACAACTATGTAGATGAAAACAGTACCAAGTAAACAACATATTGAAAAGATCCAAAAAGATTGGGCCATTCCTAATATTGTGGACAAAAAGGGAAAAAACAAAGTAATGACAAAGGAAGTCATGAAACAAACAAAAGTTGTTAAAGTAGAAGCTGTTGATTTTACGTTTGCTGGAAAAATTTCACCCATTACCGTCCAAGGTAAAGGTCCCAACCCTATATTGAAGGTTATAATGTAAACAACCAAACTAACCACAGGTAACCAAAATATTGATTTGACGTCATAGTTACTGTTTTTGAAATAAAAAAACGCTCCAAGAGCTGCAAGAGATAAACAAGAAACAAATGAAGAAACTAACAACAATATTTTTCGGCCTAACCTATCGACCATTGAGGAAGTTGCTATAGTTGCGACCACCTGAATAGCACCTACAATAACCGAAGAAGTTTCAGCAGGAATTGAGCTTCCTGTAGAATCAAAAATTGATTGCATATAACAAATGACAACGTTAATTCCGGCAAATTGTTGCAAAATTATTAAACCTAAACAAACAATTAAGCCTTTCCGTGAAGTTTTCGATTTAATCAAATCTCGAAATCCTCTTTGGTCAGTTTTTTCGTTATTGCAAATTGTCATTAATTCTTTTTGTATTTGCCAATTTTTGGGTCTCAATTTTTCCAAACTTTTTTCAGCCCCTCTATTATCGTTAATTGAAACTAAAAATTGCGGACTCTCCGGTATAAAAACACTAAAAATCAAAATAAAAATCACAATTGGTATTAAACAAATTAAAGTAAAATTTTTTACGGTTAACAAAGGTCCTATTGTTAAAGAAAATAATAAACCTGAAGTAATAAAAATCCCCATGAAACAACTCAAAGTTCCCCGATTATGATTTTGAGCTATTTCAGATAAATACATTGGTAACACTGCAAACACGCTACCAACCCCAAAACCAAGAAATAATCTTGCAAAATAATATAAAGGTACAGTAGTGGCAAAAGATGTTGTTAGAAATGAAACTATTATAGGGAGAGAAACTACGAGGAGAGTTCTTTTTCTTCCGATTTTGTCCGCGGTTCGACCTGCTGCTAACGGACCTAAAGCTGACCCTAAACTTAATAGCCCAGTTATCCAGGATTCTTCGCTTGATGTTATTGGGGTTGTTAAAGGATTGTTAATTGGATCTATACTGCCGTTCAATTTTGGAATCATGGGAGAGGTCCATCCGAAACTAATTCCGCAAACAAACGCGATTAAGTTGGCTGAAATCGCAAATTACTAAATAATTAAGAAATTTTCAAAACTCACCGGTAGCAGCTGCTAGATAAAGAAATTTGTTACTACTGGCAGTTCTTTCCATGGTAATTGGTTGTAGTAATGTTGAATAAACTCGATTGTTGTTTGGGTTAGAATCTTTTTGATTAACTATTTGATAATCCATGTGGTTGAAAATTATTGAGAATTGTTGAATTGAACTGTTTTTGTCTTCTGAAATATTAAATAATTTATAGTTAAGCTTAGCCAGACGTCACGGCTATTGTGCTAAAATAACAAGAGTGAGAAAAGAGAAGATTTAAGTCTACTTAAATAAAATAGTGTCATTGATTTATATTACTGGAGTGAAGCTATTGTGCAATGTCTGGACAAACAGAATGTTCTTGTTTGATTTAACATTCTGATTAGACAAAATTAAGTCGAATTTGGAAACTTCCGGGTTTGTTTTGTTCATTTTTTTAATTCTGGCAATTAAAAAGTTTATTGTTATAGACTGTTTTACTTTATTTTATGTAAATAGAGAAAACATGTAGACTTACTTAAAAGAATGTTTTGGGATCCAGATTGCACTATTAATTCTGATGTATTAAAATAGCTAACAAAATTCTAATTGTACCCTATCGTGTTGTAAGTAAGGGATCCATCAAACTAATTGTTAGAACTTATGGCCCTTATCAATTATAAAAAATGTAATTTAGTGATAGTACATTATCCCATTAGTACCATATGTGAATAACTTACTTCAAATATTGTTTTAACTCCTAAAAACCTGTTACAACGATTACATTGCGCAACAAATCAATTGTTAGAATTTTCCAACTTTTTTCTTAGTTTTTTAGAAGAATTATTTGCAAATATAAGTCCAGATAAAGCAGAAAATTGAATAGAAATAAAAATTGGAGAACTACAGGAGAATTGAAGCCCCAAAAGTCGAAATTTACATTTGAAAAGGCGAAAATTAAATTAATTTCCCCTATTTTAACGTAGTACAATACCGTCGAAGAGATGGCGCCTCTAAAACTGTGAGAAATCTAGGTAAGCGGGCACGCGTTTATCTCTATGATCCTGAAGTTTTGTTGTTCTATGGCTATAAGATTCTGTGATTACCGCGTATTCAAAATAATTGTAAAACTGTTCATCTAACTGTGAAACTTGTAAAAATCAGCTGACTAAACCGAGTTTCACTCTTCAGGTAAATCCACGACAATAAAATTTTTTGTTAACTCCATAAACTTGAAGTTTTAAAATCAAGTGACTTGTTGTCGTTAGCAACCGTTTCAAACAATTGCCAAAACATTCAAAATGTCAAAACCTTTGACATTAACATTTTTTATTAATCTTCCTGGTTAATCCCCAATGTTACAACAATGGAAGAAATCCGTTCCAGCAGTGCAACTGACGCAGTAAGTTTAATTATAACTAAAGGAATGCAATTTGTTGCGTTCTAAAAATAACATTTTTACTACAGCGATCAAGGGAAGAATCCAACAGTAACGGGAGCAGTTTAACGTTATCCTTAACGCCGCCACTATCAGACGCCCCCGATAACGTGGCTAGTTCAATATCCGAACATCTATCAAGTATCGAAAACGACCGTTCCGTCCCCGAAATTGAGGTTAGAAATGATTTCGGTTTAGTGCTACGCCACTACCAACAATTAGAAGATGAACATCGTTCACGAGAACCTAAACCGTCCTCCCTTAATTCTAGTTTTAGTAATAACAGTATTATTAGTTTAAATGGTTTGGACCGTTTTGTTGGCAATATGGAAGGTTCTGCTAATGTTAAGAGTATTTTAGAAGAGATTTTAAGTAATGAACAGTTTAAATCAGGACTGGAATCTAACGAGGAAAGTCTAGATATTTTTGCTAATGTTAATTTAGATGATACTATGTTGAATAGTTATAATTTAGGGAAAAGTGCCGATTTTAATTTGATCAACGAAGTAAATAGTGACAGTTTGAATTATGACGATGTTTCTAAAAGAATTAGAGATTTCGAGGAACTTATCGCCATCAAAGACACCACGATTGCCGCTTTAACGTCCGAACTGGACTCGTTTCGCGAAATTACAAGCAACCCCTCCAGCACCAGTTTAGGAACAACCACCACTGAGTACAAACAGCTTCAGGAGGAGTGCCACGCCAAGGTAACGATTGAAGTCGACATTCTAGCAGTTTGTTACGACAGAAATTTTTATTATTCCTTATCTAAATTTTGTCGTAATTTCTGCAAATTAATAACAAAAAGCGGAATTTTTATTAATTGTTAACGTTTAGTTGTTGGAATACCATAGCGCCATCGTCCACAAAGACGAAATCATCCAGAAACTTTCAGAATCCCTCCACCAGTCCGTCTTGAATCGCGAAGAGCTCAAACAACAAAGTGACCATTTCAAAAACGAAATTGCTCAATTGCAACAACAACTCGAAGAAACTTCGAAATTGCTCAAAAACCACAATTGTGATGGCGGCGTTAGGACGGTTTCTCCCAATTTCGAAACTGAATGTTCTAAATTTGAAAACACGTTGACGCCCCCCCAATTGAACCTATTCAACGGCGTTAAATTATCTCTCAATCAACAATTCGAACGTAAACTGAAGTTTTACGAGAACGAAATCGGTAATTTGAGAACGAAATTGGATGTCGATAAAGTAGAGCACGATAAAGAATTGCAACGATTGAAGGAGGTGTTGTCGCAAATTAAGGGTTCAAGTGAACTTGTTGAACTAAAACAAGATCTCGATGCTAAACATTCGAAGGAAATGGAGGAGTTGCGAACGTATTTCGAGAGAAAATGCGCGGATTTGGAAAAAAAGTTTGTATTTGTTTGAAATTTTCGATTTTATTTGACTTTTTGTTTTGTGATTAGCTACTCCGAGGAGGTTTTCAGTCAGCAAAGTCGCAAGATGTCGGGTTCCAGTTCCTGTTCGGATCTTTCTTCCGATTTCGTTTTTAACCAACCGGGTCCGGGGGGTGATAACAAATCCGATTATACCAAAAAAGACGTGGTTAAAATCCGTCATGAACTCGGCGAGATCGTTTCGTTGATCGATCGTTTCAATTTGGTCGATTTGACCGATGAGAATTTCGACGAGCTGAAGAGTGAATTGAAAAAAATCGATTTCCGTCATTTGTTGAAGTACGATCTCAACGCGATACGGGCTGAATTACAAAACAAATATCATGCGGAGTTGGAAATTTTACGTGAAGATTTCGATAATCGTTTGGATGTTATCAATGTTGAAAACGAAAATAAATTGAGAAACGTCGAGGAGAAATATCGAGAAGAAATCGAGGATTTAACTGAAAAATTAAGAGCCAGTGCTTGTCAGATAGTTTCGGCGGGTGTCCAAGAAGTTGTAAGTTTTTTTTTTCAAATTATTTTTAAGTGGTTTTGGTGTTTTTTGTTGTTACGTAACTAATCTGTGTCTTAACTGCATGTTATTAATCAGGCGAGCTCGGGAGAGTTCGAGATTGACGAAGTGGTGCAGAGCTATGAGAGACGGTTGCAAGAACAAGTCACTCTAGCTAAAATCGACATCATCGCTGCACTAGAATGCCAAATACAGGTAATTGACCGTTTTACAACCGTAACCGAACGCTACAACATTTTTATTTGTCCCTTTTCCACTCTTCTTTTAAATGCCAAATTTTATTATTATTTTATAGATCTGCAGATCTGCAGATCACATCATAGTACACCGCAAGAGGGCGAGTCATTCTTGCTGCTAATTAGAAATTATTTTAAATATTTAGACCAAAACATGCAAAATGACTAAAACCGTCATCCTGGCTTCCTGGGATTGGTTTCGAAACTTGACAAATCAAGTTGCCCGGTTTCTATAGCAACCCGCAGTAGCGACTCGCAATTCAGTTTGAAATCGCGCCCCTAGCGACTACTTTGGGAACGAGACACAAGAAAAATGTTTTACGGCAAGTGTCGCTCTCTATTGGTCACTATTCGTTTTACTCGTACGTTAGTTAAAAATTGTCCTTTTGAGGTACTCCAAAATTAATGTCCAAACTGAAATTTTCAAATCTGTCACCCACTTAAGCTAAATACTCCGAAGCGTATCGGTCGAGTCGCGATTTGGTTGATTTTGAAAATCGCGAAATTTGGTCGTTAATTTCGGAACCGGCATGGAGTTTCCGACTGATTCTGGTGGCAATTTTAGCGTTTGGCGGGCAGCGAGACCATCGACGAGGACTGGCCCGAGGAGCTTCTGCAGTTGAAGCGTCGATTTTCGGAAAAGTACCAGACGAAAATCGCCCAACTCGAACGCGACCACGAACTGGAAATTTCCCAACTCAAAGAGGAGCACGTGAAAAATTTAAACGGCGCTCTGGAGAGGGCACGTAGACGCAGCCTTCGAGACGCGGACAGTTTAAGCAAAGGCGAACTGGAACTGCTGAAAGAACGCGATTGTTTAAAAAAACAAACATCCGCTTTACGGAATTTATTAGGCGAACTATTGAAATATTTCACTCAATGCGAAGACGAACTCAACAACACTTTAGTCGAAGAATTACTCAAACAAGGTTTCGACCGTAGTTTAACATTAATCGAAACTGATTTAGATTTAGATAGTAAACGTGTTCATTTGGCACCGAATTTTAACGATTTGTTGAATTTAATCGATAATTCGACCGAAAGCGATTTGGATTCGATCGATTTGAAAAGCGAATTAGGTGTTTGTTTGGAAAAATTGCGTGCGGATGCTAACGCGATTTTAGCGGCAACAACTAATTTGAATCGAAGCGAAGATTTGAAAACTTCCTCGAATTCGTTCGAAAATAAAGTTTCTTCGTTAACGAGGCAATTGATTAACGAAACGCAAATTAAAAACGAATTATTTGAACAATTGAACGAAGCTAAAAGTTTGGTTCAATCGCTTGAATCGGAACGAGTCGGATTAGAAACGCAACTTGAACAAGTGTTGGATAAACAAAAAGTCGTCGAAAGTGATTTGATGAAAGCAAGAGATAAAATTGCTGAATTGATTGAAAACGGACATAAAGAAATCGTGTCGGAGGGTTACGGGGAGGATGGTAGGAAAGGTGAAATGGGTACGTTATTTCGAATTTTCACGTCACGTTATTTGTTAATATTTTTGTTTCGTCCAGTTGACGCGGTGGCCGCTTTGACCGAACTACAGGCAAAAGCTAGAAGCATCACGGAACATCCAGCCAATGTTGATCACAATCTACTGCAACTGATCGAAGAATTCTCTAGGGTTGCAGAGAAGATCGTCGAGGAGTCGAAACGGACGCGAGACGACTTGAAACAACAGGTTCGTCATCTGCAAAAAATCAAGGAATTTTTTGCAACGGCAAAAGTAGAAAGTAGAGTTGTCTCGACATGTTTGCGAGTCAAGCTAAAGAAAATTATTCAGTTTTAGATTAATATTTCGGAATTTGCATTCATCTTGCTTATTCGACCTAATTTTTGAATTTTTGGCTTGAGGGTGCGGATCCAATTTTTAGCGGTCAATTCTTGAACCTACACTTCAGTTCACCGAAACTATTAGTCGATGATCGTGATAGTAGATGGAAGTAGTTTAGTCAAATATTTTTCCAGTAGATGGCGCCACTCTCGTAGTTTCCAATTATTGAAACCTACATCAGCTTAAGGCTCAGGCAAGCTATTAATGACTATCAATAACTGTTGTAACTTGAGCATAAATCCACCTTTTACGCTCAAATTGGCCAAAGGAGAGCAATTTCAGATTTTTTTATTGGGACAGATTTTTTGAAAAATGGCGCTCCCTAAATTGCCTTACAAAAAATGATCTTGTTAATTAGGGGTAGTCTCACAAAAAATTCGGTGACGATTCTCAAAGTTTTAATTGTACGTTTCGTTATTGTTGCGTTTTGCAAACACTCCAAATTTGGTTCTTTTCTACTATAATGTAGGAAGTCGTTACGAAATCTATCAGTACTGATAACACTCTTGAAATGCCAAGCAATTAAGTCGCCTATAATCACCCTGATACCTTATTGTCGGGAAATGTTTACAAACAACGGAGCACAAGATAACGAGATAGTTCTGATTAGGAAGGGGTTTGAAAAAATCGTGTTGATCACTTTTTCTCTTCAGTCCCTGAATAACGTCACGCCAGTTCTTCGTCTGCAGTTCGCATGCATTTCTAGTTCTAATTGTTCTCCTAGTTGAGGGTTGACTAAAATCGGTCGAAAATGGTAAGAATCCAGATTCTTGCGTGCCTTGTTTTGTTTGTTTTCTTCATTCATGCCATCGCCTTCGCGCCATTAACATGGATTTTACATAGATCGACGCCGCCGACAAGAAGTACAAAGTAACTTGTCGTTTTTTGGAAGAACAAGCCGCCGAACGTGAACAGGAACGGGACGAATCTCAAAAGAAAATCGACACGTTGCAGGAACAATTGCGGGACAGAAACAAGGACAGGAACAGCTGCGAACGCATTATCACCGAGGTTTGTTGGCTTGCCTTTTCATCGGGAGCTTTTGCACATTTCGGCACTAACCAAAAAATTCGATTCTCATGCATGCACGTTGTTGGTTTTAGGTTAATGGGATGGTGCACGGTAGCCGCTTACACTACCATCATGTGAGTCTCGCTTTTAATACAGAACCTTTCGAGTAGCAGTAGCTGGAAATTGCGAACGTATTTTAGTTTCCTTTATAAAGTAATTCGAGAATGTTGTTAACAAAATTACGTTTTGAATAATTCCGGTAGGTCGAAGTCCTGTCCTCGTCTTTTAGTAACAACAGAAACAGTAAAATAAGACAAGTCTAAAACCTCCCCTCACTCGTTTAGGTAGTTATACAGGGTGGTTCTTGTTTACGACCCATTAGCAGGATGTAGAGAAGCAAAGAAGACACAAATCTGAAATTTTCTATAGCTCACTTTCTATCAAAGAAAAATATTCTAGAAATTGTGGCACTTCCGCTAATACCGGAAATTGATCTCAACCTCCTTATTTTAAATGGAACTTGTGAGACAAAGTTGCAGTAATTAAATTTGGAAATGTCCTCTGAACAAGAACCACCCTGAATACCGCCCATTTTTACTTCCGAATTCTTCAATTAAGTGGTAAATCTTTTATGTTCGACTGTTTTTCTATAGATTAGACGTTTAGGTTTTTGTAGCAACAGATGAGCGCCGTTTTTGGCAAAATACGTTGCTTACTTGCGTACTTTTTTTTATAACGAAGAGTTTAAGTGGAGGGTTGTTATTTTTAGCAGCCGGAAGTGGTTCTCTTGCACTTTTAACCGCCTCCCCACGTGACAATAAATAAATCCGAAAGGTAGACGATGTTTATTTCGGTCGTCAGTTATTTCCGTCTTTACAGCCATTCAGACGGTTTGGCAATCGCGTCCATTCTCTTGTTTACAAATATTATCAAATAATTCTCCTAACAGTAGAAGAGTTCAAAATGTGTGAATGGACCAATCGAAAACGTTCGTTTTAGAAATCGAAGTGTGTTACAGGTGGAACATCTCGAACAACAACTGCGTGACATGTCCAAGTTGATCGAAGGTACGGAAAAACGTTGCAAAGAAGCGGAAACGGAACGTAAAGAAGCTGTCGATAAAATTTTCGTTTTACGCGATATCATTAGAGATTTAGAATTGCAAGTCGAAACTAAATCGAAAGCCGAAGAGGAGTTGCGTAATATAATCGGAGATTTGGAATGTTTAGTGAAACATCAAGCGAAATCGGATGATGAAGAATCGACAAGAGATTTACCGCGTGACGTTTCGCACGTTTACGAACTTCATCAACATATCGGCAATTTAGAAGGTGAAGTACAGAGGTTGAGATTGAGCACCGAAATTGCCGGAAGCGAAGGCGCCATCAAACAGATCCGGAATCACGTAGGACGTTTAAGGAAGAATCGAAATTTTAAATTAATTTTGTTCGTTTTTAGTTGTGCGAGTTTGAAACTACGCTAGATAAGAGAACTAAAGATCTAGAAGGGTTACATTCAGCTTTTTCGACCACCTGTAGTTCACCCAGTGAAGACATGTCGATTAGAGATGTGGTACTGTTGTTGTTTTATTTAAATATTTTTTTCATTAACGGTTGGTTTTCAAGGTAAATCCGTCTTTGTCGAATTCAGTTTTTGAAGAATGTGAGGTACCCCTCCAACAACTTTCTAGATTGAAAGAGAAACTAGTTCGGCATTCCAGGGCCGAAGATGCGGCTCTTAAGCGAATTCGAGACTTAGAAATGCAAGTTTTTAGCATAAAAAATGATTTTGAGGTAACAGCAAGCGTTTTATCAATTTCCTTATCTCTTCTCTTCTACATTGTAACTTTTATAGCAAATTTAGTTCCGATTTGTTCCGCAATTTTTAAATTTCTTCTAACTTCTAAAATAAAAATAAGGCACATGAGTCTTAATGCGTAATTGTATTTAGTGGATTTGGTAACTTTAAGATTTGCAGAACTAATGTTTTATGTAAACCTGTAAAGCTCAAAATTTTGAGACAATATCGGGAAAAAATTTTTATTGGTCGTTTAAACTTGCAGGAATGTCAGGGAGAGAGGGATATTTTGAAAAAACAAATTTCGGACCAATTGGTTTTAATTTCGTCTCTCCAAATTCGGTTGGACGACCAAAGGATCCGCGCCGAACACATAGAAAAGCAAACCAACACTTCTTTGGAAGTTCGCATTTATGATCTTCAAAACGACATTGTTTCTCTCGAAGAGAAGATAGCTCAACGTGACAAAACTATAGGTAAACTTAACGGCGTTATTGAAGAAACTAAACAACGTCTCAAGGATCGAGAAGAAGAAATAGCGAACGTTAAAGAAAACGAAATAATAGCGAGAATGCAAGAACAATTAGAAAGTTTACGTGAACAAAACAGTAAATTGAAAACGCGCATCAACGAAACGCAAATGTTGCCCAATTTAGTCGAAAATATTATCGCGGATAAGAACAACGATATCGACGAATTAAAAGAGAAACTGGCGGAAAACGAAAAACAATTGTCAATGTATTCGAATTTAAGTTTAGATAAGAGCCAGTTGGAAGCTTTCAATAAGTTGCGGTTATCGGGGATTTCTTTCATTGATTTAGTCGATTTAGACGAACCGGACGTTGCGAGAAGAATCGAAAGTAGAAACGAGAGTCTTTCGAGTTCTCAGCAGTTACAATACAAACGACCGATTAATCAAACGGTTTTTTTGGGAAACGAACCGGAAATTTCCAGCATTGAGAAAGTCGGAGCTCCTCACATGTTTTACTCGTTGCAAAATTCCGCGGGAAAACCGAATTCTACCGAAAAACACGTCAGATTCGAAGATGAAGTCGCTGACGAAAGATTGAAAGAATTACAAGACGAGTTGGAGAAGAAAAACGAAGCGATCGAAGATTACGAAAATAGACTCAAAACTTTGGTGGTTCTGGAAGATAAAGTCGCGAAACTTCAGAATTGCTTGGAAGAAACTGAAGATATTTTGAAGAAAGCTACGGTAGAGTTCGAAAACGAACAGAAAGAATTGAGGGAAACCGTGAAAACTTTACGTCTCGATTTGGCCTCCAAACGTCTACAGATTGGCGAAAAAGAAGAACAGTTGCGAAATTACGTCGAAGAATTGAAACAATTGAAATCGTTATCGATAGATTTTGAAAACGTTCGCGAGCAGTTGATGACGAAAGAAGAAACTATTGCGGGTCTCCAAGCCGAAGTTGAGAAAATCGAAAAAGAAATGTCGCTAAAACAGCAACAATCCGAAGAGCAGTTGAAGCAACAAAAAGAGTCGTTGAACGAAGAATTGAAGAAATACCGGGACAAAATCGGGGAATTTCACCAAAATTTCCAAGACTTCCAAACTAACGAGACCGAATTGAAGAAGCAACGTGACGAAAAGGAGGCGGAAATTGCGGAATTAAAGAAAACTATCGGAAATTTCGAGAAAGAACTGACGCATCTTCAACATTTAGTGGCGGAAAAAGACAAAATAATCGCCCAAATCACGGAAGACAGCAACAGTTTGCATGTTAATCTCGAAACGATTCAAAGCAAATTGCAAGAAACCGGTAACGTGGTTGATTTGAGTAGACGATTGCGCGAAGAACAAAAGAAAAACTGGGAATTGGTCGAGGAAATTCACGATTTGAAAACGCAACTTTTGAGCGTCGACAAGAAATCTATCGACGAAATTACGGGTCAAGTTCAGAAAGAATTGGAGTATTCCGCTTATTTGGATTCGTCTTTGATTAACGCAGTTGCTGGTCAGCCATCGATTGAAAATCTTCAAAACGAATTGGATAAACAAAAAAAAACTAACAAGGAATTGGTTAAGGCTAAAGAAAACGTGGAAAAAGCGTTGAGTGATTTGGAAATTAATCACGAAGAACTGAAAATTATTATTAAGAAATTACAAGGGGAAGTTGAAATGGGAAAATTAACTGTTAACTCGATCCAGTTAGAAGACGGCAAATTGATTGAGCAAATGCGGATTCGTTTGGATAGCGTTCTCAATAACGAAATCGAGTACGAAAAGATTCTCGAAGCTGAAAAGCAACAACGTTTGGAATTGGAGAAACAAGTTGTGACGATGAAACAAAAAATTTACGCAATGACTGCGAGTTCTAAAATCGATAATCTCGAAGTTCAAGATGATAGAATTGAACTACAAAAAAAATTGGCGGAGTTACAAGAAAAATGTAACGAATTGGAGTTGAAAACGAAATTGTTAAATCAAGGAAAGGACGAAGTTGACGGTAATTTGAAATACACTCAAGATTTGATGAGTGTGAAAACTAGAGAATTGAAGAATCTTCAAGACAAAGTCGAAGCGATGACGGGAAGCGAGAGGAATTTAAAACAAAAATTATACGAGTTGAAATTGAAGTTCGAGGAGAAATTGAAAGAAGTTGCTAACTGCAGGACGACAATTGTGAGTAATTTCGTTTTTTTTACGCGAATTCAATGATTTTTTAAGGAGGAAATCGAACGGGATCGATCTTTAATGAAACGACGGATGGATCAACTCAATCAGCGGTTAAAAGATACCCCAACAAACACCTGCGAGGCTCAACAATTGCTTCCGGAGCAATTGATGGAAAAAATTCGAGTAAGTCGAATTGTTTAAGATTTAATGAAAATTAATTTTTTATTGTTAGGAAATCAATGTTGCCGTTACTGACAACATTCAAATGGTTGACATAATATCGAGATTGACCAACGAAAAAATTGAACTTGAACGTCGTATTGTAGAATTGGAACACCGTCATTTCGAACAAGTGCCATTTAACGACCCTTCGTCAAGGGTGAGGTAACAATATTTTTTGAAACGTAATAAAATTGTTAATTTTAGGCCGACTACTTGTTTGCGAAATTACTGCGATCGGAGAGTCATCGTAAAGCTTTAATTTTCCAAAAACGATACATGGCGCTGGTTTTGGCCCGATATCAAATCGATACAAGCAACAATCAAGATGCTCAAGCCACCGCCGCTGAAGTAGTGCCCTATTCCAATACAGGAAGAAATCGGTTTAAGTAAGTATCAGGTTGTGTTTAAATTTCGATTTAGAAATCTTCTTTACCAACCGCCGCCATTATTTTTAATTTAGGTGTAAAATTCTGTTTACTACATTTCCTCCACTTGAACCGTAATGTGTTTAAATTTCAATTCTATGTTAGTTGAGGTTTAGAAGAAATTCGGCAGATGAGAAAATGCTAGAAATTTAATATTCTCCCAAAGAAAATATTTTTTTGTATATGTATACAACCAATTGCGGCTATCAACCCTTCGTGTAATTAGTTGGTATTAATCCCGGTATAGCATTTTATTTTTGTTAGCTTCAATAAAGCCTGCGGCACTGTATTTATGTTCCAAATTTGAAAATAAAAACTATATGGAGTAATTTCAAAATAGGCAACGGCCGGGGAGGAGCTTACGCCGTCCGGAGAGGCGACACCAGTGGGGGTTCGTCGGTTCTTTCTTCAAAATTCACCAAAATTAAATAAATATTTATTAGGGAACTGCAACGTAGTTTTAATTTGAACTGTGTCCCGTTCGTATCGAGGATGCCAACAGCTAAAATTTTTAGAATTAAAGAGAATGAAAAAAATCCCATTCCCCTGAACCTGTATAGTAAGTTTTCGTGCGCCATCTAACAACGGCTGGCAACACTAGATACTGTGAAAAATTTTAAAAGGAAATAAATAGATAAATAAGTGAAGCAAAAAAGTAAAGCGATATAACATGAGGACAGTTTGATAAATAAAGAATTCTGTAAACTGAATTTTGAATAAGTTAATAACAAACTGAAGTACGGAAGGAAAGAGCGTATTGCAGCCTGCAAACAATAATTGAACAGTACAAGACGTTTGCGGTTCTCAACATTTTGAGTGCGTAGGTTAAATCAGGTCAACAAGGGGGCGCTTATTGTCTCATCTCTTCCAAACAAAAGGCAATTAACGAAAGTTAAATATTATATAATGACGTTGCAGGAGCGCAGTTAACGTCGTTATAGCGGTATCGCGCATGAAGTACATAGTGAGAAGATGGCATTCGGGTAAACGGATGATCCAACAGCGCAGCGACAACCGCACGGCCCAGTTCCAGGTGGGTCAACCCGTTTCGAGTCAGAATTTTAGCCGTCGTGATGACGTCACGGTGGAACAACCTCCGTTGCCTGTTCCTAACGCCACTCTGCCTTGGTGCGGGACTTCTCCTCCTTCCAAAGATCGCAATCGATACAGGTGAGTTTTTTTTAATTGTTTTAATCGTGAGGGGTGTCGAAAAAATATTTTAGAACAACATTGGAACCGCTGGCAGCGCCAGGTTTATTATCCAAATATGTCGAAAGGTTCAATCAAATCCAGGAAAGGTTAGGAATGACCATGGGTCCAACACCGTCTAGTTAGAATTTGCATTTATTAATTTATTGTTACTGTTGTCTAGTCATGTGTGCCTTGACTTTGTGAATATTCAGGAATTTTTAAGTGAGACGCGACGAAATTTTGACATTTTTGTAGAGTAGGCTAGTTAAACTTTTGTAATTTGTTTCTATGCACAATAAACACAAGTGCCCTTTAGGTCGATTTAGCAACGTCACCATTTCTTATCCAATATTCATTGCAGTAAAATCCTTTAACAATTTCCCGTCCTTTCACACTGTAGGCAGCGCCACGTAATTTCTTTTCGCAGCGCCACGTAATTTGAACCAAGAAGTTTCTACTTTAGGGTCAAACCAGTGCCGTATTATACCACAAAGTTTTATTCATTTGCATTGTCATTCAAAAACCAAGATGGCAAATTTCTTTGGCTGCAGATGCTTAACACGCCACAGGATGAAAGTGGCAAAAAATCGTAACAAATTGCCAATTCGAAAATTCCTCTCGTGCAGTTACAAGAAAGAATGACGAACGTCATTTTATAACAAAATTTATTTACAAGATAAAATAAGTACAGAGTCCAGCTATAATCGTAGTTGATGGGTCAGATCAGTCTTGCTACAAGATTACTCCATGTGGATTTGGGGCGACAATAATTTGTCTTCTTCTCGGGGCTCGGAATTAGTCACGATAATCATCGGCAACGCTTCGGCGTCTCCAACACTATCACCAGTCTCGTTTTTGGCATCTTCGACGGCCTTCTTCAAATCGACATAAAGCGGATGATTTTCATATTGCAAATTTCTTCTGTTAAATCCCTTAATGAAACCGCCGAAATCTTCGAATAACCGAAACTTTTTATAATCGTTGAGGATCGTAGGTAAGTTATTTTCGCAATAACCGAAAATGATGTTGGAAATGCGAGTTTCTTTGACTGAAAACTTTAATTCTTGAATTTCTTCGGAAAGGGGTGGTGCGATATAGATTATGTCATTGGGAAGAAGCAGGATGTCTTCGCAAACAGTTTCCGGCTCTTTTTTTGTGGTTAACGGAATTACTTCGAGTATCACTTCGGCTCTGCTGAATTCCGTCAGTAATTTGGCAAGGGAATCCACAACGTCGCTGTGTTTTTTTGACGATTTTTGGTAGATAATCAAAATTTTTTGATTCGTCTGCTCAAACTCGTCTGGAAGTCGATACTCAAAAAAAATCTTTTACAGTTAATCGTTAGTTACCTTGAATTTTGTATTTCTTAGCGAAGGTGTGGAAGATAAAAAGTACAAACGGTAGAATGAAGCTGGCCCCAACTATACCGATGAGGTACGGGGTATTTTTGCGACCTGAAATAGCGTTTTAACGCAAATTTACAAATAATATATTGATTGGCGTGCATAATTTCACCGTTTCTATTCCTATCCAATAACAAAAGAGGTGCTTGAAAAGAATACGCCAGCTAATTTCAAAATTACCGCTTTTCCCATTAAGGTCCGTCCAGTCTGGGCTACCTGGAAGATGGGGGTGTATCCCAATACAATACAGAATCGGCAGCATCATTACAATGTCACTCAAATATCACATTTAAATGGTATTGTCAACTAGGTATTGTACTGAGATACACCCCCATCTTCCAGATAGCTGAGACTCGCCGGTAAAAACACGAAATTTTTTTAAATACACGGCTTGATTTGAAAAAAATGCCACGCTTGCATAGAGAATAATTCTACCCAACTTGCAAGCAAACTGAAAGTGATTCTCTCACCAATGTAAATTTTCGGCGTGACTGCTTTGAGACATAGACCCCCGTCGCAGCCGTCATCGAGCGCTGAAACGGTGAAAAAGTACGCCCCCTCTTCATTGTAGGTGAAGTAACTGAACTTCATCAAATCGCGACCTTTACTGGAAACGATTCGTAAATCCAACAAGACGGTGGCGTTACGTTTTTCACGCCACGCTTCCACTTTGTAATCGGTAACGTTGATGGTTGGGGGAAGAGGTTGAATTTTTAAATTTAAATTGGCGGTGTCAGTAAAATCGACATAAGTAAAAATTTTGAATTTCTCGTGAAATTTGGGTGCGTTAAAAGCGATTTTTCTGGCGGAATTTTCCGATTTTCTCCCGATTTTGTATTGGAGTAAAAAAGGTTTTCCTTCGTCTTCACGGGAAAAAGTCAAACAGTTACTTGGAGCTTTGTTTGTGAAATTGGCACAATAATTTTCATTTGGGTCGCTGTAAGGGGACACCTTTAATAGAACGTCTGTAACAATTAAAAAAATATATATTTAATAATCGGGGAAAAATCAAGAAACAACGTACATTTCCATGAAGTTTGGAAGGAAATGTTCAAGGAATTTACTTGGAGGGCATCGTTCCGTTTGATTTCGAACTGTGATAGTTCATTGCCGTTTTCGTTAAATTTAAAACTGAAACATTCCTGCAGCGTTTCCTGTAAAATCGCGCAATTATAGTAAAAAAAATTAAGGGTTTCACCCCCAAAAATTACCTTTGCAGTGTTGCATGAGTTGTACACGCAAAATGTGGCGCGAAACAATGTTACTAATAACCACAATTTTAAATGCATCTTTACGGTTTTCGAGGCATTGGGTGATTGTTGCAAATTGCGGCGCCAAGTTTTTTTTTGTTGGTCTTATGGCATAATAAACAAAGTTTTGACGTATGTTGGAATTTTTGACAGAACCGTCAAAAGACAGGCTGTCCACCCTTAACAATTGATGCCGCCAGTGGCGAGTGTCCATGTCATGATCGCCAACCTTAGAATAGTGATGACGAAAAAGTAATTATTCGTTGCTCGAGTACTCGTTACTCGAGAAGATACAAAGTCTCGAGCAGTCGTTCCACGATGTATTCGTTACTTTCGATAATTTGATTACTCGTTACTAACGAGTAGTTAGTTGCCGAGCGAGTACGAGTATAAATAAATAAATAAATAAATAAATAATAAATACAAAAGAATCTGGAAAGAGACGCGTTTCATAGGAGCCGTTAGAGGAAATTTTGGTCCTTTGTCATGATGCTCGATTTGTCGAAAACTAAGCAAGATGCAGAGGAACTGAGTAACTCTATGAGTTTGCATTCAAATTACTTCTCTCTGTGCCAAATTTCAGTGCAATCAAAGGAAAAAAGTTTCTTTGTCAAAAATTTTCAGAAGGCTCCTATGGAACGCATCTCTTTCCAGAACGCGCAGTAATATTCAGCAACCGTACGTATTTTTTGATTTCTTATCACGTCCCGCATCCATTATTCAAGTTTCGTTGAAATCCGAGGAGGTAAATTTTTCTTCAACTTTTGAAGAAAGAGAAAGCTTATAGCCTTATGAAAATTTTCGCCCAAAAAACTTTTTTTCTCCGATTGCTCTGAAATTTGGTGCGCAGAGAAGTAATTTGAATACGAACTCATAGAGCTACTCAGTTCCTCTGTAGCTTGCTTAGTTTTCGAGAAATTGAGCATCATATGCTCAACATGACAAAGACCAAAATTTCCTTTAACTGCTTCGATAGAAGGCGCCTCTATCCAAAACGAGCAGCAATCTTAAGCAACTGAGCATATTTTTCAATTACTCTTCACGTCCTGCATCCATAATTAAAGTTTTGTTTAAATCCGAGGAGGTAAGTTTTTCTTCAATTTTTGAAGAAAAAGGAAGCTTATAGCCTTATGAAAATTTTCGCCCAAAAAACTTTTTTCCTCCGATTGCTCTGAAATTTGGTGCGCAGAGAAGTAATTTGAATACGAACTCATAGAGCTACTCAGTTCCTCTGTAGCTTGCTTAGTTTTCGAGAAATTGAGCATCATATGCTCAACATGACAAAGACCAAAATTTCCTTTAACTGCTTCGATAGAAGGCGCCTCTATCCAAAACGAGCAGCAATCTTAAGCAACTGAGCATATTTTTCAATTACTCTTCACGTCCTGCATCCATAATTAAAGTTTTGTTTAAATCCGAGGAGGTAAGTTTTTCTTCAATTTTTGAAGAAAAAGGAAGCTTATAGCCTTATGAAAATTTTCGCCCAAAAAACTTTTTTCCTCCGATTGCTCTGAAATTTGGTGCGTAGAGAAGTAATTTGAATACGAACTCATAGAGCTACTCAGTTCCTCTGTAGCTTGCTTAGTTTTCGAGAAATTGAGCATCATATGCTCAACATGACAAAGACCAAAATTTCCTTTAACTGCTTCGATAGAAGGCGCCTCTATCCAAAACGAGCAGCAATCTTAAGCAACTGAGCATATTTTTCAATTACTCTTCACGTCCTGCATCCATAATTAAAGTTTTGTTTAAATCCGAGGAGGTAAGTTTTTCTTCAATTTTTGAAGAAAAAGGAAGCTTATAGCCTTATGAAAATTTTCGCCCAAAAAACTTTTTTCCTCCGATTGCTCTGAAATTTGGTGCGTAGAGAAGTAATTTGAATACGAACTCATAGAGCTACTCAGTTCCTCTGTAGCTTGCTTAGTTTTCGAGAAATTGAGCATCATATGCTCAACATGACAAAGACCAAAATTTCCTTTAACTGCTTCGATAGAAGGCGCCTCTATCCAAAACGAGCAGCAATCTTAAGCAACTGAGCATATTTTTCGATTTCTTATCACGTCCTGCATCCATAATTAAAGTTTTGTTTAAATTCGAGGAGGTAAGTTTTTCTTCAATTTTTGAAGAAAAAGGAAGCTTATAGCCTTATGAAAATTTTCGCCCAAAAAACTTTTTTCCTCCGATTGCTCTGAAATTTGGTGCGTAGAGAAGTAATTTGAATACGAACTCATAGAGCTACTCAGTTCCTCTGTAGCTTGCTTAGTTTTTGAGAAATCGAGCATCGTATGCTCAACATGACAAAGACCAAAATTTCCTTTAACGGCTCCGATAGAAGGCGCCTCTATCCAAAACGAGCAGCAATCTTAAGCAACTGAGCATATTTTTCGATTTCTTATCACGTCCTGCATCCATAATTAAAGTTTTGTTTAAATTCGAGGAGGTAAGTTTTTCTTCAATTTTTGAAGAAAAAGGAAGCTTATAGCCTTATGAAAATTTTCGCCCAAAAAACTTTTTTCCTCCGATTGCTCTGAAATTTGGTGCGTAGAGAAGTAATTTGAATACGAACTCATAGAGCTACTCAGTTCCTCTGTAGCTTGCTTAGTTTTCGAGAAATTGAGCATCATATGCTCAACATGACAAAGACCAAAATTTCCTTTAACGGCTTCGATAGAAGGCGCCTCTATCCAAAACGAGCAGCAATCTTAAGCAACTGAGCATATTTTTCGATTTCTTATCACGTCCTGCATCCATAATTAAAGTTTTGTTGAAATCCGAGGAGGTAAGTTTTTCTTCAATTTTTGAAGAAAAAGGAAGCTTATAGCCTTATGAAAATTTTCGCCCAAAAAACTTTTTTCCTCCGATTGCTCTGAAATTTGGTGCGCAGAGAAGTAATTTGAATACGAACTCATAGAGCTACTCAGTTCCTCTGTAGGTTGCTTAGTTTTTGAGAAATCGAGCATCGTATGCTCAACATGACAAAGACCAAAATTTCCTTTAACGGCTCCGATAGAAGGCGCCTCTATCCAAAACGAGCAGCAATCTTAAGCAACTGAGCATATTTTTCGATTTCTTATCACGTCCTGCATCCATAATTAAAGTTTTGTTTAAATTCGAGGAGGTAAGTTTTTCTTCAATTTTTGAAGAAAAAGGAAGCTTATAGCCTTATGAAAATTTTCGCCCAAAAAACTTTTTTCCTCCGATTGCTCTGAAATTTGGTGCGTAGAGAAGTAATTTGAATACGAACTCATAGAGCTACTCAGTTCCTCTGTAGCTTGCTTAGTTTTCGAGAAATTGAGCATCATATGCTCAACATGACAAAGACCAAAATTTCCTTTAACGGCTTCGATAGAAGGCGCCTCTATCCAAAACGAGCAGCAATCTTAAGCAACTGAGCATATTTTTCGATTTCTTATCACGTCCTGCATCCATAATTAAAGTTTTGTTTAAATTCGAGGAGGTAAGTTTTTCTTCAATTTTTGAAGAAAAAGGAAGCTTATAGCCTTATGAAAATTTTCGCCCAAAAAACTTTTTTCCTCCGATTGCTCTGAAATTTGGTGCGTAGAGAAGTAATTTGAATACGAACTCATAGAGCTACTCAGTTCCTCTGTAGCTTGCTTAGTTTTCGAGAAATTGAGCATCATATGCTCAACATGACAAAGACCAAAATTTCCTTTAACGGCTTCGATAGAAGGCGCCTCTATCCAAAATGAGCAGCAATCTTAAGCAACTGAGCATATTTTTCAATTACTCTTCACGTCCTGCATCCATAATTAAAGTTTTGTTGAAATCCGAGGAGGTGAGTTTTTCTTCAATTTTTGAAGAAAAAGGAAGCTTATAGCCTTATGAAAATTTTCGCCCAAAAAACTTTTTTCCTCCGATTGCTCTGAAATTTGGTACGCGGAGAAGTAATTTGAATACGAACTCATAGAGCTACTCAGTTCCTCTCTAGGTTGCTTAGTTTTTGAGAAATCGAGCATCGTATGCTCAACATGACAAAGACCAAAATTTCCTTTAACGGCTTCGATAGAAGGCGCCTCTATCCAAAACGAGCAGCAATCTTAAGCAACTGAGCATATTTTTCAATTACTTTTCACGTCCTGCATCCATAATTAAAGTTTTGTTTAAATCCGAGGAGGTAAGTTTTTCTTCAATTTTTGAAGAAAAAGGAAGCTTATAGCCTTATGAAAATTTTCGCCCAAAAAACTTTTTTCCTCCGATTGCTCTGAAATTTGGTACGCGGAGAAGTAATTTGAATACGAACTCATAGAGCTACTCAGTTCCTCTGTAGGTTGCTTAGTTTTTGAGAAATCGAGCATCGTATGCTCAACATGACAAAGACCAAAATTTCCTTTAACGGCTCCGATAGAAGGCGCCTCTATCCAAAACGAGCAGCAATCTTAAGCAACTGAGCATATTTTTCGATTTCTTATCACGTCCTGCATCCATAATTAAAGTTTTGTTTAAATTTGAGGAGGTAAGTTTTTCTTCAATTTTCGAAGAAAAAGGAAGCTTATAGCCTTATGAAAATTTTCGCCCAAAAAACTTTTTTCCTCCGATTGCTCTGAAATCTGGTGCGTAGAGAAGTAATTTGAATACGAACTCATAGAGCTACTCAGTTCCTCTGTAGCTTGCTTAGTTTTCGAGAAATTGAGCATCATATGCTCAACATGACAAAGACCAAAATTTCCTTTAACGGCTTCGATAGAAGGCGCCTCTATCCAAAACGAGCAGCAATCTTAAGCAACTGAGCATATTTTTCAATTACTCTTCACGTCCTGCATCCATAATTAAAGTTTTGTTGAAATCCGAGGAGGTAAGTTTTTCTTCAATTTTTGAAGAAAAAGGAAGCTTATAGCCTTATGAAAATTTTCGCCCAAAAGACTTTTTTTCTCCGATTGCTCTGAAATTTGGCACGCAGAGAAGTAATTTGAATACGAACTCATAGAGCTACTCAGTTCCTCTGTAGCTTGCTTAGTTTTCGAGAAATCGAGCATCGTATGCTCAACGTGACAAAGACCAAAATTTTCTTTAACGGCTCCGATAGAAGGCGCCTCTATCCAAAACGAGCAGCAATCTTAAGCAACTGAGCATATTTTTCAATTACTCTTCTCGTCCTGCATCCATAATTAAAGTTTTGTTTAAATCCGAGGAGGTAAGTTTTTCTTCAATTTTTGAAGAAAAAGGAAGCTTATAGCCTTATGAAAATTTTCGCCCAAAAAACTTTTTTCCTCCGATTGCTCTGAAATTTGGTACGCGGAGAAGTAATTTGAATACGAACTCATAGAGCTACTCAGTTCCTCTGTAGCTTGCTTAGTTTTTGAGAAATCGAGCATCGTATGCTCAACATGACAAAGATCTGAATTTCCTTTAACGGCTCTGACAAAAGGCACCTATATCCAAAACGAGCAGCAATCTTAAGCAACTGAGCATATTTTTCGATTTCTTATCACGTCTTGCATCCATAATTAAAGTTTTGTTTAAATCCGAGGAGGTAAGTTTTTCTTCAATTTTTGAAGAAAAAGGAAGCTTATAGCCTTATGAAAATTTTCGCCCAAAAAACTTTTTTCCTCCGATTGCTCTGAAATTTGGTACGCGGAGAAGTAATTTGAATACGAACTCATAGAGCTACTCAGTTCCTCTGTAGGTTGCTTAGTTTTTGAGAAATCGAGCATCGTATGCTCAACATGACAAAGACCAGAATTTCCTTTAACGGCTCCGATAGAAGGCGCCTCTATCCAAAACGAGCAGCAATCTTAAGCAACTGAGCATATTTTTCAATTACTCTTCTCGTCCTGCATCCATAATTAAAGTTTTGTTTAAATCCGAGGAGGTAAGTTTTTCTTCAATTTTTGAAGAAAAAGGAAGCTTATAGCCTTATGAAAATTTTCGCCCAAAAAACTTTTTTCCTCCGATTGCTCTGAAATTTGGTGCGCAGAGAAGTAATTTGAACACGAACTCATAGAGCTACTCAGTTCCTCTGTAGGTTGCTTAGTTTTTGAGAAATCGAGCATCGTATGCTCAACATGACAAAGACCAAAATTTCCTTTAACGGCTTCGATAGAAGGCGCCTCTATCCAAAACGAGCAGCAATCTTAAGCAACTGAGCATATTTTTCAATTACTCTTCACGTCCTGCATCCATAATTAAAGTTTTGTTTAAATCCGAGGAGGTAAATTTTTCTTCAACTTTTGAAGAAAAAGGAAGCTTATAGCCTTATGAAAATTTTCGCCTAAAAAACTTTTTTTCTCTGATTGCTATGAAATTTGGTACGCCGGGAAGTAATTTGAATACGAATTCATAGAGCTACTCAGTTTCTCTGTAGCTTGCTTAGTTTTTGAGAAATCGAGCATCGTATGCTCAACATGACAAAGACCAAAATTTCCTTTAACGGCTCTGACAAAAAGCGCCTATATCCAAAACGAGCAGCAATCTTAAGCAACTGAGCATATTTTTCGATTTCTTATCACGTCCTGCATCCATAATTAAAGTTTCGTTGAAATCCGAGGAGGTAAATTTTTCTTCAACTTTTGAAGAAAGAGAAAGCTTATAGCCTTATGAAAATTTTCGCCCAAAAAACTTTTTTTCTCCGATTGCTCTGAAATTTGGTGCGCAGAGAAGTAATTTGAATACGAGCTCATAGAGCTACTCAGTTCCTCTGTAGCTTGCTTAGTTTTCGAGAAATTGAGCATCATATGCTCAACATGACAAAGACCAAAATTTCCTTTAACTGCTTCGATAGAAGGCGCCTCTATCCAAAACGAGCAGCAATCTTAAGCAACTGAGCATATTTTTCAATTACTCTTCACGTCCTGCATCCATAATTAAAGTTTTGTTTAAATCCGAGGAGGTAAGTTTTTCTTCAATTTTTGAAGAAAAAGGAAGCTTATAGCCTTATGAAAATTTTCGCCCAAAAAACTTTTTTCCTCCGATTGCTCTGAAATTTGGTGCGCAGAGAAGTAATTTGAATACGAACTCATAGAGCTACTCAGTTCCTCTGCAGGTTGCTTAGTTTTTGAGAAATCGAGCATCGTATGCTCAACATGACAAAGACCAAAATTTCCTTTAGCGGCTCCGATAGAAGGCGCCTCTATCCAAAACGAGCAGCAATCTTAAGCAACTGAGCATATTTTTCAATTACTCTTCTCGTCCTGCATCCATAATTAAAGTTTTGTTTAAATCCGAGGAGGTAAGTTTTTCTTCAATTTTTGAAGAAAAAGGAAGCTTATAGCCTTATGAAAATTTTCGCCCAAAAAACTTTTTTCCTCCGATTGCTCTGAAATTTGGTGCGCAGAGAAGTAATTTGAATACGAGCTCATAGAGCTACTCAGTTCCTCTGTAGCTTGCTTAGTTTTCGAGAAATTGAGCATCATATGCTCAACATGACAAAGACCAAAATTTCCTTTAACTGCTTCGATAGAAGGCGCCTCTATCCAAAACGAGCAGCAATCTTAAGCAACTGAGCATATTTTTCAATTACTCTTCACGTCCTGCATCCATAATTAAAGTTTTGTTTAAATCCGAGGAGGTAAGTTTTTCTTCAATTTTTGAAGAAAAAGGAAACTTATAGCCTTATGAAAATTTTCGCCCAAAAAACTTTTTTCCTCCGATTGCTCTGAAATTTGGTGCGCAGAGAAGTAATTTGAGTACGAACTCATAGAGCTACTCAGTTCCTCTGTAGCTTGCTTAGTTTTTGAGAAATCGAGCATCGTATGCTCAACATGACAAAGACCAAAATTTCCTTTAGCGGCTCCGATAGAAGGCGCCTCTATCCAAAACGAGCAGCAATCTTAAGCAACTGAGCATATTTTTCAATTACTCTTCTCGTCCTGCATCCATAATTAAAGTTTTGTTTAAATCCGAGGAGGTAAATTTTTCTTCAACTTTTGAAGAAAGAGAAAGCTTATAGCCTTATGAAAATTTTCGCCCAAAAAACTTTTTTTCTCCGATTGCTCTGAAATTTGGTGCGCAGAGAAGTAATTTGAATACGAGCTCATAGAGCTACTCAGTTCCTCTGTAGCTTGCTTAGTTTTCGAGAAATTGAGCATCATATGCTCAACATGACAAAGACCAAAATTTCCTTTAACTGCTTCGATAGAAGGCGCCTCTATCCAAAACGAGCAGCAATCTTAAGCAACTGAGCATATTTTTCAATTACTCTTCACGTCCTGCATCCATAATTAAAGTTTTGTTTAAATCCGAGGAGGTAAGTTTTTCTTCAATTTTTGAAGAAAAAGGAAGCTATAGCCTTATGAAAATTTTCGCCCAAAAAACTTTTTTCCTCCGATTGCTCTGAAATTTGGTGCGCAGAGAAGTAATTTGAATACGAACTCATAGAGCTACTCAGTTCCTCTGCAGGTTGCTTAGTTTTTGAGAAATCGAGCATCGTATGCTCAACATGACAAAGACCAAAATTTCCTTTAACGGCTCCGATAGAAGGCGCCTCTATCCAAAACGAGCAGCAATCTTAAGCAACTGAGCATATTTTTCAATTACTCTTCTCGTCCTGCATCCATAATTAAAGTTTTGTTTAAATCCGAGGAGGTAAGTTTTTCTTCAATTTTTGAAGAAAAAGGAAGCCTTATGAAAATTTTCGCCCAAAAAACTTTTTTCCTCCGATTGCTCTGAGATTTGGTACGCGGAGAAGTAATTTGAATACGAACTCATAGAGCTACTCAGTTCCTCTGTAGCTTGCTTAGTTTTCGAGAAATCGAGCATCGTATGCTCAACATGACAAAGACCAAAATTTCCTTTAACGGCTCCGATAGAAGGCGCCTCTATCCAAAACGAGCAGCAATCTTAAGCAACTGAGCATATTTTTCAATTACTCTTCTCGTCCTGCATCCATAATTAAAGTTTTGTTTAAATCCGAGGAGGTAAGTTTTTCTTCAATTTTTGAAGAAAAAGGAAGCCTTATGAAAATTTTCGCCCAAAAAACTTTTTTCCTCCGATTGCTCTGAAATTTGGTGCGCAGAGAAGTAATTTGAATACGAACTCATAGAGCTACTCAGTTCCTCTGTAGCTTGCTTAGTTTTCGAGAAATCGAGCATCGTATGCTCAACATGACAAAGACCAAAATTTCCTTTAACGGCTCCGATAGAAGGCGCCTCTATCCAAAACGAGCAGCAATCTTAAGCAACTGAGCATATTTTTCAATTACTCTTCTCGTCCTGCATCCATAATTAAAGTTTTGTTTAAATCCGAGGAGGTAAGTTTTTCTTCAATTTTTGAAGAAAAAGGAAGCCTTATGAAAATTTTCGCCCAAAAAACTTTTTTCCTCCGATTGCTCTGAAATTTGGTGCGCAGAGAAGTAATTTGAATACGAACTCATAGAGCTACTCAGTTCCTCTGCAGGTTGCTTAGTTTTTGAGAAATCGAGCATCGTATGCTCAACATGACAAAGACCAAAATTTCCTTTAACGGCTCCGATAGAAGGCGCCTCTATCCAAAACGAGCAGCAATCTTAAGCAACTGAGCATATTTTTCAATTACTCTTCACGTCCTGCATCCATAATTAAAGTTTTGTTTAAATCCGAGGAGGTAAGTTTTTCTTCAATTTTTGAAGAAAAAGGAAGCTTATAGCCTTATGAAAATTTTCGCCCAAAAAACTTTTTTCCTCCGATTGCTCTGAAATTTGGTGCGCAGAGAAGTAATTTGAATACGAACTCATAGAGCTACTCAGTTCCTCTGTAGCTTGCTTAGTTTTCGAGAAATCGAGCATCGTATGCTCAACATGACAAAGACCAAAATTTCCTTTAACGGCTCCGATAGAAGGCGCCTCTATCCAAAACGAGCAGCAATCTTAAGCAACTGAGCATATTTTTCAATTACTCTTCTCGTCCTGCATCCATAATTAAAGTTTTGTTTAAATCCGAGGAGGTAAGTTTTTCTTCAATTTTTGAAGAAAAAGGAAGCTTATAGCCTTCTGAAAATTTTCGCCCAAAAAACTTTTTTCCTCCGATTGCTCTGAAATTTGGTGCGCAGAGAAGTAATTTGAATACGAACTCATAGAGCTACTCAGTTCCTCTGTAGCTTGCTTAGTTTTTGAGAAATCGAGCATCGTATGCTCAACATGACAAAGACCAAAATTTCCTTTAACGGCTTCGATAGAAGGCGCCTCTATCCAAAACGAGCAGCAATCTTAAGCAACTGAGCATATTTTTCAATTACTCTTCACGTCCTGCATCCATAATTAAAGTTTTGTTTAAATCCGAGGAGGTAAGTTTTTCTTCAATTTTTGAAGAAAAAGGAAGCTTATAGCCTTATGAAAATTTTCGCCCAAAAAACTTTTTTCCTCCGATTGCTCTGAAATTTGGTGCGCAGAGAAGTAATTTGAGTACGAACTCATAGAGCTACTCAGTTCCTCTGTAGCTTGCTTAGTTTTTGAGAAATCGAGCATCGTATGCTCAACATGACAAAGATCTAAATTTCCTTTAACGGCTCTGACAAAAAGCGCCTATATCCAAAACGAGCAGCAATCTTAAGCAACTGAGCATATTTTTCGATTTCTTATCACGTCCTGCATCCATAATTAAAGTTTCGTTGAAATCCGAGGAGGTAAATTTTTCTTCAACTTTTGAAGAAAGAGAAAGCTTATAGCGCCTTATGAAAATTTTCGCCTAAAAATTTTGTTTTCTCCGATTGCTCGAAAATTTGGTGCGCAGAGAAGTAATTTCAATACGAACTCATAGAGCCACTCAGTTCCTCTGTAGCTTTCTTAGTTTTTGAGAAATCAAGCAACACATGCTTAATACAAAAATCGACCAAAATTTCTTTTAACGACTCTTGTGAAAGGCGCCTCTTTCCAGAACGGCCAGTAAATTTCAGCAACCGAACGTATTTTTCGGTTCTTTATGACGTTCTACATTCGCCGTTCAAGCTTATTTTTTTATATTTTGTTTGTTAAATTCTTGTTGTCTTTTTTATGTTATATTTTTTTATTGGTTTTTTGTTATATTTATTACTTTAAATAAAGTGATTTGCTAATTATTGTGAATCTTTTATATCTGTAGATATTTTAATACCAAATACAAATATTAATCAAAGTAACGAATACATGTAACGAGTATTGAACTTAAAAGTGACGATTACGTAAAAGTATCACTACTCAAAGAACGCATCTTGAGTCAAGAAGCAGGATGACCAATCTAACAATTGAGGAATGGAGGAACGCGGGAAATTCAAATGATACCAATGGATTGATTGATTTATATTTTATTACGGAACCGTGTTTTTAACAAATAATTTATTAAAAATAATGTTACAGAAAATGGCAGCCATCGCTACGATTCACATACGAGTATTATTATAAATAATTTGAAAACATATTTCTAGATGGTAACTACAGATAAAATCGTATTTATAATTAATTAAAAGACTGATTGGTAACGTTCACACTTATGTATGTTGGATTTAAGTACAAAAATAAAAAATCTACGAGTATTATCAGTCATGCTAGAACATTGCACATTTTTCTTATTAAAATTAAAAGGTATTCATTATTAATTAAGAATCTGCGAGTACTACTATCAATATCAATTTGGCACATTGTAGATCTCTTGCTAATTGAAGGTGAGAAATGCTTACTTAAAAGGAATTTGCGTTTTCGAGGTGTCAATATGCGTTGAAAGTTCACGTCGAGATTCAAAGTGATAGTGCAGGAAGAAGGGAATTATTCCCGAAACTTTTTCAAGCATTGTAACTTTTGAAATTTAATTCGATTGCTTTTATTGGTGGCATAAAATAACGAAATTGATTAGAAAATAAATTTCTTGTGAAAGATTAAATTTTAAAGATTTCCGTCCCAGCGCCCTCTGGGGTCGGTGGTAAAGAACGACAACGCCGGACTCCGAAGTGGTTCGAAGATTGGAAAACCAATTGGTGGAAGGGGCAAGATGGCCGGCACTGTTCGGTGATGAATCCGGCCCTAGAGGGCGCTGGGTTGTTACAAATTTGATTAAGTTAACAAAATTTTTGATCGCCTTCAAATTTCGATTAATCAAGCATGGAGAAACTAAAATATAATTAACGAAAATATTGGATAGACAAAAAAAATCTAAAAATAAGTCTGGGAAGTCCTACTTTATATCGTATTTGGCAATGTCACTTGTCAATATGTCTAGAAGGAACTCTTGCTGACTACAAATGGTTCAGTACAATAGAAACCGCGTAGGCCCGCCAATTGAACGAGATGGTCTTGCCATACCTTTTGCGTTGAAACTTTTTATTTTGTGTTTTTTATCGACTACTGAATTAACGACCGCGTCTCTTTTTTACCAATAATTATGCACGAATTTTCTTCCATTATTCCTTCACTATCACAGAAAAACGTCCCGGTCTCGCTTACAGACAGGTAAATGGTCCTGTTGCGTTTAATCCGTGTGAATCGGCAATTAAATTACTAAGTAGGATTACACCTGCAGACGCAACAGGAAGGAAATAGGAACCAATCCATGAAGATGCCCTTGCAGTCATTATCGGGATCGTAGGCCAGCAGTCGGTGCCATTTGTATTTCTGTTCGCATCCGCAATCGCCCGAACATCGATTCGTCCTCACTTTACTGAAATTACCAAAAATATCGAAACGTTTCGAATTTTTTTTCAACGAAATTACTTACGCGCACACCTCCTGATGGATGGCTTGTTCGAAATGTTGCGTGTTGACGATGGCCCGGATCTTCCCAGCCGAATTCGAAGCCCAATACGGCGTCACGATTTCAACTTTGCTTTCGCATGCATCGATTCTGTAACAGTTTACGGTAAAATCCGGGAATCCCCTTTGAAATCCGGGTAAATTACCTGCCGCTCTCCGAACTCTGGTTTGTCCGGAAATTCTGTCTGGGATTTCGGACTTTACTGAAAAAGGAATCGCCGCCGTTCGATGATGATGATGATGATGACGACGACGATTGAGGTCCAGGATCGAAATGTATGTCCGGCACTCCGGGTTTCGTGGAGCGTTTTCGTTTACGGCCGGATGGAGCTGGGCCGAAATCAGGGGGACCCATGTCGAATTCGCCGTACATCCTCTTCATCAGTGCCTTGTTCTCGTCTATGAATAATTCTATACGATCTCTAGAATTTTTACGATTGTTATTTTGTTTATTTTATTTGACGATTATTCACTCACAATGGATAGGAATTTCCGGCTGTCGGACAAAACAGTTGTTGGTGACGTTTTATGCAAGGGACGCCCCGGATGTATTCGCCTCGCAGTTCTAAACCTAAAGCTACAGACAGCGCCGTCCACAATATCTGCAACCACAAGAAGGAACGTAAAACGATGCAAAAAAGAAAATCAAACTAAGTACACTAAAATTGAAAGAGCGAAGAAGAAAAGCAATGCAGGTGAGTGTGGTAATTAACAACATAGCTATTGGATTTTTTTTTAACAAAATTTGTTTCAGATTTTCAACCATAAATGGTAAAGAAGATGCAGAAAATATCGAAAGTATTTAGAAATTAATGAAACCTTCGGGAAAACGACAAAATGAAGAAGAAAATACAAAATTATAACAATAACGGCAACAAAATTTTCTCGACAGGACCATTTTTGAAACAGCAAGTGTATACCTAGAGAGCTAACAGAAACTAAGAACTGAAAATCAAAGAATGCGAAAAATTTGCGCGAAAAATCTTTGAATGGTGGCCGTCAAAATGATTTCTAGTCACTTTAAGATAAATGAGATAATAACGTTAAGGGGATATGATGCGATTTTTTTACTTTAGTAAGCTAGTTGAAAAAGTAAACAATGAGACGATCAGCAAGGCGGAAGTTACTGGTCAAAATCAAAAGTCTTGCTCGGTTACTGTTTTGAAAAAATTGCCAGTAAATTCGTTCGAAACTTTGTACATTACGAGTAAAATTTTTTGCGATTAGACAATGCGGCATCAGCCGATATTATAGTAAATCACAAAATACTTGGTAATTAGTAATCTAAAACAACGAATTAATATCAGTGTCCTCTGAAACGGATAGTTTATAATAAAATATCTAAACAAATGCTGTTTAAACAAGTTGTTAGTGTTGTCATATTGTTTTAATAATATTTAAAAATTTTGAACTTGTTTAACTTACGCTGTTCGATTTTCCGGACCCGGTTAGCTGACAATACGATACGCATAACAATTAAATCTGAATAGAACGAGAACATTAAAAATCATTAGAATTGTTAATAAATCAATCAATCACGACTCGCTTTTCTTTCAATCAATTCTTTTCGCCAATCCATTATAGTCATTCGAGAGTTCGAGAAGCTTTTAATTGTGATATCGTCAAACAAATAAAAGGCGTGTCGCCAAAGAATACTTTTTCGCATTCGTTATTGTTAATCGCTTTCGATTCATAATTTTTCGATATTAACAATGATAACGTCTCGAAATATAAAACAATCAAATTGACGTTTCCGAGTGGTAAATTTTTTGTTGTTGATCGAAACCTGTTTAGTTATATTAAAATTTTATTGACAACAAAAAAATAATTTTTAACAATTATGAACCAGATACGACGGCGACAATTCGATTGTTTTCGCCATTCACACAAGTCGAACGGGAAAGCATGCCATACGAACGGCCTTGCTCTTTAAATAACAATGTTAGTCACTGAATTGTTATAGTTCTTTAAATAAATCTCAGGTGAAGTTGTTTTAATGTCATAATTAAATGCATCGGATGCCAGTCGATAGAGCTGGACGCGGCATAACTGATGGAACTTTGTGACCGTCAGTTTTGTTTGCGAAATTCTAGCGGAATTACGTTCTCATAAATTTATTGAAAAGGATGCAAGTCGATCGGATTCATGCGAATTCGTTTCGATTGATTTTAGATCAGATCCGCTTTTGACGGGGTTTCCAATGATTCATTTTCTTAACGGCAGCGTCAGTTTAGATACGAAATCGATTATTCTGCAAATTTGGGCTATTTGATTTTGAGTTTATTAAAAAGTCAAAAAATTATTACTACGCGACGGCTCTCGGTGGAAATGTCAATATTAACATTTTGGTCACGTCCAATGATAAAATCCAAGGCCTTTGTTGAGGTTTTAACGAAAATCGGAAGGAGTATACAACTAAAGTTGCGTGGTTAACAAAAAAATCGCTCGGTTTTTCGATTTTTATAGCAAGAGCCAGTTTTTGCGGTCCAGTTTAGAAGGACGCTAATCAACATAATGGGGCAAATCGAGGAGGGATCGCAGTTGTTAGGTCGGTGCCGGCCATCTGTGTTAACAGCAATTTTACACAAAACATTGTCCAGATTTGTGGCCTCTTTAAGTGATTTTTTGCAATTTCGTTCAGCTTCCACCTGATTCGATTGCTTTAGATTTTTTGGGACACTAAAAAAATAAAATTTTGTTGAAAATTGAAAGAAATATTTGGTGGCGAGATCGCAATTTTTTTGGATAATTTCCTGCTGTAAGAAGCGAAGACGAAAAGTTGAGAAAATTATTGTTGAAGTGAAGAAATGACGGAACGAAATAAAATTGCAACCATCGATGGAGATGATCGTTTTTTTTCGTTGGTACTTTTTATTTAAATCCTGGTGTAAATATTGCAAAGTAATGGACCAGTCCCATTGCGGTTTCACAAACGATCTGTAAATAGCGAAAACATCCTTTTTGTTCCGGAACTATTAATTTTTAGCACGTTCATTCCTCGGGTGTTTCGTTGGAATTTTTAAAGAACAAATTTTTATAAATTTCGTCATCAGTTGATTGTACTTCTTGTAAGAAAAGTAAACACAATTGACCTTCTTAAAATTCTAACAACTAGCGTCACAGAAACGCAAGCAATAAGGTGCGTCTTATCGCCAAATATGTTAATTTTTGCCCAACTTCAACACTGATAAGGTCATAACAGGCAGTGACAATATTTTCAATACTTTAGACGAAATTAGCTTCAACTTTCTACCCGCGCATCCTCCATTTCTTCACGTTGACAGTTAACTTGAAGAAATTTCATAGAAACTCATCATTGAAAAATTAGAAATTAGGAAAAAGTGCGAGTAATTTTTTCTATGGTGTGATGGTCATCATGATTTCTCGAAAAATGTCTCTCGGGTCAGCTAACTTCTTAAGTTTCTTGGCAAAATTTTTTTTCGACACCTTCGCTAAAGTTTTGACAGAAGCAAGAACGACTGAAAATCTGCAGTTTCTTGTATTTTTGGCGGTTTCAATTTTTTTAGAACCAATTGCGTTTGCTGTTCCATCCAAAAGACCATAACCGTTAGTACCAATTTTCCTCACTAAAGCTGAAAGACAATTTCTTGTATTTCTTCGCAAAATCGGTTGCGGTTTTGATTTCTCGTACAGTTTTGAACTTTTAACAGTTCACAACAAGATTTGTTCCTCTTGCAATTACTTGGACGCTTTGCCAAGGTTGTCGAAATTGCTTCAAAAGTCAAGTGGCCAACCAATGGCGAAATTAAAATGTGAATGTCAATAATAATAATAAAAAAAAATTCTTATTGCGGTGAGGCAGCTGGTGCTGGTTACCCATGTGTCGGTACGGGAGGAGTCGATGGCCGACTTCACAACAACTCCACCACCTAGTAATTTAGTCATTAATCCGGCATTAATCCGTTGTAGTGTGTAAAATTCGCGACACTTTTGCCGTGAAGGTCTGTCAAATGAAAGTCAATGTTCTTAGACCTTGACACGCCCAACACAGTACCACCAAGTCAGTCAGTACCGGGTTTTACTTTCCGGTGTTTTGCTCAATCGTTGAAATCGCACCATCGATATCGATCCGAACAGATAACAATTAAATCGCAATTAACTATTATCGATATCGTCGATCGGAACCTTGACGTTTGTTTCGGTACCGTTTCCGGTACGGCCGGGCGTGTCGGTATTTTTGAATAAATTTTTTTGGCGCCAAATTCGAAACCCACGTTTCCGCAAACCAATAAATTTTGACAAATTCCGGCAACCTTCTACTCGTGTGTTTAGTAACCAATTTATTGAATAAACAACGAGGCCAAACCCGAAACCAAGGCAGACCTCAGCAATCAAGGTTAAAAATGCGCATGTCGAATTTCTATGCAAGCACGTAACAATACGAAACGTAACAACAATGAAACTGTAACAATTCCACAACTGCGGCGTGGGTCTGCAAATACGAATTCATTGATGCTGCGACCGGACGACGTTATTGAAATTTTTCACTAGGGCGTGAGCAATTCGTGAATCGGATTAATTTGGGGAAAGGCGTAGGTGGAACCGGAAAATTATCGAATCGATAGCGGTTACGTAACATTACTAACGTACCAGAAGGTTCAGAAAAGTGCATCTTTTCGATGACATCTTGGATTAGTAGCACCACCGACACCGACGAAAACGACACGACGATCCGAACATTTTCACGTCGACTGTGGATAATCCTCCTCTGCAAGGTGTTTAGTTTGGTACGAATGCAGGAATTAATTCGATGTGCGAACGCTTACGCGAAGGTCATCGGAGCTTCCTCGACCTAAGTGTCACTATGGGGAAATCGGAAAATTAAACGCTTCCGAATCGCAAAATAATTCGCAACAATCGGGAAAGTAACGAGTTTTGCAATTACTGACATAGAAGCACCATGACATTTATTTTGATCGTGATTGACCATCCAAATGTAGTTTAACACTCCTTAAAAAAAATGTTAGTTAGATACGTTTTGAAAAGTCGGAAGTCACATGAAAGAGTTGTTTGTTCAACAATTAATCTCGCATTAAATTTCTATTAAACTACACACATGTCTTATTGTATTTCGGAGTTGCAAGTTTTTTTTTAAATAACGCAACGTTGCAAGTAGGTTGACCTGTCTATTTGTTTAAATTGTTATTGTCTAACAAAAATATTTTTTTTAATATCGGAGAAAGCAAACTCGACGCGACCTTCGATAAGTGTCTCTCGTATTTTGTTGAATTTTTCCAGAATTTTTTTAATAATTTCTTGACGTCTTCCATTTGCGACTTTCGAGTAATTTTCGAAATATTTCGTTTTGGCGTTTCTCCAAGTTCAACAAACATCTCCAAAACACGCACGAAACGGTCTCTTTGATTAACTGGATTAAATAAATATTTTCCCAAAATCAACGAAGCTTTTACGTTAATTTGTTTGCGTTTCGCAATTCGAGCAAACAACAACGGCAATGACAATTATTTATTGATCGATGTTGTGATAAATGCTAATAGCAACAACTGATTGTCTTCTCGATTAAATTATAAATAACAAACTGGTTGTTTAATTGTTTTTTTTAAGTTTCTGAAACTCTCGAATTTAATTTCGTTTTTCTCGCAATTCTCGAACTTGATTTAGAACGTTAATTTGAATTAATTTAACGAATCGTAATTGAACCGAACCTCGATTCTTAATTTGATTAATGTCCATTTTTATTTACGACTTTTGCGGAATGGCAAACTAATTGGTCCAACAGGAACTTGAGCGGTAATAAACAAAATTTAATCTTAAACTTGATAATGTTATGCAACTGTGTCGTTAAATGTCACGATAAGTGTTAATAATTCAGGATTAGTACCCGCTACGGTGGCAGGTCTTCGATTCTGGGAAAGGACGAAATTTGGGAAATTTCGGTCAATGTTTTGCGGTTTAATCGAAAATTTTGCTGGAATTCGCCCGGCGCCTCCGCCAAAAGTGATACCGCGCCGTGCTAGCGTCAGTTGCATATTTTCGATTCGGAATTTTTAGTTGCGGCATTTTCAATAAATTACTTGGATGAGGTGGCAATTGATTTTGAAAAATTTGCTATTCATTTGTTCTTTGGCAAATATAATATCATCAAAGATTTTTTGCGACTAGTTAGATTTTTTATTTAAAAATCGAGATTTACAGCTCTTTACGCAATTTTGTTACAATAAATTAATTTCAATATTTTTGGCTAAAATGCCTCAAGAAATCTGAAATAGTACTCATACCAGAGCCTGGAAAAACATTAACTGATGTTTCGTTATACAGACCAATAAGCTTATTGTCCTCAATCTCAAGACTTTTTAAAAAATTATTATTGCAAGGTATCCAACTTGTTCTCAATGTAATCCCTGACCACCATTAAAGAAAAAAAGTTTTTCTCCGCAATTTTTCTAGATTTGAGTAAAACATTTGACAAGGTCTGTTGCACAAAATTAAGCAAACACTGCCACATCCTTTGTATGACCTTGCGAAATCATATCTAACAGATGGACATTTTAGAACAAAGTTTAACGATAAAATTTCTCAATTCCAACCTATCAAATCTGGAGTCCCACAAGGCAATGTCTTAGGCCCAATCTTGAACCTTCTACATTTCAACTTTCTAGAGCAGATTCTACCACAATAAGCACATTTGTGGATGGTATTGTTATTTTAACTGTCCATGAAAATCCGGTAATTACCTCAGCAAACCTGCAAGACACTCTTTTTCACATAGAAGAATGAACCAAAGGATGGAAGATTAACGAAAATACTTTAAAAAAGACAAAATGTCCTCCACTGTACGTTGACAATACAGAAATTCTATTATGACCTTGTGTTAAGTAGTTGGAAATTCATCTCGATATAAACTAAGTTGAAAAGAACACGCAGGCAAGAAACGAAAGCAAATGAGAGAATTGTACTGGTTGCTTGGCAGAAAATTACAAATGGGAAATATAGAAAACTGTAATCATCACAATCTGGACTTATGTTATTGAGGTTTGGGGCTGCGCTAGCAAGTCCGGCTTAGTTAATAGTTCAACGAGTACAGTCAAAGATTCTAAGAGCATTAGTCGACGCTTCATGATATGTCACAAATTAGATGCTTTATCAAAACCTCCAATAGTGAAAGAACCAGAAGAGAGAGAAGCCAGAAATATCACGAAAAGATTGAAATACACTCAAACAAGATACTGCAGCAGAAAATCACAAATGTCTATAGAAAATAAAATATTATTACAGAAATCTGTAATTATTCCAATTTGGACCTATGGTATTGAGTTTAGAGGTTGCGCTAGCAAGTTCGGCGTAGATATAGTTTAACGAGCACAGTCAAAGGTTCTAAAAGCATTAGTCGACGGTTCATGGTATGTCACAAATCAGATGCTACATTAAGATCTCCAACAGTCAAAGAACCAGAAGAGAGAAAAGCCAGAAACATCATGAGAAGATTGAAATAGACTCAAACAAGATACTGCAGTAGAAAATCACAAATGTCTATAGAGAATAAAATATTATTACAGAAATCTGTAATTATTCCAATTTGGAGCTATGGTATTGAGTTTAGAGGTTGCGCTAGCAAGTCCGGTGTAGCTATAATTCAACGAGCACAGTCAAAGGTTCTAAAAGCATTAGTCGACGGTTCATGGTATGTCACAAATCAGATGCTTCATCAAAATCTCCAACAGTCAGAGAACCAGAAGAGAGAGAAGCCAGAAATATCACGAGAAGATTGAAATACACTCAAACAAGATACTGCAGCAGAAAGTCACAAATGTCTATAGATAATAAAATAATATTACAGAAATCTGTAATTATTCCAATTTGGAGCTATGGTATTGAGTTTAGAGGTTGCGCTAGCAAGTCCGGCGTAACTATAGTTTAACGAACACAGTCAAAGGTTCTAAGAGCATTAGTCGATGGTTCATGGTATGTCACAAATCAGATGCTACATCAAGATCTCCAACAGTCAAAGAACCAGAAGAGAGAGAAGCCAGAAATATCACGAGAAGATTGAAATAGACTCAAACAAGATACTGCAGTAGAAAATCACAAATGTCTATAGAGAATAAAATAATATTACAGAAATCTGTAATTATTTCAATTTGGAGCTATGGTATTGAGTTTAGAGGTTGCGCTAGCAAGTCCGGCGTAGCTATAGTTTAACGAGCACAGTCAGAAATTCTATAAGGATTAATCGACGCTTCATGGTATGTCACAAATCAAATGCTCCATCAAAACCTCCAACAATCAAAGAACCAAAAAGGAGAGAAACCAGAAACATCACGAAAAGATTGAAATACACTCAAACAAGATACTGCAGCAGAAAGTCACAAATGTCTATAGAGAATAAAATAATATTACAGAAATCTGTAATTATTTCAATTTGGAGCTATGGTATTGAGTTTAGAGGTTGCGCTAGCAAGTCCGGCGTAGCTATAGTTTAACGAGCACAGTCAGAAATTCTATAAGGATTAATCGACGCTTCATGGTATGTCACAAATCAGATGCTCCATCAAAACCTCCAACAGTCAAAGAACCAAAAAGGAGAGAAACCAGAAACATCACGAAAAGATTGAAATACACTCAAACAAGATACTGCAGCAGAAAATCACAAATGTCTATAGAGAATAAAATAATATTACAGAAATCTGTAATTATTCCAATTTGGAGCTATGGTATTGAGTTTAGAGGTTGCGCTAGCAAGTCCGGCGTAGCTATAGTTTAACGAGCACAGTCAGAAATTCTATAAGGATTAATCGACGCTTCATGGTATGTCACAAATCAGATGCTCCATCAAAACCTCCAACAGTCAAAGAACCAAAAAGGAGAGAAACCAGAAACATCACGAAAAGATTGAAATACACTCAAACAAGATACTGCAGCAGAAAATCACAAATGTCTATAGAGAATAAAATAATATTACAGAAATCTGTAATTATTCCAATTTGGAGCTATGGTATTGAGTTTAGAGGTTGCGCTAGCAAGTCCGGCGTAGCTATAGTTTAACGAGCACAGTCAGAAATTCTATAAGGATTAATCGACGCTTCATGGTATGTCACAAATCAAATGCTCCATCAAAACCTCCAACAATCAAAGAACCAAAAAGGAGAGAAACCAGAAACATCACGAAAAGATTGAAATACACTCAAACAAGATACTGCAGCAGAAAATCACAAATGTCTATAGAGAATAAAATAATATTACAGAAATCTGTAATTATTCCAATTTGGAGCTATGGTATTGAGTTTAGAGGTTGCGCTAGCAAGTCCGGCGTAGCTATAGTTTAACGAGCACAGTCAGAAATTCTATAAGGATTAATCGACGCTTCATGGTATGTCACAAATCAAATGCTCCATCAAAACCTCCAACAATCAAAGAACCAAAAAGGAGAGAAACCAGAAACATCACGAAAAGATTGAAATACACTCAAACAAGATACTGCAGCAGAAAATCACAAATGTCTATAGAGAATAAAATAATATTACAGAAATCTGTAATTATTCCAATTTGGAGCTATGGTATTGAGTTTAGAGGTTGCGCTAGCAAGTCCGGCGTAGCTATAATTCAACGAGCACAGTTAAAGATTCTAAGAGCATTAGTCGACGGTTCATGGTATGTCACAAATCAGATGCTTTATCAAGATCTCCAACAGTCAGAGAACCAAAAGAGAGAGAAGCCAGAAACATCACGAGAATATTGAAATACACTCGAACAAGATACAGCAGCAGAAAATCAAATAAAATATTATTACAGAAATCTGTAATTATTCTAATTTGGACCTATGGTATTGAGTTTAGAGGTTGCGCTAGCAAGTCCGGCGTAGCTATAATTCAACGAGCACAGTTAAAGGTTCTAAGAGCATTAGTCGACGGTTCATGGTATGTCACAAATCAGATGCTTCATCAAAATCTCCAACAGTCAGAGAACCAAAAGAGAGCGAAGCCAGAAACATCACGAGAAGATTGAAGTAGACTTAAACAAGATACAGCAGTAGAAAATCACAAATGTCTATAGATAATAAAATAATATTACAGAAATCTGTAATTATTCCAATTTGGAGCTATGGTATTGAGTTTAGAGGTTGCGCTAGCAAGTCCGGCGTAGCTATAGTTCAACGAGCACAGTCAAAGGTTCTAAGAGCATTAGTCGACGCTTCATAACATGTCACACATCAGATGCTTCATCAAAACCTCCAACAGTCAAAGAACCAAAAGAGAGAGAAGCCAGAAACATCACAAGAAGATTGAAATACACTGAAACAAGATACTGCAGTAGAAAATCACAAATGTCTATAGATAATAAAATAATATTACAGAAATCTGTAATTATTCCAATTTGGATCTATGGTATTGAGTTTAAAGGTTGCGCTAGCAAGTCCGGCGTGGCTATAGTTTAACGAGCACAGTCAAAGGTTCTAAGAGCATTAGTCGACGGTTCATGGTATGTCACAAATCAGATGCTTCTTGAAGATCTCCAGAAATAAGGTGAAAAAGAAGTTTTTCGATAGAGAAGTTTTAACAGGACAATAGTGAGACTCACTAAAAATTTTAGCTCAATCAGCAAAACAACTAATTGAATATTCTGATTGCTGTTCAATTTAAGAATAAAAAAAATATTTTCCTGCGATTTGATGCTCTAAATTAATTATTTTTTGGCAAATACTCTCTGTAGAAAAGCAAAAAATTGGCTGCAAGCGTCGTTTGAAATTTTGAAAATTAAATTAAATTTGGATGTTTCTTCTTTGAAACGTTTTCCAATTTACCGGATTTTTTGCTACCACTGAAATATTTTCAAAATAAAAATTAACAATTGAGGAGTGTCGCATAAACAATTTTATTTATGTAACTGCCCATTAAGGCTTTAATAATTTTTTTTTGACTATTTGCAGTCAATTTGGGGAGATGGCAAAATTAGTTACGAGGCATAAACTTTTTGGACTTTAAAAAAAAAATTGTTATGATAAATTGCATAGAAAAACTTTAATTGTTCGAAAAAGACAAAAATTGCCTGCTTGCGTCTTTAGAAAGTTAAGAAATTAAATTAATTTTTTGCATTTTCCCAGAATGTAAAATTCTAGAATCCAACGATTTATTTTGCAAAACCTCCCTACCGTACGGATTTAAGCTAATGACGTAAGGACCCAACAATTGTCAAAAAAATTTTTAATAGCCATAAAAATAGAAAGTGAGCGACCTGATTCACAATCAATAATTTTTTGTTTGGTTTTTAATTCGCACGCTTTTGTTCTTCGACACACCACTGAAAACTTTCACACGATAACCCGCTTCATAATTATTGTCAAACTAGATATCCTTCAAAAAACAAAAATAACGTCCACAAATCGCATTAAATCTATTGATACGTTATCTTTCAGCAACAAATATCCTTGTTTCGAGAACAGAGACGGATCGGCATGTCCGGGTAGGGGCTACAAACTTGAAAAAAAACCTTTCCTAATCATTGTGCGAACCGTCGCGTAAGCTACCGTTTCCAATTAATTTTTTTCGTTTCAATGTCGCCGCGACGGGTCCGTCTCGTTTCGGGTCAGCGCCCTGCAATACCGGCCGCCATACCCGATCTTCCGGCGGGAAATTCAAACTCATCACTCAAACATTCACTTCGAAAGTGAACGTTTCGCATAAAACAACTTTTACCATCGTCACACGAACAGTTAAATTTCCTCGCCATCAACAATTTTTTGTTACTTCTATTATTTCGTTCTATCAAACAAAGCTTGAGAATTGTTATCTAGAACGTTATTAAAACCATATAGAACGAGGTCAACAACGATTCAATAATAAATCGAAACGGTTGAGAAAAACTAATCGTGCATAACGTTTATTGGGTCTTTTGTTCGGTTATGGCGAACCTTTCGTTTCGTTACAAATGTCAAAGGTTGATTGGGGAAATGGCGGGGACGTTTCCGGAGGGATTCCCCGATGTTAAACCGACGAACGTGTTAATTTAATCCAGACCGAGTCCGAAGAGAGGCCATCATCGAAGCGACGACAAGGCCTGTGAAAGTTTTTATTTCCGTTGCGTAATTGAACGGTTAGCACGATTGTTACGTAATAAATTGTGTAGCGACGCGACGAAAATTGCTTTAAGGCTGTCGTTTTGAGGAAACGTTACATTTAAGCGAATCTGGAGAATTTCCGGAAACGTCGTCGAAAATTGGGGCGGTGAAAATTTTCTGGAAAGAATTTTTTTTTGGGGGGATCGAAAATGACGAGGAAGGAGACGTGTTGGTGAAGGACGGCGGTGACAGAATTGGTATTAATTTCTTTGGAAAGGGCAACGCATCGTGAATCTGTCTGCAGGCGGGTTTAGTTATGTTAGGAATGTTGAAGTGAAAAAAGAACAAATCAAACGGGAAAAAAAATGGAACAAGGAAGGAATCAAAGGTTAATTAGTGAGGTAGTCGTAAATTTTCGGTGATATCGTTATCAGATCGAAATTCGGACTGACCCTGGCGGAATTTCCGGGAATTTTTTTGGAATTTTTGGAAATTGACCCAAAATTTTCAAACTCGTGACACTCTATGGTCGATATCTACTTGTGAGGCAATTTGTTTTAAATTCTGCAAGTAGGTAGGTACATGATTAACTGTATCCGTTCTCTTAAGCGTGTTGTGATAATTTTTGAACTTTAAATTTAATTGGGATACCTTGTTATTTATAACAAAATATAAATATTTCTTATCCATTAATAACTTTAAGTGTAGTTTTTTTATAATGGTAAATATGCAGGTAGATAATGATATGGAAATTGCTGAATTTATTATTTACCTTATCTTCTGACTCTACGACATTTTAGACATAATAATATTAGCAGCAAGAGTGACATCAGTGATTTCAATAAAATTAACATGACTGCGTTTTACGTGAAACCACACACGAGTTAACATTAATAATTAAGAGCGTTAGCGCTGTTCCACCATTTTTTTAATTAAAAAAACGATAATTATTAACAAAAAACTACAATTTAGGCTAAATACTTCATTACGTACCTAGAAATTCAACTTGAACTAAAACATAGACATACAGAGTGTTCCTGAATCATTGTACAGCAATTATGTTGGTATCACTGACTCAGTTGGTGATATTGATTGTCATATCTAAGATAATTAAGAACTGTTGGATATTATTTTTGCAGTTTTCTGACGTTGAACAATCAATTAATTATTTTTGAAAATATTTTGTAAAAAGAAAATCCAAAGAAACTCGACAAATAATTGTAAAAGCGTGACATCTGTGTTCGTATCCATGAACGCAGTCAATTAGCAACATTGCCAACTGAAACTAGTGAAATTGCAGTTGTACCAACATAATTGACGATTTAATTCTACGACACTACACTTATTGGGGGGCGGGGAGGAGTGGACAGCATTTGATGCAAGAGTAAAAGAAATGTAATAGACACAAGAGGTAAGGATGACTAAGATAATAGCAATGGTGCAGAAAATTACATAAAAGGTGTTGAGGTAATAAAATTAGAAATGTAATTACAACGAAAGAGAATCATTTTTATGTATTTTGGAAGAAATCGAGAAAATTTTAGAAAAAAATTGTTAAGAATCTTAAAATAGAAGGAGTTTGGGGGTGAAAATGAGGAAGATGAAACGTAAAGTTCTATTAGAAGATAAAGGAAAACGTTAGAAGAAATCTAGGGCCATTTTAGTAGTAAATGGAAAATGGGATAAAATATTTGGACCACAAGTGCGATTGATCGATTATAATAAAAATATTCAATAAATTTGAGAAAATAATTTGTCAAAAGAAAATCGAAAGAAACTCGACCAATAATTCTGAAGTCGCGACATCTGTGGACGTATCGACGAATGCAGTCGAAAAGCAACATTGCCAACTGAAACTGGTGAAATTTCAGTTGTACCAATCTAATTGGCGATTTAATTCTATGATACTACACTTATTGGGTAGGGGGGAGGAGTGGACAGCATTTGATGCAAGAGTAAAAGAAATGTAATAGACACAAGAGGTAAGGATGACTAAGATAATAGCAATGGTGGAGAGAATTACATAAAAGGTGTTGAGGTAATAAAATTAGAAATTCAATTACAACGAAGAGAGAATTATTTTTATGTATATTGGACGAAATGGAAAAATTTTAGAAAAAAATTGTTAAGAATCTTAAAATAGGAGTCTGGGGGTGAAAATGAGGAAGATGAAACGTAAAGTTCTATTAGAAGATAAAGAAAAGCGTTAAAAGAACTCTAGGGCCATTTTAGTAGTAAATGGAAAATGGAGATAAAATATTTGGACTACAAGTACGATTGATCGATTATAATAAAAATATTCAATAAATTTGAGAAAATAATTTGTGAAGAGAAAATCCAAAGAAACTCAACCAATAATTCTGAAGTCGCGACATCTGTGGACGTATCGACGAATGCAGTCGAAAAGCAACATTGCCAACTGAAATTGGTGAAATTTCAGTTGTACCAACCTAATTGGCGATTTAATTCTATGATACTACACTTATTGGGTAGGGGGGAGGAGTGGACAGCATTTGATGCAAGAGTAAAAGAAATGTAATAGACACAAGAGATAAGGATGACTAAGATAATAGCAATGGTGGAGAAAATTACATAAAAGGTGTTGAGGTAATAAAATTAGAAATTCAATTACAACGAAGGGAGAATTATTTTTATGTATATTGGCAGAAATCGAGAAAATTTTAGAAAAAAATTGTTAAGAATCTTAAAATAGAAGAAGTCTGGAGGTGAAAATGAGGAAAATGAAACGTAAAACTTCTATTAGGAGATAAAGAAAAACGTTAAAAGAACTCTAGGGACATTTTAGTAGTAAATGGAAAATGGAGATAAAATATTTGGACTACAAGTACGATTGATCGATTATAATAAAAATATTCAATAAATTTGAGAAAATAATTTGTGAAAAGAAAATCCAAAGAAACTCGACCAATAATTCTGAAGTCGCGACATCTGTAGACACATCGACGACTGCAGTCGAAAAGCAACATTGCCAACTGAAACTGGTGAAATTGCAGTTGTACCAACATAATTGGCGGTTTAATTCTATGAGACTACACTTATTGGCGGGCGGGGAGGAGTGGACAGCATTTGATGCAAGAGTAAAAGAAATGTAATAGACACAAGAGATAAGGATGACTAAGATAATAGCAATGGTGGAGAGAATTGCATAAAAGGTGTTGAGGTAATAAAATTAGAAATGCAATTACAACGAAGAGAGAATCATTTTTATGTATATTGGAAGAAATCGAGAAAATTTTACAAAAAAATTGTTAAGAATCTTAAAATAGAAGGAGTCTGGGGATGAAAATGAGGAAAATGAAACATAAAGTTCTATTAGAAGATAAAGAAAAACGTTAGAAGAACTCTAGAGCCATTTTAGTAGTAAATGGAAAATGGAGATAAAATATTTGGACTACAAGTACGATTGATCGATTATAATAAAAATATTCAATAAATTTGAGAAAATAATTTGTGAAGAGAAAATCCAAAGAAACTCGACCAATAATTCTGAAGTCGCGACATCTGTGGACGTATCGACGAAAGCAGTCGAAAAGCAACATTGCCAACTGAAACTGGTGAAATTGCAGTTGTACCAACCTAATTGGCGATTTAATTCTATGATACTACACTTATTGGGTAGGGGGGAGGAGTGAACAGCATTTGATGCAAGAGTAAAAGAAATGTAATAGACACAAGAGGTAAGGATGACTGAGATAATAGCAATGGTGCACAAAATTGCTTAAGAGGTGTTGAGGTAATAAAATTATAAATGCAATTACAACAAAGAGAGAATAATTTTTATGTATATTGGACGGAATCGAGAAGATTTTAGAAAAAAATTGTTAAGAATCTTAAAATAGAAGAGTGTGGGGCTGAAAATGAGGAAAATGAAACGTAAAAATTCTATTAGAAGTTAAAGAAAAACGGTAGAAAAACTGCAAGACCGTTTTAGTGGTAAATGGAAAATGCGATAAAATATTTGGACTAGAAGTGCGATTCATCGATAATAATAAAAATATTCAATAAATTTGAGAAAATAATTCTGAAGTATTGAAGAAACGTAAAATAAAAGAGAAATGTGAAAACAAGTGAATAAATAATTTTTTACGTGTTCAACGAATCCTCAAGTTGTTAAACATACATCAACCTTTAAGTGAAGACACTTGTAATTGGTTGCTCCGATTCGTGTTTGAACTTAATTTAAATTAAGCAATTTGCATGCGTAATTAAGTGATGTTCACTATAGATAATAACCGAGCAGCCATACCGGCATCGATTCTGTAAAATGAACGATCGACGTAAAGTTGAAAATTTTCAATTTCCTCAACCAAAACTGGTCCTCTCGTCTCGATTTCCACTCAACTTTCTTGTAAATAAATTCAAAAATTATAGAGGTCGTGACTTCTCGCTCACGTATATTTAATAAAACACATGTATTGCGATGATTCAAAAGTACACCAATTTCGTAACGAATTTAGAAAGTTGGGTCAGGTCGCCATCAACATCATCAAGCAATTTTGGGTTTTGACCAAAAAAAAAAACCAACGTTAACGCAGTCATCCACGCGAAGGTCGACGTTTCATCGAATTACGGAAAAGTTATCTTTCGATAATTTATTTATCGACAACCATCCTCCTCTTTCGACACAGTAGTGCGTTTCTATTATTTATTATTCGACCTGATAATAATAATTATCGTTTCCTTTTGTCAAGGATTTGCTATTTTACCTTTAAAGGTGTTCCCAGACAATACGGTTTTGTCGCCAAGGCTACTTAAGAATGCAATCATTGTCCCTATTGAACTTTAAGATTGTTGGTGGTCGCTACGGCTAGTCACGTTTCGTCTAGTCACGTCAAATCAATTTTTATCATAATTTTTCATTGTATTAAACAAAACCTTGTTGAGGACCAAAAAAAAAACAAAACACTACAAGAGACCCGTTATGACAGACTGGGACAACTTTTTAACATCAGGAACTGAAATGAGGGGCTAAACGTTTTTTTCAAACTTCCTTCATTCTTTTCGTTTTTCTCCACGAGGCGCGGCATCAACCGACGTTTTGGACGAAACTTCCAAGCGGAACCGCTTTTTGTCGAGTTGCGGGAGGCAAGAGACAAATCGAAGACAATGCACTCGGGCAAGGCGAAAACAATTTAACGAAATTTGTGATAATATGGTTGTTGTTATCGTCCAGAATTTTAAAAATTATTATCAATTATAAGTCAATGACAGCGGCATTTTAATTGGGTGTTGCTGAGGGCTTTGTCTTGTTTGTTTAAAAAAATCAAGCGAATTACGTGGCCTGAAAGTTTTATTATGTAAGCGTCAATCAATCATGCTAATAGGAATATTGGGATTAATCTAGAAGTCGCGGTTTTAAACACTTAATTGGGCTCATTTTAACATATGAGCTATGGACATAACTTGCACATACATTGATCGAAACTAGTCCATAAAGTTTAGATAGTTTTATTCTCATAGGGTCTTGAAGCAATTAACACACTTTCAGTTCATGTTTTTTTATTCGAAAAGTAATTCTAATGCAAATGATTTTTCAATATTTTTTGCTTTGTTAAGTTTAGTTTCAATTCGACTGTAACTTAGGCAAAATCGATTATAATGAGGGATTGAAAATTGACCAAAGTTCATAACAAAACTAGAAAAAAAAATTAAGTGGTCCAATTTTTTAAATGGAACAGAAATTTTTGGGAGTGTCTCGTTGTTTGGAAGTGACTGGCAAAGTGAAAAGAAATGATATTGACCTCTCGTAAACAATTTGGGCATCAATCCTCGTGGTCGACACTCTTGAACAAATTAATTCGTTTGCGCTACTAAGTTTTTAAAATTTTAGTCAAAATAAAAAATTAAATTTTTAAATTGTTTTTGTAGATGTGGAGTCAAAAATTTTATTCAGTCCTAAACTTTAGTTGCCACGTATCTATGTGCCGTTTAGTTAATTGAATTTGACCCTAAATAGCCATAATCGCCTGTAATGAGGGATTGAAAATATAAAAAATTTGAAGACGACACAAAGTTCATAACAAGACCAGAAAAAAATTAAGTGATCCAATTTTTTAAATGAAACAGAAATTTTTGGGAGTGTCTCGTTTTTTGAAAGTGACTGGCAGAGTGGAAAAAAATTGGTAATGACCTCTCGTAAACAAATTGGGCATCGATCTCAGCGGTCAACACTTTTGAAGAAATTAATTCGTTTGCGCTATTAAGTTTTTAGAATTTTGCTCAAAATTCAAAATTAAATTTTTAAATTGTTTTTGTAGATGTGGAGTCAAAAATTCTATTCAGTCCTAAACTTTAGTTGCCACGTATCTGTGTGTCGTTTAGTTAATTTAAATTTGGCCCTCAATTTAATCAAAATAGTTTGTAATGAAGGCTTGAAAATATCAGAAATTTGAAGACGACACAAAGTTCATAACAAGACCAGAAAGAAAAATTATGTGATCCAATTTTTTAAATGGAACAAAAATTTTTGAGAGTGTCTCGTTGTTTGGAAATGACTGGCAGAGTGGAAAAATTGGTATTGACCTCTCGTAAACAATTTGGGCATCGATCCTCGTGATCAACACTTTTGAAGAAATTAATTCGTTTGCGCTACTAAGTTTTTAGAATTTTGGTCAAAATTCAAAATAAAATTTTTAAATTGTTTCTGTAGATGTGGAGTCAAAAATCTTATTCAATCCTAAAATTTAGTTGCCACGTATCTATGTGCCGTTTAGTTAATTAAATTTGACCCTAAATTTAGCCAAGATCGACTGTAATGAGGGATTGCAAATATCCGAAATTTGAAGACGACACAAAGTTCATAACAAGACCAGAAAAAAAAATTAAGTGGTCCAATTTTTTCAATGGAACACAAATTTTTAGGAGTGCCTCGTTTTTTGGAAGTGATTGACAAGAGTAGAAAAAATTGCTATTGGCCTCTCGTGAACAACTTGGGCATCAATGCTCGTGGTCGACATTTTTCAACAATTAATTAAGTTTTTAGAATTTTGGACACAATTCAAAATTAAATTTTCAAATTGCTTCTGTAGATGTGGAGTCAAAAATCTTATTCAGTCCTAAACTTTAGTTGCCACGTATCTGTGTGACGTTTAGTTAATTCAAATTTGACCCTTAATTTAGCCATAATCGGCTCTAATGAGGGATTGAAAATATCCGAAATTTGAAGGCGACACAAAGTTCATAACAAAACCAGAAAAAAAATTAAGTGATCCGATTTTTTAAATGGAACAGACATTTTTGGGAGTGTCTCGTTGTTTGGAAGTGACTGGCAGAGTGGAAAAATTGGTATTGACCTCTCGTAAATAATTTAGGCATCGATCCTCGTAGTCGACACTTTTGAAGAAATTAATTAAGTTTTTGAAATTTTGGTCAAAATTCAAAATTAAATTTTTAAATTGTTTCTGTAGATGTGGAGTCAAAATTCCTATTCAGTCCTAAACTTTAGTTGCCACGAATCTGTGTACCGTTGAGTTAATTTAAATTTGACCCTCAATTTTGCCATAATCAGCTGTAATGAGGGATTGAAAATATCAAAAATTTGAAGACGACACAAAGTTCATAACAAGACCAGAAAAAAAATTAAGTGATCCAATTTTTTAAATGAAACAGAAATTTTTGGGAGTGTCTCGTTTTTTGGAAGTGACTGGCAGAGTGGAAAAAAATTGGTAATGCCCTCTCGTAAACAAATTGGGCATCGATCTCAGCGGTCAACACTTTTGAACAAATTAATTCGTTTGCGCTATTAAGTTTTTAGAATTTTGGTCAAAATTCAAAATTAAATTTTTAAATTGTTTTTGTAGATGTGGAGTCAAAAATTCTATTCAATCCTAAACTTTAGTTGCCACGTATCTGTGTGCCGTTTAGTTAATTTAAATTTGACCCTCAATTTAATCAAAATTGTTTGTAATGAAGACTTGAAAATATCAGAAATTTGAAGACGACACAAAGTTCATAACAAGACCAGAAAGAAAAATTATGTGATCCAATTTTTTAAATGGAACAAAAATTTTTGAGAGTGTCTCGTTGTTTGGAAATGACTGGCAGAGTGGAAAAATTGGTATTGACCTCTCGTAAACAATTTGGGCATCGATCCTCGTGATCAACACTTTTGAAGAAATTAATTTGTTTGCGCTACTAAGATTTTAGAATTTTGGTCGAAATTCAAAATGACTTTTTAAATTGTTTCTGTAGATGAGGAGTCAAAATTCTTATTCAGTCCTAAACTTTAGTTGCCTCGTTCCTGTGTTGTGTTTAGTTAATTTAAATTTGACCCTCAATTTAGCCAAAATCAACTGTAATGAGGGATTGAAAATATCAAAAATTTGAAGACGACACAAAATTCCTAACCAAATCGGAACAGTCCAAATTTTGAAACAAAACAAAATTTTTTCGAGATTGCCTCGATTTTTGGAGTAACTGGCAAATCGAAAAATTGGTATCGCCAGAATTTTTGACCCTTGTGGTTACCATTTTCTAAACTTAGAAATTTTCAAAATTTCGGTCAAAATTTTTTTGTAAATGAAACTCAAAAATCTTACCCAATACTAAACTTTGGTTTCTCGATTTCAATATAAATTATTGCTTTGATGAAATTGTAACAATTTAACCCAGTTTTCAAGTAATTGCCTTAATTGGCAATAATTCAAAATTGCCGATCAAATCTGGAGCAAAATCAATTAAGTGATTGCGTTAAATTTCCTTGGAATTTCCAATTATTGCCGAGAAATTGTTGAAATTTTCTTAATCCAAGGGTCGACGTTATCGAATTAATTTTTTCTAACACGAACTTCAAGGGAAGCACCTCGTAGTAACGAAACTCAATGCTACTGACGACGTGGTCAAACGACTTCGCAATTTATTACACAGCTACAAGTTTTATTTATTGTTAAAAAACAATTTTTTTCCCAACCAAGTACCTGCAACAATTTCTCTACTTGCCATTCGAAGGCGTTAAAAATGTCAAATCCAAATTTTTGCTACTACAATTTTTTTTTTTAATTTCCAAAACGTAAACAACCGTTTCGCAGCTATCATCGGTTTAATTCCTTTCAACGACGAACTGTTGTTATTTATTTACAGGTCCATTTTGAAATCTATTAAGCTTACAAAATGATCGTTACGAAATTTTGTAGTAGCAATTTTTAGTGATCGTGTCAAAATTTTAATTTCGTTATTGAAGACCAACTGATAGTCAACAAGTTAATAAAAATTTTTGTATTTTAATCATCATTGTTGTAAATCGTCGGAATTTCGATAGTTGAAATTACAAAATAGACCAGTTAATCTCTTAATCACATTCTAACCACATGCACTGAATCGAAGGTAGTCAAGGATAACGAAATATACGCAAATCTATAAATTTGCACGTGAACCGGTGGTATAATTGAAAGGAATGTCACGTAAGCAAACCAATCATATTTCGCACAGTAGCGTAGTTACTAGTTGCGTATTTGGGGGGTGTCTTCAAAATTTCAAAATTCTATAGCTACATAAGTTTCTCGAAGAGTAAAAAAAAAGTTGTAGAATTTTTTAAAATTAACCTCTCTCCTACCCCTCAAAAATATATGTAGGTACATAATAAACACAGAACGTAATAACATATCAACAACACCAAAATGTAGAAAACAAAAAAAAGACAGTAGCAAGTCACAAAAAAAATAATTCTGGAACCCAAGACAATATTCAACCTAACTACGCCACTGGGATCTAGAAATTACCTTAACTGGTACTTGTTAGGGTTAAATTTGGCATTGTTTGGTTTCAATACATAACTGGCTGAAGCAATTTAGAAAATTCCTCACGCGGTCAGCCGCACCCCGGTACAATTGGTACTTTCGGCAATAAAACCGAAACAAATGAAGAAATGCGTTGACAAAGTAATGGTCGTTAGGCGAGATAAGAGACTACATTATATGTAAATTAAGAAGCACATAGGGAATGTAACAATAGAAAATCCTTGAGTACGTCTATGATTCATTTCAAACTTTTCCTGCCTAACTGTTAGAAAAAATGATAACTGACTAGTTTGAGGCCATAGTGGAGACGTAGATCACTGAGGTACTCTTATTTTTAAATAAATAGAGCAAATTTGAGTTTTAACCCATAAAAACGCCCAATTTTACTTACCTGGAAAAAGGGACGTACCCCAACACAATGCGCAGTCGACAACACCAGAGTTGCTGTCACTTAAACGTCACATTGTTGTCGGCTGTGAATTGCGTTGGGATACCTCGTTTTTCAGGTAGTTGTCATTAAAAAAATTTCAGCCAAAACTTGCTGGTAACATTTGCCCCTAAATTATTTATTTGACTGACCCTGCAGAAACGCGAGACGTTTTTGGGGAACTCACCGGTATCTGGACGAAAGTCCCGTTGTTGAGAACGGGATGCGAATAGAGCGGCACAACAGGAACGGAACCATTTTTGATATAAATAGGGCCCTGGATGGGCGTGACTGACTGGGGCAGTCCACCCCCTTCGTCGCCGTAATCGTCATCGTCATAGTCTATAACAGCGTGCACTTTGGTTTTGGTGCCGTCATCTGTGACTTTGGTGTATTCCGGTTGGGGGTGATGGGATAGCGGTTGTTGTCCACCGAACTCCTCGCGTAAAAAAGGCTTCAATGGTGGCGGATAGGAATAGGGTACCGGCGGCGGCTGGTGCAGTGTCGGCACGTTTTGGTAATAATTAGTGGTGGGAGGGTTGGGTGTTGCCAAAAAAGGCGAAGTGAAGTTCAACAGCGACATCCCCAAAATTGGCGGCGTTAAACGTTACGTTTTCGACGTTTCCTCCATCGACGATGGGTCTAGAAAAATCATTCGTGACGTAATCGGGCGAAATTTTTGCGGATCGATGACTAATTTCAAGGTGTCGTTTGTTACAAATTTGCTTTCACTGATGGGGGGTAATGTTACGATTTTTCGTTTCGAGAAAAAAGCGGGAAAATGCGCGGCGAATTTTTAAATTTCGCAGGTGATGCCAAAAATTTTGCGATCGGGGAAAAACGCCGGAAACGACCTCGCGCAACGCGAATTAAACATTAAATTGGCGACGTAAAAAATTAACTAACCATCGAACCAATTTTTTAATTATTTAAACCAACACCCATCCGTGATGGGGTTTTTGACGAATTTTTGTTTAATTTTGAAATTATCGAGAACTGCCAATAGATATACCTTGATAGTATCTTGTAAAAAAAATCGAACAGTTCTTCTCGTTACCGACACAACTGTTAAGTCTTTGGCACTGCACACTCAACGTTCGTTCACGTTTGCAGACAGCGACTGTGACATTACTCGGATAAGTTCAGTGGAGAGGCAAGATATAACCCCACTCACCCATGCACACCTACTCTTTCACGGCTTCTTATACCATGTTGATTTGTATGTTTTAGAAATGTGTAATAATGAATGTGCGTTTACTAGAGGAATTTCCGACACCCCCGTCATGAGCGACCGCATAAACCCCCAAGTACCTCCAATCAAACGCATGAATGAAGCGATGGAATTTATTCAACGGAATTACAGCAAAAATCACCAGAATTGCTGGAAATGGGTGAAGTAGCGAGAAGGCGTTTTCTTGAACCAATCGAAACCCGGATGTCGAACCAGACCAGGTTGGAAATGGTAGAAATTGCTGTTAAAAGGAAACTGCGGTTGTTGTTGAGGCAGGTGGTAACCGACAGTATCATCCTCTAGAACTGTTGTTGAAATTCTAGAATCTTTTGGTGTAGTACCAACTACTTCGACACCTTCAGAAATTGTAAGTTTCGAATCAATTTGAGTTTCGTCAGCTCCGTTAGTTATCACCTTTTTCACATTTTCAGTACTTCCTTGGACAGCTGATGTAAATAAGGGACCATCTGTAGAAAATTCAGGAGAACCACCCAACGTTGTGGCTTTTTCCTCTAGATTTTCCATAAAATTACTTTTATCATCACTTGGCACTACTTGCATGCTTTCAGTTGTTGTGGTGGTTGAAAATTGACAGTTAGGTCCATCAAGATTTTGGTGAGAAGTGAAGGCTTCAGTTTTGGTCCCTTCAATACTTAATTCAGAAAAATTGTTACCATTTTCAATTTTACTAGATTTTGGAGTTTCCTTTTGGTTGAAATTTCCGTCCTCGGAATTGTTGTCCAATTTCTGTGTAGAAATTCCGTTTTGGTCCACAACATTTCTAGAGGGTTGCACGCTTAAAATGGTGCTAGAATCCTTGATTGTGGGAGGTTTCGAACTAAGGGTAGTTTCCTTGATTCTGTCTTCAAACTTGGGTGGTTTGGGGGAAGTTTGGCTGAAATCGCCATAATCTTCCGGTCTACTAGGCCAAGGTTTTCCCGGTGGAATAATTTGACCAATATTGTTGCCAGGATTAGGATGAAAAGGTGGTCGTCCACCACTGGCACTGGTAGTTTCCTTGAACCTATCCTCTAAATTTGGAGGTGCAACAGGAATTTGGGTGAAATTCGAATAATCTTCCGGTCTGCTAGGCCAAGGTTTTCCAGGAGGAACAATCGAACCGATAGTATCTCCAGGATTGGGATGAAAGGGAGGACGACCCGAAACGACAGCAGGTTCTTTGATTCCATCTACCAAATTAATTGTTGTGGTGGTTTCCTTAAATCTATCCTCTAGATTGGGAGGTGTTACAGGAATTTGGGTAAAATTTCCATAATCCTCCGGTCTGCTAGGCCAAGGTTTTCCCGGAGGAACAATAGGACCGACAGTGTCTCCGGGATTAGGGTGAAACGGGGGACGTCCAGAAACCACGCCAGGTTCTTTGATTCTATCTACCAAATTGACTGTTGTGGTAGTTTCCTCTAGATTGGGAGGTTTCGTTGTGGTTTGGCTAAAATTTCCGTAATCCTCCGGTCTGCTAGGCCAAGGTTTTCCCGGAGGAACAATAGGACCGACAGTGTCTCCCGGATTGGGGTGAAACGGGGGACGTCCCGAAACCACGCCAGGTTCCTTGATTCTATCTACCAAATTGATTGTGGTGGTTTTCTCTAGATTGGGAGGTTTCGTTGTGATTTGGCTGAAATTTCCGTAATCCTCCGGTCTGCTAGGCCAAGGTTTTCCCGGAGGAACAATAGGACCGACAGTGTCTCCCGGATTGGGGTGAAACGGGGGACGTCCCGAAACCACGCCAGGTTCCTTGATTCTATCTACCAAATTGATTGTGGTGGTTTTCTCTAGATTGGGAGGTTTCGTTGTGATTTGGCTGAAATTGACGTAACCTTCGGGACTGGCCGGCCAAGGTTTTCCCGGGGGAATAATCTGAATCTCCAGATAACCGACCGGTTGTAGTTGGTAGAAGGGTCGCATCGGTTTATATTCTATAAAGTATCCGATAGAATCTGCGATTTACCTTAAAGGGACAAAACTTACCTAAATTGATTTGGGGACGGGCGTTGCAATTGATGACGAATATTGTCAATGACGTTAACAAAATAGAGTGCATTTTAACCACAGTTCTTCGACGACACCTTTAGTTATACTGATGGTGCGGATGGGAAAAACCAATACGAATAACGGGTAAAGTAAAGACGGGAACCTGTTTAGTCGTCTGCCCACTGGGAGGCATAATTCCGTATAATGGGTCTTTGTCTCATCATTAGTTATGTTTAATCTATATCATCAACTAATTATAGTTGTTTAATTATTAATTGCGTGAAACGACATATCAAACGTGTTGTTGTTACTATTTGTTGTAATTAAGAGTGATTTTGGAAAATCGAACCAAAGTGGCTTTTCGTGTTGTTTTTAGAAGTTAATGGGAAGATCGTTTTGATGTTTATGGTAATCAGGTCATTACGCTCAGCGAAGAAAAATCGAAATAATCAAGCGCTTAATTAGACATTATCGATGCACATGTGTATAAGGAGTTGCCTAACACATTTTGGTAAATCGTAATTTAATTAAAATTAATTTATTAATTGATTAGAATATATAAAACAAGCAATAATAATTTGAATATTAGTTCCCCACTATTCTCATTACCAGAATTATTTAAATTAGAATTATTATTGATCAAAAATTAATTTTCAGAAAAATTGTGCAAAATAATTGATAATTTGTGTTGGTACATGTTTAGGATTTTTCATTGCTGATTCAATTTTTTATGGATCATTGTTGGGTTAATGGTAAACCAAACTAAAGATATGAAGCTGTTACGTGTCAGGAGGGGACGTCAATAAAAAAGATTTTCGATTACAATTTTTTGGAGGATTATCTAGATGTAAACAGATAGAAGGGTAGCAATCCCAAAGTATCCATCGAATCCTCTAAATAGATGTTGGGATTAAGAAATGGAAGAAACGAAGAAACCGTTGAAGGCCAAAACCAACCACTTCAGAAATTAATAAAATTCCTTAGCAAGTCATTTTTTTTAATCCTGACAGTTCAGCACCTCACCGTTAATACTAACTAGCAGGCGCCAGTGGACAACTTGAGTTGATAATTTTCGGAAATTCTATGGGTCAGTAAAAATCATAATACTACGACAATCTTAGTAGCAAGTGTCACAATTACAATTGAATGAATCTAAGATATGAAAAAAAAATAGATTTTCATTGAAAACTTTTCTATTATTAATACCGTCACGCATCTTCGATTTATTTTGGTCGAATGGTATTATTAGAATTAATGTCGAAATTTTATCGAAATTATTAAGTTAACCTGAACGTTTTGTTAGTGGCTTTGAGAGTGTTTTTTATTTATTATTAGTATCGAAATTGATTTAGTTAGTTAGTTAGTCAATCACGTTTCAATATTATTTAAACGAACATCGACAAATCTAAATATTTTCGGAAAAATTCGAAACTTACAAACATTTTAAACATTTTAACGTCGACGTAATGTCTAAACAATTGAGACGAAAGTGCTAAATTTAACACCAGAAACCTTTCAAATAATACACCGACGTTCAGTTTGCGGTATCTAGACGGTTTTCAATAAAATGAATTCGGTTTTTTGTCGTCTCACTTTAAGTGTGTTGGTGGTTGGTCTATTGAAGAATGGTAAGATTTGCATTTTTAGTATCTCCAGTTAACTATCGAATGACCTTAATTTAGCCGCTGCTTCAATCCATTTACTTTAATAATCTCAATCAGTTTTTTCAACACTATCCAGAAAGATAAAGCATTAGCGACATTTAAGGATGGGGTTTAGTCTCTGCTGCGTTCTCTGTCGCACGCACGGAATGTTAGCCACGACTATGCGTTTTGCACTGTACATCACTCCGAAACTAAAGCAAATTTCTTTGATCTTTTACACTTTTGAAAATTTAGACACATTAGCTTATTGTCTATTCATGGGTAAAGGTAAAGGTATAGGTAAAGGGAAAGGCAAAGGTAAAGGCAAAGGCAAAAGTAAAGGTAAAAGCAAATCTGAAAGTGGTTGAAGGTCTATTTATGGGTAAAGGTAAAGGTATAGGTAAAGGCAAAGGTAAAGACAAAGGCAAAAGTAAAGGTAAAAGCAAATCTGAAAGTGGTTGAAGGTCTATTTATGGGTAAAGGTAAAGGTATAGGTAAAGGCAAAGGTAAAGACAAAGGCAAAAGTAAAGGTAAAAGCAAATCTGAAAGTGGTTAAAAGTCACTCCAAAATTGAAGCAAATTTCTTAGCTCCTTTACACTTTTGAAAATTTATGCACATTAGCTTATTGTCTATTCATGGGTAAAGGTATAGGTAAAGGCAAAGGTAAAGACAAAGGCAAAAGTAAAGTTAGAGGTAAAGGTAAAAGCAAATCTGAAAGTGGTTGAAGGTCTATTTATGGGCAAAGGTAAAGGTATAGGGAAAAGTAAAGTTAAAGATAAAGGTAACGGTAACGGTAAAAGCAAAGGTGAAGGTGGTTAAAGGCAAAAGTAACGGGAAAGGTGAAGGCGTCTAGTTCAATCTTCGTGTTTTTCCTTTGCCAACCACGAACCAATTCTTTGCGTCCAGTTAATTTTGCGACTCGAACCACACAGGTATGGTGAATTAATCAAGTGGGCGAGGTTCTCATGGTAAACGAGGAACTACGCGTAATTAATGGACTTTGAAAAGAATTCGCGTCCGAACCAAAATTCTTCCCTCTTTTCTAATACCAAAATTTTTGCAGGTCTCGCCTTGCAGTGCTACAAATGCATTTCCGTACAGCAGGACTCCTGTTATTACGGTACGACAACTTTACCAACCTTGAAATGTATGACGAAATCTGCAGTTTGCGTTTCTTACCAATTCGAGGGTCAGTAAAAGCGATCGGTCGATTATAAATTGAATAATAATTCGATTTCAGTTGAATCTCGTGCTGGAAATAGTTTACGTACTGTTAGAGGTTGTCAATCGGCCAATAACGGTGTCGACATTTGCTCATCCCTCATGAGAGAAATAAAAACGAGTCAAGGCGATATCGAAAGAGGAATCAATTGTTATTCCTGTAACGACACTCTATGTAATAACGGTGGTAATTCTCGATTAACACCTACGTTAGTGTTACTGCTAATTATTGCATTCGGAATTGTCGAAACTGATTGGAATTAGGCAATTTTGCAAGCTGGAGGACGCAACTGTTCATTTACTTTCGTTTCTTGCTCCTCGTTTTCGTTGCATCATTAACCTTTAATTTAATTTTTACTTTTAAGTAGCAAAAAATAGTTCATCAAATAGATTTTGTTGCCATCGTTTAGTCTTAAATTAATGATATCTAATATGTTAATGTTGTTGCACAAGGACGGAAAGGTTTTCAGGTTATATTGTAAAATATCAATGAAGAAGTGATCAGTGTTGGAGTGAATTTGACGAATGACTGAAAGAATTTCTCCGGTCTCAGTGTTGTTAAGCTGGTTGTTGTCAGTACTTGTGGTTATTGCCCAACAAAGGCATGAGAGTGTTGGTTGTTTTTATAGCGGTTTTGGTGCAGCAGGGTGAGTTGTTTTTTTGTTATTAATCGAAAGAAAACGGCCTTGATTGTGTGCAGGAAACCCGTTACAATGTTACAGATGTAGCGGTTCATCTAGAAACGCGGATAAAGCGGACAAAGCGTGCGTTTATGGATATTCGAATGTGGGGAAGCAAGAGTGCCCTTCTGACCATGTGTGCTCCACTTATCAGTACGAAAGTGAGTAACAGTTGTGCTAATTTCAAAAAAATCCCTAATACCGGCAATTTTTTTTTTAATTTGACCATGTTTCAAGTAAAAAATGCTAAAAAAAATTTTGGTTGCGATTACTTGTCGCTCCAAATATTTTAATTAATTAATCAGTTCCTAACCCAAGCCAGAATAGAAATGTGGGTACCTAATTTGTTTCAACTATCAACATTTTACTCAATGTCGTCTGTGGCTTGAAGCAACTTTGAAGTATGATTGGAATTTTTGAAAAAACTTAGCTATACCAAACGGGTCAAGTAGCACTTTAGTGCCATCACTAATGTAAGGCTGTGAGTTTGCTTTTTTGACCATTTTTTACAAATAGAATCGATAAATTGACGAAAAACTATCGAGGCAACGTCAACAAATAAAATTTTCCGCAACCAACAATACACGCGTGTAACGCGAAACCAACTAATTAGTTCGCAGAAATTCGATTTTTCTCTGATTAATTGTTTCAGTTTCGATTCATGGCTTGGTGAAGTCGAGCGTTACCATCCGAGGATGTCAACCCTACGAACTAGTCGACGATTGCAACGAACTTCTCAAAGATATGCGTTCGTTGGTGTATCCCGCAAGAGTCAAGGAGCTTAATTGTTTTTCTTGCGCTTCCGATTTATGTAATTCTTCTTCAAATATTTAGGTACTTTTCCGACTGTTGTTAACCAAGGTTAAGATGTTTTATAACCTGTAATTCTTGTACATAAAACTAGTTGTTATCGTACTTTAGTTTACATTTGATGCGTAACACTTCGATGACTAATCAAGATAAATGGGTTAAAGTCATTAAATTAAGAAAAATCTACTAACAAATTGAAAGCAAGGACAGGAACAACAAAACCTCCCATTCTTTACAGAAAATCTAAGTCGTTGATCGTTTTATATCACCAAAAGAAGGATAACGACGAAATAGATGCGCTACTAATTTTGTAAAAAATTGACATTTAGTTAGACTGTTATCAGATTTTTATGTTCAACGACTGTTAAATACCAAAATTTCAAGTCAAAGCTTTCACACGATCTTTGGATTAAAAACCAACGGAGTTTGATTGATTATAATTTTGTGAAAATTACAGCACGTTCAAGTAAAACAAAAATAATCTCTCAAGGAAAATGCTATTAAAAACAAATATTTTGATTTCGCTGTAACACTGTTAAATATTTGTTCTTGTTACAAAAAAACAAATAAGTAAATGTGGAAGTTTCCGGCCCTCTCCCGGTTTCATTGCCACTATGTTAATGCACAAAATGTTATTGTTTTTTAATGGTTTTGTTAATTAGCACCCGACAAGTCGAGAACCACCAACATTTTATGTGTAACACCTTCAAACTGCACGCGTTTCGGTGAAGATGAACCGGTTCTCTTCAGTGTTTGCTTCAATTTTCATTATTTTTGGACTGATCACTTACGGTAAGTTCACAATAAGTTAAGTAATTAAGTGGTTCGATAGTTTTTTTAATTCTTAAATCGACTCGTTAACATTGACACGGAATTTGGCATTTCCGCTTGTTATCAACAAATCCACAAATTTATTTAATACATTTAGGTGGGTCTTGTAAGAATTCTCGCGGTATCCAACAAAGACCGAAGAGGCGTGTCATAGCTAAATTTTAATTATAGTCAAAAAACTTAATTACATTTAATTACAATTTACGTTGAAAATCCTGTGAAGATGTTGCACCAGTGAGAGCCGAAATGAAAGTTGAAGCAATCTCAGTACTTAGAGTGGTAAATGATTTCTCTTTTATTGATTAACAATTGTTTAGCATTAAAAAAACGTCAAAATTTTGTTGATCAAGTCAATTTTTAGGACGTTTCGGTCGTTTTTTTGTGGTTTTCATAAATTTTGTTTTAATTTTTGAAATTGAAAAAATTTTAGGCTGGTGCATTCGGTGTTACGAATGTGAGTCAGAACCATCACCCAATGAGTACGACCCTTGCCTGTACGGTGACGAAAATTTTCTCATCCCCAAAATTTGTAACGAACCATCCGTATGTGCGTCCTACCATTACCAAAGTAAGATTTTTCTTTTTTTTGTAATTTTTGTAATAAAATTATTTTCCGAAGATAAAGAATCGCACATTACCAGAATGACTATAAGTCGGGGTTGTCAAGCGTTACGTTTCGGTTCAACTTGTGAGGACATCTTCAACGATTTACGGAGAACAGGGTCAGTATTGCCCGGACAACACACTTGCAGCACTTGCAGCGAAGACTTATGTAACTCAGGGTCAACAATACAACTAACTCCAATCATTGTTGTGGTTTCGACAAGTTTCATGATTTTTTCGCGATGAAATCGACTGTTTTCATCATCCATTTTTCGTTTCAGTTGAACATCAAAGGTTAGAATTTTAAGACCGAACTAAGTTACAAAAAATATTGTAAATTTTAGCAGTTTGTAGAATAAACTAACCGGTTTAATAAATTAGAATTAAATAGTTTTTCCCATTTAATACCATCAGTCTAAATGTGAACCAATGCAAATCTAGTTCAAAAACAATTACATTTAAAAATGTAAATTTTTGGTATTTTTCGAAATTTTGATGATTGAACACCAATTTGGTCCAGTTTCATAAAATATTAAAACTTCCATTACTAAAATTTTTGAATTAATTTAATTTAAAAAAATTGTCCAAACACTAAAAAAATTAAAATTTGCAACAAGGTCCAGTGATAAGAAAATTTCCATTGCAATTTTAGAAAAACGTCAAAACCTTGACTTAAATTTATTAGTAACATTAAGCAAAGGTAAAGCAATAAAAGATTTTGTTGCAATTTTCTAATATTTTTTTTAGTTTCAGCCCTTCAATGTTACACCTGTATCGCGTCGATAGGAAATCGTTTCAAATGTGAAAATATGAGTCTTACAGAAGGAGCAGCTGTTTCCGACAACAATTGTCTTCATGGAGATTCTGTTTGTGCTAAATACGTGTTAAATGGTGAATTATGTAAATTTTATTTCTAACGTGTAATTTTTTATTTTTAGACGGTCATTCCTTATCCATCTATAGAGGTTGTCAACCTGGAAATATTTGTTATGTTTTAGCTTCGACATATCGCAACAATCTACTGGATTGCACTACTTGTTACGATCAGAATCTCTGCAACTCGGCCGATGTTTATAACATTTTTACGTTAACAACTCTAATTTTGTGTCTTTCTACAAAAATTTTATTGTAAAATAATTAGATGAAAATGAAACTAACCTAGGCACGTAGCGACATAATAGGAATTTAATGTAGAAATTTGAAAGCTTCTTCAATTTCACTATTAACAGTTTGAAATAACAAATTTTTAACTACGAAGAACTCTATTAAACGTTTTATTAAAAAATGAAGGGTGTTGTTTTAATTCAGCTTCTCTAGATTGTTTTCCGCAACCAGTAATACACACGTGTAATGCTAGCAAACTAAATTGTTGCAAAATAGAAATAATTGGCAAACCGCCGCATTTAATTTGATTACATAGCTCGAATCAGCCTCTAGTTGATATTTATTTGTAAATATCTGTAAAGAAACAAAATTTTGGTCTCTTTTAGACGTATCTAAGGGATTTGGTCGATTCTATTGGGTCTGGTTGACGATTGATCATTAAAAAATATTTAGAACAACAAATTTTGGATAACGATTCATGCTCCAATTGCAAATTGTAAAAATATTACTGTCTTTGCCAATTGGTGAAAAGAATATCTCAAATTTTTGACGATTTTCAATTTGTTGATAAACAATTTTGCTGCAAATTGATACCAAAATACAAACTAAAAAATTACTATAAAATCCTCTAAAACCATCTGAAAATAAAGTTAGGAAAGTATTTGCTAATTTAAATAAAAATATTTACACAAATTTCTTGGTTTTTTGGTTACACCGAAATCTACCAATTCTACCAATTTTTTCGTGACGGTTATAAAAACCGCAATAAATTGCCTAACGAAATAAACCAAACGCAACTTCTAAAATAATTTTAATTTATGCGTAAAGACTTGAACAACTTTCCAAAATTTGCGTTTTAAAATGGAAATTTATTATCGAAAATACCTTCAAATCATCATTGGATCTTTACTATTTGCATCAACATAGTCAGATTTTCTTAGAAATAGATAGCAACGTCTGCAACCAAAAAGTACGGGAGCGTAATATTTTTTTGTAATAATTTTCGCATTTTTATTTTTTCCACAATTTTCGTTATCAGAATTGCAAAAAAGTAAGTGTTGGTATCGATAATTTCCTCGGTGTTCCTCAAGGGTATCATTGAGCACTTATATTGTTGATAAAAAATTCGACTGATCCACTTCATTGGCTACTTCTAGAAGTTTTATATTTTTTGTAACTTAAATATTTTTAATTTTCTTGAAGTTTGTTTTTAAATTTTTTTATTGATCATAACATCGAAAAACAATTCTTTATTGTTACGTGCAATGAATGGCGTTATTTAACCTAATTATTAGGCGAATCGTAATTACACAAATCCTTGGTGCATATGTTGCACATTATTAAATCATCTATGAATATGTTATTGAGATTTTGACACGATGCCCTAGGAGCGCAACTCCTGACTAGAAGAGATGCTTTAAAACCTAAAAAAATTTTTTTAATAATAAATTAATAATAATTATTAAAAATATACCTTGAACAGCGAATTCGAGACATATGTCATCTCCGCTGCATTTTATAGGAGCTGTTCGGTTTACATCAACTTCACAGTCTGCGTGTTCTCCAAGAGGAGACACACAAGAATAACATTCAATAGCTTGACCTGCAAATTATTGTTTCACAAAAACCTATTTAGAGACACATCGTGGGGCCAAGATTAGTACCCTGGGGTAAGCCAAAACTGACTAAAAATGCTCGACATTAAATCATTGCGATCAATAGGTCTAGAATTTTACACAAATGAAAAGTTGGCAAACGGGATAACTTGAAAAAATTTAATAAGAAGAGGCCCAGAGAAGAGCCCTGAGGCAAACCAAAGAAGTAATTTACTTACTGAATTCAAATTGCAACAGTAGGGTAAATGCGAGAACTGCAATCGTGATTGGTGCCATGTTGTGCCGTTCTTGAAATATTGTGCAAGTATTTAGATATTATTGCTTTATATATGAATTTGTAATTGTTGTTTGAACCGTTTTCTATTGTCAGATATAAAAGTTTTATGAAGTAATTAACTGGATGAATTAGTAAAATTTATTGGTTTTTCTCTTCCAATTAGTCGACAATAGTTTCCAGTTCTGCCGAGTTTCTGTTATCTCAAAATGACGAAAAATCGACATTGTTAATAACACTTTGTGAAACAACAAATATTGAAACAACAATAAAACAATTGAATCAAGGGGTGCGACTAAGTAACTAATTACGAAAACAATTCGAATTTTAGTTATTTCAACAAATTAAGCTAAAAAACTAAAAACCAAAATTTTGTAATAAAATTATTTAAAATTCTGAGAAAGTTTTTCTCAAATTACTTTCAACTTTTTGAGTTTAATTCTAATTTCTAATTCTTGCCTCACCAAAATTTCGAAACTTTCCTTTGACTCCGACACTGTTGCGAAACGATTTTTGGAAATTTTCCGAAAATTTTTGGCTTTATTGCCATTTTTTAAATCGAAATTAATGTCAAAATGCTTATTAGCATTAACATATATCAAACACTACAAATGGACCTTTCAAATCTGGGAATTGTTTCAATATTTTGAAAACGCCACAAAATTTAAAAAATATTGTAAAAATTTTACCACTTTCAAACATTACAGAGTCTGTTCAAAAATTATAAGACGTTGGAGTCTTGGTTAAAATATTATTGAAATTTTCGAAAAACATTCAAAATTTGCACGATTTTTCAAAAAAATTTGAGATTGAAGCAAAATTTGGCGGTTTATGGACAAACTGGAAAATCCAAAATAGTGCCGGCCATGCGTCAAAATATTAGAAAATATGTAAAAAAATTTAAAACAACTGGAAAATAACAATAGAGAAGAAATTAAGTTGATTGCCAAATTTGGGTGTTTAATAAAAAAATTCGTGTTTTCAAGGGTCTCATTGAGGACCTATATTGTTTCTAATATTAATAAAAACTGCTCTGCTCCAATCTCGCCAGTTTTATGAGTTTTATAAGTTTTTATAATTGCAAAGCTTTGTTAATTTTTTTTTCGACAGTGTCATTTAAAAATTATATTTTTGTTCTAAGTGTTCTTCAAAAGTAGCTAAAATTGTTTAAAAATTGAAACCATTTGGGTTAATAGATCCACATCTTTACGCAGAAAGTACTTGGTAATGTTATTAAAAACATTTTAGACAAACTTCTTGGTTTCTTGGTTACAGCGAAATCTACCAATTCTACCAATTTTTTCGTGACGGTTATAAAAACCGAAATAAATTGCCTAACGAAAGAAATCAAACGCAACTTCTAAAATAATTTTAATCTATGCGTAAAAGCTTGAACAAGTTTCCAAAGCTCGCGTCTTAATACCAAGATAATTTTTTTTTCAAAAATAATTTCGATCCATCATTTGATCCTCAATCTTTTCATTAACATAATCAGATTTTCTTAGAAATAGATAGCAACGTCTATAACTAAAAAGTACGGGGGCGTGTTTTTGTCTTTTTGCGCCAAACTTTTCTCTCACCATAAGTGAAGCTATAGACAGCCATAATAGTTAAATTATTCAATAAGAAATTGTTTGCAGAGTAAATTAACACGTCGATCCAAACGTGTTACCAGGGTGTAGAGTTGCAGAGGTCCTCAAGACACATATTGCACAAAAGCAAATCTCCTACGTATATAATTTCTAGAGTTGTACAAATTTCTGGATCCCCACAACTTCTAGTTACATAATTAGCATCTTCACCTAAAAGTTTTTTTGGAAATTAAATAACAATAATTATAAATAATACCTGAAAGTATATATTCAACACAAACAGAATTTTCTTCACATAAATCCTGTGTAACGTTGGTTAAATCGTTTTGACACTCAAGATTTTGTCCTAAAGGACTTGCACACAAGTAACATTGCAACGATTCCACTGAAAATTTTGTTATTAAAGTGTTTTCAACAATTAATAGTTTTACCTCCAAAGACATTGAATAGAACAACGAAAACTAACGAGTTAGTTATAAGAGACATGTTATCACTTATAGAAACTTTTTTTTTGTCATCGTGTAATCTTCAAATTTTTATCTTTTCCACAATTATCGCTATCAATCAAAATTGCGAAAAAGTGTTAATATCGATAATTTCCTCGGTGTTCCTCACGAGTGTCATTGAGGACCTATATTGTCAATCAAATTAACTGGTCGCCTCCAATCGTTATTTCTATTAGTTTTATATTTTTGTAACTTACAAATAATAATTTTTGTTTTGTTGAAAATTTTTCAAAATTTTTATTGATACGTAACTTAAAAAAATATCTTGACGTGGACTAAATGGCGTTATTTAACCAAAACATAAAAAAATATTTTGACGTGGACTAAATGGCGTTATTTAACCGAATTTTGGCGAAATCGAATTACAACGATCCTCTGTGCACGAGTTGCACATTAATAAATCGTTTTCGAATTCCCATTCAAGAAGGATACAAACATCAATGATGGCGCAACTTCTGGTTAACACAATTGCTTCATCACCTGAAGATAATTTTTTTAATAAATTAATAATAATTATCAAAGTATACCTGCAATAGCGTATTCAGTACATGCGTTACCATCGCTGCATATTACAGGAACTGTTTTGTTTACATCAATTTCACATTGGGAACTTTTTCCAATAGGAGCTACACAATTGTAGCATTCAAGAGATTGGCCTGTAAATCGCTAAACAAATTATTGTTGAACGAAACCTATTTAGAGACAGTTTAAAAGTTAGAAACAACTTGGGACCATAATTGGAACCCTGGGGGATGCCAAAACTGACCAAAAATGCTTGAGATTGCGGTTTAGAACTTTACACAAATAAAAAGTTTAGCACCAGGATAACTTGAAAAAATTTAATAAGAAGAGGCCCAGAGAAGAGCTTTGAGGCGAACCAGAGGAGTAATTTACTTACTCATTTTAAACAGTAGAGGAAATGCAAGAATTGCAATCATGATTGGTGACATGTTGTGTTGTTTTTCAGTAATTGTCGAAATTTCTCAATATTGTTGCTTTATACATTTATAATTGTCAGATATAAAAATTTTATCAAGTAATTTATTGGATGGATTAGCAAAACTTATTGGTTTTTCTCCAATTAGTCGGCAATAGTTTCAAGTTTTCCTGAGTTTCTTGTAATTTTCTCTTATCTCAAAATGACGAAGAATTGACATTGTTAATAACGTGAAACAGCATTGAAACAACAATAAAACAATTGAAGCCAAAGGAGTGTTCAATTAACTAATTACGAAAAAAATCGAATTTTAGTTTTTTCACAAAATTGAGTAGCTGAAACTAAAAACCAAAATTTTGTAAAAAAAATTTACCAACAAATTAACTTGAAAAAATTGCAACTAAATTTCCCAATAACGAAATTAATCTTTACAACCCTTTATGGTGTTTGCCACTCAAACAACTAAACCCATATAAGTCCATTTCCGAATGCATTAACTCTCAGTCTTCCCAGAAATGGCTCTCAAGTTAATTTGCTTATTTTTGATTTTATCAACGTCGGGATTAAGTGAGTGTTTTGGTTAATTGTTGCGAAATTATCCAGTTTTTTCAGCTAATTCCTTGAAATGTTTTACTTGCACCTCCTCTATTGGTCAAAATTCACTTTGCGAAAACCCCTTGACCAACCCTGATGGCGTTCTTAGTAACACTTGCACCAACGACTTTATTTGCAACAGATACACGGTTAAAAGTAAGTTAATCTTTTTGGTGTAGTCAATTGTTTTTGATTTTTCACTATAGCACCGACCAGCAATATTATTACGAGGGGATGTGCGGCCAAAAATAATTGCGAAATTTTAGCCCAACAACAGGGAACTAATTTGGTTGATTGCAAGAATTGTAACGTCGATTTGTGCGATTCGGGGGTGATGTTTGGGGTTTCTTTGGTTTTACTGTTTTTTTCTATAATTTTGTGTAAAGTTGTGAATTGAAAAATTAAAAAAAAATTATTCAGTTTGTAATAAAATTATTTAAAATTGTGAAAATTTTTTTTTTCCCAAATTTTTGTATTAATTCTAATCTCCAATTGTAATCTGACCAAAATTTCGATTTCGAAACTTTCTTTTGCGAAGCAAGTGGTGGATTGACACAATTTTAGCACTTTTTTCGAAATTTTTGGCTTTTTAATTTTGTTACCATTAACATATATCAAATGCTACTTCTCAGAACTACCCACAGAAGTTTTGGGGTTTTGAGAAATAATTTTGAAACATTTTTGGAAAATCGTTGCAGTGACACCAAGTTGCGTTGAGAAAAAGGTACAGCAGGATAATAAAAATCAGTTCAGCAATAATTTTGTGTCTTTTTCGTGACACTTAGAAAAATACAAAAATTACCAAAAAAATTGTTGGTATTAACGACAACTGTACGAAATTCGCCGAATTACACATATCATCCGAACAGAGATTACACGCCACCATTTTGGTGCCTTCAGCTATTAAAGCAGCTTCGATGGTGTCACAGGTGTCGCTAGCTGACTTGCAACCTCTAAAAATTATCGTGGTGTTAGCTGCAACAAATTCGAATTAATTGGGTAATAAATCAAACAAAAAACTCACCAACGACGTGAGAATATTTAAGACAATTAAATTCTTGAGTAGCACTAGTGGCACATTGTTGATAACCAGCACCTTCGAAAGGATTTCCACAACCCGGATGAAGAGACGTTGAACAACTGTAACATTTAGTAGCTGCCTCTACTGCAATTTTTCAAATCAATCGGTGATTACAAAAATATTTGTTTTACCTGAAGAATTTTGAGTGAAAAGAAAAACAAAAATTGTACCACAAATTAACTTATACATATTTAATAGTTTCGTTCAATACAAAATAGGTAAAAACTGACTTGCGATGGGTAATATCTTATCGCTATCTTATCAATTGTTTACTTTGAATAAAATGTTGCAACAACCAATGTTGCGAAAATAAGGAAAAGTAGCGAAGATTTCGTTGTCCTTGTAGAATTGCAAAGATTCTCCGTACAAATATCGCAACTTTCCACAGTAACAGTCGGTACTGGATCGTATTGTTCTCTAAGTTTCGTACAAATTTCCTTAACGTCACATTTTCGAGTTAGTACCAACGTTTCGGGTTCTAAAAATCAAATTTTATTCAAATTCAATTTCGTTCAACTACTCACTTTCAAGTACAAATTTAACACAAACTCTATCGTCGGTGCATTCAACTGTAGCTTCGTTACCTAAATCATCCTCACATCCAGCACCTTTGTTTAGAGGTCCAGCGCAATCGTAGCATTGGAACGAAAATACTGCAAAATTTGTTTGAATTTTTATTTTTATTAAAAATTACGTACCCCAATGGAAGTTAATTAATAATAAGGTGAAAACAATTGTTGACTTTAAGGGAGACATGTTTGAATTTCTGTTAACGCGGCGATTCACCTAAAATAACTGAGGACCTTATCAGGTATTACGCCTTATCGGGATTATGTTGTTAGTTTACGAAGTTATGGAAAAGTTGGTTTTTATGTTTTTTCAACACGTAACTGACCTAAATTTTCTTTGTTTGGATCAATATAAAGAATTTTAGAAATATCTTTAGCACAATAACGTGATGTTTATTGTGGTTTGTTGCAAGAGATGGCAGCACTTGCGCTTTAAAAAGGAATTATCGAAAAATTTTCGTATTTTTTGAAAAATTTCGTTTATTGAATGACACGTGTCAAGAGGTGGCAGCACTCCCTAAAAGTTGAGTTCATACATTGTTATTAATATCAAGCAATTATTTAATTGTCTGTTTGACAAATTAAATTTTTTATTTAGTTTTATTATTTTGCGTTCAATTGTCCATTTTAAATTACAATCTGCAACTAACAACTGACTAATTAATTTCAGAGCAATTTTAAAATTTTGAAGGTTAGGCAACCAAAGTTACTCCTATTGTATATTTGGTTGCATACATCCGAGCTTTTAGTTTCAAAAAAATTATGTAAAGTTGCAGAAGGTCTAGACAATTTGTTAATTAATGTTTCCACTCAATTGCAATCTTTTGATTTGATCAGTTAATTAAGGATTTAAGTAACATTACAAAATTTAAAACGTTTAATTGTAAGATAACGAAAATAAGAGTCGCAAATTTAGAGTACTTTCACTTCAATTAAATGGTACTAAACTCTTCACAGGTGGAAATAGTCATTTTAATTATTCTAAAGAGACGATGACATTGTAAATTTTACAACTCTTTATCACCTTAACACAATTTAAGTGTCTGTAAGTCCTGATAGTCTTGACGGTTATGTAATTGCGATAAACATTCAACACAAATTTTGTTGCACGATATTTTAAAACGATTAAAAACGAAAGGAAAAAGAAATTTTTACAGAGATTTTGGAAAAGTTAATTAATTAAATTAAATGAATCTACAACGGAAATTTGGCGGACATTGACGTGCGGTGGAAAATAAATGTTTATCATCACATTCATATCGACTTGTTACATTTTCGAAATCGCTGCTATGACTAACGTAGTGATTAATGGGGGTGGTCCTAGTTAAAAACAATTTGGAAATTTCAATCAAAACGATTAAATTTTTTTCTCTTTGTTGATTCACTCCGATTCCTAATTTGACCGAAAAGACACTCTTGCAGCAAAATTAATTTTCGTGTTTTTTGGAAAATTTCCTTTATTGAATGACACGTGTCAAGAGGTGGCAGCACTGCCTAAAAGTTGAGTTTATACATTGTCGAGCTCAAAGAAAAATTATTAATATCAAGAAATTATTTAATTGTCTGTTTGACAAATTAAATTTTTTATTTAATTTTGTTAATTTGCGTGCAATTGTCCATTTTAAATTATAATCTGCAACTAACAACTGAGTAATTAATTTCAGAGCAATTTTAAAATTTTGAAGGTTAGGCAACCAAAGCTACTCCTATTGTATATTTGGCTGCATACATCCGAGCTTTTAGTTTCAAAAAAATTATGTTAAGTTGCAGAAGTCTAGACAATTAGTTAATTAGAGTTTCTACCCAATTGCAATCTTTTGATTTGATCAGTTAATTCAGGATTTAAGTAAAATTACAAAATTTAAAACGTTTAATTGTAAGATAACGAAAATAAGAGTCGCAAATTTAGAGTACTTTCACTTCAATTAAATGGTACTAAACTCTTCACAGGTGGCAATAGTCATTTTAATTATTCTAAAAAGACGATGACATTGTAAATTTTACAACTCTTTATCACCTTAACACAATTTAAGTGTCTGTAAGTCCTGATAGTCTTGACGGTTATGTAATTGCGATAAACATTCAACACAAATTTTGTTGCACGATATTTTAAAACGATTAAAAACGAAAGGAAAAAGAAATTTTTACAGAGATTTTGGAAAAGTTAATTAATTAAATTAAATGAATCTACAACGGAAATTTGGCGGACATTGACGTGCGGTGGAAAATAAATTTTTATCATCACATTCATATCGACTTGTTACATTTTCGAAATCGCTGCTATGACTAACGTAGTGATTAATGGGGGTGGTCCTAGTTAAAAACAATTTGGAAATTTCAATCAAAACGATTAAATTTTTTTCTCTTTGTTGATTCACTCCGATTCCTAATTTGACCGAAAAGACTCTCTTGCAACAAAATTAATTTTCGTGTTTTTTGGAAAATTTCCTTTATTAAATGACACGCGTCAAGAAGTGGCAGCACTCCCTAAAAGTTGAGTTTATACATTGTCGAGCTGAAAGAAAAATTATTAATATCAAGAAATTATTTAATTGTCTGTTTAACAAATTAAATTTTCATTTAATTTTATTAATTTGCGTTCAAGTGTCCATTTTAAATTACAATCTGCAACTAACAACTGACTAATTAATTTCAGAGCAATTTTAAAATTTTGAAGGTTAGGCAACCAAAGCTACTCCTATTGTATATTTGGCTGCATACATCCGAGCTTTTAGTTTCAAAAAAATTATGTTAAGTTGCAGAAGTCTAGACAATTAGTTAATTAGAGTTTCTACCCAATTGCAATCTTTTGATTTTATCAGTTAATTAAGGATTTAAGTAAAATTACAAAATTTAAAACGTTTGATTGTAAGATAACGAAAATAAGAGTCACAAATTTAGAGTACTTTCACTTCAATTAAATGGTACTAAACTCTTCACATGTGGCAATAGTCATTTTAATTATTCTAAAGAGACGATGACATTGTAAATTTTACAACTCTTTATCACCTTAACACAATTTAAGTGTCTGTAAGTCCTGATAGTCTTGACGGTTATGTAATTGCTATAAACATTCAACACAAATTTTGTTGCACGATATTTTAAAACGATTAAAAACGAAAGGAAAAAGAAATTTTTACAGAGATTTTGGAAAAGTTAATTAATTAAATTAAATGAATCTGCAACGGAAATTTGGCGGACATTGACGTGCGGTGGTAAATAAATTTTTATCATCACATTCATATCCACTTGTTACATTTTCGAAATCGTTGCTATGACTAACGTAGTGATTAATGGGGGTGGTTCTAGTTAAAAACAATTTGGAAATTTCAATCAAAACGATTAAATTTTTTTCTGTTGATACACTCCGATTCCTAATTTGACCGAAAAGACACTCTTGCAACAAAATTAATTTTTGTGTTTTTTGGAAAATTTCCTTTATTGAATGACACGTGTCAAGAAGTGGCAGCACTCCCTAAAAGTTGAGTTTATACATTGTCGAGCTGAAAGAAAAATTATTAATATCAAGAAATTATTTAATTGTCTGTTTGACAAATTAAATTTTCATTTAATTTTATTAATTTGCGTTCAAGTGTCCATTTTAAATTACAATCTGCAACTAACAACTGACTAATTAATTTCAGAGCAATTTTAAAATTTTGAAGGTTAGGCAACTAAAGCTGCTCCTAGTGTATATTTTGTTGCATACATCCGAGTTTTTAGTTTCAAAAAAATTATGTAAAGTTGCAGAAGTCTAGACAATTTGTTAATTAGAGTTTCTACCCAATTGCAATCTTTTGATTTGATCAGTTAATTAAGGATTTAAGTAAAATTACAAAATTTAAAACGTTTAATAGTAAGATAACGAAAATAAGAGTCGCAAATTTAGAGTACTTTCACTTCAATTAAATGGTACTAAACTCTTCACAGGTGGCAATAGTCATTTTAATTATTCTAAAAAGACGATGACATTGTAAATTTTACAACTCTTTATCACCTTAACACAATTTAAGTGTCTGTAAGTCCTGATAGTCTTGACGGTTATGTAATTGCGATAAACATTCAACACAAATTTTGTTGCACGATATTTTGAAACGATTAAAAACGAAGGGAAAAAGAAATTTTTACAGAGATTTTGGAAAAGTTAATTAATTAAATTAAACGAATCTACAACGGAAATTTGGCGGACATTGACGTGCGGTGGTAAATAAATTTATGGGGGTGGTTTTGGTTTGAAACAATTTGGAAATTTCAATCGAAACGATTAAAAAATTTCTATTCGTTGATTCACTCGGATGTGTTCCAAAAATTCACCTTTGCAACAAAATTAATTTTCGCGTTTTCTAGAATGAAACGAAATCAGTTGGATTAGTTTACAATTATATCAAAATACTTTAATATCGAAACAATTTTGAAATTTAAAAAAAATAAATCTTATCTTATCAACTAAACTACGTCTAAAAATTATATAAAAAAAATTCCAGTAGTTAAGGCGCTAATTACAATAAAAACGGACGAAATTGTTAGGGTTGAAGAATTGCATAGATCACTTTCGCATGTTATACATTCCGTCAAATTGTAAATTGGCAAATTTTCGTATTTGTTTTCCAACAGAGTACAAGCGTCCTCAACATTACAACTTCTCTTCAATAACGATCCACTCTCATCTATCAAAAAAACAAGTGAATCACTCATTAGTTACGTAACGGTATTTTACCTTTCAAAATGAATTTGAGACAAACTTCATTTTCGGCACAACTTGGGGTAGCTTCTTTTTCCACATCGATTTCGCATGCTAAATCTCGATCGAGATATCCCTCACAATCGTAGCATTTGAGAGATGAAGCTAGAAAAAAATTCGTCTTCAATTTGGTTTATAAAATTAAGGAAGAAAAAACTTACCTAAATGAAGGGTGATTAGTAGAGTGGCAAGTGTGAGGACAATATTTATTGGAGACATGGTTGGTGATGTGTCGACAAGTATCTGATCGAAAGGACCAGTGTGGCTTCTTTATCTTCTTTTGACGTTATCGAAAGCAAACACGATAATAGGTAACCGGTGCCGCGAAAATATGATTAAATCAGACTTTTGGTGTTTCCCATTCAAACGTTTTGGTTAGTTATACAAACAATATTTCCGGTAATTTCGCAACTGTTTCCAATCTTATTTCCTTTTCGTGTTTTTGCAAATTGATTAGTGCGTTAGTAAACTTGTGATTCAGAGACGTAAATAATCGGTGACTTTGATTCACAATTTTATTTGAACCGGAAAATCAAAATCGTTCCTTTTAATTTTTTTTATTTTTATTTAGTTTTGGTATCTATGATTTTCTTATCATTTCTTTCAACGTAATTTTTTAAGTAGTTGAGGTGGTAACTTATTTTCTACAAGAGACCCACACAGTTTTAGGTCAAATCAAAAAGCGCTCGAATCTAGATGAAACAAGATACAACTCGGCGGTTTGCCATTGCTTTCCGAAGGAGAGCGACGCAATAACCGTCAAGGAATGGTCGGGAATTAAATCAACTAAACGCTACGTCACGATGTTACTAGTGAAAATTATTCTCAATTTTTGCTGCAACTACCAAAAAACATTGTCAAATTAAAATTGTTTCTTTGTTAAGTGATTGTCGCTCATTTCTTTCAATTTTGTTCTTAGAGTGTTCTTTCGATTGTAAGGTGTTTTGTCATTTGGAATTTGTGATCTGTGCCACTTCACTCTTCCTCTTCCTTTCTCTGCTACAAGTTTCTTTATCACTGCCGCAATATTGAATTTTTGCTCATGCTCGCACAGGATAAAGTCGCTTAAAAAACGATTTGGCGGGCACTTTAAAATAAAATGTGTTTGACTACCCAAAAATATTCGTCATGTCCTCTACAGTTTCGAAAACCGTAAGTCGTCAAAAAATCGTCCAGTGGATAAGGGCACAAATCCAAATTTTCGAGTTAGCCCCATGACCATAAACCTTGATATACCAAGTATCTGTGGTAAAAATTTCAATAAATTCTCTGTGGCCTTTCTACTTTAAAAAAATGTTAATATTTTGGAATTCCTCTCCGGCTTATGGGCTATAAATATTTCAAACGCTCTTTACTCCGTTTGGAAGACGACAAAATCTTAATTATTTTTACGATTTTTACCGTTCCCACCAAGCTACCGTCGTAACCGTGCATTTCTGACAAATAAACATTAAGAACAATTTATAGACTGATTCTTCCTAATTGTGACCGTGCAATTTTTATATTTTTCCAACTTCTCATTATTTCAAAAAGAATTTAAATATGCCGAGATGTAAAAATCTCGGAGAGCGGATTTCGTTCCCACCGCATCTATGACTCACGCGTTCTCGCTTCATGCCCCCTACCCCGACACCCTCGGCGCCTACATTTTTATTTACTATGACCGTTGTATGATTATTTCCATATACAATGCTATGACTATTGCGTTTTTAGTCATGAAATGATTAATCAATGCTATGAATGTTGTATGATTATCACCGATATACCGATGTAGAGAAAGTATCGAAGTAGTCAAAGTAATCAAAGTATCGATTGTAACGAATGATTATTTTTTACCGATAATTAGCAAATCACTTAAAGTCATAAATAAAACAAAGATGCAATAAATCAATTATATAAAAAATTAAACAAAAATTTAACAAAAAAAATAATATAAAGAATAAATAAAATATAAAAAAATAATAAATAAAGAATATAACAAAATGTATGATGTATGTAAACGCAGTGAAGCACGTGTAGAGCAGACATCTATACCATAACATTTTCAGAAATAAATAAAATAAATAACAGCACGAATCGACATTTATTTCGCCATCACAAACTCCGACACCAGCTCTTTGCGAGCAAGCTTCCTGTACGATCCTGTTTAGCTTTCAATTAATAAATATTATCGGGGAAGTTTTGTGTTATCCGCCGTTTTACCTATTCAGCTAGAGGTTAAGAAAATCTCCAACACTTTAATAATCATTAAATACGACTAGGTAAGAATTATTGTTATTATAAAGCTGAATTTTTTTCTAAAATATGTATTAGGTACGCTTTAATTTGGAAGTTACCAAAAATGGAAACCAATAGTACAAGTTCGGACAGTGAAATTGAGTCAAAATTAAAATGGAAAAAAACTACCAAACAACAGCCTTTAAAACAATGTTTAATTTGTCGGAAGCCATCAGGTGTCTTGATAAAAGGCTCAAAGAAGTCCTTGGAAACTTTAGAAAAGTGTATGCATATTAGAAGTATTATGAAAGAAGAAAATATTACCCTACGTAAGGCTATTAATGAAAATCACGGAGAAGACAATACAGAAATACCGATTTGGCATAAAAATTGTTACTCAAGCTTTACAAGTAGGAAAAATATTGAGGTACTTTGCAAAAAAGAAGTAAAAAAGGCTATCAAGTTTGAAGATGGTTCCCAAACTGAAGGTGAACTGCAGTCCTAGAACGTTTCTTTACGAAAATATTCATTCAACATCAACAAATGCATTTTCTGCGAAAAGCGAAAAGACAATCAAATACTTTCACAAGTTATGACAACAAATATTGAAAGCAAGAAAGCAAGAAGCAGGAAAGAACTTTCAGCTTTTGGATAGAATAGGATCAAATGACTTGATTGGCATGGAAGTAAAATATCATGTAAATTGTTTTAATTCTGAATGGCGCAAATACAAAAATCTAGTAAAAACAACATCTACAATAACGAAATTAAAATCCACATATGACGATGCCATTTTTTTTCGAGGTTAGCGAAAGAACTTAAGAGAGGTTTTGACAAAAAAAAAAAGAATTTAATGTTACATCTGTGTATGATCGATATGTAAATCTTGGCGGACTAAATTAAGACAGTTACTTCGAGATATTCAACAGCATTTTGGTAATGACATTGAAATTATAAAATCGAAGCAGTCAAATGAATTTAGTATAATTATGCGGAGAATCACAAAAACTGAAACAATCCATTCCTATATAGAAGAATCCACTACATCAAAGTACGTCCCCATTTTAAGCAATGTTTCAGAACTCTCACAGATTTCCTGTGATATTCGGTTATCGATGGATGCGATACCAGAATTTAGTCAATATAAAGATTTAAGCAATAAATCTTACAAAAACTTTATTCCTGAACCTCTATTTTTACTAATCAGTCTACTTGTATCAGAAAATGGTATAGATAATGAAACCCAAGTTCTAAGCATATGGCAAGATATTTTTTTTTCACAGGCCTAGGGGCCCCTTAACAAATAAATAATAACTTACAGACTAATTGCGCTTTTCAGGATAGAGAGCAATTGAGAAAAGAAAAAATATAACAATTTATAATAAAGCATTAAAACAAAAAAATTCTTTGTCTCAGAGCATTTTTAAATGCTTTAACCGAAGCTGTATCACACACATCAGGCAATCCCTCAGCAGTGTTAAACAAGCTACTAGACCTATATAATAGACCATTATTAGCTATTATATTTTTATAATTCATGATAGCAGGAATGAGGCTATGAGACTTTCTATTCAAGAATTTCCATAATCTATCTGGAGATAAGATGTCTCAACATCTTTGATATAGGCTCTATATAGTTTTCTCTCCAATGATTTACATAAAACTCTTTGCATATTAAATTTTGTATAAAAATAACCATCTTTTGTTTCCTTCCATTTTAAGTGATAATATTTTTTTCCATTAATCTCTTTTTGTAATTCTTTATTAAACCAAGGCTGAGAATCAGAGGAAACAACTCTTTCAATTGCAATGTCACCACTAATTACATCATATAACTTGCTATAAAAAAAAGTTTACTTTATCCATCAGTAACAAATTAGAGTCATCTAAAAATGACCAATCCAGTCGGTCAAGCTTCCTCTCAATATTAATATAATCCGCATTTCTAAAATTAATAGTAGTGTAATCAAAGAGTAATTGAGGCAGATTAACAGAAAATAAATCAATTGAGATTACTGGATGAAATAAATCAAGCTTAACTAAGGGATCGAAACAGTTTGAGCAAGTATATTGCTCACACGTAGTAAAAACAAGATCAAGAAGCGCACTCTGCATTATAAACTTCATTTATCTGTCTCAATCCCAACGTGTTAACGTTCATACACAGGTTCTCAGCAACACTCCGAATTACACTCGATGAACACACACTTGAGAAATTCTGAGCATCACTCTCCACTGACCACCCGAACCAGGTAGGTTGAAATCTCCAAGGAGTAGCATTTCAGTTATGCGCGAATTCGAAGAAGCTGCCACTGACCATGTAGAAACTGATTAAGTCTATTTTCAAATACATCAGGACCCACAGATGACACAGGCGGTGAGTATAGTAAACTGATGAAAATTCCACAGCTGCTGGTCAACATATCCTCAAGGATCATATACTCAATGGAGGTGCTATGCATGCTTAGAATCGAATAATTAATGCTTGACTTGATAGCAATCAGCACACCACCACCACGAGATTTACCAGAACTCAATAAATCACGATCACAACGAATAATTTTGTAATTTAATAACTGAAGCTCAGCATCAAGCTGACCGATCAAGCTAAGTCTCAGTTAAACAGCTGATGATGAAACTGCACCAATGAATTCAGCTAACTTATGTTTTAAACTCCTTACATTCTGATAATAAATTCTTAAGGGTCCAGATGAACGTCCAATTGATTTTTTGGATTTGAATTGGGAGCACTTGACTTTTTTGGAGTATCAATTAGAATTGTTGGATTTCCATTAAAGTATCTAACAACTAAATTCTTCTCACCACTCTTTGTTCGAGCTTCAACTTCTTTTAAAATAGTTTTAAACTGCTGACGCTGATATGCAGTTTTATCAACTGAAACTTTACTATCACCAAATTGCAAATTTTTTTTGTTATGCATAACCCACATTACATCAGCTGATGAGTCCATGGCAACTTTGAGGGGTCGAAAGCGAGAAGTATTGAATTTTCCCAAACGATTTATTTTTAGGTTAGAAACTTCAAAGGGAGCCTTTCCAAGTACAACAAATTTTTTGTCTTCTATATCATTGTTATTGTTTGGGTGATTAAAAATCAGGAGATTCTTCTCTCTATACTTCCTATCTGTAAATTCAGAGAGAACACTTTCAAAAATACTACTGTTAATAGACTCAACCTTTTGATCCACTGCATTTATCTTCAATCTTAGTATCTAATTGATCAATTGCAATTTGTACTGAGTTCTTAATTTTATTTTTAGTTTCCAGGAGAGAAGATGAGATTTTTTCACATAACTTGTCCAATTTACCATCCAATTTTTGATCGAAATCACTAGGTACAGATTTATCAGCACAACATTTCTTAAATCTGCCATCAGGAAGTTTGCTTAACTTTACAGCACAGCTAGGGTGAGTCAATTCATGGCAACCCTTGCATTTAACTGCTACATCAAGATTTGCATCCTTGATCTCTTTACCACATCCTAGGCAGTTAACCATTTTAGGTTATGTTGCGACCACGTGGCAAGCAACTATACAAAATTTGTTTATCAATCGATTCGAATTTAGTTACTCAAATTCTCAAATAAATGATCCTTTTCATTCACAAATTCAAACAACAACTAATGGGGATTCGTTTAATTTTACACAGATATAATTTTTACTTATTCAAAGTCCAAGAAGTTAATTCCAAAATCCTGTAACTGCGAAAAGAAAAATATTTGTTGCATTGGTTCTTGTAGTTGCATGGAACAAAAATCATGCAAGAACGCCAACACCAAAAGGATCGAGGTTTTGGCACCTGAAGATGCAGCGTCAAATACAGATAGTGATTAAATTTTTAAGATTCTTTGTTTTTGATTTTTACTATTATAACATCTTATGCTGTAAGTACGTCCTAATAATCATGTTGTATTATCTGCATTTGAAGTGTGGGCGAGGGGAGAGTCGGGGTAGGGGGCATGAAGCGAGAACGCGTGAGTCATAGATGCGGTGGGAACGAAATCTGCTCTCAGAGATTTTTACATCTCGGCATATTTAAATTCTTTTTGAAATAATGAGAAGTTGGAAAAATATAAAAATAGCACGGTCAGAATTAGGAAGAATCAATCTATAAATTGTTCTTAATGTTTATTTGTCAGAAATGCACGGTTACGACGGTAGCTTGGTGGGAACGGTAAAAATCGTAAAAATAATTAAGATTTTGTCGTCTTCCAAACGGAGTAAAGAGCGTTTGAAATATTTATAGCCCATAAGCCGGAGAGGAATTCCAAAATATTAACATTTTTTTGAAGTAGAAAGACCACAGAGAATTTATTGAAATTTTTACCACAGATACTTGATATATCAAGGTTTATCGTCATGGAGCTAACTCGAAAATTTGGATTTGTGCCCTTATCCACTGGACGATTTTTTGACGACTTACGGTTTTCGACACTGTGGGACATGACGAATATTTTTATTTATTTTTTAAGTGCCCGCGTAAGTGAAAATTGAAGCGAGTTTGCACTCTACTATTCTAGCTGTAGCTTGTTTCAACTTCCAACCGTCACTCGCCATTTCTTTTTGTTCTATTCTTCTCTATCGAACCATCACGTTATTAAATTTTTATCGTTTCTTACTCATTCGTCAAGGTTAATTAATAACAAAACTGGCTATCTCACACTTCTCAATCACTTGGGATTAATCAATTTACTAGCAGTGATAATTGAATGTAATTGTAACAATTTCAAAAGCTTAAGTTTTTGATATTATGAGTAACGTTTTCTAAAAACACTTGGAATTCTATAAATTCTTGATCACCAAAGATTATTTGATAGATGCCAGTACCCGCCAATGGTATTTGCTCAATTTTTAGATTATTGTACAAATTTGCACAAACGCATTCCAGATTAAATTAAATACTTTTGCCACACAAACAACCACGCTATCAAATTTGCCAAAATCGCCAATAATCTTTTTACACGAGAGCTAAAAACCAAAAATCCCAACGAGCAAAAAACCGCCAAATCGCTTCAAGTGGGTAAGTAAAAAATTCATCACTCCAATCCACAATTTCGATGACAAATGTTTACTTTTGTTCCCCAATAACTTTGCAGCGACTGATTGTTCACTATCAATAACAGCGTACCCCCTCGACTATCACGATAAGATATTTTCGATAGGAACGATTCACTTACTTCGATCCGACGGCCAAGATGTCCGCATCGTTTTCGTTTTTTTTAATTTCACTTTTATATCTTTTCAGTTTCGGTAAGTTTTTTTTTTTTGGAAATTTCTCGAAACCAAACGAATAAAATTTTTACAGCTCGATCGGAACTCAGATGTTACACGTGTCGCACGAACGAATTGGGGGGTTGTAGGGATCCGGAAAGCGATGCGAAATCAACGATATGTGATACAAGTTCGACTAGTGATCGTTCTTTTTTCAAAACGCAAGTTGACGAGATTGACCAAAGGAATATAATACCTAGACAGCAAGGGGAAGAAGTGTACGAGTGTTATTCACTTTATTTTAAAGGAGGTGAGTTTTGTGGAATTTTCGTAAAAACTTCAATACTGATTTAGAAGCTTGCAGATAATAGCAACGATACGGGAGTTTATAGGGCTTGCCAACCTTTAAATTCGGAAATTACGTCAGCGTGCGCGTATCTATCAGAAACTGTTACTGGTGGTAACATCACTGATTGTGTTGCCTGTAACACGAATCATTGTAACGTTCATAAATTGTCGGGAGACTCCTCGACAATGGCTTCGTCTGTTGTTGTACTTGTAGTGAATCTAATTATTAGCGTTTACGTGTTCCAGTTCAATTGAATATTAAATTATAAGTTTCTTAAATAAACATTTTCTAGATAACTTTATCGTTATTAAGTTGAAGAGTTTCGAAATTCTTCTTCCTCTAGGTGTGTAGGTTAATATTTATTTTGACCTAAAAACGTCATGGTACTTAAAGAAAAAGCAATCATATGTACCCAAGTAAAGATAGCGATTTACCGGTTGATTGCATGAAAAAAATCAGTCGATTTTCGAAATATTTGTGTCATGTGTCACGAGATTCTATTTATTGAAATTGCGTAACGCAATTTTTATTTTTTATAGAAAGATTTTATATTGTAATCGCAGCTTAGAGTTTTCCCCACCTTAAATCAATGCGGTATCACAAAGCAACCAATTACTCTAATCAGATGAGTCACTTCTTACCTGATAAACCGGCATGTTGGAAAAACGTGATTCAGCATAAAAGAGACCATCAAACAAATGCAGTAGAATCAAAAATTTGGTAGAAATTTCTCAACGCCCCTGCTCGATTTCTTCACGTTGACAGTCAACGTGAGCCAGAGCGCCCAAAAACTTTCTTCCTTGCTCATAATAGATTTTCGATGGAGATACTCCCATGCGGAGCATCTTCTCTTTGTCACTTTGTAGCTTTAGTTTCAATCTCATAAGATTGGACTAAGAGAGATGAGAATATTCAAAGGACGAGAAAATTTACATAGGATCTATTGGGGGTCTACTTTTCCTGTTCACCATCGGGTAGAGACTCGGAAGGTGACCTCGTGCTTTCCCAGTGATGGCCGAGGTGTTTTTGGCAAAGATTGGTTTAATCCTCGGGATAACTCCAAAATATTTTGTTCCAGGAACGCGATTTCCTGATTGGCGCTTCCTAGCAGAAATATGAAGTTGGCTATAGCTGTGAGATGATGAGATGCTTCATTAGCCTTGTTGATGTTGGCGTCTTTCGTTGGTGCTTTTCTGATTTCGAAGTTTCTAATGGTAGCCTGACTTTTGTCGGGATGGCTGGGTCAAATCTGTAGTTGTTCTCCCTATTTTGAATTTTAATTCCACCAAATGGTCAGTTTCTGCAATATTTCCCGTGGGTCTTCTTTTGTTGGGACAAAATTTCTCGTAGAAAGCCTCTGCAAACATTTCAACATTTTCGCTGCTTGTTTCCCCATTATATTGCATTTGAAGGGTTGGAATTGTTTTCCTGCTCTTCAAGCTTTTTGCCATCTGCCATACAGATTTGTGTTTCATTGAGAGTAACAAGAGTTTTCATCCCGCCCAAAAAAACTTTAACCTTGTTTTTTAAAACCTCATTCTTCGACTTTAGCTTTATTCTATCAATCACATTTTTTAGTCGAAAATGGACCGGAAGAAACTACTAAAGGAACTACCAAAATAGGTAAATTTTTGTTTGCAATAAGTTAGAAATTTTTTTTTTTCATTTTAGTTCTAATTTTGCCACAACTTATCCACTCTAGAGGGTAGTTGTACTTGACTACTTGAAAAATGAAGAAAATCGAGAAACTGGATAGAAATTGGAAAATAGAAGAAATTTCCAGTTTTGGCGAAAAGTAGTTTGAAGTCTTTGGTTCATTTAAAGAATATTTGAAGGATTTGAAGAATTATTTGAAGTATCGTGAAGGACTGAGGTGGTAAAATGAAAATATGAAATAAGTTGAATAGTTTTGGTCCTGGAAAAGTCATCAGAAAAAAATATTTGAGGCAATTTACATAGGAAGGTTGAAAAATTTGGACATACTGCAAAAATCAATAGGAATGACACATTTGGTTGACTCTATTTTTGTGCGTTATGCCCCTGGAACGGAATAACTCAATTGAACGTTTTTAATTGAAGAAAGTTTGGAGAATCTCGAGAAAAATCTGAGAAAAATTCTCGAAGAAAATCTCGAGAAAGTTCTAATTTTGCCACAACTTATCCACTCTAGAGAGTAGTTGTCCTTGACTACTTGAAAAATTAAAAAAGTCGAAAAACTGAAGAGAAATTGGAAAATAAAAGAAATTTCCAGTTTGGCAAAAAGTAGTTTGAAGTCTTTGGTTCATTTAAAGAATATTTGAAGGATTTGAAGAATTATTTGAAGTATCGTGAAGGACTGAGGTGGTAAAATGAAAATATGAAATAAGTTGAATAGTTTTGGTCCTGGAAAAGTCATCAGAAAAAAATATTTGAGGCAATTACATAGGAAGGTTGAAAAATTTGGACATACTGCAAAAATCAATAGGAATGACACATTTGGTTGACTCTATTTTTGTTCGTTATGCCCCTGGAACGGAATAACTCAATTGAACGTTTTTAATTGAAGAAAGTTTGGAGAATCTCGAGAAAAATCTGAGAAAAATTCTCGAAGAAAATCTCGAGAAAGTTCTAATTTTGCCACAACTTATCCACTCTAGAGAGTAGTTGTCCTTGACTACTTGAAAAATTAAAAAAGTCGAAAAACTGAAGAGAAATTGGAAAATAAAAGAAATTTCCAGTTTGGCAAAAAGTAGTTTGAAGTCTTTGGTTCATTTAAAGAATATTTGAAGGATTTGAAGAATTATTTGAAGTATCGTGAAGGACTGAGGTGGTAAAATGAAAATATGAAATAAGTTGAATAGTTTTGGTCCTGGAAAAGTCATCAGAAAAAAATATTTGAGGCAATTTACATAGGAAGGTTGAAAAATTTGGACATACTGCAAAAATCAATAGGAATGACACATTTGGTTGACTCTATTTTTGTGCGTTATGCCCCTGGAACGGAATAACTCAATTGAACGTTTTTAATTGAAGAAAGTTTGGAGAATCTCGAGAAAAATCTGAGAAAAATTCTCGAAGAAAATCTCGAGAAAGTTCTAATTTTGCCACAACTTATCCACTCTAGAGAGTAGTTGTCCTTGACTACTTGAAAAATTAAAAAAGTCGAAAAACTGAAGAGAAATTGGAAAATAAAAGAAATTTCCAGTTTTGGCGAAGAGTAGTTTGAAGTCTTTGGTTCATTTAAAGAATATTTGAAGGATTTGAAGAATTATTTGAAGTATCGTGAAGGACTGAGGTGGTAAAATGAAAATATGAAATAAGTTGAATAGTTATGGACCTGGAAAAGTCATCAGAAAAAAATATTCGAGGCAATTACATAGGAAGGTTGAAAAATTTGGACATACTGCAAAAATTAATAGGAATGACACATTTGGTTGACTCTATTTTTGTTCGTTATGCCCCTGGAACGGAATAACTCAATTGAACGTTTTCTATTGAAAAAAATTTGTAAAATCTCGAGAAAAATCTGAGAAAAATTCTCGAGGAAAATCTCGAGAAAATTCTAATTTTGCCACAACTTATCCACTCTAGAGAGTAGTTGTACTTGACTACTTAAAAAATTTAAAAAGTCGAGAAACTGAAGAGAAATTGGAAAATAAAAGAAATTTCCAGTTTTGGCGAAGAGTAGTTTGAAGTCTTTGGTTCATTTAAAGAATATTTGAAGGATTTGAAGAATTATTTGAAGTATCGTGAAGGACTGAGGTGGTAAAATGAAAATATGAAATAAGTTGAATAGTTTTGGTCCTGGAAAAGTCATCAGAAAAAAATATTTGAGGCAATTTACATAGGAAGGTTGAAAAATTTGGACATACTGCAAAAATCAATAGGAATGACACATTTGGTTGACTCTATTTTTGTGCGTTATGCCCCTGGAACGGAATAACTCAATTGAACGTTTTTAATTGAAGAAAGTTTGGAGAATCTCGAGAAAAATCTGAGAAAAATTCTCGAAGAAAATCTCGAGAAAGTTCTAATTTTGCCACAACTTATCCACTCTAGAGAGTAGTTGTCCTTGACTACTTGAAAAATTAAAAAAGTCGAAAAACTGAAGAGAAATTGGAAAATAAAAGAAATTTCCAGTTTGGCAAAAAGTAGTTTGAAGTCTTTGGTTCATTTAAAGAATATTTGAAGGATTTGAAGAATTATTTGAAGTATCGTGAAGGACTGAGGTGGTAAAATGAAAATATGAAATAAGTTGAATAGTTTTGGTCCTGGAAAAGTCATCAGAAAAAAATATTTGAGGCAATTACATAGGAAGGTTGAAAAATTTGGACATACTGCAAAAATCAATAGGAATGACACATTTGGTTGACTCTATTTTTGTTCGTTATGCCCCTGGAACGGAATAACTCAATTGAACGTTTTTAATTGAAGAAAGTTTGGAGAATCTCGAGAAAAATCTGAGAAAAATTCTCGAAGAAAATCTCGAGAAAGTTCTAATTTTGCCACAACTTATCCACTCTAGAGAGTAGTTGTCCTTGACTACTTGAAAAATTAAAAAAGTCGAAAAACTGAAGAGAAATTGGAAAATAAAAGAAATTTCCAGTTTTGGCGAAGAGTAGTTTGAAGTCTTTGGTTCATTTAAAGAATATTTGAAGGATTTGAAGAATTATTTGAAGTATCGTGAAGGACTGAGGTGGTAAAATGAAAATATGAAATAAGTTGAATAGTTTTGGTCCTGAAAAAGTCATCAGAAAAAAATATTTGAGGCAATTACATAGGAAGGTTGAAAAATTTGGACATACTGCAAAAATTAATAGGAATGACACATTTGGTTGACTCTATTTTTGTTCGTTATGCCCCTGGAACGGAATAACTCAATTGAACGTTTTCAATTGAAAAAAATTTGTAAAATCTCGAGAAGAATCTGAGAAAAATTCTCGAGGAAAATCTCGAGAAAATTCTAATTTTGCCACAACTTATCCACTCTAGAGAGTAGTTGTACTTGACTACTTAAAAAATTTAAAAAGTCGAGAAACTGAAGAGAAATTGGAAAATAAAAGAAATTTCCAGTTTTGGCGAAAAGTAGTTTGAAGTCTTTGGTTCATTTAAAGAATATTTGAAGGATTTGAAGAATTATTTGAAGTATCGTGAAGGACTGAGGTGATAAAATGAAAATATGAAATAAGTTGAATAGTTATGGTCCTGGAAAAGTCATCAGAAAAAAATATTCGAGGCAATTTACATAGGAAGGTTGAAAAATTTGGACATACTGCAAAAATCAATAGGAATGACACATTTGGTTGACTCTATTTTTGTTCGTTATGCCCCTGGAACGGAATAACTCAATTGAACGTTTTTAATTGAAGAAAGTTTGGAGAATCTCGAGAAAAATCTGAGAAAAATTTTCGAAGAAAATCTCGAGAAAATTCTAATTTTGCCACAACTTATAAACTCTAGAGAGTAGTTGTACTTGACTACTTGAAAAATGAAAAAAGTCGAGAAACTGAAGAGAAATTGGAGAATAAAAGAAATTTCCAGTTTGGCAAAGAGTAGTTTGAAGTCTTTGGTTCCTATAAAAGAATATTTGAAGGATTTGAAGAATTATTTGAAGTATCGTGAAGGACTGAGGTGGTAAAATGAAAATATGAAATAAGTTGAATAGTTATGGACCTGGAAAAGTCATCAGAAAAAAATATTCGAGGCAATTACATAGGAAGGTTGAAAAATTTGGACATACTGCAAAAATTAATAGGAATGACACATTTGGTTGACTCTATTTTTGTTCGTTATGCCCCTGGAACGGAATAACTCAATTGAACGTTTTCTATTGAAAAAAATTTGTAAAATCTCGAGAAAAATCTGAGAAAAATTCTCGAGGAAAATCTCGAGAAAATTCTAATTTTGCCACAACTTATCCACTCTAGAGAGTAGTTGTACTTGACTACTTAAAAAATTTAAAAAGTCGAGAAACTGAAGAGAAATTGGAAAATAAAAGAAATTTCCAGTTTTGGCGAAGAGTAGTTTGAAGTCTTTGGTTCATTTAAAGAATATTTGAAGGATTTGAAGAATTATTTGAAGTATCGTGAAGGACTGAGGTGGTAAAATGAAAATATGAAATAAGTTGAATAGTTAGGGTCCTGGAAAAGTCTTCAAAAAAAAATATTCGAGGCAATTACAAAGGAAGGTTGAAAAATTTGGACATTCTGCAAAAATCAATAGGATTGACACATTTGGTTGACTCTATTTTTGTTCGTTATGCCTCTAGAACGGAAATAACTCAATTGAACGTTTTCAATTGAAGAAAATGTGGAGAAACGCATTCAAACCTAAATTAAAATAAAATTACATTTGTTTTTACTTCTATTTCACTTCTATTTACTTCCATTTCCTGAATAATCCCTCAGAAATAAGTTTTCCTCGCATTTTCATTGATTTCCAAAAGAGAATGTAGAACACTACATATTGCTGTCATGGGTTCTGTAATTTTTACAGATTCCTATCTTACCTTAGTCTAGATTTCTGTAGAGCACGATAGATGGCAGTATACGATCTGAAGTAAATAACTGTCTTTTAGTGGTTCGAAAAAAAACATTCAATCAACTGACTCAAAATGAAAACGTAAACGTCTTCTTTTTATAATTTTTGTTTTATCACAATGAAGATGCAAAAACTGGTAACATCTCGCAAACTCGCAGATACTCGTGTTGATACTTTTGTTGAGTCAAAGCAATTGATGTCCATTTTAGCATTTTTGAAACCGAGATCAGCGAGACGAATTATTTTAGAAAATGTTTGTTACGTTAGCTCTCAGCCATTTATTTCGATTTTACCATTTTTGAAAATTGAATCGATCTAGAAACAAATTTTTAAAATTTCGAATTCCACTTCAAAACTTTTTACAACCGTTGCCACTTAAATAAAATAATTGTGTAGCTCATTACCTTTACACCATAAATTTCTTATCGCAATCAGTTCATCGGTTTGATTTTTACTGGGAAGTAAAAAAAATTGAGCAATGATGATTCAAGGACCGATTTTTCTTGAGACACTTATCTTTGGTTACGTAAAATCTGTAACATCCCATAATCCCTCTATTGATCTTGTCAATGGAAGAAAGGTTTAGCTACTTTACGTCCTTAAATATTTTTTTGTTGTTATTAAATTTTTTCTAACGCGTAAAGACTAGCTCAACTTAACTTTGAAGTATTGACAACAAACGCAGAAGAATCCCAAATAATTGTTCGATTCTACGTAATTTTAATAACAAAAACTTATCTAAGTCCATATTTATTCAGTCTGATACCTCGTTGGAATAATTATACGATAATCCTTAATTAAAAACGATATAAGGGAAATCCAGCTGTGTCAGTTATCGACGATGTTATTTCCAAATTTCGACTCACAATTGAAGAAATTAAGAAAAGTTGATTGGTGATTTTAATGAATTTTTAGTTGTGGAACTAAAAATTCTAGTCCATTCTGGTGTCCAGTGGAGTTCGAAATTAAATAATTAGAGCAACTTTATTCTAATTTTTCAATAAAATGACACATTTACTAGCGATAGATAATTTCTGTGTAAGTAAACACGGAGATTAAACATTAAAGATTGCAAAAATTGTGATTTTTGAGTGGCGTTCTAGAATTCAATAATTTGGTTGTTATCTGAAGCAAACAGTGCAACAGATAATATCAAAAAATACTCTTCGTCATATTTATTTGACGCCTCGTGTAGTTCGAAACGTCTTCTTTATTCAAGATAACGCAAAACGAGTAAAAGTGATTCACTTTTAATATTTGAGTCCAGGTGGACTTTTTAAAAAATTTTACTGAGTCGTAAATGAATATTTGAGGACCCTGTTTTAGGAAAAAAACATTAAAAAAATTCTTCTTTAAACATTGATCAAAAGAAATCCAAAGGGATTTGTTAAAGTATTTTTTAACTTTTTCTATAGTAAAATAAATTACTGAACTGACAACAATTAGAACGATAGTACCCAAATTGATCGATTGAGTGATTCTTGGATCCTAAATCCAGTAGTAACTAACAAACCAAGAGCCACAATTTCTGCTAGAATCATAAGAATTTTTTATCGCCTCTTCCCCCTCGCAAAACATTGGCAAAAACCTCCCCGACTTAAAATAGTAAATCCCACGTGTCTGCGCGAACCTATACCACAAACCCGTGTAGAAAGATCGCCGGTACCACATTTTAAAAATATAGAAATCATTGCTATTGCCACCCTCCTGCTGTTGATTCATTCGTTCTAATTTTTTGAAGTGTTACTCGGTTGAGTGTTAGATAGAAAAATCTTTCTCAGAAATTCTGGACACTGGAAACTACTTAATAAATGACGAACGCTTTGATAATTCTATATCTATGATTGTACTCATTATACGTCATCGCGTTCTTGAAACAAGACGTCAATTGTTATTTTTTCAAAATTTTTAGAAATGAACTAACGCAATTGAAAATCTGTGATTTTTCAAAATTTAGAAAATTATTCAATCTATTCACGTTGTAGCTTCAACCCTATAAAGTTTTATTTAAAAACTAATAATCGAAGCAACATTAAAGTTTCTCACGATAGCCTCACTAGTTTTAGTAATTTTTCCAAGATTTCAGCAAAGTTTCTCTCCGAAGTAGTTTGACCATAATCCACTAGATGACCCAATTAAAATTTCTAATATTTAAAATAGATTTCAGCAAAGTTTCTCACCGAAGCAGTTTAACAATAATCCAATAGATGACCCAATTAAAATTTCTCATATTTAAAATAGATTTCAGCAAAGTTTCTCACCGAAGCAGTTTAACAATAATCCACTAGATGACCCAATTAAAATTTCTAATATTTAAAATAGATTTCAGCAAAGTTTCTCACCGAAGCAGTTTAACAATAATCCAATAGATGACCCAATTAAAATTTCTAATATTTAAAATAGATTCCAGCAAAGTTTCTCACCGAAGCAGTTTAACAATAATCCAATAGATGACCCAATTAAAATTTCTAATATTTAAAATAGATTCCAGCAAAGTTTCTCACCGAAGCAGTTTAACAATAAGCCAATAGATGACCCAATTAAAATTTCTAATATTTAAAATAGATTCCAGCAAAGTTTCTCTCCGAAGTAGTTTGACCATAATCCACTAGATGACCCAATTAAAATTTCTAATATTTAAAATAGATTTCAGCAAAGTTTCTCACCGAAGCAGTTTAACAATAATCCAATAGATGACCCAATTAAAATTTCTAATAATCAAAATCACGCTGCAGTCACTAGCTATAGCTACTGTAGCTTGGGGCTAGTGTCAGTTTCGAATAATTGTAAATTGCAAAAGTGGCGCCACCTCCTTTGAGAATAGTCAACTAACACAGCTTGGGGACCTTAGATTCAAGTCGTAGCGGCAGAAAAAATTATTTCTAACCATCTCTTTTGTAATTACGAAATAAAACGTGTCGTTATACAAACAATTAACGATCATTGATCAACGGGCTAATCCTGATAGATTACTGACACCGTAGCTTCACTGATACCAATAAATCTGCAGATTAGTAATGGAGCGTTTAACTTTCTGAATCTGGCGTCCTGGTCTCCAGAGAACCAAAAAAATCTCAAAAATAGCGATCTCAAGGAGTCAATTTTTGTGTTTTTTAATTTTGCCAAAACTTCTAAAATATAAAAAAGACACTGCACGTGAATTTATTTCTTGTTTAGTAACTTAATTTATTTTTAGCAAATTTCTGAGATAATAGTTGAAACTTTATCTGGTTCTAATTTTACTAGAATGCGAATTTTAATTCCGGTGTCACAACAAATCGCCACTATTGTTGTCTCAAGTCGAATTTGATGCTTTTTGATTTTTTTATATTTTTACAAATATTTGACAATTTAAGATTCTTCTATTTTGGTGATTTTTAAACTTTTCAGACGCTGCCAAAAAAAAAAGTATTCATAGCCGTACAATCAAGCCAATTCTAGTAGTTTAAACTTCCAAAAATATGGATAAAAAGTTAGGATGCTACAATACAGTTTGGCGAATTGTTGATAATACAGATCGCTGCTCAATAATTTTTAACAATCACAGCTAGAAATTTGCCACTTAAATTAAGTTCGAACCCTTTCTTTGGAAATCCTGACAGGAAATGAGTCACAAATAATTTAATTACATCACAATTCAGTTCAAAATTTGCATATTGATCCTCGTTTTCCATTAAGCGAATTTTTCATGATAAGATAGATGCGTCGACAAGCACTGATTAGCGCCCCTCTTAGTGAAGAGTAACATCGATATAAAAATAACTTCGCTCATAATATCCGTTAGTTCAACGATCAGTGAAAAGCGAAACCAGTTAAAAAAAATTAAAAAAATGGCAATCATCACTCAATACTTAGCAATTTTTTTGCTATTTACCGCAGTTTCAGGTATTTACCCAAAATTAATTTTAAATATTTTTTCAATCACCCACACTTCGAATTTTATAAAAAAAAAATTTTACAGTTTTAGGTGAACCTAAACAATGTTACACTTGCGCCGGCCATTTGCCTGAACAATGTTCCGGTTTAGAAGAATCCGATTTCGATAAAGATAAAGCTAAATACGTACAAACTTGTCCACCGAAAACTGCCGGTATTGAAGAAATTATGAATCAATTAGCAGCTAAAGATTACAGCGACAGTTTCGGTGCAAAAATGCAAACATCTCTAACCGAACAATTGACTTCTATTAAAGCGAAAGCTGAAGCTGATTTTGAGTGGGCTTGCATCAAAGTGGTTGCCACTCATGGTTAGCAGTTGGTATTATCATAATTATTAAATATTATTAACGGTTTTTTAATTTCAGAAAATTGGCCCGATAACGAATACGGTTTCAGAGGATGTTTCCCCAGCGAAATAGTCAATAGGGACTCTTGCGAATATTTTGAACATGCTGTAGGACTACTTGCTGGTGATTATGATTATTGCGACACTTGTAGTGATGATCTTTGCAATTCTGCCGTTTCGATTTCAACAATGTCGATGGTTGCTGTTGTATTTGTCGCTTTGTTGGGACTGTTCCTTTAAATACTTCAATAAATTTCTATTTATTTTGTAAAATTCGAAAATTTCTACCACCAATTGCAAGAAAAAAACAAACAGAAAAACAAAAAAATCTGTTTCGCTATAACCGAGAGTAATCAAATAGACCCGAGTCTAAGTAAATAAATCACAAGCGCCAAATAAGTAGCGCGCCCAAAAAGATAAAGGAAATGGTGGAATTATCGAACGGAAGTAAACAGAAATTGATAAAATTTCAAAAATTTTCAGTAAATTAAGTTGCTTCAACACTTACACACATTTGAAGTCTTTGCGGTACTTAGTTTCAAACTTTACAAGCCTTTCTTAGTAATGAAGATGTATATTTGGTTGCATAACTTCAATCATAATTAGAAAAATTAATCAAACTTTAGAGTTTTATTTGGGTTACAGACTGTACCGCCCCTCTTTACCGGTTTGCTTTAATAACCAGTTCTTACAAACTAGAAAAATGTTACAAAAACTTTATTGAGATACGTGAAAAAATATATTTTAATATCACAACTTACCAAGAATTTAAAATAAATATTTAAAAAAATTTGGTTGCAATGAATACTAAAAGACTAGATGAACTGTTTTAAAATTTGGTGGCCTCAATGAGCTTGCGCAATATCTTGAGAACAAAATACAAGTAAACAAGTACCTGCTCATACCACTTATGGGTGAAAAACATCCGCTAATATATCCATAACAATTTTATCTACTTTTTCACTCTTCAACAGATAACATCACCCGATTTTCTACTTACTATCTACACAATTGTTACAAAAATAAAAAGATACAGCTGCAAATTTGACCTGTAGCTCCCAATTCTTGCATCTACATTTCAGTTCACAACCGCCCTAATAAAATAATTTCACAGTAGATGGAGGTACTAATGTAGTTTGCAATTATTCGAAATTAACATAATTTCAATTTGGAACGTTGAGCCACATTTCGAGTTGAAGTGGCGTCATCTATCGGATCTACTATCAAACTATTTTGGTAGAAAACTTCGCTCGTGGAAATAATGGCTCTAATTTTACTAAATTTTCGCCCTTCCTCATTTTTAATAATTAGGGAAACGTAGTTTCGTTGAAAGATTCAAGATAACAAATACAGGAGAGACAATAAGTCCTGAATTTAGATATATCACTTTCACAGCGTAAGAAGTTTCAGGAACGTTGGAACAGAACGAAATATTTGTGCAATCACCAAAAAATGAGTCAAATTCTGCAGAATTTAGTCATTTCATGTAAAAATTCCGCATTGTATCCACCTGCGTAGTACAAAATTAGGACCAATAGTTGCTTTTTGAAATCAACGATAAGATAAGCAGAAGACAATTATTGATCAGGGCCGTTGTTGAGAAGTGAGTACCTACTCATATAAAATTGGGTTTATCCTCCGCAATCCCCAGTACCTCAACCAACGACCGATAGTGAACAACCCTTAATTATGGCGGTTAAATTGTGTTACTTTGTAATTTTCGCATTATTTGCGACCACTTCAGGTAATTATCAACAATTTTTAGAAATTTTGTAAAAAAAATTTTTTAGTTTTGGCTGCGTCCAAAAAATGCTACAGTTGTTTCGGTGTTATGGCGAAAGAATGTGCAGATTTAACCGAAGATGACATGAACAAAAATAAAACTCTTTATCAAACACCTTGTCCAACTACTCGCGAAGAAGTTCAAATTATGATTGATCAATTTTCGGAGTCAGCTGGAAACGGTGATAAAGCTGGAATAGTTTTAAAAACTCTTGCAGAAAAATTATCGGCTGTTAAAGCAGATATGGACTTCGATTGGGCTTGCATTAAAATTACTTTTACTCATGGTAAGTTTTAATAATTGAAAAAAAATTGTTGTAATATTGGATTTGGTTAAAGATCTCAATGAAGACGCCGAATTTGGTTTGAGAAGTTGTTGGCCTGACGAACTTTTGGATAGAGACGGTTGTGAATACGCTGAACACGCTGTAGGACTCGTTGCTGGTGATTTGGATTATTGTGGCACTTGTTCTGATGATTTGTGCAATTCTGCTGTGTCGATTTCAAACTTTTCAATGTTAACTGTTGTTCTCGTAACTCTATTCAAAATGTTACTTTAAATTCTTTTTTAAATTATTGTAAATAAATTTTCGAATTGTATTTTACCATAACTTTTTCCTCGAAATTACCATCCTAGGTAATTATGGTCATAAAAACATATTGCAAAAATATAATTAACTCGGTGGGGGTAAAGATCAAAGAAAACAAAGGTGATCGCACTGATAAGAAAAATTGACCAATGGACTCTACCACTTTTTTCATAAATCTGTAGCCTTCAACCAAACAAGTTCCACCCGTGGACTGTGGACACTGATAATCTTTTTTATCAACATATTTAGATCATTAGATAATTTATTTCAGGTAACAACCAAAGTTCTTATTTTATCTGAAAATCTGTTTTAAGGTACTTAATTCCAAACTAGAATCATTGATGGTGATAATGATACAATTTCTATTCAACATCTTAAATTTTTTAATTTTCTTCGAATATCAGTACTAATAATTTGTTATTGCAGTAATTGAGACCTGTTTAGCAAATGAAACCAAAAGGCAGCTACAGTTTTCACATTTTCAAAAAAAGTGGAAGTAGCAGAAGCTTTAAAAGGGCGCAAAATTTTGGGATAATTAATAACAAAATTAATTGAAATGATTTAAACAATTCCAACAAAAAGATTTATCTACAAATTAACACTTTCATGCCTTATCTGCGATTTGTGATTTATTGCACTCGTTTGGCTTGCTGAGATTCACGATTGGTTTCGACCCACGATAGTGGGTCCTCTACTAAAAGATTTTGTGAACTGATTAGCACAGCGTAGAAAAATACTTCGTGGAGAAGTGTGAACCTTATCTATGCCAGTTGTGAAATAGCGGAATAAAAACTGAGAATTTGATTTCAAAAATATTTAAACTTTTGTTACTTGGAATATAATTTGAAGTCTTTGATTTTTGTGTAACGGACATATCTTGAGTGCTTGTCAATATTAAGCAAATCTCTGTGCATACCTTGATAATATATCATTTTTGTACACATGAAAGTGGCTAATTTGTAACACTATTGGCTAAAATTTCTGTCAGTTATCTAAAAGATAACGCAATTTATCTTCTGCTAATGATTTTGCGTTACACATTAAAAATACCGACACTGCCAAAAATAGCATACAACACTTACACAGACTAATGTATAAATGTTGCTGTAAAGGCAATTAAGTAAATTAACAAAACAGCTCAATATTTACAAAGTAGTGGTCTATTTTATTAAAAAAAGTTATGTAATTAGTTAAACAACATCAAATTTTGGACGAGTCAAATTGTTCACTTTAGAGTATTGCGAATTGTTTTGGTCGACCTCTTGGAACAAAAATTTATTTTATAGACCTACCAATCGCTTTTGGGGTATTAGAGTTTCATACTTTGCAAAAACCTTTAGAATTAAAAAGTTTAATTGTTATTTCGTCCCTTGATAACTTTGTTTTATCTTTGTTGTCTCCAGATTTAGAAATTTTTAAGTACTTCAACACTATAGGCACTTTATGGGACAATTATTATTTAATTAGATAGTCTAGCTATCTACATTGTCTAAAACATAATTGCAACATGTTTTATAATGTAGCTGCAAGTATTTTGCCAATTATTTCAACAATTCTCCTCCAAATCAGAATTAGAAGTGAAAATTGATTATTATAATAATAAATGCATGAAAGATTTTTAAATATTAACTTTATATCTTCCCCAATTATTTGACAGTAGAAATCACTTTTTTGGCACAAACATTTTGGAGAACATCTTGTACATCTGAAAAAATAATGGAAGATGAATGAAATAGTCAAAACGAAACAAGCGAACATGTTGCAACACAGATAGAGATAGTTAACAATATATAACAATAGATAATACAGTTTTGATTTAATTGACAGACGTCTTTTGGTTCTCTGGCAGCTGCAGAAGTAAAAAATAATTTTTTTGTGCCTAAAGTTAGGCAACCAATTATACTTTAGTACATCATTTTAGGATTTAGATAATTGTTACTCCAAGTAAAGTTCACAAGTGCTGTTCGTGAAAACTCATAACGTTACTTAAGGAAATAACTCTTTTAAATATCCGAAATTTTTTTAAATTTAAGTGAACATTATTCACAAAAAAAGAAGTGTAACAGTGATGACGACGATTAAGAAGAGCAAAAAATCAGTGGCGTATTATAGCAGAAACTTGTTAATTTTGAAGTTATGACAATTTGAATTTGGTTCTGACCAATGGTAGAAAGTTGGAATTTTCTATTTTCCACTCTACAAATTTTTTACGATTATTAAAAAAGCATCTAAATGTCAATTATAATAACGTCCTTGTATTCGAAGTGACTTTAAACCTTAAAAGTTATCGAGGTTTGAATTTTATAAAATATTGTAAGTCCATCAAAAAAATGGACAAATCAAAATATTTCAAGTAATTGCTGAAGTAGAAAAACAAAATACAACTAATAACAACAATTAAATTCAATCACTAATTTTGTATTGTTAAAAAAATTCCAAACGGAAAAAGAACCACCCTTATGCGTCACGACGAACATAAAGGAAACGAAAGCAAACAATTGCGACAAAAAAGATATTTAAAATCGATTAGAATTTTATTACCGACCTAAAGATATGTGTGTGGTTAAAACCGTTTTGGTTTTTTGGTTCTGATGCAGCGGCAGAAGTCAAAAATAAATTTTTGTACCTAAAGTTAGGCAACCAACTATACTCCGGGACATCATTTTAGGAGTTTAGATGATTGTTACTCCAAGTAAAGTTTACAAGTGTTGTCTCGGAAAACTCCTAACGTTACTTAAGGAAATAACTTTTTTAAATATCCGAAATTTTCTTTAATCTAAAAAATTTACAAAAAAAGAAAACAAGAAAAATGTGTAACAGTGATGACGATTAAGAAGAACAAAAAAAATATTTAGAGGCGTGTTATACCAGAAACTTGCACAGCTGAACTTTTAATTATGAAGTTCTGACAATTTGAATTTGATTTTGACCAATAGTAGAAAGTTGAGATTTTCTATTTCTCACTATTTTTTTACGATTATTAGAAAGGCATTTGAATGTCAATTAAAATAACGTACTTATATTCAAAGTAACTTTAAAACTCTAAAAGTTATCGAGAATTTTACAAAAAATTTCTTTTATAAAATATTGGAAGTCCATCAAAAAAATGGACAAACCAAAATATTTCAAGTATTTGCTGAAGTAGAAAAACAAATTACAACTAATAACAACAATTAAATCCAATCACTCATTTTGTATTGTTGAAAAAATTCCAAACGGAGAAAGACCCACCCTTATGCGTCACGACGAACATAAAGAAAACGAAAGCAAACAATTGCGACAAAAAAGATATTTAAAGTTTAGAATCTTATTAGCGACCTAAAGATATGTGTGTGGTTAAAACCGTATTGGTTTTTTGGTTCTGGTGCAGCGGCAGAAGTCAAAAAAAAATTTTGTACCTAAAGTTAGGCAACCAATTATACTCTGGGACATCATTTTAGGAGTTTAGATGATTGTTACTCCAAGTAAAGTTTACAAGTGTTGTCCCGGAAAACTCCTAACGTTACTTAAGGAAATAACTTTTTTAAATATCCGAAATTTTCTTTAATCTAAAAAATTTACAAAAAAAGAAAACAAGAAAAAAGTGTAACAGTGATGACGATTAAGAAGAACAAAAAAAATATTCAGAGGCGTGTTATAGCAGAAACTTGTCAGCTGAACTTTTAATTTTGAAGTTATGACAATTTGAATTTGATTTTGACCAATAGTAGAAAGTTGAGATTTTCTATTTTCCACCCTTTCTTTACGATTATTAGAAAGGTATTTGAATGTCAATTAAAATAACGTACTTATATTCAAAGTAACTTTAAAACTCTAAAAGTTATCGAGAATTTTACAAAAAATTTCTTTTATAAAATATTGGAAGTCCATCAAAAAAATGGACAAACCAAAATATTTTAAGTATTTGCTGAAGTAGAAAAACAAATTACAACTAATAACAACAATTAAATCCAATCACTCATTTTGTATTGTTGAAAAAATTCCAAGCGGAAAAAGACCCACCCTTATGCGTCACGACGAACATAAAGGAAACGAAAGCAAACAATTGCGACAAAAAAGATATTTAAAATCGATTAGAAACATATTACCGGCCTAAAAATATGTGAGTGGTTAAAACCGTATTGGTTTTTTGGTTGTGGTGCAGCGGCAGAAGTCAAAAATAAATTTTGGTACGTAAAGTTAGGCAACCAATTATACCTTGGTACATCATTTTAGGAGTTTAGATAATTGTTACGCCGAGTAAAGTTTACAAGTGTTGTCGGTGAAAACTCATAACGTTACTTAAGGAAATAACTTCTTTAAGTATCCAAAATTTTCTTTAATCTAAAAAATTCACAAAAAAGGAAAACAAGAAAAAAGTGTAACAGTGATGACGATTAAGAAGAACAAAAAAAATATTCAGAGGCGTGTTATAGCAGAAACTTGTCAGCTGAACTTTTAATTTTGAAGTTGTGACAATTTGCATTTGATTTTGACCAATAGTAGAAAGTTGAGATTTTCTATTTTCCACCCTTTTTTAAGATTATTAGAAAGGCATTTGAATGTCAATTAAGATCACGTTCTTATATTCAGAGTAACTTTAAAACTCTAAAAGTTATCGATAATTTTACAAAAAATTTCTTTTATGAAATATTGGAAGTCCATCAAAAAAATGGACAAACCAAAATATTTCAAATATTTGCTGAAGTAGAAAAACAAATTACAACTAATAACAACAATTAAATCCAATCACTCATTTTGTATTGTTGAAAAAATTCCAAACGGAGAAAGACCCACCCTTATGCGTCACGACGAACATAAAGGAAACGAAAGCAAACAATTGCGACAAAAAAGATATTTAAAATCGATTAGAAACTTATTACCGACCTAAAGATAAGTGAGTGGTTAAAACCGTATTGGTTTTTTGGTTCTGGTGCAGCGGCAGAAGTAAAAATAAATTTTTGTTCCTAAAGTTAGGCAACCAATTATACTTTGGTGCATCATTTTAGGAGTTTAGATAATTGTTACGCCGAGTAAAGTTTACAAGTGTTGTCCGTGAAAACTCATAACGTTACTTAAGGAAATAACTTTTTTAAATATTCAAAATTTTTTTTAATCTAAAAAAATCACAAAAAAAGAAAACAAGAAAAAAGTGTAACAGTGATGACGATTAAGAAGAACAAAAAAAATATTCAGAGGCGTGTTATAGCAGAAACTTGTCAGCTGAACTTTTAATTTTGAAGTTGTGACAATTTGCATTTGATTTTGACCAATAGTAGAAAGTTGAGATTTTCTATTTTCCACCCTTTCTTTACGATTATTAGAAAGGTATTTGAATGTCAATTAAAATAACGTACTTATATTCAAAGTAACTTTAAAACTCTAAAAGTTATCGAGAATTTTACAAAAAAATTCTTTTATAAAATATTGGAAGTCCATCAAAAAAATGGACAAACCAAAATATTTCAAGTATTTGCTGAAGTAGAAAAACAAATTACAACTAATAACAACAATTAAATCCAATCACTCATTTTGTATTGTTGAAAAAATTCCAAGCGGAAAAAGACCCACCCTTATGCGTCACGACGAACAGAAAGAAAACGAAAGCAAACAATTGCGACAAAAAAGATATTTAAAATCGATTAGAAACATATTACCGGCCTAAATATATGTGAGTGGTTAAAACCGTATTGGTTTTTTGGTTCTGGTGCAGCGGCAGAAGTCAAAAATAAATTTTTGTACCTAAAGTTCGGCAACCAATTATACTTTGGTACATCATTTTAGGAGTTTAGATAATTGTTACGCCGAGTAAAGTTTACAAGTGTTGTCGGTGAAAACTCATAACGCTACTTAAGGAAATAACTTTTTTAAATATCCAAAATTTTCTTTAATTTAAAAAATTCACAAAAAAGGAAAACAAGAAAAAAGTGTAACAGTGATGACGATTAAGAAGAACAAAAAAATATTCAGAGGCTTGTTATAGCAGAAACTGGTCAGCTGAACTTTTAATTTTGAAGTTGTGACAATTTGAATTTGATTTTGACCAATAGTAAAAAGTTGAGATTTTCTATTTTCCACCCTTTCTTTACGATTATTAGAAAGGTATTTGAATGTCAATTAAAATAACGTACTTATATTCAAAGTAACTTTAAAACTCCAAAAGTTATCGAGAATTTTACAAAAAAATTCCTTAATGAAATACTGAAAGTCCATCAAAAAATGGACAAACCAAAATATTTCAAGTAATTGCTGAAATACAAAAACAAATTACAAGTAACAACAATAATTAAATGCAATCACTCATTTTGTATTGTTGAAAAAATAATTTTCCAAGCGGAAAAGACCCACCCTTATGCGTCACGACTAACATAAAGGAAACGAAAGCAAACAATTGCGACAAAAAAGATATTTAAAATCGATTAGAATTTTATTACCGACCTAAAGATATGTGTGTGGTTAAAACCGTATTGGTTATCGAAAATTTTCATTTCTTCCACCAATTTGAAGCTATAATCATGAATTCAATGACGGTGTTTCTACTATTGTCTCAGTATTTCATCCATTTCGGTTCGTATAATAATTTTGCGGTTTTCAAATGATTTGTGTGATTTTCAGGGGAAACTTTAATATGTTACGAATGTACCAAGTTACATGGACAAAACTGTTATGATCCTATCAACACCGAAGAAATCAAAGCGGTGGATTGCCGAAATTCCAGCTTTATTATAGGCAACCAAGATAACACGCAATATCAATGTGTTGCCTACATGGACCGCTGTGAGTACTATTTGTGAGCTATTATTGTTATTAATTATTAAAAAATATTTTAGATAAAAATAATCGCACTAATGTGGTCAGAAAATGTGCTCGCAAAAACGATTTTGATTTTTGTGCTATTCACAGGAACGACGCGGAACAGCAAGGATTTCTTGTAGAAAAGTGTGTAACTTGTTTCGAAGATTATTGCAACGCGGGGTATCGACCAGGAAACTGGCAAGTTGTTTTTATGGTATTTGTAGTAATTTATCTGAAATACATGTCGTAAAAATTATTTAGATTTTGATAGCAAGTAGCAGGAATTGCATAGAAATTTATAACATTTTGTAACAGAAATTGTAGATTAATATTTACATCGATAAAATTACAATACAATGAGAATCTTTGTTATTTGAAAACTACAGAAGAAATAAAAAATATTCAAAAATTGTTTTATTTTATTAGACTCGACAATAATTTTGGACAAGTAGAAAGGGGGTTTGACTAATGCATAAAAATCAGATAAAAAAAACGATTTAGGAAACATTATCTAACAATGTAAACATTTTAATTGCGAAATTGCTTTGAAAAGTTGAATTTCAGAACACTCACGTTGTAACTCAAACCCTACAGAATTATTATTTGGCAAAAAACGATCGATGGGATGTAAAGAATTTGAGCAAAAGCCTCAACCGATTTTAGCAATTTTTGAAATTTTTTGTTTTTGTTTCTCGCTCTCTATTAGTCACTATTGTTGGTATTCATCACTATCTCCAGTTCTATTAATAGAGAGACTATCGGCGTTTTGAGTGTAGAACCCAGACACCGCGTTATCTCTTTAGCTATCTCACCATAAAAAGAGTGCAGCAAAAGTCTAAGCCTTCACTTCCTGCCAAAAAGTTTTACATTTTTTTTCAATTGCCATTTAAAAATTAAATTCACCAAAAGGCGGAAATTTTTTGGGTTTGAGTAAAAGATTTAAAAAATCAATAAATTTTTAATTTCTTCCCCAACACCCCACACAAAAATTTCTTAATATCTACAAAAAGTGCAACAAGGGTTAAAGTATATAAAAATTAATTGTGTGATATGTCTAAAATAGTTCCACCCCCAAATATTAATCAATAAAATTTTCCAACTTTATTAAACATAAATATTGTAATCTCCTATCGAGAACCAGTCGAATTATTCAATTCCACACCCTAATAAAAACCAACACCTCACCTACTTTTCTTATTAATGAACCTAAAAATACTGCGCAACCCACCCCAAGTGTCAACAACAGAAATTATTTTACTACAACCCGGCAACGACCGTTAGGCGCCTCAACTTCTGGCGACTAACAAGAGGGTGTGCTGGGGAGACGAAATTATTGACCAAACCGAAATGGGGCCACAGCTAGAGAAGGATGCAAGAACGGCCTTGAATTTCGTCTCGTTCCCATCCCCTAAAAAAGAACGAATTTTTCGAAAAAATACAATTTTCACCCTAAAAACCAACAACTGAAACAATTTGTTGTAAACTAAAACGATTATTGACTCTTATTCGCGATTTAAAAAGTAATCTTGTCTCTTTCATTATTTGGCGTCAGTGGGGGAAACTTTCGGTTGTTGCGTTCAACTAACTATCTCTTTTTGTTGTTAAAAGATCGCGTTTTCTTATTCGCTCGCACCTCCTTCTTGCCATCGACCAAACTCTGTTGATTCATTACCATTTCGCCATTCAGCTGTTGTTGGGTGTTGAGAGAGTACGTTTTATTGAGATTGTTATTAAAAAAAGATGGCAACTTCGACTGTGTGTTTTGTTGTTTTCGCTTTAGCTATCAGCACTGGTAAGTAAATTTATAAGTTGTATCAATTTGTTGTTAAATATCAACATAGAAAGTGTGACTCATTGACTGATTGAAATAACTTTTGAAACCAGGATGTGGCGATTTCCTAATAAAATTCTTAAATTGAATAAATTAACACGAAATCAAACGGCTTCAAAGGCCAATCGAGTCATTAGTCAGATTTTTAGTTATCTGGATCAGATAAAGTGCAACAAGATTAAATGGTAAATATTGACTTTTCGCTCATTTACGTCACTCGTTACCGTAAACATTTTAATTGCTTCGATTTTGTGGTGTTAAAACGATGTGTCGACAGTTTTAATGGGTCACGCAAATATTTTTTGATGCATCATTAAATTATTGGTCACAAAATTATGGTTAAAATTGGAAAATTGCGCAAGATCTTGAGTTATGCATTAAAACTAAGAGGAAAATATTAAAGCAGGTCATGGGCTAAAATAGATGTTATGAATCTTGAATTTGGGATTACCTACAGCACTAAACATGTTGTCAATATTTATTTGCAGATATAAGGAACCGTAAAAATTAATTTTTGCGCTACCGGATAAAATGCAATTTTTCTAAGAGTATTTGACTTGAAATTGGTCTGAAACTGATTTTTAAAACTGAAAAAATTTTTATTCCTCTTTGGCTATCACGGCATGTGAAGAGATGTCAGCGCTGTCTACGATAGATTTTATTTTTTTTTAGAAGTGGATGGGTTAGGAGATAAAGTGTTAATGAATTAATAACAAATACCAATTAATTTCACTTTTTCAATTTTCTCTAGTTTTGGAATTTTGTACAACATTGTCGTGTGTGTAACGAAAAATGCAACGACTGTTAAACCGCATCCTTAATTTGTTTGCTTCATATTTTCTTAAACCTGCAATTAAACCGCTAAATGATCGAAACAGTACAGGATTCACCCAATTGTTTTAATGGACAACCATTAAAACACGTGAATGGTAATTTTATGCTAAAATATACAGTCCCTACCAAGAATGAAAGTTGTATGTGAAAATAATGATAATGAGTACCTGATCATAAATGAAGAACCTTTTGTGATGCCGCAAAATAATTTACTGAACTAATAAAACGGTTGTGAAGTTCATGATGATTTGAATGGTTACAAAAGAATAACAAGAAGGTACCAAATTTGAGAAATACAACTTATGAATTTCAAAGAGCACCTGCGGCTTTGCAATACATTATGAATCAGCTGTCGTCAGTTTTAAATTAACCCCATTATGGTGTTGGAACCCAAAATAATGAATAATGGGGGAAAATTAATTTTTGCTTCGTTGACAGCCTCCATTTTCAGTTTTGCTTTAGTTTACATAAAATACTTTTAAAATGTACTCGGTTTCCATTATGGCTTTACTTGTAGAACGTTTAATGCCCGTTAATTGCCCCATTCACTAGAAAAAGATTTAGAAAATTTTCAAAAATTTCACCAATTATCGGCAGCTAAAGAGCGTTCGACCAACCAATGGAGAATCCTGTAACTGGAAGTGAAGATACTAAAATTACGGTTTTAGGGTATTTTAACGCGTCCACTCGATCTGCTCAAAATGGTTAAGACTCTTCTCGATCTTCTCCAAAGAATTTTGAAGATTTTTATCCTTACAAATTTATTACTTTGTTTTCCTCCTCATTTGTGAAATGCTACTGAAGTGTCAGAAATTTGTTTATTAAAAAAAAAATTTGGGGCAGAAAAGAATCTTCCATCGTCCTAATTATCATCGTTGGGCCCAAGAAAATCCTCATGTAACTCGTGAAATAAATTTTCAAAGGAAATGCAGCTCAACATTTTCTGCGTTTTGTCGGACACTGCAACCCGTTTTACATCTATGCTGAGAATTTGAGTGACGATCGTGTTTGGAGTTGAAGATTTTCGTTTGGTTTTGACTTGGTACTAACTAGACGGCGCTTCAGCACACTGTAGCAACATAACTAGGAGAGAGTTGACCAAAATTTTCGAAATAGGTGGATTTGGGCTCTTAAATCTCCGGACATGACCCCACTCGATTTTTCTTTGGGAAAATCAAGGTGATAAGTGTTAGCGGAAGTACCACAATTTCTACTTTGATAGAAAATTATCTGTACCAAATTTCAAATTTATATCTTGTTCCTCAATATTTTTCTAATGCGCCGTGAACCTCCGACCCCAAAACACTTTTTGTTAGAAGTGAAGAATTTTGTTTTAGTCCAAAAACGCTTCAATTCACTAACCCTGCCAAATTTCAATTTTAAAACTCCCTTTGCGTCGATAAAAACTACGTTTCGTTTTTCCAAAAATTTCCCCAAACCACTCACTAAAACAATTTAAAAAAATTCCGTCACAACGCTACAACTATATATTTATAATTTCCACCCGAGACATTGTTGAACAATCAACAAGAATTCAGATAAAACGAACCTGACCTGCAAAACGTTATCTTTTTGCAACATTAACAATTCTATAACAAAACATTTTAATCTCAATTTTTCCAGCTTACGGCTTGACTTGCTACAAATGCGATTCAAGCGAAACCGGTTTATGCAACTATGGCCTAACTAGTTTCACCTACAACACCGTCGATTGCCAAAACGAAAACGGCGGCAGTACTTTGGACATTTTGAGTTCTTGGGTGCCAAAACAATGCGTCAAACTCGTCGCCAAAGGTAGCAACCATCAATATTAAATATTTTTTATAACGTAATTTTGCAGGAAAAGACGGTAGCGAATACGTGGCTAGAGGATGCGTGCCCAGTATAGGTCCACTTTGTCAAGGTATCGTCAAAACTTTCGGTTTCTTTTCCAAAGTGGAGGGTGGTATCGAGGATGTAAACTGTTACACTTGCGATGGTGATAAATGTAATTCTGCTAATAAATTCACTGGATTTACGGTGATTGCGGTTATTTTGGCTTCGATTGCGTACCTTTTCTAAGTTTAGTTTCGTTGTTACTTAACAGTTTTAAGCAGCTCAGTGTAACGAAAATTGTTTATCGTCATCAATATCCTGAAAACTACAAGAAGAGTCGTTTTAAAAACTTTAATAAAGACACGTGACGACCATTAAAGTTGTTGAAGGGACTTTTTTATAGTTTCATTGCATGCATTCCGATTTTGTAATAGAAAATCAAAACTGGCATTTCATAACAATCACTATCTATACCTACTATTTTTCTATGGGAAACTATTTTATATGTTATTTGTAGTTTTGTAACTACTTAGTTGAGTTTTAGAGAGTTTTCAGAACCGAGCTTTAGATGTATCGAAATTGCTTCGTCGACCTAAGACGCAATAAATTTTCGAATGTAATCTTAAAAATTTTGCGCTGTGTTTAAATTGTAATTATGGGTAAGCAAGCTATTTAGCTTACAAGTAGTAAGCTGTGTTAATCGAAATTTTAGGTTGTACATTGCTGTAGTGCTAAGTTTTGTTTTAGTTTTTTATTAATAAATTTTTTGATTTTTTACGATACCTTCTTGAACCCCTCCAACTTTTTTTGTTTACCCAAACGGGAGAGGCAGCCACAAATTTATTTTCAACATTTCTGTTCCTTATAGCAGAAACCTAAGTGGCTTAAGATTCCGGCGAAAACCCTTAAAAGGGCACAATAGATTTTTGAGTTTCTTCTTCACCGCTTTGTCATTTAAAAACGAAAAGGCACAAATTTCTGGGGCTTCACTGATTCCTTATTTTAGTTAATTTATTGCAAAATTTGTTGTGTCCAATCTTTATCGTCAATATCTGATTTGCATTGCTCCAATTTTCTCGTATCTTCCACCTTGTTGTTTCTCATATTTTCCTCTATTTCTATTAACATGTGAGCTTATAATTTTTCCCCTTATGTTGCTATTACTACAATCATTTGAAACTTTTTAAATGAAGTTGCAATCTCTAATTTCTTCATATTTTACACTAAAACAATTCTGTTGTCAGCTCATTTTATTTCCCAATTTCTTCTCATTAAATTCCTATCTTGTCTCGTTTCTGAATTTTCAGCAGCATCTTCTGGACCATTGTCTCTATGAGTGCAGATTTGGTCTAATTTTTTAACCCGAATCTAGTTACATGATGACTGCTACAGGGTGCTGTAAATTCGATATCTGACTAATCCATTGGCGTGTAGGTGGCACTGGTGGTATGAGTGTCTATTCTTAGTTTTTGCATTAGTCAATTTTAAATTTAAACCACCTTGAAATGTGTTCATTGGGCGTCCTCGATGGTGTTTATTGCATCACCATTGTTCACTTTAGCAATCAACATAGTTGACATCATTCTTATAGTGTTTGAAGTAATTTTTTATTCAAAAAACAAAAAAAATTGGAATTGGTGCGAAATGGAGCTGAAAACTCCTGAAAATCGAGGGATGTCGGATGAAAGAAGGATCTATTTTTAATTCTTGCTCTATTCACCAATGCAATAATAACTCAAGACCAGATTACCAGCAACAGTTACAATAACAGGCAACTCGCGCTGCCATATGGTCACATGACCTTCTTCACTCCTACCATTCGTTTTTGTAACATTCTATAGTGAGGTAATTGGAATTTGGAATCGAAGTCGAAAAAGACGATTAATTTGTTGTTCTTCATATAATTAAAAAAATGGCCAAACTCGCCCTGTTTTTAGTGTGTTTCGTGGCGGTTTACACCCGTAAGTAATTTTTTCTTTTAATTGTTGAAAGTTTCACGTCAACAATAACAACTGTTCGTGCTCATCGCTGTTTGTTACTAAAATAAATTAAAAAAAAAATTTTAGTTGCTCAATCAAAAATCACGTGTCAGACTTGCCCTAAAGTGACGGAAGAATGTGAAATTGGACAAGCCATCCCCATTGATTGTGGTGGTAACGGGGTTTGTTTTACGAAAATCAGGAAAAGTATTAATTTTTTTTTCAATTTTTTTTTTGTTTAACATTTTTGGTTACAGATTCTCCTGATAAGAAATTGGCGATTAGAAAATGTGCTGTCCCAGATTTTAAAACGAAAAAAGTTGATTGCCCAGCTGATTCGGATTGTACTGAATGTGACACGAATCTCTGTAATTCGGCCCCGATTCTTAAATTTACCTACTTTGGTTTAGTTGGTGTTGCAATTGCGGCTTTAATGCCGAAATTTTTGTTCTAATTATTTATTGTTAACACAAATGTAATTGTTTCATTTAATAAAGTTTAATTACTAACGTTTATATTTAGTTACTCTGAGAGATAGTCATCAATGATCAATGTGTCATCTACAAAAATATGAAATTTCCACAATATGAATAATACAAAAGATTTTGTTTTTCTACAAAATATGATGTATCATCTCTAAAAAAGTTCAAAACACTGTTGAAACGATTGATTTCCATCTGAGCAATCGGTAAATGAAAAAGGTTTCGAAAATTATCACCAATTTTTGTCAAAACTAAAAATTTGAACTTTCCTATTTACACACTTAAGATTGATTTTACTACACTATGAAAGCTATCAAAAAGTCGATTAAATTTGCCTATTTAAATTTGATAAGTTGTAGAGATCTAGAAGTTTTGGACGTTTAAAATTTGTAGAAAATTTTAATTTTTGCAGACTTCATTCAACTATAGGGAATCTATCCCGGTAATCGACTAACGGAGTTTAAAAATAGAATCAAAGCGACAAATTACATTAGAAAAAAATACTTTCATTATCTTGGCGCGATTTTGATTTTAGCTTTTTTGAAAAATTTAATCGATTGAGGTAGAAAAAAAAATCGAAAAAATTGCAATTTTTGAAGAGCGATTTATTATCTCTTCTTAATCTGTCAGATTCGTTAACACAACAGCGCAATCAGATTTTAATTCGAACGCTTGATTTCGAAAGTATGACACTTTAAAAATTCGAAAACTTGAGTTTTTACCATTGGCCAGAAAGGGCACTTTTTTATTTACAGCGACCCGATTCTCATTTTACCCTCGTTCGAAAGCCCTTTGAAGGTCGATCAAAATGATGCATCTTTATTCAATATAACGTAGAAGCTTGAGAAGCAATCGAGGTTAGAAATTTGGAAAAATCTTTATTTTTGTAGATTTTTTCGAAATATTAAAAATCTATGCCGAAATTCGACAAAACAAGCCTGAAATCGAAAAGATCGAAACAATATACATCATAAATGACCATTTTGCTGGCTCATAACGATCGATTTCCATGTGACCAATCGATTAATGAAAAAAGTGCCAAAATTTTCACAAATTTTCGTCAAAATTGAAAATTCGAACTTTTTTGTTTACGCACTTAGGACTTAAATTTTACTACAGAATGAAAGCTATTGAAAAATCGATTAAATCGGTTTAGTGTCATTTGATAAGTTCTAAAGACTCAAAACGATATGGACGTTTGAAATTTGCCAAAATTCATATTTTTCTAGATTTTTTTCAAATACTGGAAATCTATCTCAATAATGACCTAACCAAGTGCAGAAATAAGATCAGGGCAACGAATTGCATTAGGAAAATCTACTTCGATTGGCTTAACTCGACTGGTTTCGATTTTAGCATTTTTGAAAATTTTAATCGATTGAGATAGAAAAAAAAATTGAAAATTTGAAATTTTCGAAGGGCGTTTTATCATCTTTTCTTATTCTGTCTGGATCGTATAACACAACGGCTCAATCAGATTTTAATTTGAAAGCTTAATTTTGAAGATATGACACTTTAAAGATTCCAAAATTCAAGTTTTTACCATTGGCCAGAAAGGGCACTTTTTTATTTACAGCGACCCGATTCTCATTTTACCCTCGTTCGAAAGCCCTTTGAAGGTCGATCAAAATGATGCATCTTCATTCAATATAATGTAGAAACTTGAGAAGCAATCGAGGTTAGAAATTTGGAAAAATCTTTATTTTTGTAGATTTTTTCGAAATACTAAAAATCTATGCCGAAATTCGACGAAACAAGCCTGAAATCGAAAAGATCGAAACAAAATACATCAGAAATGACCATTTTGCTGGCTCATAACGATCGATTTTCATGTGACCAATCGATGAATGAAAAAAGTGCCAAAATTTTCACAAATTTTCGTCAAAATTGAAAATTCGAACTTTTTTGTTTACGCACTTAGGACTTAAGCTTTACTGCGGTATGAAAGCTATTGAAAAATCGATTAAATCGGTTTAGTGTCATTTGATAAATTCTAAAGACTCAAGACGATGTGGACGTTTGAAATTTGCCAAAATTCATATTTTTCCAGATTTTTTTCAAATATTGGAAATCTATCTCAATAATGACCTAACCAAGTGCAGAAATAAGATCAGGGCCACGAATTGCATTAGGAGAATCTACTTCGATTGGCTTAACTCGTCTGGTTTCGATTTTAGCATTTTTGAAAATTTTAATCGATTGAGATAGAAAAAAAAAATTGAAAATTTGAAATTTTCGAAGGGCGTTTTATCATCTTTTCTTATTCTGTCTGGATCGTATGACACAACGGCGCAATCAGATTTTGATTTGAAAGCTTAATTTTGAAGATATGACACTTTAAAGATTCCAAAATTAAAGGTTTTACCATTGGCCAGAAAGGGCACTTTTTTATTTACAGCGACCCGATTCTCATTTTCCCCTCGTTCGAAAGCCCTTTGAAGGTCGATCAAAATGATGCATCTTCATTCGATATAACGTAGAAACTTGAGAAGCAATCGAGGTTAGAAATTTGGAAAAATCTTTATTTTTGTAGATTTTTTCGAAATATTAAAAATCTATGCCGAAATTCGACAAAACAAGCCTGAAATCGAAAAGATCGAAACAATATACATCATAAATGACCATTTTGCTGGCTCATAACGATCGATTTCCATGTGACCAATCGATTAATGAAAAAAGTGCCAAAATTTTCGCAAATTTTCGTCAAAATTGAAAATTCGAACTTTTTTGTTTACGCACTTAGGACTTAAATTTTACTACAGAATGAAAGCTATTGAAAAATCGATTAAATCGGTTTAGTGTCATTTGATAAGTTCTAAAGACTCAAGAAGATATGGACGTTTGAAATTTGTTAAAATTCATATTTTTCCAGATTTTTTTTAAATACTGGAAATCTATCTCAATAATGACCTAACCAAGTGCAGAAATAAGATCAGGGCCACGAATTGCATTAGGAGAAACTACTTCGATTGGCTCAACTTGACTGGTTTCGATTTTAGCATTTTTGAAAATTTTAATCGATTGAGATAGAAAAAAAAAATTGAAAATTTGAAATTTTCGAAGGGCGTTTTATCATCTTTTCTTATTCTGTCTGGATCGTATAACACAACGGCGCAATCAGATTTTGATTTGAAAGCTTAATTTTGAAGATATGACACTTTAAAGATTCCAAAATTAAAGGTTTTACCATTGGCCAGAAAGGGCACTTTTTTATTTACAGCGACCCGATTCTCATTTTCCCCTCGTTCGAAAGCCCTTTGAAGGTCGATCAAAATGATGCATCTTCATTCGATATAACGTAGAAACTTGAGAAGCAATCGAGGTTAGAAATTTGGAAAAAAAATTATTTTTGTAGATTTTTTCAAAATTTTAAAAATCTATGCCGAAATTCGACGAAACAAGCCTGAAATCGAAAAGATCGAAACAACATACATCATAAATGATCATTTTGCTGGCTCATAACGATCGATTTCCATGTAACCAATCGATGAATGAAAAAAGTGCCAAAATTTTCGCAAATTTTCGTCAAAATTGAAAACTCGAACTTTTCTGTTTATGCACTTAGGACTTAAATTTTACTGGGGTATGAAAGCTATTGAAAAATCGATTAAATGGGTTTAATGTCATTTGATAAGTTCTAAAGTCTCAAGAAGATATGGACGTTTGAAATTTGTTAAAATTCATATTTTTCCAGATTTTTTTTAAATACTGGAAATCTATCTCAATTATGACCTAACCAAGTGCAGAAATAAGATCAGGGCCACGAATTGCATTAGGAGAAGCTACTTCGATTGGCTCAACTCGACTGGTTTCGATTTTAGTATTTTTGAAAATTTTAATCGATTGAGATAGAAAAAAAAAATTGAAAATTTGAAATTTTCGAAGGGCGTTTTATCATCTTTTCTTATTCTGTCTGGATCGTATAACACAACGGCGCAATCAGATTTTGATTTGAAAGCTTAATTTCGAAGATATGACACTTTAAAAATTCCAAAATTCAAGTTCTTACCATTGGCCAGAAAGGGCACTTTTTTATTTACAGCGACCCGATTCTCATTTTACCCTCGTTCGAAAGCCCTTTGAAGGTCGATCAAAGTGATGCATCTTCATTCAATATAACGTAGAAACTTGAGAAGCAATCGAGGTTAGAAATTTGGAAAAATATTTATTTTTGTAGATTTTTTCGAAATATTAAAAATCTATGCCGAAATTCGACAAAACAAGCCTGAAATCGAAAAGATCGAAACAAAATACATCAGAAATGACCATTTTGCTGGCTCATAACGATCGATTTTCATGTGACCAATCGATGAATGAAAAAAGTGCCAAAATTTTCACAAATTTTCGTCAAAATTGAAAATTCGAACTTTTTTGTTTACGCACTTAGGACTTAAATTTTACTGCAGAATGAAAGCTATTGAAGAATCGATTAAATCGGTTTAGTGTCATTTGATAAGTTTTAAAGACTCAAGACGATATGGACGTTTGAAATTTGCCAAAATTCATATTTTTCCAGATTTTTTTCAAATACTGGAAATCTATCTCAATAATGACCTAACCAAGTACAGAAATAAGATCAGGGCCACGAATTGCATAAGGAGAATCTACTTCGATTGGCTTAACTCGACTGGTTTCGGTTTTAGCATTTTTGAAAATTTTAATCGATTGAGATAGAAAAAAAAAATTGAAAATTTGAAATTTTCGAGGGGCGTTTTATCATCTTTTCTTATTCTGTCTGGATCGTATAACACAACGGCACAATCAGAATTTAATTTGAAAGCTTAATTTTGAAGATATGACACTTTAAAGATTCCAAAATTCAAGTTTTTACCATTGGCCAGAAAGGGCACTTTTTTATTTACAGCGACCGGATTCTCATTTTACCCTCGTTCGAAAGCCCTTTGAAGGTCGATCAAAATAATGCATCTTCATTCAATATAACGTAGAAACTTGAGAAGCAATCGAGGTTGGAAATTTGGAAAAATCTTTATTTTTGTAGATTTTTTTGAAATATTAAAAATCTATGCCGAAATTCGACAAAACAAGCCTGAAATCGAAAAGATCGAAACAAAATACATCATAAATGATCATTTTGCTGGCTTATAACGATCGATTTCCATGTGACCAATCGATGAATGAAAAAGGTGCCAAAATTTTCACAAATTTTCGTCAAAATTGAAAACTCGAACTTTTTTGTTTACGCACTTAGGACTTAAATTTTACTGCGGTATGAAAGCTATTGAAAAATCGATTATATCGGTTTAGTGTCATTTGATAAGTTCTCAAGACTCAAGACGATATGGACGTTTGAAATTTGCCAAAATTCATATTTTTCCAGATTTTTTTCAAATACTAGAAATCTATCTCAATAATGACCTAACCAAGTGCAGAAATAAGATCAGGGCCACGAATTGCATTAGGAAAAGCTACTTCGATTGGCTTAACTCGTCTGGTTTCGGTTTTAGCATTTTTGAAAATTTTAATCGATTGAGATAGAAAAAAAAGATTGAAATTTGAAATTTTCGAAGGGCGTTTTATCATTTTTTCTTATTCTGTTTGGATCGTATAACACAACGGCGCAATCAGATTTTAATTTGAAAGCTTAATTTTGAAGATATGACACTTTAAAAATTCCAAAATTCAAGTTTTTACCATTGGCCAGAAAGGGCACTTTTTTATTTACAGCGACCCGATTCTCATTTTACCCTCGTTCGAAAGCCCTTTGAAGGTCGATCAAAATGATGCATCTTCGATCAATATAACGTAGAAAGTTGAGAAGCAATCGAGGTTAGAAATTTGGAAAAATCTTTATTTTTGTAGATTTTTTCGAAATATTAAAAATCTATGCCGAAATTCGACAAAACAAGCCTGAAATCGAAAAGATCGAAACAAAATACATCATAAATGATCATTTTGCTGGCTCATAACGATCGATTTCCCTGTGACCAATCGATGAATGAAAAAGGTGCCAAAATTTTCACAAATTTTCGTCAAAATTGAAAATTCGAACTTTTTTGTTTACGCACTTAGGACTTAAATTTTACTGCGGTATGAAAGCTATTGAAAAATCGATTAAATCGGTTTAGTGTCATTTGAAAGTTCTAAAGACTCAAGAAGATATGGACGTTTGAAATTTGCCAAAATTCATATTTTTCCAGATTTTTTTCAAATACTGGAAATCTATCTCAATAATGACCTAACCAAGTGCAGAAATAAGATCAGGGCCACGAATTGCATAAGGAGAATCTACTTCGATTGGCTTAACTCGTCTGGTTTCGGTTTTAGCATTTTTGAAAATTTTAATCGATTGAGATAGAAAAAAAAAATTGAAAATTTGTAATTTTCGAAGGGCGTCTTATCATCTTTTCTTATTCTGTCTGGATCGTATAACACAACGGCACAATCAGAATTTAATTTGAAAGCTTAATTTTGAAGATATGACACTTTAAAGATTCAAAAATTCAAGTTTTTACCATTGGCCAGAAAGGGCACTTTTTTATTTACAGCGACCGGATTCTCATTTTTCTCTCGTTCGAAAGCCCTTTGAAGGTCGATCAAAATGATGCATCTTCATTCAATATAACGTAGAAACTTGAGAAGCAATCGAGGTTAGAAATTTGGAAAAATCTTTATTTTTGTAGATTTTTTCGAAATATTAAAAATCTATGCCGAAATTCGACAAAACAAGCCTGAAATCGAAAAGATCGAAACAAAATACATCAGAAATGACCATTTTGCTGGCTCATAACGATCGATTTCCATGTAACCAATCGATGAATGAAAAAGGTGCCAAAATTTTCACAAATTTTCGTCAAAATTGAAAATTCGAACTTTTTTGTATACGCACTTAGGACTTAAATTTTACTACAGAATGAAAGCTATTGAAAAATCGATTAAATCGGTTTAGTGTCATTTGATAAGTTCTAAAGACTCAAGACGATACGGACGTTTGAAATTTGCCAAAATTCATATTTTTCCAGATTTTTTTCAATTACTGGAAATCTATTTCAATAATGACCTAACCAAGTGCAGAAATAAGATCAGGGCCACGAATTGCATAAGGAGAATCTACTTCGATTGGCTTAACTCGTCTGGTTTCGGTTTTAGCATTTTTGAAAATTTTAATCGATTGAGATAGAAAAAAAAAATTGAAAATTTGAAATTTTCGAAGGGCGTTTTATCATCTTTTCTTATTCTGTCTGGATCGTATAACACAACGGCGCAATCAGATTTTGATTTGAAAGCCTAAATTGGAAGATATGACACTTTAAAGATTCCAAAATTCAAGTTTTTACCATTGGCCAGAAAGGGCACTTTTTTATTTACAGCGACCCGATTCTCATTTTACCCTCGTCCGAAAGCCCTTTGAAGGTCGATCAAAATGATGCATCTTCATTCAATATAACGTAGAAACTTGAGAAGCAATCGAGGTTAGAAATTTGGAAAAATCTTTATTTTTGTAGATTTTTTCGAAATATTAAAAATCTATGCCGAAATTCGACAAAACAAGCCTGAAATCGAAAAGATCGAAACAAAATACATCAGAAATGACCATTTTGCTGGCTCATAACGATCGATTTCCATGTGACCAATCGATGAATGAAAAAGTGCCAAAATCTTCACAAATTTTCGTCAAAATTGAAAATTCGAACTTTTTTGTTTACGCACTTAGGACTTAAATTTTACTGCAGAATGAAAGCTATTGAAAAGTCGATTAATTTAGCCAATTTACATTTGATAAGTTGTACAGACTCGAAAAGTCATGGGCCTTTGAAATTTGTAAAATATTAAATTTTTGCAAACTTATTCTAATTGCAGGAAACCTATCGCAATTATTGATTAACCGAGTGTAAAAATAGAATCAAGGCGACAAATTACATTAGAAAGAATTACTTTGATTGACTCATAGCGATTGGTTTCGATTTTAGCATTTTTGAAAATTTTAATCGATTGAGATAGAAAAAAAAATTCGAAAATTTGCCATTTTCGAAGGGCGTTTTATCATTTCATCCTAATCTGTTAGATTCGTATAACATAACGATGCAATCGGATTTTGATTTATACGCTTAATTCCGAAGATATGACCACTCAAAATCTCTAAATTTTAATTCTTTCCATTGGAAAAACGTTTAAGTTTCTTATTTACTGCGTCCGGATTATTATTCTACCCTTGCCTGAAAGCCCTTCGAGAATCGATTAAAATGACATACTTGGATTCAATATAGCCTAAGAACTTGAATATCTATCGAGGTTTGAATTTTGCAAAAATCTGGATTTTTGTAAACTTCTTCGAAAAACTTTTATACTATGCCGAAATTTGACAGACCAAGTCCGAAAACGTGAAGAGCAAAACAAAATACATCAGAAAATGGTGTGTTTGACGACCCAGAACGATTAATATTCGTGTGAGCAATTGATAAATGAAAAGGGTTATAAAAATTTTCACAAATTTTCGTCAAAATTGAAAATTTGAACTTTCTTGTTTGCACACTTAGGACTAGAATTTTACTACCGTACGAAAGCTATTGAAAAGTCGATTAACCTAGCCAATTTAGATTTGATAAGTTGTACAAACTCGAGAAGTTATGGGCCTTTGAAATTTGTAAAAATTTAAATTTTTGCAAATTTTTTCCAATTGCAAGAAATCTATCGCAATTATTGACTAACCGAGTGTAAAAATAGAATCAGGGCGACAAATTACATTAGAAAAAATTACTTTGATTGACTCATGGCGATTGGTTACGATTTTAGCATTTTTGAAAATTTTAATCGAGTGAGATAGAAATTTTTTTTCGAAAATTTGCCATTTTCGAAGGGCGTTTTATCATTTCATCCTAATCTGTCAGATTCGTATAACATAAAGGTGCAATCGGATTTTGATTTGAAAGCTTAATTTCGAAGATATGACACTATAAAAATTCCAAAATTCAAATTTTTACCATTGGCCACAAAGGGTCCTTTTTTATTTACGGCGACTGAATTCTCATTTTACTCTCGTTGGAAAGCCCTTTTAAAGCCGATTGAAATGATGTACTTTCGTTCGATATAACTTAGAAACTCGAGTAGCTATAAAGATTTGAAATTTGAAAAAATCTCTAATTTTGTAGAATTTCTCGAAATACTGCAAATCTATGCTGAAATTTGCCAAACCAAGACCGAATTTGGAAAGAACGCAACAAGATACATCAGAAAATGATATTTTCGCCAACCTACAACGTTTTAATTGTTTCTGAGCAATCGACTAATGAAAAGGGTTCCAATAATTTTCACAAATTTCCGTCAAAACTGAAAATTCGAACTTTTTTAGTTACACACTTAGAATTTTAATTTTACTATCGTATGAAGGCTATCAAAAAGTCAATTAAATTGGCTGATTTAAATTTGATAAGTTGCAAAACCTCGAGAAGTTATGCACGTTTGAACTTTCTAAAAATTCAAATGTTTACAAACTTTATCCAACTACAAGTTTCGTATGCGTCTAATTGACTAGCGGAGTGTAAAAATAGAATCAGGGTGACAAATTACATTAGAAAAAATTAGTTCCATCTCCTTAGATCGATGGGTTGCGATTTTAGCATTTTCAAAAATTTTAATCGATTGAGGTAGAAAAAAAAAGTTGAAGATATTGAAATTCTCGAAGGGCGTATTATCATCTTTTCTTAATCTGCCAGATTCGTATAACACAACGGCGCAATCAGATTTTGATTTAAACGCTTAGTTTCGAAGATATGACACTTTAAATATTCGAAAATTCAAATTTTTACCATTGGCTAAAAAGGGTACTTTTTTATTTACAACATACGGACTGTTATTCTACCCTTGCCGGAAAGCCCTTCGAAAGTCGATTAAAATTATATACTTTCGTTTAATATAGCGTAAAAACTCGACCAGCGATCCATGTTTGAATTTTGCAAAAATTTGCTTTTTTGCAGATTTTTTCGAAAAACTTCGATTCTATGCTGAAGTTCGACAAACCAAGTCCGAAAACGAGAAGAACGAATCAAAATACATCAGAAATTAATCTCTTCGCCGGCCCACAATTGATTTACTAGTCATTTTGTCCAATCACTTTTCCGCGCATCCTGTATTTGAAGTGAAGGAAAGCTGCGCAACTAAATGCGCAACATAAAATTGAATTTATTGTTAAAAACAGATGTGGCAGCGTTACCGTTACGTGCAGACAGAGTCTTTCCGAGTGACTACAACCACGTCTTAGTTATCGACATCCAATTTTAGTTTGTTGATTAAACACAGGAATACCAATTTTTTGGTAACACAGTGAAATAGTGCCGGTCAACTGATTTGGAGTCAAGAACAGCAAAATGTTAAAATTACCAATTCTCCTGTTTCTCATTGTGTTAGTGGAACAAAGTGAGTAAAAACGTTCAGTCATACCGTAAAATATTTTGTCGTACATTTCACTCGTAAAGACAAGTAGAATAATCAATGATCGAACGGAAAGAGACTCGTCATAGGGGCGGTACTTATCATATTAAATTATGTAGGCTCATTACGCAGAAAAAATTGTTAATAAAAATTAATTCACACTGTAATTTCAAGAAAAATCGTGTTTTCTGTAGGTACACAAGTGCATCTGCAATGGTTAAACATGTTGATTTTGCAGGAAATTCCGTTCAATAAAAAATGTTTGTACACTTCCACAGTTAGTTATTTAAACAAGTCGGGAAATTCCCAACAATCGACCTGATAACGTCCAACAGTTGATTAAATTCCAAAGTACATAATGGGTGTATCTATGTAAAAAACCACAAGAAACCGCATTTGTTATTGAGATTTACCTTCGTAGTATTACAGATTGTGGTTAATTTTTTTTTGAAGAATCCAAAAACAGTTCAAATATCGTTAAAAATATTGTACACGATGCTAGAAATTTTTTTTGTGAGGACACTTTGATCCACTTGTTATTTAATAAGGTCAGGAATTTGGGGTGAATCCTCTATCGTAGCAAAAAGGACGAAATTGTTGCATCAAAACCGAGTCAAAAGGTTAAACAAAATGACGTCAACCCTCTTCTAGCAAAGACCAAACTCGTTTCTTAACAGAAATAGATATTAAGGTTTAATTTGTTAATTTTCTAGGTCTCTGTTTGGAATGTTATATTTGCGTGCACGGTTGCAAAGTTGCAGATGAATACAAGAAACCTTGTGGCAAAAACATTGGACCAACTCAAAAACCTTATTGTTACAGCGAATGGGATAAGGGCAAGTACAATTCTGGATTAAAAACGTTACTATAACGAACTGTTTCAGGTGGTTCCAACGAAACTGCAATCCGAAAATGTGTAATTTCCGAAAAATCAAGAACCCCAACTTGCACTCCCGAACAAGAATGCAAAATTTGCGAAAATGATCTGTGTAATTCAGCTCCAAAAAGTGTGGTTAGCAGTTTGTGTTTAGCAAGTGTTGTTGTTTTTTATTATCTTTTCTAAAACAGAAGTAGAATCCAAGCAAGTGTTTTCCAACAATCCAAAGACATGTTGTGGAAGCTTAAATTCATCAGCCAGCAGTTGCAAAAGTGAAAATGTTACTGGAAATTTTAATTAAATTGTACAATTACTTTGGCTAAGTTTGTGTTAAGATTGTTACAAAAAGGACGACCACTGTAACAATTTTTGTTATTTCTGTAAAATTTTTGAGTTTTGTTAAGTAATTTTTTGTCTACTTTTATCTACTTAGAATCTTGTTACTTTGTTCTTCAATAGATGCCTTCGTGTTCAGTACTGGCCTCGGGAAAACTAAATGCCTTAAATTAATTAAAAGATGTTACCACTATTGTAATCGCAAAAAATTTTGATTAGCAGTAAGTTTTCTAATTTTTTATAACAATTGAAATCGCCTAGTAATAAAGAATTTTGTTTTCCGAAAACGTAGTTTACGTTAGTTTTACTGTAGTAATTCTGTCTTTATGCTAACAACGCCCTGGATGCCTCAGGAAAACGCAGAACCAATCGCAATCCTGCTTTTTTTGTTATATATTTTATGTATGTGATGTATAATAAAATGAATGTAAGAAATTTTATTTATTATAAATTGTATAGAATTAATTTCACGATTTAATTATTATCCACAACCCCGTCACAATTTAGAAAACTACCCTTCCATCCCCCTTTTACTAAAAAAAAAAATTTTGGAAAATAAATTGAAGGTTTGTAGGTTTATTGCTCCAGTTTCTTTACGTGACTAAATAGTCAACGTGGAAAAGTTTAAACACGTGCTTCTAGAAACTTGAACCTTATTTTCGCTATTTTTGGACTTTAAACTGGTCCAATGTGGAGCAGGATGTGTCCCAAAATACTTTACTCTGACCCATTCGTAAATGTGAAAAAGTTCTAGCAAGCGATTTCAAAATTGTGAACCTCATTTTTGTTATTTTTTGAGTTTCTACTGATCCAATGTGGAGCAGCAGGTCTCCCAAAACACTATTCCGCCAATTCTTCAACGTGAAAAAAATTGAGCAAAGAACTTTCAAAAATGTGAATCTCACTATTGCTATTTTGGTATTTTTTGACTTTCTCGAGGTCCAATGTGGAGCAGCACGTCTCTCTAAACACTTTTTAGAGCCAATTCGTCTATACGAAGTATTTTTAGCTAGCGCTTTCAAAAATGTGAACCTCATTTTTGCCATTTTAACGTATTTTTGAGTATAAATGTGAAACAAAACATCTCTCAAAGGACTTTATCCGGGCCAGTTGGTCAACGTCCAGAAATTCTAGCAAACGCTTTCAAATGAATGATATTTTGGTGTTTTTTGAGTTTAAGTGTAGCATAAATCATCTCCAAAAAAACTTTATTCGACCCATCCGTCAATGTGAAAAAATTCTAACAAACGCTTTAAAAAATTTGAACCTCCTTTTTGTTATTTTGGTGTTTTTTGAGTTTCTACTGATCCATTGTAGAGCAGCAGGTCTCCCAAAACACTCTCTTCCGCCAATAGGTCAACGTGAAAAAAATTGAGCAAAAAATTTTCAAATATGTGAATCTCATTTTTGTTATTTTGGCACTTCTTGAGTTTTTCGTGGTCCGAGGTGGAGCAGCACGTCTCTCTAAACACTTTTTTGAGACAATTCGTCTATACGAAAAAATTCTAGCAAGCGCTTTCAAAAATGTGAACCTCATTTTTGCTATTTTAATGCTTTTTTGAGTATAAATGTATAACAAAACATCTCTCAAAAGACTTTACTCGGGCCTGTTGGTCAACGTCCAGAAATTCTAGCAAACGCTTTCAAAATGTGAACGATATTTTGTTATTTGGGTGTTTTTTGAGTTTAAATGTGGCACAAATCAACTCCCAAAAAACTTTATTCGACCCATCCGTCAATGTGAAAAAATTCCAGCAAGCGCCTTCAAAAATATGAACCGCATTTTTGTTATTTTAGTGTTCATCGAGTTTCTACTGATCCAATGTGAACCAGCAATTTTCCCAAAATACTCTCTTCAGCAAATAGGTCAACGTGAAAAAAATTGAGCAAAAAATTTTCAAAAATGTGAATCTCATTTTTGTTATTTTGGTACTTTTTGAGTTTTTCGTGGTTCGAGGTGGAGCAGCACGTCTCTCTAAACACTTTTTTGAGCCAATTCGTCTATACGAAAAAGTTCTAGCAAGCGCTTTCAAAAACGTGAACCTCATTTTTGCTATTTTAATGCTTTTTTGAATATAAATGTATAACAAAACATCTCTCAAAAGACTTTACCCGTGCCTGTTGGTCAACGTCCAGAAATTCTAGCAAACGCTTTCCAAATGTGAACGATATTTTGTTATTTTGGTGTTTTTTGAGTTTAAATGTGGCACAAGTCAACTCCCAAAAAACTTTATTCGACCCATCCGTCAATATAAAAAAATTCCAGCAAGCGCCTTCAAAAATATGAACCGCATTTTTGTTATTTTAGTGTTCATCGAGTTTCTACTGATCCAATGTGAACCAGCAATTCTCCCAAAACACTCTCTTCAGCAAATAGGTCAACGTGAAAAAAATTGAGCAAAGAATTTCCAAAAATGTGAATCTCATTTTTGTCATCTTGGTACTTCTTGAGTTTTTCGTGGTCCGAGGTGGAGCAACACGTCTCTCTAAACACTTTTTTGAGCCAATTCGTCTATACAAAAAAATTCTAGCAAGCGCTTTCAAAAATGTGAACCTCATTTTTGCTATTTTAATGCTTTTTTGAGTGTAAATGTATAACAAAACATCTCTCAAAAGACTTTACCCGTGCCTGTTGGTCAACGTCCAGAAATTCTAGCAAACGCTTTCAAAATGTGAACGATATTTTGTTATTTTGGTGTTTTTTGAGTTTAAATGTGGCACAAATCAACTCCCAAAAAACTTTATTCGACCCATCCGTCAATGTGAAAAAATTCCAGCAAGCGCCTTCAAAAATATGAACCGCATTTTTGTTATTTTAGTGTTCATCGAGTTTCTACTGATCCAATGTGAACCAGCAATTCTCCCAAAACACTCTCTTCAGCAAATAGGTCAACGTGAAAAAAATTGAGCAAAAAATTTTCAAAAATGTAAATCTCATTTTTGATATTTTGGTACTTCTTGAGTTTTTCGTGGTCCGAGGTGGAGCAGCACGTCTCTCTAAACACTTTCTTGAGCCAATTCGTCTATACGAAAAAATTCTAGCAAGCGCTTTCAAAAATGTGAACCTCATTTTTGCTATTTTAATGCTTTTTTGAGTGTAAATGTATAACAAAACATCTCTCAAGAGACTTTACCCGTGCCTGTTGGTCAACGTCCAGAAATTCTAGCAAACGCTTTCAAAATGTGAACGATATTTTGTTATTTTGGTGTTTTTTGAGTTTAAATGTGGCACAAATCATCTCCCAAAAAACTTTATTCGACCCATCCGTCAATGTGAAAAAATTCCAGCAAGCGCTTTCAAAAATGTGAACCTTATTTTTGCTATTTTAAAGCTTTTTTGAGTATAAATGTATAACAAAACATCTCTCAGAAGACTTTACCCGTGCCTGTTGGTCAACGTCCAGAAATTCTAGCAAACGCTTTCAAAATGTGAACGATATTTTGTTATTTGGGTGTTTTTGAGTTTAAATGTGGCACAAATCAACTCCCAAAAAACTTGATTCGACCCATCCGTCAATGTGAAAAAATTCCAGCAAGCGCCTTCAAAAATATGAACCGCATTTTTGTTATTTTAGTGTTCATCGAGATTCTACTGATCCAATGTGAACCAGCAGTTCTCCCAAAACACTCTCTTCCGCCAATAGGTCAACGTGAAAAAAATTGAGCAAAGAATTTTCAAAAATGTGAATCTCATTTTTGTCATCTTGGTACTTCTTGAGTTTTTCGTGGTCCGAGGTGGAGCAGCACGTCTCTCTAAACACTTTTTTGAGCCAATTCGTCTATACGAAAAAATTCTAGCAAGCGCTTTCAAAAATGTGAATCTCATTTTTGCTATTTTAATGCTTTTTTGAGTATAAATGTATAACAAAACATCTCTCAAAAGACTTTACCCGTACCTGTTGGTCAACGTCCAGAAATTCTAACAAACGCTTTCAAAATGTGAACGATATTTTGTTATTTTGGTGTTTTTTGAGTTTAAATGTGACACAAATCAACTCCCAAAAAACTTGATTCGACCCATCCGTCAATGTGAAAAAATTCCAGCAAGCGCCTTCAAAAATATGAACCGCATTTTTGTTGTTTTAGTGTTCATCGAGATTCTACTGATCCAATGTGAACCAGCAGTTCTCCCAAAACACTCTCTTCCGCCAATAGGTCAACGTGAAAAAAATTGAGCAAAGAATTTTCAAAAATGTGAATCTCATTTTTGTCATCTTGGTACTTCTTGAGTTTTTCGTGGTCCGAGGTGGAGCAGCACGTCTCTCTAAACACTTTTTAGAGCCAATTCGTCTATACGAAGTATTTTTAGCTAGCGCTTTCAAAAATGTGAACCTCATTTTTGCCATTTTAACGTATTTTTGAGTATAAATGTGAAACAAAACATCTCTCAAAGGACTTTATCCGGGCCAGTTGGTCAACGTCCAGAAATTCTAGCAAACGCTTTCAAATGAATGATATTTTGGTGTTTTTTGAGTTTAAGTGTAGCATAAATCATCTCCAAAAAAACTTTATTCGACCCATCCGTCAATGTGAAAAAATTCTAACAAACGCTTTAAAAAATTTGAACCTCCTTTTTGTTATTTTGGTGTTTTTTGAGTTTCTACTGATCCATTGTAGAGCAGCAGGTCTCCCAAAACACTCTCTTCCGCCAATAGGTCAACGTGAAAAAAATTGAGCAAAAAAATTTCAAATATGTGAATCTCATTTTTGTTATTTTGGCACTTCTTGAGTTTTTCGTGGTCCGAGGTGGAGCAGCACGTCCTCTCTAAACACTTTTTTGAGACAATTCGTCTATACGAAAAAATTCTAGCAAGCGCTTTCAAAAATGTGAACCTCATTTTTGCTATTTTAATGCTTTTTTGAGTATAAATGTATAACAAAACATCTCTCAAAAGACTTTACTCGGGCCTGTTGGTCAACGTCCAGAAATTCTAGCAAACGCTTTCAAAATGTGAACGATATTTTGTTATTTGGGTGTTTTTTGAGTTTAAATGTGGCACAAATCAACTCCCAAAAAACTTTATTCGACCCATCCGTCAATGTGAAAAAATTCCAGCAAGCGCCTTCAAAAATATGAACCGCATTTTTGTTATTTTAGTGTTCATCGAGTTTCTACTGATCCAATGTGAACCAGCAATTTTCCCAAAATACTCTCTTCAGCAAATAGGTCAACGTGAAAAAAATTGAGCAAAAAATTTTCAAAAATGTGAATCTCATTTTTGTTATTTTGGTACTTTTTGAGTTTTTCGTGGTTCGAGGTGGAGCAGCACGTCTCTCTAAACACTTTTTTGAGCCAATTCGTCTATACGAAAAAGTTCTAGCAAGCGCTTTCAAAAACGTGAACCTCATTTTTGCTATTTTAATGCTTTTTTGAATATAAATGTATAACAAAACATCTCTCAAAAGACTTTACCCGTGCCTGTTGGTCAACGTCCAGAAATTCTAGCAAACGCTTTCCAAATGTGAACGATATTTTGTTATTTTGGTGTTTTTTGAGTTTAAATGTGGCACAAGTCAACTCCCAAAAAACTTTATTCGACCCATCCGTCAATATAAAAAAATTCCAGCAAGCGCCTTCAAAAATATGAACCGCATTTTTGTTATTTTAGTGTTCATCGAGTTTCTACTGATCCAATGTGAACCAGCAATTCTCCCAAAACACTCTCTTCAGCAAATAGGTCAACGTGAAAAAAATTGAGCAAAGAATTTCCAAAAATGTGAATCTCATTTTTGTCATCTTGGTACTTCTTGAGTTTTTCGTGGTCCGAGGTGGAGCAACACGTCTCTCTAAACACTTTTTTGAGCCAATTCGTCTATACAAAAAAATTCTAGCAAGCGCTTTCAAAAATGTGAACCTCATTTTTGCTATTTTAATGCTTTTTTGAGTGTAAATGTATAACAAAACATCTCTCAAAAGACTTTACCCGTGCCTGTTGGTCAACGTCCAGAAATTCTAGCAAACGCTTTCAAAATGTGAACGATATTTTGTTATTTTGGTGTTTTTTGAGTTTAAATGTGGCACAAATCAACTCCCAAAAAACTTTATTCGACCCATCCGTCAATGTGAAAAAATTCCAGCAAGCGCCTTCAAAAATATGAACCGCATTTTTGTTATTTTAGTGTTCATCGAGTTTCTACTGATCCAATGTGAACCAGCAATTCTCCCAAAACACTCTCTTCAGCAAATAGGTCAACGTGAAAAAAATTGAGCAAAAAATTTTCAAAAATGTAAATCTCATTTTTGATATTTTGGTACTTCTTGAGTTTTTCGTGGTCCGAGGTGGAGCAGCACGTCTCTCTAAACACTTTCTTGAGCCAATTCGTCTATACGAAAAAATTCTAGCAAGCGCTTTCAAAAATGTGAACCTCATTTTTGCTATTTTAATGCTTTTTTGAGTGTAAATGTATAACAAAACATCTCTCAAGAGACTTTACCCGTGCCTGTTGGTCAACGTCCAGAAATTCTAGCAAACGCTTTCAAAATGTGAACGATATTTTGTTATTTTGGTGTTTTTTGAGTTTAAATGTGGCACAAATCATCTCCCAAAAAACTTTATTCGACCCATCCGTCAATGTGAAAAAATTCCAGCAAGCGCTTTCAAAAATGTGAACCTTATTTTTGCTATTTTAAAGCTTTTTTGAGTATAAATGTATAACAAAACATCTCTCAGAAGACTTTACCCGTGCCTGTTGGTCAACGTCCAGAAATTCTAGCAAACGCTTTCAAAATGTGAACGATATTTTGTTATTTGGGTGTTTTTGAGTTTAAATGTGGCACAAATCAACTCCCAAAAAACTTGATTCGACCCATCCGTCAATGTGAAAAAATTCCAGCAAGCGCCTTCAAAAATATGAACCGCATTTTTGTTATTTTAGTGTTCATCGAGATTCTACTGATCCAATGTGAACCAGCAGTTCTCCCAAAACACTCTCTTCCGCCAATAGGTCAACGTGAAAAAAATTGAGCAAAGAATTTTCAAAAATGTGAATCTCATTTTTGTCATCTTGGTACTTCTTGAGTTTTTCGTGGTCCGAGGTGGAGCAGCACGTCTCTCTAAACACTTTTTTGAGCCAATTCGTCTATACGAAAAAATTCTAGCAAGCGCTTTCAAAAATGTGAATCTCATTTTTGCTATTTTAATGCTTTTTTGAGTATAAATGTATAACAAAACATCTCTCAAAAGACTTTACCCGTACCTGTTGGTCAACGTCCAGAAATTCTAACAAACGCTTTCAAAATGTGAACGATATTTTGTTATTTTGGTGTTTTTTGAGTTTAAATGTGACACAAATCAACTCCCAAAAAACTTGATTCGACCCATCCGTCAATGTGAAAAAATTCCAGCAAGCGCCTTCAAAAATATGAACCGCATTTTTGTTGTTTTAGTGTTCATCGAGATTCTACTGATCCAATGTGAACCAGCAGTTCTCCCAAAACACTCTCTTCCGCCAATAGGTCAACGTGAAAAAAATTGAGCAAAGAATTTTCAAAAATGTGAATCTCATTTTTGTCATCTTGGTACTTCTTGAGTTTTTCGTGGTCCGAGGTGGAGCAGCACGTCTCTCTAAACACTTTTTTGAGCCAATTCGTCTATACGAAAAAATTCTAGCAAGCGCTTTCAAAAATGTGAATCTCATTTTTGCTATTTTAATGCTTTTTTGAGTATAAATGTATAACAAAACATCTCTCAAAAGACTTTACCCGTACCTGTTGGTCAACGTCCAGAAATTCTAACAAACGCTTTCAAAATGTGAACGACATTTTGTTATTTTGGTGTTTTTTGAGTTTAAATGTGGCACAAATCATCTCCCAAAACACTTTATTCGACCCGTTCGTCCACGCGAAAAAATTTTAGCAAGCGCTTTCGAAAATTTGAACCTTATTTATGTTATTTTGGTGTTTTTTTAGTTTCTACTGATCCATTGTGAAGCAGCAGTTCTTTCAAAACATTTTCTTCCGCCAATAGGTCAACGTGAAAAAAATTGAGCAAAGAACTTTAAAAAATGTAAAACTAATTTTTGTTATTTTGGTGTTTTTGAGTTTCTACTGATCCAATGTGGAGCAGCAGTTCTCAACAAAACACTCTATCTCGCGAGAAAATTGGAGCAAACACTCTTACGTCCACCAAATTTTTGCTATTTTAATGTTTTTTAATTAATGAACGATAGGAAAACGCCACTGTTCAATAATTATTTATTTGTAACACTAGCACCTTTTCTGTTGGTTAAAACCTTTACTGATTCCAGGAGTTTTACGACATCTGCAACCCCTTCACTTGGCGGAGTCCCAAACAAACACTAAGATAAAATCCAATCAATACTTGGATTTTTATGTTAACCCAAATATATCTTCACTATGTTGAAAAAATCTCACCTGAAACAAACACTTCAGTTAAAAATTATTTCACCCTTAATTCAGTGACGAAGAACCATGTACATCTACAAACCTAGAACCGAGCTTCCAATTTAGTTGTTGACTTGGGATGTTACTTGAGTCTTCGAAATTTTTCTAGAAACGAAATTATTAATTTAAACCGACGAAAAAATAATTTTGTCCGGAAAGCTAGAGAGTGAAAGGGTTCGTTACGGTCCTGATACGTCGGTCAAATTAGGTCACATGATATTTTGTTGACGATGAAATAATCGAAGGAACCGGTCCTGTCGCGAATGGGTCATCCGTGAAACCATGGGTTCATCACCAACGCCCATATTCCCCCATCCGACCATTTCCGCCAGGTGGCGCCCGCAACTCCTAAAGTTCAAAATGTTCCCACTCCGTCCCCTTACAGTCGATTCTATTTTAATAAACTGAGTAACCAGCAACTGTGAAAGTCGGTCTTCAACATTACTACCGGTTAATTCCACAAAATGGCCAAATTCGTGATTTTGTTTGTGTGTCTAGCGGTTATCCAAGCGAGTAAGTTTCAATTTTTATGGCACTTTCAAATTTGATTTTTGAAAAAACTCAACCGAACTAAACTTTTTAATGTTCGAAAAAACGTTGGAAATTCCCGTGTCCGTTGAAGCGAAGGCGTCGCAAAAACGCCACTTGATTACTTAGTTGCAGAAAAAGTTGTCCAAGTGGGCGATCGTTAATAAAACATTTCAATAGTGTCGCACATACCAAAAACAAGCGGACCAAATCAGGCGGATACGTAGACCTTGTACGCGGCTAGCTTGCTTAATTAAAAAATTAAATTTTCATTGCGCCGCAACAGTTCGATCCAACAGAAACGTTGAAGATTTTTCTATTTTCGTCCCAATAGATTTTTTTGAACACTCGCGTTTCGTTTGATTAGACATCTCGAAGATTTTTCCACGATCGATCGGTTGCCAAGCGCATCCTGCCGAAATACGTAAACAATCCTCAACTAACCGGCACCAGGAAGTCTACATCGAAATCCGCTACCAAATCGATAAAAGTTGAGACTAACACGAATTTTCTGTTATAGGTTACGCCCTAAAATGCAAAAAATGCGGCGACACCGAATGCGACATCGCCAAACTCGTCGAAGAAGTTTGTCCCACCCCACCTACTGACATGAAAGTCGGGTGTCTAACAGAAGTTATGACGGGTAATAATAATTTTAATTATTAATTTTTTTTATAAACAATTTTGTTTAGATGCCAACAAGAAAAGTATGACGTCGAGAAAATGCGCGAATTTCCCGAAATCTCAAGACAAATTCGCTTGTGTGACGGTTCCGGGATCGAAAAACGAAAAATGTGACACTTGTTTCGAAGATTTCTGCAATTCAGCTACCTCCGTCCAGTTCAGTTTCTTCGCAATGGCAGGAGTAATCGTCGCTTTACTCGTCCCTAAATTTTTGTAAAAAAAAATTCGTAATTTAGTTTTCAAACTTTTTTCTAATAATCTAAGTTTTCGCTAGAAACACTGAATATTTGTAGCGATAAATGTTATCATGTCGATGTTTCAAATTATTGAATATAATTTATTCGAAAGTTTTTTTGTTGCAATTATTTATATCGCCGAACAAACAATCCCAAGAAATTCGATTTCATCATTAAAACTACAAAACAACCCTTTACATCGAGACACGTTGGTCTAGAGTAAAAAGGTTGAAAGAGAATCGATAATCGACAGTTTATTCAACTATTGAATTTTCGTGACCTCTGACGTCATCGCATTTCGTTAGGATTATTACCCGGTCCGCTGCACTGTGGTTTCATCACAATTTAAGCGCTACGTGGCCGATATAATGTTGCAATTTAGGCAAAATTTTCTATTATAATTTTTTTAATTTCTTTCTGTGGTGACTGAAAAAACAATTGCATGACAACAACACGTGACGCATTGTTACTATACCTGACAATAAAATGTACCGAGTCTCTATAATTTGTTTCGTCAACTTGAAGTTGTTAACGTACTGTAATTGTTTGTTAACATTTAACTTAATTGTATTGACGCTCCAATACTAACACAACCGAGGTTGGAAGATTTGCTAGAATTTCGACATTAATCTAGAATGCGAAAATCAATACCGAAAAGTTTAAAAATAAAATTGAGAACGACCAAATTGATTAATTTTTTAAAGATCTCAATTTAATCCATCTCATTCAGTTCTTGCCCCTTGACGTTTGGTAGTTAATTCTTTGCCTTTTCAACAATTGTTGAAAGTGTAATTTTTACTAAACTTTACTTTGTCGCCATCTAGAATTTTACAACCGTACTCATCTAGTTTTCCTGAATTGTCAAGAAATAGAGCAACCTAAGCCAATCAAAGAGAATTTCAAAGTCCATATGGATCAATTTTGTAAAGAAAATTTCTGTTTCGGAGACCGGAGTGATCTTCAGATTTTCAGCGTTAAAAGTAGTCAAAAAAATGAACGATAGACATTTTATCGAAGAATTAGTGGAGATTGTCAAATTCTTTCACTTCGACAGTCTCCACCTCCTCGATGGATTTTTTCCGCACACATGCCCCACGTTATCTGATAGAGAATTTCGAGTTTTATTAGGATCAGTTTTCAAAAGAAAATTTCGGGTTCGGACACAGAAGTGATCTTCAGAAAGCCGTCGATATGCGACATTGAAAGTTGCCTAAAATAGGTCAAAAATTGTAAAAATCCAAAATGGCGACCTATGACCCTCATATGATTTCATCGATAGATTTTTACCAGCTGAATGCAACTATGCCCTCGAAATTTCAATACAATCAGCGATGGACATTTTATCAAAGAATTAGTGGAGTTTGTCGAATTTTTTTCACTTCGACAGTCTCCACCTCTTCGATGGATTTTTTTCCGCACACATGCCCCACGTTATCTGATAGAGAATTTCGAGTTTTATTAGGATCAGTTTTCAAAAGAAAATTTCGGGTTCGGACACTGAAGTGATCTTCAGAAAACCCTCGATTTGCGACATTGAAAATTGCCTAAAATAGGTCAAAAATTGTAAAAATCCAAAATGGCGACCTATGACCCTCATATGATTTCATCGATAGATTTTTACCAGCTGAATGCAACTATGCCCTCGAAATTTCAATACAATCAGCGATGGACATTTTATCAAAGAATTAGTGGAGATTGTCGAATTTTTTTCACTTCGACAGTCTCCACCTCTTCGATGGATTTTTTTCCGCACACATGCCCCACGTTATCTGATAGAGAATTTCGAGTTTTATTAGGATCAGTTTTCAAAAGAAAATTTCGGGTTCGGACACAGAAGTGATCTTCAGAAAGCCGTCGATTTGCGACATTGAAAATTGCCTAAAATAGATCAAAAATTGTAAAAATCCAAAATGGCGACCTATGACCCTCATATGACTTCATCGATAGATTTTTGCCAACTGAATACAACTATGCCCTCAAAATTTCAATATTACCAACCATGGACATTTTATCAAAGAATTAGTGGAGATTGTCGAATGTTTTTCACTTCGACAGTCTCCACCTCTTCGATGGATTTTTTCCGCACACATGCCCCACGTTATCTGATAGAGAATTTCGAGTTTTATTAGGATCAGTTTTCAAAAGAAAATTTCGGGTTCGGACACAGAAGTGATCTTCAGAAAGCCGTCGATTTGCGACATTGAAAATTGCCTAAAATAGATCAAAAATTGTAAAAACCCAAAATGGCGACCTATGACCCTCATATGATTTCATCGATAGATTTTTATCAGCTGAATACAACTGTGCCTTCGAAATTTCAATACAACCAGCGATGGACATTTTATCGAAGAATTAGTGGAGATTGTCGAATTTTTTTCACTTCGACAGTCTCAACCTCTCCGATGGTTTTTTTCCGCTCAAATGCCCCACGCTATCTGATAGAGAATTTCGAGTTTATTAGGACCAGGTTTCAAAAAAAATATTCCAGTCCGGACACCGAAGTGATCTTCAGAAAACCGTCGATTTGCGACATTAAAAATTGCCTAAAATAGGTCAAAAATTGTAAAAATTTAGAATTGGCGACCTATGACCCCCATATGACTTCATCGATAGACTGTTGCCAGCTGAATACAACTAAGCCCTCGAAATTTCAATATTACCAACGATGGACATTTTATCGAAGAATTAGTGGAGATTGTCGAATTTTTTTCACTTCGACAGTCTCCACCTCTTCGATGGTATTTTTTTTCGCTCAAATGCCCCACGTTATCTGATAGAGAATTTCGAGTTTTATTAGGATCAGTTTTCAAAAGAAAATTTCCAGTCCGGACACAGAAGTGATTTTCAGAAAACCGTCGATTTGCGACATTAAAAATTGCCTAAAATAGATCAAAAATTGTAAAAATCGAAAATGGCGATATATACCCTCGCATGACTTCATCGATAGATTTTTTCTAGCTGAATACAACTATGCCCTCAAAATTTCAATATTACCAACGATGGACATTTTATCAAAGAATTAGTGGAGATTGTCGAATTTTTTTCACTTCGACAGTCTCCACCTCTTTGATGGATCTTTTTCCGCACACATGCCCCACGTTATCTGATAGAGAATTTCGAGTTTTATTAGGATCAGTTTTCAAAAGAAAATTTCGGGTTCGGACACAGAAGTGATCTTCAGAAAACCGCCGATTTGCGACATTGAAAGATGTTTAAAAAAGATCAAAAATCGTAAAAAATTCAAAAAGCCGATCTAGGCCCTCATATGACTTCATCGATAGAGATTTACTTCCTGCATGAGTATGCCGTCGAAATTTAAAAACAACTATGGTCAATTTATTAAAGAATTAATCAAAATTTTCCAATTTTTGCCATTCGCGAGCTTCCACCTCTTCGACGGATTTTTTTCCACTCACATGCCCCATCGCACCTGATAGTTCGATCTTGGATTCAAATGTTAATTAAAAAATAATTATTTTTGAAAAAATTCTTGCCACTAAACTATGAACTATAATGAATCTTCAAGATTTTTTATTGTACTTGTTGTATGCAATTGCTCCAGAAAAAAAAATGCAGAGATGAAGTTTTGGTCTTGTTGACAACTTTAAACAAAAATTTAATCGAGTGATCCATTTGAAACTCGAATTATATCCAAAACTGATTCCAAAAGAATTCAGAAAAATTCCTAAAAGACGTTTAACTCTAGTTTTATCATCTACTGGTGAGTTCCAGTACCACAGAGAACACAACCACGACAAACAGCATTCTTATTCGAAAAAGAATATGCCACTAAGAAGATGGTTAAAAATTTTACAAAAATGGTGAAGGAGACTAACTCTTGAAGTCATATTTTACTTTTGATTCCGCCTTGTATATTGTCGTGACTTCAATATTTTTCCCCTACACCATCAGCAATAACCGATGGAGATGGCTGAAAATTTTATAGATTATTGGTGGAAATTTTGTGACAATTAGGAAAATGTAAAAATAGAAACAGTGCGTAGGTCACGATTTTTATTGATCAATATCGCCTCTTCAACTAGATAAATTACTGATAGAACCTCATTAGACCTATTTTTGCCCCAATTTACCAATACAATTTGTGGATTCTTCCCCAAAGACCAATTAACCGAAATGACCCACTTACGTGAAGTTGCTAGTAAAATATCAAAACACCCGAAAGAGAATAGCAAAATCAAGGCCTGCAAATAATCTTTTTCAAGGTGAAATTTGACATGAACGATGCTATTTCTAAGAACCGCGTTTTAGGGGCCAACCGAAAAACAGGACGACACCAAGGTTGCGCAATTTCAACTACGCTCTCCTTAAAGAAAAAATTCAAAAATAACGATTCGCGATAATTGTCGTCATTTGTGCAGTCGACGTCCCGATCTAACTAACATTGGCGTTTATTTAGATTAATCTGAGGTTAAAGTTGGGTCGATTAATTTCAACCATTACTCGGTTTTTTCCCGAAGCGACAACAACTCGATCATGACAAAATTCGTTGTGTTTCTATTCACTGCAATATTTGCACTACAAACCAGTAAGTCTTTCAATATCTTTAATTTATCTAATTACGTTTTCAAGGTTCGGCGTTAATATGCAAAAATTGTAACATGGAAGACTGCACGGAACCGGAAGACGAATCGTGTCTTGAACCGGGCGAAACTCAAAACGTTGCTTGTTTGCAAGAAGTTTTTAAAGGTGTGTTGGTTAAAATTGTTGATTGTTATGCAAATAATTCTTTTTTTAGATGGTAACGGAAAAGTTTTTGAACAAAGAAAATGCGTTATTTATTTAAAAGAAATTGTTCATTACGAATGCGTTGATCATCCCAACTTTACTACCCTCAAATGCGATACTTGTTTTACTGATTTTTGTAATAAGTCACCTCCGGTTACCCAAATTGGGAACGCCACTGCTTCAAAAAACAATTCTTTTCCCAGAGTCACTAGACCTTGATTTCGAAATGATGCCAAGAATTGTTGCTAAACTAAACCGCATTGAATAAATGAATCATAATTTCTATATAACCTCATCCCGGTATTTATACGGATTCTCTAATTAAACAAATATTACGATTCCGACCTAATTATTCAAGAAAACAAATTATTAACATTAAATTAGGAACTTCTCCTACGCCATTAACGACACAATTTTTGCCGAAAAAAAAATTTTCTGATTAAATTTTGTCAAGATTTGGTCTATAGCAGCAGTTTCTTTTAAATATCAAGTAAGAAAATAAATCAAGAGGATGCGATGGAGGCCTAAAAAATATAAACTTAAAATTCTGCAAGTTAAAACCTCTTTAAGACAAAACAACTGTATGTAACTATATTTGGATATTAACAGAAGTAGTAAACAGGATACTTATCCCCACCACTTGAAAAGAAAGTTTGCCTGATTCTTGGAAAAATGGTGGGGACAAAATTAAAGAGGCAAGAAGTAAAAAATGCATTAAAAATAGGGGGGGCAAGTGTCCAATAAGACAGGGGGATCACTAATGAAGAGAGGGGATACCAGTTTCTGATTGGTCCAAAAACAGATGGTGGGGAAAGTATCGTACTTACTACTCATTGATTGCAATGTAAATTGAGCGTTTTCCAACAATTTCTCTCATTAATTTTGCATATTAAAAACAGTTATCTACTTTTGTTATCGTTACTATTGCGTATTTTTCAACTGTATCGACTTAGAAATGTAGTTTCGTATTTATTATCGCTTACATGTAAGTTCTGAATGCTTCTTATCGATAAATAAATAATATTCGCCGCTTCTAGTGTCTGTTTTTTGAAAAGTCGGTCACGACATGACACAAATAAACCTAATCAACAATTAAGTTGAAAAGAATTGTAAAAAAATCCTACAAGTGAAATACAATAGTTGAGAAAATAGTATAAGAATCATGAAATTAAATAAAATAGCTTGATGGTGAGTTGATAAAAATACAAGCAAAAATAAATGGAGGAAGCAAATTAAAGTAAAAAAAAAATCAAAATTCTATTCATATTCAACCAGAGAGGTCGATTCATGTAATTTAAATGAAGTAGTGAATGAAAATTATTTTCGATTACCAGGAGTAATTTTTCTATGCCATCAAAATTTTGCTTGCTGTCTCTTGAACTGGATAAAATTTTGAAAAAATTTCATTTCTACCAAGTTTTCTTTAAACTTTTCTTCTCACGTTAGTTAGTTGCGTTTTTACTCTGATTATAGTTTTCCCAGTTATCGCAAATAAAATTTTCCTTCTTCGCACTTGCCAATATTTTACTATGCTATTTTCTTCTATTGATTCCATTCTATTATTTGACCTTAGACATCGAACCATTCCGGAATGTTAGAGGCTAGAGTGCAATTATGACATTCAGTTAGTTACAACGACAGTGAAGTGTCTTCAATGAATCAACGGTAATTAACGGTGTGACTGGGTTTCGTGAAACGTAGCTCCCTCTTGCAGTATTCACAACAACAACAACCAATAGTAGAAATAAATTGATTTTTTCATATAAATCCATTCAACTTAGGTCACTACACACTTATTACTATACCACAACATGTACCAAGCAAAAACTCAACCAACCAACCAACCAATCATAAAGAAATTTCTTCCAACATGAAGCGAAATGACAGGTGAACGACCTGTACCACCTTCAGGCAAACCAACTCTGAAACATATTGTGGGTCCGTCCAACAACAGCTGCTGAAACCCTGAAACTGGCACACCAATTGCGGCCTTGGACGATCAGTTCAAAACAACCGCTTCAAAGACCCAGGAAACGACGCACACCTTTCCTATACCTCTCATCAAAACATTTGTGTTACAACAAAAATGACGAAAATCTCAATAATTCTTCTCTTCCTAACAACAATTCTCCATATCGGTAAGTTGATAACTACAATTGTTTCTATTACGTAACGCGGTGTTGCCACCAAAACCGTATCAAAGTGGGGCCATTTTCAAATAATTTTTAACCCTTACGAAAATTTTCGCGCCCCTTCTTTTTTGGTAGTTCTAATTTTAAGTACAATATGTGGCATCAGTTACGTAACGACGCAAATGTCAAATGATCATTAGTTTACTTGAAGGTTACCCGTTGAAATGTTGGAAATGTAATGGATGCGAAAATTCCAAATACTTGAAGGAAACCTGCAAAACTGTGGATCCCAACGAACAAGTTGCGTCTTGTTTAACCCAAATCGTTAGAGGTGAGATTGTTGATTTTTTAACAATTTTTATCATTTAATTACAGTGAGTGGAGCTACTGAACCAATGAGTGTTAAGAAATGCGAATATACCAACGTTAATGTACAATATCAATGTAAGGATCTTCCAGAAACCAGTCCAGTTTCCTGCCATCTTTGCACAGGCGATTTCTGTAATACAGCGACATCTATTGTTTCATCCCGTTACGTTATTGTTGCTGTATTGGCTTTAACGTTAATCCCGAAAATGTTAACGTAATTCAAAACTCAAGTACCTCTAGATTTAAGTTTTATTTAAGTGACACGAATTTTATATATAAATGTTAATAAAATAATAAATACTACCAGTGTCTAACTGTTTCAGGAACTAGCGGTCGAAAAGACTCGACAAGGAAGGTTTAAAATTTCGATTTTTTCATAATATAAGCAACGAGAGTGGCGCCATCTACTGGGAGAATATTCGACTAAACAGTGCGAACTGAAGTGGTGATTGAGAATTTGAACGCTGCGTGATTGTAGCGCTCAAACTACCCGCACCCTCAACCGGGAACGTGTATTGAAAAGAGGAACGTGGAGATGAAGGCGAAATTGCAAAATTAAAAAAATTACGAGCTTATTGAGGATTTCGCGACCAATGATGACGATTTTTTAATTTTCGATAGTCACAAGGGTGAATCGAAAATAATACTGAAATAAAATGTTTGCAATCAACATGAAAATCAATCACAGTTTGATTAAGGGTGAAGTCGAAAGATTGGTTGATTGATTCTTGAGACTAACACTACTTAAGATGGCTATTAATGAATTTCATTTGGGAAATAACGTTAGTGATGTAAGGCCATCAGTTTAATCAAATTATGCGTATTTGTTGCAACAAAAATTCCGAAATTTGTGCTCAACAAACTATTAATTCATTCATGGCCTTTTTATAGCTTTACGCCAGTGTCAGTTTTGAAAAATTCGGAGCTACAATAGTGGCGCTATCTACTGGGATTAAGGCATTTAAAGATAATTAAAATATCGTTTCAAAAATTGACCGCTACGGTGTTGTAGCGCTCAAACTTCTACCCATACCCTCAACAGCAAATCTGTTATTTTGAGCAAAATGTTGTAGAAAAAATTACGAACATTTAAGACAAAAATAAGGTTTTGCCCTTCTCAATTTTGGGTTTTTGAAAGTTTTTATTTGATCCGTTACAGTATGCGGGCAGCTTCTTAAACTTGCGGGGTTGGAAATTGCATAAGTAGCAGGTGCTCGGTGTCTGGTTTGAAGTTGGTGTCCCGCCTTTGGCGAGTGAGTCATTTTATTAGTAATACAATGGGCACGTTTAGGTGGTTAGAGACGAAGCAATTATCCTCGAGAAAGGAGAGGAAAAACGTTAATCTAAAGGTCAATTATTTAATCAACAATTAGGACCCAAGTCAAGTCAATTAACCCATAATTTATACGGAACACAACCAATTTGAATAAAAATTCACACAACTCCCCCATAAAGACCCGTAAGATTCAAGAATTTAATAAACACCCACCCCTTCAAATTTAATCAAGAGTAGTCGAGCGAATTTTCTTTGACAATTGTCACGTACCAGTAAGCAAGAACAATAGTGTACGTGCTTATGGACGCCTTGGAAAATGTTGTTAAATTATTTATTATGTACAATCAGTGTGTGACATTGTACTATATTCAGGCCGAAATAAAAGTTTTTTAAACAAAAACTGCAAGAAATACCCTCAAGTTCGATCAATTGCGGTCATTTTTTTCGAACCTAACTATAGACTCTCTTGTGTTTCATGATTAGACGAATAACATAATAGCAAGGTCTTCTTGAAAACTCGCATCAATTTCCAAATGTTTCCCACATACGTAATGTGAAATAAATAAAATGATTGTAATTCAACAACACGCCATTGAATTAAAATCGAACAGGATTCGTTTTTAACAACCTAATCAGCGGACGTTAACCGAAAAGGGCGTTTCCTCTTCCAAAAATAACAATATCATCGCCTCTATTTTCGAAACACGCATAAATAATGAAATCATCTTTTAATGAAGCCCCCATAATTATTATCTAAAAATAATCAAAAAACAACATAAATCCCCCTTACAACACCCATTCATTGACCAATTTCGATTGATAACAATAAATCAAAAAAATTGATCCACAAATACCAGCATCACTGTCCGCAACGAATTAGGGTGGGAGAAACTGAATGTTGATTAAAACCAGCGATGAAGGGACCTTTCTAATATTTGTACCAAGTATCGCGACCCGTGCGCAACGCAAAATTTTAGCGCTATTATTTAAAAACAACAAAAAGTGCGTTAAGTGCATAATCAGTGTTAACAAAAATGGTGGCGCAATCACATTTTGGACTTACTTTAGCACTAATTATTGCCGTAATCCATAACGGTGAGTAATTTTAAATTTCGATTCGCGAGCGCGCCTCAAAGCGCAATCAACAACCCTCTCCTCTTTCCACGTAACCAGAAAATGAACGCCGCTTTTTTAATCAAACAATTATTTGATTAATTTCGGATTATGTTCAATGGAAATTAATTGAGATGGGGGTCGAAAATGGGATGATCGTGTGAAACTTTTGATTTTGTTGTTTCCTGTATTTACAACGCTTGTTCTAATTTAAAAAATCAATAGATGAACACGCAGGTGCGTAATAGTAAAATTCGAGACCTTCAAACTGGAAAACGCAATTAAGTTACTGCACGTCAGTGGGTGATTACTCATTATTTTTGCAGTTAATTGATCACCTTGACCATAGTTTTAATGTTATCGGTGATTTTAGTTGTTTGTTATTTTTCTGAATAATTGTTAGAAATGTTGTAATGTTGAACAGTCAATTTCAAGGTAGCTTCTTCGCGTCGATTATTTCCCATACGTTGTACAGGATGTTGGAAATTAAGCGCCAACGTTTTTCAAGATTCACACGAGTTTCCTGACAAACACCTCAATTACGGCAAGGTTGATATTTGTCCACTTGTTTCGCCAGATACCAATCCACTTGAATTCTCTTGGTGGAGAGTTTCTAATTATAACCGCAAAAATGTTTCTAAATTTGTTTTGTAGATATTTCGTTTGTGGAAAAGTAGTCAAAACTTCTGAAATTTCTTGGTAGATGATCAAAATTCCAAAAGTATCCTGCTAGAAAGAGATGGGTTTAGAATTTTATACGAATACGTTACTCACGTTTGTTTATAAAGAACTTACGTAACCTGACATCAACAACAAGACCTGGCGTTGTCCTTTTCCAAACAACAACGTCACTAGCACAATTAGCATGTAGGTGCGGATTATTCAAGAATGCCCCCCTTCGGTTCCCTCCTAGCACCTGCGGAAATTCGCCGGAACCCCACCTCGAAACGTATCCTTGGGCCAAGTCACTTCTTTTCGACGTAAATACAGGACTTGGACAGGATGACATCATTCAGATTTTTTCGCGCCAATTTCTTCCTGTTCTTGTTCTTGATGGAGAAACTTGCTATCGACTTGTGGCAAATTTTGGGAACTTCTTGTCTTTAATCAAAATTTCAAAATACAGTTAATTCCAGAAACCTGGCCAAATAGCGTCATTATATTAACAACAATATTAGCTATATGTCAATAGTTGTTCAAGAGACGGTAAAGGTTATAAAGGAAATTTTGGAGGTTTTCTATAAAATTTTGCTAAGATTTCAAAATTTTATTTGAGGAGCTTGGCCAAATAGCGTCATCATTATTAATAACAATATTAGTTAAATGTCAATATTTATTAGAGAAGAAAAGGTCAGAACGAAAATTTTGGAGTAATTTTTCACAAAACTTTGCTGGTGAATGAAAATTTAATCTGAGGGCATTTAAACTTTAAACATCGTACCAACAATGCATCGACCTTTCACTTTGTCGATTTCTCAACTGTTTGTTATTGTGCACCGAAACTGACCGCTTACAGTATCAGAGCTTTTGAGATTTCACTTCTGAAAGTAGTTTCAACAGCTCAAAATAGATGTCAAAAGTAGTTTACAATATTTAAAAACAATTAAATTTGAATTAAACAAATTCTCAACGATATTTGCTCAGGAAAATCGTTTCAGGAATTTTTGTGGACTTCAGTCAATCCTGTAATTTCTTAATTTACGCTTTAAATGATTTCGCTGGTTAATTTAAGTTTTGAATTGGAAGCTTTTCGAGATTGTTCATTTTGTTTCAAATGTGCAATTTTTAGAAAATTTAGGAAAACTATAAAGAGTGAATTAAAATTTTATCTTTGTAAACGTTGAAGACACAGCGGATTTTTTTTAGCTGTAAAGTTTAGTCAAAATATCCAATTTGGCCCATTAGATTTCAGTCAAAATAAAGTCTCAAATCATCCAAAATGAAAATATTTTTTCGATTAGTTTTTTTACCCTTAATTTAGTTTTTAAATTGACGTTTCATTTATTTTTTAATTTGCAGGCTCCGCTTTGAGATGTTGGCAATGTTCATCTGATTTGGACCCCACTTGTTTCGACCATTTCAACCAAACAAAAATCCTCCAGTACCGTTCAAATTACCAAAACAACAACTACAATTCCCAATATGGCAGTCAATCGAACTACCCTCAATCAAATTACCAGGGTCAATCCAACTACCAAAGCGGTTCCAATTACCAAGGAGGTTCCAATTATCAAAGCGGTTCTAATTATCAGAACCAAAACAACGGCATGCCGAATTTAGCTGAATGCACGGCCGCTTTGGGCCAAATGTACGATCAGAAGCCAGTTTGCATGAAAAAGGTCATGACAGGTAAGAGAAAGCGTCCGGATTTTTTCAACGAAACTTTCACGCATTGCGTAAAATTTCAAATTAATTCAAACGACCTATTTCCAGAACCTAACGGTCGTCGCAGAATCAGCAGAGAATGTAAAATTATTTCAATGAGACAAACGGTGGGAAGATGTCCAACCGAAGCCACAGGTCGAGGATTTTCCGTCGATTTCTGCGAATATTGCGAATACGACGGCTGCAACACCGCCACCGGACTAACAACGAACGTTGTTTTAGCGACGGCACTTCCTTGTGCTATCATGCTTTTCTTTCGCAAATAAATTCCGGTTTTCAACAAATAATTGACAGTTGTGATAATTTCCACGTAGCTACCATGACTAGTTCAACATTAAAGTCGAAATTTCGAGTTGATAACTGAAATATTAGACTTTTGATAGGTAATAACTTTTTAATTGTAAGTAAATAGTGTAACGAGAATATGTACAAAGCTTAGAAGGCCGGAAAAGTAATTAACAAAGCGAAACAGCAACTGTCGAATTTAAAATTTTGGAAAACGGCTTCAAATTTTTTTTTAACTTTGTAGTATCTACTGTAGTTAAGTAAATTAAGTGTTGATGTAAACTGTAAATAGTTGTTGTACCGTATTAACAATTTCCAATATTGTGAATTAGTTTCAAATATTTCAAAAATAAAGTGATTTTCTATGTGTTTCAAGTTATTATTTCAATTTTACAAAAAAGGAAGAAAACAAAAACTCAAATTTTTTAAAAACAATTATTTGCATAACGACCTTAATAAATAGTTTCAACCTAGATTCCCCACTTTTTCTATGGTTTAAGAAACAGTCCTAATAATGTTAATCAAGCACGAAGTATAAACAACTGCAAAAATTTACCACACTTGCCTTGAGAATAATTAATAGACTTGACCATAAACTTATTATTAAACAGAAGGCAGGTGACTAATATGGAAAATTAAGTGCAGGCACGTATTCACTTGTGTTCTATGATAGGACACAATTATTGTTAAAATTGATGTAGCTACTAATGGTAGCGAGTCATCACGAATAAATTCTTATACGGTGGAAGATTTGGAAAAAGCAGTTTTTCTCCTGCTGCAAGGTTTTACGTTCTTTTTTCTAAAAATATTCCAATTGTCTTTGTTTTCGATTTCGGACAAAAAATAGAAATCAGTTTTGGAGAATAACAAAATCAACGACACGAATTAAATTAGAAAATGCAAAATTTGTTGGTGAAAATGATTCTGGCATTTTCGATTTTAATCCACTGATAAGTGTCTCACTTTGTTGTCAAAAATTTTCAAGTTTCTCTAGGGCCCTTTTATGTTTATGTTAATTAAATAATTATTTAAAGTTATTGCAAGTTTTCATTTTAGGTTTATTAGAAAGCTCCTTGATTATCGCTAAAATTGACGTTTTTGTATGCGAAATGACTTAAAAGCTATAGAAATGATCGAGGTTTAAATTTTGATTTTATTCTTGGCAATCACTTCGATTTTCCCGCCAAGTCTTCACCGTTAGTTATTACGTAACATCCGTCAGAGGGCGCTGTTTCAAATTTGTCACACAACCACGAAGAAGTCGAAATCAACGTAAACACACCTTTTGATGCATTCAAATTTCTAAATTTCATTAATTTAACCCTTAAAAAATGAAATTCGTAATCAAAACCACGTGCCTTCTTTTCGCAATAATTTTGTTAATAGTACTCCAAGAAGGTGAGTAATTAACATCAATTAAGTTAACACCCAACCTCACCCATTTCAAAAATTTCAATAACATCCTCAAACACGTATAATTTAGATCCTCACTCGTTTTGATTAAATCAAATTTCAGCTACCGCCATCAAATGTTGGGATTGCCGGTCGGACGCTGATCCCAAATGTTCAGATCCTTTCGACAACACCACTTTTGCCATCACCGACTGCAAAATACAACGACTCGATTTTATGCCCGACGTAAAAGCCACAATGTGCCGCAAAATACGACAAAAATGTAACGTTTTCGAAAATTATTTAACAATTTAATTAATTTAATTTTTAGTTCATGGAGTTTGGAAGTATATTCGAAGTTGCGCTTATCTTGGAGAACCGGGTATTCAAGGCGACGAACGGTTCTGTTTGATGCGAACAGGAACTTACAACATTTTCATGGAATACTGCACTTGCAACACTAAAGATGGCTGTAATACTGCTAGTAGTTTAACCTCAATACCTCTATTGTTGTTTGTTTGTTTCGGTGCAGTCGTATTTCATGTCATACGATAAATTTCTATCATTTCTAATTGTTTAGATCTGATAATTGTACATAAATCTGTACACTTTCAATTAGGAATAAGTACAATGCGGCTGTTGCACTCATTTTGTGTCTTATCGATCTGTTGAGCTAATTTGGCAGCAATCCACTCGAATTTGCGGCTTGAAGAAAGTAATTAGTCCGTCCTTTTATGTACCTATTTTTATAAGACTTTTTATATTTTAATTGTAATAAACCGTTTTAAATAGTTTTTAACTTCAATTTCCTACATGAATCAATAAGTTTCTAGTAACGCGAAAACCAAACAAAACTTTGCTTTAATCCTAAAACTATCTTCATTTTACTTCCGGTATTGTTAAAAAGAACCGCAAGTGATTTTTTGGATAATTTCTATCCAAGAATCGTGGTTGATTGCAGCGCCCTCTATGGCATTTGGATTAAATCAGTTCCAATCACCATTGTTAGGTGGCGTCATTCAACGTAAACCGACGATAATTGCAATGAAAAGTTGAATCACGAAATTCATTGCCCTAATTCCTTATCGATAATAATGTTGAAAACCGCGACAATTTCTACCCTTTTGGTAATTTTATCTTCCATCATAGCCACAGGTAATGTTTTGTTTTTAGGTTAAGATGTTGTTATTGTCGTAGTAGGCGTGGCTCTATTTAGATTTTTCTTAATTTCGTAGGAGAAGCGGTACGTTGTTATCAATGTAGTTCAGATCAAGACCCCGAAGGTGAAGATAATTGCGGGGCTTACAAGAAATTCTACAAAACCCACCATATCGCCGTCGATTGTAACAGCGACGAAAGTCATTTGCCCGGGTCATTCTGCATGAAAGTCACCCAACAGAGTCCCAGAGGGTTCATTTGTAAGTTTCTAACTGTTGGAGGTTTGATTTAACTTGTTATTTTGTAGGGGATGGACGTTGGAGACAAGTTATTCGAAGGTGCGCGTCAGTAGCTGATACAGGAGTTACAGGTGTCTGTAATTGGGGGGTATACGAAAACGGGGTGTATTGGGAAGAATGTTATTGTTCTGACGACGAATGCAATTCTACGAACGTAATCAAACCAACTTGGGTGTTAACACTGGCAATTGTGTTCAGTTTGAGATTGTTTTTATGATAATTTCTACTTAATGTGCCTTATACAGTTCCGAATTCCGTCCATTTTAAGAATATTTTGATATTATTTTTACTTGTTAATTTAACATGTTGTTACGTGTCTCGAAATAGCTGTATGTGCAAACGAAATAATGTTAGTTGTAAGTAATTTTTATAGACTTTATAATATGAGGAATTTAATGTAATCTCAGTTTGATGCGTTAATAAAAATTAAAAAAATAAAATTTTGATTCAACTCACAATGTTCCTTGATGCTTCCCTATCGCTTTTTCTTTCTTCAAATCTAGTAAATGGTGTGAAATGAAGTTGGAAACGTCGAATTGGGAAATTAGGAACGCTACTGGGGTACCTAATCTGCAAATCTGCCTGCTGGATATCTAAGAAATTTTATAAATACATTTATTTCAATATCTTTATACAAATATATAGTTACACTTTCAGAGAAAAGTAACAATGAATCAATTTTCAAATCTGTCCAGCAGTGTCAGTTGCGACCAATGGCTGGAAATTACGTGATCAAGTTTTTGTTGTGAAGAAATAACGTGAAAGTAACTTTAATTGGCGCTCCCGCCGCTAGGGTCCTTATAGTCTATTTGGTATATTCTGCAATACAAAAACTTTACGCGTGAAATTTATAAAAATAATTTATAAATTTCGTTTTGAGGGCTCATTTTGGTATTTTTGTACCACAGATATACAACGTAACACTAAACATCAAATTTTAAACATGCAAATACACATCAATTATTTTACTTTTACATTTTACTGGTTAGAAGCGCAAATTAAATTTAATTTCGACCGCAACTTCGAAACGTTTTCATTGATACTTTACCGACACTGCTAGAACGGATTAATAAATCCAGGAATTGATAATTATTGTATTGTCGTTCACCGACTACTTTAGTATCTATCACAAATAATTTTGAGTTTCGAACACTTCCCAGTGTTGCGAAAACAACCTCGTAATCGACTAATTTTTCTTTTTCTAAACATTTAAAAAACAACGCGAAATTATCCTTTGATTCAACATTTAAACGCGAGTTGAACTCGCTTAATAAATTCTTGACATTAATCAACATTTAATCACATCGAACATTGTATTTTTACGTTGCCGCCGTATTATGTAATTTACAACTAATCTCTTGTACTAGTCTCAGCATCTAACAATTTGCCTAGGTTTATCACACATGAGAAGCGTCTCTATAGCTATTACAAAATTCAGTCAGGTTGCGAGAAACTTTGAAAAGAAAAGCTATTCAATAATAAAAAGTCGCGTTAAGAGAGGAGTTGAGCATAAAGGAAGAATTATCTAATTTTATTAACGAGTAGGGCAATGTTGCAAAAGGGCATAGGCTAGATACACTCCTTGTTACCGGCCCTTGAAAAATTGAGGTAATTCTTTTAAAATTAAACAAAAACTGGATCTCGAAAATCTTTTTCGCTTCCGTTACCACCTAACCTGAACCATTCTCCAAAACTGCCCTTAAGCGGTCACAGTTCTTCCGGGGGTTTACTCAAAAGACACCCCTGTCTCGATAAAGGACTATGCACGACAGTTGGGGCGTTCAACGTTGTGAAATATCCACCAGTTTTCGGTTTAACATGACGATTATTAATTTCCATATGAACGATTTTCATAAACTCGATTTGGGCCGCCAATTTTTGGATTTCCTCCTACAACAATTATTTGAAAAAATGAATTAAAACCCAAATAATTACTTTAAGTTCTTCGTTTTCTTGATAGAGATCGGGAGCTTCTTCGGGAACTAACCCGATTCCGTTAAGTGAAAAAGACGCAGTTACTCCTCGAGATCTAGCTCTATTATCCCATTGGTCACCTTGTCCGCGAAGAACTCGAATTATCTAAAAAACAATTTTATATTTACCGTTATAATTAAAAAAACTTGCCTTGGGTCCGAAAACTAAAGCAACAGTCACGCTAGTGGACAATTGAGTCCTGATGAATCCCAATAAATACTTAATATCAGGACCGGCTTTGGGAAAAATCGACAAGCTACAAATGAGTTAATTAATTGATTTAATTACGATTGCGTTACGTACTGAAACGCAATCATCAAAATATTGACGATAGCTATGTTGTAGATGGCGTAACTGATGAGTCGTGCTTCGTTGAAGAGTGATTCGGCGTTTCTGACGTTGTAACAAACTCGAATTCCCCAAGCCAAAAACAATACTTCGCCTAAAATTTCGTTTTAGATTTGAAAATTGTTTTTGGGAAATTACCGATTGCCAAACTGTGATCCCACCAGTTGTAAACGCATTGCATGAACCTTAAACCTTCGTTATCGACGATCTCTTCGGCAGTAGGAGTATCGGACAGGGTCCAAGTTCCTAAATAAATGAGCATCACCAGAAGAATTGGCACCATCCATTGCAAGAGTTGCTTGTCGGTCAGTTTCACTTTATGGGCCGATTTGACGCGGTAAGTCAGCGACACCCTGGAATTCAGCCAAAAATTGAATCTACCGGCCATTGCAAATCCAAGAATTAGAAAAAGCTTAATCAATAACGTCAATTTCGATTATTACGTTATTGAGATTTCGTAACAAACTAACGTATCGATAAGGAATTTAGGGCGCTTTTTGATGGCCAGAAAAATTTAGAAGCGAAGTTAAACATTCTGGTAATTGGTTTAAATGAGTGTTGATTTGGCGCTATTGGATTAAATTTGAATAATTTATTTGCTTTATTTGCCAAAAATTAAGAATTAAGAAGTTGGATGGAAAGTTTATGGAAAAGATTTCCCTTAACAATGACATTTACCTCCAGGTTTTCATCAAAAGAGCTGTGTAGGTGATGCAGAATCCCAAATGGCGCGACCATTTCGTCGCAATACACGAATATCTATCCAAAACCGGAAAAATTGCCGCCATCTAAAAATGCGAGTTACTCAAAACGAAATCACCAATTAAACGTTACCTCCATATACATAGTGGCGCAACCAAAAATTGTGATACTGAGAAAAATGGGACTAGCCACTTTGAACACTTTAAGTTTCCTATGTTTGAACATATAAACATTAATGATCATGGTACACATGGCGCAACTAACGCTGAAAACCAATAGAGTGATCCTGTAAATTTTTATTATTAACTATAGAAAAAAAACAAATAAATTACTTGCCTGAAGGGCCAATGATATGTAGCGAGACACGGTGAAGGATCTTTGCAAAAGTGACAACCAGGAGCGCATTTTTGGCATTGGAAGATGAAATCCCAAGAGTCGCTGCTGTTCTCTTCGCGTTCCTGCCAGGAAACTGCAACAAAGTTAATATTTAAAAAAATTTGATTAGTTGTGGAGTTTCAAAGGACGACTAATGGCCGAGGTACGCGGTTTTAATGGAATTCATGAAAACGGACATGATGAAAGCCGTTCACGCTTCCTCTCCCCCGTCCTAACAAAATAATTCGAAATGCATGAGAGTGACTAAAATAACTATTCGCATGCTGTATAGAGGTTGAAATGTTTGAAATTATTTTTATTCCTGCAAACGTTAATTTGTTCAATGGAGTAAATTTATTTAAAGAGACCCAGTGGCGTTGTATAGGAGAAGCGCACCCTTCCGGTGCAAAGCGTAAAAAGCGCGAAATTGCTTTTCAGTTGCTTTGTCATTTAAAATTTAAGTTCTTAACTATTTTCCATAAACCAAAGAGCGTAAAGTTAACTTAATACGCCACTGATGATTTTGTAGATAATCTTTTAACAAAATTCTTATTCACCCCCAAATTCACACCAAATTTTCTTATTCATTGTTGATGCCTTATTTCAGTGCTTGAAATGAAGATTTCTCACTAATATTTACTTAAGATTCTCCTAGGGAAGAACAATTGGTTGTTTAGTTGACCAAGAAACATACACCAATCAATGATAATCCTTTTCGCGCATCATGAACGATAGAAAGTGAACCGATTTGGGGTAGTTATTTCAGACAATTTGTTGCGGCAAAAAAAATTGAATGACTGTCTCAATTTTGAGTAACTTCGCCAGTTAACAGAAACTCCAATTTTGGTCCTTACGGGCAATGATATTTGTTGTTAATTTTATTTTTAATTCGCTAGCAAACAACTAAGTTGAGTGGCAAGCCACTACCAAGTGACAACTTTTACCTTCGACAAGTGTGCCGTTAAAGACGCCGTCGTAATGCGGTGAATAATATCCAGGCCGACACCTACACTGATATTTTCCCCTCGACCAGTTCATCGCGCTCCCTTGGGTCCGATGTACGCACTGTGAATCGAGCAATTAGTCGATTAGCCTCATATTACCGAAACTCTCACCTCCGAGGTGGAATTGTGGCATTTGTGCGATCCGTGAAACATTGATATTTCATTAGAATTCCCGGAGGTTGTTGCTTCGCATTGGTTCACTTCTAGATGGGAAACATCAACGTCCAAACTCAGAAATCCCTTCAATCTGTAATCAGGATATACATTAATAATGATAAAGTTTGCCTCTACGAAAACTTTTATGTTTTATTATTAAAAACACTCGATTTATTAATTAATTGTTGTTATCAATGTTTATCTTTATTCCACCTAATTAACATTCAAGGTTAAGAATATCAAATTTCCAACTTTGTTAATTAATCAACAACGAAAACAGTTGCGACGAGTAACTAGACGCAACCCCGAAAATTGGGGGTCGTGACTCGCGATAACAAAATTGCAGAGGTAGCGATAATTATCTAGTCGAGTTTGTAACAACAAGAAAGTTCGGAACGGAGGACGTCCGGAGAAAAATAATTAATTGAGAATATTGCAAATTTTCTTTTGATCATTTATTGCTCTTCAAGCTGCGTGAGAGGTAGATGAAACCTAAATAAATTGTGGCCAAGAAAATTTTTTCCAATGTCAATGGTACGATTCTCTATAGATTGAACTAATTAGCAAAAATTAAGAAACAAAAGTGTTTAATAAGTTTCACCATTAAAACTTTTGGCAACGTTGAGCCGGTTTGAAGCAATTGAGGTTGAATCAATATTGAAATTATTAAGAGGTTACTCGCAACAAATTTCCATTAAACTGTTTCGAAAAAATGTTAATTTAGTGTTAAACAATTATCAATGTGTGAAGATATTTAGATTCGCAAAAACCATTTGAATTTATTGTAAAACGTTGAATTGCAAACATCTAAATCGGATTCTCCCGGCGCATCCGCCATTTGTAGTAATTCTGAATTGAAACAAATTCTCTCCTTAAAAATCTCACTCAAATAAAAAATCAAAACTAACATTGAACTTTTCTAACATAATTGTAAATCTTTAATAAGGTAAATTAGCAACAAAATCAAAACTCTTAAATGTTTTTTAAATTATTTAACACACTTAGTCTCGTTTCGTTTCTTTTGTCTAAATATTTCTAATTTTTGGTTTTATTAAAAATATTTTTAGAACACCTAAAAAGTTTAAAGTTTAAAAACAAATAAATTTTCTTCAAACGGATATTACCAATAAAAAATTTCAGCCACTGAAAAACCTCTTGAAGCATAAATTTCTGGACGCGTGAAAACCGCTGCGATATATGAAAAACGTAATTGATGGAAGTAATTACGCCATCTGACGGAATATTTTTCAGCCTAATCGGAACGCAACAATTTTGCAGTAAACGCTTGCCTCAACTGAACTGGGATATGAGGAATCAATTTGTTTCTTTATACGTTTCGTCATTGACGGCGAGGTATAAATGATCATCCCTTAAAGTAAGCGTTCAGCTGGCGTCAGACTCTTTCATAACGTCACCATTGTTGGCGTTATGAATAGAAAAACGAGACCCAAACACGATTTGACATGTTACGTTCTAAAGGTTTCCGGGTTTCAACGAATGTTAGTTTATGGTGTTTCGCAACTAAATTAGCCCAATACCGATAAGATCGCAGAGAGGTAACGTTCGATTCTCCCGGCGCATCCACCATTTGCGGCATTATTGAAATCTCTCATTATCTAACTAGGTGGGAGCTTTAAATATGGGTAAGTTTTACAGGTTTCTGGGTATGTTTATTGGGTTTTAAGGAATGTTAGTTTGTGGCGTTTCGTAACTAAATTAGCCCGCTTTACGACTTGGAGGTCGATACCGATGAGATCGCAACGAGGCAACGCTCGATTCTCCCGGCGCATCCACCATTTGGGCGATTTACACAAAATTTATCAGTCAAATGGACATATCGAGTAAAGAAACGAGATCAGTGAATCAAATTACATTAGAAGATACTCCTCTCGTCTGTTAAGAGCGATTGTTTTGCATTTTGCAATTTTATTTGGCACAAAGCATCAACAGAAATTCGATTGAAACATTTTATTTCAGGTGAATTGACGGAATTTCCAAGCTTTCCGTTAATAAAAAATATCGTCCACAATTTTTCGAATATTAGCAGCAATCGAGCGAAGTTTTGTATTTTAGAGGGCGAAAATAAAAATTGTGCATTTTGTATTTCCTCCTGAAACTCCTGAACGAAACAAATTGTTTGTTGTTGCTTTGTGCCGCTTTCATAACGTAAATTATAACGTTGTGGCACAAATAATGTTTTCCATAATACTAAAACACTTGGCCGCAACGGAATTCCAAGGAATTGGAAACATGCAATAAAATTAACGAGGGTTCATTTATTATAGAAATCCCTTTTAATTAATAATTTAATTACCCTCTTCGTCCCGGTGGCGGTATCGGAACACTATACGAAATTAACCACCTCCTCGCCGCACACGAATAATAAGGATACGTCCACCACCCTCTATAAGACACATTGGGCAAACTTTCCATAAATTTAGGCGAACGCAGACCCGGACTCGATTCAGCATCTTCATACCTACAAAAAACTTTTCATTAAAAAAATTAAAAAACTAAAAAACTCCACCAAGGATAATCCGAATCGAGTCTACGTCCCAGTTCTAAACCACCTTCACAGGATAATTTGCGAGGACCCCCCACTTCCAGTCCTTGACGTTGCCACCAAGCGCAGTTGATTAGAGCTCCGGTGGAAGCGTTCATGGCGAGAACACGGGCGGAAAGCACACTCCTATCGGAAACGAGGAGATTCTTGGAGATGGCATCTTGTAAACCTGGAAGAGATAAAATTTGAGTGGCAATTTTTTCAACAACAATACCGAATTTCAGTTTCGTTATTATCTTATCAAGTGACACAATAAGTCTAAAAATAATCAAGATCTCTATCTTAGTCGGTTCGTTAATTATCAACAAATTGCCAACGCACAATTAATTAATTAAATTTTCAAACAGAAAACGATCGACTAACATCAGTAATGGGAGTCAGGTGTTGGAGTTATTGAAAGTACGAAACGACTGTTTCAAGGAAAAACGGAGATAACGTTAGCGCACTCCACAAGTTCATAATGTTGATTGATAATGCTCAATCTCCCACTATTTTATCAGCTTTATCTTTACTTTTCTGTTCAAATTAACCGAGTGAGGGTATTTCGTTGTATACCGCTATGAAGTGAAGTGTATTTAACATCATGCATATCAAAAATTCCTGCTAACTTGACGCAGGTTCTCAAATGTGAGTATTCTACCCCCGAAATTGAAACATTAATAGTTGTAACAGTTACAATTAATTTATTGACACCGAAAACAGGCATTAATCGAAAGAATTGTTTGTTATCAACAAACTGCTGGTGGTAAAGTGGCTATTTGTACTTTATCATGGCAATTTTTGCGGTACATTCAAATCGTTTGGTAATTGTAAAATCGGTAGTCGAAAGTTTTTGCGACGATAAAATTGTTTTAGTCGCATCTTCCACAACGTCATATTTGCGATAAGATCGTAAATAAATTGTAATCCGTTTTTAATCCGGATGTTGTAAAAATTGGTCGAATTTAATGTAGAAGCAGATCGGTTGAGACAAAATCAGTCCATTCATAGGTTTTGATCACGCATTCTTGAACGATGACGACGTTAGATTTGAAATATTAAATTTTGAACAGGGGCGGACTTGATCAAACAAATTTTCAGCAACTTGACGTTATCTAAAATTAAAATAGTTGGAAGATATCGATAGCGAAAGCTCTATTCGTTTTGAACTGAGTCATTTGCAGGGTTAAACAAACAAGTTTGGCTTGAAAACATTGTACTTTAGGTATTTTTAGTGTTTCTAGTGCGTAGAAGAGGTGAGTCAAAATATATTGCTGTCATAAACATTTTTATTATTGAAATCGAAATTTTGGCAATCCTCGAATTATTTCTAATTTCCTGGTATTTTCTCAATCTTTGTGGAAATGATTAATTGGCTGTTCCTTGCATAAGATTTTATTACGATATTGCACTACGTAAGACATTTGCATTGCTAGATAAGTCGAGATACGGTCGAAGTTTTATAAGAAAAGATTTTTAGGGTTGATATGAGTGTTCTTGGGCGTAAGTCAACCAAATTCAAACATTAAAATTTTTGAGATTGTCAAATTAAGATTAAATAGAGCAAAAAAATTTGTTTCCATTGAAGTTAATCTTCCTAAAAATTCTTCTTAATCCCAATTAGATTATTTGGAAATATTGCTGAAACCCTATCATCAAATTTCTATGATTTTCGTATTTATTATGCAAGTAGAATGTAACTTTTGTTCCTGTTATTTGAAAAATTTCAAATAAAAAGAAATTCGAAAATTATAATTTGATGAAGTTTCCAGCATCACTTTTCTCTCTTCTAATAAATTTTTCATGTCTTCAAATGTTGACCAGTCCGACATTTTTATTTTCCTCCTACAATATCATTTATTCAACTCAACCTCTGACTCAATCTTGATGGATTGCAGATAAAAACATAATTTCAATTAATTTTTCAACGTTTCCACTTTTACTTTAACAATTCGTTTCAAAAATACGCTTATCCTCAAACTGAAGTGTCTCGATAACATGAAATTAAAAAAATTGCAGATAATGCACCACCAGATTCCTCTGGCCCTACTGAGAGATCTGCGATGCCGACACTGTACGAAATTCGTAAGTTGCGGCCCAGTTCACGTAGTTCCCGACGGCAGCATCCTTTGCGGTCGTTGTCGGGCTTTAGCCAAGCCCAAATTCAGAAACATCGCCTACGAAACCATCGCACCGCTCTTCTACTTTCCATGTTGCTATTGGACCAATTACTGTTCAAGAGCCCTGAATTGGGACGAAAGTCACCACCATGAATCCAATTGCGTCTACAAAAGTACCTGCAAATTACTGTGCAGCCATCCGGGAGTTCTGTTCAAATCGGAGAGAAAACTGCCAGAAATCGGAGGTAATTTCCTGAAATCACTTATTAGATATTTTAAATAAATTTCTTGCAGACGCCAGTGCCGAGCATGTAACCGAACAGATGTTGGAAATTTTAAAATGCGCAATTTGCGAAAGTTATTTGTCCTGCGATCCCGTTTATATCGGAATAGACGGGAAGAACGTTTGCCATCGTTGCGTGACATCCAACGGAATTCCAGTAGGAGTCGTTAGGAATTTATCCTACGAAAAATTGGCATCGGCAATAATTTTTCCTTGCATCTATCGTTTTCGAGGTTGCACCATCAAGATCAGGTACGGCAGAGATTTGTGGCAACACGAAAGTGAATGTTCTTACGGTCAAGTTTACAAGAAAGTGGCGAAAAAACCGTCGAAAAACGGCAAAGAGAGGGGAGTTATACCGACACTTACCGGTCATATTTACGGTACGATTACGCCAACTTCCGCTCTCTTCGTGCCAGTTTCCAAAAACAACACCAACAAAGAAGATTCGCAACATTTCAGCCAAGAATTGGCTAACGTCATGAAGAAGAAACAAAACACTTCTTCTGTTGGTGACGAAGAACCCAACACTGCCGATTTCAATCGATATCAAGCCTTCGATTCGCAATCGGTCGAATCGATTTTTGACCAAAGCGTTTGTAGTACAGGAACAAAACTCAGCAGCGACGACGCTTTGGAATATCAAGATAACACTCCCAAAGTTTCCGTCCAACAAAAACTCAGTTATCCCGACAATAATTTTTTCGGTAATCCAAAAATTCTTTTGCATCAAAAAACTAGTATCGATGAGAGTTTGAACGGTGACGCCAGCACTTTTCAGAATAACTATCGAGATCCGAGAGTTTCCGGCCAATACGAGAACGGCGGTTATTATCAAGAATTGAGGGCTTCGATAAAACCGACATCGAGACCATCGACACGTGAGGAGGATTATCCGAGGTCTTCTAATGAAGGAATTTTAAATTACAACAATCCGCCGGCAACTCCTCCGGTTAGTGCTGGATATTTGATACCGCCCCATGGATATTATCAAGAAAATTTAACGAGATGGCCCGCTAAACCTTCTAATTACGACCAAATGCATTTGTATCATTTTCCGCCACTTTACTTCAACGAAACTGCTAATGTTAAATATTCGCCGTCGTTCAATAATTATCAAAATCCCTACGATTACCATCAACAAGTTGTGAGAAGGAGCGAGAGTTTGAGGGTTGGTAACAAGGAAATTATCGAAGAGTTGAAAGCGAGACAAAACAAAAAAGCGCAAAACGAAAACGGGAAAAGAGACGAAAGTCCTTACGTGCAATGCAACAACCTTCAGGAGATCGTTCAAAAACACGACGAGGTCTTTACCGATTAGTTACTGTATTACTATTTTATTCTGTATCATAAGCTGCTGTCTGTACGAGTAAATAAATTATATTACGTCTTTATCTTGTGGTTCGATCAAAAAAATAATTATTGTTGTCGCTTTGTTCATTTCGAAAATATTTCGATAAGTAGTTTCGATACCGTCGAATACTTAGATTAGTTTACATTCCTGTTTTATTGATTTTAATTGGTCGACCAAATTCAACGAGTCGCAAATAGAAACGAAAAAATTAAGCAATTAGAATTAGTTGAGTAACTAGAAAAAGTTCCACGACTCTACAGTTGTGGAGAATTATTAAAAATTTCTCAATAAACAAAGTGAAAAAAATCGAATCGAATACAATCTGGTTGTGGTGGTGTTGAATACTTTATGCGAGAGCAACAGGGGAACAAATTAATGAAGTTCAGATCCGGATTAAGGATTCCGGTTAAAATCGTTTGATTTTAGGCGGTTAAGCTGCCGCAAAACTTCTCTTTGGGCAAATATTTCGAGAATCGATTTATTAATAGCTTTTTGACCAACAAACAATAGCTAGAGCCAGTGGCGGCTGGTGCGGGAGGGGCAAATGGGCAATGGCAAAGCTCCCCAGAAAAATAGAGAATGTACACACAAGCGAAAAATTTATAAAGGCCATCAGATATATAACTTGCTTCTATTTTAAGTTTCCCGCTTCCAAACTGAACGCTGCGCGCTGTGAGATAGCTTGGCGTTGCCCCCCGTGCTTTGCCAGATTGCGTGAAACTTGGCATATGCTATACTTATTTTCTCATGCAATTATACATCGAAAGTGCTTTACAAAACGCTGACAACAGCGTCGGGGAGGGGCCAGAATCATTTTGCCTAAGCCAATAGAGTAGCTTGTTAAACCCGAACGTTCTCGAACTTTGCCGTTGTTTCAAAGAGTTCGGCAACGAGAATCTGCTTATAAACTAAATACAATACATGCAAGTGTGGTGTGTGGCGTAGCGTATTAGCGGTTTATCCAGCCGTGAAATAATTTCGTTGCTCTACCGTTCTAGTTTCTTATTTTTACTGAGATTCAGCAGTTGTTGGGCGATTTCATGTTCTAATTGAAGCAATAAATACGGTCCAAACAATTATCGCCGCAAGATTGAGGGAATTAAGTTTTGAGCATCGTAAGAAAATAAAAGAGTTGGGTCCATTTCGGCCTAACCTTCAGATCATAAAACAACATGTGGTGAAGGGCAAAATTGTGGTAAGATCATTCAATGCAGGTATGTACCAAAATGCAGATTGGCTATGTGGTTGCGATGCCAGCAATTCATTTTATTGCTTTGCGTGTTTATTGATGGGGTCCGACGATTGTGATCCCGTTTGGGTCTACACAGGCATTACTGATCTGAAGCACTTGGGTGTAAAAATAAAAAAGCATTCAATATGTCAAAGGCATTTGTTTTATTCTCTCGGATTTGCAACTTTAGGCCATGTTGACCTACGAAATCAGTTAAGTAACGTTTATCGGATTGAAGTGCTAAAGCATAATGAAAAAGTAAAAGAAAACCGTTATATTATAGGAAAACTTATTGTTGACTGCATCAAATTTTGTGGTGTTTTTGAATTAGCATTGCGAGGACATGACGAAACATTGGATAGCGACAACCCGGGCATTTTTAGAGGCTTAATAAATTTTATGAGCAAAATTGATTTACTTCTCAAATCACATATAGAGCAATCGAAAAATGCTGCATTTTCTGGTTTATCAAAGACAATTCAAAATGAATTATTAGATTCTATAGTAGAAGTAACTCAAAATTTAATAAAAAATTAAATTGAAGAAAGTAAGTACATTGCAATTCAAGCTGACGAAACCACTGATAATGCAGACATATCTCAATTATTCTTTATAGTACGTTATGTTAAAGAAGTTAGAGTATATGAACGTTTTATGGGATACTTAATACCGCCTAGTCATAGCGCAAAAGACATAAGTAACGTAATTTTTGCTGAATTACAGAAAATTAATATAAACAAATCTCCTGAAAAGCTAATAGCTCAAAGTTATGATGGAGCTGCTGTTATGAGTGGCCGAAATAATGGAGTACAAGCCAAAGTCAGTTCAGTTTACAAGAGAGCCATTTTCATTCATTGTTATGCTCATCAATTAAATTTAATTCTAGAAAGAGCTGCCACTCAAAGTAAGCAAGTTAAAGTGTTTTTTGCAAATGTTTCTGCTTTTTCAACATTTTTTTCTAGATCACCCCAACGAACACAAATTTTTGATAATATAGTTATGAAAAGACTGCCACGCGGATCAAATACTCGTTGGAATTTTAACTCCAGAGTTGTTTGTACTGTTTTTAAATATAAACAAGAACTCCTTGAATGCTTTGAATTTATTATTGATAATGAAAATGATAAACTAACTATTCAGCAATCAACCGGATTAATAAATTTTTTGAAAGATGAGGAATTCGGTTATATTTCTTTAATAAAATTTTACCACACAGTGACATTCTCTATAAAGAATTACAACTACGCCAGTTAGATAGTGTCAAAATTCAAAAATACATTTCCAATTTTAAGAATGCGGTGCAGAATATCAGAAATGAGGTTGATCATGATTATTATAATGCAGATGATAGATCAAAACCCGTACATACAAAGCGAGCTCGATATCTAGACAGAAACATGCAAATGGCCAAGGAAGTATGTGATGTTATTATGACAAATATCACAGATAGATTTTGTGTTGATAATCATTTGGAAGCTTCTTTACTTTTTGAGGCAAGCTCTTTTAAAGATTTTGCTGTAAACTTCCCGGAGCATTTTCTTAACACTGCAGTTACATTTTTTAAGTTAGATTCTCTTTCATTAAAGCAAGAATTAATAACCATATATAGAAGGGAAGACTTTCGTCAAGCCAATGGAGCTCTTCACATTCTGCAATTTCCTTTATACAATAACCTTCAAAATGTTTTCCGGAAATCTGTCAAATTGTTAAGAATTATTTGTACAAACCCTATGATAACAGCTGAAAGCAAAAGTTGTTTTTCAACTTTAAAAAAAAATTAAGACTTTTTCCCGCAATACTATGGGCCAAGATAGGCTTTACGCGCTAGCTACATGCTCTATTGAAAGTGAACTTATTAAGTCCACAGGCGATTTTAATAATCTGGTTATTAGTCATTTTTTAGCTCAAAAAATAGACGAATAGACCTTTATCTATAAGACTCTTAAGTAAATATCTCTTAGATAAAAAATTCTTTCTTTCAAAAAACTCTCGCATTTATATTCCAATTTTACGTTAATAGGATTAATTTAGTGTAAGAATAATTTTCTAGTTTTTTGTTGGGAGTAGGGCTACTGGCGAGACCCCCTTTATAGGTCAACCGATTGACAGTAGTACCTCAGAGGTGATCTGGAAACTTACTAAAATTGATTGTAAAATATAAATTAATAAGTATCAAATCAGTTCACTAGGGACAATTGTTATTCTAGAGGTAGCCCTCGCATCTAATTTAGCCACGAGCCGCCACTGGTTAGAGCAGTGTAAATGGTACGAAACCAAAACAAGTGGGAATTTTCGGTATTAACATTTTTTTTAAAAAATAGATCCAGAAAGTTGGCTACGCAAGTGAAGCACTAATGACGCTACTATACAAAATCGATAGAGCTTGGTTGGTGCTTCATTGTGTTTCAAACCAGAACTCGGCCACACTTTCGGTTCCTGAGAAATGGAGCATCCAAGTACGGACCTGGAAAGTGGCGCGGTAAATAAGAGATGGCGCCACTAAACCTAGTGATGCCATCAGTTCGGGCTTGAAGCGCAATAAAGCGCTAACGGAGTACTAAGATTTTGTATAGTAGCGTCACTAGCGCTTCACTTGCGTAGCCAACTTTCTCTACCTTAAGTAAAGTCGAGGAAATAATAATTTTCAAGGTTCTATTAGTTGAAATTTTGTCTAACAGAACCGAAACTGATTCTTCTAAAACTGTTTTGAAAATAAAACGTTTGGCAAGTGACGGTATTCAATAAAATTTAAAGAAAAAAAAATTAAAAACCGAAAACAATTTTTGGCCAAAATTTTGAAAAATTGCCTTGGATTTTGTCAAACATTTCTGGAAGAATTATTCAATACTAACCCAGTCCTCCTTCAGTGTTTACAATAGTAAAACATGCTTCACCTTCTCATAATCCTCAAAAAATCGCAATAAGGGTTAAAATCCGGTGAGTGTGGTGGCCAGTTTGCGCCAATATCAAGTTTTCTCCCGATCCTTCACTGAAATAATATAAATTTAGAAAAGTTTTCAACTTATAAAAAGAAGATGCTGCGTGGTGCGTAACAAAAAATATAACAATCACGAGAAACAAAAAAAATTGTAACAAGTGATTAACATTTTATTTTTTTGTGGCAAACTGGAGGAACAAATAACAAATTCCGTGTCCCTTAATTGCCCTAAATACTGTTTAATCACTTTTTTGTTTGGGAATAAAAACGATCACGGAATTTTGCGCAATTTCCCAAATACAATTTTGGTAATTTCTTGATTTTGGCAATTTTTGTAAATATCCATCCAGTAAAAACGCAATTTTCTTCAAATAAAACAACCGATGTCCTTCATACAAAAATTATCATTTGACCTAACTTTTCAAATCTCAACAACTCAAGTTGACCTAAAAATTTCGTACTTAAACCACTCAATTTACTGGGCGGTAAAGATCAATCGTAAGTAGGTATGCGTTTGTTTCCCTAATGGAATATCGATCATTGAACAAATATTTGAAAAAAATTGCCCGACTTAAAACCGTATACCTTTCCATTGTTACTAATTTTCCATAAAAAACCATCAACCACAATAATTATTTTTTGAAGAGATCGAGATATTTTTTAAAATTATTTTGTCATCGTGCGTGGGTCATTTGCTGACATTTAATTTTTTTCCTCGATACTCTATTTTCGTAAGCTTGCGTAAGCTTCGAATGTCTCATTAACTTCTAGTTGGCGACGCCTTTTCGTTATGTCGATTCCTTAATTATGTTGTAAACAATTTTAATCAGAAATCCAATTAGAGTTGGATTTTACTCTTTTAGTCTACCGGTATCTAAATGTTGTGCAGTGAAATAGCTCTTGCAAGTAAAAAAATTATTCCGGGCATGTTGGGAGCCAATTTCAAAGTTTCTGGGAAACCCCCGATAATTATACAAGTAATAAGGAATAACAAACTTCAACTTTTTGTTGTTTTCAATTTAATGGGAAAATATTGCGTCAGAGGATTCGAAAAAAGATTTTCTACCATCTTTTTGAGAAACTAACTTAGTGCGAAAAATGTCACAAAACTCTAAAGCACCATTTACGAACGTAAGCTTAAATAATTTCGATTTGCCCCAATAAAAATTCAAAATTACTCATTTTTGACCGATTTTTCAGAAGTGGGATTGAAGAAAAACTTTGAAAATTCGAATAAAAAAAACTAATTTTTACAATAAAAAGCTTCTAGATGTTTTAATGAGAGGAACCCCCAAAAATAAGGAGTAGCGCCAATTCAAGATAAAATCTCAAACTTAATCCAGGAAAGTTTCCTTACTAATAAATTCCAAAAAAATCTGATCAACGACGTGGAAGTTAGGGGAGATTCAAACTGCTAGAAACAAGTTGCCGCATAAATTTTAGAAATGGTTATGGCCTCCCAAGGTAATTTTGCGATAGCGTTTCGATTAAAGTTTCAAAATTTTATTAATTTTTATCAAGAAATTTTGAGATAACTTCAGGATCGGTTATTAACATTGAAATTTCAGTTAACAAGTCAAAATTTAGCTTCATCGTGACCGACCTTGCTTTTCAAGTTCTTAAGGTGTAATCCGAACGAAATTAAAAGAGAACAGGAACGCGATGAAACTGGATGAAAGAAACAATTCAACCGCATCCATTTATTTCGTCCTTCGACCAAATTACTTCCCTTCGGATTGCGGCAGTCCTGAAACAATTAATCGATGCCTCATTTTTCTTTCTTCTCTAAATTGAGACAAAACCTTAAAGCTCGTCATATTTGAATATCGATAAATTTACCTGGATAACAGGATTACGTCCTCCACGTAATACAATGGAGGAGGAGACGGGTTTAAAATTGTTGCCTGTACGAATTAGGGATTTTCCCAACGGCACCTAACGGGGGGAAACAAGAGGAATAATTACAAGACAAGAAGTGGGCTTTGCCGGTTTTCTTCACTAACGTTCTACACAAGTGAAACTTTGAAGTTTCATAAATCACTTTATGAAACGAGCTTTGGCGTGTAAGCACCCATTTGCTTAATCGAGAAACGATTTTTTTTCTTAAAATGTCAAATAAAACAACTGGAGTTTCATCAAACGCACACGTCATAATCGAAATTTTCCCATTAAAGCAATTGCGCTATTCCGCTTTTCCTAATTATTGTATCCGGGAATAAAGCGCTAATGAGGATAATGAAGCGGACGTAGTGATAGAGGATGTTCTTAATTAGAATTTATTTTGTTTGTTGGGAAAAACAACGATACGAGAAGAACGGATGAAAATTTCAGTTACTCTGAACTACTGAAGTCTGGAGAGACAACAAACTCCGGGATCACATGGTATTGCAGGTAGGTACGGCTGGCTAACTGAAGCTTTGTTATTTCGTACTGAAATACCTTAATCCTTACAAAGGATCCTCCGAGCGAGGCGAGACGTTGTTTCAGCTGTTTCGTTACCCTAGAAGAGCCTCGCTTCTAAGCGCAACCAACAGTTTTTCTGAAATTGGAACAAAAAACCGCCATTGTTGTTCAATTTGAGTTTTCATTAATTGCATCATTTTAAAAATCTATAAATATTTTCAAAATATTTTTTGAAAACTTAACACTATTGGCCCTGCTTCACCACAATTTTTGTTGCATTCACAACACTTGAAACATCTCGATCAATTGATTGCTATCCGTTATTTATTTCTTTACAAGTAACTTTGAAGCCCAAAAATGGTTACGATACGATATCAACGGCGACACTGACGCATTACCGACATTTATCGTTTCTGTTTTCCGCGGCACACTATGTACAAGAACCAATCCCGATAATATCTACCAAAAAAGTAAAACATCGGTTCTAGCCCTTTAAGGGTGATCCCTGAATCGTATCAGTTGATAGAATAAATTTCTCGAACGAAAAACAACCGAATTTGCTTTTCGACTTACCGTTGTGGTGGGAGACCCCTAGGTCTTGGAGGAGGGTTGCGGCAAGGTCGGCTTTCTGTCTGGCTGACTCGAAACGTGCCGTGGCTAAAGGCACGCTCAACGACCGGAAGTTGTCGGTGACGCAAAGAGAACCAAAACTGTTGGTGGCGACGTCGTGGACCGCCTGTAGACTTTCCTCGATATCCTCCTGCAAATTTTTCGATACAAAATTATATTCCAACGATATTCGCGATGAAGTAGCAGCAGCAATCGCTCTTATCGTCCCGACACCCTCACCAATCCCGTAACGTTCCTGGAAGCAAATCGATTGAGTTACAAATATCCAAATATCGAAGAAATTATTGTCGTTGCGTTCGGGGCGTAAAACAAATGAGGCGCGACCAATTTTTGGCAAAAACATGGAAAACGTTCCGCTTAGCAAAGTATTTTCAGAAAACACTGTAAATAGCTTCTGCGTTACTCTGACGTCACTAGTCAGCAACGTAACGTTACCAATAATTAAAATTTTCGAACCCGATAGAAATTCGAGTATTTTCTGTGACGTCACTAATTACTAATAATTAAATTCTTTTTTGAAATTTCAAAAAAGTGATTAATTTAAAATTAAATAAACAATCGAGTTTTGTTGTTAAATAAATTCAAAACTGAATCTAGTCAAAATCTCGATCGGTTACTCTTTTGGTCGATCCAGAGTTCGTTCTCGTTATCAAATTTCCACCTTAATTGCTTTTTCGAATCAATCGCAATTACGTTTCTTCTATTCATTGAATGAATGAAAAAAAGAAATAAAAAGAATTGCGAAACTGCAGGCGCAGACATCGTCGTCTCATTTGAAACGTTTCGCTTCTTCCGCCTCAAAGAGAATCCAATAACGATAGTTATGGCAGGGCAATTACTGTCAGCCAGATAAAGGTTGTTGGTCGGTTTACCAGGGGAGTTAAGTGGAATCGTTAGCACTTAATTGTAATATGAGAGAGTTTGTTATAGGGTTGGAACTTGTGGTATTGAAAAGGTCAGTGGATAAAAGGAAAGTTGGCAGGACAGTTGTTGGGTGTACTAACGTTTCGAAATTCTCTTGCTATTGTTGTTAATGCTGGAAAAACTTAATAAATGTCACAAAAACTCAATCAAATCGTTAATTACATAATAAATTTTTGGTAGCTGTGAGACTCTTAAATTATTAAATAAAATATAGAAAAGTAACTGAATTTTATTATTTACAATTTCACCTAAATAGTTAGAAATTATAACGTTGATGGCGCATTTGCAGACGAAATCGAGCCACTGGAACAAAATAATTCGAACAAATAATTGTTGCCCTGCAAATATCAAATGTCTGGGGTGCAATCTTCCACCAATCAACGTGACAACTTATCTTCACCCTATTTCTGTTAAAATATTAAATTTCGTATTTGGAAATATTATACATTTGAAACTATATTTCTCTACCTTCAACTGTCTTGAGTTCGAGCATCTGTAAAAATACACAATCACAATTTTCCATTCTACATTGACTATTTAAGCATTTGCATTATTTATCTGTAGTGGAAGATTACGCAAATTAAGTTTTTCGAACATATCCATAAAATAAGCGAGTTACATTAGAAATCCGTTGACGCATGCTCGTGACCCTCCCAGCTCAAAAATGACCCTACCTCGTTTCTCAATTCGAAAACACGCTTCAACATCTTAAAACGTGACAAGCATCTGGAAAATAAATAAAACAACAATGTTGTAAATATGTTTTATATTATTATATGATGTAAATCATGTAGTTTGGCATGGAGATTCCTTCTTCTGCTTCTAAAGTGTTATCTTCCGGACAAAATCCTTCTGTTGACAACAGCACGTGACATTATTGATGTAACATATCAAGTTTGTTGGTCTCGTATTTTTGCCTGATAAAATTAATTGACATCAACTTGTTTTACGCATTTATGGAAGAGTGAGCTTTTAATCAGTTTAATTGCACATCAGTCACCCACGTACAAACGCACCTCTCAACAATTTCACTCAACGCTTGGTTTAGCAATAATACTTCGTTGGAGCTTCCTAACAGAAACCTCTCTTCATTAGAGTACGATTTTTCTGCCTATCCTAGAGCAACGTTTCGTAAAAGTTTCTTAATTATATTTAATTTTGTCCACAGTTATTCTCTACACACACGTGGAATTATTTTGTTTCTCCATTAAACTATTTATTTTTAGATGAATACAGAAAATTTGCGTTTAATATCTTAAAACGCCCAAATTCTCCTACCTGCGAAAAGGGGACGTACCCCTAACACAATCTCCATTAAACTATTTATTTTTAGATGAATACAAAAAAATTGCGTTTAATCTCTTAAAACGCCCAAATTCTCCTACCTGCGAAAAGGGGACGTACCCCTAACACAATGCATAGTCGACAACACTAATAGAATTTGATACAGTTGTTGTTACAGTCACTTAAATGACACATTTTCATATTGGAGTCGGTTGTACATTGTGTTGGGATACATCCTCTTTTTTCAGGTACACCAAAGTGGACGTTTTAAAGAACGTCTTTTCATTAGATTACAATTTTTCTGCTTATCCTAAAGCAGCGTTTCGTAAAAGTTTCCTAATTATATTTCATTTTGTCGACAGTTACTCTCTATACACACGTAGAATAATTTTGCTTCGTCATCAAGCTATTTATTTTTAAAAGAATACAAAAAATTTGCGTTTTTTCTCTTTATACGTCCAAATTTACCTACCTGGCAAAAAGGAGACGTACCCTCAACACAATGCATAGTCGACAACACCAATCGAATTTGATACATTTGGTGTTGTTACAGTCACTTAAATGCCGCACTTTCATATTGGAGTCGGCTGCGAATTGTCTTTGGATATATCCTTTTTTCAGGTAAACCAAAATGGGCGTTTTAAAGTGACGATACGCAGCAAAAAGTTATTCGACGGCTGTATGAAGAATAATTCTTTAAAAATTTCAGGAGTTTAATTCTGTAAACTTTGGACGACACTAAGAAGCTCGAAATTTCTGGACAGAACGTGACGAAACGTTCCTGGACGCAACTCTATACGCGACAGCTTGCTCCCTTAAGGCGTGATACAGTTATTTGTGATTTGTGTACCCCATAAAACCGCCAGTCACGCACGTCCCTGAAAATTACCTTTTTCACGCGCCCGTTTCCTCCGACCGGTCCCCAGGCGATCGAAATGGCTATGACCAGCGTGAGAGTCCTCCAGAGAAGCCCTTCCTCCATTACGCATCCTCATTGGTACTGAAACAATCACAAACGCCACTTGATTAACTTTTAAACGATCGAACGAAGGGTAGCCAAAGAATTTTCGTTTCGTTATTTTTTCTTTCCTTTTTTTGTTTTAAATAAACCGGGGGGAAAAAGGTCGACGACGTATATGTATGTGTGTGTATGCGTCCCGGCGTTTGCTTTTACAGTCGGCTAGTCTGAAACAGGGCTGAAAAGCACACGCAGAACATCACGCTGAAATTGGCTGACACTACACGGTTGGGTAAGCAAAGCAAAACGATGCGATCCACCCCCTCATCCAACGGGGCCCTTCCTCGCACAATTCTGATCAGTTTGGTCCGATGGTTCTGTTTGCCCTTACTGATTGATCAAAACAACTGAAAAGCACGCGGAAAACAACCGACTGCCGGCGTGATTAATATGGATCGTTCGCATGAAACGGCAAGAATTAATTAATGTTACCACTAATGGGTTAATTGTTAATTATTAGAGGGTTAGCTAATTTTGACGGTAATTGCAGCTCGACTACGAGAGAATTTGTAGAGATTTCATAAATATTACTGGAAGTCCTAAAAATACGAAAATCGGTTGAGAGTTTCCTTAAAAATTTCTTACGTTGCATCAATTTTTTCCTTTCACTTAATTAATCTGTAGCGTTGTAACTACAACGTGAGTCTTCTCAAAATCAAGTTCTTAAAGTATTTTTCCACCAATCCATCTTTGGAAAGTTGGTCGAAAAAATTGAGAGTTTTTGACCATTTTTTTTGGGACAAAAGGACACTATTTGGAAAAAACTTTTAGGCTTATATTGTTAAATGGTGCTTCCTGGATCGCCCTGCAAAAAATAAAACTTGTGGAGGGTCATGTTAATTAGTAGTAGTCTCACAGAAAAACCACGCTTTTATGAAATTGGCAAGAAAAATGTTTGGGAAAATATTTAAGACAGCACAAAGAGAAATGGTGCGAAGATTTATTTCAATGTCGATGGTCCCGTGACAATAATAAGTGGAAGATAGATTCAAAACTGACACCACCTCAAAAATATCAATGTGTCAGTGTGTAAAAAAATTGGATAAAAACAAGAAACTTGTAGAATAACGCAATTACTGTTATGAACGCATTTAAATTTTCAAAATTTTGAAATTTTTTGTGTAAACATTTTACAACGTTGTAGTTACAACGTGAGTGTTCTCAAAATCAAGTTCTTAAAGTGTTTTTCCACCAATTCATCTTTGTAAAGTTGGTCGAAAAAATCGCCAGTTTTTGAAAATTTTTTTGGGACAAAGGGACACTATTTAGAAAAGACTCGTAGGCTTACATTGTTAAATGGTGCTTCCTGGATCGCCCTGCAAAAAATTAAACTTGTGGAGGGTCATTCTAATTAGTAGTAGTCTCACAGAAAAAACACGTTTTTATGAAATTGGCAAGAAAAATGTTTGGGAAAATATTTAAGACAGCGAAAAGAGAAATGGTGCGAATATTTATTTCAGTGTTGATGGTGCCGTGACAATAATAAGTGGAAAATAGATTCAAAACTGACACCACCTCAAAAATATCAATGTGTCAGTCTGTAAAGAAATTGCATAAAAACAGGAAACTTGTAGGAGAACGCAATTACCATTATGAACTCATTTAAATTTTCTAAATTTTGAAAATTTTTATGTAAACATTTTACAACGTTGTAGTTACAACGTGAGTGTTCTTAAAATCAAGTTCTTAAAGTGTTTTTTCACCAATTCAATTTTGTAAAAATGGTCGAAAAAATCGCCAGTTTTTGAAAATTTTTTTGGGACAAAGGGACACTATTTAGAAAAAACTCGTAGGCTTACATTGTTAAATGGTGCTTCCTGGATCACCCTGCAAAAAATTAAACTTGTGGAGGGTCATGTTAATTAGTAGTAGTCTCACAGAAAAACCACGCTTTTATAAAATTATCAAGAAAAATTTTTGGGAAAATATTGAAAACAGCAAAAAGAGAAACGGTGCGAATATTTATTTCAGTGTTGATGGTCCCGTGACAATAATAAGTGGAAGATAGATTCAAGACTGACACCACCTCAAACATATCAATGTGTCAGTCTGTAAAAAAATTGGATAAGAACAAGAAACTCGTAGGATAACGCAATTACCATTATGCACTAAATTCTCTAAATTTTGAAACTTTTTGTCTAAACTTTTTATTTCTTCCAATTTCAATCTTTACCTTCAAATTTCTCGTTTTTCCCTCATTTTCTTCTGTGTGTATTTCTGTTAGGCGACTTTTCTACGTTTATGTGGTGTATGCCCTTTTACATACACTTGGGATCTTTTGAAATTAAGGAGAGAAATTTTATTAGTCAAGAGGCAATCTTTCGAGGGACAGTGGGCGCACAAACCGCCACGCCAAGAACAATTTTTTTTAAATAGAAATCATAAAATTAAAATAGAAAGCGAGACATGATACGAACTACAAAGGGTGGCCTATGAGAGCCACCAATAGTGGTAAATGTAATTTAAAACCATTTTGGTCGCCCTCTATTAGATCCTGTCTGGTTTGTCAAATGTGTTGAAGAGAAAATATTTTTAGCAAAATCGTTGTCGGTAATTTTAGGAAAATTAATTTTTGTTTGGAAAAATCCTTTGGATAAATAAATAAAAATAAATTTTGCTAGCGAACTGATCCAAAATAACTGAGCTAGCGAAATTTGAGAATCGTTTAATTTATTTGCTGAAAGTGGAGACCCGGATCGAATGGTTGACAATTAACCCGAAAACTTACTTGGATTGAAGGCAGGAGCCTTGCGGGGTGTAGCCAGGTATAGCCGCCGCCAGCATTAAACCGATTCAGCGTAGAATCCTTCGACTAATAAATTCTTCCATCCTGAAAAATTAACAAAAATTTAATCAACCACCACCCTCGCATCAACTTGAAAATACGACAAAACTAAAACGACTCGATCATTTCCTCCCGGCCAGCGAGAAGAAAGAAGGGCGTCGTTACTATCACGGCCGTCCGTTTAGATACAAAATGAGATTCGCTGGGAGCGTCGTCGGATTTTTATGGTGGTTGAATCTGATCTCTCCCCCGTCGACTAAAAATAACAACTTTTTCCCCCCTTTACCATCCGAGAGTTTCGAAAACGAAAGATCGATATTGTGATTTTACTTAAAAAAACTTTATCCCCTTCGCATTCTCACCTTGATTCATCCGGGACGTGACCCGAATCCGGATGGTCAACGGAGACAATAAAAAACCGCAAGATGGGTTTATGGGGGAGGAGAGGATTTTCCCGGTTTTTAAGTATGTCACGCGGTGATTCGCGGGGACAATAACGGAGAAATAGCTGCAACAAACCGATGCGGTTGCGGATTGATCAATTAGGAAGTTCATTTGTGGCGGTTGAACCAACACAAAAACAAGAATCGGTTCAGATTCAACGGATCAATCAATTTGTGCGATTATATTGTGTTGATGTCCCATTAATCGTGTGCTGAAAGCCGTTACGACCTCGTTTGCGTGACAGTAATTTTGAAGCCTAATTTCCAATTTACTGCATACAGGGTGGTTCTTGTTCACTGACTCTTGGAAACATGTACAGAAATAAACCTGAAATTTTGTCTAGAAAGCTGGAACGTGTTAATTTTTTGATTATTTTTAAAAAATATTTCTGTGACTTCTAGAAGCATTTAACAATAACTAAGACACGTCAAGAAAATTTCATTAAACCAAAAAACAAACAAAATCAAAAACCTTGTCTGAAACTGGGACATTTAAAAATTAAATACCCGCAATTGTGTTGAACAACAATAAATTTTGGAACGGAGAGGGTCAAGATTGTTACTTTACCCAAACTTACCCTTCCCATTTGGGGTGTAGAAAAAGCGTCGGTGGTATTTCCATACGTTCCAATACCCGAAAAAAACGAAATACTATCAAAGATTTTAATTGTTCCTAAACCCCAATTATCGCCCCTTTTTCTGCGTATTTCCCCCAATTGAATTCGAAAAATCCAAATTTCCCCAAATAAAAGCTCCAACCCTCTCGACACCGATTAAAACCGGCAACTGTTTCGGCTAATTTACCCGAAAATAACGGTTAAAGAGAGGGGGCGATTATCGCAAAATCTCCTAATAAATTAAATTATTTATTTGACTCTTTTTCGAGGTCGCGACAATTTAATTTGTCGAGTTGACGAGGAACATCAACCTTAGAAATCCCGGAGGGACGCGGCGTTTGGGGATGGCGAACGGTAAACTGTGGGATAAAGCGGAGAGAGCGTGCCGAGAATTCAGAAATGTTTAATTGAGCGTAGATTTTTGTTTTCTGACGAATTCCAATCGTCCAAGTTTTGTTCGGTGACCTCTGACGTCTTAATTATCGAGAAAAGTTACAAAACGTGGTCGACGCAAGCGATAACCGCAAAATTTTACGGTCCAACAAGTAAATAAAACACGAAAAAAGATGTTTTTAATAATTATATTTTAGAAAGTCGTAATTACACAGTGGAGCAATAAAATTGTATCAAAAATTTTCGTTAAAAATCGCGCAAAAAAATGTTTTTGCAATTCATAGATTAGGTTTCAATTTTTAACGAGGTAAAAATAAAATTAAATTTGTAATAATTTAGGGGTAGCAAAGTAGTTTTGCAAACATTTAAAAAAAATCAATTTCAAACGAGTAGAACTGAATAAAATATTTTTCTGCACCATTTTTGATTAAACGCAACATACTGTAGGACATAAAAATTAAGAAAGAATAAGAGCAATTACCTTTAATGCGTGTAGGATTCATCGATTTGATTTGTTTTGAAGAGATACAAATGCAATTACAGTTTTACTCGTATTTATTTGGACAATCACAAGAGAGCTGTTAATTAAGTGGTGGCGGTGTTGTCGTTTGCCTCCCACTACTGGCACGTATTTTTTGTGTTACGAGAAAAAACAAACAAACAACAGCGAAGTCAGATAGTTATGAAAGCAGGATCTAGTCGATGCATTTTTTGTACCATTAATATTACAAGAAACCAACAGTTGATATATACAGGGTGGTTGTTATTTATGATACATTAGAAAAAGATAGAGAAACAAAAATATACAAATCTGAAATTTTTGTAGAGATCAAATGCCTCATTTTCTAACTAAAAAAATTTTTTTTTAATGGTAGTGGTTCCGCTAATATGGCAAGTTGATCTAAAGTTTTAAATTTTAGTTATAGCAATTTTAAATTTTCATTGTTTCGGTGGTAAAAAAATGAGATTCTTTATTTACCACCAACATTTTGTTAAGAACAACTTTTTAGTTTCTAATATAACGATGTCCTAGTATTCGAGGTGACTCTTGAACCGTAGGAGTTAATGAGGCTCAAATTGAGTAAAAAATCGAATCTTTGCTGTCTTTTGTAAAATACTCGAGATCCAGACCGTAAATAAAGAAACCGATTTCCAAAGCATAATCAGCGACAGGATTTACATTACAACACGCTATTTTCGCCTACTGTACATAATTTTCATATTTTTGAAAATTTTTACTAACTAATATGTATATGTAGTTAGTCAAAAATTTCAAAATTTTTTAAAGACTTTTCTATGGCCTTCTTCTCTAGTACTTAGTTCGCTTAGCGCAATGCACCTCATTTTTAATTTGGACTCTTAATTTTCAAAATTATGAGAATTTGAATTTTTTTAACAAAATTTTGGTCAAAATTGAAAAATTGAACTTTTTTATTTACGGCGGTAGAAAAACCGTTTTAGGCTTGTTGAAGAGCTCTTTAAAGGGCCATTAAAGAAATAATTTCATATTCGAAATAGCTTAAAAATTCTGATAGTTATCGAGCTGTAAATTTTGAAAAAAATTGTAATTTTGTGTTCTTTTGTGAAATGTCGCAAATCTACCACCCAAAAGGGACAAACTAGATACAGAAATGAGATAAGGGTGACACGCTCCGTCAGAAAATATTATTTCCAAAGGTTAAGAATGATTGGTGTCAATTTTAGCATTTTTTTAAAATTTTATCGATTGAGATAGAAAAAAAATATTGAAAATTTTGAAATTTTTCGAGTCCGTTTTATGGCTTCAATTTATACTGTTGAGCTTGCCTAACGCAACGCTGTCTTAAATTTTTGATTCGAACTCTTACTTTGCAAGTTATGGCCGTTTGAAGTTCACTCCAACTTTGGTGAAAAATGGTGCCTTTTTATTTACCATCCCACGGAGTTCATTTTGAGCTTTTCGGAAAGCCCATTGAATTTCCATTGCGAGGATGTCCTTGTATTTGCACTAGCTCAAAAACTCTAGAAATTATCGAGGTTCAAAATTTGTCAAAACTCGAATTTTTGTAATTTTCTGTGAACCACCAGAAATTCATCGCTTAAATGGACAAAGCGAGTACAGAAGCGTGGTCAGTAACAAAAATTACGTCGGAAAAAGATATTTTTCTTGAGTGGAAATGGTTTTGATTTTTTTTGGGTATTTTCATGCATATGTGTCCTTGATTTTGGTCGAAAAATTTCGAAATTTTCAAACAAGTTTTTATGGTCTCATTTCATAGTAAACAGCTCACTGGACGAGACGCTATTGCTAGTTTTTAATTTCGACTCTTAATTTTCAAGACTATGACATTTTGAATTTTTTGACCAAAATTTTGGTCAAAATTGAAAAACTGAACTTTTTTATTTACGGCGGTAGAAAATCTGTTTTAGGCTTGTTAAAGAGCTCTTTAAAGGGCCATTAAAGAAATATTTTCATATTCGAAATAGCTTTAAAATTCTGGTAGTTATCGAGCTGTAAATTTTGAAATAAATTGTAATTTTGTGTTCTCTTGCGAAATGTCGCAAATCTACCACCCAAAAGGGACAAACTTGATACAGAAATGAGATAAGGGTGACACGCTCCGTCAGAAAATATTATCTCCAAAGGTTAAGAATGATTGGTGTCGATTTTAGCATTTTTTAAAAATTTTATCGATTGAGACAGAAAAAAAATATTGAAAATTTTGAAATTTTTCGAGTCCGTCTTATAGCTTCATTTTATACTGTTGAGCTTGTCTAACGCAACGCTGTCTTTAATTTTTGATTCGGACTCTTACTTTGCAAGTTATGGCCGTTTGAAGTTCACTCCTACTTTGGTGAAAAATTGTGCTTTTTTATTTACCATCCCACGGACTTCATTTTGGGCTTCTCGGAAAGCCCTTTGAATTTCCATTGCGAGGATGTCCTTGTATTTGCACTAGCTCAAAAACTCTAGAAATTATCGAGGTTCAAAATTTGTCAAAACTCGAATTTTTGTAATTTCTTGTGAACCACTAGAAATTCATCGCTTAAATGGACAAAGCGAGTACAGATGCGTGTTAAGTGACAAATATTACGTCGGAAAAAAATATTTTTCTTGAGTGGAAATGGTTTTGATTTTTTTTGGGTATTTTCATGCATATGTGGCCTTGATTTTGGTCGAAAAATTTCGAAATTTTCAAACAACTTTTTATGGTCTCATTTCGTAGTAAACAGCTCACTGGACGAGACGCTATTGCTAGTTTTTAATTTCGACTCTTAATTTTCAAAACTATGACATTTTGAATTTTTTGACCAAAATTTTGGTCAAAATTGAAAAACTGAACTTTTTTATTTGCGGCGGTAGAAAATCCGTTTTAGGCTTGTTGAAGAGCTCTATAAAGGGCCATTAAAGAAATATTTTCATATTCGAAATAGCTTAATAATTCTGGTAGTTATCGAGCTGTAAATTTTGAAAAAAATTGTAATTTTGTGTTCTTTTGCGAAATGTCGCAAATCTACCACCCAAAAGGGACATAATAGATACAGAAATGAGATAAGAGTGACACGCTACGCCAGAAAAGTGATTGGTGTCGATTTTAGCATTTTTTTAAATTTTTATCGATTGAGATAGAAAAAAAATATTGAGAATTTTGAAATTTTTCAAGTCCGTTTTATGGCTTCATTTTCTACTGTCGAGCTTGCCCAACGCAACTTTGTCCTTAGTTTTTGATTTGGATTCATACTTTCCAAGTTATGGCCGTTTTAATTCCACTCTATCTTTAGTGAAAAATGGAGCTTCTTTATTTACCATCCCCCGGACTTCATTTTAGGCTTGTTAGAAAGCCTTTTAAAAGTTCATTGCGGTGGTGTCCTTATAATCGAGGTAGCTCAAAAACTGTGAAAGTTATTGAGATGCACATTTTGTAATAATTCGAGCTCCTTTTTGTAAAGTGCTCAAAATGCAGGGCTTAAATAAACAAACCGAGTGTCAAAGCATAAGCAGCGACACGGTTGACATTGAAAAACGCTATTTCAGTCGGCTTAAAATTACTTTGATATTTTAAAAAAATTTTACTCACTAATATGTGCCTAGATTGTTTTTTCAAAAATTTTCAAATTTCTTAAAAACCTTTTTAACATCTTATTTTATAGTACCAAGTTCGTTTAATGCAACGCAGTCGCCCATTTCTAATTTAAACTTTAAATTTTGATGTTATGGCAATTTGAATGTCAGCGCCACCAACGGTAAAAAATCGGAAAAAGTTGTTTTCAACATAACTCGAAAGTTTTGCGATGACGGCTGATAAATAATTTAGTTAGCCAACAAAACGGGACAGTAAAGTTACGCAACTTTTTATACGGGTTTCTCTACAGAGTGGACCATTAAAACAACATTAAAATGTACCGCACTTTTACTCAAAGTTATTCGCCGGTTCCGATCTCGTTTAAAGCGGACGAATAAAAGGTTAAAAATTAAGTCTTCGTAGTTCATAAATAAAGATTTTAATAGTCAACATAAAACCGAAAATTTAGCAAAATTGTAATTGTAATTTCAAATTTAATTTGCAAGAAACTACAAAATCTTGCATCACCTTCATAAACCATTTTCGTGTTTAGTGATAAAAAAGCACACTTTTACGTGTTGTGGAAAGCAATTTCTTCGGGGTATTTCGTTGAACTGCTTGTCTACCTTAGCGCTTCGATCAGCATTTACAAAACAGTCCCAACTTTTCAAGTTGATTGATTATTTTTAAAAACAAAAACGACCTTCAAAATTTAGGTTCAGATGGTTGCCTGAAATCGCATTCGATGATTTTTAATTCGCCACAATTCGACGATAAATCGAAGAATCTACTTGCTTCTGACCCCAAACTAACTCTTCTGTCATTTAAACAAAATCTTTTGAAACGATTTACGAAACTTTTTCATCTGATTCAATATTTCGATTAATTACATTGACGCTACCGTTTAAACGTCAACTTCGTCCCAATTTGCCTCTTCTCCACCCCAATCCCGATTCCAGCTGTTCCGAAGATGACAATATCGTTAACGCGCCGCCAACTCCTCCAACACTGGGAGAGAGAATTGAAGAAGTCAAGACCGACAGGCCGACGTTCCGGATGCCCTCCGGGCTCGTCGGAGTCCCGGAGTTCACCTCCCTTGCCCCTCTGGCGTGGGAGTCGACATCGATTCCCCACGTTGTGTACTCACAGCGGCACTCAACAAGTGGTGCTACATTGTTGCACATCCTCCCCTTCTGGTAAAATTTCAAACGTAAAGGATCGCATCGATCGATCCAACAACACTTGTGCAATTGATTATGTTAATAAATATGTCGCAACAACAACTGACAGCGTTATCGGCGATCTGTCCGATTAAGGGTTGGTGTTAGGGTTATCATCGCCACACTCGGTCCGCACAACCGCCAACTAAATCTATTTTAAGCGAAGCGGAAACGTGATGCTGCGTCGCATGTCGAAGACTAAATTTTGAAATATTTAAGGGAAACCCTTCAATATTGTTATTTTCTTATCTTAAAAAAGCGACCGCAAAGTTTGCTATATAATAATAATTTTGGATCATATGGTTGAGGCAACTTGTTTCGTTAAATGGCAACATACTAATCTTTCTGATTAGCTTGATGTAGAGAATTATTCTTCATATAGGCGTCGAATTACCTTTTTTTGCATGAAGCCGTTTTTTGGAAAAAATACGAAACGCCCACTTTAACCTACCTAAAAAAAGAGGAAGTATCCCAACACAATTCGCATCCGACAGCAATATGAAAATGTGACATTAACTGTGACAGTCTATTGGTGTTGTCAAACATGTTAGGGTACGTCCCCCTTTTCCAGGTAGGTATAATTGGACGTTTTTAATAAATACAGCGCAATTTCCTTTATTTTTTTTTAACATAAACGGCTTGATGCAGAAGAAAAGTAATTCCACATATCCGTAAAGAATAGCTGTCCGTCTTAGACTCAATAGAAATACTAGTACGTTTCCTCTGTCAAAACTGGGCGGTGCCGTTTTGTAAAAAAATATCCTCTACCTTGCAAAGTAAACCTTTCGAAGTAAATACTCTTGTTTTTGTTATCACGAAAATCGCGACGTTTGTTTTGAAACTCTTTAGGGGTTGTTTGCGTCTTTTTATTCGTTTCTTTGCATTGAACTGCTGATTTAAAACACGTTAAGCAATTCAGTTGGTCTTCATCGATAACGACTGCATTTATTTACAAAAGCGATATTAACACACTCTTCATTAAATCCTGCAAACTTTTCCTTTAGGGACGTTGCACGGTTGAAATCACACGAGTTTCCAACTTGCGTCTTAATCACAGTATAATTTAAACGAACCAACACAATTCTAACCTACGGTTGAGAGTTTCGTAAGAAATTTTGATGTTGCAACAATTATTTATTTTCAAATAACAAATCTAGAGACTTAGTGTTACAACGTGAATATTTTAACGTTTATTTTTTTTAAATAATTTTTCCCAAATTTACTTTTGAAAATTTTTGAGAATTTTTTTTTACGGTAAATGCCCATTATTTAGCAAAACCTATGAGCTTACATTGTTAAATGGTTCTTCCTAAACCACCTTACAAAAAATAAGACTTATTGACGGCCACGTTGAAGAGCGGTTGTGTCACAGAAAAACTATGCTTTTTAAGGATTTACGAAATTCGACGTGTAACCCTACCAAAACTGTATATTCATGCCAATAGATGTCATTTTCACGAACTTGTTCCAATTTTGCACATTAATAACTTGCTCTAGCACCAATTCAGATATTGAACTGAGGATAGTGTTCCAGCAAACATTGCTCATCGACAATTTTTTTTTGAGTTCATCTGATTTGAATTAAATGTTCTTAATGTCTCTGGGGTACGATTTCGATGCCGCTGTTAGAGCTAATGAAATTAGGGTATGAAGTACATGGCGGAAGAGGGCAAGGTTAAGAGTTGTAATTAAATTGATAAATAAGTAGACTGACAGGTCAGACCAGATCAGATTTAGATATGCAAAGTGTTTTTCTTTACTTTGACCATTTCAATTTCAAAAACTATGGCTGATGGAAAGATCCGTTGGGTAAGTTGGGTTCGATCTCGGCTAAGGTTAGAACGTGAATATTTTTAAGATTAAGTTTTCGAAATAATTTTTCTCAAATTTACTTTGAAAATTTTTCGATTTTTTTCTACGATAAATGCCCATTATTTAACAAAACCTATGAGCTTACATTGTTAAACGGTTCTTCCTCAACCACCTTACAAAAAATTAGACTTGTTGACGGCCCCGTTGAAGAGTGGTAGTGTCACAGAAAAACTATGCTTTTTAAGGATTTACGAAATTTGACGTATAACCCCACCAAAACTGTATATTCATGCCAATAGATGTCATATTCAGGAACTTGCTCCAATTTTGCAAATTAATAACTTGGTCTAGCATCAATTCAGATATTGAACTGATGATAGTGTTCGAGCAGACATTGCTCATCGGCAATTTTCTTTGAGTTCATCTGATTTGAATTAAATGTTCTTAATGTCTCTGGGGTACGATTTCGATGCCGCTGTTAGAGCTAATGAAATTAGGGTATGAAGTACATGGTAGAACAGGGCAAGGTTGAGAGTTGTAATTAAATTGATAAATAAGTAGACTGACAGGTCAGACCCGGTCAGATTTGGATATGCAAAGTGTTTTTCTTTACTTTGACCATTTCAATTTCAAAAACTATGGCTGATGGAAAGATCCGTTGGGTCAGTTGGGTTCTATCTCGGCTAAGGTTACAACGTGATATTTTTAAGATTAAGTTTTCAAAATAATTTTCCTTAAATTTACTTTTAAAAATTTTTGGATTTTTTTTTACGGTAAATGCCCATTATTTAGCAAAACCTATGGGCTTACATTGTTAAATGGTTCTTCCTAAACCACCTAACAAAAAATTAGACTTGTTGACGGCCACGTTGAAGAGTGGTAGTGTCACAGAAAAACTATGCTTTTTAAGGATTTACGAAATTCGACGTATGACCCCACCAAAACTGTATATTTATGCCAATAGATGTCATTTTCACGAACTTGTTCCTATTTTGCACATTAATAACTTGCTCTAGCACCAATTCAGATATTGAACCGAGGATAGTGTTCGAGCAGACATTGCTCATCGGCAATCATCTGAAACAAAAGCTTGTTTAATCAGTTAAGTTCGTAAATAAGTTCAGCAATTAAACAGAAATCAGTTTGAAGTGAAATTAAAGTTAAAAATCAATATACAACTCCACGTTAATTAAATTTTGAATTCATGACAGTACCTTGCCGTAACGAAACTCCACAATTTGTTTCCGTTTCCGCCACCTGATGGGCGATTCACACACCCCAAGCCCGTCAATTCCCGAACTCTCCCACTTTTATACGTTCATGATGTTTCCCGTTCCAAACATCGTTAGTAAAGTTACTCCCAACTTTGGCGGATTGAAACGCCAACAAAAACTTGGACCGGAACTCGTAATAATTTTCAGGTACGTACCCCCCACCCCTTTATTTAAAATTCAATATTTGTGTAATTCGTTTCAATAACGGATTAACTTCGACGCCATCGCTGAACTTCTATAATCAATCAATAACGTGTCCGGTATCGATTTTGTTTAATTTCATGCTAAATTAATTGTTCAACCCCAATATCGTGATAATTACTATTTAATATAACGAGGTGCTGTTGGGGAGGAAAGACTCGCAATTAGTTCCATTAATTTAGTGGGGCTTGGAATTTTTGTGTCGACGCCATCTTGACAACGAAGATTTAGTGGGGTTCGAAACGGGAGGAGTAAACAACCCCTTGTGTATTGTGTCGCAAATGCGGCAGGAATCGTTTTCAAATCCTTCCTGAAGGTGGGTACGAAATGAAGGACGTTGGATATTCCAGAGGTTGACAGTTCAAATGCAAGAAATGCGGTTCGTCGACTTTCAATTGATTTTAATCTCAACCAACTCGGGGGGATAAAAAATCTTTGAGGGTTGCATTTTGAAAAACGCAAATTTTATGTTTACAATAAAAAATCTCGATTTTTACAATTATGATGCAAATATTTAAAAAAATTACCATCTGTCGGCTGCTTCCGCCGCTAGTCACTCGAATTCGGTTTCAATTAGTGAATATTTTTTCTAGCGACTTTTTTGTAAAATTTTCGCCATTCTAAACTCCATACCGATTTTTTCTTCCATTTTACTCCAATTCGAGTCAAAAACTCTCTTCACCCTATTCTTGAGTCTAATTAGTTATTAACAAAATAACGTAACATCTCCTTTAAACAAATTATGAGCATTTCTGCAATCACATTTGTGTAAAATGTTTTTTTAAATTTTAAATCGTAGTCGTTTCATAATTCTGAGCCAAAATTCATAAAAGCATAGTTTTTCTGTGAGACTATCACTAACTTAAATGACTATTGTTAAGTTTCATTTTTTGTAAAACGACTTAGGAAGCATTACTTAACAATGTAAGACTATTAGATTTGTTCAACAATGCCCATTTGGCCCAAAAAAAATTCGAATTGTTCTCAGATTTCTCAAAAGTGGAATTGAGACTCTAAAAAGTTAAAAATTAAAAATGCACACGTGGTAAAAAATTTTATTAACCATCTCAAAATGCAAATGCTTGCTTGATTCCTCCTCAAGCGTCACTAGTACAGTTAAAGTTACGTTACCCGCCCAACGTGTCATCCTGCCACAAAATCGTTATATCATCCATTATACGTCTTTATCGATTTGACATTAGTGTAATTTTTGCGTTGGATTGGCGGAAGTCGGAGAAGTAAACATGTGGAGTTTCGAAGAAAAACCGGGAGCCTTCACCCTTTTGTGGAGCTGTCGAAAAGAACCGCAGAAAAAAAGATCGTCGTCTCCAATTCCGTTCCAATACACCAACATGAAAAATTATCTTCGTCCACATGTTTCTCTCTCACTTGTTTCACTTAAAAACAAAAACACGACACTTAAGTTTACGCCATTGTTTTTCTCCCATATCTGGCAATATTAACTGTCATTTCCACCTGGTTAATTCGTGAATTTCGAAAACTCGAAGGGCTTGTTGTTTAATTATTTCGTTGGGGAAACTTCGAGATGAAGTTGGGACACAACTCGTGTTTAAGGTGACGGTGCGTTCGGGTTTCCGTTACGATATTATTGCAATTTATCATCGCCTTTACACTTCTATGCGATGGCAAATTATGTTAATGGGACAAGGCTTCACGCCTAGTCACTTAGGTTACTCTCTATTATCTCGCAATTTGTGCCGATGATTACAAGGTGGCGTTAATTTGAAATATTGCGACGTCATCAAGCACGGCTCCGCAGCTACCGTGATTCGGCCGGCATCTCCACCCTCAATAATGATGAAAAATAGAAAACTCGCGCTTCTGTCGCCGAAAATTGCCTACCTGACAAAGGGGACGTATCCTAATATCATAGGTAGTCGACAAAATCACTAAAACGTAAGATCTGAGTAGCACTCTCGCTACAAATGTTACTTTCTGTTGGTGTTGTCGACTGTGTATTGTTTGGGGATACACCCCCATCTTCCAGGTAACCCAAACTGGGCGGTTTCGAATAAAAAACAATTCAATTTTCGTGACATTAATTACAATTTTTGTTTAAAACAAAAAAGGACGCCTCAAATGATTTTAAGTCGACGTTTCTTACAGTTAGGAGAAGAATCTGTACATAAAACACTTTCGTAACAATATGGATCGATCCAACGGTTTCGAGTGCCTTTTCTATACCGCAAACTGCCAACAACAACAACACAAAGTCCTCTAATTCCATTACACTTCCATCAGCAGCCCGTCGTCATTCCTAATTTCTTTGTTTCGTGGAGGGTTTCGGGCAGGTGGCCCGGAATGAGATCGATCGTCTTTCGACAGGTGTAACGGGAGAAAGTAGCCGAAACTTCCCGACGTTGTCAACATATTAATTTATTCCTACAGGACTGACTGATTTACGAGGATGTTTACAACAATAAAAGTTACTTGTAACCTTGCTCAAATTTTTTTTGGGTCCATCTGATTTGGATTAAATGTCTCTGGGGTACGATTTTGATGTCGGGGTCGCAGGATGCTATTTAACAGAAAAGGTGAAGCGACAGGGGCGCTGTTAGAGTTAATGAAATTAGGGTATGAAGTACATGGTGGAACAGGGCAAGGTTAAGAGTTGTAATTAAATTGATAAATAAGTAGACTGACAGGTCAGACCAGGTCAGATTAAGATATGCAAAGTGTTTTTCTTTACTTTGACCATTTCAATTTCAAAAACTATGGCTGATGGAAGGATCCGTTGGGTCTGTTGGGTTCGATCTCGGCAAAGGTTAGAACGTGAATATTTTTAAGATAAAGTTTTCAAAATAATTTTTCTTAAATTTACTTTTGAAAACTTTTGGAATTTTTCTTACGGCAAATGCCCATTATTTAGCAAAACCTATGGGCTTACATTATTAAATGGTTCCTCCTAAACCACCCTACAAAAAATAAGACTTGTTGACGGTCACGTTGCAGAGTGGTAGTGTCACAAAAAAACTATGCTTTTTAAGGATTTACGAAATTCGACGTATAACCCCACCAAAACTGTATATTCATGCCAATAGATGTCATATTCAGGAACTTGTTCCAATTTTGCAAATTAATAACTTGCTCTAGCACCAATTCAGATATTGAACTGAGGATAGTGTTCGAACAGACATTGCTCATCGGCAATTTTTTTTGAGTTCATCTGATTTGAATTAAATGTTCTTAATGTCTCTGGGGTACGATTTCAATGCCGCTGTTAGAGCTAATGAAATTAGGCTATGAAGTACATGGTGGAACAGGGCAAGGTTAAGAGTTGTAATTAAATTGATAAATAAGTAGACTGACAGGTCAGACCAGGTCAGATTTAGATATGCAAAGTGTTTTTCTTTACTTTGACCATTTCAATTTCAAAAACTATCGCTGATGGAAGGATCCGTTGGGTCTGTTGGGTTCGATCTCGGCTAAGGTTAGAACGTGAATATTTTTAAGATAAAGTTTTCAAAATAATTTTTCTCAAATTTACTTTTGAAAATTTTTGGAATTTCTCTTACGGTAAATTCCCATTATTTCGCAAAACCTATGGGCTTACATTGTTAAATGGTTCTTCCTAAACCACCTAACAAAAAATTAGACTTGTTGACGGCCACGTTGAAGAGTGGTAGTGTCACAGAAAAACTATGCTTTTTAAGGATTTACGAAATTCGACGCATAACCCCACCAAAACTGTATATTCATGAAAAATAGATGTCATATTCAGGAACTTGTTCCAATTTTGCAAATTAATAACTTGCTCTAGCACCAATTCAGATATTGAACTGAGGATAGTGTTCGAGCAGACATTGCTCATCGGCAAATTTTTTTGAGTTCATCTGATTTGAATTAAATGTTCTTAATGTCTCTGGGGTACGATTTCGATGCCGCTGTTAGAGCTAATGAAATTAGGGTATGAAGTACATGGTAGAACAAGGCAAGGTTGAGAGTTGTAATTAAATTGATAAATAAGTAGACTGACAGGTCAGACCAGGTCAGATTAAGATATGCAAAGTGTTTTTCTTTTCTTTGACCATTTCAATTTCGAAAACTATGACTGATGGAAGGATCCGTTGGGTCAGTTGGGTTCGATCTCGGCTAATGTTAGAACGTGAATATTTTTAAGATTAAGTTTTCGAAATAATTTTCCTCAAATTTACTTTTGAAAATTTTTGGATTTTTTTTAAGGTAAATGCCCATTATTTAACAAAACCTATGAGCTTACATTGTTAAACGGTTCTTCCTAAACCACCTAACAAAAAATTAGACTTGTTGACGGCCACGTTGAAGAGTGGTAGTGTCACAGAAAAACTATGCTTTTTAAGGATTTACGAAATTCGACGTATAACCCCACCAAAACTGTATATTTATGCCAATAGATGTCATATTCAGGAACTTGCTCCAATTTTGCAAATTAATAACTTGGTCTAGCACCAATTCAGATATTGAACTGAGGATAGTGTTCGAGCAGACATTGCTCATCGGCAATTTTTTTTTGAGTTCATCTGATTTGAATTAAATGCTCCTAATGTCTCTGGGGTACGATTTTGATGCCGCTGTTAGAGCTAATAAAATAAGGGTATGAAGTACATGGTGGAACATGGCAAGGTTAAGAGTTGTAATTAAATTGATAAATAAGTAGACTGGCAGGCCAGACCAGGTTAGGTTCAGATATGCAAAGTGTTTTCTTTACTTTGACCATTTCAATTTCAAAAACTATGGCAGATGGAAGGATCCGTTGGGTCAGATCTCGGTTATGATTAGAATTTCCTTGTTGAGTGGGTCCCCTCGGGAGGCAATGGCAAACCACCGAGTGTTTTCTCGCCTAGTCTACATACAACTTAAAACTGTTAAACGCTCCCCCTCGGGAGGTAATGGCAAACCACCGAGTGATTTTTGTCTAGGAAATTTCTACTTTGAACCTAAATCTGTTGATCACACGTGTTGGATGTTTGATCAAAATTGAATGGTGTCGGTTGAGAGTGAAACGTTCAGAAATCAATTTTACAAAAATATATGCAAAAGATAACACATTTAGATACAGCGTTGCAATCATCCCCCCCGTCTAAGGGTGACGGTTACAAGAATAATTGGATTTATATCTGGAGTGGCATCCTACATTTTCTATTCAGTCAATTTTTGTGCTGAAATTGAAATGTTCTTGGAGCTTCAACATGACGTTTGCATCGATAATATAATTCGTGAAGAAGAAACGATACAAGTGATGAAGTACTTCTGAGATATAAAAATCTGAAAATGTTTATTGATCGATATTTACGTCAATTTAAAGAAAAACGTAGAAATTATTTTCCATAAATCCTCGAGATTTAATTGGTGTTTAGGGGGATGTTTCATGCAACACGAAACCTTTCCAATTTGTTTTTTAGATGAAATTACGTAAAGTGCCACAACTTTTTTATGTTACATCATTAATGAACGTCGTGGTAATAGCTGTTACAGAAATTTATTTGTTATAAACTAAATCGTTTCGATTATTTCCCCATTTTGGCCAAACGATTTAATTAATTGGCCAACAAAAAAGTTTCGTTTCAATAAAAGTTACGTTTTTACCATTTACATAACGAGCAGTTACGTGTGTTTACATATTTGCACTTGAATGAAGCCAAAATACTTCCAACTCCATTGTGAGGCAGTGGCGTGCTCTTTTTCATTGATTACAGGGATTATTCGTAAGTCATATGTTCTTGTAGGGCCTTAAAAGAAACAATGATTAACAATGTAAAAATATGAATTTTGTTTTGTCCGAATAAAATTTTTTAAAAATTGCCTGATTTTTCAGAAGCAAAATTTTGGAAAACCGCTTTGAAAAATTACATTTGAGAATACTTACATTGTACTTCCGAGGCTATAGATTCATAATTTGAAAACAGATAATCGATGCAACGTGAGAATTTTGCTTGAAACTCTCAACCGATCACAGTAATTTTTGCCAAAAATCACAATTGTCGCTTACATTACCGAATAAAAATTTAATTAATTTATCTGGAGCATTATTTTAATTCCGAAGAAATTGTTTCTCGTTTCTCGTTCAATTTTCGCTTGGACCCTTTAACAAAAAAATCATAAAATAAAAGCGACAATTACCAACATGAAGAAATTTATGTAGCAAGTGGAATTGTCACTGAAACGTTGGAAAATACTCAAATGGATCGCAACTAATTGGACGTACACCCCATTACACCAATTGTGCTTTTATGATGCTTCAGGAATCAATAATGTGGCGCCTCAACCATATCAATAAATTAGGAATTAACCCCCAAAAACAAGGAGGGTGTCAATATCGAAAAATTGTTACTTCAAACTTTCCGAATGCCCTCATCGATATAACTCTTCGTTGCGGTTAAAATTCGAACCTTCCCCCGATCAGATTGGAAACGACGTAGAAACTCCATCATCGGATCGATATAATTTCGATAAAGCTACAAGAAGAAGTATCCGTCGAGACTGCAGTAACATTTTAAAGCCCCCAATAAGACCAACAGCATACAAATTTGACATGTGACTGGCATGAAGCTTATCGAACTCGCCACCATCACCAACAACCCCCCATTTCGACGATGAAAAGCCAATATATGCCTTGACATGCGACGACACAACGGAATCGAAATCGAAACGAAAATGCACGACACCTAATTAAGTCGAAATAATGACGTTGTTGATATAGGGGACGTGATGGTGAATTCAATTTCGTTATGTAGATGTTTGTTTAATTTCCAAAAGATATATGAAGGGGATGCGAGAGAAAAGAGATGACGGATATTTCAGGATTTGCGCCACTTTTTTCAACTTCAAAAGGGTTTAGGGGACGAACCCGAGATTGGAGAGGGAGGATGGGATGAATTTTTATGAAGCCATAGAGGAACTTTGAGGACAAAGTTTAAAGACGACACATTTTCATTTCAACCCCGCTGAAACCACCCGACTTTTCTATTTAGACCATTCCACAATATCTTAAACACAAAAAAATTGCGACTGTAATTAATTTCGTTTTCAATATTAACCTCAAAATTAATTAGTCGGAGAATTTAAGTTTTCTCTTTGCGTGTATCCTTCATGTTTGTAAAATTATTAATGTTTTACTATACTTTTGCTGTCCAGAATCGTAATAATAATACAAATAATGAAAAATTTGGAAAGCAAATTTAAATTTGGCGCCACTTACCGCGAAACAGAGTTGTCGTTATAAACAATTGAAGTTCGCGAAAAACGCATCCGAACTGAACTCCACCATTTCGAAAATCACCGAAATCGTCAAAAATCCACGCTCGATCCGCCTCAAAATTATCACAATCGACTTCCGCATCCTCTAACTCACTATTTTCACTAACTTCGACTCAAATAGAGCAATAATTTTGAAATCACAACCGAATTTAAAAGAACCGACCGCACGACTTACGTCAAATCATTAATACTATTGCCAACCGAAATTAATCCAATTAATTTCCTCGAATTAAGTTGGCAACATAATTAGTTTGACAGTTCATCACGGTCGCGCTAAACCCTAAAAAAATTAAATTATCTCCCGTTATTTTCGCGAAAACCAGTGCAATAACGCGAGTTAAAAGATCGAAGTGTCTATTGCAACAATTTTGCAAATCCTAATCGCGAACAAATCGAGTGTTGAGTGAAGTGCTGAAACCCGAATCGAACCATTTGATCGCCTATTGTTTCTAACACCGTTGCCATTTTGGGGGGGTAACTCGGGAACGCGGCGCTAAATTTAAATTCTCGTTTCGTACTAGTAGCAACAACTAGTAACTCGGGAACGCCGCGCTAAATTTAAATTCTCGTTTCGTACTAGAAAAATATTAGTAGCAACAACTAAAACTCGCGAACACTGAAATTTTTAACACCACTAACTTAATTAATTGACGTGTTTTTGGCCCCAAAATTATCACAATCGAAACTTGAATTTTTAGCAGACGAATTTCGGCAATTCCTTCGAAATCGCGTTGGTTTTGTTTAATTTTATTGAAACTTTGAGGTTTCGACGCAGTTCACGTCAAAACCTTGCCAACTTAATTAACCTAATAAATTTTATCCAAATTAAGTTGGCAACGAAAATAGACAGTTCATCTCGGTCGCGCTAAATCGGTAAGAAATTAAATAATTTCGGTTTGATTTCGCAAAAATCAGTGGAAATCGCGAGTGAAAGTGGCGAAGTGTTTTCGGTAACTATTTGCCGGTTGTTAATTGTGAGTTGTCAACAAACTGAGGGTTGGTCGCAGTCCCGATACCCGCATCAAGCAATTTTTCGTCCATCGTCGTTTGTTTAAGACGCCGCAGCCATTATTGGGGTAAGTCAACAAGATTGTAGCGCTAAATTCGTATTTTTCGCGTTAATATTTCCGATTTATGTCGTCTTTTTGTAGTTTTAAACAGTTTGGGCGGATTCGCAAACAATTGGGTTGAAAAATGTTGTAATATTGTTGTTTATAAGTTTTCTAACCCCACTTTTATTTTTTTAAATTGTTTCGCTTTTCGCCCCAATTATTGTTTTTAATCAACAAGCTTCTTAATTATGCCCAAGTTAAAGAGACTGAGCGAGTTTTATGACGAGTTTTTGGGGTTTATCGGAAACTGGGAACAAATTTATGGTTGACATCGAGATCCAAGTGATTTTTAATCGATCCGCAATTGTTTCCGTTTCTAAAGCTACTTGAGGTAAGCCGATGAAATTTTGGCGCTAAATTTGAATTTTATGCATAAATGTTTATAATTTGTCACCATTTTTAGAGTTTTAGGCCAGTTCTGGCAAATATTGATTGAAAAATCTTAAATTCAACGTTCATCCATGAATTTTTAAAACCAACTTTTCTTTTATCGCAAATAGGACAATTATGGCAAATTTGTATTAAATATTAAAAATAAAAACGTCTACATCACGAATTCTCTTTCCCAACTTTCTTCCTGTCGCAAGTGCCATTTTTGCTCTTATTAATGCTCTTAATTAATTTGAATTTAATTTGAAATTGCAACTACTACCAAATTGCTACTCTTTCCTACTGCCCTTACCCCACAGGTTAAAGTGGCGTCCATTATCGTCGTCTTTTGAACTTAAGTTTTGAACATACAGGGTTAGCCAAAAGTATGCAACAAATAACTAATTGAAGCCATAATAAAATATTTTTTTTACAAAATTCCACCAGCAACTTTGGCATGATAACGTTTTTTTTTTAATGGGAATGTGGTAATTTTTCTATTCTCCCTGACGTAGAGAATTATTCTTTATTAAAAAAAATTACCTTTAATCTCCTACTTTGACCTACCTGAACAAGGAGGAGCTATTCACACCCCACAAAAATATGAGGATGACATTGAGGTATCACTTTCTATTGGTCCTTTTAACTGTGCATTGTGTTGGGGTACGTCCCCTTTTTGCAAAAAGGTAAAATTGGGAGTTTTAACTCTTAATTAGAAATATTAGTACGTTGCTATAAAAAAAAAGTTGTGTCGGCCAAAAGTAATTTTAAAAAATAAATATTTTCTAATATGGCCTCAAAATTGAGAGTTATAATTTTTTTTTTTAGCTCTGGCAAAAGAGCTTGGTTTCGTTTGACTAACCCTGTATATTAAAAAAAATTTATTAAGAAACCAAAAATAGTTGGGAGATTATAAGATGCGCTTTTTGCCTGCTCCACCGGCAGTTACGATTTAATTGAAGTGATTCTATATGAAAAAAGATGTGAAATAGCACCCAGTTTGAGTCAAAGTGCAAGAAATTTGGAATGCATTTATTATTTATAGAATTTTGTACCACTTAATGGAGTTTCTACAGGTTAAGTGTAGCAATTTCGATTTTAGCCGAAATAATACAAATTGGAGTAATGTTGAACCATCACAGATGGCGCTGAAACGCGCCCCCAGCTGTGGCCAGTGATTGAAGGCGCAATGATTTAACCGCAGCCTACTACTAAATCGTTGGTTGACACAAGCGAGATTAACTTCAATAAAAATCGATGGGCCAAAATCCCTCCTGGTTATAACTAAAAGTTTATAATTTTTGAAAAAACGAAATTTTTCCCTATCAATTAAAATATTCTTAGGTCGATTTTAACCCTTAAATTTGCCATCGATAATATGCGTATTGACTATCTCACGTAAACAAGGAAACAAAATTACCATCCCCCGGCATCTGACAAGCGGTCACATGCCTATCGATTTGCATAAGTATCCGGATCGTTTCTAAAGCTCCGGCTCTCCGTCGCTGATTACACATCAACAAACCGTCGTTTAGAGTCTTCAAATCCTCCAGTAACTCGCCTGAAAGCGCCGAAAGCCGTCAGCGTCGCGACGTGAAAATGTTTATCTCGACGAGGGGTAGTAAATTGATTCGAAACTTTTCCTTGTGCTTTTTCAATTGGATTAAAATTATTTTTTTGTTTTTTTTTTAAGAGTTGATGAGATGAAGTTGTGGACGTGCCATTACTTCATTAGAAACGCGCGAAGGCGATTTGAATTATTTCAACATAATTCCGGAATTTTGACGGTTCGACTACTATATAAGGGGAGTGAAGTGGTTGGTAGCTGGGAACGACGGCAATAATGCAATCTGACAACCGTGAAAGTTCATGGAATTTTTTTATTGGCGGCTAAAACTCGGGTTCAAGACCCTGCAAAAGTGTTGGGTGAAGAATTTTGGAACCAAGCTATGGAAATAATACGAAAATTGCAATGGTGACCTAAATCGATAATAAACTGCGTCACTTTTATGTTGAAGATATGACAAAATTTGCGACGCTACTATAATAATGCGGATTTTGAAGTGTTCAAGAGTTGAATTAATTAAGAAGCTTCTCTACCCTTATTGTTTCGAAAACTGTGTAATACACAGTGTCTCTTAGGAAAATGTACCACAGTCATATCTACCACGTAATCTAGACGAAAATTCCTCTTTTATGTGGGGGTGCGAAACGCGTTTCGAGGAAAATACGATGCATTTACAAGAATCCAGTTAAGCTAGTAGGGGTTTAGTGTAAAATATCTCTCCTACAACAATGAAATTGCTTCGTACATCTGCAATTCGTGATTACTTTGTTTCTATGAATTTTTTTTTGACGGAAACAGAAATTTAAATAAATTTTTCAAATATTAAAGTGAAACAATGAAAACTAAATTTGACTTAGTGGCAGATATGGGTAATTAATGCTTAAGAGGGTCTTGAGGATTTTGGGGAAAATAATAAAAAAATACTGAAAATATCAAAAACCAGCGCTTAAATAAATAAGCCAAGTTCCAAACCTGAGTCAGCAACACGATTTATATCGGGAAACGCTATTTGGTGGACTTAAATGTGATTTTGATATTTTTGAAAATTTCCACCTACCAGCTTTTTTGCTAAAAATTTTCAAATTTTTTAAAGGCTCTTATTAGAGTCTTATTAGAGTTCGCTTAATGCAACGCACTTAGAAAACATTATTTCTGATAGCTAAGAATGGTTGGTGTCGATTTTAGTATTTTTTTAAATTTTTATCGATTGAGGTAGAAGAAAAATCGAAAATTTTGAAATTTTTCGAAGCCGTTTTATGGCTTTATCTTATACTGTTGAGCTTGCCTAACGCAACGCTGTCGCTAGTTCATGATTCGGACTCGTATTTTCCAAGTTATGGCCGTTTGAACTTCACTCTAACTTTGGTGAAAAATCGTGCTTTTTTATTTACCATCGCATGGACTTCAATTTAGGCTTTTCAGAAAGCCCTTTGAATTTCCATTGTAGGGATGTTCTTGTATTTGCAGTAACTCAAAAACTCTAAAAGGTATCGAGGTTCAAACTTTGTGAAAATTCGAGTTTTAGTCAATTTTTGTGAAACACTCGAATTTCATCGCTTAATTGGGGAAACCGAGTACAAAATCGTGTTCAGCGACTGAAATTACATCGGGGAAAGACATTTTTTTGGGTAGGAATAATTTTGAGTTTTTTGAGCATTTTCGTGCCTTGATTTTGGTCGAAAATTTTCAAAATTGTGAAGCCACTTTTTAAGGTTTTATTTCATAACAGACAGCTTGCTGAACGATAGACTGTCGCTAGTTTTGAATATAGACTCTTAATTTTCAAAACTGACCATTTGGATTTTTTGAGCAAAATTTTGGTCAAAATTGAAAAATTGAAGTTTTTTATTTACGGTGGTAAAAAAACTGTTTTAGGCTTACTGGAAATCCCTTTAAAAGCCCATTGTAGCGATGTTTTCATATTCGAAATAGTTGAAGAACTTTGATAGTTATCGAGGTGTAAACTTTGAAAAAAATTGTAATTTTGTATTTTTTTGTGAAATGTTGAAAATCTGTTACCTAAATAGACGAACTAAGTACGAAAATGAAATCAGGGTGGCATTTTACGTTAGAAAACATTATTTCTGAATGCTAAGAATGATTGGTGTCGATTTTAGCATTTTTTAAAATTTTTATCGATTGAGGTAGAAAAAAAAAATCGAAAATTTTGAAATTTTTCGAAGCCGTTTTATGGCTTTATCTTATACTGTTGAGCTTGCCTAACGCAACGCTGTCGCTAGTTTATGATTCGGAATCTTACTTTCCAAGTTACGACCGTTTGAAGTTCACTCCAACTTTGGTGAAAAATCGTGCTTTTCTATTTACCATACCATGGACTTTATTTTAGGCTTTTCAGAAAGCCCTACAAATTTCCATTGTAGGGATGTTCTTGTATTTGCAGTAACTCAAAAACTCTAAAAGTTATCGAGGTTTAAACTTTGTGAAGATTCCAGTTTTAGTCAGTTTTTGTGAAACACTCCAACTTCATCGCTTAAATGGGAAAACCGAGTACAAAATCGTGTTCAGCGACTCAAATTACATCGGAAAAAGACATTTTTTTGGGTAGGAGTAATTTTGAGTTTTTTGAGCATTTTCGTGCACTATGTAATGTGCCTTGATTTTGGTCAAAAATTCTCAAAATTTTTAACCCAGTTTTTAAGGTTTTATTTCATAACAGACAGCTTGCTGAACGATAGACTGTCGCTAGTTTTGAATATAGACTCTTAATTTTCAAAACTGACCATTTGAATTTTTTGAGCAAAATTTTGGTCAAAATTGAAAAATTGAAGTTTTTTATTTACGGTGGTAAAAAACTGGTTTAGGCTTACTGGAAAGCCCCTTAAAACCCCATTGTAGCGATGTTTTCATATTCGAAATAGTTGAAGAACTCTGATAGTTATGGAGGTGTAAACTTTGAAAAAATTTGTAATTTTGTATTTTTTTGTGAAATGTTGAAAATCTGTTACCTGAATAGACGAACTAAGTACGAAAATGAAATCAGGGTGGCATTTTACGTTAGAAAACATTATTTCTGAATGCTAAGAATGATTGGTGTCGATTTTAGCATTTTTTAAAATTTTTATCGATTGAGGTAGAAAAAAAAAATCGAAAATTTTGAAATTTTTCGAAGCTGTTTTATGGCTTTATCCTATACTGTTGAGCTTGCCTAACGCAACGCTGTTCCTAGTCTATGATTCGGACTCATACTTTCCAAGTTATGGCCATTTGAACTTCACTCTAACTTTGGTGAAAAATCGTGCTTTTTTATTTACCATCGCATGGACTTCAATTTAGGCTTTTCAGAAAGCCCTGCAAATTTCCATTGTAGGGATGTTCTTGTATTTGCAGTAACTCAAAAACTCTAAAAGTTATCGAGGTTCAAACTTTGTGAAAATTCGAGTTTTAGTCAATTTTTGTGAAACACTCGAATTTCATCGGTTAATTGGGGAAACCGAGTACAAAATCGTGTTCAGCGACTGAAATTACATCGGGAAAAGCCATTTCTTTGGGTAGGAATAATTTTGAGTTCTTGAGCATTTTCGTGCCTTGATTTTGGTCGAAAATTTTCAAAATTGTGAAGCCACTTTTTAAGGTTTTATTTCATAATAGACAGCTTGCTGAACGATAGACTGTCGCTGGTTTTGAATATAGACTCTTAATTTTCAAAACTGACCATTTGGATTTTTTGAGCGAAATTTTGGTCAAAATTGAAAAATTGAAGTTTTTTATTTACGGTGGTAAAAAAACTGTTTTAGGCTTACTGGAAATCCCTTTAAAAGCTCATTGTAGCGATGTTTTCATATTCGAAATAGTTGAAGAACTTTGATAGTTATCGAGGTGTAAACTTTGAAAAATTTTGTAATTTTGTATTTTTTTGTGAAATGTTGAAAATCTGTTACCTAAATAGACGAACTAAGTACGAAAATGAAATCAGGGTGGTATTTTACGTTAGAAAACATTATTTCTGAATGCTAAGAATGATTGGTGTCGATTTTAGCATTTTTTAAAATTTTTATCGATTGAGGTAGAAAAAAAAAATCGAAAATTTTGAAATTTTTCGAAGCCGTTTTATGGCTTTATCTTATACTGTTGAGCTTGCCTAACGCAACGCTGCTCCTAGTCTATGATTCGGACTCATACTTTCCAAGTTATGGCCGTTTGAACTTCACTCTAACTTTGGTGAAAAATCGTGCTTTTTTATTTACCATCCCAGGGACTTTATTTTGGTCTTTTCAGAAAGCTCTTTGAATTTCCATTGCTAGGATGTCCTTGTATTCGCAGTAGCTCAAAGACTCTAGAAATTGTGAAGGTTCAAACTTTGTGAAAATTTGAATTTGCTATGACAGTTTCAATGTCATCCTGACTAACGGCAAAAATAGAATTTTTTTATTTATCATCCCAAACATTTCATTTTCGGCTTATTGTGATGCCCCTTGTGTGTCGATTGCAGGGACATTCTTCTATTTGAGACGGCTAAAAAATAATGGAAAATCGTGATTGTTGAATAAAAATTTTATTTACACAATAAATTAACCAAGCTTCATCAAAAACTATACCCTGTCTACCCCTGAATAGCAGAACAACAATACTTTATTTACTTATCGTTACGTGTTATCATTCAGGTGTTTGCATAACTCACATTAAAAGCCTCCTACAGTGTTGATGTTGAGTATCACACTGATTTATCAACTTCCACTTTTACTTTATTATTAACGATTAATATTAAAACGTGAATAAGCACAATTTGTGTCGCCATTACAAACACATAAAAACGTCATTTGTTTCAACCCCAAGATTTCACCGAAGATACCAGGGTCAATTCAAAATTTCATTGTCCAATGATTAAAACTGTAGCTATTGACACCAAAATATTTGTTAAACTGCAAAATTTTATCGAAACGTACGAGGGTTAGTTGAAAATTTTAACTGTTTAAACTGTAGCTAGTTTCTATCCACCTGAGTTTGACCCAAAAATATTAGAAATCCCAAAATTTCGTCGAAATATAGGAGGGTTAGTTGAAAATTTTATTGTCTAACTGTATACAAATAGTTTTTGCCATAACTTAAGGTCGACGAGAAAAAATTGTTTGCGTTCTGCCAGTTACGAATCGCGTTTTATTCCGTATCGGCGCTTTTATCGGCAATAAACTGGCAAGGTTTACAGTCGAGCATGTTACCGTTGCTTAAACTTTTGTTTTGATTTTGATGCGGACTATCGGCAATGAAAAACGTTTATATGAAACACTACTCTGACAGATATCGTCATTTTATCTGTCATCCCGTCGTATTTTCAAATTGAAATATCGCGATGTCCCCATAAACATTGTTAGTATTCTTCAATTACGTAAAGAACACTGTTTTATCGACACTGTTGACACACGACATATTTTTAATCGTTTGGCAAAAAATAAAAGGAATTTCTCAACATTAATTTCGAAAGAAACGTCAAGATTACAAATGAGAATCAGCGCCATCGTTGGGGCAATTATCGAATTAGAAGACTTATGACGTCATTTTTTTGTTATTAATTTTTTGGGGGTCAAATATTAACTTTTTAGGAAAAATAAAAAATGTAGGGGGGATTTCTACTTGCTTTACTGACATTTTCGAAATTTTCTTGTGCAACTAACTACTGTATGAAAAATTTTAGCTTCATATTTAACAAATTTACAATTTTATTTCGACTGTAATTGGACAGATAACGATATCCCTCTACTTATAAGTACACGCGTGATTCAGGTGTTCTACATAATACCGTTCGCGAAGGATTATTTTACAGGGAGCTTTTAAGACTTAGAAAATGAAGCTTCGTGAGCTCTACGTGGGAAACCTAAACACGTGTGCTGGCTTGCAAACATGGAAATTCACGCGAAGAAATGTTTTTTTCTCGATCATTACCTTTCCAGGAGGACTAAAGCGTATTTTGATCACGCTTTGATCCTGGCAACAGGCACTTCTATTCTCGTAAATAATAGCAGTGGGTTTTCGATCTTTTCCAGAGCGAAAAGCGTGCTATATGTATCGTTAAAAACACCCTTAATAAACAACAATGTTGGAAACGGTCGGACTACTAGGAAATCTAAAAGGACTACCACTAAAGAAGAGAGAGATAGGAAGAGAGAGAAAAAGGAGACTTAACAGTTTCTTTGGTCATAATTTTTGGAAGAAAACAAGAAATTGATACCAAAATCAGAGAAGCGCGGTACAAGTCTGTATTGTTGGTTGCGGAAAACTGAGTGCGCACAGCAGTTGCTGATGGGTTCACCGATTCAAGTTGCATAGGAAGCGGCAAAGGCACATTTTTGGTAAATACAAATGATTCATTGTTATAAGATGTCAACTTCCTTCTTTATGTTCTTCGAACAAGTTAGAAGTGAGCACATTGAAATCAACATATTTTATTAAGTAGTAAAGTATGAAAATTGTCCCATTTCAAATTGCATATCAAGCAGGAACTGGATTCAAAAATTGGAACTGTAACTTGATTTAGAAATGGACTGAATAAGTAATTAGTGCGCAGTTAGTTGTAGCCACAACAAACGTAATAATTGTCCACGCCAAATAATTGTTGTCGAACTTTGGTAAATTAAATAAAACAACCGGAACGTTTCCATTATTTCCAGAAAACCTCCAGTGACACTTAATAGAACCGAACTAAAACTTTTCAACAGTTAATTTACATTTTCCTTCTATCCATTACCGGAGACAATTTCGACATTTCCTCGCCGTTAACGACGAAACAAATTCGAGTTAATTGCTCTTTTTCAGCGTCGTAAATTAAAAATCCAAAACACAACAATAAAAAAGAATCTCCCGCAAACCAGAAAGCGTAATGAAATTTTTCAACTAATTACCTTCAATCGTCGCCGCACGAACCAAAAACACCCAAAACTGTCCCGTGACGCGTACCGCAAAATCAAAAATTTCCCGGAAACTATCAAAAACCGCCACATCTGCGAGCGATCGAGCAATTTAACTCTTAACCTTTCGAATTGGACATAATTACCGAGTCGGTCGCGTCTTCAAAACCGTTTTCATTGCCATAATTAGACGAGAAACTTGGAAAATTTAATAATCCACCGAGTTCCTTCACGATTTAATTAAACTACCGATAAATTTCCTAACTGTACCGGAAACGGAACTCGCTATCTCAAAACCGCAACTTCTCCTTACCTCTCGGCCGATTGTTTGCGGTACGCGTCCAAAAATCATCCAATCGTCATCATCATCACCGGAGCCATGTCGATTGCGCGCTTTCCTCACCGGAATGTTGAGCTTTTACGTCCGGACCTACAGCGCGTACTACTGAACTTTCAGTTGCCAGGGAATCCGGCGGTTGCTGAAAGGCTGAAATTCTGGAAGAGACATGCGCGTTCGATTTGCTGTGTCTGCTTTTTTTTTTTTGATGAGACTTTAATTGTTTGTTTGCGCCATTGTGTCTGTTGGTTTATTGTCGTCAGTGTGTGTGTGGCGTGTTATCGCGGATTTGTTGCGAGTTTCACTCAAAAATTGTGTTTAAACGTCGAATTTGGGGAAATTTTAAAACGCTGAAAAGTGTTTGAAGAGAAAAGATAGCAGCGACATCTGTTGCGTCACGATAAAAATAGTTGGGGGATCAAATTTGTTTATTTGTTGTCGAAACTCAATTAACTTGTTTAGAAAGTTTAAATTTGATGCGATTCTTGAATGTAGGTGGCGCCCTCTGTTGAGTTTTAGCGAGAACTTTTAATAGATGCCTGTCTTGATACATTTGGGAATCTACAGCTGATACTGTTCTATGATTAAATTTGAATCGATTTTTTTATTTAAATTATACATCGAGAACAATCTACATGGAAATTGCTTCAATTGTTCGAAAAGCAGACTTGTCATAATTTGAACGAAAAAATCTTTGGTCGTCTTATCTTGATATTGCCACTACTTTAATGTTTTTATGACTTCTGTAAATTAGGAATAGTTTGATAGCGTCCAATTGCTCGAAGATAACGTCAGGTAAGATTCTTTTTCTTTGCTTCTCGAAAACAAGTGATAATATCGTTTTACGTCTCAAAAAATATGATAAAGCTGAACCGTTACAGGAAAATACGTTTAGGACAGCTGGACAAAACGCAAAAAATACCCACAAAGCTCTGAATGCTACAAAAGAAAATCAATAATTAAGAAAAGAAATGTACTGAAAGGAACGGAAAATTGCAAAAGCACTTAATTACTGGATCAAACTAATTAACGAACGTTTTTTATGGCAGTTAAAATTAAATTGAATGCCTCTCTGGGGGCAAAAAATATCGTAAAAAGGGCAAAATTAATTATTTTTAAAACATTTGGTCCTCTAGTTTCACTGCTAATTTAAAATCTGACGCGCAATATTTTTTTTGTGGCTCTTTATTCACGTACCGGATTATTTCCAAAATAGTTTGAACCGAAAAATTGATTAACAACATTTTAGAACTCCAAAAAAGTAGATCGAACACCTCCCGCTTTTCTAACTCGCAATCTACTCTCTGCTACAATATGAAGGGTGCAGACAAAGAACGGGAATTTTTAATTTTATGTTTTGTGACACTTATAGAGGACTTAATGACGTTTCCCTGACCGGGATTCGAACCCGGGCCTCCCAATTGAGCTGGCCGCAAAGTTATCAAGAAATAACTCTTCAGCTGTGCTACACGTTCATGGCATAGAGCGTTACAATTTTATTTGGTATCACTGGATTTTGGAAAAAAATCACTAAAAGTTACAATTTTGTCAGTGGCTTTGGGGAAAAAATCGGGAAAGTCCCTACCGCTAAGAATGTGCGAATTGAGAATTCCTGGTTTCTAAAGATATGAGAAGTGATTCTAAAAAGTTGCTACTCTCATTTGTTGTAACAAGTGAATATGTTTAAGGTTTTGTATTAGGAAAGCGACATCCAGTGACGTCTCGTCTTATGATGTGCTGGCCTTATACTTGTAGGTTTTGGTGCCAGGTTCTGTAGAGCTCCTCAAGTAGTACATTTTGATGGTTTACAGTTTAGAGATTTCGGTGCTAAAATTTTGATCAAAGGGCCAAAAAGGTGGCTTGATCTGTTGGTTTTTTTTCTTCAATTAATTAATAACGACCAAAATCTGTTGTCATTGATAAATATATATATTAATAATATTATTGTAATATTTTTTACATCGAATGTACACTTATTATCTCTTAAAAAAAGAAATTTTGATCATGGTTGAAACAACAAAACATAAACAAATTCTCGACATCACACGGTACCATTGTCAACTTAATTAGTAATCTGATTAACAAATACACTTTGGTATAAATAGTTTTATGTAATACCATAATAAAATACGGCCCTCTACTAAGAGTGGAGGCTACTAAAATATCACAAAAAAGTGACTACTAGAACTAAACCTAGGTAGTTAAAAAAAAGAAAACGAAAGAGAGCTCTAAAATTAATTCATACTCACAAATAAATTAAAAAATATTACAACTGAGATTATCGCAGGAAAAAAATAAATAAAATTGTTATCAACGTTATTATTACTATTAAAACGGTGCCGGACGTCCCGAAGCCGTGAACTCACAAATACTTTAAAAAAATAACGTTCTCGTCGGCGTTGGGGGCGTAGGCGACCGTTCGTGCAATTGGTGGTCGAACCGTCCCGTCCGGACAAGTCTTTGACTTAAAAACTAATCAATAAATAGTCTTCAGGAAGTTATGTACACTAATTACTAGTCGGTAATAGGAGTGGGGGACGAACTAGGGTTCGAATCGGGAGTGTTGGGTTTCGTCGACACGTTGTCGTTGGAATCTTTATCTTCAATAGCCGGTATCAAACTTTCTTCCGCCGCTATTTCCAACCATTTCTCCCTATTCTTCCTGACACCTTCCACCAAAGGCTCCAAATGGTCGGATAACGACGCGAACGACTAAAATCAAAACACCAATCGATTCGGGTTCCTCAACCGAACTACTTTACTCACCTCGTAGATAGGCAAACAAATCGAATCGATGAATCCTACTTGCATTAAAGGTAATTGGTCCTCTTTTTCCCTGTTCATTATGTCCTGGGGAAAAAAAATTTTGAGTGAGTGAGACGAGAAAAGATTTGGAAGTTACAATTGGAGTTATGTTCAGTTCTTCCCGTTCGATGTCCCCTTGTTCGAAGAATTCTGACGAAACTAGTTCGGCTACCCGTTTTTCTACTTCCCAAGGTTTCGTTATGGCCGCCAAATCACAAACTGTCATCAACATGGCTCGCAGCAGGTCCCTGTGTTCATCTAAACTCCAGCAAGGACCTTCTCGCACTACGTTGAAGAAAGCCCCGCGTTTCCTGAAGTACACCGCCAAGTCTGTTGAGAGGATGGCCTCTTCCAAGACCCTGATCACTCTTGAATACTCTTCCGACGATATATTCGACAACAGTTGGTTGCCGGGAGAGTTCAAGATCATTAAGCACTGGTCGAAATGGTGGTGTTCCATCGTCGAAGTGGAGTAGAGTTGGGCCAAAGGCGAGGAAGCTCTGCGAAAAGAGTGAAAACTGAAATTAAGAATTTCTTAAACGAGAGAAACTAATTTGATGTATTTTCCAGAAGATCGTCACTAACTTGATTTGGAAGGAATTGTTGGTCCCTCGATGGTCCAAATCGTGACACAAACACCCGATCATCAAAGCGAGACATTCTATTTCTCCAAAAATGTTCCACCATTGAGTCGCCTGGAACCAAAATCTAGCAAATTTCTCCCAAAAACAAGAAAACTTACAGTTAATATCGAAAACATCATTTGGGCCACGTTGAAGGCGTGCCGCCAATTGTGGTAGGTGACGTTTCGATAATTCTTCTTGACAGACAACAACCATCTGCACAACACCTCGTAATCAATATGAAAACGTTCGACTAGATCCAAATCGAGGAACATTCTGATGCAGGCCTGGAAATTATTGCAAAAAAAAAAAATAAAAAAATTGACCTGGGATTGGGAAAACGTACAGTTAAGGTTTCGTCGTCGTTCATGTTGATGTCGTCGAAGGCGAAATCGTGCAGTCCGAAATGGGCCGAAGAAGGTACCCTAAGACGCTGCAAATCATTAGACAATTTATATGAAACGGAACCGCACCAATATCCCTTACGGTTATTACCCTTAGCCTTTGAGCATCTTCTATACTGGCTGTGGCATGGTACGATAACACCTCCAACGTGACGCTTTGTTTCGCTATCGCCACCACCGCCCTTTCGTACATGTGCGTGTTATGGATGCCCATTCCGCAGAAAATGGCGAAAGCTTCGACGAAATTCTCGTCGTTTTTCGTAAACGGCAGATCGTTGAATTTGTTGATTAACTGGATGACGCCGATTATTTGACCGGAAGAATTCTTGATCGGCATACAGAGGATCGTTTTGTGTTTGAAATTTGTGTCGTCGTCCACGCTGGGATCGAACCTTTCGTCCTCTTCCGCTATCGGGATGTTGACGGTCTGCAATCACAAAATTTTCTTTACTATTTACCATGTGGTGGGTAGAGAATGAAATGTTAAAGAAATGACCCGCTCTTCTCACAGTTACAATTACCCAATTCTTCACTAACTTAGTGAGAATGGGAAAAAGTTTAGTTAAGGTTTTGGTAAAAAATTGTCCGCTCTTGTTTGAGGTTTCGCAAAGCTGTAAAGTGTCTAAATGTTAAATAGAACACTGTAATGAAGGTAATAAAAAAATTGGACTTAGTGAAAATGGGAAAAAGTTTAGTTGAGGTTTTGGTAAAAAATTGCCCGCTCTTGTTTGAGGTTTCGTAAAGCTGTAAAGTGTCTAAATGTTAAATAGAACACTGTAATGAAGGTAATAAAAAATTGGACTTAGTGACAATGGGAAAAAGTTTAGTTAAGGTTTTGGTAAAAAATTTCCCGCTCTTGCTTGAGGTTTCGCAAAGCTGTAAAGTGTCTAAATGTTAAATAGAACACTGTAATGAAGGTAATAAAAAAATTGGACTTAGTGAGAAGGGGAAAAAGTTTAGTTAAGGTTTTGGTAAAAAATTGCCCGCTCTTGTTTGAGGTTTCGTAAAGCTGTAAAGTGTCTAAATGTTAAATAGAACACTGTAATGAAGGTAATAAAAAAATTGGACTTAGTGAGAAGGGGAAAAAGTTTAGTTAAGGTTTTGGTAAAAAATTGCCCTCTCTTGTTTGAGGTTTCGCAAAGCTGTAAAGTGTCCAAATGTTAAATAGAACACTGTAATGAAGGTAATAAAAAAATTGGACTTAGTGAGAATGGGAAAAAGTTTAGTTAAGGTTTTGGTAAAAAATTGTCCGCTCTTGTTTGACGTTTCGCAAAGCTGTAAAGTGCCTAAATGTTAAATAGAACACTGTAATGAAGGTAATAAAAAATTGGAAGGACGTTATTGCCTCGGGGGGTTCGTTATGTGATCGGATGATTGGGAGTTTTGTATAAATTTACCTCTCCGGTCGTCGCGACGTAACCAGTGATACCGACGTTGATTGGGAAACGACTTTCGTAAGGGCTGGTCCTCGACTCCCCTTCTTCGCCACTCAAATCGTTTGCTTCGAAATCAAAGACCCTCGAAAAGCTGATCTTCGACCCCTGATGTACCAACAAGACCTGAAATTGATTAACATCGTATCACTAATCGTCTCTTTTCCATAACAATTCGGTGAGTCGGAGGATAAATAAAAGTCGCATTTAAGGGTCTGCTCCCGTTCGGAATAGCGTCCCGGTGGCCGTGACAAAGCCGACGATTAATCGTCTACGAAGTGACGTAACTGATAGCGGTTCTCCAGGGAGATATTATGTTTGTACAAGCGGCATCGTAGATAATGCAATTACGTTCCGCTCATACATCACGTAGTGTTTGTTTAAATTAATTAATTAACCCACCTGCACCCTCTGGCATTGGATAAGACTCTGGGTGTGCGTCAATATCCTGAAAACGACGTGTTCGATGGTACTTTGTTCTTCGAAAATCATCCGAGCCAAATCGAGAAGGACCTGGTTACGTTTCACTTCGAGTTGACTCTTCTCGTAAAGGTGAGCGTTCCGCAGACCGATGCCGCAGAACTGGAGGTAGCTGGAGAAGACGTCCTCGTCCAATTTGGTGAACGGCTGTTCGCCCAATTTGTTGATCACCTGCAAAACGGGCAACAGTCCAACTTAGAGGTCGCTGCAGAAATCGTTTATTTTTAAAAGCGATTTATCAACGGACGACCCACGGGGACGGTTCGCCAGGAGAAAAGTCAAACGTAAATCAGCAAACTTTGCGATCTGTTAAATGGAAAGAATAACGTTACGGCCGTTGGCTCCGAATCAACGGCCTCTTTTCGATGCGACAAATTTTAATTTGCAACTAACTGCACAACGACATCGTGATTTATGACTGTGTTCGCCAGCGCCCTCTAGGTGCTCGGACCGAAAATTTCATAGTGGGAAACAGCAATCAGTCACAATAACAAAAAATTGATGTTTTAAGCCGCAATTAAACTTCTTCCGCCTCTAGAGGTGGAGGGGGACATCCCAAATGCTGGTGTAACTTAAAATTTTCTCCCCAATTGACACGTTTTCAGTAGGTATCTCAACTGTATCACACCTTCAAACACACTAAGGTGAGACAAGAGAATCAACGGCCTCATTTCGATGCGACAAATTTTAATTTGCAACTAACTGCACAACGACATCGTGATTTGTGACTATGTTGGGCAGCGCCCTCTAGGTGGACGAACTGAAAATTTTATAGTGGAAAATAGAAATAATCCACATAACAAAAAGAAAGATTTTTTAAGCCACAATTCAACTTCTTCTGCCTCAAAAAGTGGAGGGGGGACATCCAAATGCTGGTGTAACTTAAAACTTTCTCCCCAATTGACACGTTTTCAGTAGGTATCTCAACTGTATCACACCTTCAAACACACTAAGGTAAGACAAGAGGATCAACGGCATCTCTTCGATGCGACAAATTTTAATTTGCAATTGCACAACGGCATCGTGATTTGTGACTATGTTGGGCAGCGCCCTCTAGGTGGTCGAACTGAAAATTTTATAGTGGAAAATAGAAATAATCCACATAACTAAAAGAAAGATTTTTAAGCTACAATTAAACTTCTTCTGCCTCTAAAGGTGGAGGGGGACATCCAAATGTTGGTGTAATTTGAAAATTTCTCCCCAATCGACACTTTTTTAGTGTGTCACTCTTACGCGTTTTTCTTGCTTGAAAAAATCGAGCTATGACACTTTCAAACCAACTAAGGTGAGCCAAAAAAGCGGCTCTTATCTTTCTTGTTTGGCTGGGATTTCTTTATTGAAAAATTGCAAGACTTTGAGAATTTGATGAAGTCGTTTTAATTTTGATTGGCGGGTTATTCCGTCTTTATGGAGAGTTTTATGACCTGTTATTGTGGATGGAGGTCGAAAGGAGTCTCAACAAAGGCAACATTCGTGCCGACGTTCCGTCTGGCGCACAGAGCACTTATTTGTCATCGAATTGCTAATGGAAGCAAATTAATTTTAATTCGGTTATCGCTGTTTGCGTAATTATTATTCACAAAGTTTCGCCATTTTCAAACGCCACTACATCTACACTATAATAACTCAACTAATCGAGTTAAATACAATGGAAACGAGGATCATTGATAAATTTTTTTGGGCTTCTCTTCGATGGATGGGACGAAGTTTCACATCGTATGACGCAAAGGAAACGTAATGTTATGGCAATTTATGAAAATGTATGGCATTTTCTGAACCTTCAAACTTTGTACGGCGCATTGTTTTATGAAAAAACATATTAAGAGTAAATACATTCAAATGTATTCATAATCGCGGCTTCAAAGTGTTGGGCCGTTATTAACAACAGGGACGGAATAGCCCTCAGGATTCGTCAGGCGTTACGATACGATTCTGGTTACGCCAACAGATTTTCAAAATAACACCTCTCCCTCTCTCTCTCGCTCTCATCATGCACGTTTATGTAAAGCATCGAGCATAATTGGTTTATAAATAGGCAAGTTGTTGCAAGTTGCAAGATCTTGTATGCAGATTTGCATGCAATCCAAAGAATTCTAACGACTCATTTAGGGATTTCAAAACGGTCACCCGAAGGAAACTCACGAATCTTAAGCATATCTCCCATAAAAAAGGGAAATTGACAAGAAACGGTCTTGAAAACGCATAAGGGATAGAAAGTTGAAACGTAAAAAATTTTGGACTAAAGGGATTAGAATGAAATGAATTGAATAAGAAGGATAGGAAAGGCAATGACAATCGTCAGAAGCTATAAAGGACATGATAAAAGAATAAAGCAAAAGTGATAAAAGAGAAAGGAGACACATTGCGATACAGACTTAAAATGAATAGAATGAAATGAAAAAGGTAAGAAAGAAATTAACGAAGCAATACTCAGAAGTGGACAGAGAATGTAATAGAAGAGGAAGCCAAGAGTGGGGTATTGGAATTGGGAGAATCTAAAAGGAATAGTTAAAGGAGAAACAACAGGACACTTCTTAAAAGAAAACAAAATTTGCCAACAATTGGTTAGAATGATTAGAATGAAATGAGAAGGATTAAGAAGCCAATGAAGCAGGATGGCAGCGGTGGGAAGCTATAAAGAACATGATAGAAGAAAAAAGCAAAATTGAGAGTGAAGAACAAAGAAGATTTGGAAGGAACCATTAATGGAGAAAAGAGACAAATTTTTACACAGAGTCAATGTGCGATAGCATGAAATAAGAAAAGTAATAAAGAAATTAATGAAGCAAGATGCCAACACTCAGAAGTTGGCAATAGTAGCATTAAAATAGAAAGGATTTAGAAAGAATAATTAAAGGGAAAAAAGAGGACACTCCTTGAAAAGAGACAAATTTTGGCAACAATTTGGTTAGAATGATTAGAATGAAATTAGAAGGATGAAGAAACTAATGAAGCAGGATGGCAGCGGTGGGAAGCTATAAAGAACATGATAAAAGAAGGAAACAAAATTGAGAATGAAGAATAAAGAAGATCTGGAGGGAATCATTGAAGGAGAAAATAGACAAAGTTTGACAACAATAGGTTAGAATGAGTAGAATTAAATGAGAGGGATGAAAAATACAATGAAGCAGGATGGCAGCGGTGGGAAGTTATAAAGAACATGATAGAAGAAGACAGCAAAATTAAGAGTGAAGAATATAGAAGATTTGAAGGAAATCACTAAAGGAGAAAAGAGACAAATTTTTACGCAGAGTCAATGTGTGATTGCATGAAATAAGAAGGGTAAAAAAAATCAATGAAGCAAGATGCCAACACTCAGAAGTTACCAAAGAGTATGATAGAAACAGAATCCAAGAGTCACATATTAAAATAGGAAGGATTTGAAAGGAATAATTAAAGGGAAAAGGAGAGGACACTCCTTGAAACAAGACAAATTATGGCAACAATGGGTTAGAATGATTAGAATGCAATGAGAAGGATGAAAAATACAATGAAGCAGGATGACAGCGGTAGGAAGCTATAAAGAACATGATAGAAAAAGAAAGCAAAATTGAGAGTGAAGAATAAAAAAGATTTGGAGGGAATCATTAAAGAAGTAAAGAGACAAATTTTTACAAAGAGTCAAGGGCCATAGCATGAAATAAAAAAGGTAAAAAAGAAATTAATGAAGCAAGATGCCAACACTCAGAAGTTACCAAAGAGTATAATAGAGGGAGAAACCAAGAGTAACATATTGAAATAGGAAGGATTTAGAAGGGAAAAGAAGGGAACACTCCTTGAAACAAGACAAATTATGGCAACAATGGGTTAGAATGATTAGAATGCAATAAGAAGGATGAAAAATACAATAAAGTAGGATGGCAGCGGTAGGAAGCTATAAGGAACATGATAGAAAAAAAGCAAAATTGTGAGTGAAGAATAAAAAAGATTTGGAGGGAATCATTAAAGGAGAAAAGAGACAAATTTTTACAGGGTCAAAGTGTGATAGCATGAAATAAGAAAGGTAAAAAGGAAATTAATGAAGCAAGGTGCCAACACTCAGAAGTTACCAAAGAGTATAATAGAGGGAGAAACCAAGAGTAACATATTGAAGTAGGAAGGACTTGGAAGGAATAATTGAAGGGAAAAGAAGGGAACACTCCTTGAAACAAGACAAATTATGGCAACAATGGGTTAGAATGATTAGAATGCAATAAGAAGGATGAAAAATACAATAAAGTAGGATGGCAGCGGTAGGAAGCTATAAGGAACATGATAGAAAAAAAGCAAAATTGAGAGTGAAGAATCAAAAAGATTTGGAGGACATCATTAAAGAAGAAAAGAGACAAATTTTTACAGAGTCAAAGTGTGATAGCATGAAATAAGAAAGGTAAAGAAGAAATTAATGAAGCAAGATGCCAACACTCAGAGGTTACCAAAGAGTATGATAGAGAAAGAAACCAAGAGTCACATATTGAAGTAGGAAGGACTTGGAAGGAATAATTAAAGGAAAAATGAGAGGACACTCCTTGAAACAAAACAAATTTTGGCAACAATGGGTTAGAATGATTAGAATGCAATAAGAAGGATGAAAAATACAATGAAACAGGATGACAGCGGTAGGAAGCTATAAGGAACATGATAGAAAAAAAGCAAAATTGAGAGTGAAGAATAAAAAAGATTTGGAGGGAATCATTAAAGGAGAAAAGAGACAATTTTTTACAGAGTCAAAGTGTGATAGCATGAAATAAGAAAGGTAAAAAAGAAATTAATGAAGCAAGATGCCAACACTCAGAAGTTACCAAAGAGTATGATAGAAAAAGAAACCAAGAGTCACATATTGAAGTAGGAAGGACTTGGAAGGAATAATTAAAGGAAAAATGAGAGGACACTCCTTGAAACAAAACAAATTTTGGCAACAATGGGTTAGAATGATTAGAATGCAATAAGAAGGATGAAAAATACAATAAAGTAGGATGGCAGCGGTAGGAAGGTATAAGGAACATGATAGAAAAAAAGCAAAATTGAGAGTGAAGAATCAAAAAGATTTGGAGGACATCATTAAAGAAGAAAAGAGACAAATTTTTACAGAGTCAAAGTGTGATAGCATGAAATAAGAAAGGTAAAAAAGAAATGAATGAAGCAAGATGCCAACACTCAGAAGTTACCAAAGAGTATGATAGAAAAAGAAACCAAGAGTCACATATTGAAGTAGGAAGGACTTGGAAGGAATAATTAAAGGAAAAATGAGAGGACACTCCTTGAAACAAAACAAATTTTGGCAACAATGGGTTAGAATGATTAGAATGCAATAAGAAGGATGAAAAATACAATGAAACAGGATGACAGCGGTAGGAAGCTATAAGGAACATGATAGAAAAAAAGCAAAATTGAGAGTGAAGAATCAAAAAGATTTGGAGGGAATCGTTAAAGGAGAAAAGAGACAAATTTTTACAAAGAGTCAAAGTGCGATAGCATGAAATAAAAAAGGTAAAAAAAAATAATGAAGCAAGATGCCAACACTCAGAAGTTACCAAAGAGTATAATAGAGGGAGAAACCAAGAGTAACATATTGAAATAGGAAGGATTTAGAAGGAATAATTGAAGGGAAAAGAAGGGGACACTCCTTGAATAGAGACAAATTTTGGCAACAAGGTTTTAGAATGAATCGAATGAAATGAGAAAGGTAAAAAAAGTATTAATGAAATAAGATTAGATGAGTCAGAATACAAGAATTCAAGAGTGCGCTATTCGAATAAAGGAGACTTAAAGGGAAGGATTAAAGTAGAAAAGAGGACACTCCTTCAGAAGTTAAGACTCGGGTAGTGCTTTTCCAAGTCTATTGAACATCAGGCAAAAATCACGAATTGTTCCCTAGTCGTTATCCCGCGTTAAAAATGTTTTTTTGCATCCACAGACAATTGCAAATTTTTCCCCAGTCCCGCTTCCAAAGCAAATAAAATTGCGTGTTTTAAGTTTGCATAACCGAACGAAAATAAAAATATTAAATAAACATTACGATTTTATTTCAAAAAGTTGTTTCCATACTCGCGTTCCAGTTCCGGAAACGAGTCGATCTACCCGGAATCCAAATACGTCGTCGTGGCAGTTGAATTTTCCATTTTAAAATTTCCAAACAATTCTCGCACGACACAAGAACCATCCGGGGAAAAGTCATCATCAGTACTCACTTGTGCCACTCCTATCACATCCCCGTTCGTGTCCTTGATGGGCATGCACAGCAACGTTTTCGTCCTGTAACCAGTCAGGGCGTCGATATCGTGATTGAACCGATCGTCCTGCAACAAGAGATAGCACTTAACACGGTTCACGGATCATTTAAGCTTGTCTGGAAAAAAAACAATAAATAAAAATTCAAACCGAAACACACCAACACGAAAATGTTTATATCAAAAACGATACTCGTCTCATTTTTTTTCCCCGATACATATTTTGTTGGATTAAGAGATTCGGGTCGTTGTATAAATTCGCAGGGCGAATCTTTCGCTTTTATTGTTGGGGTGGCGGCGGAGTCATAAATCAAAGAGACTGCGATCTCGATTTGGATAAATTTCAACGTGCATAATTGCGTTGCTGTAGGGGTTCTCCGTCATGTTATGACGGGGGATGACGGTATCTAACTTCTAAGATTTCGAGCAGCGACAACAAACAGAAATTCAGTTGAATTAATAAAATAATTTTACAAGAACTGCATTTATGGCCATACCACATTTCCCAATTAAAATTATTTTTCTCAAAGTTTCGAAATGAATAATTTAACGAAAGTTCGGGAAGTTTCTGGCGAAACGGAATTTATTAAAACTGATTCGTGTTTGTTCGTTGCAGGAATTCACCCGGCGCATCCGCCATTTCGCACAATTCACTGTTTGAGCGTGAATAGTTTTGAGAACGAATTATTTGGGTTCCTTCCGACGCTACCGCTTGGTCTTGATACAAAGACATCGCGTATCGATTTAACTTCCAACTATGCAGCTGTAGTCGGCCCCAATCCCACCCCCATTTGACCGAATCCCATTTAATGGAGTACTTGGACGTAATTTTTTTAATTTGAACGCGACCACTTGAGGAATTAGGAACTGTCATAGCCGTCCGATGACGTAAGAGATACGTAAAAGTTTGAGTTAAATTAACAAGCGATACAGGTTGATTCTGGTTTATTCCTAATGCGACGTGATTTGCTACATTTATACCGACGAATATGAGATGTCACTTATAACGTTTTTTATCAACAAAATCAATTATGACGCATATTGGAGAAGAAACGCAATTGAATGGGGGCAAAAATACATAAATAACTGAAATCGAGGACAACCCCAAATAGGGGTAGTTTCGCAATTTGGCAAACTTAGGTCCGCATCTCCGCTTTTCGGCCATAAACGTCGCAATTAATCAATGCCGAGTGGCAGAAGAAATTTGCCTTGATGTCTCAATTTTTTTTAGTACCTCCACCGGCCGTTAAGGAAACAAATCGCGTTATTCCGAATGATGGCGGTTGAGGCACTGTTGAAGTAACAAATGGAGGGCCACCAACGTAAGCGTAGCTCATGGGGCAATTTTAGGAATGACGCCGCCTTCCTATGTGGGAGTCCTTCGAGATTCAGAAGTCCACCCCCGTCTTCCCGGGAGTTACCTCATCAATTTCGTCGTCGTCAGTCGACAAAACCGACGATAAATCATAACAATCGGCCGAATCGTCACCGAACTTCTTCTGTTCCTCGTTAATTCCGACGGAACGCAACCGAAAACCGGGAACGATATTTGAATTGAACTTCTGTTCCGAAAAACGAAAGGATATTCGATTTAAAGGGTTTGCCGTTCAGTTATGTTGATCGATGCGGGCCGATACGATACGGCTTGTTTACTGGTAGCCGCAACGTATTTTTTTTTTCGGGGGGCGTCGAAGAAGCGTTTCGACGATGATAACGGGATTTATTCCGCGGGATAATTGCCCCCTTTACGTGCAAATTTGCGATTCGTATCGCGAAACCCGCCTCAAAGTCGCAGAGAAGAAATAAATTGGCGAAAAAAAATAAAAAACGACGAAATACTTAAGAGAGGGAGCGGTTGGCACGACACCAAATTGGCATGTTTCCTCTATGGTTGGGGAATTAAAATATGCCGGACAACTTCCATGTTTTTCTCGTTTATTACGTTATGGCCGAGGAACGCAAAAGACCTCCACTTGTTTATTGTCAATATAATTACGGCTAATTGCGCTAAAGACAGGCACGTTGTTATCATTGGAATCGGTAATGTTCCCCATAAATGGCCAAAGAATTCTTTAATATAGCCATTATCAGTAAACTGCGAGAACGTGTATCTACTTATGATCGTAATCGCTTATTGCAGTATTTAATGGTTCGCCCAAAAAAGGCACTTCTTGGACAATGTGGGTGGTCGTAACACAAATTCTCGACCAGGAAAGAATTTTGCAGGCATCAATTCTACGACCGACCAAAAGATATTGCAAAATTGATATTTAAGTCGGAGGACGAAGACCGAAAAATTTACTAGGAACATGCAGAGAGAGGAGCCAGCACCACGAAAGAGGAAGTTAGCAAGGTGCTCAAGGACCCGGTTGCATTAAAATAGACAACAATAAGACACTTTAAAGGTCTTGTGACCACGGGATGGTGGAGGACTTCTTTCCAGAATTTCCCCATACATTTAACGTAAGTTCTTATAGACAACAATGAGACTCTATCAAGGTCTTGTGAGGACTTCTTTCCGGAGTTTCAAACCTTCCCCATACATTTGACGCAACTTCTTAATCTTACGGTGCGGTCCGATAAGAATTAAAAACTTGTCCTGACGCACAATTAAAGAAAGATCGAGTTCTCACCTGATAGGCGTCGGGGATGTTGACGGGCTCGCCGCTCTCCGCCACGTAGCCGACGATGCCCGTACCCCAAGGTATCCGAATCTCTTCCTTCTTCTCCATTTCCATCAAAGTGCTTTTGGAGCAAACGTCGAACAATTTGGAGACCAAACATCGTCCCCGCGGCGTTACTCCCGGCGGCATCGGCGTGCAGCCTCCCCCTCTTTCGCCTTGCACCAGGAAAAGTGAACCTCGATCGGCGTGAAGTAACGTCGACACGTTCTGCAGAATTTTGTGGCATAACGAACGTACTTCCAGTTCGTTACAGATGTCTTTTACCTAGAAAAAAATTATGGAAGAATTCTCGTTTGATTTAACGGATGAAAGGGGAGAATAATTTAACGCCATCTGTTGGAAATTTGTGTTTAACTGCGAAACTGACTAATCGTCCGGTTTCTACTACAGTGATAAATTGTGCGAATAACTAAAAAAATCAATTTGAAAGGGGAACGGGTCAAGGCGTTGGGTAAATCTTGAACGTTTAAGGGAAATCGCGCTGCAAATTGTAGCACAAGGGGATGATGGAGTGGAGGCGGAAAGGTAATTACTGGCGGTTCGTCAGAGGGTCGCCAGAAGTGGGATACCGCATCGGAGTCGATCAAAAACTCGAATCGTCGATTTTCTATTTTCAAATTGTCACTGAATATTTCACACATAGGAATCACTGCGAATTACTCAAAAAAGGTTCTGGTCGATTGACAGTTACGTTCGATTTTTTTAATTCGAAATTATTACTAATCGACCCTGAATCATCGTGCAACATCCGAAATTTTTGCGTACCTATACGTGGTTCTAACATTGAAAATTGTTCTTGGTTCGAACTAGTTGCATAATAAGTTGATAGGAGAAAAAATATGCAAATAATTCATGCATTAGTCGTTTATTAATGCGTCATTAATAGAAACTGTCAATTTATACAAGCAAAAACTGAGATTTTTGATAAGAAATCTTGTTCTTGTTAAACTACCTACTTCTTGTTGTTAATTGCATTTTTTTGGTTCGTCCAAAAGAAAAACAAAAATCACGACCGATTTTTCTCAACATCCCAAACAAAGGCTGTGGTGGATTCCCCGAAATTTGGGCAAAGTATTCTTACCAGCTCGAAAATGAGCTCCTTCTCGTCGAGATGCCTGAGTTCGTGTCTGGAACGTCGTTGTCGCCGTCCCGGCGTCGGACTGTTGTTGCAGCAAGGCGTTTGGTTTTCGGCTGAACCGGTGAGGAAGGTAGGCTGACCGTCGATCGTGCTTATCATAGGCTTGAGGAGGCCGCCTCTTTCGAATTCGTGTGCCGATATCTTTCTGACTGGCGTCGTGGCACCCGAACCGCCCCTGGACTGATTGTGGGTAGGAGAGGCCAATTCGACGCTGGAAGATGTAGGAGTGGCGTGGGATACCAGCCAAGAGTCGACTACTTGACGTGTGGCTTTCCTGGAACAACAACCAAAATTCAGTTGGTCGAAGAAGAAGCAAAAAAATTCATTAACCAAAGTTTTTTTCCCAAAAACAATTCAGATTTTTTGTCTTTTGTAGGGTGAATATTGTTATGGTCGACGCTAACTGTTGAATAGTGGAAAGGATGTCTAGATACAAGAAGCATTACTGAATTATGTAAAAGACTTGCAATATCTACTGAAGGTATAGAGCTTGATGTGTGGGTTACTTGAAACAACAACGAGAATTCAGTTGGCCGAAGAACAAACAAGAAAAACATTCATTAACCAAAGTTGTCTTTCCAACGACCATTCAGATTTTTTGTCTTTCGTAGGATAAATATTGTTATGGTCGACGCTAACTGTTGAATAGTGGAAAGGATGTCTAGATACAAGAAACATTACTGAATTATGTAAAAGACTTGAAATATCTGCTGAAGCTAAAGAGCTTGATGTGTGGGTTGCCTGAAACAACAACGAGAATTCAGTTGGTCGAAGAACAAACAAGAAAAACATTCATTAACCAAAGTTTTCTTCCCAACGACCATTCAGATATTTTGTCTTTCGTAGGATAAATATTGTTATGGTCGACGCTAACTGTTGAATAGTTGGAAGGATGTCTAGATACACGAAACATTACTGAATTATGTAAAAGACTTGCAATATCTGCTGAAGGTAAAGAGCTTGGCGTGTGGCTTGACTGAAACAACAACAAGAATTCAGTTGGTCGAAGAACAAACAAGAAAAACATTCATTAACCAAAGTTTTCTTCCCAACGACCATTCAGATATTTTGTCTTTCGTAGGATAAATATTGTTATGGTCGACGCTAACTGTTGAATAGTGGGAAGGATGTCTAGATACACGAAACATTACTGAATTATGTAAAAGACTTGCAATATCTGCTGAAGGTAAAGAGCTTGGCGTGTGGGTTGACTGAAACAACAACAAGAATTCAGTTGGTCGAAGAACAAACAAGAAAAACATTCATTAACCAAAGTTTTCTTCCCAACGACCATTCAGATATTTTGTCTTTTGTAGGATAAATATTGGTATGGTCGACGCTAACTGTTGATTAGTTGGAAGGATGTCTAGATACAAGAAACATTACTGAATTGTGTAAAAGACTTGCAATATCTGCTGAAGGTAAAGAGCTTGGCGTGTGGCTTGATTGAAGCAACAACAAGAATTCAGTTGGTCGAAGAACAAACAAGAAAAACATTCATTAACCAAAGTTTTCTTCCCAACGACCATTCAGATTTTTTGTCTTTCGTAGGATAAATATTGGTATGGTCGACGCTAACTGTTGAGTAGTTGGAAGGATGTCTAGATACAAGAAACATTACTGAATTGTGTAAAATACTTGCAATATCTGCTGAAGGTAAAGAGCTTGGCGTGTGGCTTGACTGAAACAACAACAAGAATTCAGTTGGTCGAAGAACAAACAAGAAAAACATTCATTAACCAAAGTTTTCTTTCCAACGACCATTCAGATATTTTGTCTTTCGTAGGATAAATATTGTTATGGTCGACGCTAACTGTTGAGTAGTTGGAAGGATGTCTAGATACAAGAAACATTACTGAATTATGTAAAAAACTTGCATTATCTGTTGAAGATATAGAGCTTGATGTGTGGGTTACCTGAAACAACAACGAGAATTCAGTTGGTCGAAGAACAAACAAGAAAAAAATTCATTAACCAAAGTTTTCCTCCCAACACACATTCAGATTTTTGGTCGCTGATAACTGTTGAATAGTTGATACTAAATTATATAAGAAACTTGCAATATCTGCTGAAGGTAAAGAGTTACTGGATAGTTCTTTAACTTAGTGCCACTACATGAATATCAGAACATTAAAGATCTTTGAAATGAAGATTCGTCCAGTGGTGTACAAAAAACTTTCTTTTTCTTCCTGTTAGAGAAGAAACTGACAATTCAAGAAATTTGACCAGAATAAGGAGACGTTAAGAAATCCTTGCAAGGCCTCTCTACAAGTAGTATGAGCATTTATTAATGTGCAGAGACAGGCGGCAGGTGGGATTCGAATGACCACAGGAACTGGGGGGAGGATTTTATAGATAGGGCGTTTTGCCAGTGCCTTTCGAGGAGGGGCAACTGGCTGGAGTCTCTTCTGTAAAGTAAAAGTTACCTAGAAAATCGAACTGATCGCGTTCTGGGTTTGGCTCTTGATAAAATGTAAACAATTTCAATCAAGAGATGGATTCTAGTTGAGAATCTAGAGGAGTGCACCAAAAAAATAAACTTTATCTCCAATCATGTGATGCTGTTCAGATTTCGAGATCTAGACAATAAATACACACAAAGACACTTGTTGTTTCTGCGAAGAAACTATCAAGAATTATTTAATAAACAATTAGATACTTAAAAGGAAATTGGAATTTGAGATACCTGATTGAAATGTAAAAAAATAAAATATTAAAGAGGTCTATTTGAAGTATATACTTTTTAGAGATGTTATCCTAATGGCAGAAACTCTCGAACACCTGTTAACTGAAAATCTACAACATTTCGACAAGCACGTACTGCAAAAGATAAAATTTAAACAATCAATCAAAGGCAATGAGAGCAAAGATGAAAATGTGAATGCTGTACCATGGCGATTTGTGATAAAATCGAATTGATTACAGCAGTTCTTTTCAATGGAAATTGAAGTACAGATTGCGATTCTAATATTTTAAATTAAAAAAAATTTGATTAATTCCAAGAGTTGAAATTTTATCGAACTAGAATAAAAAGTTCGTTAGTAAATAAAGTTCGCGATAAGATTTAAATCGCTTTGATATCGACAAAAGCAGAAAGGGAACGAAAGTTTAAAAATGAAATCCTTAACTATTTGGTTTTCATAAAAAACAGCGCAATTTTTTTGCGATTTGCTCTCAAAATTTATCTTAGTACGCCACTGACAAATCGAGTCCAACAACGTGATCAGAGACACGAATTACTTAGAAAAGTGCCATTTTCGATGGGTCAATTTGAAAATGTTAATCAATTGAACAATTGCCCAGCTTTTTGAAGAAAATTTTAAAATTTTTCTAGGGCCTTTTCACGGTCCATTTTTTTACAGGTGAGTTTGCTTAACGCGACCCAGTGGCCACTTGTTAATTTTGACGTTATGACAAGGGTAAAAAAAATTTAAGCATCCCAAAACTTTCATTTTAAGTACCCAAAAATTCTAGACGCTATTGAGGTTTAAATTTTGCAGACATTTTGGTTTTGTGTTCTATTATGGAATGCTGGAAATTCATCATTTACGTGGAGAAACCCCTTCTACTGTTAAAAAGTAAACAAAAAGCGATTTTCCAAAAGGGACGTGAGTAAATAAATCGATTTTCGATCTCAAACTGATATTTTCATAAAAATTCGTTGCATAAATTCTCATAAAGTTGCTCCGGTTCTTTGAACTTTCCGCTTCCAAAATTGTTACTTTAAATAATGAAATAAACGGAAACCGCGAGAAGTATTAAGAACGGGATACGAGACGAAAACAAGAAGAATAAATTTAAATTACTGCGCGAAGAACAAAATGTTGCAGCTTCACAATAACAACATTTTTCTCCCTAAATACGAATGATAACATTATCGCTCTAATCGCAATTTTCTTGTTAAAGCCGGGTAAGCTCGTCTGAAAGCTGCAATTGTAACTTGATGCAACTGCACGAGATGGCGCTGAATATTTAGCATTGATTTTCCTATGAAACTAGTTCATTTTTAGAAATTCCATGCAGATCATCGGCTAAACGGATCGCCTCCGACACACCCTCTTTGTTCACAGAACAACGCTTCGATGTAATTGAATCATGAAAAACCCAACTTCTTGGGTCGGTAAAAAATCCAATTTGTACCGATCCGTCCGCGCAAAAATCTGCAATGTTTTTAATAAAGAATCTCTTTTATCATTTAAACTTTAATCATCTCGCATGACGCGTCCTAGAGCTAATTCCGGATTTCGGGTCCTTCGAGCCCGGATTTTTCCACCAACGCTGCTTTAAATATTCAACAAAATCCCCCAAAAAAAACTATTTACCTCGACCCGACTGTCGAATCAATTGAGGTTTTAATTTTTAGTAACACAATGAGGTAACGATACCGGCACGTTCAATAACACGCCGATTTGCATGTTTATGTTGGATTTTTAGCGGCGGGGACGTTTTCACGTAGAAATATGGAATTTATATTCAGAGACACGTCGTAAATCGAATTTGATCCGAGCCTGGGAGTCGTCGCTTCTCCCTCGGTAATTTGTATCCAATTTTTTTTATGGAGCAAAACTGATAAATGAGTCGCGTATGTGTTTTTATCTGCTTATAAACAGTGGATGGTTTGATTGCTTCATTCATTATTCACAATGTCGGAGGCAAAAAAACCGATGGGGGTGTCGTTGCGATTTTAAGATAAAAAATATTTTATTCCAGACAACGATTTATGGATGAAACGCAAAATTCGATGATCCGAAATTAAATTTTTTGATTCAATCGTATCTTTATTAATCAAACCCCCTAAGGGTTGTTTTTTTAAATCACCGAATCCGTATAGAGAACAATGAAATTAACGAAAATAACGCACAATATCGAAATTGTATTTCCCCGCACGTTCTCTCGCTTCCAATAATCATTTTGTTTCACGAGGTTTTCCAGCAACATAAATGGGGAGGAACCAGAAATGATATTGTGGAAAATTTGCTGCGGCTCGAACTAAAACTTTCCAAAAATAATTATTTTTCCAACGAAAGAAGATATTTTTGAAATAGTGTCCCTTTGCCCCAATTTTTTATTTTAAATGGAACTTTTGGGATGACCCAAAATTTTTTTCTTATCAACAGGAAAATTTCTCTTCGCATAAAAAAATCGTAACTTCTAAAGAAAAAAATTAACCTTAACGTAATCTTGAAATTTTCACAACTGTAGTAGTGAAATTTGGAAACTAACAAAAAAATTTTTCAAGGTAAAAAGGGGAACTTCTGTTGTAGAATTTTTGTTGCTAATTTTTCGCAACAAAACTGGAATTTCGGGCACTTGAGAAATTTCAACTATTAACGCGTAACTCATTTAACACCTAATTGTGTGCAATTTCTCCATTTCGCAGACACCTTCAAAATGCGTCGCTGTTCGATTTTCTCTGTCAATAATTTTTTTATTATCCGTGAAGGGTGGCGCTGCTAACGTATGTGCGGCGGCGTTGTCCTCGCATACCGTCCGGAATTCACAACATTCTCATATCCGTCGGACTCCTCGCAGGAATTCTGCACGTGGGGCCGTTTAATGACAGCCAGATGATTATTTGTTTAGTTTTTAGTGTTTTTCGGTCGATCCCGTCTTTTGGGTGGTGGCGAGGGTGAAATTTATCGCGTGCGTTTCGCGTAATTATGCAACGTTCCAGTCGGATTGCGGAATGAATGATTATGTCGTTTCGGTCGGTTTTCAAATTTCTAATTTGACCGAAAGGAGACAAGGTCGAGTCGCCAAATTCCGTGATCTTCACTTTCTCACGATCATGTAATCGAGTTCGGGGTTTTTGCCATTTACTTTTTTCGGCGGTCAACATCGTCCAAGTCGAGTTGGGTGATCTGCTAAAAAATAATTAAGTTTCCAAATTCAAGGCAATTTTAACATTCCGTTCCAAGAATGCAGATTTGTTGCCAAGACACCGAACCTCGACGCTTCCTTGCATAGTTTCACCATACAAGTTGTTAATCTTCGGTTGGTTCGGTGATACAAACGGAGAAATTTCAGAAATTTACTAATCGTTCGAGTTTTAAAATTTCGACCAGCAATTCAACGAATTCGAAGTACCTACCTAAAGCAAATATTCGTTGCATAACGTCGAAGAGTTTTGGCAATATTGGTTTTTCACCAAAAGCCAGAGATGGTAATGTTAATCAGGAACATAACGCTGTAAAAAAGTTGGTTACCGCATTATGCAGTGAAGGTCTTTTCAAAATAGTAGCAGGAATATATTTAAGTTTGAGTCATATTTCTGCCACCTTTAAGAATGTCATAAGTGTGATAGATCGATTTCACGGAGCTGAGAATTGCAAAAAAATTCTGTGCCATTTTAGACTTTTAGGGTTTTTTATAACCAAAAAAAATTCAAAAATAAGTCCAAAAAAGATTCCCCTGAACGAGTTTCAAAAAATAGTTCCAAGAACGTTGGGCAAAAATAAATTTCTAAAAGGAATCGCAAAAAAACGAGTTAGATACACAGACACAGACTTAAAGCCCCAAAAAGTAGCAAGAGTCACAAAAATGGGAGCACAAAAGTATCGAATACTTGTAGAACAGTCGCAAAAATGTTGCTACTGGTCGAAAATTTGCTGAAAAATGGTCGCAAGGAGAGTCAGTGAATATCACTGAAAGAATGAAAGAAATTTAAATAAGAAAATGGAATCTTCGGTCGCTGCCCCTCGGAAGGCAATGCCTAAAAAGTTTATGGCAAATAAAAAGTTACATGTCTTAAGGTCTTATTTTGCTGCATTTCCACAAAGAACAGTTGACTGGAAATTAATGAGAATTTTTTTAATAGTTCTAAGAAGGTTGGCCAAAAATGGATTCAAAAAAATAATCTAAAAAGAATTGCTAGAAACGACTCCCAAAAAATTAGATACACAGACACAGATTTAAAGACCCAAAAAGTAGCAAGAATCACCAAAATAGAAGCACAAAAGTGTCGAATACTTGCAGAACAGTCGCAAAAATGTTGCTACTGGTCGAAAATTAGCTGCAAAATGGTCGCAAGAAGAGTCAGTGAAAGAATGAAAGAAATTTAAATTAAAAAAAATTAAATCTTCGGTCGCTGCCCCTCGGAAGGCAATGCCTAAAAAGTTTATGGCAAATAAAAAGTTACATGTCTTAAGGTCTTATTTTGCTGCATTTCCACAAAACAGTTGACTGGAAATTAATGAGAATTTTTTTAATAGTTCCAAGAAGGTTGGCCAAAAATGGATTCAAAAAAATAAAAATTCTAAAAGGAATTGCTAGAAACGACTCCCAAAAAATTAGATACACAGACACAGACTTAAAGCCCCAAAGAGTAGCAAGAGTCACAAAAATGTTGCTACTGGTCAAAATTTTGGTGCAAAATGGTCGAAAGGAGAGTCAGTGAATAAATCACTGAAAGAATGAAAGAAATTTAAATTAAAAAAAAATTAAATCTTCGGTCGCTGCCCCTCGGAAGGCAATGCCTAAAAAGTTTATGGCAAATAAAAAGTTACATGTCTTAAGGTCTTATTTTGCTGCATTTCCACAAAGAACAGTTGACTGGAAATTAATGAGAATTTTTTTAATAGTTCCAAGAAGGTTGGCCAAAAATGGATTCAAAAAAATAAAAATTCTAAAAGGAATTGCTAGAAACGACTCCCAAAAAATTAGATACACAGACACAGACTTAAAGCCCCAAAAAGTAGCAAGAGTCACAAAAATGGGAGCACAAAAGTATCGAATACTTGTAGAACAGTCGCAAAAATGTTGCTACTGGTCGAAAATTTGCTGAAAAATGGTCGCAAGGAGAGTCAGTGAATATCACTGAAAGAATGAAAGAAATTTAAATAAGAAAATGGAATCTTCGGTCGCTGCCCCTCGGAAGGCAATGCCTAAAAAGTTTATGGCAAATAAAAAGTTACATGTCTTAAGGTCTTATTTTGCTGCATTTCCACAAAGAACAGTTGACTGGAAATTAATGAGAATTTTTTTAATAGCTCTAAGAAGGTTGGCCAAAAATGGATTCAAAAAAATAATCTAAAAAGAATTGCTAGAAACGACTCCCAAAAAATTAGATACACAGACACAGATTTAAAGACCCAAAAAGTAGCAAGAATCACCAAAATAGAAGCACAAAAGTGTCGAATACTTGCAGAACAGTCGCAAAAATGTTGCTACTGGTCGAAAATTAGCTGCAAAATGGTCGCAAGAAGAGTCAGTGAAAGAATGAAAGAAATTTAAATTTAAAAAAAATTAAATCTTCGGTCGCTGCCCCTCGGAAGGCAATGCCTAAAAAGTTTATGGCAAATAAAAAGTTACATGTCTTAAGGTCTTATTTTGCTGCATTTCCACAAAACAGTTGACTGGAAATTAATGAGAATTTTTTTAATAGTTCCAAGAAGGTTGGCCAAAAATGGATTCAAAAAAATAAAAATTCTAAAAGGAATTGCTAGAAACGACTCCCAAAAAATTAGATACACAGACACAGACTTAAAGCCCCAAAGAGTAGCAAGAGTCACAAAAATGTTGCTACTGGTCAAAATTTTGGTGCAAAATGGTCGAAAGGAGAGTCAGTGAATAAATCACTGAAAGAATGAAAGAAATTTAAATTAAAAAAAAATTAAATCTTCGGTCGCTGCCCCTCGGAAGGCAATGCCTAAAAAGTTTATGGCAAATAAAAAGTTACATGTCTTAAGGTCTTATTTTGCTGCATTTCCACAAAGAACAGTTGACTGGAAATTAATGAGAATTTTTTTAATAGTTCCAAGAAGGTTGGCCAAAAATGGATTCAAAAAAATAAAAATTCTAAAAGGAATTGCTAGAAACGACTCCCAAAAAATTAGATACACAGACACAGACTTAAAGCCCCAAAAAGTAACAAGAGTCACAAAAATAGGAGCACAAAAGTGTCGAATACTTGCAGAACAGTCGCAGAAATGTTGATACTGGTCGAAAATTTGCTGCAAAATGGTAGCAAGGAGAGTCAGTGAATAAATCACTGAAAGGATGAAAGAAATTTAAATAAAAAAATGGAATCTTATGTCGCTGCTCCTCGGAAGGCAATGCCTAAAAAGTTTATGGCAAATAAAAAGTTACATGTCTTAAGGTCTTATTTTGCTGCATTTCCACAAAGAACAGTTGACTGGAAATTAATGAGAATTTTTTTAAGTGAAAGACAAAAATAGAAAAAAAAATGTGAAACTTAAGATGTCGACCAATTAGAAGATCTATAATCGGGAAGTTGAGTCTACGTTGTTGCATCCTTTCAACGCAACACTTCCAAATTTAAACCCGGTTGAGAGAAATATTTTCGTTGGCAGCCTCATTGTTTGAATTGCCATGCTTGCATTGTTACGTCATAGTACTACTTGCGTAGATTTTTTGTTTTCGCTTTTTTTTTAAACTCCGGTTACATCCAGAACTATTACAGTAGCGCATTATACCCCGAAACGCCCAAACTTGCCTCGTAAAACCTTCAAAGGGGGGGTGAACATTTGAGTTTTCATTTTCACTTGAATTGATAATTAAATTCTTAACTTAAGCAAACTTTTTTGGGATTTGCTGCCAAAATTTACCTACCTGAGAAAATAGTCAGGGGGATAAACGTTTGAGTTTTTATTTTCACTTAAATTGATAATTAAATTCTTAACTTAAGCAAACTTTTTTGGGGTTTCGCTGCCCAAATTTACCTACCTGAGAAAATAGTCTTGGACGAAATCGGGATGTTCGTCGAGCCATGCCTCCATCCGGGCATATTCGGGATCGTAACAGTGGCCGCCATGTCCAGTAAGATTATTTAATCGTTGGACTCCTCGGTGTGCAGACTCCGAGCCAGGGGTGCCCCCCTCAGCCGGCATCCGACAATCGTCGCCACTACTGCGCAAGTGCAAGCCTGCAACAACAACAAAAAATTATCGCATGAAACTGTTCCATCCCCCCGCGACACGCAAAAGTTAACCCTATGACCTACTCAACAACGAACCAACGGAAAAAGGGGAGACGACGCTCGTTTTTACGACGCCCCTCTTAGTGATTGCGATAGCGTCGTAGACGAACAGACGACGTCTGTTCTTAATAAAAGTTTATGAACGATGCGGCTTTGGGGCGGAAGCCCTGACCTAGTGTTTGAGAACCGTTACGTTTTATCGGGTGCAACCCGCCTCGAAGAAACGTTCGACGTAAAAACTTATTGCTAATCAGTTAATAGTTTTTTTGGGGGGGTTAGCAAGAAACAGTTTTCAATTTTTTTAAATTACTAACATGGATAATAATTGTAATAATAAATAATTGGTACAGTTCAAAGTGACCAATGACGTAATCGGTCGCATTTTGCACTTTGAACCTAATTATCGTTTTCAAAATTTGGCTAAAATCGTTTGAATCGGTAGATAAGCATGAAGCGTTATGTTGAAGTACTACATTTTGAGAATTCCTTTCTATTTTTCAAAAAGGGTGAATGGATGGAGCGATAGGTGGAAATGGAGAAAATGAAGAGGTGTAAGAGTGGAAGGGGCGCGAAGAAACAATTGGGAGGAGAGAAGAGGAAGAATGTGCAATAGGATTGTAGCAAAGAGTAGAAACTCTTTAAACTGGGTACAGACGTTTTCATGAGTTTAGTTGGCACCTTCACTATCAACCAATCAGCGCGTTTCTCTAACGATTCAAAACGAAGGTGGTCGACAATGTACGACGGATCTTTAAAGTGGGTGGTCGCCTCTTACGTTCTTTACTCACTAATTGTAGTTTTTTCGGTTAAACTTTTCCAATTAGCGCAAGATTCGCGAACTTTCAGTTTTATCTCCCAAATTTTTCCTTCTACTTTTTTAGATTCCACTCCGTTTGATCTAAAAGCATTAAAAGTTCTTACAACCAGTAGTCACTTCCTTAGGGCAAATTTTTCACAGTTTATGAAAAAAGAAGGCGCTGAAAATTTATAGTGGAGGCAGTAGCTCCGCCCATCGATATGGGTTAAAATGCCGCGTACTGTATTATCGATTATATCGTAATACTTCATACATTAACGCGCTCCGGAGGCTCAAAAGCCGGAAGAAGAGCCTGCTCGGTGCGCGGGATTTAACTTTTTTAAATTTTCTAATCTCGAAGCGCTTTATAACACGAAAGCATCTCGCCTCATTACGTTCCTGCAGCGTCTTCAGGCAGCGTTAAGTCGGGACAATCAGTCAATTTATGGCACGTACAGTAGGACGATTGTTCGGCATGACGTTGATGTATGACGTTAATAGCATCGGACGTGGTTATAAAAGAGAAAATTTCTAATAAATCCTAATGGATGTTAGCCGGATTAATTGCGAAATTCGGACGGCGCCTGCCACAACTAACCGATCACTAGGTTCGATACGATTCCATTGCCAGGAAACAAAATTTAAAAAAAAGCCAAGTATAGATATTTTAATTATCAAGCAATTTCGAACGATTTCTGTTTTTGAGATACTTGTAATCGATTTTTTTAAACAAACTGACAGTTTCTTCATTAAGTAGTTTTTTAATTTTAATAATGTTTAGGTCAGCTAATTAAAAACAAAAAGTTCTGATTAATTAAATAAATGATACTCAGAAAGCCAAAGTTTTTACATATCAATTTTGGAATTCAGAACCAAAACGAAATTGGAGCCAAAAAAGATGTTTTCGTGTTTGTAGCGTTTTTGTCGAATTTTCGCGAATCTTGAGGGATCGACCAAAACATTGGCGTTGGTTTAAAAAAAAATTCCTGTCACATGTTTTTACACATCCATCCCTCCCCTCCTATTTTCTCCGTTGTTTTGTTTACGTTTCGTGAAAAATTAAAAATAGCAATAATGATACGTTTCGTAACGTTTTCATGAATGGGGGCGCGCCGGTAGATTCCTGAAAAACAGCGTGTGATGTTCGGGTTCTATCATGTTGAAATCAAGCGTTGGCTGCGATGTTTGCTTTCGGGGGATATTTTTAACTTTTGCGTCGGCATCGGACGTTTCTGGTCGTCCGTTTTCAGGAACTAAACACGACGCTTTCACTCGATCCATCGTTTTCCGATTCGATTTGGTTAATTCCATCCAGGGTTTCACCCAGTTCGGGGAAGTTCGAAGGACGCGATTTCTATTTTTAGATACAAAAGTTTTCCCTCGTCTTCTATTTATAGAAATGCAATCGTATGTGGTGAGGTATTATAGGGAGGTGGAACTGTCTGGATGGGAATTTCCTGGAGCAAGACGGCGGGATTAGAGGGAACGAACATAGACGATATAAATAATTTCAAACGAACCGGGACGTTCGCTAGCAATGACTCCTAATCTTATTTAAATTTAACATGTTGCACCCAGCTTTAAGGGAGTTTCATTTTAATTTCGCAAATGTGATTTTAAGGTTTATCCCGATTAAGGTAAAAGTTACGTTTGTATAGAAGAAGTTTTTAAACTCCAGGAAAACCCGGTGAGTCCAATCATAGCTATTTGCTCTTTCCCATGAATAATAAAACTCAAGAACGAAAATGGATTACTCCGAAACAGTCAAATGGATTGATTTAGGAACGGGATCAAAACTTTCATTCGAATTCCACGATTTCTAATAAAAAGTTTCGTCAAAACAATCAAGATCAAAATAGTTTTTGTTTCTGGAGAACTCCTCAAAAAATTAAAATCTTGAAAGATGCTGTAACCAAAAAGGGAATCCACACGACAGAAATTATTTCTTATTGTCATAGTTTTCATGTATTTTTAAAAGAACAACAAATGAGGCTACAACAAACAATTAAAGAGCACTGAAAGAAAACGATTCACTTAGAAGGGCAACGCGGAGAGTTTAGAAGACCATAGACTACCAAAACAAGCAAAATTATGGATACCAAATTTCAAAAAGACAGGTCAAAAACAATATAAAATGAAGGTATCAGAGAAACAATAGGAAGAAGAAACCTAAAAGAAGGATAACGACAACCTGAACGCACGCTTTATATGGATTATACAAAAATTTCTGCAGGAACACTCCTACCAAAGGGTAGAGATTATTTAAAGAGGCCATAGTGACAAAATATGATACTGAGATGCCAAAACCATCCAATTTAAGGTCTCTCGCGCACCATCGACTACATTCGTTCTGAATCCTGAACAGAGAGCGCTCTGAATCGCTGAAAATCAGGGATCAAACAGTTTAAAGGACCTCACGTTTGAATGTTACAGGGGACTCTCTTAAAGAGGCGATAGTGACATAAAGTAATACTGAGATGCCAAAACCATCCAATTTAAAAGTCTCTCGTTCATCATCGACTATATTCGTTCTGAATCCTGAAAAGAACGCGCTCTGATTGGTTGAAAATGAGGGATCAAACAGTTTAAAGGACCTCACGTTTGGAGGTTACATGGGATTCTCTTAAAGAGGCGATAGTGAGATGCCAAAGCCATCCAATTCAAAGGTCTCTCGTGCATCATTGTCTACATTCGTTCTGAATCCTGAAAAGAACGCGCTCTGATTGGTTGAAAATCAGGGATCAAACATTTTAAAAAACCTCACGTTTGGAGGTTACATGGGATTCTCTTAAAGAGGCGATAGTGACACAAAGTGAAACTGAGATCCTAAAACCATCGAATTTAAAGGTCTTTCGTTCATCATCGACTACATTCGTTCTGAATCCTGAAAGGAACGCGGTCTGATTGGTTGAAAATCAGGGATCACACAGTTTAAAGGACCTCACGTTTGGATGTTACAGAGGACTCTCTTAAAGAGACGATAGTGACATAAAGTGATACTGAGATGCCAAAACCATCCAATTTAAAGGCCTCTCGTGCATCATCGACTACATTCGTTCTGAATCCTGAAAAAAAAACGCGCTCTGATTGGTTGAAAATCAGGGATCAAACATTTTAAAAAACCTCACGTTTAGAGGTTACATGGGATTCTCTTAAAGAGGCGATAGTGACACAAAGTGAAACTGAGATCCTAAAACCATCGAATTTAAAGGTCGTTCGTTCATCATCGACTACATTCGTTCTGAATCCTGAAAGGAACGCGGTCTGATTGGTTGAAAATCAGGGATCAAACAGTTTAAAGGACCTCACGTTTGGATGTTACAGAGGACTCTCTTAAAGAGACGATAGTGACATAAAGTGATACTGAGATGCCAAAACCATCCAATTTAAAGGCCTCTCGTGCATCATCGACTACATTCGTTCTGAATCCTGAAAAAAAAACGCGCTCTGATTGGTTGAAAATCAGGGATCAAACAGTTTAAAGGACCTCGCGTTTGGAGGTGACAGGGGATTCTCTTAAAGAGGCGATAGTGACACAAAGTGATACTGTGATGCCAAAACCATTCAATTTAAAGGTCTCTCGTGCATCATCGACTACATTCGTTCTAAATCCAGAATAGAACGCGATCTGATTGGTTGAAAATCAGGGATCAACTAGTTTAAAGGACCTCACGTTTAGAGGTTACAAGAGATTTTCTTAAAGAGGCGATAGTGACACAAAGTGATACTGTGATGCCAAAACCATTCAATTTAAAGGTCTCTCGTACATCGTCGACTACATTCGTTCTAAATCCAGAATGGAACGCGCTCTGATTGGTAGAAAATCAGGGATCAACTAGTTTAAAGGACCTCACGTTTAGAGGTTACAAGAGATTTTCTTAAAGAGGCGATAGTGACACAAAGTGATACTGTGATGCCAAAACCATTCAATTTAAAGGTCTCTCGTGCATCATCGACTACATTCGTTCTAAATCCAGAATAGAACGCGCTCTGATTGGTAGAAAATCAGGGATCAACCAGTTTAAAAGACCTCACGTTTAGAGGTTACAAGAGATTTTCTTAAAGAGGCGATAGTGACACAAAGTGATAGTGAGATACCAAAACCATCCAATTTAAAGGTCTCTCGTGCATCATCGACTACATTCGTTCTGAATCCTGAAAAAACGCGCTCCAATTAGTTAAAAATCAGGGATCAATCCGTTTAAAGGACCTCACGTTTGGAGGTTATAGGGAATTCTCTTAAAAAGGCGATAGTGACGCAAAGTGATACTGAGATGCCAAAACCATCCAATTTAAAGGTCGCTCGTGCAGCATCGACTACATTCGTTCTGAATCCTGAAAAAACGCGCTCCAATTGGTTGAAAATCAGAGATCAAACCGTTTAAAGGACCTCACGTTTGGAGGTTATAGGGAATTCTCTTAAAAAGGCGATAGTGACGCAAAGTAATACTGAGATGCCAAAACCATCCAATTTAAAGGTCTCTCGTGCATTATCGACTACATTCGTTCTGAATCCTGAAAAAACGCGCTCCAATTGGTTGAAAATCAGAGATCAAACCGTTTAAAGGACCTCACGTTTGGAGGTTATAGGGAATTCTCTTAAAAAGGCGATAGTGACGCAAAGTAATACTGAGATGCCAAAACCATCCAATTTAAAGGTCTCTCGTCCATTATCGACTACATTCGTTCTGAATCCTGAAATAAGGCGCTCTGATTGGTTGAAAATCAGGAATCAAACAGTTTAAAGGACCTCACGTTTTGGTTACAGGGAATTCTCTTAAAGAGGCGATAGTGACACAAAGTGATGCTGAGATGCCAAAATCACCCGATTTAAGGGCCTCTCGTGCATCATCGACTACATTTGTTCTGAATCCTGAAAAAACGCGCTGTGATTGGTTGAAAGTCAGCGACCAAACAGTTTAAAGGACCTCACGTTTGGAGGTTACAAGGGATTTTCCCGGCGCCTCCGCCATTTCGCACAGAAACTTAATTTCTTTAAATAATTAACATACAAATAATATTTTGAACATTGTGGATAGAAGAAGAAAAGTTTTGGGTAAATACAAAACAAGTTCGACAGTTTCAGGTTCTAAAAATAAAATTTAATTCAATTATCGTCGTGGGTGGACGGACGATTCGCCCTTTCCGCAGACTAGCCAATTAAAGAAATTAATTACGTCCAGTCGAGGGAAAAAATGAACGTCGACAAGTATTTGTCGATTGGGCGGGATGGAGGGTGAGAGAGTAACAAGTATACACCACTGACGTCACGACAATGTGATCGATAACAAAACGGTATTTTTAGAGGTGGCAATAAATTCGATTTTACGCAAACCGTTTGTAGTCGGGGTGTAATAGCCTGTGCGTGGTCCCAATAGTTCTTTTCTCTCCCCTCTCCGCCACTTCTGACGTTTCACACTTGACCCGACTTAACCCGTTGTTAGAAACGCTAAGGGGATGTTCGGTTCTTTTCGGTCACGTTGACAGTTTTTCGGTTCGACGAGAGAAACGTTACCAATTAATTCAATTAAGATCTAAGAGGTTACCACGTTTCGGGTTAGTTCAACTATAAATCTCGGTTTGTTATCGTTAAACGTTAACAAACATTAATCGACTTGTCCTTATTCTTAAACTGATGATTTTCAAACGCAACGAGCGGCGAGGAACTTCATCGCAAAATCTGCAGATAGCGCAACAAAATCGCCCAAAAATGAAAAAAGTTCAAAAATTAAAAAAATTGACGTTTTAAGGATATGAAACGGAATTTTTCTTCGATTATTGGAAAATAAACGGCTTGATGCAAGGAAAAAATATTTCACGCCAGTGTAGCTGAATAGGAAAAAAACTGGAAGAGCTTGGTACTATGCTTTTGACTTAACTGAATAAACAGCTAAATGTGGATCACATATAATGTCAAAACTAATTGAAAACGCGACGGATTATTCGGTTTAGGATAAATTTCGAACAAACATATTTGGCTGTTTCGGTCGGAAACTCCAACAGGCAATGTTGACATTTTATCTAAATGAAGGATGCGTAGAATTAAAGGAAATTTCTTTTTCAGCTTCAAGGTGGAGGAAAAAACTTACTTTTCTTGTGTCTGCAGTGATTGAGCTTACACATGCTAAAGGACTGTCCCATGGATCGGATGGACCCCCTCCTGTGACAGCGGCGACGTCTCGCGGAGGTCGCGAGAGGGGCGCCTACCGTCGAGGGGGCCGCCCTGGGGCACAGCCCCACATCGCGCCACCACTGTTTGAGTGTCACCGCAACGCCGGAAACCTTCCCCAAAACACCTTTCTTGCACGTGGCAGTGAAGGTGAACGCTGTTTCGCACTTCCACTGTTCCTTGATCGTTTTGCCCGGTATCCGGAACAGGTTCAGTTTGAGTCTGTTGCGGCTCTTCTTCTGGATGAAGTTTGAGGACGCCGTTTTGGTACGTTGAAAAACAACACCGGACGAACGGCTTGGCGGTTATCTCCGATTGTTGTTGGTGTTGTTGCGGTTCTTTATCAACTTTCGAACAGAACGACGATCACTAGACGAAAACGTTATTTTTCGTCCTAAAAATCGGTTCATAACTCTAATTTGGCACTTGGTCTAGACGAAACGCTGGAGGAGATCTGCCGAAGAAACACCACAACTTAAGGGGGAAACGCACTTTGATTAATAGCGCAAGATAACGCTAGAAACCGGGAAGCAACAATTTTCGTCAACGTTTTCGAATTGTTGCAACATTTGCTTGAGGCGCCACTGGATTCAAGTAACTCTTATTAAAAAAACTTTTTTGAAACACACTGTATAATGAACTAACGCTTTTTAGCAAATTCTAAACGACGAAAAGAGGAATTATTAAAATTAAAAAAATTCAGGCCTTAAGACTTCAGTTTAGTCGTCGTTGCGCCTTGTCGCACGCATGGAGCGTTATAGACGTGACGTGTGCGAGTGATAGAAGACGCAAAAACGAAACTGCAGCCTTAATGAAAATTTCTAAAAATTTATGGATTTTTAACAAAATTTTCCAACCAAACCGAAGACTTAAGTGCGATCTCAAAAAATCTGACGTAAACCCGTCCAAGTCGAGATTACTTGCATCCGGTCGCGCTTCGTTGGGAATCGGTTTTGGCACCCGCTGGGGTGAGCCGATTTTTAAGTGTCCGATGTTGAAAAGGGCCCTCCGGGTTTCTGTCGTTATCGGAAATTTCTGCGGCGCCTTCGATCGGTTCGTGTGGACGGTCGCACTTCCGCTCCGCGAAGACCAACTAATGCTTAATTTAAAAGGAAGAAGGGTTCCGTGACGAATAACAGGAAACTTGCCAACATCCCCCCATTGTTTTCTCCGTTGACAGATTTATTTCATTTATCTTTCAAGATGCTCGCATCCTCCATTTCGTCCAACTCTCTCACTCTCATCTTAACAAATCGAATTTTATTCCTCAACACCGCAAAGGAGAAAAGCGACGATTTTTAAACGGCCGACCACGCAATTTCTCCACAACCACGAGGGTTGTTAATTGTCGCACTAGTAAATAAAATCTCAATATACCGATTAAGAGACGCGATAACTCGTTACGATTTTATTTAGGCCGCCGTTGCTTCACGTAATAATTTCGTTATCGCGATCGCAATTTGTGTTCTGACGCGTTCGAAGGAAACTTTTATTGATGATTGTAAAAAAATCGATAGGGAAAAACTCGACGGATTTACCGGCATTACTCAGGTAGTTAACAACAATTTTAGGTTATAATTACCCATTAAACGCGTCATAATCGTAAAAAATACGACCTCACATATCGAAAAGTGACTGGTTTAGCCTTAATAGGTCTCACCAACAACTCTAGCTATGGTTTCGGAAACGTATTGGGTGGGATTTGAAAAACTGGCGCTTCGAGCCGGATAGTTCTTCACCACAACAAAAATAAAACCAAAAATTTTGGTAAGCACTACTAAGAGATTGTTAGGAGAAGTGTTCGTCAATAAAACATTTGCGAGGGCAGCTTGGTAATTGCGAAATTAACACCTAGATGGCGACACCTTGAATAATGACGTGACATAATTTCGACAACTAAATCATGTTAGAAGGACTGTCGAAGAGTTAAGAACGTATAAAGTGGCAATGCGACATTGATTTCAGTCGTCAGTCCCTTTAAACTGAGTGGGTACGTGCGTCTTGACCAATCAGAGCGCTTTATCTTCGCGATTCTAAATATGGTCGACAATGCACGACGGACTTTTAAACTGGGTGGTTTTTGATCTATCGCCGAATCATTTGGCTTGAAATAAATGCTGCGCGTCCTCCAAAACGCTTAGGAACAACAAAAATTTTATTCGAATTTTTCAATAGAGAAAAAAATTACCGATAGGTGTTCGTGGAGGGTCTCTGTCGGCTTAATCAAATGAAGCCGAAGATCAACTTATTTTCGTTTTTTAAATAGAAATTCTTAAAGCACGTAAATAAAAATTCTTAACCTTAAATTGGGGTACTACTCGTCATTTTTTAAAATTGCCGCCACTTTTCTTCGTTAGTTGGCACCTGTGCGAGAAATCTCGACTGCAATTTTCGTGACGTTCCTTACTTATGTGAAAGCGCGTAGAAAATTCGCTACGCCTCCAAGTTTATGGTGGGGACGAGGCGAGGAACGTTTCACTTTTCGTTACGTTAGAAAAATCTTACGGTATCGCGTCTAAAAAAGTTTCGTTCCATTACTACGGACAAAAGTTGACACTTTCTCACAAAATTTTGTTATTTAAATGTATTCTAATGGTATGGGGGACTTTTAACTGTCGCATAGAATCTTGGGGTGGATAAACTTCGATGCAGATGTTAAAATAATGCGAGAAATCTCGACTGCAATTATCGTGACGTTCCTTACTTATGCGAAAACGTGTAGAAAATTTGCCACGCCTCCAAGTTTGTAGTGGGGACGAGGCGAGGAACGTTTCACTTTTCGTTACGTTAGAAAAATTTTACCGTATCGCGTCTAAAAAAGTTTCATTCCATTACTAGTAACAGAAGCTGACACTTTTTCACAAAATTTTCTTATTTAAATGTATTCTAATGGTATGGAGGAACTTTAACTGTCGCATAGAATCTTGCGGTGGATTAACTTTGATGCAGATGTTAAAATAATGCGAGAAATCTCGACTGCAATTATCGTGACGTTCCTTACTTATGCGAAAACGTGTAGAAAATTTGCCACGTCTCCAAGTTTGTAGTGGGGACGAGGCGAGGAACGTTTCACTTTTCGTTACGTTAGAAAAATTTTACCGTATCGCGTCTAAAAAAGTTCCATTCCATTACTAGTAACAAAAGCTGACGCTTTTTCACAAAATTTTGTTATTTAAATGTATTCTAATGGTATGGAGGAACTTTAACTGTCGCATAGAATCTTGGGGTGGATGAACTTCGATGCAGATGTTGAAATAATGCGAGAAATCTCGACTATGCAATTATCGTGACGTTCCTTACTTATGCGAAAACATGTAAAAAATTTGCCACGTCTCCAAGTTTGTAGTGGGGACGAGGCGAGGAACGTTTCGCTTTTCGTTACGTTAGAAAATTTTTACGGTGTCGCGCCTAAAGTTTCGTTCTATTACTAGTAACAGAAGCTGACACTTTCTCACAAATTTTTGTTATTTAAATGTATTCTAATGATATGGAGGACTTTAAACTGTCGCATAGAATCTTGGGGTGGATAAACTTTGATGCAGATGTTAAAATAATGCGAGAAATCTCGACTGCAATTATCGTGACGTTCCTTACTTATGCGAAAACGTGTAGAAAATTTGCCACGCTTCCAAGTTTGTAATAGGAACGAGGCGAGGAACGTTTCACTTTTCGTTACGTTTGAAAAATTTTACGGCATCGCGTCTTAAAAAGTTTCCTTCCATTACTAGGCACAAAAGTTGACATTTTCTCACAAAATTTTGTTATTTAAATGTTTTCTAACGGTATGGAGGAATTTTAACTGTGGCATAGAATCTTGGGGTGGATAAACTTTGATGCAGATGTTAAAATAATGCGAGAAATCTCGACTGCAATTATCGTGACGTTCCTTACTTATGCGAAAACGTGTAGAAAATTTGCCACGCTTCCAAGTTTGTGATAGGAACGAGGCGAGGAACGTTTCACTTTTCGTTACGTTAGAAAAATCTTACGGTATCGCGTCTAAAAAAGTTTCTTTCCATTACTAGGGACAAAAGTTGACACTTTCTCACAAAATTTTGTTATTTAAATGTATTCTAATGGTATGGAGGACTTTTAACTGTCGCATAGAAACTTGGGGTGGATGAACTTCGATGCAGATGTTAAAATAATGCGAGAAATCTCGACTGCAATTATCGTGACGTTCCTTACTTATGCGAAAACATGTAAAAAATTTGCCACGTCTCCAAGTTTGTAGTGGGGACGAGGCGAGGAACGTTTCGCTTTTCGTTACGTTAGAAAAATCTTACGGTATCGCGTCCAAAAAAGTTCCATTCCATTACTAGTATCAAAAGCTGACACTTTTTCACAAAATTTTGTTATTTAAATGTATTCTAATGGTATGGAGGAACTTTAACTGTCGCATAGAATCTTGGGGTGGATGAACTTTGATGCAGATGTTGAAATAATGCGAGAAATCTCGACTGCAATTATCGTGACGTTCCTTACTTATGCGAAAACATGTAAAAAATTTGCCACGTCTCCAAGTTTGTAGTGGGGACGAGGCGAGGAACGTTTCGCTTTTCGTTACGTTAGAAAAATCTTACGGTATCGCGTCTAAAAAAGTTTCGTTCCATTACTAGTAACAAAAGCTGACACTTTTTCACAAAATTTTGTTATTTAAATGTATTCTAATGGTATGGAGGAACTTTAACTGTCGCATAGAATCTTGGGGTGGATAAACTTTGATGCAGATGTTGAAATAATGCGAGAAATCTCGACTGTGCAATTATCGTGACATTCCTTACTTATGCGAAAACGTGTAGAAAATTTGCCACGTCTCCAAGTTTGTAGTGGGGACGAGGCGAGAAACGTTTCGCTTTTCGTTACGTTAGAAAAATTATACGGTATCGCGTCTAAAAAAGTTCCATTCCATTACTAGTAACAAAAGCTGACACTTTTTCACAAAATTTTCTTATTTAAATGTATTCTAATGGTATGGAGGAACTTTAACTGTCGCATAGAATCTTGGGGTGGATAAACTTTGATGCAGATGTTAAAATAATGCGAGAAATCTCGACTGCAATTATCGTGACGTTCCTTACTTATGCGAAAACGTGTAGAAAATTTGCCACGCTTCCAAGTTTGTGATAGGAACGGGGCGAGGAACGTTTCACTTTTCGTTACGTTTGAAAAATTTTACGGCATCGCGTCTTAAAAAGTTTCCTTCCATTACTAGGCACAAAAGTTGACATTTTCTCACAAAATTTTGTTACTTAAATGTTTTCTAACGGTATGGAGGAATTTTAATTGTCGCATAGAATCTTGGGGTGGATAAACTTTGATGCAGATGTTAAAATAATGCGAGAAATCTCGACTGCAATTATCGTGACGTTCCTTACTTATGCGAAAACGTGTAGAAAATTTGCCACGCCTCCAAGTTTGTAGTGGGGACGAGGCGAGGAACGTTTCACTTTTCGTTACGTTAGAAAAATTTTACCGTATCGCGTCTAAAAAAGTTTCGTTCCATTATTAGGAACAAAAGTTGACATTTTCTCACAAAATTTTGTTATTTAAATATATTCTAATGGTATGGAGGAATTTTAACTGTCGCATCTAGTCTTGGGGTGGATAAACTTCGAAATCAGCTGCAATAGAAGCGAACTAGTGAAGAAACTTGGAAGTGTGTATCTATAGAGATGAGTTAAGACGAATTCTTAAGTGTTAATATTGTCGCTAATTGCTAGTGGCAATAAATCGAAATCGTCCGTTCGAAAGTGGAAATATCAATGGAACGATTCGATTTTTAAATAGGAATAGAGTGTCGTATCGAGTTGGCTCTTATTCCAACATGTGCCAAAAATCACCTCATTCGCATATATTTGCGGTCGCTGACTGGCTTTTACGTTTCTTAATAGACCGTCCGTCCTTGGGTCGATTTTGGCCATCTCGTGTGGTGGAATCTTGGCGAGAATCTCAGGGATTTCAGGTCGAACACCCGCGAAACTTCCACGAAAAAGTCGTTTCACCCATAAAGAGCGAAAACAAAACGACCATAATCACATGGTAATCAGATGCGACAAAACCAGATGTTTGTTAACAAATAACTCACGAATTTCGCGCCGATTATTAAATGGAAAAAACGTCAACAATATCGGGTCGCCTTCCGAAAGGCGACAATACAATAATTCCCTAATGAAATTCTTGGGATGTCCCCGGCTCAGTTTCTATTAAATTTCCAAGATGTTATTGGGAAAAAAAGCAGAGAAAAGCTTCGGTCCATCACGATTGCAAAAAATTCGGTTCTTTTTGCGTTAACCCGAGGGCGCCGCCACCGCCTATACACAGTTTTTTTTTGATATTTTTTTAGGGTGCCCCGTGATTGCTCTGGATTGACGCCAAGTAGCAAAGTCAAGAGCGAGGTTGCGAAAAATCAAGGATTTCTGCGAAATTTTCCCTAAAGAAAATTCACTATTGTTATCGTGTCCTCCTCTCTCTTTAATCGTCGTTTAACAACAAACAAACACTATGGAAATTTTGATGGACTTCTGTCCAACCGATTTGGTTCGGTTCCAAATCCGAAAACGGCGCGACGCCGTACGACGGTCCAAATTCCAAAATACGGAAACGTTAGAAAGTCTAACAACAGTTTACATCTTTAGAAGGTCAGAATTTAGAAGAACCATTTCGTATCAGAAACCATCCAGTTTAAAGATCCGTCGGGCATTGTCGGCCAGAATCGTGAAAGGAAACGCTCTGATTGGTTGATGGTCAAGACGCGAATAACGCATTGACGAGTACGTGCATCTATAACCACCCAGTTTAAAGAGCCTGGCGTTCGAAAGTTGAAGGTGTCGCCTCTTAGTCGTACTGTACACATAATTAACAATATCCAGGAGTCTCGAGAAAAATTACAGTGCCATACAGTAAGAGCTTTCTATTAATTAATTAATTTCAAGTGATAGTGTTAACATTAAAACTTAAAATCGAATGTTCATATGACAAGTCCAGTTAGTCCGAAAGGACTAACTGGAATTTAAAAAGGGAATTGATACATCAATTTTCCATTATGGTCAAAAAATGGGAGGATTTTTAAGAATAGAAGAGGCCTCCGACTGGTTCGAAAAAACGCAGCCATCGCCCATCAACGGTCAAAACACTTGGGAATTTCAAAAAATTCTGCGAAATGGTCCAAGTGCTTCTGATGGTTGATAAGAAGCATTCTCGTTTTCAAATTAGATCGTTTGAAACTGATTCTGGTAACTGACGAGTCAAGTCGAGTCAAGGTAGCAATTTAACCCGTTAACATCTGCAAAAGATTGCAATTGTCGTGGTGGACATTTCCTTTTTTAACATTCGAAAGAGATACTGTTGCGAAGACAACTAGGTTTTGTGAGTAAATAAAAAAACGGCCTGGATTGCTGCCAAAAATTTCAATTGCTCCAATTTATTCACCGGATCTAATTTCAAGAGACTTGCAGTACTCTCGAAATCAGAATAGCGATTTTCGAAAACTGGACGCGTTGTAGGGGTCGTAAAACGAGAAGGGATTTTGATTCGAGAATATTGCAGTTGAATTTCGTACCGGATCGAAATTAGCATTTGAGTTTAAGGGCAAAACTCTGCGAAGGTAATCGCAGACGAAACTGTTAATTATAAAAAATTACCCACGCAGAGGTTAGACAATGGACGACAACATTGGTGCAGCTTTAAACCGGTATAAATTATTATGCGGAGGTTTAATGCAATTTTTTTGGGTAACCTTGACTAAAAGTACAGGGCCAAGGTAAATGATTGAAAGTCAATTTTTTCGATGCAATCCTTTCAAGACTACAAACACGAAAAAAATTATTATGCAACCGAAACTTGTATTTCCTTTTTTGCATTACCTAATTATTGATCACCTCAAATTCAAGAACCGTTGGTGCATCGTGATTACATTGACTATTGACACGGATCAAATTACTGCAGCTGTCAATAAATTATAAAAGTTTCGAAAGTTAATTAAACACCAACATTCATTAATTTTTGGATTTTCGTAGGAAACAATTTCTTTTTTTTTTTTTGTGAAAACGTCCACTAGCTCCAAGCATTTCTTTAGAACAAAAGAATTTGATGAATTGACGTAAAAGCTTTTGTGTAGCGAGAAAATATTTTTGGAGTTTCTAACGTTATTTCGTGCATTATCGATCAAATTTTGTGTCATAACACGAATAGATAAGCGACAAAATTCAGTTCGAATTATGATAACAAAAATTTTTGAGTAACCTAACAGTTAAATTAATGCTCCAAACGTCAGGTACAGGCCAATAACAACAAATTATCTTCATGCCACAAGGTACAAACCACAATAATTAAGTTGGTCACATTAGATACGTAAGAAAAATTCAATTCGACACTGTACGGTACGGCACGACACAGCAAATCGGTTACAGTCCACTCAAATTATTTTCGTGGCATCATAACTAAGTTTGTAACATTAGGCAGGTCAGAAAGTAAATTTAATGCGACACGGTACGGTACGGCACGACACAGCAAATCGGTTACAGTCCACTCAAATTTTTTTCGTGGCACCTTAATTTAGTTTGTAACATTAGGCAGGTCAGAAAGTAAATTCAATAAATTCAATGCGACACGGTACGACACGACGCAGCAAGGGCCGATTTTGAAACCTGTCACAGCGTGAACAGCCAACAAAGAAAACAAATCAAATCTTCGTAATAGGTTAGGGAATGCGGTCTTTTATAGTGTCAACTTGGACTCGAACTAATTAACCAAATCGTTAAATTTTTCATAGCTCATGCGGAAGTATTAAAAAAATTTATTCATCTGGTTAGTAGTTGGAAAATTAACTGTTGCGGTAAATTTTGTTTTTTCTTGTTCCAACTATCTTGGTCTGAAAGTTATTTTTCTTCTTTTGTCCGAGTTGAAGAGTTAACAATTGACGGGGTGCATCTGTTGCCGGATCGTGCCGTAACGTAAATGAAGAAAAAGCCTTAAAGTGTTTTGCTAATGAAAATGTTGCCATTATATTAAGAAAAAAAACTTCTTATTAGTGTCTATCCTCTACCAGTTAGAGAATTAGTAAATTACAACTTTTTTTAAGTAGAAAGTTGGGCAAATTTTAATCACAATGTCCGAAAGTTGCAAAAAATTTATGTTTTGATGTTTGGTGTTCAATATTTGTCTCATTATCGATCAAACGAAACTTAACTGGCGGTTCATTGTTTGATTTTCCAACTTGTCAAGTTCTAATAAAGTATCACTAGTGACATTACCGCACAGAAAATGTGGTTGCACGCCGCTAATGAGTGTTAATGGACACTTATCTTTGTTTCAATGAATAAAAATTATAACAATCAATATGACTGTGGTAAACTTAGTTATTAAGGGCCTAAAGGCGTTTCGCCCTATATCATACTAATAGAAAAATACTTTACTGAAAGAATCTGACCTAGCCCAATTTTTTGAAGTAAATATTTCGATCAAATCGCAACATTTTCTGGAGAAGACCCAAAAACTGAAGGTTTCTACTCGTGAAAATTTGTTGGTTTTTGAAAAACTACATATCGTTTGTAGGAAAATTGGGTGGTGCGAAAATTGCCCCCTTGAGATGTAATTCGCTAAAAAGGTTGGGAGGACAAGAAAGCGTTGCCATGATCACGAAGTGTTGGCGAAAGAAAAAAACATAGAAAAACCATCGAAACGTCCCACCCCCCCTTCTAACGTCGTCTTGTTGAAGCTGCTGCCACTTTGTCAGTTACTGAACAAACGAATGGATAACATCGCGTTCAGAAATCCTCCGCCTAACGACCGACATTTTTGTTTTGATAAAAGTATGTTAACATTGCGTAAACGATAATAGCGGCGCCAACTGCGGCCACTTATCGTGGTAGAAAAAGTCCAGTTTCCTGCCAATTACGAAAACCGGCAACGGCCGGCCACATGTTTCGAAACGCACATTTTCATCGCGATTTTCCGAAACGATCAAAGTACAAACCGTAAAAGAACAAATCCGCTGATTAACACGAACCAAAGAAACAATCTGCAAATCACGAAAACGATTCCAATGCAGATTTCTCGCTGACCGGCGGAAAGGGAGCGCACGAAAACCGAATCCGATTTTCCGGACCGAACTTCAAACTTCTCTAGTCTCAGACGAATCTCGAAAACCGCCAGCGGAAGTTTCGATTTTCTCTCCGAATCGGAAGGCCGCGCGTTTCGGACTTTTCCAGGTTTCTACCATTGGAAAAAATACATGACGCATGAATCTCGGAACAGCGCACGTCGACCATTTGGTTTTTTACCGGGGTTTTGGCAAAAATCCGTTTCGACCGGTCGAAAAAAATATTTGAAGAGCAAACGTTGCTTTCGTGTTTCCGACTCTTGGAAAAGCGTTAAATTATGACCCACGAAACGTTTGAAATCGGGGATTGTGGCAAAATTCATTTTTCGACCGGTCGAAAAAGGATAACATAAAGCGGTTTGGTGGGCGGAATGTTGCTTTTTGTTTCCGACTGCTGGAAAACGACGAAATCATAACCTACGAATCTCGCTAACATTCGAAGTCAAGGATTCGGGTATAATCCGATTTTCAACCGGTCGAAAAAAATGTTTCAGGAGCAAAAGTTGTTTTCTTGTTTTCATCTCTCGGAAAAGAATAAAATTATGACCCACGAAACATTTGAAATCGAGGATTATGACAAAGTTCATTTTTCGACCGGTCGAAAAAGGATAACAGGAAGCTGTTTGATGGGCGGCATGTTGCTTTTTTTTATTCCGACTATTAGAAAAAGCATGAAATTGTGACCCTCGAAACGTTTGAAATCGGGGATTATGGCAAAATTTATTTTTCGACCGGTCGAAAAAGGATAACAGGAAGCTGTTTGGTGGGCGGAATGTTGCTTTTTTGTTTCCGACTATTAGAAAACGACGAAATCATGACCAACAAATCTCGCTAATATTTGAAGTCAAAGAGTCGGGTATAATTCGATTTTCGACCGGTCGAAAAAAATATTTGAAGATCAAAAGTTACTTTCTTGTTTCCGACTCTTGAAAAAGCATGAAATTGTGACACTCGAAACGTTTGAAATCGGGGATTATGGCAAAATTTATTTTTCGACCGGTCGAAAAAGGATAACAGAAAGCTGTTTGGTGGGCGGAATGTTGCTTTTTTGTTTCCGACTATTAGAAAACGACGAAATCATGACCAACAAATCTCGCTAATATTTGAAGTCAAAGATTCGGGTATAATTCGATTTTCGACCGGTCGAAAAAAATATTTGAAGAGCAAAAGTTACTTTCTTGTTTCCGACTCTTGAAAAAGCATGAAATTGTGACACTCGAAACGTTTGAAATCGGGGATTATGGCAAAATTTATTTTTCGACCGGTCGAAAAACAATAACAGGAAGCTGTTTGGTGGGCGAAACGTTGCTTTTTTGTTTCAGACTATTGGAAAACGATGAAATCCTGACCAACGAATCTCGCTAACATTTGAAGTCAAAGATTCGGGTATAATTCGATTTTCGACCGGTCGAAAAAAATATTTGAAGATCAAAAGTTGCGTTCTTGTTTCCGACTCTTGGAAGAGCATGAAATTGAGACGCACCAAACGTTTGAAATCGGGGATTATGGCGAAATTCATCTTTCGACCGGCCGAAAAAGGATAACAGGAAGCTGTTTGGTGGGCGGAATGTTGCTTTTTTGTTTCCGACTATTGGAAAACGACGAAATCATAACCTACGAATCTCACTAACATTCGAAGTAAAGGATTCGGGTATAATCCGATTTTCAACCGGTCGAAAAAAATGTTTCAGGAGGAAAAGTTGTTTTCTTGTTTTCATCTCTCGGAAAAGAATACAATTATGACCCACAAAACATTTGAAATCGAGGATTATGGCAAAGTTCATTTTTCGACCGGTCGAAAAAGGATAACAGGAAGCTGTTTGGTGGGCGGAATGTTGCTTTTTTGTTTCCGACTATTAGAAAACGACGAAATCATGACCAACGAATCTCGATAATATTTGAAGTCAAAGAGTCGGGTATAATTCGATTTTCGACCGGTCGAAAAAATTATTTGGAGAGCAAAAAGTTGCTTTCTTGTTTCAGACTCTTGGAAAAGCATGAAATTGAGACGCACGAAACGTTTGATATCGGGGATTATGGCAAAATTTATTTTTCGACCGGTCGAAAAACGATAACAGGAAGCTGTTTGGTGGGCGAAATGTTGCTTTTTTGTTTCCGATTATTAGAAAACGACGAAATCATGACCAACGAATCTCGCTAATATTTGAAGTCAAAGAGTCGGGTATAATTCGATTTTCGACCGGTCGAAAAAATTATTTGGAGAGCAAAAAGTTGCTTTCTTGTTTCAGACTCTTGGAAAAGCATGAAATTGAGACGCACGAAACGTTTGATATCGGGGATTATGGTAAAATTTATTTTTCGACCGGCGGAAAAAGGATAACACGAAGCTGTTTGGTGGGCGGAATGTTGCATTTTCGTTTTCGATCATTGAAATGACGCCGCGAAAAGCTGGCCTGGAAAATTGGGGTCAAAATTTGGTTTTCGACCGGTCGAAAAAAGATAACGTGAACCTGTTTGATAGCGAGGATGTGTTGCTTCAAGGCAGTTACATCACCTACAATCGGACGCGTGATCGAAAAATCTAAAGCAGTCGAAAATCGATCGAAAACAATTGACAACCGCCACTCGAAAACCGAAAACAAAAACATTAAGCGACAATTGCCGGTGATAAGTGATGATAGAGCTCATCTTGAGTTATCTCAGTTGGCGAGATAAGAGAGTAACGAAGTAGCGAGTACTGGAGAGAAAAAAAATCTTGGGTAATGTTATTGGCGCCCAACATGGCAGCGGACCCTAATTCGATTAATTTGACGATTTTCGACCGAAAATCGTCGACTCATCCACACGAACCGTTCAAAATCCTGCAAGCCAACAAAAATAAACGAAATGTGTATATATATATATACCTAACAATTGCAACTAAATCCCCCAGAACACGAGAAAACTTAACACAAAAACACAATTTTAAAAATAAAACACTGAAAAAACGCGATTACCACCACCGGAAATCACATTTTCTTCCACAAAACTTTCCACAACACGCCGTGATATTATTTCAAGCGACTTAAAACCATGGCCTGCTTCGCGTTATCGCACGAAGACCCGCCGCAGCCTGCTCAACTCCGCCACGCTTTCAAAACAACTGACTCTGGGTGCTGTTTGAAATAAATATCGCAGTAGTCGCGACGGCGGTGCGGCCCGAACCGGCAACTCGTTACGAACACGACCGACAACGGTTGCAAGAAATTGATAAGTAGTTTTATTCATTTGTTTCTACGACGTGAAATGATATGTGGTGTGACTGGTGAGAAGGATGTCGACTATGAAGAAGAAAAAAACAAAATTGATTAGCGATAACCGCGTGGCGCCGGTAGTAGTACGGGAGCGAGGGTTTCTGGCCCAGAAAACGACCTCCAGTTCAAAGGTCTCCCCCCGCATGGAAATGTGCCACACTCACTAGATTTCGTTTTCGTGATACACACTGATTGGATGTGGGTTCAGTTGCGCTGAACTGTTGGGTTACATCAGCCAATTTTTTTTTTTTTTTTTGTCGATATACCGAACATCCTACAGAAATCTGTCATAATAACGGAGGTGTGTTGCGTTACGTTGTTCGATATGGTGTAACGAAAGTTGAAACGAGATTTCTTGGGTACTTGTCACGAAATTTTACTGTATCATCAAATTTTAACGATTATTGCCCAAAATTGACTAAGAAGGTACAAAACTGTTTTCTTGACGTTCTCCTAATTGGCTGTTTCTCGTCTACTTCACCGAATTTAAATCAGAAAAATTGTAGAAAGCTCCAAGGGACCTTGCCAACTACCCTACAATTTCAGGAGCTCGTAATAGATTTCCTTAACAACTTTTATTTTCCTTCCACAATTTTTCATATAAAGTTAGAAAAAAAATGGGCAAGCCTCCAAAACCTTTTCCAGTAGGACCTTTGAATGTGTCATGAGAAGCTTTCCTCGAAGGACTTTCCGTGGAGGTATCCACACATTCAATATGAAAAATTTTTCGACTTTCTAGAAAATTTCCTTCAAATTTTTTTTTCTTCTACACTCGTTAAGAGTGTCGACGACCTTTCCACACGTGCCTATAGTGTTCGCCTTATTAGACACGTGGAATCTGTTTTAGGTCGAAAACGACGAAAAATTTAAGCGAATGGTTCGTAGGCAAAAAATCCGGCAGTTTGGCATTGCCTCCCGAGGGGAAGCAATAGTTTCTAGAGCTGTAATTATCGCTTCTTCATTAAGAATAATTGTTAGGTTTTTTTACAGTAACGTGGCGCAATATTAAAAGTGTCAGAAATATTGTTGCAAATTAGCTGTTTGTTGAAAGTCCCCAAACTGGTACTGGAACAATTATGGTAGTCGGTTTAAGATCGTAATCTCTTCGGCGTCAATTGAAAATTACAAATTCCACTTACTTACAAACAGTTACAAATGATTCACTGACAACTTATTATGAATGAATCAGCTACGTTGAAGGTACCTACAATACGTTATTCTCGACCTAAGACCATTAGACAATTAAATTGTCGAATGACACTTACAAATGATCCAACCGAAGACTTTCCGAATGGCATAATGTTGAGAAATTTCGCAAAATTCATTGAGTCATCTGAAATTATTGGAATTTGAAGAAATCGAAGCTTCAAAACAGTTACGAAGTGGGTGTGGGGGACAAAAGGAACTGCCAACCTGTTAGTAGGTCCCATAAACAGTTGAGGAAAAAGTGATGTTTTAAAATAAAAAAAATACGACAATCATCCAACAAAATGTAACAGAAAATTTGGGAGGAACCAAAAATTGAATCTTACCATTTGAAAATTTCAATGAGTTGATTTCAAGTTTCAAAACGCCAAAAACGAGGGCGCTTCTTATTAGAATAAATCAACAAGCCATTGAGCATTGTATGTGGACACGAAAATTGGATCCTTAAGACGAAAGGTTGATAGCAGTCTTTTGGTTAAAAAAAAAAAAAAAGTCGCCAAAAATCGAAACCTTAGTCCAAAGTAAAATGACTATAAAGAGGACCATTCACTACTTTTTGTATTTTAAGTACCAAAAACCAATATGTCTCCTCCCCTGGTAGCGAAAACCCTATTCGCCAACTTGTGCCATGTAGAAATCGGAGCGTTTCACTTTTCGTTACTCACGTCGTAAAGTTGACTGCGTTTCACTTTTCGTTACGGATGCCGTACAGTTGATGCGTTTCATTTCTTGTTACGAATGCCGTAGAGTTACTAGCATCTCACTTTTCGTTACATATGCGTCTACACTATTGAGACAACATTAAGAAAAGTGCTTTTTAGTTTTATTATCAAAATCACTTCCCAAAAGTTTGATTATCAAAGAAAAAATATACGTCTCCTCCCCCTAGTAGCGGAAATTCTCTCCGCCAACTTGTGCCATGTAGAATCAGCGCGTTTCACTTTTCGTTACTCATATTGTAGAGTTGAAAGCGTTTCACTTTTCATTACTCGCGTGGTAGAGTTGAGGGCGTTTCATTTTTCGTTACGATTACCGTAGAGTTGATGCGTTTCACTTTTTGTTACGAATGCCGTAGAGTTTCTAGCGTTTCACCTTTCGTCACACATGTGTTTACACTACTGAGACAACATTAATAAAAGTGCTTTTTTAATTTGATTATCAAAATCGCTTCCCAAAAGTTTGATTATCAAAGAGAAAATATACGTATCTCCCCCTAGTAGCGGAAATCCTATTCGCCAACTTGTGCCATGTAGAAATCAGCGCGTTTCACTTTTCGTTACTCATATTGTAGAGTTGAAAGCGTTTCACTTTTCATTACTCGCGTGGTAGAGTTGAGGGCGTTTCATTTTTCGTTACGATTGCCGTAGAGTTTATGCGTTTCACTTTTTGTTACGAATGCCGTAGAGTTTCTAGCGTTTCACCTTTTGTTACACATGTGTTTACACTACTGAGACAACATTAATAAAAGTGCTTTTTTAATTTTATTATCAAAATCGCTTCCCAAAAGTTTGATTATCAAAGAAAAAATATACGTCTCTCCCCCTAGTAGTGGAAATCCTATTCGCCAACTTGTGCCATGTAGAAATCAGCGCGTTTCACTTTTCGTTACTCATATTGTAGAGTTGAAAGCGTTTCAGTTTTCATTACTCGCGTGGTAGAGTTGAGGGCGTTTCATTTTTCGTTACGGATGCCGTAGAGTTGATGCGTTTCACTTTTCGTTACGAATGCCGTAGAGTTTCTAGCGTTTTACCTTTCGTTACACATGTGTCTACACTACTGAGACAACATTAAGAAAAGTGCTTTTTTAATTTTATTATCAAAATCGCTTCCCAAAAGTTTGATTATCAAAGAAAAAATATACGTATCCTCCCCCTAGTAGCGGAAATTCTATTCGCCAACTTGTGCCATGTAGAAATCGGAGCGTGTCACTTTTCGTTACTCATACCGTAGAGTTGAAAGCGTTTCACTTTTCGTTACTTACGTGGTAGAGTTGAGTGGGTTTCATATTTCGTTACGGATGCGGTAGAGTTGGTGCGTTTCACTTTTCGTTACGAAAGGCGTAGAGTTTCTAGCGTTTCACTTTCCGTTACACATGTGTCTACACTACTGAGACAACATTAATGAAAGTGCTTTTTTAATTTTATTATCAAAATCGCTTTCCAAAAGTTTGATTATCAAAGAAAAAAGTATACGTCTCCTCCCCCTAGCCGCGGAAATTCTATTCGCCAACGTGTGCCATGTAGAAATCGGAGCGTGTCACTTTTCGTTACTCATACCGTAGAGTTGAAAGCGTTTCACTTTTCGTTACTCATTCCGTAGAGTTGAAAGCGTTTCACTTTTTGTTACTCACGTCGTAGAGTTGAGTGCGTTTCACTTTTCGTTACTCACGTCGTAGAGTTGAGTGCGTTTCGCTTTTCGTTACATATGCGTCTACACTACTGAGACAACAATAAGAAAAGCGCTTTTTTAGTTTTATTATCAAAATCGCTTCCCAAAAGTTTGATTATCAAAGAAAAAAATTAGTAAAAGTGAAAACCTTGGTCGTAACATCTAATCTCGAAAACGTACATTTACGACATTGTCATTAAATTTGTTCGTGCAATTAACGATATGTTTATATTGTTATTTAACTTCGCTTTCAATCAATTTTTTTTAAGTTGGAAACTTCTATCATTTTAAAAGTAATTTTTGGTGAAACGCCACCTTCTCTCGATTATGGTTGCGGCATCTATTTGATTTCACATGTAGCTTTCACAGAACTTTTAGGAGAAAGTATAAAATTAAGAAATTTATCTAACCAAAAAAAAAATTATCGAAACAAAAGATAATAACACATAAAACACCAAGCAATCAGTGGTTGAGTATCTAAATGAAAACATTTCGAAACGTTTGAGAATTTGTAGTAATCATTAAAGAATTAAAGAGATCAGATGTACTGTGAGTGTTTTTTTTTGTTATTGCGCATTGTTGTCGTTTCGATGATTCAGTTATCACATTATATCACAACATTATTTCATTGAACGTTTCACTAATACAGTCGCGACCTTCTTTCCGTATATCGTTTGGCAGAACAGACCAAGTAGAAGAAGGAACGCTACTAAAAACCCTCGAATTGTTATTATTAAGAGAAAAAACAATGTTTGAAGTTGCTTTTGTAATTTATTACTTTATGAATGAGACGATAGCCTTGTTATCTGTCGTAATCCCAAAGTTATGAGAGGTTCGGTTACTTGCAAGTTATTCGCAGGGACAATTGATACTAAAAGTTTTTATTTCTAAAACCTTCAAAAAATATTCTTCAACAATAATTTCGTTGAGTATTGCAATTTGTTTCGATTAAACTATAGAAATGAGACAGAACTTTTTTTATTTTAGTAAATATTTAAAATAGGTTCAAAAGAGTCAAGTGTCAATGTCTAAAGAGTAAATATTCACAACATCTAGTGATAACGTTAATTTCTGCAAATAAAGAAGATGAAAATGTTTCAAATTCGGTCATCTGCCAGCAGCATGTGCGACAAAACTTTAAAAAGAAGACATAAAAACCCCATTAAAATGATAATGACAAATTGCAGACGTCAAAAATACGTAAACAATCATGCGACAATTCGATCGTGATTTTCTATTAGCGAAATATTCGTATTTCGGAGGATACGTCACAGGAAATCTCCAACACTATCGCTGTCACTTATCGTACTGTGATTGAACCAAAACAAAACGAAGCAGAGTTCAAGGGCCACAACTCGAATGAAGGCCAAAAACCAGACAGAATCATTCTTCAAAGTTTCGTTTCACTTTTTCGTTACGGCAACATTCCTCCCAAACACAATTGTACTAGTCAAAAAAATTGTTCCCAAACAGTTTATCCCACTTCTGATTATTTTCCACCTCGAACTGGTAGAATCATCACTACGAGGGTGGATCGACTTTTTGTCTGCATCTCTACTAGTCAAATAACGCGTAAAACCTCGCGTAACGAAAAGTGAAACGCTGTCCCCTCACTGTAGATCGCAAGTCTCTTGATCTAGTGGGACGCGCAATAGCTCTTGGGTGAGTTGCTCGTCTCGGAACACTTTTTTGTGATTTTCCCAAAATCGAAAATTCTGTTTCTTTGAGTTGGCAAGATCGGCGTGTCGGTTTGTGGCAAAAGTCGCCCGTCAGGTGTTTGTATTAATTACAGTATCGGTTGCGGGCGCTTGTAGATGGTCGATTACGAAATTCGCATAACTTGCCACCACCACCAAGAGACCCGTAAGGCTGTGTGCGGTTTTGGTAGCTCGGTGCGCCACACTAGAAACGAACAGCATTGCGCGAGTTTTACAGTTTTGTCGTGGCGCCACGAACATGACCTTGCCAACGGCGTACACCGCACTCGTATGATATTCCACTGTTGTTGGGATGTGTAGTCAAACAACAACAAAAACATCATCCTTTCCAACAACATCGACGTTGACCGAATTCATCTTTTTCGGACCACCAAAACGAAAAGGTATCGTCACCAAGTGACCCTTCGATGGTTGATAGATGACATTTCTTAGAACTGGTCTACAAGTCAAAATTTTGGAATAGTTTGAAACTAATCAAAAGTCTAGTTAACAAGAAACATCCTCGAATTCTAGAATTGGAATCAAGTTTACTGTTACAGTAGTTACCCATTTTTGGAAAAGACCAAAATTTTTGACAGTAAGTTCAAATTGTGGAAAAATTGAGAATCTCAACCCAGTTTTCGTCGATTGGTGCCCTAAGTGTAAGACCAAGTACTGTAGTTCGATTTAAATTTTCTTGGTGTCCTTTCCAACTTTTCCATTGTAACAAACTCAAAGTTAGGATGAAGATTTGGTTCCTTGCTAATTGCACATTTTTCTACTGAACTGATCCAGATATTTTTTTACCACAACGACATTACGTAATTGACTCGACCAGATAAAACCGAATTTTTAGTATCTTTTAGTGGCGCATCATCCAACTGAAAAATAGTGCAAACAATGAGCGAAGCGCTCTTTATCAATTGAATTAACACTTAACTATATAACTTTTTTTTGTGTATAGAGGAAACTGAAATGGCGTCGTCGTTTTCAACGAAAACATATTTACGAGTTCACCTCTCTCCTAAGAAAGTTTGTTGCAATAGACGCGTTCTCATGTTTGCCAACAAAACGTGAAAAAAAATGGCAACGTAACGTGACACATTGTCGCTTTTTTTACATAGAGAAGAGTCACGTGATTGGTCGGGTTTTGTGCGAATTCATTCTTTGATTCAAGGATTTCGTCCTAAATTCTTATTGATAATTGTTGCATTTCATACCAAGGTCAAGGTTAACGGTTTTTTCCGTTTCGACACTGCTTCCCTTTCAGAAGGTGCTGTGCTGTTATCGTTTTTTAATAAATAAATCATCGATTATAGATTTTGATCTTATCTTTTCGTTATGGTAACCTTGCTTGGTGATTTAGATTCTGTTTTCGACCCTGAACAACCAGCAACTTGGTATTGTTGACCCTTAGATTGCAATCTAGCAAGTCCTTTTAAGGATGACATCTGACGGTCGCCAGGATTACACCAGATATGTGCTTAAATAGAATTGAGTTTCGCAAAATTTTTGGCTTGCTAGCAATGGTAATGATTAGAGGACCAAAACACAAGACGAAGGATTTCGAGATGAAGGCAAAGTGTGGATTGAATAGCGTGGCGTCCAGAGTGATAAAGCTCACCTTTGGCCAACGTCGTTAACTTGAGGAAAACAATAACCAGCAATTTTGTTACTATGTACATTAAACAACACCAACGTTGACCTTAAGATCAAGGAGCCATTCGGATTACTTGACATTAAAGAATTTGAGGATCCACAAGAAGGAACAGTAACAAGCACGAAAATGATTTTAGAGACTGTGGACCAGAACACGAAAAAATCTTTGAAATAGTTCAAAATTGTTTAAGTCAAAAAAAATTAAAAATCTTTGGTTTCTTTTACCGTTTGAAGAATTTGATTCTCAAAATGTTTTCTTAACACTGACAAAGTATATAGAAAAAAATACTTGTAGCAATAAGGGAAATTTCAAAATCTCAGGAAAAAATTTGAAAGAGCTCCACCAATTTCCAAAAAAAGTTTAATCGTCAATCGGTTCTGGTTTCAGGCAAGCTGATAAAAACGCAGAATTTATGGAAACTCTTCGATGGCGACTTCGCTGCTTGATTTACAATCAATTAAAAACCGCAGATTCGAGATCGAGGCCATTTCAGCTGAAGAATAAAAAAACTATTTCTATTGGAATCGAATCCAAGGCTAGTCGAAACGATGCCAACTTCCCTCTAACATAAAAAATTGACATCTATCGACAGAAAAACATCACCAATCCGCCCCTGCCCTTAATTGTCGAGTCCATTGTGCAACAACCGAACGTACATACATAAATAATGACTCCGCGTACATTAACATTCACAAGTATTTTGCTCATTGTGTCTCTCAGGCGCCACACTTTTTTTAGCATCTCGTGTACCACCTGTCTATTGTTAGTCTCTTTTTTTTAGTACACAATTTTTTTCTCGCTCTTGTTGTTGTTATTGTATATAGCGGCGCCTACGAATCTGGCACTTCGACTATGAGGAAGAGAAACCAAATCGAAACGTACCTGAGTCAGTTTTTGCTTTGGAAATTTTCCGCGACCTTCGCATTTTAATTCGGGTGGTTAAATCACTTTTTGGTTAATATGAACAGATGGTGAGGTAAAAAATTTTTGAGTTACCACTTGATTTGGTTCGCTACGAAGAATTATGTGAAGTTGTTTTAAGTGGGAAAAAAAATAAAAAAAATTTTTTTTGGGTTTGGACTTGAATGGGTTGACAGTGTCAGATGTTGAGGCAGGTCACTTTCGCGTGTACTCTTATCTATAGCTGCTTGGATTTACTGGCGCCAGTCAATTGCGAATCAGTAACGTAACTCCACAACAAAAATATTATTGGCGTGTCAATTTTGAGATATTTTTGTAATAAACGACTGCCACATAGTGAAGAAATTCCCAACGAACTACAAAAAAATTGTCAAACAATTTTTTATTGTAAATAAGTAACTAATGGCAGAAACAGAAAAATCAACTAACATGATATAGGAGCTTGATGGATCTTTAAAGTGAGACTCAGAATTTTGTAAATCAACAGTGGTGTTAACATCACATTGAAAGTGAGGCTAGAAGTATGATTTCCTAGTTCCTAGATCATTTTCTGTGGTTAGAAACGTCCTGATTTCGATTCGGGGTTAAATGTATAAAATTTTTCTTTGGTCGCTCTCCCTCGGAAAGCAATGGCAAACCTCCGAGAGGTCCTACGCAGAAAAATCGTTCGGATCCGACCTACAACTGTAAGTCCCACGTCCACTAGAAAAATTTATTACAAAAAAGTTGGAAATTTCAGCAATCTACCAAAAATCTTTTTCCTCAACAATTTTACGATATGTAAGATGTTAAAACGACATAATTACTACCAACAACTTAGTTGCATTCGAGCTTTCAATAACAGGTCCTGATTTTATCATATGCGGCCTATCTGGTATCAAGTATTTGATAATACACCCAGACATGATGGATGACTGATCATTATCTTGGACGTCAAGTTAAAAGCTTGACGTCACAACGGTCAGGATGGAAGATAGCTACGATCCCATTGATACTCACCGTGATTATCTTACATTAATAAAGATTAGGCGACAGTCGTAGTGTTGGCGAGGAATTTTTCAAAAAAATTAACTTTTGACCGGACTTTGAGTTTTTTTTTTTCAAAAGTCTCTCTATCGAAAGAGTGGATTAAGAAGAAAAACGTAGGACGAAAAAAAAAAGAAAAAAAAATGTATATGAACAGTCTTCAAAATGAGGGGGAAGAGTTTAAAAAATATTTACATATAAGTGGAAAAAACGATAATGAAGAAAAAAATAAAAGAATAGAATTTTAGGTTGCCAGTAGTAGATGCTAGTCGAGAAGACAAAAGGCGTTATAAGAAAGAAAATTTGGGCGAAATTGAAGTGAAAAACATTTTTTGTCCGGTTTGTTGCTTCTTCATCAATGAAAAGGAAAAATTGTTATTAAGAGTACGAAATAAGTGGCCCAAGTTTAGATGGAAACCAGCAGATAACACAATAGAAATCCTAATCTAGTTAATGATTGACAAAGGCTTATCGTGTTTAATAACGATAATGACTTAAACAAATAATAATAACAGTAATCAGGATCAAGAAAAATCCGGATTAAACAGAAAATAAGCAATAATTGCGTTGAACCCAACGATGTAAAAGGCTGAGAAGCCATGATACAAGAAGCTAAAGATGGTATAGAAAAATCTCAAGTAACATTCTTGCTTTATTCATGATTCACTTAGTTGGCACGCGTGTTTGAAGTAAAAAATCAAAAAACGACACTTTTGGGCGAGGAGGGTCACGAGCATGCCAAAGAATTTTACAAGTTATTTCGAATAAAGCTCGTTTATTAAATAGAAAATTAAGAAAAACTTTGTTTAATACAATCACAAAGACAATGGAGGGTGATTTAGAAAATTTTAACACGAATTTTCGCAAGTATCTTGAACCACTGAAGGGAAAAAAGAATCAATTAAATAGAAAATAGAATGAATCATGATCTTTTGAGGCTGTAGATGACAGAAATGTCAAGATTTGCAGAAATTAAACTGTCACTTTATCCTGATTGACAAGCAATAATCAATAACAACTGTTTCATGTAGATGATAACGGTAGAAGAAGAGAAAATTGATACCAAAGGGGTAGAAATGATGTCTAAATGTTGTGGTTGAGATATTGAGATCAAAATGGAAGCTTTGCTGGCAACAATGGATTGTTCTCGTAAAATACAAAACCATACAATCACATTGCTTATGAGGTAAGTAAACATACGCTGAAGTGCTTGGTAATAGAATATCAGATTGAGATTTCTAATCTCGAGTTTGGTGATTAAATCGCAACATTTCGTTATTACCCCGGAAATCTCGATGGGGATTCAAAAATTGACCTTTAAAATAGCGACAATTTTTTTAAATAAATTAGTAATAGCGATAAAACTCTGGAGCGTCAAATAAAGTCGAGGAAATCGCAAATAATGGAAAAGGACTTTCAAAATGTTATCCCCAAACACTAATCTACTTGACAATTTTTTTTATTTGTGTACAAATTTGGATTTATCAATCGGGTTACGAAATATTCGGTTAATAAAGATAATTGTTGGTCGAAAAACAAACTGCTTCGAAAATTTTGGACAACCTCCTGGCGATCCAACTATAGAAAAAAAAGATAATTGCGTTAAATTAAATTAACAGTTCTAGACAATTAACTCGAACGTTTAGTGTCTCGTTATTCCGTTATAATGGCTGGACACCGTCTACTTTTCCCTTAAACTTTCATGTTCTTCTCGGAAATTTCCGCAACAATTGTTAAACGTCTCGATAATTTACTTTCTAAATGACTCACGAAACGACCGAGGATTACGCAAATCTCGGCAATAACTGTTGACCCACATGTACAGATTTAATTTGCTTAAAAGAAACCAACCCCCGGAAACACCCTTTACTTACACGAGAGCGAAGAGAACCGAAAACCTCTTTTCTTCAACATCACCCACACCGTAAGGGAAACTTCCACACTAAATAGATACGAAACAGAAACCACCGGCCGTCGACTCGAAACAGGACTACTTACTACCACCAACGGGGACTCCCCAATTATCTTTAAGATCCACCCTAATTAGTTTTACAATCGAGCTTTTAACTTATCGTTGTTAATTATCTATATTTCGACCGAACGCGAAGCTTCAATTACCATTTGCGGACTCCATATAATGTCGCTATTGAGGGGTAGGTCCGAGGGGATAGTGCCGTCGATTCGGGAACACTTACCGCGAAACTATCCATCATCCCTTTATTGACGTTAAATTAATTGGGTCGCTCTCTCAATTTTTTTCAGTACGATTGTTCAACAATTTCGCATGACACTTTGGACAATCGGAGAAACGTCGCGTTCTCTTTTTGGTTATTTCATTTATCAAGAAGCACCTTCGTGTCATATTTCGAAACACGCGAGGTGTTGGCTAAAAATAGAGGGTCTGAGGACCTAATCAATTTTATTGTTGAGAGAAGGACAATTTTTGAACAATTAAAAAATTCTATAAAGATATGACGTAACGGGAAAAAGTTGGTATCCACAACTGTTGGACAAAAAGAGACTCGTCTAGAAAAAAATTAATAAAAATCGGAATTATTTACTATTAGTTGAAAAGTAAGGTGGGGATGGGTGAGGAAAGTTTAGAAATTCGGGTATCTGGGAGTAAACATCACAGATGACGGAAAGCTACCGGAAGTCGAAGGGAAACAGTCAAATTTCTCTTGTTATCTGGTTCTTGGTGATGTTATCTGGGGAGACGAATAGTTGACGACTGGGGACAAAGTCAAAATTTACAAATCGTGCATGACACCGATAATGACATGTGGAGAGGAAGCTGGAATCCGCACCAACCAAGCGACTCCTGAGAACAGAGAAAATGCGGATTTAGACAGAAATGATTATGGGATTTACTCTGGAGGAACATACTAGTAAGAAGAGGAAGACTCAGCTTTGAAAGATAATTAAGACCAAGATGTCGAAAAACTTCCGAAGATAGTCAAGACCAAGAGGTCGAAAAGCTTTCCAGATAGTCAAGACCAAGAGGTCGAAAAAATTTAGACACTCAACCATCAAAGTGTTGGAGTTAGAGGTGAAAGGATTAGGACCCAATTTGTTGGAAAATTGGTTTATGCCATAAAGTGGGGAAATAGAAGAGCAATTTGAAAAATTTTAAAAATTAAAGATTTACTGCAGCTTTGCGACAGATGGAGGTGAGTGAGGAAAGTTTAGAAATTCGGCTATCTGGGAGTAAACATCACAGATGATGGAAAGCTACCGGAAGTCGAAGGGAAACAGTCAAATTTCTCTTGTTATCTGGTTCTTGGTGATGTTATCTGGGAAGACGACTGGGAACAAAGTCAAAATTTACAAATCGTGCATGACACCGATAATGACATGTGCAAAGGTAGCTGGAAACCAATCAAGCGACTCCTGAGAACAGAGGAAATGTGGATTTAGACAGAAATGATTGTGGGATTTACTCTGGACAATTGAATCGACGAAATCAGAGGAACATACTAGAAAAAAGAGGAAGACCCAGCTTTCGAAGATAGTCAAGACCAAGAGGTCGAAAAAATTTAGACACTCAACCATCAAAGTGTTGGAGTTAGAGGTGAAAGGATTAGGACCCAATTCGTTGGAAAATTGGTTTATGCCATAAAGTGGGGAAATAGAAGAGCAATTTGAAAAATTTTAAAAATTAAAGTTTTACTGCAGCTTTGCGACAGGTGGAGGTGGTTGAGGAAAGTTTAGAAATTCGGGTATCTGGGAGTAAACATCACAGACGACGGAAAACTACCGGAAGTCGAAGGGAAACAGTCAAATTTCTCTTGTTATCTGGTTCTTGGTGATGTTATCTGGGGAGACGAATAGTTGACGACTGGGAACAAAGTCAAAATTTACAAATCGTGCATGACACCGATAATGACATGTGGAGAGGAAGCTGGAAACCGCACGAACCAAGCGACTCCTGAGAACAGAGGAAATGCGGATTTTGACAGAAATGATTGTGGGATTTACTCTGGAGGAACATACTAGAAAAAGAGGAAGACCCAGCTTTCGAAGATAGTCAAGACCAAGAGATCGAAAAAATTAGACACTCAATCGTCAAAGTGTTGAAGTTAGAGGTGGATGGATTATGACCCAATATGTTGGAAAACTGGCATAAAGTGGGGGAAGTAGAAGAGCAATTCAAAAAATTCAAAAAATGGTGTGGTTGAGGTTCAAAATAAGTTTTACTGCGGCTTTGCGACAACTGTCATTAAATTGATAACGGAATTGCCACTTACTTAGTGAACTTTACCAGAAGTAATAATATGGTTGCGTGAAAACCTTGATAAGGCAGATAGGCTGTTAGTCATAATCAGTTTGTTTCGTTATTATTATTAGGTAGGCGATAAGTTTGGTAAATATAAAAACTGAAACGAATAGTTAAACGAATTCACAAGGAAGAACGGCTACTTGACATGTAAATAAATGTTAAACGATTATTTGAATTTCGAATCGACGGCCCCAATATTTGCAGGAAAAATTCCAGTCCAATTTTCAATTTTTAGGTGTTTTAACCGGATTTAGCTGTTTATTTCTTTTATCAACAATTTAAAACTACATTTGCTAACATTACAAAATTTCCAGTTTGATTCTGGTGTTTTAGTGGAAAACTATTCTTCAAGTTTTTTTTTTATTCCTCTATTTTATTTTTCAACTTAATCCACCATCAACGATTGTTGATGGACGCCGGTGCCAGTGAGTGAGTGTGTTTAATGTTCCCACGAGCTTACGAAGGCGCGGAAGAGAGACCCACGACATCCGGTTGTGTCGGACGAAACGCGCCATCTGGTATTTCTTTCTTAATTTGGACATGTCTGAGCATTGCTAGTGACGTTTCGGGATAGCCGAACAACATAATTGCAAGGGAGAAGGGTCAGTGTTTCTTTATTTAGCAATTTCATTTCCCCGTTGGACGGAAACGCGCGAAAATCCGCAAATATCAGAAAAAAGACCCGCCAAATTTTACAGGGTGTCCCAAAATCACCGGACTATATATCTACAATCTACATCAATTGGTAACAAGTGACTGTGATATGCGTCTTTGTTATCTCGCACGGACATGTCGAATCCGAATGACCACAGAAATTTAAAGAAGATTTTTAGGCAGTTAGCCACTGGCTTCCGAGGGGGAGCGATTGCAAAATCTGTAAGATTCTGAAATAAATTTCTCAAATCAATCGTTTGAAGGTTATTAAAGTTGAAATGAAATTGTGAAGAGCTCTAAAGTTATTGAAGCTTCTCACCTATTGGACTACTTTTATTGTTTATTTATTTATTTTTTATTTAATAGTGAACAGACCAAAGGTCCTCAAAATTACAAAAAGAATACTTATAAAATAAAACAGTAGATATACTACTATGCCGCAACAGAGAATAAACTCAGCAAGAATATAACAAAGAATAAAAAAAAATAAAAAATATATATATATCTTCAAGTTAGAACGATTGTTTAGTTGTGAACAAATATAATTTTTCTTAAATTAATTTTAAATGAAAAAATTGAATCTGTATCAATTACATCAGGGCGATCATCCACTTCATTAAACAAATGACAAGCTCTATGAATTACTGAGTTCTCGACTAGAGAGTGTCTTACAATAGATAATTTAAATTGCAAACCAGGACGAAGATTACGTCCTGAAACACGAAATTGAATCTCAGCCAACAGGGATGAAGAGTCAATGTATGAATGGAGAAGCTTGTACAAAAAAAGAGCATCTGTATACTGTCGAAAAGAACTGAGAGAACAAATCTTCAGAGACATACATATTGAGGAATAATCATGTTCAAGTCTCGACATAGGGTTGCCCATTTTAAAAGATGCTAAACGCAAAAATCTATGTTGCACTGATTCAACTCTCGAAGAGTCACATAATCGATTGGGATTCCAAATTACTGAGCCATAATTCAAGTGCGATCTAATCAAACTATAATATAAAGTTACAAGAGTATTGATATTCTTAAACTCTTTTGATTTTCTATAAATGAAATACAAATTTTTTGTCGCTCTATTTACGATTGAGTCAATGTGAAAGGAAAATGACAGAGTTTCATCAAAATAAATACCTAAATCTTTAACAACATGTACTCTATTAAGCATCTGGCCATTTAGAAAGTAATCATTTTGAATACAGGTTGTTTTATAAAAAGTAATTGACATACATTTATCCATACTAAATTTCAAACCATTTCTTCTACACCAAAGAGAGACACTGTCAAGATCATTCTGCAACTTTATACGATCTGAATCTGATTCAACTTGAGAGAAAACTTTGATATCATCAGCATATAATAAAATCTTGGAGTCTGTTACAAATTTTACAATGTCATTCATAAAAATAATGAAAAATAAGGGACCAGTATGGGTTCTTTGTCCGACTCCAGAAGTTGCAACAAACTCCAAGGAAACAAAATTTTTTATCTTAACGGAATACTCTCTAGATACAACAGATGACTCAATCCACCCGAGCAAGGAACCACAAATTCCACATGAATACAATTTCTTGAGCAGCAAATCATGACTAATACAATCAAAAGCTGCTCTTAGATCTGTGTAAATAGACTCTACTTGTTTGTTGGACAATAAATTGTTTAAAATGTACTGATTGTACACTACAAGATTGGAAATGGTAGATCTCCGAGGCACAAAGCCATGTTGCTCGTCCACCACAAAACGAAGAAGAAAAGATGATAAACTAACTGCTTTTCAATTATTTGATCAAAATTTTTTGCGAAAATCGATAATTTAGCAATCGGTCGGTAATTTTTCACATCATCTCGTTTTCCTTTTTTGAACACCGGTGCAATATACGATTTCTTCCAGATATCTGGAAGTTTCCCTTCAGATAATGAATTATTAAATAGTAGTGTCAAAATTGGAGTAGAAAATTCAACCAAGTTTTTGATAAAGCGAGCAGGTATACCGTCCGGACCAGCAGATAGCTTGTCCGAGAGAGCCAGAAGGACAGCTTTGACATCTTCGAGCGAGACAGTGAGACTAGAAATAGAGAATGATGCAGAAATATGGCTACAATCAAAGTTAACTGTATTCACATTGTAAACAGAACTAAAGTGCTGAGCAAAAAGATCAACAATGGAATGACCATTATCAGCGTTTAAATTATTAAGATATACAGAATTGGGTATAGACGTTCCTGATTTTTTATTCAAGTATCTCCAAAATTCACTTGAGCATGTGATAATACCATTTTCTATTTTCTCTATATACATTTTGTGCAGCTTTCTTTCAAGTAACTTCGATATTGTTCTACTTAATTTAAACTTAGAATAATAATACTCAAAACCTGTCAACTTCCACATAAAATGATAATATTTCTTATCCTTAATCAGCGTTAACAATTCAGCATTGTACCAAAGTGGTATACTTGATGAGCGCACAGTCTTGATTGGTATTTCTGAAACTATCACTTCATATATTTTTTCATAGAAAATAGACAATTTATCATCTATTGAACAATCAGCAAGGTCCAAAAAAGACCAACCAAGACCATTATACTTATTCAATATAGAATCATAATCAGCCCCTGAGAAATTGAAAGTTTGATAATCAAAATTGAGATTAGATAACACCATGTTTTTTATTTCAATATGAAGAGCTGGATGGTACACATCTAGGTCCACAAAACAATCAGCAGCTGCATCACAGGAAGCTTGATGGGACGAGACAAACACCAGATCCAAGAGAGAGCCTCTGCTGTTATAATGAGGGTTGACTTGCTTCATACTCAGGCTGTTAACATCATTACATAACAACTCGGCAATTGTGCAAATAGCAGATGTTGGATTTCTACCAGAGATCATTTGTATGTCATCCTCGTAGTGCCAGTGGAATCCAGGTAGATTGAAATCACCAAGAAGTATCAATTCATTGTCATCCGCAGCCGAATAACGAGAGACCAAGTCACTCAAAAGACTCTACACTCCCGTAGAAAACAGCTCAGTACTCAGTGAAGAGATAGGTGGAGCATAAACCAGGCACAAAACCAGTTTTTCCATATTCTCAAGGTTCAGCTCCAGAGCCAAACATTCAATGGAGGCAGCATTAGAGAGAGTTATTTTGTAAATGAAGCTGGATTTAACATAGTTGAGCAGTCCTCCACCACGAGACCTTTGAGTAGATAGAAAATCTCTATCAAGACGCACCAAGCTGTACCCAAGAATATCAAGCTCAGATGAGCAAACTGAAGAGTCAAGCCAGGATTCACAGAGGCAAATAGCATCAAAATCTATAGCTGAGGCAGCAATTGAAGCCTTAAATGAAGCAATCTTATTTTTTATACTTCTAACATTCTGAAAGTAGACAGAAAAAGATCCTTTGGTGCGAGTGATTAGTTTTTTGGTACTTGGGCAGTTTTTGCAGATTTGGAGTTTTGTTTCTTAACAAGAGATGGAACACCGTCAACATATTTGATAGTAAAATTAGATTGGCAGTTATTTTCAAGCTGCTTCAATTTATTTAAAACGGCTTTAAATTGTTGACGTTGTAGTGGAGTTTTTAAATAGAAGAAAGAAAAATTTTGCAAGATGGAGTTGCACAATTTTGTGTACGTAGTGGTGTTCCTAGCAGTTCGTGTAGATTCTGGGAGTGATTACGATTTTGGAAGTTCACTGAACATGCGATTTAAACATCAAGTTCCTTCACCGCCGAAGAAGGTCGGAAGTAAGTGAAAACAGCGGCGTCTTAGCGACATTGATATATTTCCCGTTCGCCTCGCCGACTTTCCGTGGAAATCGGGAAAACCCGCTACTGCTTGATAAATCGCACCAGTTTTCCCCGCAAACAAAACTCGTTTCCCGGCCAACAAAATTATTTGAACGATGTCATTTTACAAAAAATGACCAAACATTTTCGGGCCAAATCCGACTACAGAAGGTACGTTCGGAAACGGAACAAGAACCATTTCGAAATTTTACAAGAAAAACTGCCGGGGAACGTGGCCAAATGTAAAAAAATCGAACCGAAATTCCAAGCGACAATCACAACCGAAAAGGATTTCTTCAGCGAAAAGTACCAGAACGTGGTGAGGGCGTATCAAAATTTGGTTTTTATGCGGCAATTTCAAAACGCCTCGCAAGAAGAATGGCGTTGCAAACATTATCGGAATATTGAAAAATTGTGTGAAAATTTCGAAAAAACTCGAATTACTGAAAATTGTCGAAACGAAGAAGTGAAAGTGCCACAAAATCCGTTCCTCGAACCCTACAGTTTTGCTAACAGAAAATGTTTGTGGGATTTGGACGTTACGTCATTTTCGAATCTACAAACGCCCAGTGATTTCGAAAATTGTCGGGTAGGACAAAATTTTGGTTTGAAACAGACGAAACTGGATGAAATTTCGGAACCGTTTGGGCACAACTTGATTTACGCCGATTTGGAACCGGTTTTTGGCAACGTGGAACCACCGCAACAGTTCGGACCTTCTAGGGCGGATTTTAACGAAATTGGAGAAATTGTTGGATATTTGGACTTTTTCGAATAGTCTAAGGCGATTAAATGGTTTCGATCCAAGTTAAAATGTTTTATTTCTGCTTAAAAATAGCTATAAGGGCAACAAGTTTCTGTTGAACCCTTTCATCCCTAATCGAGAAAAAAAAAACAATTACCAAAGTAATTAAAAAAAAATTCGCAAATTTTTTTTAATTCAGTTGAACTCTCATAAGTTGCTCCTGATAATTAATTCTGCAAGAGTTTGAATGAAAACGAAGTGAGTTTCTCTGGAGAGTCTCCTTGGTACTTGAAAATTTTGATGTGATTTTGGGGAATTTGCAAAATTTGATTTCGTGGAATTTTGCAAATATTTCGACAACTACCGAAATGATAGGAAATGATTTTTTTTATTTTGGCAATTTGATGGAACACTAAAAATTAAAAAAAAAAACGTACAAACCGCGGTTTAAGAAGGGCAAGTACGTCGTTGACAAGGTCATCCGACGACGAATCACTTCAAAGCATAACATCAGAAATAACTGTCGACTTTTGAACACAAAAGCTCCCCTGATCTCTTTTTTACGTCCCACATAGGAAAAGCCCCAACCTCAACGCAACAAAATCGAGTGCGTCGTAAATGTTGAATCGAATAAAAAGCAAATTTTTTGTAAGCAAAAAATTCTAACCCAATAGCGCCATTTACCCTAAAAACTCCCCGCATTCGAGTGAAATAATTAGAACGAGTCGATTAATTCCGGAAACTGTAAGTGCTTTTCCGCCAACACGTCGAAGTTACTACCATAATGCTAGAATAATTCCAATGTGAACAATTATCGAAGTAATTGTTATCATCGAAATTTCAGTTGGGGATAGAAAGCGTAAATACGTCGAATTAAGTCTTTAATGTAACATAATTGAAACTTGTGACGACAAACATTCGCCGCGTTTCAGTTCGAAATTAATTCGAATACTGTAAGCACTTAGACTTTTCGATAGCAGAGGTATTTGGCGGCGAAGCCGTTTTACCTTCGATCTTCCTACGGTTTATCGAACACAAAAGACGAACTAGAACGTTTGATGGATGCAAACTGCGTAGTCATTGTGAATTAGGCCCATTAGAGGGCGCTAAAAAAATTCTTCTGTCGACGTATTTGTTGGAAGCGTAGATGTCATCATTTTATTTAATGCCGACGCATATTCTTTGATGGGCTCAGACTTTTTTTTAAGCCGGTATTCACTAGCGTCAAGTAAAATTGATGTTAAGAGATCTTAACTTGTTTATGTAGGATAAATTGACGGAAAAAAAATGACATAAGATTCCTGCCATTTCCTGCGAACTTATGCTAATTTGGATTGTTACAGTTGGTGTCAGTTGCGAAAATTGAATTCTGGCGCGTTCCTGCAATTTCGGGTTAAATCTATTTTTTTTCCTTTCCCCTTAGACGACAAGCGCAAACCACTGAGTCGCATTCTGCCGAAAAAAATCGCTTGAATCCGGCTTTAAATTCTAGATCCTTGGTGTAAGCGAAGTTTATTTCTTGAAAATCTGAAACATACTACACCCAGTCTTCAAAATTATAACCAAAATGTCACGGTAACTCTTAAGAATCCTAAGTGCAATTTTGTTACGGTATTACTGGAAAACGTACCAAATTTCTGGTAACAAAACGAAAAAGTTTGGAGAGAACTTTTTCAAAAGTTCTAGTAACCTCCCCAAATCCGATAAAATCTTTCAAAATGTTCTGAAAAAATTTTGTTCCTTCTAAAATTCTATCGAGTTTGAAAAATTTGAAATGCTGCAATCTTCTGTCAATGCTTCTTAAAACTTAAAAAAAATCGAATTGGTCAATTGGTCCAAAATTTTGGCAGCACCAATAGAATTGAAAAAGTATGTTGCCAATGATGCCGCAGGAGAAATTTTCAAAAAATTCTGGAGGTTAAAGGATATTTTTGGGATCCCCCAGTCCGGTCCTGACATGAACCACGTGATTCGCAGCTGCCACTTATTTCCGTCTCATTATTATTATTGGCATTTCGTCTCATCTCGTTTCGGGCGCCCACCATCAATCCTTGTGGCTTCAATGTCGCCCAAAAATTGTTAATAGAAAGTTTTTTTTTTGGTTCCGTCAAACGGTCACGGTCAACACTATCAAGTTCATGTCGACACGTTCGATTTTTTCTCTTCCACATTCACGAATTTTCCACCGATCGCATAAAACCGTCGGTTTGAAAGTTTCGAGAGAAGAGACCGGGCCAGGTGATTGCCCCCGTTCCCAAACGGATAGATAACGTCACGTTTGTATACGTTCAGCGTTTCCGTGGGACATTTCCCGGGAGTTTGTGTGTTGTGCAATGTCATTACCCATGTGTTGCACTAATCAGCGCCAGCGGGTATATTGACAAGTGACTGACTGGGCGTTCATTCATAAAACAGCGTGTGGGCAACCGGACACATATGGAAGTGCCACTTAGTAGAAGCATCAATGGAATTGCGGCAGAAGGCCGCCAGGGCCAATCGAACGATGATAACCCTTCAACTCGACGATTACGGACACGCCAAAAACACGATGCCCCCCCGTATCTAAACCGCCTAGTTCGAGATTTCTAATAGTCGAAAAAAAACGAATCAAAAGAGATCATAATTAAGGTTATTGCGTCGTTAATCAGCGTTGGGCGCCACACCAATTTTTTTTTCAACTGACCATGTAATTCGTTGTTTGGTACTTCCACGCGACCATAGCGAAGATCTACGGGACCACGCGCAAAAAACTTCTCGTAGAACGGAAACGTTGAGAAACAATAACGGTCCTAGATTCGAACCCTGCGGGACCCCCGGTTTGACCGCAACAGCAGTAAAGTCGTAAATTGAAAATGAACGATGCAATAACTTTTTCTGCCAGTATTTATGATTTAAAAAAATTGATTGCATCATTAATCAGTTTTGGGCGCCTTACCAAAATTTTGTATCAATTGACCATGCGCTATTTGTTGTTTGGTCATAGACCCAGTCAAATCATATGAAAGTTCTTAAGTGAAAATCTTCGGGATCACGACCAAAACGCTTCTTGCCACATCATCCAGAAACAATAACGGTCCTAGATTCGAACCCTGCGGGACCCCCGGTTCGACCGCAACAGCAGTAAAGTCGTAAATTGAAAGTGATCGATGCAATAACTTTTTCTGTCAGTATTTATGATTTAAAAAAATTGATTGCATCATTAATCAGTTTTGGGCGCCGTACCAAAATTTTGTTTTAACTGACCATGCGTTATATGTTGTTGGGTACTTCCACACGGTCATAGACCCAGTCAAATAATATGAAAATCTTCGGGATCACGACCAAAACGCTTCTTGCAACATCATCGCCAAACAATAACGGTCCGAGATTCGAACCCTGCGAACCTCCGATTTGATCTCAACAGCAGTAAAGTCGTACAAAGCAGTTCTTTCTGGTTGTTAATCGTTTCGAACAGAAAAGGATGAAGCGTTGGGTGGGACGGAACTGGGATCAAAGATGTCATCCAACGTCCGGCATTACGCGCCGGACTGCATGTCGTTGATGCGCGGGCGTGCCTTCAATGGCAATTTATTTGATAATTTCGTAGGAAACGTTACGTTGCGTCGTCGTAGTCGTCGTCATAAGTCTTGTTTCCTGCACAGGATACCGCCCGATTCTAAATTACCGCTTCCGTCCAATATTTGTCTAGACGTTGTTTCTAGCGAAATTCAATGGGTCGTCTTTTTCGCCAAAGAGATTAATTCTTATTTACCGATGACTGCGATGTCGGAAGACCAGAACTTCTCCTCCTCCAATTGAATTTTAAACGGAAATTAATTCGTTGTTTCAATATTTACAAAGAAATTTGCCATCGCAGAGGATGAACGACTTGACATTGGCGAGGTCTTTCACTTTTACCACCGGCACTTTCGTTTTCAATCGATATCCAATGAAGACTTGTTAGTAATTGTCATTTCGGTAAGGTGGGCGCTAAATGAGAAAACATGTTCTGAAACTTTTTGGTTACAGACTTTGCTAGAAATTTCTAAGAAAATCTGATTGTGTTGACGGATAGAGTAAAGATCAAATAATGAATCGAAGATATTTTCAAAAAAATTGGGTGGCTTGGTTGGAAAGCCCGAGCCTTAGAAAAATTTTCAAGTTCATGTACACTTTGCACATGAATTAAAATTATTTTACACTTTGTTTTCGGTTTCTTTCGATAGGCCATTTATTGCAGTTTCTAAATCCGGAACGAAAAATTTGGTTAAATTGGTACTTTTGGCTATAACCAAAAACCCGTACGGCGCTGACACTTTCCCAAAATTTTGCCCAATTTTTCTCGCTGTACATACCTGTTTTCCGACGTGGACCCCAGAGGACGGGGGGCGACGCACTACCGATCGGAAGAGCCAGCTTGCTTGAAGTTTCCGACTCTGGAAAGACGAAAAACAAACTTTAACAAAATTTTTGCCAATATACTTACTGACACTAATGCAAATTTAAGTTAACTTCTTCTAAAATATAAATTTTTCAATTCATCCGACATCTCTTACGATGCATTTGTGGTTTGCTTCGCCTTCCGAGGGAAAGCGACTGAAAAAAACTTCAAATTTAACCTCTGCGCTACTGTCGTCCCGTTGTTTGTAGCGAATTCATTGCTGGCGGTTATCAATATTGCTCGAATCTGCACGTTCGTCTTGCCCATAAAACGGCAAGGTCTGTTCGTTGTAAATGAACGTTGCAAGGGAGAAACAAAAACAATAAGAACTCGGTGCGGTAACGCGAAACGAAACGATAACTCACGCGAGTTCTGGATGCCGAGATTTCAATGAATTATGTTCGGGATTAATTGCTAATTAATTTTAATTAAAACAACTGTAATTAACTGCTCGGTTTGCAATGAGATACACAGATAGCCACGTCACTTTACACCCGATTTAATTAACGGAAAACGTTGCGCCTGGCGCTCGAAAAAAAAAAAGAAGAGGCGACAGGAAGACAAAAAGTCCACGACGTTCCGCTGACAAGGTTGGTAATTACATAAATTTCAAATGTTTTAATTAACAAAAATTGTCAACACTATAACACGTTCAGGAAACTAAAGGGTCGCTTGTGTTATACGAAATTTATTTAGGGTAGTTTGAAACTTTGTAGAAATTCATTCTTTTTCGTAACACTCTTCCCTCATATCAATAATTTCCTGTTGTTAACGGTTCTTTTTCAACTATTTCGAAAACTGAAACTCTTTAGCAGCAGTTTGACAGACGCTGACGTTTTTCAGGATTTTCTTAAGCTCTGAGTAAAGAAATTTCGAATAACGTCATAACTTGATGCGACAGCAGAAAACGACTGCCAATTTGTGGATAATTATTTAGGTTTAAGCAAAACTTTTTGTGGAGCAAACAAAGAAAGCAACAAATTTTTATTTATTGTCTATTAACATTTTACATCGACTTTATCAAGATTCTCCTTCTAACGCAGTGATTGTCAAAGTTTCATATTCGGCGTCCCCACTTTTATTTCGAATAATTCAACGCAATACAGCGTTAAAGTCTGGGGCATATTAGACCCATATCGATGGGCGGAGCTACGCTCTTTTTTTCATTGCAGCTATAACAACGGTAACTAATTCTCGGAAATTTACATCCCTAAGTAGGTAGAGTGCCGGAGGCCAAGAGCATCCAAAAGCGGATGACTTATCAGGAACCTCGAGGTGTATAATCTGACTAGTGGCGGGTCACAAACTGATACATAAGACCGAAAAGTGTGGCCTGTCCGCGTGTCATGTTGAGAAGACGACTTCGTTGGTTCTAATCTAGTTGGAGGAGAATTTTTTTTCGAATATAAAGAATTAAAAAATATTTCTTAAACGACAAAGCGAATCCCAAAATTTTGTGATGGTTTGCGCTGAAAGGCTAAACTTCTTAGGTTTTCTCAAATAAAAGTCTCAAGAGTTCAAATCTGGTTACTGGAAGACTAAAATGGAAATGTCGCCCAACAGTTGATCAACTGGCACCTACTTATTACGATTTACTTTGATGGTCCTTTAAGAGCTTTTCTTGCGGTTGCTTAGGGGTCGGCTTAAAAATAAGCGGAGATCAACGTACCGAAAACTTTGTCCGATTTCGCGTCACTTCTAACGTTTGCCTACGGTAAAAGAAACAACAAAATTGGACAATACCAAGCGATACTTTTTGTTTTGTGTTCGGTTATAATGGCGATGTCGACGACCGTTGCATACCGGTTTATAGGCAATAGCGGGCATGCCCACCATTTCGTCCATTCATTGCAGCTGCAGGATTCTTCCACACATAATATTGATCACCGAAACTAACCATCATCTTAGTAGCAATCCCTGCAGGAGCCCGGGAATTAGTAAAGTTTCTCCTCCGTGCCTCTTTTCTACTTTTTAATTTATCGAAGTAAAACTTGGAAAAGAAGGAACGAGGGAAAGGAGCTGGCGGCACTCCTGACAACGTGATTGATTAATCCGCCAAGAGTATGAATACAGTTGCGAACTGTTGGTGATGGAGCTGGCGGGGTTCGTTCTTTAAACAGTTTAAAAGTGATTTTTGTCAAACTTTACGATCCTGGACCGAGGAGTTTTCTTGTGTGCCAAGTACTTACGTCCGTGTCTCGCAACCTTGAACGCATCGGACCTGGCAACCTCTGGATGCATTTGGCCTCCCGCCAGCTGACGAGGTCTTCTATTCGACACTAGAAAAAGGATGAAACGAATTTTTCAAAAAAACCTCCGATTGCCCAGTAATTTGAATCTATATGAGGAAATATTTTTTGGTTTTGAATTGAAATTTTGGTAAAACGAAACTAATCAACTTGTGAAGTTGCAATGGTAGATGGAGACGGCACGCTAAACTTTTCAAATTGAATCGAACCAATGCGGTCGGACGTGCCGGCGATTACGTGAAAGTAACTTGCTGGTGGCGTCAGTGCATCGGATTTGAGGAAGACTCGCCGTGGCTGATCCAGCAATTAGGAACGACTTCATGATTCATTCTTGGCTTTTTCAAGGTCTTAATTGGATTATTCCGGCGAAAAAGAGCGAGTCTGTGTAGAAGATGTCGGATCGTGGCCAATAATTGAGTAATTTAATTTTTAACGATTTCGCTACACAACTCTTAACGTCGGATGTGGTCGTGTGACTCGGTCATTCTTTGGAATCTACGAGAAGTTGAATTGTTTGAAATTAACTGTTCGAGCGAATCGATTAAGTTAAGCAATTATAACCGGAAAGGTACCAGTGGCGTATTAAACCGATTTTGAGCCAGAACCCCAAAGAAATTTGGCCCCTCCGGTTAAGGAAAAATAAATTTTCAACGACACAGCAAGCAAAAAGGAATTTTGGCCCTTCTAAAGCAAGGAAACGTGAAATTGTGTCTGTTAATATATTTACAGTGATTTTTTTTAAACATCTACTGATGTAGATTGATAGGAAACTAAAGGAGCAGAGGTGGTGGTGCTATCTATAAATCGATAGAAGGTCCTATAGTTACATGGATGGGGTTGTAGACGATTTCCGTGGTTTACGACGTGAAAAAGCTGTAACAAAACGTCATTTCGAAATTATGATCCGGATACAAAATAATCACTCCGCATTTCGCCGCGTACCGCAACTATTTCAGTTTTTGCCCCTTGGTCATCTTGGTGATTGGTGTACATGAACAAGTTTGACCTGATTTGGGTTTGTTGCAAATTTCTGGTTGATACCCCCAATTGCACAGCTCTTTGCGTGGCTTTAAGGACGTACTGCACTTCCGTCGCGTACTAATTTGCGCAACTATTGGAGTATAGTTGTGAAACTTCTCCAATTGTTGGATTTTATTCGTTTGTCTCCTAGACGAGTGTCTGATAGGGAAAAATGGGGAACGTTTGACTGGAAGATGGTCAAATCTGTCATTTGTTGTACGTTACAGCAATGCGGAGGCAGCTTAAGAGTATTTACATGCGATCTGGGATCGGCTTAGATCCTTAAACATGATTTATACGTTTCAGCGTTCTCGCTGCGCTGGGCGTCGTTTTAGAAATTTAAAAACGACGTCGCTCAGCGTAAACGCCGTCATTTATCTTCGCGTTAAGAACCAGCAGAAGTAGATGTCGGAAAATCCGGCAACTGGCGTCAACTCACCCGAAAAAATCACCATCCATAACGTGAAAGGATCAACCGAGAACCGACCACTGCTCACTTAGTCGAACCTTTGTTCTTTTCCCATAATAAATCCCGATAACGTCGAATACAAAATTGCATTAATAAAAAAATTATCACCCAACATGCCGGCACTAAAAATGTTTAATAAACACTCGAATTAATACACAGATTTTAAGTAAAACAAGCGCTGTTTAGATAAAAACACAACTAATTGAGAATTATCTAATTGTTGTATACGGAGCTTTATCATTAACCACAAGGCCACGACTCTATCGCGCCCCACTCGACCGATAACGCGACCAATTTCGAAATTGCCGCCAAAAATCAACTCGATACAAACATGGCACACCACGTCGCGATCACCTATAGAGTTTGTGTTGTCGTTGCGATGACAACGGCGTGAATCGGCCTTAACGTGTGTTCTAACCTAAAAGGCCAACTACCGAAACACTTTTGCACAAACGACACCGCAAAAACCTAACGAAACGTCACACTGAAAGTCTCAATAAACCGGAATTTGATGGTGAAACGGTTTTGAAAAAAAAACGTAAACTTGATAGTTTTTCAACACGTAAATGAAACGGCGCACGCGTTCGCGAGTTTACGCACTCTGCTAATGGAATTGCGGTTGCGAAAATTAGTCGACATCAAAAATCCGATTAATTGCGTTATAGTTTTAATGGGTCAATTGAACGATTAAAATGTTAGGTCGGGGGGCAATAAATTAACCCGGTGAATGGCGCAGAGCGGGTCAGCTATTTCAATTTTTACTGCACAACAACGGTGTTCGCGCCCTCTATCGTTCGATAGTTGCAAACTGTTACAGGAAACTGTTGGTTAGTTCAAATTTTCAATTCGGTGTTGTAATTTCGATTTTTCTCTATCGGTTTCACCTTAAGATAATTGAAAGAAATTTAATTGAAATTTTTGAGTTTCGCAATATTTTTTGCCTTTTGAAGCTTTAATAACGCGCCTAACTTCTTCATAGCCATTGTTGATAACTTTTCAAAAACTTAGTCAAGATAATTTAAAAAATAGAAGAAAAGTTGTTTAATCAATAATCAAAATTTATGCAGTCACACTTACAGTCATTTTTTGAAAACGGCCGAGTACTTTTACAGATATCAAAGACTCTTACAAAACACTACAATCAGGCAACGACTTTTCCAAGTTAACTCTCGTTTAATCACCGAAGTTGATATTTTATGCATAAGTTGACTGTATGAGACCCCTGAAGAGAATTGAGAATGTTTACAAATCAAAACCAACCCAAGTTGAGGAATGTTGGGCGGGATTATTACTTAGATGGGTAACTGTTTGGGAACACCACGTGCCGTTGCCCAAATTTTTGGCATTCAACTAGTAGAAGAAAAAAATTGATATACTTTAAAGAGGTATAGAATCCTAAAGTTTCTATATGTTTGGTCAACTTCCAAGTTCTGGAAAGATTGGATATCGTCTAAAACTTATCACCAAAATTTTAGTTTTAGTCAATTTTTTTATTAGCACGAACCGTTTGTTGGGGAAGAAAAGACGTTGAATGTAATTGAAAGAAAACTCACCACAAAGTTAAAAATTTGCATCGAGCAAAACTTCGGTAAAATTTACATTTCAACCGGTAAAGCACCCAACGCCAACATATTCACTCTTGATACAATAAAGTTGCCCATCTGTAAACCGTGCACAATGGTATCGGTCCTTTGTAAACTCACAACCGATACTCTTCCGGCGTTTCGTCGCGACGCCGCTTTTCCCGTCGCTCCAGCAACCGACGGCGGCGACGTCGTCACAGCATCCCACTAAAACCCGGAAGCCGGATCACCAACTTAACCATCCGCCATGTTGGATCCGTTTCAATTGAATCAAACGACACTCTATACTACAACTCACCGATAATGAGAGGCGGTGGTAACTTCCTGATTTTGTGATGCCATTGTAGCATTTTCTCCGAAACTTTGTCCGTTACCGACATCCTTGAGATTATGTCACTTTCAACACGTTCCACGGAAAATGTTTGATGATTGGAAGTGATGACCGCGAAACCTCCAAAGTGGTTGGTTTCATCGCAATTAGGAAACTGAGGGAGTCGTTTTTGAATTTGTTGTTAATCACCGATGGTGTTGCGACAAAGCGTGGGATTTGAAACGGAGATAAGATAACGTTCGAAATGGGAAAATTGAATTAATGTACGGAGATAATGAGGGAATCAAGTGGGAAATTAATTTTTAATCACCTTTTCTGACGTTAACAAGAAGTTAAGTGTTAGGCATTTCTCTATCATTTGTTCGTGTCAAAGTTGTCGTCGGGTGTAGTGCCAACAATGTTTCAAGTGCAAAACGGAATTGTTTTCAATAATTATGATCGATAACGTAACGTGTTTGATCGATTAATCACCAATTTTTGACGAGATTTATTCAATCCAAGCTTCTGAAAGGTCGTAAATTAGCAAGGAGCAGCGAGGACTTAAATTTGTTAGAAATTAAATAATTAAGCGGGAGGAATTTAATTAACGATGCAAAAATATCAACAGTTGAAAGCGGACAAAAAGTTTCTAACAAGAAAAGGTCGAAATTTCCAACAAGTTTCAAGAAAATGCTCCCAAAGTGGTTACTAATCAAAAGTATGCAACCAAATATACACCACGGAAAATTGGTTTCTTCCAACAAAAATTCTTTCAGCCAATTTTTCAGGTGAAATTGACTGCAATATCACGAATTTATTTTGTGGATACAAACAATTATGCGATCTCTAAAAAATCTTCAACTGATTTTAGAGTTTTCGTTAAAATTTCAGCACAAAGTACAAAAATTTCACTCCACAATTCCGCTTTTTATTAAAATTTCTAAATTGCAACAGAGATAACTTTTTGTTTTTTGTTACAGAAATTGGAGTGACGGCAACGTCTTTCGCATGATAGGTGAGTCCTTTGGGAATTTATTTAAGTCGACGATATAATAAGAAAAATTGACGAAGTACAAGGAGATTTTTAAAGAATTGATCTGCAATTGGTGTTTGTTGCATAGTTGTAGACGGCAAACCAACGATGTGAAACGTAAACACAAAAAGGGTGAAAGAAGTTAGGGTGACTTGAACAAATATCGAGGGCAATATTGACCGGAATTTTGTAATTCGAACCCAAGTTTAATCTTTCACAATCGTAGTTTGAGGTTGTAAAAATTCAAAATGATCAATTTTTTGCTTTGAAGAGGGATTTTTGTGTTTATAAGAGAAAATAATTTCGCAAAAATGTTGCAATATCGAGACATCGTATTCATGGACATTTTAAAAATTTAAAAAAATACTGGGTGTTCTATTTAAAATAAGGAATTGACCATCAATTTTTGGTATTAGGGGAAGTTCCTTCGTTTCGAAAAAATGTTCCTTCAATCTTTGGAAATTTCAGATTTTATTTATTTTTATCTTTATTTGTCTTCCTCTAATAGGCTCTGAACAAGAACCACGCAATGTTCAATAATGAAATAAATTTCCATTCTGCTTCCTATTTTTCTAGATTTCAACTTTTAGCCCTTTAATTGTTGGTGATCAAAGTGGCTGCAATGTGGGTAATTATTTTCTTTTTAAAATAAAAATTCGAGAAAATCGTTTCTTATGCTTCAATCTCGCTTACTTAATGAAATGTTGGGTGTCGACAGTCGAAGAATGGCGGTAATTTGCACTTCACTTGAAATCTCGAAATTATCCACGACTTTTCAACAACTTAACTCATCAATTTTGTATAAATTCGAATCGAATAACGAAATTGCCACAAATCGACAATCACATCGAAATCAAATACAAATTTGCACTGTAGATAATGGAAATGAAAATCAACAACTTAAACTTTATTGATGACGTGAATTTCCCACCCATTTTCCCCGAATTTAGACTTTATTTCCACGATAAGTATTCACGCGTCGACAATTTCATGTATACTACTAAATTTTAAACGGCCATCACTTCAAGGGGATGTTTGCGTAAGCGAAAACCATCCGTTGACGTCATACGACATTAATTAAATTTCCCACTCAACTCCGCCCAGGTACGTTTAACTTTTCACGTAGTTCCTCACTTATTGTTCAATTTTTTCACGTCCGCAGAGAGGTCAGTACACTTTTTGTGCCAAACCAATGCAACCATGCGTCACTGACACCGAAAAAACAACAAAAACAACAAAAAACAAACTTAAGGGTCAAGTTCTAACGTCAGATTAAGGTCGTCGTACAGAAACTGGCACTGTAACTCAAGTGTAGGTTCAGGAATTGACTCAAAATTTGGCAGCTTTGAGGATGTTGTTTGTGATAATTGCGTTATTGTTTTTTTTTCTGAAACTTTCGCCAAAATCAGTAGAAAAAACACTTAAGGTCGAGACGTCATCATTGTTTTTCATGTGCAAAAAAATATCGTAAAAATTCGCTATAGTTTTGGAGTGGTGTACGACGACAGAACGCATTGTCGTGTCCATAACGTCCCGTGAGTGGGAAAGAGAACGCGACCAAACTAAACCGTAATTGCGGACAAATCACTCTAAGTCAAGGTTTCGTGGACCACACGTCACCACACATCAAGTCCATGGGATAATAAAGGAAACCGCTTAAGTGTAGAGCAAACAAAATCTTTAATGCCAGTATTTCTTTTGTTTTTGATAGTTTTTTATGGACGCCCTTGTTACGTCTCATTTTGAAACTAGTGAAGCAACCTACGCAATAGAAATTTTTCTAGAAACAAATCTAAATGGTGTCCCTCAAGGTAGCGTTCTGGGACCACTTCTCTTTCTGATTTTTGGGGTAGGAATACTTGGTAGAGCTGAGATTACAATTGCGTCAGTCCCTGAACGTGTCGCACTTTCTTTTTGTTTAACTAGACACGAAAAATTGAGGAAAAAACAAAATTCAACTAATATTGAAATCTTCTTAGTCTAGGATCTAAATTTATAGCAAAGCAAACATACACTGTGAGGCTCCAGAATTTCACATCCAAAGATGGAGAGCTATTAAACGTATTGGAAGAAAGAAATTAAAATTTTTGTCGACCGGCAGCGCTATAGTGTCAACTTACGCTGATGTAGTCCCCAGTTATGACGTATCTTCAGATCGTAGGCCGATTATTGGCAGAAAAATCGATTTCTTTCTGGCATGGGTCGAGATGGCTCCGTGTACGGTACTTTTGACCGATGACGTTAATAGGGGGATAATTTGGCGTCTTGGGATCGATCACGCAACGGAAGTCGGGGGGAAATCTTCCGTTTCCGTGATGCAAGGACGAAGGATGTTTAGAAATCGCGTGGTGACAAATTCAGTTGAAAAGATGCGTGGGCACCAAAAATGGAAAATTCCAACCCCGCAATTGGGTTACGACTTTTGTTGTTGGCAATTTTCTTGTGGTAAAATCGAGTCGTTAAATTTATGACTCGATGGCTCGATACGGATGAAACAGAGATAAAGTTACGGCAGTAATTTAGATGGTTGAAATTACAATAATGGACACGGAGAAGTTGAAGAAGAAAAATTGGACGACACTCTTGAAATTGCGAATAAAAAAAATGGGTAATGAGGCAATATTTGCGATATTGATGTGCAAGTCCAACAAGTTTTGTTTGTTTTCTTGATGAATATTGCCAATAATGCATATGTTATCAACTTGAGGTAATTGTACCTTAAGTGCATGTCATAAATTTAACGTGAAGGGCATCTCGTTGACGTCGTTTATGCAAAATTTTCGTTTAATATTTCAAAAATGGTAAATAAAACATTACCATAAGTATCAACTTACTTGATCGACTCTCAACTTTTAGTGGAAGGAATCAAAACGTGACACGTGTCGACACTCACGTTAATTTTGTTGATCACATTAAATTCTGAAGGTGGCGTTTTGTGTAATGTAACAGCATAAAATAATTAAAAATTATATGGCGATTAAAAATTAATGTTCAAACGATAGGAAGGGGTAAGTGGTAAATAGCAAAACAAGTGCAGCTTGCGAAAAAAACAATAAAAAAAATTAAAACGTTTATTACGCAACATTAGCATAAAAATTATTGACTGTCGATTTGTTATTAATTAATAGCCTTACGGAAATTGGGAAATTTCAAATAATTCGATAAAAAAACTTAAAAACTCTAATTTTGATGTATTGAACACTTGCAAAGACAACGACACGAACTAAACTGACAATTTGTGGGTGTTGGACTGTACGTAATTATTTTGGGAACTACATTTTCGTGTATTTAGGAAACTAAAACTGTTTCGAAATGTGGCGTTCGATCGTAGAATTGTAATTGCTCGTAAATTTGAAACAACGCAGTTTCAGATTGTTCGTTGTTACAACGTACAATTTGGAATATTTTCTTGAATTTTAGTCATTTTTTACAACCGAGTGTAATTTTTTATTCCTTATGAAATTTCTAACGCGCCTGTCGATTTTCTTTAAAATCCAAGAAGGTAAATTTTTCAAATTTTTGAAAATTTTTGACATTTTTTTTTCTCCTGATTGCTATGAAATTTGGCACGCAGGTATGTTATTTATATAGAAACTCATAGAGGCATTTAGTTTCTCTAAAGCATTTTTAGTTTTCCAGAAATCTTCCATTATGTGGTCAAGATGCCCAAAATTTCGCTAACAACCTCCATAACAACGCCTCATTTTACCTAAACCACCATTAATTTTTGACAATCGAGTGTATTTTTCGATTCCTTTGAAATTCTTAACATGCCTGCCGAATTTCTTAAAAATCCAAAACGGTAAATTTTTTACAATTTTTGAAAATTTTTGACAATTTTTTTTTCTCCTGATTGCTATGAAATTTGGCACGCAGGTATGTTATTTATATAGAAACTCATAGAGGCATTTAGTTTCTCTAAAGCATTTTTAGTTTTCCAGAAATCTTCCATTATGTGGTCAAGATGCCCAAAATTTCGCTAACAACCTCCATAACAACGCCTCATTTTACCTAAACCACCATTAATTTTTGACAATCGAGTGTATTTTTCGATTCCTTTGAAATTCTTAACATGCCTGCCGAATTTCTTAAAAATCCAAAACGGTAAATTTTTTACAATTTTTGAAAATTTTTGACAATTTTTTTTTCTCCTGATTGCTATGAAATTTGGCACGCAGGTATGTTATTTATATAGAAACTCATAGAGGCATTTAGTTTCTCTAAAGCATTTTTAGTTTTCCAGAAATCTTCCATTATGTGGTCAAGATGCCCAAAATTTCGCTAACAACCTCCATAACAACGCCTCATTTTACCTAAACCACCATTAATTTTTGACAATCGAGTGTATTTTTCGATTCCTTTGAAATTCTTAACATGCCTGCCGAATTTCTTAAAAATCCAAAACGGTAAATTTTTTACAATTTTTGAAAATTTTTGACAATTTTTTTTTCTCCTGATTGCTATGAAATTTGGCACGCAGGTATGTTATTTATATAGAAACTCATAGAGGCATTTAGTTTCTCTAAAGCATTTTTAGTTTTCCAGAAATCTTCCATTATGTGGTCAAGATGCCCAAAATTTCGCTAACAACCTCCATAACAACGCCTCATTTTACCTAAACCACCATTAATTTTTGACAATCGAGTGTATTTTTCGATTCCTTTGAAATTCTTAACATGCCTGCCGAATTTCTTAAAAATCCAAAACGGTAAATTTTTTACAATTTTTGAAAATTTTTGACAATTTTTTTTTCTCCTGATTGCTATGAAATTTGGCACGCAGGTATGTTATTTATATAGAAACTCATAGAGGCATTTAGTTTCTCTAAAGCATTTTTAGTTTTCCAGAAATCTTCCATTATGTGGTCAAGATGCCCAAAATTTCGCTAACAACCTCCATAACAACGCCTCATTTTACCTAAACCACCATTAATTTTTGACAATCGAGTGTATTTTTCGATTCCTTTGAAATTCTTAACATGCCTGCCGAATTTCTTAAAAATCCAAAACGGTAAATTTTTTACAATTTTTGAAAATTTTTGACAATTTTTTTTTCTCCTGATTGCTATGAAGTTTGGCACGCAGGTGTGTTATTTATATACAAACTCATAGAGGCATTTAGTTTCTCTAAAGCATTCTCAGTTTTCCAGAAATCTTCCATTATGTGGTCAAGATGCCCAAAATTTTGCTAACAACCTCCCAACCTCCATAACAACGCCTCATTTTACTTAAACTACCATTAATTTTTCACAATCGAGTGTATTTTTCAATTCCTTTTAAAATTTTTAACATAACATGCCTGTCGATTTTCTTTAAAATCCGAGGAGGTAAATTTTTTTACAATTTTTGAAAATTTTTGACAATTTTCTTTTCTCCTGATTGCTATGAAATTTGGCACGCAGATGTGTTATTTATATAGAAACTTATAGAGGGATTTAGTTTCTCTAAAGCATTTTTAGTTTTCCAGAAATCTTCCATTATGTGGTCAAGATGCCCAAAATTTCGCTAACAACCTCCATAACAACGCCTCATTTTACCTAAACCACCATTAATTCTTGACAATCGAGTGTATTTTTCGATTTCTTTTAAAATTCTTCTTCTTAACATAACACGCCTGTCGATTTTCCTTAAAATCCGAGGAGGTAAATTTTTTACAATTTTTGAAAATTTTTTTTTCTCCTGATTGCTATGAAATTTGGCACGCAGGTGTGTTATTTATATACAAACTCATAGAGGGATTTAGTTTCTCTAAAGCATTTTTAGTTTTCCAGAAATCTTCCATTATGTGGTCAAGATGCCCAAAATTTCGCTGACAACCTCCATAACAACGCCTCATTTTACCTAAACCACCATTAATTTTTGACGACCGATTGTATTTTTCGATTCCTTTTGAAATTCTTAACATGCCTGCCGAATTTCTTTAAAATCCAAGAAGGTAAATTTTTCACAATTTTTGGAAAAAATCAAAAATTTTCGTAATTTTTTTCTTCTGATTGCTATGAAATTTGGCACGCAGGTGTGTTATTTATATACAAACTCATAGAGGCATTTAGTTTCTCTAAAGCATTCTTAGTTTTCCAGAAATCTTCCATTATGTGGTCAAGATGCCCAAAATTTCGCTAACAACCTCCATAACAACGCCTCATTTTACCTAAACCACCATTAATTTTTGACAACCGAGTGTATTTTTCGATTCCTTTTGAAATTCTTAACATGCCTGCCGAATTTCTTTAAAATCCAAGACGGTAAATTTTTTACAAGTTTTGAAAATTATGACAATTTTTTTTTCTCCTGATTGCTATGAAATTTGGCAGGCACGTATGTTATTTATGTACAAACTCATAGAGGCATTTAGTTTCTCTAAAGCATTCTTAGTTTTCCAGAAATCTTCCATTATGTTGTCAAGATGTCCAAAATTTCGCTAACCTCCATAACAACGCTTCATTTTACCTAAACCACAATTAATTTTTGACAACCGAGTGTATTTTTCGATTCATTCTGAAATTCTTAACATGCCTGCCGAATTTCTTTAAAATCCACGAAGGTAAATTTTTTACAATTTTTGGAAAAAATCAAAAAATTTCGTAATTTTTTTCTTCTGATTGCTATGAAATTTGGCACGCAGGTGTGCTATTTAAATACAAACTCATGGAGGCATTCAGTTCCTCTGTAGCATTCTAAGATTTTCCAAATTAATTTTAATAATAGTAATAGTAGTTGGCTGCAATTTAAAAAAATATTTTAAAAATTACCAAAACTTCTAAACCAATATCGACCCGAATAATAATTACAATTTGTTTATAAATAAACACGGAAACCGCCAAGCTTCTTCCTCTCATGCTTCCTTCTTATCATACATTTGGATGCAATAAATCGTTTTTTTCTCCTTGATCAATAACAACGGTCTCTGTTGCCTGAAAAAACAAGGAACTTAAGAATTCCAATTTTTTCCTAAACCTTATTTATTTTTTTTGCTACAAAAAACAAATTTTAAACGTCAATAAATTGACGGCCCTCTAACCGGCATTGTATCAACAATAGTGTGATTTATAGTTGAAACGCGGACGCGCAATTTAATTCGAATATCGTTATAGCCGGGTCACAAATTGCGATTTTGACGAAGGTCGAAAAGTTGCTTCCTCTTACCTTTCGACGGTTTCAAAATCCACGTGATCACGAAATTAATTTGTGTCAAAAGCGCGTAATCCGTTTGTTGTTGTTTTTTAAACACTCACTGAATGAGTCTAAAACGTAACAGCTGATACGACGAGCACCTAAACGAGTAGAACGCGGGGCATTTCGTCGGGTCGAAGCAGGCCACGGCGCGCGTATAGCGCGAGTCGCAGTTAGCATGCGATTCGCGTTTGTTTGGATTGCGGATCGGGGAAAGTTATGCAGGGGTGCCAATAGAAGGAAATTCTAGACCCAACATCCCTCTATTGGCAATTACTAATAAACCTATTAGGGTTTGGAACCTCCTGAAAATTGCATTTAACCCCAAAATTATAAGTAATTTAAGAAAATTTTGCCACTTTTTGTTTTTTTTTTTTTTTAATATTTAAACTATTGCAATTTTCGATTGAAAAAGATATTTTTTTCTTAAATATGAAAATTTTTTAATTAAAATTCATCTAAACATGTTTTTAAATATTTTTTTATCGAAATACTCTGCAATAGAAGACAATTTTTCGAATTCGCTATAATCTATGGTCACTATTCTGGTTAGTATAGTCACCGCAGCAGTTACATTAAAAATTCAACTGTTGACTTTCGAATTGTCAAAAAGTGAGTACGGCACTGGCGAGTTTCTTGAGGCCTTGACGACAATTAGCTGGTGTAATTTGTGCTTCCATTTCTAATTGACTAATTATCAAATTTGCATAATTACTTTCGTCGTTATTATTGCGAATTTCGGCGGCGACTCCCGGATTCGTTGCATATCTGAAATAAATAAATAAATTAGTGCGAGGACAAAAAATAAAAGAATCCGTCCCGATTAGAAAGGAATGTCGGGCTGCTTGAATCTGACTTGTCTCTTCCCCATCGACCAATGGCAACGCGCCAAATTTGCACGTGACCGAAATTTTTCAACGGCATTCACAAATGGCCGCCGAACAGACTTCAGTTAACATGTGCACACGTTGAGTAAATACAGCAAATTCCATCAAATGTTTAAAGTTTTTCCTACCCAAATATCGATCAGAAAATAGTGCGGTTACGTTCCTACGAATCAACGGTTATCTGTGGCAGTGTCAAACGAAAATAACGACGAAAACATGGAAAGTCAACAGGCGAACAGCGATAACAGATCACATGGAGAAATCAAAGACAACATCATCGCTAGTGATAATCGTAACGATTTCAACGTTTCCTTTTCGTCACTTTTAACCCCTAAAATTTTAGCAATGGCAAACAGTGAGTGCGATCAAGGTGTCTTTCGGGAGAATAGCGAAGAAAAGGTCGTCGCTCCCTACTCCCAAATCCAAACAGCCCAAAATAATGGAGTTGTAATCAAAAATGTCGATTCGGAATCGCTTAAAAACCTTCTAGTTTACGATAGCGATTCCAGTTGTTCATCTGAAGCGGAAATGATGAGTTTTCAATGGAATGTCCAACGACACTTAGAACAATCGTCTTCTTCTTCATCATCAACCAGCAGCGATGATGATGATGATGACGACGACGAAGACGATGATGACGACGATGAAAGGTAGGTTTAGAAAATGTCAATTCGCTTGTAATTGTGAAATTTCAGCGTTGTCGAGGTCGAAATCACGCATTCCCAAAGCAAAGGTGCTATTAAGAAAGACACGCGACAACCGCGAAAGACCGATGAGTTAGATATTGATGATTTACCGCCGGTTCCTGATTTATCTACCCTCAATTTAAATGTTGAAAACGAAGAATTTGTGCATATGGGCAATGTTTTAGGTGTTGTAGATACTCTGGGTATGAAGTTTAAGTGGTTTGAATGCTTTTTTTTTAATAATATTGATTTTAGTTACTGTTGCTGCGCTCCCAAATATGCCAGCGTACGATTTGGAAACGTTACTGTTTGTAGATGGTGGAAAGAAGCCATTGGGTTTTGTTTTTGATGTTTTAGGGCAAGTTACGTCGCCTATATACGCTGTTCGGTTCAACTCTCTGGAGGATATAAAAGAGATGAACATTAACAACGGATTGAAAGTGTATGCTGCTCCGCATAGCAAGCATACTCAATACGTCTTTCTACAACAGTTGCTAAAGTAAGTATCATTGCCAACTGAATGATGAAAATCTAAGAATTTTCTCAATATGTGGAACCAAATGGCTGTTAGATTAAAAATTTTGGTTATTTTTCGGGTGGCAAACCTGATTTTAGCACTCAATGACTCAAGTTAAGAACAATTTGATGCTTTTAGAAAAGTTTAATGAAAACTATTCTAAAAAGTTAAACCGTTGATCTTGCATTTGGCGTTAAAATATTGACACTTAACATATGGAAAAATGTTTTAAGAAGTCGAAATTTGTTCAAATCATTATACAGGGTGTCTCTAAATCAGAAGTGTCAAATTCTAAAACTATTCTAAAAAGTTAAACTGTTGATCTTGCATTTGGCGTTAAAATATTGACACTTTAACATATGGAAAAATGTTTTAAGAAGTCGAAATTTGTTCAGATCATTATACAGGGTGTCTCTAAATCAAAAGTGTCAAATTCTAAAACTATTCTAAAAAGTTAAACTGTTGATCTTGCATTTGGCGTTAAAATATTGACACTTTAACATATGGAAAAATGTTTTAAGAAGTCGAAATTTGTTCAGATCATTATACAGGGTGTCTCTAAATCAAAAGTGTCAAATTCTAAAACTATTCTAAAAAGTTAAACTGTTGATCTTGCATTTGGCGTTAAAATATTGACACTTTAACATATGGAAAAATGTTTTAAGAAGTCGAAATTTGTTCAAATCATTATACAGGGTGTCTCTAAATCAAAAGTGTCAAATTCTAAAACTATTCTAAAAAGTTAAACTGTTGATCTTGCATTTGGCGTTAAAATATTGACACTTTAACATATGGAAAAATGTTTTAAGAAGTCGAAATTTGTTCAGATCATTATACAGGGTGTCTCTAAATCAAAAGTGTCAAATTCTAAAACTATTCTAAAAAGTTAAACTGTTGATCTTGCATTTGGCGTTAAAATATTGACACTTTAACATATGGAAAAATGTTTTAAGAAGTCGAAATTTGTTCAGATCATTATACAGGGTGTCTCTAAATCAAAAGTGTCAAATTCTAAAACTATTCTAAAAAGTTAAACTGTTGATCTTGCATTTGGCGTTAAAATATTGACACTTTAACATATGGAAAAATGTTTTAAGAAGTCGAAATTTGTTCAGATCATTATACAGGGTGTCTCTAAATCAAAAGTGTCAAATTCTAAAACTATTCTAAAAAGTTAAACTGTTGATCTTGCATTTGGCGTTAAAATATTGACACTTTAACATATGGAAAAATGTTTTAAGAAGTCGAAATTTGTTCAGATCATTATACAGGGTGTCTCTAAATCAGAAGTGTCAAATTCTAAAACTATTCTAAAAAGTTAAACCGTTGATCTTGCATTTGGCGTTAAAATATTGACACATTAACATATGGAAGAATGTTTTAAAAAGTCGAAATTTGTTCAAATCATTATACAGGGTGTCTCTAAATCAGAAGTGTCAAATTCTAAAACTATTCTAAAAAGTTAAACCGTTGATCTTCCATTTGGCGTTAAAATATTGACACTAACATATGGAAAAATGTTTTAAGAAGTCGAAATTTGTTCAGATCATTATACAGGGTGTCTCTAAATCAGAAGTGTCAAATTCTAAAACTATTCTAAAAAGTTAAACCGTTGATCTTGCATTTGGCGTTAAAATATTGACACATTAACATATGGAAGAATGTTTTAAAAAGTCGAAATTTGTTCAAATCATTATACAGGGTGTCTCTAAATCAGAAGTGTCAAATTCTAAAACTATTCTAAAAAGTTAAACCGTTGATCTTCCATTTGGCGTTAAAATATTGACACTAACATATGGAAAAATGTTTTAAGAAGTCGAAAATTGTTCAAATCAGAAGTGTCAAATTCTCCATAATTCTCTAATAGACGCGTTTCAGCAGAATTATGTTGACATTTGCATCATTATGAAATTGCGTCATGATCCTATAATCACCATTTAGGATCGCCCCAAAAAAAGGAGTTAAGGCATGTGATTTAGCAGGTCAGTGTATAGGGCTAAATCGGTACTTGAGACTTGAATTAAGTCCTTGAAAACAATGACCAATCACGCCATTGACTCTAATAGTAAAAAAATTCGCCCTGTAACGTTGCAAGATCTGTAAAAATTGGACGGTTGTTTTTTGATAGGATGAAGGGGAGCGACGCGTCTTGGAAGGACGATACCGAGGTGCCCGATCAATTCGCCGATTTTTCGGACGACGAAAGCGAGTTATGTTACAAGAAAGTGACGTTACATTCGAAACGTCCTCATCCGACCACCGTCGGCGACGATCACAAAAAATTCGAAACAACAATGAACAAACGCAACATTCTAAACACGAAATTAAACAAATACATGGACACGTACAAACAGTCGCGTCAAAAAGCGAAATCGTCGCGACGTTCCACAGCGCCACAAATCAACACGACTTTACCAGCAACGTTCGATCCGACGGTGCCTCCACCTACCTTCCAACCGTTTATGACTCCTTATTTCGATTCATCTTCAGGAGATGCTGGGAATGGAGGAGCGATGCAGTATGTACCTCCTGAATATTTGAGAATGTTCCAGAACGTTGGAGGTGAAAACAATAATAGTGGCAGTAGTCAACCTGGTCAGGGACAGGGATATAGGACCAGTTTTTATAATAGTTTCGTGACGAGTTTGGGACACACGAATTCGGCGCATTATTTTACTAATAACGTCGGTATCGATCATCCCGGGCCTTCGCATTAGAGATGGGCGGTTCACAACTGAAACGGTTCGATGAGTCAATTGAATCCCAATATTTTAAGATCACTCACTATCCGTTCTTTGTACTACTTAAAATCGCTATGTCACACATACGGACCGATTACAGGTTTCTTTAAATACCGTTGAATACCGTTTGCGTTACGCGAAATCTTTAAAAAATATCTTTCGTGTTTAATTAAGAAAATACTTGTAATGGAAATTTGGATGGATAATGAGTGATCTAGGGATTGTACCGCCTACCGGGAATTTCGCGAAATAATCTTGTTGTTTAATCTCTATACGGTGTTATTTGAGCCGTTTCGCATTTTTTGGCTTAGGAAGCGTAGGCGGCACAACGAATAAAAATTAATGTTTTTTTTTGCAATTTTTGACGTAATTGTACTAAAAACAGGCTGTGAGGTACTTTTAGTATCGGCCCATTGTATTAGATCTAGTACGGTTGTACTAGTGAAAGCAGCCCTGCTTGCGTAGTTGCAAACGGTGGTTTCATCGTCTTTCAAGGGGGAACGGGAATCCCCTTGACTTAGTTGAACCGGTTCAGGAAAACGTTGCCACCATTGAGCTAGATTCGAAAAGGAGCCGTTTCGCCCATCTCTATTTCGCATCAATAATTGTATAATTTTGTTTGTTTGTTGCATATTTCATGCCATGTCAAAGACTGTTGTTGTTTTTATATTAATAATGTAAAGGATTTGTCAATATTTTCTTGGGATCGACTCGTTGAAGTTTAGATTGGTATTATCGGTTCGGAATCATTGCATTTTTGTTGTTTTTTTTTAATACCATTTTAGAATTAGTGTTCCTTGAAACAACCCAGTGTATTGTTTTTCGTTTTTTTTTGTAATAAATATTTCTAATCATTACCACATTTTCATTCAAACCCGTTGAAGCGCTGGTTACGTGCACTCCTAACAGTTTCCTGTCCTGTGCTTGCAACTTCTTTAAGAAAGCAATGCTCGGTTATTTAAATTAATATTTTCTATAACAACACTTAATCGGAAAATTGTGATCGTAAATTTATCAATGACAGAGAACGCAGACTAAACTGCAGCCTTAATAGTTTCATTTTGCACGTCAAGAAATTGGAAACTAATAAATTAACAAAAATCGTTTATTAATAAATTACAAGTCCGTTGTAAATTTACAAATAAGTACTTTCAGTCAGGTCTTGTGGAGGTGCCAAAACGGCCCTTAGTCTCTCCCAAAACACTTTTTGCTTCTTCGCGTCGCCGTCCCATTGCAAGTAGATCCTGGTTTTGAGCAAGAATTTGAGTGTAGGTGTCAAATGAAATTCGCTAACAGGTCCAAGTTTGATCAGAATCAAACTGTCATCAACGTACTCCCCGTTTTCGTTCTGAAAAAACAAACGATGATGTTCGGCAATTTGGGACTCCCACCGACACCATTGGGACTTGGCGTACGAATCGCTGATAATTAACAAAGTTTTTCGGCTTTTCGCAACACTTTCTAGAACGTTTTCCGAAATCATGCTACCAACCTCAAAATCTCTTTCATAAACGCATAGTTTGATATATGGAGGGTAATTCTCTAACATCGTCACTAATCGTATCACAAAATTCCTGTCTTCGTTACTATAAGAAACGAAAGCGTCGTAAAGGTAGTTGGTGTAAGTTTTTTTATTGTCGATTTTGCCTTTACGACTCAAGTAGAGACGCGTGAGGAAAACCCAATATCGTAAATGCCATCTGTAGTAGTATAGGAGAAATATGGAAACTACTAGAAGGGTTATAATTAAAGTTAAGGGTAACATCATGATTAAGGGGAAGTTTTGACAAAAATCTGGAGGCGTTTTTAAAAATGTTGCTAACGTCAAATTGTTGATGGTGTCTGGAAATGGGCAAAAAATTCCTTGGTCGTCGATCAATTTCGCAAATTCTTCTCCTTTCGTCTTTTGGTAGGTCGAGAAGGTTGCGCAATCGCAAACGAAAGGGTTTTCTGTAACTTCTAGTTTGGTTAAATTTGCGAAATCTTGCAACATGGCCATGCTTAAGAATGTTAATTTGTTGTCGTTGGCGATAAAAATTCTTAATTCTTCATTGTTGGTAAAAACTGGTTCTTGCCACGACTGCAAATTGTTTTCTGTCAAGTCTAAGGAGTAGAGTTGGGGCAAAACGTTGAAATCTCGAAACTGAATCGTAAATAATTTATTTCTCTCTAACCCTAAATGTTTTAAGTTTATCAAAGGTTGAAGGGGGTTGTAGATTTTGTAGATAAACGAAATCCCGCAACCTCCCAGAAGTAGCACCTCCAAATTTACCAAACCTTTAAACATGTTTGGGTCCATCGGTTTGGTTTTGGCGAAATGATTATTTTCCAAATTCAAAAACACCAATTTCGATAACATAGCGAAACTTCCGGCAGAAATATGGAAAATCGAACTATTTCTCAACCCCAACACCGTCAAGTTACTTAGTCCAATAAAAGAATTGTTATAAACAGCATTGATTCTGTTGAAGCCTAAATTAAGACTTTCGAGATTCTTCATGTTAGTAAATCTTTTTCCATAAATCGAAAAGTAAGAGTATTGGTTTCCAGAATTATCCTGCAAGTCCAAGTAAGTTAACTGCTTCAACAACACTCCTTCAGGGATGCAAGATAATCGATTTCCGTTCAAAAGTAGCACTTTAAGGTTGGGTAATTTAGCAAATGCGTCGTTAGTTACGTTTAAAACCAAAATTTCTCTAAGATCCAAAATCTCCAATTTAGGCATAAAAGGAAAACTTTCCGAAGTCACAACTTCGAATTGGTTTCTTGCCAAAATCAACCAAGTGACATTGGATCGAGCTATCGCTTCCAAAAGGTCTTTTGGTGGCGTTTTTCGAAAACCAACCGAAAACAAGTTGAGTAACTTCAACGGAATTTTCAATTCCACAATTTTCTCGACAACCCTCGTAATAATCGTCGCATTAATACCGTTTTCACCTAAACGTAAATCGGTTAAATTCCTCAAAGATCCAAAAGCTTCCGGATGAATAAACTCGATTTGACACAAAATCAAATTTAATTCCCTCAAAGAACTATTTTTCATCACCACGAAATCGTCGGCATAAATCTCAACAAAATTGTTTTGACTCAACTCCAATTTCGTTAAATGAGGCAAAAATTTTCCTGATAACGCAACAGTCACCTCGATTACATTAACGAATCCGTTCTTAACTAAAAACAATTGTTGGAGATTGATTAAACCTTCAAAAGTTTCTTGGTCGAGTTTCGTCAATTTGGCGTTGCTGGAAATCGATAGATTAGTTAATTTCGTCATGTTGGAAAAAGTTCCTGGTTGGATTTGGCTTAAGTTGAAGTTACCATCGATTTCGAGGATTTCTAAATGATTGACGTTAACTAAATCTCCTGGTTTTAGTTCGGATATTTTCGTTGCTTTCACTCTCATCGCTTTGGTGGTGATGTTCAGATTTCTTGGGAAAATCGTACAAAGTTCGCGACCGAAACAAATCGTCCATAGATTAGGGGACTGGCGGCAAAGACATCCACTTTCTTTGTCTTGACCCAGAAAGATAACGGCAGTTTCGTCGATATCGTCGATGTTTTGTTCCGTTTTTGTCCATAACGAAGGGCAGAAATGGTCGGAACAAGTGTATAACGCTATCGAGTGGGGGATAATTACAGATGCTAGCAGGAGCAAGTTCATCTTTTGGTGAGGTCAGCATGGCCGGGATTCTGCAAGAAGAATTTTTTTATCATAGTTTAGACTTCAATTGGTGATGCGCAAGATTACTTCGTAAACAAGCCGCAGTGGCGCATTATATATATTTGTCAATTAAAAATAAATTATTTTTTTTAACGAATTGGTGCAAAATTTGTTCAATAGAATGAAATTCAACATTTTCTGAAAAGTTGCGGGTGCTGTTTCTAGACCGAATGGCATTCGCGTGAAATAAATGAACTATAACTGTAGAAAAACTCCAATTTCCGTCATCTTTATTTAATGAAAGTTGCCAGGAAGGTGTTAACAACTGCTCCAGTATTTTAGAGTGTGAAGCTTTCAATCTTTATCATTCAGCAATTTTTCTACTTTAATACTAGCGAAGGATCACGATGATGTAGAAGTTATAAAAACCATATAATCGCAAAAAAGCGTAGTTAGCACAGTAATAAAGAAGCGAGGACATAAGTTAAATTCGCACAAAGGAAAACATGTTTGAAAATATAAAACCACAAAATATTTTTAGAGTTTTTTTGACGAAACTTAATGGCATAAATTTGAATTCCTAGTAATCAGATGAACAAGCGGATATTTCCAAATTACCCAAAGGGGTTCAGGTATTTAGGATGAGGGGCGGACTAAGATTAAACGTTGAAGGTGAGGCGTCTTTAAGTAATTATTACACAAATGGGCAGTGTCAGTGCTATCTAATATTTTAAGTAAACTTATGAATTATTTACGTTACGTAAACTCCAATAGAGATGACGAAGGCGTTTTCTAAATGCTAATTGCATTTGGTAATGAAGAATTTTGCTTATTTATATGCTTCAGTCATATTTTATTCAGTTGGTCCGTTCATTTTTTCCGTTATAAATTAATGTTGCAGTTTAAAAGACTTTTCGATTTTTAATTCAATTTTGAAATTTATTCCTTTGACACAAATCTAGTTGCGAAAAAAGGATCTGTCGAAAGTTTTATTTGTTAACCAAAACACTCTTCAGCCAAAAAATGTTTTTATTTAATTTATTTTTAAAAAATTGCAAAAATAATAATTTCATAAAAAGTTTTTCTCCATTACACATAACGAGTAGCTACGTTAATTAATTAATAACCAAGTTACGAAATAAAAATTACCTTCAGCCATAAGTATTTCGTGTCAAATTTTTGAAAAATTTCCAAAATCGAGTCACATTTCACAAAAAAGAACAATTCCAAAACTACACTTAGTCAACTGTTACCGCTTCAAACTATGTGAAACTGATGGTTTTCGCTCTTCTCCGTAGCAAGTTCTGTTTGTGTTCAGAGCCGGCCTTGCCCGCTTCCTCGACGATGGCCGCGAAACCATTGTAATTAATTCCTTAAAATTCAGACCGCATCCATCTGCAAATTTCATTGGGCATCACAGTTATCAATTGACCGACCAAAAAATTAAATTAACAATTTGTTAACTGAATCAAACTCGGTGTTTGGTTCGATGTACTTGCACTTCCTCACGTTGGTCAAACCGCAATCGTGGACGGAATACTAAGACTTTCTTTATGAATTTTTAAGTAGTTGGGTCGAGCAGTTATGACTTGCAAATTTTTTTTTAGTTGAGAAAGTGGTCCGTATATGCCAAATAAGTTTAAGCATTTCCTTATTGATGATGCAAACTTGTAATTTACATGGTTTAATTCTAAACTAAGCAACGTTAGCAGCTATCACAAGGATAATTGCGAGTTTGAAGCCAATAACTGTAATCGGTAGAGATGTTGAAGCGATTCTTGAATCGTCGAGCGTGTTTTATTGGTTGCCTACTACGAAGGTGCGTTTGTTCCAAGAAAATCGAGGTGTAGAAGAAACCTGTAACGCGTAGAACTAACTTGTAAATAATAAATGGACTGCATAATTTAGTGAGTCGAAACGCAAATACTTTGCTGATACTCGGCGAATTTGATTTAAATTCGTTAGAAATTCTTTTCAAACTGACATTCGGGATTTGAGTCACTACTTGCAATTGCAGGAACTTCCAAATTATTGCTGAAGAAATTGAATAACTAACAATAGTTGGGCAATGCCAAATCAATACTCTGCAAAGTGACTCAGGATTATTCTTAAATATCTTGATAAACTTTTTTTCTAAAAAACCTTACATTTCCACCTCACTCGTTTCTCAGATACAGGGTGTCAAAATCTACTTGGGCATTTTGAAATAGTTACAATATATTAAGACTATTTTTACATTGTAGGTACTTAAACTAAAAATAAATATTTCCACGTTAGATATTTACAGGCTATGACTAAATTAGAAGATTCTTTGGTTTGTGAGGACATCACCAGGAAAAGTTGCGAATTTTGGAAATTCGTCATGAGTAGATCGTCATGAGAATCATCTAGAAACAAAAATTTACCAAAAATCGCGTATTTTTGACTAAATCACTCACTTCTTCCAAGGACAGAGGATTACTCTTCATTTTCGTGTCGATATTATGGTAACGTTCTGAAAAAAATATTAATTTTGAAACTAAGTTTAAGCTCGGTTCACATATCGTCCGAACCCATATGAAGCGAGGTTAAGTTTTTTAGTTTCAATTTTTTCAACTAACCGTGAGATAGATGCAGTCTAACTAAAGCCATAATGTAATTTTCAGTTGTCAAAATTCTGTTCTTGCCGAACCTCAAAACTAAACATTCCAAAACTTTATTGCTGACTGTACAGCCGGCTTCCCAAAGCAATGCTCTCAAATGATAACTTGACGTTTTCCCACTGCTGTGTCCCCGTTCAAATTTCTGGAACGCCATCTGAAAAAGTTTTCGTTTTTACGACTCATCCCCAAGGTACACAACCGACGACGAATTACCCGCCAACATTGCAGCATATGCATCAACACAGGTATATCCATGAGATTGATGCGACCACTGATGTTGTAGTCCCTTAACATGATTAAACTCTTGCAAAGTTCCAAACTCGGTTTCTCCGATAAACAAGACTTCCAGTGGGCCCTCAGGATTTTCTGTAATTGACTAGAATCGATTTCGGGAGGGAATTTCGCTAACAGTTTCGCCAACACCGATTTACCCTCAGGCTAGAAGAAAATCACATCAAAATTACCACTCCTCGACTCCTAAGCTCGATTCACATAAGTGGAAGCGTATTGCGGATCATGCGGAAACCAATTGGCTTCCAGACGATACGCATTTCGCAATACGCTACGCTCCTTGTGAACCAACCTTTAGGGCCAGTTTTTTGAACCATTGCTTATGAATAATCATACAACGCTCGAACTAACTCTAAACTTCAGTTAACCATACTAACAATTTTTTTAACAATGGTAACAGCGACTTTGGTGAGGTTCTGAAATTTTAAATTTGAACGCAGAATGTGTGAAATCGCGAGTGAAGGTCGCGATACTATCACTGGGACGTGATTTTGGTAATTTGAAATGTGTGAAATCGCGAGTGAAGGTCGCGATACGATGACTGGGACGTGATTTTGGTAATTTGACCTAAGAGCGACACTCACGGGTGTTGGGGAGGATTCTTCCATGAATTCGGTCGAGATGTTCCTTATGATCATGTTGTCTTCGTTGACTTCCCAAATGTTGCTTTGTTCGTCGGTGAAAACCCTCAACAAAAACCGTCCGTCGAGATTTGGTATGTTGGTTTGGGGCACAACTATGTAGTCTCCGGGAGGTAACGTGAAGAACGTCACCACTTCTCTGGCTACCGAATGGTTTGTCACGTCTAAAGGTTTCTGCAATCCCATTGTGAATAACAGAAACAATTAAAAAAATTAAACTGACTTGTTCTGCAACGAAATGGGGAGTTAGCCTTTGCATCGAATGAGGAACTTCGTAAACGGCGAAACCGATGGCGAAAAGAGGTTTTTTTTTCTTCGCATCGACAACATTGGTTTCGTAACATTGCGTTATAGATACCACCACATGACACTTATTGCTGGAAGTCCGTGGAATTTGCACGTGAAATTGAGGATTCATTGCTGTGGTGTCGATGTAGGTAGGACCTCCACCTGCGTTATAACCAGCACGCCACCGACGTCTCGCCAGAACCGCCCTCCAAGGTTGTTTTGAATGAAGAGCATTTTCCATCATCCAATCGTCGGGTCCTATGTGAACTAAGTCGAGTTGGGTGAAATGACGCGAAAAATCCTCAAAGGACATCCTGCAATTTCTGTATTAACCTAAAAATTTTTCTATTTTTGCGTTAATACCAAAATTCCCCATCATTAGCTACTCTAACACTCAACAATTCTTTGTCTCTAGTTGAAAGTCCGTCCCATTCCCAAGATCTTTCACTCCAAGGTCCCGTCCATTCCCCTCTAGCCCAAGGGTTTCTCAGTCTTACTAGCGGTGTCTCTCCATTTGGGCCACGAACTCGCGCCAATCCAGTCACACTATAGGAATGTTGCGTTATCAAACCGTTCCTTAAGCGAAGTTGTCGTTTGTTTTCTTTTTCCTATCAAACAGTTACGTTATCAAAAGAATTAACGTTATAAAAGAAAAACCTGAGTAATCGTGGCTATGAGAAGACTCGATCTAGGAACGGCACTATTGAGGACTTGAAATGTTAAAAATCTATCTTGGTGGGTGAGACCAAAACTTTGGACGATACCTCCAGTCAAATCTTGAAGCGCTCTAGTTGTGGAACCTTGCCACAAGTTTTCGTAACATCCATAGAACCTGCAATGGAATTGTTACAAAAACGAATTGAAAAGAACGAAACTGACTTGGCGTAAGCTTTTTCGAGGAGCGCTGCCCAAAATTCTGTTGTATTGGAAGAATGGAGGAAAACCAAACGGCCTCTGAAGGTTGGAAGTTTATCGTCGATGACCACATCTTTCCATTCCCCGAAATGCCAGAATCGAAATCTGAAAAACTTGATCGTCTCAATTGTTGGAATATCGAAAATAGTCAGTGGCGTGCTTTCGTTATTTTTTTAAACGAGATGAATCCGTGGACGATTTAATTGCTCTACCAGCGTCTATTGTTACCACATATTCTTACGCCGTTCTATGACCATAAATAATGTATAAGATGACATCGGCGAGATACGGCTCAGCATGACAAATATATTAAAGCAAATTACCATCAACTCGACTACAAATAAAGACCGGATTTGGTATTCAATGCGACCATAAGACGGTTTCCGCTTGCGAATGGGCAGATCATGGACCGCAAGGGTCTTATGGGCCCGGTTCCAACAGTGGCGGCGAAAACTTATTGTTCACCAGTCGATTCCAAACAAGACCATTGCGTGGTCCATTAATTAAAATTTAACCATTTTTCTTGTTTGCTAACAATGGCAAAAAATTCCTCGTTAGAGATCTTCGAGCAGCGAAATAATAAGAGTCTGCACGGCAACGGGGTGGGTGTTAACAGTGAAGCGAACCGTGCGCGGTTCATTGTGTTTGGTACGTTGTAGGCGTTGAAATAATATCTAAGTTTGCCATTAAATTGAAAATCAATATTATTTACTCGACCATTGTGATGGTGTGGTGAGGCTAACAATCGAATTTTATCTAAAACGACCACCTGTTAAGCGGAATGAAACAGGACCGTCTGCTAGTTTCGAGTTGCAAGCCATATCGTTACTATCACAATAGCACAATCAATAGGGAACGATCATTAAGGGTGAGAAACAATCGAATCGAAACAATTAAATTACTGAATAGTGCAGCTATAGTGATTTTCGGTGTGCTGCCATCTATCGGGAAGTAGGAGGAGATAGTTTCGCTTACAATATAGTTTGGGATAAATCTCGGTGTTTACTTTAAATTTTGACTATTGCAAACAGTTATTGACCTTTGCTTGGGTTCCTGCACCCATTGGAAGTTAACAAACAAGTTTCTCTTCTAAAATTGGTATACCGTTTCGAATTTTCCTCACAACAAAATTTGTTACGGTGCAAAACGCGACTTCCAGAAATCATCTAATCTCGGTTGCTATTTTTCCCACGCCAATGTCATGCTCGACCCATCGAGTCGCACTTTCTAAGAACGAATCTTCTCGCAGACACGCATTCAACACAAATCAATCAAACAAATTTCAACAACCGTTAAATTGCTAATTACTTGAAAATTCTCGTTAATTAGTAATCTGCTTTACCGGTAATAGTAAAAAGGACGAAACACTGTTAGCAGCGGCGTCTGTCTAGCTGATGGCCCATAAATAAGTCAATTACTGGACTGCGAGTGGACAATAATAGTGAAGTAGCCGGCAGTACGGGATCGAGTCCTGGACACTCGATAAAAATGATGAGATATCTGCCATTGTAACGGGCAGAGTCTTGCCTGATGTCTAACTCAATCTCGTTTGTAATTCCAATGAGGAATAACTTGTGCTGTAGGTAATTGGCTCAGTGGCGGCATCAGCGCCGTATTATAGCAGAAACCTTCTGCTTTGTTATTTAAAAATTAAATTCTTTACTTTCATGAACTAAAATTTTCTTTGGATTTCAGGTGCAACACGTCACTGACCATCATTACGACGGCGTCTATGACATCGCAGCTGCACTTTTCGAATCCGGGAGACTCTAAAGAAGCAGGAAGAGTTTTGATGAGACTCCAATTGGCTGGCGGGCAAAGAAACCGATTGGAGCAGCGATAATATTAATGACGAGAGGGTAGCGTTGATATCACGTAAATCAGTGTAAATTCGTTAGAGGGTGTACTAATAGCAAATTTTCAGCTAATTCGATATTATTGACGTTTCGCCTGCACAACACAAACCGAATTTCGGGAAGAAACTTTTCTAAGAGGCTACCGTTAGGAATTGCCGCTGCCTTCCGAGGGGAAGTACCGAAGAAAACCCTCCAAATGACACAACGGTAGATAATATATTACCAGGATTTTAAAACATGGTTGGGAGTTGGGAGCAAGACAGTTAAAGGTTGATCTAGCTGCAAAAGAGTTTTGATCAATTATTTGCGAATTGACCCAGGATTTGGTGAAACTTATGGCTCGCTTTTAATTGATGGGGACCGCACCGCGATAGTTTAGCACCGATAACGCCTTTCTCAGACTTAGTCCCGTCGCTGGTTCCCATAAGATAATTGAATAGCCCCGGTGATTCCCAACAATTACTTTCTCATGAGGATAACCGGAGAAACTTGTCTTTTGTTCTAAGCCGCTTCGACAGTTTCACGTGACAAAAAAATCTTTTAACCCGAAAACACTGGCGTTCATGGGGTAGCACCCGTTGGTAATTCAGAGGTATATCAGAGGTTCCCAATCTAGAAAAACTGCGCAAAAGCGACCGTGAGAACCAGACATTAACGATTTGAACTCTTCGCAGCTCGGCACTACAAATGAGATTAAGATTGGCCGTTTTGCAATCAGTTTTCACGAAGCAACTTCCATGTATCAGATTAGACTCGTTTAGGGTCAAAGTGGAGATTAATTACTGAAAATTTCGTCAATTAATAGTTAGGTAGCTTCCATTAAATAGCTTCGGTCGCATAGCGGGTGAGGAGTCGCGAAGAAGTTGGTCGAGGCTGCTTTTATCAGCACAAATACCTAATAAATCTAATTAAATAGGTAGTGGAGAGTTTGTATGCAGAGGGCTTCTGAGAAACACACAACTGAATATCATAAACAATCATTTTTTACTAATGACCAAATGCATGAAATTATCTAGATCCTGAACTGGTTAATTTGTTTAACAAGATCAGGTAACGAGCCTGATGGTGGAGGTAATTGATCTACCAACATGACATAGCTGACATGACCTTTTGTGTTTTTCTTGTTCATTATAGTGTCACAATTATTTTCACCCAACTGCACGTGACACTTGAACAATGCACCAAGGTACTTGAATCGTTAAACTACCTACTAAACAATTGTAAGCAATAAATTGTTAAGATGTTGACAAGAAAAGAAAGAACACAAAGCTGCGATTTCGCTACTTATTGGCTCTTTCTTCGCCAAAATCGGCCGTCAAATCTTCACGATGTGATGACTTGAACGTCAAAGCTGGTCGTTACTAGTTCTGTAATCTAGAACCGATGGACGCAACGTCCTTAACGATATTATTGTAATAGAAAGTAAATTTTGCTATAAAATAATAGCAACAATCTCCATTCTACAATATCCCTTTCAATAAGGGGTAAAATTTACGATAGTGGTGCAATCTGGTGGTGGAAAATACAATTCAATATTTAAGGAATTATTTAGGAAATAAATGTAAAAAAATCCTTGGCCAACGACAGGGAAAAAAAGTGAGGTTAGAAAGTTTGTTTATGTTTCGTGAATTCGGTTGTAACTCTAAAATTTAAGGCCATTTGAAAAGTTACTGATCTATGAATGAGAAATCGGGAAAACGTCAACCGCAATTTTCCGGTTTTTCCAAAGTCAAAACGTCAAACCGTTGCCAACCGAAATTTTAAAAATTAATTGAAGAAAATTTGTTTAAGTTAAGTTGGTATTGTCGTGACAGTTGCGGGGTGCGTATCGCTCGTGTTGAACCGGGAAGAAATTGAAATTTTTCGCACGTGTTTTCGGTAAATTCGGTGTAAATCGCGAGTTAAAGTGGCGCTGTGTCTTTTGTGATAATTTTTTCGGTTCGATCGCGGCTTTTGGACGCAATTCGAGCGTGTTGAAATTTTGAAATCGCGATCCGGCCGATTTTTCGTCGATCGTCATTTGTTTCCAGTACCACCTCCATTATTGAGGTAAGTGAACGAAGCCGTGGCGCCAAATTCGAAATTTTCGCGTGAATGCGAACGTTTTCGAACAGTTTCGAGAAATTTCGCTAATGTATAAATTATAAAAAATTTAACAGTTTCGAGAAATTTCGCTAATGTATAAATTATAAAAATTTTAACCCAACTTTTTCCAATTTGTTTTTAACCTCACTTTTTGCAATTACACTACGGCGATCGGGATACGTACTTTTGATTCGAATATTTCGAGTAAACGGAAGTGTAATTCTTAAAATTTATCCGAATATTGCATGTCGGCGCGGACTTCACGTCAAAGCTTGCCAACCTAATGTAACGAAATTTGCACGAATTAAGTTGGTAGAGAAATTATTTTGACAGTTAGTTCGGTCGCGCTAAACGGGAGAAAAATTGAAATTTGTCGCTCTGTTTTCGGGAAATTAAGTGTAAATCGCGAGTTAAAGTGGCGGACTGTCTTTTGTGATAATTTTATCGTCTCGATCGCGAGTTTTAAATGAAATTCACGCGTTTTAAAGTGGTGTAAGCTTGATCGGGTGGATTTTTCGTCGATCGTCATTTGTTTCCAGTACCAGTTCGTTTATTAAGGTAACTGAATAGCGGCGTGGCGGTAAATTTGAATCTTTCGCCTCAACTCGTACGATTTAAGTCGCCTTTTCGTAGTTTTTGGACGATTTCCAAACATTTTGGCCGAAAAATTGAGAGTTTTGCAATGACAAAATTTTCTAACCCTACTTTTAAAAAAAATATTTTCATCTTGCATTGTTGTGTCGTACTTATCATTTATAATCAACGAGTTTCTTTAATTATTCGCGAATAAAACACACAAAGCGATTCTATAACTTTTAGTCTTGAAATTCGAATTAGTTCCCTTACCATTGGTCGGCCATTATTTTCAAAGTGAATGGCGGCAAATTTGAATTTCCCCAGCGACATGAATGATTTAAGTTGCTTTTCCGCTGTTTTAGAACATTTTTCTCAAAATCACAGATACTTTGAATTAAAAAATTAACGTTGCCTCCTAATTATAACCTTTTCACCACAAATCTAATAATTTGTTGAAGTTACGTGGTAATTAATGACATTAAAATTTGATCAACTCAAAGAAAAAGAGTAAATAGGAAAAATATTTTCCAATATCTCTCTCACTTATTGCAACAAAGTGACCATCAATAGAAAAATTTTCATAACACTCCTTACCTCCTGTGAAGCTTTAGGTGCTTCAAATTTCCACCAATTCCGACTAGAAGACACTTGCTAAGGAATTTTGATTAATTTTTTGAGATGTTTTAATACTTGTAGTCTGATTAGCAACTGGAAGTAGTTTCCAATTTTCTCGTTCTTCCCATTTTGGTATTTTTATTAAGAATTAAAGGAATCTTACCTAAAAACTCCACAATAGGAGTGGGAGTTGTCGAATCCTTGGTCGGGAGGGACAATTCTGTCCAAAAACCTAGGCGTCAATGCCAGCGACGCCACTGCTGCCAAGAGCCATTGATCCCCCAACTCTCCAGCCTCCACTGCGAACCTCAAAGTTTCCCCCGAGTTCTCACTGACGAACCTGGGCCTTTGACACATCTCCTGAAAACACCAAACACTTCAATTTTTTTCCTCAATGAAACTTCCTTCGTTCTTCTCTTCTATCTAATCGATTTTCTCACTTCCACTACTCAGAAGCTAATAATAAGAGAAGATAATGTGGAAATTGATAGTTACCACAAATCGAACTAGTTCACAAAATGATTGAAGAGTTTTTACACCAGTTCTTTTGGTGTATCCATTCAGAGACTGGTTATGGAATTGTCTACGTCCGTTCGTTAACTTGGTCATGGTGTCAGGTCAAAGTTGGCGGTCGAGATACCAGTTGACACCTGAAGGGTCTTGGTAGTAAGAGGTCAACGGTACGTCGCTTCTCTGTGGTCGTCGTCATCGTGTGTAAACATTTCCGACATGTGTGCTACATCCATGTAATTGCGAACCGACGGGATGCGATCGCGTGTTGTAATTAGAGAGACTCGTAAAAGTCTCCGGTAGATATCGGCTTTAATGTATGGTGACGATGGTACGACTTTTTCTAGGTCTCGTTAGAAAGAACCAATCGCCCCAACATCAAATAACTCACGACTCAAAACAAAAATTCTTGATATGCAGAATAGTAGTTGATGAATTGGTCATCATGTATCCGTCCAAACACTTGCTCCTCCAACTACTTAGACTAAAGAAAGTAACTCAAAGTAGAGTAAGATATTGTCAGATTTTTTTTTTAAAAGATTTGGTGCGTCTGAAGCTTTTATCTCGTTACCAAGTGGCATAGTTGAACAGTAAAGTGCAAACTTTCATATCGTCCTTACATTCCTGCAATCGCGCCGATGGCTATCTGGTTGGTGGCCAATTAAAATATCCCCATCGTCGCGATCGAATAGTTTGCGTTATTATTTTCTTTTCTACTCAATAAACGTCGGAAGAGGCGGCCACTTTGATGCGATACCATCAATGGAATGGAAAGGTGGATGCTACTGCGTCAAGAGGTGTTAAAGAAAAATCGTTTTCAACGCGTCCGATTGATTTTATCCGCCAACTCTTCGTAGCTCGTTATCCGTTAAAAATCTCTTAACAGTTTATGGGGGGATTTAACGAGCGTTCAAACAGTCGTTTGGCAATATAACGCTTTTCGCGTCGTCCCGCTACAGTGGCGGAGGTCATCGACAATTTTCTTAAAGGAAGAGCAGGTGATACGAGAGAATGGTTTAACACCTTCAGGTAGAAGTATCTTCAATGACAGCACTAGTGAGACAAGCGAGAGGACAACGCAACAAAGGTCGCCCAATAGTAGAAGCTTAATGGGACCTCAACCGACCTGCAGAAACAATTTTACTTGGGCACCATCTGAATCAAAGAATGACAAATTGCTAAAACCGAGCGAGAACCAGCGACAAGTTTGCAGTAGTTACCATAAGGGTGAGATATAGTTCAGAATGTATGGTGAAGATATTTTATGCGAATACCCAGTTTTAGTAGTTAGGAGGAAATTATACTTGGGAGGATCAACCATGAGACCGAAGAAATGGCAAGATCTCCCCTAGAGAATGTTCTTTTCTTTATGTAGAGAATTTAATGGAATTCAGAGAGTTTCTGTTTCAGCACAAAGAGTACTTAACCATAACCCCCGAGGATTGTGGTAAATGATGCCACTACTTCGTATTGACAGTGGTAGCCAATGTAGTCAAATCTATCTGCTGTCACGTTACGCTGGTGGGGACATGACTGTCTAAGAAGAGAGGAGTGCGAAATTGTGAGAGACCGTAAGATACTCGACTAGGTAATAAAATACAACGAAACGTTCCTCTTGACGCAACGAATTTACCTAGTGCCGCCCCTGCACCTTCTGCTCTCGACGCCATACTAGTTTTTCCCTTTAATTGCTTATTTATTACGTTCGCGCTCGCTCACGCCACTAAATTAGTTACTTTGAGATACGAGCGGCGTACGTGTGGGACGAGGTTTCGTATTGCTTGAGATTTATTACGGATGTGGCGCTTACGTGGGGTCGCATCCAAACGATGGGTTGCAGGGCGGGCTTCTTGTGATGGTAAAGTGCTCGAGCACCAGCGGGAAATTCGGAATCTTCAAAAAGGACGCTCCGTTCACGACACGTCCTCCGGATAGCCTGGTAGTTGGTAGTATTGCGTTGTCGTTCGTTCGTGCAATACCTGAAATTATTTTGATTTAATTTCGCCAAAATTTCAAGAAAATCCCCCACAAAAACTGTCTGGTCCGGTCGTTCAGAATGTTAAAATAAAAAATTCACAACGATAACAGTAAAAATGTTGAAATTCTGATGTTAGAATTTTGTAACGACCCCCCAAAAACTTGTTGGGCGTAATAATTTTTGGGACACGTGGAAAGCTCGATTAGCCTTGATTGTTATTCAATGTTAGGTAACGAAAAAGAATCGGTGTGGTCTCTATTTAATTAAATTCGGTTTATTGACAGTAATTACAGCCTTGTTGATACGTTTACCACGATTTATTACCTGAAAATTTAAGCGTGCTTCAGATAAACTTTGACTTTGCGTGAATTAAATGATCTGGAACACGCGTTATGATCTATTACCAATACGCGGCGTCGACCACAATCTCACCGCTATATCGCTCTCGAAGAATTTTAAATGGTCGAACAAAAAAAACAATTTGTTGATTCGGTCTCGATAGCAACTGTCGTCGCGTTATTTCGAAATTTCCAAACGTCAAAATGTGGTTTTTCTTCTATTTGATACCGCTAACCCTGTCCATTGCCGTTTGCGTGGTTGCTTTCCTCCTTTTCGCCGCCGGTGACATAACGAAATTCCGCGCCATCTACGATACGAAACCGCAAACGTCAACGTTACCTGTGATAACAACGTTCGGTGAAATTATCGCCACTCCTCAGGATCTCGATGAAAAAGTCAACGCGCTCAAAGGCCAGTTGCGCGATAAATATCAAGAGTTGGACGGTTGCAAGAAAAAGTTGCAAATTCAAAGTGAAAATCTGAAGAAATTGGAGAAATTTAAAGATTGTCTGATACCGAGTCGTGCGGATGTTACGAGAGTCGAAACTGAATGCGGAGAGTTGCAGAAAAGAATCGAAGATTTGCATAAGTTGCAGTTGAGGATACAGGAAGAGTTCTCTCCTGACGGCGGGTTTGTTGGAGATTCCGATCGAGTAACTGGGAGAAGTTCTGTAATGTAACGGAGGTCGGGATGAATCGAAATTTTTGTGATTACCGTTATTTCTGAATGTCGGTCTTGTATGGTTTCAATAAACAAAAAATTTACGTTGGAAAAGAAAATTCGCGTTTTTGTTGACCACTCTGGGCTAGCTGCAAGATGGGGACGTATCCCAATACAATACCCAAATCGAGTATCACTTGAAATGTGGCGTTCTAATGGTGATATCGGTTATAAATTGTGCTCGAATACACCCCACTTTGCAGGTAGCCCAGACGAGGCGAACCTTTATCGCTGAAATTCAAATTATCTTCATTTATTTTAAAATGAACGTCTTAATTTTTTTTTCCAAAATCGTAGATAGAACTAACTTTGTGGATTCGATTAAGCAGGTCTTTAAGCGTTCACTCATTACATCAGTAACGCGTTGAATAGTGTCACTTGACTAGACAAGAGATTAGTCAGTGCCGCTACATGACTCAATTATCCAGTTTTTCCGGTCGACCCAACGGTATTAGTCCGGCGTTGGAATCGCTCATTGTATTCACTCGCGCTTTCGTGTGAAAGTAGTTTCTGTGACATTAACGTAAATATCGAAATTGTCTATGCAGGGTCGCTCAAAAGTATGGAACCAACTTAGCAAATGGTTGATTTGACGCTATACTAGAGCATATGTTTTTACAAAATTGCCCTAGCCACTTTCTTGTTTTAGTTTTTCTATGCAGCCTGACATAGAAAGTTATTCTCTACACAGACGCGAAATTATTTTTTTCTGCATCAACAATAAAACAAAATTTGTATTTCATTTCCTTAACACGCCTAATCTTATCTACCTGGAAAAAGGGGACGTAACCCACACAATGAACAGCCGATAACACCGATAGAACGTGGCGCAGTTACTGCCACTGATACCCAAGCGTCATATTCTTATATTATTGTCGGCTGTGAATTTTGATGGGATACCTGCTAGTCTTTCAGGTAGGCCGAAGTGGGCAATTTAAAAGTAGGTTTCACACTTTTGACTAATTCTGTTGTTGGTCCATTAATCCGTTGATTCGAATGGGGGACGATTAGTGGTTGTTGGCCGTTCGCCGGCGATGTTATCCATTATTGACGCGAACTTCCCCCCGGAAATATTACGCTGTAATGCTAGACAATCAAATTCCGAGATGGAAATAATTAAAGATGGAGTAGGTAGTGCACGACGGAGAGATGGTGCAATCATCGTGCCCAGATGGAGATAATTTAAGTAATATGATATTAAGTGAGCTATGGCGGATAACTGGCTCGATTTCCAGATGGTGTGTGCGCTTATTCAGACCCATCGCCAGCTTTATTCACGCCACATTCCCATAACGCACGTTTCGATTCACACGTGACGGCATCCACTTCCTAGTGGCGATCAAGGTGGCGGTCCACGCTTTGCACCAATATTCATACCTATTTATTACAAAAAGATGTTCTTGCGTTTGAAATAAATTAACAACTCCGGTAATTATCAACTTTTGAATGTCAGAAAAATTTGGATTTTTTTATTTCTTATGAAATGTTGAGATTCTATCCCTTGAATGAACGAACTGCGTAGGAAATTGGATCAAGGGTACACGCGCATTAGAAGAAGCTGGCTTTGATGGTTCAGAATGATTAGTATCGAGGTTTGAATTTAAATTGTTTTTTATCGATTGAGTTGGAAAAAAATATTGAAAACTTTGAAATTTTTCGAGTCCGTTTTATGGCTTCATTTCATACTGTTGAGCTTGTCTGACGCAACGCTGTCTTTAATTTTTGATTCGGACTCTTACTTTGCAAGTTATGGTCGTTCGAAGTTCACTCCAACTTTGGTGAAAAATGGTCCTTTTTTATTTACCATCCCACGAACTTCATTTTGGGCTTTTCGGAAAGCCCTTTGAATTTCCATTGCGAGGATGTCCTTGTATTTGCACTAGCTCAAAAGCTCTAGAAATTATCGAGGTTCAAAGTTTGTCAAAACTCTACTTTTTGTAATTTCTTGTGAACCACCAGAAATTCATCGCTTAAATGGACAAAGCGAGTGCAAAAGCGTGTTCAGTGACAAATATTACGTCGGAAAAAGATATTTTTCTTGAGTGGAAATGGTTTTGATTTTTTTTTGGGTATTTTCATGCATATGTGGGCCTTGATTTTGGTCGAAAAATTTCGAAATTTTCAAACAACTTTTTATGGTATCATTTCATATTAAACAGCTCACTGGACGAGACGCTATTGCTAGATTTTAATTTGGACCCTTAATTTTCAAAACTATGACATTTTAAATTTTTTGGTCAAAATTGAAAAATTGAACTTTTTTATTTACGGCGGTAGAAAATCCGTTCTAGGCTTGTTGAAGAGCTCTTTAAAGGGCCATTAAAGAAATATTTTCATATTCGAGATAGCTTAAAAATTCTGATAATTATCGAGCTGTAAATTTTGAAAAAAATTGTAATTTTGTGTTCTTTTGTGAAATGTCGCAAATCTACCACCCAAAAGGGACAAACTTGATACAGAAATGAGATAAGGGTGACACGCTCCGTCAGAAAATATTATTTCCAAAGGTTAAGAATGATTGGTGTCGATTTTAGCATTTTTTAAAATTTTTATCGATTGAGATAGAAAAAAAATATTGAAAATTTTGAAATTTTTCGAGTCCGTTTTATGGCTTCATTTTATACTGTTGAGCTTGTCTAACGCAACGCTGTCTTTAATTTTTGATTCGGACTCTTACTTTGCAAGTTATGACCGTTTGAAGTTCACTCCAACTTTGGTGAAAAATGGTGCTTTTTTATTTACCATCCCACGGACTTCATTTTGGGCTTTTCGGAAAGCCCTTTGAATTTCCAATGCGAGGATGTCCTTGTATTTGCACTAGCTCAAAAACTCTAGAGATTATCGAGGTTCAAAATTTGTCAAAACTCTACTTTTTGTAATTTCTTGTGAACCACCAGAAATTCATCGCTTAAATGGACAAAGCGAGTGCAAAAGCGTGTTCAGTGACAAATATTACGTCGGAAAAAGATATTTTTCTTGAGTGGAAATGGTTTTGATTTTTTTTTGGGTATTTTCATGCATATGTGGGCCTTGATTTTGGTCGAAAAATTTCGAAATTTTCAAACAACTTTTTATGGTATCATTTCATATTAAACAGCTCACTGGACGAGACGCTATTGCTAGATTTTAATTTGGACCCTTAATTTTCAAAACTATGACATTTTAAATTTTTTGGTCAAAATTGAAAAATTGAACTTTTTTATTTACGGCGGTAGAAAATCCGTTCTAGGCTTGTTGAAGAGCTCTTTAAAGGGCCATTAAAGAAATATTTTCATATTCGAGATAGCTTAAAAATTCTGATAATTATCGAGCTGTAAATTTTGAAAAAGATTGTAATTTTGTGTTCTTTTGTGAAATGTCGCAAATCTACCACCCAAAAGGGACAAACTTGATACAGAAATGAGATAAGGGTGACACGCTCCGTCAGAAAATATTATTTCCAAAGGTTAAGAATGATTGGTGTCGATTTTAGCATTTTTTAAAATTTTTATCGATTGACATAGAAAAAAAATATTGAAAATTTTGAAATTTTTCGAGTCCGTTTTATGGCTTCATTTTATACTGTTGAGCTTGTCTAACGCAACGCTGTCTTTAATTTTTGATTCGGACTCTTACTTTGCAAGTTATGACCGTTTGAAGTTCACTCCAACTTTGGTGAAAAATGGTGCTTTTTTATTTACCATCCCACGGACTTCATTTTGGGCTTTTCGGAAAGCCCTTTGAATTTCCATTGCGAGGATGTCCTTGTATTTGCACTAGCTCAAAAGCTCTAGAAATTATCGAGGTTCAAAGTTTGTCAAAACTCGAATTTTTGTAATTTCTTGTGGACCACTAGAAATTCATCTCTTAAATGGACAAAGCGAGTACAGATGCGTGTTCAGTGACAAATATTACGTCGGAAAAAGATATTTTTCTTGAGTGGAAATGGTTTTGATTTTTTTTGGGTATTTTCATGCATATGTGGCCTTGATTTTATTCGAAAAATTTCGAAATTTTCAAACAACTTTTTATGGTCTCATTTCATATTAAACAGCTCACTGGACGAGACGCTATTGCTAGATTTTAATTTGGACCCTTAATTTTCAAAACTATGACGTTTTGAATTTTTTGACCAAAATTTTGGTCAAAATTGAAAAATTGAACTTTTTTATTTACGGCGGTAGAAAATCCGTTCTAGGCTTGTTGAAGAGCTCTTTAAAGGGCCATTAAAGAAATATTTTCATATTCGAGATAGCTTAAAAATTCTGATAATTATCGAGCTGTAAATTTTGAAAAAAATTGTAATTTTGTGTTCTTTTGTGAAATGTCGCAAATCTACCACCCAAAAGGGACAAACTTGATACAGAAATGAGATAAGGGTGACACGCTCCGTCAGAAAATATTATTTCCAAAGGTTAAGAATGATTGGTGTCGATTTTAGCATTTTTTAAAATTTTTATCGATTGAGATAGAAAAAAAATATTGAAAATTTTGAAATTTTTCGAGTCCGTTTTATGGCTTCATTCTATACTGTTGAGCTTGTCTAACGCAACGCTGTCTTTAATTTTTGATTCGGACTCTTACTTTGCAAGTTATGACCATTTGAAGTTCACTCCAACTTTGGTGAAAAATGGTGCTTTTTTATTTACCATCCCACGGACTTCATTTTGGGCTTTTCGGAAAGCCCTTTGAATTTCCATTGCGAGGATGTCTTTGTATTTGCACTAGCTCAAAAACTCTAGAAATTATCGAGGTTCAAAGTTTGTCAAAACTCGAATTTTTGTAATTTCTTGTGAACCACTAGAAATTCATCTCTTAAATGGACAAAGCGAGTACAGATGCGTGTTCAGTGACAAATATTACGTCGGAAAAAGATATTTTTCTTGAGTGGAAAAATGGTTTTGATTTTTTTTGGGTATTTTCATGCATATGTGGCCTTGATTTTGGTCGAAAAATTTCGAAATTTTCAAACAACTTTTTATGGTCTCATTTCATAGTAAACAGCTCACTGGACGAGACGCTATTGCTAGATTTTAATTTGGACCCTTAATTTTCAAAACTATGACATTTTGAATTTTTTGACCAAAATTTTGGTCAAAATTGAAAAATTGAACTTTTTTATTTACGGCGGTAGAAAATCCGTTTTAGGCTTGGTGAAGAGCTCTTTAAATGGCCATTAAAGAAATATTTTCATATTCGAAATAGCTTAAAAATTCTAATAATTATCGAGCTGTAAAATTTGAAAAAAATTGTAATTTTGTGTTCTTTTGTGAAATGTCGCAAATCTACCACCCAAAAGGGACAAACTTGATATAGAAATGAGATAAGGGTGACACGCTCCATCAGAAAATATTATTTCCAAAGGTTAAGAATGATTGGTGTCGATTTTAGCATTTTTTAAAATTTTTATCGATTGAGATAGAAAAAAAATATTGAAAATTTTGAAATTTTTCGAGTCCGTTTTATGGCTTCATTTTATACTGTTGAGCTTGTCTAACGCAACGCTGTCTTTAATTTTTGATTCGGACTCTTACTTTGCAAGTTATGACCGTTTGAAGTTCACTCCAACTTTGGTGAAAAATGGTGCTTTTTTATTTACCATCCCACGGACTTCATTTTGGGCTTTTCGGAAAGCCCTTTGAATTTCCATTGCGAGGATGTCTTTGTATTTGCACTAGCTCAAAAACTCTAGAAATTATCGAGGTTCAAAGTTTGTCAAAACTCGAATTTTTGTAATTTCTTGTGAACCATTAGAAATTCATCTCTTAAATGGACAAAGCGAGTACAGATGCGTGTTCAGTGACAAATATTACGTCTGAAAAAGATATTTTTCTTGAGTGGAAATGTTTTGATTTTTTTTGGGTATTTTCATGCATATGTGGCCTTGATTTTGGTCGAAAAATTTCGAAATTTTCAAACAACTTTTTATGGTCTCATTTCATAGTAAACAGCTCACTGGACGAGACGCTATTGCTAGATTTTAATTTGGACCCTTAATTTTCAAAACTATGACATTTTGAATTTTTTGACCAAAATTTTGGTCAAAATTGAAAAATTGAACTTTTTTATTTACGGCGGTAGAAAATCCGTTTTAGGCTTGGTGAAGAGCTCTTTAAAGGGCCATTAAAGAAATATTTTCATATTCGAAATAGCTTAAAAATTCTAATAATTATCGAGCTGTAAAATTTGAAAAAAATTGTAATTTTGTGTTCTTTTGTGAAATGTCGCAAATCTACCACCCAAAAGGGACAAACTTGATACAGAAATGAGATAAGGGTGACACGCTCCGTCGGAAAATATTATTTCCAAAGGTTAAGAATGATTGGTGTCGATTTTAGCATTTTTTAAAATTTTTATCGATTGAGATAGAAAAAAAATATTGAAAATTTTGAAATTTTTCGAGTCCGTTTTATGGCTTCATTTTATACTGTTGAGCTTGTCTAACGCAACGCTGTCTTTAATTTTTGATTCGGACTCTTACTTTGCAAGTTATGACCGTTTGAAGTTCACTCCAACTTTGGTGAAAAATGGTGCTTTTTTATTTACCATCCCACGGACTTCATTTTGGGCTTTTCGGAAAGCCCTTTGAATTTCCATTGCGAGGATGTCTTTGTATTTGCACTAGCTCAAAAACTCTAGAAATTATCGAGGTTCAAAGTTTGTCAAAACTCGAATTTTTGTAATTTCTTGTGAACTATTAGAAATTCATCTCTTAAATGGACAAAGCGAGTACAGATGCGTGTTCAGTGACAAATATTACGTCTGAAAAAGATATTTTTCTTGAGTGGAAATGTTTTGATTTTTTTTGGGTATTTTCATGCATATGTGGCCTTGATTCTGGTCGAAAAATTTCGAAATTTTCAAACAACTTTTTATGGTCTCATTTCATAGTAAACAGCTCACTGGACGAGACGCTATTGCTAGATTTTAATTTGGACCCTTAATTTTCAAAACTATGACATTTTGAATTTTTTGACCAAAATTTTGGTCAAAATTGAAAAATTGAACTTTTTTATTTACGGCGGTAGAAAATCCGTTTTAGGCTTGGTGAAGAGCTCTTTAAAGGGCCATTAAAGAAATATTTTCATATTCGAAATAGCTTAAAAATTCTAATAATTATCGAGCTGTAAAATTTGAAAAAAATTGTAATTTTGTGTTCTTTTGTGAAATGTCGCAAATCTACCACCCAAAAGGGACAAACTTGATACAGAAATGAGATAAGGGTGACACGCTCCGTCAGAAAATATTATTTCCAAAGGTTAAGAATGATTGGTGTCGATTTTAGCATTTTTTAAAATTTTTATCGATTGAGATAGAAAAAAAATATTGAAAATTTTGAAATTTTTCGAGTCCGTTTTATGGCTTCATTTTATACTGTTGAGCTTGTCTAACGCAACGCTGTCTTTAATTTTTGATTCGGACTCTTACTTTGCAAGTTATGACCGTTTGAAGTTCACTCCAACTTTGGTGAAAAATGGTGCTTTTTTATTTACCATCCCACGGACTTCATTTTGGGCTTCTCGGAAAGCCCTTTGAATTTCCATTGCGAGGATGTCTTTGTATTTGCACTAGCTCAAAAACTCTAGAAATTATCGAGGTTCAAAGTTTGTCAAAACTCGAATTTTTGTAATTTCTTGTGAACCATTAGAAATTCATCTCTTAAATGGACAAAGCGAGTACAGATGCGTGTTCAGTGACAAATATTACGTCTGAAAAAGATATTTTTCTTGAGTGGAAATGTTTTGATTTTTTTTTTGGGTATTTTCATGCATATGTGGCCTTGATTTTGGTCGAAAAATTTCGAAATTTTCAAACAACTTTTTATGGTCTCATTTCATAGTAAACAGCTCACTGGACGAGACGCTATTGCTAGATTTTAATTTGGACCCTTAATTTTCAAAACTATGACATTTTGAATTTTTTGACCAAAATTTTGGTCAAAATTGAAAAATTGAACTTTTTTATTTACAGCGGTAGAAAATCCGTTTTAGGCTTGGTGAAGAGCTCTTTAAAGGGCCATTAAAGAAATATTTTCATATTCGAAATAGCTTAAAAATTCTAGTAATTATCGAGCTGTAAATTTTGAAAAAAATTGTAATTTTGTGTTCTTTTGTGAAATGTCGCAAATCTACCACCCAAAAGGGACAAACTTGATACAGAAATGAGATAAGGGTGACACGCTCCGTCAGAAAATATTATTTCCAAAGGTTAAGAATGATTGGTGTCGATTTTAGCATTTTTTAAAATTTTTATCGATTGAGATAGAAAAAAAATATTGAAAATTTTGAAATTTTTCGAGTCCGTTTTATGGCTTCATTTTATACTGTTGAGCTTGTCTAACGCAACGCTGTCTTTAATTTTTGATTCGGACTCTTACTTTGCAAGTTATGACCGTTTGAAGTTCACTCCAACTTTGGTGAAAAATGGTGCTTTTTTATTTACCATCCCACGGACTTCATTTTGGGCTTTTCGGAAAGCCCTTTGAATTTCCATTGCGAGGATGTCTTTGTATTTGCACTAGCTCAAAAACTCTAGAAATTATCGAGGTTCAAAGTTTGTCAAAACTCGAATTTTTGTAATTTCTTGTGAACCATTAGAAATTCATCTCTTAAATGGACAAAGCGAGTACAGATGCGTGTTCAGTGACAAATATTACGTCTGAAAAAGATATTTTTCTTGAGTGGAAATGTTTTGATTTTTTTTGGGTATTTTCATGCATATGTGGCCTTGATTTTGGTCGAAAAATTTCGAAATTTTCAAACAACTTTTTATGGTCTCATTTCATAGTAAACAGCTCACTGGACGAGACGCTATTGCTAGATTTTAATTTGGACCCTTAATTTTCAAAACTATGATATTTTGAATTTTTTGACCAAAATTTTGGTCAAAATTGAAAAATTGAACTTTTTTATTTACGGCGGTAGAAAATCCGTTTTAGGCTTGTTGAAGAGCTCTTTAAACGGCCATTAAAGAAATATTTTTATATTCGAAATAGCTTAAAAATTCTGGTAGTTATCGAGCTGTAAATTTTGAGAAAAATTGTAATTTTGTGTTCTTTTGTGAAATGTCGCAAATCTACCACCCAAAAGGGACAAACTTGATACAGAAATGAGATAAGGGTGACACGCTCCGTCAGAAAATATTATTTCCAAAGGTTAAGAATGATTGGTGTCGATTTTAGCATTTTTTAAAATTTTTATCGATTGAGATAGAAAAAAAATATTGAAAATTTTGAAATTTCTCGAGTCCGTTTTATGGCTTCATTTTATACTGTTGAGCTTGTCTAACGCAACGCTGTCTTTAATTTTTGATTCGGACTCTTACTTTGCAAGTTATGACCGTTTGAAGTTCACTCCAACTTTGGTGAAAAATGGTGCTTTTTTATTTACCATCCCACGGACTTCATTTTGGGCTTTTCGGAAAGCCCTTTGAATTTCCATTGCGAGGATGTCTTTGTATTTGCACTAGCTCAAAAACTCTAGAAATTATCGAGGTTCAAAGTTTGTCAAAACTCGAATTTTTGTAATTTCTTGTGAACCATTAGAAATTCATCTCTTAAATGGACAAAGCGAGTACAGATGCGTGTTCAGTGACAAATATTACGTCGGAAAAAGATATTTTTCTTGAGTGGAAATGGTTTTGATTTTTTTTGGGTATTTTCATGCATATGTGGCCTTGATTTTGGTCGAAAAATTTCGAAATTTTCAAACAACTTTTTATGGTCTCATTTCATAGTAAACAGCTCACTGGACGAGACGCTATTGCTAGATTTTAATTTGGACCCTTAATTTTCAAAACTATGATATTTTGAATTTTTTGACCAAAATTTTGGTCAAAATTGAAAAATTGAACTTTTTTATTTACGGCGGTAGAAAATCCGTTTTAGGCTTGGTGAAGAGCTCTTTAAAGGGCCATTAAAGAAATATTTTCATATTCGAAATAGCTTAAAAATTCTAATAATTATCGAGCTGTAAATTTTGAAAAAAATTGTAATTTTGTGTTCTTTTGTGAAATGTCGCAAATCTACCACCCAAATGGGACAAACTTGATACAGAAATGAGATAAGGGTGACACGCTCCGTCAGAAAATATTATTTCCAAAGGTTAAGAATGGTTGGTGTCGATTTTAGCATTTTTTAAAATTTTTATCGATTGAGATAGAAAAAAAATATTGAAAATTTTGAAATTTTTCGAGTCCGTTTTATGGCTTCATTTTATACTGTTGAGCTTGTCTAACGCAACGCTGTCTTTAATTTTTGATTCGGACTCTTACTTTGCAAGTTATGACCGTTTGAAGTTCACTCCAACTTTGGTGAAAAATGGTGCTTTTTTATTTACCATCCCACGGACTTCATTTTGGGCTTTTCGGAAAGCCCTTTGAATTTCCATTGCTAGGATGTCGTTGTATTTGCACTAGCTCAAAAACTCTTGAAATTATCGAGGTTCAAAGTTTGTCAAAACTTGAATTTTTGTAATTTCTTGTGAACCACCAGAAATTCATCGCTTAAATGGACAAAGCGAGTAGAGATGCGTGTTCAGTGACAAATATTACGTCGGAAAAAGATATTTTTCTTGAGTGGAAATGGTTTTGATTTTTTTTGGGTATTTTCATGCATATGTGGCCTTGATTTTGGTCGAAAAATTTCGAAATTTTCAAACAACTTTTTATGGTCTCATTTCATAGTAAACAGCTCACTGGAGGAGACGCTATTGCTAGTTTTTAATTTCGACTCTTAATTTTCAAAACTATGACATTTTGAATTTTTTGGCCAAAATTTTGGTCAAAATTGAAAAATTGACCTTTTTTATTTGCGGCGGTACGAGTGCAGGGATATCTTTGTATTCGAGCTGGCTCCAAAAACTGTGGTAGTTATTAGAGTGTAAACTTTTAATTTTTTTTATTTTTGTAGCTTTTTGTAAAATCTTAGAGATCCAGCCCTCAAACGAAAGCACGTCCAACGTTAGTTGCATAAAGTAGATACAAAAATTTATTTCATTTTTATTTGGATTTTATTTTCGTTTTTTGTGTGAAAATAATTATCCACACACAACTTTAATGTCGTTTATTCCGATAAAAATGCACAATAAACGAAGGATATTTACAAGTGGATTATCGGTGGTCACGAACCTCGTTAAATATTTCTCAAGGCAATAAAGAGAAGTTATCAAGTTTGGACGCGGCTGTAAAAATTATCGACGTAAAATAGCGGAAATGTTAAAATCCACATAAAATCTGTCGTTTTAAAATTATTATTATAACAGAATAGGTGGAAATTTTGTGTTTTTAATTTTAAGTTGGTTGTGTATCTGCAAAAATTTTCTTGACTTATCACCCAACGAAAAACTTTCTGAAACAAAGACCGCTCTCGAATATTTTTTATTGTCATTAAGAAGTTTTGTTTTGATTTAAGTGCGAAATTTCATTCAATTAACGTGTTTTTAAAAACAATTGAATCACCACCATCAGAAGAAGATATGTTGAGAACCATTGTAAAATTAATATTAAATTTCTTCATTATAAAACATGAAAGTTGTTGGTGAAATAGCTGCCAAAATCCTTCTGAACGCTTTGTTATTATTAAAAATTATATTGTAATTAATTGGACAAGAGAGAGTTAGAAATATTTAATGCACAATTAAAATAACTGACACAGAACTTCTTAGTAGAAAGAGACGTTTCAAACTTTTTTCAAAATTTTGACTATTTTTCACACAAGATAAAAAACTTTAATGGTTTTGTGAATCCCTGAAACTGATATTTAGGTTTATTTCAAAATAAAGAGCGCACCTTCAATAGAGTTAACTGGGAAGACTAATGTGTAGAATTGGAAGTAGGGTCAAATACCAAAAAGGTTTTCCAAAAAAATTAACACTAAATGCGAAATTTAAAAAAAATCGGAACATCTAACCTCATTTTCTATGCAAGTACCTGAAACTTTTTGGCAATTTCCAAAATTTTGCGTTTGCTATGAACGATCCTGGATATTTCCCGATTCTCTTTACCGTGTTAATGCGCCAATTAAGTTCCGTTCAGCCTCCAACCGCGACGGCCACCTCGACAATTTTACTTTCACGTTCCTCCGTGATTTACGACCACTAATGACGCATTCACACAGCCCCATCGTTTTGATTTAATAATAACAACAACAAAGAAAAACGGTAGTGGGGAACAAGGAAGAGAAGAAAAACAAAACGGAAACGTTTCTGCCACGTTTTCGACATATGTGATGACCTCTTCACGACTTCCCGATACATCCTCATGCCATTATTAACTTCAGGACCGTACGATTAATGAAACGATTAGATGCGTTAGAGATTATTGAGTTTAATAAGACCAATTTGTCGGTAATCTAACAAATTCCGACGTCATCAGGTGCATAAGTGTAATTACCTCGATAGAGTCGACTGCTTATCCTCCGGTTTGGTAGCGTGCCCGTTCATCCAAACTCTGCTGCCGTTACCGTTGCAACCTGAAAAACGGAACCTGCATTATCACAACGAACAACAATTCCGGAGAAAGAGAAAAGGGCCGGAAAGCGAGCGCTGCGGCGAACACTCTTGGTCTCGCTACTAGCTGCGAGATACAGCAGGGTTGTGGTTGGTGTTTCTTTTTATTAAAAAAAGACCGGAAAACATGGGGTCTGGAGGTGACTCTTGCGGTAAACCTTTTCTGTTATGGATGAAATTTTTTGAAATGATCGCGTTCGGTCCTGGTTTTCGCATGTGGGAATTTGCATGTTCTTGTGTGAACTACACGTACCACTAAGGTTTGTGCGCTGAAGAAAGTCCAAGAGCATATAGACCGTACACAGTTATTCGCTGGCGTGATTGTATTTGAATATAATTCGAATTGAAATAATACATGCATGGGAATGCACTTCGTACCGTTTACTTTCACTCCGTGATTGAACTTCTCCTTCGGTCAGGTAGATGCCTGCTATTGTTTTGCGTTTTACAAGTGTTATCGCCATATTTGTTAAGAAATTCGTCACTATAAATGCCAAGGCAAATTTGATAACATCTAATTGTGGTAATTATTCGTTAATCTTTTTAGACCACATTGTTGGACGATGTTTGTATGCAAAGTAAATGATGGTATATAGCCCTGATGGGGCCTGGTTTTGAATATTTCGTCGCGAAATTGAAGGTCAAACACCATATTTTTCTTTTATTTTGAAACATTTGTTAGCAGCAAATTTACGCAAATTTTTAGACAACAAAACCAAACAAAACTTTCTTCACTTAGTAATGAATGTGGTATTTTGAGTAACGCTAATTGGATTATGTTGTCGTGTTTTTCAAAATTTCCAAGTATTTTCTTTCTGACGGGAGAAGCGACTTTGAGTTTTCAAAAAGTCTATAATGGAACTAAAGAGCCTTTTCGGTTTTGTCTTGTTAACTTTACAAATTGCCCTCGTAATAAGCTTGGGTTAGCGTTTATCGATAGTTTCATCATGTTGACAGAATATTGCTACTTCAAATTTGTATTGGGTAAAATTATAGAAATAAAATGTTGACAAGGTCGATTAATTTAATAACAAATCCTGGTAATGTCGTTTTGGAAACACCCGCAATTTAAGTTTTATATTGTCGATTAATGCGGATTTGCTGTTAGAACTTTTTTATAGATCAGAAACTTTTTTTTTGGTTCGGCATCAAGGAAATACAGGTACCTACTCGGTCATAAAATTTTATAGACTTCTCACCAACAGGACGTAAACGAATACATAAATCATTTTAGATGTAATGTTAACACTTAACACTGAACTTAATGCATGTTTACATTTACATTATTGGTTACATTATATAATCGTAATGAAAATTTTTTATGATTTCCTCGATACAAAATGTTACTATTCCCTTGATATTTAGCTTCGAGCTTTTTGTGATAATTAAAAAAAAAACGCCACTAGCTAAAGTTAATTTAGTGATAACACCTTAGTATTTTTTAATCTTTTTTTACCTGTCCTCATTAGTTTACACATATACGTAAGACCTACAATTTTAAATCGGTTCCTAATGACCACTATTAGCTATTTTGTTGACTGAGATACTATTTTTAGTGAGTCTCACTATTGTCCTGTTAAGATTTCCCCATCGAGAAGACTTTTTCTTCACCTTCAAGTCTGCTGGCCATCTTCTTTTCAATCTTTTGTTGTTTCTCTCTGCAGCAGCGGCTGCAGTATCTTGGTCGAGTGTGTTTCAATCTTCTCATGATGTTTTTGGTTTCTTTTCTCTATTGTTTCTTTGACTCTTGGGATACACAGATCTTGATGTAGCTTCTCATTTGTGACATACCATGGAGCGTCGACTCTTACAATCTTTGACTGTGCTCGTTGAATTGCTTGACTTGCTAGCGCAGCCCCAAACCTCAATGCCATAGCTCCAGATTGGGATAATTACAGTTTTCTATACTTGCATTTCGTTCTCTAATGCAATTTGTGATCTTCTGTCAAGCTTTCGTTTTTTGCTTATGTGTTCTTTACAATTTGATTTAGTACCGAGCTGAATTCTCAAGTACTTAACACAGGGTCATAATGGGATTTCTGTATTGTTAATGTACACTGGAGGGCATTTTGCTATCTTTAACGTAAATGTTGGTTAAGGAAAAAAATCTCTACTAAACAATAGGAAAGCACCAGGAATTGATATGATAACACCAAAAATGCCAAAAGAATTACCAAAAAAGGGTTAGTAATGTTAACGTGTGTATTTAACGCTGTTATAAGATTATGATATTGGCCTAAATGCCTTAAAAAATCTGAAATAAAATTTATACCGAAGCCTGGAAAGCCATTAGCTGATGTTTCGTCTTATAGATCAATAAGCTTATTGTCCTCCATGTCAAAACTATTTGAGAAGATTTTATTGCAACGTATCCAACCTATTCTCAACAGTTTGGATTTCGCTGGGAACATTCTACAATACAACAGTGCCACAGAATAGTTAATCTAATTAATGCAGCTATTGAAGAAAAGAAGTATTATTCGGCAGCTTTTCTAGACATGAGTCAAGCATATGACAAGGTGTGGCATGAAGGTTTGTTGCACAAAATCAAACAGACGCTGCCTGATCCATTTTATGACTTATTGAGGTCATATCTAACAGACAGTTATTTTAGAGCTAAGTTTAACGATGAAACTTCTCAGTTCCAACCCATCAAATCTGGAGTCCCACAAGGCAGTATCTTAGGGTCTATCTTGTTGGATCTTATATATACATCTGACCTTCCCACAACAGACTCTACAACACGCACATTTGCAGATGATTCTGTTATTTTAGCTGTACATGAAGATCCTGTAATTGCCTCAGCAAACCTCCAAGACTATCTCTTCCACATAGAAGAATGGACCAAAAGATAGAAGATAAAGATTATTGAAAGCAAATCTCAGCATGCAGCATTTACATTAAAAAAGTGTACATTAGATCTCTTTCGCATAGAGGAATGGACCAAAAGATGGATGATATAGATTAATGAATGCAAATCTCAACATACAGCATTTACATTAAAAAAGTGTACATTAGTTCTCTTCCGCATAGAGGAATGGACCAAAAGATGGAAGATAAAGATTAATGAAAGCAAATCTCAGCATGCAGCATTTACATTAAAAAAGTGTACATTAGATCTCTTCCGCATAGAGGAATGGACCAAAAGATGGAAGATAAAGATTAATGAAAGCAAATGTCAGCATGCAGCATTTACATTAAAAAAGTGTACATTAGATCTCTTCCGCATAGAGGAATGGACCAAAAGATGGAAGATAATGATTAATGAAAGCAAATCTCAGCATGCAGCATTTACATTAAAAAAGTGTACATTAGATCTCTTCCGCATAGAGGAATGGACCAAAAGATGGAAGATAAAGATTAATGAAAGCAAATGTCAGCATGCAGCATTTACATTAAAAAAGTGTACATTAGATCTCTTCCGCATAGAGGAATGGACCAAAAGATGGAAGATAAAGATTAATGAAAGCAAATCTCAGCATGCAGCATTTACATTAAAAAAGTGTACATTAGTTCTCTTCCGCATAGAGGAATGGACCAAAAGATGGAAGATAAAGATTAATGAAAGCAATTCTGAGCATGCAGCATTTACATTAAAAAGTGTACATTAGATCTCTTCCGCATAGAGGAATGGACCAAAAGATGGAAGATAAAGATTAATGAAAGCAAATCTCAGCATGCAGCATTTACATTAAAAAAGTGTACATTAGATCTCTTCCGCATAGAGGAATGGACCAAAAGATGGAAGATAAAGATTAATGAATGCAAATCTTAACATGCAGCATTTACATTAAAAAAGTGTACATTAGATTTCTTCCGTATAGAGGAATGGACCAGAAGATGGATGATATAGATTAATGAAAGCAAATCTCAGCATGCAACATTTACATTAAAATGTACATTAGATCTCTTCCGCATAGAGGAATGGACCAAAAGTTGGAAGATAAAGATTAATGAAAGCAAATCTCAGCATGCAGCATTTACATTAAAAAAGTGTACATTAGATCTCTTCCGCAAAGAGGAATGGACCAAAAGATGGATGATATAGATTAATGAAAGCAAATCTCAGCATGCAGCATTTACATTAAAAAAGTGTACATTAGATCTCTTCCGCATAGAGGAATGGACCAAAAGATGGAAGATAAAGATTAATGAAAGCAAATTTCAGCATGCAGCATTTACATTAAAAAAGTGTACATTAGTTCTCTTCCGCATAGAGGAATGGACCAAAAGATGGAAGATAAAGATTAATGAAAGCAAATCTCAACATGCAGCATTTACATTAAAAAAGTGTACATTAGCAATACAAAAATCCCATTATCACCTTGTGTTAAGTACTTGGGAATTCACCTCGACACTAAACTTAATTGGAAAGAACACATAAGCAAAAAACGAAAGCAAATATTCCTTAAAATGAGAAAGCTGTACTGGTTGCTTGGCAGAAAATCGCAAATGGCATTAGAGAATAAAATACTAGTGTACAAAACTATAATTGTCCCAATCTATGGTATTGAGTTTTGGGGCTGCGCTACCAAGTTCAGCGTGGCTGTAATTTAAGGAGTACAATCAAAGAACCTAAGAGCATTATTGGACGCTCCATGGTATGTCACAAATCAGATGCTACATCAAAATTGCGTATCCCAACAATCCAAGAAACAATAGAAAAGAGAAGTCAGAAACATCATGAGAAGATAGAAATAAACTAATAGGATGCTGCAGCCACTACTGCAAGAGGGAAAAAACAGAAGGTTGAAAAAAGGATGGCCAGCGGACCTAAGATTAGGTGAAGAAGAAGCCTTCTCTATGGAGGGACTTATTATAAATGGTATTTCAGTCAAGGAAATAGCTTATAGATGTGATATTTTGATTGCTGTTTGATTTATGAATAAAAAAATGCTGCATGCTGAGATTTTTTTTGTCCAGAGATGGTCTTGCAGGTTTGCTGAGGCAATTACCGGATCTTCATGGACAGCTAAGATAACAGTATCATGGTCAAATGTGCTTGTTGTGGCAGAATCTGCTGCAGGAAGTTCAGATGTATAAGGCACAAGACTGCTCCTACTTTTACTTACAAATTTCTGAGAATGGCCCTAATGGAGTTTTTACAAAAAATATTTTTCAATATCTTTGGAAGCTTCATAAAGTCAAATAATTGTTGGAGGTGCTCAGTATTTTCTGTGTCGATTCCAGGTGCAGCGAGCGACCTCATTGCATAACGCTTGCACGAGCGGAAAGAGCGATTTACGTGACAATTTTCTTAATTACAACAATTTCCAAGTCAAACCGTAAATAATTATTAATAAATCCTGACGTTATTTAGCATAATGTCGCCAACGATTTGCCTACAAATCCATTCCAACATCCTTTCAACCATTGAATGAACGTACCCGGCGGCTATTATAATTATTATTGGTGTTATTATAATAGACGTATAGCGGCGATAAATTCGTGGGTGTGAGTTACACAACAACAATAATAACAACAACACATAATATTTTTAACATGCACAGGTGGTGGTGAGGCGAAGTAGTAAAGAGAGGGAATGCATAAGAAATATCCAATGATAAAACAGAACCTTGAGGATATGTCCGATCTATAATTACATACAAACTGGTTGTTAAGTAGTCCTCACACGCACGGGAGGCACGTGCACAATTGTCTCTATAATACGAAACGTACGGATCGACAAAAATGAACAATGATCGAACGATTTCCGGTCGATCATCACGACCTTGACACGATTGGTTTTTAATCGGGTTTAACGTAAAGCACTTTCGATATGTCCGCGTAGGCTTGACACATTGCAACTAACGGAACCCTCCGTTACGCCACTGCATTAAACATAGTTATTTGAGAACTAGCGAGGCAGACAAGGTATAAGCAATTTTATTGTACAGTACACTTGCGCGTGCACTCGTCTGTTGCAAGAAAGATAAAAGTAAAATTTGGATACTGAAACAAAAATCGATTGTGGATTTATTTCTTAAAATAGATTTATTGTTCTAGTTAATTTTACTGGCAATAAGTTATTTTTTTTAAAACACTGTTAGAGGTGTAAGTTCAGATAGAGTGAGGAAAAATGGGTCTAGCGGGTTCCAAAGTACTGTTACGAGCGAGTTTGCAATTTATGCGAAAAAGTCGTTTCTCTAATTGCAACGGTCATTGGTTGTTTATTGTATTATCAAATGTCTGTTTAGTTTGTTGTTAGCTGGTAGAATAAATACGTAGGTACAGTTATGTTGGATAATAAATCGCTCGCACGTCTTAATAGCTACAACCAATAGAGTTTGGGTACCTCCGGGTACTTTTCATGTAAAAAGTGATTTTTTGACTGATTCCAAGTCTTGTATTTTCAACTTTTCTTAAAGTTACAGTTTAATGCGTTTGCGTTCTCTCTCGCACGCACGGCGCGTTATGGACATGACAACGCATTCTGTCGTTATACACCACTTCAAATCCATACGTTTCTTGTAACTTTTTTTTTTTTTTGTTTAATGCTCATTTAAGTTTCATTACTTATTCTTGCATCTTTCTTTCCCTATTTCTTTATGAAAAATGTTTCTAATCTTCAATTTTTTCATTTCTCTTTGCTTCAGTTTCTTTCTCGTTTTCCATCGTTTTGTTGAGTCTCATGGTACTTTCAACCTGTGCACTTGTACAATTTCACGGATAGATCGCTCCCCCTCGGAAAACAATGGCTAACTACTTTTTAGAAGTTCTTGTTCTTTTCAATTTAATACTTTTCTTTAGGCGCTTATTCGAACTTTGCAATTCATTTCATGTCTTTGTTTTCTAAGTTTCCCAAATAAGTTTTTAATTTATCGACAAAGATAGAGAAGTTCTAACTCTCCCATACATTTTTTTATCAGCTTGAAACACTTTGATATTTTTCATTTCTGTTATCAAAAGAAGTAAAGGATAGACCAAGAATAGAAAACTAAAAGAAAATCCTTTACCACCAACAAACTGCAATACTGAAATTCTTTAATTGTTCAATTCTTTTGATGATTTCAATATAAAACCTCAACATTAAGTGAGTGGAGTTGTCTAAAAATGAAGAATTTCAAAAGAATCTTTCAGGTGTTGACAGTAGGCGGCAATGAACAGTCATTAAAATGCCACCTACCTAAATCAAGTAATTTTTTTAGCTCTCCTTTGTTTTATGACCTTTTTGCGATGTAGCGACCTTAAATTTATATGATAATTATGCGCAAGTTTAATTCTTAATAATCGATTATCGAAAGGATCACAATTTAACTCATTTGCAATCTATTGGAACTCCTACCAGACGACACGGTATTTTCAGCAAAGCTTCCTTTCAGTTTAGACAATTTTTTATTTGTTTTGTTCTTTGGTGTTCATCATTTTTATCTCGCTTTATTATTTTTTATGTTTTTTTTTCTTAATTTTTATGTTGCTAAAAGCGATATTTTCCATACTCATTACGAGCAGCAGCGCTTTTTTTGGTTCTTGCATGGTCAAATCTTAACGCGCCAAAATTTAGAGAGAATGTTTTAGTAGCCAGCAGTTGTCTTCTCAGGGGGAGAGACTGAAGAAAAATTCTTTACAGTTTAGAACTTGAAAGATTTTTTGAACGCGACTGACTACGCCCCTGTTTGAAATCTCAATATTAATCGAATCAATTTGGGAAACTCATCGAGTGGCAAAGTCGAGCTCCTGTCGTTTTCTAAATTAAAACATCAACAAGCTCCCGACAGCATTACAAACCGCGCTTAATATTACACACATAACTCGACTTTATCCGTCAGACATTTGACAAATTCAAGTGATCACTCACTGACAACTTTAATAGAAGCATCGGTCTGATAATTGTAAATGCTTCTGTCGGACACCATCTATCGTTAGTTGGTGGAGATTTAATCAGAAAAGCCATTTATATGCACCAACAACAAGGATAGAAACAAAACAAGATACTGGACGAAATTATCGAAATTTCTTTCAGAACGAAATCGTCCTGTGCGGTCCTCGTTTTACTATCGCTCATATAATTTAGGACGAAGGAAATTGCTTGGTGTGAACTCGCGATGGAGATAAATTCGAACTGGATGAGCCGTAAATTTACCGGCAAATTGAACACACATGGACGAGCGAGATTTTTCAACAGCTGCCAGACAAATAACTCCATGCACTTTACTCAGATTCTCTTCGTGAAAAGGAAGGCGCTTTTAATGTCACCATTTTTATTTCTTAATTTTTTACAACCGAACGCAATTTTATTTTTTTAACAAATTGAATAACTTCAAGAAGACTTATCAATTTTTTTTTGTTACTTAGAGGTACCAATTGTACGATATGCAAAATCGAAACGTTGCTCTATGATGAGGAAGCGTAATTGAAGGGGTTGTCGCAAGTTTATTTTTATTCACCAACTTTTGTTTTTTGAGATTTCGAGTCGATTTCATATCTTCGAAAGTGTTTGGAAAAAGATTCTTCATAGATAAAAGTTTTAATATTCGGTTGCAAGAAGATAATTGTTAAATTTTTTTGGGGAATTTTTGGTGACCTTCTCATAGGTCGTCGAAATTAATATTGATGGATCGATCGTATAAGTCGAAATTTGAAAAAAAACATTTTTATGTGACTTTTTTACACTTTTGCGCGTCCGTCGGAATTCTTGCATGGTAATCAAGTGTTAACGAGTTTTCCGTGCCGTAAATCCGTCCGTTTCGTGTTTTACCGCGAAAATTACCATAAGAAACTGTACCATCTCAAGAAGCAAGAAGAGGATTACAATACAATCGTCGCCGCCAACCATGATATTGCTGTTATTATTATAATGTAAGGCAATGGTTCGCGTTCACCCAGTTATTAATTAAACGTCCAACTTTAAGAATGGTAAATAACAGTTAGTCAGCATGTGTATGTGGTTGTGAACCAGTAGTAACTCCACACGACCTTAAAAACAATCAGACCGAACTCTGCATGGGAACTTGAACAGTGAACTTGCTAATTTGTCGACGGTGTCTAATTAATCAACGAAATTTGGTCACTGTAACTCAGACTGTTCCAAGAGGAACAAAAGAACAACAAAGGATCCACTCTTTTTTATTAAACAAACACTTTATTAGTTATTAATTTACGAGAAACAACACGATGTTATTATTTAATTAGCAACTGTTTGCAGTTTACAATAGAATTGGCACCAAAACTGGTGAGCATCTTGAAGAATCTCAATAACCTTAATCCGTTTAGTTGGATTAGCCTTCAACTAGAACTATAGAATAGGGACGCTGGTCGAAATAATGCTGAAAGAGCGACATCTAACCCTTACAGTTAGAAGAATATCGAAACGGTGAGAGGGTTTCGATGTTAGTTCCGTTCTGTCGGCTCGCTACAACAATTAAACGGTAAGCTCGTTCGAGGTTGCACAACGAATCTTTCTTCGTCCGGTTAATAACAAGGAATAACGTCATTAGTAATGTAAAACAGAATGTTAATAACCGTCTTACTCTATCGGATTGAGAAATGAAGAAATTTTTCCTGCGAACGTATGCGTCAGATTTTATCGTTACGTCGATAAATTAGATTTTGCATTTACAGATTACTGTAATTCTTCTGGAGCATAGAGTTTGGACACAATCGGGTCCCAGTGGCGTAACAAGAACCGAACGATACCTAGAAAGGTTTATATAAAAATTCGGACCACCCTCGTACATTTGATTTGTTGTTTGGCACATCAACAACTCATCTATCTATAGTCTTTCTTTATTGTGATCGAAGCAGTTAGTTCTGGGAAAACGTGGTCCTGCGCCTTGGGGCTTCGTTCATTGTCGATTGTTGCACTTGGTTGTTTACGTTTTCGACGCCGGTGGCCGTCCGGATTTGCGACTCGAGGATTTAACGTCTTTTCTGAAAGTATTAGTCGTCCATTAAAGTAACTGTTTGGAATCGTCGAGAAATGATCCAATAACGTTATCTAAATTATGAAGAACACGTACCAGTTTCTATTACCAGAGGCCGGCTCTCTTTGCTGTTTGCCATCCGGGCAATGATAGAAATATGTCTGCGTTGCAATGTTAATGTTGTTATTTCTTGTCCGCATCCAGTGCCTCCGTCATATTTTACTTATACGTTTCGAAATGTTTCCTCTTTTTCAGTGGCGGCTCGTGGCTAAATTAGATGGGAGGCCAACCTCTAGGACAAACTTATAAGTATCTGATAACAACTGATAGTTATTAATTTATATTTTACAATCAATTTTAGTAAGTTTCCAGATCTCCTTTGAGGTACTACTATCAATCTGTTGACCTATAAACGAGGTCTCGCCAGTAGCCCTACTCCCAGCAAAAAACTAGAAAATGATTCTTATACTAAATTAACCCTATTAACGTAAAATTTGAATATAAAAGCGAGATTTTTTTGAAAGAAAGAATTTTTTATCTAAGAGATATTTACTTAAGAGTCTTATAGATAAAGGTCTATTCGTCTATTTTTTGAGCTAAAAAATGACTAATAACCAGATTATTAAAATCGCCTGTGGACTTAATAAGTTCACTTTCAATAGAGCATGTAGCTAGCGCGTAAAGCCTATCTTGGCCCATAGTATTGCGGGAAAAAGTCTTAATTCTTTTTAAAGTTGAAAAACAACTTTTGCTTTCAGCTGTTATCATAGGGTTTGTACAAATAATTCTTAACAATTTGACAGATTTACGGAAAACATTTTGAAGGTTATTGTATAAAGGAAATTGCAGAATGTGAAAAGCTCCATTGGTTTGACGAAAGTCTTCCCTTCTATATATGGTTATTAATTCTTGCTTTAATGAAAGACAAACTAACTTAAAAAATGTAACTGCAGTATTAAAAAAATGCTCCGGGAAGTTTACATCAAAATCTTCAAAAGAACTTGCCTCAAAGAGTAAAGAAGCTTCCAAATGATCATTAACACAAAATCTATTTGTGATATTTGTAATAATAACATCACATACTTCTTTGGCCATTTGCATGTTTCTGTCTATATATCGAGCTCGCTTTGTATGTACGGGTTTTGATCTATCATCTGCATTATAATAATCATGATCAACCTCATTTCTGATATTCTGCACCGCATTCTTAAAATCGGAAATGTATTTTTGAATTTTGACACTATCTGACTGGCGTAGTTGTAATTGTTTATAGAGAATATCACTGTGTGGTAGAATTTTATTAAAGAAATATAACCAAAAATTGAATTCCTCATCTTTCAAAAAATTTATTAATTCGGTTGATTGCTGAATGGTTAGTTTATCATTTTCATTATCAATAATAAATTCAAAGCATTCAAGGGGTTCTTGTTTATATTTAAAAACAGTACAAACAACTCTGGAGTTAAAATTCCAACGAGTATTTGATCCGCGCGGTAGTCTTTTCATAACTATATTATCAAGAATTTGTGTTCGTTGGGGTGATCTAGAAAAAAATGTTGAAAAGGCAGAAACATTTGCAAAAAATACTTTAACTTGCTTACTTTGAGTGGCAGCTCTTTCTAGAATTAAATTTAATTGATGAGCATAACAATGAATGAAAATGGCTCTCTTGTAAACTGAACTAACTTTGGCTTGTACTCCATTATTTCGGCCACTCATAACAGCAGCCCCATCATAACTTTGAGCTATTAGCTTTTCAGGAGATTTGTTTATATTAATTTTCTCTAATTCAGCAAAAATTACGTTACTTATGTCTTTTGCGCTATGACTAGGCGGTATTAAGTATCCCATAAAACGTTCATATACTCTAACTTCTTTAACATAACGTACTATAAAGAATAATTGAGATATGTTTGCATTATCAGTGGTTTCGTCAGCTTGAATTGCAATGTACTTACTTTCTTCAATTTCATTTTTTATTAAATTCTGAGTTACTGCTACTATAGAATCTAATAATTCATTTTGAATTGTCTTAGATAAACCAGAAAATACAGCATTTTTCGATTGCTCTATATGTAATTTGAGAAGTAAATCAATTTCGCTCATAAAATTTATTAAGCCTCTAAAGATGCCCGGGTTGTCGCTATCCAATGTTTCGTCATGTCCTCGCAATGCTAATTCAAAAACACCACAAAATTTGATGCAGTCAATAACTTTTTCTATAATATAACGGTTTTCTTTTACTTTTTCATTATGCTTTAGTACTTCAATCCGATAAGCGTTACTTAACTGATTTCGTAGGTCAACATGGCCTAAAGTTGCAAATTCGAGAGAATAAAACAAATGCCTTTGACATATTGAACGTTTTTCTTTTATTTTTACACCCAAGTGCTTCAGATCAGTAATGCCTGTGTAGACCAAAGCGGAATGACAATCGTCGGACCCCATCAATAAACACACAAAGCAATAAAATGAATTGCTGACATCGCAACCACATAGCCAATCTGCATTTTGGTACATACCTGCATTGAATGATCTTACCACAATTTTGCCGTTCACCACATGTTATTTTAGGATCTGAAGGTTAGGCCGAAATGGATCCAACTCTTTTATTTTCTTACAATCGTCGAAACTTAATCCCCTCAATCTTGCGGCGATAATTGCTTGGACCGTATTCATTGCTTCAATTAGAACACGAAATCACCCAAAAACTGCTGAATCTCAGTAAAAACAAGAAACTAGAACGGTAGAGCAACGAAATTATTTCACAGCATGATAAACCGCTAATACGCCACACCACACGACACTTGCATGTATTGTATTTAGTTTATAAGCAGATTGTCGTTGCCGAACTCTGAAACAACGGCAAAGTTCGACAACGTTCGGGGTTCGGGTTTAACAAGTTACTCTATTGGCTTGGGCAAAATGAATCTGGCCCCTCCTCAACGCTGTTGCCAGCGTTTTTTAAAGCACTCTCGATATATAATTGCATGGGAAAATAAGGATAGCATATGCCAAGTTTCACGCAATCTGGCAAAGCACGGGGGGCAACACCAAGCTATCTCACAGCGCGCAGCGTTCAGTTTGGAAGCGGGAAATTCAAAATAGAAGCAAGTAATATGTCTGATGGCCTTTATAAATTTCTCTATTTTTCTGGGGAGCTTAGGGAGGGCATTGCCCATTTGGCCCTTCTGCACCAGCCGCCACTGATCTTTTTATAACGGTCGTCTCCCGTTTCCATACGCAGTTGATTCGAAGCAAAGAGGGATTTCGTACGATGACGATGACTCGACTAAATCATGAACGTTATTCTTTGACGACCGACAATCTCGTCGGCGGTACGACTGCGAGTCTTATCGATTTTAAAATTTTTACAACAAACTGCAACTTACAATGTGCTCATTAACATAAATATTCAAGCAAGTCGGTGTTACGTTTTCGACACGCCCTTCTTCTTGACTGACATACGTAATTAAAATAAATATCAATGCCAACTGGCGGGATCGCGCGAGGGTGGACAACTGAATTGCTCCAGTCACAAAGGAGTACTGCGGAATAGCACTGTACTGGCTGTATGTAGTACGGCACTGGAGCAGAAAAGGACCAAAATTAAGATCTAACACGAACGGGTAGCTGCATCTCCAGATAGTGTTAGATAAAAAAAAGTTTGATGACTGACAGAAACTGGAAAAAAATCAATTAATTAGAAAAGTTGCAGGGATTACTGGAGAAAATTTTAAATGGAATAGAATTGGACTTGCATCGAGGAATTCAGTTGAATCGTCAGCCATCACCCCGTCATCAAGAGCCGTTAACAAAATTTTAATGACTCTGTTGTCTGTTAACAACCCACCGTTGTATTTCACGGTGTATCTCGTTCGGAACAGTTTAGTGCTGCATTATGACATTATGAAAATAATTTATGACGGTTCCGTCGTTTACCAAGCTATAGACTCGACTTCAAACAGCCATGCTTCAAGCTCGTATCAACTATAACTATCGCACGAGTTCATCGACGGACCAAAGAATCTTTCAAACGCTTCTTCTTCTTCTTCGTTTTCTTGGTTTTATTGTGCAATTTTGTTATAGGGTTTACTAGCCCATTATTCTAACGCGCAATTACCGCTTTTATTCGCCAAGAAGCTTTATTGCCAACAGAGCATGGGAAAAATGGATGAACAACCGCTCCCAGAGGCGCATCGAAGATACCGGAACAACAACGTTGTAATTTTTTTGAAAATTAAACTTAACTCCAGTCTTTTATTGAGCCGTTTTAAATGTTTTTTTCAATCTAAAAATAAGAAGTTTTCTAAAGAGGGGAGAGGGTGTAAGAGTCGTCATTGTAAGCAGCTTGAACCATCTTTACTGCAGTTAGTGTCTTCTCACTTTGACTTCCGTTTGTTTGAAATTTCTGCGTGTTAATTGTTGAAGTTGAGAAGTAGCTCCAACATGAAGTAGAAAACGAAACAGAGGAAGGAATATTGTTGTAATATGAGTTGAAGTTAGAAATAGAAACTTCGAACCAGGTACTGGCTAAATTTCTTCCACAGTACTTTTTCGTCACGTTTTGCCTGATATTTTTATTTTAACGCACGTTAAGAGTAAAACGGAGTTCCACAACTTCATCCCGTAAGGGCAAGAAAATAAAACCAAAGAGTAGAGAAGTTATAAAGAGGCGACGGTCGAACAAGAAAACTGATTCAGCGACAACGAAGCTCGACCTACCAATTTAAAAGGTTTGTTTTGAAATTGTGACCGCAACGGGCTCGAATTACCACAGCTGAGGCTTTGGCTAAGAACCAACCGCCTGGCATTGAAGAGGCCGTCAGTCCAATATCGTATTACACGTATTACCCTACCGAATTAAAAGGACTGCTGTTTCAAGATCATAGAATTTGGTTTAAAAACGTCAAAGGAACCGCCAGAAGCGTCGCCTATTTCTAGTTCTTTACTCTTTGGTAAAACGGCGACTGGTAGCTCGAGGTCTTCGAATGAAATCTCGGTATTTTCAGTGGGGTCTCGGGGGCAGATCGAGAACGAATCGCACCGCTCGATGAAGTTGTTCCTGAACCGAAATACCGATTTGTTCGATTCGCTCCGACCAGATGAAGACCTCAGGAAAAATCGGATCATTGACATCAAACGCACCGCCTCTCGGTGGCGCATCTGTCACGACATGATGAGAACGACCGATAAATCGACTAATTACGGAAGTGAAGAGCTACCATTATTGATGGTCTGGATCGGTGTGGATTTTTTTTACCAACATCATCGTTTCATGGTATCTCGAGATCGTTTTCTTTCCGTGGCGGCTCGATCAATAAATGATGGTGAACGATAAATCAAGACGTTCGCCAGTGTTGTTGCCAAAAAATTAATAAAACGTTACTCCTACCAACAAGAAGGAATCTAACAATAGTTGGTGGTACGATAATGGTTAAACGCAGAACATCAAAGCATCTCAAGAAAATAATTGAGATATTCATTAATGCACCGATTCATTTACATAAAGTTGCAACATCAAACCTCACGGAATGGGTGTAATGCAAGGTGGCGGAGTCGGCGGAAATCAAAAGTGACGTTTAATAATAAGACCGGAGTGATGGACCAAAGAGAAGGTTGCCCACACCTGTTGGTACTGTCTTTTTGCTTGGACTCTAATGTAATAATAACGAACCGAATAATGAAACTCGGTTTCAACCAAGCAATAAAACAAGACCAAAGCAAGTTACCACGAGCAAATAAAACGAAAATGTGGGAAAATGACCGTTTAGAACAGCGCTCCTCAACCTCGTCTTGTTTCGTATCTTTCTGTGAGATTTTTTCGCTACCATTAATTTCTCTACAAGAACCCAAAAATAGTTACAATACGATATCAACGGCGACACTGACGGATTACTGACATTCATCGTGTCTGTTGTCCAAGGCACACTTAAAAAATTAAAAAAAATCGCTTATTTCGACAAATAATATGGAATATCCCACTTCTGAGGTGAGCTGGCAATGGAGTTTTTTCAAGTTTTCCTCGAATAGGTCGAGGGTCTCGCATGGATTTGACGGTGAAATAATAAGTAGAGGGCCCGAACGTTGCCGGTTCAAAATTACGCCACCTAGACCCCGAATTTTTGATCGAATCTCTGGTGATTATTGTAATTCGGCTTTAAAACCCAACCAGTTCGGATGACAACAAGAAAATAATTGCCGGTTAAAATACAACAGTCGGACGGTTCTTCGGGAGGCGTGATCGTGTCGTCTAATTAACACCGGCGTTAAATTTGATCGGGCACGATTTATTTGCTGGCTTTCGATTATGATTGCCAACTAATGAACGCAATTTTCTTCGGCAATAGTCTTTTTATCGAGATGTCCATCTCGATAAAGCTCGTATCAATGGTGCGATCCGTTCGAAGATAACGTTTGCGTGTATTCTGCCGGCTTTACCTTATCAAAATCAATGTCAAGTTATGTAAGGCTACTTCACTGCATTATCTGCGACATAGATCGAGTCGCATCGAGACGATTATCATGATTAATGAATTACGTGTCGTTATCTACGATCCGGGATAATAAGTGAAACGTGGCCCGATCCATCAAATAATTTTTATAGAATACAGCGGCGGGTCCTTCCTCAGTTGACTGTCAAATTTTCGAAACGTATCAATTGTCGGTTTTCGACCATCAATTATTTCGGTGCCAACGTTATGAATGGATTCCTAACCGATCCGTGGGCGGCGACGAACCCATGTAAACATACGACGCACCAATTCCACCACCCACAATAACCATATTTCATGTGTTTGAAAGTTCGGCGCGTTCTCCGTGTCATCGACCGTTGGAGTCTTTCGAAAAATCGTGATCTACTGACGTTTCGAACAATTCTCTCAATTAAAATCGATGTGGCGATCTCAACTAAATCATTTCTATTGTTGGTTTACTCGGAAAGTTTCAACTAGCTGATAGCAAGTGCGATATTACGGTTGGAATGCGTGCGTTTTCCATATTCGGCGTTATTTATACTTCGAGACCTAGTTCCAAGCCTTAGAACCACAAACACGAAAGGGAATTGTTAGAGGAGGTGCAGTCAATAGACAACCATTACGTAAACAGGTCGCCTTTAATCCTTTCAGTTGTATTTACACTGAATAATTGGATTGGAAACGTTAAAAAACATTGAATGATTTTTTTTTTGAGTTTAAGACCAATGGGTTACTAATAATTAGGAAAATTGTTTGAGACCTTACAAGCCTTGAACGTGATACCGAAATTCCCGTGAATCGTCGGCAAAAACAATTGACTCAAGGTTGAGAAACGTTGGATGGTTAATTATGTAATTGCTGTAAATTTCTTGTTACCGCTCGGAAATAATGGACAAAGTTTGTCGTGGTTAAAATTCGAGCAACAACTAAAACAACAGTTCCCGTTAAATACATAAAAGCGGGAGCAATAACAAATTTGCTGGTTTATTTGCATCAATGACAACCAGATCGCAAAACGATGGATAGGAAACCCCCAACGCCCCCACTACTAAACCTCGTCAAGATAGATAGTCATGAAGAGGTGTACAAGGCCCATTAGCAGAGGAAATGAAGAGAATTTGTACAGAGAGCAAATTTTCGGTTGAAGGAAAATATTTTTTGAATCAGAAATCGATTTAATAACATTCAAAAATTAAAAAAAATTGTGAGTGTCAACTTCCGGTATTAGCAGTTGTGCCATCGTTTCTAAAAATGAAATAGATTTCCTTACAGAATTTTAGATTGGTATTTTTTTTCCTCATATTCTAATGTGCCCTGGAGAAGAACCACGGTGTAAAGTAACATCAACGTATTCAAACGTAGACCAGTGTCGTTGTCTTTTTGCCACGTTACGTAATAAAAGTCTTGGCCAGAGGGATGCTTAGTACATGTCTAGTAGTCCGGATTAGCGCAAACTTCGATAAAAATACCTTGTATCCGCAATAGTGGTATGAGCTGACAGCTCGAACTTACCTTTATTACCTGGATGCACGTAGGTTGGATACGCTTGTTGTCACGGTGCACCCCAACGCGGTTGTATCGAAGAGACGCTGTATGGCGGTAAATTTGGTGTACACGTCACCCTTATTTACAACAAAACTAGGACAAAAACAAGGATGAGGGAGACCGTGAACACGTCCTTTATGCTCGAGATGGAGCGGTGGTGGTTATGGCAGGGTAAGATGGGAAGATGGAAATTTGAGATGGCAGGCAACCATCCCGGTCCACGAAATCGAACACACCTAATGGCGATTATTGAAGAATGAAATTTGGTTCGCATTGTAAGGATTTTTCCGAATTTCACTTAAAAAATGTAAATAAAAATCAAACCAGAAGAACTAAACCGACGATTTTTTTGTTAATTCCCTAACTTTACCAATCCGATCGATTTAAGTTCTTTCTTCTTCACTGAAAAACTGTTTCTTTTTCACACCTCCAGATAAGATAACGTCGTGTTTATTCACTCAGTGTTTCCACCATCGTGGTTTTGTGTTTGTTTTGAAAAATGACCGAAATCGCGTTATTATCGCGCTTTTTGGAGGACCATAAGATTAAGGGCATGAAACTGATTAAATATCGGTTTAAAAATTTGATTTCGCGCGGCCGCAACTCCAAGAGCATCATCCGAGCATTGAAAGTTAACCTGAAAGTGAATAAAGAATCGCAAGTTAAAGTGCGTCTAGTAGTGAAAATGGAACCTTCCGACCAACATTTGCAGGATTTTCTCCAAATCGAAAATCTTTTCTACGTCGAAATAATTTTCTACGAACAAATTTTGCCTTCCTATGAATATCTTCGCCTAGATCGTTGCAATTCAAAGTTGAAATGTTATCCACTATATTGCGGCAATCTCCAGTTGGAAAATTGCAAAGTGTTGTGTTTACAAAATCTCGAAACTCGAGGTTATTCTATCGGTCCACTTTCGGGCTTTGATCTCCCAACATCCATGGTGATTATGGCAGAATTAGGAAAACTACACGGAAATGGCATTATGTTGAGGTTATATAAACGCAGAACTTTTAAACATTATAAATTTCAAACCCAGCGGTTTCAAGTGGCCGAAAAGCGATATTTAAAAAAACATATCACCAGAACAGTAATTGCTGTGGCCAAAGAACATCCAGATCTAAAGGACTTAACGCGACGAATAAGATCGGCAATGATGGCTGAAGATTTGGGACAGGAACTTTTTTTTACTACATTCATACACGGCGATCTTTGGACTAACAACATTATGGTGAAACATTCGATTGTTAACGCACCCATCAGGGTGAAATTTATTGATTTTCAACGTGTTCGTTGCGATTCTTTGGCTAAAGAAATAATTTTTTTTCTCTTCGGTAGTGTTAATCCGAAAATTTGCGAAAATTACTATGCGGAACTAGTCGAGGAATACGATTCATATTTAGTAAATACGATTAAAGGTTTTCGTGGATACGCTATCGAATTTAAAATGAAACAGTTGTTTGAGGAAATTGGTAGAATAGCCAGGACAACCTTCAGCAGTTTGATGCAGTTAACTTTTACAATGTTCGCCACGAACAGGGATCATCTGACGGTGTTCACTGCACAACAGGCCATTGAGGAATTCAGCCAAGTTCCACAGGAACAGAAGGAACGGATTTGGTTCATCATAAAGGAATTTGCACGAAGATCTTGGATTTAATTTTAGTTATTCCTCGACTTCTTTGATTAATTTTATAGATTCATTTTTTTATTAAACGACTCGCTTGTTTTTTTAATATTTTTTATTGTTATACTACCCTGTGAAGATTTATGGTCCAGCGCTTCTTTGATCTATTTTCTGATTATTTTTGTTTCTTAAGTTTTTGTATTTTTTGTTTCTTACAGTAAATTTTTTTCATATTTTGTCTCATCTTCTGTTCCTCAGAAATTTTCAGTCGTAAATTATTTATTGTATTTTTGAAAGGCTTGGGTTCTAAAAAATTCTTAAAATTTTCAATATTACCAATTTCAGTTCTCAATAGTTTTACTTTTATTATCTTCACTTTTTTTCTTTGTTATCTTTATTATTGTAACTAATTGAATTAAATAATTCAATCTTTAAATTACTGTCTGACACGAAAAAAAACATTTCAGGTAAAACCATTTTGGAGGGAGATAATTTATGGCAACTTGAAGGCCGATTAAGAGTTTGGCACGTATTAATTTGAAAACGGCACTTTCTGCCATAATCCATACGGAACGCCACCTACAACGTTTTTAACGTATAACAAGTTATAACGGTTAGTTCGGGCCAATTAATCAGAGTGTCCCATTTAACCCTCAAAAACTGCCCACTGGTGACTTTTATTGAAAGTAGTTTTCAAAAATTTGGGCAACTCGCCAATATTTCAAAATTCTAACGTTTCACCGATATTAAAACATAAAAAATTCATGTGCACGAAAAACAATAATAAACAACTCCATGCATTGCCAGGACCGGACTGCTACTTTTAGACGAGTAGCTAATCTAGAATCCAAATCCCACTCGAAATTTTTACCCCGCAAACTTTTTCGAAATGCGTTGTGGAATTAATAAAAGTTCGCTGACGTCGATGATTATTGTCGGTATTTTCGCATCTGTTCCGATGATTGATTAATTAATCGATTAATCGCGACGCGATCTTTAAACGTGACCTTAACCAAACAAAAACTTCGGAATCGATTTTTTTGGCAACAACAAGACAACGGCGTGCTTCAATAATAATTTCACAAGGTTGCAATAAATCAAAATATATCGTTAGTACGGGTGGATAAACTAAATTTCGAGTTAAGAAATTTAATGTAATTATGATTTATCGTCAACAATGTATTATTTAACGATATATTATCGACGGTGCGAGTGATTGCCTCCTACCGTGGCATTATTTATGCCGCATATTTTTTTAAACGGCCCTCCTCGACCGGTATGTAAATTATTTATTCGTCCAGATTGTTTTCAGTGGAAATTTATTTATTGCTAAACGGAAATCGATACTACCGGCAATTTTGATGAACACGAGTCGATCGGACTCAAATCCGGGCGAAATAGATCTTGTCGTTTTTAATTAACGAAGCAATCAATGGACGTTTCGACTTTTTTTGCGCTCGTTTAGATAGATAACATTGTTAGCGCGATAACAACAAATTGGTTTCTACTTCTTAAAACTGTAAAAAGCTTTTAACAATTTTCTTAAACGATTTTGACCATGTTAATCACTTCGGTTTCATAGCGTTAATTTTTTCAAGGTAATTAATCATAAGTTGTTAGTTGCTTTCGGTAGGTGTTTGACGCAAAAACTTCATCACCACTTTTCAAGTGTTTAAAAAGAATGGCCCTGAAAAACGATCGTTAATTTTCCATCCAAAAATTCTATTAAACAGTTGAAGGTTGGAAAGGGAAATTGGAGACAAAATCGTATAATTGTGGAAGAACGGAATGGTGAAGGCGCCGGATATCAATATTTCGAGATAAATTCATCTTCGATACCTGTTGCGTTCAATTTTCTAGGAGACAGGTAAAATTTTGAAATTCAAACAATTTTCAACGCGTTTAAATTTTTTTGAATTTGGCGCCATAACGGTTCTGCTTTTAATATCCATAAACAATGGTTGAAGTCTCCAGATGAGATGTTAGGGAGGAAAGGTTGCCATCGAACCATCAAAGAGTTAACCAGGTTCTGTTACCAAGAGAACCACGTTATTATTAGCGAACGAATCTTGTAAATAATTTTAATTAAATACAGTCCACTATATCAAATAAATTCGTGCTACATATTAAAAAAAAAAAAAATTACAGAAAATTATTATGTAAAATGGTTTTAAATTCCTATATACAGGGTGGTATTTGTTTATGGTCCATTATACAGGGTGATCATTTTTTACAAGAAACTAAAAATCACTGAAATGATTGCGTTATGGCCTACGATAAGATTTTAATTAATAAAGAATTCGAAAATTAGCCAGAATTGTCTTAAATTTTGATATGCGTAGTGAGTTTCTTCGATTTTGTTGTCTTAACTTTCCAAATTGGCATGATTTCGACAAATATTTAGATAAAAAAAACATTACTAACAATGATTGATTTTTTCAGATAAACTATTGGGAACTGGGACGATTCCGGTAAGTGCTAACGACAGATGATTGGTATAGAAAAATTATTTTTGAAAAAAATTGGCATTAACCACGCCTTAACCGCACCTTATCATCGACTAATGGCTTAGCCGAGAGATATGTGCAAACTTTAAGACATTTGTGCAACTAATCCGGATAGGTCAGATCAAGGAATTGTACTTTCGCGTTTAATTCTCGAATTTAGAAAAATGCCTCATAGCGTAACCGAGCTATTTCGCTATTGTTTGCTAGAGAAACGTCTCAAACTTTGAAATTAAGTTCCCTAGTGCAGCGTCGTCTCTATTCACCAGGCGTTGCTTCATGAGACTTTTCGAAACTCAAAAATCACCTGGGGCAAAATAATTTTCATACGTTAAAAAAGACTTAGAACTCCAATTCTCTTGTGCAGCGCTAAATAGAAATTTCCTCATATCTGTTCACCGGATGTAGCTCCATGAGACTTTTCGAAATTCAAAATTCACGTGAGCTAAATAATTTTCATACGTCAAAAAAGTTGGAGTAGGTAGAATTAGAAATTACAGCGTTTCCTTCTAAATTTTCGGTCCACTCTCGAACTTTAATAATAATTTTTACGTTATTTTCCGAAGATTTGCAACTAAAAAATGTTGGAAGATTTGAAAATTTGCAATCAATCGCAAGTTTCGAGATTATTCTCAACGACATTTTGAGAATCGAAATAGTGGGTCGCTTTCGCTTGTAAATTTTCGAAATTAATTTCCGCCTCGTCGACTTCTTCCTGGTGATATCTCGAAAAGTTCCGCCGAGATGTAATTAGTGATTGTCTCTGGTAAAAGGCGATCGATGTCGAGATAATCAAAAACTTAACACTTAAATCGAACTTATTGTCCATTGATCCAAATTGGTCGAGTACCAAAAGCGGTCTAATTAATCCCATCGATGGTTATCGGTGGGCGCGCGTAAAAATTTATCATCGCGCGGTATACATAAACGACAATGAAAGTACTTCGGTCCAAGTCACGATCGAATCGTGTTTATTAATGGAGAATTTACGTTTCTTAATTGGATTCAATTTCGATTTAGTTCGCGGATTTAGTTGACAGACATTTGCAGAAAAAACAGAAGAGGTTGGCGTATCTTTATGGTCGCTATACAGTTAACACTTCCGTTACGTGTTTTTATAGTTCCGAGACATGATCGAGGTTTACCTAATTCGAGTGTTTCTTCAACAGATGTCATGTTTCAGTGAATCGTTCATTTTCGAGGAGGTCCGCGTTTTAATCAATTCGGTAATTTAAGAAGATAAGATAAGTAGATAACTTCCGAATGCCACATGGAGTCTTCGTTAACAGATGTTTTTAATTGGAATTTTTTTCTATAATGCCAATCAAGCGATTTTAGAAGAACCCGGAAAACAACTCCAGAAGCGAGTCCATATTTGAACTTCTTTCAGCAAAAATTGTTGAAAGAGGGGGCGACCACCGGTCAGTTGCGGGTTCAATTCCCGGTTGAATCCGAAGGATTTCGCTGTAATCGCTTGGAAGACAATGCCATACCACCAATTGCTACACTCTATAGAACAATCACTCATCTGAATTCTCGGTTGTTCTGATTCGACTTAAAAGTTTGGGACCTACGTGACTACATGTAGAGAAATGAAGAAGAAAACAAAATATAGAAGAATATAATTGCAAAATAGATGGGAAGAACCTGAAACAGTACGTAGAGGAAGAAAACGAAGAAACTCCTATCCCAGACGAGGTATTTAGAAGGAAGGAACAATTCTTGGTGCGCTATTTCCAAACTCTTTTTCGCTTCATCCCATATAAAATGGTCTGATTGCCGCAAATGGCTTTGAACACCGCTAATTATCCGTTTTAATTCTTCTTCTTGTTATTGTTGTTGGCTTGGTCGTGTGAACATAAAGTGTTCTAATCATCAGTAAAGCTTGAATACGAGAGATAAAAGTGCATCAACAGAAGTGGCCGCCGAATAACTGGGTCACCACTTCCGCTAACCGGCAAAGTTTATTACGGTAACACGTTCGGTTTACGCGTTTCGCACTAAGAAGAAAACAGATGATGGTGGTACGTACGAGTATCGAACTTACCATTGTGTCCGTTGCTTTTGGCGTGTCCGTTCTGGGTGTAATGATGAGCATGGCCGTTGTGGTGGACGTGCCCGTTTCCGGGGTGTCCCCGCAACGCTGTTTGAGGCATCCTTACGCCAGTGCTTACATCCTCACTCTCTCATCTCAAGCCGGCCCTGTCGACAAGAAGAAAAATTACCAACGATACCTATTTCTACCGTTCTCGATAAGTTGAAGGTTTGTTTCATTTCGATGGACCGTTAATAAAGCGAAATTTTGTTGGTTTTAGTTCTTCCAGAAAAATAACATGACAATTTTGAAAAATCGCAACGTTTAGCGGAATCTGGAGGAACTAGTAGAGGAGTCGCCGCGGTGTTGCCTTAAATGTATATACTCGGCATTCTCCCCTTCTTTTCTTATGGTATTAAGAATCCCACTCGATCTCAGATTTTGTTCACTTTTCGCTATCGATTTTTTTATTTCAACAATTGATCCAACACTAATTCAACCAGTAGCTAGAGCTTTGGTGGGTAGTTCTATTTCTATGTGGAATGGCAGGTACTTTTTTCAACTGATGAGAAATCGAAAGGAATATTTTAGGAAAATGTATCGAACGGTAAAAAATGTGGTAATAAGACCATAAGAGCCTCTTGGATTTTATTAATGTTTGGATATAGCGGTGACAGGTTTGTAAAAACTTCACTTTTTTTCTAAGAGCATCTGTTCTCAACATACTTCCCAATAAATTAATAAACCGAAAACCAGATTGGCATTTTACCATTTAAGTTACATGGAGTTTCCTGTTCTAGTTTGTTTACAACTTTATGTACATTTTAATTTTAAATATTTATAGGTATCACCTAACATCTTGACACTAGTAACAAAAAAGTTTTATTGGAGCTGGACCTCTAAAATTAATATAAAACGTCATCAATACCGGATATCGCTACAAAATATGGGCGAAAATCGATAGCAGGTACCCAAAATAACAATTTGAAACTATTAAAAAAATGTTGAGACATTTTTGAACAGAACGGGATTGAGTCAAAAGTTAAAAAAGAAGAAATTCTATCCGAAATTAAGACAAGTTCAATGAAATTTATGGTAAAAAGCTATCGTAAAGTGAACGATAGCAAATGATTGTAAAATGCGCAACTACGCCGATTAATTGAAAAATTCACGCTCTAACACACAAAAAGTTTATTAACAATTTCTTTAACGTTACTTCTCAACAAAGAAAAGTGTAAAACAAAGACGAGTAAATTTAGTAATAGTCCGTTACACCTCCCAGAAGGCGACGAAAACTTTTTCGCCCCATGGTGATTTTCAATATCGAAAAAAAACTGTTGGTGTCAAATCCGGTGATTTAAGTTTTTTAAATATATCAAAGTCGATGTAAATTTGGGGGTAATTTCTTCGTTATATTTTATAATAAATAGAAAAGTCGTTGAAAAAAATTGTAAATGTTTTTCAATCCACAATCCTCATGGAGAGTTTAAAATTTGCAGCGATATCAACAGTTAAGCGACGACAGTTTTTGATTTTTTTAAGCGATGGTCAGGTCAATGTTTAAAAAAATAGAGTTTTGGCAAATGAGGGAGAGGAAATTCCGTTAGGAAATTAACATGTTGATTGCGTTATCCAATAACGGGCAAAGATATGAAACAATTAAGACACTCAGTCGTCCATATTTCAAATTACCGAGTTAAACCCTGTTAAGTTAACAATAACAACCGCTATACGCAACGCTGTTAGAGCACTTAATGATTCCTGTCAATTATGTCATTTCGGCCATAACTCAAAGCTCGTATGGACGAAGAATCTCATTTTTTAAACAATGTTAAACAAGACATCTGATACCGGTTAACAGTTGATAAGTCACGGCAAATCACGTGATGATAACAATTATTCGGTATAAAAGTAGTAACTGTCCTAGTCGTTTCAAAGTCGAAACGGTGTTCTTCAGTGTGCCTTTCGGACACGCCTCTAACTCATCGTCTTGCATTAATCATGCAAATTACCGGACTGTATCGGCAGTTTTCCATAAAATAATTTGCTTTGAGTAGTCGCCCGTCCGGCCATTGGCTGTTTTGGTCCGTTGATTTTTTTATTGTTCATTTTCGAGTTAAACTCCTGTTAAACCGTAATCTCTACCCGTTGGATAATTATCAATTTTTTCAACATCCCCAATTCGTTTCATTGCACGAAACCGCCTGTCTGACGTGCGTGCAACGACGTATTTAAATCTCCGGTCTTACTGAAATTACATTCGTTTTTCTGATCCATCAAATTACGGATCGTTATATGCGGTAAAAAAAAAAAAAAAAAAAATTTTGTCCCGAAGAAGAAAAAAATTAAAAAATACCTGAAATCGATCAGGGTGGCGCCACTTTGCGAAAGCACTGTCGATATTAACGAAACGAATTTTTTTAAAAACTAAAAAAAAAACAACGCACGTGATAACTTGAAGATGTACGCGCACTGTCACACTGGCGAAACGTTAAACAAAAGACGCGGAGCATCACTGAAGAAAATGCAGCGATGTCTTGGATGCCTAGGCTAGATGCGTGTCCGAGTTTCCTCGACTAGAGGCGGAACTCTACGGACACCTGTTGACTTTACCTGTGGGTTCTGCGAAAGAACAGGGACGGAACTGTTGAAACGGACCTCAGGCGGCATCAATCATTTTCTCAGGAGCAACCTGGTCGCATCACAGGTTTCTACCGATGGACCGGTCAGAGTCATCAATTTTAGGCGTTGTACTGGGCAGTTTCAGGTTCTTAGGCCGTCCGAAGGACGCGATACGAGAACCGAAACGTTACGAAATGTTTCTTTGTTTTGGCACTTGGGGTTATTGTTTTTTTTTTTTTTTTGTTTTTTTTAAAGTGATTTCTTGCAATTTCTCTATTTGGTCTAGTAAAGTTTTCACTAACTTCTTCAGGTGAAATTATCTTGATCGAAAGAAGCATATTCTTGCTTACTGTTAGTTTTTTTTTCATATTTCAACCCTTAACAATTTTTTGTTATTTTTTCTTTTCTGCTACTTATACTTTTTCTGACTTAACTTTTTCTATTTTTCATCATCTTTATATCATCTTTATCTTCTTTTCTTTTAAAAATTTTGCAATCTGGTCTTTAGTTCGAGATGTGCTTCATTAATTTGGATTTTATACCTTTCAACGTCTTTGTTTATTCAATTTAACACTTACCCAGCTTTTTGCTGCAATTCTTTTTTGTGATTATTTTTCCTTCACATCTTTTTTTTAAATTTGCCCCCCACCTGCCTCATTTTTGTTATATTTTCCATTTAGTTTGGTCTTCTCTTTTATTATATTTTTCTCTATTCTTTGTTCTTTTGTTCCATTGTTTTTTCTTCTATTTTGTCCTTATTTAGAAATTCTAATGTGATTTCTTCCAATTTTTTTAAATTAACTTATTAAACTTTTGCTAATTTCTTATCAGAGATCTATAGTGCACCAAGTATATTTTTTCTTCTTTTTCAAAAACTTTTTTTTTTCCCTTTAAATCCTCCATTATTATTTCTTTTCTATTAACTTTATCTTTACTTACCCTTCTTTCGAGATTTTTGCAATCCACCCTTTAAATCGGACAGTTACTCTTTAATCTGCATATCCAACGTCTTTATTTCTTAATTTCAACACTTCCTAAGGCCTTTTTGTATTTATTTGAAATTTTTATATTTTATATTCTTTTTTCCTCCAACTGCCTCGTATCTCCCATTTAGTTTAGTTTCTACAAATTGGGTGTTTATTGTACATTTTGACTGACTATTGCCAAATTTGCATGTTAATTGAAAAATTTATGAAGTAATGAAAATATTCCCCAGAGAGGAAATTTACAATATTAATGAAGTAATTAAGGCAAAAAGTAGAAAATAGTTTTGAAATTGACTATTAACAAATTTGATTTTTAAAAATTTACAGTAACCGAAACAAATTTACTAATCATTACGGTAAATACAATCTCAATTATCTACTATCTACTATTAGTATCGGACGAAGTCCCAAAAATGCAATTTGCGATGCGAAAGAGAACAGTTTTTATGATTGAGGTAATAAAACCCTTTAAAAATTCGTGTCGGCGACATAAGCAACAGTTATAATAAACCATCAATAGTACAGCACACTAATAAGTAGAGAAACGTGATATTAAAATTTAATCATGGTTGATGTGTCAATAAGGATCGACTGTAGGCAACCAACAATACACTCGCTGAACATATGGCGTGGCCTGCCGTAAAAAGGTTTGCTAAAACAACGATAAAGCGGTTCGGTGATAATAGAGCGTCAAGTTCAAAAAGGGAGAAAACATGCTCTCGGACTTTTAGGCTCCAGACGTTGCTATCCATTTCTAAGAAAATCTGATTATATTAGCAGAAAGAGTAAAGATCAAAGAATTCAGTAACGTAGTTTTTTTAATAATATATTTGTCTCAGTAGCAAGCCCCGAGCTTTGGAAAGTTGTTCAAGTTTGTGTACTTTTTAACGCATAAATTAAAACTATTTACATGTAGTTCTCGGTGTCATCAGGTAGATAATTTATTGTAGTTTTTATATTAGTCACGAGAAAAAATGTAGAACTGATAGTTTTTGCTGGAACCAAAAAGTCCCAAAGCGCTACCACTTTTAATATTTGCTATTACGCCCCTTTCCTGGCGACTTGTGATGCACCAAGCAATGGAAATTAATGAATACCCTGAACAACCAAATAATAATAGTAAATAAGACTGTTAAATAAATAATAACTTTGGATTTGTTTTAAAAGTAGTTTATGGTAAGATTCGAAATAAAAAGAAAGATGAGTGTCTTTGGGATGTAATTTTATTTTATAGTCTAGAGCATTTGCTATCCGTGACATCTTTACAAATTCTTAAAAATTATGTACAAAGAAAGTATTTAAAAATCCTACACAATTTAAACCAGATATATCATTTACAAGAATTTGCGGAAAGGCACAATGCGAGTGTAATTCTTACACAATCTTTCATCAACAAACACATCAAGAAACCTGGTTCTAGGGATTAAGTAAGACTAGAGATTATCCATGGGTTATTGTTGTCGTTTACCTACGCTAATAAATCAATACCATCATCAATATTGTACTTGCAGGATGGAAATTGCACCAAGTTTCTTAATTCGCACCTGTTACTAAATAAAAAAAGAAAAAAAAGTGTGACGACGGAATGGTTTCTGGAATGTTACATGTATGACGGTTATGCAACCACTTAAACCTCCATTGTTAATAGTACACATTTTTTTTTACATTCAGTCATTTATAAACTACGATTATCTAATTGGACTGTTGTTCTTTTTATCTTTTTCTTAAATTTCTATAGATCTAAGAGTGCATTTTACAAATTTCTACAATAATCTAGTCCAAGATCCCAATAAAGTACTTTTTTTTTCGAATTTATAAATCACATATTATTGTTTTTACAATTCTTAAAACTAAACAAATTAAGCTACTTAGTTGAGGTATCGTGTCAAATACCGTAATGGTGCGAATTCACCATATCACTTATCACATATCGTGTGACTGAACCGTCTAAAACCTCGACTCGTCCCCTTTCATATCCTCATACTAGGGTTTAAGTCTTTTGAAACCCGCACCGTCCTGTCCCAACTTCAACTCCTCATACAGAGTCGGATTGACCTCAGTCGCAACACCGGCGGCGGGCACGTGCAAAGCTTCGTTCTTCCAACCCTGCCCTCCCGACGCCGAAGACACCGCCAGACCGTTCGCGGCACCATTCGACACGGAACTCTCCGACTGAGGCACCTGAAGAAAAAACAACCATTGACGTTATTTGAACATCGAGGAAACATCTAAAGGCCTTCAAATACTTAACATCAAGTGATCGTGGAAACATCTAGAGGTAGCCTTAAAAGGCTTTAAATACTTACCATCAAGTGTTTGACAGAAACTGTTTAGTTATCAAGAGATAACCTTAAGAAAGGGCAATGTTAAGATAAAAAGCCGAATGGTTGGAGAATGATTTGTAATGTGGCAAAAATTTGAACCATTGATGAACGTTGGTGCAACCAACTGTTACCTGAATGTGATCCATGTTGACTTCTCTCAAGTAGCTGGGGTTCTCGAAAGCGATCCCGTTCGAGTTTTTGACTCCCAACATTTTCTTGGTACGCATGAACCAAACGGCACCAACGACAATCGCTGCTACCACCACCAAGGCGAGAACGACAGCAGTGGCGACGCCAGCGTGAGAACCGTCATCGCTGTGACTAGCTGCTGACGTTATATACTTATCACCCATAATGAATTTGAAAGGTTCCGTCAACGTCGAGGTACCTTTACTATTACCGGCCTTAATAACGCATTCGTAAGCAGAACCGTCCTTCAAATCGCTTATCTTCAAATGCGTTTCTGAAGTGTCAGCTTTCTGTCCCGATTTCGCAGCGGAATCGACTAACCTCCAGAAAACTCTATACAACTCAACCGTATGAGGATTCTTAATCGGAGGATCCCACATAACGTTAACTGTATGCGAATCTAACATTTCTATTCGTACGTTTTGCGGTGGTCCTGGTAATTTTTCGCGTCCTTCATGGAAACAACTCATAATTTGTTTGGTGTAAGACAAAACGCACAGTTTATTGTTCAAAATCGGTTCGCCACGACACCAATCGAGACATCTTCTGGGTACTCCCCATTGAGCGCAACAACTCCTATGATCGGAACCGTCGGCGGCGCATTTCATTAGTTTATCGAAATCGTTGATACATTCGGTTCTGTCGATGACCGCGTCCATGTCTAAATAAAACGAACAAGCGTCCATACATGTCGATGTTACGTTCTGTTCGATGCAACATTGCGTAACGTTATTGGTGGGTGCCAGATTTCTGATTCTGACCGATACCGGTTGTGTTGCACGACCGAAAGCGTTTTCTGCATGACAGAAATAATCACCCACGTCCATTTCGCTGATCTGTTTGATGGTCAGATGCATTATGTATTTGTCTTCTTCGTCTTTCACTGGGAGAGTGGTGATGTCGTATTTGCCACCTTGGATGACGGGCTCGCGAGTCTCTAGATTACGCCAGAACATCATTTTCGGTTCGGGTTCGGCGTCGACACGACATTCCAAAGTCACCGAATCACCCACCACCGCCATGGTGATGCCGCTGGCCTGGATATGGGGAGCGTCTGAAATTTTAAGTGTTGTAATGCAACTAGAGGAGAGTCAAAGGAGCAAATACGGAAGACTAGGGAGTGTAGAAGAGTGTTCGTAGATCAGTGGAAGACTTTTTTCGAGTTGAAAAATATCAGAAGTGGGATAGGCAACTCGCGTCGATGAGGTGAGTATCAGATTGTGGTAGGTCTTGAGAGATAACTTCTCGCTAAGGACAGCCAAAGTCAAATGCTGAGTTGTTGTAAGTAGAAGAGGGTCAATAGGTTGATACGAGTGTGGCCTTCCCGTAACTCAGCGAGAGAGTGTGTGGTGTTCGGGAAGTGATATTTTGCGCAAAGTGAATTTTTTTTAGATTTAGCAAAAAAATATCAAAAATAAACCACCAGGAAGACAATGAAACTATAGATGTTAGAAGGAACGCGTGGAAACTTAGGAACACCTATCTACAGGAGCGGCTACTCACGACTTATTGTGATTTTCCTCGATGCCTGCATGGGCGTGCCGTATCCGTTATCGGCATAACAAGAAATTTGGTCCATATCTTTTGTTACGTTATGGATCACCGTCACCATATGCCTCGTAGTGTCTTGCCTTACCAACCTTCCAGAAATGTAAAGAGAAATCGTGGGCATCGGCGTTCCCATCGCTATACAAAGAATCGTCATGCTGCTGCCTTCAATAACCAAATTGATTGGATGTACTGTTGGAGGCTAAAAAACAAATTGAAAAACTTGGATTGAGGAAGCAGAATGTAATACCTCAACAAAAGCGGGGTAAGCTGGATCGGTCCAAGCTATCAAAGTTTCTGAAGCCATACTCGCCCCTTTCTCAGTGAGAGCGACAACGTAAACAATATACTGAGTGTTGGGGTTCAAATTGTTGATAGTGTGCGACGTTAAAGTTATGTTGATCGAATGGAAACTTTCCTCAGCTGTACTTTTGTAGAAGACGCTGTAGGTGATTTGTTCGGAAGGATGACTGAATTCGGGGGGTTGCCACGAAATCGTCACCCAAGTCGCGCTATGAGACGCCACTGCTAAAGTGTGAGGAGGTGAAGTTACCCCTTTCACAAATTGAGAATCTAAAAGAATTTTGCGAATAAAAAGAAAATTTTTGAACAAACTCACCATTCGATTTTGTCAATTTGATGACTATGAGTGATGAAGGTAACGAAGTACCGTGTTGGTTGCGGGAAACCACGAAAATTTGGTAAGTAGCTTCAGTTTCTAAACCGTTGATAACAGTACCGGCAGTCGCAGAAATCACTTGCTACAAACCAAGAGAGTGTCAAAATTTTTGGCTTCAATATCTCGAAAACACTTACGTGATCCAATTTCAAGAGAGTTTCGTGCATCGAGGTGTTGTCGACTTTTTGGTAATGTACCACGTAATCTGTGACGTTGTTGCCGTCGGTTGGTGGTTCCCATCCCAACATTATAGTACCGGCAGGATCAACAACACTTGCATGTAATTCGGAAACAGGTGCAGGAATTAATCCGGTACCCTCCTCGAAACATTGAGCGATATTTCCAATATAAGGCACGCAAGTAGTTGCGGTAACCAAAAGCGAATCTACCATAACACCAGAACATAAAGAAAGACAACCGGCTGGTACTCCTCTTCTAGTGCAACAAGCTCCATGGTTTCTTCCACCAGCCCCGCAACGCAGCAAAACATTAAAACTTCCTCCACATTTCCCTAAAATTTCAAATTTTGCAATACTTTTTTCTTTTGGTAACAACATTAAAACAAACCTGCCAAAAGTTTAATATCACTCATGTTAGCGTTATAGGAACAAAGTGGGAGACAAATGGGACTTAGATCAGCTTCCACGCAACAAGCTGTAACGTTATAAACTGTTGCCTCTTCGATTTTTTCTTCGATTATCTTGCTGGCTGTTCTAAATGTTATTCTGCTGCTTGGTGCTCCGATTCCGTGAGTGTTAACAGCTTCCACGTAAACCTCGTAATCGCTGTCGCTATCCAATCCTTCCAAAACGAAAGGACTGTGGATTTTTGTCTTGGATCTATACTCTTCATCGTCGTAACTCTCGAAATTGCGATAATGGACGTTATAGTGAAGAACGGTATCGCCAAGTGTTTTGGGGGTTGACCAATGGACGATCGCAAATTCCGTGTCGATGTTGGTGATGTGGACTTGAGTTGGGGCGCTGGGAAGAACCCCGTAACCTTGGAGGAGACAATTGGTGTATTCACCCATGTAGCGAAGACATCTGAAATTTTCATTGGAGTTAACTTTTTGCGTTCACAAAATGTCATATTGTTGTATATGATTCCCTAGAGAGACCGTATACGATTTTCTTCTTCCACCATCTATGTTAGCTAGAATACAGCTACAGTGTTTCTTAGAACGCAACTAAAAGCAACAAATTTTTCGGTTGGCCATTGCCTTGCGAGGGGGAGCGATCGAAAACAAATTCTCTACATTTAATCGCAGATTGAACCAATTGATTTTAAACATTGGAACTTCAAAATTAGATTCTAGATGTAGATTGAAGAGAACGAACCTCCAGAATCCGCATTATTAGAGTGATAAATTAAAGTGGCGATATGTTGGCAACAGCGAGTTAAGTTTTGGCACATTCCCATAGCTAATTGAGCCATGTGGAGTAGGTAAACAAACTCTCTAGCCCGTATACAAAGAAACCCGAAGAGACAATATCAACAAAAACGTCCCCGTAACTCCGCAAGTTTCCTCAACTATGCAGATAACTTTAATATGCGGGTTGTAGGCCCACATGAAAACTAATTATTAACTTGGCGACACATACTTGAAATAATTGAAATCGATGCTGGAGACGTTGCCGGTGCAGAGTTGTTGGCACAGTTCCGGTAATCCCCGAGCTTTACAGCATGGCGTGTGATCGAGTCCGTTGGTCAAACAGCTGAAGGTGTCGGTGGCCCAAGGGGCGCATATCATCAAGTCGGTAATTTCGGCGGTGTCAGCTTGAGAGGGATCGCATAATTTATTAACGCATGTCTTGTGGGCTATTCCTTTATTAGCGCAACAACTTCTGATGTCGGGAAGAGGTGGTGCTTGTCCTACTGTCGTTGGTTTCATGTTACCAGGTGTTAAAGTTAAAGATCTAACCGAATAGCTCGGTAGACTATTTCCATGGGAATTTCCAGCAGTCACCGTCACTTCGTACATGGTGAAAGGATTCAAATTGTTTAAAGTCGTCGTGTTGTCGGTTGGTGCCGTTTTTACCAGTACCGAATGTGAAACTGTTTTCGGTTGAGAAGTGGCCGCCGTGTCTTCCACAGCATCAATTAAATGTTCGTCGTAAGACCGTAACGATGTTACGTTCACTAGATATTCGGTGACTGATTCGGTGTTAGATATGGGGAATGACCAGGAAACTTTCAGGGATTTTTCGGTGAGAGCTTCCACTTCGACGTTTTCAGGAGGACTCGGTAACAGTTCTGAAAGTATATTGTCAAAGAGTTATTGTGGTGGGGATTCGATGGGAACTTACCGATGCCTTCGACGATACACGCCAAAGTTTGTTCGGTGTAAGAGGAACAGGAGAAGTGAGTTTTTATGTTGTCAGTGATTGCGGTGTATTCGCCACGACAAACGTCCTGGCAGATGTCAGGGACCCGTTCCTGGATACAACAAGGGACGTGGTTGCGGCCGTCGGCCATGCAACGCACGATCGCCGGGAAATCGGATTCGCAATTTTCCGGATCCTGTCCGGTGCTACCTGATTTCGGAAAAAATAAAATTATCAGTAGGTTTACAACTAATTTCTCTACTGTGTCTGAAAGTTTAAATTTTAACTTCAACGCAAAGCTCCCAGCAGCGTCTATTAAGACCGAGAAAGGACTCCATTTCTCCATGTAATTAAAAAGTTTTTAATTTACTTTCTAGTGTTCAAAAACTATTAGGTAACGCCCGTTTAAGTTTCTTGTCTAATTTAATTATTGCAGATGCCAATAAAACTTTTACTCTTGTCTTACGTCTTTTGCCATATTTATTCAGTTGGGCGAAAAGTTCGGCGTTAAAAAGGAGAAAACACGCTTTCGTACTTTTTGGTTACACTCTCTGCTATCAATTTCTAACCAAATCTGATTATGTTGGCGGAAAGAGTAAAGATCAAAGAATAAATCGAATAGGTTTTCGATAAATATATTTGTCTCGGTTAGAAGCTTTGAGCTTTTGAAAGTTGTTCAAGTTTCTGTACAGTTTAGCCATGAATTAAAATTGTTTTACATGTTGTTTTTGTTTTCTTTCACTAGGCAATTTATTTTATTATAAAATTTCTCATTGTGTTTGTTGAATAGGGAAAATCGCTACCTTCCAAAATGCTTTGGATGTTGCAGAAGCCCAAACAGTTGGACGACACGTTCCTCCCCAAACAGCAGTCGGTGTAGTTGTGGTTCTTGCTGTTGAAGCCCTGTTTCTGGTCGTCGTATTGCGAGACGACGTCCGTCGCGTTGCTGGGCGGCTGAAGGGCTTTCGACAGAACTGAAAGCTCCATATTAATGACGTCGTTCGTCCTTTGTCGTAATTGTTGGTGTTAATACATTCAGGACGCGATCCGTGTGCCGGCAATTCATAATCAAGAACGGAAAAAAAAACGAAATTCGTATGCAAACCGCGCTATAAATAACGAGAGGACACCCGCGGACCTGACAATAATAATAGGGGAAAGGAACTCACCGCTCAGTTTGTGAAAACTCCGCACGATGGGGTTACTGTTGACCTCGCACACGTATATTCCTGAATCGGCGGGTGTTGCTTTTTTGATCACCAACACCCATACGTCGCCTCCTGATGGTACGTCGGGACCTTCGTCCGGTGAAATTGCTGGAAAAATTAGAAACGTGTTTTTCATTCGAGGGACAATTTTTTGATACAAAGGCAAAGAACACGCCGCCGGCGGACCGCAGCAAAAGGCAAACAGGAAAAGAATATGATATGGCATTTGACTTGTAAATGAAGCGGATCTTTCTTTAAAGGATAATAAAACAGTGTATGGCTTTCTATAAGGCGATCGGTATATAAATGGCACGAAAACAATATCGAAATTCGAAATCGATGCTCGCTAAAGCGGACCTCGAAGGAAATTTAGGCGTTCGAACTTGAATTGCATACAATGCAGAAGATTTCAATTTTTTACGGAGATATTTAAGAATTGAATCCTGAATAGACCAAATAACAAAAAAAATAATCAAATTCAGATGTTAATATCAGAACACACAGCGTTTGCCGGTTTCAAATTCCAACAATTGAGCAAATACTTGGTCGCGTTAATATCTGGAGGTCCTCGAGGATAGGGACATAAGAAATGGCGTTTGAAATGTTCAAATTACAAGAAAAACTATTTAAGAAAATTTCGATACTAAAATGAAAAAAACACGCTCCCGTACTTCTTGGTTGTAGACTTTGCTATTTATTTCTAAGAAAATCCGGTTAGGTTGACGGAAAGAGTAAAGATCAAATAACGTATCGAAAGTATTTTCGACTAATACACAACAACAGATACAACTAAGGGCCTTGATAAAGACATTTTGATCTGAAGCAATTTTTCATGCAACGGTTCAAACTGACGTAGATAATTATTTTCGACACAGACGACGTGGCAATTTTTTTTGCGTCAAGCTAATTTATAATTTCATCTCAATTTCTGGTTTTAAAGGGTGATCGCTGGAAAAACTCGCTTGAATCTGCAAGTAAAAAAATCGATAAGCTAATTTTCTCATATGAATAATTAAATTTGTTTCCATTCGACGTATCACGTTTCTATAGCCGTAGAAGCTCTTCGATCCGATTTGCGACATCGGCTATTGAGACGTGCCTTAATGAAATTTTCTTCTCGCCCATAGAGAACGAATGAAATAAATTTCGTTAAGGCGAACGGTTTGTTGGGGAAAATCTCGACGTGCGTCCGATGAGAATTCAAAAAGAAGTCGTAGGCAGATGAAAGAGATATCGAAATGAATTTGGGAGAACCGAAGAAAAATCGGGCATTCAAAAAGTAACCGTTAAAATGTAATCCTATTACATGTAATTTGGCAACGTTATTTTTGTAATTTATTTTACGTTAAATTAGAAAAAAAGCTAAAATTTGTCAATTTTGAAACTTAAATGTAATCACGAGCGTTTATTTCATAGATTGCTATTAAGATTCCACCCTAACCCTCTGATTTAGAATTTTTCCGTTACTGTTCACCCAAATAGTTTCTATTGCCACTCAGATTTACTGAAAACTGTATCGCTGCGGAGATGAACGATCGTTCTACCGTAAAATTGATTTGGAAATCGCAGATACGCTTTGCTGACGACACCTTATTCGGTCGTTTTCAACATTTCGTAATCATCCCCGAGTGAAAATGGCTTCAGTTTAAAAGCTCCATATGAAAATACCATTTTGTAAACTAACATGGAAATAATAACAAACTTTTAGTTTTGATTATTATTCCAGTCGTTATTATAACGATGTTTAACTATTTACAAGCATTTCTGTTTATTGTTTTCACGACGCGCTTTAATCGTTGTTGCGTTCTCTGTCGTACAAAGTGGGATCACTTTGTACAAAAGTAAAGATTTTGTTTTTTTTTTCAATTTAAAAAATTTATCAGTGACATGGGGACGTTTAAGGTCGCACTCGAACTACCCGCGAAATCTGAGAAAGAAGTTTTTTTCAGTATGGTACCACTTGATGGTTTGCCATTGCCTTCCGAGGGGAAGCCGTAAAAATTACGATTAATTATATCTCTTTAAGAGGAAATCGAGGTGTTGGAAAAATTTCCTCTAACTTGATGACGCGCATTATGTGAAGATTGTCTGTTAATTGTTGGTGTCTTAGAATTTGCTGAAAGATGACAGTGTGGGGGTGAAGTCGTAAACAACTTTGCCTCCAAACAATTACACGTCAACAAATGTAGTCATTAAGTTCACTCGAATCTTTAGATTTATCACCTAAAACGAGATAATTTTAAAGCGAATCTCTCCCTTCTTCTCCTTCTTGGGGCATCAAGTATTTCTTTTTAAATTGCCAAGTTTTAGGGAATTGCAGGCGTTTTAATCTCGAGAATCAATTTGGGGACGATAAATCTTCGAGTTCAGTTTTACTTCTTTCGGGGTCGTCGCAGTTTCAAATAATTGACTGTGTCGCAATTGGAAACTTTTCAAAAGCCCGCAGATATCGCCGTTGAAAAGAGTTACGGTATCGTTACACCGAAGCTCTTATTTCGCGACAAACCAACCATAAACTTTTAACAAGTTACGCGGCGACATCGATCCAAAAAGAAGAGTGACGAACCTAAATTTTCCTCCGTCCGAAAATCAATGGGGCAAGAAAAAAACGACGGCGGAACTTCCACTTTTTAATTCTTTTGTCTCTCGTTGGGGGACGATGCTAGAAAAGTGTTTTGCATTTTTATGACTTTTAGTTGGGGAGTTTTATTAAAAACTTGAATGAGTGAAGGAGTGATATGAGTTTGGAAGCTCGTTATCTTTGCGGCGTTTCAGTCAAAATATTGAGGAATTTAAGATCATTTAACGAGAGTAAATCGAACGCAATATAAATTCCTGGGCGATTGGAATCCACTCCGTTTATGAAGCGGAGTATTACTGAAAGTTTTCAAATAAAAGGCGACGGGTAACGACGTTAAGGTACGAGGTTCGGTTCGTTTTACTTTCAAATCAATCAAATTTCTACAATTTAATTCAATATCGCACCAAACAATGTTTCCGGGTCCGGAAACGAATCGACTTCCAGATGTCACGTCCATGACTCTCTGTCGAGAAAAGTTTTTGAGTGAGATCCTTCGTAATCGGGGATTCGGATTCAGATTAGACGTTTTGAATTTTTAAAACGTTCCACTCGCAGACGTGAATAGATACGATGAAAATTAGATGAGATAATAAACAAGCTTGACGGTTTTTTAAAATGTTGTAATACTATTTTGTAAGCACTTCCGTAAATACGACGATAAAGCGCGAGGTAAATGAGCGCGATGAAAATTTTTATCCGCCAAATCCAATATCCGGACTCGGAGTTGGTGGATTTTTTATGGAAAACATTGCAGTTCCGTTAAAGCCTCCCAATCCTACAACGAACTTCATTACAACGGAATTATGTTGATGTCGATGTTTCTGGATGGCTTCCACCGCCATTTCGGCGTAATAATAATATTAAATTAACATCATCGAGTTACACGGTTTAATATTGCCAAAGGCTTCTCAATTAACTGTACAAACGTTCCCATATTTAACGTATCAATGGCGGATCGAATCAATTGAAGTTCTGTCAATTCCCACTAAATATCCAACGGAATTCCCAAATGTTAGAGCTTCAATAATCCCACCCTTAATTTGTTTTTAAACGTGACGAATCTGTAACTAATGAACAAAACTGGCCCTTTGAATGCATGTGAATCCTTTGTTTACATGAGATTTTCAAATTTCGCGCCAAAACTGTACGATGACATAAGAGATCACAGATGATCTCTTGCTATTAGCGAAGGGGAAATAACTTAAAAAGTAGCGACAATTAGGCGACGCGATTGATTTTGTAACTGAACTAGAGAGCCCAACTAGTTTCCTGCAGTTTTCTTGCATCGTAAACAGTACACCCAGTTTAAAGGTACTGGCGTCTGAAGGCTACGCCATTTTCTCGCTATTGCGTCCTTAATTTGTTTCTAAACGTGACGAATCTGTAACTAATGAACAAAACTAGCCCTTTGAATGCATGTGAATCCTTTGTTCACATGAAATTTCCAAATTTTGCGCCAAAACTGGACGATGACGTAAGAGATCTCTTGCTATTAGCGAAGGGGAAATAACTTAAAAAGTGGCGACAATTAGGCAACGCGATTGATCTTGTAACTGAACTAGAGAGCCCAACTAGTTTCCTGCATTTTTCTTGCATCGTAAAGAGTACACCCAGTTTAAAGGTACTGGCGTCTGAAGGCTACGTCATTTTCTCGCTATTGCGTCCTTAATTTGTTTCTAAACGTGACGAATCTGTAACTAATGAACAAAACTGGCCCTTTGAATGCATGTGAATCCTTTGTCCACATAAAATTTTCAAATTTCGCACCAAAACTGTACGATGACGTAAGAGATCACAGAAGATCTCTTGCTATTAGCGAAGAGGAAATAACTTAAAAAGTGGCGACAATTAGGCAACGCGATTGATTTTGCAACTGAACTAGAGAGCCCAACTAGTTTCCTGCAGTTTTTTTGCATCGTAAAGAGTACACCCAGTTTAAAGGTACTGGCGTCTGAAGGCTACGTCATTTTCTCGCTATTGCGTCCTTAATTTGTTTCTAAACGTGACGAATCTGTAACTAATGAACAAAACTAGCCCTTTGAATGCATGTGAATCCTTTGTTCACATGAAATTTTCAAATTTCGCGCCAAAACTGTACGATGACGTAAGAGTTCACAGATGATCTCTTGCTATTAGCGAAAGGGAAATAACTTAAAAAGTGGCGACAATTAGACAACGCGATTGATTTTGCAACTGAACTAGAGAGCCCAACTAGTTTCCTGCATTTTTCTTGCATCGTAAAGAGTACACCCAGTTTAAAGGTACTGGTGTCTGAAGGCTACGTCATTTTCTTGCTATTGCGTCCTTAATTTGTTTCTAAACGTGACAAATCTGTAACTAATGGACAAAACTAGCCCTTTGAATGCATGTGAATCCTTTGTTTACTTAAAATTTTCAAATTTTGCGCCAAAACTGTACGATGACGTAAGAGATCACAGATGATATCTTGCTATTAGCGAAGGGGAAATAACTTAAAAAGTGGCGACAATTAGGCAACGCGATTGATTTTGCAACTGAAATAGAGAGCCCAACTAATTTTCTGCATTTTTCTTGCATCGTAAAGAATACTTGGACGCGCACCCACTCAGTTTAAAGGTACTGGCGTCTGAAGGTTACGTCATTTTCTCGCTATTGCGTTTGAAGACTTATAATTGGTGATCAGTCAGTGTATACAAAATAATTTTTATGTGATTTTTAAATGAAGATGTTGGATGATAAAAAAAAAATTCATATAAAAAACATCTCAAGAGTTAGTTAAAATCGTCACGCTTACCGGAGTCGTGCAGGACGGAAAATCTCTTATCAGCCGTGACCCTGTTGTCCCCCGCCGTCAACACCCTCGTGCTGTGTCTTTCTCTGTCCTCCTTCTTCCACATGATCGTGTTGTCCTCTATGTCCCTGACCACACACGTTATCAACGCGTCATCACCTTCGTACACGTGGACGGGATTAGTTAAACTGTCCCGCATGGAAGGTAGTCCTGAAAGGAAAAAAGCAAAACAAAAAATCAACATCCTTATCACTGTTTCGAAGGTGAGAGACGTGGAAAACCCTTATTTTGGTCGATTTTCTCGACAAAAGCTCGTCGTTTCATAAAAATTTATGGCGCACTCGGTCATTTGTATCTTTCTCCGTTCTAAACACTTCTACTTTTCTGTTTATGGAGCTGTCAGCGGCGACATCTATCATAATAATAGTATTTACAGTGAGCGCAGTATACGTGGGGAAAAGCTACGCTTTTCCATTTGTCTTATTCTGAAAGGTCGTAAAATGTGTAGGACTCCCCGGCTCCCGGGCTGTGTAAGGCGAGAAGGTGTGCGGCGTCGCACGTAGATTAGGTGTCATTGAGACGGGGTTGGGTGGTTGGTTGGTTGGCTATGAAGAGGGTTTGCGGACCGAATTACGCAAAGAGAAAGTTGACCTTATTGTTCGTTTGGAGGTGGCAAAAACATAATTATTCTCCTAAAGGGAGCGGAATCACAATAAAGCGACTCTAAAGAGGAGTTTCTCTCAAATGTGCAAGAGCGACGACAAATCTGAATTTGACAAAAATTCAATTTTAATAAAAAAGACAGAAATATACTTAATGAGATTGGAGGAGAACTCATTTTCAGGTTCTAAAATCGTCTTGAAAATAGTACGATTTTAGAACAATCAAACAGTATTTGGGAGACCCGGGTTCGAATCCCGGTTAAAGAACGCGCTTTTATCCTCTGTATTGAAATGCGATTAATGCAAGACCCTGCAATAGAAAGAAACTGCTACATGGGGGGTCGATGCGGAGTTGCCAGATTTCGATTTTTTTCCCAAAAAACCCGTCAGCTTCAACTTAATAGCTTTCTCAGTTGGCGAAAAATTTCCGTGGACGTTGCAGCGTTCGCTCGCCCCATCCGGATTTATTTCCGGATTCGGCGGAAGAACCTGAAAAACACTGACACCCTTCCAAACACGTTTTAATACGAAATCGCGGATCCTCGCTTTAAATGTATATCACATATTGCAGTCGCGAACAAGATAGATAGTCCACGTGCGCGTTTCAGCCAGTGTTACCAACATAACGTAGGCCATAAATATTCCTACGTTCCCGGTATTTAATACCGCCGCCGCAATGATATGTAGACGCCGGTTGGGGGGTGCGCGAGGGATGCAGAAACGAAAGGGAAAAGCGGTAGTCGTGTTCCCTCTTCCAGCACACGCTATCTTGATTGCCGTGTACACTACGAATTTACGCACTGGGTGTTGCGTAATTAAGGAAACGCGAAAAAATGCGATAAGATTGAAAAAATCTCGTTTAATTCGGAACAAGAAAAGTTTTAAGGGTTGGGGGTGGAAAAATTTCGTGGGTGGTTCCGGGAGAAATTCAAATGTAATTGAGGTGGGTCACCGGAGGCATGTGTGGCGCGGTGAGGTAAAGTGATAATAAAGCACTAAAGTTACGCCACAAATCACGTGGCGCCCCAATTTTGTTGCTGTTAAACGTAATTTATACCGGGTGTCTTTGCGAAAACGTTATTAAAACAGACGTTTATCACCCTGGAAGGGTGGGCTTTTAAGGTCAAGCTTTGACGTTCGAGAGAAACGATCTCATCTACCTTAGTCCAAAGTGTGTACGGGTTCGTTTCTGGTTCGTCAGAGAAACAACTGTATTAAGACACGGTAATTGAGAGAAATCACTTGAAGGAATTCGGTTCGATGATGCAAAGAATTAAGGAAAATTTGCACTTTGCTATTCAGCTCCACCCAATTTATGGTTCAGGGAGTATTCCAACACAATACTCAGTGGACAGCAGCCTCAGAATGTAAAATTAGCAGTGAGCTTTTTTACCAAACGTTACAATATAATTGTGTTGTCGACTGTGTTGGGATACTCTCGCGCCCCAAAGTGGCCGGAGCTTTATAGCAAAGTCTAAGTTTAAGAAAGTGTAATTGCAAATTTTATTTACTTCTCACTTGGAGGAACTTGGTTTGATGAAGCAAAGAAATTATAAAAATTTGCACTTTGTATAGAGCTCCACCCAATTTATGGTTCAGGGAGTATTCCAACACAATACTTAGGGGACAGCACTCTCAGAATGTGAATATTGCAGTGCGCTTTTTAACCAAACGTCACAATCTAATTGTATTGTCGACTGTGTATTGTGTTGGAATACTCTCCCGACCCCAAAGTGGCCGGAGCTTTATAGCAAAGTATAAGTTTAAGAAAGTGTAACTGCAAATTTTCTTTACTTCTCACTTGGAGGAACTTGGTTCGATGAAGCAAAGAAATTATAAAAATTTGCACTTTGTATAGAGCTCCACCCAATTTATGGTTCAGGGAGTATTCCAACACAATACTTAGGGGACAGCACTCTTAAAATGTGAAAATTGCAGTGCGCTTTTTCACCAAACGTAACAATCTAATTGTATTGTCGACTGTGTATTGTGTTGGAATACTCTCCCGACCCCAAAGTGGCCGGAGCTTTATAGCAAAGTATAAGTTTAAGAAAGTGTAACTGCAAATTTTCTTTACTTCTCACTTGGAGGAACTTGGTTCGATGAAGCAAAGAAATTATAAAAATTTGCACTTTGTATAGAGCTCCACCCAATTTATGGTTCAGGGAGTATTCCAACACAATACTTAGGGGACAGCACTCTTAAAATGTGAAAATTGCAGTGCGCTTTTTCACCAAACGTAACAATCTAATTGTATTGTCGACTGTGTATTGTGTTGGAATACTCTCCCGACCCCAAAGTGGCCGGAGCTTTATAGCAAAGTATAAGTTTAAGAAAATGTAACTGCGAATTTTCTTTCCTACTTAAACTGTATCAAGACACGGTAATTGAGGGAAATCACTTGGAGGAATTCGGTTCAATGATGCAAAGAATTTAGGAAAATTTGCACTTTGCTATTGAGCTCCACCCAATTTAGGGTTCAGGGAGTATTCCAACACAATACTTTGGGGACAGCACTCTTAAAATATGAATATTGCAGTGCGCTTTTTCACCAAACGTCACAATCTAATTGTATTGTCGACTGTGTATTGTGTTGGAATACTCTCCCGACCCCAAAATGGCCGGAGGTTTATAGCAAAGTCTAAGTTTAAGAAAGTGTAACTGTGAATTTTCTTTACTACTTAAACTGTATCAAGACACGATAATTGAGGGAAGTCACTTGGAGAAATTTGGTTCAATGAAGCAAAGAAATTATAAAAATTGCACATTGTATAGAGCTCTACCCAATTTAGGGTTCAAAGAGTATTCCAATGCAATACTTTGAGGACAACGCTCTTAAAATGTGAATATTGCAGTGCGCTTTTTCACCAAACATCACAATCTAATTGTATTGTCGACTGTGTATTGTGTTGGGATACTCTCTCGCCCCAAAGTGGCCGGAGCTTTATAGCAAAGTCTAAGTTTAAGAAAGTGTAAATGCGAATTTTTATACGAAAGTTAAATGAAGTAGACACCACTACCTATGTTTTTAACTTCCCTTCGTGGTGCTGTTCTTCATCGCGATCCTTGTGTTCGGTCGATCTGTTCGATAGGTCGCGTTGTTCGTAATGTTGCCGTTACGCCCTCCACTTTTCGCCCAGGAAATTTGCTAATCTCGAAGGTAATCGGTTTTATTAGCATTCCACGATTCCGGAGCACCCGCCCTCGCTAACCTTGCCAAACTAACAAGTTTCCAGTTGTACATCAACGAATCCATAATGTAAAAGCGAGGATTCCTAAAAATGTGTTTCATCCCCCGAAAAGGTCGGACCGCACAGTTGCTTTGCGGTCGGCATAAATTCGAACCCATAGAAGGACGAGCAGCTTTTAGTGCGTGTTAGTACCCAGTCGGCGGTTATAATAAATACGTTTCGGGGAGGTGGCGGTAGAGGGAGAAGCTTAAAAACCGGTCTCCTACCCCTCCCACTACCACCCCCATTTCAGATCCAGAACTCGTTAGCGGTTCCAGTAATCTCCTGCCCGTCTTTCGAATAGATTAATTCGGATAACTCTTCAGATCCGAGTACATACACCACTCTTCACGTAACCCACGAACTGTCTAACCTCTATAATCCGGGGGTGGCACGACCCGCAACTTGCTTGTCACACGTGCTGATTTATGCCGGTTTTCTGGCGGCGTCGGCCGCCGTCATCAGTGCATCAACGGTTTAATTAAGAGCTGTCGTCGCGATGCCCTTCCCCCAAAAACCGAACCAGTCCGATCAATATTGACCTGAGGTTTTTCATTAGGTACATTCCGGGTAACCGGCAATAAATGCAATCAGGTGCCCCACAATTCGGGTCCTCTCGTCCTCTCGTTATATGAAAAAAAGTGTCGGCCTTCCTTTTTGCTCGGTCGAGTTACTTCAGATATGAATTATGGCAGAGTAACGAAAAGTGCAGCGACTCGGGCACACTCGACTAACGTCGGGCAACGCTATTAAATAGAAAGAAATACCAAGTAGCATTACCATTTTCTTTATATTGATGCAATTTCTAACTTTGTTTTTTTTTCAGGAAAGCTTTTACCATCTTCAGTCCGCCTTCATTTATCAACGCAACTAACAGTAAGTTTTTACACTTTTGTAATATCTATTTGAAAAGTTTTACTTCCAATATTCGTAATGGCTACGCATAATTTTTTTTGTTCTATAGCCCCAAAGTTTTTTTATTTCCTATAATGATTTGACTTTAAGTAGAGTTGCGACATGTGGCAACTCTGAAATCGGGTATTGAACGGTTAAACTAAACGCGTTGAGTAAGAAACTATTCAAACCTAAGAATCGTTGAATAAAAACCATGCGTAACGAAAAGTGAAACGCTCCCCGTTCAAGCTACAGCAAAAGCCTCGTCATTAAACGATAGCGTTTCGAGACGCCACGTATACAGTTATATAGTGTATAGTGTTGCCAACTTAAAATTCCAATGTTTTAATCGAATTGAAGGCAAAATTTCCCCAAAACGTAAATCTTTCCAAATTATTTGTCAAACGTACAATTTTTCTGTTGCGTAAGCTGTTGCCCGACACAAGAAAAAGACGCGTTATTTTAATATCTCCCCAAACGACCCAATAACGGAAACGAATGATGGTGGTCGTGCACTTCGAATGTTTGCTTTTCGACGTTCTGAAACGACGACATTTACGCCAACGGCCGGTCTGTTCTCTCTTCTGTTTGAATATCGTTTTCGGGCGGCTGCAACAAGTGTCGTTTGATTTTATTGGCGTCGTTTCCTCGGACTTAAATTGGAAAACGAGTGCGGTAACGATCGAGCGACACGCCGAGATTACGGACTGATTTGAATAGAAATCCAAATGTGCCCGTATATTGATGTGTGTGTGTGTGTGTATATGTATGAGTTTGTATTTGTGTGAGGGTGCTAGCGATGCCAACAGAACGTGTATAATTGCTTGCATAAATCTCACTAGAGCGTCCCCGTTCCGTGAGAGATGGCGGCAAGTAATGACATTTAATCCGATACGAAAACACGGAAGAGGAGAACGGCTCAACCAGCCGACAACGAATTTAAGAAGATGACAGACGTATCTGGAGGAGTATGAAGCATGTTTAACTCATGGAACGGAGCGGAATTGTAAACGCGACATTGCGTATCTACAAATCTACATCGTTTCAGATTTACAGGCTGTTAATCGAACTAGAAGATTTTTCTTCAGCGCTCCCCTTAGAAAGACAACGGCAAACCCCTAAATTCTATGGTCGTCCGGAACTAACTTAAAACTAAGTTTCACGTTCAAGTTAAGTGAGACGACAGCGATTAGTGCGCATGGAGATTTTTTCCATCGCTCCACCTAGGAAGACAATGGCAAACTATTAAACTCTGTGCGAACTAATAAAGAATATCGCACACCACATGCGCGTAAAGAACTCGTTGACGCTAGTTAATGAGTACATCATTCAAGAAAGAAATTTTTAAGGTTAGAAGCGTTTCACTTTTCGTTACGCATGCTTTTACATTGGAATATTTTACGCTATCGCGGCCAAAGAAATGTTTTCCATGTTCCTTTGGCACCTTTAAACAATTTTGAACATGTCTTGTTCGAGCTGCCATTTATGGCAAAGTCTAAATCATCTTTTAATAGAGAGAGCGTGACCCTTTATAATATCTTTATCGGCGCAACGATAGAAAAGGAATTTTCGGTCTGTTTGCTGCAGCAGACGGAAGCGTCACTCGTACCTAATTGGTCTAAACTGATGAAATTGACTATACTTTAGTTTGATCTAACGATTAATCCTGTCGTCGTTAATTCGATAAATTTTTCGTAGTGCGAAATTTCTGTCTCGCGACTCTTTCAGGATCGCTCCTTGCGGTCCGCTTTTTGCGATCGACTCCTGTTAATGTCCCTCGTCCTGTACTAATCCGTCTTGCCGACAGAGGTCCGGACAGCTGTCGCTTTGACTAATCTGGCATCGTCGACCGGAATCCAAAGTTTCTACCGCAAAGTTCGTCCCGGATCAGAGATTAAAATAACGGCGCATAATTTTTAATTAAACCAACAAATATGATAAGTTCAAGGAGTTAAAGGGGGGAGGGGCGGGGGGAGGTTTTAATGGGTCTCTGTGCGGGTTTCCGTCGGATAATAAAACGGGCCGACAAGTTCGAGGTCCCAGGGCACGTTCTCGCTGATAACGCGACAAGATACAATTGGAGCACGAAACAATGCAAGAGGGACGTTCGCACCCCGGTATCATTAAATAAGTAACTCGAAAGGGGAGTGGTTTGTTGAGAAACAAATCGGTTTTCGTTACTCGAGGGAAAGTCCGACCTTTCAAGAAGCGATAACTGATCGAGCAGGATTAAGGGCTGTTAACAAATTCGGGTATCCGCAAGAACTTCGAGGAAACGACAAAGAAAACAACGGCTAACTCGAAGCGACCGGTTAACGTTCTTAATCTCTTTTTATATTCAATTGGGATAACTTAATCGATTTCGATGCAAGAGTGGTTTGAGATTACAACGAAAATCTGAAACTTTCTGACGTACCCTCGTAAATATCTTCTCAATGATCAACTTAATTTGTGAAATCGTGAGTGATAATTCCAATTATTTGTTGAAGGGTTTCCGTAAATTCCCCTAAAGTGCACGTTTTCTATCAAGAGCGCGTTAGCGTTTGAATCCAATGTTGTGTTCTCTGTCTCACACACGGAGCGGTATAGGTAAATTGGAACAAATTTCTTGTTTTTTTTTTGTTTTTTAAAATCTAGACTCTTCAGTTATTACAGTAAAACGAATTTTAAGTCGATCGGTTAAGAACTTTTAAAAAATTACAGTCGTTTAAATTTTGCCACGCGAATTTTAGCTTAATAAATTTTTTTCTACAGCCATTCTAGTCTAGATCATTGTTAAAGATACATCAAATCCGAGATATCATCATTGCCTTTCATGTTCAACAAAAAAAACCTAAAGATTTTCTATAATTTTGGAGTATCGTACAACGACAGAATGCATTATTGGGTTTATGGCACCCCCTGCGTGCGACAGAGAACGCAAAAAACGTAAACCGCGTTGCTAGCGATCTAGTCCGCGCTTCTCGATCTTCAGTTTTTCGCTGTAGGTAGCATGAGAAGCGTTTCACTTTTCGTTACGCAAGCTTTTTACGCAGCCCGACTAATTAAAAGGCTTCAAACAAACGAAATGCGAGTGTCATTCGAATAACTAACGTCAATCGGTGGTGATTAATATATTTCGAAAACAATAAAGGGATAATTTAAATTTCCGGTAACGTTTTAATGGTCGATTTTAATCAAGCTGATGATGGGGAAAGGTAATAAAAATTGCAGCGCCACGTAATTTAATCGTAATGACTTGCAAAAAATATCGATCCTCTCTGGAAACCCGGCACTCCCGAATATCGTCACCGTCTGCGATATTCTGGATTTTGTAGGAACGTGCATATCGAAGGACGATCCATGCATCAAATTCGCATATCGGTACGTCACTACCATCATGGTTGGCCGTGACATGTATGCAATGATGCAGTTATAAATTAGCCACCTTTGTTGGTGACGAATTGATATTATCGCGCTGCCAATAACTGACACATACCAGCGAATTCCGTTATGGTCCAACTGGGAATTCTTCTTCGATCGCTAAATGCCAATTCCATTTTAGATCTAATTAAAAACGAACAGATCGTTAAGCTATTCTCGATGTTATAAAGTGTAGTTAAATTACTTAGGATGATAACATTGAAGTTGAGGCGAAGAAAACGTTTCGATTTTATGACGTTGTTAAAAGTGTTGGAAATAAAAATTGATGGGTGCCAAAGTTTGGCGACTAATGATGAATGAAGCAGGTAAATTGGAAAAATTTCAGATCCGCGACGAGGAGGCTGTGCCGGTATCGCTGGGGTCGTAAAATTTTTAAGCGAACCGTCCGAAGGAGAAATTGATTAAATGGGACGATAAAACACCAAAATTGTAGAGAAAGAAGCAAATCGAGTTTGTATTTTCCCAGAATTCAGTTATTGTTACGTAAAATTTTTCCAGAAATTTAGTTGTCTACTAATCCGCGAATTTTATCGTTCTTCAAGTTGGTAATATTGAAATATTTTTTAACCACTTGTTAGAAGAAGAAAAACTTGATAACTTCCACAAATCGTTTCACTTTTTGGTCAGAAATGGATGAGTCTAGACAGAGTGAAAGAGCTTCAGTGCTTCGATCTAGATGGCGATTCTCTCTAAACTGCTTCAATTAGGACAACCTTCAAATTTCGCCTCGAGCACTTTATATAATTCCTATGCAGATTTCCGCAAATTTCTTGCTATTTCCTTTATGAAATTCCTTTGTGCTTCTTGTCAACTATACCGTACTCCGCTCCTTACACTTTGACATTACTATTACGGTTATCGAACGTTAAATTTCAAACGTAATTGGCCAATAATTACTAAGAAAATGAATACTAAATCAAATTGGTTTCCGTTGGGTTCTTTATCCACTTGCATGAAAGTAAACAAAATTCAAACAAAACATTACGTGGCTTTGACTGCAAGTTGAAAAATGCCCTAAACAATTTTTTTACCTCGTGTATCAGGAAATGGGTGAAAATTTGAATATTTTAAGAGTGCGGCGCCCCACGAGTTTTTGGTTATAGCAAAAGCTAACAATCCTAGCAATTTTTTCGTGCCGGATATAAAAACTACAATAAATTTCTCATGTAACGAAACCAAGAAGGACTTGTAAAATCATTTTAATTTATGCGTAAAGTGTACCCAAACTTTGACAACTTTTCGAAGCTCGTGGCTTGAGACAAATATATTTGTAAATACATTTGTTCGATTCTTTAATCTTTACTCTTTCAGGAAACAAAACCATATTTTTTCTCAAATGGATAGTGTGGGCTGTAACCAAAAAGTGCGGGGGCGTGTTTTCTCCTAAAAATCGTACTTTAGCATTATTACAAATAAATTTGTCACAAAGTAATGCTTGTAGTCAAAAATATCTGGCGTCCCCTTTCTTGTGGTCTACACCTAACTTGAACGAGAAAATTGTTACTTCAAACTTTTCGAAATTGATACATAAAACAAAGTAATGTTGCGATATCATGTGGCTCTAGATAGATACGCTACAACCATTGAAAGTTTTCGAAGTGAAAAGCCGTAAGGTGAAACGGTATCGACCAGCAACAGGTTCCAACAAATAGATGCCCACCAAATTGTTTCTTATCTGAATAATCACCGCATCCCTTCCCCGAATCATCTTGCGAATTCAACCCGTCGTTTGTTCGAAATTTCTCCCCACCTTTATCACGATGAAGAATGCCGACAGCTGTTTAATCACCATCAACGTGAGCATTTATATCGAATTTAATTAAGCTCGAATTCGCCCCCTTTCCATCGGATATACCTGCGACGTGTCCGATTATCATCCTGTTTCTGTGCGATAACGACCCGATCCGATCGAAACCCTTAATTGAATCAATCAATTAAAACGGAGTTGTCAAAACGCAATATCCAGAAAACGGCCGTTGCCTCCGGGTGGCACAACATCCGATTGAAATTATAATTAAAGCGTCCCCCCCCCCCCGGTTGTTCTTTAACAGTTCCCCAGCGAATTAAGGGTTTTTTATTCTTCCAAGATTTCCATCGTTAAGTTACGTTTAATTGTAAAACACGACGATGTTCTCTTTTCGTTATTAATTGCCGTTGTGGCGGCGTCGCGTTTAATTAAATCGTCCGATATCGCAAAGTTTTATCGTCCAGGTGGGAGAAATTTTTGATACGTAGGACCTTTAACTAATTTGTGGTTGAGCGAAAAAGCCTGTTCGAATCAATCCGGTCGGTCAGTGGACGAGGACGTGAAGCTTTTAATGTGGCACTCGTTCCATCGAATTTTCGACGGGTTTTAGGGAAATTCGATGGTTTTTCATGGGATTAGACGTCGATTAATGGACGGACAATGAAGGATGGTGTGTCTGGTGAGGATTTAAACGACCTCCGGGACCTAAACTGCGATTAGCCGTCGACGCATTAACTTGGGATAATTATTAATCGCTCCGGATGGAGCCGGCACTGACCTATTTAGCCGGTTCGATCCGAAATTCAAATAATTATTATGATGTCCGATTTATTTCTTTTCGCTTAGAACCAATTGCTGCCGGCTACGTATCAGCGAAGATGGTTTGCGTTGAAAACAACTAACAAAAAGGGTGTTAAAGGGAAGATATAACAAGCATAATTTTTTTCGGCAGTTAATTTAACTGGTTTATACCATTCATTTAGTTTTCAGCCTTAATTTTGTGTTTGAGGGTACAAAAGATTTTTGTTTTTGTTTTTTAACCTCAAAATAATTTCTCCTCAAGCCCCATAATTTAGTTCCTAAACGCATCAATTTTTTTTTGTGTTCAAGTCACATCCCTTAGTTTCATTATAAAGAGAAAGATGCTCAATGAGTTACCTCTTTGATTGCCGTTCTTGATCTTCGGAAGTGTCTTAGATTTGTTCAATATATTTCTTAAAATGTTGATCTTTATTTAATAGACATTGTCTTCCGAGGGGGAGCAACCGAACAAAAATCATCGACTTATTTGATTTTTTTTTAAATTTCTACACCATCAGACTATGTCTAGGTCAAAATTACTCTCAATTTACTTGAATTATTGAGAAATTTTTAGAATTGGAACTCCCTTCAATAATTTTCGTTATGAGGATTTTTTTCTGCGGGTTGAATTTCGATTTGTCGGAATGCGAGTTCAAGATGAAAACTCTTTTCATGGTGGAAGCTGTGACGGAATTAATCAATTGCGATAATATCTCAGTGCGAGTAATTGAAATTCAATTTGTTCGAGAGTCGTAAGATCGGGTGTTAGCGATAATGTTTGCATTGTGGATAGGTGAAAACGTGCAAAGTGATTGCATATCTCCCGACAGTCTCGCCCGGAAAGCCACTCTAAAATTCGCCCCTCGACGATATTAAATCTGTAAAGTTTTTATCGCAGCACCAGCAACGTCTCTAGTTTCCTCCACGATGTTGACTATTGCGTTTATTATCCGAAAAAAGTTTCGAAGGAACGACCTTTACCAACAAAGAACTTAGATCGACGACGATGTTGTCGAAATCAAATTTTCATGATCAATTTGATGCTTTCTCGACTTGTTCAGCGAGTTAATCGGACAGACAGTGGCTAGGGGTGGAAGGGATGAAGTAAATATTTATGTTGACGTGAAGGCGGGACTGTTTCCGTTTTCTCCGCACCTGTTACGCCAACAAATGATTATTTTCTGGGGAGTTTACGGTCCGGGAAGTTCCCGACAACTTCTCCATTCAATCGGTGCATTCTTGTATGGAAGAGCCATCCATCAAATAGACAACTTTTTATAATTTCGCCCGGAGAACTAGTCTAATGGTTTCCTTCCGGTCGGTGAAATTAAACGGGAGGAGGAAAGGGCCACGTTTTCCGACTCGTTACGTTTAAAGTTTCACCGCAACTTTTAACTTCAATTTGGACAATTTTCTCTATCGTGACCGGAAATTGAAAGGAAAAAGGGATGGCAAATAAAACGACATCGGCTCCAGGAGGTACTCCACGATTTCGGTTGCCAGATTCGGTCAAACAGTGAGGTAATGACAGGAGTATCTATGGGGAGAAGCAAAAAAAATTCGAAATTGTCTTCCAACTTCACTTAAGCCTAAGTATGGGGTTAAAGAAGACTTAAATAAAAAGATGTAGTGGGGAAATGAAGAAGAGATTACTCAATAATTCAGGAATAGGAAGAAAATCAAGAAATTGAAGATAAGCGAACCGGATTCTACCAGCGAAGTGTTTTTGTCGATTGCCACCTTATCGACCCGATTTGACTCCATGTGATCTCATGAAATTACCTGATTGCCAGTGATTTTCCAAATGGAAACTGAAAAATGTCGCTTTAAGAGCTTAGAGGAATCGAATTTTGCGGGGATAAGACGATGAGTCAAGGGTACCACACCACCAAATTTTTAGAAACAAAAATATTTTTTTCTTCACATCGCGTCTAACTTTCTGGATGTTGCCTTCAAAACTTTTTGTCAAAGACACAAAGTAACGGCCCTTAATGTGGGCTAGGTGTGAGAAAACTCATGGTCGAGGAAAAATCGAGGACAATAATGAATTTTTAAAACGTACTTTTTCATCAGTTGTTCAATTTTCGAGCCCTGAAACAACAGCAAATCTATTAAACTTTACTATCCGGTTAATTCCGGTTTAACCGTCGGTTTGCACGGATCCGCCGCCGCTTTTCGCTGCGATTTTATGCATATTCCGGCGTTTTTGTTTACTTTCGTGCAGTTGTTGCATTGTGATTCGTGTGCATTTTATTAAAAATAAAATTCGCCCAGCGTATTGTTCGCTAGTTAATAACACGACAATTTGCCAACGGCATCAGCGAAATCTTTTCATTTTAACACCGTACCGAATTACTACTCCATCTTGGATAATTACCCACAAAGGCACCGCCATTAATTAGACTCTACTACATAGAGAAAAAGTAATTAGGAAAACTCGGATTGCCACTATTAGCTCTTGTTGCGCATATTTTTTAAAGCTCTGAACTATATAACTCGCGACCAGAAACAATTACGAGAGGCAATAAGAAAATTAGTTACGAGAAGTAATTTCGAGTTTTTTTTTTGTAAAAGCTAATTTGGCGGGACGCCTTTTTGGTCAGCGAATCGAGATTTCGTGCCATTTTTGGGAAATGTAGGCGATTTCATTAGACCCGTGTTTCGCAATTTTTTTCTAGGGTTATTATTACGTCCAGAATTAATTTTTGAAGTGGGGAATTTGTGACGTACGTGGCCCGCATGCGGTGTAGTTCTAAAAGAAACCGTATGATGGCGCCATTCAAAAACTTCAAATAACCGGTAGCTGGCATTAGACAACGGCGACCACGGACAGGTGCGATCAGACATGGAAGCTTGCTTACAGTCAAATTTGGTTTTATCTTACACACTGAAAGCACACGACAGTCTTTCATCTATTTATAAATTGAATTCCATTCCGGTTTGCACATGCGCGCCCTCTACTGCCAGTGTAGCATAGTAACTAAAGCGAGAATCCATTCAATATAGGTGGGAATCTGGGATATGAGACTACGTACGTCATCCATATCGACTTTTGCTAATATTTACGAAAATACGAAATAGAGAAATGGGAGAAAAAGTATGTAAGCCTTTTTCGGATTTTTGCATACATCTAGAGATTAAAAATAGCAATTTTTTTTAGGCAAGTACCCCATTCTTATGGTGGCGTCTTGACTGAATTATTCCAATTTTATTTTGAATTGTCAATAATTAAAAAAAATTTCTTTAACACTCATTGTTACAAATACTATAAAGTTTTCTTAAAAAGCAGCTAACGCTTCTTTTGTTGCGTCAAATAAATTTGAAATCGCTTTTATGATCCATAGAAGTCAATGACGTAATTTTTGAAAACTTCCAACAATTTTTGAAGTACCTACCAATTAAAATTTCTTTTTAGGTATAAAGGGGGACCAATAATTTTGACGAGTATTTGTACTTGATAGAAAAAATAAAAATCATATGGTGGCGTCTTGACTGAATTATTCCAATTTTATTTCGAATTGTCAATAATTAAAAAAAAAAATTAACACTCATATTGTTACAAATACCATAAAGTTTTCTTAAAAAGCAGCTAGCGCCTCTTTTGTTCCGTGAAAAATTTTTTAATTGGCTTTTATGATCCATAGAAGTCGTATGACGTAATTTTTGAAAACTCACAACAATTTTTGAAGTACCTGCCAATTAAAATTTTTTTTTAGGTATAAAGGGGGACCAATAATTTTGACGAGTAGATTGCGAAAAATCAAACTATTTGTACTTGATAGAAAAAATAAAAAATTTGTTTATTGCCAAAAGCTTTTATGTAATTCTGCCCCTGCAGTATCTGGGTTTCGAAAAGAAACATCTTGTTAATAAATAAAATGCTACCCGCGGTATAAAAAAATATAAATAATTTATGGCCCACTTACCCCGCGATAAATGACTTTCACACCAGCCCACTGCATCGATATCGAAAACCCGAGGGGTAGATTTAAGAAAAGATGAAAGTTGTTGCGTGTTATCGATTTTATTAATACCTCGTTAGTTTCGGTTTGACTCGCATCCCTAATCAAAGCTTCGATCAGTTTTCGTAAATTGAATTAACCCCAAAAAAAAAAGTTCGCCCCTAAATTGAAACGTCCCAATTTCGTTGTGTTGTTCTAATATTTATTACTGCATCAAAATGATCTTTGATCGCATTAAATCCGCTCTCGCTCACATTAAGAAGTTCATCAATAAAACGATACTTTGATGCGATACCTGTGTTAATGGAGGACGTTTTAAAAAATTACGGCCCAACGATCCGAACTGATCGACGAAATTATTCCATGAATTCTGAACTAAAAATCAATGAAACTGGCGAGCTTTTGACGGTTTTTTTCCCCATTTAAAGCGCGATAGACGCAATTGTTGATATCTAACACAATCAGCTACTGCCGCCACCACTGCCGCATTGTTACTAAGAATTACTTAGGGTTGGAGGAGTTACGCGATTCTGATTAATTTTCAAATTCGGATTAGACAGCTATTTGCGAAACAACGTATCATGCTAGTTGAGGGATGTCTGCACTATAGACGAAATTCGTTTCGAGTGCAGCTTCTACAACAAAATAATTTGGGGGGAAATTGCCCTAATTGCTAATTGTTATTGAATTACTGGGACTTCGAATCAAACCCTTTCACCATTTCCTCAACCCTGAGGACCTCTATGAAGCGACTCTTCGAGATTCCGGAAATTAGCATAATTTCGTCGGAAAACCTTCGAATTTAACTTTATTTTTCGGTTAACGTCGGTAATTATTTTATCGTTCAGAGAGCAAGTTCGCAATATTTGCCGGCGAAAAAGTTTCGCGTTACAAATTTGCTGAGGAGGGGGATGTTGCGAGTAAGCGGGGTGTTTTAACGAACGGATCCGCGCATTAAATAAGTGTAATGCGAGAGAGTTAATGACGTAAGTGATGATTATATCGAACAGAGGGTTGGTAAATTGACGAGAACGAAAACCCTCGTATTGTTCTGAATTAGGGGTATGAAAATAGACCGCAAAAGAAGAGCCAATCTCGAGGGCTGTCACGAGTAAACCAAAGGCTTAAACTATCACCCCAGGACCTCTCGGGACTCTCCATTAGCACACACTCACTCTCTCTCTTTACATCCAGAATATAGAGAAGCCCGGATTTGACGAGAACGAACCTCTCAACCCAGATGTCCTCCAGCAATTTTGCAGAAATGTAACAAAAACGTTGCGGATTTTCGTCAATAACAATTTCGCAACAATTCCTGTCTTAGATTCGGTTTGTTTAAGTACCTGAATTTCGAAAATAAATTAAGGAAGTAAATAAATATCTGGAGATTTCGTTTTTGTGGCGAATCCGATCGAACCTTCGTTTAAATTGAAAGTAAATATTTGCTTGTACCCTACTTAAATCGTGATGGTAAATACTCTTCAAGGGAGAAACCAGATAGTTATTTACGGGTTGTTGGCAGATGAATGCAACGAAACTGGCGAAATGCACTGCCACCCTCGGGAGAAGCAATCTCGACGCTAATAAATATTTAAAGTAAAAACCTTTTGAAGACTCGAACGTAGGTGGTCTCTTGATTAAAGTGTTGGAACTAGCGCCATCTACAGGTGAAATAATTTCGGATAATTCGCAGAAACGAAATAATTTAGGGCGAAACACGTGATTTCCGGTTAACAGCGAAAACGTCGTAAAAGATTTTACGACGCCGAACAAACTATTGAAGAGAACGACGCCGTAAAAGTTAAACAGGGTCGTTTTCGCGCTAAAAAATTGATAGTTCCAAATCTAACCTCAATTTTTCACTATAACAAAGTAGAATTCACGCTATACAGGGTGGTTTTTCAGATTTTTTGCTTCTCTATATTTTTCTAACGGGCCTTGAACAAAAACCGGCGTATTACTGTGATGAGTTATAGCGAGTCAACACTGGAACCCCAATGATTTTTTTTAATTTTCCAGGAGGGTTAAGATGAAAGTTTTCTAATATGTAGAGCAATTACCAATAGAAAATGTAAAGAATCGAAATTGCGGGAGTTTCGTCGAGTTTTCTGTGGAAAGGGGCTGGTAGCTTTCAACCCCAACCTCCATATTCGGTTTTTTGTTTGTTTTTCCGCGCTATTAAAAATTTCGTTTCAAATTACAAATTTCTGGTCAATATCGCCGCCGATATTTGTTCAACTCGCCCCAACTTCTTTCACCCTTTTTGTTTTCGCGTTTCGCATCGTTCGTTCGCTTATAACTACGGAACAAACACCAAGTCCAGATCGATGATTTGAACATTGACGAATTTGTTTTATTCTATCCCGGATTTAAATAAATTCCCAAAAAAACTCACCTATCGCAACGGCCAATGTGGCCATCCACATCACAAGAACCGGCAACATTTCGTCCAAGACGTCGTCGTCGTCGTTTTTTTTTCTGTAACAAAAAAAAGTTGCAATTAGGATCTTTTCACTTTCGATGTTACAATGGAACAAGTCATGTGGAGTTATTGTTTCGAAATGCGCTTCCTCTTATCAGGAGTCGGCATGAGGTTCGGGCTTTGGAAAGCACTGAAGAGCCCAAGACCGGATGTTCCACTCAGATAAATCGGCGTCATAGACGCGACGAATGTGGGGTTAGAAGAGGGAAAGTGGCGGTTTTATTTGGGATTTTCGAAGAGGGAGGGGGTGGGATTTCAACGTAATTAAAATTGTTGGAAAAGAGGGATTTGAGGTGGTCCAATAGGTCTGACTCGAAGAAATCTCCATCGCCATTCCCACGACTATTTAACAGAAATGAGATAATGAAAACGTAATCTGCAACTGTTGGAGAAATTTCGTAGTGTACAAGGCAAGAAGTCCACGTATGTTTTTACGATTTTTGTCCAAAATTTTAATTTGCAAACAACAGAAACTCGTATCAAGTTTTGCTATTGTCTTCCGAGGGGGAGCGACCGATGGAAGATAAATGTTAATTTTAGAAAAATCAAAGTAAATATGTTTGGTTTTGAGTAGCGCATCATATACAACCCCTAAATTTAACCAAAATTAAACTTAAGTTTGTGTATCGAGGTAAAAATCAATTTTTTTTGGTCGTTTTACAACTAAATGAGACCATCAAATCGTAATCAGGCGATTCTCAAACTGTGGGATGCTGAAAAGTGAACAAGGCAAGGCTGGAAAGTGATTGTTCACATGTTTGTCTATTTGGAAGCAGAAACGAGACACAACTCGTAACAAGAATCAATTTTTTGCTATTGTCTTCCGAGGGGGAGCGACCGATGGAAGATAAATGTTAATTTTAAAGGAATCGGAGTAAATATCTTTGATTTTGAGCAGCGCATCGTACACAACCCCTAAATTTAATCAAAATGAAACTGAAGTTTTGGTTTGGACATAAAAACTAAAATTGTTGAGGGTTATTTCAGTTACTTTTAACTAAAACTGAAAATATCCAAACCGTTCTAAAATGCTTTTGGAAGTAAAAAATCCTCGTTGCTCCTTCGCACAAGTGTAATAAGAAGAACAAGCGCAAATACTCTCCAACATACTGCTTTAGCAAGTAATCTGAAATAGTCGGGGACACTTCATAGTGAACAAGTCAAGAAGTCGACATATGATTTTACGTTTCTGTCAAAAATTTTAATATGCAAACAACAGAAACTTATATCAAGTATCACTCGGTGGTTTGCTGTTGTCTTCCGAGGGGGAGCGACCGAAGAAAAATAACGATCAGAGCTTGATTAAAAAGAATTAAAGCAAATATCTTTGGTTTTGGGCAGCGTATCGTATACAACCCCTAAATTAAATCAAAATGAAGCTTAAGTTTGGGTATCAAGGTTAAAACCGATTTTTTTTTTGGTCTTACGACCAAATGAGACCATGAAGCCATAATCCGGAGATTCTCAAACTGTGGGACTTTGAAAAGGGAACAAGGCAAGGCTGGAAAGTGATTGTTCACCTGTTTGTCTATTTGGAAGCAGAAAAGGGACACAACTCGTAACAAGAATCAATTTTTTGCTATTGTCTTCCGAGGGGGAGCGACCGATGGAAGATAAATGTTAATTTTAAAAGAATCAGAGTAAATATCTTTGATTTTGAGCAGCGCATCGTACTCAGCCTCTAAATTTAATCAAAATGAAACTGAAGTTTTGGTTTGGAGATAATAACTAAAACTGTTGAGGGTTATTTCAGTTACTTTTAACTAAAACTGAAAATATCCAAACCGTTCTAAAATGCTTTTGGAAGTAAAAAATCCTCGTTGCTCCTTCGCACAAGTGTAATAAGAAGAACAAGCGCAAATACTCTCCAACATACTGCTTTAGCAAGTAATCTGAAATAGTCGGGGACACTTCATAGTGAACAAGTCAAGAAGTCGACATATGTTTTTACGTTTCTGTCAAAAATTTTAATTTGCAAACAACAGAAACTTTTATCAAGTATCACTCGGTGGTTTGCTGTTGTCTTCCGAGGAGGAGCGACCGAAGAAAAATAACGATCAGGGATTGATTAAAAAGAATTAGAGCAAATATCTTTGGTTTTGGACAGCGTATCGTATACAACCCCTAAATTAAATCAAAATGAAGCTTAAGTTTGGGTATCGAGGTAGAAATCGATTTTTTTTTTTGGTCTTACGACTAAATGAGATCATGAAGCCATAATCCGGAGATTCTCAAACTGTGCGACGCTGAAAAGTGAACAAGGCAAGACTGGAAAATGATTGTTCACCTGTTTGTCTGTTTGGAAGCAGAAACGGGACACAACTCGTAACAAGAATCAAGTTTTTGCTATTGTCTTCCGAGGGGGAGCGACCGATGGAAGATAAATGCTTATTTTAAAGGAATCAGAGTAAATTTCTTTGATTTTGAGCAGCGCATCGTACTCAACCTCTAAATTTAATCAAAATGAAACTGAAATTTTGGTTTGGAGATAAAAACTAAAACTGTTGAGGGTTATTTCAGTTACTTTTAACTAAAACTGAAAATATCCAAACCGTTCTAAAATGTTTTTGGAAGTAAAAAATCCTCGTTGCTCCCTCGCACAAGTGTAATAAGAAGAACAAGCGCAAATACTCTCCAACATACTGCTTTAGCAAGTAATCTGAAATTGTCGGGGACACTTCATAGTGAACAAGTCAAGAAGTCGACGTATGTTTTTACGTTTCTGTCAAAAATTTTAATTTGCAAACAACAGAAACTTGTATCAAGTATCACTCGGTGGTTTGCTGTTGTCTTCCTAGGAGGAGCGACCGAAGAAAAATAACGATCAGGGCTTGATTAAAAAGAATTAGAGCAAATATCTTTGGTTTTGGGCAGCGTATCGTATATAACCCCTAAATTTAATCAAAATTAAACTTAGGTTTGGGTATCGAGGTAAAAATCTTTTTTTTTGTCATTTTACAACTAAATGAGACCATCAAACCGTAATCAGGCGATTCTCAAACTGTGGGACGCTGAAAAGGGAACAAGGCAAGACTCGAAAATTATTGTTCACGTGTTTGTCTACTTGAAAGCAGAAACAGAACGCAACTGGTAACAAGAATCAGTGGTTTGCAATTGTCTTCCGAGGGGGAGCAACCAATGGAAGATAAATGCTTATTTTAAAGGAATAAGAGTAAATATCTTTGGTTTTGAGCAGCGCATTGTACACAACCCCTAAATTAAATCAAAATGAAGCTCAAGTTTGGGTATCGAGGTAAAAACCGATTTTTTTTGTGGCCTCACGACTAAATGAGACCATGAAGCCGTAATCAGGAGATTCTCAAACTGTGGGATGCTGAAAAGTGAACAATGCAAGACTCGAAAATGATTGTTCACCTGTTTGTCTATTTGAAAGCAGAAACAGGACGCAACTGGTAACAAGAATCAATTTTTTGCTATTGTCTTCCGAGGGGGAGCGACCGATGGAAGATAAATGCGTATTTCAAAGGAATCAGAGTAAATATCTTTGATTTTGAACAGCACATCGTACACAACCCCTAAATTTAATCAAAATTAAACTGAAGTTTTGGTTTGGAGATGAAAACTAAAACTGTTGAGGGTTATTTCAGTTACTTTTAACTAAAACTGAAAATATCCAAACCGTTCTAAAACGTTTTTTGAAGTAAAAAATCCTTGTTGCTCCTTCGCACAAGTGTAATAAGAAGAACAAGCGCAAATACTCTCCAACATACTGCTTTAGCAAGTAATCTGAAATTGTCGGGGACACTTCATAGTGAACAAGTCAAGAAGTCGACGTATGTTTTTACGTTTCTGTCAAAAATTTTAATTTGCAAACAACAGAAACTCGTATCAAGTATCACTCGGTGGTTTGCTGTTGTCTTCCGAGGGGGAGCGACCGATGGAAGATAAATGCTTATTTTAAAGGAATCAGAGTAAATATCTTTGATTTTGAGCAGCGCATCATACACAATCCCTAATTTAATCAAAATGAAACTGAAGTTTTGGTTTGGAGATAAAAATTAAAACTGTTGAGAGTTATTGCAGTTACTTTTAACTAAAACCGAAAATATCCAAACCGTTCTGAAATGCTTTTGGAAGTAAAAAATCCTCGTTACTCCTTCGCAAGTTCCACAAGTGTAATAGAAGAACGAGCGCAAATATTTTCCAACATATTGCATTAGCAATTCAAAATTCTAGTAATATATCGGGGGGAAAACGTAAATATTCTGGCCCAGAGCGCACTTGTAACAAATTCAGTTATAGCGTGGCAAAGATAAAAATCATTTCTTGATTACAAATTTTGTGGATGCATCCAGTACCTAAGTACACTTCCAAGGTATCGTTTCCCTTTTATTCCTTTTGAGTCCCTTTCTAAAAATAGGCCTCCCTCTGGCGTATCATATCAACAGATGTCCCGGCGGTTTCGTGAATGACGGATCTTGATGGTGATTCCTGAAAAATGCGTCTCGTTTCTGCGGATAGTTTTCGTTTTTGTGTCGAGCTCTTTACAGCAACGTCACGCTGTTATTCACTGGAATAGATTCCACGTAAAGACCCGCATCTAACATTCCCTTGCACAAGACGTGAATCGAATGAAGTTTTCAGATTCTAAATCCAAATATTTTTATCGTTTTGTTGCAATTCCTGAAAATTGTTAAATTATCGGAACATCGAATAGGTGGATAGCGCCCGTTTTATCGCGGATGGTGCGCCATCAACAAGTGCATGTGTCCGGCTCGTTATTCACCGGAACGGCGCTTACAACCATTTACTAGGTGATTATACATGCCAGGTTTTTAATTCGGACCGTTTTCCATTAAGGCACGCAAATTATTACACGCTTTTGTGATAACACGGAGGCGTCATAATTCAAGCGGTCATTGAGGCAGCTTTGGATTCCATGCCATAACTCGATTTATGACGGCAATGGGAATTGTAAATGAGGCATACATTTTTCAAGGGGTCCCTGAGAAGGGTAGTAGAGAGAAAACGTTGCCGGTGACTAAGTGACTTTAAGTAAATGTAGGAAGAGAACGAGAAAATCGACTGAAAATTTTTGCTAACTAATTTTTCAGGGGGCAAAAATTGAAATAAAATCAACACAATTTTCAAAAATTTCAAACGTATAAAAAAATGTTAGGCAATAAGCATATCGATCCAGCAAACACACTTAGGAGTTTCAGGTGGAATTTCAGTTTTGCCAAATTTACGTTCCAACGTAAACTTGCAGTTAGTTAACGTACATAGAACATTCTGTGTTAATTAGTTTCGAGTAGTCCTGCTTTCCGACCATATGCAAACCAAAGTTCTTGCATAGGAAAATCAGTTGGTAATGGCGTCATAATATGCGAGTAGAGCCAGCTTCAGTCAACATCAGAACCCATGCTAATATGCAACCACTCCCAGCTATTACAAGTAACAACTGAAATATTAAGCACCTACCGAGCGATTCTGTGAAACAACATCAATGAAAACTTTTTTACTACTTACACAGACATGTCAAATCCGGAAGGACCAAAAATTAAAAAAAAAACTGTGCCAGGTTGTCCTCCGAGGGGGAGTGACTGAAAACAAATAAATCGGAATTGAAGCGCACTAAACGATTCATCCCCCATAACTGTGTTTAGTAGTTTGCAATAAAATTGCATTGGTTCGGGCTAAATTAAATCGAACGTTCAAAAATCAAAGTCAATATTGTAGGTCGCTGCATAAATCTACATACGCGTCGTGGCGAATTTCAATTATATTTTCAATATGCGAACAAATACCAGATATCTCGTTTATTTCGGGCTGAATAATTTTCAATATGCAGTTCTGCACCGAAACAATTTGATTTTAGTCCAGGTGTGTGTGAATGTTAAATTGAATTTTGCTGTTCAACACCCCCTGCCAGAGACAATAACGATAAGCAATAATAATATAAATAATCTGGGACGGCTGTCAATGGACAGTAATTAACAGAAACGTGCCGGTAAACGACGGATTTTAATAATTGTGCAAATGTGATTTTGGTGAACTGTCGATGATAAATTTCGGCTGCGATTTCGGAATTTTAAACCAATCTGCCGGACTTTTTGGTTACTGACTTTGCTATCGATTTCTAAAAGAATCTCATTATGTTAACGTAAAGAATAAAGATCAAATAATGAATCGAAAGTATTTTCAAAAAAATTAATTGTTTTTGAGTGCTGGGACCAAACTTTGAAAAATTATTTAAGTTTATGTATATTTTACGTATAGTTTAAAATTATTTTAGTAACTGTTTATGGTTTCTTTAGCTAGACAATTTATTGCAGTTTCTATAATCGGCAAAAAAAAATTGGTAAAATTGTTAGTTTTTACTCTAACCAAAAAGTCTTAGAGTACGTGCATTTACGGTCATTTCCTGACGACATGCGATACACGAATCGATAAAATACTTCAGGACATTTCTGCAGTTAGCCCTGCCGTTTCATTACGTTGCATCAGCAGATGTCGAGTTTGCATACGGGGTCGGTATCGGTGTGTTTAAATAGGAAATGAATTAACACTCCAAACAACTGAACTGTAATAGTAAATAAAATTCATAAATAATAAAATACCCAGACCTCTCGTCTAGTTGTGGCAGTTTAGCGAAAATGTTACAATTTCTAATTTTCATTGTGACATTTAAATAATAAATGTGTCTACTTAGGGTCACGACAACAGCGGACACCAGTGTCTGCCTTGTAGATACAACTAAAAGCATTTATAAAGTCATTTTGACCTGATCAAAAAAAAAAAAAAATTAAACGCCCATTTTGACCTACCTGGAAAATAGTGGAAATTAGCAGTTTTTCTCCTAATTAGAAATTATCGTTATATTTTTACTCTGCACGGGAGGCTTGCAATTGTAACCAGTCGAGAGCTCAAATCGGAACTTACTCTGCGTAAACGTGCCGGATTTATTGATGTGAATAGATGGAAAACGTGCGAAATTCCACGGTTATCCAAAAGGATTCACTTACGGCCCGCAAAATGTTCAATAATATCCAGGAATACTCTGCGAGACGTATAAAAGTTTGCGAAATCCTTTTGTGAAATTATTTCATTTGTTAAAAAGTTACTAGTTGGTCTCTTAAATATCTACCATAATCTCTTCGGTTCTTCCAATAGTTCTTAACGAGATGAAAAATAATTCCACACCGGATCAAAATGGTGTGGAGTTTCAAAAAGATTTACGTGTATTTAAACAAAACGCTTCGAATGCATTGCCGAGACTTTTCCAACTTTTCCAAATCTCTTCGAATTATTTGTAAATCTCAACAACTGCAGTGATTGCAACCAGTTTGAAATGTTCCGCTTATTATTTCCATTCGCTAGACGAAACTTTTCCCCAACCTAATTGCGTATCGTCGCGACTTTTCTTCCTAATTGCACAATCGCGACCCCTAACTCCTCCATCCCGAGATCACAGAAACTCCACATTTCCGCCGAATATTCCTCGAGTTAAACTATTCGAACGGTGGAGGTCGCCGCCACCTCCCGTATTTGGCGGACTCTTCGACATATTTCAACTGCCGCCGCCGCCGCCATCACGAAAACACGTTACGTATGTAAGACCGACTCGTTATCGGGGGGTAATATTTCACGAGCGACTGGAGGGCCATTCAGTGGCCGATCCTTAAAGTAATTCAGTCTCTCGGCTCCGGTTCCGCGACCCTGATATGATCCCATAAATCAGGACGACTTCGATCCGGACACGCAACACACGCAACCCTTGATGGTTAAGGTAGTGACCGGGGGGGCCTTCCAATCATCGCATTATCGTTACTTTTGATTACGCAAGAGTATGTTCGGCTGTATCCGGTCGTGGAATTGGTGAAAATATAAAACACGCATCTAGCAAGTCGTAAAATGTTACGCCGGGGACCGGAAATGCATTACGGGGGTAGGATGCTGGATTACCTCTATAAATATTAATATTGGCAATGAAATAAAACAATGAAAATAAAAGGGGGAAATAGGAAAAGAGAAAAAGGCAGAAGAAGTTCTCTCGCAAAAAGCGATAATCGATGGAACTCCTCCGAAGCACCTTTATCTATTTACTACTTTGAAACGCCGTTAAAGACGAAAGAATACTAAGCGAGAAATTGTACTTTTGATCAATGTTGCAAATGGTGGATGCGCCGGGTGAAAGGTTGGAACTAGCCGCGATTCCCGAGAGACGCAAGAACTTTCGGTAACTTATTCCTCTAGTCGATAGATCAACTAAAAGTTCTTCAACTGCCATTCGAATATCGGGGGCCTCTCTACGAGTGTCTGTGTTATTAATTAACACAAACAGCTAGATCTACAGTGTAGACCAGAAATTTTGGGTTTGTCTTGCCCTCTGAGGGGGAGCGACCAAACTCCCTAACTTAACCGTAGGACGCTTCTATTAGTTGATAATGATTCCAAATTTAGTAAAGCAAAACTCATACTTGGGGTTACAATAATTTAACACACTCAAGCACCAATAGGTTTGGTGATAATTTCCAAAAAATTGTTTCAGAAAATAATCTTCAATTAAGAAAATTCCAGTTAGAAAGATCTAGCGGAACTCTTCATTATTTATTTGTTATCGGCACCAAAATTTATTTTTATCAAAAATAGGTAATGAGGAAGTGAAAACTACTCATCTATTTTTTAATTACTTCAAATTGTGTTGTCACCTGAAGGTTTGCTCTAGAAATTTTGGAAAACCTTCATCGTTATTGGGGAATTATCAGAAAATTTTCACTCTTCTTGTTCTACATTTTGAATGTTGCGGCCATTAAATTTAATAATTGAGCGCCCCTCCGTTTCGTTGGTGTCGACTTCTTCACGAATAAAACAATAACGTCGTTACCTCTGTTGGGACGGCACAACAGATGTGGGGTTCTTCGACTTTGCCGCCGCCTTCGGGGACGTCAGTTCAAACGTCTGTTTGCAGATAGTTAAGTAAACGTGCTTCGGACGCTTACAGCAACATCGGAACGTCTGCCGCAAACTTCCTTCAGTCACCTGAGGGACCGAAAAGGAAAGACGTTTCATTGCAAACACCACCAGGGTAACGCGATTATCAATTACGATATGGCGACATTAAAAAAATTATCCTAACCCCCAGTTATGCGGAACTCCTGTATACTGATAACTTTCGTGAGGGATGAATTATGATGTGGTGGCGGTGCGTTAGGACATTGAAGGGTTAATTAGAGCGTACAAATTTAAGGGTCGTTTCTCGCTTGGGGGTCATTCTAAGGGTTGAGGTGGTGAGAACTGATTTAGCTGAATTATTCACCAGTTTGGCGAGGTCCGGATTTCGAAAGCTTACGGCTCCATCACTTCTTAAGTTATTGCATTTAATTATTACGTCAAAATTGGGGAGTTTTAGACAATTTTTTTTTTTGGCAATCAGTGCCCCAAAATTGTTGTACGCTTTTTATTGCGAACCACCAGTGCTTGTATCGGAATTCGAGCGATTTTTTGCAAGTCATCAAAAAGTTGCGTTCGTCATTTCTTGGATTTGCTTAATTTTCGAATTATTTTTAAAAATTAACTCAAAACAGTTAGTGAGGTCAGCAGGGGTTTGTGGTTAGTTGGTTCCGGGTTCGAATCGCGGTCAAAATTTAGAGAACTTTTATTCAGTCGCTCCCCCTCGGACGCCAATTGCAAATCACCGGCGAGCCTCAAACTAATAAAATTGCCTACTACAAACACATTTAGAGAGTTCACCGACATTCTTTAACTAGTGTCGCACTCAAATTTTACGAATACTTGAAAAGTGTGAAAAGATATGTTGGAAAGTGGTACGGTAACCAAAATTGGGATGATATTGCTGAAGGTAACTTCATACTTCGATGCGAGAACATCACAAAACTAGAATTTGTGTAAAAAGTGAAACTCCCCATGGGCGAGTCTTGAAGTGTACACCTAACCTCACGTTTTCCTAACGAAACTAACTCCTGCAACGTTACGTCCTGACGGAAGGGAGGCATTTGTCGTTTGTACCGAGACGACCCTTGAAACGTGTGCTTGTTGAAGTTTGAAATTTTAAACTTGATTGTGTTCGTGTGGCCTTCCGACGAACCCTCTTTTGTTTAATTAAATATTAGTCGACAACTGGAGAACCTCAAAAATGGAACGTAAAAATAAATAATTGAGCCGGTAGGTGACTGGTGAGTTACCGGTCCGATAACTTTAAAGTTACGGCCGATGTTCGATGAAAGTTGATAATGACAGAGAGAGAGCTAGAGAGGATGGAAGTTACTGGCACGAATATCGCGTTACTCGAACGAACTAGACAAGGGCTTTTTCCACGTCATTTTCATCCCCTTTCGAAGGGACCGACGTCGAACTACCACGACTAATTAGGATTAGTTGGCGGTGTTCAAAGACATTATTTGCATCCGAGCTACTTTTGATGATGATACCTAATAGGGCGCAGCGGGAGGTTAATTAACTGTCGTGTTGAGAATTTGGGGGATTTTAACGGGTCGTCAACAAAAATTCATTGAACAAACGAATCTTTAGATGGCCGCCGTCTCAAATAACTCAACAACAAAGCTCCGTCATTCAATTAGTTGTGATCATCTCGTCTAAAGGAACGGCACCTAACTTACCGACATCCGCCATTTTTATTTTAATAGAGTTGTTCTTCTAGAAAATTATTCAATAGGTTCTCGTTGAGGAAGATAGAAAACAATTTATTTAGACTGGTCCTCCTGAAAAAGCAACAAACAATACCACTCGTTGGTTTGCCATTGCCTTCCGAGGGGAATTTAAATAACTGTCCAAACGACAGAACAAATTCTAACGACCATTCAAATTTGACGCGGTTATTTAGTGGTTTGCTATGCCTTCCAAAGAGAATTGATGAAGAAAAATTCTTCAGATTAACCGAGAATTTTCGAGTTGGATTTTGGAAATTTCAAGCGAGGCTGTCAAAAGAGAAAGTTTTGTTGTGTTTTGAAGAAATACAATTAGAGATAGCGTCATTGACGTCAAAAAGTGTCTAGACCGGAAATTGAATCAATCTTAATAGAAGGCTTGAGGATAACCAAGGGCGTATTGGAGGAAGAAAAATGCAAGAATTGTAGTAACAAATTTCTGAAAACATCAAAACTTGTATTGCTTTGTAAACAAAGTTTTGCTGTAATGAGGAGAATAAGACGAATGAACTATTAAAAACTACGCAGTGACTGGAGATTTTCCATGACCAGGACGTAGGTAAAATTTGAATGATGCAGACTTTGGGGTGTTTCCCGTTGATGGGGAGGGATTCGAAAATATTTAGTCGCGTTCCAATATTAATCTTCCGAAAAAGGTGACACATCAACCTGTTCGTGCATGAACTTGAACTTTTGCAAGAATACTTCACAATATAGCGGCTCCTAAACGACATTTGCTCCGGCTTACTTTCGTAACGTTGCGTGAAAAGCGGCCCATTTCCCGCCCGACCCAGATGAAGGCAAATCACGACTGTCAGAAATCAGGAAATCATGGAGCGTGCAAGAAAACCATTACGCAAGAACAAGAGAGGTCAGTCGAAATTTAGTTTCGAACGTGAACCCCCCGTTCGATCGTACCTAATGAAAATTGATGAAAAACAATATCGAAACTCAATTTTCATCGCATCCCTACCCCCTCCCCGTACATTATCCGATTAGTTTCGTAACTGCAACACCGAAACGTAGCTAGAAGATCGTTTGGTATTTTCAAGTGAACTTAGAGGGTTACGTTACGTAACGTAATGGTATTGTTATGGCACTACTTAAGTAGAGAATAGGTCACGATCGAGTCTTTATTGTCCTGTAATATGTCCATAAACTCCCTGAATAATGCATCGTTATAAACGTTTATTTGCGACGTGGCGTCGGATTTTTTCGTAATCTGCCCTCTTGGTAATTTTTTTTTTGTTTACAGCTCCAAAACAATTTGTCAAAACTTTGAAATCATATTAAATTTAGATTGCTTTGTTCCATTAAAATGTGAGCCAGGGGTAGTAAATTACCGGCTCGAAAAAACTCTCTCTCTTTCTCACATCGATTTTCGTCCCGTGTACTACTGTCGAGTAATAATTGAAGTTGGAATCGTAATAATTAATAGGACTTGGACGTCATCTTCACGGTTCTGCGACGCGAAATAGGGGAGGTCGTCTCAGAACGTGGGGCGATGCTATAAAAAATAAATCTTTGCCGACAATTTAGTTCACGAACAGTGCCGTCGTCCAAATTAATTTTCACGAAAATCATCAGGAGGAGAAACCGCGCGAAAAAAGCAATAAAACCGACAATAAAACATAAGAGGAAACTTGTGTGCATTGTTGTCCTTTTATTGTCCCTAACTATACCAAATAAACTTCCGGCAGGGCGGCGCACCCTCTCACAATGCAGCGCTCGCCAAAGCGGGATAATGCAACCATTTTTTTGGGTCTTTTACGGATTTCAGAGGGTCCGTGTCGGAGGTTTCAACATAACCGACGCAAAGTTTCTCCACAAAACGACCATTGAAGAATGCGAAGGTTCCTCGTTATTCTTTCAGTTGGTTAAAAGGTAAATAATGGAAAACCTGAAAACGTCCCCCACTTGTTGCATGTGATTCTGAAATAATTGGCTAGACACGAAATTGATTTGGAAGTCTAAGAAATTTTTCGAAATGAGTAGTTCCCAAAGATCGAGTCCGCAGCTGGAACGATTCAGAATCTTTCTGCGTTTGAAACCAGATTCGTTCATCGGTTCGAAATTAACTGCCACTCACTTCAGGACCGTCGAAATAGTGGACCGGACTCGGTCAAATCAACATAATTTTTTTTTCTTCTCGAAATCGAAGATAGTACTATCCAAAAGACTCGTGCATCATCTAGTCTAGCTAATAAAAATTGGTTTAGGTGATAGAGGCTCCGGCAAGGTTCCTCAAAATTTTGATGATTTTTAGTTTTGACGCACAAAAATTCATAACTTCGTTCTTTATCGGAATTTCCAAATTCAAACATTGCAGTTTTTTGCTCTATACCCATATCTTGAGGTTGACAAAATTTCAAGGTTCCTAATTTTTTTCTTTGGAACTTACGATTTTTTTAATCGAAAACGAATTTTTCTCTTTATAGACGAAAACAATTTTCTTGTCAAAAATGATGCAAAATCGAGTCATGGTCGTATTCACAGACTCCTAAAAATTCAGATTTGAGATCAACTTCCGGTATTAGCGGAAGTGCCGCTATTTCTAAAAAAAATTCTTCAACAAAACCGTTCGATTTCTGGACAAAATTTCCAATTTCTATCTTCTTTGTTTCTCTGTCTTCCAATGCCGAAAACCTAACACTTGACAGTTGCCAACATTTAAATTCTCCACGATTGACGAGGAAATTTTTGTTTGTTTAGAATTTCCGCTTTTTCTGCTCTATTAGACTTCGCGACTAAATAGAGGCTTCGATAAGACTCCTCAAAATTTTGACGATTTTTAGTTTTGACGCACAAAAATTCATAACTTCGTTCTTTATCGGAATTTCCAAATTCAAACATTGCAGTTTTTTGCTCTATACTCACATCTTGAGGTTGACAAAATTTTAAGGTTCCTAATTTTTTTCTTTGGAACTTACGATTTTTTTAACCGAAAACGAATTTTTCTCTTTATAAGCGAAAATAATTTCCTTGTCAAAAATGATGCATAATCGAGTCATGGTCGTATTCACAGACTCCTAAAAATTCAGATTTGAGATCAACTTCCGGTATTAGTGGAAGTGCCGCTATTTCTAAAAAAAATCCTTCAACAGAACCGTTCGATTTCTGGACAAAATTTCCGATTTCTATCTTCTTTGTTTCTCCGTCTTCCAATGCCGAAAACCTAACACTTGACAGTTGCCAACATTTAAATTCTCCACGATTGACGAGGAAATTTTTGTTTGTTTAGAATTTCCGCTTTTTCTGCTCTATTAGACTTCGCGACTAAATAGAGGCTTCGACAAAACCCCTCAAAATTTTGATGATTTTTAGTTTCGACGCACAAAAATTCATAACTTCGTTCTTATCGGAATTTCCAAATTCAGACATTGCAGTTTTTTGCTCTATACTCATATCTTGAGGTTGACAAAATTTCAAGGTTCCTAATTTTTTTCTTTGGATCTTACGATTTTTTTAACCGAAAACGAATTTTTCTCTTTATAAGCGAAAATAATTTCCTTGTCAAAAATGATGCAAAATCGAGTCATGGTCGTATTCACAGACTCCTAAAAATTCAGATTTGAGATCAACTTCCGGTATTAGCGGAAGTGTCACTATTTCTAAAAAAAATTCTTCAACAGAACCGTTCGATTTCTGGAAAAGATTTCCGATTTCTATCTTCTTTGTTTCTCTGTCTTCCAATGCCGAAAACCTAACACTTGACAGTTGCCAACATTTAAATTCTCCACGATTGACGAGGAAATTTTTGTTTGTTTAGAATTTCCGCTTTTTCTGCTCTATTAGACTTCGCGACTAAATAGAGGCTTCGACAAAACCCCTCAAAATTTTGATGATTTTTAGTTTCGACGCACAAAAATTCATAACTTCGTTCTTATCGGAATTTCCAAATTCAGACATTGCAGTTTTTTGCTCTATACTCATATCTTGAGGTTGACAAAATTTCAAGGTTCCTAATTTTTTTCTTTGGGTCTTACGATTTTTTTAACCGAAAACGAATTTTTCTCTTTATAAGCGAAAATAATTTCCTTGTCAAAAATGATGCATAATCGAGTCATGGTCGTATTCACAGACTCCTAAAAATTCAGATTTGAGATCAACTTCCGGTATTAGTGGAAGTGCCGCTATTTCTAAAAAAAATCCTTCAACAGAACCGTTCGATTTCTGGACAAAATTTCCGATTTCTATCTTCTTTGTTTCTCCGTCTTCCAATGCCGAAAACCTAACACTTGACAGTTGCCAACATTTAAATTCTCCACGATTGACGAGGAAATTTTTGTTTGTTTAGAATTTCCGCTTTTTCTGCTCTATTAGACTTCGCGACTAAATAGAGGCTTCGACAAAACCCCTCAAAATTTTGATGATTTTTAGTTTCGACGCACAAAAATTCATAACTTCGTTCTTATCGGAATTTCCAAATTCAGACATTGCAGTTTTTTGCTCTATACTCATATCTTGAGGTTGACAAAATTTCAAGGTTCCTAATTTTTTTCTTTGGATCTTACGATTTTTTTAACCGAAAACGAATTTTTCTCTTTATAAGCGAAAATAATTTCCTTGTCAAAAATGATGCAAAATCGAGTCATGGTCGTATTCACAGACTCCTAAAAATTCAGATTTGAGATCAACTTCCGGTATTAGCGGAAGTGCCACTATTTCTAAAAAAAAATCTTCAACAAAACCGTTCGATTTCTGGACAAAATTTCCAATTTCTATCTTCTTTGTTTTTATGTCTTCCAATATGCCGAAAACCTAACACTTGACAGTTGCCAACATTTAAATTCTCCACGATTGACGAGGAAATTTTTGTTTGTTTAGAATTTCCGCTTTTTCTGCTCTATTTTTTCGTATTTGCTCTAAATAAGAGAGTTCGCGACTAAATGCAGACGTAAATGTGCAGGAAATTCAAGTCTGAAAGCGAATTACGTTCGTTTTGGACAAAAGACGGGAATCAATTGTTTCTTAAGTGACAACCGGAAAGTGAATTCGTGCGCCTTTTATTGAAAGAAGTTTGCAAACAAGTCGTCAGCGAAATCACAAGAATACTCGTGGCGTAACAACGATACCAAACACTTTTTGTTCGTAGCCTCAAGATAAGGCAACAAAGAAGTAAAAAATTGTAATAATGCAAGTGCAAAAATTTTCTCTACTGTTTAGTAGCGTTTCGAAAGGACCCCGCAAATAATTCCTGGTTTTGGACGTTGCCTTCTGAGGGGAAGCAACTTTTAAAGTTAATCGGGAATTTTTTGAAATTGTCAACAGTTGAAAATTTCGTTGTAAATCCTCGCACATTTACGCTCGATCGAGCAGATTCTGAAAAAGTAAGGAAAAATTTGCATATCATTCAAATCCTCCATAACATAGTTAGAGGATCCATGAATAATAAAATTGTCGTTTACCCGTCTCGTTGCACGGTATTTCCGAGCCGGCAGTAAACTCGCAAGTTTTCTATCGAAACTAAAATTACATTTGCTCTTTGATTCCGTAACCTACACAATTTGATTTCAACTTTTCCAAATAGATTAACATCAATCAGTAAAACGTGAAAAGTTGTCGTCGGGTCTATTTGGAGGCTTTTAAATGGTGTCTCAACTAACGAAACGAACGGTGTTGTGGGTCGAGGAAAAAACGGAAATGTTGCCGACAGGCATCATTTGAGGGTAAACTGTGAACGGTTGTGAAACGTTGTTCCGTCTTCTTCGTCTCCCCGTTCTGTCGAACGTCAAAAAGCTTCGCAGCCGATGAACGTCGCTCCTCCCTAATTTGCCCGGCGCATCCGCCAAATTCGCTCGAGTTTTCCAACGAGACAAAACCCTGTTAGGTGTTGATGGCGATAACGACACGATATTACGAAGGCAACGACATAGGGGGCCGATTAGGGTTCCTGTTGCATTCGCTTTCTCACCATGACGCCGAAATCCGACGTACAACTCGTACAGCCACTAAATTGAATTTAAACCAAAAATATGAGTTGCAGTTAGAAAACTTCTCCACGTTATTATTTATTAAGGTAATTTAAACAATTTTTGGACATCAATTGTTGAATAATTTTAACTTTTTACCCTCTACTCAACTCAACCACAATTCGTGGCTCGAATATTTGTTCTCTAATTACGAGGGTTAATTAAAAACTTGGGCGCTTAATAACGAAACATTGCATTCTGACATTATCAATTTGTTTAAGTATTTGTGTAGATCTGCAACAATTCAAATTTTTTGTTATTTCTGACTATTAAACATCAAACGATTCACCCGGCGCCTCCACCATTTCTGCTTGCGTACTAATAGCTTGGGATTTTTTTAATATATTAAAACTCTTTTATTACCATGGAGTGCCTATGGTCGGAGTTAGGATGGATGACTGCTTCGAATTCGACAGAAATCAACCATAGGGGCTAAAAAGGTCTCTGAGCGCTTTATATATTGCAAGGTAGATGTAAAAATTGCTAAAATAAAGAAAATTTGAAACACTATTGCTGTTTAATAAAACATAACTCGTAGTAAAACCCACAACACAACTATGCGGACAATAGGGCAAAATTTGTGTCGTAAATGTTTATTAAAAATGTTGCATGCTAGATGTAATGTCCGGGTTCCTCCCATTCCTGGATTCCTTATGTCATTTGTAAGCCGAGCCGCATACACCAACTTATAAGCTGAGCTACATGGTGGATTACACCATTTAATTTAATTTATATACGCAGTTAACATCTCCCCCTCCAGCCGGTTATCAAAGCAAGATAAGTCCCCATTCAGTTGCGACAATAATTTTCAACAAATCCTTTTGTTAAACAAACTATCGCTTAGTTATATTTAGTTGAAAACTCTTCCGGAAATTTTTGGCCATTACCAAGACACCTAATTTTCTGGAAAGAAAGGTTGGGGTACCCTATTTTGGTGACCACTGCTCTATTTAGCCTATACCGTTATAGCTGCTAAAATTTTGGCAATAAACTGTCAGAAAGTTTGCTGGGGATTTTTTTGCATTTAATCAAGCGAAGAGGGGAAGATTCGCATGGATGCAAGAGTTACCCTTAAAAATATCTTGCGCTGTCTTAATAATTCCTCGATCGTAAATCTTCCACTTTAAGGCCGTTCGAATGTATACGCGAATAGGGGGACAGTCCCGGAATTTATCAATTTAATTTATTCAATGCTCACTGGACTACAATTCTTAATGTTATCAAGGAATTTTTGCGACAAATGCTTCGGAGGAGCTTCTCGAGAAAAATTATGTTTCGTGTAATTTGCTTTCGGGTGCTATTAATTTCTTGAACCGGGACGATTTGTACGGGACCCGATGTTAGTGAGTTCGTTAAAATTTAATGAAAATCGCAAACTAATATTGAGCGTGTTCCGGTGATATTTCTTATAAACGTGGAAGAGTAAATCATGGAACATACAAAAATATTTTTTTAACCCTCGACTGGAGTTACTTCCTTTGTCACCATAGCACTTTGTTATTGATTATTTATTATTGACATATTTCTGTCGAAACTTGTTCCTCGAGGTAATTTTACCGCGTTACTTCGACGTTTTTTTATTGAAACGTTCTTCGCGCTTCGTTTTAGTATTGGCCGGATAACAACAGCGGTTAATAAAGAACTAAAGAACATCCTTAAGACATTCCCGTTCTTCCCGGCTTTTATTCTATGATCAATGGCGCGCGTAGTCTTACACGTCGTCTTTATCCAGGTTCAAACCGACTAGTTATCAGATTAGACCCATCCTGTGTCGGATTAGGTCGATAAAGCTTCAGCCCCTTGGGCGCCCTCCCCTTTTTCTTCCCTCTGGCAAACGGGGCCAATTCGATTCGTACCTGACCTGGACATTTCCCTCGTCGAGACGGCGCGCGTAAACGTGTCACGGCCGTCTTGTAGGACCCTCTAGACCTAATGACGTCCGTCCCTGGATACCGCAAGCATCCTTCACACGCGACAGCTAACACGTACAAACACTCGCGGCCGATTTGAAACAAAGGAAACGTGTCGCGGATTTCTCAATTACCAGAAGTGGGACCCCCGTTAAGATGAATCGCAAGGTGATCGGGGGATATTTGGGCTAACGTAACCTTAGAGATAGCGCCAGAAAAATTCTATAAAATTGAGTCAATTGGAAAATTTACTAAAAATTTAAAAGCAACCCTTAACGTTAAATGGAAATAGGAAACATTTTTGGGGTTTTTACCGAAATTTAGTTAATTTTTTATTTTTTTGATTAAAGAGCTTTTAGAATTCTCCGACGGTTATTGATTTTTTAAATTTATTGCCAAGGGAGAAGAAATTATAATAATTTTTGAGGAATGGCTCCATTAAAGTCTAGTAAATGGCTGCCCTTTTAGTCATAAAACAATCATTTCTTGAAATATGGCAAAGACCAACGTGTTTGGTCTAAGGGTTCGTGTCAAGTTTTTTTAATGTAAATTTAACGAGCTTCAGCAACCTCGATACGTGTCGTGATATACACCTTCATCAGTTAGGGGAATTTTTCTGGGAAAATATTACTCGATAATTTGCCATTGCCTTTCGAGGGGGAGCTACCGAAGAAAAACTTAACTCGGGTCCAACTTCCGCAACGATAGGCGCACTAACCACTACGCCACGGACTTGTTTCTTCTTTTAGACTAAATTTTCAAACCTAATTAGTTTATTTTTGATAAATTTATAAAGAAATTAAGAAGAATTAAGACACTTTTTAATTGCCTTTCAAGAACTGCATTTCGGATTATACGCAGCTAAATTAATTTCTACAAATCTTAAGAGAAGCTTCTATCATTGTACTTAACATACCAAATTTTTGGTTAAGACCTCAAATCACATTAAAAAATTCTGAAGCTTGTCAAATTGCAAATTGAATAATTTTTTTAAACGTCAAGACCCAGCAAAATTTTTAGATAAATTTCCTTCAAATTTGTTGGAAGTTCACCCTTCAAGAACTGCATTTCGGATTATAACGCAGCTAAATTAATTTGTACAAATCTTAAGAGAAGCTTCTATCATTGTACTTAACATACCAAATTTTTGGTTAAGACCTCAAATCACATTAAAAAATTCTGAAGCTTGTCAAATTGCAAATTGAATTTTTTTTTTAACGTCAAGACCCAGCGAAATTTTTAGATAAATTTCCTTCAAATTTGTTGGAAGTTCACCCTTCAAGAACTGCATTTCGGATTATAATGCAGCTAAATTAATTTTTATAAATCTGAAGAGAAGCTTCTATCATTGTACTTAACAGACCAAATTTTTGGTGAAGACCTCAAATCACATTAAAAAATTCTGAAGCTTGTCAAAATGCAAATTGAATAAATTTTTTAAACGTCAAGACCCAGCGAGATTTTTAGATAAATTTCCTTCAAATTTGTTGGAAGTTCACCCTTCAAGAACTGCATTTCGGATTATAACGCAGCTAAATTAATTTTTATAAATCTGAAGAGAAGCTTCTATCATTGTACTTAACAGACCAAATTTTCGGTGAAAATCTCAAATCACATTAAAAAATTCTGAAGCTTGTCAAAATGCAAATTGAATAATTTTTTTAAACGTCAAGACCCAGCGAAATTTTTAGATAAATTTCCTTCAAATTTGTTGGAAGTTCACCCTTCAAGAACTGCATTTCGGATTATAATGCAGCTAAATTAATTTTTATAAATCTGAAGAGAAGCTTCTATCATTGTACTTAACAGACTAAATTTTCGGTGAAGATCTCAAATCACATTAAAAAATTCTGAAGTTTGTCAAATTGCAAATTGAATATTTCCTTTTAACGTCAATACCCAGCAAAATTTTTAGATAAATTTCCTTCGAATTTGTTGGAAGTTCACCCTTCAAGAATTGCATTTCGGATTATAACGTAGCTAAATTAATTTTTACAAATCTTGAGAGAAGCTTCTATCATTGTACTTAACAGACCAAATTTTTGGTGAAGACCTCAAATCACATTAAAAAATTCTGAAGCTTGTCAAAATGCAAATTGAATAAATTTTTTAAACGTCAAGACCCAGCGAGATTTTTAGATAAATTTCCTTCAAATTTGTTGGAAGTTCACCCTTCAAGAACTGCATTTCGGATTATAACGCAGCTAAATTAATTTGTACAAATCTTAAGAGAAGCTTCTATCATTGTACTTAACAGACCAAATTTTCGGTGAAGACCTCAAATCACATTAAAAAATTCTGAAGCTTGTCAAATTGCAAATTGAATTTTTTTTTTAACGTCAAGACCCAGCAAAATTTTTAGATAAATTTCCTTCAGATTTGTTGGAGATCCACTTTTGAATTCCCTCGACAAGAAAGTTGTGACGAAAAACAATTTCTGGGAGCGCAACTGCACTCTTAATCAAAAGACCATTCCGAACAAGTTGTAATTAGTTCGAAAACTAATTTCAATTTCGAATAAAAAGCGTTAGTTTGCAGCCAAAACTGCTTCCCCACTAATCCTCCAGATCGAAATTTCCTGCAGGTACCGATTGTTGAAGTGCGGTTCTACCGTTAGGATTGTCGTTCTTAATTACCCCAATTTTGAAATCGAAACAGGTCCCGATAATACCGACAACTGTTACTGGATGGGTGTTTGCCGGTTCACGTGATACAGCGGTTAGACGTGACGGTGGTGGAGGATATAGAGGAAAGACGGGGGGCGAACGGTTATGTTTTGTATGAGGGATGGCCGGTTTCGTTACGGGCTCATTTTGCATTATTTAAACGATGTACATCGACAATGGCGTCGGGCAAATTACCCAACAATAGCCGGGCTGTTAGGGAAATATCGGGTCCGGGATTTTCCCTTTTACCGCATTCGATGATATTATTAATTCAATCCGGTGCGGCATTGTTCGGTTCGTTTCCTTGTCGTCGACGCAATAAGATATTCAGAGCAAATTAGTTTGTGTTTACATTTCCAAGTATTGCCGAGGAATATCAACAGATGTCTATCTCCGGAGGAACAGTCTATTAGGCCGGAAGCCGGCAATGAAGAATCGAAGTAAGGGGAGACGCGTTAACGCGCTGAATGGCCGCTATTCAGACCGGCAAAACTCGCACTTTCTTGGGATGCTCCCCCTCTAGTTGTTACGGGACGGTTTTTTAGCGAGGTCGGACGACTCTAAATAATTAATTCCTCGATGTTAACGGGCGACAGATGATAACAAAGCCGGTACAACGACGTAATTTTGCGGAAATTATGATAGCACTCGACGAACAATTCTTGTTATCGATTGTGACTTCATAGAAATTCTGAGACGGCTCCTGTCTTGCTGGATGTCAGGAAATTATCTCGAAGAACCCTCTCGTGAATATGCATTGATTCATAACTTTCAAAGCAATTGTTTGATGATAATAAAATGTATGTCGGAGCGAGAAATTTAAATCAAATTCACCCGGCGCCTCCGCCAATTTATACCGTTTAATGAACACTTTCGGGGTTGTGCTTTTTGTTTGATGCCGTTGCGTTAAATTTTGCGATTTCTTTATTGCTAGTAACTTTTCTGAATTTTTTCAATTGCGAAACGATTTTTTGTATACCCCGAAAAAATTGTGTTTATTACGAAACTCCATCAAAGTTGAGCAAATATTTAGCAAGGAAAAGTTTTTCTTGGAGTCTTTGTCCAAAACGTAACTGAGGCACGTCGCTTCACTTTTTAATGCCGCCAGCAATAAAGTAAAGAATAATTGAAAATAAGTGGAAATTATTTTAAAAAAAATTGTCTCGTTGACGGTACGAAAAAGTAATTTTGTTAAGAAAATTTTTTTTTAAGTATTTTTCAAGAAATGTTAAATATTTTTTTAGGAACTTACGTTGGTTTGATTATTTTTTATTTAGTAATAAACAAAAAACTATTCTTTCTAAGCACTGAAAAAAATTGTTCATGAAAGTAAAATTAACGAAAATTTTAATTTATGTGAAAAATATTTAAAAAATTAATGGCCGCCAGTTATTTTTCTTTTTATATTGAATATATACTTACACTGACATTTCTTACTGAGTTTTAATTTTTTTCAAAATCTGTCAAAAAAATTTCTCGACGTATCTTGATTGGTGAATTAAATTAGATTCTGGAAAATTTTTCTTTTCTCTATTTTATGACCAGTACCTACTATCAACTTTTATACAGGGTGTTCGCATTAATGGAGCCAAACAGGTACAAATCTGAAATCGGAGATCAAATGACTCGATTAGGAAAAAATAGAACTCTACACGACTTGTTTCACTTTATCATCTACCGAGAAAAATTCCTAACTTTCTGTTTTGTTTCAGAAATTGAAGTGACGACCACATCTTCACACAATAGGTGAGTGTTTGCGAATTATTTAAATCGGGACTAAAATAGTCAAATTGACGTGTAAAGAGATGTTTGAGGCATTGATCTGGAATTGGGGTTTAGTTCATGTAGAAGGCAAACGAAATAAACAAAAAGGGTGAAAACTTCAGCAAATATCGAGGCCGATATTGACCGAAATTTTGTAATTTGAACCGAAATTGTTTCAAACATTGACTGATGGTTGGAAAAAATTTAATTCTCTTTGTTTGGGCTGTAAAAAAAGAAGAATTGCAATTTTCTGAAAAAAGTTTCAGTCCATATTAGAATTTCCAAATTCGATTACTGCTGTTCTTCCTTGAACAAGAACCACCCTGTAGATTGCTTACAATTAAAAATCTACTTATAATATACGTAAAAGAGAGTAATTTTCAGCGACTGAGCAATACAACTGACGCAATTTTACTGTAATCCCGTAATTTCAATCCAAGAAATTGGAAACGCGAACTATTTGTAGAAAAGACATGCCAGTTCAAAATATTAAATAAATGTAGAAGAATCCCCTACAACTCGCGTAATAGACTGGTCCGACGCGTTTTGGTTAATACGCACCCGCCCACCGATACGGGTCTAATGTGCCGCGAACTCTGATTTATCATTAAAACGAAACCGCTGGACTTAACTTCTCCAATTTTTATTTTGAAAGTTTATACACTCAAATGAATAAGAAAATTTTTTTTGGTAAATTTTTGTCTATCATTAATACATCTAATTTGCAATTTTCTGCTTAATAAAAAATTTCAAAATATTTTCATCAAATATTTCACTAAATAGTTCACTAGATTCACTTCTCTAACAACATTAATACAATGACGTAATAGCAATACTATTCAATTTCATTGTGTTTGTTTCTTCTGCCAAACGGGCAATAAATTGTCGATTTTATTGCCAAATTTCTCGTTAGAGTGATTTAAATTTCGCTATTTTATTAGAAATCCATCCCCTTGCAGTCTATCATTGTTACATTCACCGGAAACACAAAACACCTAAATCCGTTTACAATTTCCGACGTCCGTTTGATCAATATTAACAAACACATTTGCGGCGAATAGTTTGGCATAAATAAAATTTCGATACAGCGGTCCCCAACTCGTTTTAAAATCTACTACCCCAACCTGCGGTCGCATCTACCTGCCTGCTCTCCGTTTTGTTGGTAATCCGACACGATTTAAATAGAAGCAGCTCGGCTACCAACATCGGACCAGGGGGATGAAGCATATCGAAACAAACAAGAGCAAGGGAATGCCGGAATTGCGGCCATGCTGAATAAGGACTTATCCGGGGGTTCACCCTCGAGCGCGTCGGTCTTATCTATTTTCTCACCTTTGCATTCCGATCGGGTTGCCGGAATGAAACCCCCTCACGTCGTTCAGAACTATCCCGACGATGTGTACACATGCAGAAGGGCGACGAACTGTGAAACTGCAACGGCCGTGAAAATATAACGAGTGTTTGCACACATAGACGATGTCGGTTTTTTTCTCTTCATTTCTTTTTTTTTTTTTTTTTTTCGTTTGTTAGAAGTTTCGCCGAAAAGGGCGAACGTGCCCTTCTGTAGTTGAGGTTGCGGGGAACTGGCTTGATTTGACGTCGAGTGGAAGCGGAAGTTGGAAGTTACTCACAGCCAGGTTAAATTCGACGTTTTCGATGGCTTACAAACAATGGATGGACCGGAACAGTCATTTGTTTTTAGTTTGGTATAGTATCTGAGGCGTTTTCGTTTTTTTTATCCAACAACTGGATGCGTTTGGGTACAATTTTTTGTTAGAAATAAAAAATAAATTTGAAAAATCTGGGATTTCAAATCGACGAAATTCTGCAAAATTAGCAAAAATTTTGAAAAAAAATCGTTTTAACAACATAACGGAACAACGGATCAGTAAAAGATTTTTTGGTGCATTAAAAAAAATTAATATCAATTGTGGTTGTGGCAGTATTCACCGGACTTCACGCATTTAGACTTTTATTTTTGCAATTAATTAACGAAATTGCAAATTTTGAGATAACGAAACGAAATTAATATTAAACAAAAGGGAAAGAAAAATTATTAGTGAGGCCCTATTGAAATTATCTGAAAGTAAGAGATGAAATTGTTTTGGTCGGTTCGATTTGTTGCTGTCAGTGATACTGCAGCATGTTTAGCACACAAAAATATAACTGTAAAGTGTATGGGAATTTCCATTTTTTTTTCTATCAACATTCCTCGGATGTTGACGGGTCATTGGCCGAATCTCAACCCTGTTACGTTATCGATACGATTTGAAACATCGACGACAAGTTGTTGACCTTAAAACTACTAATTTCAACGTTTTTCCGGCCAATGCTTTTTAATTGGCGTTTATTTATCGACGCCGATGGAATTTTGCAATTAAACAGCAACATCATCGTTTCAACCAGCGCATCAGAGTAATTATACCAGACGATATTTCCAAGCAATTCATTGGGAATGAAAGAGATAAATATCGACGAAATCACATTATAGAACCGACACCTACACAAGAATCAGTGGCGCTCCTCAAAGGATTTCTATCGCGTTTTTGAAGCGAAACTATTAAAACTCGTCACAAAGTCACTTAAACTTTTTTACTTTATAACAAAATTTTTTTAACAATTGTGATGCTCGAATTATTTGTAAAAAAGGACTCAAGAAAATTAAATGAAGTTGAGAGTAATTTACCTCGACTTGAGGGCGTGATCGATTTTTGTGCAAACGCGGTCTTAGTCTGATTAACAATTAACGTAATGAAGCGATTAGAATGATAGGGAGGCTTCAATAAAACGACGCACGCAACGTGGTAAGTTTTGAAAATTAGTAGCGCCACTGGTTGCCATTTTCGAGTTGAACGTAGAAAATTCCCTAATAAAACCGACAGAACGAACGCATTTATCAAAATTACCGTTGAATAGTGCCTCGAATGACGTCGCACATAAAGGGCCACCCCTGCACGTGAGGTTTTCAATAATTTTTATTTTTACCGCACGGGGATGATTGATGCCGTCGCCATCTGATTTTGTACCATCAGCGCAATTGCGCCAGTTTCCCTGTTAGAAACGTTCCGGTTCTCCATTATAATGTTTATCTTTTCCAAATCGAGTCTCGATAGAATTTTATAGTCGATGGGATCAAGTGATGAAATTTATAATGCGATCGTTTCGGTTTTTTTTTTTTTGCGAAATTGTGGAAGTTTCCGATCAAATGGGGCGAGTAAAAATAAATTTCCGGGTGGATCAAAAAAGGGCGGGAGATAGAAAAACGGATTTCTCGTTATTGTTGTTAAATCACTGGACTCGTTAAGGTCACGTTTCTTCTTTAGGCGAAGCCACTGAAAAGTATTCGTTTGCTTTTGTGGCACAATCAGACATCATGAATGTTATTTATTAATATAATTAAACGACAACGTCCATTTGATGTCCTCGAGCACTTTTTTTAATTGAATTAAAGGTCGTTACGTTGAATGTTCGACGAAATAACAAGAGAAATTATTACCCATAAAGAAAGTACATCACGTCAAAGATATTTTTCAATAGCAAATTTCTTCTTCTTTTCTCTGAAAGTTTCAGGTTTCTTGTGGCATTTAGTTTAATGTTTTTTTTCTTAATATTCTTGCTACTTTTCTCTTATAACATGTCAACATAGAGATTGGTGATGAAGAAACAATAATGCGAAGAACCGACGATAATAAGAAGATTATAAAGAGATTAACAGGGAAATGAAAATAGAATTGGAGTGCTCAAGACAAAATAAGGCAAGAAGGAAGAAGATATGAAAAAGCGTGTAAAACCAAGAATAAGGAGTAGAGAGAGAGAGCTAAAAGAGATATAACTTCTAAAAATTTGTATTTGAACTGGAAGAATGAAGAATATAAAGAAATTGGAACAAAATTAAGACGCTCAAGATCGGTGTAGAATCCTCAAAGCTAATTTAAGACAAAATGAAGAAGACGTGTAAAATAATGCGAAATAAAAAAGAAACAATGCAATCTAGAATAAGAGAGGAATATAGAAGAGATAAGAGAAGCTTTGGAAATGTATTAAAGGAAAAAATTGGATGCAAGAGAATAGGATAAAGAGTAAAAATAGATTAATAGACAGATTAAAACTGCATTGAGGAGTTGAAGAAAAGGATAGAAGGATCAGGACTAATATAGAACAACATGGAGGAGGTGTAGAAAAAAATATGAAATTGAGAAGAAAAGAATAAATTGAGGTAATCGAACTTTTGGAAATAGATATCCAAAGAAAGAAGAAGAATGCATGGAGTTGAGGATGGAATGAAGAGTGTAAAGTGATGAATAGGGAAATGAAAGCAAAACTAAAGATCTAAAGAAGGAAGCAAAGAACTCAGGACTAATAAAGAAGACAACATAGAGAGAAAAGGGTAAAATCAAGAAGAAAGAGTGTACGGTAGAACAAGAGGAACATAATGCTACTTAATTTTTTTGTTTTTCTTCATTAGTTTCTTAAGTTTGACAACATTTATATCCAAAAAGCTACTAAACCACTGATTTGTGAGGCGTTTCTGATAAGAGAAGCTTTGGAAATTTATAAAAGGAAAAAATTGGATGCAAAAGAATAATAAGTTGAAGAGTAAAAATAGATTAATAGAGAGATTGAAACTGCATTGAGGAGTTGAAGACAAGGGTAGAACGATCAGGACTAATATAGAACAACATGGAGGAGGCGTAGAAAAAAAAGTGAAATTATTAAAATGCAAAAGAATAATAGGATGAAGAGTTAAGGTAAATTAATATAGAGATTAAAACTGCATTGAGGAGTTGAAGAAAAGGGTAGAACGATCAGGACTAATATAGAACAACATGGAGGAGGCGTAGAAAAAAATGTGAAATTAAGAAGAAAAGAATAAATTGAGATAATAGAACTTTTGGAAATAAGTATCCAAAGAAAGAAGAATAGTGCAAGGAATTGAGGATGGAATGAAGAGTGTAAAGTAATGAATAGGGAAATGAAAGTAAAACTAAAGATCTAAAGAAGGAAGCAAAGGACTCAGGACTAATAAAGAAGATGACTTAGAGGGAAAAAGGTAAAACCAAAAAAAAAGATTGTACGGTAGAACAAGAGGAACATAATGCTACTTCATTTTTTTGTTTTTCTTCATTAGTTTCTTAAGTTTGACAATATTAAAATCCGAAAAGCTACTAAACCACTGATTTGTGAGGCGTTTCTGATAAATCTCCTAACTCAAAAATATAAAAATGCAACTTCATGCCACCATGAATCAAAGCGACTTATTGAATGCAACAGAGTTCCTGTGTAAACAATTAATTTATCGTACAATGATTGGGCTAATTACGTCGATAATTTATCAGGGAAAAAATCAGGCGTGCCAAATTTATCGAGGTGATTTATCGAGCTGACCAATCCGGCGTAAAATGGATGATTCATTCAGCATAGAATACCAACATCCGTTGACGGGGGCGATATTGATTCAGCTGCAATTGCAACAATTATTCCCATTTCAGTGTCTAAACAGCAAATTTTGTTGCAAATTTTTGCTACAAACTCCAATAGCTCCGATTTAATTCCTGAAAGTCTGCACAACTTGAAAATCGAAAAAAGACAGAAACAAGTGCTTCGGCTTCAGTTGCAATGTTGCAAGTTTATTAAAATTTCCGCCGATTCCAACCCTCTCGTTGCGAATCGTAATATTGCCAGGTCGACAGGTCCGGAAATCCAACATGGCGCTTCGACGATTTGCAATGCAAATGGTTAGTATTCAAGTCACGTGCCAATGGTCCGTACGTTGTAATGAATAACATTATTACACTCGTCGCTTGATAAGAAGGGTGGAGGCGACCATTCAATTTGAAAAAAAAAACAAACAAAAACAGATGTTTGCGATTTAGCTAACGTACCATGGATAGGGCGCGCGAGCTTTTTAGCAACGAACAGAACGATTGATTGAAATCAAAGAGAATCGACCGGAACACGCGCCGGAAACGAACTTAATTAGACAGTTGGATGGAGGGATGGGAGTTTTCGGGACGAAATTGGTTGGAAAATTTGTTATTATTAGATTTGGCAACAAGTTTACTGTCGCTCGCCGGACGTTTATATTAAATATTTGCTACAATTGCGGAATGGCTAAACGGCGTTTTCGTATAAAACTTTCAGGACGACGGTCTGAAATACCGACAGCTTTTGAGGCGCGAACCCGACTACGGAAACTCGAGTTGAAATTATTTAACAAATCTAAGAGATTACGGAGTGAAGTGCAACGAATAGATAGCGAGGCACGCTAACTATTTAATGCGACAGCTTCAGCAATTATTTTATGATATTGCGAAGAGAAATTTCGCCGGAATTGTTTTGTTGAAAAATCGCGTTAGTTTACATTGTTACGATTAAATTATTTTCACAATAACCGAACTGAACATCATTACGAAATCAATTAGTTGGACGCTTAATTGGGAACAGCATTAACGTACAGAATTAAATAGATAACTTTACATACGTGCAGAGATTTTTTTTTCGAGTTTCATCATCCACCAAACGTTACGTAACTATTTTCGTATATTAATGAAGTTTTTTGACGTTATAAATTATTCATAAAAAATTTATTTCATGAGAAATTGAACATCTCAATAATTTATTTGTACTGCCTCTTCATCCCAGCGACACTAACTGACATCGAGTCTTTTTCGTACATGAGTGACCTGCCTAATCCGATGATCGTCCAAAAGATTACCATTCGAATGCATATGGTCCGCAACTTCACCTGTACCTCGGATTTTAAAGAAACTTGGCAAGCGGGTTCAAAATTACATAAGTAATCGAAAATTTAGTCGATCGCTGAAATTTACTGGGAAATTTGTATAGTGGTAGGTTGTTATTTTGTCATGGGAGCTGTAGCGGAATTTTAGGCGCCTTCATGTTGACCATATAAAGAGAAATTCACGAAAACTAAGAATGGTACAGAAAAACTGAGTACATCCATGAGTTCGTATTTAAATAACTCGCCTGCGTGCCGAATTTTATTGAAATCGGAAGAAAATAAATTTGGCGAAAATTTCCATGATTTTTCCCAAAATTGGAAGCAAATTTATTTTCTCGGATTTTAAAGAAACTTGACAGACAGAATTTTATAAGGAATTGAAAATTACACTCGGTTGTTAAAAAAATGGTGGTTTAGAAAAGAATGAGGGTTGTTAGCGGAATTTTTGATAATTTTATATTGACCACATAATAGAAGATTTTTGGAAAACTAAGAATGTTACAAATGAACTGAATACCTCTATCAGTTCGTATTCAAATTACTTATGTGCGTGCAAAATTTTATAGCAATCGGAAGAAGAAAGAAAAAATTGGCGAAAATTTTCTTAAAAAATTGCAAGAAAATTCTCCTCCTCCGATTTTAAAGTAACTTGACAGAAGTTTGGAATTTTACAAGAAATCGAAAATTACAGTCGATTGCTAAAAATTTGTTAAGTGGGAGGTTGTTATTTGGCATGGGGGCTACTAGGGGAATTTTTTGCGATTTCATGTTGACTATATAATCGAAAATTTCTCGAAAAGTAAGAATGGTACAGAAAAATTGAGTGCATCCATGAGCTCGTATTTAAATAACTCACCTGCGTACCAAATTTCATAGAGTTCGGAGGGAAAAAAGGGTCCTCTTATGATTTTTTTGAAAAATTGGAAGAAAATTTACCTCTTCGGATTTTGAACAAACTTGACAGACGTGTTCAGAATTTCATAGGAAATCGAGAATTGCACTCGGTTGTTAAAAATTACCTGTGGTTTAGAAAAGAAGGAGGCGTTGTTAAGGGGGTTATTAGCAGAATTTTTGACAATTTTAGATTGACCACATAATAGACGATTTTTTGAAAACTAAGAATGTTACAAATGAACTGAATGCCTCTATGAGTTTGTATTCAAATTAGTTATGTGCGTGCCAAATTCTACAGCAATCGGATGAAGGAAAAAAAAAATCGTCGAAAATTTTCTTCAAAAATTGGACAAAATTCTCCTCCGATTTTAAAGTAACTTGATAGGAGGTGTTTGGAATTTCATAAGAAATCGAAAATTACAGTCGATTGCTAAAAGTTACTGAGGATTTTGTAAAGTGGAAGAAAGTAATTTTGTCATGGGGGCTGTTAGCTGAATTTTTGTCGACTTCATGTTGACCATATAATAAAAAATTCTGGAAAACTAAGAATGGTATAGAAAAATTGAGTACATCTATGAGTTCGTATTTCAATAACTCACCTGCGTGCCAAATTTCATTTTAATCGGAGGTAAAAAAATTTGGGAAAATTTTCATAAGGGGGATATGATTTTTTTTGAAAAATTGGAAGAAAATTACCTCCTCGGATTTTAACAAAACTTTGAAAACGTATTCAGAATTTCATAGTAAATCAAGAATTGCACCCGGTTATTAAAAACTACCGGTGGTTTTGAAAATAAAGACGCGTTGTTATGGGAGTAGTTACCGGAATTTTTGACAATTTTGTGTTGACCACATAATGGAAGATTTTTGGAAAACTAATAATGTTACAAATAATCTGAATGCTTCCGTGAGTTCGTACTTAAAGATCACACGTGCATGACAAATTTCAAGGCAATCGGAAGAAGAAAACTAAATTTGTCGAAAATTTTCTTCAGAAAGTACAAGAAAATTCTCCTCCTTCGATTTTAAAGTAACTCGATAGGAACTGTTTCGAATTTCATAAGAAATCGAAAATTACAGTCGATTGCCAAAAATTACTAGGGAATTTGTAAAGTGGAAGGTTGCTATTTTGTACTGGAGGCTGTTAGAGAATTTTAGTCGCTTTCATGTTGACCATATAATAGAAAATTTCTTGAAAACTAAGAATGGTATAGAAAAACTGAGTACATCAATGAGTTCGTATTTAAATAACTCACCTGCTTGTTAAATTTCATAGACATCGGAGGGGGAAAAACTGGAAAAAATTTTCATTTCCTCTAAAATTTTAAGAAAATTTACCTTCTCGAATTTTCAAGAAACTTGACAGGCACGTTCAGAATTTCATAGGGAATTAAAAATTACACTGTTGTTGAACAACGCTGGCGGTTTAGAAAATAGGGGCGTTGTAGCAGAATTTTCAAAAAATTTATTTTCACCACATAATGGAAGATTTTTGAAAAACTAAGAGTATTACAAATGAACTGAATACTTCCATGATTTTGTATTTAAATATCGCACGTGCGTGTCAAATTTCATAGCCATCGGAAGAAGAAGAAAAATAGTCGAAAAGTCGCATTGAGAGAATTATGGCACCCTGAAGAAAGAATATACGCTAAGAAGAGAGACAAATATAGAATTGGAAGTAGAAATAAATACGCAAAACCACTAGCAGAGCATTAAAGGAAGAAACAGTAGAAGTTAGAAAAAAGAGGAAAAGAGATACGAAGGTTTCTTTGAACTTGTGTGAAGAAAAGATGAAATAAGGCAAGACATAAATGATGGAATGAAGACTCAGAAAACTCAAGACTGAATGATGACGTAATGATGAAGATATATAGAGAAAATTGTAAAGTCAAGCAGAATAATACAAGTTAGAAGAAAATATGAAGATAAATGGGTGGGAAAACTTCTTGGAATACGTTTGAAAGGAGGAAGAAATTTTGAGGTTAATAGAGAAATAAAAACATAATTGAGAAGCTGAAGACAGGTGCATAATGTTAAAAAATTGTGAAACCAAGAAGAATCATTACAAGCTATAGGAAGAAAAGAAGATAAAGGTAGGAATACTTTTTGGAGGTTAAGCAAAAAAATATTTTCCCTGAATTACTCAATTTACTATATCTACCATGCCAACTGTTAACTGCTATAAATCTAAAGAAACTAAAGAGAACGAATCTTTTACAAGAGTAACAGCAATTACGTCGGAAGTTCTGCCAGTGAGTTTTCCCGAAATATTTGTCGCCGTCCCGAGGAACGGACCGCAGGCATCGAACAACAGTTTGAAACTATTTCAGTTACATGTGTGCGAATTCCCATGGAGTCAAAGTAGTTTTTTCCTCTATACAAAAGTTGGATAATTAGAATCAAGTTAAAACCGGAACTCTCCTTTGATAGTGTACCTACCGTAAAGTTAAGTTGCACTTAACAGAAACTTTTCTATTGTTGCCGAAAAGCATCGCAATAAATTATTATACATGCAACACAACCGCATTTGTTCTCACGCCGTTTTGTTCCTGTTTACGGCATGTTTATACATTCTACGGTATTGCCAGTGATGTTAAAGGCATAGTAAACTAAAAATCGATTTTTTGTTATTCATTTATATAAGTGCCCGGCTACGTTCTCACCACATTTCCGTATTTAAAAAATAAAAATATTTGTTATTTAATTGCCCAGAGCTAAGTTAAGACCGCGCGCCTACGTCATCGGTGATATAGCGCTCGCTTCAGCGGCACACATTTATATGGAGACCTGCTTCATTTTACTTCGAGAATTAGTGCAGAGTGTTGGTTTTTCGTTATTTGGTCCTGAACAATTTGGTAAGAATAAATTAGAATCATATTTGATTTAATTTCAAACAATTTTTTTAAATTTTAGTTTTATAAGTTACAGAAAATGGTATATTGCTGCGTTGTCGGCTGCAAAAGCAATTCTAATAAAAAGGAGGGAAATGTCAGCCAGATCGTCATCGAAATATTTCGAAATTTCGAAATATATCGAAATATTTTGAAGATAACAAACGACGAGTCGTTTGGTCGTCGATCCCCAGTCTGGTGGCTGTTCTGCGTGCTCTGGGGCTGCGAAATTGATGCTGGGTGGTACTGGCTTGTGGGGTTTGAAATCCTCTATTGGCAGGTGTGTGGCTTGCTGTGCTTGTGCTTTTGGTGCGGGAGTTGTTTGAACAGTTTCGTTGTTGTGTACGTGTGCCGTCTTATCGAGTTGCGATAATTTTTTGTCGGGGCCGCGATAGGTTTCCCGGCCCCTCTGCCGGAGGTGCGGGGCTTGCGTTGGCGTCTGGCCTGCTGTTGGGATGGCTCCGGATTGCAGTATCTGCGATGGTTCAATTTCTGCTGTTAGAACACCTGGACTTTCCTGCGGCGTGTGCGGGAAGCCTTACCACTTTAAGTGTGCGGATTTGCCGAGTGAACTGTCTAAGATAATCAAGTCTGCTCCGGGTGTTTCCTGGAGGTGCTCCCCTTGTCTGCAGACATGCATGCTTGTGGATAGGGAGGAGGTTAACCGCTTGCTTGAAACCAAAATTGAAGAGGTGACTCACAGGCTCAGCGAGAGCTTCGAGTCCTGGAGGAGGGAGGTGGTCTTGGAGGTCATTCGTGGGGTTGGTGGCATGCTGCCGGGGCGTGTCTTGGATGTTGGGGGGGCGTCTGCGTCGACTTCCTATGCCAGGGTTGCTTCTGTTTCGGCGCAGTCTGGTGTCCTGGTGAAGCCTAAGAACAGTAAGCAGCTGGCTTCTAAGACTAAGAGTGACATCCTGGAGATGATTGATCCAGTTAATGCTAATATCAGTATTAAGAAAGTCAAACAAGCTAGAAGTGGTGGAATCGTGGTCAACTGTGGAGGAACTGCTGATAGTTTGAAATTTAGAAATCTAGCGGAAAAGGAAATGTCCTCGGATTACGAGGTCGTGGAGATTAAGTCCATTCTCCCGAAGGTCCGTGTCGTGGGTTTTTCTGAGAGGATAGAAAAAGAGTCGCTTAAGAAGTATCTAATGGTACAGAACACTGACATATTTGATGCTGGTTCCATCTGCGAAGTAACGAATATCGAGCAGACAAAGAAAAACGACAAGATATTCCAGGCAACACTGGAGCTCGATGCTGTTACTTATAAGAAAATACTTAGCGCCGGCCATGTCCTTGTGGGACTGGATGGATGTTCAGTCTATGATGCGTTTGGGTTACTGAGATGTTTTGCTTGCAATGGTTTCAACCACACCTCGAAGCAGTGTGCAAGACGTGATCAGTCGATTTGTCCTCTATGCTCTGGGAGTCACCGTGTGCGGGATTGTGTTGCTGTTGCCGGGGATTATAAGTGCATTAATTGTGTCACCTTGAAAATAAAGCTTAAGCGGGATATCGATGTTAATCATGCATCTTGGGATCTGAGCCGATGTCGGGCTTATGGGGATGCTGTGGCTAGGGTCAAGAGGGATCTTTTTGGTATAGTGCAGGACTCATAGCAGTTGGTGGAGGATGCTTCTGGGGCTTCTGATCGGGGTGGTCCGGGCTTTGGGGTCGCTCATGTGAATGTCCGGTCCTTGCGCGCCGGGCTTCAGGACTTCAGGGATGTTCTTGGGGAAAATTATAATACGAAGATTCAACTTTCCCAACAGAAACAGAAATTTTCCTCGAGAGGCCTGGTGTCCTCAAGCAACCTGGGCAAGAGGAGTTTGGACTTGGAGTGTGGCGGATCCGTCACCACTGGCTTTAATGGAATAAAAATCTATTACCAGAACACCAGAGGAATACGTACAAAGCTACGTGAACTCTCTGCAAACACAGCTCTCTCTGATATCGACATAATCATTTTTACGGAGACGTGGTTGACCAGCGATATTTCCTCCAGCCAACTAAATATTCCAAACTATGTGATCTATCGCTGCGATCGCGGCCCACGGACCAGCTCGCTCTCTCGTGGAGGGGGTGTTCTAATTGCGGTAAACAAGAAAATAATATCTCGTGTTATTTCCAGTGACTATACAAATGTCGAACAGCTTTTTGTGATGTTATCCCTCCAGAAGCTTTCGTGCCTCATCGGTGCGGTATACATTCCCCCGAACACACCCCTTGAGTTACTGGAAAATCACTGTGCGTCGGTTGAGTCTCTCCTTGGCACGGAGGAGTTTGGGAGGTCTCTTCTGTTCGGCGACTACAATATTGGTGGGGCCTCATGGGGCAATGACCGTCTGGGAGTATTTTGTATCAACCCTACGAGTCGGAGGGCCAGGACAGTTTCGGACTCCTTTGGATTTCTGAACCTCCACCAAATTAACGTGAATAAAAATTTACATGGTTCCATTCTAGACCTTGTTTTCTCTAGCGATCCGACCCTGCTCGTCGAGTTGAGTCCGGACCCGCTGCTACCTTGTGATGGGTATCATCCCCCGCTGTACATGGAGATGGGGTCTTTGTTGGATGACTGCCCCCCACTTGCCTACTCTTTCACCACCCGCGACTTCATAAATGCGGACTTCACTAATATTTGTTATTATATCTCAAACTTTAATTGGAATAACTTAAGAAAATGTGATGTAAATCAGGCAGTATCCACTTTTTACGAAGTCTTGTATAACGCTATCGAGCTCTTTGTTCCGCTCAAGATTGTTAAAAATCCAAAGTTTCCGAAATGGTTTACCCCAGAGCTCAAGCAACTTATTTTTCGCAAAAAGCGAGCCCACAAACAGTACAAATTAAGTCGAACATTAAACGACTACACCGTTTTCTCAGATCTTCGTAACCAATGTAAAATGCAAAGTGCTCAATGCTACTCTAACTTTGTAAATAAAGTAGAACTTACTATGTCCAGTAACCCAAAATACTTTTGGAAATATGTAAATAATCTAAAGAAAGACAACTCTCTACCCAACTTAATGGGTTACAAGAACAATGTCACCGATGACTCCTCCGAGATGGCTAATTTCTTTGCTGATTACTTTGGATCAGTTTACGGAAAGCCGGTCAATCCTGTTATTCCCGAATACCACTATCCACACGTAGCCGACATCTCGTCCCTGACTCTCGACACCGCTCAGGTCTTCAAACACCTTACAGCGCTGAAACCCAATCTAAGCGTAGGCCCGGACCATATACCAGCTCTGCTTTTATTGAAGTGCAGATGCGCCCTTGCTGATCCTCTGCAAATACTGTTTAATTTGTCACTGCAAACTGGGCAATTTCCGGCCCAATGGAAACTAGGCTATATTATACCTATTCATAAGTCGAAAGACCCTGCCGATGTTACAAATTATCGTCCCATTGCCGCTTTATCTCAGGTGTCTAGGTTGTTTGAAGCTCTTGTGAATGAGGAGTTGACCCCTACGCTTAGACATGTCATTCTTTCTGAGCAACACGGCTTTATGTCGGGTCGATCTACTGTCACGAATTTGCTGGCATACGAGCAATATATCTTGAATAGCTTTAGTATGGGTCACCAGGTTGACTCTATTTACACCGATTTTGCTAAAGCATTCGATAGGGTTAATCATAGCCTTTTGATTGCCAAACTGTCTGTGCTTGGCATTCGTGGAACTCTACTTCAATGGATAAGCGACTTTTTGGTGGGCAGGTCGCAGATAGTCAAGGTCAACAACGCAATGTCAAGGCCCATAGCGGTATCGTCCGGAGTGCCACAAGGCTCCCACTTATCACCACTACTCTTTCTCTGCTTTATTAACGACATCAAAACTACTATCAAGCATTGTAATATTTTACTTTTCGCCGATGACATGAAAATGTTTATGCCCACAATCACTCTGGAAGATTGCGAGAGGATTCAAAACGATCTTGACAGTTTACATACGTGGTGCACTATAAATCACATGTCTCTAAACATCGACAAATGCAATGTCATCAACTTTTATAGGTGCGCTAAACCGTTAACGTTCGAATACAAAATAGATGGAAATCCCTTGCCTGTTGTCTCGTCTATTAAAGACCTAGGGGTTTATTTTGACGGTCAGCTGAGATTTGCCTCTCACATAAACCATATCTCTAATCGTAGTTTAAAGATCCTCGGGTTTATAAAACGCTCACTAAAGGACTTCAACAACATCGCATGCCTGCGTAATGTTTACTGCTCTTTAGTCCGGTCGATTCTTGAATACGCCGCGCCTATCTGGAGTCCATACTATGGTACCCATATCGCTACCTTAGATAGAACGCAAAGAAGATTTCTAAAATTTATTGCATTTAAGATTAATATACCCATCGAGAGATTCGACGAAATTAGCCTCACACGTCAACTGGGGTTGGCCGGCATCTCTGAAAGACGAGACTACCTCGACCTTTGCTTACTTAACAAAATTGTGCACTCCAGTATCGACTGTCCCGATTTACTCGCTCAAATCCCGTTCTATGTTCCATGTAGAAGCACTAGGGCCAACTACTCGTTTTTAGTAAACTGCATGAAAACGAACTACTTATTAAACGGACCTATAACTAGAATGTGCCGCCTAGCTAATGCCAGTGCAAACATGGTAGACATCTTCAGATATCAGCCAGAAATATTTCGACTGAAATTAAGGCGCTGTCTTCTTTGACATAGTTCAGGTTTATTTGTATTGGTCTATGTACACTATGGCCTGTATTTACCAGATTAGCCTGGTTAGTTTAGTTAAGTTAGTTAGTAGTTTAGTTAAGTTAGTTAGTAGGTTAATTTAGTTTTCTTTATAAGTGTAATGGTTTGCCGTTGAATAAACAAACAAACAAACAAACAAACAAAAAATGGTTAAATAAAATACGCCGAGAAAATTTTGTCCCTTCAAAATATAGTCGAGTATGCTCTAGAATTTTTCTACTGAAGACTTTGATCTTACCAGTCAATTAAAGCAAACTTTAATGCCGAAACAGAATTTTTTTCAATATTTAAACAAATCGGCTGTCCCATCCCTAATGTTAACTGGGAAACTATCTGATGACACCATACCTAAGCAAAGAAGAAAAACCACCTATGTTCGCAAAAAGGAAGTTACGGAAATGGTTACATTTGCATCTCAAGAATCAGTGTCGCGTCCTTCAACTTCAAAAACTTTTTATGATACAATTTATTCTTCCGATTCAAATTCAGACCCTCAAAGCTCAGATATGGAGATAGAAAAACCGTGTTCATTATCATCAATTAGTGCAACAGTTGAAAGACCAATTGAAGGAAAAATTAGCTGTGGTATACAATGCGAAATGGGTACGGAAAAGTTGTCCAAGTACATATCACATTCTGGAGAAGATTTGGATGCCCCATTTCATGCGTCGGATTACACCAGTGATAGTGATTGTAGTGATAGTGATTCATCTAGCAATGACGAAGTTATTGAACTCCCAGATGAGGAAATTCAGTTAACTGACACTGACCGAAACTTGGATAATGCGAGTTTGCTAGATTTATTCTTTATTGTTGTCGGCGAAAATTTGGCAAGTCTTTTTAAACTGTGTCATATGTGTGGCAAATCAGTAACTAAAACTTCTTATATGACAAAGGGATCTATGATAATAATTAGAACTACCTGTACGGGTAACCATATTTACGTGTGGAGGTCTCAAACAACATCAAAAAAATTTTCCACGGGGAATATCAAATTAGCTGCTGCCATATTTACAACTGGAATTAGTTTTACGACTTTTGCCAATTTTGCTGATACATTAAATTTAAAACCATTTAGCAAAACTACATTTCATAAAATAGTTAATCAGTTTGTTGCACCGGTAATTAGAGAGACATTTCATAATGAAAAACATAAAATTATACGCTCTTTAGAATCTCAAGCCGAAATCAAAATTAGTGGAGATGGACAATACGATTCCCCTGGCTTTTGTGCCAAATACTTGACCTATTCAGTAATGGATTTGCAATCGGAGAAAATTATTGATATAGTAGTAGTACAAAAGGGAATGGTTACTGGTGATCTTGAAAAAGCTGCTTGCGAGAAAATGCTCTGCAAACTAAATAATGCAAACATACTGCCCACTCTTTTTCTTTCTGATAGACATCGAGGAATCAGACTATTACTGCGAACAAAATTTCCTAATATAACACATGAATTTGATGTATGGCACATGGCTAAAAGTCTTACAAAAGCAATAAAAGCTACAGAAAAAAAAGCACCACTTCTATCTGTTTGGAGAGCAAGCATTACAAATCATTTATGGTGGTCCGCTCAAACATGCAATGGTAATAAAGAGTTACTTCTTGAAAAATTTAAATCCGTGTTGAAACATATTTGTAACATTCATTCGTGGGAAGGTAATTTATTTTGTGCTTGTGAACACGGACCTATTATAGAAAGAGATAATGAAGATACAGTCTGGTTATCCCCATATTCCAATGATTTTCAAACATTAAAAGTAATCATTGAAAAAAAGGAGTTTTTAAAGGATATAGAGCACATAAATCACTATTGTCACACCGGAGCTCTAGAGTCCTACCACAATGAAAGACTAAAATATTTGCCTAAACGTTTGCATTTTTCATATAATGGAATGATTGTTCGTAGTATGCTTGCAGTTCTGGATCACAATTATAATATTGGAAGAAAAGTAGTTCGCGAAGGACAAAGATTTTCAAAATCTTTAAAAAAGTGGGTGTATGTTTCGATATATGATGCAAAATCAAACCAGTGGCGAAAAGACCTGATGACTTCTATAAATCAATTTATAGAAGGAAAATTTGTTGTAACTACAAAAAAGGAAGACGAATATGCTGGAGAAATTCCACAAAACATAGCAATAGTACCTCAACCAAGTTTGGAAGAAACAAAACGCCTTCATTTTTCTAGATTTTACTAATGTAATCAATGTTTTTTATTCTTTAAATATTTGTAAGTATTTTTATTTCATAACCTAAGTTAACACATTATTTTCTAAGTATTTATAATTTTGCTTATACTTGTGTATTTTTTATTACATGTAGTATCTGTATAAATTTTAATACATTATTATCACAAGATTAGTTATTTGATTAAATTATTTTTTGATAAGAAGTGTAGTTGTCACTAATCGAAATAATTTGGATCGTCTTCTCTCGCTGGGATGAATCCTGTGTATGCTTCATTTATTTCCGGATATTGATTCCTCGCTTTATTCACAACACAAGCAGGTATTATTTTTCTGTTATTTCGACCAAGAGGCAACCATCCATTTATCCAATAAACAAATTGCTTATAAGCGATATGTCTCCATGATCGATTACTCGCAGTTAATAACTTAAATCTTTCAGTTTTAGATGCCCTCAGCATCATTTGGTACCTAGTAGCTCTAAGTGTATCTTGATTGAGGGATGTAATGTTATACACTCAACACCACCCATTATATTCGAAACTTGGGCACATTCTTTGCAACAAATACATTCCCGATCACTGGTCATTTCTTTGCAAAAACCACATTTGCACCACAAAATGTTTGTACTACGGCCTTCGAATTTTTCACGTTCTTCAGGGGAATCTTCATTATTATGTTTATTCAGATTTAGTTGCGAATAACGGGGTTCATATAAATACGGGGTTACTCCACTCATCGTAACTAGGTACTTTATCAAAAATGATCAGTGAATTCCATAAAAAAAATATATAATGTTCGAAATAATCAACGTGCATTCACTGAGACACTCAGGACACCATGCACCATGTTAGACTGAATGGAAAATAATAAAGAATTTTGTGCTTTTCTTGTGCACCATTCATCTAATTAAGTCAAAAATAAACAGACTTAAGTGTTTTTGAAAACCGTAAGTCGTAAGTTATATCCAATAAAAAATAAATAAATAAAGAACTGGAGCGGGGACCGGCTTACCATTCAATTCATATTGCGGCGAGTAGACAGCCGTATCACCCATGACGTCACGCTGCATCGTAAAATCCACTATAACTCCGCGCCGGGTAACATTAGAAACGCAATATTTATGTTGTTGGTTTTCTTAAAACGTGAAGAATGCATTGCAAGGAAATTCTCAAAAACGATTTTTTTTAGTTTACTATGCCTTTAATTTCACCCCCTAAAGTTTTTACTACAACCGCACTCCGGAGGCGCGTCGGAACTGTCAACGTTTGAAATATTAACAGAGAAACTTGACAAAAGAAAAGTCTGCCATTCTGTTTCCCAAATACTCGAGGCGGTTCGTTACTTTTTCTCGATTTTACTAGCAATTAATTTATTATTCACCAATTGCGGGTTTCAACTAGACGAAATTATCCAATAATGTTGTTGTAACGTGATTTCGTTTACTTTTGGCTTTGACCTATTTAATTCGTGAGTCGCCCCGGAGCAGTAACGGGATGATATGTGACTTGACGAATCGTGAGTTTGCAAACATTTGTTAAAGTTCAAACAATACAGAAAATTTAACCTATGATTAGCGAGAAATTAGCATTAACTGCATCTAGCGGGTTTCTTCGTTTGAAGCCATATGTGCTTTCTTCATCTGGCGGTGATTAAGAAATAGTTGGAGATGCGACAAAAACCGCGTTTCCTCAACTAACTTTAGTTAATCAGCAATGAATGTTGTTTAATGACACTAGAAAATAATTCCAAGACGGTTTTGGAGCGACGCAACGAGGTTTGCAATTTCATCGAAAAGCGAAAAAATATCGCAAAAAACCTGGCGGCACCTACATGAAAGGAAATCAAATTATCATAATTGTTCGGATCGAGCTCGAGTCAAGGGGGAAAGAATGAAATTAATTTAATTTTTGGAAAAAAGATTTCTATTTGTAGGGGCAACATCCTTAGCTTCATATTGTGTGCAGATATTTGGCAAAAAAAAGTAAACAGCGACGAGTTTGTGCAACCAAAGAGTAAAGAACTTAAAAAGAGGCGACGGTCGAACAAGGAAACTAATTCGGCGACAACGAAGCTCAACCTACCAATTTAAAGGGTTTGTTTTGAAATTGTGACCGCAACGGGTTCGAATTACCACAGTCGAGGCTTCGGCTAAGAACCAACCGCCTGGCATTGAAGAGGCCGTCAGTCCAATATCGTATTACACGAACGTGGTTAACGATATTTCGTCTACCCTACCGAATTAAAAGGACCGCTGTTTCGAGGTCATAGAATTTAGTTTCAAAACATCAAAGGAACCGCCAGAAGCGTCGCCTCTTTCTAAGTTCTTTACTCTTTGGTGCAACTCTGTGTTTCAGGTGTTTGAAGCGTCCGATGGCTATGGTTGGGATGAAATAAAGCAGAAACGGGACACAAAGGAGATAATAATAAAATTAAACAAAATGGAAATAGCGATTCCGGCCTGACCAAAAGCTTTGAAATCAAAAGAGAAAGGAAAATTAGAATAAAATTCTGACATCCAAATAGAATCTCGTTACTCCAGGGATTTATTTTTTCAAAGTGAAGAGAAACGAAAGAGAGAGTAAAATCCTGAAATTTACATAGAATCACACCGCTGGCAGAATTGAGTTTTTTATTTTAAAAGAAGCGAAAATGAGAATACAAAATTCTGAAATTTGAATAGAATAGAACGGAATCTCAGGACTTTGGTGTTATTTTTCAAACTGAAAGTCGGAATTAATTTGAAATATTATGGTTTAGCAACAATTATTACAAGCAGCCCACGTAAACTCGAAAATATCTTTAGGCAAATTAAATCTGAACCCCACGTACTTGGGATAACCTGAAAAGATTTACGAAATGAACGTGTAAACCGAGTAAATTGTTTTCCTGATAAACAGCACAATAAAACTTGAGTGGATTCGAGTCAATTAAGAAAAGCAACCTGCTAGATAGAAACTTCAATTTTCCAAACAAAGAAATTTCTCCAAATATTTAAACCACCGGTTCGAAGTTTTAGAAATTTCCAAGCAGAACGAGGCAGAAATTAGCAACGTGACAAAAAAGAAAAATTGAAACTTCCAATGCAACAAACCGCAATTTATTAGGAAAGAGAAGGAAATGAAACGTCCCAAGCCGGCGAGAAAAGTCCCATTTGATTTATGCCTCTTTGTTTTAAATTCAAATTTTATTTAAAATCTTGCAGTTCATGGAACGGATGCAATATGGTTTTTGACTACGAATCACCTCGTTATGAATCAATCAGAACAGTTTCGTGAACTCTTCCGCCTTCAAGTCAGCTTGAATCACAGTTTAACTTAAGACAGAAAAGTGGATTCGTTTATTTTATTTTGTTTAATTGAAGTAAACACGTGATTGCTGGCGCCAGCACATCCTCCAAAAAAAATCGCTTTTCCCTCTGTCCCTTACAAATGCGATTGATTTCCGACGAGGTCCCGGCGATGTCGTGACGGGAAGATTTGGGCGTTGACCGTGACCCTCCTAGTTGTTATCTTTACGTTAACTCGATCGAGTTGATTTGAAGGTAAAGTGTGGATCTTTGGGGAATAGATGTCGAATGTCGCCGGCACCTTCGATCTGGGACGCGTATAGCAATTCTGCAGGTAAAATTGTTAAGAAAACCGTGAAATTGAAAACATCAAAAGTAAATTTACTATTTCACCTCATTCCGTTTTCTCGTTGTCGACCTCAACCGCACGTTCCAACGTTTAACACACGATGCGAGACATAAGGGGAAACTTTTTTTTTGGTGATATAATACAAGCATCGATTTTTAATCACGCCACCTGCCCGTTCGATAAGCTCCCGGATTAAACGAACCCGCCATTGAAACCTCCGGAAACGTAATAAAACGCGGCTTTTGTTGTCGTAATTAATCTGTTTTGTTGCGGCGCGTAAGTGGGACGATAAAGCGAAAAGTTCACGATAATTTTTGGGGTTTCTTTTCGTTTGTGACAAAGAACGCGACGTTTTGCTCTACTATTAGGAGGGGATGATGGAAAATGGAATTTTTCAAAAATATTACGAAATTTTTCACGCCGCTTGACTAAGTTTGCACGTTGTATGAGACTTTAAACGCAAACAGAAAGTTTAATCAGATTCGTGGGGTAGTGGCGGGAGGGTTGGATAGAAAAATCGCACCATTGCTCAACAAACAACGTTAAAATTTCGAATGTTGACGGATCCCGGTCTCGGTGGTGTGTTTGCACTTTTATTTGACTTGTCAGTTGACTCGAAAACGCAAGTCGGTTGATTAGCAATCAAACGTTGTTTTCGCTCGTTATGGTCTGACACCTGCATGCAAGTGAGATGCAATCCGACACACGTCAGAATTTGTAATGTGACGCATAATGAACAGTTTCGCACTATTATTAACCCTTTAAGCCCTGACGCTGTTTTAATCTCTGACAAGCGCGCCTCAATCCTCGAAGTTACTTCAAAATTTCTAATTACTCAGTTTACATCGCGCAGATCATCCCAGGGGAAGCGCCCAAAGCGACAGTGCTATAATAACCGGAAACTTCTCAACAACACATTTTTTGACGTTTCAGCCGTCGTATGGTGACCTTTTTCTGAAACCAAAACTATTCGTCCAGTATGGACAGTCCTTAACAGTCGCGGGTTTTGCAATGTTGTGCAATGAGGCACGTAATCAATAAAAACGACATTCACAAGAAACAACCCAGAAGAAGCTACACCTAGTGGCATATTATAGCAAAAGTCTAACAAAATTTTAGAAGGATTCAAAAATTTTGGGACATTTTTGTTTCGCTGGTTTTGTTATTTAAAAAAAATATGTTTTTTCCAAATACCAAAGGATATTACACCCTGGGGAGTTACTAAGTTTTGCTTTAGAACTTGCAGAAACTTCATAATCTTCATTTCTGGGATGAAGGACGCCCGAAATGATGGAACCAAGTGTATTGGAAAACGCTGGCCAACACATTGGACCCAATTAGACCCAAAAAGACAAAAAGGGCGAGAATGAGATTCCTGTTTTTGGACCCGTTGGCTCGAACTTTTTCTTTTTTTAGTGTGTTTTTAGTAACTCTGGAAAACTGTAAATTCGTCTTTAGGCGTCCAAAAATTTGAAGTTAATCTTGTAGCCTTAGAAAAAGTTAAATTCACCCTCGCCCGCAACTCACTAAGTGTCTCTAACGGGATCCTTGAAATCTCGCAGAAAAATCGACTTTCGGTCGAGCTAAATTCGTGTCTTCCCCGTAACCCAATTCCCGCAGGACTCCGACCGTTTGTTTCGTAAACATGCACGCACCGGTGCCGTTCCATTACCTCGTAGAAGGAATAGCAAAGAAGAGAGAAGAAACATATAAAGAAGAAAAAAAAACGGCCAACTTTCGGATGACTTACGGCGGCTCTCAAAGGAAAGTGGGTGTGTGCGTCCTTTCGGGTAATAGTGGAGGAACTTGATGGCGAAGGCAATTGATGGGATGTTTGTATTTTTCCACATTAGAGAACCCTGTAATCAGGTTTTGTGTGCGTTTGGGCCATTGAGTCGCGCCAAGGATTTTTCCAACAACTGCGCGATGGGGGAGAAAACGCCGCAAAGATTTAGTTTTGATGGATTGGGGCGACGTACCGGAAAACGGTGCAAGGACCTAATGGGAATTGATGGAATTGAGGGAGCGGTGCATTTCGACGGTAAATTGAAACGACAAAGGGTCGTTTACCCTATTGGAAAACAAACAAACGTTTTTAATTCGAACATAATTGACGTTTCGACCGTTGCCGCGCGACCTTCTTCATAAGATAGTTTCCTAATAACAATAATCGTGTAATTAAACTTTTTTGCTGCATTTTGTTCAACACTTCGACTATTGGGCTAAAGTAGCGTGGATCGATCTTTGAAACCGAACGGATTTTTTACTTCCTGATCGATCTTTGTTTATTTTGGCGCGTGACGAGCATATCAACATCCAGAATGATTGACCTGAACCAAGGTTAACTTCTTCTAGTTGCTCGGAGCAATCCAGCAATCAACATGCGGAATTTTTACGTTCCACAACCGGGTCTCTTGAGAATTTGCATTTGAAAAAAAAATCGTAAAGCGGCAGAACACCTCGCCGAAGAAGGGAACGATTAGCATTGATGGCCTCACGCAACTAAAGAGGCATGGAATGTAACTAAACGCAAATCGATTAGTATGTACGTTCAAGTTTGTCATTGACTATCTACGAGATGTACCATTGTCGGCTTTGTTTGTTTACAAATATCGCGTAGGTCATTGGGTCGAAGAGTCCTTTCGGAGAGGTGGAAAACCGTGTCAAGGGGCGACAGTGTTACGGATAACGAAAGCACAAATGCTGACTAACCCCCATATGGTGACAACAGTTAATAATCGCCTTTAGCTCCGACATTGAGGACACGACACGCATGCATAACCAATTATTTCATCTTATGCAGAGATATGCGCTAACAACTTGCGATCCAGAAAAGTTTTTTGGCTTGAATCAAAAATTTCGAAAAATAAAATTGTACAGAATGATCTACTCACGTTTTTCCGCACCAAAACGTCGTGAACTGACATAAGATGACGTAAGAGATCACGTCAACGTAAAATTAAAACGCGGTGAAGAGCAAATCGTTTGGTTCTTTTCTATTCTTAGTGCTGCACGATTTGCTACATTTATACCGACGAATACGAGTATAGTGCCAAGCTGTAAAAATAATTCCAGAAAAACTTTTTCTAATTGGCGTCAACATCATTTACTATCAATATCATGCAACTTCAATAGGATTTTGGACTTAACGCAAGTAGCTGATCGAAGTTAAATTTTGTGTGGTCGACAGGAAGAAAAAAAATCGCAAGAAAATCGCGTTATTATCGAAAAAACAATTTCCCCACTTTACTCACTCGGTCATCACTTGCGGTGGCGTTTTATGTCTTTTATGTTTATATTCGCCCCCTTCGGGGTGAATTTTCAACAAATCAGCATAGACACTTGCGAGCTTTCTAGACGCGAGATACATAATAACGAGAATAGTAACTTGCGTTTTTTCTTTTCAATCGTTCAATTTCTGCGGTCGATGCGAATCGGGGGACGGCAAAAGCTCAAGAAGTGGCAGACAAAAGGGAAAACGTCAATATATATGGCCCGCGGTAGTGGAGGATCTCGCAAACGAATGCCGGAAAACAGAAAACTGTTTTGTCGGCACATGTTGCGGCTAAGAAATCACCAAAGAAACGGTCGCATAATTTTTTCATTTTATTGAAATCACACCAGAAGAACCGACCTCGCGTGCGCCAGCGGTTGGAAGAACAAAGAAACATTGAAAAGTTTAAAGGTTTACTCTTTAAACTCGATTAAGTAGAAAGGTCGTCTTTTCTAAAGTTATGACGTTACGTCAATAAAAAAGTTTCGAAAAGTAATAAGAAGTGATTGAGGATTTACTGGTAAATTTCGAAGTTTCCATCGTTATATACAATTTATATGTGTAGTGGCGTCAATTTCAATGAAGACGTCTAAATGTGGCGTTCGGTTAATAATGATCAATGTGATGTTTCAAGGCTTTGCTGCTTAATTTACGTGTTCCCACTTCTGATCTAAGTTGATGCCACTCAGAAATTTATCTTGAATATTAAAGGCATTTTGGTGTCAAATCTACAAATTTGATTGGAAATTTTGAGTTAACTGGCACCTCTCTCTGCGTTTTTGTATTAATTCGCACAAACACGTGGCAACAGTTTTGGGACGCAATAGAAAAAATTTTAGTGTTAATTTGCTGTTGTCTTCCGAGGGGAAACGAAATTTGTTGGAGCAGTCGCTTTAACCGACCACGAACTTTCCTTAATTGACAACAAACAACTAATTTGATGAAGCAAATAGACCCAAAGATAAAACTCAAAGGTAATCGAATCTATTTACTGTTAAATAGAAGAATTACAAAAATTCACTTGCCCTACATGTCTTCATAACTTTATTTTCATATTTCTTTTCAGTCTCAATTTCTTTTTCCTCCAATAAAAATGTTTTTCTTCCATTTTTTCGCAGTATGTTACAAAATTCGTATGTTGAATTGTTCTCTACGACGTGACGTCTTAACTGTCACTTTAAACGAAATTGTAACTTTTTGTTACCACGTGACCGATGTGTCTGACGTGAGCTATCACTCTTTTAGGACTTCAATAAACAAAAGTACGAAGTGTAAATATTGAAACAAACGAATTGATTTAAAACGAAAGGCAAAGATTAAAAATAAAATGAATGGAAAAGAATTGAAAATATTTCGAAAATGAGTTAATTGGAGTTGTCACTAATTTTATGAGGCCCCGGATCGGTTCAGGTGCGGGTTAGCAATTCCGCCACAATTACCTAGAATTGGCTGCCATCCCTCGTCGGGGGTGTTTTATTAAATTTCGAACGGCCCCCTTTCCGATTGGCGGATAAATATCACTTTTAATATCTCCGAATTTCAATAAGATCCAATCAATTTCGTTCAGACCCTGCTGCATTCGAATATTTGAATTAATGTCGATCTTTATCTGGAAATAATTTCGAAAGATTTGTAACCGAATTTAATAAATTCGATTGTCGCAAAATTTCGGAGAAAATCGAAAAATTCTATTCCCTAAAATATTCAGGCTATCGTTCATTATTTTTGAAGAGATAAAAGTTTGATTAATGAAACAAAAAAGTTTTTGTTTGTTTCGTAAAAACGTAATTGCTGTTAGCTGACGTCGCTTTTCTCGTTACTAATTTAATTAAAGTTTCGAAATTACCCAGACGGAAAGAGATGTGATGCATCAAGGTGCATAATTAGGCAATCATCCTCATGAGAACAGTTTGAGAGTTTTGCACGAATTGAAAATTTCAAAGTTACACGAGGGGTAAAAAAATCGAAACAACACGACGAAACCACCCTAGAAAACTTAAATAGAGAAAACCGCGCCAAATTTTCGATTTTTTATTTCGAAAATTTCCCTATCGCTTAGAATCTTGTGGTAACTGCGTTTCAATCAAAATTTGTTAGATTACCGCTTTTGCAGCCGGACATTAATGGTGATTGAAATGGATTCAATTGCCAATAACGAATCATAAGCCGAACTCGGTTCGTGGCTTTAATGGATGATTGATGTTAGTTTCGATTCCCTCTAGGTAGTTTCGTTCATGTTCCCTTGGTGCTTTTCAATATTTATAAGTCGTGAATAATTGTGTCGGTACGTCACGGTTCGAGCGATAATGTGGGGATAGCAAAAAAATTCTAACAAAAAAAAATTGTTATGCGACAGAACGAGGCGAGGAATTGCTGGACGAAAAACTACGTTTGCGATAAGCGCTTGAATGGGGGAAAATTAAATTTATGGCAGTCCGTTATTTATAGATGGTCTGACAGTGTTGAGACTTGTTGTGAGTGATATAGAATAAAACTAATGATCGTGATAAAGCGTTTTGTTGGTGACGTTCTCCATTACACCCTCTACGCATCCATAAGGGAGTTTCAACGAGGAAATTACAGTAAGTTTAGAATTTTCTTCCTGAATCAATTTTGTTTCATGTTACTCGAAATTTGTTTTTTTTAGTTAAGATATTCTGCCATAAGTTAGAACTTTAAATTGCCCCAATTTTTTCCAGAAATCCATCTTGAATGTATCTTCTCTTATTTACAATTCCTTTTTGTTTCGTTATACAGACAATTATCCTAAAGATGTAGTAAAAATTCCATTCTTCATATTTTCGGAAAACCGTCCGATTTTCTTCAATATTTTCCTTTGCCTTGGTTTCAAACTTCTCACTTTACTTTGAAATTTTGAAGATTTTTGAAGGTTTTCCATATTTTTAGTAAGTTTCTTCAATTTTAACATTTTCTTCCCATTTTTTTTAAACAGCTATGTTTGAATTTTTCGATTGCAACTTTTTCCTTCCATTTGTTTCTGTATCTCTTCGCTTATTCCGCAACTATTTGTACTTTCTCGATTCTCAAAAATAATAGTTTCTATTGTTACAATTTTTGTTTCTTCTTTACGCAAATGAATATCGTTGCAATGTCATAAAAAATTCAGCTTTTCATATAATATGGGGAGATGGTCAAATTTTGAAATAGTCGCTCCAACATTCTTCTCCTTTTGCTTGTTTCGAACTTTTTATTCTTCTTTAAAATTTTGAGATTTTTTAACGGTTTTACAATTTTTTCCTCTTTAGTAAATTTCTTCAATTTTAACATTTTCTTCCCAATTCTCTATAAACAGCTGTTTCTCTTCTATTTCATCCTATTTCTCCACTTTTCTTCCACTATTACATCCTTTCCATTCTCAAAATTAGAACTTTCTATTGTCTCAATTTTTTCCGAAAATCCATGTTGGATGTATCTTCTCTTATTTACATTTTTTTTGTTTCGTTATACCGACAATTATCGTTGAGATGTGGTAAATAATTCCATTCTTCTTATTTTCGGAAGACCGTCCAAATTTCTAAAATATTTTCCTTTGCTTTGGTTTCGAACTTCTCACTTTACTTTAGTTTACTCGAATAATTTTTTTTTCATTTCCTGCTTCCACTTCGTTCCTTCCAGAACAATTTCCTCGTTGCCTTATTCCTTTATATTCAATTTGATAAATGACAACTTCTTCTTAGTAATTTTTCTTTATTTTTTATCCACTTCTAGCTCACTAAGTGGATGCTTCTACATTTTATTCCATAGATTTGTTAATTTTGAAATGTCACTCTTCATTTTCTCTTTCTATAGATAAAATTTCACATTTTTTCAGACGCTGAAAACATTAAAAATTTTTACTTCTTCTCATGCTTTCTTTTGATATCCATATACTTGGGCACATACGATATTTTTTCATTTCTACTTGGTATAGAAGAGAAATCGTTCTCCTGGTATTTTTTTTTTCTATTCTACTCTTCAAATATATTTTGAAACTCTATTCGTTTGTTTAGTAATTTTTTATGTAATTTTTAATATGTTAACTATTTCCCATCTTTCTTCTGCACTTTATCTTGTAAAGATTTTTTCTCCATGACACCTTCAAACTCTCCTTTTATATTTCCTCATGCAGTTTTAGGTCGGATTCGAATAACCATGAACTTAGGACATAATTTGGTGGTTTGCCATTGCCCTCTGAGGATGAGCATCGAGCAAAATTTTACACCGGGAATAATTTCTGCCAATCTTCAATAATTTGCATATTAATTTCGATAATGTTTAATCCACCTTCAAGTTCTTTGTATTCTTGTTTAGATTTTAGAAATTTTTTTATGTTTAAGTAATTTTTTAAGGTTAATGTTGAAAATTAGACTTTCCAAATTTTTTGTAAAACTACATAGAAACGTTGGTAATTATTGTGAAATCGAGATGCTAATCACACCATAGTTGCAAATTATTTTGAAGGTTTTCAAATATGTGATTTGAGCGGCTCTTTTTTCGTGTTGCATAAACTTATCAAATTCAAAGACAAATCCTGAAATCCTTCTACAACCCGAACAGCGATAAATTAGCTTTATCCTGATATTATCTTGTGAACAAAACGAATTTCGTTTTCAGCGATAACACGTAACAATTTTTTCCATATTCGCTACTTACAACAAAAGTAAGCAACGAGAAAATTGACATTATTACTGAAATTCTAAACAAAATATCTCCAAATGAATATCCTGAATAACTCGAAATTTATACGTTTACATTTTAACGACCGTCACTTACCTTTAATTCTCGGCCTTTTGGGGGCGCGAACCTGCAACAGAAAGACGTATTAGCGTTAAACGGCACAAATGGAAATTTCATCGTGACATCGTTTTCTTTTCTCCAATTTGGATCTGTCTCGCTACTAAAAAAAATTTAAGTTTAATCAGTTTTGTCGAACCATCTTGATCGGTTCACCGACACATCGAATCGACCTTGTCTTTTTGCATAATGCATGAGATGCATCGACATCGGGGTTATAATTTTTTCGTAACCTCCAATTGAATTTTAAACGTCTCCCCGATTATGTCAAACAGTTAGAGCCATCCCTCTTATACCTAGATGTTTTAGAATCTTAGATTCGTTTTGTTTAGTTCGATTATTTTATTATTTGAGGTTTTCAGTGTTTTTTTGCAAGAAAAAGTTACAAATTTACTTTGGCGTGAGATTGTACAAGTTTATGGACGGTGCGCAAATTGACGCCTCGAAGATGCTGCAACTTTGACGAAAGCGCTGAGAAATGGGAGTAATTACAGCGACAAAATGATTATAAAGTGCACAGTAGCAACAAAGTTGCGGCGGGTTGTTCTTGTTTACGTTACAAAAATTTACGGTAAATTGCTTGAGAATTATTTTTAATTAAGCAGTTTGAAGGGAAATTTTAGCTATTAGAGATTCAAATTTTGACACAAAATATTCTACTTTAAGTATTTACAGATTTTTGTTAATTGGAAATTTAAATAATTTCATTAAATTAAATGGAATAATTTACAAGCGCTATTACAAAATTGACTTACCTTGAATTAATTGAAACGAGCATTTAGCAAATTAAATTAATGTAAAGAGACTAATGTGAATTTGAAGCGGTTTTTTCCAAAAACTGGCCAAGTTGAAACTTGAAACGAAGGTTGGCAGAAATGTGCGTCAAATCTCATCTTTTGCAAGTTGGGGGCAAAATAGTTTCGGCTCTACTCTTTCGAATCTCAAGAATCTAAAAATCTAAAGTTTAGATTTTTTATTAATAATTAAAATATGAAAATACTGTAACAAGAAAATGTGACAATGTGGTAAATGGCAAGATAAAAACGGTTTGCAAAAAAGGCACTAAAGGAAATGTTAAAAAAAATTATGTGCTAACATCTGCATTGAATGTGTTTTCTTTGACGTGATGGAAAGGTGAGAAGCTAAAGTACAAGAAAATAGTTGGATAAAGCTTTAATGATGGAAAGGGTACAATAGTTGCCAATAAAGGGAAGAAAGAAATGGAGAATTGAAGAAAAAAAGTAAACCCAAAGTCAGAGAGTTAAATGGAGTTGTGGAAGAATTTTGAAAATCAAGAAAACTGATAAGGGAGAAGAAGTAACGAAGACGACAAAAAACTTTAAAAATTTGAGGAAAAATTAGAAGGTAGAAACAAGCAAAAGAAGAATATTTTTAAGAGTGGAGGGAAAAAAACGCAGAAACAAGAACGTTAACACATTCGAAAAAATTTCGAAGAATAGAAGGTTCTAATTTGGAGAATGTAAAAAAGTGGGAGAAGAGAGAAGAAAAAAGATGAAATAGAACAGAAACAGCTGTTTACAGAGAATTGGGAAAAAATGTTAAAATTGAAGAAATTTACTAAGTAAGAAAAATTATAAAACCGTTAAAAAATCTCAAAATTTAAAGAACGATGAAAAGTTTGAAACAAGCAAAAGGAGAAGCAAATGCTAAGGCAGTTGTTCCACAAATGGACCATTTCTGCAAATTATATGAAAAACAGAATTTTTTTACGACATTGCAACTTGCAACGATAGTCATTTGTGTAAAGAAAACACAAAAAATTGGAACCATAGAAAGTATTATTTTTGAAAATCAAAGAAGTACAAATAGTTGCGGAAAAAGCGAAGAGATACAAAAACAAATGGAAGAAAAACGTTGCAACCAAAAAATCCAAACATAGCTGTTTAAAAAAATGGGAAGAAAATGTTAAAATTGAAGAAATTTACTAAAAAGGAAAAACATTAGAAACCTTAAAAATTATTCAAAATTTTAAAGTAAAGTGAGAATTTCGAAACCAAGGCAAAGGAAAATATTTTAGAAATTTGGACAGTCTTCCGAAAAAAGAAGAATGGAATTCAACGATAATTGTCTGTATAACGAAACAAAAAAAATGTAAATAAGAGAAGATACATCCAACATTGACTTTCGGAAAAAATTGGGACAATAGAAAGTTATAATTTTAAGAACGGAAAGGATGTAATAGTGGAAGAAAAGTGAAGAAAGAAGATGAAATAGAATGGAAACCGCTGTTTATAGAGAATTGGGAAGAAAATGTTAAAATTGAAGAAATTTACTAAAGGAAAAAAATTGTAAAAACGTTAAAAAATCTCAAAATATTAAAGAAGAATAAAGAGTTTGAAACAAGCAAAAGAAGAAGAATGCTGGAGCAACTATTTCAAAATTTGACCATCTCCGCATATTATATGAAAAACTGAATTTTCTATGACATTGCAACGATAGTCATTTGCGTAAAGAAGAAAGTACAAATAGTTGCGGAATAAGCGAAGAGATACAGAAACAAATGGAAGGAAAAAGTTGCAATTGAAAAATCCAAACATAGCTGTTTAAAAAAATGGGAAGAAAATGGTAAATTGAAGAAATTCACTAAAAACATGAGAAACCTTCAAAAATTTTCAAAATTTCAAAGTAAAGTGAGAAGTTTGAAACCAAGGTAAAGGAAAATATGGAAGAAAATCGGACGGTTTTCCGAAAATATGAAGAATGGATTTTTTTACTACATCTTTAGGATAATTGTCTGTATAACGAAACAAAAAGGAATGGTAAATAAGAGAAGATACATCCAACATGGATTTTCGGAAAAAATTGGGACAATAGAAGGTTATAATTTTGAGAATGGAAAGGATGTAATAGTGGAAGAAAAGTGGAGAAATAAGATGAAATAGAAGAGAAACAGCTGTTTATAGAGATTTGGGAAGAAAATGTTAAAATTGAAGAAATTTACTAAAGAAGAAAAAATTGTAAAACCGTTAAAAAATCTCAAAATTTTAAAGAAGAATAAAAAGTTTGAAACAAGCAAAAGAAGAAGAATGCTGGAGCAACTATTTCAAAATTTGACCATCTCCGCATATTATATGAAAAGCTGAATTTTTTATGACATTGCAACGATAGTCATTTGCGTAAAGAAGAAACAAAAAATTGTAACAATAGAAAGTATTATTTTTGAAAATCGAGAAAGTACAAATAGTTGCGGAATAAGCGAAGATATACAGAAACAAATGGAAGGAAAAAGTTGCAATCGAAAAATTCAAACATAGCTGTTTAAAAAAAATGGGAAGAAAATGTTAAAATTGAAGAAACTTACTAAAAACATGGAAAACCTTCAAAAATCTTCAAAATTTCAAAGTAAAGTGAGAAGTTTGAAACCAAGGTAAAGGAAAATATTGAAGAAAATCGGACGGTTTTCCGAAAATATGAAGAATGGAATTTTCTACTACATCTTTAGGATAATTGTCTGTATAACGAAACAAAAAGGAATGGTAAATAAAAGAAGATATATTCAAGATGGATTTCTGGAAAAAATTGGGGCAATTTAAAGTTTTAACTTATGGCAGAAAATTAAAGGAAGCCGAAGAAAGAGGAATGGGTGAAAGGAATTATCAAGGAAAAACAAATCTGCGACCTCAGCATTTTGCGTAATATAAAACACTCGAGATATTGTTTCGTTACACAACGTTAACTATAATGAATCGAAGGTATTCGCGAAGCTGATAGCAAGAAAGAATAGTAACGAATGTAGAAAAACGCCAGGACGATATAAAAAATAAAGAAAATAAAAAAAGACCAAAATAATTTAACCAAAATGGATACGTTCAGTTTTGGTCTAAGAAGTGATGGTAAATTCCTGAAAAAGAAGGTTGTTGCTAAAAATATTAATATGTCGTCATAATTACCAATAGAAGCAATTTATTGAAACAAATGTCCAAATTATACAAAAAACACTACGTAAGTACTTACACATGTACTTTAGCTTCACGCTTACCTGGAAACACCTGTTTGTTTGTTTGTTATTGTTTTAAAAAACAATAATTGAGATGAAGTAATCTCTGAATAACCGATCCAAGGTCGCAGCAATTACACAAATCCATTATTACAGCGACCAGTTGAATTTATTTTTTCGTAACAAAAAGTGCAACGAAATCGCAAATCGAACATGTTCAAGGTCACAACTCGAACAGCGTGCATTGGCCCTAATTTTTTCCAAAAAAAAATTGACAAAACGCAAGGTTGCCAACAAAAAGTTTTCCGCCAATAAGCAAATGTTTCCAACGGAAACACTTTTGTAATGTTGAGAATTATTGGTATTGGTTTAGTGCAATTGATTTTTGGTTTTCGTCACAGTGACTTAGCGACCTTAACGTGAAATGTCGCGATTAGTATGTTTGTTGGTTTGCTTGAACCAGTTGAGGAGAAGCTTCTCGTCATGCCAATTACCAGGACCGTACTTGAAGAGCAAGGTCGCTATGCTGCCATCCAGATTTAATAAGGCGATGTTGCAATTGTCAAGGCTCGCGAACGCCTTCATCTCGTCGACACAATACCTAATTGTCATGAAGGTGTGGGGAATTGGATTTCGTACGGAATTCTTTGCGGTTTGTAATAAGACATGACTGTAATGGAGGCATGCACGACAAATAATGTCGAGAGTATTCAGGACAAATTTTGAGATTCACTTATATTGCGGTCTGCGGCTTGAAAAAAAATAGTTTCGGAATTTATTTACAGTACCGACCATATTACTGGATGGGACATGCTAAAACTTTAATTTCTATTTATGACGTGTCGTAAAATGTGCAAGAGATTTTACGATTCGCTTCGTTTTTGATAATTATGGCGCTTAATCGCTCCCATTTCGGTTTTATTGCGAGATTTTTGTAAAGATTGCGGACGATTTTTAATTTTTTGTTTTAGCTGAGCAAGGTCAGAAAACAATTAACGTCATCTCTTTCAAATGATAAGGACTAAAAATTTTGGGAAATTGACAAATGTCAAAAAACTACTCATACTAAGAGTATGAAAGTTAAAAGAAATTGAAACATAGGGAAAGAAGGGTAAAAGCTTCTTTAATGCAGACAGCAAACGGACTGTAGGTCAGGAAGCAATAAAAACCTCGAAAAGAAACTCAACAAGAAGATAAAAAAAAATTATTTCTTCAGTGTAGTATCTGGATAAGAATACTCGAGGTATCAGAAGAGCAAGGAACATAAAGTAATTGGTGATGGTAATTCAGTGACAAGAAGAAACTCTGGATGATCCTACAAATGGACTGTAGGTCAGGAATCAATAGAAACGTCTAAAAGAAACTCAACAAGAAGGTAAAAAAAAAATTTCTGCAATCGAGCATCTGATGATAACTATACTCGAGGTATCGGAAGAGCAAGGAACATAAAGTAATTGGTGATGATAATTCAGTGACAAGAGGAAACTTTGGATGATCCTACAATTGGACTGTAGGTCAGGAAGCAATTAAAAGAAACTCAAGAAGAAGCTAAAAAAAATATCTTTTTAATCGATCATCTGAGGATAAGTATACTCGAGGTGTCGGAAGACCAAGGAACATAAAGTAATTGGTGATGATAATTCAGTGACAAGAAGAAACTTTGGATGATCCTACAAATAGACTGCAGGTCAGGAAGCAATAAAAATGTCTAAAAGAAACTCAAGAAGAAGCTAAAAAAAATATATTTTTAATCGTTCATCTGAGGATAAGTATACTCGAGGTGTCGGAAGACCAAGGAACATAAAGTAATTGGTGATGGCAATTCAGTGACAAGAAGAAACTCTGGAAGATCCTGCAAATGGACTGTAGGTCAGGAATCAATAGAAACGTCTAAAAGAAACTCAACAAGAAGGTAAAAAAAATATTTCTTCAATCGAGCATCTGATGATAAGTATACTCGAGGTATCGGAAGAGCAAGGAACATAAAGTAATTGGTGATGGTAATTCAGTGACAAGAAGAAACTTTGGATGATCCTACAAATAGACTGCAGGTCAGGAAGCACTAAAAATGTATAAAAGAAACTCAAGAAGAAGCTAAAAAAAATATCTTTTTAATCGATCATCTGAGGATAAGTATACTCGAGGTGTCGGAAGACCAAGGAACATAAAGTAATTGGTGATGATAATTCAGTGACAAGAAGAAACTTTGGATGATCCTACAAATAGACTGCAGGTCAGGAAGCACTAAAAATGTATAAAAGAAACTCAAGAAGAAGCTAAAAAAAATATCTTTTTAATCGATCATCTGAGGATAAGTATACTCGAGGTGTCCGAAGACCAAGGAACATAAAGTAATTGGTGATGATAATTCAGTGACAAGAAGAAACTTTGGATGATCCTACAAATAGACTGCAGGTCAGGAAGCAATAAAAATGTCTAAAAGAAACTCAAGAAGAAGCTAAAAAAAATATATTTTTAATCGTTCATCTGAGGATAAGTATACTCGAGGTGTCGGAAGACCAAGGAACATAAAGTAATTGGTGATGGCAATTCAGTGACAAGAAGAAACTCTGGAAGATCCTGCAAATGGACTGTAGGTCAGGAATCAATAGAAACGTCTAAAAGAAACTCAACAAGAAGGTAAAAAAAATATTTCTTCAATCGAGCATCTGATGATAAGTATACTCGAGGTATCGGAAGAGCAAGGAACATAAAGTAATTGGTGATGGTAATTCAGTGACAAGAAGAAACTTTGGATGATCCTACAAATAGACTGCAGGTCAGGAAGCACTAAAAATGTATAAAAGAAACTCAAGAAGAAGCTAAAAAAAATATCTTTTTAATCGATCATCTGAGGATAAGTATACTCGAGGTGTCGGAAGACCAAGGAACATAAAGTAATTGGTGATGATAATTCAGTGACAAGAAGAAACTTTGGATGATCCTACAAATAGACTGCAGGTCAGGAAGCACTAAAAATGTATAAAAGAAACTCAAGAAGAAGCTAAAAAAAATATCTTTTTAATCGATCATCTGAGGATAAGTATACTCGAGGTGTCCGAAGACCAAGGAACATAAAGTAATTGGTGATGATAATTCAGTGACAAGAAGAAACTTTGGATGATCCTACAAATAGACTGCAGGTCAGGAAGCAATAAAAATGTCTAAAAGAAACTCAACAAGAAGGTAAAAAAAAATTTCAATCGAGCATCTGAAGATAAGTATACTTGAGGTATCGGAAGAGCAAGGAACATAAGTAATTGGTGATAATTCAATGACAAGAAGAAACTGTGGTTGACCCTACTGGTCCTTTTTCGCATTTGTTTTGACCAAATTTTCTAATTCTGTTTCTCTCTTTTTTCTTGGCAATGAATCAGTTTGCGTGTCCGAGCAAAAATCGATCTCATTTATATTACTTGAATTACTTATTTTGCATCGGCGGACGAAGAGAAAATGGCGTGCATGTTAATTTCGAAGACATGCAAATGGTTTGTTAGTGGCACATAATCATTATCCGCATTGCCATTAGGTATTTCGGACTTTATGGGAATGCAGTAGTTTTAATAGAGGGAAATATGGCAAGAATAGAGTCGGCAAGAGTTATGTTCTCATATTAATGGGACTTTTAGTATCTTTAAAACAAGTTACGGCCCCAATTTATTTTTGATTACATGTGCCTTAATTAATGCTCTTCAATAACATACGTGTGTGTGATATTGTCGATTTTTGATTACTGAATGCACTCACATGCAAGGAAATTTTAAAGTCAATGTGCAGAGAACTTTTATGGTTTGTTCGTAATTTTTTTGGATCCGTAAAACACAACGGCGCTGGCAAATTTTAATTTTTGATTCCAAAGATATGATCATTTGAAGTTCTTTGATTTGAAACGTCTGGACATAAATTTTACCCTTTTTAGAAAACACTTCGAAAGTCGATTCAAATATGCAATCGCATTCGATATAATTTAGAAACTCGAGTAGCTATCAAGGTTTAAATTTTGCAAGATTTTGAACTTTTATTCTTTTTGTCAAAATATTGGAAATTGATTGCAAAATCCGACAGAGTCCAAAAATGAGATCAGAAGACCGAATTACGTTAGAAAATATTTTTTGTTAGTTCAGAATTGAAATTTTTATTTCTTGAATTTTTGGTCATTTTCAAAAATTTTATTTTGAAACATTAAAGTCTTTGATTTTCGAAATTTTCGTACAATCTTCGAATAGTTGAATTTTTAAAAATTTTTTTCTTCAAGTGAAACACCAATACAAATAAAAAAATGTAAACAATAATTAAAACGTATTCAGAGGATACTCGGTCAGAAATTACAAGTACTCACCCAATCTGTTGCTCGTTACCTTAAAAACCGCGTGTTTGCATTAACCGATTTTTGTCGTTTTTGCCGTTTTTGTTGCCCTCATCCATCCATCATGATGCCACGTAAATTTCATGATCCATATCTATGATTATTGTAATTTTCATCACTTCCGCCGCAATAATGAACGGACCTAATGCTTCGTTCACATTATTCGTATCGACCACGTGAAATCGTTTTAATTCCACTTCAACGCTCGAGATGATAATCACCAATTAATAACCCTCATCAGCCTTCAATATCAATAAAGAAAAAATCATACAAGCACCTAATTACACCACAACAATTAACTGGATTCAAGGTCTTTTTTCGGATATTCCCACTGATTTCATTATCTGCAGATAATTGGTAAACGAAGAGGTCGACACGGGATAACTTAATTATCCGACCGATACCAACGAAAAGGGAAACTCGCTTTAAATAACAATTCACTTTCCATTTAAAATGAAAATCGTATTCTTGACGTGCGCCGGCACGTTATTGTTTACATTAATTAAATTGAACCGTCGATCGAGCGACTTCTTCACGTAATTTCGTGCAGATTTCAGTTTTGGTGATGTTGCCCCTCATTTAAATCGTCGAATAACAGAAGGGAAGGAATAAATAACAAATTGGTTTGTTGCGAGTTAATTTAGCAATTGAAGCGTGTTACGTGAAGCAAACGAATTCAATTAGGTGCAATACCAGCAACGGCGGGGCCAGTCGTGAGAGATGTCCCGTTTCGTTCACCCGTGTCAAGCAGTTCGCTGGGTTTAATGGATTTAATCACGAATGGACCCCGGAAAAAGAAGCGACCGCACATTCCGGACCTACAAAAGATCTTAAACCAATTTTTCCGAATCAACTTCAAAATTGTTGCCAACATTAACGATTTTTGAGATTTTGACAGTTCAACTATTAACTAACTGCATGCTGTATTGTGGGGACGTCCTGTTATTAGTTCTGCAGAGTGGTTCTTGTTTAGGGCCTGTTAGAAGAATTTAGAAGAATCGAAAAGATAGAAACCTAAAGTTTTGTACAAAAACCACCCTGTATACAGTTAGCATCGTCCATTGATTATTGAACTACCAAAAAAAATATTTCTTTCCAATAGTGTAGGTAAATTTTTTTTAAAACTTTTTGGACATTTTATGTCATTACTAGCAGCATAATATACTTTAATAGTTTTAAACGCTAGGCATTCTATGAAATTCCTAGGATAAATACGTATAATCTGAAAACTAAAAAAAAATTTCTTCGTTTCTTTTCTTGTTATCACAAGAATTATTTCCAATTGATAATTTATATCATAAAAATTCCAAGATACCATTGCTGGTTAATTACGTTCTTCCACAATCATTACGAAACCTTAGGATTGCATCACTGAACATGATAATTCCGTATTATTCAAGAAACAGGTTAATATTTTTATTCAAACATTAGTATCACCTATCTGCTTGGGTTTGTCTTGACCTTCGCATAATTTTGCTTCAGAACTTCGTAGCACCACTACAACGAGCCAAATATCGAGTAATAGTAAAGTAATGAAGTCGTAATTAAATATGTGCCGCTTCCTAGACCGAATAATTGCCGTCTAGTTATTTTTGAAAATGTTGTTTGTCCCGCTTTACACGTCTGTATTACTGGTTGCGGATCCCTCGAATCGAATTAAATGACAACGTGGCGTGGCTGATTTAATAAGGAAAAATTGACATTAACTTAGATAATTGACATGAAAACTGTGGGTGCATGTGTGAATTCTACAGGTGTCGCTTTATTATTTTTACTAATAACTTGCCACTACTCTCAAGGTAGCACAATAGAAACGTAAGCCGAAAATTAACTAAAACAACCTCTTGGAACTGCTGGAAATAATCATTTTTAATGTCTTCTACAGAAGTGCAACCACCCTTACGAGTTTTTTTTTTGCTGGTAACGTATATGTGCAAATTATGCTGCAGTTGATAGAAAGTGATAGAAACTGAAGAGTTTTGGGCCAGAAAAAAATTGTTTGTGGTCGCTGGTCGTCGACGATTTGACGGGTTGTGCTTCCATTAACAATGAAGTTAATAAATAACAACACCATCGTTAATTGAAGCCACAATACCATATTATTAAAGTCACTTCCTACCGTTTCTTCTCCTTTTGTGCATCTCAGGGTCACAATTTGCGTTGCATTCAAAAGACGAAATTACCTACCCACCCATTTTACATTTCCAACTCGACTCACTCCGCCTCGTTTAAATAAAAAGAAAACACTCATCCAACAACTTATTTCCTTAAAGCTCAGGTAAGCATCTCGATTCTCCCCCTTTTCTCATCCCCCAAATCTGTTTTCCAACAGTTATTGCCTCGCTCTTTTCGGGGCAATTTCGTCGGTTTTTCTGCATAATTGTTTTTACGACAACACTTTTCTACGGTAGAAATCACGTTTTTTTTCGAATTGCAGCGAAAAAATTATTGCGGATTTTGGGGATGACGATGTGAAAAATTCAGGGGTACAAGTCGATAATGTACATAAATAAAGGGAAAGGGTCACGTTGAGGTTCTGTGGATAGCGCAATTTGAATAAGGACGCGGTGAAAAGACGGAAATGAATAAATAAACAAATAAATCCGGGATTCAGGGAACGCGTCAGGGATGAATCGACGTGGATGAAGGGTTGTGACAATATCATAATGAGAGTGACGTAATTTATTTCGCAAGTTTCTCACTGTATAAAAAAAAATTTGATTGCAATTGGAGATTTAATTCAAAAATTGTTTCAGGAAATTCAGGAGTACCTGGATCATTGCGAACCTCACTACTTGTAAGTACAACTTTACTAGACAAATTTTTCGAAAATTAACTTTAATTTAATCTAGAAAAATTTAATTAATCTTGCGAATAAGAGATCGTTCGAAGTTTCGAAACGTTCGATATGGATGAATAAAAGAATCTCTGAAAGCCTACCCGAAATCCCAGATGTTTTTACATTTCAAGTATGATTTCCGCATTTTTGTAGTAAACTTTTAAGTGAACCCGAAAGAAAACACTTCAAAACTCCGAAACTCATCCGCGAAACATCTGAAACTATTGGGGGGTTAGCAAAAAACAAGCTTCAATTTCACAAGTAAACAAATTCGTAAAACTTCATTTGAAACAATTTTAAAAAATTCCATGCTCGTGACCCTCCCTGCGGTTTCTCAGTTCGAAAACGCGCTTCAACCATTCGATGATGAATAAAATTCGTGTAAATAACGCGGTAATACGGCACATCCGCAGCGGTAGCTAATGTAGATATATTTAGTTCGAATGAATGTTTCACAACCGCTGCTTTACGTGTTATAACAAGTTGATGGTCATGTGGTTGTTCGGATAAAATTGAATGTGATGTGACATGCGAAATTCCTTCAGATGATTGAAATCCTGTTCCCGTTTACAAGAAATCGAACAATTAGATTTGCAACTTGTTGATATGTCGAAAAAAATTGACGGCGATATGGCAAAAAACCTCCGCGATCTCCAAGTTACGTTTGCACAAACGAATCGCATAAAATTAACGTCATCCGGTTTTCATGACGAGTTTTTTCGAAGGATCCAATCATGTCATGCACCAACCAAATTAGATGGTCAATGAATCAGTCAATCAAACAAAATTGATTGTTTATCTGTACACTAGCTAGGTAATTAAAATTTAATTGCAATCGCTTGTACAAATAAGTTTTCGGTTTGTCGATTGTTTGAATATCAATTATTTGCAACCGAATTTCCACAACGTTTCATCCAAGTAGAGATTAATTTAGAATTATCAACAATTAGGTATTTGATTTTAAAAGTATTTTTCAAGTGCGCAATCACCTTAACGTGAGTGTTTGTTTTGTCAGAAAGTGACAGCTACTGAGGCCAGTTTTTAAGATGAAAAGTTCGGGGCTAAAACGCGCTCTCGAACTTTTTGGTTACAGCCTTTGCTAGTCGTTTCTAAGCAATTTTAATTATGCTGACGGAAAGAGAATAGATCAAATAATTGATTGAAGGTAATTTCCAAAAATATATTCATTTTGGTTGCGAGATTTGAGCTTTGAAAAATTGTTCAAGTTTGTGTAAATTTTACGCAACAATTAAAATTACTTCAAACGTTATTTTGGTTTCTTTCGCTTGGCAAATTATCGCACTTTTCACAAGTGGCACGAAATTTTTTTACAATTGTTAGTTTTCGGTGTAACCAAAAACTCGTAAAAATCTTTACAATTCCCGACGATCTGTGACGAGCATTTTGAGTTTCGTCAATATTTTTGACTTTTTTCGGGTTTTGGCGAAAAGTTGGACGCTTCGGTGCGGTCTTTTTGTCGAAGACAGCGGCCAGGAGGGCGTAAACTCCGGTAAAATAGCCGGGGCGTTAAATTAATTGAAGACTTAAAATTCCGTCCGGATTCGTCTCGTCATTATGAATTCATGATTGTTATAAAGACAAACTTTGTGTTCCCTTATGTTAATTTTCTGGACGAAATTTTTAGGAAATCGATTAAGTAACAATTGACACAAATGGAAAGTTGAACACGATAATTCGACGTACATTTTTGAGGACAGAACCGTTAAAGGGGATACGTTTCAACAGACTTGCTAAATTCAATTGAGCAACGAAACCGACAAACCAAACCGTTGAAATCTCAAAAAAAAAAAAAAAAATTGACGTAAATCCGGCATTAATCGCGCGTTAAACCGACGTAACGTTATGTCGGTTTATTGGTTCGTTTGTTGTAGCTGCGTTAATTAATTAATTGAAATCTCCCCATGGTATGCGATTAATAATCAGACCCTAAGGCGGTAGCTATCGAAAACCTTCGATCATCAGCCTTGAAATTGACATTGAGTTCTCTCTCTCTATATAGCGTGCACATCGGAGTTCCTTTGTTTGATAAGCACTCCGATAGCCGGCCAGATGTTGCAAGAGTCCAGAAGTCTTATTAATTTCTGACCGGAAAATGTCTCTATTATCATCGCCAAGTTATTACAGTTGAGAGATTGCGACAACAGGCAGTTGGCTGTGAAATTTTGGAACCAATTCAATTTTCTTGCCGCTTTTTTTCATTATTACACTTTTCAAGTTAAAAAAAACTGTAAAAATCCGAAAATTTGATTTAACTATTGCAATAATTATCAAAATAACAATGGAGTGGGTCAATTTTCGTACCAAATATTTGTAACATCGAAAGCATTGAAAATTTCATCTAAGGTTTCACCAATAATATTTTCGAAAAATTACTTGAACAACAAGGGTCCGAAAAGGGATCGCTGTGGTACTCCTGAAGTTGTTCAAGTCGTTGACCGATCTTTTGTTTAATTGTGACTCGAGTCGGAAACGAAAGAGAAAGTCCAATCAATTTGAGTTTGCTACACCATGGTCTTGGTGAAATTTTTTTGAGTTTCAACCGACAAAAAATTTTTTTAGTTTGCAATTGATGATCTTGGAGTAGATTTTGAGGAAATTTGAAAGAACAATAGTAAAGAAACTTATAAAAAGTTTCTATTCTAGAAAACAAAGTTTTTAAAAAGTTTCCAAATTAACCATAAGCACATAATAGCAAAGAATTACCTTCCAATTTAGAAAAATTAGAGCGATCGTCTAATTGTTTGAAAAAGTTTTAAAAAATACTTTCAACACTTCAAAAAGAAAAAAAGTTTTCAGCATACAAGGTGGAAGCCTCGTTTATGTTCGCCTTTTTCTTTGTTTGCTAAGTTTTCTATAACTTTTTTCTCCATTTGATGACATACAATTAAATATTTTATTTAATGTGAAAATCATTATCGCCTGTAAGACTTTTAAAAGCTTTCCATTAAATTGTTTTCCGGTCGTTACTTGGGTTTATTTGTTTTTATTTAACACAATTTATTTATAGCAAACAAGTCCTTAACATCAATATGATTCCATAACAGCGACTTGCGATATTTCAACAACAATTTCGTCGAGGTCAAGTTCACTGCTAGATTGGCAATTTCTTTTAATTATAATGGGAACCCCAAAACAAAAGCTTTGAAACAATTGAATTTTCTTTCTTCCGATTTAAATGCGGGACAAAATTCTTGGTGCTTCAAGAAAATTAATCGTCAAGAAATTTGCAACATAAATATTTTGGATAATTTCGTTTATTTTTCGGCCGATTGACCTTGTTTGCTCCCAATTTCTTGTATCTCAAACCGAGTTAAAAAATGGCAAAACAAACGAGAAAAAACGTGGCCAATCATTAACCAACCCCTGAATCAATTCGACTCGATCAAACCCTCAGTTAGATTATCTCGACACAAAAAACTTGGCCGATATCGGACTTAAAACGAGGAAGTTTCTGGGCATTACGAAGAAAGTCTCCTATATGGAATAAATTTAATTCCGGAAGCGTCCATCCTTTTGAATGGCAATTGTTATTTTTACGCCTATACACGCGTATTTATTGATCATTTCTCTCGCTTGTAGGGATTTCGATTCGCGACAAAATCAACAGCAATAAAGCGAGAGTAATAGCCGAAAAACACATAAGTGAGCCGTAAACCGACCAATGCGGTTGGTTAACAAATTGCATAAATATTTAAAGAATTTCGGCAGACACGCTGCGTTTTTATTGTACACAACGCCATAAATTTGACGTAATCAACGCGACCGATGCCGCACAGCTTTTCATATTACCATCACAAGTTTCCCTTTTTGGTGTTTCAATCGACGTAAAAAATATTTTAGTGGGTCGAACGAAGTTTGAGGGTGAAAAAATTGTTTGTTGGTCCGAAACTTGTTTAGGTGATGATTACGTTAAGTTTTGTTGGATTTCCGTTTTATGTCCGAAATTGGGGAAAGATCGGACGTTTCGGTGTAAACTCGTCAAAGTTGGTGGGTAAACACAATTACAACAAACAACGAGTCCGAAAACTCCTCAGGTAATAAGCTCGACTATGTAAATATTTCATCAACTCACTAATTCGTGCGCAGTTACCTATCTGATCGATTTCGGTTGGAAAGTTAGAAACTGTTATTATCGGGAAATATCGGGAAATTCGATAAAAGCTGGGCCACCAACAACTTTGCCCAGTTCTACAAGCTACAACGCGTACATAATAAATTGAAGGGTTCTGGTTCGATTTTCGGGTTGCGTTACGTACGTGGGTGGTTACATAAAAGATCACTTTTTGCGATTGGATTAGTTCGATGCATGCGATTAGCGAGAAGCATGTTAACACATATAGCAGTACGGAAATTAGCACCGAATCAGGAGAACCCATCTCGTTATTAAAGGGGTTTTGCGAAAATTTACTCGTCGACATGCTGAAATTTGCGCGAAAAACTCGTTAATTAAATCAAAAAAGTATCGAACTTTGTGGTCGTGCGTTACAAAAGTTGAAAAATGTTTGTTTAGGTTTGACGGCTGACGTTGAAAATTCTACCGCAACTTCTGCGAAATTGGAAGATCAGAAACGTAGAAAGGTTCAATTGAATAATGCAATTGAAACTTTAGGGGCGTTCACTTGTTATAAACTCTAGAGACGTAATTAAAAGGTTGCAGAGGAAAATATTTACTATTTCTGCTCTTTTTTTTAATTGTGTATCTTTCATATTAACATGTTTCATGAAACGTTACGATTCATCATGCGACAATATTAAGTAATTAACGCTTTGTTTTGCTAGATTTTATTGCATTAGTAGCTGTCGATGTTGAAAATTAATGACAGGGAGCACTCGGAGTCCTGTGTCTTCGTCAACTTAATCGTATAGAAACTACCCCTGCCCCAGGGTTGTGAAATTTTGAAATATTATTTAGAAAATTCATGGAAGTATCGAAAAGAAAGGTTTAGCACTGCGGGGAATTAATTTCCGGTCTGTACACCGGGGTGATCTTCAGAAAACTGTCGATTTGCGACTTTGAAAGTTGCCTAAAATGTGTCAAAAATCGTAAAAATTCAAAATGCTGATCTGTGACCCTCGTATGACTTGATCGGTAGACTTTTATTCGCTGAATACGACTACGCCCTCAAAATTTCGATGCCACCAGCGATGGCCATTTTATCGAAGAATTAATCGAGATTTTAGAATTTTTTTCCATTTGACAGTCTCCACCTCTTTGACGGATTTTTTTTTTGCTTACATGCCCCACGTTATCTGATGAAGAATTGTGAGTTCTATGAGGATCAGTTTTTAGAAGAATATTTCTGGTCGGGATACCGGAGTGATCTTCAAAAACCGTCGAATTGCGACGTTGAAAGTTGCTAAAAATGTGTCAAGAATCGTAAAAATTCAAAATGGCGATCTATGACAATTGTATGACTTCATCGATAGCTTTTTACTTGCTGAATACGACTATGCCCTCGAAATTTCGAAACAACCAGCGATGGTCATTTTATGGAAGAATTAGTGGAGCTTGTCGATTTTTTTTCTCTTTGACAGCCTTCAGCTCTTCGATGAATTTTTTTCTGCTCATATGCCCCACGTTATTTGATAGAGAATCGCGAGTTATATAAGGATCAGTCTTCAAAAGAATATTTCCCCTCCGGACACCGAAGTGATCTTCAAAAAACCGTCGATTTGCGACGTTGAATGTTGCCAAAAATGTGTCAAAAATCGTAAAAATCCAAGATGGCGATATATGACCCTTGTATGACTTCTTCGATAGATTTTTACTTCCTAAATACGACTATGGCCTCGAAATTTCAATCCAACCAGCGGTGGCCCTTTTATCGAAGAATTCGTGGAGATTGTCGATTTTTTTTCACTTCGACACCCTCCACCTCTTCGATGGATTTTTTTCCGCTTACATGCCCTACGATATCTGATAAAGAATTGCGAGTTCTATAAGGATCAGGCTTCAAGAGAATATTTCCTGTCCGGACGCCGAAGTGATCTTCAAAAAACGGTCGATTTGCGACGTTGAAAGTTGCCAAAAATGTGTCAAAAATCGTAAAAATCCAAAATGGCGATCTATGACCCTCGCATGACTTCATCGATAGCTTTTTACTTGCTGAATACGACTATGCCCTCGAAATTTCGAAACAACCAGCGATAGCCCTTTTATGGAAGAATTAGTGGAGATTGACAAATTTTTTTTTTCTTCGACAGCCTCCACCTCTTCGACGGAATTTTTTTTGCTCACCTATCTCACGTTATCTGATAGAGAATTGCGAGTTCTATAAGGATCAGGCTGCAAGAAAATATTTCCTGTCCGGACGCCGAAGTGATCTTCAAAAAACCGTCGATTTGCAACGTTGAAAGTTGCCAAAAATGTGTCAAAAATCGTAAAAATCCAAAATAGCGATCTATGACCCTAGTATAACTTCATCGTTAGCTTTTTACTTGCTGAATACGACTATGCCCTCGAAATTTCGATACAACCAGCGATGGCCCTTTTATCGAAGAATTAATGAAGATTGTCGAATTTTTTTCTCTTCGACAGCCTCCACCTCTTCGACGGATTTGTTTTCGCTTACATGCCCCACGTTATCTGATAGAGAATTGCGAGTTCTATAAGGATCAGTCTTCAAAAGAATATTTCCGGTCCTGACACCGGAGTGATTTTCCGAAAATCGTCGATTTGGCACGTTGAAAGTTGCCCAAAATATGTCAAAAATCCAAAATTCCGATCTATAATCCTCGCATGACTTCGTTGATAAATTTTTACACGCTGAATGCGACTATGCTCTCAAAATTTCGATACCACCAACGATAGCCATTTTATCGAAGAATTTATCGAAATTTTCGATTTTTTTTCCATTTAACAGCCTCCACTGTCGTCGATGAATTTTTTTCCGCTTACATGCCCTAAGTTATCTAATAAAGTATTGCGAGCTCTATAAGAATTAATTTTCTAAAAAATATTTCCAAAATATATCTCAGAAAACCGCAAACTAACGCAGTAAATTGACCAAAAACTGGTACAAGACTAAGAGTGATCAACATGAAAAAGGTCAATGTAGTAATAAAATCTGAAAAAATATCTTTGTGGGACTCTTAAGCAGTAACTCAATTTTGAATCTAAACCCCGTAACAATCAGCGATACAAAATCCAGGTACAACATGACACATTTTGTGATAAAGCGGATATTTCAAAAATTTTATTTATAACAACAGATTCGGTTACTTGAAAATTCTTATTGTGTTAATAATTTCTCTCGTCACAATAAATGTTTTCATAACAAACTTCTAACATGGAAATTTCACAATTTTTACTTCTTTTGTTGCATTAATAAAAGAATTTATATCTTATCAACAAAAACTTATCAATAATATTTGCTTGTTGTTTCGTCAAATCGAATAACTTGATCCGGATCATTTCGTTCAGCAACTGCACCGTTCTATTTAGTCGCTTCATCCCGTAACGACCCGATATTCGAAAATAAAACATTTACGAAATGATTTTCGTTTATTGCGAAAATTCCTGTTAAAATAACTTTAAGTTAGTTTACGATAGTTAATGGCTTCTAATTAAAGTTCATTATCACAGCAGTTTGATAATGTCTTCAAACTACTTACGTAATTTCACTCCAAGACCAAAACTTAATAACGTCAGGTTGATGGTTAAGTTCAGCCCTTTTTGCTGAAAATCTATTATTTTCTAAATAATTTCGAAATGTCAAAGTAGAATCGGCTGCAACTTCGAGATTTTTGTTGAAATTGCTACTATTTACAAAAATACGTTTAAAGTAGTTGAATGTGGATTATTAAAGAGTTCCACATCAATGCTACAACAAAGCTTTTGCTTTGTGGATTCTTTCTTGAAAGATTGCTTCTTTATCTAAGTATAATGAACATACCTAGCTTTGTATTTACTAAAAACAATACAAAGTAACTGGCAAAAGAGGCCACGAGTCTCTTTTATTTGCCAAAATAAGAAAAGTAACAAGACAATCAACCTAAATTTCAAATTTGAAAATTTTATTGACGTGTAGGTAAATTTTTTCGAATTTTTACAAAAACACCGTCGTAATGGAAGTTGAATTAATGTGCAATAAAAACGTAAAAAGCGTAATTTAACGGTTTTATTTCGATTTTTATTGCTGTAATGTCGGAAAATTACTTTTACCATAAAATTTGTACTTACAAAATGTTTAATGGTATCGGCTTAAAATTATTCGCAGCTGTTTTTCGGTTTCGCCCAACCTTACGTTTTATTAGCAACAATCGTAAAAGATTTCTCCAAAAACCGTCAAAAATTTCACGAGATGCAAACTGAAAATACTTAAAAAAGACGTACATGTCCACCAAAATTGTTAATAGCGGTAAAAATGTTTGAAGTCGTTCGAATTTTTTCGGGTTGTTGGTCGTTTAAATTTTGATTTTACCCAAAATTCGTCGAGAAACTCTTCGAATTTACTAACAACATTCAATCAGAACACACCTATCCAACATAAAAAGAGTCAGTTCGAGTAAGTGTTGCTTACCTTCGAATAGACTCGTCGATTTCCTATAAGTACAATAACACTGCATTAACACGAACAAAATGGGCACCGAACAAAATTTTCCCTTAATAAAATGTACGACGCGCGCGATATTTGTAACCAAGCAACCTCGTACGTTGTCAACAATGTGATCGCGTCGCGACGCTACCCGTTCTATAAATCCAGACGCTGGTCTCTGTTGCGTCTCTTGCTTAAAGACGCGACGAAGACTGACCGCCACCACGACGACGTCGACTGTAATAGTGCAAGCGACGCCCTGTTCGGTCGCTATCGGCAAGGATCGCGTGCATCCTGATGCCGTTGCAGGAATTCAATTAGCAGGATTGACCAAGTATTTGGAGACGCGTCTTTTATTTTTGTTTTGTTTTTGGGGGGAATTTAATTGAGAAATGACGTGATAGTGCCGAGGTGTACGGAAGTGTAATTGGGATAAAAGTGGACAATGTTCGGAGGGGGAAAGTGAAGAGTCATTGGGCTCTGTTAAACTTGATTCGAATTCTATCACGGTCAAAACTCGCACTTTCTATGGTTTGCACTTGAAAAGTGCGAGTTGGGTTGTAACTGGGACACGCAAACTGTTATGGCGATTGAATAATAAAGTGTCGCTCCATTTGACGCGAATTGGAGTAGAAATTAAGAGATTAGAACGTCTTTTTTGTCTTGGGACGTTTCGAGGTTTGAAACGAGATTCGCAAAATAGAATTCTAACCCCTAAAATTTGCCACTTTTGCATCTCTTGCATTCAATTTATTCAAACTCTTCGTTTTTTTTTTATGTTTTTTAGTTGAAAATAGTTTTCTTTAACTTGTGTTGGTGTTGGTTTTTTAGTAATTTCTGATTTTACACTTTTTTATATTTCATTTAACACGCTCCAGTCTTTGTAAAATAATAGTAACAATAGCACAAAGCGACGCTTTTATTTACCAATTTTAAAAAATTCAAAACTTTTTTCCTGGATTTCTTTTCCAATTTAGAAACAATTTAACCAGTAAATTAAAAAATATCGTCCATTAATAAATCTTTCGTCCAACAACATTGGCACGTGTATAACTCGCTGTGAGTGCTACAGAGAACGCAAACAGGCTAAACCGCAACCTTAAAAAAAATCAAAAACTAAAAAGTTACCAAATGTCATTTATTAATAAATTGCAAGTTTATTGGAATAAGTTTAGAAGTAAGTTCTTGCAGAGGTGCCAAAACGACCCTTAGTCTCTCCATCCCATTTCGAGTAAATCTTGGTTTTGGGCAAAAATTTGAGTGTAGGTATCAAATGAAATTTGCTAACAGGTCCAAGTTTGATCATAGCCTTAATAGTTTCATTTCGCACGTCAAGAAATTGGAAACTAATAAATTAACAAAAATCGTTTATTAATAAATTACAAGTTCGTTGTAAATTTACAAATAAGTACTTTCAGTCAGGTCTTGTGGAGGTGCCAAAACGGCCCTTAGTCTCTCCCAAAACACTTTTTGCTTCTTCGCGTCGCCGTCCCATTGCAAGTAGATCCTGGTTTTGAGCAAGAATTTGAGTGTAGGTGTCAAATGAAATTCGCTAACAGGTCCAAGTTTGATCAGAATCAAACTGTCATCAACGTACTCCCCGTTTTCGTTCTGAAAAAACAAACGATGATGTTCGGCAATTTGGGACTCCCACCGACACCATTGGGACTTGGCGTACGAATCGCTGATAATTAACAAAGTTTTTCGGCTTTTCGCAACACTTTCTAGAACGTTTTCCGAAATCATGCTACCAACCTCAAAATCTCTTTCATAAACGCATAGTTTGATATATGGAGGGTAATTCTCTAACATCGTCACTAATCGTATCACAAAATTCCTGTCTTCGTTACTATAAGAAACGAAAGCGTCGTAAAGGTAGTTGGTGTAAGTTTTTTTATTGTCGATTTTGCCTTTACGACTCAAGTAGAGACGCGTGAGGAAAACCCAATATCGTAAATGCCATCTGTAGTAGTATAGGAGAAATATGGAAACTACTAGAAGGGTTATAATTAAAGTTAAGGGTAACATCATGATTAAGGGGAAGTTTTGACAAAAATCTGGAGGCGTTTTTAAAAATGTTGCTAACGTCAAATTGTTGATGGTGTCTGGAAATGGGCAAAAAATTCCTTGGTCGTCGATCAATTTCGCAAATTCTTCTCCTTTCGTCTTTTGGTAGGTCGAGAAGGTTGCGCAATCGCAAACGAAAGGGTTTTCTCTAACTTCTACTTTGGTTAAATTTGCGAAATCTTGCAACATGGCCATGCTTAAGAATGTTAATTTGTTGTCGTTGGCGATAAAAATTCTTAATTCTTCATTGTTGGTAAAAACTGGTTCTTGCCACGACTGCAAATTGTTTTCTGTCAAGTCTAAGGAGTAGAGTTGGGGCAAAACGTTGAAATCTCGAAACTGAATCGTAAATATCTTATTTCTCTCTAACCCTAAATGTTTTAAGTTTATCAAAGGTTGAAAGGGGTTGTAGATTTTGTAAATAAACGAAATCCCGCAACCTCCCAGAAGTAGCACCTCCAAATTCACCAAACCTTTAAACATGTTTGGGTCCATCGGTTTGGTTTTGGCGAAATGATTATTTTCCAAATTCAAAAACACCAATTTCGATAACATAGCAAAACTTCCGGCAGAAATATGGAAAATCGAACTATTTCTCAACCCCAACACCGTCAAGTTACTTAGTCCAATAAAAGAATTGTTATAAACAGCATTGATTCTGTTGAAGCCTAAATTAAGACTTTCGAGATTCTTCATGTTAGTAAATCTTTTTCCATAAATCGAAAAGTAAGAGTATTGGTTTCCAGAATTATCCTGCAAGTCCAAGTAAGTTAACTGCTTCAACAACACTCCTTCAGGGATGCAAGATAATCGATTTCCGTTCAAAAGTAGCACTTTAAGGTTGGGTAATTTAGCAAATGCGTCATTGGTTACGTTTAAAACCAAAATTTCTCTAAGATCCAAAATTTCCAATTTAGGCATAAAAGGAAAACTTTCCGAAGTCACAACTTCGAATTGGTTTCTTGCCAAAATCAACCAAGTGATATTGGATCGAGCTATCGCTTCCAAAAGGTCTTTTGGTGGCGTTTTTCGAAAACCAACCGAAAACAAGTTGAGTAACTTCAACGGAATTTTCAATTACACAATTTTTTCGACGACTCTCGCAATAATCGTTTTCACTTAAACGTAAATCTCTTAAGCTGATTAAAGGTCTGGAAGCTTCAAGGTGAATCTGTTTGACTTGACACAAAATTTTGCGATTCGAACGAATTGTCCATTGTTCAAGGGACTGGCGGCAAAGACGTCCAGCTTTTTTGTTTTAACCCAAATAGATAATGGAGACTTTTGTTTTTGTACATAACAAAGGAAAAAAGGATCGAAGCAGGAGTATAACGCTATCGATAACTACAGTGAAACGGGCGCTACTCAATATTTTGTAGTGAAATTTTTCTTTCAATTCATCAAATTCTTATCCTTCCATCTTTTGGTGTATCGAAACGTGGCGCACTCTCAAATAAAGCGATTTTTTCAAAATCTATTTTGGTCGAATTTGCGAAATCTTGCAACATAACTATGATCAGGAATGTTAATTTGTTTTGTTGGCTATAAAAATTCTCAAATCGTCATTGTTGACAAAAACTCGTTCTTGTCACGACCATAAATTGTTTTTTGTCAAATTTAATTTTGAAATTTTGCAACTGAATAAATTATTTATTTCTTATGAACGGAGTTTCTCAAAATTTCTTTTTTAGTTCCACATCCCCTTGTAAACAAATAATTAACAATTTTATTTTTTTTTCAGAAAACGAGAACCTCAAATCTTCAACCAGGTACTGTCACTTTTAACCTTTTATATCTAAATTGCAACGTGCTAAATTTTCCATTGGTTAGCAGATTGCCGACAAAAACATCCACTTACCTTGTCTTGACCCAAATAGATAATGGACGCTTTTGTTCCACCTTTTGCTCATAACGAAAGACAGAAAGGGTCAAAACCGGTGATAATATTCGAGTGACGTAAATTACAGTTGGTACTATCATTTAGTAAGGTGAGCATGACTCAAATTTTGAAAAGAGAATTGTCTTAGGTAAATTTGCGTTCTTCAATTAATCTACGTCATCCAAGTTTAAGTAACAAAAGTAACGCTGCAAACCTGACAGAACCAAATTCGTTATTCTCTGAAAAGTTGCAGGTGCTGTTTTAAGACCAAACAGCATTCGGTTGAACTAAAATGGACAATAATTGTAAAAAAAAAATTTATAACTTCCGATTGCCTCCATTTTTGTTTTTATCGAAATCACCAGGACTATATAGGGTGGTCGAATAACGAATATTGATTTAGTTTGCCATTTATATCAAAAATGATAGCGGCAGGCCAGTGGCGTAGCTGCTAAGAAATAAAATTCTTTTAGAGATAGACGCTTCTTCCTGTTCACCTTTTTTTCTTTGCGCCTTATTAAAATCTAGAAAATTCTCGTTGAACTTTGCTCGAGTTAAAGTTACCATTGAGGTTTTCGAGGTGTAACTAAATTCACTGATTTTAGTTCAGTATTTTGATAGCTCTCGATTTAATTACTTCAGTGGTGATTTCAAAATTTCTTGAAAAAATTGCACCAATTTTATAGCAAATAGCAGACACTTTCTTCTTTTTCTTCCACCATACTGGAAAGAGCAACGCCGACCTTTCCAGTTAATAGCGCAAACACGTGGCATCCACACTTTCAGGTCAGATTCAAACTATCTCGAATTCAGCGCTTTAGGTATGTCTGCCGAGGGAGAGCGACAGAAGTAAGGTCTTTCTTCTAATTTATATTTTATATTAACGCATCAGTGTATTGGGGCCAATTCTACTGCGTTTCAAGTTTTTCTTTTGGTAATTGTTAATATATTAGGGTCAATTCTGCCATGCTTCCATTTGTACTGTAGCCCTTTTCAACCCTTTATCAACCTATAACGTCGTTTTCTTCTTTTTTCGCCACAAATGAATCAAAATACTTTAAGTTCTGCAGTGAATTTTCTTCAAACAATTTCAAACCGGCTGTCAATTCAAATAATTTCATTATACTAGACAAACGGAACGAAGATGATAATCACCTAACTTAATTGTAGGTTTCATGACATAATCGGTAAAAACTTGTATTAAACCACATAATTACACAACGGAATCCTCAAAAAAGCTTCTGACCGACCAAGTGGCTTGTGTCTCGTAAAAATAATTTGTCGATGTTGGTGCTGGAAAGGTGTGTAAACAAACGTTGCTGGAGTAAGTCGAATTAAAGCTAATAACTCATCCGATTCGGTTTTAACACAAACAAAATTATGAAGATCACCGGGTTTTCCTGGCCCACCGGGTGTTCAATGTGCACGACCACACGTTATTTCTGATTTTAATTCCAACGTAATTACATAACAATTAATTTCACCGTCAATGTCATAAAAATTTCCAAGGTCTAGACTAATTACAACGTCCTGTATCTATCTTCAACCGAAATTAACACAAAACCGGTAAATGTTTCGATTCGAATTATTGTTTAATTTATTTCTTGATTCGGTGTGTTTATGCGGAAAAACATACAATTTTTTCGAAGGTCGCGTTATTGTGTCCGTAACGAGGCAAAAAAAAATTATTTAAATATTGTGATCTAGAAAATTGCTTTATTACGTATTTGCGGTAATGATTGTAAACATCCGCGTGGTAAAATTTTGGCAATTCCACATCCGGACAAGGTTGGAACGTAATTATTGTTTTGTTCCTTGATTCTATTCGCACAAAGTACTAAGAGTGTTAATGTGAAGTTTAGATCCAGCTGTTAAATGAATAGTAAATATGGTGGTAACCTTGCGCTCGAAAACCATGACATATTAACTTATGCAGCGAGACGTAATCCAAGCAAATATTACGATGGTAATTCTGATTTAACGCCGGCTGACGATGTAGAGGACAACCACGATCAAAGATGAATTATTATAATTGTTTTTTACTTACAAATCTTGATATGTAAACATCTTATTTCGTTTCTTTTAAGTTTTCGTTAATTAACCTAAAAGTTGGTTAATCAAAATTTATTTTAACCCTGAACACCTACGGGTAGATGTGGGTAGTTAAATACCATTCAACATTTTATTGTCCTCAATTCACTACTCTTAGATTTATGCTAAATTGCAATTGAACACTTGGTTATCAACCAGAAATAACTTCTCCACCGTTTCATTGCCATTTTCGAAGGACAACTTTGTGACTCAAGATTCATTAATTTATTAATTCGCAAAACCGAAAAGATCCACCTTGAACAGTTACAGGAAGTGCTACGGGGGAAGTTCCAAAAAAATCTTGACCTAACTATTTTTTACATCCATTTTTAATGGGTACGTTCACAAAATGTTACCCAAAATGTATTTCGCTTTCTACGCCACTGAAACGGCCCGTTACCACGTGCGTTGCTAGGTGACGGTGGTAAATAAACAGTTGCGCTGACTCAATCTTCGAGTTGTTGGACTTATCAAGTAGTGTCAGTAGGATATTTTTTTTAAATTGTACAAAAATAAATTTTTACAGTTGTTGGAGAATTTTCGTATCGTTTTTGGAAATTTTTTGAAATTGTAATACTCCAAAAAAAAATTTTTACAGTAGCAGAAGTTTTTAGAATTTCTCCATAAAAGAATTTTCTTACTATTCTTGGATTTTTTTCTAAACTGTAGCACTCCAAAAGAACACTTGTACAGTCTTTATGCGTTTTTTGATTTTTTCTTTTTATTAACGCTCTACAAGAGAATTTTCTTATCGGTTTTGGAAATTTTTCGAAATTGTAACACTCCAAAAAAAAATTTTTAGGCTTAAAGAGTTTTTGGAATTTTTCCATTGCTCAAAAAAGAATTTTCTTACCGTTCTTGGATTTTTTTCTAAACTGTAGCACTCCAAAGGAAAACTTGTACAGTCTTTATGCGTTTTTAGATTTTTTTCTTTTAACACTCTACAAGAGAATTTTCTAATCGTTTTTGGAAACTTTTCGAAATTGTAACACTTCAAAAAAAAATTTTTTAGGCTTAAGGAATTTTTCAAATTTTTCCATTGCTCCAAAAAAGAATTTTCTTACCGTTCTTGGATTTTTTTCCAAATTGTAACACTCCAATAGAAGATTTGTACAGTCTTTATGCATTTTTAGATTTTTTGCTTTTTACTAACGCTCTACAAAAAAGTTTACTTATCGTTTTTGGAAATTTTTCGAAATTGTAACACTCCAAAAAATTATTTCTTTAGGCTTAAGGAGTTTTTCGAGTTTTTCCATTGCTCTACAAAAAAAATTTCTTACCGTTTTTGGAAATTTTTCTAAACTGTAGCACTCCAAAAGAAAACTTATACGGTCTTTATGCGTTTTTAGATTTTTTTCTTTTTTTTAACACTCTGCAAGAGAATTTTCTAATCGTTTTTGGAAACTTTTCGAAATTGTAGCACTCCAAGAAAAAATTTTTAGGCTTAAGGAATTTTTCAAATTTTTCCATTGCTCCAAAAAAGAATTTTCTTACCGTTCTTGGATTTTTTTCTAAACTGTAGCATTCCAAAAGAAAACTTTTACAGTCTCTATGCGTTTTTAGACTTTTTTCTTTTTATTAACGCTCTACAAGAGAATTTTCTTATCATTTTTGAAAATTTTTTGAAATTTTAACACTCCAAAAAAACTTTTTTACAGTAACAGAAGTTTTTAGAATTTCTCCATTGCTCCACATAAGAATTTTCTTACCATTCTTGGATTTTTTTCTAAACTGTAACACTCCAATAGAAGATTTGTACAGTCTTTATGCATTTTTAGATTTTTTGCTTTTTACTAACGCTCTACAAGAAAGTTTTCTTATCGTTTTTGGAAATTTTTCGAAATTGTAACACTCCAAAAAATTATTTCTTTAGGCTTAAGGAGTTTTTCGAGTTTTTCCATTGCTCTACAAAAAAAATTTCTTACCGTTTTTGGAAATTTTTCTAAACTGTAGCACTCCAAAAGAAAACTTATACGGTCTTTATGCGTTTTTAGATTTTTTTCTTTTTTTTAACACTGTACAAGAGAATTTTCTAATCGTTTTTGAAAACCTTTCGAAATTGTAGCACTCCAAGAAAAAATTTTTAGGCTTAAGGAATTTTTCAAATTTTTCCATTGCTCCAAAAAAGAATTTTCTTACCGTTCTTGGATTTTTTTCTAAACTGTAGCATTCCAAAAGAAAACTTTTACAGTCTCTATGCGTTTTTAGACTTTTTTCTTTTTATTAACGCTCTACAAGAGAATTTTCTTATCATTTTTGAAAATTTTTTGAAATTTTAACACTCCAAAAAAACTTTTTTACAGTAACAGAAGTTTTTAGAATTTCTCCATTGCTCCACATAAGAATTTTCTTACCATTCTTGGATTTTTTTCTAAACTGTAACACTCCAATAGAAGATTTGTACAGTCTTTATGCATTTTTAGATTTTTTGCTTTTTACTAACGCTCTACAAGAAAGCTTTCTTATCGTTTTTGGAAATTTTTCGAAATTGTAACACTCCAAAAAATTATTTCTTTAGGCTTAAGGAGTTTTTCGAGTTTTTGCATTGCTCTACAAAAAAAATTTCTTACCATTTTTGGAAATTTTTCTAAACTGTAGCACTCCAAAAGAAAACTTATACGGTCTTTATGCGTTTTTAGATTTTTTTCTTTTCTTTAACACTCAGAATTTTCTAATCATTTTTGAAAACTTTTCGAAATTGTAGCACTCCAAAAAAAATTCTTAGGCTTAAGGAATTTTTCAAATTTTTCCATTGCTCCAAAAAATAATTTTCTTACCGTTCTTGGATTTTTTTCTAAACTGTAACACTCCAATAGAAGATTTGTACAGTCTTTATGCATTTTTAGATTTTTTGCTTTTTACTAACGCTCTACAAAAGAGTTTTCTTATCGTTTTTGGAAATTTTTCAAAATTGTAACACTCCAAAAAATTATTTCTTTAGGCTTAAGGAGTTTTTCGAGTTTTTCCATTGCTCTACAAAAAAAATTTCTTACCGTTTTTGGAAATTTTTCTAAACTGTAGCACTCCAAAAGAAAACTTATACGGTCTTTATGCGTTTTTAGATTTTTTTCTTTTCTTTAACACTCAGAATTTTCTAATCATTTTTGAAAACTTTTCGAAATTGTAGCACTCCAAAAAAAAAATTTTTAGGCTTAAGGAATTTTTCAAATTTTTCCATTGCTCCAAAAAAGAATTTTCTTACCATTCTTGGATTTTTTCTAAACTGTAGCATTCCAAAAGAAAACTTTTACATTCTATGCGTTTTTAGATTTTTTTCTTTTTATTAACGCTCTACAGGAGAATTTTCTTATCGTTATTGGAAATTTTTTTGAAATTGTAACACTCCAAAAAAAATTTTTTACACTAACAGAAGTTTTTAGAATTTTTCTATTGCTCCACAAAAGAATTTTCTTACCATTCTTGGATTTTTTTCTAAACTGTAACACTCCAATAGAAGATTTGTACAGTCTTTATGCATTTTTAGATTTTTTGCTTTTTACTAACGCTCTACAAAAGAATTTTCTTATCGTTTTTGGAAATTTTTCGAAATTGTAACACTCCAAAATATTATTTCTTTAGGCTTAAAGAGTTTTTAGAGCTTTTCCATTGCTCTACAAAAAAAATTTCTTACCGTTTTTGGAAATTTTTCTAAACTGTAGCACTCCAAAAGAAAACTTATACGGTCTTTATGCGTTCTTAGATTTTTTTCTTTTTATTAACGCTCTACAAGAGAACCTTCTTATCGTTTTTGGAAATTTTTCGAAATTGTAACACTTCAAAAAAGATTTTTTTAGGCTTAAAGAGTTTTTGGAATTTTTCCATTGTTCCAAAAGAGAATTTTCTTACCGTTCTTGGATTTTTTTCTAAACTGTAGCACTCCAAAAGAAAACTTGTACAGTCTTTATGCATTTTTACATTTTTTTCTTTCTATTAACGCTCTACAAGAGAATTTTCTTATCGTTTTTGAGAAATTTTGCGAAATTGTAACACTCCAAAAAAAATTTTTCAAGCTTAAGGAGTTTTTAGAATTTATTTCTTTTTATTTACGCTCCGAGAGAAATTCCTCCCAACAGTTTTTGGGAAAATTTTTGAATTGTAACATCGTGGAATTATATTTTTTTACAGTTTTTGGAAGTTTTTATTATTTCTTTCTTTACTAACGCTTCAAAAGAAAATTTTCTTGCAGTGACTAGGAATGTTTAGGATGTCGTTTTCTTTATTAACGCTCTAAAAACGAATTTTCAGTTTTTAGAAATTTCTCAATTTTCTGAAATATCTTTTTAGGCAAATTTCAACAAATTATTGTTAATTTAGTTTTAAAGTTGTTTGAATTTTGGCAACCACAAAACTGAAATGTTTGCAAAATTTTGATTATTGGCAATAACAACAAAAGAAAATTTTACAATTAAATATGTGAATATTCTAAGTCTTTTCATTTTCTTCAAAATTTCATAAAATAATAAAAACGTGACCACTAAATTTAGTGCGGCAACCAACAATACACCAACGCAATTTCCTGCTGTTCTACAACAAGAACTGGTACTTCTCCAAAACACAAATAGTATTTTTGTCAATACAACAAACTTTCAAAATTCAAACAAATCATATTGTTACTAAAAATTTAGAACAAACGTGCCAGAAACACTTTTCAGAAGACTCTTCCGCTACAAAAAAAATGTTTAACACTGCAACAAGACTTGGTGTAGTATTAGAAATTATTTCAAACGTAAACACCGAGGGGTAGATTTGTTATTACTTTCGAAATTGCAAAGTTGCGGTAACAATTAAGAGAATCAAGAACTCATTTGCAGTGTCGTACATGGCGTTAATTTCCGGTGACCATAACAGAGTTTCACCTCGACCGTCCTTCAGCGTCAAAGTCGAGCTTTGACGTCACCAGCTTTTGACATAACTACAGAACTGAAACTCCACAACTCGGTAACAACCGGAACCCCAACTCCCCGAAGCATTCTCCAATCCCAGCTAACTCTTGCGCATATCTAATTGTCTGATGGCCACTTTGATCCTGCAACAACCGAAACTTATGAAACATTGTGGTTGAAAAAAAAATAAAAAATTACGTAGTCCCGAAATTTTTTCTTAAACCTTATACCAGCAACGAGATTGCGTGACGTCGTTGTTTATTGTTTTAATTAGTGAGGGTCCCGACAATTCCGGGTAGCTACTAATAAAGCGTCCCGCTTCAAATAGAGCACACACACTTACACATTATTATTGCATCTCTCTGTACAATATATAAACGCGCCATGTTTGTTGAGGGCGCTTTTTAATGAGTCTTTAGCCGTCCGCCAGTGGCGGGTCGAGAAATTATTAATATTTCCGATTAAGTCGGTTCGAAGTTCGACAACAATGGTAACGTTGATCTCAGATTGAACGAGGGGGATGAGGAGATTTCCGGTTGAAGCAATCATAAGATACGGGGATGCTGTGTGCATTTATCGTTGATAGAAATCGGGTCAAGACGGCCGCGATCATCCCCTAACGTACTCTTCATTCAATTGAATTTTTTGCTACTTCAATTTGACACGGAAAAAATTAAAGTAACGAAGAGATATAGGGCGGGAGACACAGTGAGCACAGAACACAATCATGTTTTACGTAGTTGGCAAAGTTCGGAGGTTGAAGTGATTTGGAGGAAATATAATGAATCGCCCTCATATTTTTTTTAATTTACATCTTTCCTACTTGCATAATACGAAGAGGGTTTGAACAATCGGCGCTTGAGTTAGTTATCTAATAAATAGCTGTAAAGGTGTAGCTAAAGAGTCGAGATGGCAAAACCATCCAATTTAAAAGTCCGCCGTGCATTATCGACCCCATTCGGTCTGAATCGTGAGGAAATTGCGCTCTGATTGGCTAATAGCTACTCCCTAGCGTTACTCGCCTATGTGCACGTGTATCCGACTGGCGTTCGAAAAGTCACACGATTTGATTTCAAAATTTCAAAGAAACGTCACAGAGAAGCATTACTTTTACTACTCATACACGGTATTGCGTTTCACTTTTCGTTACGCAAGTTTTGCAAGACTTAACAGTACAAATTTTTTGAATTTGTTTAATCATAAAGTCTTGTAGCTGTTAACTTTTTTTGTTACTAAGTTTTTTTAATTAACAAAGAAAGTAATCTCGCGAAATTAATTCTTCCTCGTTAGGCGCACTCCCTTCAAATGTTAGAATTGGAGTCGTAACATTAGCAATTTGAAGTTTCCCGACCTTTGTAACGGTTTCTTCCTTTCTGCAAATATGCTCGTTGCATTTGCGTCAAATCTTAACCGGTCGAGTTTCCAGTGCCGGGCTTCTCTCTATAAATGTCCCTCGAGACCTCCGTCAGATAACAGCAGTTAATTCCGGCAGGAACATTCCCAACCGAGGGTACATCAGGTAATGGTGGTGTAAAGTGTCCTAATTGTTCTCATTATTACGCGGTGCATAATTTAATACTGAAGTCGAGACGGTGTTTTACTGGTTATATAAGCCATGCTCAGCACCAGGTAGGGGTTAAACGCCTTCACTCGTTATGAACATTCGAGCAAACGAGGTAGAGGCTTAATGGACCATAAGTCAGAGGCCGCTTTGAGGACTTTGTTGCTCGAACTACACCGAAACGTAGAGAACGCCACCAGTTGTACCGCATCAAAAACAAATCGAAATCCGAACACTTGAGAGAAATTTGTTGGAAGTCTTCAGGAGTTTTTTTTTCTTAACTGACACCAGAAGAGAGAATTTTTTTACAATTTCTAAAATTCTCTCTGAACTGAAAGACACCAACAACATATTTCACAGTCTTAGGGAGCTTTTCGAATAATTTGTTTTTTCTAACGCCCCAACAGACAATTTGCTTGCAGTTATTGGAAGTGTATCTAAATTTTAACACTCCAACAGAATTTTCTTAAAATGCTCCTTCCTTTATTGTCGTTCTTACAGTTTTTGGAAAGTACTCCGAATTGTAACACTCCAAAAATATTTTTTTACAGTCTTTAGAAGTTTTCAAGATATTTCCATTGCTCCACAAGAGAATCTTCTTACAGTTTTTGGAAAGTTTTTCAAATTGTAACACTCCAAAGATATTTTTCAAAGTCTAGAAGTTTTCAAAATATTTCTATTGCTCCAAAGAGAATTTTCGTACCGTTTTTGGAAATTTTTCCAAATTATAACACCCCAAAAATATTTTTGTACAGTCTTTAGAAGTTTTCTAAATATTTCTATTGCTCCACAAGAAAATCTTTTTACAGTTTTTGGAAAGTTTTCCAAATTGTAACACTTAAAAAAAAATTTTTAGTTATTAGAAGTTTTCAGAATTTCTTCATTGCTCCAAAGAGAATTTTATTACAGTTTTTGGAAAGTTTTCCAAATTGTAACACTCCAAAAATATGTTTTTACAGTCTTTAGAAGTTTTCAAGATATTTTCATTGCCCCACAAGAGAATCTTCTTATAGTTTTTGGAAAGTTCTTCAAATTGTAACACTCCAAAGATATTTTTTAGAGTCTTTAGAAGTTTTAAAATATTTCTATTGCTCCAAAGAGAATTTTCGTACCGTTTCTGGAAATCTTTCCAAATTATAACACTCCAAAAATATTTTTTAAAGTCATTAGAAGGTTTCAAAATATTTCTATTGCTCCAAAGAGAATTTTCGTACCGTTTTTGGAAAGTTTTCTAAATTGTAACACTCCAAAAATATGTTTTTACAGTCTTTAGAAGTTTTCAAGATATTTCCATTCCCCCACAAGAGAATCTTCTTACAGTTTTTGGAAAGTTTTTTAAATTGTAACACTCCAAAGATATTTTTTGGAGTCTTTAGAAATTTTCAGAATATTTCTATTGCTCCAAAGAGAATTTTCGTACCGTTTTTGGAAATTTTTCCAAATTATAACACTCCAAAAATATTTTTGTACAGTCTTTAGAAGTTTTCTAAATATTTCTATTGCTCCACAAGAAAATCTTTTTACAGTTTTTAGAAAGTTTCCCGAATTGTAACACTCCAAAAATATTTTTAGAATCATTAGAAGTTTTCAAAATTTCTTCATTGCTCCACAAGAGAATTTTCTTACAGTTTTTGGAAAGTTCTCCAAATTGTAACACTCCAAAAATATTTTTTAAAGTCATTAGAAGTTTTCAAAATATTTCTATTGCTTCAAAGAGAATTTTCGTACCGTTTTTGGAAATTTTTCCAAATTGTAACATTCCAAAGATATTTTTTAGAGTCTTTAGAAGTTTTAAAATATTTCTGTAGTCGCGATTCGGTGATAGATCCAAAATGTATTCAATTTGGTTTGTAGGATCAAAATGTAATCGTCTGACTGTATTGAATTTGCTTCGAAGGACCATATAATTAAAATCAAACTGTTGATAAGAAATTATAACTTTATTTAACTCACTTTAAAATGGTTACGTTACTACGCTGAAAGTCGGTTCACTAAAAGTACAGAGCGAAGTCAAGAGAAGATGGAGGAAAGAGACTGAGAAGATCGGTGCATGCCGTTTTATAAGCTTCCCCCCTTACAACTTTAGGGTAGGGCGTACGGGCTACCAACCTTCTAAAAATAGTTGTATAGTTGGCAACAACATGTACGCAACAATTTCTATTGCTCCAAAGAGAATTTTCGTACCGTTTTTGGAAATTTTTCCAAATTATAACAGTCCAAAAATATTTTTTAAAGTCATTAGAAGTTTTCAGAATATTTCTATTGCTCCAAAGAGAATTTTCGTACCGTTTTTGGAAATTTTTCCAAATTGTAACACTTGAAAAATATTTTTGTACAATCTTTAGAAGTTTTCTAAATATTTCTATTGCTCCACAAGAAAATCTTTTTACAGTTTTTAGAAAGTTTCTCGAATTGTAATACTCCAAAAATATGTTTTTACAATGTTTAGAAATTTTCAAGGTATTTCCATTGCTCCACAAGAGAATCTTCTTACAGTTTTTGGAAAGTTCTTCAAATTGTAACTCTCCAAAGATATTTTTAGAGTCTTTAGAAGTTTTAAAATATTTCTATTGCTCCAAAGAGAATTTTCGTACCGTTTTTGGAAATTTTTCCAAATTGTAACACTTCAAAAATATTTTTGTACAATCTTTAGAAGTTTTCTAAATATTTCTATTGCTCCACAAGAAAATCTTTTTACAGTTTTTAGAAAGTTTCTCGAATTGTAATACTCCAAAAATATGTTTTTACAATGTTTAGAAATTTTCAAGGTATTTCCATTGCTCCACAAGAGAATCTTCTTACAGTTTTTGGAAAGTTCTTCAAATTGTAACTCTCCAAAGATATTTTTTAGAGTCTTTAGAAGTTTTAAAATATTTCTATTGCTCCAAAGAGAATTTTCGTACCGTTTTTGGAAATTTTTCCAAATTATAACACTCCAAAAATATTTTTATACAGTCTTTAGAAGTTTTCTAAATATTTCTATTGCTCCACAAGAAAATCTTTTTACAGTTTTTGGAAAGTTTTCCAAATTGTAACACTTCAAAAAAAAATTTTAGAGTCATTAGAAGTTTTCAGAATTTCTTCATTGCTCCAAAGAGAATTTTATTACAGTTTTTGGAAAGTTTTCCAAATTGTAACACTCCAAAAATATGTTTTTACAGTCTTTAGAAGTTTTCAAGATATTTTCATTGCCCCACAAGAGAATCTTCTTATAGTTTTTGGAAAGTTCTTCAAACTGTAACACTCCAAAGATATTTTTTAGAGTCTTTAGAAGTTTTAAAATATTTCTATTGCTCCAAAGAGAATTTTCGTACCGTTTTTGGAAATCTTTCCAAATTATAACACTCCAAAAATATTTTTTAAAGTCATTAGAAGGTTTCAAAATATTTCTATTGCTCCAAAGAGAATTTTCGTACCGTTTTTGGAAATTTTTCCAAATTGTAACACTCCAAAAATATTTTTGTACAGTCATTAGAAGTTTTCAGAATATTTCTATTGCTCCAAAGAGAATTTTCGTACCGTTTTTGGAAATTTTTCCAAATTGTAACACTTCAAAAATATTTTTGTACAATCTTTAGAAGTTTTCTAAATATTTCTATTGCTCCACAAGAAAATCTTTTTACAGTTTTTAGAAAGTTTCTCGAATTGTAATACTCCAAAAATATGTTTTTACAATGTTTAGAAATTTTCAAGGTATTTCCATTGCTCCACAAGAGAATCTTCTTACAGTTTTTGGAAAGTTCTTCAAATTGTAACTCTCCAAAGATATTTTTTAGAGTCTTTAGAAGTTTTAAAATATTTCTATTGCTCCAAAGAGAATTTTCGTACCGTTTTTGGAAATTTTTCCAAATTATAACACTCCAAAAATATTTTTATACAGTCTTTAGAAGTTTTCTAAATATTTCTATTGCTCCACAAGAAAATCTTTTTACAGTTTTTAGAAAGTTTCCCGAATTGTAACACTCCAAAAATATTTTTAGAATCATTAGAAGTTTTCAAAATTTCTTCATTGCTCCACAAGAGAATTTTCTTACAGTTTTTGGAAAGTTCTCCAAATTGTAACACTCCAAAAATATTTTTTAAAGTTATTAGAAGTTTTCAAAATATTTCTATTGCTCCAAAGAGAATTTTTGTACCGTTTTTGGAAATTTTTCCAAATTGTAACACTCCAAAAATATTTTTGTACAATCTTTAGAAGTTTTCTATATATTTCTATTGCTCCACAAGAAAATCTTTTTACAGTTTTTGGAAAGTTTTTCAAATTGTAACACTCCTAAAATATTTTTTAAAGTCATTAGAAGTTTTCAAAATATTTCTATTGCTCCAAAGAGAATTTTCTTACCGTTTTTGGAAATTTTTCCAAGTTGTAACACTCCAAAAATATTTTTGTACAATCTTTAGAAGTTTTCTATATATTTCTATTGCTCCAGGAGAAAATCTTTTTACCGTTTTTGGAAAGTTTTTCAAATTGTAACACGCCTAAAATATTTTTTAGAGTCTTTAGAAGTTTTAAAATATTTCTATTGCTCCAAAGGGAATTTTCGTACCGTTTTTGGAAATTTTTCCAAATTATATCACTCCAAAAATATTTTTGTACAGTCTTTAGAAGTTTTCTAAATATTTCTATTGCTCCACAAGAAAATCTTTTTACAGTTTTTAGAAAGTTTCTCGAATTGTAATACTCCAAAAATATTTTTAGAATCATTAGAAGTTTTCAAAATTTCTTCATTGCTCCACAAGAGAATTTTCTTACAGTTTTTGGAAAGTTCTCCAAATTGTAACACTCCAAAAATATTTTTTAAAGTCATTAGAAGTTTTCAAAATATTTCTATTGCTCCAAAGAGAATTTTCGTACCGTTTTTGGAAATTTTTCCAAATTGTTACACTCCAAAAATATTTTTGTACAATCTTTAGAAGTTTTCTATATATTTCTATTGCTCCAGGAGAAAATCTTTTTACCGTTTTTGGAAAGTTTTTCAAATTGTAACACTCCTAAAATATTTTCTTACAGTCTTTAGAAGTTTTCAAAATATTTCTATTGCTATACAAGAGAATTTTCTTACAGTTTTTGGAAAGTTGTTCAAATTGTAAGACTCCAAAAATTTTTTTTAGAGTCATTAGAAGTTTTCAGAATTTCTTCATTACTCCAAAGAGAATTTTCGTATCGTTTTTGGAAATTCTTCCAAATTGTAGCACTCCAAAAATATTTTTTAGTCCATGGAAATTTTTAAAATAATATTTTTTAAGCAAGAGAGAACTTTTTACAGTTTTTGAAATTTTTCGAGATTGTACCATTCCAAAAACAATTTTTACAATTTCCTTGAAGTAAAATTTAGAAATTGACTCAATAACTGCTGCGAATAGCGGATAATGGCGGATTGACCGGAAACCGTTCTTTAGGCCAGCGCCGAACGAAAATTCGATAAAGCCGAGATAACGAGGTTGTAAAGCAAATGAAGAGTTAACAAGATAAAACTTTGAAAATTCATTAGGTACGTGCATGTTAATTATTTATTAAACTAAAAGGCCAATCAAGTCGCTCCAAGCCCTAATTGCAAACGACACGATTTCGAAGCTACTCCACGAGGGTAATCAAAAATATTTAATTGACCCTCGAATTTAAATAGGCCACTCACTATATTACTAGTTAAAAAATTATTAGATGCTTCTTTAATTCTATAACAAAAGATTCACCAACAAAACTTTAATCGAGTTTTAACAACTTAGTTTGATTCAGCTGTTCTAAAACTGTGGAACAAAACATCAAAAATAGTTCCTGTCAAATTTTAATTGCGTGCCTTGCCGCTAGATGGAGCTTATTGCTACTGTTGACAATCCAAAACTATTAATGATAGAACTTTATATATATTTTCGATACAGTTCTACCAACCAATAGCTATAATAGATAACTCAATTCATAGAATAAGTACATTGGTAAATTTCCAAAATTTCGTGATAATGTACTAAACAAGTATAGCGGTTTGGGAAAATAATCCAAGTATAGAATAGAATTTTCAATATTTTGCTTTAATTTTCCTGTTTTGCCACTACAATAACATGTACCCCTGGTGCTGGGGAGGGTTTCTCTTGAGGGCCTAAGCGATTTCGCCGCCCCTGATCCTCTTTAGCATAGCAATCGTGTCATATACTAAACAAATCCGTGGTACGTACGTTGGCGAGTCCATTTAAGCCTCCATCTCTTTGTATTTAATTGTAAACAATCCCGTGGTCCCCCGAGGGTTGCGGTCGTGAACGTTTCGGGATTTGCCATCTTTAAACGTAAACAAGCACACATACGGCCGATTGCGGTAAAAGGGAAAAAATGCTTTCGTAGTTCTGAAACGTTAACGTTCAAGTTAACGGGGAAAACCGCAGGTGAAACCGGGAGAATTTCATTTAAAATCTAATTAATTTTGAATGCTTTAAATTTTGCGCAACGTTTCCTGTCACGTTATGAAATTAATTTCGGGTTGGTCTACCTTACCTGAGGACGATCGGTGAAAGTGGGGAGACAATAGGGAGGGTTTAGTAAAATAACGAAAAAAATTGTCTGAGAAGCAAGGATTTGCATTGGAAATTGAACTTTTTTATTAATTTCAGGATTTATTGCTTGAAAAGTGCGCTCGTCGAGGAGTTAATTGGAAGGTTTCGCGATACTAACACGAAATGCAAAGTTTTCGTTTTGGTTCTAAAAAAAAGAATTAATTTCAACTGTCGCTGGAGTTACTCGAGTGGAAAGGGACGAAAACTGGAAACTTTACTAAGGTTAAAGAGGGTTTTTGCCCCAGAGATTGAGACGTATTGGTCTGGAAAAAAATTAAAGTCCAATTAACTCATTGAAAACTCTTAAAATATGACCAAGTTGAAGACACTAAAAGTTAATTTCGAAGATTTGACAACCACATTTTACCATTACATCGAATTGCTAAGGTTTAAAAAAATCCAGCAATGGCCCAACCTTTCATACAACCAAATTTCATACAATTTTGTCAAAAATATTGGTCCTATCGGGTTTTTTTTTGTTTTAATCATTTTTATTAATTCTTCCATCTTTTCATTATACGTTAAGTAACTTTGATTATTTTTAGGATTTATTTATTTCAATTGAACTAAATTTTGAAATTTACTGCTGGGGTCTACACAATAAAAAAGTGACGCTTAAGTGTTAATAGAAATATTTTTATTAATTTTATAAAAACATTAAAAATCGATAACAATTGATAAATATGACGTGTTACAGTATCAGGAAAAAAATTAATTTCGCAATACAAAAATTGGCGCATAGTTCGCCATCTATCGGTGAGTAGCGTCACGAGGCAGTTCCTAAAAGATTTCTATCAAATCGCAGCAAAACAACTATTGTGGCCACTTCACTAAACTAATTCCTCTAAAGTATCGATTATCCTGTTAATTAAGGAAATTAAGGGATTGAGTCGGTGTGAGCTGCCCTCAAAACAACATCGATATGTTTCAAGTGTTGTTTGGCTTGCAAATAAATTTTCCCCTCAGGAAGCCCGTCGGGTTCGAATCGTAACAAGTCGGCAGCTTCTTCCAATATCCTTTTCGATTCCTGCAAAATTCAAAAAAAAATCAAAAATAACGAAAATTTCCAAAATTACCATTAAATCGAATCGCATTTCCTCCTTATTACCGGAAACTTCCCCCTTTCTACTTGCGATTTCCGCCGAAACCGCGTGAAGTTCGAACAAGATCATGCCCAAAGCTCGTTTTTCAGCTGGCGCGATTTTTTTCAATAACCCAATTAAATCGTGACAAAGTTTCATTTTGAACGATAGATCGTCGCGACTTAATTGCGATAATCGCGATTCTTGTCCCAGTTGTAATAAAATTATTTTGATTTCCACCATGTAGAAGTGGTTTTTATGCAAATATTCCTGGTAAGTTTCGATGAAATTTTTGCAAGATTTTAAGTTGTTATGGTCAAGATCTGAAAGGTCACGACCGATCCTTTCGAGGATATCGTGAATCGAATGGGACGTCATCGATTTTGGACATTTGTCGCAATGCCAGTCGGGAAGTGTATTGGGGGTTGCTGTGAAACTTTTCGGGAGAAGATATCCGGAACAGTCGCTGAAAAAATTTTGGTTTTATTAAAAATCAAAAATTGAAAAGTTTATTTACGGATTTTGGCACTTGATTGAGTTGAAATTCGTTCCGAATTCAGTTGGATCTGAACATCTGGCGCAATTACACCAAAAAAATTTAGTTTCGTTGAGAAAATGACGGCGGTTTGGGGTACCCCAAAGAGGATCCGTGTAGCAAATGCTCAAGTTTTCTCCTTTTTCGATCGCTCTAGCTGAAGTTATAAGGATATTGCCCCCATTTGTAAAACTTTTGCTGCAATTCGCTGCACAATTATGCTCGAATAACGAAGTGATATCGTAAATTGCTATATGAGGAGGATCAGTTAGTGGCACTTCATGACTGTTTACCTGTTAGAGATTTTTATTATCATTTTTCTTCCTATAATTAATTTTCAAAATATCTTACCGTTACAATTCCAGCTATTCGCATGATTTCTTCTTCTGTGAAGACGCCACCCAATTTAAAGAACCTCCTAATAAATTCAGCAATCGCAATTCGGTCATTTTCGTATTTCGTAGTGTTTTTTCTGGCTTCACAATGCGATTCTAATTTATCGATTTTTTTCCAAATTTTAGACAAAAACTGCTTTTGGTATAAACAACGCAACACTATCACACATTGATAAATGGGATGAGTAATTCCAAAATTTCTAACAGTTACCTGAAATTATTAACGAAAGTTAGAAGAATTTTTTTTTAATAACATTTACTTGGTTTCCTCTTTGAATCGTGTATCTGCATTCGGGAAGATGCGCAGGAGCTTTTTCGCATAAATCCCCACATACAGGCCAACCACATTTGCTGCAAGGTCTGCTGTTGGTTTCGTCGATCCCTTTACCGCAACCCAAACAAACGGGAATGGTGCTTTGACAAGGTCCCCATATTAGTGGAGGTTCTTGCAGGATGATTTCGCCAGAATTGATGGGTCTAGATGCCATCAAATGGCGGCCCAAACTCGCATTTTCAGACACCTACACAATAAAAAATCACCAATTGTTTTTTGTTGACGATAAAAGAATTTTGGGAAAATTTTGGACATGTGCCACTAGTTACGTTATTACCACGGTTATCCAATGGGAGTTCTGGGAGTACCTAATTAGTTTTTTCGACTATATGCCGTCTCTTGTTCTTGCTTCTTTTTATTTCTTTTAGAAAATCCACAATTGGTAGAAGAGAAACTGTCATTTTCTCTATTATTTTATCTTATGTTTATTTTATTCTATCATTTTTACTATTATTCTAAACATTGCATAAATAGTTTTAGGAATCATTATCAAAGAACCTAGAGCAAACAAAAATAAGAAGAGAAACTGACCAAAAAATAGTAAATGAGGCAATGATTAATGAAGAAATACTACTGAGAGAGAGAAGCGATAGTGTAAAAGTATACAACGAAAATATAAATAAAGTGTGAAGAGACCAAGAAGAATGGAAAATTACAACATTGAAACGTCTAATAAAATGGTAGGAAATGAATAGTCTAAGAAGGCAATACCAAAGAATTTAGAGAAAACAAAATCAGAAGAGAGTCGGGGAAACGATAGTGAATGAAGCAATGATAAACAAAGAAAGAATAGTAAAGGAAAGAAGAACGTCTATTTAAATGAACCTACAGAAGATAAAAATCACAAGAAAAACTGATCCAAAAATAGTAATTGAAGCAATAGTTAAAGAAGGAATACTACTGATAGAGAGAAGCAATAGTGTGTATAAGTATACAACGAAAATGTAAATAAAGTATAAAGAGACTAAGAGGAATGGAAAATTACAACATTGAAACGTGGAATGAAATAGTAGCAAATGAATAGTCTAAGAAGGCAATACCAAATAACTTAGAGAAAACAAAATCAGAAGAGAATCGGGTAAAAGATAGTAAATGAAGCAATGATGAACAAGAAATAGAATAGTAATAGAAAAAGGAAGTCTAGGATAAGAAACTTGAATGATGGACAAATGGTATGAGATGGAAAGGAAAAATGTGAGACCAAAAAAAATTATAGGAAGAGTTGGAGTAATATTTTATGGAAATATTGAATGTAGAAGAGAAACTGTCATTTTCTCTATCAAGTTCCTTCTGCCTCTTTCAAGTGACATTCAGTCCTTCTGTGACTTGCCTTTTTACTGTTATTCTAAGCATTGAATAAATAGTCTGAGGAAGCAATATCAATGAACCTACAGAAGATAAAAATCAGAAGAAAAGCTGACCCAAAAAAAGTAAATGAAGCAATAGTTAAAGAAGGAATACTACTGAGAGAGAGAAGCAATAGTGTATAAGTATACAACGAAAATGTAAATAAAGTATAAAGAGACCAAGAAGAATGGAAAATTAAAACATTGAAACGTCTAATAAAATAGTAGCAAATGAATAGTCTAAGAAGGCAATACCAAAGAATTTAGAGAAAACAAAATCAGAACAGAATCGGGGAAAAGATGGTGAATGAAGTAATGATGAACAAAGAAAGAATAGTAAAAGAATGAAGAAAGTCTATAGGATAAGAAACATGAATGATGAACAAATGGTATGAGATAGATAGGAAAAATGTGAGACCAAAAAAGATTATAGGAAGAGTTGGACTAATATTTTATGGAAATATTGTATGTAGAAGAGAAACTGTCATCTTCTCTATCGATTTCCTTCTAGCTCTTTCAAGTGGCATTCAGCCCTTCTCTTACTTGCATTTTTACTGTTATTCTAAGCGTTGAATAAATAGTCTGGGGAAGCAATATCAAAGAACTTAGAGAGGACAAGAATCAGAAGAGAAGCTGACCAAAAAATAGTAAATGAAGCAATGATTAGAGAAGAAATACTACTGAGAGAAAGAAGCGATAGTGTATAAGTATACAACGAAAATGTAAATAAAGTATAAAGAGACTAAGAGGAATGGAAAATTACAACATTGAAACGTGGAATGAAATAGTAGCAAATGAATAGTCTAAGAAGGCAATACCAAAGAATTAAGAGAAAACAAATTCAGAAGAGAATCGGGGAAAAGATGGTGAATGAAGTAATGATGAACAAAGAAAGAATAGTAAAAGAATGAAGAAAGTCTATAGGATAAGAAACATGAATGATGAACAAATGGTATGAGATAGATAGGAAAAATGTGAGACCAAAAAAAATTAAAAGAAGAGTTGGACTAATATTTTATGAAAATATTGAATGTAGAAGAGAAACTGTCATTTTGTCTATCGAGTTCCTTCTACCTCTTTCAAGTGGCATTCAGTCCTTCTCTTACTTGCATTTTTACTGTTATTCTAAGCATTGAATAAGTAGTCTGAGGAAGCAATATCAAAGAACTTAGAGAAGACAAAAATCAGAAGAGAAAGTGACCAAAGAATAGTAAATGAAGCTATCATTAAAGAAAAAATACTACTGAGAGAGAGAAGCGATAGTGTAGTAGTATACAACGAAAATATAAATAAAGTATGAAGAGACCAAGAAGAATGGAAAATTAAAACATTGAAATGTTTCATAAAATAGTAGGAAATGAATAATCTAAGAAGGTAGTACCAAAGAATTTAAAGAAAACAAAATCAGAAGAGAATCGGGGAAAAGATAATGAATGAAGTAATGATAAGCAAAGAAAGAATAGTAAGAGAAGGAAGAACGTCTATAGGATAAGAAACTTGAATGGTGGACAAATGGTAGGAGACGGAAAGGAAAATGTGTGACCAAGAAAAAATGGAAGGAGAAGTTGGACTAATATATTATGGAAATATTGAATGTAGAAGAGCAACTGTCATGTTCTCTATCAAGTTCCTTCTACCTCTTTCAAGTGGCATTCAGTCCTTCTATTACTTGCATTTTTACTGTTATTCTAATCCTTGAATAAATAATCTCTGGAAGAAATATCATAGAACCTACAGAAGAGCAAAAATCAGAAGAGAGACTGACCAAAAAAATAGTAAATGAATGATTAAAGAAGGAATACTACTGAGAATGAGAAGCGATAGTGTAAAAGTATACAACGAAAATATAAATAAAGTATGAAGAGACCAAGAAGAATGGAAAATTAAAACATTGAAACGTCTAATAAAATAGTAGGAAATGAATAGTCTAAGAAGGCAATACCAAATAACTTAGAGAAAACAAAATCAGAAGAGAATCGGGTAAAAGATAGTGAATGAAGCAATGATAAACAAAAAATAGAATAGTAGTAGAAAGAAGAAAGTCTATAGGATAAGAAACTTGAATGATGGACAAAAGGTATGAGATGGAAAGGAAAAATGTGAGACCAAAAAAAAATTATAGGAAGAGTTGAACTAATATTTTATGGAAATATTGAATGTAGAAGAGAAGCTGTCATGTTCTTTCTCTATCAAGTTCCTTCTAGCTCTTTCAAGTGGCATTCAGCCCTTCTCTTACTTGCAATTTTACTGTTATTCTAAGCGTTGAATAAATAGTCTGGGGAAGCAATATCAAAGAACTTAGAGAAGACAAAAATCAGAAGAGAAAGTGACCAATGAATAGTAAATGAAGCTATGATTAAAAAAGAAATACTACTGAGAGAGAGAAGCGAAAGTGTAAAAGTATACAACGAAAATATAAATAAAGTATGAAGAGACCAAGAAGAATGGAAAATTAAAACATTGAAACGTCTAATAAAATAGTAGGAAATGAATAGTCTAAGAAGGCAATACCAAATAAATTAGAGAAAACAAAATCAGAAGAGAATCAGGGAAATGATAGTGAATGAAGCAATGATGAACTAAAAAACAATAGGGAAAGTAAGAAGAAGTCTATAGGATAAGAAACTTGAATGGTGGACAAATTGTAGGAGACGGAAAGGAAAATGTGTGACCAAGAAAAAATGGAAGGAGAAGTTGGACTAATATATTATGGAAATATTGAATGTAGAAGAGCAAATGTCATTTTCTTTATCAAGTTCCTTCTACCTCTTTCAAGTGACATTCAGTCCTTCTATTACTTGCATTTTTACTGTTATTCTAATCCTTGAATAAATAATCTCAGGAAGAAATATCATAGAACCTACAGAAGAGCAAAAATCAGAAGAGAGACTGACCAAAAAAATAGTAAATGAATGATTAAAGAAGGAATACTACTGAGAGAGAGAAGCGATAGTGTAAAAGTATTTAACGAAAATATAAATAAAGTATGAACAGACCAAGAAGAATGGAAAATTAAAACATTGAAACGTGAAATGAAATAGTAGGAGATGAATAATCTAAGAAGGCAATACCAAAGAATTTAAAGAAAAGAAAATCAGAAGAGAATCGGGGAAAAGATATTGAATGAAGTAATGATAAACAAAGAAAGAATAGTAAAAGAAAGAAGAACGTCTATAGGATAAGAAACTTGAATGGTGGACAAATGGTAGGAGACGGAAGGCAAAATGTGAGACCAAAAAGAAATCAGAAGAAGAGTTGGACTAATATTTTATGGAAATATTAAATGTAGAAGAGAAATAAGTAACGAGGAAAAAAATAGAAAATGCGAGGAAAAGTTTCAGGCGACCAAACCAAGTTGACACATTTCAGTGTATACTTTAAAAAATCTCTACACTTTTCCTGCATCTACTGGCGATTTCCAAACTTGATAAGCGCTAAACTGACCGCTACCGGCAGTTGGCAAATTGCCTTTCGTCATTCGATACGGTTCGAATCTAATTACGTACTTATCTAATAATAATTACCTTGAATGGTCTGCAGAACTTTTTGTGCTTCTTCCAATCGTCCTTCTGATGTTGTTTGGAGCAATAGTAAACATTGTGACACCCTCCGCATTTGTTTTGTGCCGCTTTCTGGCACACCTCGCATTGGTCCATTTCCAAAAAAAAAAACTTTTTTATAAATTATCCGTACACTTTGAACTGTTGCCAAGAAACCGATAAAAATATTACGGCGCAATTATTGTTGTGCATCAACAGCTGTTTTTGTCGTTTGTAATTTATTCGAAACAAACCCACACACGGTTTGTGGTGGTGGGAAAATATACAGTGCACTCGTGAACATAGCGAGTAACTGATCCGGCTGTTATTAATAGAGATGTCCGCCTTTAAATAGGTGCGTGTCATAGTCGAGGAAATTGCCTAATTTCAAGGAGGGAGTCTCCCGTTCGAGGCGACTATTGCAAAGTTTTTTCTTTATCTTATCTAATCCTTTGCGTTTTAAAGTTATAGCAGAAAATTACACCAAATGCATGGATGGCAAAAAATATTTTAGAATTTTATTCAGGGCCATCATTTTTGTAGATTGCCTTCAGAAATTTCCTACAGTTTCGCTACTTTACGGTAGATGGCGCAGTAAGTTTTAAATTGTTTAGAAACATTGTACGCGTATTACCAGTGATTCATATGCAGGGGCGTAACATCATTTTAGAGTTTTGTCAATTTTCTCTAAATAACTACAATAAAATTAAAATCTTGTAACTAGAAACGTTTTATTGGACAATTCTATCAACAATTTTGCTTAAGGATACCATTTAACTCTATCTTAGCCTTTCTGTAGATTCTACCCTCAGACATCGTTTGAGGTTCATGCTTTAAAAGTTTGCAACATTCAAGCAAATAATTTTTCCCTCGCTGCAATTAAACAAAAAATTAAGTAAAACAGAAAATTTCATTACTTACGGCAGTAAGTTCTTTCAGTTCTGCTGAATCAGTTTTTTTCTTCATTGTCTCAACCATAATCATCCCCAGTTCGAAAAGCAAAATTCCTCTCAATCGATGTTCAGCAGGTGCGATTTTGGCAACAATTTTGATCAAATCTTCCAACATTTCCAATTTTAATGACAAATCTTCCTCGTCCAGTTTCGCTAAATCCATGATTTGCACCAAAGCAATCTTGACATCAACCATAAAAAAGTGGTCAGGCGGTAGCGCCTTGTTGTAAGTTTTAATGAATTTTTTACAATCATACACCAAACCTTTCGGCATCTCAACTAATTTTTTGCCGATCCCCCCCAAAACTGCAGCAACAGTTTCTAACGGTACCGTACCAAAACATTTGCTGCAACTCCATTCGGATTGTTCGAAAAAAGTTGCGGGTAGAACGTGACCACCGCAATCGCTGGAATTGTTGAAAAAAACTAAAATGAGCTAAAAGGTAATTTGAAAGTAAACCTGTTGGGACAATTCATCGAACTGAATCCAGTTCCTAATTCGGTAGGATCTCGACATCTCGAGCAGTTGCACCAGAAATTTTTAGTTTCGTAAAGATGTCGACGTCTATTGATTGTTCCCCATAGAGGATCAGTGTAACAAATACTCAAATGGTCCCCAATTGCTATATCTTCAGCTGCCACCATTAAAACGTTACCTTCATCAGTGAAAGTTTTGCAACAATTAGCTCTACAATCATGTTCGAAGAACGAAGTTTTTTCAAAAACCGCCAAATAAGGTGGTTGACTCAAAGGTACTTCGTGAGCGTTGATCTAAAATTTTCTTTATAACCAAAATTTTTGTTATGTTAATTACCTTTAATATTCCACTAATTCTGATTAGTTCTTCTTCTGTGAATTTTTCTTCTAACTTGAAAAATTTTCGAACAAAATTGATTATTGCTGTTTCGCTGATGTCTTGCGATTGCAACGATGTGAGTTTTGTCCAAATTTCGGGATTATTATCTCGTTGATAGAGACAACGTAACAACATGATACTTTGGTAATTCGGATGGACTATACCGAAATTTTGAATAGAAATCTGGAGATTTTTGTTATTGAGGTTTTTTTAGGATTGTAGTGGTACCTTGCTTCCTTTAGCTACTGTGAAGCTACATTCTGGGAGATGGTCGGTCGATTGCTCACATTCTCGACTGCAAAGGGGCCATCCGCATTTTGAACATGGCGTGTTGTTGGTAGCGTCCAAGTTTTTGTAGCAACCTAAACACACGGGGATGGTATGCTGGAAAGGGCCCCGAATCAAAGGGGATTCCCGCAGAACGATCTCCCCAGTTCTTAGGGGTTTTGTCGCCACCAAGTGGCGGCCCAAAATAGGGTCAATACCCACCTGCAAACTGGTTTTGTTGACAACGATTCCAGTAATAGTGTTAAGTAATAGCAGTAATGGGACAAAATCTTAAAATGGTAGGTGTTACCATTTTCCACACTTAAAACATACCTAGCGGTTACTCAGAGAGATTCATGGAATCATTTTTAGTCTTCTCGAGGATTGATGCACTAAACTGCATAATATAATAGAAAATGCAAAAAGTGTTAAACACATTGTGTTGGTGCTTCCTTCGAGAAAACAATTGTAATAGTACTAGGAAATTGTACGTACCTCGAAATTATTTTCGAATTCTTCTTTTTTGTTCATTTTCTTTGTTATGTTGGATAATTATTAAAAAAACGTGTTTTTGCTTGTCGCTTTAAACTTGCACTGCCATTTGCCTGAAGTGTGTAAAAATAAACTTCTATTAAAATAGAATCTATTTATTGGTTATGCACAGGGTCATGTGAAACCACACGGCATCATCGTTAGTGTCGGTTAAAACACTTCTGGTGCAAGGCGTCCATCCTTCGATGTTTTCAATATCGTTCTTAAATGCGCACCTGTCGAATTTGATATCGCAAAAAAGTTTTAGAGAAAAATTAGATTTTAGGTGGCTGGGAACGATAACTTTGCACAACTCCTTGCCGTCACAGTTGGTATCCTGCAAAAGAGACTGAATAGTGAATTTTTTAGTTTTTTTATGGTTTCATTCTATACTTCCCCAGTTTTTATTGAACTCTTAATCTTGAAGTTATGACAAGACGATTTACATAGGAAAATGCCATTTTGTTCACGTAAATGTGACTTTGATATTTTAAAAAAATTTACCCACTAATGTTTTGATTTTCTGGTCGAAAATTTTCAAATTTTTTAAAGGCGTTTTTATGGTTTTATTTTATAGTACTCAGTTCGCTTAACACAACGCACTAGCCTATTTTTAATTTGAAGTCTTAATTAAAGTTATGACAATTTTAATTTTTTGAGCAAAATTTTGGTCAAAATCGAAAAATTGAACTTTTTTATTTACCAAGGGAAACATTGTAGTTTCGGCTTGTTTGAAAGCCCTTTGAATGTCGATTAATATCATGTTCTTATATTGAACATAACTTAAAATCTCTGGTGGTAATCGAGGTTCAAACTTTCTAAAAAATTTATCTTTTGTGTTCTTTGTCGAAATTCTCGAAATCCATCGCGGATATGTACAAACTGAATAAAGATTCGTGATTGGCGACACGAATTACACCAGAAAACCCGCTTTTCGTTAGCTAAGAGCGATTGGTTTGCATTCTGGCATTTTTGAAAATTTTCATCGATTGAGATGGAAACAAAAAATCAAAGTTACCAAAATTTTGGTCAAAAATGAAAAAATCGACTTTCTTATTTAAATTCGCAGCTCCTTCATTCTCGGTTTATTAGAAAGCGTCTTGAATGTCGATTAAAATCATGTTCTTGAATACGAAAAAAATTAAAAACTTTGGCAGTTATCAACGTTTGAATCTAAGAAAAATTTGTATTTTTGTGTTTATTTATAAAATGTTGAAAATCTATCAGTAAAATGAACGAACTGAGTACGAAAATGAGATCTGGGGTACAAGCTGCGTTAGAAAACGTTGTTTTCGATGGCTCAGAATGATTGGTGTCAAATTTGGTATTTTTGAAAATTTTCATCGATTGAGGTAGAAAAAAAAAATTGAAAGAATAGAAATTTTCGAGACGCATTTTATGATTTCATTCTATACTGTTGAGTTCCTTTAATCCAACGCACTACCCAATTTTTAATTTAGACTCTTAATTTTGAAGTTATGACAAGTTGAATGACAACCTGACTAATGGTGAAAAATTGAGCTTTTTTATTTATCATCCGAAAAAGTTCATTTTAGGCCTATTAAAAAGGCCCTTGTATGTCGATTGCAGGGATATCCTTGTATTCGCGGCGGCTCAAAAACTCTAGAAATTATTGAGGTGTAAACTTTGTAAAAATTTGAGTCTTTATGGTCTTTTGTAAAATCCTACAGATCCAGCTCTTAAATGAACAAACCGAGTTGCAAACCGGATTCAGCAACACGATTTACATCGGAATACGCTATTTTGTCGACTCAATTGGGACATTGTTATTTTTGAAAATTTTTACCTACTAATATGTGCCTTGATTTTTTGCTCTAAAATTTTCAAATTTTTTAAAAGCTTTCTATGGTCTTATTTTATAGTACTCAGTTCACTTAACGCAGCGCAGTCGCTAGTATTTAATTTGGAGTCTTAATTTCAAAGTTATGACAATTTGAATTTTTTGACCAAAATTTTGGTCAAAATTGAAAAATTGAACTTTTTTATTTACCAAGGGAAAAGCTTTATTTTCGGCTTGTTGGAAAGACCTTTGTATGTCGATAGAGATCATGTTTTTGTATTGAATATAACTCAAAAACTCTGGTGGTTATCGACGCTCAATTTTTGTAAAAATTTTAATTTTTCTCTTCACTGGTGAAATACTCGAAATCCATCGCGTAAATGTACAAACTCAGTACAAATTCGTAATCTGCGACACGAGTTACACTAGAAGATCCACTTTTTGTTAGTTAAGAGCGATTGGTTTGTATTTTGGCATTTTTGAAAATTTTCATCGATTGAGATGGAAACAAAAAATCAAAGTTACCAAAATTTCGGTCAAAAATGAAAAAATCGACTTTCTTATTTAAAGTCGCAGCTCCTTCATTCTCCGTTTATTAGAAAGCGTCTTGAATGTCGATTAAAATCATGTTCTTGAATACGAAAAAAATTAAAAACTTTGGCAGTTATCAACGTTTGAATCTAAGAAAAATTTGTATTTTTGTGTTTATTTATAAAATGTTGAAAATCTATCAGTAAAATAAACGAACTGAGTACGAAAACGAGATCAGGGGTACAAGCTGCGTTAGAAAACGTTGTTTTCGATGGCTCAGTATGATTGGTGTCAAATTTGGTATTTTTGAACATTTTCATCGATTGAGGTAGAAAAAAAAAATTGAAAAAATTGAAATTTTCGAGCCGCATTTTATAATTTCATTATATACTGTTGAGTTCCTTTAATCCAACGCACTACTCAGTTTTTAATTTGGACTCTTAATTTTGAAATTATGACAAGTTAAATGTCACCCTGACTAACGGTGAAAAATCGAGCTTTTTTATTTATTATCCGAAGAAGTTTATTTTAGGCCTATTTGAAAGCCCTTTGTATGTCGATTGCAGGGATGTCCTTGTATTCGAGATAGCTCAAAAACTATAGAAGTTATTGAGGTGTAAACTTTGTAAAAATTTGAGTTTTTATAGTCTTTTGTAAAATCCTACGGATCCAGCTCTTAAATGGACAAACAGAGTTTCAAACTGGATTTAGCAACACGATTTACATCGGAAAACGCTATTTTGTCGACTCATATGTGACTTTGGTATTTTTGAAAATTTTTGCCTTGATTTTTTGCTCTAAAATTTTCAAATTTTTTAAAAGCTTTTTATGGTCTCATTTTAAAGTACTCAGTTCACTTAACGCAGCGCAGTCGCTAGTATTTAATTTGGAGTCTTAATTTCAAAGTTATGACAATTTGAATTTTTTGATCAAAATTTTGGTCAAAATTGAAAAATTGAACTTTTTTATTTACCAAGGGAAAAGCTTTATTTTCGGCTTGTTGGAAAGACCTTTGTATGTCGATAGAGATCATGTTTTTGTATTGAATATAACTCAAAAACTCTGGTGGTTATCGACGCTCAATTTTTGTAAAAATTTTAATTTTTCTCTTCACTAGTGAAATACTCGAAATCCATCGCGTAAATGTACAAACTCAGTACAAATTCGTAATCTGCGACACGAGTTACACTAGAAGATCCACTTTTTGGTAGCTAAGAGCGATTGGTTTGTATTTTGGCATTTTCGAAAATTTTCATCGTTTGAGATGGAAACGAAAAATCCAATTTACCAAAATTTCGGTCGAAAATGAAAAAGTCGACTTTCTTATTTACAGTCGCAGCTTTCTTATTCTGGGCTTATTAGAAAGCCTGTTAAATGTCGATTAAAATGAAGTGCTTGCATTCGAAATAAATTCAAAACTTTCGTAGTTATTAACGTTACAATCTCAGAAAAAATTGTACTTTTGTTTTATTTTATGAAATATTGAAAATCTATCGGCTAAATGAACAAACCGAGTACGAAAATACGATCAGGGTTACAAGCTGCATTGGAGAACGTTGTTTTCGATACCTCAGAGTGATTGGTGTCTATTTTGGCATTTTTGAAAATTTTCATCGATTGAGGTAGAAAAAAAAAATTGAAAAAATTGAAATTTTCGAGGCGCATTTTATGATTTCATTCTATACTGTTGAGTTCCCTTAATCCAACGTACTAGCCAATTTCTAGTTTGAACTCTTAATTTTGAAGTTATGACAAGTTAAATGTCACCCTGACTAACGGTGAAAAATCGAGCTTTTTTATTTATTCTCCGAAGAAGTTTATTTTAGGCCTATTAGAAAGCCCTTTGTATGTCGATTGCAGGGATATCCTTGTATTCGAGATGTCTCAAAAACTATAGAAGTTATTGAGGTGTAAACTTTGTAAAAATTTGAGTTTGTATAGTCTTTTGTAAAATTCTACAGATTCAGCTCTTAAGTGAACAAACTGAGTTTCAAACCGGATTCATCAACACGATTTACATTGGAAAACGCTATTTCGTCGACTTAAATATGACTTTTATATTTTTGAAAATTTTTACTTACTAATATGTGGCTTGATTTTTTGCTCGAAAATGTTTAAAGGCCCTTTATATTCTTTTTTTATAGTACTCAATTCAGCAGCATGATTTAAATCGAAAAACGATATTTGGTGGACTCAAATGTGAATTTGATATTTTTGAAAATTTTTACCCACTAATATGTGCCTTGATTTGTTGGTCGAAAATTTTCAAAATTTTTAAAGGTTTTTCTATGGTTCTATTTTATAATACTCAGTTCGTTTAACGCAACGCACTAGCCCATTTTTAATTTAGACTCTTAATTTTGAAGTTATGACAATTTGAATGTCACCCTGACCAATTGTGAAAAATGGAGCTTTTTTATTTATCATTCAAAATAATTAATTTTAAGCTTATTAGTAAGCCCCTTGAATTTCCATTATGGGAATGTCCTTGTATTCGAGGTGCCTCCTAAACCATGGAAATGATTGAGGTGTAAATTTTGTAAAAATTCGAGTTTTGGTGGTCTTTTGTAAAACACTCAAAATCAATCGCTTAAATGCACAAACCGAGTGCAAAATAGTAATCAGCGACACGAATTACATTGAAAAATGTTTCGATATTATTAGTTGAAGGTGATTTTGGCATATTTTTGAATTTTGAAAAATCCTCGAGAAATTTCGAGTTTCTTTTCTCGCTTTCTTTGTTATTTAAAATTAAATTCTTAACAATTTATTTGTTATAAACCAAAGATATCAAACTTAAATACTTAATACGCCACTGCTCACAATCTAAGATGCTTTAATATACAATTACAGGTGGGTTGTACCAACATTTAAAAAAAAATGTGTTAAATTGTAATGTTACGTCACTGGGTTTCATTCAATTACTGGTGATCCTGTCGCTTCCCAGTACGCATGGTTGATGGATTTCCTGGCGCATAGTTGCAAGTTATTACAGGAAGTAACCGCGTAGCAAATGCAACGTAAACATTTCGCTATATCCGTTTCGGTGATGTTATTAAGAGCTGCGAGATTTTTTTTTTTTTTTGTTAATTTTAGTTCATTGACGTAAACTTTGGTAAAATTTATACGGTGTTGACAACAATACAACTTACATAGTATACAAATGGTACACAAAATTGCTAAGAAAACAGTCGGAGTAAATAATCGCATTTCTTAAGTAATCTGGAATGGAGAACCAATCGATTCCTACTAAAGTTGCAAACAGAATTGTAAATAATTGCGATAAAAATATTATTTATGTTAGTGGAGGTGAAAGGTCTCTTTTGACGTCACGGTTTAGATCCCTACAATTTTTGTTATTATTTTATAATTGAATCATTTCCAAAAAATCGTTTAAATAGTTCACTATTCCTTTCGTCCTTTCAAACCGACTGTTAAAATTATTAAAATAAGTTTTGAATGGTTTAAGAAAAAATTCATAATTGAATTAGAAACTGCCAATGTTATGGTGGTTGTTAAAAAAATTCTCAAAAATTTATTTTCGTTTTGATATTTCTATTTCGATTCTGTCGAATCGAATAATTCTATCGAACATCCTTCACGGCCTTCCGCTGCTAACATATTAGCAACATTCATATCTTTCGCACATTCGTTGAATCTTCTGGCAAATGTTGCGCCGAAAATCGGATTGACGCAATTCGAACCGTTCAAATGAATGGCGAATCTATCTTTACAGTCGAAATGGTCATCGCAATTGCAATCCTACAAAATTTTGTTACAATAATCGAATAATTTAACAAAAACTTACAATTTCGCCAAAACTCTCCGTGTATTGTTTGATAGTGACCAAAACGCAATTTTCGTTTTTCATACATTTTTCGAAACTGCTCCTACTCTGAGGATTATCGTTGTCGTTAACTAGAGGACTCTCAGCTTTTTTCCAATAGTCGTAAGTCATGGAATATCGGGCGCAAGTTAAACGATTGTAACATCCGGTTCTGGCATGACAAAGACAATTGAGACATTTCTGAATATCGGTATTCAACAAATTTTCGATTCCTAAAAATTTTATTAATTATAACGTAACAATAATTGTACCAAAAAACCATGAACGATGGAGATCGCTAAAGCGAACGTTAGTAAGATCTTCATTTTAATAGAAACTAAATTTGAGATAAGTTGACAGCAATAGATATGTAGTTGTGAAAACCAGGGTAGGACTTAAGTTGTTTGTAATAAACGAGTCTCATTGTTAATGATATCGTCGAGTAGTAACGTTCTTTTTTATTGGGCGTCAAACGCGTTACGGGTCTCGAAAAGCGATTACCTTGCGAGGGGGAGCGACAAACAATTTTTTAAACCAACACACCAACTTAGCCTTTCATGTAACGCGGATCTGTGCTGTCTAATTTTTGCTTATTCTCATTTTCAATTAGGTATTTTGTCAGGTTGATTTTTTATGTAGAAAATTTTGGTTAAAAAAATAAATGCCTTGCGTCCTATTGCAAAATAACATTGTTTTTAGCCCCTAGAAATTGTGTATGCGTCCAATTAATTTCTAGTCAGTAAATCAACCGATTTGACAAGAATCCCATGTAAAAATTAAAATTTGTCCGCATCGTTTGAATTTCGCGCCTTCCAGAAAAGCTTGCACATGCGCAATTCGATCTGTTTACACACTAAAGTCGGTTATTGGGGGAAAAACACTTTAAAAATTTGAATTCGAGAATAGTCACATTGTAACTTTTGGCGCTGAGAATTATTTGAAAACCAACAATTGTTGCAATGTCAGAATTTCTCACGGAAGCCTCAACCCACTGATAAAAAATTTAGTCCGCCTCTGGAAACGACAATAAAATGTTTTTACAATATAAATGACTAACGAGAAAAATGTTTTCAAAATATTACTGATAGTGTTACGTATTGCAGATGTGTTTTTTACATTTAATGACCTGTCCTTGAACTACGGGATTTCCTATGGTTACTGCAAGGTCAAATTGATAACTTGGTAACAAATATACAGAGCGATTCGAATTTATTTTCAATTAATTTAGAAAATGCTGAAGTTTTCAGTAAAAGTTCTAGTGAAGTAAAAAAACTGTCAATTCCAATCTTGCAAAAGTTTTCCTGAAGAAGAAGAGCTAAGTAGATTTACCAATGAAGCTTTTTGAAACCTTACCATATTTAGAACTAGTAGATCTTCTACTTTTCTTTGATATGATGTTTCTACTGTTTTCTAGCACCTTTCTGCTCCGTTTTTAAAATCTCATGATCTTCATTTATGTTTTTATTTTGCTACTGCTAATCAGAAGGAGTTTTCCATTTATTAACACAACTTTAATACATTTACATAGTTGAAGTTTTCTTCTTAATGTGAGAGTAAACTTTGAAAATCGCAATTTTTTTCGAAATCTTAAAACGGTTCGACCGTGCATTCTTCGGTTCCTTCTTCGGGGAGCATGTTGGGAACGCCGATGCTTCTGGCGCACTCGTTGAATCTGCTTGCGTACTTTTTGCCATACGTTGGATTATTGCAATTTGGTCCCAGCAAATGTATGGCGAATCTGTCTTTGCAATCAAATTTTCCGTCGCAATTGCAATCCTAAACAAAGAATTTTTGAGATTCGTTCGAAAATCTTTTCAACTCACCAGTTCACCGAAACTTCCCGTATATTTGTTGATAGTATTCAAAATACAATTTTCGTTACTCATACACTTTTTGAAACTATTTTCGGAATCCGGATCATCACTATCATCAATCACCGGACTATCAGCTTTTTTCCAATAATCAATATTGACGGAATATTTTGCACAATTGAAACGGCTATCACAACCGCTTCTTGCATGACATAAACAATTGATGCATTTCCTTATTTCGGAGTTCATCAAATCTTCCATGCCTGTAAGAATTTTTGGTTGTTGTGAAAGAAATTTTTGGGCCATTACCTTCAATGGAAGCGATCGCCAGGATGAGGATCAGTAAAGTTTTCATGTTTATTGTAAACTGGACTGAACGACGATGTTTTCTTGATAAATAGTTGCAAGGTTGCAGGGACGGATCCGGCCAAAAATTCCACTGTTATAATAACAATTCAGGTCCTAAAGTTTTTATTGGACAACTTCACTTCGACTTGTCCAGTAGTTTTACGAAAAAACTAGTTTTAAGCCAAAATTGCATTTTGTTTCGAAACTCAATTTTGCAAAAATTCTATTCAGTTTCGGTACGGTGACCAGGTTTGTGGTGTATATAGAGAGAACGAAACGAAGAGAAAACGAAAACGAGAACAATCTAGAAAAGGAACGATTTAATAATATGAAAAAATATTGTTACAAAGCACACAATAGTAGAAGATAATGATGAAGGAACAGGTTTGAATTATTGTAAATTTGTTTCAGGTTGAAGAACACAATTGAAGAAGAAACACCTAGTTACTCTTCATACTGTGCTTCCAGCTTGAAAAGGAGAAATTGGAAGAAGGGCATCAAGGAATTTGAAGGGGAGATGAGAAAGAAGAATATTACGAAGAAGAGAAAAGCAATATTAAGGATATGGAGAATTAAAGAAGATAGAAAAAGGGACGAATGAGGTATGTCTAGCAATAGGGGAATATAGTTAAATGAAAGGAAAAATGAAGATTGGTATAAACAATGAAAAAGCAACAAAGAAATCATGGGATGAGTAGAAGAAATATAGAAAGAAGAACGAAAATTAATAACTTTGTGGGGGAAAAAGGAGGAATTGTATATATTACGAAGAAGAGAAGAGAGAAAGGATTAACCAAAAAGCATAATCATGGGAAGAAAAAACTAAATAGTAAATCACGACAATAAGAAGAATAGAAACGAGGAACGTAAAAACGAAATAGAATAACAGTAAAGACAAAGAAGCTGCAAAGAAAAATATTGTGAGGATTTAAAAACTATAAATTAGAAGAAAACAGCAAGTACGAATGATGGGCAGATGAAAAAGAAGAAGAGTAGAATCAAGGAACTATAACTCGACGGAAAAGAAGTGAAAACAAAGAAAATTGTAGACTTCTGCTTTTTGTTATCTACCTCTCCTCATCGGTTAACACTTTAGCAAAGGAAGCAAAATTGCGAAAATTTCACAGTACCCCTCTGCCAATTGTGATGATAAATTTTGGTTTTTCCAACAAAATTGTCGTCACAGGTCGAAGGGTCGACAGGGTCAAATTGATAACACCCCAACAGATTTTAGTGACTTCCACTATGCTTCTATGTATTTGTACGTAACCCGTACCGAATCAATTAAGATTCTAAACTCGAAGGACCAGTAAAACAATTGTATTTCAACTTAACGAATTTACTTGATACAAACACTAGAAAATACAACCGTTTCGTATGCCACTGAAGGCGATGTCAATGACGTCTTCCTTCACTGATAGTTGAAGAAAAAGTCAAGAACGTAACTCCAGTGAAGTGAGGGTTGACTCCCTCCCCTGCTCTTTATGGGTTTTTCCAAACACAGGTAGTCGGCCTTTCCCTGAGGGGACAAAGGACCCAACAGTATTTCTTTCGTTATGTTGCTACAATTGGGTGCAGGTATTTCATTTATTGTCGGTAACACAGTTAACTGTATCTGCAAATAAAAATCGACAAACTCTTCAGGGGTACAGTGTCTCATCTGGTCATAATGTGGTAGTGAAAGAGTTACTTGGATATCAGCACGAACTTTAGTGGCAAATCTTGACAAAGAACGTTCGGTAAGTGTTCTAAAACAAATTAATGTAAGTGAAATGATTTTAATAAATTTTTGATTTTAGATGCGATCAACGGTTGAACTGTGGGGTCATTGTTGGGGATGGATGCGAAAATTCTTTTGACAATGCCATAGATGTGGTATTTCAATTTGGGCAAAGATTCTCTGGACAGAAATGAACGAGTGAGTATTGGAAGGGAAGCTGCGATTTGCGTCGATGTTGGAACTTTGAAAAAAAAAACGAAAATAAATGCGAAAAAGTTTATGGATAATTTATTGGTTTTACTTGTCTATCACAGTTGCAAACTCATAGAGATGGGGAATAAAAATTGTTTATGCTAGTTATAATTTACGATGTGTTTGTTTTGGACGTTGGATTCTTTCACAATGTTTCGGCAGGTTTTTGCGTCATTGTTGCCAGGAAATTGACATTTAGTCACAAGAGCTATTATTAATTTTTCTTTTGACTGAAACACTTTTCCGGATACAATTTCACACAGAAAATTTAGAAGCTTTGAATTCCATTTTTACTCTTCTCTACAGGATTTTGAAAAAGTGGAAATAGATTGACTGAAAAGATCTTAAAATTTTACTCCTTCACGATAGAATTCCGGAAGCAATTTCGACGTTAATCACATTAATAAATTTTAGAAGCTTGCAAGCTCAATTTTGACTCACATCTCTTGTATTTTGTGTAGAAAAGTGATAGTAATAAAACAAAACAAAAAGTAACACATGTAAAAAGAAATTTTTGGTTCCAAAACAATTAAGAGTCTTATAGGAGCAGTAAATATAGAATTCTAGACCTTTTTAGAATATTTAAAAAATTAAGTAACCAAAAAATTTTTTTTATTTAGAAAAAATTTCTTCAACCTTCAAAGTTTTTTTTAGTTGTTCTGCTTCATTTGCCGCAATTCAAATCTTTCCTATCGCTACTTTAATTTTTGAAATTCACTAATCTTAATTCGTTGTTTCAGATTTCTATAAAATTTACCGAAGACCTCCAATTCGATTCGCAGTGGTGATAAACTCGACAAGAAATGTGTTCTGGATGACAAGGGCGAGCAATTTCATGAATATAAATAAATTTGGTTCCCTTCAGGCGAGTTGGCTTCAGGTAGAATTTGGACTGGAGATGGTAGCTCGACTGAGTAAGGGAGTGAATTCTCTCCGAATGCTCAGATGGTTACTACTAGCGCCCCAAAAACTGGGCGAAAAGTTTAGCGTTAACGAGAAAAAATTACGCTCTCGTACTTTTTGGTTACAGACTTTGCTATGCATTTCTAAGGAAATCTAATTATGTTGTTGAAAAGAGTAAAGATCAAAGAACCAAACGAATGTATTTTCAAAAGAAATGTTTGCTTCGATAGTAAGCCTCGAGCTGTTATTCAAGTACACTTTACAGATGTTATACAAGTTGCGTTCTTGCAGATTTGAGAAAATTTCACTTAGAGTAGATTCACCGGAATTTGCTTCATGCCTTTTTCAATGCTCGAAAGGTAAAAAGTCTAACCAGCGGAGCGCGACGAAATGTGGTTCAACCAGGGGCGGTTAAGTTTTAATCAAATTTTGTAAACGATGCTAAAATGAATACTACGCATCGTCACTGGGTTCAGCGTCCACTTACCCAACAGATCTACCTGTTGACCTGTTTTCAAAAAAACGTTTTTAAAATTTTTTGCAACAAGAAGAGTCATTTTGTGTTTATTGTGTACTTTGTTTGGTTGAAGAAGATAAAATTGAGAAAATCGAAAAAAGAAAAATACACAAAATTAATCAAAAAAGATGCGAAGCATTGCGAGAAAACGTTTTTTGAGTATTTTCAAGTGAGTTATCCAAAATTTTCGTATTCATTATGACCGTGTCAAACCCAAAGTAACGCTGGTCGTCCTAAACCTCTTCAATGCTTGGCAGTTTGTTCTTTGCGATGTGTGCTGTGGTAATTCGAGCCCATTACGGTCGCAATTTCAAAACTAACCATTTAAATTGGTAGGTTGGACATCTCTGCCGCCGATTCAATTTCCTTGTTTGACCGTCGCTTCTTTATAAATTTTTTACTCTTTGGTTTCACTACTCACGCTGGGTTTTTACCAATTGCGGCCGGACGTCAAATTGAACGTGAGAGTTCGTTCCGGCAAAAATTGCCCGGCGAACTTTATAGGTCTAGATCTCTTCAAACTTGTTCGTTTTTCTAAATTTCTTCAATTTCGTGGCCTCTGATGCAAAATGTGGATATTTAATTGGAATTTTTGCGATTTCTTGCCAAGTGGAGCGTTAAATTTCTTAAAATAAACTTATAACGCGCTCATCACCCAATAAAAATTATTGCGAATAAAATTAAAAATAAAATAAATAAAATTTACGTATAAAAGCGATTTGAAGTTCGATATCGTTGGGTCGGTTTTAATGTTTCAATTGAACTTCCAACTCGCTGGAGTTGTTACGGACGAATAGAATCGCAAAACCACTCAATAAACACCAATCGACTTGATTAGTGGTTTTTCGAAATAAAAAATGTGCGTTCGATGAATAACCGTTGCAGTTCTTCTATTTCTGTTCAGAAAATGTTGCCAAATTTTCGAATCCAGGGAGACAATTAAGAAAACACAAACAAATGCGATTTTATTGTCATTACCGCGGGCCTTTTGGCAACATTAACCAGGAATAAAGAAGATTACGTTAAAAATAACTTTGGCGGCGTCCACAATAATTCTCCCACAACAGATTTTCTAGTCGGTACGATGAGTTCTCCAAAATAAACCGTCTCGAGATTATTCCCAACAAAACCGACAACTTGTCACATCATCTCTGGACGTGTCACCAACAATTCACGCGGATAATCCATCAATTATTTCGTCGCGACATGGACAGACATTCGAGAAGAAGGGTGAGATGAACGATTTTTTTTAACGAAATTAATTAAAGCAATTAATTTCTAGAAAAATAAAACCGCCAAAAGCCGGTCGCAATCTGTTGCTAATAACCCCGAAGATGGACCGATTTTCGAAATTAAGACGTCGAAAATAATGGGAAGGTAAAACTCACCTTCCTTCGTTAAATCGAAAAGAATTGCCACCAATAACACGTTAATAATGGAAATTCTGGCGCGAGTTCAAGCTATTAAAACGCCGTTTTGAATTCCTGAAATTTGTACTAAGAAACATTTTAATATCGACCCTTACGAAATCCGTATACAAACACACAAATTTATTTTGTAAATTGTATGGATTCGAGCGACAGTTCGATTTATATTCGCGTTTCCGTTAATTAACTTGTTTGTTTACTCATTTTTAGATATATGGTATCGAAAAGGGAATTACAACCTGGCGACGTTATCTTGAGCGAAGAACCGTTGGTTGTTGGGCCCTGTACCGGGGCTAAAGTGCAATGTTTGGGCTGTTATCAAGTACTAGAAGGTGCCGGTGTTCCTTACGTTAAGTAAGTTACTTTTCGAAAAATTGTGGTAATAAAATTTTTATTGCTTATCTTAAAGTATTTCGCTTTGAACTGACAGGAAAAATGAAAATTTTAAAGTCATAAATCGAAAAAAAATTCTTGACGTTATAACTTTTTTACGGCCACTGAGTTTGAAAAATAGCGCCACCTACAACTCGCAAATACATTTTCGATTCTTGCTTTTTATTAATTTCAACTCCAAATTTTGCATGAGAGGGAAAAACGAAGATTTTCGCCACTTTCTTAAATAATCCTTTTCATGGTTCTTTGTTTTTTTTTTCCTTCTTGCTCTAAATGTCTTTTAACTTCTATTTATGTTTCCAAAAATTCAAATTTCCTTTTCGTTAATATTTTTTGCTTAATTTTTCATTCTTTAATCTCTTTAGATTATTTTTATTTGGTCTACATTTACCATTGGAAAGGAAATAGCGCAATTTTTTTGCTAAACATTTTTTCGTTCTTTTCTTCAATATTTGTCTCTCTTTCAAAAGTTTTTAACTTTTCGTCTATCTTTAGTTTTCCATTGACAGTCTTGTCTTTGTTTCATCATTTGGTATTTCATCATCTTGCTTTTCAATTTTATTTTTAATCATCACTTCCAACTTATTCTCCCTTTCTTCTTGTAATCTCTTCGTACTACATTCCTTTGCAAAAACAATAGAAATTTAGTGAGTTTGAAAAATAGCGCCACCTACAACTCGGCGAGAACGGGAGGGTTTGCGAAATTTCGCAACAAACGCTCTCAACGAACCAAAACCATTTCTGCGACTCGCTTTTTTGTTAATTTCAAGTCCAAATGAATATTTTTGCCACTTTGCTTCACTAAACCTTTTCATGGTTCTTGGGTTTCTCACTTTTTTCCTTTTTGCTCTAAATGTCTTAACTTTTATTTATGTTGCCAAAAATTGGAATCTCCTTTTCGTTGATATTTTTTCCTTAATCTTTCATCCTTTAATCTCTTTAGATTCTTCTTATTTGGTCTACATTCACCCTTGGAAAGGAAACAGCGCAATCTAGTTGCAATTTTTTCTTGTTACGCATTTTTTCCTTCCTTCTTTCAATATTTGTCTCGATTTTAAAAGTTTTAACTTTTCGTCTACTTTTAGTTTTTCATTGACAGTCTTGTCTTTGTTTCATCATTTGGTATTTCATCATCTTGCTTTTCAATTTTATTTTTAATCATCACTTCCAACTTATTCTCCCTTTCTTCTTGTAATCTCTTCGTACTACATTCCTTTGCAAAAACAATAGAAATTTAGTGAGTTTGAAAAATAGCGCCACCTACAACTCGGCGAGAACGGGAGGGTTTGCGAAATTTCGCAACAAACGCTCTCAACGAACCAAAACCATTTCTGCGACTCGCTTTTTTGTTAATTTCAAGTCCAAATGAATATTTTTGCCACTTTGCTTCACTAAACCTTTTCATGGTTCTTGGGTTTCTCACTTTTTTCCTTTTTGCTCTAAATGTCTTAACTTTTATTTATGTTGCCAAAAATTGGAATCTCCTTTTCGTTGATATTTTTTCCTTAATCTTTCATCCTTTAATCTCTTTAGATTCTTCTTATTTGGTCTACATTCACCCTTGGAAAGGAAACAGCGCAATCTAGTTGCAATTTTTTCTTGTTACGCATTTTTTCCTTCCTTCTTTCAATATTTGTCTCGATTTTAAAAGTTTTAACTTTTCGTCTACTTTTAGTTTTTCATTGACAGTCTTGTCTTTGTTTCATCATTTGGTATTTCATCATCTTGCTTTTCAATTTTATTTTTAATCATCACTTCCAACTTATTCTCCCTTTCTTCTTGTAATCTCTTCGTACTACATTCCTTTGCAAAAACAATAGAAATTTAGTGAGTTTGAAAAATAGCGCCACCTACAACTCGGCGAGAACGGGAGGGTTTGCGAAATTTTGCAACAAACGCTCTCAACGAACCAAAACCATTTCTGCGACTCGCTTTTTTATTAATTTCAAGTCCAAATGAATATTTTTGCCACTTTGCTTCACTAAACCTTTTCATGGTTCTTGGGTTTCTCACTTTTTTCCTTTTTGCTCTAAATGTCTTAACTTTTATTTATGTTGCCAAAAATTGGAATCTCCTTTTCGTTGATATTTTTTCCTTAATCTTTCATCCTTTAATCTCTTTAGATTCTTCTTATTTGGTCTACATTCACCCTTGGAAAGGAAACAGCGCAATCTAGTTGCAATTTTTTCTTGTTACGCATTTTTTCCTTCCTTCTTTCAATATTTGTCTCGATTTTAAAAGTTTTAACTTTTCGTCTACTTTTAGTTTTTCATTGACAGTCTTGTCTTTGTTTCATCATTTGGTATTTCATCATCTTGCTTTTCAATTTTATTTTTAATCATCACTTCCAACTTATTCTCCCTTTCTTCTTGTAATCTCTTCGTACTACATTCCTTTGCAAAAACAATAGAAATTTAGTGAGTTTGAAAAATAGCGCCACCTACAACTCGGCGAGAACGGGAGGGTTTGCGAAATTTTGCAACAAACGCTCTCAACGAACCAAAACCATTTCTGCGACTCGCTTTTTTATTAATTTCAAGTCCAAATGAATATTTTTGCCACTTTGCTTCACTAAACCTTTTCATGGTTCTTGGGTTTCTCACTTTTTTCCTTTTTGCTCTAAATGTCTTAACTTTTATTTATGTTGCCAAAAATTGGAATCTCCTTTTCGTTGATATTTTTTCCTTAATCTTTCATCCTTTAATCTCTTTAGATTCTTCTTATTTGGTCTACATTCACCCTTGGAAAGGAAACAGCGCAATCTAGTTGCAATTTTTTCTTGTTACGCATTTTTTCCTTCCTTCTTTCAATATTTGTCTCGATTTTAAAAGTTTTAACTTTTCGTCTACTTTTAGTTTTTCATTGACAGTCTTGTCTTTGTTTCATCATTTGGTATTTCATCATCTTGCTTTTCAATTTTATTTTTAATCATCACTTCCAACTTATTCTCCCTTTCTTCTTGTAATCTCTTCGTACTACATTCCTTTGCAAAAACAATAGAAATTTAGTGAGTTTGAAAAATAGCGCCACCTACAACTCGGCGAGAACGGGAGGGTTTGCGAAATTTTGCAACAAACGCTCTCAACGAACCAAAACCATTTCTGCGACTCGCTTTTTTATTAATTTCAAGTCCAAATGAATATTTTTGCCACTTTGCTTCACTAAACCTTTTCATGGTTCTTGGGTTTCTCACTTTTTTCCTTTTTGCTCTAAATGTCTTAACTTTTATTTATGTTTCCAAAAATTCAAATCTCCTTTTCGTTGATACTATTTGCTTAATTTTCCATTCTTTAATCTCTTTAGATTCTTTTTATTTGGTCTACATTCACCCTTGGAACGGAAACAGCGCAATCTTGTTGCAATTTTTTCTTGTTACACATTTTTTCCTTCTTTTCTTCAATATTTTTCTCTATTTTAAAAGTTTTTAACTTTTCGTCTAACTTTAGTTTTTCATTGACAGTCTTGTCTTTGTTTCATCTTTTGGTATTTCATCATTTTGCTTTTCAATTTCATTTTTAATCATCACTTCCAACTTATTCTCTCTTTCTTCTTGTATTCTCTTCGTACTACATTCCTTTACAAACAATAAAAATTTAGTGAGTTTGAAGGATAGCGCCACTTACAACTCGGCGAGAGCGGGAGGGTTTGCGAAATTTCGCAACAAACGCTCCGAACGAACCAAATCCATTTCTGCCACTCGCTTTTTTATCAATTTTAAGTCCAAACGAAGATTTTTGCCACTTTGCTTCACTAAACCTTTTCATGCTTCTTGGATTTCTCACATTTTTCCTTGTTGCTCTAATTGTCTTTTAACTTCTATTTATGTTTCCAAAAATTCAAATCTCCTTTTCGTTGATACTATTTGCTTAGTTTTTCATCCTTTAATCTCTTTAGATTCTTTCTATTTGGTCTACATTCACCCTTGGAAAGGAAACAGCGCAATCTTGTTGCAATTTTTTCTTGTTACATATTTTTTCCTTCTTTTCTTCAATATTTTTCTCCATTTTAAAAGTTTTTAACTTTTCGTCTATCTTTAGTTTTCCATTGGCAGTCTTGTCTTTGTTTCATCATTTGGTATTTCATCATCTTGCTTTTCAATTTTATTTTTAATCATCACTTCCAACTTATTCTCCCTTTCTTCTTGTAATCTCTTCGTACTACATTCCTTTGCAAAAACAATAGAAATTTAGTGAGTTTGAAAAATAGCGCCACCTACAACTCGGCGAGAACGGGAGGGTTTGCGAAATTTCGCAACAAACGCTCTCAACGAACCAAATCCATTTCTGCCACTCGCTTTTTTATTAATTTTAAGTCCAAACGAAAATTTTTGCCACTTTGCTTCACTAAACCTTTTCATGGTTCTTGGATTTCTCACATTTTTCCTTCTTGCTCTAAATGTCTTTTAACTTCTATTTATGTTTCCAAAAATTCAAATCTCCTTTTCGTTGATACTATTTGCTTAGTTTTCCTTTCTTTACTCTCTTTAGATTCTTTTTATTTGGTCTACATTCACCCTTGGAAAGGAGACAGCGCAATCTTGTTGCAATTATTTCTTGTTACACATTTTTTCCTTCTTTTCTTCAATATTTTTCTCCATTTTAAAAGTTTTTAACTTTTCGTCTAACTTTAGTTTTTCATTGACAGTCTTGTCTTTGTTTCATCTTTTGGTATTTCATCATTTTGCTTTTCATTTTTATTTTTAGTCATCACTTCCAACTTATTCTCCCTTTCTTCTCGCACTACATTCCTTTGCAAACAATAGAAATTTTGTATCCTCAGTTTCTCTCTTAATTTCTTATTAAATAATTTGGTCCTTCCAGTCCGATACTTCGTCAATAGCCTTTCAACAAAAAATTTCTTTCTGCAAATATTTTTCTTTCCCTTCAGATGGTTCACGTCGTTTACTATTATCGTTTTCTGTTTTTCAAAGAAAGTGTAAACTTGGATAATTCGCCAATTTTAGTTCATACGTTTGGGTTAACCAAAATAAAAGAAGAAACGATCCAGATGGCAGTTTCAACAACTGCGAAAATTCTGCTAATCAGATTTGTCTCGCACCCCAGTAAAGAACTCTCTTTGAAACATTAAGTTGACGTTCAGATAAATAAATTTCGATTCAACCACCCAATTGACCGTTGAAATTCTTATAACTCGCATTATGGTCGCTTTCTCCCATTTTCTTCCAACATTCTATAGTAACCCTGACGCATCCATCTTGTAGCGTCGAATAATAGACGTGTAGCGCAAATTGTAACTTGATACCTTAGCAGTCAGATCAATCAACAATTGGGAGGCCCGGGTTCGAATCTCGGTTAAGAAGCGCACTTTTATACCGATATGCCACTAATGCAAATCTTTACAACCTCAAGCTTTCCTTGAAACGCTGCACAAATGTTAGAAATTATAAATAACTTTTCTTCTAGATGCAACGGTTGTGGATGGCTCTTGTGTTCCCAAAAGTGTCCAGGACTCCACAAGAAACACGGCCATACCCTCGTCGAATGTGCCGTTCTGCAAACGACGAAATCGTCGCGTTTTCTGACGTACAATGACGACGAGAAAATGCGACCCCACTTCCACGCCATAGTTCCTCTTAGGTGTCTTCTTTTGAAAACGACTGACCCAGCCGCCCATCAACAATTGTTAACGATGGAAACTCACAACGAAATTCGAAGAAACATTCCAGAATTGTGGGAGTTGAACCAAACAACTGTTGTGAACCGAATCCGAGATGATTGGGGATTGAAAGAGTATAGCGAAGAAGAGATTCATAGCATATGCGGCGTTTTAGAGGTAGAGTTAGATTATTGAATAATTTCTCGACGTAATTATTTTTAAAGATAAATTCGTTTGAAATCGGACAACATGGAGTGAGTTTAAGGGGATTGTATCCCAGTGCGTTCTTAATGTCCCATGATTGTATCCCCAACACGAATCATTGTGACGAAGAGAAAACTTATAAATTAACGGTGAGAGCTTCGACTCGAATCACGATCGAACAACCAATCACGTTGAGTTACGCTTATACTTTACAGGTAATTGTTGGTTTTTGGAGAAATATTTTAATGATTGTTTTGATTTTAGAGCACTTTGAAGAGACGTGAACACTTGTTGGAGAATAAATTTTTCGAATGTCAATGTCAACGTTGTCGAGATCCGACAGAATTGGGAACTTACGCGGGAGCTTTGATTTGTCCGAAATGTCAGAACGGAATTGTTCTTTCTACGAATCCGTTGGATCAAGAAGCTTCTTGGAGTTGTTGTGCTAAAAATGGTTGTCCCGGTTATACGATTTCGGCGAAATCGATGCAAAGATTGATTTCTAGGTAAAAAAATTTTTGTTGTTCAAAATTTTGATAGTTTATTTAAAGGATTTCCGAAGAAGTCGAAGCGATCGATTGCAACGATGTTAAGGGGATGGAAGGATTTTTGCAAAAATATCGAAACGTTCTTCATCCAACTCATTATCTTTGTTTAGGTGTTAAACTATCGCTTAGTCAACTTTATGGCAAAATTGGAGGATATCTCATCCATGAACTCGACGAAAATTTATTGATGAGAAAACAGAAAATTTGTGAGGAAATTATCGAAATTTTCAACATTATCGAACCTGGTTATACGAGATTGAGGGGTGTCACTCTTTACGAAATGCACGCTCCTTTAATGATTTTATTAACGAGACAATTCGAGAGTCAAAATGTTTCTAAAAATGAATTGAGGGGGAAATTGAAGAAAGTTGTTAAATGTTTGGAGGAAGCTAACGCTACTTTAAGTTTCGAACCGGAATCGTCGGCTGAAGGGCTGATGGGAATCGCTGCTAAAAACGCTTTGGTTAAAATTAGGGATTGGGAGAAAATATTGGGGAGGTTATGAACTCTAACCTTACTTTTATACCTACAATGGTTAAATAAATAAAAATTCTTTGAATTAAATCTCAGAATTTCGCGAAATTTTCGCCTCATAACCGCAATACTTGTCATAACATCAATTAATTTAATTGTAGCAAGCAATGCCTCACTTCAGAATTTCTATTCAACATTTTGTTCTAGAAAAATTTGCATTGTCCCCGAAACTGTAATTCGATCTTACGTTCTGAATATTTCTCTTTATCTAACATTAAGAAAGTAACAATCGCGATTGATTCTAACTCCCCATCCCTTTCCGTACGTTTCGCTCGAGTTCGGCGTATTTGTGTTGAAGCAAAAAATAAGAAAGTAAAGAACTGTCAGTGATGCTGGCTGACCAAGCGCTTCGATTCGTGTCACCACCACAAATAAATGCCCGTCCCTTTTCCGCAACCCACCCCTAAAAAACGCTACCGTGAACCCGTTTCGTCTCTCTCAGTCATGAAGGGCAAACAATACAGGGCACGTTCTTACCCTCTCGCGATATACTTAAGTGTCGATCAAATTGCGCCTGTGCAAATTCCGTATCGATCCCATTTCAGTAGGGTGGTTGAGTTTCCCATTCTCTTTACCTACTCAGTTAACCCGACGTCACTATACTTATCGTTTCATTTCATACAATAATAAGTAATAGTAACGAAAAAATTACGAGTGTTGGAAAAAATTCAAAATGATAAGGAAGACTTAAGAAACAAACACTCCAGGTATTAAGCCGGAAGAAGACCAACGGATTTCGCCTCTTCGTTCCGGTTAGTAGGGGGAAATTGTCTATTGTCAGTCACTAAGGTCGATATGGCCGTTATTTTTGCTACTTTGCAACGAACTGTGGTGACTGGAAGTTTTCTTAAGTCGTTTTTTGTGGTTTTTAGTGCATGTTTTTGTGGTATTTTGCACGGATGACTAACGTAGGTGATTGTATTTACTTTGATTTATAAAGGCAAAACTGGAAGGTTCTTGACACGTGAGCTTATCACGTTTTTATTAGTTGAACAAGAATTTTCTTTTAATTGCAAATTGTTGATAACGAAACTATTAGTGAACGTTTTTGGGGTAGGTACACTATAATTTTATTTAATTGCTAAAGGGCTTTTTTTTGAGGTTTCGAGTAGTTTCCAAAACTTAAAAGAAATTATTTACCATTTGGAATGAGAAGAAAATTGTCAAGTAATTTTTTTATTTAACACTTTTTGGCAAATATGGAAGATTAGAATATGTTCTTCAGTTAACAGTTTTAATTGAGACGAAAATAAATTTTTTTTATTAAAAACACGAAACTTAAATTTTGGCGGGTTTCGAAATATTTCAAAAATTTTGAGCTTCTAATTTTAGGTTTGCCAAAAATTTGAGGACTAAATTTTCAAAAATTTTAAGAAGTCCTCTCCCGCTGCTTGTACAGGTACGGATTCAGAGGATTTGTTGACTTCTATTTTTAAATCCTCTTCACAATTTTGGTTTTGTTGAAAGTTTCGTTGGTTTTCTTCAAGCAAAATGGCACATAATTTTGAACTGCCCTGGTTTACGTTTTATCAATTCAACTTTATAGGTCACAAAGTTTTGTTTTAATATTAAAAGCTTTGATTTCTTTTTCGTTCCTCGTTGGTTCCAAGGTATTTTCTAGTTGCTTCTCCTCAATTCTACTTGAGCAAATATCAACTACAGGGCACTGTAGTAAGAGCAAAAATCATTTAAATCAAAAATATTGTTGTAACACTTTTATGATCTTCAAATTTTTCAATTTTAAAGAAACCTTTTTTAAATTTACTTGCTTCAAGATTTTAAACGTGTCTTCAGATCTCTAAAATACTAGTAAATAGTTATTTATCATCATATACTCAGAAGAATTCTACTTAAGCGCTTTATCCCAACACTAATATTGAAAATTTTGGATTTTTGCCAAATAATTTTGTCATTGGTACCAATTTCCACATTCAAAAATTAAAAAAGTGAGGTTAGCTGTCAAAGTCTGAAGTTCAAGCAGTGCTGCCTATGTCACTACCACTTTCTATATTCCTCAATTTTTCTAGTTAACTTCTCTTTTCGATATATTATTTCGTTTTATATAGAAACATTTCCTTAAGATATAAATAATTTTGGGTTCCATGGAACGCAGCGATGTAAAGAGGGCGCTTGCTCACCTCACTTTTTGCACGTGTACATTTAGAAATTTGAACATGCAAACAAATTTGTGGTGGCAGCCCTGCGATTACCTGTTTGATCTAGAAGATTATAGAAATTCTGTCAGCGGAAGTCTGCCCGACTAGTTATTCTATGAAACTCCGCTGGAGGTTGCTCTTTCAATAGAGCATTGTAATTTACTTGCTTCAGAACTCTAAACGTGTCTTCAAATCTGAAAATTGCCAATAAATATTTATTTATTATCATATCTTCAGAAACATTCTATTGAAGCTCTTTATCCCAACACTAATATTGAAAATTTTGGTTTTACTCCAAGCGCTTTTGTCATTAGATTCGTTCCTCATTGGTCCCAATCTTCCACGTTCTAAAATTAGAAAAGTGAGGTTAGCTGTCAAACTCTGAAGTACAAACAGTGCTGCCTATATCACTACCTCTGCCTATATTTCTCTGTTTTTCTAATTAGATTTTTTTTCCGATTTCGATATTTCATTTCGTTTTATATAGAAACATTTCCTTGAGATATATTCCATGAAATGCAGCGAAATAAGGAGGGCACATGCAAACAAATTTGTGGTGGCAGCCCTGCGATTACGTGTTTGATCTGGCTAGAAGATTACAGAAATTTTGTCATCAGAAGTCTGCTCGATGGATTATTCTATGAAACTCTGCTGAAGGTTGCTCTTTCACTAGATCATCGTGGTTTATTGCTGAATTTGGACAACAACATTACTCAATTCTTGAGGGATTGTTGTTGTCCTGATGAGTTATTCATCTTTAAATTATTAAGGGGTCTTCGAAACCGAAGGCCCCTTTCAGATGGGAATTTTGAATATGAGATTAGTGGAAATCAATTCCAATTGCAAAATTTACAAAATTAACGATGCTACTCAAAAGTTTTTGCAGTTTTCACGAGAATTCTTGCGATTCCTACTACGAGTGCCCTAATTTTGTGTTTTTCACTTAAGCAAAAAAAACGTTTCGATCTTAAATTGTATTTTACTACTATTCGACTTGCTGTTAGAAGTTTTGGTTTTCCCAGTGGAAATGGTCGTTTTGGTAGAAATATAAAAAGATAACAATAACCCTTCAAAAAAAAAAAAAAGCCGAGCTGTAGCTTTGACGTTTCGCTAACTTTTCGTGGTTTTTTTCTTTATTCTGCAGATAAGCAGACGGAATGGAATCTCATTCGATGCGGTCACTTCAAAAGAAGCGTACAACGAATTTCCGCGAGGACGAAACCAAATTGTTAATACAGTTATGGGGAAGTCCTCAAATTCAAAACAAACTGTACCTGACCCATCGGAAAGAACCCGTAATGCGTCTTTTGGCTGCCAACATGCAACAGCGTGGTTTTTACAGAACTCCCGATGAGATAAAAACGAGGATAAGAAACTTGAAGTGCCTCTACCATCGGATCAAAAGGACTGTACAATCTGGTGCTGGTATCGGTACGGTCGATCCGGATTGGCCCCACTACAAAGCCATGGATGCCATCCTCAGCAGACAAAACGTTAAAAAGGACAACCTCTACAGGGAAAACGTTTTCGAAGGACCCCGATGCGAAGACATCAAACAGGAAATCGAAGACATTGACATTAACGATGACATGGAATCTTATACCACAAACAGCATGCAAGTGCCATTTACGACTGTTCCCCCCCCTGTCAACCCCTCGTAGGTGAACGTTCTTCGAACGCAACAGTTCTAACAACAATTTTTTCACTCATTACATTTTTAGCCGTTGGGTGGCGTAAATAGAGGTGAAAACACTTTCCATAAGTCTAGCCTGTCAACGATAGGAGCTTTCACCTACCGCATTAATTCTTTGATAGTTTGATGAATAATTTTGTTACTTATAAACAATGTGTCTTTGCTGTACTAGACACTTAACCAAATTTCAGTCTAAAAGTGTCTTTGCTGTACTAGACACTTAACCGAATTTCAATTTAAAATGATTAAAAAAGAATCGCAAAATCTGATCAGGTAACGTTGCAGGTCCGAATTCGAGGAGGAGCAAATCTCCATGCCGCCGTTAACTCCGGCGCCCAGTAACGAAGAAAAGAAGCCAGAAAAGAGTTTCCAAACGAAAGCGTTACCTAAAATTTTACCGAATTTGACGCTCCCTCTGCAAAATCAATTCACAAACATTCCCAATAGCAAACAAGGATCGGTTCCTTCTTTGCCGTTTCCTCTTTTAATTTTGAACGGTTTACAACCGCAAAACCAACCCAACCAAGAAAAGCGAGAAAGTACGAAAAGTAACTCTACCAACTCAATGAAACTTGACCCGGGTGATTTTTTTAAATTTATTTTGGCTTGGCTCTAATAATTTGTTTTAGATGTTACTAACATTTTGAGGGAATTGTTGGACGTACAGAAAGAGAATTTAGATTTAGAAAAAGAACGTTTGGAGTTGGAAAAGCAAAGGTTGGAATTTGAAAGGTTTGTAGGGTCCCAATTGCTTGCGATGGGTCCAGTTATTAGTGGACTCATGCAAAGAATCGCTTTTGCGAACAGCGAAAGCGATGAAACTAAGAATGGTCGTAAACGTAGCGGTTCTAATTTTGATATGTTTAAAGAAAGTAAAATTTTGAGATCTCTCTTGAATGAAGGTATTAAAAAATATATGATGGGTGAGGAAGATAATGACAGTGAGAACGACGATAGCAGAATAGAAAATGATGGAAACAGTAATAGTAACAGTAACAAGTAGAATTTTCCTTATTGGTCATTAGTCATTAGTTCCTTAAGCTTTAATTTATTGTACTTATTATTTGGAAAATAAAAGCATTGTTGGATTATAATTTATTAAGCTGTGGAGTATTCGTAGAACATGTTGTTGGTGTTGCGTTTCTGCAAATCTCTTATTTCCATTATGTCAGTTTTTAGACGAAGTTTTAGGATTTCTCGCCAAATTCCTTCGCGATCATTAACATCTGTTATGCCTAGTCTCAAGAGGGAATTATCGTTTATTCTAATTAAAGCCCGTCCGGTTATTTCGTGTTCAATGAATTTGTCTATGTAACGCATATAATAATCGCCGCAGTGTCTTCGAAACCATTTTTGCACATCTATTACATTCCATAAGTAAACTGATTTGGGCCTATTATTGGCGGGTTTAACCTAAAACATAAACATTGTTAGAAATGGAAAAAGCACCAACATAATGTTACTTTTGGCTTATTGCTGTTATTTACGGTTTCTTCTACCATTATTTCTATTTATTGTTTATTGGCGACACATAACCTATAAGTATTGAATTTGACAGGAACGTCACAGAATTGCCAAACATTACAAGTGAAATTAACCAACTTTTCTCATAAAAATCGAATTCTACTGATTTACGTCTTATTTGTCGGCAGGCGGGCAAAAATTGATTATTATTAGAATAAGGGTTCAGAAACTTACCTTAAATATAATAAAATCAAATTTCAATTATTTCTTTAGGGGCTTTGGTGCGCGTGGATTGGCGACAAGTACAGTTTTTTCCGCGTTGAATATACAAATTTGACCTTGTCACTCTTCCTTTGTTTTCGTTCCTGGTTCCTCCTGTGAATCGCGTTATTAGATAAATAATTAACACTGTTCCAAATATTAATAAGGAATGTATGCATAATTCACACCATTAAAAATTATTGACAATTTTTTTTTTCTTTTTTAGGTACCTGCCAGAACTTATCAGATTGGTTAAGCTAGTCCCCAGCGACTGATCAAGATTCCCTGAAACCCCAAAAGGTAAGTTTTTCTTTCAATTTGTTAAAAAGAAAGTAATGAAAATTTTCCACCAATGGGTTTGCCAATTGTTTAAATCCGAACTCTCTTCTTTTGCGCCATTCTTAGTTTTCGAAAAATCGACCTCCATGTATCAAAACGACGTCGATCAAAATATCACTAACACCGTCTATATTTTCAAAACTAGAAGAATTTTTTAACAGCTGACTTTGTCTAAATCCCTTATGAAATTCTACACCTTAATGACCACTTTTATTAAAATTCGAGCAAGTGACTTTTGTTACAGTTTTCGAAGACGACAGAAATTTATGCAAATTTTCTAGCAAAAAAGCATTTTTTTCCGATTGTTTTAGCGGGCAGGTATGCTATCTAAATACAAGTTCATAAACGCAATCGAGAAACTCGAGATTGGAACAGAGAGAAGTAATTTGAATATGAACTCATAGAGCTACTCAGTTCCTCTTAAGCTTCCTTAGTTTTCGAGAGATCGAGCATCGTATGCTCAAAATGACAAAGACCAAAATTTCTTCCAACGGCTCCGACAGAAGGCGCCTCTATACAAAACGAGCAGTAATCTTAAGCAACTGAGCATATTATTCGATTATGTATCATGTCCTGCATCAACTATTGAAGTTTCGTTGAAATCCGAGTAGATAAATTTTCCTTCAATTTTTGAAGAAAAAGGAAGCTTATAAGCCTTATGAAAATTTTCGCCCAAAAAACTTTTTTCCTCCGATTGCTCTGAAATTTGGCACGCAGAGAAGTAATTTGAATACGAAATCATAGAGCTACTCAGTTCCTCTGTAGCTTGCTTAGTTTTTGTGAAATCGAGCATCGTATGCTCAACATGACAAAGACCAAAATTTCTTCTAACGGCTCCGATAGAAGGCGCCTCTATCCAAAACGAGCAGTAATCTTAAGCAACTGAGCATATTATTCGATTACTTATCACGTCCTGCACCCATTATTGAAGTTTCGTTGAAATCCGAGTAGATAAATTTTCCTTCAATTTTTGAAGAAAAAGGAAGCTTTAGCCTTATGAATATTTTTGCCCAAACAACTTTTTTTCTCTGATTGCTCTGAAATTTAGTACGCAGAGAAGTAATTTGAATACGAACTCATAGAGCTACTCAGTTCCTCTGTAGCTTGCTTAGTTTTTGTGAAATCGAGCATCGTATGCTCAACATGACAAAGACCAAAATTTCTTCTAACGGCTCCGATAGAAGGTGCCTCTATTCAAAACGAGCAGTAATCTTAAGCAACTGAGCATATTTTTTGATTTCTTATCACGTCCTGCATCCACTATTGAAGTTTCGTTGAAATCCGAGTAGATAAATTTTCCTTCAATTTTTGAAGAAAAAGGAAGCTTATAGCCTTATGAAAATTTTTGCCCAAAAAACTTTTTTTCTCTGATTGCTCTGAAATTTGGTACGCAGAGAAGTAATTTGAATACAAACTCATAGAGCTACTCAGTTCCTCTGTAGCTTGCTTAGTTTTCGAGAAATCGAGCATCGTATGCTCAACATGACAAAGACCAAAATTTCTTCTAACGGCTCCGATAGAAGGTGCCTCTATTCAAAACGAGCAGTAATCTTAAGCAACTGAGCATATTTTTTGATTTCTTATCACGTCCTGCATCCACTATTGAAGTTTCGTTGAAATCCGAGTAGATAAATTTTCCTTCAATTTTTGAAGAAAAAGGAAGCTTATAGCCTTATGAAAATTTTTGCCCAAATAACTTTTTCTCTCTGATTGCTCTGAAATTTGGTACACAGAGAAGTAATTTGAATACGAACTCAAAGAGCTACTCAGTTCCTCTGTAGCTTGCTTAGTTTTTGTGAAATCGAGCATCGTATGCTCAACATGACAAAGACCAAAATTTCTTCTATCGGCTCCGATAGAAGGCGCCTCTATTCAAAACGAGCAGTAATCTTAAGCAACTGAGCATATTTTTTGATTTCTTATCACGTCCTGCATCCACTATTGAAGTTTCGTTGAAATCCGAGTAGATAAATTTTCCTTCAATTTTTGAAGAAAAAGGAAGCTTATAGCCTTATGAAAATTTTTGCCCAAAAAACTTTTTTTCTCTGATTGCTCTGAAATTTGGTACGCAGAGAAGTAATTTGAATACAAACTCATAGAGCTACTCAGTTCCTCTGTAGCTTGCTTAGTTTTCGAGAAATCGAGCATCGTATGCTCAACATGACAAAGACCAAAATTTCCTTTAACGGCTCCGATAGAAGGCGCCTCTATCCAAAACGAGCAGCAATATTAAGCAACTGAGCATATTTTTCAATTACTCTTCACGTCCTGCATTCATAATTAAAGTTTTGTTTAAATCCGAGGAGGTAAGTTTTTCTTCAATTTTTGAAGAAAAAGGAAGCTTATAGCCTTATGAAAATTTTTGCCCAAATAACTTTTTCTCTCTGATTGCTCTGAAATTTGGTACACAGAGAAGTAATTTGAATACGAACTCATAGAGCTACTCAGTTCCTCTGTAGCTTGCTTAGTTTTCGAGAAATCGAGCATCGTATGCTCAACATGACAAAGACCAAAATTTCCTTTAACGGCTCCGATAGAAGGCGCCTCTATCCAAAACGAGCAGCAATATTAAGCAACTGAGCATATTTTTCAATTACTCTTCACGTCCTGCATTCATAATTAAAGTTTTGTTTAAATCCGAGGAGGTAAGTTTTTCTTCAATTTTTGAAGATAAAGGAAGCTTATAGCCTTATGAAAATTTTCGCCCAAAAAACTTTTTTCCTCCGATTGCTCTGAAATTTGGCACGCAGAGAAGTAATTTGAATACGAAATCATAGAGCTACTCAGTTCCTCTGTAGCTTGCTTAGTTTTTGTGAAATCGAGCATCGTATGCTCAACATGACAAAGACCAAAATTTCTTCTAACGGCTCCGATAGAAGGCGCCTCTATCCAAAACGAGCAGTAATCTTAAGCAACTGAGCATATTATTCGATTACTTATCACGTCCTGCACCCATTATTGAAGTTTCGTTGAAATCCGAGTAGATAAATTTTCCTTCAATTTTTGAAGAAAAAGGAAGCTTATAGCCTTATGAAAATTTTTGCCCAAATAACTTTTTCTCTCTGATTGCTCTGAAATTTGGCACGCAGAGAAGTAATTTGAATACGAAATCATAGAGCTACTCAGTTCCTCTGTAGCTTGCTTAGTTTTTGTGAAATCGAGCATCGTATGCTCAACATGACAAAGACCAAAATTTCTTCTAACGGCTCCGATAGAAGGCGCCTCTATCCAAAACGAGCAACAATCTTAAGCAACTGAGCATATTATTCGATTACTTATCACGTCCTGCACCCATTATTGAAGTTTCGTTGAAATCCGAGTAGATAAATTTTCCTTCAATTTTTGAAGAAAAAGGAAGCTTTAGCCTTATGAATATTTTTGCCCAAACAACTTTTTTTCTCTGATTGCTCTGAAATTTAGTACGCAGAGAAGTAATTTGAATACGAACTCATAGAGCTACTCAGTTCCTCTGTAGCTTGCTTAGTTTTTGTGAAATCGAGCATCGTATGCTCAACATGACAAAGACCAAAATTTCTTCTAACGGCTCCGATAGAAGGTGCCTCTATTCAAAACGAGCCGTAATCTTAAGCAACTGAGCATATTATTCGATTACTTATCACGTCCTGCACCCATTATTGAAGTTTCGTTGAAATCCGAGTAGATAAATTTTCCTTCAATTTTTGAAGAAAAAGGAAGCTTATAGCCTTATGAAAATTTTTGCCCAAATAACTTTTTCTCTCTGATTGCTCTGAAATTTGGTACACAGAGAAGTAATTTGAATACGAACTCAAAGAGCTACTCAGTTCCTCTGTAGCTTGCTTAGTTTTTGTGAAATCGAGCATCGTATGCTCAACATGACAAAGACCAAAATTTCTTCTAACGGCTCCGATAGAAGGCGCCTCTATTCAAAACGAGCAGTAATCTTAAGCAACTGAGCATATTTTTTGATTTCTTATCACGTCCTGCATCCACTATTGAAGTTTCGTTGAAATCCGAGTAGATAAATTTTCCTTCAATTTTTGAAGAAAAAGGAAGCTTATAGCCTTATGAAAATTTTTGCCCAAAAAACTTTTTTTCTCTGATTGCTCTGAAATTTGGTACGCAGAGAAGTAATTTGAATACAAACTCATAGAGCTACTCAGTTCCTCTGTAGCTTGCTTAGTTTTTGTGAAATCGAGCATCGTATGCTCAACATGACAAAGACCAAAATTTCTTCTAACGGCTCCGATAGAAGGTGCCTCTATTCAAAACGAGCAGTAATCTTAAGCAACTGAGCATATTTTTTGATTTCTTATCACGTCCTGCATCCACTATTGAAGTTTCGTTGAAATCCGAGTAGATAAATTTTCCTTCAATTTTTGAAGAAAAAGGAAGCTTATAGCCTTATGAAAATTTTTGCCCAAATAACTTTTTCTCTCTGATTGCTCTGAAATTTGGTACACAGAGAAGTAATTTGAATACGAACTCAAAGAGCTACTCAGTTCCTCTGTAGCTTGCTTAGTTTTCGAGAAATCGAGCATCGTATGCTCAACATGACAAAGACCAAAATTTCTTCTAACGGCTCCGATAGAAGGTGCCTCTATTCAAAACGAGCAACAATCTTAAGCAACTGAGCATATTATTCGATTATTTATCATGTCCTGCATCCACTATTGAAGTTTCGTTGAAATCCGAGTAGATAAATTTTCCTTCAATTTTTGAAGAAAAAGGAAGCTTATAGCCTTATGAAAATTTTTGCCCAAAAAACTTTTTTTCTCTGATTGCTCTGAAATTTGGTACACAGAGAAGTAATTTGAATACGAACACAGAGAGCTAGTCAGTTCCTCTGTAGCTTGCTTAGTTTTCGAGAAATCGAGCATCATATGCTCAACATGACAAGGACCAGAATTTCCTTTAACGGCTCCGATAGAAGGCGCCTCTATTCAAAACGAGCAGCAATCTTAAGCAACTGAGCATATTATTCGATTATTTATCATGTTCTGCATTCATTATTGAAGTTTCGTTGAAATCCGAGTAGATAAATTTTCCTTCAATTTTTGAAGAAAAAGGAAGCTTATAGCCTTATGAAAATTTTTGCCCAAAAAACTTTTTTTCTCTGATTGCTCTGAAATTTGGTACGCGGAGAAGTAATTTGAATACGAACTCATAGAGCTACTCAGTTCCTCTGTAGCTTGCTTAGTTTTCGAGAAATCGAGCATCATATGCTCAACATGACAAAGACCAGAATTTCCTTTAACGGCTCCGATAGAAGGCGCCTCTATTCAAAACGAGCAGCAATCTTAAGCAACTGAGCATATTATTCGATTATTTATCATGTTCTGCATTCATTATTGAAGTTTCGTTGAAATCCGAGTAGATAAATTTTCCTTCAATTTTTGAAGAAAAAGGAAGCTTATAGCCTTATGAAAATTTTCGACCAAAAAACTTTTTTTCTCTGATTGCTCTGAAATTTCTTACGCAGAGAAGTAATTTGAATACGAACTCATAGAGCTACTCAGTTCCTCTGTAGCTTGCTTAGTTTTCGAGAAATCGAGCATCATATGCTCAACATGACAAAGACCAGAATTTCCTTTAACGGCTCCGATAGAAGGCGCCTATTCAAAACGAGCAGCAATCTTAAGCAACTGAGCATATTATTCGATTATTTATCATGTTCTGCATCCAGTATTGAAGTTTCGTTGAAATCCGAGTAGATAAATTTTCCTTCAATTTTTGAAGAAAAAGGAAGCTTATAGCCTTATGAAAATTTTTGCCCAAAAAACTTTTTTTCTCTGATTGCTCTGAAATTTGGTACGCAGAGAAGTAATTTGAATACAAACTCATAGAGCTACTCAGTTCCTCTGTAGCTTGCTTAGTTTTCGTGAAATCGAGCATCGTATGCTCAACATGACAAAGACCAAAATTTCTTCTAACGGCTCCGATAGAAGGTGCCTCTATTCAAAACGAGCAACAATCTTAAGCAACTGAGCATATTATTCGATTATTTATCATGTCCTGCATCCACTATTGAAGTTTCGTTGAAATCCGAGTAGATAAATTTTCCTTCAATTTTTGAAGAAAAAGGAAGCTTATAGCCTTATGAAAATTTTTGCCCAAAAAACTTTTTTTCTCTGATTGCTCTGAAATTTGGTACACAGAGAAGTAATTTTAATACGAACTCAAAGAGCTACTCAGTTCCTCTGTAGCTTGCTTAGTTTTCGTGAAATCGAGCATCGTATGCTCAACATGACAAAGACCAAAATTTCTTCTAACGGCTCCGATAGAAGGTGCCTCTATTCAAAACGAGCAACAATCTTAAGCAACTGAGCATATTATTCGATTATTTATCATGTCCTGCATCCACTATTGAAGTTTCGTTGAAATCCGAGTAGATAAATTTTCCTTCAATTTTTGAAGAAAAAGGAAGCTTATAGCCTTATGAAAATTTTTGCCCAAAAAACTTTTTTTCTCTGATTGCTCTGAAATTTGGTACACAGAGAAGTAATTTTAATACGAACTCAAAGAGCTACTCAGTTCCTCTGTAGCTTGCTTAGTTTTCGTGAAATCGAGCATCGTATGCTCAACATGACAAAGACCAAAATTTCTTCTAACGGCTCCGATAGAAGGTGCCTCTATTCAAAACGAGCAACAATCTTAAGCAACTGAGCATATTATTCGATTATTTATCACGTCCTGCATCCACTATTGAAGTTTCGTTGAAATCCGAGTAGATAAATTTTCCTTCAATTTTTGAAGAAAAAGGAAGCTTATAGCCTTATGAATATTTTTGCCTAAATAACTTTTTTTCTCTGATTGCTCTGAAATTTGGTACACAGAGAAGTAATTTGAATACGAACTCAAAGAGCTACTCAGTTCCTCTGTAGCTTGCTTAGTTTTCGTGAAATCGAGCATCGTATGCTCAACATGACAAAGACCAAAATTTCTTCTAACGGCTCCGATAGAAGGTGCCTCTATTCAAAACGAGCAACAATCTTAAGCAACTGAGCATATTATTCGATTATTTATCACGTCCTGCATCCACTATTGAAGTTTCGTTGAAATCCGAGTAGATAAATTTTCCTTCAATTTTTGAAGAAAAAGGAAGCTTATAGCCTTATGAAAATTTTTGCCCAAAAAACTTTTTTTCTCTGATTGCTCTGAAATTTGGTACGCAGAGAAGTAATTTGAATACAAACTCATAGAGCTACTCAGTTCCTCTGTAGCTTGCTTAGTTTTCGTGAAATCGAGCATCGTATGCTCAACATGACAAAGACCAAAATTTCTTCTAACGGCTCCGATAGAAGGTGCCTCTATTCAAAACGAGCAACAATCTTAAGCAACTGAGCATATTATTCGATTATTTATCATGTCCTGCATCCACTATTGAAGTTTCGTTGAAATCCGAGTAGATAAATTTTCCTTCAATTTTTGAAGAAAAAGGAAGCTTATAGCCTTATGAAAATTTTTGCCCAAAAAACTTTTTTTCTCTGATTGCTCTGAAATTTGGTACACAGAGAAGTAATTTTAATACGAACTCAAAGAGCTACTCAGTTCCTCTGTAGCTTGCTTAGTTTTCGTGAAATCGAGCATCGTATGCTCAACATGACAAAGACCAAAATTTCTTCTAACGGCTCCGATAGAAGGTGCCTCTATTCAAAACGAGCAACAATCTTAAGCAACTGAGCATATTATTCGATTATTTATCATGTCCTGCATCCACTATTGAAGTTTCGTTGAAATCCGAGTAGATAAATTTTCCTTCAATTTTTGAAGAAAAAGGAAGCTTATAGCCTTATGAAAATTTTTGCCCAAAAAACTTTTTTTCTCTGATTGCTCTGAAATTTGGTACACAGAGAAGTAATTTTAATACGAACTCAAAGAGCTACTCAGTTCCTCTGTAGCTTGCTTAGTTTTCGTGAAATCGAGCATCGTATGCTCAACATGACAAAGACCAAAATTTCTTCTAACGGCTCCGATAGAAGGTGCCTCTATTCAAAACGAGCAACAATCTTAAGCAACTGAGCATATTATTCGATTATTTATCACGTCCTGCATCCACTATTGAAGTTTCGTTGAAATCCGAGTAGATAAATTTTCCTTCAATTTTTGAAGAAAAAGGAAGCTTATAGCCTTATGAAAATTTTTGCCCAAAAAACTTTTTTTCTCTGATTGCTCTGAAATTTGGTACGCAGAGAAGTAATTTGAATACAAACTCATAGAGCTACTCAGTTCCTCTGTAGCTTGCTTAGTTTTCGTGAAATCGAGCATCGTATGCTCAACATGACAAAGACCAAAATTTCTTCTAACGGCTCCGATAGAAGGTGCCTCTATTCAAAACGAGCAACAATCTTAAGCAACTGAGCATATTATTCGATTATTTATCATGTCCTGCATCCACTATTGAAGTTTCGTTGAAATCCGAGTAGATAAATTTTCCTTCAATTTTTGAAGAAAAAGGAAGCTTATAGCCTTATGAATATTTTTGCCTAAATAACTTTTTTTCTCTGATTGCTCTGAAATTTGGTACACAGAGAAGTAATTTGAATACGAACTCAAAGAGCTACTCAGTTCCTCTGTAGCTTGCTTAGTTTTCGTGAAATCGAGCATCGTATGCTCAACATGACAAAGACCAAAATTTCTTCTAACGGCTCCGATAGAAGGTGCCTCTATTCAAAACGAGCAACAATCTTAAGCAACTGAGCATATTATTCGATTATTTATCATGTCCTGCATCCACTATTGAAGTTTCGTTGAAATCCGAGTAGATAAATTTTCCTTCAATTTTTGAAGAAAAAGGAAGCTTATAGCCTTATGAATATTTTTGCCTAAATAACTTTTTTTCTCTGATTGCTCTGAAATTTGGTACACAGAGAAGTAATTTGAATACGAACTCAAAGAGCTACTCAGTTCCTCTGTAGCTTGCTTAGTTTTCGTGAAATCGAGCATCGTATGCTCAACATGACAAAGACCAGAATTTCCTTTAACGGCTCCGATAGAAGGCGCCTCTATTCAAAACGAGCAGCAATCTTAAGCAACTGAGCATATTATTCGATTACTTATCACGTCCTGCATCCATTATTGAAGTTTTGTTGAAATCCGAGGGGGTAAATTTGTCTTCAATTTTTGAAGAAAAAGGAAGCTTATAGCCTTATGAAAATTTTCGCCCAAAAAACTGTTTTTCTCTGATTGCTCTGAAATTTGGTTCGCAGAGAAGTAATTTGAATACGAACTCATAGAGCTACTCAGTTCCTATGTAGCTTGCTTAGTTTTTGAGAAATCGAGCATTGTATGTTCAACATTACAAAGACCAAAATTTCCTCTAACGGCTCCGATGGAAGGTGCCTCTATCCAAAACGAGCAACAAGCTCAACCAACTGAGCATATTTTTTTATTTCTTATCATGTCCTGTATCCACTATTGAAGTTTCGTTGAAATCGGAGGAGGTAAATTTTTCTTCAATTTTTGAAGAAAAAGAAGCTTATAGCCTTTTGAAAATTTTCGACCAAAAAACTTTTTTCTCTGATTGCAATGAAATTCAATACACAGAGGAGTAATTTGAATGCGAACTCATAGAGCTACTCAGTTCCTCTGTAGCGCTCTTAGTTGAGCATCATATGCTCAATACGAGAAACGACCAAAATTTCCTCTAACGACTCCTATGGAACGCTTCTCTGTAGCACTGATAGTTTACTGAAAATCGACCTTTATTTGATCAGCGAATATTTTTTTGTTGCTTGCATTTTTTGACCCACCCATGCGGTGTATATTTTTGAACTGAGAATCTAATTTTTTTTTTTTTTTTGTAGGATTCTACAGTTAGAAGTTGAAGCAGCTGCAGTTCCAGTGTCCAAGAAAACATTTTGAAATTATTATATACTTTTTATATAATGTAATTACGTAGTACAAAGTAACTTTTCAATTTCATTGATTATATGTGATATATTTAAAAAAATCTCTTCATTTCTTTCTAAATTTACCCCCTGTATTGGCGCATTGACGTGGATAAATCCTAAAGTAGCCATAGAAGGTTTCTGTAAAAAATTTAATTTTACTTACGGGGAAGTTTTGTTGAAAATTTTACTTCTGCTACCAGGATCACAGAAGAGCGAGGAGGTCATTGATGTTAAAAGCAAACTGGTGGTGCCGTCTGATGGAGCAATAGCTAACCATCCACAGGTCGCTGTAAAAATTTTAATTCTATTTAGACAGAGATATTTCGTTGCAAGTTTTACTCCTGCTACCAGGATCGCAGAAGAGCGAGAAGGTCGTTGATGTTAAAAAGCGAACTAGTGGTGCCCTCTGATGGAGCAATAGCTAACCATCCACAGGTCGCTGTAAAAATTTTAATTCTATTTAGACAGAAATGTTTCGTTCTAAATTTTACTCCTGCTACCAGGATCGCAGAAGAGCGAGGAGGTCGTTGATGGTAAAAAGCGAACTAGTGGTGCCCTCTGATGGAGCAATAGTTAACCATCCACAGGTCACTGTAAAAATTTCAATTCTATTTAGACAGAAATGTTTCGTTCTAAATTCTACTCCTGCTACCGGGATCACAGAAGAGCGAGGAGGTCGTTGATGTTAAAAGCAAACTGGTGGTGCCCTCTGATGGACAAATTAACAACCATCTACAGGTCACTGTAAAATTTATCATTCAATTTAGACAGAGATGTTTCGTTCTAAATTCTACTCCTGCTACCAGGATCACAGAAGAGCGAGGAGGTCGTTGATGTTAAAAACGAACTAGTGGTGCCCTCTGATGGAAAAATTACTAACCATCTACAGGGCACTGTAAAAATTTTAATTCTACTTAGACAGAGATGTTTCGTTGGAAATTTATGGGAATGTTACTCCTGCTACCAGGATCACAGAAGAGCGAGGAGGTCGTTGATGTTAAAAGCAAACTGGTGGTGCCCTCTGATGGACAAATTAACAACCATCTACAGGTCACTGTAAAATTTATCATTCAATTTAGACGGAGATGTTTCGTTGGAAATTTTACTCCTGCTACCAGGATCACAGAAGAGCGAGGAGGTCGTTGATGTTAAAAGCGAACTAGTGGTGCCCTCTGATGGAAAAATTGCTAACCATCTACAGGGCACTGTAATTTTTTAAATTCTATTTAGACAGGGATGTTTTGTTGGAAATTTTACGCCTGATACCAGGATCACAGAAGAGCGAAGAGGTCGTCGATGTTAAAGAAAATTAATAATGCCGACATAAGTTATTGCCAATAATAATTGCTTAAAGCGATCGTTCTTCTGTGGGGTTAGGGAAATTAAAATAAATCCCTAAAAATATTCTTTTTATTCGATAACTATAAAATGAGCAGTAAAATAATGAGATAATTGCCTTAAAATTACTTAAGTAACTGAAATTGTAATAATTATCTAAAACAGAATTTGATCACAAATCGTCAATTAAAATAAATTTCGTTTATATACAAAAGCGAAAGTATGAACAACGTTATCAGTCTAATAATACAAACTACCTAAAATGTAATTTACATTAATTAAAACTCATTGAAAGAATCATGCATAAAAATGGCAAACTTGAGCAAATTTGTGTCCACAAAAAAAAAAAAAGAAAAAGAAGCTAAAAATGGTCAACTTTGACCGCCACGCTATTAGCAGCGTGATTACTGGGCAACAAAATATTCTCCCAATCGGTGTGCATATCCTGTTCGGAATCCGTAGCTTTCAAAGTGATCCCGAGACTAGGCAGAGTGTTGGCGTAATGCGGAATATTGAGCACTACCGGTTTCTGGAAAACCGTCCCTTTCGGACCGCACATCACAATCGGCGACAACATAGTTTCACCTGTAAAAAACAAAAATTTTCGTTTAATCAAAACATTTTCAACATCATGTACACTGGTCCATCGATATTTATCATTACCGTTCTCCAAATCCAGCGGTGGCCCCTCGTTATCGCACAATCTCGGATCGGTAACAACGAAATAAATCTCTTTTTGACCGCCCCGCGGGATCGCCCCTTCGGGAACCTCCAACGACACGCCCCAATATTCGTTCAACATTGAGCCACCTCGATGATCGAACAGGTCCGACGTGATATCGCGTTTACTTGGTCGCATCATTTCTTTACGTTCTTGCGGATCGGCTTTCATCAACGATAATTTTCTAGGTAATTTCGGTGTGCCTTCACGGCTTTTGTTGTTGCCTGATTTAAACGAGAGTTTTCGAAACAATTTCGGGGTGAAGCCTTGGCTTTTCTGATGTTTGAACGATTGCGTTTTGGTTAGTTTTGGCGTTATTTTAGGCGAGCTATTATTAGTGTTTAGTTTTTGTGCTATGTTAGGCTGCGATCCGTACAAAGCCCCTTGATCCTGAACCCTATCGGAACGACAAAAACAATTTAGTCCTCTCCTCGGCCCCAATATCAAAAGCCCGCAACAACGACAGCGATCCAGAAATCCCGGCCGCACCCAACCGTCGAACGCCGGCGAGATTTCTGGACCGCAAAGAACCAGAAATTTTAGATTGCAAAGGAGATTCAAAAAGAACAAATGCGGATGAAGTAACTAAACACTCAATAATCGAAATTTCTTCAAGCAATTGCTGGGTTGAATCGGAATAGTTACAGGGTGATCCGCAAACACCTTTCGAGCGTTGTGTTAATTGTTGGCGAACTCCACCGAAAACGGGGACTTTTCGTTGTTTCAACCAAGCGATTAGAAAGCTGCATGCATGAAGCACCAAACCCACATACCATTACTGAATTAACAATCCAACACATAGAGAACCCTATGCAAAAATCAAGTTTAAACCAGTGTACATAGATGGAAAACGCGAAAACACTAAAGAAACATCAAAATTTACCTCAAATTATGATGGACCGGTTTCCGATACAATTCGAAAGCCGACCCCCTTTGTTCACGAGATCCTTGCAAATCGACGATGTTACTTCGTTCGGGCGGTCTCGCGTCCATCATTACGTCACCACCTTCGATACCGTAAGGGTTCTCATGTTGGGCTATCGGTGTAATTTCACTTCTTGACGCGTACGATATGCTGGGATGTCGTCGCGATTCGTACGGTGGCGCCATATCGTAATGGCCGTGCACGTCGGTGTTGTATCTCACCGCCGTTTCCGTATGCCAATTGTTTTGTTGGGGCATGTTGTAGTAGTAGTTCATGTTTTGGGCTCTCTGGTCCTGAAATGTGGAAATTAGTCCAAATTTGGCCAAAATCAAGGCAGAGCACCCGCTTCGTTGGACGAAAATTATTTCAAATAGACGAAAAATTCGTAAGCCATCTACCGGCCAGAAGCGGTACTTTTCCTGAATTCTAACTATTTTTTGGTAGATTTTTTAACTGTTAACGGAGTCCAAAATCAAGGCAGAGCACCCGCTTCGTTAGACGAAAATTATTTCAAATAGACAAAAAATTCGTAAGCCCTCTACTGGCCAGAAGCGGTACTTTTCCTGAATTCTAACTATTTTTTGGTTGATTTTTTAACTGTTAACGGAGTCCAAAATCAAGGCAGAGCACCCGCTTCGTTGGACGAAAATTATTTCAAATAGACAAAAAATTCGTAAGCCCTCTACTGGCCAGAAGCGGTACTTTTCCTGAATTCTAACTATTTTTTGGTTGATTTTTTAACTGTTAACGGAGTCCAAAATCAAGGCAGAGCACCCGCTTCGTTGGACGAAAATTATTTCCAATCGATGAAAAATTCGTAAGCCCTCTACCGGGCAGATGCGGTACTTTTCCTAAAATCTAAGACTTTTTTGGTTGATTTTTTAACTGTTAACGGAGTCCAAAATCAAGGCAGAGCACTCGCTTCGTTGGACGAAAATTATTTCAAATAGACAAAAAATTCGTAAGCCCTCTACCGGCCAGAAGCGGTACTTTTCCTGAATTCTAACTATTTTTTGGTTGATTTTTTAACTGTTAACGGAGTCCAAAATCAAGGCAGAGCACCCGCTTCGTTGGACGAAAATTATTTCCAATCGATGAAAAATTCGTAAGCCCTCTACCGGGCAGATGCGGTACTTTTCCTAAAATCTAAGACTTTTTTGGTTGATTTTTTAACTGTTAACGGAGTCCAAAATCAAGGCAGAGCACCCGCTTCGTTGGACGAAAATTATTTCAAATCGACAAAAAATTCGTAAGCCCTCTACTGGCCAGAAGCGGTACTTTTCCTGAATTCTAACTATTTTTTGGTTGATTTTTTAACTGTTAACGGAGTCCAAAATCAAGGCAGAGCACCCGCTTCGTTGGACGAAAATTATTTCCAATCGATGAAAAATTCGTAAGCCCTCTACCGGGCAGATGCGGTACTTTTCCTAAAATCTAAGACTTTTTTGGTTGATTTTTTAACTGTTAACGGAGTCCAAAATCAAGGCAGAGCACTCGCTTCGTTGGACGAAAATTATTTCAAATCGACAAAAAATTCGTAAGCCCTCTACTGGCCAGAAGCGGTACTTTTCCTGAATTCTAACTATTTTTTGGTTGATTTTTTAACTGTTAACGGAGTCCAAAATCAAGGCAGAGCACCCGCTTCGTTGGACGAAAATTATTTCCAATCGATGAAAAATTCGTAAGCCCTCTACCGGGCAGATGCGGTACTTTTCCTAAAATCTAAGACTTTTTTGGTTGATTTTTTAACTGTTAACGGAGTCCAAAATCAAGGCAGAGCACTCGCTTCGTTGGACGAAAATTATTTCAAATAGACAAAAAATTCGTAAGCCCTCTACCGGCCAGAAGCGGTACTTTTCCTGAATTCTAACTATTTTTTGGTTGATTTTTTAACTGTTAACGGAGTCCAAAATCAAGGCAGAGCACCCGCTTCGTTGGACGAAAATTATTTCCAATCGATGAAAAATTCGTAAGCCCTCTACCGGGCAGATGCGGTACTTTTCCTAAAATCTAAGACTTTTTTGGTTGATTTTTTAACTGTTGACGGAGTCCAAAATCAAGGCAGAGCACCCGCTTCGTTGGACGAAAATTATTTCAAATCGACAAAAAATTCGTAAGCCCTCTACCGGGCAGAAGCGGTACTTTTCCTAAAATCTGAGACTTTTTTGGTACATTTTTTAACTGTTAACGGAGTCCAAAATCAAGGCAGAGTACTCGCTTCGTTGGACGAAAATTATTTCAAATAGACAAAAAATTCGTAAGCCCTCTACCGGCCAGACGCGGTACTTTTCCTGAATTCTATCTATTTTTTGGTTGATTTTTTAACTGTTAACGGAGTCCAAAATCAAGGCAGAGCACCCGCTTCGTTGGACGAAAATTATTTCAAATCGACAAAAAATTCGTAAGCCCTCTACCGGCCAGAAGCGGTACTTTTCCTAAAATCTAAGACTTTTTTGGTTGATTTTTTAACTGTTAACGGAGTCCAAAATCAAGGCAGAGCACCCGGTTCGTTGGACGAAAATAATTTCAAATCGACAAAAAATTCGTAAGCCCTCTACCGGCCAGAAGCGGTACTTTTCCTAAAATCTAAGACTTTTTTGGTTGATTTTTTAACTGTTAACGGAGTCCAAAATCAAGGCAGAGCACTCGCTTCGTTGGACGAAAATAATTTCAAATAGACAAAAAATTCGTAAGCCCTCTACCGGCCAGAAGCGGTACTTTTCCTGAATTCTAACTATTTTTTGGTTGATTTTTTAACAGTAAACGGTGTCAATAGAAGAATCGTGACGATTTGCGACGATTCTTAAATAAAAAAAAATTACCACTGGATTGCTGTGGCTTTTCCCGTGTTGATACGACACTGGGGGTTGGACCATCGCTTCGCCGTACCCTTGTTGCTTATGGGGTGGTTTATAATTTTTGGGTTTAGGAGGCGGAACCGGTTTGTAACCGTTACCGTTCGGTGGTCCTCCCATTGACGGTCCGTTATCGAACCCGTTGAGGTGCATTGGCGGACCCTTCATAGGTGAATGATGGTGACTCGGTGAAGCTTGATGAATACTCAAATGCGATTGGCTCAAATCTTGGTGTGAACTTCGAGCGTAATCTTGAGCCGAACTGTTATTGCGACTGTACTTTCCGTAATCAGTTTTCGTTTCGAAATGCCCTTTCGCCTTTCCGGGAGATCTGGAATATCTAATGATGACAAAACAACTAATTTTAGAGAGTTGAAGACATTTTGTCACTTATTAAAGCTACATCAACGAATCTTGAGGGTACTATAAAGAAATTGTTGAAGCGCTTGATAGTAAGGAAGGAGAAAAAAAAGAAAGGAGAAAACAAAACAGAATGGAGATGTTGTCGTGTCTTCTACAAAAGGAAGAAGAGAGTGGCAACGACTAGAATCTTGCAATTAGGAAACCTCAGAAGTTTTCTAAATTACCGGTAGATGTCGCGTTCAACTGAACCTCTTGGACTCATCGGTTCCGGATTCCTGGGTTCCTTATCGGATTCCCTCGAGTTCCTCGGACTGTTCTCGTTATGATCGGGAAGTCCATATTTGAGATCAAGTTTCGAATTGTGACGATGTTGATTTTGGTCCCATCTAGGGCCGGAATTATATTTCGAAGGACTACTAGTCGCAGAACCAACCGGTTCGATTTTCGACAACGTCGTTTTCAAATCATCGTGAGCATTCGGGCCGATTCTATTCGGTTTATTGAACGAATCGTAACTAGACAAAGAATCCTAAAAAAAAATTTTACATCAAACTTAAAAATAATCAAAAACGAACCGATTTCTGTCCCCTTTCCAACGACCCCAATTTAGTGTTAAAATTGTTATTATCGGCATTAATCGGTTCGGGATTGTCCGAATTTTGGTTCGCTTTCGTCCCAAAAAGTCTCTCATGAGCGGATCGTCTGGAATGGATTGATTAGAACCAAAAGCGACAAAAAACGAAAACTAACCCGTTGGGAATTTTGCTAGGAGTTGTAATAATTCCGAGAGGTTTGACCGCTCTATCGATTCTAGGAGGCAAATCGGGGACTTGACCATAAACCGCTTCTTTGGGACTTCTCCGAGGACTTTGCTCGCTGATACTGTGACCTTTCGAATGGTTGTAAGGTCCGTGCAACGTGCTTGATTGTCGTTTGTGTTGCATATTCACGAAATCAGTTCTCGTATCCATCTGGGTGCCGTACAGTCCACTTTTGCCGTAAATATTTTGCTGCTCTAAAGCACCGGGAATGTCTTGGTTCGACAAAGTGTAATTGGCCTCCTTGGCCGGGCCAGTTTGATGGTTCAAGCCTTCGTTTTGTTGATTGTTGAAACCATAACGCGAGTCGTAGTTGGGCTATCCACGTAAAAAACAAACAAGAATCGGCAATAATTCAAAAAATTTTACACGAGAAATTTCGAACTAAAAAACGAGTTCGACCCGCTAAATTAATTGAATCAACTGACCTGGTATGGCGGTAACACGTCGGTGGTGCTGCTGTCGGGCATGACGACGCTGGGATCGGAACTAGCTTTAGTTAAGCGACCCGCCGTGGGGGAGCCACTAGAAGCGGGCGGTCCCGGACTATGTTCCAAATCGCTTTCCGGCGAACTCGCGTAAGAGAGTCGCAGAGATGACATTGGGAAAAGGAAATCGTCTGATAATGATTCTTCCGGCTAAAACGTTGATGATGATGAAAGACGTAACAATAGCGCACATAAATTAAAGCGAACACAAACACAGTTAGCAGAGGAGAACCCTCAACATTTACGTGATTAAGTGGATAAATGAGGAATCTTCGCTAGGGAGCATGCGTGAGAAACTAAGTGTGGTTAGATTTCCCCGTAATTCTCCTCCCTGATCGGCAAGGATCTTACGTTAAAATTAATTGGGGGGTTCCTGTTCTCACAATCGTAATATAAAGGTTCAGTTTCGATGTTAGCGCAATTCTCGACATCAACAAGCAAATCTTTGCTACGACTATAACTATTTGGTGGGTGCGAAGCGTTATCGTTGGTGTAAAGAGCGTAAGCGTCAAAGTAGGGAAAAGTACTTGCATATGGTAGGCCATTGCTTGAACTGTACAATGTACTCTGACTCGGAGAAAACTGGGAATGGACAACGGGATAAACGAAATCCTTGTATTGTCTCTGGATGAATTTGGGACTGCTGTACATGGATAGAGGGGTACGTCTGGTTCGACTTCTGGACGGTCGATACCTGTTAGGCAAGGAACTAGTGCTTTTAGGTCTTAAATTGGTGACTAAAGGGAAATAAATGTCTGAAAACAAATCCGTTCCCAGCTGAAAAAGGCAAAGAGAAAGAACACCGTCACCGTCTACCCAACGATTCTTGATACCGACCTTGCTTTCGCTCATCCATAAAGCACCGCTTTGCTGTTTATCGACGATTTCGCGCACTTTACGGTACCAATGGTCGGTGTTGTCGTTCAATGTGATCGTCGAACTGAAAACGTGACTCCAAACTTTATCCAGCTTCTGGCACTGTTCCAGCAATTTCTTCGAGCTCTTGTGCGCCGACCTAATTACAAAATTAACATCAATTCTTGGACACAGTAGCAGAAATCTTTTTTCACTTGTTGCCATTTAAAAATTAATTTCTCAACTTTTTTCCCAGAGCTTCGGGAACTTAACACGCCATTGCTTGTATACTCATAAGTGGAAGAGATTTATTTTCATTGGCTGCCACGCAAGCAATAGCGTCGAGGGTACGCGAAAATTACGCAGCGCAAGTTGTTGATTACATCAAAAACTTGTGTTGTGTTCAAAAATCGGGATAGTGGCGCCCCCGTGACGTAAGTTATTTATGAGAAAACTAAATTGAGTTGGAGAGAGAAATTAAATAAATTGAAACGATACGGGGACGAAATTGCGCAAATTTTGCTTTTCTTTACTTCAAAAACTTGTCTTAAGTGTTCAAAAATCGGGATAGTGGCGCCCCCGTGACGTAAGTTATTGATGAGAAAACTAAATTGAGTTAGGGGGTGAAATTAAATAAATTGAAACTGCACGGGCGATATTGGGAAATTTTGGTTTTCTTTACCCCACTTACTTTGGTAACCCTTGCCTCAATTGCTTGATAACCATTTTGGTTTCAGCCTTAAAAAACACAACAATGGGGTACATTTGGGCGTAATTGAGGCGTTCCACCGCGTTGGGGGTGATGTCCAATAAGGCGTGTTTTCCGGTCGAAATTACGTCCCTGATGGCCGACAATCGAATAATGTTTGAAGCAGATTTTTGTGATTTCCCCTGATCTTCCGCTGTTGTATCCAATTCTGGGGGTGAAGTTTCAAAAAATTGTTTTCAACAGCAAAAATACTTACGTGGCGAGTGAAATTTATCTGGGAAATCTTTTAGAAGTTTCTCCCTCGCAACATCTGCGATAGGTCCAAACAAAATAACTGGTCGAGTAAAACCGGGATGTTTCAACAAAACTCTTTCGTATGCCGGAAATTTCGAAACGGTATCAGAAAATAAAATATCGTCCCAATGTTCTTTTCCTAAACTCTTCGATCTTCTATTGGAGCTTCTCCTCCTTCGGAAGAAACTACCTCTCGATTCGTTGGCGGACATTTCTTTTTTGGTCGCGTTAAATTGGGCGGTTGCTAATTCTTCCGCTCTCGATTTATTCGGTATGATACCTTTCTGTACTTCTTGGTTGTTTCTTCCTATACGAAAAACTTGCCAACAACCAACAACTCCGTTGTAAAGAGTGTCGATAACGTGGAAAATATCACCGGAACGAAACGACATTTCACCTTTAGCCGGATTTTCGTAATGGAAATGGGTTTTGATATAGAAACTGTCGCCTTTTTGAGACGCCACAATCCCGTCGTATTCTTCTTTACAATATTGCACAATCAATTCGATACGATCTTGAAGACTTAACAAGAAAAGAACCGCCTCTTCACGGGTAACCCCCGTCATATCCATATCGTTAACTTTCAAAATCTTATCGCCAGGTTGGAGACCTTGCAAAGATGCCGGACTGCCGGGTTGAACCGCCGTTACGAAAGTTCCCACGAAATTACCACCAGTCAAACGAATTCCAACCGAACCTTCTTTGTGGAATGTCACGAAACGGGCGTCGGGTCTGAAAAAAAAAATGTCAAAAATTTCGAAAAACAAACCAAAACTTACATTGGTTGTTTCTTTTGAACGATGGGGTCTTCTTCGTAGATTTGTCTCCTGGAGCTGTAGTAATCTGCAAATTTTCCTAAAATAATTTTTATTCGAAATTAAAACCCGTACCTTCCGCCCTTGGTGGTGGTGGTCTCGGGGGTTCATCTCTACCCTTCGACCTGCCGTAACCGGCTAAACTGTTTCGGTTTTCCAACTGGTTCAAGTTGGCTTCCGATAGAGGTCCTCTCGAACGTCCTCTAGGCGCTAAATTGCTTTTGTCTTCGATCAACGAGTTAGGTCCGCTATTCAAATCGAGTTTATCTTCGAATCCTCCACTGTTGTTAATATTCGGATTTCTTGTTGGAGGTTGTACGTAAAGATTTTGATTAGAATAACTTTGTGACGTTAAAAAATCGTCACCTTTATAAAAATTATTAACAGCACCCGTAGTACTGATCGAACTTTGCGTCTGGTGTGAAATATTCGAACTAAAATCTCTAGCTACAGTTATTTGAAGTTTATCTTTACTACCGTCGATTAATTTTTTCGCTTCTTTCAACGACATCAAATCGTTACAATTCGTGTTGTTTATTTTCGTAATAAAATCACCTTCGACTAAAACTTGACTGGTATTCAACAGTTGATCGCGTGCTTTCGACGAAATTTCTTTTATGAAAAGTTTACAACCCAAAACTATACCGAAATCTTCCTTTTTCGAATTTTTTGTCAAAATCACTTTGGCCGGCAAAGGATTGATACCTAAAGCTGCCAAAGGAGGGCCGTTGTATGAGGCACTTAAACTGTGGCTGTGCTGGTGGTGGGCCGTTCTCCTTTTTATAACCAACGTCACTGTATCGCCGGAATCTTTCAACACTTGAACAGCCGTTGCGTAGTCCACGTTTTGGAGAGAGATCCCGTTCACCGAAATTATCCTATCGTTGACTCTGCAACAACAAAATTAATCAAGTTAAAATTTCGATGGAAATCGGCGACATCTATCGATGGAGACAGCAATTAAGTTAACGGCAATATTTCGCCATCTATCAATGGAGACGGCAACTAAGCGAACTTCAAGATTTCAATGGGAGACATCGCCATCTACCGATTGAAACGGCAATTAAGTTGACGTCAAGATTTTGGAAGAACGCGGCGCCACCTATCAATGGAAACGGCAACTAAGTTAACTTCAAGATTTCGGCGGAACGCAACGCCATCTATCAATGGAGACGACAACTAAGTTAACTTCAGGATTTCGGTGGAACGCAACGCCGTCTGTCAATGGAGACGACAACTAAATTTACGTCAAGATTTCGGTGGAACCGTTGAGTGAATAATATAAAGAGTTGTCGATCCCATGTAATTTTGCGAACAAGCAAAAGTATTCCAGCCACCAGGCGGCGCTCTGCCTGGAATACTTCAAGGCCATATTTTAGCGACCGCACAAACGATCGCTCCAAAACTGTTATAAATTCCCTGTTACTGCTTTTACTCCATAGGTGTCACTAAGTTTTTGAGTATCATGAGTGCGAGAGAGACGTAACGTTTATTCAATTCAACAAGCAGCGAGCTCAGATTGTTTATTGTTTTGACGAAACTCGATATTCATGTTGATTGTCATGCCGTACAACCGAAATGGGAACAGAAACGTTTTTAATATAACTTGGCACTTCACCGCACAATTTTCTTGATGGTGTAGTAAACCACATTTGTCAACTTTCGTTGCAATTGCACATTTTACAAATAATATGTGCCATTTTTTGCTAGAAATGCTTTGTATAAATTTTTCACATGACAAGCATCGTAAAAACGGTCTAATACGTTTGAGAGGTATAGCGCGTTTACTGCTTTGTTTGAACCACGGTGTGTTTGAACAAATTAGCTTGGTCAAGTTAGACCCCCACTTTCAGATTTTAATTACTTTTTTCCATGGATCTACAACTGAAATTTTAATCGTTTCTAGTTAGAAGCAAAATTCAATAAATTTTCTTGGGTGAATTAGGACGAATCTCCGGTGTCGGAACTCAAGCTTTAGTATTTATGGTCCGTGGATTAATGAGTAGTTGGAAAATAACGGTATCGTATTATATTTCTTCGGGATCCATAAAATCTGGAAACTTAAAAGACCTTCTGCTGATTAATTTAGAAAAACTAATTGTACTAGGTTTAAATGTAAGGGCAGTAGTATGTGATCAAGGGTCAAACAACCGGGCAGTAAGTTCATTGTTAGGTGTTTCTAATGATAAACCATTTTTTGCATTGGACGATAAGAAAATTTACTTTATATATGATTTTCCTCATCTTTTAAAAAGTTTGAGAAACAATTTTATGAGATATCATATTAAAGTTGATAATCACATCGTTCAATTTAAAGATGTTGAAGAAACATACAAAATTGACAAACGTTCAACAAAAGCGAAAATATTGACAAAAATTACTGCCAAACACATTTATCCCAATAATTTTCAAAAAGTGAACGTTCGTTTGGCGATGCAATTGTTTAGTCACAGCTTTCCATGTGCAATTCGTACCGCCGTTAAATGCAATGATCTTTCAAGTACTACCGCCCTGGATACGGCAAATTTTATAGAAAAAATTAACAACATTGCGGACGCTTTAAACAGTCGCATCTTAAATGACAGTAATCCATATCGTTGTGCCCTTTCAGAAAAGCGAAAATTGGGGGAAGCTACTTTAAAGGACGCGATTAAGTATTTTGAAGGTATGAAGTTTTTTGATATCCGAAAAAATAAGGAGGCAAAGAATATTTATTTTCATAAGGGTCTGATTACAACTATTTCAGCAGTTTTGAGCTTGTGGGAGGATCTTCAGTCTATGGGATACCAATTTTTTCTTACTTCTAGGGTAAACCAAGATCCCATTGAAAATTTATTTTCTTTGATACGGCATAAAGGCGGCTACAACCCAAATCCCACAGCATATATTTTTCGAAAGAACTTGGAACATAAGATGTTCGTAAGTTTGAAAAATGTATGTAAAAGCTCAAATTGTGAGATAGACGACGACGAGGACATAATTTTTGAAACTCAATCTTCTACAGAAAGAGTTGGTAAAATTGAATTTTCTGAAAGTGCGTCACCTGAATTAACAGGAGAAAGTAGTAACGGAAGCGATGAGTTTACCCCTCATATTTTGCAAAAAAATACTGATTTTGAAACATGTGCAATAACATATTGAGTTTTTTTTGCTTTGCAAAGATTATGGGATGACTGAAGATGTGCAGTTTTTAAAGCGTCCCACTGTAAATTTCAGGGAAATTATAGAAAGAGTTTTGGAATCTTTTGAAAAACATTTTCCAAACATAAAACATTGCAACAACATTATAGTAACTTTAAAAAAAAGCTATAAAAACAGTCAAGAAATTTTATCCAGGTTGGTTGGCAAACGATGATCACTGCTACGACCATAGAATGTTTACGATACGGCACCTCTTGCGAGTAAAAATTTTTAAAATTGTGAAATGGGAGTCACAGGATCATGCCTCTGTTCAAGTTAAATCGAGGAAATTGAAAATACTTGAAAATAAATAAGCATCCTAAAATTCATGATACACAGCATCACCCTTTCGCCATTTTTAAATAAAATAGAATTAGAGCAAAACTTACCTCAGTAATTAATATGTAATTATAACTGTATAGCTTGCAAATATTACTTTATTGATAATTTTAAATTGAAATAATAAATAAAATAATAAACGAAAAACAAATGAAATTTCTTTTTTTTTACTAGCGCTTCAAACTTAGCCCATCATCTGGATACCTAACTACAGTAAGAAACATCAACATGGTAAATCCTCATGTCAATAACGGTGTTCATGAGCCCGCTGAGGAAATTTGATATTTATTGCTTTGTTTTGAAAACTTGGCTTATCTGAAATGCCGGGTAACGTCCTTCAGATATTTTTTCGTTGCAAACGGATATCTACTTAACTGGGTTCTAACTCCGAATACAAATAAAACGTGTTTTAGCTCTTGGTCAAAGTGTGGCAGCACTCAACAGCGACATTTGCTGGACTTTTGTTATTGTACAAAATTCCCTATGCGTTGACACCTCTTTATATTATTCACTCAACGGTGGAACGCACCGTCGTCTGTCAATGGAAACGACAACTAAATTTACGTCGACGGAACGTAGCGCCGTCTATCAATGGAGACGACAATTAAGTTGACGTCAAAATTTTGGGAGGATGCAGCGCCATCTATCAATGGAGACGGCAGCCAATCGCCAGAAACTTTCATCATATCTTGTGGCAATATCATGAAAACACTTAATTAGAGAATGAATGGAGAAAAATGGGAGCCGCATGTCTGTAGAAATAAGAATAAGAAAGAGAGGAAAACGGAAGGAAAGGAAGAGAAGGGAAAAACCGAACATGATGAAGGTACATGGAAGAAATGGAATGAGGGATGATGTTTTCGAGAACTTACTGTAGCATCCGTTCGGCGGGTCCTGAGGCTAGAACGTCGCTGACGGCGATGCTGGGGTCACCTGACGCGAAATGGGGGTTGTCTCTTCCCCCGGAAACGGCGATTCCGAAACCGTATCCTGGTACTCTTGTTACACATATTTGTTTGTACTCCCATCCTCGTTCCTGTAATGAAAAAAATTATTTAAAAATTTATTGTATGACCTGTAATGACCCCGAATTAGCAAAATTTCGGTGATGGATAGAACGACGTCGTTAAGACTTCCACATTCTTTGTTAAAAATAGTGATACGGAAATAAACGGAGTGGTAGTAGTGGCTGGGATCGATTTTTAACGCGACTTCTCTTCTTCAGGTAAAAATCCTAATTAGAGACGCTATACGGATTATTAAAAAAAAATGTCCATCAATGGTTGAATAAACAAATCGGTTTAGGAGTGGACAAGCGAAACTAAAGAAATAAGTCGATTTTTCTACCTTTAGATGAGATTTTTGAAAAATTTATTGCAAAACTTGCTACAATTTCTTTGTCTTTTCTTCATTTGGGATTCGAATCTAAAATTCTTCAAATTGTTTCCATGTAGATTATAGCAACATGATTTTGAATTATAAAAATGAGTGGTAGGCAACCCATAAAACATTTGCGTTCAATAATTTTTATGGTGATTGAAGCGAAAAAAATTCTACGCACGGTTTTCGTTAATGAAAGTAAAACAACTTATTGTTGGTCCTGGGTGGGAATTAATTCTGCTACGTAATCACACGTAACCGCAACGAAATGACCTTGAAATTGACTTATTTACACTGGAACCGCAAGATATTTGTTGCTCTCGGTATTTCCTTTGAAATGAAATTGTTCAATTCAAACCATTACAAGCCAAAAAACAGATTTAGATTAAAAATCTTACTTCGATACTTGTATAAAGTGTAAATAAATGATTGACCACGAAATAGGATTCAGCTTGAAGAAATTTCAAGTTACTGTAATGACCGCAAAAGAACGCATAGAAGAATCTAATAACAATAAAAAATATTGAAGGGAGGCAAGGAAGTAAGAATGAAAACGAAGGTAGAAACAATGAAGAGTGGGGGATTAAGGGAAGGTACATAATTGAGGAAACTAAGGGTGGAATTAACCAAAATGTTGAATGTTTGGATTTTTTTAGGAGCTGAAGATTGTGAAAAATTACTTTATAATGTCATTGTAATGACAGCAATAGGATGCATGGCAGAGCCAATAATAGTTAAATCGATATAAAAGAAAAAAGAGGAAGAATGGAAGAGAAACGAGACTGAAGGTAGAGAAGTAGAAAAAGGGAAGAAATAGAATTATTAATTGATGTACGTTTTATTATTACAATTGCGAACAAAAGCACGAAATTCGTTTCAGAAAATCTCGTTACGAATCTGGGTTAAGTCCCGAGGAAAGCGTTAACTCCAAGTTGATATAATTATAACAAATGTTTTAAAATCGATAGCGAAACCCAACAAGATAACATCTAATTCGAACGTGCTCGCGCCAAAACGATGAAAAAATTATGTGAAACTATACAGGGTGATCAATGACATTCTCAACCAAGGATGTTCAGTCGAGAAACGTCAAAAATAAAAATCATAACCACACTTTTCTGACAGTTCATCAGAAAATTTCTTCGTTATCGATTTAAGTGATAAAAAGTCGAATTTGCGTTATATAAATTATTGCAAATTTCTCTTTCTTCCTCCAAATTGGAAAGAACCAGCGACTCGATACTGTAATTAGACCTGACTGGCACATCTTAATTAAGGGCGTCATTGAAATTTAAAAAAATTCTCGACGCTTTGTCGAGAAACGTCAAAAACTAAATTCATAACCTCACTTTTCTGATAGTTAATCAAGAATCTTTTTGTTATCGATTTCAATAACAAAAAGTCGAATTTGCGTCATAGAAATTGTTGCAAATTTCTCTTCCTTCCTCCAAATTTGAGAAAATCAGCGACTCGATACTGTTATTAAACCTGACTGGCACATTCTTCATCAAGTTTGACTTTAAAATTTTAAAAATTTCTCGACGCTTCGTCAAGAAACGTCAAAAATAAAAAATCATAACCTCACTTTTCTGACAGTTCATCAGAAAATGTCTTTGTTACGGATTTAAATAACAAAAAGTCGAATTTGCGTCATAGAAATTGTTGCAAATTTCTCTTCCTTCCTCCATATTTGAGAAAATCAGCGACTCGATACTGTAATTAGACCTGACTGGCACATTCTTAATTAAAGGCGTTATTAAAATTTTAAAAATTTCTCGACGCTTTGTCGAGAAACGTCAAAAATAAAAAATCATAACCTCACTTTTCTGACAGTTAATCGGTTAATCGTTTTGTTGGGCGCATTCACCATTAAGCCATCTTTGAAATTTAAAGTGTCTCTACGCTTAGTCACAAAACGTCAAAAATAAATCATAACCTCACTTTTCTGAGAGTTCATCAGAAAATCTCGTCATTATCGATTTAAATGATAAAAAGTCGAATTTGCGTTATATAAATTACTGCAAATTGCTTTTTCTTCATCCGAATTTAAGAAAATCAGCAACTCGATACTGTAATTAGACCTGACTGGCACATTCTTAATCAAGAACGTCATTGAAATTTTTAAAATTTCTCGACTCTTAGTCAAGAAACGTCAAAAATAAAAAATCATAACCTCACTTTTGTGACAGTTAATCAGAAAATCTCTTCATTACCGATTTAAATGACAAAAAATCGAATTTTCGTTATATAAACTACTGCAAATTTCTCCCTTTTCCTCCAAATTTGAAACAACCAGCGACCCGATACTGTAATTAGACCTGACTGGCACATTCTTAATTAAAGGCGTCATTGAAATTTTAAAAATTTCTCGACGCTTTGTCGAGAAACGTCAAAAACTAAATTCATAACCTCACTTTTCTGATAGTTAATCAAGAATCTTTTTGTTATCGATTTCAATAACAAAAAGTCGAATTTGCGTCATAGAAATTGTTGCAAATTTCTCTTCCTTCCTCCAAATTTGAGAAAATCAGCGACTCGATACTGTTATTAAACCTGACTGGCACATTCTTCATCAAGTTTGACTTTAAAATTTTAAAAATTTCTCGACGCTTCGTCAAGAAACGTCAAAAATAAAAAATCATAACCTCACTTTTCTGACAGTTCATCAGAAAATGTCTTTGTTACGGATTTAAATAACAAAAAGTCGAATTTGCGTCATAGAAATTGTTGCAAATTTCTCTTCCTTCCTCCATATTTGAGAAAATCAGCGACTCGATACTGTAATTAGACCTGACTGGCACATTCTTAATTAAAGGCGTTATTAAAATTTTAAAAATTTCTCGACGCTTTGTCGAGAAACGTCAAAAATAAAAAATCATAACCTCACTTTTCTGACAGTTAATCGGTTAATCGTTTTGTTGGGCGCATTCACCATTAAGCCATCTTTGAAATTTAAAGTGTCTCTACGCTTAGTCACAAAACGTCAAAAATAAATCATAACCTCACTTTTCTGAGAGTTCATCAGAAAATCTCGTCATTATCGATTTAAATGATAAAAAGTCGAATTTGCGTTATATAAATTACTGCAAATTGCTTTTTCTTCATCCGAATTTAAGAAAATCAGCAACTCGATACTGTAATTAGACCTGACTGGCACATTCTTAATCAAGAACGTCATTGAAATTTTTAAAATTTCTCGACTCTTAGTCAAGAAACGTCAAAAATAAAAAATCATAACCTCACTTTTGTGACAGTTAATCAGAAAATCTCTTCATTACCGATTTAAATGACAAAAAATCGAATTTTCGTTATATAAACTACTGCAAATTTCTCCCTTTTCCTCCAAATTTGAAACAACCAGCGACCCGATACTGTAATTAGACCTGACTGGCACATTCTTAATTAAAGGCGTCATTGAAATTTTAAAAATTTCTCGACGCTTTGTCGAGAAACGTCAAAAACTAAATTCATAACCTCACTTTTCTGATAGTTAATCAAGAATCTTTTTGTTATCGATTTCAATAACAAAAAGTCGAATTTGCGTCATAGAAATTGTTGCAAATTTCTCTTCCTTCCTCCAAATTTGAGAAAATCAGCGACTCGATACTGTTATTAAACCTGACTGGCACATTCTTCATCAAGTTTGACTTTAAAATTTTAAAAATTTCTCGACGCTTCGTCAAGAAACGTCAAAAATAAAAAATCATAACCTCACTTTTCTGACAGTTCATCAGAAAATGTCTTTGTTACGGATTTAAATAACAAAAAGTCGAATTTGCGTCATAGAAATTGTTGCAAATTTCTCTTCCTTCCTCCATATTTGAGAAAATCAGCGACTCGATACTGTAATTAGACCTGACTGGCACATTCTTAATTAAAGGCGTTATTAAAATTTTAAAAATTTCTCGACGCTTTGTCGAGAAACGTCAAAAATAAAAAATCATAACCTCACTTTTCTGACAGTTAATCGGTTAATCGTTTTGTTGGGCGCATTCACCATTAAGCCATCTTTGAAATTTAAAGTGTCTCTACGCTTAGTCACAAAACGTCAAAAATAAATCATAACCTCACTTTTCTGAGAGTTCATCAGAAAATCTCTTCATTATAGATTTAAATGATAAAAAGTCGAATTTGCGTTATATAAATTACTGCAAATTGCTTTTTCTTCATCCAAATTTAAGAAAATCAGCAACTCGATACTGTAATTAGACCTGAAGGGCACATTCTTAATCAAGAACGTCATTGAAATTTTTAAAATTTCTCGACTCTTAGTCAAGAAACGTCAAAAATAAAAAATCATAACCTCACTTTTGTGACAGTTCCTCAAAAACTCTCTTTGTTACCGATTTAAATGACAAAAAGTCGAATTTGCGTTATATAAATTACTGAAAATTTCTCTTTCTTCCTCCAAATTTGAAAGAACCAGCGACTCGATACCGTAATTAGACCTGACTGGCATATTCTTAATCAAGTTCGACTATAAAATTTTAAAAATTTCTCGATTCTTAGTCAAGAAACGTCAAAAATAAAAAATCATAACCTCACTTTTCTGACAGTTCATCAGAAAATGTCTTTGTTACCGATTTAAATAACAAAAAGTCGAATTTGCGTCATAGAAATTGTTGCAAATTTCTCTTCCTTCCTCCATATTTGAGAAAATCAGCGACTCGATACTGTAATTAGACCTGACTGGCACATTCTTAATCAAGTTCGACCATAAAATTTTAAAAATTTCTCGACGCTTCGTCAAGAAACGTCAAAAATAAAAACTCATAACCTCACTTTTCTGACAGTTCATCAGAAAATGTCTTTGTTACCGATTTAAATAACAAAAAGTCGAATTTGCGTCATAGAAATTGTTGCAAATTTCTCTTCCTTCCTCCATATTTGAGAAAATCAGCGACTCGATATTGTAATTAGACCTGACTGGCACATTCTTAATTAAAGGCGTTATTAAAATTTTAAAAATTTCTCGACGCTTTGTCGAGAAACCTCAAAAATAAAAAATCATAACCTCACTTTTCTGACAGTTAATCGGTTAATCGTTTTGTTGGGCGCATTCACCATTAAGCCGTCTTTGAAATTTAAAGTGTCTCTACGCTTAGTCACAAAACGTCAAAAATAAATCATAACCTCACTTTTCTGAGAGTTCATCAGAAAATCTCGTCATTATCGATTTAAATGATAAAAAGTCGAATTTGCGTTATATAAATTACTGCAAATTGCTTTTTCTTCATCCGAATTTAAGAAAATCAGCAACTCGATACTGTAATTAGACCTGACTGGCACATTCTTAATCAAGAACGTCATTGAAATTTTTAAAATTTCTCGACTCTTAGTCAAGAAACGTCAAAAATAAAAAATCATAACCTCACTTTTGTGACAGTTAATCAGAAAATCTCTTCATTACCGATTTAAATGACAAAAAATCGAATTTTCGTTATATAAACTACTGCAAATTTCTCCCTTTTCCTCCAAATTTGAAACAACCAGCGACCCGATACTGTAATTAGACCTGACTGGCACATTCTTAATTAAAGGCGTCATTGAAATTTTAAAAATTTCTCGACGCTTTGTCGAGAAACGTCAAAAATGGAAAATCATAACCTCACTTTTTTGACAGTTAATCAAGAATCTTTTTCTTATCGATTTAAATAACAAAAAGTCGAATTTGCGTTATAGAAATTGTAGCAAATTTCTCTTCCATCCTCCAAATTTGAAAGAACCAGCGACGCGATGCAGTAACTAGACCTGACAGACGCGTCTGGAAATTTTAAAAATTCCTGGACGCTCAGTCAGGAAATGTCAAAAGTAAAAAATCATAACCTCACTTTACTGACAGTTAATCGGAAAATCTTTTTGTTACCGATTTAAATAACAAAAAGTCAAATTTTCATTATAGAAACTGCTGCGAATTTCTCAGCGACTCGACACTGTAATTAGACGTAACTAGACCTGACTGGCGCATTAACAATCCAAGGCGTCTTTCCACACTTACAAGAGTCAAGAAAACATAACCTCACTTTTCTGACAGTTAATCTCCGAATTTGAAAGAACCAGCGACTAGATACTGTAACTAGACCTGACTGCCAGATTCGAAGACGTCTTTGAAATTTTAGCAGTTTCTGGACACTTAGTCAAGAAACGTCCAAAACGAGACAAATTAATCAAAAAAACTTTTCGTTCGATGAGTTACTGTAAGTGTAACTAGACGTAACTAAACCAGACGTGTAACTATGGAAACCGCAGAATTCTCCACCGCCTTCTCGGATTTTCGTACACATAAGTGGATTTTGTGTCTTTTCTGCAAGAAATTGTGGAAAAAATTCGGAAAAAATTGCGGTATCAAATTAGATATTCACTATATGGAATTTGTGATTTTTTTAAACATAAAAACAATTCCACAAAGAGGAACTATTAGAATTTCATTGAAGGAATGTTGTTGGTTGACAATATGAATAAAAGAAATAATTCATGAATGTAAACAATTTAAAACCGAACCGAGTCGAGTTTTATTAGCCGGCAGCTAAAGTAATTTTATGATTAGCAAATAGAAAAAAATGTTTTTGAACCAGGAAGTTCGTGATGAGATCAGTAAATTTTTAATAGTTAAACGTAGCACTTATCTCAGCAATCCATGAATGAATTTGCCACTACTTCAAAACTTGCTGTCGTTTTTTGTCTTTTTTACGATAATATGCCATCAACCACATTAGTTGGCACGAATTTTGCATACACAGTAAAACATCTCACACATTATCAACAACAGACATCTCATCGTCCATAAACAATTAATTACAATGTTTCCATTGTGTTACCATAATTAACTTTAATTCGTGGGAATCTCTTTGAACTTTTCATCATCGTCGGAATTCGTTTACGTTAACGCCGCCGCCGGGGTCATCCATCCACAATAAAACTCAATTAAATAAACAGTAGCGCATCGTCACCGACATCATGCTAACCAACATTGTAAGCAAAAAAAAATTTTCAAGTAGCCTCAAATTAGAAAATTACTGTTGTCCAACTTCTCTTGGTACGCCCTTCGCAGTTATTGGCCCGATGACGCTACACAGAAAACAACAATTAATTATAAGCAACTTCTGAAATCCAACTGCACAATGTTCAAGAGAAGGGTGCCCCAGTGCGTTCTTAATGACCCATGATTGTTGAACCAGTAACTTCCAAGGGGAAACTGGCTTGATTACAATTAAAGAAACTTTGGTTTTTTTTTTTTGAAGACCAGAACCATTTTTGTTTACCATGTTGACTAACGTTTGGTCTGAAAATCTTAGTCAAAACAACTGGAAGTTGACGTCACCTGCTCTGAACTCACATTGGTGTTTACTTATTGCTTTTTGGTTTTGTGTTGAAAACAAAATTTTGAAAATTTTTGACTTTTAAACAAAAATTGACACCTTGGACTTACTGGTAGTGGTGAGAATTGCCTTCGTTAAATTCAAAATGGGTCAAGTAATGAATCATCCTGTAGAAATGTGCCAAAAAATTTTGGATCCTCAACTTGGCCATCGTCCATCAACCTCTATTAATACCCCAAATGATCCCTAACGTTCTCAACTAACCGTCGTTTAAATTATTTTGACTCATCCAACAATTTCCGGTGTAGACTTCGAATGCGAACTTATCTCATCGAGTCAATGATTCCAATAAAACAATGGCGAGGAAAGAAGTGTCGACAAAACCGGTGGCAAGCTAGCAAGCAAAACTTTTAACATTCAAGCCACGTCGAAGGACGCGATCTCTAAGAAATAAAACGATGCGAAAAACGAAGGTCAGTGACGAGAAGTACCAACGACGTTGATGATGATGACGACTTTTTGGTTTGGGGCAAGAGGACAAGCGAAAGTCCCGTTTTCGTGGCGGTTACACAAAGATGGACCCTTCTTCAAGTAACGTCCTTGAAACAGCTGCAACTGCCATTAACTGCAAGGAATGCCGTTCGGTCTCACCAACCAAGCAACCAAACAATGACAATAATTGACAGGTGCCGATTTAGTCGCTTTGATTGATTGGCGGAACTGGAGGATTTGCTAAATAAAGGAACGAAACCGTGGCAAGATAGATGAAATAAAAAGAAAAACTTTGAGAAAGAAGAAGAGTGGAAAATTTAAATAATTTGTAATGAAGACAAAATTGGAAAAATAAAACAATAAGAAAAGAGAAAACCAAAATTAGCAAACAATTGAAGATTCTTGCAATCAGAAGACCAAAATATTTCTTACCATCGAGTTTTACGAAATTTCGGAACTGTCTACCGTACCGCCAGCAGTGATTTCATGCAAATGTTGTACTGGTTGCATATGAGTCAAAACTAGAAGCAAAAGTGAAAGGTTACGCGAAGACGATGCAAGAAGAAAACAATTTACATATGTGGGAGTAAGTTGGATGAGAAAAAATCCAGAAATGGGTTTGGTCCAAAATTTTGGTCATTTAACGATTTCCTTGAGAGAAATTGTGAAATTTCCAACTGTTGGGCGTGACTATTTCGATTGATTGCAACTTGCAAGGAATGCAAGTGAACGTATCAGCGACAACGCAATTACTTCTGACTGGTACTAGTCCACAACGGTAGGTTGGTGAAACCATTGAGGGCCCCGAAGGGGCCAATCCTCTATAATTATTTTTGCTAGTTTCTCTTATTATATTTTTTTTTTCTGCATTTCGTTGTTTGTGGATTTATTTGGAGTAAATTTGCAAAAATCCATCGAAATCCCGTCGACCTTGACTGGTACTTATTAGATTTCTGCGTCTGCTGGTTAAATTATGTAAATCGTGGGTCGATTAATGCGGTTTTCTGGTCGATCGCCCTGAACGTTTAACTAAAAAGCATTTCCGTCCAAGTTGCTTCTTTTACAATTTTCGTGTTGATCAGTTTCGGTGTCGTTTGAAATTACCAATTAATCGAGGTCATTGGGTTTTGATGGTAGAAATGAGCTGAATTTGAAATTTCAGTGTCATGACGACGGGTCAGGTTTCTATTAGGTGTTTCCTCTTCTAGTGGTCAAGTCTTTGAACTCGACACATTGCGCCTACATTTTTACACATTAGTGATCTTGTCGCGCCTTCCAACACCCAGTTTCGCCACACTTCAATGATGCGTAGAAACCTCACAGGTGTCTGTCCCAAGAGATTCGTTTTATGAAAATTTCGTCGAAATGTCATATTGCAGTTATCTAGTTCACTCGTGTAAAAAGACGACCAATATGAGTGCTTCAAGACGATGCGTAATAAAAAAAAATGGAGTTTGACCATGCCAAAATTTTTGCAGTTGCGAAAATTACTGTTAAGAGTGGCAGAATTTTCAGTTTTAGCACTACTGAGAAATTTTTAGCAACTTTTCCTAACGACCAATTGTAGTTTAACCATGCCAAAATTTTTGCGGTCACAGAAATTACTGTTAGAGTGGCAAAACTGTGAGTCTTATCATTAGTGAGAAATTTCCAGCAACTTTTCCTAACGACCAATTGTAGTTTAACCCATGCCAAAATTTTTGCACTGGCGAGAATTACTGTTAGAGTGGCAAAACTGTGAGTCTTATCACTACAGAGGAATTTCTAGCAACCTTTCCTAACGACCAAGAAGAAATTTTTTATCTCCAAAAAAACGTCGAGTCTTACACTAGCATTTTAACACCTTATTTCGACATTTTTAAACAAACCAAAAGAAATGTTGAAGTGTATCATGTTACATTGTAACGTTATGATGATGACAGTAGCTGTGTTACCACGTTTCTAGTGACCAAAAGAAATTTTCGAAATTGTTTTTGAAAATCTCATTGCTAGAAGTTAAAAAATCTAATTTCAAGATGCTAGCAAATATAAACCTTATAGTAGGACCATGCCAAAATTTTTGCACTTGCGAAAATTACTGTTAGGGTGGCAAAACTGTCAGTCCTACCACTACTGAAAAATTTCTAGCAAGTTTTCCTAACGACCAAGAAGAGATTTTTAATCTCCAAAGAGATGTCGAGTCTTACACTTGCATTTTAACACCTTCCTACGACATTTTTAAACGAACCAAAAGAAATGTTAAAATATATTATGTTACATTGCAACGTTATCACTAGTATGATGATGAAAGTAGCTGTGTTACCACGTTTCTAAAGTGACCAAAACAAATTTTTGCCATTGTTTTCGAGAATCTCCTTGTTAGAAGTTAGAAAATCTACTTTCAAGTTGCTAGCTAATATAAACCTTACAGTAGGACCATGCCAAAATGTTTGCCCTTGCGAAAATCACTATTACAGTGGCAAAAACCGCCAGTCTTGCCACTACTAAGAAATTCCTAGCAACTTTTCCTAACGACCAAAAAAAAAATGTTTACTCTCCAAAGAAACGTCGAGTCTTACACTTGCATTTGAACACCTCTATACAACTTTTTTAAAGAAACCAAAAAAAATGTTGAGATGTAGCATGTTACATTGTAACGTCACCACTAGGATGATGATGAAAGTAGATGTGTTACCACGTTACTAAAGTGGCCAAAAGAAATTTTTGTCATGGTTTCCGAGAATCTCATTGTTAGAAGTTAAAAAATCTACTTTTAAGATGCTAGCTACTATAAACCTCATAGTAGGACCATTCCAAAATTTTTGCCCTTGCGAATATTACTGTTAGAGTGGCAAAAACTGCCACTGTTGCCACTGCTGAGGAATTCCTAGCAACTTTTCCTAACGACCAAGAAGAAATTTTTACTCTCCGAAGTAACGTCGAGTCTTACACTTGCATTTGAACACATCTATACAACTTTTTTAAAGAAACCAAAAAAAAATGTTGAGGTGTAGCATGTTACATTGTAACGTTACCACTAGGATGATGATGAAAGTAGGTGTGTTACCACGTTACTAAAGTGGCCAAAAGAAATTTTTGTCATTGTTTTCGAGAATCTCATTGTTAGAAGTTAAAAAATCTACCTTTAAAATACTAGCTAATATAAACCTTATAGTAGGACCATGTCAAAATGTTTGCCCTTGCGAAAATCACTGTTAGTGGCAAAAACTGCCAGTGTTGCCACTACTGAGGAATTCCTAGCAACTTTTCCTAACGACCAAGAAGAAATTTTTACTCTCCAAAGTAACGTCGAGTCTTACACTTGCATTTGAACACCTCTATACAACTTTAAAAAAAAAAACAAAAAGAAATGTTGAGGTGTAGCATGTTACATTGGAACGTTACCACTAGGATGATGATGAAAGTAGGTGTGTTACCACGTTACTAAAGTGGCCAAAAGAAATTTTTGTCATGGTTTTCGCGAATCTCATTGTTAGAAGTTAAAAAATCTACTTTTAAGATGCTAGGTAATATAAACCTTATAGCAGGACCACGCCAAAATTTTTGCCCTTGCGAAAATCACTATTACGGTGGCAAAAACTGCCAGTTTTGCCACTACTGAGGAATTCCTAGCAACTTTTCCTAACGACCAAGAAGAAATTTTTGCTCTCCAAAGAAACGTCGAGTCTTACACTTGCATTTTAACACCTCCCTACAACTTTTTTAAAGAAACCAAAAGAAATGTTGAGGTGTAGCATGTTACATTGTAACGTTACCACTAGGAGGATGATGAAAGTAGGTGTGTTACCACGTTTCTAAAATGACCAAAAGAAATTTTCGCCATTGTTTTCGAAAATCTCATTGTTAGAAGTTAAAAAATTTATTTTCAAGATGCTAGCTAATATAAACCTTATAGTAGGAGCATGCCAAAATTTTTGCCCCTGCGAAAATTACTGTTAGGTTGGCAAAACTGTCAGTCCTATCACTACTAAAGAATTTCTAGCAACTTTTCCTAACGACCAAGAAGAAATTTTTGCTCTCCAAAGAAACGTCGAGTCTTTCACTTGCATTTTAACACCTTACTACGACATTTTTAAACAAACCAAAAGAAATGTTAAGGTGTAGCATGTTATATTGTAACGTTACTACTAGTATGATGATGAAACTAGCTGTGTTACCACATTTCTAAAGAGACCAAAAGAAATTTTTGCCATTGTTTTCGAGGATCTCACTGTTAGAAGTTAGAAAATTTGCTTTCAAGATGCTAGCTAATATAAACCTTAGAGTTGGACCATGCCAAAATTTTTGCCCCTGCGAAAATCACTGTTAGGGTGGCAAAACTGTCAGTCCTATCACTACTAAAGAATTTCTAGCAACTTTTCCTAACGACCAAGAAGAAATTTTTGCTCTCCAAAGAAACGTCGAGTCTTACACTTGCATTTTAACACCTCCCTACAACTTTTTTAAAGAAACCAAAAGAAATGTTGAAGTGTAGCATGTTACATTGTAACGTTACCACTAGGAGGATGATGAAAGTAGGTGTGTTACCACGTTTCTAAAATGACCAAAAGAAATTTTCGCCATTGTTTTCGAAAATCTCATTGTTAGAAGTTAGAAAATCTATTTTCAAGATGCTAGCTAATATAAACCTTATAGTAGGAGCATGCCAAAATTTTTGCTCTTGCGAAAATCACTGTTAGGGTGGCAAAACTGTCAGTCCTATCACTATTGAAGAATTTCTAGCAACTTTTCCTAACGACCAAAAATAAATTTTTACTCTCCAAGGAAACGTCGAGTCTTTCACTTGCATTTTAACACCTTACTACGACATTTTTAAACAAACCAAAAGAAATGTTAAGGTGTAGCATGTTATATTGTAACGTTACTACTAGTATGATGATGAAACTAGCTGTGTTACCACATTTCTAAAGAGACCAAAAGAAATTTTTGCCATTGTTTTCGAGGATCTCACTGTTAGAAGTTAGAAAATTTTCTTTCAGGATGTTAGCTAATATAAAACTTAGAGTTGGACCATGCCAAAATTCTTGCCCCTGCGAAAATCACTGTTAGGGTGGCAAAAGCTGTCAGTCCTATCACTACTAAAGAATTTCTAGCAACTTTTCCTAAAGACCAAGAAGAAATTTTTGCTCTCCAAAGAAACGTCGAGTCTTACACTTGCATTTTAACACCTCCCCACAACTTTTTTAAAGAAACCAAAAGAAATGTTGAGGTGTAGTATGTTATATTGTAACGTTACTACTAGTATGATGATGAAAGTAGCTGTGTTACCACATTTCTAAAGAGACCAAAAGAAATTTTTGCCATTGTTTTCGAGGATCTCACTGTTAGAAGTTAGAAAATTTTCTTTCAGGATGTTAGCTAATATAAAACTTAGAGTTGGACCATGCCAAAATTCTTGCCCCTGCGAAAATCACTGTTAGGGTGGCAAAAGCTGTCAGTCCTATCACTACTAAAGAATTTCTAGCAACTTTTCCTAAAGACCAAGAAGAAATTTTTGCTCTCCAAAGAAACGTCGAGTCTTACACTTGCATTTTGACACCTCTATACAACTTTTTTAAAGAAACCAAAAGAAATGTTGAGGTGTAGCATGTTACATTGTAACGTTACCACTAGGAGGATGATGAAACTAGCTGTGTTACCACATTTCTAAAGAGACCAAAAAAAACTTTTGCCATTATTTTCCAGAATCTCACTGTTAGAAGTTAGAAAATTTTCTTTCAAGATGCTAGCTAATATAAACCTTAGAGTTGGACCATGCCAAAATTTTTGCCCCTGCGAAAATCACTGTTAGGGTGGCAAAACTGTCAGTCCTATCACTACTAAAGAATATCTAGCAACTTTTCCTAACGACCAAGAAGAAATTTTTGCTCTCCAAAGAAACGTCGAGTCTTACACTTGCATTTTAACACCTCCCCACAACTTTTTTAAAGAAACCAAAAGAAATGTTGAGGTGTAGTATGTTATATTGTAACGTTACTACTAGTATGATGATGAAAGTAGCTGTGTTACCACATTTCTAAAGAGACCAAAAGAAATTTTTGCCATTGTTTTCGAGGATCTCACTGTTAGAAGTTAGAAAATTTTCTTTCAGGATGTTAGCTAATATAAAACTTAGAGTTGGACCATGCCAAAATTCTTGCCCCTGCGAAAATCACTGTTAGGGTGGCAAAACTGTCAGTCCTATCACTACTAAAGAATATCTAGCAACTTTTCCTAACGACCAAGAAGAAATTTTTGCTCTCCAAAGAAACGTCGAGTCTTACACTTGCATTTTAACACCTCCCTACAACTTTTTTAAAGAAACCAAAAGAAATGTTGAGGTGTAGCATGTTACATTGTAATGTTACCACTAGGAGGATGATGAAAGTAGGTGTGTTACCACGTTTCTAAAATGACCAAAAGAAATTTTCGCCATTGTTTTCGAGGATCTCACTGTTAGAAGTTAGAAAATCTATTTTCAAGATGCTAGCTAATATAAACCTTATAGTAGGAGCATGCCAAAATTTTTGCTCTTGCGAAAATCACTGTTAGAGTGGCAAGAACTGGCAGTGTTGCCACTGCTGAGGAATTCCTAGGAACTTTACGTAACGACCAAGAAAAATTTTTTCTCTGAAGAGACATAAATTTAAATTTAGAGTCATATTAAAAATTTCTTTAAAGTATCATCATGAATTTTTGAAAATATTTTTTTGCAACGTATAGAAATAAAAGTAACAAGTGTACCAACAAAAAAAATTGATTGTAGCTTAGACACAACACCTAGACGGTTGTTAGAGGTCAATTACCAATTTCCTGTTGGGAAACAATAGCTAAACAGCTCCAATTTACTAGTGATTGTTAACAACCTTTGACATTGTCTTATCATTGATTTCTTGTAAATAAATGTTGTCTACAATTTCTTGCTACTTGAAATCAATTTTTAACAATTACTCGCTTTACGTCTCCACATTTACAGTATAAAATTTCACTTATTTTGGGTTATTAACCACTAATCGAACTGTACTCGTCAGTTTTAAGTCGTTTAGATTATGACATTTCAATGCACCGAAACAAATGGGTTTAAGTGACTCAATTTGAAATTCTTCGAGGTCCAGCACGTACCAAAAATACTCATACAACACTAGGAAAGAAAAGTAAAATAGCGCTAGTATCAAGTAAAAACATCAACTGAAGTCAATAAATTAGTAGTAATAGTAAAAAAAATTGGCAACGTACCACAAAAATTTGGCTGTTGATAGATTATTTTTGGAAGTGCTGGCGCCAGTAAATAAAAAAAAAATATGAGTAACCATCAATTTCAACGTTACAATTGTATTTTATTTATTTTGTTTCCGCAACTGAATCACAGATAATTCTCAGGGTTTGGAAAACAAAGGAATTCTGTGTTTTTGTTAACGTTCTTGTCTATAATAAACAACAATGAAACAACATGTGTTTTTTAATAGTACAGTTGTGTCAATAAATATTTTTCCAGGTGGTTTAGTGATTGTCGTAAATCACTGAAAACAGAAGGGGGTTAAAAGACATTTAACTACAAATTTATTACACCGCAAAGACTATGCCAAGTATGAAAGTAACGCCATAAATCTTTGTAACAACCCGCAAGAAGCGTAGGTACCTAAAACAATGTTGGCTTGATTTACAAGTCTATATCGACACATATTTTATTTATATGAATCAAAAAAATTCGTTTGCAACGATTTTACATCATCGCTGCAATTGTTTAAAGTAGTTAACTGTACTTTAGAACATTGGGGAAAAGCAAAAAACATCTCCACATATTTTTATTGATTCGCATAACCGAGAGTCCACTGTACTTTCGTAACAGTCATTTTTATTAATTCACATTATCGAGAGTCCACTGTATATTTCTAACCCTCAATTTTTGTTATTCACATAATCGGGAGTCTACTGTGATAATTCTATTCTATTCATTATCTAGAGGCTGTAAAATTAAAAAAGGAATCTGTAATCAAGGATAATTAGGACTGTTTTGGTTAATTAGCATCAATTATCAATTTAGAGCTAGGAAACAAATGACAGATAACATTATCCCTCTTTTGTCGGCATTCTCAACTAAATCTCCAATTCCACACAGGAGCTGGCTACCTACTTGATGTCTCCTGTTACTCACTCGTACTTTCCTTTCGATTTCGTTAGCTACTGTAGAATTGTTTATCTTGATTTTCAGTCTTTTTAATCTCTTAATTTTGGATTAGCAATTGTTTAATTGTCCTCGAGAAAAATTGAAAGGGTTCGTTCACATGTTGTTTTCAATTTAGAAGAAATTCCATTGGAAACAAAATCACAGATTCGTGATTCGTTCCAACAAAAAATTCAACACCTGCACCCAAGAAAAAAAAAAAAGTAAAATCTGGTCCTCACCTCAGGTATATTGGAGACCAAATTGTTGTTAGTGATGTTATCCATGGCAAAAACTCAAAACAACACAACACAATCCACACAACGACACATCTCACGTCGACCGGACATTTAAATCTCCATCCAAGACGCCGCTGAACAACACGTTGTCGTTAGTTACCACTTCTCGCAAAAACCACCAAACAAACAAACAAAAAAACAAAAATCCCGTCACGTTTTCAATTGTTTCAACACACAGTAATTAAACAAAACACTACGGTTCTGGGCAGTATCAACATCGAAATACTTCAAACGACTGACTTTAAGAAAGTTATGCGGTGTCCCTTCTCTTCTTGGAGAAACGGCCGTGGACCAACAACGCGATATCGAAACAACCACAAAATCTCCGCCGTAATTCCAACATTTTCAAATTCTAATCGTTTCGTGTCATTTCACAAAAAACAAAACAAATATTTCGACGAATCACCGAAACTGTTCGTTTTTGAAAAATCGTTACAATTACGAACAAGTGGTTGCGTTATTGGTACACAGCCAAACACTTCAGTAGGTGTATTAGCCGTTACGAAACATTCAAATGAGATGTTTTTAGAATGCTGCGGAGTCGGTTCATGCCGATCATTGACGAGATAAGACGGAAACATTTAAAATGGTTTTCTTAAGTATTTAGGCAACACGTAAACGTTGGAAGTTTTACTGGTGGTGGTGTTGGCGTGCGATTTCGATACGAAATTATGGTAAATTTTTCAATGGGCAGGTATCGATTCGGGGGCGGTTTTATGCCGTTTCCGACATTCAACTGACATTGAAATGCGTGATTTCGATATGTGGAACGTTTTTTGTTTTAACATTAAAGAAAATCAATTAAGATAATTACGGTAATTACTAGAAACTTTGATGAGGTTGATAACTGCAAGAAAAAAATTTACATCAAGCAGTAAACGCTAATTGAAAATGAAATTTAGTTATTATGGGGCTAAACTACGTTTAGACTAACTGGAAGATGGGGGTGTATCCCAACACAATACGCCCACAACACTAAAATGTAACAATTTCACTTCAATTGTCAGTTCTAATAATGGTGTCGAGTTTGTATTGTGTTGGGATACACCCCCAACGTTGCAGGTAGCCGAAATTTAGTTGAAACTGCGTTTAGATTTGCGTTCTCTGTCGCGCGCACGGGGCGTTATAGCTCGTTGAACTAAACTCCAGAAGTGGAGCAAATTTCTTGACTTTTTTTCGTTTTTAAGAATTTAGACACATCAACTTTAGGCTGGTCCAGTAGTTTTAAAAATGGAGTCGCTTAAATTTTATAACTAAAATTTTAACTCGCAAGAAAATCATTAAAAAATATTTTGGGTCCAAGACATTATCGTTGTTTTTCATGTGCAGCTGAAAAAATTGCTAGTCTCGTGACTATAACGTTTCATGAGTGCGACAAAGAACACAAATTGGAGTTTAGTTATTATGTGGCTAGACTACGTTTAGACTATCTGGAAGATGGGGGTGTATCCCAATACAATACGCCCACAACACTAGAATGTAACAATTTCACTTCAATTGTCAGTTCTAATACTGTTGTCGAGTTTGTATTGTGTTGGGATACACCCCCAACGTTGCAGATACTCGAAATTTAGTTGAGACTCCTTTTGGATTTGCGTTCTCTGTCGCGCGCACGGCGCGTTATAGCTCGTTGAACTAAACTCCAGAAGTGGAGCAAATTTCTTGACTTTTTTTCGTTTTTAAGAATTTAGACACATCAACTTTAGGCTGGTCCAGTAGTTTTAAAAATGGAGTCGTTTAAATTTTATAATTAAAATTTTAACACGCAAAGAAGATCATTAAAAAATATTTTGGGTCCGAGACATTATCATTGTTTTTCATGTGCAGCTAAAAAAATTGCTAGTTTCGTCACTATAACGTTTCATGAGTGCGACAAAGAACACAAATTGGAGTTTAGTTATTATATGGCTAAACTACGTTTAGACTATCTGGAAGATGGGGGTGTATCCCAATACAATACGCCCACAACACTAAAATGTAACAATTTCACTTCAATTGTCAGTTCTAATACTGTTGTCGAGTTTGTATTGTGTTGGGATACACCCCCAACGTTGCAGATACTCGAAATTTAGTTGAGACTCCTTTTGGATTTGCGTTCTCTGTCGCGCGCACGGCGCGTTATAGCTCGTTGAACTAAACTCCAGAAGTGGAGCAAATTTCTTGACTTTTTTTCGTTTTTAAGAATTTAGACACATCAACTTTAGGCTGGTCCAGTAGTTTTAAAAATGGAGTCGTTTAAATTTTATAATTAAAATTTTAACACGCAAAGAAGATCATTAAAAAATATTTTGGGTCCGAGACATTATCATTGTTTTTCATGTGCAGCTAAAAAAATTGCTAGTTTCGTCACTATAACGTTTCATGAGTGCGACAAAGAACACAAATTGGAGTTTAGTTATTATATGGCTAAACTACGTTTAGACTATCTGGAAGATGGGGGTGTATCCCAATACAATACGCCCACAACACTAAAATGTAACAATTTCACTTCAATTGTCAGTTCTAATACTGTTGTCGAGTTTGTATTGTGTTGGGATACACCCCCAACGTTGCAGATACTCGAAATTTAGTTGAGACTCCTTTTGGATTTGCGTTCTCTGTCGCGCGCACGGCGCGTTATAGCTCGTTGAACTAAACTCCAGAAGTGGAGCAAATTTCTTGACTTTTTTTCGTTTTTAAGAATTTAGACACATCAACTTTAGGCTGGTCCAGTAGTTTTAAAAATGGAGTCGTTTAAATTTTATAATTAAAATTTTAACACGTAAAGAAGATCATTAAAAAATATTTTGGGTCCGAGACATTATCATTGTTTTTCATGTGCAGCTAAAAAAATTGCTAGTTTCGTCACTATAACGTTTCATGAGTGCGACAAAGAACACAAATTGGAGTTTAGTTATTATATGGCTAAACTACGTTTAGACTATCTGGAAGATGGGGGTGTATCCCAATACAATACGCCCACAACACTAAAATGTAACAATTTCACTTCAATTGTCAGTTCTAATACTGTTGTCGAGTTTGTATTGTGTTGGGATACACCCCCAACGTTGCAGATACTCGAAATTTAGTTGAGACTCCTTTTGGATTTGCGTTCTCTGTCGCGCGCACGGCGCGTTATAGCTCGTTGAACTAAACTCCAGAAGTGGAGCAAATTTCTTGACTTTTTTTCGTTTTTAAGAATTTAGACACATCAACTTTAGGCTGGTCCAGTAGTTTTAAAAATGGAGTCGTTTAAATTTTATAATTAAAATTTTAACACGTAAAGAAGATCATTAAAAAATATTTTGGGTCCGAGACATTATCATTGTTTTTCATGTGCAGCTAAAAAAATTGCTAGTTTCGTCACTATAACGTTTCATGAGTGCGACAAAGAACACAAATTGGAGTTTAGTTATTATATGGCTAAACTACGTTTAGACTATCTGGAAGATGGGGGTGTATCCCAATACAATACGCCCACAACACTAAAATGTAACAATTTCACTTCAATTGTCAGTTCTAATACTGTTGTCGAGTTTGTATTGTGTTGGGATACACCCCCAACGTTGCAGATACTCGAAATTTAGTTGAGACTCCTTTTGGATTTGCGTTCTCTGTCGCGCGCACGGCGCGTTATAGCTCGTTGAACTAAACTCCAGAAGTGGAGCAAATTTCTTGACTTTTTTTCGTTTTTAAGAATTTAGACACATCAACTTTAGGCTGGTCCAGTAGTTTTAAAAATGGAGTCGTTTAAATTTTATAATTAAAATTTTAACACGTAAAGAAGATCATTAAAAAATATTTTGGGTCCGAGACATTATCATTGTTTTTCATGTGCAGCTAAAAAAATTGCTAGTTTCGTCACTATAACGTTTCATGAGTGCGACAAAGAACACAAATTGGAGTTTAGTTATTATATGGCTAAACTACGTTTAGACTATCTGGAAGATGGGGGTGTATCCCAATACAATACGCCCACAACACTAAAATGTAACAATTTCACTTCAATTGTCAGTTCTAATACTGTTGTCGAGTTTGTATTGTGTTGGGATACACCCCCAACGTTGCAGATACTCGAAATTTAGTTGAGACTCCTTTTGGATTTGCGTTCTCTGTCGCGCGCACGGCGCGTTATAGCTCGTTGAACTAAACTCCAGAAGTGGAGCAAATTTCTTGACTTTTTTTCGTTTTTAAGAATTTAGACACATCAACTTTAGGCTGGTCCAGTAGTTTTAAAAATGGAGTCGTTTAAATTTTATAATTAAAATTTTAACACGCAAAGAAGATCATTAAAAAATATTTTGGGTCCGAGACATTATCATTGTTTTTCATGTGCAGCTAAAAAAATTGCTAGTTTCGTCACTATAACGTTTCATGAGTGCGACAAAGAACACAAATTGGAGTTTAGTTATTATATGGCTAAACTACGTTTAGACTATCTGGAAGATGGGGGTGTATCCCAATACAATACGCCCACAACACTAAAATGTAACAATTTCACTTCAATTGTCAGTTCTAATACTGTTGTCGAGTTTGTATTGTGTTGGGATACACCCCCAACGTTGCAGATACTCGAAATTTAGTTGAGACTCCTTTTGGATTTGCGTTCTCTGTCGCGCGCACGGCGCGTTATAGCTCGTTGAACTAAACTCCAGAAGTGGAGCAAATTTCTTGACTTTTTTTCGTTTTTAAGAATTTAGACACATCAACTTTAGGCTGGTCCAGTAGTTTTAAAAATGGAGTCGTTTAAATTTTATAATTAAAATTTTAACACGTAAAGAAGATCATTAAAAAATATTTTGGGTCCGAGACATTATCATTGTTTTTCATGTGCAGCTAAAAAAATTGCTAGTTTCGTCACTATAACGTTTCATGAGTGCGACAAAGAACACAAATTGGAGTTTAGTTATTATATGGCTAAACTACGTTTAGACTATCTGGAAGATGGGGGTGTATCCCAATACAATACGCCCACAACACTAAAATGTAACAATTTCACTTCAATTGTCAGTTCTAATACTGTTGTCGAGTTTGTATTGTGTTGGGATACACCCCCAACGTTGCAGATACTCGAAATTTAGTTGAGACTCCTTTTGGATTTGCGTTCTCTGTCGCGCGCACGGCGCGTTATAGCTCGTTGAACTAAACTCCAGAAGTGGAGCAAATTTCTTGACTTTTTTTCGTTTTTAAGAATTTAGACACATCAACTTTAGGCTGGTCCAGTAGTTTTAAAAATGGAGTCGTTTAAATTTTATAATTAAAATTTTAACACGTAAAGAAGATCATTAAAAAATATTTTGGGTCCGAGACATTATCATTGTTTTTCATGTGCAGCTAAAAAAATTGCTAGTTTCGTCACTATAACGTTTCATGAGTGCGACAAAGAACACAAATTGGAGTTTAGTTATTATATGGCTAAACTACGTTTAGACTATCTGGAAGATGGGGGTGTATCCCAATACAATACGCCCACAACACTAAAATGTAACAATTTCACTTCAATTGTCAGTTCTAATACTGTTGTCGAGTTTGTATTGTGTTGGGATACACCCCCAACGTTGCAGATACTCGAAATTTAGTTGAGACTCCTTTTGGATTTGCGTTCTCTGTCGCGCGCACGGCGCGTTATAGCTCGTTGAACTAAACTCCAGAAGTGGAGCAAATTTCTTGACTTTTTTTCGTTTTTAAGAATTTAGACACATCAACTTTAGGCTGGTCCAGTAGTTTTAAAAATGGAGTCGTTTAAATTTTATAATTAAAATTTTAACACGTAAAGAAGATCATTAAAAAATATTTTGGGTCCGAGACATTATCATTGTTTTTCATGTGCAGCTAAAAAAATTGCTAGTTTCGTCACTATAACGTTTCATGAGTGCGACAAAGAACACAAATTGGAGTTTAGTTATTATATGGCTAAACTACGTTTAGACTATCTGGAAGATGGGGGTGTATCCCAATACAATACGCCCACAACACTAAAATGTAACAATTTCACTTCAATTGTCAGTTCTAATACTGTTGTCGAGTTTGTATTGTGTTGGGATACACCCCCAACGTTGCAGATACTCGAAATTTAGTTGAAACTGCGTTTAGATTTGCGTTCTCTGTCGCGCGCACGGCGCGTTATAGCTCGTTGAACTAAACTCCAGAAGTGGAGCAAATTTCTTGACTTTTTTTCGTTTTTAAGAATTTAGACACATCAACTTTAGGCTGGCCCAGTAGTTTTAAAAATGGAGTCGATTAAATTTTATAACTAAAATTTTAACTCGCAAAGAAGATCATTAAAAAATATTTTGGGTCCGAGACATTATCATTGTCTTTCATGTGCAGCTAAAAAAATTGCTAGTTTCGTGACTATAACATTTCATGAGTGCGACAAAGAACACAAATTGGAGTTTAGTTATTATGTGGCTGAACTACGTTTAGACTATCTGGAAGATGGGGGTGTATCACAACACATTACGCCCACAACACTGAAATGTAACAATTTCACTTCAATTGTCAGTTCTAATAGTGTTGTCGAGTTTGTATTGTGTTGGGATACACCCCCAACGTTGCAGGTAGCCGAAATTTAGTTGAAACTGCGTTTAGATTTGCGTTCTCTGTCGCGCGCACGGCGCGTTATAGCTCGTTGAACTAAACTCCAGAAGTGGAGCAAATTTCTTGACTTTTTTTCGTTTTTAAGAATTTAGACACATCAACTTTAGGCTGGTCCAGTAGTTTTAAAAATGGAGTCGTTTAAATTTTATAACTAAAATTTTAACTCGCAAAGAAGATCATTAAAAAATATTTTGGGTCCGAGACATTATCATTGTTTTTCATGTGCAGCTAAAAAATTTGCTAGTTTCGTGACTATAACGCTTCATGAGTGCGACAGAGAACACAAATTGAAGTTTAGTTATTATGTCGCTAAACTACGTTTAGACTATCTGGAAGATGGGGGTGTATCCCAACACATTACGCCCACAACACTAAAATGTAACAATTTCACTTCAATTGTCAGTTCTAATAGTGTTGTCGAGTTTGTATTGTGTTGGGATACAGCCCCAACGTTGCAGGTACTCGAAATTTAGTTGAGACTCCTTTTGGATTTGCGTTCTCTGTCGCGCGCACGGGGCGTTATAGCTGGTTGAACTAAACTCCAGAAGTGGAGCAAATTTCTTGATTTTTCTTCGTTTTTTAAAAATTTAGACACATCAACTTTAGGCTGATCCAGTAGTTTTAAAAATGGAGTCGTTTAAATTTTATGACTAAAATTTTAACTCGCAAGAAAATCATTAAAAAATATTTTGGGTCCGAGACATTATTATTGTCTTTCATGTGCAACTAAAAAATTCGCTAGTTTCGTGACTATAACGCTTCATGAGTGCGACAGAGAACACAAATTAGACCGCAGTCTTAACTTAATTAATTTCAAACGCACAAATATTTAAATTTAATTGTGGAGCAACCCTCGTATGTATATGTTGATCGTTGATATATTTTTGTAACAACAAAGAATCTAAAAACAGTTTAAGTTTCCTTGAATTTTCTATAAAAATTTGAGTTTATTTCGATAAATTTTATTTTTAGCACCAACCAAGTTCAGTGGAATGCAATTCAGTAGTTTGTTGACAACCTTTCGCTTCTTATCCCAAAACAAAGTGTTGTGCTTCTTCCACTTCAATAAGTGAAACTAAGAAAACTATTGCAGTAATTTTGAAGTCAAAAAAAATTGCAAACGAAACCTTGGTACGTGTCAAGTTTCAAAAAATGTTAATAATCTATTAATGAACATTAACTTTGTGCAACCTCTCTTGCAGAGACAAACAAGATGCGTTTTTTGCCGTTTCTACTAATTTGCTGCATTTCAGGGGCGAGACAGCAAAATATTGGTAATCCTTACAATTATTTTGAAATTTTGAAAATTTTGAATTTTAGATTACTATTGGAGAGACTTTTACGGAAAAATTCCGACTGATGCGCTAGCACTAGGACGAGATCTTGACGGAAAAAACCTTTATGTGGTTCAAGCTTACATACATGAATTGGGAATTTTTTTTGGGGACTTAACTGAAGGAGCTACCATACCAGAAATTTCTGGTTATGGCCCCAGAAAACCCGATAAACTTCTAAAGGTGATCAAAAATTATTTTCTGTAACCCCAAAATGTTTTTTAGATCTTTTGTTCCAGACACCAGAAAAATTTTGGTTGGAAACTATCAAACAGCACTAAATTCCATCTAGATATGCTTGACACAAACCCAGTGATTGGTGGATACCATCACAAAGGAGGTCCTCTCGGATTTTTACATGTAGGTCGTGTAACTTACAACGGAATTATGAAAATCTGCGAAATAGTTTCGTTCCTACTAGAAAATGTTTTGTGCTATTTTGTTTATGGAGGAAAAGAAATGTCTTACAACTCCTATGAAGTGTTGGTGTGGCTGGAAACTACACCAAATCACAACGAAACTAATGTAGTGATATGTTAAATAGAATAAAATTAACTGATATTGTCCTAAAGAAGTGTTTGATTTAAATTTTAAACGTAGCAAGTGTTTAATGGAAAAACCCAAAAAAACATAGTTCTTCTGTGACACTACCACTAATTAACGTAACTATTAAATGATCTTATTTTTTGTGAAGCGATTAAGGAAATATCAATTACCAATGTAAGCTATCGGGTTTTGTTAAATAATGTGTAATTGTTGCAAAAAAAAATTTTTTTCAAAAGTAGAATTTTTTCAAAAATTTAAATTACGAATAGTGACGTTGTATTATATTATTATATTCATTATATTGTATTATTTTTTTTATTTCTCCAAATTCAGTCGATTTCCAAGATAATTCAACAAGAAAGCAATTTATTCTATTAAACTAAACTCAAAATTGGACTTCATTAGCCAATGTTTTGTCGATATATTTAAAGAAAACAAAAATTCTAAAAATTTTGCACCATCATTGTACACAAATGCAATTAGATTCATGATTAATAATGCATAATCGATTTATGTAGAGTAGTTCATTGTAGATTTTTGAATCAAAAAATTGACTTGTCCAAAATCAAGTTATTTCCACGAATCGTCTGCAATCTAACGGTGAGTTGTTTTTAACAACAAATTTGTAGCAACATTACAACTTAATGTCTTTAGTTAATAGAAGAAACAAAAAAGTTTTTATTTAGCAACCAAAATCGAACCGTTGCGACTATGACGCCATCTATTGGAATCCCCCAAATTTTCCTACTTCTACCTTTTTTGTTAGGAACAAATTCGCAAACTATAGGTAATAATTAATAAACTCAAAATTCGTTAAAACAAATCTTCAGACTACTTCTGGCGCGATTACAATGGAGAAATTCCCAAAGATGCCCTTTCAGTGGCCAAAGATATTAACGCAAAAGACATGTTTGTTGTCCAAGCATTTCTTGATACTTATGGAATTTTTTTTGGGCATCTTCGCCCTGGATTTCCTATCGAAATCGCTTGTGATGGAGTCAAGAAACCCGACAAATTAATGAAGGTGAGTTTTTCAAACATTTGACAAAACTTAAACAATTTTTTCAGATCTTGTGCACTCGACATAGGGATAATTTCGGTTGGGTGTTAACATCTCATACCACTTATCACGTGGATATGATCAATAGATACCCAATCATAGGTGGATACAATCACTATAAAGCGGCAAACGGATTTTTGAACATAGGACGTGTCACTTATCAAGGGATTATGAAAATTTGCGAAATTATATCGTGGGGTTTAGACAATAACTGTTGGTTTACGCATGAAGGAAAAGCTGTAGTGGTTGGAAATTACGAAGCGCTAGTTTATAACGTGAATCACACTGTACCAAAATGTGAAGAAACTCAAATTGCAACACAATAACCAAAAACTTTATGAAAATCACTTAAGTTAGACTCTTAAATTTATTAAAAGTGTAACTAGTAACGATTCAAGAATTGAAACTTAAATGATCACACTGTATACCATGATAGCATAGTTCAAATTATTTATGAAAAAAGAAAACTGTAATTTTCATATTTTTATTACTTCCTAAAAAAGTATAGAAGGGTTCAGAAATTAACAATCACACTGTATATTAGTAGAAATAATTAACGGACATATAGAAACAATTTTTTTCAACGCAGAAAACGCATAAAAGATTTTTTTTCTATTTTAGTTATTGCGAATTAATTGAAATTTAGTTTCGACTGTAGCGCCATCTGTGAAAAACATATTTTAACATCAATTTGATTCAATTCTAGGTAATGTTTTAAAGATTTATATGAAAAGCTTCTGATAATTAACAACAAATCTCAGTAGAAGTTCAAATTTATTTCTATTCTTTGAACGATAGATCAAATGAACTTTAATTCGACTGTGGCGCCACCTTTTGAAAACATATCTCAACACCAATTCTAAGTATTCTATATTTTGAAAAAATGTGAAGCTACAACGCCTCTGGCAATTTTCTTCTGCACATCATTATCAAAACTCGTTTTAATTAAATAGATGCAAATTATCCGGAGTAGAAAAAAGAAACCTGTAACGTTCACATGTTTCGTTTTTTAAAAAAGGATAGAGAAGTTCAAATTTAGCGATCACACTGTATATAAGTAGAAATAATTATGTTTCTTATAGTAACAATGTTTTTCGAGGCCAAAACACATGAAATAATTTGTTTTTCTTTTAATTATTGTACTAAACAAGCTGATCGAAGTTTGCTTTCGACTGTGGCGCCACCTTTTGAAAACATATCTGAACATCAATTCTAAGTATTTTATATTTTGAAAAAATGTAAAGCTTTAGCGCTTCTAGCAATTTTTTTCGGCAAATCATTATCAAGACTCCTTTCAATTAAATAGATGCAAATTATCCGGAATAGAAAAAAGAAACCTGTAACGTTCACATGTTTAGTTTTTTTAAAAAAAGATAGAAAAGTTCAAATTTAGCGATCACACTGTATATAAGTAGAAATAATTGTTTCGTATAGTAATAATATTTTTCAAGGCCAAGACACATGAAATAATTTGTTTTTCTTTTAATTATTGTACTAAACAAGCTGATCAAAGTTTGCTTTCGACTGTGGCGCCACCTTTTGAAATCATATCTCAACATCAATTCTAAGTATTTTATATTTTGAAAAAATGTGAAGCTTTAGCGCCTCTTGCAATTTTTTTCGGCAAATCATTATCAAGACTCCTTTTAATTAAATAGATGCAAATTATCCGGAGGAGAGAAAAGAAACCTGTAGCGTTCACATGTTTCGTTTTTTAAAAAAGGATAGAGAAGTTCAAATTTAGCGATCACACTGTATATAAGTAGAAATAATTATGTTTCGTATAATAACAACATTTTTCGAGGCCAAAACACATGAAATAATTTCTTTTTCTTCTTATTATTGTACTAAACAAGCTGATCAAAGTTTGTTTTCAACTGTGGCGCCACCTTTTGAAAATATATATCAACATCAATTCTAAGTATTTTATATTTTGAGAAAATGTGAAGCTTTAGCGCCTCTAGCAATTTTTTTCGGTAAATCATTATCAAGACTCCTTTCAATTAAATAGATGCAAATTATCCGGAATAGAAAAAAGAAACCTGTAACGTTCACATGTTTAGTTTTTTTAAAAAAAGATAGAAAAGTTCAAATTTAGCGATCACACTGTATATAAGTAGAAATATTTGTTTTGTATAGTAATAATATTTTTCAAGGCCAAGACACATGAAATAATTTGTTTTTCTTTTAATTATTGTACTAAACAAGCTGATCGAAGTTTGCTTTCGACTGTGGCGCCACCTTTTGAAAACATATCTGAACATCAATTCTAAGTATTTTATATTTTGAGAAAATGTGAAGCTTTAGCGCCTCTAGCAATTTTTTTCGGTAAATCATTATCAAGACTCCTTTCAATTAAATAGATGCAAATTATCCGGAATAGAAAAAAGAAACCTGTAACGTTCACATGTTTAGTTTTTTTAAAAAAAGATAGAAAAGTTCAAATTTAGCGATCACACTGTATATAAGTAGAAATATTTGTTTTGTATAGTAATAATATTTTTCAAGGCCAAGACACATGAAATAATTTGTTTTTCTTTTAATTATTGTACTAAACAAGCTGATCAAAGTTTGCTTTCGACTGTGGCGCCACCTTTTGAAATCATATCTCAACATCAATTCTAAGTATTTTATATTTTGAAAAAATGTGAAGCTTTAGCGCCTCTTGCAATTTTTTTCGGCAAATCATTATCAAGACTCCTTTTAATTAAATAGATGCAAATTATCCGGAGGAGAGAAAAGAAACCTGTAGCGTTCACATGTTTCGTTTTTTAAAAAAGGATAGAGAAGTTCAAATTTAGCGATCACACTGTATATAAGTAGAAATAATTATGTTTCTTATAGTAACAATGTTTTTCGAGGCCAAAACACATGAAATAATTTGTTTTTCTTTTAATTATTGTACTAAACAAGCTGATCGAAGTTTGCTTTCGACTGTGGCGCCACCTTTTGAAAACATATCTGAACATCAATTCTAAGTATTTTATATTTTGAAAAAATGTAAAGCTTTAGCGCTTCTAGCAATTTTTTTCGGCAAATCATTATCAAGACTCCTTTCAATTAAATAGATGCAAATTATCCGGAATAGAAAAAAGAAACCTGTAACGTTCACATGTTTAGTTTTTTTAAAAAAAGATAGAAAAGTTCAAATTTAGCGATCACACTGTATATAAGTAGAAATAATTGTTTCGTATAGTAATAATATTTTTCAAGGCCAAGACACATGAAATAATTTGTTTTTCTTTTAATTATTGTACTAAACAAGCTGATCAAAGTTTGCTTTCGACTGTGGCGCCACCTTTTGAAATCATATCTCAACATCAATTCTAAGTATTTTATATTTTGAAAAAATGTGAAGCTTTAGCGCCTCTTGCAATTTTTTTCGGCAAATCATTATCAAGACTCCTTTTAATTAAATAGATGCAAATTATCCGGAGGAGAGAAAAGAAACCTGTAGCGTTCACATGTTTCGTTTTTTAAAAAAGGATAGAGAAGTTCAAATTTAGCGATCACACTGTATATAAGTAGAAATAATTATGTTTCGTATAATAACAACATTTTTCGAGGCCAAAACACATGAAATAATTTCTTTTTCTTCTTATTATTGTACTAAACAAGCTGATCAAAGTTTGTTTTCAACTGTGGCGCCACCTTTTGAAAATATATATCAACATCAATTCTAAGTATTTTATATTTTGAGAAAATGTGAAGCTTTAGCGCCTCTAGCTATTTTTTTCGGTAAATCATTATCAAGACTCCTTTCAATTAAATAGATGCAAATTATCCGGAATAGAAAAAAGAAACCTGTAACGTTCACATGTTTAGTTTTTTTAAAAAAAGATAGAAAAGTTCAAATTTAGCGATCACACTGTATATAAGTAGAAATATTTGTTTTGTATAGTAATAATATTTTTCAAGGCCAAGACACATGAAATAATTTGTTTTTCTTTTAATTATTGTACTAAACAAGCTGATCGAAGTTTGCTTTCGACTGTGGCGCCACCTTTTGAAAACATATCTGAACATCAATTCTAAGTATTTTATATTTTGAAAAAATGTAAAGCTTTAGCGCTTCTAGCAATTTTTTTCGGTAAATCATTATCAAGACTCCTTTCAATTAAATAGATGCAAATTATCCGGAATAGAAAAAAGAAACCTGTAACGTTCACATGTTTAGTTTTTTTAAAAAAAGATAGAAAAGTTCAAATTTAGCGATCACACTGTATATAAGTAGAAATATTTGTTTTGTATAGTAATAATATTTTTCAAGGCCAAGACACATGAAATAATTTGTTTTTCTTTTAATTATTGTACTAAACAAGCTGATCGAAGTTTGCTTTCGACTGTGGCGCCACCTTTTGAAAACATATCTGAACATCAATTCTAAGTATTTTATATTTTGAAAAAATGTGATGCTTTAGCGCCTCTGGCAATTTTTTTCGGCCAATCATTATCAAGACTCTTTTCAATTAAATAGATGCAAATCATCCGGAATAGAAAAAAGAAACCTGTAACGTTCACATGTTTCGTTTTTTAAAAAAGGATAGAGAAGTTCAAATTTAGCGATCACACTGTATATAAGTAGAAATAATTATGTTTCGTATAATAACAACATTTTTCGAGGCCAAAACACATGAAATAATTTCCTTTTCTTCTTATTATTGTACTAAACAAGCTGATCAAAGTTTGTCTTCAACTGTGGCGCCACCTTTTGAAAATATATATTAACATCAATTCTAAGTATTTTATATTTTGAGAAAATTTGAAGCTTTAGCCCTTCTGGCAACTTTTTTCGGTCAATCATTATCAAGACTCTTTTCAATTAAATAGATGCAAATTATCCGGAATAGAAAAAAGAAACCTGTAACGTTCACATGCTTAGTTTTTTTAAAAATTGATAGAAAAGTTCAAATTTAGCGATCACACTGTATATAAGTAGAAATAATTGTTTCGTATAGTAATAATATTTTTCAAGGCCAAGACATATAAAATAATTAGTTTTTCTTTTAATTATTGTACTAAACAAGCTGATCGAAGTTTGCTTTCGACTGTGGCGCCACCTTTTGAAAACATATCTGAACATCAATTCTAAGTATTTTATATTTTGAAAAAATGTGAAGCTTTAGCGCCTCTAGCGATTTTTTTCGGCAAATCATTATCAAGACTCCTTTTAATTAAATAGATGCAAATTATCCGGAGTAGAGAAAAGAAACCTGTAACGTTCACATGTTTAGTTTTTTTAAAAATAGATAGAAAAGTTCAAATTTAGCGATCACACTGTATATAAGTAGAAATAATTATGTTTCGTATAATAACAACATTTTTCGAGGCCAAAACACATGAAATAATTTCCTTTTCTTCTTATTATTGTACTAAACAAGCTGATCAAAGTTTGTTTTCAACTGTGGCGCCACCTTTTGAAAATATATATCAACATCAATTCTAAGTATTTTATATTTTGAGAAAATTTGAAGCTTTAGCCCTTCTGGCAATTTTTTTCGGCCAATCATTATCAAGACTCTTTTCAATTAAATAGATGCAAATTATCCGGAATAGAAAAAAGAAACCTGTAACGTTCACATGTTTAGTTTTTTTAAAAATAGATAGAAAAGTTCAAATTTAGCGATCACACTATATATAAGTAGAAATAATTGTTTCGTATAGTAATAATATTTTTCAAGGCCAAGACACATGAAATAATTTGTTTTTCTTTTAATTATTGTATTAAACAAGCTGATCAAAGTTTGTTTTCGACTGTGGCGCCACCTTTTGAAAACATATCTGAACATCAATTCTAAGTATTTTATATTTTAAAAAAATGTGAAGCTTTAGCGCCTCTAGCGATTTTTTTCGGCAAATCATTATCAAGACTCCTTTTAATTAAATAGATGCAAATTATCCGGAGTAGAAAAAAGAAACCTATAGCGTTCACATGTTTCGTTTTTTAAAAAAGGATAGAGAAGTTCAAATTTAGCGATCACACTGTATATAAGTAGAAATAATTATGTTTCGTTTAATAACAACATTTTTTGAGGCCAAAACACATGAAATAATTTCCTTTTTTTCTTATTATTGTACTAAACAAGCTGATCAAAGTTTGTTTTCAACTGTGGCGCCACCTTTTGAAAATATATATCAACATCAATTCTAAGTATTTTATATTTTGAGAAAATGTGACGCTTTAGCCCTTCTGGCAATTTTTTTCGGCCAATCATTATCAAGACTCTTTTCAATTAAATAGATGCAAATTATCCGGAAAAGAAAAAAGAAACCTGTAACGTTCACATGCTTAGTTTTTTTAAAAATAGATAGAAAAGTTCAAATTTAGCGATCACACTGTATATAAGTAGAAATAATTGTTTTGTATAGTAATAATATTTTTCAAGGCCAAGACACATGAAATAATTTGTTTTTCTTTTAATTATTGTACTAAACAAGCTGATCGAAGTTTGCTTTCGACTGTGGCGCCACCTTTTGAAAACATATCTGAACATCAATTCTAAGTATTTTATATTTTGAAAAAATGTGAAGCTTTAGCGCGTCTGGCGATTTTTTTCGGCAAATCATTATCAAGACCCCTTTCAATTAAATAGATGCAAATTCTCCGGAGTAGAAAAAAGAAACGTGTAATGTTCACATTTTAGTTCTTTTTAAAAAAGATAGAAAAGTTCAAATTTAGCGATCACACTGTATATCAGTAGAAATCATTATGTTTCGTATAGTAACAATATTTTTGAAGGCCAAAATACAGGAGATAATTTGTTTTTCTTTTAGTTATTGTACTAAACAAGCTGATCGAACCTTATTTTCGATTGTGGCGCCACCTTTTGATCTCGACATCAAGTTATTTCGATTTTAGGTACCTACTTACCAATTTTTGAAATTTTTAAAGCTTTTAGTACGCTAAGCAAGTTGAGTTTGTATTTGCAATAAACAAATCACTCCATTTCCACTTTTATTACACATATTTATATGGTTTATCACTAAATAAGCGACAACACTTTCTAATTTAGCTTTAAATTAAAATCCTTTAAAACTTAAGAAAATTATGTGATAGCTCATACGATTACAGAATAAATTTGTGCACTTGTTGGTAATGGATAAATATTTCTACCACCTACAAGCAAAATTACAATACTGCAATAACAACCCACATCACCGATTACTCATCATCTAACTATTTCGAAGAGCAGGGTCGGTTACAATTCTTCAAACCCACCCACAAACATTTTTAGTTTCATGTTTACACTTTTTAAATCCTCATAGTGAGAGGATGTTAGTTTTACTTAAAGTACTTCCACCACATTTCTTATAACACAAAATTCAATGTCACGTTTCTTTAGCGATAACAAATAAAAACAAGTTAAATTTCCAATATTTTCTAGAAAATTGAACATACAGAGGTTAGAAAAATCTTGAAACGACCCTGTCGAGAACGCATAAATGTTCAATCACAATAGGTACTTGGTTGAATCATTAACCACAACTAATAAGCAATGACGCATCACGAATTATTATTTCCGCTATACCTGCGATTCGCTACATAGAAATTTGTAGGCGAAAGTGTCAAGAGGATCTAAAAATAATTCCAGAGTTGCTGCTAATTTTTTTAATCAACTTCTTCAATTGTTGGTCCATCTTCACTACCACCTCCACCTTGCTGATGCAGTTTCGCCATAATCGGAGAACAAATCTTGCTCAATTCCTTGTATTTAAAATCAAATTCGTCCTTTTCCGCCGCTTGATTACCATCCAACCATTTGATACAATCCTCGCATTCCTTCAGTACCTTCGTTTTATCGCCGGAACCGATTTTAGAAGCCGCCTCCTCAACAGATTGTTTCACGCCATAAACGTACGCTTCCAATTTATTTTTACTCGCGATTCTATCCTTCTGTTTCTCATCTTCTTCTTTGTATTGTTCAGCGTCAGCAAGCATTTTTTCGATATCCCTTTGCGACAATCGACCTTTATCGTTTTTGATCGTGATATTTTTCGATTTCCCTGTACTAACTTCTTTCGCTGAAACGTTAAGTATTCCGTTGGCGTCCAAATCGAACGTCACGTCGATTTTGGGAACACCCCGAGGAGCTGGAGGAATCCCCGTCAAATCGAAAGTGCCTGAAAAAATTAATTAGAAACAGCAAATAATTTCCAGAAATTTACCCAAAAGATTGTTGTCTTTCGTCATGGCCCTTTCGCCCTCGAAAACTTGAATACTGACAGCCGGTTGATTATCGGAGTACGTGGTGAAAGTTTCGCTTTTCTTGCAAGGAATCCGATGGTTTCTTTCAACGATTTTCGACATCACCCCACCGGCAGTTTCGATCCCCAGCGACAATGGGGTAACATCAACCAGAAGAACGTCTTGAATTTTACTACTGGTATCACCCCCCAAAATCGCGGCTTGAACCGCCGCCCCGTAAGCGACAGCTTCGTCCGGATTAATACTCAAATTCAGGGATTTGCCGCAAAAATAATTTTGGAGAAGCGACTGGATTTTGGGGATCCTCGTGGAACCCCCAACCAAAACCACATCGTGGACGCTACCCTTATCCATGTTGGCGTCTTTAAGGGCTTTCTCCACGGGTTCTAAAGTACCCCTAAACAAATCGGAATTCAATTCCTCGAATCGAGCTCGAGAAATTTTCGTATAGAAATCGATACCGTCAAAAAGGGCGTCGATTTCTAGCGAAGCTTCAGTGCTCGAACTCAAAGTTCTTTTAGCACGTTCGGCTGCCGTCCGTAAACGTCTCAAAGCTCGAGGATTTTTCGACAAATCTTTTTTGTATTTCCTTTTAAATTCTTCGACGAAATGGTTGACTAGACGATTATCGAAATCTTCGCCGCCTAAATGGGTATCACCGGCTGTTGCTTTCACTTCGAAAAGTGATCCTTCATCGATGGTGAGGACCGAAACGTCGAAAGTGCCGCCGCCCAAATCGAAAATGAGAACGTTACGTTCGCCTTTGAGGTTCTTGTCGAGGCCGTAAGCTAAAGCGGCGGCGGTGGGTTCGTTGATAATTCTCAAAACGTTGATACCTGAAAAAACTTAAAGGGTTAGATGTGAAGGTGACTTGGAAAATGGCACGAAACCTCGCGTGTCTTCGATGGTTGCTAGTTTTAAATAAAATCGATATCTAGTATCAAGTTTAAGGACATTGTAACGTGTCTAGTCTGGAAGGTTTAGTTCATAATTTAGAAAACTTGATCAAAAAGTTGCAAAATTTGAGTAGAAGTAGAGGCGCCTCCCTCTCCTTGCTAAGTTTGGAACGAAAAGAAATTATAGCAGGAAGGACCTTCACTTTCCCCCAAAGAGTGTCTTTGAGTTTGTGTTAACTCAAAAATTTTCAAAATTATAGTAAAACAGTTTCACTTAGGAGTAGCTTATTAGTACAAAATTACACAAAACTTTCAAAATCACAACAAGGACATTGCTTTTAATAGGACTTACTAGTGTCAAATTAGAAAATGTTACTTAAAAAATTTTCAGAATTATAAGAGAAACGAAGGTACCATCCCACTTCTGACCAAATATCTTTTTTTGTTTAGAAAATTAGAAAAACTTTTAATGTCAAATTACACAATTTTTTATTAAGGAATTCTCAAAGTTACAACAGGCAGGACTTTTTTTCTCTCCGCAAAACCGGTTTTTGAGTTTGGAATTCTCTTGGTGTCAAATTTCAAAAATTCTAACTAGAAATTTTTAAAAATTATAGAGGAAAAGGACACTTCTCCCCCATTTTGCCAAAATATATTTTGATGTTTAGAATGACATATTAACGCCAAATTACCGAATTTTTATTGAGAAATTTTCAAAATTACTACTAAAAGTACCTTACTCGTTCACCTCAAAAAATGTCTTTGGTTTTAAAACTACTTATTAGTGTCAATTTACAAAAATGTACAATCAAAAATTTTTCAGAATTATAATAGAAACGAAAGTACCATCCCACTTCTGATCAAAAATATTTTTTTGTTTAAAACAACTTTTAATGTCAAATTACACAATTTTCTATTAACGAACTTTCAGAGTTGCAATCGGAAAGACCTCCTCTCTCTCCGCAAAACCTGTTTTTGGATTTGGAATTGCAATCTTTGATGTCAAATTACAAAAATGCTAACTAGAAATTTTTAAAAATTACAACTGAAAAGGACACTTTTTCCCCATTTTGGCAAAATTTATTTTGATGTTTACAGTAATATATTAATGCCAAATTACCGAAATTTTTATTGAGAAATTTTCAAAATTACTACTAAAAGTACCTTACTCGTTCAATTCAAAAAATATCTTTGGCTTTAAAGCAACTTACTACTCTCAATTTACAAAAATGTTCAATAAAAAATTTTCGAAATTATAATAGAAACGAAAGTACCATCCCACTTCTGACCAAATATCTTTTTTGTTTAAAACAACTTTTAATGTCAAATTACAAAAATGCTAACTAGAAATTTTTAAAAATTACAACTGAAAAGGACACTTTTTCCCCATTTTGGAAAAATATATTTTAATGTTTACAGTGATATATTAATGCCAAATTACCGAAATTTTTATTGATAAATTTTCAAAATTACTACTAAAAGTACCTTACTCGTTCAATTCAAAAAATATCTTTGGCTTTAAAGCAACTTACTACTCTCAATTTACAAAAATGTTCAATAAAAAATTTTCGAAATTATAATAGAAACGAAAGTACCATCCCACTTCTGACCAAAATTACACAAAACTTTCAAAATCACAACAAGAAGGACATTGCTTTTAAAAGGACTTATTAGTGTCAAATTAGAAAATGTTATTTAAAAAAATTTCAGAATTATAAGAGAAACGAATGTACCATCCCACTTCTGACCAAATATCTTTTTTGTTTAAAACAACTTTTAATGTCAAATTACACAATTTTCTATTAACGAATTTTCAAAGTTACAACCGGAAAGACCTCCTCTCTCTCCGCAAAACCTGTTTTTGGATTTGGAATTGCACTCTTTGATGTCAAATTACAAAAATGCTAACTAGAAATTTTTAAAAATTACAACTGAAAAGGACACTTTTTCCCCATTTTGGAAAAATATATTTTAATGTTTACAGTAATATATTAATGCCAAATTACCGAAATTTTTATTGAGAAATTTTCAAAATTACTACTAAAAGTACCTTACTCGTTCAATTCAAAAAATATCTTTGATCTTAAAGCTACTTACTACTCTCAATTTACAAAAATGTTCAATAAAAAATTTTCGGAATTATTATAGAAACGAAAGTACCATCCCACTTCTGACCAAAATTACACAAAAGTTTCAAAATCACAACAAGAAGGACATTGCTTTTAAAAGGACTTATTAGTGTCAAATTAGAAAATGTTATTTAAAAAAATTTCAGAATTATAAGAGAAACGAATGTACCATCCCACTTCTGACCAAATATCTTTCTTGTTTAAAACAACTTTTAATGTCAAATTACACAATTTTCTATTAACGAATTTTCAGAGTTACAACCGGAAAGACCTCCTCTCTCTCCGCAAAACCTGTTTTTGGATTTGGAATTGCACTCTTTGATGTCAAATTACAAAAATGCTAACTAGGAATTTTTAAAAATTACAACTGAAAAGGACACTTTTTCCCCATTTTGGAAAAATATATTTTGATGTTTACAGTGATATATTAATGCCAAATTACCGAAATTTTTATTGAGAAATTTTCAAAATTACTACTAAAAGTACCTTACTCGTTCAATTCAAAAAATATCTTTGGTTTTAAAGCTACTTACTACTCTCAATTTACAAAAATGTTCAATAAAAATGTTTCGGAATTATAATAGAAACGAAAGTACCATCCCACTTCTGACCAAAATTACACAAAACTTTCAAAATCACAACAAGAAGGACATTGCTTTTAAAAGGACTTATTAGTGTCAAATTAAAAAATGTTATTTAAAAAAAAATCAGAATTATAAGAGAAACGAATGTACCATCCCACTTCTGACCAAATATCTTTTTTGTTTAAAACAACTTTTAAAGTCAATTTACACAATTTTCTATTAACGAATTTTCAAAGTTGCAACCGGAAAGACCTCCTCTCTCTCCGTAAAACCTGTTTTTGGATTTGGAACTGCAATTTTTGATGTCAAATTACAAAAATGCTAACTAGAAATTTTTAAAAATTACAACTGAAAAGGACACTTTTTCCCCATTTTGGCAAAATTTATTTTGATGTTTACAGTGATATATTAATGCCAAATTACCGAAATTTGTATTGAGAAATTTTCAAAATTACTACTAAAAGTACCTTACTCGTTCAATTCAAAAAATATCTTTGGTTTTAAAGCTACTTACTACTCTCAATTTACAAAAATGTTCAATAAAAAATTTTCGAAATTATAATAGAAACGAAAGTACCATCCCACTTCTGACCAAAATTACACAAAACTTTCAAAATCACAACAAGAAGGACGTTGCTTTTAAAAGGACTTATTAGTGTCAAATTAGAAAATGTTATTTAAAAAAATTTCAGAATTATAAGAGAGACGAATGTACCATCCCACTTCTGACCAAATATCTTTTTTGTTTAAAACAACTTTTAATGTCAAATTACACAATTTTCTATTAACGAATTTTCAGAGTTGCAATCGGTAAGACCTCCTCTCTCTCCGCGAAACCTGTTTTTGGATTTGGAATTGCACTCTTTGATGTCAAATTACAAAAATGCTAACTAGAAATTTTTAAAAATTACAACTGAAAAGGACACTTTTTCCCCATTTTGGAAAAATATATTTTAATGTTTACAGTAATATATTAATGCCAAATTACCGAAATTTTTATTGAGAAATTTTCAAAATTACTACTAAAAGTACCTTACTCGTTCAATTCAAAAAATATCTTTGATCTTAAAGCTACTTACTACTCTCAATTTACAAAAATGTTCAATAAAAAATTTTCGGAATTATTATAGAAACGAAAGTACCATCCCACTTCTGACCAAAATTACACAAAAGTTTCAAAATCACAACAAGAAGGACATTGCTTTTAAAAGGACTTATTAGTGTCAAATTAGAAAATGTTATTTAAAAAAATTTCAGAATTATAAGAGAAACGAATGTACCATCCCACTTCTGACCAAATATCTTTCTTGTTTAAAACAACTTTTAATGTCAAATTACACAATTTTCTATTAACGAATTTTCAGAGTTACAACCGGAAAGACCTCCTCTCTCTCCGCAAAACCTGTTTTTGGATTTGGAATTGCACTCTTTGATGTCAAATTACAAAAATGCTAACTAGGAATTTTTAAAAATTACAACTGAAAAGGACACTTTTTCCCCATTTTGGAAAAATATATTTTGATGTTTACAGTGATATATTAATGCCAAATTACCGAAATTTTTATTGAGAAATTTTCAAAATTACTACTAAAAGTACCTTACTCGTTCAATTCAAAAAATATCTTTGGTTTTAAAGCTGCTTACTACTCTCAATTTACAAAAATGTTCAATAAAAAATTTTCGGAATTATTATAGAAACAAAAGTACCATCCCACTTCTGACCAAAATTACACAAAACTTTCAAAATCACAACAAGAAGGACGTTGCTTTTAAAAGGACTTATTAGTGTCAAATTAGAAAATGTTATTTAAAAAAATTTCAGAATTATAAGAGAAACGAATGTACCATCCCACTTCTGACCAAATATCTTTTTTGTTTAAAACAACTTTTAAAGTCAATTTACACAATTTTCTATTAACGAATTTTCAAAGTTGCAACCGGAAAGACCTCCTCTCTCTCCGTAAAACCTGTTTTTGGATTTGGAACTGCAATTTTTGATGTCAAATTACAAAAATGCTAACTAGAAATTTTTAAAAATTACAACTGAAAAGGACACTTTTTCCCTATTTTGGCAAAATTTATTTTGATGTTTAGAGTGACATATTAATCCCAAATTTTTAATTGAGAAGTTTTCAAAATTACCACTAAAAGTACCTTACTCGTTCAATTCAAAAAATTTCTTCGGTTTTAAAACTACTTATTAGTGTCAATTTAGAAAAATGTTCAATAAATTTTTTTTTGAATAATAACAGTAACGAAGGTACCTTCCCACTTCTGACCAAATATATTTTTTGTTCAGAACAACTTTTAATGTCAAATTACACAATTTTCTCAAAGTTACAACAGGAAGAGCCGTCTCTTTTCCCGCAAAAGTCTTTGCGTTTTAAATTACAGTAGAACTGGAGGCACCCCCCTCTGCTTTTGTGTAAATTAATTGTAAGTTACGAAATTTTTTAAAATTACAACAAGACGTGCTTCCCCTTCCTGCCAACAATTACAAGTAAATTTTTCAAAATCCCAGTAGGAACAAAGTACCTCTCACCCTTCCTGCGCAGAATATAAGTTTGCGTTTCTAATTAATTTTGTTGAAAAACCAAAACTTAAAAAAATGCGACAATTACAGTAGGAAAGGAGACCCTTCACCCCGTTACAATAATTTCATCAATGTACCAACCTGCGATAGTGCCGGCATCCTTGGTGGCTTGTCTCTGTGAATCATTAAAATACGCCGGGACCGTTATCACAGCGTCCTTGACGTCCTGTCCCAAATAAGCATCAGCAGTTTCCTTCATTTTCCTCAACACCATCGAACTGATTTCTTCCGGTGTAAATTGTTTAATTTCCCCCTTAAATTCCACCAAAATTTTCGGTTTTCCATCTTGATTGGTCAATTTGAAAGGCCAATGTTTCATGTCTTGCTGAATTTTCGGATCGTCGTATTTGCGTCCAATTAACCTTTTGGCATCGAAAACCGTATTGTTGGGATTCATTGCAATTTGGTTTTTGGCGGCGTCACCGATGAGACGTTCAGTATCGGTAAATGCCACATAACTAGGGGTAGTGCGATTACCTTGATCGTTGGCGATGATCTCCACTTTACCTTGCTGCCATACACCAACACAAGAATATGTCGTACCGAGATCGATTCCGATTGCTGGAATTTTTGCCATTTTTTCGTTACAAACCGAATTGTCACTACACTTTCGATGTTTGAATCGGAAACGCGCCCACTATTTTCAATGTTGTTGTTACTTCATAACACGGACGATTACGACGAATGCGCGAACCGATTCGAACAGTGGCGTAACGTGGATCATAGAGAAACTACTAGACACCATCAGAATGTGGGTTACCACGAAAATTTCGCAATTCTGACGTCACAACAACAGTTCGAATTGAGATAAACCACCTTAAGGCTGCAGTTACGACGTGGGTATTTTCAAAATCGAGTTTTTGGAGTTCCGAAAAATCGTCAAAAAAATGAGCAATTTCGGAATTTTTTTGGGGGAAAAATAAAAATTATTTAACAAAACCCTTACGCTTACATTGTTAATTGGGGTTTCCTACACCCCTCCAAAAAAAATCAAAGCAATTAAGAGCCGTGGTGACTAGTGGTACTGTCACAGAAAAAACGCGATTTTTGACAAAAATTAATTTCGTCCGCAACCTCAATTAAAGCGAGGAGACCACAATTTGAAGTTATTTTAAGGTAAATTCTTCAAACTAGTTGCAGAAAATTAAATTTTTAAACAACTAACTAGAGAAATTGTGGTAGTAGCGACTCTGGTTATTAAAAAATTGATTTATCGATCCGCAAACATGCATTGCGGTTAAATTTATTAAAACCCTCAATTTTACGACTTGTGTAATTTACATAAATCCATGTAAATACGCGTAATAACATGTAAAACACAAAATTAGAAGCTTCGCTTCAATTCGTGAATAATGGACTAGTCTTCTAGTCCAGGTGGGTTGTTTATTTTTAAAATTAAAGTAATAACTGACAATAATTTACACCCTTCCTACTCATGTTGGGTAAATATTGAAAAATTCAAAAACGTACCTTTTTTAGAATGAAATTTCTGGAGTCGAAAGAGCGTCGTTTTGCCAATCTACTCCTGTTAGGGGCGAGTTTTCTGTACTTGCTACCCTTCATTTTCGCTGCTTCACTCATCACCGCAACTTCTCAAATGGATTCGTTTCGAGTGTTACACAGAGTGGCAATCGCTGTAATTTGATAACAAAAATACAACGCCCGCGTTTTGAAAGTATCTGGTGCTAATGACTACAGTATCACCACATTTCTGCGTAATTAATTAATTGAAGCGTGTTGCTTCTCCCTCAGCGGCTGTAAAAACACGGAAATTTACTTAAGATAAATTAATTGTGACTTCTGAATTAATTAAATAATGGAGAGGGGTCGGGATTTGCCCAAAAACAATTTATAAAAATGTTTGCTTCCCTTTATTTTATGTTCAGAAGACAACATCTTTAACCAAGCACAATTTCAAGCTTTATTTGTGTTTATTCTAGCAATAGCGGGTGGTAAATAATTTATAGATACTTTTGACTCTTATTCTTGAGTTATGTTATAGTAATTTTGGAATTTTCTTGGTGTGGTGCTTAAATTTAGTGTTTCAAATCTTCAAAAATAAGGGTCGTTGTTACAATTTTTTATAATCCTTCAGCAAATTCATCAAACTTTTCTAAAAATTTCGGTGAAAATTGCTGCGGAGACCGTGCGATTAAATATCAACTATAACTAAGCGTTAATAAAAATCATGAATGAAACAAAAAAAAGAGTAACAGCAAAACAAGAGAATACATTAACAAAACAATTTTTTGCTATATGCTAGTTGTTAGCGGACATGATGTTGATGTTCTCGTTAACTTCCAAAAGTTGCCGCAAATAAATGCGATCACCAATTAATTTTCCGGCCCTTTTCAGCATATCAAGAAGCGAACCTTCCGGCAAATTCAATTGATCGTTACAAATCGTGATGATGTTGAGAGTTTTGTCTTTGATCTAAAAATAAAAATTAATTTCGTTTATTGCTAAAATTTTTTGTTACTTTAAAGGGTTGCGAAAACGTCGAAAATTTCATTTTCAACCTCTGCTTGCCCATATCCTGGTAAAAGATGCTGAATTCGTCGAAATTTTCTTTAACTTTGAAATAAATGCCGGCGATCAGATGTCCTTTTTGATCCCTTGACAGCAAACTTCTAAAATTATAAACCAAATTTCTTCGTTCCGTTACATCGACCGCTGTTAAGTAAGGCCGCGCTATATAAATTAAGCCGGTGAAAACCTCCTGGATCCCGTTCCTTGTCGTTTTTTCGTTCCATTCCACGAATTTTTCGTTTAACGAAGAAAATTGATAATTGTACTCCTTCCTGATGTTGTTCTCTTCCGATTGGATGAACCAACCTGCAATTACGGAATTGTTAAATTGAACAAATACTTAAACAAATATTGACCGGTATTGGGGTAAGCGTTGTCGTGCATTACAGTAACGACTCGCCCCACGTGGTAGCCAGGATCACAAAGCAAAATTCCGGTTCTATCATTAATTTTGAAATTTAAACACAACAGGACGTGTTCTTTCTCTAAATCGTAAGCGGCCGAATCCAATCTTTCGCTTAGTGCCGTATATTCGCTTAAAGCTTCGATGTTTTCTTCGCAAGATACCAAAAACAAATGCTGGCCGATTTCGGGAAAACCGCAATCTAATTGGTGGAGACGATTCCAAAGTTCTAGAGCCAAACCGACGCATGTGTGATGTTCCGGGGTGATTCTCGGTGAATAACTGAAAATTTCAAAAATTAGTTGCTGATATTTCCGTTGTTTCGTCTCACCTTTGGAAATACTCGACGAAACTCGAACATCCGCTATTTGTAAAACCCTGATGTAAATCCAAGAAATTACCAATAGTGTCGTAATTGTGGTCTTCCAGTAATCGTTGGACGTGCATTTCGATGGATCCGGCCAGTTTCTCGTATTGGGTCAAACTTGTTAGTTGATGGTGTTTTTTGGGATTGCCCCATCTGGGCAATGGTAACGGATGATCGAGAGGCCATGGTCCTTCTTCTTGTGTCCTTTCAATTAGTTGGTCGAGATCGGCGTTGTTGTTGTCGGTCCCTGTTCGAGGGACCGTTTCTGGGTCCCTTATGAGGGTGCATTTTGGGCACTCCCAATTTTCGACTTGTTCGAGTCAACTTGGCCATTCGCAACCCCAACGGCCCACTGTCGGCACGTAGGAGCGATCGCCGCTTGTTTCGCCGACCGGAAGGACGGCTGTCGGACCGGAGCCCGAACCAAAAGAACTGTGCACAGCTGCATCGTGATCAGCTGGACACAATGACGGATGTAACGGCTGTTTATCAAGCTCTGCAAAAAGATAAATGGCAAGGTCAGGAAATTTTTTTTAATTAACCTTCATGGTAAACAAAGAGAATTGTGCAACAAACCACCTTTCACTCTGGAACTCCAAGCAAAGTAACTGGTAACAAGTAAAACCAAGACAGTCGTCATGAAACTATTTTTTTCGATTTTGGTTAATTCCGCTCTCCAAAAGAAAATATTCTTGACGTCACAAATTTTTTGAAAAGATAGTTGATCGAACTACCGCGAGATGGCGCTAAATAAAACTGAATTGCGGCTGTTCACCCCGTGTTGATCCAAGCCGTTTATTAATGTGATCAGACTTACTAAATACTTAAAAAAAAAAAAAAAATTCACACCGCTTTAAACTATTTTTCTATAGTTAGCAGTTTTGTTTCGTTTTTTGTTAAATTTCAAAATTGCGATTACTTTAAACTTGCCCCATTTTAGTTAATTACGCCCTCAAAAAGAAAATATTCTTGACGTCACAAAGTTTTTGAAAAGATAGTTGATGGAACCACCGCTAGATGGCCCTAAATAAAACTGAATTGCGGCTGTTCACCCCGTGTTGATCCAAGCCGTTTATTAATGTGATCAGACTTGCTAAATACTTCAAAAAAAAATTTTTTTTTCACACCTCTTTAAACTATTTTTCTATAGTTAGCAGTTTTGTTTCGCTTTTTGTTAAATTTCAAAATTGCGATTACTTTAAACTTGCCCCATTTTAGTTAATTACGCCCTCAAAAAGAAAATATTCTTGACGTCACAAAGTTTTTGAAAAGATAGTTTATGGAACCACCGCTAGATGGCCCTAAATAAAACTGAATTGCGGCTGTTCACCCCGTGTTGATCCAAGCCGTTTATTAATGTGATCAGACTTGCTAAATACTTCAAAAAAAAATTTTTTTTTCACACCTCTTTAAACTATTTTTCTATAGTTAGCAGTTTTGTTTCGCTTTTTGTTAAATTTCAAAATTGCGATTACTTTAAACTTGCCCCATTTTAGTTAATTACGCCCTCAAAAAGAAAATATTCTTGACGTCACAAAGTTTTTGAAAAGATAGTTTATGGAACCACCGCTAGATGGCCCTAAATAAAACTGAATTGCGGCTGTTCACCCCGTGTTGATCCAAGCCGTTTATTAATGTGATCAGACTTGCTAAATACTTCAAAAAAAAATTTTTTTTTCACACCTCTTTAAACTATTTTTCTATAGTTAGCAGTTTTGTTTCGCTTTTTGTTAAATTTCAAAATTGCGATTACTTTAAACTTGCCCCATTTTAGTTAATTACGCCTTCAAAAAGAAAATATTCTTGACGTCACAAATTTTTTGAAACAATAGTTGATCGAACCACAGCTAGATGGCGCTAAATAAAACTCAATTGAGATTATACGACCCGTATTGGTCGATACCGTTTAATAACCTGATCCGATTTACTGAATATTTCGGAAAAAAACGTTCCACTCAGATTTTTTGCTATCAAAGATGTTGCTACAAGTTTTGTTCTACGTTTCTATAAATTTCTTCCACGTACTATTTTGTTATCAGAAGTTAACCGATTAAAATTCAATTAAAAAACGTGACAGTTGAATGGTTGAACTATTAAAAACAATTGAGCAACTAAACGTTACGTGCCTTAGATAATTTTAGATAATTCAAAGTGTATTGAATAGATTTTACCCTTAATGTGTTAAACGAATCACCTCCATGCAACAATTGATGACGTCAGAAGTTTTTAAATCGCGCTATTAGAATCGAAATTGGCTAGATGGCGCTGTGTTGCACGTTTGAACTAGAGGACGTGTAACCTTGTCCCAAATTTTACCTTAACAAGTGATCCTATGCTAGCAATGTTATTGTTGGTTTTCAATAATGTCAATGTCGGTAAAACAGTGACCTTTACAGTTGACGTTACTAAAATGTTCAATACACTTACGAATTTGCGAATACAAGTGAATTGTAATTATAAAAACGTTACGTCATTTCTTCATAAAAATGTTGTAATAGCACAAAAAAAAGTTTAGACAACCACCTCAATCGAAATTTTTTTTAGCATCCAACAACACGCGACGGGTTTAATGATAGATAAGGTTTAAAACCTGAAAGAATCAATGATGATTAAAAGAATTAAAACATATCGGAAATTGTGAAGCAACAACAAGATAATAAAAAGATTTTATCTTCGGTTTTACTACTGCACTTCACCCCGCAATTAACAACTCTCTCCATTGTATTGTTTGAGTGTTATCACACCATTGTGGGGATTAAAGTAAAAATTTTCGACCAAATGCAATCGTAAATAGATGGCAAATGCAATTGAAATTTTTCAAAAAACCAAAAATTCTAAATAAAAAATTTGGGGGGGGTACTCCTGAAACTCCAACATGTATTTAGTTCATTAAGACTGCGGTTGAGTCTGTTTGCGTCCTGTCGCACTGTCGCGCTTATATCATCCCGTGAGTGCGACAGAGAACGCAACAACTAGACGGCGGCCTTAAAGCAAAACGTTAAAATGTAATTTTTGGAAATTAAAAACTATTTTGATTGCAGTTTTATGATCCATTAATCAGTACATTGGAGTCAATTTCGAAACTTGGAAGTGAAAATTGAATTTTAATTTCGTTTTTAATGTTATCGAAACGATTCTCGACCAGTCAAATTGTAATAAGCGCTTAAGGACATCGATAGTCACGATGTTTGTTTAAACAATGATAAAATAACTATAAACGTAAATTGTAACGGTAACGTTACTAGGAACTTATCACCTTTTACTGGGCAAATGCAATGACAAATTGCAGTAACTGCGTCAGCGCTTCACCATTAAGAAAGGTGACAGTTTAGTGTTTTTCTTTATAAATAATTATGCAGCTGTAGTCATTATCTGTTTCAATGGAAGGACGCGTAATTGTTTAAACACTCGAGTCTTTTGTTTTATTCTGGTAAAATTGGGAAATGACGATAGAAAGTTTCCTGTAATTTGCATGACTGTTTTTTGGAACAAATCCAAAACTAACACCTTCAGGAAATCGCTTTAATTATTTATAATTTCCTTAGAGAGCGAAATTTTAGAAACCAGACCAACAAATTCAACAAAGAAAATCCTGTCGTCCCACTTTTAAGAATGTTTACCTGTTACCATTGCTTATAGATATATCTTTAAACAATGCTGTTACCAAGGGCCAAGGCAACCACGCCACGTGCCAGCTTTGTCCGGAATACCCCACGTAAAACGCAACGTGATTCACAAATGCGCAATTGGTTTTTGGCAAAATTCAAAATCAACAACAATCTCACCTCAACCAAAAATTTGATTAACAAAAAATGCTTACCCATACAATGAGGGATGAAAATAAAAAATTAAAAAAAGTTTCTAACAGCGTCCCCTTTCTGAAACACCGACCGACTTATCACCAACCAATCCAACACTTGAACTGCTTTTCAGGAACAGGAACGGGGATTTAAACGTTTCGGAATGTCCCCCACTCAAAAACGCGTGACGCTTCACCAACAGAGTCCACTCTTCTGGGAAACGAGCCACAAAATGACGTAGCACTTAACCACTGCACACAGTCCGTAAGTGATGATAATCGTAAACAAAGTGTTTATGAGAACAACGTAAATTTGTTGTTAATCCGGAAACTGATGGCATCGTTCTCAACATAACTAGAAAAAAAATTGACGCGTCAATAATCGCAACTAAATTGACGGCGCGTCCCTCAAAGCCCGACAAACCGCCCTATCCTTTAGAAATTTGAAAGTAGTTTTCAGTTATTGCTCAATGTTACAATCGGTTCGTTAACCTTGGCCGCCATTTCTACTTAATCACTCGTACATGACGGAAGTAATTACAACATATCGCGATTATTTGAATCAATTGGATTTAAATCGAGCTTCAAGGGTTTACCTCAAATTACCTTTAATGTTGGAGATGCGTTGTGAACATGTCCAGTCCGTCGGTTGTACGGGTAGCGTCGCGACGTTGACTGCGGCGTGGCGACGCCGCCAACGTCCAAGATATCGTTGTAAAATCGATACGCTGACGTCTGCGTTGCAAGTATTTCGAGTACGTAGGAGTAGTTGTGACGTTACTTGATTAGATTTTTCGATACTGCGGGGTTTGAAATTGATTGCACTGGATCGGGGACGTTCAACCTTTAAAGGGGTGAAAAGGGGACACAATTCCGTTTTTTCAACCTTCAAACGAGAAAGGTTGAACGAAAAACGTTCAACCGCTATAGAGACAACGTAAAATTTTATTGCTGTTAGTAATTTTATTTGTTACGTCATTGTCTAGAGAAATTGCTTCGTTTGGATTTGTTACAAAAATAGTGGCAACTGCCATAATTAATCTTTTACTAGTTGAAGTGTTGACGGGTTTGAGTTACGGCCGTATTTAGCTTTTCTGAAGAAAAACAGTTAGGGTGAAAATTGAGCTTCTTATTTACGACGTCTAGAAGTCCCAAGTACCATTTTGACAATGTTAAAGTCGTTTTAGGAATTCCAGTAGGTATTAAGGTTTGGATTCTGCAAGAATTTGTACTATTTTTCGAAAATCTGCAAAACCCATTAGAAAACGTGATGAGCGAAACAAAATTGATCAGAAAATGCTCCTATAGCTGACTCAAAATTGATTTCCAGTAGTTTGAGATGTTCAAATTTTGGCCAAAACTGATAATTTGTTTTTTCTTCACTGACACACTTAGAGCGTTAGATTACCATCGTGACGAAGCTATTCAAAAGTCGTTACACTGAAATATTTGCATTTGTTAAGTCGTACAAACTCAAGTACATAAGGGCGTTAGAAATTTGCAAAAATTTTTGTAATTTTTCGAAATATTGAAAATCCTTCACAAAAATTCAGACATTGAGTACAAAAATGACAGCCAATTACACCAAAAAATTGCCTTTCGTTAACTCAAGCGATTAGTTCCCATTTTGGAATTTTAGAAAATTTTCAACCATTGAAGTAAATTTATTTTTGGAAATTTCTGCACGTTTTTATGACATTTTACCTTCGAGATCTATCCAACTTAACGTTCAAATTTCGGCCAAAACTGGAAATTTGTTTTTCTCTTCACTGACACACTTAGAGCGTTAAATTACCATCGTGACGAAGCGATTCAAAAGTCGTTACACTGAAATATTTGCATTTGTTAAGTCGTACAAACTCAAGTACGTAAGGGCGTTAGAAATTTGCAAAAATTTTGTAATTTTTCGAAATATTGAAAATCCTTCACGAAAATTCAGACATTGAGTACAAAAATGACAGCCAATTACACCAAAAAATTGCCTTTCGTTAACTCAAGCGATTAGTTTCAATTTTGGAATTTTTGAAAATTTTCAACCATTGAAGTAAATTTATTTTTGGAAATTTCTGCACGTTTTTATGACATTTTACCTTCGAGATCTATCCAACTTAACGTTCAAATTTCGGCCAAAACTGAAAATTTGTTTTTTTCTTCACTGACACACTTAGAGCGTTAAATTGCCATCGTGACGAAGCGATTCAAAAGTCGTTACACTGAAATATTTGCATTTGTTAAGTCGTACAAACTCAAGTGTATAAGGGCGTTAGAAATTTGCAAAAATTTTTGTAATTTTTCGAAATATTGAAAATCCTTCACGAAAATTCAGACATTGAGTACAAAAATGACAGCCAATTACACCGAAAAATTTACTTTCGTTAACTCAAGCGATTAGTTCCCATTTTGGAATTTTTGAAAATTTTCAACCATTGAAGTAAATTTATTTTTGGAAATTTCTGCACGTTTTTGTGTCATTTTACCTTCGAGATCTATCCAACTTAACGTTCAAATTTCGGCCAAAACTGAAAATTTGTTTCTTTTCTTCACTGACACACTCAGAGCGTTAAATTACCATCGTGACGAAGCGATTCAAAAGTCGTTACACTGAAATATTTGCATTTGTTAAGTCGTACAAACTCAAGTACATAAGGGCGTTAGAAATTTGCAAAAATTTTTGTAATTTTTCGAAATATTGAAAATCCTTCACGAAAATTCAGAGATTGAGTACAAAAATGACAGCCAATTACACCGAAAAATTGCCTTTCGTTAACTCAAGCGATTAGTTCCCATTTTGGAATTTTTGAAAATCTTCAACCATTGAGGTAAATTTATTTTTGGAAATTTCCACACGTTTTTATGTCATTTTACCTTCGAGATCTATCCAACTTAACGTTCAAATTTCGGCCAAAACTGAAAATTTGTTTTTTTCTTCACTGACACACTTAGAGCGTTAAATTACCATCGTGACGAAGCGATTCAAAAGTCGTTACACTGAAATATTTGCATTTGTTAAGCCGCACAAACTCAAGTACGTAAGGGCGTTAGAAATTTGCAAAATTTTTGTAATTTTTCGAAATATTGAAAATCCTTCACGAAAATTCAGACATTGAGTACAAAAATGACAGCCAATTACACCAAAAAATTGCCTTTCGTTAACTCAAGCGATTAGTTCCCATTTTGGAATTTTTGAAAATTTTCAACCATTGAAGTAAATTTATTTTTGGAAATTTCTGCACGTTTTTATGACATTTTACCTTCGAGATCTCTCAACTTAACGTTCAAATTTCGGCCAAAACTGAAAATTTGTTCTTTTCTTCACTGACACACTTAGAGCGTTGAATTACCATCGTGACGAAGCGATTCAATAGTCGTTACACTGAAATATTTGCATTTGTTAAGCCGTACAAACTCAAGTACGTAAGGGCGTTAGAAATTTGCAAAAATTTTTGTAATTTTTCGAAATATTGAAAATCCTTCACGAAAATTCAGACATTGAGTACAAAATTGACAGCCAATTACACCGAAAAATTGCCTTTCGTTAACTCAAGCGATTAGTTTCAATTTTGGAATTTTTGAAAATTTTCAACCATTGAAGTAAACTTATTTTTGAAAATTTCTGCACGTTTTAATGTCAATTTACCTTCGAGATCTATCAACTTAACGTTCAAATTTCGGCCAAAACTGAAAATTTGTTTTTTTCTTCACTGACACACTCAGAGCGTTAAATTACCATCGTGACGATGCTATTCAAAAGTCGTTACACTGAAATATTTGCATTTGTTAAGTCGTACAAACTCAAGTACAAAAGGGCGTCAGAAATTTGCAAAATTTTTGTAATTTTTCGAAATATTGAAAATCTTTCACGAAAATTCAGACATTGAGTACAAAAATTACAGCCAATTACACCAAAAAATTGCCTTTCGTTAACTCAAGCGATTAGTTCCCATTTTGGAATTTTTGAAAATCTTCAACCATTGAGGTAAATTTATTTTTGGAAATTTCCACACGTTTTTATGTCATTTTACCTTCGAGATCTATCCAACTTAACGTTCAAATTTCGGCCAAAACTGAAAATTTGTTTCTTTTCTTCACTGACACACTCAGAGCGTTAAATTGCCATCGTGACGAAGCGATTCAAAAGTCGTTACACTGAAATATTTGCATTTGTTAAGTCGTACAAACTCAAGTACATAAGGGCGTTAGAAATTTGCAAAAATTTTTGTAATTTTTCGAAATATTGAAAATCCTTCACGAAAATTCAGAGATTGAGTACAAAAATGACAGCCAATTACACCGAAAAATTGCCTTTCGTTAACTCAAGCGATTAGTTCCCATTTTGGAATTTTTGAAAATCTTCAACCATTGAGGTAAATTTATTTTTGGAAATTTCCACACGTTTTTATGTCATTTTACCTTCGAGATCTATCCAACTTAACGTTCAAATTTCGGCCAAAACTGAAAATTTGTTTCTTTTCTTCACTGACACACTCAGAGCGTTAAATTGCCATCGTGACGAAGCGATTCAAAAGTCGTTACACTGAAATATTTGCATTTGTTAAGTCGTACAAACTCAAGTACGTAAGGGCGTTAGAAATTTGCAAAAATTTTTGTAATTTTTCGAAATATTGAAAATCCTTCACAAAAATTCAGACATTGAGTACAAAAATGACAGCCAATTACACCGAAAAATTGCCTTTCGTTAACTCAAGCGATTAGTTTCAATTTTGGAATTTTTGAAAATTTTCAATCATTGAAGTAAATTAATTTTTGGAAATTTCTACGTCTTTATGTCATTTTACCTTCGAGATCTATCTAACTTAACTGCAAAAAGCAATTTGGACGCTCATTTCGAAGATACATGCATTTCAAATTTGTAAGCAAATTTCTTCAGTGGCAAAAATTGGGCTTTCTAATTTACAAGTAAACATTTGCTTTAAGCTTATTAGAAAGCCCTTTAAGTGTCAATTATCATGATGTACTTGAAATAACTTAAAATCTCTGACAGTCGTGGAGGTTTAAATTTTGGAAAAAAATTAATTTTTGTGTTATTTGATGAATTGCAGCAAATCTCTCGCTTAAATGAACGAAACAACTTCAGTGTGACGAACTGAATTGGCAAATAATATTTTCGTTGGGTCAGTTGGTTTTTGTTACAACGATTGATTGATGTAAACAAAAATTTCCAAAATCTTCAAATTTTGGTAAATTGCGAAAAATCAACTTTCTTAGTTACAATCGCAAAGGCGGCATTTCGGACTAGAGAGCCCTTTGTAAAGTTACGATTTCGTTATTCTTGCAGTCTTCCTCGCCGCCCCTCTTCGTTTTCAAATTTTTGTACTTCTGTTGAAATTTTATCAAGAGCTCCAAAGTTCTCAGTGGCTACTAGAACATAGTTTTGACGTTGGCCGCCTTTTGTTTTTAGCACACTCAGTAGCAGTTTAAAATATAAATTGCAAAATTAAAAAAATAAATTAGGACCAACATGAAAAGGAATTAATTGAATGAAGGTACAAAAAGGTAAAATCTTATAGAAAATATTTAATTAACAGGAGTTACTGTTTGCTTTTCAATACACATTTCCAATTGTAGTCAGTTGGTAAAAAAAGTACTTACCAAAGACCTAACTTAAAGATAATTATTAAATAATTTTTCTTAACTAAAATTTTAGTGTCTTCTGGTCCGTTTCTTCGACCTAAAAACAAAATTAAAGCAACTTTCAACAATTTAAAGAAAAAAAAACTTACTTCTTCGCCCCTTTAACAAAACACCAATCCACGCCAATGGTTTGTCCAAGTAATTGCGATCCATTGAGATTCTCTCTTGCAGAAAAAGCATCTTCGTACGATCCATATTCAATTAAAGCATAACCCTAAAAAAACACAATTAGTTGAGTTTAATTAATTGCATTCAAACCACCTTTAAGAAACCGGTCCGGCGGTCCAAATTAATACTAATATTTTTAATAACGCCAAATTCCGAAAACTTCTCGTTCAAATCATCCTCGCTAGCCTCCTCATGGACCGAAGTAACAAACAAAATCCACCCCTCAACAGCTAAAATAACAAAATTAATAAAAATTAAAAAGTTTTTAACCTTACATTTTTGGGGTCCAGGTTCATCACCGTGATCACCCGGATCTATACTTTCGTAACCCCTGACTTTTTCGTGTTCTTTCGATTCACCAGGCCCGAAACCGCGGCCTTTCCTTTTCACGACTTTATCTTTAAGTCTCAAAACACTCTCTGAAAAGTGAGGTTATAATTTTAATTTTCGTTAAATTACAAGAAACTTACGATCGCCTTCATCTTCCACGTCCAATTCGACCGCATCGTTAATATCCAAAACATCAGCCATCGAAGAAAATAACAAATTTAGCAACAACGTTGTAGACTTCCGTTAAACTTCACCAAACGACGCTACGCCTCTCGAGCGAAACTAAAATGACACTAACGGATTAGAGTTAGAGATGAGTTGGACGCGACCGAGTCGGCTCAGTGAATCGGCTCTCTGCGTCTGCGCACTGAGTCGAAGCGTTCACGACAATTTCTTTTTTTTTTAAAATTGTGAGTTTTCACTCGTAACTTTTCCGAACACATCATTTTCACACAAATGAAGAGTTATCATTTTGTTAAGTGATAATTATTGTCAAGTGAACTAATATTGTTTCTGATTAAATTTTTACGCTTTGCGATTTAGAGAGAGAAATGTGGGATTTTTGTGTGAGCAACAAAGAAACGAGATGACGTAGGTCATTTGGGTTCAAGCGGTAGCAAGGGCAGTGGCGTGTCTTAGGAAAATTTACTGCGGGGGCTTTTGTTAAGAAAATTCCATAGTGGTTAGAACCGTAACGAGGAGCCGGATTGTGCTAACAAAATGGGGTACTTGCCCCATTTTTGGAAAATATAATATTTAGAAAAAGTAGGGTTAAAATTACGTCCAGAATTAATTTTTGAAGTGGGGGATTTGTCACGTACGTGGAGCGCATGCGGTGTAGTTTTAAAAGAAACCGTATGATGGCGCCACTCAAAAACTTCAAATAGCTGGTAGCTGGCATCAGGCAACGGCGACCACAGGCAGAGAAGTTTGATTATAGTCCAATTTGGTTTTATCTTACACAAGCCAGTCTACCATCCATTTACAAATCCAATTCCATTCCGGTTTACACATGCGCGCCCTCTAGTGGCAGTGTAGCATAGTAACTAAAGCGAGAATCCATTCAATATAGGTGTGAATCTGGGATATGAGACTACGTACGTCATCAATATCAACTTTTGCAAATATTTACGAAAATACGCAATAGAAAAATGGGAAAAAAAATATGTAAGCTCCTTTCGGGTTTTTGCATTCATCTAGAGATTAAAAATAGCAATATTTTTTTTAGACAAGTACCCCATTAGTTATGTTGTTAAAACGGGTAATATGTGATACTGAAGTGCTTTATTAACTTGAACTGGTGAAGTTAATGAGGAACCACAAATTACAAAACCAGAATCCATACATTTTATTTAATTCTAAAGAAATACAGTCATCCTTAACTATTATATTACAACTTTAAATCTAATTCTAATCTACACGAATACATAAATAGCAAGTTCTCACAATTTTACAATAATTGTTTCACCCAACAACATTATTACAATACATACGCAGTAATATAATGAATAATAGCAACGTTTCAAAAAAATAAAAACAAAAAGAATGAACACTTGTCACAGTTACACAATTACGAAAATAATTTTTTCATACAATAAAGAAACTTTTTTCAGAAAAAACAAACATAAATTGATTTAATAGCTAATGGATAAATTTATTTATCGGCCTGTGGAGGCGGCGATCCCGAAACAGTCTTCAAATTTTTGCTTTTTCGAGCATGTTGAACTTGTCCTGGTGGACTGTACGGAGTTCTAGCAGACAGAGAGCTGGAATTAAAAAAAAAAAACACTCATAACAAAACGCCACAAAAAAAACGAGATATCGCAGATCAAATTATTGCGGTTGCTGAACAAGCGATAAAACTGCGACACCTTTTTTATTAAATTAAAATCTATAAAGACAGAAACGAAAGCTGAAGAAAAAGGGGTCATGATGTTACTTACTTGGGGATGCTTCCAAAATTAATTTTACTCTTTCTAATACTGATGATGTGAATACCTGGAACGAGACACCAAATCCCGTGAATTTTCGAAAGTTAAAAATGATAATTTTCATGAAGTTATGACATTAATTTTTGATGATGTAGCTAATGTAGTTTTTTTTTTAAACCTACCTCACTACTGGCTGCATCACCGGAGATGTTAATATTAAGGGCGCTGATCTAATACTTCTACGTGGCGACACCAGGGGCGTTGTTGTCGTTGGTTGCCTTTGGCGACGTCTACTGCATGCGCAATACATTTAGCACAACATCGAGATTAAAACAAAAAGAACAGAAGTAAGAAAAAAAAAACAAAAGAAGTGCGAAATCAAGCCGAGTGCGCCCGAAAAAACAACATGCGGGCGGCCAAAAACCCAGCCAAGGACCGGACTCGAAATCCAAAAATTATCAATGAAACTCATTTTTTTTTTTTTTTAATTAATTAATTGTGGAGAATGGTAAAGCAATTTCACTTTTTGTTACGCGTAGAAATAATTTTGCGCCAACTTTTTTTGTTAATGTCACTAGAATTGACTAAACAATTTTAGAAATTTTTTGTGGTGAGCAATTTCGAAATTTGAGTCCGGCCCGGTGATAATTAAAAAAAATACTAACCTGGGCCCTCCTGTGATGGCAAGTAGCCCCGAATTTCCACCATAACCGTGTCGAGATCTGACGGATCCTGAGCAAACCCGTGGAATTTCCGAGCGACTCCTCGCCTTATTCTCCCATTCTCTATTGAAATCTTCCGCTTCATCTTCATCTAAATTGATGAAATCTTCGCGTTCCTCCTGGTCTCCGGTGCGTACATTTTGTTCTTTCTCGATAATGTGAGCTCTTTCACCGATATGATGACCTATAGCCAATTTTTTTGTACCAGACATCGAATCTTGGACGCTCCTTTGCGTTTCTTTGATACCTCCAGGTGCTGTACGTGTACTGGAAGTGGCCTTGTACACTTGCGGTCTACCATCCGGACCAGACGACATACTGACGAGAGTACTGGAACTGTAACTATGAGAATTTAAAGGGTCCATCGAACCGCTTAATAAGCGATTGAAATTCGGAACCATCGGCATAGTGAAAGGCATGAGAGGGTTGTGGATGTTGCGATGACGGTCGAAATCGCCGAAACTTCCCATGGTAAATGGATCGTTGAAAAACGAGTTCATCATTGAATTCATGTGGCGCATCATGTTCATGTGGGACCTGAGAAATTTCGATTAATTATTTAAGTGAAATTTTGACGGAAATTCTGGAAACAGCATGGCGGATTGTTTATGGTGGATTTTTTGGGTTTATTGGGGGAATTAAAAGCGGAACGCACCCGAAAAACGGATCTTCTTCGATATCGCCCATTAATGATCCGAAAAGGGACATTTTTGAGGAAATTTTGATTTGTTTTTGGGAGAAATTCTGTGAAACACTTTCTACACTTTGGCCGCGAACTCAATTGACAGCACAAAACAACTTGAACGCGACACGGTAGAGGGCGGGCGCGGCGAAAAGCGAGAAAGTGCGCTAAATTCGAAAATTATTTACAAAATTAACAAAACTTTTTTAATTCCCTCAATTGTGTTATAAAATTAAATTGGCGCAAATAGAAACAACCTACCTCTGGGTTGGGTAAATCCTTGACCTTGCTACCCGCTTCATTGAGCTTGATGGTGTGTATCGTGTGTTTGGCATCTTGTAATAGAAATTTGGGATTTTATATTATTTTAATCTGAAAATCTTTTAATAAAATTATTGCTTTAAATCAATTTTTTGTACTGTTTGTTTGATATTTGTATTTTTTCTAATAGAACGTTTAATAAAAAACAAAACTCACAATTGATTCACTTTCTATTGAAGTGGTGACACTAAAAAGCACAACTCAAAGACTGAAACCAACACGAGGTTTTAAGGATCGTTACTAGCACTGTACTGAACAGGTAATTTTACAAACTGAGGTCTTCAGAGGGTTGTGAAAGTATTTATTTACTACCAAAACTTTCCCTTCTTTTGTGTAAATAGCAACTTGCGATTGGTTGCTTTGGCCCGAAGGTTCTCCATCTTCCTCTCTCTCATCTGCAGCCAATTTTAACTAGCCTAGTGGTTGTTCCTTGTTTTTTGATACGTTGCCTTTTTCAAAATTTTTGGTATTAAAGATTTTATGTAAAAATGGCCAAGTTAACGATTTTTTTCAAGTAACAACAGTGAAAATCATTTTATGTTAAAACAAAAAGAACCGTCATTGTAATATAGTATAAGCGTTTCTATAGCAACCTAACTAATCAAGTTGCTAGAGCATATCAATTTGTTTGGTTTCTATAGCAACCTAAACAAATCAAATTACTGAATCATCTCAATTTGTTTGGTTTCCAAAGCAACCTGCTGTTGTGATTATTGCAACTTGACTTGAAATCGAGCCCCAATGACAGTGGCAAATCCTACAAACGACTTTATGGTCACCGTAAGCAGCTACATGCTTTTTGTTGTTAGGTAGCTTTGTGAAACTTTCTCTACACTCAGTAAAGATTTTTTAAATTTCTTAGTTTTTTTTATAAATGATAGCATAATCTTGCTGTTGACACGTTTATTATTATATTTATTTATTTATTATTTATTATTTATTATTTATTATTTATTATTTATTATTTATTATTTATTATTTATTATTTATTATTTATTATTTATTATTTATTATTATTATAATGCCTAGTAGTGAAGACCATTAATAATTAGAAACATTGCTAGAAGAAAGAGTCACAAATTTGAACAATATTTTTCATTAACGTTTGTCTCTTATCGCGCATACGCCAAGAATAGGAACAAATAACTTTTATGACCAACAAAATTGTGGGAATTTTGATGTTTGAAGGTGTTTAAAAGAAATTTGAGTCGTTACGGTCCTGTCTTTCCACGTGATAATCAAAAGTGACGGTGACGTCGCTGTCATCCACGACTCAAAGCCGGTAAAACAGGAATCGACCGTCCGATTCGTAACTTGTTTCCAAGTTTTGTTTAATATTTGATAATTTCAAGTTCCAACGGACTTATTTATTCTATAATTTTATTATCACCACCATACTTAAGTTCCATGTCATCATCATTATCGTAATTATCAAAAATTTGTATCCAAAATAATTTGTTGACGTGTTCCAAGTGTCTGTCATCTGATTGTCAAAGAAATAAAAATACTCGAGAGCCACGTTGAAAGTGATTTTCAAGCAAATGTGTATAATTAATTAAAACCGGCATTAATCCTCCGACATTTAAGGTAAGTCTCCGCCAAAATTCTCAACAAATCGATAATAATTGCGTAATTTAGCGGTATAACCCAACTTCAAGCACAACCATGAAAGTAAAAGATATTGAAAGGACCGCTAACGTGGCTTGGTCCCCAAAAGGCCACACTGAAATTCTGTTAGCAGCCGGTACCGCAGCCCAACAGCTGGACGCTTCATTCAACACGAATGCTGCACTCGAAATTTATTCATTAAATCTAACCGAACCAGGCCCCGATATGTTACTGAAATCAACCGCCCCCAGCGAACAAAGATTTCATAAAATAATTTGGGGTCCTTCAGGTGTTGACCAACATGGAACAATAGTAGCAGGATGTGATGGAGGTTTATTAAAGATTTTTAGCGCCACGAAATTGTTGAATAACGAAAACGCTTTGATTTGTTCACAAAATAAACATCAAGGACCGGTCCACGCGTTGGATTTTAATCCGTTTCAACAGAACCTTTTCGCTACTGGTGCCGGCGAATCGGAAATTTTCATTTGGGACATGAACAACACCAACACACCGATGACGCCAGGTGGTTTGAATGATTGTCGAATTTTGTTTAATCGCGATTTTTAGGGGCGAAATCGCAACCGTTGGAGGATGTGCTGTCGATATCGTGGAATCGACAAGTTCAACATATCTTGGCGTCCACTTTCGCCTCCAAATGCGTCATTTGGGACTTGAGGAAAAACGAACCCATCATTAAATTGACCGATACTGTCTCCAGGGTGAGGTGGAAGGTGGTGGCGTGGCATCCCGAAGTTGCCACACAACTGTGTCTAGCTTCAGGTAAAAAAAATCAGAAGTTGGCCAACTATTCGTTTAACAAGATAATTTTCTGTCAATAAAAATGCTTTTTGTCCTAAGAATTCTTCGGTATGTGAATTGTGGTAGTTTCTAGAGATTAGAATTGTCAACACGTCCTGGTAACATTGATAAGGATTTGTTTCAACGTAAACAATTGAATGTTAAGGAAAGTTACAGTGGCATTTTCAAAATTTACTTGGAAACATCACCACGTCTTTGTATTTTGACCTTTTTTAATTACGTCATCACTGCCTAAGACCGCGTCTCAACACGTTACCATGGAAACGAAATAATAAATTTATAGCAACGTGTGTTGAGACGCGGTCTTAGGCAATTAAAAAGTTCAACACGTTACCATGGAGATGAAATAATAAATTTATTATTTCGTTTCCATAGCAACGTATGTTGAGACGCGGTCTTAGGTAATTAAAAAACTTAAACGCGTTACCATGGAGACGAAACAATAAATTTATTATTTCGTTTCCATAGCAACGTGTGTTGAGACGCGATCTTAGGCAACAATAATCAAGACCGCCTTTAAACACACGTCGCCATAGAAACGAAGGAATCCATTTATTATTTAATTTCCATGGCAACGTCTTGAGACGCGATCTCATGAACCAAAAGTTGAGGAGCTTGACGCGCCTTTCGAATGTAATTGCTTCGAACTGTAGGGTGCGGTGACGCGTTTCGCTTAGTAGCACTGATCTGTTTTGATTGCTCACTTCAGAAGAGGACCACTCGCCCATCATCCAGCTTTGGGATCTGCGTTTTGCCACGTCTCCCCTCAAGACGCTCGAGAACCATCAACGCGGCGTGTTGTCGGTGGCTTGGTGTTCTCAAGATTCCGATTTGCTCGTCAGTTGCGGCAAAGACAATCGAATACTGGCATGGAATCCGAATTCGAACGAGCCCAACGGTGAAGTTTTGTCGGAAATCGCCAAAACTAACCAATGGACATTCGACGTGCAATGGTGTCCGAAAAATCCCGCCATCATAGCTTGTCCGAGTTTCGATTCGCATATTTCTGTTTATTCTTTGATGGGGGGCAAAACGCAACAGATTCAAACTACCAATAAAATTGCGGACAGTTTTCCGGGAATGGACGGGTACGCTCAAGCGCCGCTACTGCAAACCAGTAGCGCTCCGGTTAGTGTCGATTTGAGTAAACCACCGAAATGGTTTAAACGGCCGGTTGGGGCTAGTTTTGGGGTGAGTTTTGTTGTTTGTCTGTTTTGTTTATTAAAAATTGTTTAGTTTGGAGGTAAATTGATTACGTTCGACTATACGAAAGCGCCACTGCCGGGACTGGAATCGTCTGTTGTGCAGAGAACTGTACAGATTAGTCAAGTGATTACTGAACCGGATTTAGTTAAAAAATCGGGTGAACTAGAACAAGCTCTAGAATATGGAAATTTCATTGGTATTGGAGATTTTTTGGTTTAATTCAATTTTTTTAACAAAATTTTCGTAGAGTATTGCAAAAATAAAGCGGAATGGACCGATGATCAACACAAGAAATATATTTGGCATTTTTTGAAAGCTAATTTCGAAGAGAATCCACGAGTCGAACTGCTGAATTTGCTTGGGTATCGCATCGAAGACGTTAACGGCAAACTGAAGCAGTTTGTGGGTAAAACTGTTGACAATTTAAATCATCGGTCGGGTCAGGTGGGTACTTTTCGTTATTTACAATTTTTTCTCAATCGATAACTTTTTTCACTGTCCAGCTGGATGACCAAATGAACAATTTGGACCCTTTCGATAACATCGCTTCGCTCCAAGACAACAAAACCGTGACTCCTTACAAAATCAACACGGGCGATGGTGAGTATACTTCAACCGCATAACGGAAATCACGAGATGGCGCCACTTTACAGACACTGAAGGTTTAATAACGCAAGCACTCCTTTTGGGCAACGTTGAGGCCGCCGTTGAATTATGTTTAAAAGCTAAACGTTTCGCTGACGCAATAATCATAGCGATGACAGGTAATTTTTGTTTTTCCTAAGAAAACAAAGAAAAAAAAATTTTTGTTAGGTGGATCCGATCTATTAGCACGTACCCAACACGCCTACTTAGACCAATGCGAGGGATATCTCTCCTCGTTGATTTCGGCGCTAGTTTCGGAAGATTGGGCTTCCGTTATAAACAATTGCGATTTGAGCAGTTGGAAGGAAGCTCTAGCGGCCACATTGACCCATTCGACCGATGAAGCGTTACCGTTGCTTTGTGGTTAGTTGAATTGATGTTAGATCTCGATTAAAAGACGAAATTAATAATTTTCAGAACAATTGGGGAATCGTTTAGAACGCGAAAGCGGAAACGACAAAAAACTGAAACAAGATTCGCAACTTTGCTACATATGTTCGGGCAGTTTCGATAAATTAGTCAATTCGTGGAGCGGAAATGCCGTCAATTCGACGGACGATCTTCAAGAACTCGTCGAATTAGTTATGTTTTTGCAAAAATCCATCGAACGACAAGGCAGACAAGTCCAGGTAATCGCCCGAAAACAAATAACAAGTCCCACTTGAAGGGACGCCACTGTAGAGTAAAAAACTTGTAGAGTTACCGCGATATTTAAGCGCCAGTCCCTTTAAACTGGGCGGGTTTTCGTTTATTTGATGAATTATCACCCAATCAGCGCGTTATTTTCGCGATTCGGAACGAATTTGGTCGAAAATGCGCGATAGACTTTTAAATTGGGTGGTATTGACACTTTTGTCGCATCTACAAGTTTTTTATTTTTTGTAAAACCTCAAAAGTTTCTTGCAAAATCGTTTTAACTCCTATCTATGCTTCAGTTTCGGTTACACAAATATCACGAGCGGTCTATTGCCATCAAAATATTGACAGCGTTAATAATTTTTAGATTTCGGGATCTCTGGCCGCCCTTTTGTCGCATTACGCTTCGTTGTTGGCATCGCAAGGTAACTTATCGACCGCGTTGTCGTATTTGGGCAATTCTCAAGACGAGAAAGTCTCTTCGTTGCGAGACCGTCTCTATATTAGTTTGGGTCAGAAACCGGCGTACGGTCAAGTCGTTAGACAACAGCCGCAAAGTCGAAGAAGTAGCAATAATCGACAGTCGTTTTCGAATTATCCCAACGTACCGACCAACCAATTCAACACGGGACTACCGAACTCTCCCGGTATCGTCACACAACCCTGGCAACATCCCCAACAACCTCCTGTCAACGCTTTTGTTCCGAAAGCTTTCTCGCCGGCACCCACGGCGCCACCGAGCCAACCGCCGAGACCCACCAGCGTCGGATCAGCTCACGGTAGGTGGCGTTTTCAACACCATATTAAGACTCTTGCGCGCCCAACTTTGGTTTTGTGACTAAGATCCCGTATTTTAGCCATGAGTTAACTTTAAACCCTCGTTAACTGTCATGGTTTAACTTGCAAACTTCGTTGTGAGTCATGGTTCAACTTTAACCCCAAACTAACAAGAGCCGGAAGTTGAAACATGACTTTTTACAAGAGTTTAACTAAGATCCATGACCTTAACAAGAGCTTAAAGGTAAACGATGACTGTTAGCGAGAGTTTAAATTTAAACCATAACGGTTGAAGAGAGTTTAAAGTTGAACCATGACGTTTAACGATTAAACTGCCGTTAAACGTCATGGTTTAACTTTAAACCATGACGTTTAACGAGAGTTTAAAGTCAAACCATGACGTTTAAAGTTGAACCATGACGTTTAACGAGAGTTTAAAGTCAAACCATGACGTTTAAAGTTGAACCATGACGTTTAACGAGAGTTTAAAGGTAAGCCATGACAGTTGGAGAGAGTTTAAAGTTAAACCATGACTTATAACGAGAGTTTAAAGGTAAACCATGACGGTTGAAGAAAGTTTAAGGTTAAACCATGACGTTTAACGACAGTTTAAAATTAAACCATGACTTATAACGAGAGTTTAAAGGTAAACCATGACGGTTGGAGAGAGTTTAAAGTTAAACCATGACTTATAACGAGAGTTTAAAGGTAAACCATGACGTTTAACGGGAGTTTAAAGTCAAAGCATGACGTTTAACGAGAGTTTAAAGGTAAACCATGACGGTTGAAGAGAGTTTAACTTTAAACCATGACGTTTAACGAGAGTTTAAAGTCAAACCATGACGTTTAAAGTTGAACCATGACGTTTAACGAGAGTTTAAAGTCAAACCATTGCGTTTAAACTTGAACCATGACGTTTAACGAGAGTTTAAAGGTAAATCATGACGTTTAAAGTTGAACCATGACGTTTAACGAGAGTTTAAAGGTAAACCATGACGGTTGGAGAGAGTTTAAGGTTAAGCCATGACGTTTAACGACAGTTTAAAGTTAAACCATGACTTATAACGAGAGTTTAAAGGTAAATCATGACGGTTGAAGTTGAACCATGACGTTTAACGAGAGTTTAAAGGTAAACCATGACGGTTGGAGAGAGTTTAAAGTTAAACCATGACTTATAACGAGAGTTTAAAGGTAAACCATGACGGTTGAAGAAAGTTTAAGGCTAAACCATGACGTTTAACGACAGTTTAAAATTAAACCATGACTTATAACGAGAGTTTAAAGGTAAACCATGACGGTTTGAGAGAGTTTAAAGTTACGCCATGACTGTTAACGAGAGTTTAAAGTCAAGCTATTACGTTTAACGGGAGTTTAAAGTCAAACCATGACGTTTAAAGTTGAACCATGACGTTTAACGAGAGTTTAAAGTCAAGCCATGACGTTTAACGAGAGTTTAAAGGTAAACCATGACGGTTGAAGAGAGTAGTTTAACTTTAAACCATGACGTTTAACGAGAGTTTAAAGTCAAACCATGACGTTCGTTTAAAGTTGAACCATGACGTTTAACGAGAGTTTAAAGATAAACCATGACGGTTGAAGGGAGTTTAACTTTAAACCATGACGTTTAACGAGAGTTTAAAGTCAAACCATGACGTTTAAACTTGAACCATGACGTTTAACGAGAATTTAAAGGTAAACCATGACGGTTGGAGAGAGTTTAAAGTTAAACCATGACGATTGAAGAGAGTTTAAGGTTAAACCATGACGTTTAACGACAGTTTAAAGTTAAACCATGACTTATAACGAGAGTTTAAAGGTAAACCATGACGGTTGAAGAGAGTTTAAAGTTAAACCATGACTTATAACGAGAGTTTAAAGGTAAACCATGACGTTTAACGAGAGTTTAAAAGTAAACGATGACTGTTAACGAGAGTTTAAAGTTACACCATGACTGATAACGAGAGTTTAAAGTCAAGCCATGACGTTTAACGAGAATTTTAAGGTAAGCCATGACGTTTAACGAAAGTTTAAAGGTATACCATGACTGTTGAAGAGAGTTTAAAGTTAAACCATGACGTTTAACGAGAGTTTAGAGGTAAACCCCGACTGTTAACGAGAGTTAAAAGGTAAACCACGACTGTTAACGAGAGTTTAAAGTTAAACCATGACGTTTAACGAGAGTTTAAAGTCAAACCATGACGTTTAACGAGAGTTTAAAGGTAAACCATGACGGTTGAAGAGAGTTTAAAGTTAAACCATGACTTATAACGAGAGTTTAAAGGTAAGCCATGACTGTTAACGAGAGTTTAGAGGTAAATCATGACGTTTAACGAGAGATTAAAGTTAAATCATGACTGTTAACGACAGTTTGAAGGTAAACCATGATGCTTAACGAAGGTTTAAAGGTAAACCATGACGGTTGAAGAGAGTTTAAAGTTAAACCATGACGTTTAACGGGAGTTTAAAGTTACACCATGACTGTTAACGAGAGTTTAAAGGTAAACCATGACGTTTAACGAAAGTTTAAAGGTAAACCATGACGGTTGAAGAGAGTTTAAAGTTGAACCATGACGTTTAACGAGAGTTTAAACGTAAACCATGACGGTTGAAGAGAGTTTAAAGTTAAACCATGACTTATAACGAGAGTTTAAAGGTAAACCATGTCGGTTGAAGAGAGTTTAAGGTTAAACCATGACGGTTGAAGAGAGTTTAAAGTTAAACCATGACGTTTAACGAGAGTTTAAAGTTAAACTATGACTGTTAACGTCAGTTTAAAGGTAAACCACGACTGTTAACGAGAGTTAAAAGGTAAACCACGACTGTTAACGAGAGTTTAAAGTTAAACCAGGACGTTTATCGAGAGTTTAAAGGTAAACCATGACTGTTAATGAGAGTTTAGAGATAAACCATGACCTTTAACGAGAGTTTAAAGTTAAACCATGACTGTTAACGACAGTTTAAAGGTAAACCATGTCGTTTAACGCGAGGTTAAAGGTAAACGATGACTGTTAACGAGAGTCTAAAGTTAAACCACGACTTAACGACAGTTTAAAAGTAAACCATGACGTTTAACGACAGTTTAAAGATAAACCATGACTGTTAACGATTGTTTAAAGTTAGCCATGGCGTTTAACGAGAGTTTAAAGGTAAACCATGAATGTTGACGAGAGTTTAAAGTTAAACCAGGACGCTTAACGAGGATTTAAAGGTAAACCATGACTGTTAACGAGAGTTTAGAGGCAAACCATAACATTTAACGAGAGTTTAAAGTTAAACCATGACTGTTAACGACAGTTTAAAGATAAACCATGACTGTTAACGATTGTTTAAAGTTAGCCATGGCGTTTAACGAGAGTTTAAAGGTAAACCATGAATGTTGACGAGAGTTTAAAGTTAAACCAGGACGCTTAACGAGGATTTAAAGGTAAACCATGACTATTAACGAGAGTTTAGAGGCAAACCATAACATTTAACGAGAGTTTAAAGTTAAACCATGACTGTTAACGACAGTTTAAAGATAAGCCATGACGTTTAACGAGAGTTTAAAAGTAAGCGATAACTGTTAACGAGAGTTTAAAGTTACGCCATGACTGTTAACGAGAGTTTAAAGTCAAGCTATGACGTTTAACGAGAGTTTAAAGTCAAGCCATAACCTTTAATGATAGTTTAAAGTTAAGCCATGACTGTTAACGAGAGTTTAAAGTTAAACCATGACTTTTAACGAGGAATCTTCTTTGACAAGAATTTAATTTTCAGGTGGCTCGGGCTTACCTGCTCGGAAATACTTGCTCGACCCTTCGGTGACATCGAATCAGTACGGGGCTCCGACCAGAAACCCTTACCAGCCTCAGCCGGTGCAACCCTTCCAGCCGAATCCTTACAATTCCCCCGTTAACCCTTTGCAACCGAGTTCTATGAACAACAATTACGCTCCGAATTTAGTTCCGTTTAATCCCACACCTTTAGTGCCTAGTGCGGCGCCTCCACCACCGATGGGCGTAAACGAAATGGGTCAACCAGCAATTGAAAGACATCATCAACCTTTACCGCCGTCAGCGCCAGGTTGGAACGATCCTCCAGCCCTAAACCGCCCTTCACGCACCCAGGTAATTATCGCGTCGATCCGAACGCTTAAGAATCCCAAAACAAAACGAGTAATAGTAACCAGTGATTTTTCTCATAAAGTCCCATGGTGAATGTGTAAATATGTCAGCGGTGCATGCCGGGATCAAGTTGTGGAAACACCGACCCGGTTCGAAGGTATTCGTTTTCGTGTGTTCCGAGGTTACGTGCTGTCTGTTTTGGTTTTAATTTCGTGAAATTTTTCAGGCGAAACACGAGGAAACTCCCCAACCTATAACTCATCCCCTATACGCGACGACTCCCGTTCAATCGCTACCAATCAACAACGGATACGACCACAATTACAGCGCTGGTCCCGTTTACGGACAAGACGGACCGCAAATGTTCCAACCGGCCCCCACTTACGTACAACCAACCACCTTCAATCCCGGCGGTTTCAAACAAAACGCTTTGGCTTCCAATTTCACCAGCAACCAGCCGACGCCACAGGTCGTCCCCGAAAAACCGCAACCCATCGAAAAGCCGCCGATACCAGAAGAACATATGCACATGAAAACCGTTTTTGACGAACTGAAATATCAATGCAGCTGCGCCGCCAATAATCCGGTAAGTTAACCGGTTTTAGCGCCATCTATCGTCAATATGTCGCAACTAATTTGTTTATCAATGGTAGCGAGTTTTGAATTTAAATTTGTGTTTAGCAAACGAAGCGAAAACTGGAGGACGTCGGGAAGAAGCTCGAGGCTCTCTACGATTTACTTCGCGAGCATAAGTTGACGTCGAACACTTTGGCTTCGTTGCATCAGTTGGTGCAATTGGTTCAAGATGGGAATTATACGGGAGGATTGGGTCTCCATACGCAGTTGGTTTCGGGACCGGATTTCGCTCAGATAGCCAGTTTTATGCCGGGACTGAAAGTGTTGTTACAGTGTGCTTTACAATTGCAAGTTTATATCAGATAAGATCTAATTTGTTGCTATAATAAATATAAACGTATTATTTTTGCAAATTAAAATTATATCCGATTTTAATAACGCCGTGTTTTGTTTTAGATGTTTATGTCTTTTTTTAATCATTGTATGGTCTACTGTATTTACACAATTTATTATCTTGGAGATTCTTTTAATTTTTGTTAAACATAATTATGCTTTTCTTATATAATAAATAATTACGACAATGTTGGCGTGGTTTTGTTTAAAGATCAAAGTCCTGTCGCCAATTTGGAGACGCAAAAGCGCAGGGAATAGCGAGATAGAAACGTCAAAAAAAATTGAAGCAATTAGGGTTAATGTTGAAGGTTATGCTGTTTAGAGAATTGAAAGGAAAGGTTGAATGAGGAAAGGAGAAAGTCAAGAATTGTAAAAATAGCAAAATCGAATACGAAGTTCGGAAGAAAAATGTAGATGGCGGTAAAAGTTACATGGGTAAAATTGAATAGTTGAAGTACTTGGATATTAAGTTTTAATTAGCTTGTAATTAAAGGGCCGTTATAAATTAATGCATTTATTTGTTGTTTGACACATAAAATTCAGAAATATATATTTATGAAATAATTTGTGTATATGTATAATATACCTATGTAACTTATGTAACACACAAGCTTATCTATCTTATTATAAGTTCAACTGCATTCTTACATATTTTGAGATCACAAAATATATAATTCAATAACAAATGTAACAATTTCCGTAAATTCTCCAAGAAATCCCCAAACGAATAGAATATTGCTGCGAAACCAGAATTGGCAGTTAGTTTAATAGATTATAGGAACAATTTTGAGTTTGAAGCCCCGTGGAGTGTTTTCGGGCGAGGCTTGAAGCCGAAAAAGCTGCCTGTAACCGAACAAAATTTTCTTCGAATACTGCACTTAAAAATAAAAATCTTATCACATCACTTTCAACAAAAGAAAAAATATAAAAAAATATCTATCCTTATAATAAAATTAAATCGATAAATTTAACAAAAATAATTATGCAAAATTAAGAACAAGAAACTTAAAACTAATAAAATAATTTAATTGTACAGTTAAACTTTTATTGTGTTTATGGCATTTATACAGATACTTGACTCATGCAATCTCGAATCGATCAGGTAAGGTCCGGACGGGCATCCGATCGATAAACTTTTGATATGCGTCCCGCGCATTTTCAAATTATGTACAAAAATTTGATTGCGAAAATTCCTGAGTTCAATCGGAAATTTGGTCACGTAACCGGAAACGCGACCGGACTTTACCTCCTCGCAAGCACTCCATTAAAACTCTATATTAAGATTACAATAACAGATGCTGAATGCACCACCCTAGTTTGTACTTTTCTTCGTAATCGATAAAAAATATTATCTCTGTAACAAGTTCTCAAATATAAATTAAAACAATCATAATAACAAGAACAATTTTGGGCAAAAACTAACAACTACAATCTTCTGTTTCATAAAACATACAAATTTCACAGGCGGAATTAAAAAAAAAAACAAAAAAACTCTCTAGTGCTTCTAACCCCTAAAAACAGTTTATGTACAAACAAAAATCGGTCGAAAAAGAAAAGAAAAAAAAACCGTTCATCGACGGCACAACACAATTACTGATCATTCAGGAGCAGTGTTTATTATTGCTTTCGGTTCAGCGACATCTTCCAAACTCGCAATAACACTCGTCTGTCCCTCATTCTGATCACAACAATCATTTGATTTGATTATGGAAGAACTAGTGTCATCGTCTCTTTTACTATCGTCACCATTACACAAAATTTCTCCTTTCTTCTCTTCAATCCTTTCCATTTCTAAAATTTTAGCTTCCAATTGTGCTATTTTCTCATCCTTACACGTACACTCCCTCCCGAGTCTCTCCTGTTCTTTCACCAAACCTTTAAACAAGTCAATAACCCGATCCCGTAACCCCACATCAACAACTCCTTTCAACACTTCTTCGATCTTCCCTAATTCCGGCGATTTTTCGGACGTTTCCGACGCGCTATCTTCGGTATCCGTCGACAATTCGATTTCTGAATTATATTTCGGTGTAACCGCAACGGTTTTAACTACTGAAATCGGTTTGTTATCGCATTTTTCTTCCGGTGGACCATCGATGATTTCTTGTTTGATGTTTCCTCTATCGTCGAAATAAACGTTGATTACGTCCGGTTCTTGTTTGATTAGTTGTTTGCCGTATCGATGGTGTTTTTTGGGGGTGTGCGGTGCTAACGCTACGTTGGGTTGGAAGGTGCTTTCGAAACGTTCACGTTCCGAAACGTAAATGACACGTTTTGGATCTTGCAGGATGGGTGGATCGTTTCGTAATTGGATGCGATTCAGTCCTATTAGTTGATGGTAGATTTTCGTGTCTTTGAAGTGTTGACTTACGGGTTTGAATGCGGATAAGTGGCGATTGTAATCGTTGATGCATGGATGCATGAAGAGAGAATCCAAACAGATGGGGTAAGGTGTTGGCATTTGGTAACCGTTGAGAAGTTCACCGACCATCTTCTGTTTCTTCAGAGGCAATTCGCGGTCTTTCAAGATCTCCGAAGGCAGAACCTGCAATTAAAAAAAAAACAATTCAGTTAAGTACAAAACTTAATTAAACAACAAAAAATCGAAGAGACATTGATGAACTTTTGTGCATTATCAAAAAATTATGAAACAAATTGGGGACGCGGGGCTATTTCTTTGTTAATTCTCTGGTTCCACTCCGCCTCACTGTCTGTTGAATGGGGCCGCGTCTTTATTTAGCGCTGTCAGGGGTCCTGTTTTTTCTTTCATGCCACGACGTGGATTATCGAAATCAAGTTTCTGCGTAGATTTAAATCTCATGCATATCTTATTTCGGCGCGGTGATCTGTATATTGGGGGATGACGGAGGGAAGGGTGAACGGGTGCTACCGGTGGTGCCCTTAGTTTCACGATCTCTTTGTTGGAGCTTAAGTGTGTTTGGCCGTTAATAATTAAGGTTTTGTAAACACTTTAAATGTTTTATATGGCGAAGGGGAATGGGGGATGGAACACAATGGTACGGGGTTCATTATTGATGCACGGATTCATGCAGCGCCGGAACTGAGAACCGCTGGTTTTTATCTCAAAATGACAACAACCCGACCTGTAGCTCCAGGACTGGACCGCATTTCAGGGTCAACAATATTGGCGTTTTAAATAAAAATTAAAAGAAATGAAGAAAGTATATAAAAAATTAGGACTAAGAAGAAAGAGTAGCAGCTAGATGAGGAGAGAAAGATCAAAGACATATGAAGTTTAAAAAGCTCGTAAAAAAATGCAAAGCCACTAAGAAGGCGAAGAAGGTGCAAGAGTAATATAGGAAAGTGAAGAAAGGATATAAAAAAATTAAGACTAAGAAGAAACTAGATGAGGATAGGAAGACTAAGGAAATATGAATTCTAAAGACTTGTAAAACTATGCAAAGCGACTAAAGAAGCGAATAAAATGCAAGAGTAATAATATAAGGAAGAGCAGAAAGTATATAAAAAAAATTAAGACTAAGAAGACACAGTAGCAGATAGATGAGGAGAAGAAAAATAAAGAAATATGAAGTATAAAAGATTTGTAAAAATATACAAGGTGACTAAGGAAGCAAAGAAAATGCAAGAGCAATATAAGAAAGTAAATAAAACATATAAAAAAATTAAGACTAAGAAGAAACTAGATGAGGAGAAGAAAACTAAGGAAATATGAAGTCTAAAAGAGTTGTAAAAATATGCAGGACCACTAAGGAAGCAAAGAAAATGCAAGAGCAATATAAGAAAGTGAAGAAAACATATAAAAAAAATAAAGACTCAAAAGAAACTAGATGAGGAGGGGAAGACTAAGGAATTATGAATTCTAGAAGATTTGCAAAACTATGCAAAGCGACTAAGGAAGCGAAGAAAATGCAAGAGCAATATAAGGAAGTGAAGAAAACATATTAAAAAAATTTAAGACTAGAAGAAACAGTAGCAGCTAGATGAAAAAAGGAAAAATTAAAAAATGTGAAATCTAAAAGACTTGTAAAAATATGCAAGGCGACTAAGGAAGCAAAGAAAATGCAAGAGCAATATAGGAAAGTGAAGAAAAAATATAGAAAATTTAAGACTAAGAAGAAACTAGATGAGGAGGAGAAGACTAAGGAATTATGAATTCTAGAAGATTTGTAAAACTATGCAAAGCGACTAAGGAAGTGAAGAAAATGCAAGAGCAATATAAGAAAGTGAAAAAAACATATAAAAAAAATTTAAGACTAAGAAGAAACAGTAGCAGCTAGATGAAGAAAGGAAAAATTAAGAAATGTGAAATCTAAAAGACTTGTAAAAATATGCAAGGCGACTAAGGAAGCAAAGAAAATGCAAGAGCAATATAAGAAAGTGAAGAAAAAATATAAAAAAACTAAGACTAAGAAGAAACTAGATGAGGAGAAGAAAACTAAGGAAATATGAAGTCTAAAAGAGTTGTAAAACTATGCAAAGCGACTAAAGAAGCAAAGAAAATGCAAGAGCAATATAAGGAAGTGAAGAAAATATATATAAAAAAAAAATTAAGACTAAGAAGAAACAGTAGCAGCTAGATGAAGAAAGGAAAAATTAAAAAATGTGAAATCTAAAAGACTTGTAAAAATATGCAAGGCGACTAAGGAAGCAAAGAAAATGCAAGAGCAATATAGGAAAGTGAAGAAAAAATATAAAAAAACTAAGACTAAGAAGAAACTAGATGAGGAGAAGAAAACTAAGGAAATATGAAGTCTAAAAGAGTTGTAAAACTATGCAAAGCGACTAAAGAAGCAAAGAAAATGCAAGAGCAATATAAGGAAGTGAAGAAAATATATATAAAAAAAAAATTAAGACTAAGAAGAAACAGTAGCAGCTAGATGAAGAAAGGAAAAATTAAAAAATGTGAATTCTAAAAGATTTGTAAAACTATGCAAAGCGACTAAAGAAGCAAAGAAAATGCAAGAGCAATATAAGGAAGTGAAGAAATGATGTAAAAAAATTTAAGACTAAAAAAAAATAGTAGCAGCTAGATGGCGAGAGAAAAAATTAAGAAATGTGAAGTCTAAAAGAGTTGTAAAAATATGCAAGGCGACTAAGAAAGCGAAGAAAATGCAACAGCATTATAGCACAATAAAGAAAGCATATAAAAAAAATAAGACAAAGAAGAAACTAGATGAGGAGAGGAAGACTAAGAAAATGTGAATTCTAAAAGACTTGTACAACTATGCAAAGCGACTAAGGAAGCGAATAAAATGCAAGAGTAATATAAGAAAGTGCAGAAAGCATATAAAAAAAAATTAAGACTAAGAACACACAGTAGCAGATAGATGAGAAGAAGAAAAATAAAGAAATATGAAGTCTAAAAGACTTGTAAAAATATGCAAGGCGACTAAGGAAGCAAAGAAAATGCAAGAGCAATATAAAAAAGTAAAGAAAACATATAAAAAAAATTAAGACTAAGAAGAAACAGTAGCAGCTAGATAAAGAAAGGAAAAAAATAAAGAAATACGAAGTCTAAAAGACTTGTAAAAATATGCAAGGCGACTAAGGAAGCAAAGAAAATGCAAGAGCAATATAGGAGAGTGAAGAAAAAATATAAAAAAATTGAGACTAAGAAGAAACTAGATGAGGAGAAGAAAACTAAGGAAATATGAATTCTAAAAGATTTGTAAAACTATGCAAAGCGACTAAAGAAGCAAAGAAAATGCAAGAGCAATTTAAGAAAGTGAAGAAAACATATAAAAAAAAATTTAAGACTAAGAAGAAACAGTAGCAGCTAGATGAAGAAAGGAAAAATTAAAAAATGTGAAATCTAAAAGACTTGTAAAAATATGCAAGGCGACTAAGGAAGCAAAGAAAATGCAAGAGCAATATAGGAAAGTGAAGAAAAAATATAAAAAAACTAAGACTAAGAAGAAACTAGATGAGGAGAAGAAAACTAAGGAAATATGAAGTCTAAAAGAGTTGTAAAACTATGCAAAGCGATTAAAGAAGCAAAGAAAATGCAAGAGCAATATAGGAAAGTGAAGAAAATATATAAAACATTTAAGACTAAGAAGAAACTAGATGAGGAGGAGAAGACTAACGAGTTATGAATTCTAGAAGATTTGTAAAACTATGCAAAGCGACTAGGGAAGCGAAGAAAATGCAAGAGCAATTTAAGAAAGTGAAGAAAATATATAAAAAAAAATTTAAGACTAAGAAGAAACAGTAGCAGCTAGATGAAGAAAGGAAAAATTAAGAAATGTGAAGTCCAAAAGACTTGTAAAAATATGCAAGGCGACTAAGGAAGCAAAGAAAATGCAAGAGCAATATAGGAAAGTGAAGAAAAAATATAAAAAAATTAAGACTAAGAAGAAACTAGATGAGGAGAAGAAAACTAAGGAAATATGAATTCTAAAAGATTTGTAAAACTATGCAAAGCGACTAAAGAAGCAAAGAAAATGCAAGAGCAATATAAGGAAGTGAAGAAATGATGTAAAAAAATTTAAGACTAAGAAGAAATAGTAGCAGCTAGATGGCGAGAGAAAAAATTAAGAAATGTGAAGTCTAAAAGAGTTGTAAAAATATGCAAGGCGACTAAGAAAGCGAAGAAAATGCAACAGCATTATAGCACAATAAAGAAAGCATATAAAAAAAATAAGACAAAGAAGAAACTAGATGAGGAGAGGAAGACTAAGAAAATGTGAATTCTAAAAGACTTGTACAACTATGCAAAGCGACTAAGGAAGCGAATAAAATGCAAGAGTAATATAAGAAAGTGCAGAAAGCATATAAAAAAAAATTAAGACTAAGAACACACAGTAGCAGATAGATGAGGAGAAGAAAAATAAAGAAATATGAAGTCTAAAAGACTTGTAAAAATATGCAAGGCGACTAAGGAAGCAAAGAAAATGCAAGAGCAATATAAAAAAGTAAAGAAAACATATAAAAAAAATTAAGACTAAGAAGAAACAGTAGCAGCTAGATAAAGAAAGGAAAAAAATAAAGAAATATGAAGTCTAAAAGACTTGTAAAAATATGCAAGGCGACTAAGGAAGCAAAGAAAATGCAAGAGCAATATAAGAAAGTGAAGAAAAAATATAAAAAAAATTAAGACTAAGAAGAAACTAGATGAGGAGAAGAAAACTAAGGAAATATGAATTCTAAAAGATTCGTAAAACTATGCAAGGCGACTAAGGAAGCGAAGAAAATGCAACAGCAATATAGCACAATAAAGAAAGCATATACAAAAAATTAAGACTAAGAAGAAACTAGATAAGGAGAGGAAGACTAAGGAAATATGAATTCTAAAAGAGTTGCAAAACTATGCAGAGCGACTAAGGAAGCGAAGAAAATGCAAGACCAATATAAAGAAGTGAAGAAAGCATGTAAAAAAATTTAAGACAAAGAAGAAATAGTAGCAGCTAGATGAAGAGAGAAAAAATTAAGAAATGTGAGATATAAAGGACTTGTAAAAATATTCAAGGCGACTAAGGAAGCAAAGAAAATGCAAGAGCAATATAGGAAAGTGAAGAAAAAATATAAAAAATTTAAGACTAAGAAGAAACTAGATGAGGAGAAGAAAACTAAGGAAATATGAATTCTAAAAGATTTGTAAATCGATGCAAAGCGACTAAAGAAGCGAAGAAAATGCAAGAGCAAAATAAGAAAGTGAAGAAAGCTTATAAAAAATTTAAAACTAAGAAGAAACTAGATGAGGAGAAGAAAACTAAGGAAATATGAATTCTAAAAGATTTGTAAATCGATGCAAAGCGACTAAAGAAGCGATGAAAATGCAAGAGCAAAATAAGAAAGTGAAGAAAGCTTATAAAAAATTTAAAACTAAGAAGAAACTAGATGAGGAGAAGAAAACTAAGGAAATATGAATTCTAAAAGATTTGTAAATCTATGCAAAGCGACTAAAGAAGCGAAGAAAATGCAAGAGCAAAATAAGGAAGTGAAGAAAGCTTATAAAAAATTTAAGACTAAAAAGAACCAGTAGCAGCTAGATGAAGAGAAGATGAGTAAAGAAAAATGAAGTCTAAAAGAGTTGCAAAAATATGCAACATTAAAAGACAAACCAAAAATTAAATATTCAACGACGTTTTACTGGTTGCATATACCATTTCTGGCAATTGTAGCAAAATAAAAAAAACAAATCTTGGTGGTTATGGTGTCCTCGAACTTTACCCCCATCGTCCACGGCGAGGTTTCTCAATCTTACAACCCTTCCACCCTTCCGTCGTTAATTGGCAATTAACCCGATTACTAGCAAAGCACGGTCGCGTCTCAAAATCCCTCTTTGTTGTCCTGCCATGAAGAAGAGAGCGAATGCGCGAATCATAAAAAACCGGCATCATTGAAGGGGACACAACGGGGGTCTTGGCTCTCTTTTCGCATAGACGACGACGTCGAGGCTTTTCATTATTACTTTTCCCGTTTCTCTCATTGAACACCGCTGGCTGTGCAGTGAATAGGTGGGTTTCCGCCCCGTTCCCGTCATCACATTCGCATACCCGACCCCCCCTACTTCTCCACCTCACCATTTTCACGTCCCGGGGGGTGGCGATATGTGCGCTTCGGACGGTTTTATGACATGTGGAGGCAAACCCCCTTTTCATCGCTTCACCGTACAAGCCACCGATAAATTTTTTCAGTCATTTCATGTAATAAACAGAGGGGGCGCTACGACGCGCCTCCGCCACCCTCCAAATCACCGACGCAATCACTAATTTACACTCGGGGCCGCAACGCAATTTCTAAACCTCCACTCCGATACGATCAGCAAGCCAAAATTTTATTTACGACCATCCTGCATAACCAACGACCTTTAAAAAGTCACAATGACACTTAGTTGAGAGTAGAGGCGCAATTTCCAATTCAAAAATATTTTTTTTAAGAAATTTCTGATTCGAGGTTTACCCCAGAGGTCCATTTCTATCCCACTTCTGTTCATTGTTTTATTTATTTAGCAAAAAACTACGATTGACATTGAATTTCTGTTTCGAACCAAAATCACTTAGGATTTCTTACAATCAAAGTATGTAATTTCTATTGATGCTGTGTGTATAACCAGCAGCCTTTAGAAGGTCACAATGACACTTACTTGAGAGTAGAGGCGCAATTTCCAATTCAAGGAATTTTTTTTAAGAAATTTCTGATTCGAGGTTTACCCCAGAAGTCCATTTCTATCCCCACTTCTGTTCATTGTTTTATTTATTTAGCAAAAAACTACGATTGACATTGAATTTCTGTTTCGAACCAAAATCACTTAGGATTTCTTACAATTAAAGTAGGTAATTTCTATTGTTGCTGTGTGTATAACTAGCAACCTTTAGAAGGTCACAATGACACTTACTTGAGAGTAGAGGCGCAATTTCCAATTCAAGGATTTTTTTAAAAGAAATTTCTGATTCGAGGTTTGCCCCAGAGGTCCATTTCTATCCCACTTCTCTTCTATCAAAAAACTACGATTCACATTGAATTTCGATTTCGAACCAAAATCGCTTAGAATTTCTTACAACACAAGTAGGTAATTACTATTGTGGCTGTCTGTACGTGGGTAATTTCCCGTTAATGACGAGGGATCGTGGGGTCGATCACCCCGCATTGTGTTGCTCCCCTACTCTGCTTTCTGACCTTCCTTTTTCCCTGCGTTATATCTGCGGTGTTGAATGATGTCCGTACACCGCGTGTTCTTTTTGGCCAAGTCTTGGGGTATCGTGACCTACATCCACATCATCACCCTTTCTTTCATTTCTCCCCCTTGTTCCATTTTTTTTTTTAAGACCAGCACCCATTTTTTGTCACGTGTTAATTTCGTTAATGGCACTTAAAGCGATTGCATCGTGGGGTCGAAGGGAAGTTGTTTTCTGTTTGGTCCTTCTACTGTATATCTTCGATGCACGTGTGCGAACAGAAAGGTGTCACGAGGACGAAATTAGTGGAGAGAACAGCAGTCACGTGATGACGGAATGTGATACAAGAACCTTTAATAGATGCGTAATTGTTTAGGACAGTCGATAGTAGAAATTATTTCTGTTTAGATTTTCTATTAAACCACATAGTTTTTCTATTTGAAAAACTAACAAAATCTGCAAGATTCTAGTGCTTCAAATCATGTTAAGAGTCTTCTTTAGCAATTTCCTACAATAATTTTTACTATTCTGACCCTTCTACAACAGAAGTAGCAGAAATTGCTTTCAACGCGTTACCATACGATCAAATCAAGTCTTAAGAAGTCAGCGTTTAGGTTCTTTCTTCTCAAAACATACTGAGAAGTGTCTTGGTATTCGCTTGTGTCATTGATAATTAGAATATATTCCCCCAAGAAGCTTTCTTAGACCGACTTTTGATACGAAAATTCTTTCTAAAACAGAGCAAACAAAAATTGTTGGGACAGAAACACTTTCTTCTACAAAAGATCCTCAAGTGTCCATCTTGAAACCTCTACTGTCACCAAAAGATTTTAAGGGTCGATTCAGAAATCAGAAATAGTCAAAATAAACAACTTGAACCAAGCAGTGATTGAATATGAAATCTTGAAACTATCACCTAATTGCTTAATATTTTTTAGGTTTGCCTCAGGACTCGTTTTTGGGGTCTTTCTTATTATCGAAATTTTCCTAAAACAATAGCAAGACACTTAATTTCAGTCAAATTTCGACTATACCAAGTACGTGGTAATCTTACGAACCACAACCATATTGAAGATGGTCTTGAATCAGAACTTGGTCAAAGAAAAAAATCAGAAATAGTCAATTCGAATAACCAAGAACCAACTAAATTTCGAATCTTGACATGAAGCTCTAAAATTGCTTAATGATTGCAAAGGTTTCCTTAAGGGGGCCTTTTTCGAACTTTCTTTATTATTAATTAATTTGTTCTAAGGTAGAAAAGTTCAATTCAGAAATCAGAAATAGTCAAAATAAAAAACTTGAACCCAGCAGTGATTGAATATGAAATCTTGAAACTATCACCAGATTGCTTAATATTTTTCAGGTTTGCCTCAGGGCTCGTTTTTGGGGCCTTTCTTATTATCGAAATTTTCCTAAAACAATAGCAAGATACTTAATTTCAGTCAAATTTCGACTATACTAATTATGTGGTAATCTTACGAATCACAACCATATTGGAGATGGTCTTGAATCAGAACTTGGTCGAATAAAAAAAATCAGAAATCAGAAATGGTCGATTCGAATAACCAAGAACCAATTAAATTTCGAATCTTGACATGAAGCTCTAAAATTGCTTAATGATTTCGAAGATTTCCTTAAGGGGGCCCTTTTCGAACTTTCCTTATTATTCATGTAATTTGTTCTAAGGTAGAAAAGTTCAACTCAGAAGTCAGAAATAGTGAAAATAAACAACTTGAACCAAGCAGTGATTTAATATGAAATCTTGAAACAAATCACCAAATTGCTTAATATTTTTTAGATTTGCCTCAGGGTTCGCTTTTGGAGCCTTTCTTATTATCGAAATTTCCCTAAAAAAATAGCAAAACACTTAATTTCAGTCAAATTTCGACTATACCAACTTGTGGTAATCTTACGAACCATAACCATATTGGAGATGGTCTTAAATCAGAACTTGGTCAAAGAAAAAAAATCAGAAATCAGAAATGGTCGATTCGAATAACCAAGAATCAATTAAAAATCAAATCTTGACTTGAATATCTAAAATTGCTTAATCATTTCGAAGGTTTCCCTCAGGGGCCCCTTTTGGAACCTTCTTTGTTATTAATTAATTTGTTCTAAGGTAAAAAAATTCAATTCAGGTAGCAGAAATAGTCAATTCAAATATTGTTATTTGACTTTCAGAAATCCGATAGCAATCCGGTGATAGTCCCGTCGCTACACGGCCATCTTGTTTGTTCAGACTAAAAAGGGCATCAACATCGTTTTTGTTGATTTCCATCGTTCTAATTCATCACTAATTCACGGATTTCCTGTACGCCATTTTGTTTGAAATTAGCTGATTACGGGTGCCCGCACTGTTTGTCGACTTCATCGTAAACACGACCTTGCCATCACATTAACAGTAGAAACATTTAATTACATCAAGCATTCGAACAAATTCCCACAGGACCTCCTTATCCGAAAAGGTAGAGAGTTAGTAGCTCTTTGATGCCGTCTTCCAGTTCAAATAATTGCCACAACCAACGTCAAAAACATGGACGTTCTTTATTGGGTTCAAAGTACTCGGATGGCATATTTATTCGAGATAGCATTAATGTTACTGATAACGTGTGCTCTTTGACCGCTGCGTTATAAATTATCGTCCGTTTAAGCGTGGCGAGTCAGGATCTAAAGTTAAAAATTACCAATGGCAATTTCGAATTCTGGACCAACGCGCCCAATCGCTCTGATTTCGGGTCAAAACAAAAAATTGCGTTTTTTCGAAAAGAGACACGCCACAAAATGTGTCTTCGCGAACTTAACGAAATCGCGCCTATCGAAATTTCAACTGATCACAAATTGCAATTAGTTTAGTGTTAGATCGATAGATGCCGCCGCAAAACTTGGTTGCGATCCGCCGTCGCCACATCGAAGATATATCGTTTTCAACCCCTATAGCTGGAGAAGCGCGCCATTTGTTCGCTTTATGACAGCGCCACCATTGTCTTCGGAAACGGTTCCGAATGAAGTGGTCGTCATTAATTCACCCTCCTCCCTTAATCCGGTCGCGATGAACGTTTTCGGACTTTATTACCGAACCCGGCTCTGGTAATTATCGATCGTGAAAGAGAGGAAGTCCAGGAAACAACCGATGAGACTACCGCAACGTGACTTGGAATTGGTCGGGTCTTTTCTACCCTAAAGAACGAACTGATTGATTACGAAGTGTACAAAGCGAGGGATTCCCCCGGTTCGATGTCTCACGAGAGTTATCCAGGTGCAGAAATTTATTAACGAGGGGTTGCAATTTTTCTGTCACTTTAACTCGTTCAAATCGCACCCTAAACAGGTTCAAGACACCAAGTGCAAGGGATGCATGTTGAGAGTTGAAGAGGAATCCTGTGGCTGCTACTTAACGAAATTTGTGTAGTGTTTCTAACATTTCAGATGTTGGCTAAAATATTTTAACATTTTAATTCTGTATTAAGGATGTTTGTTGTACTAGACTACAAAATTAGAGCAAATTTAAGAATCTACAGGTATCAAGTCGTTAGGTCAAGTCTATCACCAAAATTTTATTTTTACTTAATTTTTTCTGAAGCCGTCCCTTACAAAATTGTTTTAAAAACAGTTTAGGTCCGAGATACCATCGTTGGCTTTCGTGTGTAACAAAAAAAAATTGAATATTTACTATAGTTTTGGAGTGTTGTAAGACGGCAAAAAGCGTTGTTGTGCCCGTAACACCCCGTGCGTGCGATAGAGAACGGACAAAACCGCTACAGCGCGTAGCAAGCCGAGCTCCCGGACTCGGTCACCCGTCCAAGCCCTAGCCTTTGTTACCGTTGCTTGACTCGGCACTGAAAGTTTTCAAAAATTTGAATTTGAATCAAAAATTTTTTGAATTTCAAAATGTTTTTTGCATTCACCCCTTCAACGGACTTTAGCGATTTCTACTCACAGACTATTTGTATCCACAATCATTTCGAAGAAGTTTACCTGCAACAAAAAAATTTTTTGTTAGAAATCAATTTTAATAAAAAAAATCAAAAAAGGTAAGGCAAAGAGGACGTTTGCGCCAAATTTTTTTTTGGAGAATATTGAATAAAAATCGAACCGGCGTCACCCCCCGTCAATAATTCCATTATTCCGATAGGGCTCGTGGTGGAAATCACCCCCGTATATACCCGACGCGTCGTCCGTCACTGTCTGTCTTTCGGGGTTTCTCCGTCGTCTCTGGAAAGCAGGCCAAACACGCGCTGCGTCGACAATGAATCTCTCCCACAGGCAGTTTCCCTCCCCTATCTTCGACAACCCCCGCGCTTTCATCCCTATCATTCCGACCCTGTCTCCCGGTCTCCGTCTGCCTTTTCCAGCCGCCGCGTGCTATTTCCGTATTTCAGTCAGTGTTACGTTACCGGCGTCCCTCTTTTCGACATCATCCCGCCAACAACCGCCGACGCGTAACGCAACCGCCGCCACCCGCCGGAATTAGCGAAAGGACGACGTTGTCGATATTGAAACGTTTGGTTTGATATTTTTAATATTTTATTGTGGATACGGCCGCCTTCGGGGAGGAATTACCCGAAGCGTTCGGCGGGGAAACTTTTCCACATTAATTTCGCTACTTTGGGGCGTTCGAGCCCCAGTAATCCGACCAAATGAATTTTGATGTTGTTCAGGAGGAAAGTGGGAAACGTCCCAATAACCGGGAAATTTCTGCGAAATTTCCCAAATTTAATTAGAACCAGCGACGTAACGAAAAGAAATTTAGAAAATAAATCGAAGATTGAAGTTACAAAATAAATTTTTGCTCAAAAATTCGTTTTGGTTGTGGTTTTTGGTCGACGGCGGCGATGGTGCGTCTCCTTCAGTTTTACGGTCATGGAGGGGTAACACGAGGGTGGTGGCGGCGACGGCGCACCCTCTCTCTTCCCGTAGCTGTCGTTATCACTTTCACTAAGCAGAACGACCTTGTCCGCACTTTATTGGGAAACCCTTGAAATTGCTCTGAGAAAATCGATAAAGCCACCTACAAATTACGTGTTTTGCTCGATTATAAGCCCGAACCAGGTTTTCGAAACGCGCTCTTCCGGACGAATCGAACGGTGAAAATTCCCGATTTTCAACAAGGGTACGAAGAGAGAGGGAGACATCCTTTTGTGTCGAGTTATTTCGGAATTTGCAATACAACGCCAACGGATTGGAATTTTTTCGATTTTTTTCTCTTAATTTAGGGGTTGTTGGATAACATTTTGAGGTTCGTTAAAAATTCCGATGCGTTACGGTCGTTTAATGATGCGATGAATGTTGAAGGTGTTGTTGGAATGGAATTAAAGAGATTGAAGAGACATAAAACCAAAGCTTCCGAACAATGGACATTTCTTGTTTGAGTGGCACGTGAGCTCATTCCTGAGGACTGGTAGGTATTTTAACAGGTACACGAATTAGTAGGAGAAACTTTTATAGAAGTTTGTTTGGTAAACTATATTGTCGACGAATCGGTTTGACGAAATTAAAAATTTTAAAATTAAAAAACGCGGCATATCTCGATCAAGTCATCTCTCTTTTGCATTCTAGCAACGCCACGTCCATCTAAATATATCAAGGTTTTATTATCTTTCTGTATCCCTATTACTTTAATGTTATTTTGTATTTTCTGCTGCTTTTTTATTAAGATTCCTGTTCTAGTCAGATCGACCAAAAGCTACTACCTTTCTGCTCCCCTACTCCTTTAGTTATTCCATATTTTCTACTACGTTTCAATTTTTCCATGCTTTCAAGATTTTTCAGAATTGCTAGCCCCTTCTGTATTTTTACTTGCAGAGATTTCTAGAAAGTTTCTAATTTTTCTCTTATTATTTCTATAATTTGTTGGAACCAAATGCAATTTTTCAGTTTGCTTGCTTTAAATTTGCATTGATTTTCTTTTTAGAACTTGATACACTGTTCTAACTAGCTTGACCAGAAGCTTTATCTTTCTGTTCTTCTATGTCTTTAGATATTTTCTATTGCGTTTCAATTTTTCTATGCATTCACGATCTCTCAGAAGTGTTAATCTGTTCTGTACCTTTACTAGCAGAGATTTCTAGAAAATTTCTGATTTTTCTCTCCTTATTTCCATAATTTCTTGAAACCAAATGCTATTTTCACTTTGCTTGCTTTGAAATCGGCATCAATTTTCTCTTTAGGACTTGATATACTATTCTAACTAGCTCGACCAGAAGCTTTATCTTTCTGTTCTTCTATGTCTTTAGATATTTTCTATTCCATTTCAATATTTCTATGCTTTCACGATCTCTCAGAAGTGTTAATCTGTTCTGTACCTCCACTAGCAGAAATTTCTAGAAAGTTTCTGATTTTTCTCTCCTTATTTCCATAATTTCCTGAGACCAAAGGCTGTTTTCACTTTACTTGCTTTGAAGTCGACATCGAACTACTATTCGAACTAGCTCGACCAGAAGCTTTATCTTTCTGTTCTTCTATGTCTTTAAATATTTTCTACTGCCTTTCAATTTTTCTATGCTTTCAAGAACTCGCAGAAGTGCTAATCTGTTCTGTACCTCTACTAGCAGAGATTTCTAGAAAACTTCTAATTTTTCTCTTCTTATTTCTATAATTTCTTGAAACAAAATGCTATTTTCACTTTGTTTACTTTGAAATCGGCATCGATTTTCTCTTTAGGACTTGGTATACTACTCTAACTAGCTCGACCAGAAGCTTTATCTTTCTGTTCTTCTATGTCTTTAAATATTTTCTATTCCGTTTCAATATTTCTATGCTTTCACGATCTCTCAGAAGTGTTAATCTGTTCTGTACCTCCACTAGCAGAAATTTCTAGAAAGTTTCTGATTTTTCTCTCCTTATTTCCATAATTTCCTGAGACCAAAGGCTGTTTTCACTTTACTTGCTTTGAAGTCGACATCGATTTTCTCTTTAGGACTTAATATGCTATTCGAACTAGCTCGACCAGAAGCTTTATCTTTCTGTTCTTCTATGTCTTTAAATATTTTCTACTGCGTTTCAATTTTTCTATGCTTTCAAGAACTCGCAGAAGTCCTAATCTGTTCTGTACCTCTACTAGCAGAGATTTCTAGAAAACTTCTAATTTTTCTCTTCTTATTTCTATAATTTCTTGAAACAAAATGCTATTTTCACTTTGCTTACTTTGAAATCGGCATCGATTTTCTCTTTAGGACTTGGTATACTACTCTAACTAGCTCGACCAGAAGCTTTATCTTTCTGTTCTTCTATGTCTTTAAATATTTTCTATTCCGCTTCAATATTTCTAAGCTTTCACAATCTCTCAGAAGAGCTAATCTGTTCTGTACCTCTACTAGCAGAGATTTCTAGAAAACTTCTAATTTTTCTCTTCTTATTTTTATAATTTCTTGAAACCAAATGCTGTTTTTCACTTTGCTTGCTTTAAATTCGCATTGATTTTCTTTGTAGGACTGGATATACTATTCTAACTAGCTCGACCAGAAGCTTTATCTTTCTGTTCTTCTATGTCTTTAGATATTGTCTACTGCGTTTCAATTTTTCTATGATTTCACTATCTCTCAGAATTGCTAATCTGTTCTGCACCTATATCAGCAGAAATTTCTTCTAGAAAGTTTCTGAGTTTTCTCTCCTTACTTCCATAATTTCTTGAAACCAAATGCTATTTTCACATTGTTTGCTTGAAATTCGCATTGATTTTCTTTTCAGGACTTGATACACTGTTCTAACTAGCTTGACCAGTAGCTATTATATTTCTGTTCTTCTGTCTTTAAATATTTTCTATTGCGTTTCAATTTTTCTATGCTTTCACGATCTCTCAGAAGTGCTAATCTGTTCTGTACCTCTACTAGCAGAGATTTCTAGAAAATTTCTGATTTTTCTTTTCTTATTACTATAATTTTTTAAAACCAAATGCAATTTTTCAGTTTGCTTGCTTTAAATTTGCATTGATTTTCTTTTCAGGACTTGATACACTGTTCTAACTAGCTTGACCAGTAGCTATTATATTTCTGTTCTTCTGTCTTTAAATATTTTCTATTGCGTTTCAATTTTTCTATGCTTTCACGATCTCTCAGAAGTGTTAATCTGTTCTGTACCTTTACTAGCAGAGATTTCTAGAAAATTTCTGATTTTTCTTTTCTTATTACTATAATTTTTTAAAACCAAATGCAATTTTTCAGTTTGCTTGCTTTAAATTTGCATTGATTTTCTTTTCAGGACTTGATACACTGTTCTAACTAGCTTGACCAGTAGCTATTATATTTCTGTTCTTCTGTCTTTAAATATTTTCAATTGCGTTTCAATTTTTCTATGCTTTCACGATCTCTCAGAAGTGTTAATCTGTTCTGTACCTTTACTAGCAGAGATTTCTAGAAAATTTCTGATTTTTCTTTTCTTATTACTATAATTTTTTAAAACCAAATGCAATTTTTCAGTTTGCTTGCTTTAAATTTGCATTGATTTTCTTTTCAGGACTTGATACACTGTTCTAACTAGCTTGACCAGTAGCTATTATATTTCTGTTCTTCTGTCTTTAAATATTTTCTATTGCGTTTCAATTTTTCTATGCTTTCACGATCTCTCAGAAGTGTTAATCTGTTCTGTACCTTTACTAGCAGAGATTTCTAGAAAATTTCTGATTTTTCTTTTCTTATTACTATAATTTCTTAAAACCAAATGCAATTTTTCAGTTTGCTTGCTTTAAATTTGCATTGATTTTCTTTTCAGGACTTGATACACTGTTCTAACTAGCTTGACCAGTAGCTATTATATTTCTGTTCTTCTGTCTTTAAATATTTTCTATTGCGTTTCAATTTTTCTATGCTTTCACGATCTCTCAGAAGTGTTAATCTGTTCTGTACCTTTACTAGCAGATATTTCTAGAAAATTTCTGATTTTTCTTTTCTTATTACTATAATTTTTTGAAACCAAATGCAATTTTTCAGTTTGCTTGCTTTAAATTTGCATTGATTTTCTCTTTAGAACTTGATATACTATTCTAACTAGCTCGACCAGAAGCTTTATCTTTCTGTTCTTCTATGTCTTTATATATTTTCTACTGCGTTTCAATTTTTCTATGCTTTCACGAACTCTTAGAAGTGCTAATCTGTTCTGTACCTCTACTAGCAGAGATTTCTAGAAAACTTCTAATTTTTCTCTTCTTATTTTTATAATTTCTTGAAACCAAATGCTGTTTTTCACTTTGCTTGCTTTAAATTCGCATTGATTTTCTTTGTAGGACTGGATATACTATTCTAACTAGCTCGACCAGAAGCTTTATCTTTCTGTTCTTCTATGTCTTTAGATATTGTCTACTGCGTTTCAATTTTTCTATGATTTCACTATCTCTCAGAATTGCTAATCTGTTCTGCACCTATATCAGCAGAAATTTCTTCTAGAAAGTTTCTGAGTTTTCTCTCCTTACTTCCATAATTTCTTGAAACCAAATGCTATTTTCACATTGTTTGCTTGAAATTCGCATTGATTTTCTTTTCAGGACTTGATACACTGTTCTAACTAGCTTGACCAGTAGCTATTATATTTCTGTTCTTCTGTCTTTAAATATTTTCTATTGCGTTTCAATTTTTCTATGCTTTCACGATCTCTCAGAAGTGCTAATCTGTTCTGTACCTCTACTAGCAGAGATTTCTAGAAAATTTCTGATTTTTCTTTTCTTATTACTATAATTTTTTAAAACCAAATGCAATTTTTCAGTTTGCTTGCTTTAAATTTGCATTGATTTTCTTTTCAGGACTTGATACACTGTTCTAACTAGCTTGACCAGTAGCTATTATATTTCTGTTCTTCTGTCTTTAAATATTTTCTATTGCGTTTCAATTTTTCTATGCTTTCACGATCTCTCAGAAGTGCTAATCTGTTCTGTACCTCTACTAGCAGAGATTTCTAGAAAATTTCTGATTTTTCTTTTCTTATTACTATAATTTTTTAAAACCAAATGCAATTTTTCAGTTTGCTTGCTTTAAATTTGCATTGATTTTCTTTTCAGGACTTGATACACTGTTCTAACTAGCTTGACCAGTAGCTATTATATTTCTGTTCTTCTGTCTTTAAATATTTTCTATTGCGTTTCAATTTTTCTATGCTTTCACGATCTCTCAGAAGTGTTAATCTGTTCTGTACCTTTACTAGCAGAGATTTCTAGAAAATTTCTGATTTTTCTTTTCTTATTACTATAATTTTTTAAAACCAAATGCAATTTTTCAGTTTGCTTGCTTTAAATTTGCATTGATTTTCTTTTCAGGACTTGATACACTGTTCTAACTAGCTTGACCAGTAGCTATTATATTTCTGTTCTTCTGTCTTTAAATATTTTCTATTGCGTTTCAATTTTTCTATGCTTTCACGATCTCTCAGAAGTGTTAATCTGTTCTGTACCTTTACTAGCAGAGATTTCTAGAAAATTTCTGATTTTTCTTTTCTTATTACTATAATTTTTTAAAACCAAATGCAATTTTTCAGTTTGCTTGCTTTAAATTTGCATTGATTTTCTTTTCAGGACTTGATACACTGTTCTAACTAGCTTGACCAGTAGCTATTATATTTCTGTTCTTCTGTCTTTAAATATTTTCTATTGCGTTTCAATTTTTCTATGCTTTCACGATCTCTCAGAAGTGTTAATCTGTTCTGTACCTTTACTAGCAGAGATTTCTAGAAAATTTCTGATTTTTCTTTTCTTATTACTATAATTTCTTAAAACCAAATGCAATTTTTCAGTTTGCTTGCTTTAAATTTGCATTGATTTTCTTTTCAGGACTTGATACACTGTTCTAACTAGCTTGACCAGTAGCTATTATATTTCTGTTCTTCTGTCTTTAAATATTTTCTATTGCGTTTCAATTTTTCTATGCTTTCACGATCTCTCAGAAGTGCTAATCTGTTCTGTACCTCTACTAGCAGAGATTTCTAGAAAATTTCTGATTTTTCTTTTCTTATTACTATAATTTTTTAAAACCAAATGCAATTTTCCAGTTTGCTTGCTTTAAATTTGCATTGATTTTCTTTTCAGGACTTGATACACTGTTCTAACTAGCTTGACCAGTAGCTATTATATTTCTGTTCTTCTGTCTTTAAATATTTTCTATTGCGTTTCAATTTTTCTATGCTTTCACGATCTCTCAGAAGTGTTAATCTGTTCTGTACCTTTACTAGCAGATATTTCTAGAAAATTTCTGATTTTTCTTTTCTTATTACTATAATTTTTTGAAACCAAATGCAATTTTTCAGTTTGCTTGCTTTAAATTTGCATTGATTTTCTCTTTAGAACTTGATATACTATTCTAACTAGCTCGACCAGAAGCTTTATCTTTCTGTTCTTCTATGTCTTTATATATTTTCTACTGCGTTTCAATTTTTCTATGCTTTCACGAACTCTTAGAAGTGCTAATCTGTTCTGTACCTCTACTAGCAGAGATTTCTAGAAAACTTCTAATTTTTCTCTTCTTATTTCTGTAATTGCCTGAAACCAAATGCTATTTTTCACTTTGTTTGCTTGAAATTAGCATTGATTTTCTTTTTAGGACTTGATATACTGTTCTAACTAGCTCGACCAGAACCTTTATCTTTCTGTTTTTCTATGTCTTTAGATATTTTCTACTGCATTTCAAGTTTTCTATGCTGTCACAATCTCTCAGAAGTGCTAATCTGTTCTGTACCTCTACTAGCAGAAATTTCTAGAAAGTTTCTGATTTTTCTCTCCTTATTTCCATAGTTTCTTGAAAGCAAAAGCTATTTCACCTTGCTTGCTTTGAAATCGGCATCGATTTTCTCTTTAGAACTTGATATACTATTCTAACTAGCGCGACCAGAAGCTTTAACTTTCTGTTCTTCTATGTCTTTAGATATTTTCTACTACGTTTCAATTTTTCTATGCTTTCACGAACTCTTAGAAGTGCTAATCTGTTCTGTACCTCTACTAGCAGAGATTTCTAGAAAACTTCTAATCTTTCTCTTCTTATTTCTATAATTTCTTGAAATTGCTTGAAATTCGCATTGATTTTCATTTTAGGACTTGATATACTATTCTAACTAGCTCGACCAGAAGCTATTATCTTTCCGTTCTTCTGTCTTTAGATATTTTTTATTGCGTTTCAATTTTTCTATGCTTTCACGATCTCTCAGAAGTGTTAATTGGTTCTGTACCTCTACTAGCAGAGATTTCTAGAAAATTTTTGATTTCTCTTTTCTTATTTCTACAATTTCTTGAAACCAAATGCTATTTTCACTTTGCTTGTCTTATATTCGCATTGATTTTCTTTTTAGGACCTGACATACTGTTCTAACTAGCTCGACCAGAAGCTATTATCTTTCCGTTCTTCTGTCTTTAGATATTTCTTATTGCGTTTCAATTTTTCTATGCTTTCACGATCTCTCAGAAGTGTTAATTGGTTCTGTACCTCTACTAGCAGAGATTTCTAGAAAATTTTTGATTTCTCTTTTCTTATTTCTATAATTTCTTGAAACCAAATGCTATTTTCACTTTGCTTGTCTTATATTCGCATTGATTTTCTTTTTAGGACCTGACATACTGTTCTAACTAGATCGACCAAAAGCTACTATCTTTCTGCTCCCCTACTTCCTTAGTTATTCCATAATTTCTAGTACGTTTTAACTTTTCTATGCTTTCAGGATCTCTCAACATTGTTAATCTCTTCTGTACTTCTACTTGCAGTGATTTCTAGAAAGTTTCTAATTTCTCTCTTCTGATTTCTATAATTTCTTTAAACCAAATGCTATTTTTAACCTTGCTTGCTTGAAATTCGCATTGATTTTCTTCTCAGGACTTCATATGCTGCTTAATCAGGTCAACCACAAGCTATTATCGTCCTGCTTCCCTATTTCTTTAGCTTTTCTATTTTTTCTATTCGATTTTAAGAAGACAAAGAAACTTTTACATAACAATATCACAATCTTGCAACTTTGACCTTGCTACAAACTTACGATCAATTATTGATCGTTTGCCACTGTGTTGCAATTGCAATAAAAATTATTTTTAGCCCGTCTACATGTTTCCAATAATTTCCTATTGTTACCTCACTATCTGACAGATAAAAATTTAACGATTGCCAGTTAGATAAGTCGTCTAGAAAATAAATTACAAAAGTAATTGTCTCTCAGATAAATCACAAAGATAGTTATAGCAGTGAATATCCAACAAAAATTAGTGGTGACATCATCCCCTTGGATACGTACCTTCCTCTCCTACTTAAATAAAAGAACAAAAGAAAAACTAAAAAAATTATCAACAAATTTGTATAGCATCAAGTAAATGACTGGGCAATGACGTCACGATCTACACCCATATTCTGCCAGCAACCAGAAACGTCATGAAGGCGGTTTTTGAATAATTTAAACAAATTACGCTTATTCGTCCAATAGTTATCCGTCGAATGTCTGGTATTAAAGATTTCTGCCAAGTATTTAATGTGCGTCATATGATGACGCTATCAATTTTTTCTTTTTAGTTCCTCAACTCGCCACGCCACTCCCAATTTACTTTAACTTTACTTATTCATGTTTCAACTTCACCGGCACCGACCTAACAGCACTGCCAATTTACGTTACGGACTCGAAATCTTCTCATTATTATCGTTCAAGTTACCGGTACCGACCTAACGCGTTAGAACTAGAACCTTCCTTTATCCCCCAAATTTCGCTGGTTTTCGTTTTTATTTATTGAAGAATCTCTTGTAGAGTTAAAACAATAAATTTTCGAATGATAACAAAGTCGGAAGAGTTGGAATTCGAACAAAACCCACGTCGAAACTATTTTAAACCTCTGATAACGGTCAAGTTAATAAAAATGAAGGCGATATCAGTTGAAGTAAAATATTTAAAATCGCCAATAAACAGCGAAGACGGTAATTTCATCAACCAAAATCGCCGCCTCTTCCCCCATAATTTTGCACATCCGCCAAAATTATCTCCCGTCGATAATGCAGACGTCTGCTATTTTAGTCTTGCGATAATCGAGTTTTCTCGACGAGAAAGCAAATCGGTAACGATTCAGGAGATTACAGGTCGTTATATTGAAAATTCCGTCTCTAACCCCTCGAAAAATAATTTTTTTATCTCGCTTTTTCGATTACCTACCTCGGAAATTTCCAATTTCGTTGACGCGAGGCGTCGCGACAAAACTCACCCCTCTATGTAGAGTTTTACAATTTTTCATGAAGTGTGGGGTTGAAAAATTAAAAACGACCTTGAACTATCCTTCCAATGACATTGTTACAGTTATCTATCGATCAGGTTCGTTTAAACTGAACGAAACTTGTGTGGGTGGTAAAACGTAACGTAGTAAGACAGAAGCTATTAATTAAAATAGAAAGCAATTTGTGAGGGGACTTGACCCCGGTGTCCAATTTTGGGCGTTGCGCTAACGAAAAACTTCGACGCAACTATGGCAATTACTTTAAATCTTTATTAGAACAACGCAACCAGAAAAACAACAAAAAACAGACGACAATTGCAGCAGACAAAAATTGATTCCAAGCCAAGTCGTTCATTATGTTGAAGAAAATTGGATTTAAGAAACTGAGAGCCTATTTGTTAGTGTAGAAATAATTTGCTTCTAAGTTCACAACAAGAATATCTTCTAGCTAAGAGTGACAAAAATTTTTAGTTAAGAGGAACTATTTCTGAGTTCTGAAGAACTATTTCTAGCTAAAATAGAAATTATTTTTAGTAAAGAAAGAATATATTCTCGAGTTCACAACGAGAATATCTTCTAGCTAAGAGTGACAAAAATTTTTAGTTAAAAGAGACTATTTCTGAGTTCTAAAGAACTTTTTTTAGCTAAAACAAATTATTTTTTAGTGAAGAAAGAATATATTCTCGAGTTCAGAACGCGAATATCTTCTATCTAACGGTAACAAGATTTTTTAGTTAAGAGAGACTATTTCTAAGTTCTGAAGAACTATTTTTAGCTAAAACAGAAATTATTTTTTAGTGAAGAAAGAATATATTCTCGAGTTCAGAACAAAAACATCTTCTAGCTAAGAGTGACAAAATTATTTGGTTAAGAGAAACTATTTCTAAGTTCTGAAGAACTATTTTTAGCTAAAACAGAAATTATTTTTTAGCGAAGAAAGAATATATTCTCGAGTTCAGAACGCGAATATCTTCTATCTAACGGTAACAAGATTTTTTAGTTAAGAGAGACTATTTCTAAGTTCTGAAGAACTATTTTTAGCTAAAACAGAAATTATTTTTTAGCGAAGAAAGAATATATTCTCGAGTTCAGAACGAAAACATCTTCTAGCTAAGAGTGACAAAATTATTTGGTTAAGAGAAACTATTTCTAAGTTCTGAAGAACTATTTCTAGCTAAAACAGAAATTATTCTTTAGCGAAGAAAGAATATTTTCTCGAGTTCAGAACGAGAATATCTTCTATCTAACGGTAACAAGATTTTTTAGTTAAGAGAGACTATTTCTAAGTTCTGAAGAACTATTCTTAGCTAAAACAGAAATTACTTTTTAGCGAAGAAAGAATATATTCTCGAGTTCAGAACGAAAACATCTTCTAGCTAAGAGTGACAAAATTATTTGGTTAAGAGAAACTATTTCTAAGTTCTGAAGAACTATTTCTAGCTAAAACAGAAATTATTCTTTAGTGAAGAAAGAATATTTTCTCGAGTTCAGAACGAGAATATCTTCTATCTAACGGTAACAAGATTTTTTAGTTAAGAGAGACTATTTCTAAGTTCTGAAGAACTATTCTTAGCTAAAACAGAAATTACTTTTTAGTGAAGAAAGAATATATTCTCGAGTTCAGAACGAAAACATCTTCTAGCTAAGAGTGACAAAATTATTTGGTTAAGAGAAACTATTTCTAAGTTCTGAAGAACTATTTTTAGCTAAAACAGAAATTATTTTTTAGCGAAGAAAGAATATTTTCTCAAGTTCAGAACGCGAATATCTTCTATCTAACGGTAACAAGATTTTTTAGTTAAGAGAGACTATTTCTAAGTTCTGAAGAACTATTTTTAGCTAAAACAGAAATTATTTTTTAGTGAAGAAAGAATATATTCTCGAGTTCAGAACCAAAACATCTTCTAGCTAAGAGTGACAAAATTATTTGGTTAAGAGAAACTATTTCTAAGTTCTGAAGAACTATTTTTAGCTAAAACAGAAATTATTTTTTAGCGAAGAAAGAATATATTCTCGAGTTCAGAACGCGAATATCTTCTATCTAACGGTAACAAGATTTTTTAGTTAAGAGAGACTATTTCTAAGTTCTGAAGAACTATTTTTAGCTAAAACAGAAATTATTTTTTAGCGAAGAAAGAATATATTCTCGAGTTCAGAACGAAAACATCTTCTAGCTAAGAGTGACAAAATTATTTGGTTAAGAGAAACTATTTCTAAGTTCTGAAGAACTATTTCTAGCTAAAACAGAAATTATTCTTTAGCGAAGAAAGAATATTTTCTCGAGTTCAGAACGAGAATATCTTCTATCTAACGGTAACAAGATTTTTTAGTTAAGAGAGACTATTTCTAAGTTCTAAAGAACTATTCTTAGCTAAAACAGAAATTATTTTTTAGTGAAGAAAGAATATATTCTCGAGTTCAGAACGAAAATATCTTCTAGCTAAGAGTGACAAGATTATTTGGTGAAGAGAAACTATTTCTAAGTTCTGAAGAACTATTTCTAGCTAAAACAGAAATTATTCTTTAGTGAAGAAAGAATATTTTCTCAAGTTCAGAACGAGAATATCTTCTATCTAACGGTAACAAGATTTTTTGGTTAAGAGAGACTATTTCTAAGTCCTGATGAACTATTTTTAGCCAAAATATAAATTATGTTTTAGTAAAGAAAGAATATATTCTAGAGTTCAGAACGAAAATATCTTCTATCTAAGAGTGACAAAATTGTTTAGTTAAGAGAAATTATTTCTGAGTTCTGAAGAACTATTTCTAGCCAAAATAGAAATTACTTTTTAGTAAAGAAAGAATATATTCTCGAGTTCACAACGAGAATATCTTCTATCTAACGGTAACAAGATTTTTTAGTTAAGAGAGATTATTTCTGAGTTCTAAAGAACTATTTTTAACTAAAACAGATTTAGTGAAGAAAGAATATATTGTGGAGTTCAGAACGAAAATATCTCCTAGCTAAGAATGACAAGACATTTTAGTTAAGAGAAACTATTTCTGAGTTCTAAAAAACTATTTCTAGCCAAAATAGAAATTATTCTTTAGTGAATAAAGAATATATTCTCGAGTTCACAACGAGAATATCTTCTGGCTAAGGGTAACAAGATTTGTTAGTTAAGAAAAACTATTTCTGAGTTCTAAAGAACTATTTCTAGCCAAAATAGAAATTATTCTTTAGTGAATAAAGAATATATTCTCGAGTTCACAACGAGAATATCTTCTGGCTAAGAGTAACAAGATTTGTTAGTTACGAAAAACTATTTCTGAGTTCTAAAGAACTATTTTTAGCTAAAATTTAAATTATCTTTTAGTGAAGAAAGAATATACTCTCGAGTTCAGATCAAGAATATCTTCTAGCTAAGAGTGACAAAACATTTTAGTTAAGAGAAACTATTTCTGAGTTCTAAACAACCATTTTTAGTTAAAATTGAAATAATATTTTAGTGAAAAATCAATTTATTCTCGAGTTCAGAACGAGAATATCTTCTAGCTAAGAGTGACAAGATCCTTTAGTTAAGATAAACTATTTCTGAGTTCTAAAGAACTATTTTTAGCCAAAATAGAAATAATCTTTTAGTGAAGAAAGAATATATCTAGAGTTCAGATCGAGAATATCTTCTAGCTAAGAGTGACAAGACATTTTAATTAAGAGAAACTATTTCTGAGTTCTAGAGAACTATTTTTAGCTAAAATTATGTTTTAGTGAATAAAGAATATATTCTCGAGTTCACAACGAGAATATCTTCTAGCTAAGAATGACAAGATATTTTAGTTAAGAAAAACTATTTCTGCGTTCTGCAGAACTATTTCTAGCTAATAGAAATTATTTTTTAGTGAAAAATTAATATATTCTCGAGTTCAGAACGAGAAAATCTTCTAGCTAAGCATGATAAAAATTTTTAATTAAGAGAGACTATGTCTGAGTTTTGAGGTAAAATAAAAAATATTTTTCAAATTCTCAAGTTCAGAACGAAAATCTAGCAAAGAGCGACAATATTGTGAGGCTATTAGAAAATATTTTCAGAGTAAAAAGATTTTTTTTTTAATATTCAGATGAAGACACTTTTTTAGAGTTAAGCTAAAGCCAATTTTTTAGTAAAAAAAACATTTTAATAGAAAAAAAATTTGGCCGCCTATTGATCCTCCGTTTTCCCACCATTTTAAATGAGTGGCGGTTAGTGAATAGTTTCGGTGGTGGTGGTGGTGAGATTAGTGCGTTGCTGGTGCAAAGGGCGCGCGCCCCATCGGATTGCGTCGGTTAAGTGTCGGGATGCGGAAGAGTAAGGGTGAGGATAGGGGGGCGAAGAGGGGAAGGATTCCCCGTCTGGGCCCAGACTAGCCGGACACCGTACCACCACCGCCGCCTCCGCAGTGCGATACGCCACCTACGCAGGCGCACGCACTCATTGTCGCCCTTTTCTCCCTGTCGCACCGGTCGCATATTCCCTTCGTTCTCACCATCTTTCAGTTCAACAAATTAGGGCAGTAAACACCATGAATAATTAAGGGCAATAAGTCGTCAAGGGCAGAACACCCTTCACAATTTTTTTTTTCGTTCAGGTATCAAAAATTTCCCAATAAAAAAAATTTGGTTGAAACCCTTCAACTAATTTTTATTTTGCCAATTTTTTTTCTATATCATTCTTGTACCGAGAGACCCTTACTGAGTTTTTTAATTTTTTCGTACCCTGTCAACCTAAAAAAAATTGCTGCCACCTTCCATTAACAATTTTTCCACTTTCCACCCTCCGCCACAGCTTCTCTTTCAAGTATCGGGCCCTTACACAATTTTTTGTTGTCTTAATAAGATTTTTTATTATCTTTCAACGCTTCTACAATTTTTTGCAAATTTCCTCAGGTAACCCAACGCTTCTACTTTTGCCCTAAATTCCGTTTCACTTCCCCCTTGTAATCCATCCGGACCTCGCACCCTTCCAGATGGTGCAATAGCGTGACCCTCTTGTTATTCCTTTCCATCACGCCGCTTTATTATTATTATTTATACAACTGCGGTTGCTATTATTAACCCCCACCCTCTCCCACCCCCCCAATTCATCTGTCATTCACCGTAAATTTTTCCCTCGTCAAATCCCGTCAAATGAATGACTCACAGGTCCGGTGATTACGTCCTTAATTAACATCGTCCGCACCAGAGAACCATTTGCGTCGTAACCACCCGGATAAAGGGCGGGCGGACGGCGCCCGTCGCCTTGTTTATTGCCGTCACTAATTTTTCCCACCCCTTTCCTCATCCGGCTTACAAATTTCGAGCCCTCCGGCCGTCGAGGATCGTCGCTAATTCAATTTGGTTGTAGCAAAAGACACACAGACTTGTTCCAGACTCGAACCACCCCCTCCCTATCGAAAGAAAAACGGGGAAGAGACGACAGGCAGACGGGAGCGGATCGATTTCGTTCCATCGTTCCTTCTCTGTTGCCACTTTTGGGCCAGAAAACGAAAGGGAGAAGGAAAGGGATGATCGACACCCTGGCCATTTTCATTCATATGCCGCCGACGTCGGCATTTCGCGCCTATAATCAAGACGGCGGCGCCCCGAAACGCGACGCGACACCCCCCCGGACATCGGCGTCGTTTACAGGATCGCCACCATGACTCGACTTATGAAAATATGTTTACTGACACAAACCGGTAGCTTTGTTGAACGCATCAACTGTTGATGCAGTAATTAGGGTGAACTTGAGGAAGGGTGCGATATGATGTCCGAACATTTCTACACAAAACAGTGTCGTTTAGTTACAAAGAGTTGTATAGGACAAATTTTAACCAAAGTCATAGAAAAAATGTGTTCCGAAAAAGAAGAAATAAATGTTGAAGGTGATTCTTGAATTATTCAATATTGGATGTGCAATTGTTGATATGAAGTAGAAAATTTGATGGGAATCGTGGTTAGAATGTGAAGGAGTTGATGGTGATTTGGACTAGTGACCACATCTTGAGAAGAAGCTACTTGGTCGAAAGCCAAAAATTTTGACTTAGAAACCTTTTTTATATATATAATGATAAATTTAAAGAGACCTCAACCAAAACCAAGACCAACTTAGGTACGAAACTTGCAAAAAGACCTCATAGCTAGAATGTGAAACTGTTTACGGTGATTTGGAGTGGTGACCACAACTGTTGTGTACTACTCAAAAAGTTATTTGGTCGAAAGCCAAAAATTTTGATGTAAAACACCGTCTTTTATATATAGAATGACAAGTTTAAAGAGTCCGCAACCAAAATCAAGACTAACTTAGGTAATGATCTTGACAAAAAGGCCTGATGTAAATCATGGTAGGACTCAGGGACTGCTTAGGGCAATTTGGACTGGCCACAACAACTGTTGTGTACTACTCAAGAAGCTCTTGGTCGAAAGCCAAAAATTTTGACGTAAGACACCGCCTTTTATATATAGAATGGCAAGTTTAAAGAGCCCTCAACCAAAATCAAGACTAACTTAGGTAAGAATCTTGACAAAAAGGCCTGATGTAAATCATGGTAGGACTCAGGGACTGCTTAGACAATTTGGACTGACCACAACAACTGTTGTGTACTACTCAAGAAGCTCTTGGTCAAAAGCCAAAAATTTTGACGTAAGACACCATCCTTTATATATAGAATGGCAAGTTTAAAGAGCCCTCAACCAAAATCAAGACTAACTTAGGTAAGAATCTTGACAAAATGGCCTGATGTAAATCATGGCAGGACTCAGGGACTGCTTAGGGCAATTTGGAACGGCCACAACAATTGTTGTGTACTACTCAAGAAGCTCTTGGTCGAAAGCCAAAAATGTTGACGTAAGACACCGTCTTTTATATAAAGAATGACAAGTTTAAAGAGTCCTCAACCAAAATCAAGACCAACTTAGATAAGAATCTTGGAAAAAGACGTCATGGTTAGAATGTGGAACTGTTTACGGTGATTTGGACTGGTGACCACAACTGTTGTGTACTACTCAAGAAGTTATTTGGTAAAAAGCCAAAAATTTTGACTTAAGACACCGTCCTTTATGTATAGAATCCCAAGTTTAAAGAGTCCTCAAAAAAAATCAAGACTAACTTAGGCAAAAATTTTGACAAAAAGGCCTGATGTAAATCATGGTAAGACTGTGAAACTGCTTAGAGCAATTTGGACTGGTCACCACAACTGTGGTGTACAACTCAAGCATCTCTTGTTCGAAAGCAAAAATTTTGATGTAAGACACCGTCTTTTATGTATAGAATGACAAGTTTAAAGAGTCCTCAACCAAAATCAAGACCAACTTAGGTAAGAATCTTGGAAAAAGACCTCATGGTTAGAATGTGGAACTGTTTACGGTGATTTGGACTGGTGACCACAACTGTTGTGTACTACTCCAGAAGTTATTTGGTGAAAAGCCAAAAATTTTGACTTAGGACACCGTCTATTATGTATAGAATGACAAGTTTAAAGAGTCCTCAACCAAAATCAAGACTACCTTAGGCAATAATTTTGACAAAAAGACCTAATGTAGATCATGGTAAGACTGTGGAACTGTTTAGGCCAATCTGGACCGGTCACCACAACAGTTGTGTACAACTCAAGCAGCTCTTGGTCGAAAGCCGAAAATTTTGACGTAAAAAACCGTCTTTTATATATAGAATGACAAGCTTAAAGAGTCCTCAACCAAAATCAAGACCAACTTAGGTAAGAATCTTGGAAAAAGACGTCATGGTTAGAATGTGGGACGGTTTACGGTGATTTGGACTGGTGACCACAACTGTTGTGTACTACTCAAGAAGTTATTTGGTCAAAAGCCAAAAATTTTCACTTAAGACACCGTCTTTTATGTATAAAATGACAAGTTTAAAGAGTCCTCAACCAAAATCAAGATTACCTTAGGTAATAATTTTGACAAAAAGACCTAATGTAAATCATGGTAAGACTGTGGAACTGTTTAGGCCAATCTGGACCGGTCACAACAGTTGTGTACAACTCAAGCAGCTCTTGGTCGAAAGCCGAAAATTTTGACGTAAAAAACCGTCTTTTATATATAGAATGACAAGTTTAAAAAGTCCTCAACCAAAATCAAGACCAACTTAGGTAAGAATCTTGGAAGAAGACCTCATGGTTAGAATGTGGAACTGTTTACGGTGATTTGGACTGGTGACCACAACTGTTGTGTACTACTCAAGAAGTTATTTGGTGAAAAGCCAAAAATTTCGACTTAAGACACCGTCTATTATGTATAGAATGACAAGTTTAAAGAGTCCTCAACCAAAATCAAGACTACCTTGGGTAATAATTTTGACAAAAAGACCTAATGTAAATCATGGTAAGACTGTGAAACTGTTTAGGCAAATCTGGACCGGTTACCACAACTGTTGTGTACAACTCAAGCAGCTCTTGGTCGAAAGCCGAAAATTTTGACGTAAAAAACCGTCTTTTATATATAGAATGACAAGTTTAAAAAGTCCTCAACCAAAATCAAGACCAACTTAGGTAAGAATCTTGGAAGAAGACCTCATGGTTAGAATGTGGAACTGTTTACGGTGATTTGGACTGGTGACCACAACTGTTGTGTACTACTCAAGAAGTTATTTGGTGAAAAGCCAAAAATTTCGACTTAAGACACCGTCTATTATGTATAGAATGACAAGTTTAAAGAGTCCTCAACCAAAATCAAGACTACCTTGGGTAATAATTTTGACAAAAAGACCTAATGTAAATCATGGTAAGACTGTGAAACTGTTTAGGCAAATCTGAACCGGTTACCACAACTGTTGTGTACAACTCAAGCAGCTCTTGGTCGAAAGCCGAAAATTTTGACGTAAAAAACCGTCTTTTATATATAGAATGACAAGTTTAAAAAGTCCTCAACCAAAATCAAGACCAACTTAGGTAAGAATCTTGGAAAAAGACCTCATGGTTAGAATGTGGAACTGTTTACGGTGATTTGGACTGGTGACCACAACTGTTGTGTACTACTCCAGAAGTTATTTGGTGAAAAGCCAAAAATTTTGACTTAGGACACCGTCTATTATGTATAGAATGACAAGTTTAAAGAGTCCTCAACCAAAATCAAGACTACCTTAGGCAATAATTTTGACAAAAAGACCTAATGTAGATCATGGTAAGACTGTGGAACTGTTTAGGCCAATCTGGACCGGTCACCACAACAGTTGTGTACAACTCAAGCAGCTCTTGGTCGAAAGCCGAAAATTTTGACGTAAAAAACCGTCTTTTATATATAGAATGACAAGCTTAAAGAGTCCTCAACCAAAATCAAGACCAACTTAGGTAAGAATCTTGGAAAAAGACGTCATGGTTAGAATGTGGGACGGTTTACGGTGATTTGGACTGGTGACCACAACTGTTGTGTACTACTCAAGAAGTTATTTGGTCAAAAGCCAAAAATTTTCACTTAAGACACCGTCTTTTATGTATAAAATGACAAGTTTAAAGAGTCCTCAACCAAAATCAAGATTACCTTAGGTAATAATTTTGACAAAAAGACCTAATGTAAATCATGGTAAGACTGTGGAACTGTTTAGGCCAATCTGGACCGGTCACAACAGTTGTGTACAACTCAAGCAGCTCTTGGTCGAAAGCCGAAAATTTTGACGTAAAAAACCGTCTTTTATATATAGAGTGACAAGTTTAAAAAGTCCTCAACCAAAATCAAGACCAACTTAGGTAAGAATCTTGGAAGAAGACCTCATGGTTAGAATGTGGAACTGTTTACGGTGATTTGGACTGGTGACCACAACTGTTGTGTACTACTCAAGAAGTTATTTGGTGAAAAGCCAAAAATTTCGACTTAAGACACCGTCTATTATGTATAGAATGACAAGTTTAAAGAGTCCTCAACCAAAATCAAGACTACCTTGGGTAATAATTTTGACAAAAAGACCTAATGTAAATCATGGTAAGACTGTGAAACTGTTTAGGCAAATCTGAACCGGTTACCACAACTGTTGTGTACAACTCAAGCAGCTCTTGGTCGAAAGCCGAAAATTTTGACGTAAAAAAACGTCTTTTATATATAGAATGACAAGTTTAAAGAGACCTCAACCAAAATCAAGACTAACTTAGGTAATAATCTTGGCAAAAAGGCCTGATGTAAATCATGGTAGGACTAAGGAACTGCTTGGGACAATTTGGACTCTTGACCACAACTGTTGTGTACTACTCAAGAAGCTCTTGGTCGAAAGCCAAAAATTTTGACTCACTAGATAAAAACCTTCAGATTTTAGTTCGTAATGGTTCAAACGTTGATGATGGACAAAGGTAAATCTACGTCGAATCTAACCAAATGAAGAAAGTATATAGAGAATCTAAAAAGGTAGTCATTGGTTCTAGGAAATCCTAACTCTCCTTGAACTTAATGACCTAATTATCTTGCATTAGGTGTCACTGTTGATTAGAGTACACTGACAACAAAGGGTAAATCCACGTGAAAAAGTATATAGTGCCAAAAAAGGTAATTTTTTGATTTCCTAGCTGTTTTTGATGATGGTTCATTGGGATGTTGCACGCGCACCAATCTATGGTAGCAAAATCAGCCATCGCGCCTCGTAACCAACAGGAAACACATTTCCTACTCGCAGTCATTGTAAATGCAAACGACAGACCATGCGATAACTGCCTTGTTTTACAAATTACATACACGCGGCACCACCGAGGAACGGCATGTAACACCAAGACAATAGACCAATGCAATTTCGTGACGTCACGTACCGAAATGCGCGGCGATTGCTAAACGGTCGCGAAACCGTGCCGGTACGGCCCTGGACACCTTTAACTTTTGCAATCCGCCCAAAAAAGAGTAGGGTAGTATCCCATAACTTTAAAAAATCAAAAACTCGGCGATACCAAACGGAATCGAATTCTTTTTTCCACCAAATTTCGATAAATTAAGTGATTCAGCATTTGCAACTATTTTCGAACAAACCCAAACATTTTTAATCTTTTGATAAAATTTATCACGTCTAATTTCGCCTGTCTGTCTGACTTATCACTGAAAACCTTGATACAATCGAACCCACGATTCGCTCTCGTGATCGCGATAGAAACTGCCGTTACAACCCAAAAAGATTTTTTGTTAGTTGAACCAAATTGAAACATTTCCGGGATCCGACTACGACATTGAAAAATTACCAAAACGACAGTGGCGCCCCGATTTTTTTTTAACGTGTTGAAAAATCCAAAACTATTCTTTTGATGTGACCGAACAGTGTTTTGACTAGTCGTCGAGTGATGGTGTTACAACGACACTACTTGGTTTTTAATTAACCACGACACTTAACTTTATGTTAGTGTTGTTTCGAAGACATGCATTTATATGGAATGATTCGTTGATCATTACACCATAAAAAGATTTCATTCAACCAGTGACGTTTTGTTCGTGTAGTTGTCTTCTTTCGGTTGCATCAAAGACACCGCCGAACAACAACAACGATGCAGGTAGCCCGATAACGTCATATTCACACGCTCCAATGTTAACGACAAGCTTTCCAAGTCACTGAAGGGAGAGACTACTGGATGATGTCATCTAAAGGTCACAATTCCACCTTCTAAATCGATTCAATTTCTAAACGAAACATGACCACCATCGCTATTCGGACAGGAAGGGATTCTGATTAGCATCCAGACAAAATTTCGAGGTAATCAACCATTCGGAAGGGCGGAAAGAATCGACCCACAATCACCAAGGGCGGTGTAGAAATAGTCAAAATTTTGGGAAGTGGTCCAGTCGAGAGGATCACAAAAAAAATTAAGAGTCACAGTAGTACTGATGAGTTGGTTAAAATCTGAATTCGGTCGCTCCCCTTCGGAGGGCTATGGCAAACTAGCGAGCGGTATGAAAACCTCTCAACTACATCCCTGGCGCGTTACGAGTATGAAAGGAAACGATGAGGAAGGAAATAAGAAGAGAGATGTGAAAAAGAATAGCAAAACTGCGAAAGTATTGGCAAATGATTGGTGAAAAACTAGACAATAGTAGGAAAAAAACAAAAAAAGAAGGGACGAAACTTGAAGACCATTTGGTGGAATGCCCAAAATTTTGGCTTAAAAAATATTTTTTGTAACATCATATTTTGAAAGATGAGGCAAGTCACGACCAACTTGGGGGGTTTTCCTCACTCAAGGGAAGTTCAGATCTGGCTATTCTACAGCCCCCAAATTTTATTTGGAAAAATCTCATTTGCGAATTTTTTTCCAAATTTTGATTTGTTCGAATCTTTCACTCGGCCGCTTCCATTCTAAATTATCATCACTCTTCTGGCCGTTGTTTTGTTCTTGCATCCGCACACAAAGGAATGCGCGAGTCTTAATGGCGGACGAAGAGATAAAGAGAAGAAAAAAGCTTAAGAAAACGAACGGTTAGCACGTTCTCATTACGGTTTCGGTAACATTTAGAACGATGGCGCAAAAAACGACGATAAAAAGAAAAACTCCGGGGATTCCGGGAGATATTGACTTGGAACCGGAGCGGGAATCGAACGAATTGTTTGCATAGACTGGCACCAAGGCTAAATATTTAAACCATCTTGGACCACCAAATTTTTTTTTAAATTACAATTTCATTAGGTGTGCAACTATTGGAGAACGGAAACGATTGTGTTGTAAATAACGTTAATTGTTTGTTAATTATCTTACAGGAGATTAGTGGGGTCAAGAAACTCGACAACAACAGAAAACACCAAAAATAAATTTCTCCTTACCCCAAATTTCGAAAATTCAACTGTTTTGGCGACTACAATTTTTTTACCTTCAACTTATCTCTAAACAATCAGTGGATTAGATAGCTTTCCTTGCTTGTGTCAACGGTTTTTAAGGACGTGGAAAGACACGTGAATCCTAACTACGCAGTTGCACAATTCACTTCAAGTGAAAGTTTTTTAATGTTTTTTCACTTTTGAAAAAATTTAGCATCTACATAACCCCATCCACTTAAATATCAAATAATTAAAAAAAAAAAACATTTTTTAAAATAATTTTGAAAAAATGTACTCTCCGGTGAGACTTTCACTAATTACCATGAACACTTTTAAAAATATTTTTTTTCTAAAACAATGTAGGAAGCACCATTTAACAATGTGAATATGTGGGTTTTGTCAAGTTACGCGTATTTGCCCCAATAAAAAAATCCAAAAATTTTGACCGACTTCTAGATGTGAAATGGAGCAAAAATACTTTAAAAATTTGATTTTCAGAATAGTCAATTTAAATAAACAACACTAGAGATTTATAATATAGCAACAAACAATCGATTCAACTTCAGAATTTCTCACCTAGCTGTCAACAGATTTTGGTAATTTTTACAAAAAATTTTAACAACTCCCAAATTAAATCTAAAATAGTTTAACAACAATCAAATGACTCGACGGCCGTTTTGACAACATAAATTTACTTGAGATATTATTTGAGAAAAAACCGACATCGTCAAACAAGAACCCCCACCGAACACATTAAGCGAGACAATAAGACTCCTTCATGGTGATTCCTTTGTCTCGCAAACACACATCTGCAGATGTTAAATTGTCCAAGTATTCTTTTGTTTTAACATACGATTAAACAACTGCACGTCGTCCTCTAAAATCCAGCATCATCTACTAGGACTGTTTTGTTTGATGTTTATTCAAAGAGATTTTGAATATGTTCCTTCCGTCCAGTACAATAGTTGAGTGGATGTCGTTTGTATGTTCGTGTGTGTGTGTGCGGAAGAATCAGTGCAATTGCGCAAGTGAGGAGAGTAAAAAAGCAATAGCGTGCAGCCATACACAGACAAAGGAAGAACGCGGTCATGGCATCATCATTATCATTATCTAGAAGACTTTGCCTTAAGGAAGAACGGAACATGAACGACGGCGCGGTGCACTGGAATGACCTTGCGGACAGCGAGCTTCTCTATTTGCAATAATTACATGCATCTGACCGTGACGAAGCCGTGTGGTTGTTGTTGTTGTTGCTGTATATGTATATGCAGTTGTTGCACCTCCTCGTTTGACTTTCAACGATGCGAAGCGGAGGCGGAACGGTGCATCGCCAGATATGCGACAATGGAGGCTAAACGCGGATTTTGACACCAAATGAAGCTCTTTGCATAATTAGTGTTTTAGTTCTTTGACTTTCTACTAGTCGTTTGCTACAATTCGGCCTTTCCTGACAACTCAGCCGCCGCCTTCGGCGAAAGGATCTCCCAGAAGCACTAAAAATTGTTTCAGTAGACTTCTAGGAGACCATCGCATCAGTCTCTCGCTATAGCTCTTTGACTTTCTACTAGTCATTTGCAAAAATTTGGCCTTTCCTGACAACGCAGCCGCCGCCTTCGGCGAAAGGATCTCCCAGAAGCACTAAAAATTGATTCAGTAGACTTCTAGGAGACCATCGCATCAGTCTCTCGCTATAGCTCTTTGACTTTCTACTAGTCGTTTGCTACAATTCGGCCTTTCCTGACAACGCAGCCGCCGCCTTCGGCGAAAGGATCTCCCAGAAGCACTAAAAATTGTTTCAGTAGACTTCGAGAAGATTACTCCTTAGTCTCTCGCTATAGCTCTTTGACTTTCTACTAGTCGTTTGCTACAATTCGGCCTTTCCTGACAACTCAGCCGCCGCCTTCGGCGAAAGGATCTCCCAGAAGCACTAAAAATTGTTTCAGTAGACTTCTAGGAGACCATCGCATCAGTCTCTCGCTATAGCTCTTTGACTTTCTACTAGTCGTTTGCAAAAATTTGGCCTTTCCTGGCAACGCAGCCGCCGCCTTCGGCGAAAGGATCTCCAGAAGCACTAAAAATTGTTTCAGTAGACTTCGAGAAGATCACTCCTTAGTTTCTCGCTATAGCTCTTTGACTTTCTACTAGTCGTTTGCTACAATTCGGCCTTTCCTGACAACTCAGCCGCCGCCTTCGGCGAAAGGATCTCCCAGAAGCACTAAAATTGATTCAGTAAACTTCTAGGAGACCATCGCATCAGTCTCTCGCTATAGCTCTTTGACTTTCTACTAGTCGTTTGCAAAAATTCGGCCTTTCCTGCCAACGCAGCCGCCTTCGGCGAAAGCAACAACACCTCAAGCTATCTCAAAAAATGGATCAAAATTTTTCCTGGTTTTGTACGAGGGAAAGTTTTGGTGCGGGTGGAATGTCGGCAAAGTCCTCTCCCGGCGGACTTAGCCGTCATAGCGGCGGCGTAACTGCCGCGACCCTCCTCACGTCGCCCCCGCGTAATGATGTCGGTCCCGAATGCGCCCCCCGAGACGATTCCGACACATGCTGTTGCCGAGCTCCTGATAACTGATTCTGGTAGCTAGCTATATATGAAAATGGCACGTCGTTCCCTCTTAACACCGCCCCCACAGATCGGGACTCTAATATGAAAATATGGACCGCTTCCATTAGCGGCGCCGTCGCCAACACCCCCGCATATGACATTTTCCAGGACTCGCTAATCGTAATTAAAATTACTACATGGAGGAGAATCAGGCAGAAAAACAATTTTGTGTTTACGCATAGAGAAGAGTTTTGTTGTAACTCAACCAGTAGTCCAATGGTACTTGAGGGCAATTGTAACGAAATCAAAAATAATTTATGCGTTGTACATAAACTTTGCGAAGCTCGAGGGTTACAACCGGAACTAATAATTTTTTGAAAATAGTTTCGTTAGATTCTTTGATCCTTACTCTTTCCATCAACCTAATATGATTTCTTAGAAATAGATAGCAGAGTTTCCAACCAAAAAGTACGGAAACGCGTTTTTTCTTTTTAGCGCCAATTGTTTAGTTTAGCAGCAATTGTGTTCAATTTTTGAAAATAACCTTTTCGGTTATTTCAGAGAAGGTAGAGAAGAAAAAAAATCGTAAGAGAACAAATCCGGCGAATACAAGCGACAACTGGTTTGGTTTCGGCGGCAGTTTTGTTGCGAATAATTCAATTTGACGACAAATCAAATTTAAACAAAACCCCCGAAGTGTAAGACGCAAATAATAGACCTGGGAGGTCGAAATTTGGTGAAAAATATCAAAAAAAAGAGTGTCTCCGGCGCGGTTCGAACCTCTGATTTCGATACGAGTGAAGAAGAAACTTTGATATGGGTCTGTTAGTTTGGTGGTTTTCTTGTTGGGGTTGGAAATTTTGCAAATTTTTTGCACGTTTCTGGACTAGGAAGTTTCGTTGGTTGGAACGGTCGAAATTCCGAAAGATTCACCTCAACTGTCGACACGGCCTGACAGCATCTTGGAAGATTCATAAAATCATAACTTTAGAGAAGACATAAACATTCTTTAAGACAATAATTAAATTTTATAGGATTTTTATGAGGAACTGTCATGTTTTTACGACATATTTAAAATATGTTTGAACACATGCAGGTTAGCCATTTGCATCTAGCCACTCTCCTCCGCAACCTGTAATTAAAACAGTTCTAACCGCTCGAGTTCAGACCAGAAGAATAGATAAATATATTTTTTTGCGGCTATAGACTTTTTAAGTCGTTCAGTTTTATGGTCCTGCAGCTTTAATAACTGAACGTTAAGGCTCGTAAAAATGTTCATCGACCAAACAAAGAAATTAGATGTAGTTTCATATTACAGGACGTTAAAAATATTAATTTACAACTTGGCAGTAAAACAAATCTTATGGCACGTGTTAAAATTACAATCGGTACTAAACACCGACACCTACAAAGAAAGTGGCGGCGGAGATTTGCAAATTTTCAAAATTACTCACTGAAAATTCCAACGTTAACAACTATTAATACACGTTTTTAGGTCGGTACCGGCCATTCAAGTGTAGATTCGAGTCTTTTGACGAAGCAGCTGTGATGAGGTGTCTACAGAAAAATTTCTTGCAGAAGTGGGGAAAAAAAAAATTCAGAAGTGGGATAAAAAAAATTCAGAAGTGGGACAATTTTTCTAATTATTTTCGTTACAGACCCTAAAACCGTTTTATTTATGCAATTTTTTTTAACGCCGCCGCCCCAGATTACTGTCTATAATTCTTCGACGAAAAAAAATTAATTAATCAAGTTTAACCTCCTAAACCCGCCTGAATCGCTACATACCCCGCAACAAAATAAATCAAATTTCCCCCCATAACGAAAATCCGATATCGCCGCCACTTAAATTGCCACGAAACCGCCTCCAATCACGTTTCGCAATTAAAATTTTTCTTAAAATCAAAAAAATTTCATGAAGTAAAACAGAAAGAGAAGAAATAAAGGTCAAGTTTACACCGGGTGAGGATGCGACGGTTCGGGGGCTTTTAGCGTCGCGATGCCGCCGCTCCCGGTAAATCACAATCAGAACGGCGACACGCACGCCGCCACCACCACCACCCCCGCCGTCCTCGCGCACATTTCGCGTGTTATATGGACGCGCGGAGTCGGTGTGCGTGGGCGGCGTGGGATCGTCGCGACGACCGTCGGTGGCGTCTCCGGCCTGACCGGGGAGCCGCCGATCAATAGTCGCGTCGTCGTCGCCGGTTGGCGGTTGCTAGGTCAGAGCGGCTGATCGTAAGGTATGTCAGGGAAACAACGGCCAGACAACAGACTACCCAGAGAGTGACGGGGGTTGGTAATAGTAGAGGGGTCCAAGCCGGAGACGTCACCAATCAATTAATTTGACAACAGTGACGAAACGGCTCAGCCATTGAAAAATTCGAAATTTTGTCCTCTAAAATTTCAATTTTTTGCCAGAGTCCAAAGAAGTAAAATTTCTAGTCCAGAGACTAAAGAAAAATTTACATGCGAGCCTAAAATTTTGAAATTTTGGGTGCGATTTTTTTTTTTAATTTCGTTCGTTATAAAGAGACGACAGTCAGATCTCGTTCAGAGACTAAAGAAAAATTTGCATGCGAGTCTAAAATTTTGAGGGTTTGAGTGCAATTTTTTTTTTTAGTTTCGTTCAGATAGTGGAAAAGTTATAGAGACGACAGTCAGATCTCGTTCAGAGACTAAAGAAAAATTTACATGCGAGTCTGAAATTTTGAGATTTTGGTTCCAAATTTTTTTTTAGTTTCGTTCAGATAGTAGAAAAGTTATAGAGACGACAGTCAGATCTCGTTCAGAGACTAAAGAAAAATTTACATGCGAGTCTGAAATTTTGAGATTTTGGTTCCAAATTTCTTTTTAGTTTCGTTCAGATAGTAGAAAAGTTATAGAGACGACAGTCAGATCTCGTTCAAAGACTAAAGAAAAATTTACATGCGAGTCTGAAATTTTGAGATTTTGGGTGCGAAATTTTTTTTTTAGTTTCGTTCAGATAGTAGAAAAGTTATAAATAGACGACAGTCAGATCTCGTTCAGAGACTAAAGAAAAATTTACATGCGAGTCTAAAATTTTGAGGTTTTGAGTGCATTTTTTTTTTTAGTTTCGTTCAGATAGTAGAAAAGTTATAAATAGACGACAGTCAGATCTCGTTCAGAGACTAAAGAAAAATTTACATGCGAGTCTGAAATTTTGAGATTTTGGTTCCAAAATTTTTTTTAGTTTCGTTCAGATAGTAGAAAAGTTATAGAGACGACAGTCAGATCTCGTTCAGAGACTAAAGAAAAATTTACATGCGAGTCTAAAATTTTGAGGTTTTGAGTGCAATTTTTTTTTTTAGTTTCGTTCAGATAGTAGAAAAGTTATAAAGAGACGACAGTCAGATCTCGTTCAGAGACTAAAGAAAAATTTGCATGCGAGTCTAAAATTTTGAGATTTTGGGTGCAAATTTTTTTTTAGTGTTGTTCAGATAATAGAAAAGTCATAAAGAGGCGACAGTCAGACAAAGCAACTGAGTCGGCAAGAGAGATGCCAAAACCAACTAACCAACCCGTTTAAAGGTCCGTCGTGCATTATCGACCTCAATCGTTTAGAATCGTGACGAAAACGCGTTCTGATGGGCCGACAGCCGCACGAGTACGCGCACTAAACCAATTTAAAGGTACCGGAGACCGAAGCGTTGTCTCTATCAAGTTTTTGTTATATTTGATTACAATTGTTTTATGGAGAATTTTGTTTTACATGAAACTCCTGAAAATTTCTAGCAAGAATATCGAAATTGATAATAATTTGACGTTTCAATCGTCGTATCGGGACCTTCCCCGAAAAAATCGCATTTTTTAATCGAACGGTGTCCATTGGGGAAGAATAACGATTCTGGTCGCGCTGCATTAGTATTCGCTATAGTAAAAAAATATTTTTGGAAATTCCAGATAACCGCCGCCCAATACTGGCCTTAATAAATAAAAATTCACGCCGCCAACTCGACCAGAACATGTAAAGATGGCCGGTTTACAATAAAATTTATCAATTTTCTCTTTCCGCACCTAAAACGATGATGCATGACCCCAATTAAACTTTCGAAAAACGTTCCGCATCTGCCGAAGCGCCAGCCACCCCCCGTTGAAAAATCGCAAAAATGGGGAGTCGTAATTGCTGATTAATTGCGTCGCAAACACGATTTTTCCTTCTTTTTCTACATCGTTCCGTTTCTCTCTAGCGATTCTCTCGCCAAGAATGCAACAAACGGGCAGAGAGAGCGGAGGCTCATCGTCACGAGGACGTTCACACCGGGACTCCTACGCCCCCCTAGAAGTGGGGGACAGAAGCGGGGAAACGTGTTGGGGTTGTTGTCAGCGAACTACAAGAGGCAGACTTCTTGCAGACGAACGAACTTGCGAACGACGGCCATTGACCCGAACGGAGAACACCTCACCGACCGACACCTACAGGTAGCGAGTTGCGCGGCGTGCCGCAAACCTCTTTTTGCCACAATTTCGAAATTTCTTCTACACCCTTTGGTCAAACCTTCAACAGTTGTAATTGAAATTGACAATATTAATAAAGTTAATTTCGGCGAAAAATCCTCTTGGTCGAAAGTAAATTGGCAAAAATCGTGAGTTAACTCGGTGATGTTCGCGTGGTGATGATGCCGGAAGGTCGGCGTGGTTTACCCCTATTTACCCTACCATTTTCGAAGCGTTTGGTGGGGTCTAGCGGATTCTGCGAGCAAGCCCAAAATTTTGCCAAATTGACTAAAAAAAATTTTTTTAAGGTTTAACGAAACGATTTGGTGGTGACGTTGTGTTGTCGGGTCCGCGACCCGAAATACTTTCTTGTGTGTACGCAGATTATAAATAAAAGTTATGCTTCATAGGTATTCTCGACTGGAAATAGCTAGGTCCGCAGAGAGTGATGTTTTTGTTTTGCAACCTCGCGCCGCCGTCCGACGCGGCCAACATTGAACATGTGTTACTTGTCTTATTTATATAAATAAGTCTCTTTGTGCGGGAGCGCCCCAAATTTTGGGACTGGATCGAACAGGTTGTCGCCATGTTTTTTTTTTTGCAATTTTGTCACGACCAATAATTGCGGGAGAGTTGATAACGCAAGCGCACTCTTCGTTGAGTACAGTTACCATTATTAATATCCTCGAGTTGTACGATTGGTTTATGGCGTCGTTAGAGGTCTTCATGTTTCGACTCGGTACGTGGTCGTATTGCTGGGAATAATTGATTAAGCTTAGATTTTCTTCAGTCTTGGATCTAACTCCAAATGCGGTCTCGCTTCAAGACCATAATCATCACTCAACATGAAGCGGAAGAAAATTTTTCTAGTACTACACGTCAAAAAGAAGAAATTACGTTATTTTTCTCTTGGTGGTCGCTTTTCTCAACTCTTACCATCGATGCTATTACAAAATTACTATTTATGGGCTTTATACTAGGAGTGTAGTGAAAAATATTCTTCAATAATCAATTTCCGTTATTTCCCCAATAAATTTCTTCTGGTTCTTCAATTCTTGTATTTTTTAAAATTTCTTCTAAGCTCCTGTTCTTCAAAATTTCGTCGTCTGTCTCTCTTTGTACATATACAAAGTACTTCCATCATCAAATTTCGATTTTCTTCAATAAATTTCTTCTGCTTCTTCCATTTTTTTAATTCCAAAAATCTCTCTTAAGAGCCTGTTTTCATTTTGTATCACCCCTTGCGCATACGTGTTCTTCCATAATAAATTACCAATTTTCTTCAATAAATCTCTTCCAATTTTACAGTCCTTCTATTCTTTTAAACTCCTGTTAAGAGCCCGTTCTTCAAAAAATTGTTTCCAATCCTTCCTTGCAAATATATATTCTTCCTTGATCAATTTCCGTTACTTTTCTAATAAATTTCTTCTTATTCTGCAGTTCTTCTAATTTTTAAAATTTCTTCTGCTTCTTCATTTTTTTTAATATTAAAAATTTCCTTAAGGGCCGGTTTTCATTTTGTACCACCCTTTGTACACATGCGTTTTTCCATAATCAATTACCAATTTTCTTCAATAAATTTCTTTTATATTTTACAGTTCTTCTATTGTTCTAAACTCCTGTTAAGCGTCTGTTCTTCAAAATTTTGTATCTTTCCTTGCAAACATATATTCTTTCTTGATCAATTTCCGTTACTTTTCTAATAAATTTCTTCTGATTCTGCAGTTCTTCTATTTCTTTAAATTTCTTCTAAGCTCATGTTCTTCAAAATTTCGTTGTCTCTCTCTCTTTGTACATATACAATGTACTTCCATAATAAAATTTCGATTTTCATCAATAAATTTCTTCTGCTTCTTCAATTTTTTTAATATTAAAAATTTCCATTAAGGGCCTGTTTTCATTTTGTATCACCCTTTGTACACATGCGTTTTTCCATAATCAATTACCAATTTTCTTCAATAAATTTCTTTTATATTTTACAGTTCTTCTATTGTTCTAAACTCCTGTTAAGCGTCTGTTCTTCAAAATTTTGTATCTTTCCTTGCAAACATATATTCTTTCTTGATCAATTTCCGTTACTTTTCTAATAAATTTCTTCTGATTCTGCAGTTCTTCTATTTTTTTAAATTTCTTCTAAGCTCATGTTCTTCAAAATTTCGTTGTCTCTCTCTCTTTGTACATATACAATGTACTTCCATAATAAAATTTCGATTTTCATCAATAAATTTCTTCTGCTTCTTCAATTTTTTTAATATTAAAAATTTCCATTAAGGGCCTGTTTTCATTTTGTATCACCCTTTGTACACATGCGTTTTTCCATAATCAATTACCAATTTTCTTCAATAAATTTCTTTTATATTTTACAGTTCTTCTATTGTTCTAAACTCCTGTTAAGCGTCTGTTCTTCAAAATTTTGTATCTTTCCTTGCAAACATATATTCTTCCTTGATCAATTTCCGTTACTTTTCCAATAAAATTCTTCTGATTCTTCGATTCTTCTATTTTTTAATATTTCTTCTAAGCGCCTGTTCTTCAAAATTTCGTTGTCTGTCTTTTCCTGTGCATGAACAATATACTTCTATAGTCAAATCTCAATTTTCTTCAATAAATTTCTTCTGCTTCTTCAACTTTTAATTCTAAAAATTTCTCTTAAGGAAGTCTGTTTTCATTTTGTATCACCTCTTGCACATACGTGTTCTTCCATAATCAATTACCAATTTTCTTCAATGAATCTTTTCTATATTTTACAGTTCTTCTATTGTCTTAAACTCCTGTTAAGAGCTTGTTCTTCAAAATTTTGTTTCCTATCCTTCCTTGCAAATATATATCTTTCTTTATCAATTTCCGTTACGTTTCTAATAAATTTCTTCTGATTTTTCAGTTCTTTAATTTTTTTAAATTTCTTCTAAGAGCGTGTTCTTCAAAATTTCGTTCTCTGTCAATCCTTGTGCATATACAATGTTCTTCTAAAATCAATTTTCGATTCTCTTCAATGAATTCCTTCTGATTCTTCAGTTCTCTTATTTAAAAAAAATCTTTTAAGCTCCTGTTCTTCAAAATTGCGTTGTCGGTATTTTTTTGTGCACATACGAGTTTCTCCTAATATCAATTTTCGATTTTATTCACTGAATTTCTTGTGATTTTTCAGTTCTTCAATTTTTAAAAATTGCTTTTAAGCCCCTATTCTTCAAAATTTCGTTATCTGTCATTCTTTGTGCATATACAATGTTCTTTTAATATCAATTTTCGATTTTCTTCAATAAATTTCTTCTGATTCTTCAGTTCTTCTATTTTTTAAATTTTCTTCAAAGCGCCTGTCCTTCAAAATTTCGTTGTCGGTCTTCCCTTGCGCATATGGAATGTTTTTCTATAATCAATTTTCTTCAATGAATTTCTTCCTATTCTTCATGTCTTCTATTTTTAAAAATTTCTTCTAAACACCTGTTCTTCAAAATTTCGTTGTCTGTCTTTCCTTGTGCATATACAATGTTCTTCTAAAATCAATTTTCGATTTTCTTCAATGAATTTCTACCGACTCTTCAGTTCTTCTATTTTTAAAATTTCTTCTAAACGCCTGTTCTTTAAAATTTCGTTTTCTGTCTTTCGTTGTGCATATAAAATATTCTTTTGAAATCAATTTTCGATTTTCTTCAATAAATTTCTTTCGATTCTTCACTTCTTTTATTTAAGAATTTTCTTTAAGCGCCTGTTCTTCAAAATTTCGTTGTCTATCTTTCCTTGTGTATAGAAAATGTTCTTCTATAATCAATTTTCAATCTTCTTCAATGAATTTCTTACGATTCTTCAGTCTTTCTATTTTTTAAAATTTTCTAAGCGTCTGGGGCATATACAATGTTCTTCTATAATCAATTTTCGATTTTCTTCAATAAATCTCTTGTGATTCTTCAGTTCTTCTATTTTTAAAAATTTCTTCTAAACGCCTATTCTTCAAAATTTCGTTGTGTCTTTCCTTGTGCGTATACAATGTTCTTCTATAATCAATTTTCGATTTTCTTCAATGAATTTCTTCTAAGCATTTCAATTCTTCAATTTTTTTATTTTCTTCTTCGTAAATTCGTTTTCTATCCCTCTTTGCACATATATTCTGCCATAATCAATTAGAATTCCTTTTTCCAATAAATTTCTTCGGTTTCTTCAAAAAAAAATCTTGTGCGTTTCCCAATTCTTTTGATTTTTAACTGGATATTGTCCAAAAAAAGTCAAATAACTCTACTTAGTTCAGTATTTTCTGAACCAATCTTTTTGTATTTTTTTTTGAAAAAAGTAGCAACATTGAGCTGTCTCCTGAGAATTTGACGTCAATTTCAACGTATTTAACAATTGCGGTCTTAAGACCGCAAAACGCGCCTGAGCCAGAGCTCCATGGTCCAAGGTTCCCGACACCGCCATTCAACCTTCATAACTTCATATGTCAATTTTTGAAAACAAAAATTTCCCCAAATAATTTATCGAAAGTAAATTGATTTGTGGTTAAAAAAAAAATTGCTCCAAAATTGACGAGTCGCCACTGCCTTCGGTAATAAAGGAATCGAGGAAGCGTCGCGACAATTGCTGATTTTGTTACCATGTGGAACACGTCCAACCACGCCTTACATAAGCGTTCACGTGACCATGACCTGACTGCTTTCGCGAATCCAGCAGCTTCTGATGCAACTAACTGCACCACGATGGTAGTTGGTTCGCTCACCCATCAACCGACCATTACAAAAAAAATCTACATCAAAACAACCATTTTGCCAAAGGATACCGCGATTCTAGAACCGAGTTACATAACGACGTTAACAAAAATTCCAAAAAGACCAGCAAAACCGGTCCTCAAAATCCCAACTGGAATAAGAAAAAAAAACTTCAACCCTACGACGTCAAATCAGCCCCCCATCACTCCAACAACACTTGAACCAACCCGGAAATGCAAGTTTCGATGTTGTGGTAGAAGTGTGGAACTAAAGGACGCGACGGAGCGGTTCTTTGGTTCGGTGTCTTGCCGGATGGCCTTGAACCTTGCCAAACGAGTCTGGGTGGCAGGTCCGGACTTTGGTAATTTCACGTGGACCATTTGCATTTTACTGACGTGCCATTAATGTCGGTACCCTATCATTTCCTAGTGTAATTAAGAGTCGTAACATGTGTGTGTAACGAATTCTTAGTGGAAAAAATCCGACGTGATTATAGGCGAGAACGATCATGTCGTATGCAAATCGTTCGGTTCGGTTCAACGACGTGTTGCCGAAACAATGAAATGCCGAAACCGCTTATTATTACTTAATCTTGGGAGGGAATCAACGGCCGGATCGCGAGTAAAGCACGTGACCACCAAGACAACGGATGACTCCCCCCAAGTGTAAAAATGGGAAAAAAGTTCTGGTTGAAGATAAACAACTGGATGGGGTTGGAGAATGTTCTTTGGGCAGAGCCTCAACCAAAATCAGAAAGAAGCTTCGCTTGAAAAATGAACTGCATGTGGTTGGAAATGGTTCTTTGAGGGATTCTACAAGAAAACCAAAACTAAAACCCTCTCTTAGAGCGAAAACCAACTGGATTTAGTTCTCTGAAACAGAAGTTCAATTTCGATCTAGAAGAAAGGCAAAACTGGAAGGAAAAAAATAATTGGATGTGGTCGGAGATTAAGACAGAACCTCAATTTCATTCTAGAGAAAAATTAAAAATCAGAAAGAACACTTTCTTCGAAGAAAACGAATTGGATGTGGTTTTCTAAGGCAGAACTTCAATTTCTGCCTAGAAGAGAGGCAAAACTAGAAAGAAAAAAATCTGGATGTGGTTTGAGATTAAGACAGAACTTCAACTTCATTCTAGAAGAAAATTAAAATCAGAAATTACACTTTCTTCGAAGAAAACGAACTGAATGTGATTTTCTAAGGCAGAACTTCAATTTCTGTCTAGAAGAAAGACATAACTACACAGAAAAAAATACCTGGGTGTGGTTAGAGATTAAAACAGAACCTTAACTTCATTCTAGAAAAAAATTAAAATCAGAAAGAACACTTTCTTCGAAGAAAACGAACTGGATGTGGTTATCTAAGGCAGAACTTCAATTTCTGTCTAGAATAGAGAGAAAAGTAGAATGAAAAAATATCTGGATGTGGTTTGAGATTAAGACAGCACCTCAACTTCATTCTAGAGAAAAATTAAGATCAGAAAAAACCCTTTCTTGAAAAAAACTTACTGGGTATGCTTCTCTAAGGCACAACTTCAATTTCTGTCTAGAAGAGAGCCAAAACTAAGGGGAAAAAAGTAACTGGATGTGGTTGGAGATTGAGACAGAACCTCAACTTCATTCTAGAGACTAATCAAGATCAGAAAGAACCCTTTCTTGGAAGAAAACTAACTGGATGTGGCTCTCTAAGGCAGAACTTCAATTTCTGTCTAGAAGAGAGCCAAAACTAGAGGAAAATAAGTAACTGGATGTGGTTGGAGATTAAAACCGAACCTTAACTTCATTCTAGAGACTAATCAAGATCAGAAAGAATCTTTTCTTGGAAGAAAACTAACTGAAAGTGCTTTTCTAAGGTAGAACTTCAATTTCTGTCTAGAAGAGAGCCAAAACTACAGGGAAAAAAGTAACTGGATGTGGTTGGAGATTGAGACAGAACCTCAACTTCATTCTAGAGGGAAATCAAGATCAGAAAGAACCCTTTCTTGGAAGAAAACTAACTGGATGTGGCTCTCTAAGGCAGAACTTCAATTTCTGTCTAGAAGAGAGCCAAAACTACAGGGAAAAAAGTAACTGGATGTGGTTGGAAATTAAAACAGAACCTCAACTTCATTCTTGAGACTAATCAAGATCAGAAAGAATCTTTTCTTGGAAGAAAACTAACTGGATGTGCTTTTCTAAGGCAGAACTTCAATTTCTGTCTAGAAGAGAGCCAAAACTAGAGGGAAAAAAGTAACTGGATGTGGTTGGAGATTAAAACAGAACCTTAACTTCATTCTAGAGACTAATCAAGATCAGAAAGAATCTTTTCTTGAAAGAAAACTAACTAAAAGTGCTTTTCTAAGGCAGAACATCAATTTCTGTCTAGAAGAGAGCCAAAACTACAGGGAAAAAAGTAACTGGATGTGGTTGGAGATTAAAACAGAACCTCAACTTCATTCTAGAGGGAAATCAAGATCAGAAAGAACCCCTTCTTGGAAGAAAACTAACTGGATGTGCTTTTCTAAGGCAGAACTTCAATTTCTGTCTAGAAGAGAGCCCAAACTACAGAGAAAAAAGTAACTGGATGTGGTTGGAGATTAAAACAGAACCTCAACTTCATTCTAGAGGGAAATCAAGATCAGAAAGAACCCTTTCTTGGAAGAAAACTAACTGGATGTGGCTTTCTAAGGCAGAACTTCAATTTCTGTCTAGAAGAGAGCCAAAACTAGAGGGAAATAAGTAACTGGATGAGGTTGGAGATTAAAACAGAACCTTAACTTCATTCTAGAGACTAATCAAGACCAGAAAGAATCTTTTTTGGAAGAAAACTAACTGGATGTGCTTTTCTAAAGCAGAACTTCAATTTCTGTCTAGAAGAGAGCCAAAACTAGAGGGAAAAAAGTAACTGGATTTGGTTGGAGATTAAAACGGAACCTTAACTACATTCTAGAGACTAATCAAGATCAGAAAGAATCTTTTCTTGGAAGAAAACTAACTGAAAGTGCTTTTCTAAGGCAGAACTTCAATTTCTGTCTAGAAGAGAGCCAAAACTAGAGGGAAAAAAGTAACTGGATGTGGTTGTAGATTAAAACAGAACCTCAACTTCATTCTAGAGGGAAATCAAGATCAGAAAGAACCCTTTCTTGGAAGAAAACTAACTGGATGTGGCTTTCTAAGGCAGAACTTCAATTTCTGTCTAGAAGAGAGCCAAAACTAGAGGGAAATAAGTAACTGGATGAGGTTGGAGATTAAAACAGAACCTTAACTTCATTCTAGAGACTAATCAAGATCAGAAAGAATCTTTTCTTGGAAGTAAGCTAACTGGATGTGCTTTTCTAAGGCAGAACTTCAATTTCTGTCTAGAAGAGAGCCAAAACTAGAGGGAAAAAAGTAACTGGATGTGGTTGGAGATTAAAACGGAACCTTAACTTCATTCTAGAGACTAATCAAGATCAGAAAGAATCTTTTCTTGGAAGAAAACTAACTGAAAGTGCTATCCTAAGGCAGAACTTCAATTTCTGTCTAGAAGAGAGCCAAAACTAGAGGGAAAAAAGTAACTGGATTTGGTTGGAGATTAAAACGGAACCTTAACTTCATTCTAGAGACTAATCAAGATCAGAAAGAATCTTTTCTTGAAAGAAAACTAACTAAAAGTGCTTTTCTAAGGCAGAACATCAATTTCTGTCTAGAAGAGAGCCAAAACTACAGGGAAAAAAGTAACTGGATGTGGTTGGAGATTAAAACAGAACCTCAACTTCATTCTAGAGGGAAATCAAGATCAGAAAGAACCCTTTCTTGGAAGAAAACTAACTGGATGTGGCTTTCTAAGGCAGAACTTCAATTTCTGTCTAGAAGAGAGCCAAAACTAGAGGGAAATAAGTAACTGGATGAGGTTGGAGATTAAAACAGAACCTTAACTTCATTCTAGAGACTAATCAAGACCAGAAAGAATCTTTTTTGGAAGAAAACTAACTGGATGTGCTTTTCTAAAGCAGAACTTCAAGTTCTGTCTAGAAGAAAGCCAAAACTACAGGGAAAAAAGTAACTGGATGTGGTTGGAGATTAAAACAGAACCTTAACTTCATTCTAGAGACTAATCAAGATCAGAAAGAATCATTTCTTGGAAGAAAACTAACTGAAAGTGCTTTTCTAAGGCAGAACTTCAATTTCTGTCTAGAAGAGAACCAAAACTACAGGGAAAACAGTTACTGGATGTGGTTGGAGATTGAGACAGAACCTCAACTTCATTCTAGAGGGAAATCAAGATCACAAAGAACCCTTTCTTGGAAGAAAACTAACTGGATGTGGCTTTCTAAGGCAGAACTTCAATTTCTGTCTAGAAGAGTCAAAACTAGAGAGAAAAAAGTAACTGGATGTGGTTGGAGATTAAAACAGAACCTTAACTTCATTCTAGAGACTAATCAAGATCAGAAAGAATCTTTTCTTGGAAGAAAACTAACTGAAAGTGCTTTTCTAAGACAGAACTTTAATTTCTGTCTAGAAGAGAGCCAAAACTACAGGAAAAAAGTAACTGGATGTGGTTGAAGATTAAGACAGAACCTCAACTTCATTCTAGATCACAAAGAACCCTTTCATGGAAGAAAACTAACTGGATGTGGCTTTCTAAGGCAGAACTTCAATTTCTGTCTAGAAGAGAGCCAAAACTAGAGGGAAATAAGTAACTGGATGAGGTTGGAGATTAAAACAGAACCTTAACTTCATTCTAGAGACTAATCAAGATCAGAAAGAATCTTTTCTTGAAAGAAAACTAACTAAAAGTGCTTTTCTAAGGCAGAACATCAATTTCTGTCTAGAAGAGAGCCAAAACTACAGGGAAAAAAGTAACTGGATGTGGTTGGAGATTAAAACAGAACCTCAACTTCATTCTAGAGGGAAATCAAGATCAGAAAGAATCTTTTCTTGAAAGAAAACTAACTAAAAGTGCTTTTCTAAGGCAGAACTTCAATTTCTGTCTAGAAGAGAGCCAAAACTAGAGGGAAATAAGTAACTGGATGAGGTTGGAGATTAAAACAGAACCTTAACTTCATTCTAGAGACTAATCAAGACCAGAAAGAATCTTTTTTGGAAGAAAACTAACTGGATGTGCTTTTCTAAAGCAGAACTTCAAGTTCTGTCTAGAAGAAAGCCAAAACTACAGGGAAAAAAGTAACTGGATGTGGTTGGAGATTAAAACAGAACCTTAACTTCATTCTAGAGACTAATCAAGATCAGAAAGAATCATTTCTTGGAAGAAAACTAACTGAAAGTGCTTTTCTAAGGCAGAACTTCAATTTCTGTCTAGAAGAGAACCAAAACTACAGGGAAAACAGTTACTGGATGTGGTTGGAGATTAAAACAGAACCTTAACTTCATTCTAGAGACTAATCAAGATCAGAAAGAATCATTTTTTGGAAGAAAACTAACTGAAAGTGCTTTTCTAAGGCAGAACTTCAATTTCTGTCTAGAAGAGAGCCAAAACTAGAGGGAAAAAAGTAACTGGATGTGGTTGGAGATTAAAACAGAACCTTAACTTCATTCTGGAGACTAATTAAGATCAGAAAGAATCATTTCTTGGAAGAAAACTAACTGAAAGTGCTTTTCTAAGGCAGAACTTCAATTTCTGTCTAGAAGAGAGCCTAAACTACAGGGAAAAAAGTTACTGGATGTGGTTGGAGATTAAAACAGAACCTTAACTTCATTCTAGAGACTAATCAAGATCAAAAAGAATCTTTTCTTGGAAGAAAACTAACTGGATGTGCTTTTCTAAAGCAGAACTTCAATTTCTGTCTAGAAGAGAAACAAAACTAGAAAGAAAAAATATCTGGATGTGGTTTGAGATTAGACAAAACCTCAACTTCATTCTAGAGGAAAATCAAGCTCAGAAAGAACCTTTTCTTGGAAGAAAACTAACTGGATGTGATTTTCTAAGGCAGAACTTCAATTTAGTTCTAGAAGAAACGCAGAACTAGATTGGAGATTAAAACAGAAACTCAACTTCATTCTAGAGGAATATTTAAAATCAGAAAGAACCCTTTCTTGAAAAAAAAACTAACTGGATGTGGTTTTTTTAGGTAGATCAATTTCATTCTCAAAGTAAACCAAAACAGAAAAAATCTGCTGTCTGAAGAAACACCAATTGAATGTGCTTGGAGGTTCCTTTAAGCCTAAGTTTTGTTAAGAGTTGTGCAATGGCTGTTTCTGGACTAAATCTAGCACCAAAAAATGTCTTCACTAACTCCAAAATTTGATTCGTTATCGCCTGTTACAAGTAAAAATTTTTTGGTCTTGTTTATGAACCTTTCGATTTTTGGAAAAAGTCGATAATACAGATAGATCCCTAACCCTCCCAGTTGCGCAATTCCCGAAATAACACGCTTAGACACAACCTTGACAACTAGAATTAGTCCCGGACAAAAACACCTGCCAAACAATTGACGCAACCACTGCTCTAGAGAGACGGTTTGGTGCCTCTGAACAACATCACGGCCCATTAGCTAAGGTGAATCACATATTTTTCTTGAATTTTTGATAATTAGATTTTTTCTTGCAAACTTACTGGTTAGAAAATGCAGACGCGGATCAACTGGTGGTCGAGTTTAACGAACTTAACGTTCGACATTTTGGAAACCTTACCTGAAAAAAATAACATCAATTAGTAACACAAGAAGCTAAAATAAAAAAATTAAGAGAAATTGATACTGTTGGTGTGTTCTTCTTAAGTTTAGGTTAATTAGGATAATAGTAAAACAAGTGGTAGTTGTGAGGTTTCTGATCTGGATACGTTACGATCGGTTTTTATTACTGTAGCACGCTTTAATTGGTATTTGGATAAAGAGCGATTTTAATGACCCTTAACGGCGCTAAACGGAACGCAAGGAATATGCCACGAATTGTCTTCAAATTAAATTGTAAACAACCAGAAGAGAAAGGTATCTGTAACAATGGCAACAACCTCAAAACGTGACACTGACATTTGAAGAAATCCGATTGTCGACCATCCTTTTCGACACCACTTGGTCTTTCAAGATTACCACTGCCATTAGATCTTTTTATTTTTTAGAGTTGTTTCTGCCCAATTCCAGAAGATTTTTGAAAATTCAAGCTATGCATGGTCATTTTTAGAACTCCCAAGTATTTCTTCTGATTTTTTGGAGGGCATTAACGCTAAACCACGCCTTCTATCAGCAGAAAACAGCCACCATTGCCTCCAGCAGCTCCCACAAAATATCTGCGTTTTGATTTTGATTTTTTGGAGGTTATTAATGCTAAACCATGCCCTTTAATAGCAGAAAACAACCACCATTGGCTCCAGCAGCTCCCACAGAATTGCTGCGTTTAGATTTTCTGATTCCTTGAAGGTCATTAATGCTAAACCACGCCCTTCTATCAGCAGAAAACAGCCACCATTGGCTACAGCAGCTCCCACAGAATTGCTACGTTTAGATTTCCTGATTTCTTGGAGGTCATTAATGCTAAACCACGCCCTCTAATAGCAGAAAACATCCACCATTGGCTCCAGCAGTTCCCACATAATTGCTGCGTTTAGATTTTCTGATTTCTTAGAGGATATTAATGCTAAACCACGTCCTTTAATAGCAGAAACATCCACCATTGGCTCTAGCAGTTCTCGCGCTTCGAATTATTTTACTTCTTCACCAAGTGCTGAGCTCCACTTCTGATTATATAATTTTTGAAATTTTTGAACATATTGAAATTACTCCAAATTTCTGATGTAGACTACAGATTGACGTTAGATATTTTAGTAATGTCTTGAATTGTTTATTTATTGCTTCTGAGAAAGTTTTATGTTTGGAACTAATGGCGGCAAGTATCAAATACCTAGATAGACTTACAAGCCGGATGTGTGGTTTCAATCTATTCAGATCTCATCAGTTCAGCGCACCAGCCCAGCCCCCTTAATTCTAGGTTATCATTTAATTTACCACTAGTTAGTACAGCATGAGCGATCAGCAGCTTCATTTGTTCAAAACAGTCCGTTGGGTTCAAAAAATCTAGAATCACAACTGAAAGGCAAAATGTATTCGTAACGAAAAGTGAAACGCTCCCCACTCCTTAAATCAAGTCCTTCGTAGGGATCTAGTAATTGTAAGGTTATGTTCGATGGGTAGGCGTGGCTTATTGAATCGTGTTCAGTTCCATCTGCCATTTATGAGAGGAACTAAAGTGAATAAAATTTAGAGAAAACTTCAGTAAGAAATACAAAAATTTTAACTAAAATAATTTTTCAAGCGAAATTTTAACGTTTTTTCGTCAAGATCCTCGTGAAGATTCCCGGTCCTGTCTCTCCGTTAGGGAATTTTCCCCAGAATGTCTCTTAAAAATTTCACTCACTAACTTGCAGCTTTTATGTTAAAACTTTGAAATTTTTAACGAAACGAAGCGTTGATACTTCCATAAAGTTAGAATTTTGCATTATATCCCCCTCAACTGTTCCCAGAGGTTGTCAAACTTTCTACACGACACATCCGTATCCGGTTTATTAGTTCAAAATATCACGGGGGTGTGTCGTTCGCAAAAATTCTTGTGGGTGGCAAAAGAAATTTCACATATGTATTTATTTATGACTTGTTGTGGGTGTTAGTACAACTACTTGACACTTTAACATAGCGAAATTGCACGATAACCTATAGCTTGCCAAAACAGGAAGATAAATCGCCGAAAAAAAAATTAACAAAAGAGTCTTTTTGCGATAAAATCGTTAAAAATGGGAATATTGTTATTATTTTAAGTGGGCATTTCAACAATAGTGTGTCGATTTGAAAAAGATGTCTCTCGGAAAACTGGCGATTTTTTGAACTTTTTTCAAAAAATTTCTTTGGCGTTTTAAATTTTTTCGAAATTGTTAAATTTATTGCTTAAATGTCCAACTGTTTCGAAACTAAAATCTAGAATTTCTCAGCCACGTATCCATTTAGAGAAGTCCATACGAAATCAATGGGGCTTAAGTCAGGTCAATATGGAGGGAATTTAATTGAAAAAAATCGTTTTTGAGTCAAAATTTCCGATTTTCTTCCCTTTTCGAAACGCGTAATTATGTTAATTGTTTGCCAGAAACGTTGAAATTGAGGAACGTTACCGACGTGAAGGGTGCGGTTTCTGCAACACGTCAATACCGAAAAATAAAACAGTGAAAGGAACACAATAAGTCGGTGATTAACAAGACACGCGGGTGTCCTTCGTCAATTTAATCATCTCAACGTGGCAGATTTTTCGACGAATCCCAAAGAATCCGACCGGAACCCCTCAGAAATGGCTGCGTCCTCTCGGAAAACCGCATTTTTGGCTCCGCTCCACGCGCAGATTCGACGCTAATAAGGTCTGGCAAAAGACCATCTAACGTTAAAAAAACATATCCAAGAAAGCGACCGAATCGATATAATTAAACGAATTTCGCGTGTTCATTGCTTCAGAAATCAAATATTGCTACGTCACTAACATCAAAAGTGGGATATTTCGCCAAAAAGCATGGATACGGTTTAAATTTCGGCTGTAGAATGTTAGAAACGACCCAACATTGCTGTCGAAGTTACGTAAACGTTAAATTATAACATCAGAAGTGGGATATTACGTCGAAAACAGTCGAATTTAGTGTTCATTAAACTATCAAAAACGAAACATTTGTCGATTTTAGAAGTCGTTGCAGAGTACTAAATTATATCAGAAGTGGGATATTGGTCGAAATCGAAGGCAAGATTTCAACATAATTTTGTGGGTGGCAGCGCCTACTTGCGTTGTAAAAGTGTTTGGTGGAAATGTGTTTTGGACGCCGTAATTCTCTTGAACAAGTGCACCAGGTGCGTTAGGGACCGAACACGGTGTCGATGGGCCCCATCTAGGCGAAGACACTTGTGTCGGATGAATTTTTTAACAGTTTTCTACTAAGTTAACTGCTGCGATAAAAAGTATGGAACGGCTATGTGGCGGCAGAAGTCTTATCGGTGGACTTTATTGTGTCGTGTCAAATAAATATTTACACGACCGAAGTCATCGTAAAAAATATTGATGTAGAGAAAAACAAATTGTTGTCTTATAAAATATAAACGATCCATTGAAGAATTTGAATTTCAACTTGAAAAACTTTTTGAACTAAAAAAATATTTTTTTTGATATATTGTTAATGGTCGGTAAGAGAATTGCCATCAGTCACGTCAGTTTGTTACGTCAACAGGGCAAGTGGCCAATGTTCCAATTAACTGTTGGAATTTTAGGAGAAACAGTTAACAAAAAATTCTGCAACAAAACAACGTTATGTAAAAGCGAAAAAAAGGGTAGTGCGTCCAATTAAGTGAGAAAATCTACAGTATGAAACAATTAAACACGTTGATTTAGTAATTTTAAGTGTGTTCGGTGAAAAAGCCGTAATAGTTGCGATTTTGAGGAATTTAACCTTTTTTTGATTTTTTGAAATCGGTGTCGTTTTCACAAAAAAAATTTTCTTATCATCTAACCACAATATTTCGATTTCGGTTAATTTCGAAAAATTTCTATCAAATTTACAGATTGATTGAAAATTTTCTGTTGAAGTTTCTTTAACTTTTTTGTCTTTCCTGTCTCTTTTATAACCTTGGATACGTCTTCACCTCCTCGAATTGACCACAATAAGATTGATCGACAATAATCAGTGGTCGCCACCACAAATTAATATTTTTGGTAATTATTTTGAAACTTCAAATAGGTGTAACTTACTCAAAAAAAATTTTTTTTGTGTCTAGCTAAAATATTTTAATTTCGATTTCATTCGAGAATTTTCTATCAAATTTACAGGGTGATTGAAAAATTTCTATTTATGTTTCTTTTATTATTTTTGTCTTTCCTGTCTCTTTTATAACCTTATATGCGTCTTCACCTCTTCGAATTGACCACGATAAAGTTGATTGATAATAATCAGTTGTCGCCACCAAAAATTAATTTTTTTGGTAATTATTTTGTAACTTCAAATTGGTGTAACTTCGCCAAAAAAATTTTTTTTTCTGTCTACCTAAAATATTTCAATTTCAATTTCATTCAAGAAATTTTTATCAAATTTATAGATTGATTGAAAATTTTCTATTTGTTTCTTTTACATTTTTGTCTTTCCTGTCTCTTTAAAATCTTAGATATGTCTTCACCTTCTCGAATTGACCACAATAAGTAGATTGATAATAATCAGTTGTCGCCACCACAAATTAATTTTTTTGGTAATTATTTTGGAACTTAAAATTGGTGTAACTTACTCAAAAAAAAATTTTTTTGTGCCTACCTAAAATATTTTAATTTCGATTTCATTCAAGAAATTTCTATCAGATTTACAGATTGATTGAAAATTTTCTGTTCAAGTTTCTTTCACTTTCTTGTCTTTCCTGTCTCTTTTACAACCTTGAATACATCTTCACCTCCTCGAATTGACCATGAAAAAGCTGATTGACAATAATCAGTGGTCGCCACCACAAATTAATATTTTTGGTAACTATTTTGGAACTTTAAATTGGTGTAACTTCCTAAAAAAAAAAAAAAATTCTATCTACCTAAAATATTTTTATTTCGACTTAACTCAAGAAATTTCTATCAAATTTACAGATTGAGTAAAAATTTTCTATTAATGTTTCTTTTACTTTTTTGTCTTTCCTGTCTATTTTATAAACTTGAATACATCTTCACCTCCTCGAATTGAGCACAATAAAATTGATTGATAATAATCAGTGGTCGCCACCACAAATTAATATTTTTGGTAATTATTTTGAAACTTCAAATTGTTGTAACTTACTCAAAAAAATTTTTTTTTGTGTCTACTTAAAATATTTTAATTTCGATTTTATTCAAGAATTTTCTATCAAATTTACAGGGTGATTGAAAAATTTCTATTTATGTTTCTTTTATTATTTTTGTCTTTCCTGTCTCTTTTATAACCTTATATGCGTCTTCACCTCCTCGAATTGACCACGATAAAGTTGATTGATAATAATCAGTTGTCGCCACCAAAAATTAAATTTTTTGGTAATTATTTTGTAACTTCAAATTGGTGTAAGTTCGCCAAAAAAAATTTTTTTTCTGTCTATCTAAAATATTTCAATTTCGATTTCATTCAAGAAATTTCTATCAAATTTATAGATTGATTGAAAATTTTCTATTTGTTTCTTTTACATTTTTGTCTTTCCTGTCTCTTTTATAATCTTAGATATGTCTTCACCTTCTCGAATTGACCACAATAAAGTAGATTGATAATAATCAGTTGTCGCCACCACAAATTAATTTTTTTGGTAATTATTTTGGAACTTAAAATTGGTGTAACTTACTCAAAAAAAAATTTTTTTGTGCTTACCTAAAATATCTTAATTTCGATTTCATTCAAGAAATTTCTATCAAATTTACAGATTGATTGAAAATTTTCTGTTTAAGTTTCTTTCACGTTTTTGTCTTTCCTGTCTCTTTTACAACCTTGAATACATCTTCACCTCCTCGAATTGACCATGAAAAAGCTGATTGACAATAATCAGTGGTCGCCACCACAAATTAATATTTTTGGTAACTATTTTGGAACTTTAAATTGGTGTAACTTCCTAAAAAAAAATTTTTTTTCTATCTACCTAAAATATTTAAATTTCGATTTCATTCAAGAAATTTCTATCAAATTTACAGATTGAGTAAAAATTTTCTATTTATGTTTCATTTACTTTTTTGTCTTTCCTGTCTCTTTTATAACCTTCAATACATCTTCACCTCCTCGAATTGACCACAATAAGTAGATTGATAATAATCAGTTGTCGCCACCACAAATTAATTTTTTTGGTAATTATTTTGGAACTTAAAATTGGTGTAACTTACTCAAAAAAAATTTTTTTTGTGCCTACCTAAAATATTTTAATTTCGATTTCATTCAAGAAATTTCTATCAAATTTACAGATTGATTGAAAATTTTCTGTTTAAGTTTCTTTCACGTTTTTGTCTTTCCTGTCTCTTTTACAACCTTGAATACATCTTCACCTCCTCGAATTGACCATGAAAAAGCTGATTGACAATAATCAGTGGTCGCTACCACAAATTAATATTTTTGGTAACTATTTTGGAACTTTAAATTGGTGTAACTTCCTAAAAAAAAATTTTTTTTCTATCTACCTAAAATATTTAAATTTCGATTTCATTCAAGAAATTTCTATCAAATTTACAGATTGAGTAAAAATTTTCTATTTATGTTTCATTTACTTTTTTGTCTTTCCTGTCTATTTTATAAACTTGGATACATCTTCACCTCCTCGAATTGACCACAATAAAGTAGATTGATAATAATCAGTTGTAGCCACCACAAATTATTTTTTTTTGGCAATTATTTTGAAACTAAAATTGGTGCAACTTCGCCAAAAAAAATTTCTTTCTGTCTACCTAAAACATTTTAATTTCGATTTCATTCAAGAAATTTCTATCAAATTTACAAATTGATTGAAAATTTTCTATTTGTTTCTTTTAATTTTTGTCTCTCCTGCCTCTTTCATAACCTTGGATACGTCTTCACCTCTTCGAATTGACCACAATAAAGTTGATTGATAATAATCAGTTGTGGCCACCACAAATTAATGTTTTTGGTAATTATTTTGAAACTTCAAATTGGTGTAACTTTGCCAAAAAAAGAATGTCTTCTGTCTACCTAAAACATTTTAATTTCGATTTCATTCAAGAAAATTCTATCAAATTTACAGATTGATTGAAAATTTTCTATTTATGTTTCTTTTACTTTTTTGTCTTTCCTGTCTCTTTTACAGCCTTGGATACATCCTCACCTCCTCGAATTGACCACGATAAAGTTGATTGATAATAATCAGTTGTCGCCACCAAAAATTACATTTTTTGGTTATTATTTTGGAACTTCAAATTGGTGTAACTTCGCCAAAAAAAAATTTTATTCTGTCTACCTAAAATATTTCAATTTCGATTTCATTCAAGAAATTTTTATCAAATTTATAGATTGATTGAAATTTTTTTTCTGTCTACCTAAAACATTTTAATTTCGATTTCATTCAGGAAATTTCTATCAAATTTACAGATTAATTAGAGAATTTGTATTTGCGGATTTTCTTTGGCGGCTCCTGTCGCTGTTATAACCTTGGAACCGTCTTCACCTTCTCGACTACGATGAAGCTGATAGATAATGGTCAGTGGTCGCCACCACAAATTAACCTTGAAACCGGACAGATAAAAATTCACTTAGAAAAAATCCACTATAATTAATTACGATAAAGAAAAGGTTCGACCGGCACAAATATGAAATAGATTCTTCGTGTCATTCCAGAGTTACAAACTAACCAACCCAACAACTAAAAAAATTCAAAATTTGATTCCAAACTTGGAATTGAAAGAAATCTGCATGAAAATGTTGACACTTCAGGTTCGTTGGAATAACTTAAAAAAAATTCTTGATCCAACAGGCATTCCCTAATAGTTTCGTGAAGAGAAAACTCTAATTTTCGACCACCAGTAAAGTTGAAGAACAATATAAAATTCCTTTCTTTGGATTTCTCTCTTTGTGTGTAACTGTGATACTGTAGGGTCAATTGAGAAAATTTTGAACAATTAACCAAATTTTTGTCGCAGTTTTGGACCATGACTGTCGCAAAAATTGAATGAAATTACAGAAATTTCTACATTTTCCAAATTGGTGAGTTATTCAAAATAATGAGAATATGTTACAAATTTTTTTCACGTGTCATAAATTATTCTTAGAAGAGTTAATTATCGTCCAGGTGTGCCAAATGTTGCTGCCAAAAATTATGAGACATCCCAGAAAACATCCATCATAAATGCAATAAAATGTAATGGGACAGCAACAGTTTTTAATAGCCAAGTTTGAAAAAAAAAACAAAAAATTATAACGCTAAATGCCCCCACGTAACAAAAATTCAACACGGTTTCAGTGACACATACAACAAAAACTCCCCTTAATTACCTTCTAGACACCAAAAATACTAAAAAAACAATTAATCCGTTCTAAAAACATTAAACAAAAATAAACTGGGATGAGATAACCAAATTGTGAAAGCGCCTAATACTTCTTAAAAATTTTCACTAATTATTCGAAAAATCACAACACTGTGGGTCATTGTTGGAAAAACCAAGAAAAACGACGTCACTAAAGCGGGAGTAGTGTGGCGACACCATTATCATCGAGTCTTCATTAAAACGAGAAAAAAACGTTACTAATGGGGGAGTGGTGCGGCGGCGCCTGTCGTGTCGAGTGTGGCGATTCTGACGTGTCTCTTTGATAGTTAATCAAAATTGCGTTGACTCCGACAACGCCTTCTTGTATTTAGAAGAATCTCATGGTAGCGTTGACGTTTTATGGATGTCGCGACGCCGTTTTGCGAAATTTCTGCGACGTCCTTAACTGGATTCATCTTGGAAGACGTCACACGCGTCGTTTTCGTCTGCAATAGTCGACGCGACGACGTGTTTGTGTGTGTCCTTAACGTCGGCGAGATAAAAATAATCCAATTCCTTTCTAAAAAAAAGTAAACCTCCAGTTGTCTTTGTTATTAAATTCGTTTGTTAATGGTAAAGAGAAGGACACGAGACTTATCTAACGGATGAATTTTCTAGATAAATAAAATTGTTTTCAGGCGCCACATTATTTATTCCACTGTTCGACTTGTTGATCTCCTCGATTTGTCATTAGAAATTTTTCGACGGAATTCCGGTAGTTTTTTTTTGGTTTAGTCGATAAAAAAAGAAAATCCTTGAATCGCTGTTTCGTTAGATTCGACGGTCATGCTGCAAGTGCGACAATGTAAAAGTAAAACAAGACACGCTATAATTTGGTTGACCCATAAAACTTGGCGGACGAAGGTTGCGTTAAAGAACTTAACGAATTTTTTTTTGCGATTTCGACATTTCTTGCTAAAAAGTTGCATCACAACAATACACTTTGCACTAGACGATTAATTGTTGACATTTCCACGATTTTTTCCACTAGTTACTCTTATCCCGGAAAAAAGATGAAGGGATGAGAAGACCAAGTGGGTCCAATACTAGCAAAAACTATAAAAAGTAGAAGAAAAAAATTAATGAGACAATAGTGAGGAAGAAAAAGTAGAAATGTTAGAAGAAATTACAAAGAAGAATATCTTTCGAGCACATTAATTGACACTACTGTTAAAGGAAAAAATTCTTCTCATCGTGTAAGAAATGAGAAGACCTAGAAGAAGACAAGTAGCTGTTGAAAAAACATCCGCAATAGAAGAGAATTAGAAGGAATCAAAAAGGGGGTGAACATGTAAGCAAAACTCGAAGATACACATAAAGGAAAGAAAATTATAGAGTAGATGTTTTCAGTTGAGTCTAATTCTCCTATAAAGAAGTGAACTATTTCGAGAAATGTCGATTTAAGCAGCAAATGGGAAATAACAAGGTGAGGAAGAACAGAAGTGGTACTTAAAGAGACACCAAAGCTAGAAAAAGAAACCACCAGAAGAAAAAAGAATCAGAAAACAATTCCAAATTGTTACATTACAATTCTTCTTTTACTCCTCAGCCATAACTGCTAAAAATTTCTTGGGACCTTGACTTGATTTCAGTAACTGTCTAGAGTTTCTGCTACCTTGCCATTATAACAAAACACGAGAATCTTCCATCAGGAGAACAAAATGTTGCAATTTTAAGCAACTTTCTGTGCATTTTCTGCTACCTTGTCACTATAACGAGACGCAAAGTCTTCTATAAGGAAAACAGAATCTTGCAACCTTGACGTGGCTTTCAGTAACTCTCTGCAGTTTCTGCTACCTTGTCATTATAACAAAACACAAGAATCTTCTATCAGGAGAACAAAATGTTGGAATTTTAAGCAACTTTCTGTGCATTTTCTGCTACCTTGTCACTATAACGAGACGCAGAAGTCTTCTATAAGGAAAACAAAATCTTGCAACCTTGACGTGGCTTTCAGTAACTCTCTGCAGTTTCTGCTACCTTGTCATTATAACAAAACACGAGAATCTTCTATCAGGAGAACAAAATGTTGGAATTTTAAGCAACTTTCTGTTCATTTTCTGCTACCTTGTCACTATAACGAGACGCAGAAGTCTTCTATAAGGAAAACAAAATCTTGCAACCTTGACGTGGCTTTCAGTAACTCTCTGCAGTTTCTGCTACCTTGTCATTATAACAAGACACAAGAATCTTCTATCAGGAGAACAAAGTGTTGGAATTTTAAGCAACTTTCTGTGCATTTTCTGCTACCTTGTCACTATAACGAGACGCAGAAGTCTTCTATCAGGAAAACAGAATCTTGCAACCTTGACGTGGCTTTCAGTAACTCTCTGCAGTTTCTGCTACCTTGTCATTATAACAAGACACAAGAATCTTCTATCAGGAGAACAAAGTGTTGGAATTTTAAGCAACTTTCTGTGCATTTTCTGCTACCTTGTCACTATAACGAGACGCAGAAGTCTTCTATCAGGAAAACAGAATCTTGCAACCTTGACGTGGCTTTCAGTAACTCTCTGCAGTTTCTGCTACCTTGTCATTATAACAAAACACGAGAATCTTCTATCAGGAGAACAAAATGTTGCAATTTTAAGCAACTTTCTGTGCATTTTCTGCTACCTTGTCACTATAACGAGACGCAGAAGTCTTCTATCAGGAAAACAGAATCTTGCAACCTTGACGTGGCTTTCAGTAACTCTCTGCAGTTTCTGCTACCTTGTCATTATAACAAGACACAAGAATCTTCTATCAGGAGAACAAAGTGTTGGAATTTTAAGCAACTTTCTGTGCATTTTCTGCTACCTTGTCACTATAACGAGACGCAGAAGTCTTCTATCAGGAAAACAGAATCTTGCAACCTTGACGTGGCTTTCAGTAACTCTCTGCAGTTTCTGCTACCTTGTCATTATAATAAAACACGAGAATCTTCTATCAGGAGAACAAAATGTTGCAATTTTAAGCAACTTTCTGTGCATTTTCTGCTACCTTGTCACTATAACGAGACGCAGAAGTCTTCTATCAGGAAAACAGAATCTTGCAACCTTGACGTGGCTTTCAGTAACTCTCTGCAGTTTCTGCTACCTTGTCATTATAACAAAACACGAGAATCTTCTATCAGAAGAACAAAGTGTTGCAATTTTAAGCAACTTTCTGTGCATTTTCTGCTACCTTGTCACTATAAAGAGACGCAGAAGTCTTCTATCAGGAAAACAGAATCTTGCAACCTTGACGTGGCTTTCAGTAACTCTCTGCAGTTTCTGCTACCTTGTCATTATAACAAAACACGAGAATCTTCTATCAGAAGAACAAAGTGTTGCAACTTTAAGCAACTTTCTGTGCATTTTCTGCTACCTTGTCACTATAAAGAGACGCAGAAGTCTTCTATCAAGAAAACAGAATCTTGCAACCTTGACGTGGCTTTCAGTAACTCTCTTCAGTTTCTGCTACCTTGTCATTATAATAAAACACGAGAATCTTCCATCAGGAGAACAAAAGGTTGCAATTTTAAGCAACTTTCTGTGCATTTTCTGCCACCTTGTCACTATAACGAGACGCAGAAGTCTTCTATAAGGAAAACAAAATCTTGCAACCTTGACGTGGCTTTCAGTAACTCTCTGCAGTTTCTGCTACCTTGTCATTATAACGAAAAACGAGAATCTTCTATCAGGAGAACAAAATGTTGCAATTTTAAGCAACTTTCTGTGCATTTTCTGCTACCTTGTCACTATAAAGAGACACAGAAGTCTTCTATCAGGAAAACAGAATCTTGCAACCTTGACGTTAGCTTTCAGTAACTCTCTGCAGTTTCTGCTACCTTGTCATTATAACAAAACACGAGAATCTTCTATCAGGAGAACAAAATGTTGCAATTTTAAGCAACTTTCTGTGCATTTTCTGCTACCTTGTCACTAAAACGAGACACAGAAGTCTTCTATCAGGAAAACAGACTTGCAACCTTGACGTGGCTTTCAGTAACTCTCTGCAGTTTCTGCTACCTTGTCATTATAACAAGACACAAGAATCTTCTATCAGGAGAACAAAGTGTTGCAATTTTAAGCAACTTTCTGTGCATTTTCTGCTACCTTGTCACTATAAAGAGACACAGAAGTCTTCTATCAGGAAAACAGAATCTTGCAACCTTGACGTTAGCTTTCAGTAACTCTCTGCAGTTTCTGCTACCTTGTCATTATAACAAAACACGAGAATCTTCTATCAGGAGAACAAAATGTTGCAATTTTAAGCAACTTTCTGTGCATTTTCTGCTACCTTGTCACTAAAACGAGACACAGAAGTCTTCTATCAGGAAAACAGACTTGCAACCTTGACGTGGCTTTCAGTAACTCTCTGCAGTTTCTGCTACCTTGTCATTATAACAAGACACAAGAATCTTCTATCAGAAGAACAAAGTGTTGCAATTTTAAGCAACTTTCTGTGCATTTTCTGCTACCTTGTCACTATAAAGAGACGCAGAAGTCTTCTATCAAGAAAACAGAATCTTGCAACCTTGACGTGGCTTTCAGTAACTCTCTTCAGTTTCTGCTACCTTGTCATTATAATAAAACACGAGAATCTTCCATCAGGAGAACAAAAGGTTGCAATTTTAAGCAACTTTCTGTGCATTTTCTGCCACCTTGTCACTATAACGAGACGCAGAAGTCTTCTATAAGGAAAACAAAATCTTGCAACCTTGACGTGGCTTTCAGTAACTCTCTGCAGTTTCTGCTACCTTATCATTATAACAAAACACGAGAATCTTCTATCAGGAGAACAAAATGCTGCAATTTTAAGCAACTTTCTGTGCATTTTCTGCTACCTTGTCACTATAAAGAGACGCAGAAGTTTTCTATCAGGAAAACAGAATCTTGCAACCTTGACGTGGCTTTCAGTAACTCTCTGCAGTTTCTGCTACCTTGTCATTATAACAAAACACGAGAATCTTCTATCAGGAGAACAAAATGCTGCAATTTTAAGCAACTTTTTGTGCATTTTCTGCTACCTTGTCACTATAACGAGACGCAGAAGTCTTCTATAAGGAAAACAAAATCTTGCAACCTTGACGTAGCTTTCAGTAGCTTTCTGCAGTTTCTGCTACCTTGTCATTATAACAAAACACGGGAGTCTTCTATCAAGAAAAGAATGTTGCAGCATTGAGAAACTTTCTGTGCAGTTTTTGCTACGTAGTCGTTATAACAAAATATCAGGAAAACAGAATCGTGCAACCTTGACGTGGCTTTAAGTAACTTTCTGTCCAGTTTCTGCTACCCTGGCATTATAACAAAACGCGGGAGTTAAATGAGGTCTTCTATCAGGAGAACAGAAACTGATTGAAGTTAATTTGTAGTTCAAGAAGAAATTTTGTTGTGTTGGTGGCTTCAAACGAAGGAAAGGTTCAATTTTTTCTTAGAACTTCCCGGAGATTCCCTGCTGCAGATCTTAACAAAATCTCGTTATTAATAAATTACCTACTGGTGGTAGATCTCGTGTTTTCTAATTTAAGACGTTGCTTTCCTTCCTAAAATTTTCGACTTACGAAAAACTCCTCCACACTTAGCGACATCAGAAGAAACATTAATTGGGTTCGTGTGCAAGTGGTTTCCGTGCTCTTAATTGCAAACGAAATCCATTAAGATTCTGGGATAATTTTTTATTTTCTGTGACGAAACAATCTTCAACTGCAACTGGTGTCTCGAGCAATCCTTCCGCATCCAAAGCAATTATTTTCGTAACTTTTTCTTGTTTCTGACCAAACGAGGTAAAAATCGACGTTATAAAAACAGTTTTCTGTAAATAACCGAATCTGGATTCCATACTTTCGACGAGCTGTTAGCTATTTCAGTGTCTGATCCAAGAATACGAGTTATGTTTCGAACTAACTGCGTAATGAAATTCATTGCAATTGCTCATCACTGAAACGTTTTCAAGTCGAAGTTCAAGTCGACAACCTTTCCTAGATTTGGCATAGTTTTGCAAAACTATTGTTAACACTTCGTGTTTAGTTGCATTCGTTTAACTATTTCGCTTCAGGCGAGTTATTTGCATCCCGGAACTAACTGTTGATGGTAAAAAATTGACAGTTTAACTAAAATGGAAGAGGAAGTTTTGCGGTATTTTGCTTGTTTACGTCGGATATCGGCCAATTCCTCTCGCGTTTTCTGCGAAACTATAACGAAACATTGCGACCTTGACAATTTTCAGAAACGCCAATAAAACTATCAAACGAAAATTTTCGATTGGCACTTCAAAGACATTTTTTGAATTTTATTGATATTAAAGAGAAAATAATTTGGTTGAGTGTGTCAGTGAACGGTCTCAGGATTGTGTAAATATCGCATCAGGCGCCATGTTTGTCCACAACTGCAGACATCATCGACCATTTGCATCTAGCGCACCGACTGAAGAGAAAACTAGACGGAATCTTGAAATATGAAATCGATAAAAAAATCGGTTTTACTAACTGACGTCACTACCTATATTTCTGCACCTGTTTACCATTTTCTGTTTTCCTAATAGACGTCTTCAAGAAAATTTTGATGCCACGATTTATATTTTAGTTCTGCTTGCCTGATACGCCGCGGCAAATTTCGTTACACTGACGAGTGACAAAGTTAGAAGGGCACCATTTTCTGTTCTCCTAATAGATCTCTTCAGAAAAAATGAAATTCAAGCGAATTTCAATTTTTGTTCTGTCGTCCTGATGGAAAATTTTAATTTCTACGTTATAGTGACAGGGTAACAGCAAGTTAGAATGGCACAATTTTCTGTTCTCCTAATAGATCTCTTCAGAAAAATTGAAATTCAAGCAAATTTAAATTTTGGTTCTGTCATCCTGATAGAAAACTTTAATTTCTACGTTATAGTGGCAGGATAACAGAAAGTTAGAATGCCATTTACAGTCGAATCAAGGAGTAAACGACAAAATTGTATGTTAGTTGCCCAGAAATCCATGACGCTTAAATGGGGTCCAAAAATGGCCAACTGTGGCGCGCCCAACATGTTGAATGACTTTAGGGTTTCTCAGTCACCACTTCATCAACAGTTGTTGCACCTGTCGCGGAGGTTATTGTTGGGGACCCTCTTACTACCCAAAAATGAACAGTTACACACCAACAGCTGTTCTACAACTGTAGATTTTTCGTCACCTGTTCAAATTGAAGGGTTAAATAGAAATAAATCAAATGGTGCAGACCATTCTTGGATTTTCCAGCCGGTTGACCTTTGGCCATACAACATCGCATTTAATTGATGCGGAATTTATTACCAGATTATATTTATTACATAACAACATAACGGTTTTGCAAAAGATTTCGCTAACCAAAATAACTTCAACCAAATCACAAAGATACTGACTGGACTTTCAATTTTTTCAAATGTTTATGCTTTGGGAGACTGCTGAACGCTCCCCAAGATCTAGACCAATCAAACCCAGGATGATTAATGAGAAAGTTAGCAAAATTAACAATTGCGGTTGCTGAACACTTCTAAGAACCTGGACAATCAGAACCAAGACGTGGCAATATGGGAAAAAATTTTGAACATAAGATACTAGACTTCCAATTGGTCCAGTGTTTGTCACATTTGTTGGACGCTTCCAAGATCTCGACCACTCAGAATCAAGACTTGGTATAGTGGAAAAAACGTTTTAAACATTACAAAGACACTAAACATTGTTCGTCATATTGGATGAAACGTTGCCCTTATCAAGTCAACTCAAGAAACAATGCGAAAAAAAGGTTAGCAAGACTTTCAACTGTTCCAAGTTCTATTGTATTAACGCCACATTAATGCTTGCGGTTGCTGAACAATTCTAAGAACTTGGACAATCAGAACCAAGACGTGGCAACATGGGAAAAAATTTTGAACGTAGGATAGTAGACTTCCAATTGGTCCAAGTGATTGTCACATTAGTTGAACACTTCCAAGATCTCGACCAATCAGAACCAAGACTTGGTAAAGTGGAAAAAACGTTCTAAACATTACAAAGACACTAAACATTGTTCGTCATATTGGACGAAATGTTGCCCCTATCAAGTCAAGTCAAGAAGCAATGCGGGGAAAAGGTTACCAAGACTTTCAACTGTTCCAAGTTCTATTGTATTAACGTCACATTAATGTTTGCGGTTGCCGAACATTTCTAAGAACCTGGCCAATCAGAACCAAGACGTGGCAATATGGGAAAAAATTTTGAACGTAAGATAGTAGACTTCCAATTGGTCCAAGTGTTTGTCACATTAGTTGAACACTTCCAAGATCTCGACCAATCAGAACCAAGACTTGGTAAACTGGAAAAAACGTTCTAAACATTACAAAGACACTAAACATTGTTCGTCATATTGGACGAAATGTTGCCCTTATCAAGTCAAGTCAAGTAATAATGCGGAAAAAAGGTTGCCAAGACTTTCAACTGTTCCAAGTTCTATTGTATTGACGTCACATTAATGTTTGCGGTTGCCGAACATTTCGAAGAACCTGGCCAATCAGAACCAAGACGTGGCAATATGGGAAAAAATTTTGAACATAAGATACTAGACTTCCAATTGGTCCAAGTGTTTGTCACATTTGTTGGACGCTTCCAAGATCTTGACCAATCAGAATCAAGACTTGGTATAGTGGAAAAAACGTTCTAAACATTACAAAGACACTAAACATTGTTCGTCATATTGAAAGAAACGTTGTCCTTATCAAGTCAACTCAAGATGCAACGCGGAAAAAAGTTACCAAGACTTTCAACTGTTCCAGGTTCTATTGTAGTAACGACACATTGTTTGCGGTTGCCGAACAATTATAAGAACCTGGACAATCAGAACTAAGACGTGGCAAGATGGGAAAAAATTTTGAACGTAAGATACTAAACTTCCAATTGGTCCAAGAGTTTGTCATATCAGCTCAACTCCTTCAAGGTTTCGACCAATCAAAACCAAGACTTGGCAAAGTGGAAAAACACGTTCTAAACATTACAAAGACACTAAAAATTGTTCGTCATATTGGACGAAACGTTGCCCTTATCAAGTCAAGTCAAGAACCAATGCGAAAAAAAGGTTAGCAAGACTTTCAACTGTTCCAAGTTCTATTGTATTATCGCCACATTAATGCTTGCGGTTGCTGAACAATTCTAAGAACTTGGCCAATCAGAACCAAGACGTGGCAACATGGGAAAAAATTTTGAACGTAAGATAGTAGACTTCCAATTGGTCCAAGTGTTTGTCACATTGGTTGAACACTTCCAAGATCTCGACCAATCAAAACCAAGACTTGGTGAAGTGAAAAAAACGTTCTAAACATTACAAAGACACTAAGCATTGTTCGTCATATTGGACAAAACGTTTCCCTTATCAAGTCAAGTCAAGAAACAATGCGGAAGAAAAGGTTAGCAAGGCTTTCAACTGTTCCAAGTTCTATTGTATTAACGCCACATTAATGCTTGCGGTTGCTGAACAATTCTAAAAACTTGGACAATCAGAACCAAGACGTGGCAAGATGGGAAAAAATTTTGGACTCAAGATAGTAGACTTCCAATTGGTCCAAGTGTTTGTCACATTAGTTGAACACTTCCAAGATCTCGACCAATCAGAACCAAGACTTGGTAAAGTGGAAAAAACGTTCTAAACATTACAAAGACACTAAACATTGTTCGTCATATTGGACGAAATGTTGCCTTTATCAAGTCAAGTCAAGAAGCAATGCGGGGAAAAGGTTACCAAGACTTTCAACTGTTTCAAGTTCTATTGTATTAACGCCACATTAATGCTTGCGGTTGCTGAACAATTCTAAGAACTTGGACAATCAGAACCAAGACGTGGCAACATGGGAAAATTTTTTGAACATAAGATACTAGACTTTCAATTGGTCCAAGTGTTTGTCACATTTGTTGGACGCTTCCAAGATCTCGACCAATCAGAATCAAGACTTGGTATAGTGGAAAAAACGTTCTAAACATTACAAAGACACTAAACATTGTTCGTCATATTGGACGAAACGTTGCCCTTATCAAGTCAAGTCAAGAAATAATGCGGAAAAAAGGTTACCAAGACTTTCAACTGTTCCAAGTTCTATTGTATTAACGCCACATTAATGGCTGCGGTTGCTGAACAATTCTAAAAATTTGGACAATCAGAACCAAGACGTGGCAAGATGGGAAAAAATTTTGGACTCAAGATACTAGACTTCCAATTGGCCCAAGAGTTTGTCATATCAGCTGAACACCTCCAAGGTTTCGACCAATCAAAACCAAGACTTGGAAAAAGCGTACTAAACATTACAAAGGCACTAAACTTTCAATTGTCTGACATACTAAAAGAAACGTGACCCTTGCCAGGACACCTTAGAATTTATTGCGAAAAAAAGATTACCAACACTTTGAACTCTTCCAAATTCTTCTATATTAACGTAGTATTGCGGTTGCTGAACACTCCTAAGATCCCGGTCAAAAATGATAGGATTTTAAAAAAATTGGAAATAGGCTCAGACCATTTTTGGGGGTGACATATAGAAAACCGAGATACCTTACCTGTTTTCGTTTGATGCCCGAATAGATGTTTTGGGGTAACGGAAACGGCATCTTCCCGTCATACTGTTCCTTCATTTCATCCAGATACTTGATGTATTGCTCGTGATCATCCTGATCTCTATCCACTCTCACATACACCCTCCAATTGGCCGAATCGAATCCCCAATGGACCGTTCTGTTCTCCGCATAGTGTTTGTGAACGTGACAGACGAACTGTTGGGGTGAAAAACCACCCTGACAGTCATTGCACACGATACACTTGGCCGTTTTCGACGTGAACAATTCCGGATAACAGATCCCGCTACTTTTACCGAAACACTGATGGTACACGCCGAACGAAACCGCCCCTTTTCTCGGCCGTACACTCGCCACACTTTGTCCGTGCAACAAAGCACTGCACAACCTTTCCGCGTCCGTTTTCGTTATCAACCCCGAACTGGGGGCGCCACTCGGTAATATTCCTTGGTCTTTGAGCACGTTCAATTGTTCCGGGGTGCACCTCGAACAGTAAATTTGTAATTGTTCGCACTCCAAGTTGATTTGGTTTAAATTGAAACTGACCAAAACCGATTTGAGTACTTGGGGTAAACACAACCGTTTCTCACCCCCTACCAGAAAACAGGAAATTGTTTCGCCTTCCAGTACTGTTTCGGTGCGTTCGCTGCAGGATGTGTCTGGTGTTGTTAGGATGGGGAGTTGTTGGACGGGGAAAGGGGCAGGTACGTATTCTTCTTCTTCTTCTTTGAGTTCTGGTGAGGGTGGTTCACCTTTTGGTGGAGTAACTAGAGAAAGGCCGGGACCTTGGAGGCTTCTAGTTGCGCTGTGCTGATAGTTCTTCAGCACGCTCTTCAAGTGGGGAGTTACTTCCATCATGAAGAGGCCGGGAGTCCAATGGACACTGATCAAAAAATTGTTTTAAATTAAGGGAATTTTGGCGAGTTGACGAATTAATTGCTGGCACCAGGAGAGACACGAGGAGACTGAAGAAATTTACATATCCAATTGTAAACAAAAGGATGGCATTTCTTTTTTGTAAGCAATGATTGAAATTCTTTGGTATTATTTACGCGTGACTGTACTTTTTATCAAGAGGAATGTTTTGAAATTCTTGGAGAATTCTTGGCATGTCGTGTTAAATGAGGCGATGTAAATTTTAAAAGTGAAATTTTGAAAAAACTTGAACCTTACAGGACTAAAAAATTGTTTTGGTCTTACAATACGAAAAATTCTTCCAACTTTCTTATTTATTTGATCTAGTTCTTGTCCATTAAATTTCCCAAAAATCTGAGGACTTTGCAAAAATTTTGAAATTCTTTTTGGAACTGCAAGCACTTGTTCAAGTCCAAAAACGAAATCGACAAAATTAATTACTTTGGAATTGTTCCTTTCGTGGCTCACGACAATTGGTTTCCATTTTAGGAATTTTTTTCGAAAATATTAAAATTTTGGATTTCGCTTTTTTGATTAACTTCTAATCTTTTACACCCATTTAACACAGAGACGTCCAAAAATTTAATTTCAAACCTTAATTTCGAAGATATGACCATTTGAAAATTTTAACCAAAATTTTGGCCAAAAAAAAAATTCTCAAGTTTCTTAGTTACAATCGCAAAATTTTCATTTTAGGCTTATTACAAAGGCCTTGAAGTGTCGATCAAGAGAGTGTAGTTGTTATCGATATAACTTCAAATGTCTGGTAGTTATCAAGGTTTGAATTTTGTCAATTTCAATTTCCCAAAAACCTAAGTTTTGCAAAAATTTTGAAATTCTTTTTGGAGCTGCAAGCACTTGTTCACGTCCAAAAATGAAATCGTCAAAATTAATTACTTTGCAATTATTCCTTTCATGGCTCACGACAATTGGTTTCCATTTTAGGAATTTTTTTTGAAAATATTAAAATTTTGGATTTCGTTTTTTTGATTAATTTCTAATCTTTTACACCCATTTAACCCAGAGAAGTTCAAAAATTTAATTTGAAACCTTAATTTCGAAGATATGACCATTTGAAAATTTTAACCAAAATTTTGGCCAAAAAAAATAATTCCCAAGTTTCTTAGTTACAATCGCAAAATTCTCATTTTAGGCTTATTAGAAAGGCCTTGATGTGTCGATCAAGAGAGTGTAGTTGTTTTCGATATAACTTAAAATGTCTGGTAGTTATCAAGGTTTGAATTTTGTCAATTTCAATTTCCCAAAAATCTGAGTTTTGCAAAAAATTTAAAATTCTTTTTGGAACTGCAAGCACTTGTTCAAGTCCAAAAACGAATTCCACAAAATAAATTACTTTGAAATGTTCCTTCGTGGCTCACGACAATTGGTTTTCATTTTAGGAATTTTTTTCAAAAATATTAAAATTTTGGATTTCGTTTTTTTGATTAATTTCTAATCTATTACACCCATTTAACCCAGAGACGTCCAAAAATTTAATTAGAAACCTTAATTTCGAAGATATGACCATTTGAAATTTTTAACCAAAATTTTGGTCAAAAATTAAATTCTCCACTTTCTTATTTACAACCGCAAAATTCTCATTTTAGGCTTATTAGAAAGGTCTTGATGTGTCGATCAAGATAGTGTAGTTGTTTTCGATATAACTTAAAATGTCTGGTAGTTATCAGGGTTTGAATTTTACCAAAAAATCTGTTTTTCGAAAAACTAGAAATTTATTCCTAAAATAAACAAAATAAGTTCGAAAACGAAATCGGCGAGTCAAGTTACTTACTCTATTTTAGACAATTTTGGCAATTTCAAAAATTTAAACCATTGGTCTCAAAGTTTTCTCTTTTCGTAAGCAACTGAAGCTGTTGGAGATTTTAATAAGTTCTGAGACGAAAGAAATAATTTTTGTTTCTATCTGTCCAAAAATTCAAAAATTGAACCCCTAGCCCCTAGAATTTGGATGTAACTTCAGAAATGTTGAAGTTATTTTCACAATCAAGACTGAAGTTACATGTTTAAGATTATCACCGCCATAACATTGTTGCCTTTTGAAAGTTCAACCGAGTTCAACACGTCAATGAAATTTTCCAGTGGCGCTTCTACTTTATGGCAGTTTGAATTGTTGCAATTGTCAAAAAATTCTGAAAAATCGAGGAGATAATAAAATCAAACAACCGATGCACTTCAACTTTACCAGCCAAGTCTACAGGTTTTTCTAAAAATATTGTTTACCAATTCTCAAGGGCATCTTTTGGTAAATCATTTCTGAACAACATCATTCAACCTTATCTATCGTATTTAAGTCTACACAACAAACATTTCGAACTGGTTTCATTGATTACAATGACGTTTCTGTATCTACAAGTATCCTCATGTCGAACGATAAGAATTTTTATAACAACAAGAAATTGCGTTCAAATATCCAAATCCATTCCTAAACCAACTGGTCGACCAAACAACTCGAGGAGAGGATGGCCTTTAATTTAGCATCAATTTGACATTTCGTTAATTGACTTAATGCACCGCCATTACGAAACGGCTTCCCTGTCCAACAGTTTTGACCCACAATTTCCAAAAATGACAACAACCAGTTCTCTCAGAGACACCATATAAGAAATTTATTGATTTACTTTGCTTCTATTGTCAAATTGAATTTTGATTCTAAAATTTTGAAAATCTAGTTCAAGTTTTTACCACAAAAATTTTGACAGATGACGCAAATTTCAATAACACAAACCTACTCGATCAATTAAATTTTTTTCAAATTAACAACGACCAGTTTTTTCAAACACACTGTATAAGTAATTTATTGATTTAGTTTCTTTAATCGAAGTGGGTGTCGGATAACTGTCAAATTACAAAACAATCGTTAAAACAATGACAGTTCGATTTTGGAAAAGTGACAGTTGTCACTTGAACAATTTGGAAAATCGCCGCCACTGGTCGTGAGTGATCAAAACGTAATCAACGTAAATTACTGTCGTTTGATAGGGTACTAATTTCGAAATTTCGATAAGTGTTTGGGGTCAAATTAGAAAAATTCCAATGTCATTTTGATTCCACTCTCTTTCGCCGCCAACTTTTTGTTTATCTGCAGCAACATTGCATGAATTAACAATCGAATTGGCGTAAAAAGGCATAATTAACTGTGACGTAAAAACCGGAAATAGATGGGGTTGGTAGATGACCGAATTTCGCAGCAATCTCCTCTTTCAAGCTCAATGAAAAAAAAATTGTGACGTAACCGAGTTGTTCGCGAAATAACAATTGGCGGTAATGACAGCAAAATTAGGTTAAGTTTCGCGAGTGGTTTTGTTAATTTTGGGGGTTTTCTAGTATTTCCCGTGTTGCTTTTGGTGCCAGCGATGGAGTTTTACTTACCTAGTTGGCGGGTGCAAAAAGAAGTCGAAAACGTGACGTCATTTCCACTGGTAAGTAGAAGCGTAATTCCAGAATGATCACCGCCACTGGATGTAACCACAAAACCTGCACCACTATCGATAAGTCGGACACCACGAAACACTTGAAGATGGTGGCTAAAGATCGCACTCTCACTGTTGTTTGCTACTATAGTAACACTTCTTTGTTGTTATTCAAAGCCGCCTCTTTCTTGCACATTGTCGTCGAAATTGTCGAAACGTACACAGCCAACAACACTGTCACTCTTATTCTTCGACGACGTTCTTGTTACGTAACCGCCTTCGCGTATTGCCAATAATTCTGGGATTAAAACGTGCAATTTCGCCGTGTAACCGGTGTGTGTCCTTCCCGACTGATTTCCCAAGCAAGCGCCTCACACTCTCTCTCTCTTTCTCTCGCACACACGCACGCTGTCTAGCCGCCTCACCATCCACCTCAGACGTTCACCTAAACTTGTCTGACTCCGCGACCGGCAATAATCGTCTCGCCTGTTTTGCAGACTGTTGCGATCGACGCACGCGCACTACCACCAAACACACACAGATTTCCGAACCCTCAAAATCCACCGAAAACCACCATCGGAAAAACAACCCGGATAACAACCGAAGGTAGCGGCGTCACCTTCGATACCGTCATTCACCACCCGCACCGACCGAAAACAACAACGATAACAACGCCAACATCGCAACGGCCATGGCGCACGCAGACGAACCTCTGTGCCGTGGAAAGTCTAGCCGGCGGCCCCCTCTCGCCCGCCACCCCCGCAGACACGCCAACAATCACGTGACCGACCTTCCCGTCAAAATAGGCGACGTGCCGGAGCGCGGTCGTCGCTTTGATGGTTTTTGGCGGGGTGAAGAGAAGAGTTTCGAAGGGTGGGGGGTCGAAGTGATCGCACGTGCATTGCACTCGATTCTCGCAGATCGGCGGCGGCTTTGCCGGTGGTTGTTGTCGAAATTAAATTGTTGTCATAAGCGCCGACTATGTGGGTGTTTCGGGATTTGAGAAATCGTAAACTATTTGACGGGTGTCGTACACATTTTTTTACGATTAGAGGGAGGGGAAATTACTTTTTTGGTAGTCGTTCCACTGATTTCGAAAAAGTGGGGTTATGTTCTTTCTGCTTTAATTTTAAATTTTCGTTTTTTAGTTAAGTTAGGTTTAATCTGCCACTCCGCACTTTTCTCTACTTCTGAAATTTACGTTTTAAATATAGTAATAGTATATAGTAAGACAGATGAGAAGTATAGTAGTAAAAAAATGTAGTTGGAGAAGAATGAAAGAGGTAGAAATAATAGAATAAAAGAAACGAGAGGAGAAAGACACGCAAGAGATATAGAAAGACTGAGAACAGTGGGAAAATCAAAAGGAATTGATGGATTGAGAGAAACAGCAGAAATTAGAGAAACATATAGCAGAAACAGAGAGAGATAGAGTCGCCTCCTATGATGATAGTGTTTTGTTTGTGTCGTAACGCGTCAGCGAGGGCGGTGAAAGGTTGGCGAACCTTTGTTGTTATGGATCTACTTTCTGTATTTCTGAATTCCTGATTTAGGCAATCCCCAAAACGCTTTTGTTCTCTTTTTACCTTGGCGGGATCCTCCAATCGATTCTCAACATACATACACAAGGTCTGGCACTTACCGACTGTTGAAAAAACAAAGTGTTCATTTCAAAGGTACTTCTATTTAACTTTTTCCTATAGTAGTAGAATAGAATTTTTTTATGTCGTCCAATTTTTGAAAAACTATTTTTTAGAATATCATTTTAGAGAAAAAATAGAAATAAATGATAAATGATCAATTATCAGATCTTTACATATCGAAAGATGGAAACATTTCAACTTTCACCACATAAGAGGATTTCTATTTAATTCAACATTTGTCTTGATTATGGTGGCAACTAACAAACCATGGATTTGACAGTAATAATTTTCTGTTTTCAGTGAACTAAGTATCCAGCATTCCATTTATCTAAATTTTATTATATTTTTTATCCTCTATTTAATCAAAATTCAAGAAATTTTGAATAAAAACACTCCACCTTACAGCCTTTTTTTTCTTTTTTTCAAAAATCTTCTGATATCTGATTGAAAGAAAAACTCCCAATCACATAAAATATCTTTTCATCAAATGAAACTATCCAAAGTATATAAACACTTCAAAATGTTTTTCTACAGGTAGGTCTTAATGGTTACCTAAGGCGGTTACCTGCTAATAGTATATTAGCGCGTCCCCAGGTGTCGCTCTAGCGATTATTTGTTAGATATTTCGAGCTAGGGAGCGAAATTTCGAAAATCTCGACGGTTCTCAATATTCTTAAATTAACTTCTCGCAAGCCAAAACCGTTGGAATTTATTTTAGAGATCAAAAGTGGCGCCAGTAGATTGACACATCAATTGAATCGCCAAAATGGAGGCTCGTCTTGGCACACTTTGATTTTTCAAACACATTTTATTTCATCCTTCATGTCAACATCGTTTTATCACCGACTGCGTTTCGGTAATTTATCGAAACAATTTTCGTGTTTCTGGCAAACAGCCATTCGAAATTAGGTTATGACGACCACCCAACTAAATTAAAAATTGATTTAACAACAAATTCAAGGTTATCAACGTTAAAGCGTTCTAGTCCCGCGTTTCGTCTCTATGATCCTCACGATGTGTCAACGATAAACGTCAAATTCCCGCCGCCCCTCTACCCGCACATGTCAAACAGTTGTCATTATCGAAACACCTGTCACCGTTCCCGATAAATCTTCCCTAATTCTCCCTAATAATGAGTTAAACCGATCAGTTTTGCAGCAGTTGCGTGTAATGTTGAACGGAACCCGATAAATCCAGGCAAGTTAACTTCCCGCCCCCTTATCTCATTATAATGTTATCGAACGGAAACAGCAATTAATTAGTGAATTTCATCCGAAAATGGACGGCAAACTCCTGTTTTACATCGTCTTCTTATTTACGACGATCTCAACGACCCGTCTTTACCCCAACAAGAGTCTCCACACCCTATGTCCGCGTTTATACGAAAAAACTTTCCGCGGTTTCGTGCCGCAAGGCAACCTGTCCGCAGGTAAGTCAACTTTTCGTTGTTTTAACTCGTTTTAACGTTTCATTTTAGGCGTTTTTAACGAAATTGACGGCGTGAAGAAACTGAAAGATTGCGTTGTTAAATGTTGCGTTAAAGAGCAATGTAACGTTGTTTTCATGGACGACGATAAATGTTTTCATATCACTTGCAACAGTAACGAATTGTGTTTACCGACACTCAGTTTGAATGCGGATTCTGGTGAACATGTCGCGATGGTTCTAGTGAAACCGACCGACGATGATTCGTGGCAAGATCTCCTTTCGCCTCAAGGTACCTAAATCATTGAAAAAATCGTTAAGTTATTCGAAAATTACAGATTTTTCTAACGAACATTTAGATAGGGAAGTTTATAACGTTTTAAGCGACAGCCGGAGGCTCCACGACATCTACAAAGATTTAGTTATGGACGAAACTACTTACAACAATTACGATATGGGTTGTAATGTTGGAATCGATTCGTTGTGTTTACCTAACGAAATTTGCGTGCGAAACCACCCGAAATCTAGAGCTGGTAATTAAAGTTTTTTTTAATTAAAATTGAAATTGCTTCAATTACGTTGTTTTGTTGTTGTTAGGTACTTGTACGTGTAAGGATGGTTACTATAGGAGTCCCCAGGGTGAATGTTTGCTTTTGGATGTTAAGGATGCGGGCTTGAGGTCTGCGGATGATCTTTTGACTGAAAGGATTATCGATGTTGGAACGAATAAATCGGTGCCGGTCACACGTAAACATTTGAAGGTTGAAGCGGAAAATCAAGAAGTTAAATTGCCTAGAAGCGAAGTCACTTTGATTGCTCGCGTTTCACCTGACGATTCCAATGAGGAAGAAAAATATCAATACGAGTGGACGTCGTTGCAACAACCAGATGGCAGCACTGCTGTGAAACACCAGAACGGCGGACAGTTGCAATTGTCTACTCTTTCTGAAGGACTTTATACGTTTAAAGTATGATTATTGGCCGTTTTTAGTATTTTTTTTTTAATTTCATTGAGAGGGGAGTACTTACAAAATTAAGGTGATTCGACTCAAATTTAGGCTGTTTTGAAAAAATTATTGCCCATCGTCATTCTTTATCTTGTTATGAGCATCAAATAGGTTTGTTAGAACATATGGAATAGTAGGATCCGCCATGGCACTCGTGATTTCAGCGGACTCACCGCTCTTCTGCTTAAGGCCGGGTTTAGAAACTCTTTTTCAGTGTTTTGTACATATATGTAGATTTCTTTTTTTCTGCAGGTACTTCAGGTGCGAAGAAACTCGAAAAACGTGGCTTTATCATTATTTAGCGCGCCTTGTATGATTAGTAGTTAAGTCAGTTTTTGTAGTTTTTTAATTGTAACTCTTAGTGTGGGGGTGGAACGCACTCTGCTTTACCGGGAAAGGGTGAAAAATTCCAAGCGAGCCCCTGAAAATTTCCAAAAACGCAATTTTCTCGACCCCAATTTTGTATATGACTCACGAATAACTATCTAACCATGTTGTCACTTCTTAATTTGCTTCTACATATATTTTCCTTCATCCCCACCTCTTTATTCAACGTGATTCACACGTTGATCAAGTTTTACTACATTTGGTGGCTTGTCTGACTAGTAGAAAAAACAGAATTTTGTAATTTTTCAATTATTACTCTTGAAATTGGTGTCCAACGTACTCTGTTCTACTTAGTAGTAGTGAAAAGGATTAAGTAAACCCATGAAGTGGTCAAGAAGCGCCATCTTTTTGTATCCCAATTCTATATATGACTCTTGATTAGCTATCTAACCATGTTGTCACTTCTTAATTTACTTCTACATATATTTTCCTTCATCCCCACCTCTTTATTCGATTTGATTCAGACGTCCATCAAGTTTTACTACATTTGGTGGCTTGTCTGACTAGTAGAAATAACAGCATTTTGTAGTTTTTCAATCATTACTCTTGAAATTGGTGTCCAACGTACTCTTTTCTGCTTGGTAGAAGTGAAAAAGATCAAGTAAATCCATGAAGTGGTTAAGAAGCGCCATCTTTTTGTATCCCAATTCTATATATGACTCTTGATTAGCTATCTAACCATGTTGTCACTTCTTAATTTGCTTCTACATATATTTTCCTTCATCCCCACCTCTTTATTCAACGTGATTCACACGTTGATCAAGTTCTACTACATTTGGTGGCTTGTCTGACTAGTAGAAAAAATAGAATTTTGTAATTTTTCAATTATTACTCTTGAAATTGGTGTCCAACGTACTCTGTTCTACTTAGTAGTAGTGAAAAGGATTAAGTAAACCCATGAAGTGGTCAAGAAGCGCCATCTTTTTGTATCCCAATTCTATATATGACTCTTGATTAGCTATCTAACCATGTTGTCACTTCTTAATTTGCTTCTACATATATTTTCCTTCATCCCCACCTCTTTATTCGATTTGATTCAGACGTCCATCAAGTTTTACTACATTTGGTGGCTTGTCTGACTAGTAGAAATAACAGCATTTTGTAGTTTTTCAATCATTACTCTTGAAATTGGTGTCCAACGTACTCTTTTCTGCTTGGTAGAAGTGAAAAAGATCAAGTAAATCCATGAAGTGGTTAAGAAGCGCCATCTTTTTGTATCCCAATTCTATATATGACTCTTGATTAGCTATCTAACCATGTTGTCACTTCTTAATTTGCTTCTACATATATTTTCCTTCATCCCCACCTCTTTATTCAACGTGATTCACACGTTGATCAAGTTCTACTACATTTGGTGGCTTGTCTGACTAGTAGAAAAAATAGAATTTTGTAATTTTTCAATTATTACTCTTGAAATTGGTGTCCAACGTACTCTGTTCTACTTAGTAGTAGTGAAAAGGATTAAGTAAACCCATGAAGTGGTCAAGAAGCGCCATCTTTTTGTATCCCAATTCTATATATGACTCTTGATTAGCTATCTAACCATGTTGTCACTTCTTAATTTGCTTCTACATATATTTTCCTTCATCCCCACCTCTTTATTCGATTTGATTCAGACGTCCATCAAGTTTTACTACATTTGGTGGCTTGTCTGACTAGTAGAAATAACAGCATTTTGTAGTTTTTCAATCATTACTCTTGAAATTGGTGTCCAACGTACTCTTTTCTGCTTGGTAGAAGTGAAAAAGATCAAGTAAATCCATGAAGTGGTTAAGAAGCGCCATCTTTTTGTATCCCAATTCTATATATGACTCTTGATTAGCTATCTAACCATGTTGTCACTTCTTAATTTGCTTCTACATATATTTTCCTTCATCCCCACCTCTTTATTCAACGTGATTCACACGTTGATCAAGTTCTACTACATTTGGTGGCTTGTCTGACTAGTAGAAAAAATAGAATTTTGTAATTTTTCAATTATTACTCTTGAAATTGGTGTCCAACGTACTCTGTTCTACTTAGTAGTAGTGAAAAGGATTAAGTAAACCCATGAAGTGGTCAAGAAGCGCCATCTTTTTGTATCCCAATTCTATATATGACTCTTGATTAGCTATCTAACCATGTTGTCACTTCTTAATTTGCTTCTACATATATTTTCCTTCATCCCCACCTCTTTATTCGATTTGATTCAGACGTCCATCAAGTTTTACTACATTTGGTGGCTTGTCTGACTAGTAGAAATAACAGCATTTTGTAGTTTTTCAATCATTACTCTTGAAATTGGTGTCCAACGTACTCTTTTCTGCTTGGTAGAAGTGAAAAAGATCAAGTAAATCCATGAAGTGGTTAAGAAGCGCCATCTTTTTGTATCCCAATTCTATATATGACTCTTGATTAGCTATCTAACCATGTTGTCACTTCTTAATTTGCTTCTACATATATTTTCCTTCATCCCCACCTCTTTATTCAACGTGATTCACACGTTGATCAAGTTCTACTACATTTGGTGGCTTGTCTGACTAGTAGAAAAAATAGAATTTTGTAATTTTTCAATTATTACTCTTGAAATTGGTGTCCAACGTACTCTGTTCTACTTAGTAGTAGTGAAAAGGATTAAGTAAACCCATGAAGTGGTCAAGAAGCGCCATCTTTTTGTATCCCAATTCTATATATGACTCTTGATTAGCTATCTAACCATGTTGTCACTTCTTAATTTGCTTCTACATATATTTTCCTTCATCCCCACCTCTTTATTCGATTTGATTCAGACGTCCATCAAGTTTTACTACATTTGGTGGCTTGTCTGACTAGTAGAAATAACAGCATTTTGTAGTTTTTCAATCATTACTCTTGAAATTGGTGTCCAACGTACTCTTTTCTGCTTGGTAGAAGTGAAAAAGATCAAGTAAATCCATGAAGTGGTTAAGAAGCGCCATCTTTTTGTATCCCAATTCTATATATGACTCTTGATTAGCTATCTAACCATGTTGTCACTTCTTAATTTGCTTCTACATATATTTTCCTTCATCCCCACCTCTTTATTCAACGTGATTCACACGTTGATCAAGTTCTACTACATTTGGTGGCTTGTCTGACTAGTAGAAAAAACAGAATTTTGTAATTTTTCAATTATTACTCTTGAAATTGGTGTCCAACGTACTCTGCTCTATTTAGTAGTAGTGAAAAGGATTAAGTAAACCCATGAAGTGGTCAAGAAGCGCCATCTTTTTGTATCCCAATTCTATATATGACTCTTGATTAGCTATCTATCCATGTTGTCACTTCTTAATTTGCTTCTACATATATTTTCCTTCATCCCCACCTCTTTATTCAACGTGATTCACACGTTGATCAAGTTCTACTACATTTGGTGGCTTGTCTGACTAGTAGAAAAAACAAAATTTCGTAATTTTTCAATTATTACTCTTGAAATTGGTGTCCAACGTACTCTTTTCTGCTTGGTAGTAGTGAAAAGGATTAAGTAAACCCATGAAGTGGTCAAGAAGCGCCATCTTTTTGTATCCCAATTCTATATATGACTCTTGATTAGCTATCTATCCATGTTGTCACTTCTTAATTTGCTTCTACATATATTTTCCTTCATCCCCACCTCTTTATTCGATTTGATTCAGACGTCCATCAAGTTTTACTACATTTCGTGGCTTGTATGACTAGTAGAAAAAACAAAATTTTGTAATTTTTCAATTATTACTCTTGAAATTGGTGTTCAACGTACTCTGTTCTACTTAGTAGTAGTGAAAAGGATTAAGTAAACCCATGAAGTCGTCAAGGAGCGCCATCTTTTTGTATCCCAATTCTATATATGACTCGTGATTAGCTATCCATCCATGTTATCACTTCTTAATTTGCTTCTACATTTATTTTCCTTCATCCCCACCTCTTTATTCGATTTGATTCAGACGTCCATCAAGTTTTACTACATTTGGTGGCTTGTATGACTAGTAGAAAAAACAAAATTTTGTAATTTTTCAATTATTACTCTTGAAATTGGGATCTAACGATTTCTGTTCTACCTGGTACAAGTGAAAAGATCAAGTAAACCCTTGAAGTCGTCAAGTAGCGCCATCTTTTTATATCCCAATTCTATATATGACTCTTGATTAGCTATCTATCCATGTTGTCACTTCTTAATTTTGCTTCTACATATATTTTCCTTCATCCCCACCTCTTTATTCGATTTGATTCAGACGTTCATCAAGTTTTACTACATTTGGTGGCTTGTATGACTAGTAGAAAAAACAAAATTTTGTAATTTTTCAATTATTACTCTTGAAATTGGGATCTAACGATTTCTGTTCTACCTGGTACAAGTGAAAAGATCAAGTAAACCCTTGAAGTCGTCAAGTAGCGCCATCTTTTTGTATCCCAATTCTATATATGACTCTTGATTAGCTATCTATCCATGTTGTCACTTCTTAATTTGCTTCTACATATATTTTCCTTCATCCCCACCTCTTTATTTGATTTGATTCAGACGTTCATCAAGTTTTACTACATTTGGTGGCTTGTCTGACTAGTAGAAATAACAACATTTTGTATTTTTTCAATCATTACTCTTGAAATTCGGATTAAGCGTACTGTGTTCTACATGGTAGCAGTGAAAATGATCAAGTAAACCCATGAAGTCGTCAAGAAGCGCCATCTTTTTTATCCCAGTTTTGTATGTGACTCGTGATTAGCTACCTATCTATGTTGCAATTTCTTAATTTATTTATACAAATATTTTCCTTCAACGCCGCCTTCTTATTCAATCGTATTCAAAAGATTTTCTACGTTCGGCGGCTTGTATGACTAGTGGTTACAATAGCTTTTTGTAGTTTTTCTAGCATCTCGACCACAGAGACCTCTTATAACGCAGGAATTAAATGTAAATTATGAGTTAATAGCCATAAATGAAGGTCGTTTCCCTAATTGGGGCCTAAACTGTTATTCCTGTCATATAGAAGAAACCTATAGTGGTGACGTCATAATACAAGTGTCAAATAACTTTGTGATTTTATATTTCTTTACGTATTGTGGTTACTATTGGTTTTGTTTGTTTGTTTATTTCAGGTAACGGTGTCGAATTCATTTTCCGTAGGGGAAACCTTCGTGAACGTGACAGTGCTGCCACCTTCTCGCACCAACAAACCCCCAGTTATAGTGATAACGCCAGCGAATCAAACAATTAAGCAACCCAACACTGCGGCCGTTCTGGACGCGTCATCATCAACCGACGATAACGGAATAGTTTCTTGGCATTGGGAACTGCAGCAAGGTCCTTTAGGTATCGAAATCACTAACGGCAATCGAGTCAAAAAAATCGAACGATCCCTTGCAGGTTACCAACCCGAATTAAAAGACAGCTCCACACTACAATTGAACGACTTAACGAAACCGGGCAACTACACTTTCAAATTAACAGTAACGGACACGGACAAAGCCACAAGTTCAAGTACCGCCAACGTGACGGTATTGAAATTCACCGATTACCCCCCCGACGCCAACGCCGGTTCGTTTCTTAACTAATTTTTCAACATCATCGTTTTAACGTAAAATTTTAGGGGAAGACAAAATAATTTATTTACCCCACAACAAGATCGCTTTAAACGGTAATTTGAGTACGGACGATCACGCGATCACTACGTGGGAATGGACGAAAAGTCCGGACGATGCCCAAAAAGCTGTCGATATGCAAGACACTCGCACCCCTTATCTTCAATTGTCGAATCTCGAAGAGGGAATGTACACTTTTACGTTGAAAGTGACTGATAGCGCTAATCAAACGAGCAGCGCTCAAGTTCACGTTTTTGTTAAACCGCCAACAAATCGACCTCCAGTGGCAGAAGCTGGACCTAACATTACCATCAGTTTACCGCAAACTTGGGTGGTTTTGGATGCCAGCAACAGTTCGGATGATAATAAAATCGCCGATTTTAAATGGGAACAAGTCGAAGGACCGTCGACTGTTAGTTTCGTTAAATTTAATTCAAGCAAAACTAACGTGACGGGACTTACTAAGGGGACGTATATTTTCAAAATTAGCGTTACGGATGACAACAATAACGTGGCCAGCGATAACGTTTTCGTTACCGTCAACCAAAGTAAGTGAAGGTCTCTTTTGATAAGTCAAAACTGACTTGTAACGAACCGAACCGTTTTTGATAATTGAATCCTTTTAGACGTTAACCAAAAACCTAAAGCGGACGCGGGCGAAAATTTCGAAGTAGAATTGCCCAAAAACGCCGTAATAGTCAACGGATCAAAATCGAAAGACGATTGGGCAATAGTCAAATGGAAATGGACGCGAGACGGCAGTTCTCTAGCTATCGGAAATATCGCCGAAAGAACCGACGAAACCCCAATTTTAATAATAACCGACGTCACCGTAGGAAGTTACACATTCAACTTAACAGTTTACGACGAACAAGGTTTAAGCGACACCGACACCGTCACGTTCACCGTTAAAAACGATCCGAAATTATTTTATTTAATCGAAATAACAATCGACGTTTTCGCCCAACACCTAACCCAAGCCCAATACAACACTTTAATAGGAAAATTAACCCTTCTAGTAACCGACGGTTCGAAACTACAAGTAATCGATCGAGTATCGTTGTGTCTTTTTAATTTCGCCCGAATTTCAGGTGAGAACCGTCAAACCGGAAGCGGGTTCAGGCAAAGCCATGATAACTTTCTACGTGGAAACAGCCGAAAACAAACCGTATCCGGCCAACGAAATCGTCCAACATTTGAGGGAGAAATTGCGGGTCGACGCGAGTCTTTTAGGTTTTTCGGTGGCGAAACTCCAAACTGTTATATGCCAGAACAATTGTTCGTTTCACGGGATTTGTAACGAATTGACGCGGAAATGCGAATGCGAAGCGTTTTGGATGTCGGATATGTTTAAGGTTTATCTGGAAACCGACGAGGATTCCGACTGTAGTTGGAGCATTCTTTATGTTGTTTTGGGGGTGGTTTGTAGCGTTTTGACGTTTTTCGGCGCCATGTGGGGGTTGGTTTATTTATGTTATACTTGGTGCACGAAAAGGAGGACCGCTACTAAACCGACTACTTACAAATTGATCGAAGACACCGACGATTTGCCGGCTTGTAACTATTTTTTTTTTTTTTTTTGTAAAATTTTGTTGATTGTTTTCTTGCAGTTGCTTCGAGGAAAGGAAATTTGTCGGATAGCGACACGGATTCTGATGTTGTTTTCGAATCGAGATCAAAGGGACGGTTCGGGGAATCGAGGAACGGTCACAAAACTACCAGGAACGGTTACAGCAAACCGGGACGTAGAATCAAGACCTAGAGCGATACTTCACGTTCCTTACCCTGTGCCTAATTAGTTAAGGTGTATGTGTGTTTGATGGAAATGTAACGTACTTACTTGATTGTGTATTTCTGTGTTTTTACGACACTTCTTTGGCTGTAAATTTTAATGTTACCATTATTTATTTTGTTCCTAGAGAAATGGTGGTGGTTGGTGCTTTTACGTGTCGTTCTTTTCGATTACATAATGGAGAGTACGTTTAAAAAAATTAAGTTTGTTCGGTAAGCTAGTCTTTTGCCGCATTTTGCACAACATCCGTTGCGAGTCAGTCATTTTGTGATATAGAAATATTATTGTTACTTTTCTATAGCCTATTTACATCACTTCCAATTTTTGTCACATTCAATTGTTTATTCTCGAAATAACTACTTATTATTACTTAGCAGTATTGCGACTGATTGTAAGTCCGTTTTTACTAGTAACGTGAATAAAATTCAATTTTAAAATTGGGGCCGTTTTGAAAATCCCTTCTAGAAATTACAGAAAACTGTAATCCTGCACTTTTCCTTCAAACCAATTTTCACGCATCGATTACGTCCAAAAGAAACGTTTCATCAGAACCACTTACTTTTCGAGTGTTTACCGAGAAATCCTAAAGATGTCGCTGTATTTTGCTACAGCGTACCTTTTCCCTAATAACTTTTTTGAAAGTTGTTTGTAAATTTATTTCAAAAAAGTTTAAGTGAGTTAGAAATATTTTCCAATTTTTTAACATTTCAGAACTGTGGTGGGCGTTTTGGTCATCTAAACGAAGATTGGATCGAATCATGACGTCTTGTTCAGCGAAGAAAGCGGAAAAAATTGATTTACCTACCTAAGAATTGAAACTTCTTCAACATCGACGATTTTCCACATTAGCGACTCCTGCAATACGAACAGCGTTCTGTGCGGAGAAGAGTGAGAGGAAGATTGAAGGATTTCGATAAATAATTGAAAATATTATGAAAAATACCAACAACATAGCTACAGTGACACAATTAAAAAATCGGCAATTTAAAAAAGCGCACAATTACGCTAAAAAAATTTGAGTCCATTTTTACAGTGTAAATTCTGCACCCAACTAAACATTTGGTTTATGTTAATTTTAAATTTGCATAGCAATTATTGAAATTGTGTTCCAGTGAAAGTTTTAAAGTAGCGTTGCCATCGACGTATCGTTAAGATTTAGTTGAATTGGCAGCAATTTAATTGTGAAAAAACAATCTCCTTTGCCATTAATCCAAAATTTTAAATATTTTTCTACTCACAAATTTTTTTTGGTTTAAAATTTTTTTATTTTGCCCCCTCAATTTTTGTTTATTATCACCAACACTTTCTTTATGATATTTTATCTTTTTTATCCACTGACTAGCTTCATAACTATTTTCGCCATCAACTGACTTGCGATTTCGTTATAAAATCTCAACCTGCATTCAAACCATTCAGTTCATTTTATATTTATTTCTAGTTCTTTTAACACAATTCTTTATTCCAACCACGTGATTTCATCAATCGAAACGTTTTTTATATGAAGAATATTCAAGATGCTTCTATTTCGGGTGTTGTAACTAAAAATTGCTTTTAAAACTTTAATTTTTTTTACTATAGTAAGTGCAAAAAAATCGTTGGTTCATTAAATTAGATTTTTTAGTGTAATTAATTAACGCGATTGTTTTTTCAAAATTATATTTGCCGCTCCAAGTCTTAATTGAAAATTATAAGCAAATTCGTTACATTCAAACCACTCAGGGCCAAGTTTGTTGAGTTGAAGCTCTTGATGCAAATATTGCTGCTAGTTAATTATAGAAACTATATGCGTTTAGTTTCAAAAAATAGAGCGGTGTGGCTTTTACAAAATTTATATTCGCAGGAAGGTCGCTATAACGCGGCCGAAACGTCAACAATGCTGTAATAATTTATTATTCAAATTATTTACTCGTTTTAATGATTATCCGGATTAAGTTAATGTGCACAAAGTAAGAAACCTTAATAATAGCAAAAAACAAAATAAAATTACTTATTTGTTACTAATTTCCTACATTTGAAGGAAGAATAATGGAAGAAAATTTGCAAATTGACGCCAAAAAGAAATTAAAGAATTTAATGCTCCCCTTAATGAAGAACTGGTCAGGTCCAGAACTTGTGGCGGAGAATCTTTCGTTTCTCAACTACTTATGGAAAGCGATTTGGGAGAATTTAGACCGAAATTCAGGAAGACGGTTAATCAAAAGCTCACCGACCTTTCGACTTGTTACCACCGAACCTTCTGGAAGTCCTTTGCAAAGTTAGAAGTCGAAATTTCGCTGAATTAGTTTTTATTTAAACTTATTGGGTCGCTTATGTCGCGAAAAATCCCAAAGATGTCGCTGTATCGTACTACCATATCGTACCCTTCGGGTTTTAGGATATTCTAGAGATTTTCCCGAATTTTGGGATTATTTCGAAAGAGGTTTACGTGAGTTTCTTCGTTACTTAACTACTAGCAAAATTTAATTTTTTATTTACAGAAATTTGGGGACCATTTTGGTCTCATTTAAAAGAAGGTTGGGAGAGAAAGAGCGAAAATCATTTTTGGTTTCTATTCTACGAAGATACAATTGAAACATTTGGTGTTTTGTTTATTTTTTTATTAATTTTAACTATTTTAGAATTTGCATGTGGCCTTGAAAAAAATTTCCAAATTTTTCTCCAAAAATTATTGTGGATAAGAATCTTTAAAAGTGGAAAAACAGATGAAAATTGTCAATTTTAAAAAGTACTGCCAGTAATGAAAGTTGCTTCAAAAATTTAAACCTTACAAATCAAGGAAAACAAAGTTTCGTGAGAGGAACCACTGGTGGTTGGAAGAATTATTTTTCACCAGAACTGAATCGTAGAACCAACGAATGGATAGAGGAAAACTTTAAAGATTTCGACCGAAATTTTACCTCAACATTGTAAAAAAATTAATTAAATAACTAAATTTTGTCAAAAGTATGTAACTCGTCCGAAAACAGTTGCAAATGCATTAAATAAACTTAACAGTAGTCTACTATAAGACATTTACTTAATAGAAGAACTTTTCGAAATTTCCATACAACTATTGCAACTCAGCGTCATTCCGGTAACGCTTTATTTTCAAAATTGCGTTGCTAAAATCCAATTTCGGTTTCACCAAAAATATTGAATAATGCTAACATAAAATTGCACAACAATTACTTAAGCAAAATTTTTAACAAATTTTAATTAATTAGTCGCTCTAGTGTAAATGAGGTTTTGACACGTCATCAATCGCAGTCATTACCTGGTTTGAATCAAGAGGGTCGTGGTGTGCTTGTGTCGGTTAATCGCGTTACCGTTTTTTTGCGAAAATCGGGTAAAATTTGTCGATTTTCGTCAAATTTCGGGTGTTTTCCGGCAAATTAACACCCCGTGAACGTTTGTGAGTGCGAGTTTCGTTCAGTTTCGTGAAAAAGCAGTGTTTGTGGCGGAAAGTAAGTACGTTTTTTGCATGGTGTTGTTAACTCGAATTTGTTGGAAATTACGCGGAAAATCAAGTGTCTGAGGTTCCGGTTAGTTAATTGTTCGATAATGTTCAACAATTGCCCTTTTGTTAATGTTAAAATCTGTTAAAATAAAGAATCGAGGGTTAGAAGAACATGATGTCATGCCAGCCAATGAAAAGGCGCGTAGAGCAAAACCGACCAATCACAGTGAAGCATTGTGCGTCCTAGTGAATCGGTCAAAGGTCACTAGTTAGAGTAATCCTGACGGTATTTTAGTGTGTTCCTGGATCAGTAGAGGGCGCGCAAATTATTTAGCTTTTTCTACAAAATTAGAAAGGCATTAATTGAACAATATTTTCGTTATTCTTTTTCTATTGGTAAATTTTTGAAATAATTTTTCAAAAATTAATTGACCAAAAAACTATTTTGAGTAGAGACTTTGCATTGGGCAAATAAAGCCGGACAGGAGTTTCCTTTATTACACCTCTAACGATTATCAACATCAAAAATTTTTGTTAAAAAAACGCCGATAGAGCTAGAATCTTGTCTTTTGTGGGACGTTCGTTGCAAGTAATAAGCAAAATATATTCAGAATCTCTTTTTGCGCGTTATGAAGCATCCATCATGATTTAGGTAAGATGTAGAGGTTTTCTTGTATCGGACGTCCCACAAAGAGGGCGGATTTTAGCTTTATCGGCGTTCTAGTGCTTTTAAAAATTATTTTATTTAAACTTTTTCGTCTATTCGATACTGGATAACTCAACAAAAGGAAGGAATTATTTTCAAACGCCGGTAAAGCTTAAATTTGCTTCCTTTGTGGGACGTTCATTGCAAGTACTAAGCAAAGAATCTTTTTCTGTATTGTCATAAACTATGCTCTAGGTAGGACGTGTCCATTTTCTCGTAAAGGACCTCCCACAAAGAGGTCGGAATTTAGCTTTACCGGCGTTTGAGGCCATTAACATTGCTAAAAAGGCATAAAAACTTCAAGATTGTATGAAAAATAAATTCTATTATGTACAAAAAACGAACAATTATTTAACAATATTTTTCCAGGTTCAACTTAACTGATGTTTGGTGATGTGGTGCCGGTTCAAGTGAGTATTTCGTTTTGCTTTATATTCACACAATTGGCATTCAAACCACTTAATTTCGGAACTTTCTGTATGTTTATTAATTTGATGTTGTTTCAAGTGCCAATTTTTTTTCGCTCTATATTCATATGCCGCGGTTCGTTCTGATTGGTTGCCTAACAATTTTAGGTGTACCAACGTTTGAAAATGAAACCAATTTATCTTTCTTCTAGTAAATAGCACAAAACCCATAAAAATTTCTGTGTAATTTCCTAATATTAAAATTATTTTGACTATTACCGGTGAAATTTACTTCAACCCGCATTCAAACCATTCAAATTTCGCCACAACTGAAATTTGCCTTTTTTCTTCAGAATCAATTTTTTTCGACTTGTGATGCTTCAATCATCTTTGAGGTAGCGACAAGTCGATTTCGCTTGTAAAGAACGTCCCACAAAGAGGTCGAATTTTAGCTTTGTCGGCGTTTTTGCACATCTAATAGCTAGAAATGTAATCCAATTGTTGTTAAAAAACAACAATCATTCTAGGAGTTTTTATGGTTCAAAAATTGAGATTTCTCGAATTTATTTTTGAAAAAAATTGTATAAAAATAACTTCAATTACCTACACAAAACCAAAATTGTTTTTGATTTCAACGTAACTGATTAACAACGTGTTGACTGATCCTGTGCCTTTTCAAGTGATATTTTCGTTTAGCTTTATATTCGCAATACTGGCATTCAAACCACTGAATTTTCGCACTATCTGTATGTTTATTAATGAGATGTTCTTCTAAATGGCACTTTCTTTTCGCTTTATACTCACACTCCTCGCATCGAAACCATCGCACATCCGCACTATCAGCGTGATGACACAACTGGTGATATTTCAAATTGACCTTCTGTTTGGCTTTATATTCGCATTGTTGACATTGGTACCAATTAATTTCAGTATTAGCAATATGCTTGTTGATTCGATGCAATCTTAGGGCACTCTTCATTTTCGCTTTGTACGAACAATCTTGGCATTTAAACCATTTAATTGCTGAATTCTCGGTGTGTTTGTTGTTTTGATGTTGTTTTAAAAAGTATTTCTGTTTGGATTTATATTCGCAATTTTTACAGTGGTGCCATTTGATTTCGGTAGCGGCAGCGTGTTTGTACATTTGGTGCCGTTTCACGCTACTCTTCAATTTCGCTTTATATTCGCACTTCTGGCATTCAAACCATTCGGTTTTGATGCTGGTAATTTCGCAATTTTCCGTTTTGAGTTCTCCCCCAATTTTTAATCTACAAATTTGAGAATGTTTAAATAGGAAAATTTTAGAAAACGTCGACAATCCACAACAAAAACAGTTGGTAGCGTTTTCAATTTCTTTGTCACTACTCTTCGAAGGAGCTTCACTCGAATGGTTTCTCTTGTAATGGGCGTATAAATAAACTTGAAATTCGGTTGCGTAATTGCAAATTTTGCAGCAATAAACTTGGGTTAGGGTTGAACAATTAAAATCGTTCAACAAAAGGTCTTGATGGTGTCCTGTCAGATGGTTGGTCAAAGCAAATTGCCATTTGGACTGGTAGAGACATCGATTGCATTTAAATTCGTTCTTAATGTTTCGAGGCGACATTTTAGTCGAGTTTCGAGTAACTGTATTAGGGCAATCAAAATATTTACAACAATTAAGTTGAATTGTTTGTGCAATCACGCAGTTGGTGAAAAATTTGACAGGTTGACAGCTCCATTTTGCAAAGATGGCAACTCTGCCGCGGTTCTCTCTGATTGGTTGTCTAGTAATTTTAGGTGTACCAACGTTAGAAAATGAAACATATTGACATTTAAAATTTAAAAAAATTGCTTTTTTGCTTCCAGTAAATATCACAAAATGAAAAAAAATTGCCATGTAATTTCTCACTATTGCACTTGAAATTATTTTGATGATTATCGGTCAAATTCTGCATTCAAACCATTCAAATTTTGCTGCTCTTTTGATGCGTTTTTAAATTTTGTGCCATAACCTCATAATTGGCATTCAAACCATTGTGCTTCGCCCCTCAAACTTTCGTTGGAAATGTTTTTTTATTACCCCACGCCTTTACTTTCAGGAGCACTGTTGCTGTTTCTTTATTAGTTAATCAAAACGCCACTGAAATATTTTTTGAATTACTCAAGTTTTCTTTTAAATTTAACTTTCTTCCAGATGCGATGTGCTCTTCGTATCGACCTAGAGAAAGGGTAAGTGGACATAGTTTGAGTTATTTTTAGGGCGACTTTTTTGGACAATTTCCAAATTTCTATTAATTTAAAAGTTAATAAAAATATTGAAAGATCAAACAAAAAACCCCACGTCATCTCTATAGAGCAATTAGTTTCCTTATATTGGCAGTACCGAAATTTGGACTAATTTTACAAAAATCTCGCCATTGGCGTACAACAAAATTGCTTTCAAGTGTGCTTTTTGCGAAAGTTCCAAAATAACATTTCGAAATTTTGACAAGAAATTGCAAACTTGCCACAAAGAAGCAACGAGGAACGTAAATGATAATTTGACACTTATCAAGTTTGAAACAAAAACTTTTTTCATATTTATCTACATACTAAACTAACATAACGTTAAATATTTTTTACACTTTTCGTTCAATTTGCACTCAAACCACTTGTTTCGAGTCATGTTTTTTCATTTGATGTTGGTGACTCCGATGTCTTTTCAACGTAACTTCATATTTCGACCGAAACTCGCACTCGTCGCATTTCAACCATCCAGCCCGAATCTCCGGATTATGTTGCGTCATTTGATGTCGTTTCAAAGCACGTTCATGTTTCGTTTCAAAACTGCATTCACCACATTTAATCAAATTATTTCCACCATTTAATGAACGAACGTTGATTTGATGTGATTTTAAATAATTTTTGTGTCGAGTTTTATAACTGCAATCGTCACAAGTCAACCAATTGTTTTCGTTGTTGATGGCATGTTGGCAGATTTGATGTATTTTCAAACGGCCCATCCCTAAAGTTGTTAATCGCAATCTTTGCATTTCAATATTTCCTTGATGTTGCGAAAATGTTTGCCGAGGCGATGCGCTTTTAAATCGCTCGCACCTTTCCCTTCGTAATAGCAATCGTTGCATTTAAACCATTTGGTTTGATTTTCATAATTATGCAAGTTGATTCGATGTCTTTTGAGCGTCGAGAGATATTTAGTTTTAAAATGACAATCGCTGCATTTTAACCATTTGATTTTTTCGATAGGCATGTGCTTGTTGGTTTGATGATAGCTCAAGCATTTTGAAGTTTTCGTTTTGAAATCGCACTCCTTGCATTCTAACCATTTGATTTCGGTACTCGAAGCGTGTTTGAAGAGTTGGTGACTTTTCAAACTGCCTCTCGAATTTGCTTTATAACTGCAATGTTCGCATTCTACCCATTTGATTTTTTTAACGGAAGTTTTTTTGTGATTTTCCAAATTGCCACCCAATTCCGTTTCACGTAGCGATTTCCATGGTGGAACGTACAAATGTTTTTGTGTTTGGTGGTTGTTCAGGTAGCCAATGTGGCAAGTTTGGAAATTACAATAGTTGCATTTTAACCATTCCATTTTGGGTGAAACTGAACGAGTTTTCAACTTAGTTCGATATCGACAATCAGAACATTCAAACTGTTTGCATTCCTTAACCGGGATGTGGTTGCATCTCAGATGTTTCAAGAAATATTTTCGAACTTGTGTTTTGTAGTAACATTGGGGACAATAAAACAATTTTTTTTCGATTTTCGATGTAAAACTATCGTTCATTGTTATTTCACAATTCGTTAAATGTTTCATTAAGAAAATGTTGGAAAACGTCACTAATCCGCATCGTACACATTGAAGTTCCGGTGTTTCGATATTTAATTCTGATTTGGAGTAATTGTGGTCCCAATTGTTGGTAAATTTTGGAAGTTGTGGGTGGTTCTTCCCATGTTCGAACAAATCTAGTTGAAGTTTCGTCTTGAAGGGACATTTTTGACATTGAAACACTTCAATTTTGGTGGCACAATCGAAGGGTTCAAACGAAACGTGACACTTGAAATGGATGTCCATTGCAAAATTCCAAGGGGTGGCAAAGGGACAATGGGGGCATTTGTAGCTAGGGTTCGAAGCCATTTTCCTTCGGGAACTCGGGCTGCAAATTTTTTAATAATCAGAAAAATGTACCGACAATCCAATAGAAGAAAAAACGTAAACATTCTTGGAAATCTAAAATCAACTGTCAAAAAGTAGGGGAAATCAATTTGAAGCATTGGCACTCCTGTGCCTTTGTGATGGGCCAGTTTCACTTTGCGACGCGTCAGCCATAGACGTATCAAGGAAACAAAAGCGGGCGGATAGCAACGTAAATATTCTTCAGAATCTCGAACGCGGCACCATAGACGTATCAAAGAATCGGCGAAAGGGGACCTGATAATTAAAAAATCGCATCGATTTCAAATTCGGGACGATTTAGGGGAAAAAGTTAATTCTCAATAATTCAATTGTCTTTAATAGAAATTTCTTCAAATCTTGCCCGTTTACAAAAACAAAAATCAAATTTTTACAGCGAAAATCACTTTCGTATTACACTTAAATAACTAAATTGTACTTAATTGTAATTATTCAAACATTCAAACCATTTGCTTCGAGTTAAAAAAAAATCTTTCTCAATTTTTTGGTTTCATTTATGTTTGATGGCTTGATGTTTCAATAAATAATAGTTTCGTTTCGATTTATAACTGCAAATGTCGCATTTAAACCATTTGTTGGCGTTGTTCGAATCATGTTGTTTCATTTGATGTCGTTTCAACGTATCTTTGTACTTCGTTTGTAGATCACATTGGTTGCATTTCAATAGCATCCTATCATCGACTTGATGTTGCAACCTTTGGTGCCTTTTCAAAGTTCCCTTGTATTTCGTTTTCAAATCGCACTCGTTACATTTAAACCAATCGATGCCCTCAGTTGACGAATGCACGTTAATTTGGTGCGTGGTCAAATGGCTTAAATGTCGCGTTTTATAACCGCAATCGTTACAAATTAACGAATCGATTCCGATAGTTGAATCGTGTTTGCTGATTTGATGTAGCTTCAATTGATTCCTTCGGGGAGTTTCATAATCGCAATCATTACATTTCCATAATTTCACTTCACCGTCGCCGTGTTTCGTTAATCGATGTAGCTTCAAAGATCTCGCGTCCTTCACCGTATAACTGCAATCGTTGCATTTCAATCATTTGATTTCACCATTGAAATTGTGTTGGTTGATTTGGTGTCGTTTCAATGTTGCTTTGTATTTGGTTTTCAACGAACATTCCTCGCATTTGTACCATGGGATTTCGTCTTTCGGTGCGTGCTTATTGATTCGATGACTTTTCAAACGGCTCATTACTTTAGTTTTAAAATCGCATTCGCTGCATTCAAACCATTTGATTTGGGCACATGAGGTGTGTTTGTGGAATTGATGGGTTCTCAAATTACGTCTCAATCGTGTTTTATAATTACATTCGTCGCATTCTAACCATTTTCCCAACGGTTTCGGTGGGGGATTCTTCGAATGTTTTCTGATTTGATGCGTTTTAAAATGATTATTGAAACGAGTACGATAACTACAAAACTTGCATTCAAACCATATGATTTCGTCACTCGGCACGTGCCTGTATATACGATGAGGTTTCAAATTCGCTTTAAATCTCGTTTTATAACTGCAATCGGAACATTGAAACCACTTAACCTCGTTGTCAGGAATATGGTTAAGATTCAAATGTTTCAAGAAATAACCTCTAACTTGAGTTTTGTAAGAACAATGCGGACAACAATTGAAATTTCTTTCAACTTGAACTGTTTTGTTACAACTAATCGAATGTTGTGACAAAAAAAGTTTCGAAAACGTAACTAATCTACAGGCAGAACATTGAAATTCTATCAAACTGAAATCAGGTGTGTCTTCTTCAAAATCGAGAGGTTCTTGCTTGATAAAGTTGTTCGTAGCGTTTATCCATTGAGGATTTAGCGTTCGATGTTTAACTCTATGTCGATATAAAACTAACTGTGATTCGGAATTGAAAGAACAAAGTTCGCAAGGATACGAATCAATTTTGATAGCGCAATCGAATGGTTTGAATGAAACGTTCCTATGGTAAGTCTTCAGGTGATTATTCATAGTGAATGTCCAAGGGGTTTCCTATGGACAATGGGGGCACTTATAGGGGGTTGAAGCCATTTTCGTTGTGTGAAGAACACGTCTAAAGAGGTATAACTTGTAGAATTAGTAAATTAACATAACAAATATACCTAGGGCGGAGCGGGACGGAAAATAACACTAAAATAAACGTCAATCAAAACGATAAAGTAAGCCATGAAGCGTAAACAATGGCCGTTAAACGTGAAGCAGTGGGGTACGTCTTTTTTGTAATGTTGGCACTTCCCAGACGTCTATTGTGATTGGATATTTTTTTCATCATATGCGGACCGTAATAAAGGGATTCGGGGCCCGAATTGATAATTTAAGATCGCGATGTTGCCGGACTGTGTAAAGATTAGAATTGAAACTCAATAATGAAAACTCATAAATGGTTGACCCAAATCTAAAAATGTGATCAAGAACACGAATTACGTCAGAAATTGCTATTTTAGTTGGCTCAAAATTGTATCGATTTTTTTGAAAATTTAATTGACATTCTAATTTTTTTGTCAATAATATTCTAATTTTTCTAGGTTTTCAAGGTCTCATTTTATAGTACTTAGTTCGCAACGTACTAGCCAATTTTTAATTTGGACTTATGACAATTTGAATTTTTTGAGCAAAATTTTGGTCAAAATTGAAAAATCGAACTTTTTTATTTAAAGTGGTAAAAAATCCTTTTTAGGCTTGTCGGAAAGCTCTTTAAAAACCCATTACAGGGATATTTTCATATTTGAGATTGCTGAAAAATTCTGCTAGTTATGACGGTGTAAACTTTGAAAAAAATTGCAATTTTGTGTTATTTTGTGAAATGTGGAAAATCTATCAACCAAAATAGGCCAACTAGGTACGGAAATGAGATAAGGGTGACACATTACGTAAGAAAACATTATTTCTAGAAGCTAAGAATGATTGGTGTCGATTTTAGCGTTTTTAAAAATTTTTATCGATTGAGATAGAAAAAAAAAATTGAAAATTTTGAAATTTTTTGATGCCGTTTTATCGCTTCATTTTATACTGTTGAGCTTGATTATCGCAACGCTGTCCTTAGTTTATGATTCGGACTCGTACTTTTCACGTTATGATCGTTTGAAGTTCACTCCAACTTTGGTGAAAAATCGTGCTTTTTTATTTACCATCCCACGGACTTTATTTTAGGCTTTTCTGAAAGCCCATTAAATTTCCATTGCAGAGATGTCCTTGTATTCGCAGTAGCTCAAAAACTCTAGAAATTATGGAGGTTAAAAAATTTTGAAAATTCGAATTTTTGTACCTTCTTGTGAACGTTTGGAAGTTCATCGTTTAAATGGGGAAACCGAGTACAGAAACGTGCTCAGCGACAAAAATGGAGTCGAGAAAAGACTTTTTCATTGGGTTTGAATAATTTTGGATTTTTTTGGGCATTTTCATGCACTAATATGTGCCCTGTTTTTTGTCAAAAATTTTCAAAATTTTGAAGCAACTACTTAAGGCCTTTTTTGATGCTATACAGCTCGCTGAACGAGTCGCTGTTGTTAGTTTTTAATTTGTACTTATAATTTTCAAAACTCTGACAACTTGAATTTTTTGAGCAAAATTTTGCTCAAAATTGAAAAATCGAACTTTTTTATTTAAAGTGGTAAAAAATCCTTTTTAGGCTTGTTGGAAAGCTCTTTAAAGACCAGTTATAGGGATATTTTCATATTTGAAATAGCTGAAAAATTCTGCTAGTTATGGAGGTGTAAACTTTGAAAAAAATTGCAATTTTGTGTTATTTTGTGAAATGTGGAAAATCTATCAACCAAAATAGGCCAACTAGGTACGGAAATGAGATAAGGGTGACACATTACGTAAGAAAATTTTATTTCTAGAAGCTAAGAATGATTGGTGTCGATTTTAGCGTTTTTAAAAATTTTTATCGATTGAGATAGAAAAAAAAAATTGAAAATTTTGAAATTTTTTGATGCCGTTTTATCGCTTCATTTTATACTGTTGAGCTTGATTATCGCAACGCTGTCCTTAGTTTATGATTCGGACTCCTACTTTTCACGTTATGATCGTTTGAAGTTCACTCCAACTTTGGTAAAAAATCGTGCTTTTTTATTTACCATCCCACGGACTTTATTTTGGGTTTTTCTGAAAGCCCTTTATATTTCCATTGCAGTGATGTGCTTGTATTCGCAGTAGCTCAAAAACTCTAGAAATTATGGAGGTTCGAAGTTTGTGAAAATTCGAATTTTTGTACCTTCTTGTGAACCTTTGGAAATTCATCGTTTAAATGGGGAAACCGAGTACAGAAACGTGCTCTGCGACAAAAATGTACCGACAATCCAATAGAAGAAGAAACGTAAACATTCTTGGAAATCTAAAATCAACTGTCAAAAAGTAGGGGAAATCAATTTGAAACATTGGCACTCCTGCGTCTTTGTGATTGGCCAGTTTCAGTTTGCGACGCGTCAGCCATAGACGTATCAAGGAAACAAAAGCGGGCGGATAGCAACGTAAATATTCTTCAGAATCTCGAACGCGGCGCCATAGGCGTATCAAAGAATCGGCGAAAGGGGACCTGATAATTAAAAAATCGCATCGATTTCAAACTCGGCACGATTTAGGGGAAAAAGTTAATTCTCAATAATTCAATTGTCTTTAATAGAAATTTCTTCAAATCTTGCCCGTTTACAAAAACAAAAATCTAATTTTTACAGCGAAAATCACTTTCGTATTACACTTAAATAACTAAATTGTACTTAATTGTAATTATTCAAACATTCAAACCATTTGCTTTGAGTTAAAAAAATTCTTTCTCAATTTTTTGGTTTCATTTATGTTTGATGGCTTGATGTTTCAATAAATAATAGTTTCGTCTCGATTTATAACTGCAAGTGTCGCATTTAAACCATTTGTTGGCGTTGTTCGAATCATGTTGTTGCATTTGATGTCGTTTCAATGTACTTTTGTACTTCGTTTGTAGATCACATTGGTTGCATTTCAATAGCGTCCTACCATCGACTTGATGTTGCATTATTTGGTGCCTTTTCAAAGTTCCCTTGTATTTCGTTTTAAAATCGCACTCGTTACATTTAAACCAATTGATGCCGTCAGTTGACGAATGCACGTTAATTTGGTGCGTGGTCAAATGGCTTAAATGTCGCGTTTTATAACCGCAATCGTTACAAATTAACGAATCGATTCCGATAGTTGAATCGTGTTTGCTGATTTGATGTAGCTTCAATTGATTCCTTCGGGGAGTTTCATAATCGCAATCTTTACATTTCCATAATTTCACTTCACCGTCGCCGTGTTTCGTTATTCGATGTTTCTCCAAATATCTCGCGTCCTTCACCGTATAACTGCAATCGTTGCATTTAAACCATTTGATTTCACCATTGAAATTGTGTTGGTTGATTTGGTGTCGTTTCAATGTTGCTTTGTATTTGGTTTTCAACGAACATTCCTCGCATTTGTACCATGGGATTTCGTCTTTCGGTGCGTGCTTATAGATTCGATGACATTTCAAATTGCTGATTACTTTAGTTTTAAAATCGCATTCGCTGCATTCAAACCATTTGATTTGGGCACATGAGGCGTGTTTGTGGAATTGATGGGTTTTCAAATTACGTTTCAAACGTGTTTTATAATTACATTCGTTGCATTCTAACCATTTACCGTCAAAAATCGGTTTCGGTGGGGGATTCTTCAAATGTTTTCTAATTTGATGCGTTTTAAAATGATTATTGAAACGAGTACGATAACTACAAAACTTGCATTCAAACCATTTGATTTCGTCACTCGACACGTGCTTGTATATACGATGAGTTTTCAAATTCGCTTTAAATCTCGTTTTATAACTGCAATCGCAACATTCAAACCACTTAACCTCGTTATCAGGAATATGGTTAAGTCTCAAATGTTTCAAGAAATAACCTCTAACTTGAGTTTTGTAAGAACAATGCGGACAACAATTGAAATTTCTTTCAACTTGAACTGTTTCGTTACAACTAATCGAATGTTGTGACAAAAAAACTTTCGAAAACGTAACTAATCCACAAGCAAAACATTGAAATTCTACAAAATTAAAATCAGGTGTTTCTTTTTTGGAATCGAGAGGTTCTTGTTTGATAAAGTAGTTCGTAAAGTTTATCCATTGAGGATTTAGCATTCGATGTTTAACTCTATGTCGATATAAAACTAACTGTAATTCGGAATTGAAAGAACAAAGTTCGCAAGGATACGAATCAATTTTGATAGCGCAATCGAATGGTTTGAATGAAACGTTCCAATGGTAAGTCTTCAGGTGATTGTTCATAGTGAATGTCCAAGGGGTTTCGTATGGACAATGGGGGCACTTATAGGGGGTTGAAGCCATTTTCGTTGTGTGAAGAACACGTCTAAAGGTATAACTTGTAGAATTAGTAAATTAACATAACAAATATACCTAGGGCGGAGCGGGACGGAAAATAACACTAAAATAAGCGTCAATCAAAACCATAAAGTAAGCCATGAAGCGTAAACAATAGCCGTAAAACGTGGGGCAGTGGGGTACGTCTTTTTTGTAATGTTGGCACTTCCGAGACGTCTATTGTGATTGGATATTTTTTTCATCATATGCGGGTCGTAATAAAGCGATTGGGGGCCCGAATTGATGATTTAAGATCGCGATGTTGCCGGACTGTGTAAAGATGAGAATTGAAACTCAATAATGAAAACTCATAAATGGATGACCCAAATCTAAAAATATGATCAAGAACACGAATTACGTCAGAAATTGCTATTTTAGTTGCCTCAAAATTGTATCGATTTTTTTGAAAATTTAATTGACATTCTAATTTTTTTTTTAAAAATATTCTAATTTTTCTAGGTTTTCAAGGTCTCATTTTATAGTACTTAGTTCGTAACGTACTAGCCCATTTTTAATTTGGACTTTTAACTTTGCAGTTATGACAATTTGAATTTTTTGAGCAAAATTTTGATCAAAATTGAAAAATTGAACTTTTTTATTTAAAGTGGTAAAAAATCCTTTTTAGGCTTGTTGGAAAGCTCTTTAAAGACCAGTTATAGGGATATTTTCATATTTGAAATAGCTGAAAAATTCTGCTAGTTATGGAGGTGTAAACTTTGAAAAAAATTGCAATTTTGTGTTATTTTGTGAAATGTGGAAAATCTATCAACCAAAATAGGCCAACTAGGTACGGAAATGAGATAAGGGTGACAAAATACGTAAGAAAACATTATTTCTAGAAGCTAAGAATGATTGGTGTCGATTTGAGCGTTTTTAAAAATTTTTATCGATTGAGATAGAAAAAGAAAATTGAAAATTTTGAAATTTTTTGATGCCGTTTTATCGCTTCATTTTATACTGTTGAGCTTGATTATCGCAACGCTGTCCTTAGTGTATGATTCGGACTCGTACTTTTCACGTTATGATCGTTTGAAGTTCACTCCAACTTTGGTGAAAAATCGTGCTTTTTTATTTACCATCCCACGGACTTTATTTTGGGCTTTTCTGAAAGCCCATTGAATTTCCATTGCAGTGATGTCCTTGTATTCGCAGTAGCTCAATAACTCTAGAAATTATGGAGGTTCAAAGTTTGTGAAAATTCGAATGTTTGTACCTTCTTGTGAACCTTTGGAAATTCATCGTTTAAATGGGGAAATCGAGTACAGAAACGTGCTCAGCGACAAAAATGGAGTCGAGAAAAGACTTTTTCATTGGGTTTGAATAATTTTGGATTTTTTTGGGCATTTTCATGCACTAATATGTGCCCTGTTTTTGGTCAAAAATTTTCAAAATTTTGAAGCAACTACTTAAGGTCTTTTTTGATGCTATACAGCTCGCTGAACGAGTCGCTGTTGTTAGTTTTTAATTTGTACTTATAATTTTCAAAACTCTGACAATTTGAATTTTTTGAGCAAAATTTTGCTCAAAATTGAAAAATCGAACTTTTTTATTTAAAGTGGTAAAAAATCCTTTTTAGGCTTGTTGGAAAGCTCCTTAAAGACCCATTACAGGGATATTTTCATATTTGAGATTGCTGAAAAATTCTGCTAGTTATGACGGTGTAAACTTTGAAAAAAATTGCAATTTTGTGTTATTTTGTGAAATGTGGAAAATCTATCAACCAAAATAGGCCAACTAGGTACGGAAATGAGATAAGAGTGACACAATACGTAAGAAAACATTATTTCTAGAAGCTAAGAATGATTGGTGTCGATTTTAGCGTTTTTAAAAATTTTTATCGATTGAGATAGAAAAAAAAAATTGAAAATTTTGAAATTTTTTGATGCCGTTTTATCGTTTCATTTTATACTGTTGAGCTTGATTATCGCAACGCTGTCCTTAGTGTATGATTCGGACTCGTACTTTTCACGTTATGATCGTTTGAAGTTCACTCCAACTTTGGTGAAAAATCGTGCTTTTTTATTTACCATCCCACGGACTTTATTTTGGGCTTTTCTGAAAGCCCATTGAATTTCCATTGCAGTGATGTCCTTGTATTCGCAGTAGCTCAATAACTCTAGAAATTATGGAGGTTCAAAGTTTGTGAAAATTCGAATGTTTGTACCTTCTTGTGAACCTTTGGAAATTCATCGTTTAAATGGGGAAATCGAGTACAGAAACGTGCTCAGCGACAAAAATGGAGTCGAGAAAAGACTTTTTCATTGGGTTTGAATAATTTTGGATTTTTTTGGGCATTTTCATGCACTAATATGTGCCCTGTTTTTGGTCAAAAATTTTCAAAATTTTGAAGCAACTACTTAAGGTCTTTTTTGATGCTATACAGCTCGCTGAACGAGTCGCTGTTGTTAGTTTTTAATTTGTACTTATAATTTTCAAAACTCTGACAATTTGAATTTTTTGAGCAAAATTTTGCTCAAAATTGAAAAATCGAACTTTTTTATTTAAAGTGGTAAAAAATCCTTTTTAGGCTTGTTGGAAAGCTCCTTAAAGACCCATTACAGGGATATTTTCATATTTGAGATTGCTGAAAAATTCTGCTAGTTATGACGGTGTAAACTTTGAAAAAAATTGCAATTTTGTGTTATTTTGTGAAATGTGGAAAATCTATCAACCAAAATAGGCCAACTAGGTACGGAAATGAGATAAGAGTGACACAATACGTAAGAAAACATTATTTCTAGAAGCTAAGAATGATTGGTGTCGATTTGAGCGTTTTTAAAAATTTTTATCGATTGAGATAGAAAAAAAAAATTGAAAATTTTGAAATTTTTTGATGCCGTTTTATCGTTTCATTTTATACTGTTGAGCTTGATTATCGCAACGCTGTCCTTAGTTTATGATTCGGACTCGTACTTTTCACGTTATGATCGTTTGAAGTTCACTCCAACTTTGGTAGAAAATCGTGCTTTTTTATTTACCATCCCACGGACTTTATTTTGGGCTTTTCTGAAAGCCCATTAAATTTCCATTGCAGTGATGTCCTTGTATTCGCAGTAGCTCAATAACTCTAGAAATTATGGAGGTTCAAAGTTTGTGAAAATTCGAATGTTTGTACCTTCTTGTGAACCTTTGGAAATTCATCGTTTAAATGGGGAAATCGAGTACAGAAACGTGCTCAGCGACAAAAATGGAGTCGAGAAAAGACTTTTTCATTGGGTTTGAATAATTTTGGATTTTTTTGGGCATTTTCATGCACTAATATGTGCCCTGTTTTTGGTCAAAAATTTTCAAAATTTTGAAGCAACTACTTAAGGTCTTTTTTGATGCTATACAGCTCGCTGAACGAGTCGCTGTTGTTAGTTTTTAATTTGTACTTATAATTTTCAAAACTCTGACAATTTGAATTTTTTGAGCAAAATTTTGCTCAAAATTGAAAAATCGAACTTTTTTATTTAAAGTGGTAAAAAATCCTTTTTAGGCTTGTTGGAAAGCTCCTTAAAGACCCATTACAGGGATATTTTCATATTTGAGATTGCTGAAAAATTCTGCTAGTTATGACGGTGTAAACTTTGAAAAAAATTGCAATTTTGTGTAATTTTGTGAAATGTGGAAAATCTATCAACCAAAATAGGCCAACTAGGTACGGAAATGAGATAAGGGTGACAAAATACGTAAGAAAACATTATTTCTAGAAGCTAAGAATGATTGGTGTCGATTTTAGCGTTTTTAAAAATTTTTATCGATTGAGATAGAAAAAAAAAATTGAAAATTTTGAAATTTTTTGATGCCGTTTTATCGCTTCATTTTATACTGTTGAGCTTGATTATCGCAACGCTGTCCTTAGTGTATGATTCGGACTCGTACTTTTCACGTTATGATCGTTTGAAGTTCACTCCAACTTTGGTGAAAAATCGTGCTTTTTTATTTAAAGTGGTAAAAAATCCTTTTTAGGCTTGTTGGAAAGCTCCTTAAAGACCCATTACAGGGATATTTTCATATTTGAGATTGCTGAAAAATTCTGCTAGTTATGACGGTGTAAACTTTGAAAAAAATTGCAATTTTGTGTAATTTTGTGAAATGTGGAAAATCTATCAACCAAAATAGGCCAACTAGGTACGGAAATGAGATAAGGGTGACAAAATACGTAAGAAAACATTATTTCTAGAAGCTAAGAATGATTGGTGTCGATTTTAGCGTTTTTAAAAATTTTTATCGATTGAGATAGAAAAAAAAAATTGAAAATTTTGAAATTTTTTGATGCCGTTTTATCGCTTCATTTTATACTGTTGAGCTTGATTATCGCAACGCTGTCCTTAGTGTATGATTCGGACTCGTACTTTTCACGTTATGATCGTTTGAAGTTCACTCCAACTTTGGTGAAAAATCGTGCTTTTTTATTTAAAGTGGTAAAAAATCCTTTTTAGGCTTGTTGGAAAGCTCCTTAAAGACCCATTACAGGGATATTTTCATATTTGAGATTGCTGAAAAATTCTGCTAGTTATGACGGTGTAAACTTTGAAAAAAATTGCAATTTTGTGTAATTTTGTGAAATGTGGAAAATCTATCAACCAAAATAGGCCAACTAGGTACGGAAATGAGATAAGGGTGACAAAATACGTAAGAAAACATTATTTCTAGAAGCTAAGAATGATTGGTGTCGATTTTAGCGTTTTTAAAAATTTTTATCGATTGAGATAGAAAAAAAAAATTGAAAATTTTGAAATTTTTTGATGCCGTTTTATCGCTTCATTTTATACTGTTGAGCTTGATTATCGCAACGCTGTCCTTAGTTTATGATTCGGACTCGTACTTTTCACGTTATGATCGTTTGAAGTTCACTCCAACTTTGGTGAAAAATCGTGCTTTTTTATTTACCATCCCACGGACTTTATTTTGGGCTTTTCTGAAAGCCCATTGAATTTCCATTGCAGTGATGTCCTTGTATTCGCTGTAGCTCAAAAACTCTAGAAATTATGGAGGTTCAAAGTTTGTGAAAATTCGAATGTTTGTACCTTCTTGTGAACCTTTGGAAATTCATCGTTTAAATGGGGAAATCGAGTACAGAAACGTGCTCAACGACAAAAATGGAGTCGAGAAAAGACTTTTTCATTGGGTTTGAATAATTTTGGATTTTTTTGGGCATTTTCATGCACTAATATGTGCCCTGTTTTTGGTCAAAAATTTTCAAAATTTTGAAGCAACTACTTAAGGTTTTTTTTGATGCTATACAGCTCGCTGAACGAGTCGCTGTTGTTAGTTTTTAATTTGTACTTATAATTTTCAAAACTCTGACAATTTGAATTTTTTGAGCAAAATTTTGCTCAAAATTGAAAAATCGAACTTTTTTATTTAAAGTGGTAAAAAATCCTTTTTAGGCTTGTTGGAAAGCTCCTTAAAGACCCATTACAGGGATATTTTCATATTTGAGATTGCTGAAAAATTCTGTTAGTTATGACGGTGTAAACTTTGAAAAAAATTGCAATTTTGTGTTATTTTGTGAAATGTGGAAAATCTATCAACCAAAATAGGCCAACTAGGTACGGAAATGAGATAAGGGTGACAAAATACGTAAGAAAACATTATTTCTAGAAGCTAAGAATGATTGGTGTCGATTTTAGCGTTTTTAAAAATTTTTATCGATTGAGATAGAAAAAAAAAAATTGAAAATTTTGAAATTTTTTGATGCCGTTTTATCGCTTCATTTTATACTGTTGAGCTTGATTATCGCAACGCTGTCCTTAGTTTATGATTCGGACTCGTACTTTTCACGTTATGATCGTTTGAAGTTCACTCCAACTTTGGTGAAAAATCGTGCTTTTTTATTTACCATCCCACGGACTTTATTTTGGGCTTTTCTGAAAGCCCATTAAATTTCCATTGCAGTGATGTCCTTGTATTCGCTGTAGCTCAAAAACTCTAGAAATTATGGAGGTTCAAAGTTTGTGAAAATTCGAATGTTTGTACCTTCTTGTGAACCTTTGGAAATTCATCGTTTAAATGGGGAAACCGAGTACAGAAACGTGCTCAACAACAAAAATGGAGTCGAGAAAAGACTTTTTCATTGGGTTTGAATAATTTTGGATTTTTTTGGGCATTTTCATGCACTAATATGTGCCCTGTTTTTGGTCAAAAATTTTCAAAATTTTGAAGCAACTACTTAAGGTCTTTTTTGATGCTATACAGCTCGCTGAACGAGTCGCTGTTGTTAGTTTTTAATTTGTACTTATAATTTTCAAAACTCTGACAATTTGAATTTTTTGAGCAAAATTTTGCTCAAAATTGAAAAATCGAACTTTTTTATTTAAAGTGGTAAAAAATCCTTTTTAGGCTTGTTGGAAAGCTCTTTAAAGACCCATTACAGGGATATTTTCATAGTTGAGATTGCTGAAAAATTCTGCTATTTATGAAGGTGTAAACTTTGAAAAAAATTGCAATTTTGTGTTATTTTGTGAAATGTGGAAAATCTATCAACCAAAATAGGCCAACTAGGTACGGAAATGAGATAAGGGTGACAAAATACGTAAGAAAACATTATTTCTAGAAGCTAAGAATGATTGGTGTCGATTTTAGCGTTTTTAAAAATTTTTATCGATTGAGATAGAAAAAAAAAATTGAAAATTTTGAAATTTTTTGATGCCGTTTTATCGCTTCATTTTATACTGTTGAGCTTGATTATCACAACGCTGTCCTTAGTTTATGATTCGGACTCGTACTTTTCACGTTATGATCGTTTGAAGTTCACTCCAACTTTGGTGAAAAATCGTGCTTTTTTATTTACCATCCCACGGACTTTATTTTGGGCTTTTCTGAAAGCCCATTAAATTTCCATTGCAGTGATGTCCTTGTATTCGCAGTAGCTCAAAAACTCTAGAAATTATGGAGGTTCAAAATTTTCAAAATTTTGAAGCAACTACTTAAGGTCTTTTTTGATGCTATACAGCTCGCTGAACGAGTCGCTGTTGTTAGTTTTTAATTTGTACTTATAATTTTCAAAACTCTGACAATTTGAATTTTTTGAGCAAAATTTTGCTCAAAATTGAAAAATCGAACTTTTTTATTTAAAGTGGTAAAAAATCCTTTTTAGGCTTGTTGGAAAGCTCTTTAATAACCCATTACAGGGATATTTTCATATTTGAGATTGCTGAAAAATTCTGTTAGTTATGACGGTGTAAACTTTGAAAAAAATTGCAATTTTGTGTTATTTTGTGAAATGTGGAAAATCTATCAACCAAAATAGGCCAACTAGGTACGGAAATGAGATAAGGGTGACAAAATACGTAAGAAAACATTATTTCTAGAAGCTAAGAATGATTGGTGTCGATTTTAGCGTTTTTAAAAATTTTTATCGATTGAGATAGAAAAAAAAAAATGAAAATTTTGAAATTTTTTGATGCCGTTTTATCGCTTCATTTTATACTGTTGAGCTTGATTATCGCAACGCTGTCCTTAGTTTATGATTCGGACTCGTACTTTTCACGTTATGATCGTTTGAAGTTCACTCCAACTTTGGTGAAAAATCGTGCTTTTTTATTTACCATCCCACGGACTTTATTTTGGGCTTTTCTGAAAGCCCATTAAATTTCCATTGCAGTGATGTCCTTGTATTCGCAGTAGCTCAATAACTCTAGAAATTATGGAGGTTCAAAGTTTGTGAAAATTCGAATGTTTGTACCTTCTTGTGAACCTTTGGAAATTCATCGTTTAAATGGGGAAATCGAGTACAGAAACGTGCTCAGCGACAAAAATGGAGTCGAGAAAAGACTTTTTCATTGGGTTTGAATAATTTTGGATTTTTTTGGGCATTTTCATGCACTAATATGTGCCCTGTTTTTGGTCAAAAATTTTCAAAATTTTGAAGCAACTACTTAAGGTCTTTTTTGATGCTATACAGCTCGCTGAACGAGTCGCTGTTGTTAGTTTTTAATTTGTACTTATAATTTTCAAAACTCTGACAATTTGAATTTTTTGAGCAAAATTTTGCTCAAAATTGAAAAATCGAACTTTTTTATTTAAAGTGGTAAAAAATCCTTTTTAGGCTTGTTGGAAAGCTCTTTAAAGACCCATTACAGGGATATTTTCATATTTGAGATTGCTGAAAAATTCTGCTAGTTATGACGGTGTAAACTTTGAAAAAAATTGCAATTTTGTGTTATTTTGTGAAATGTGGAAAATCTATCAACCAAAATAGGCCAACTAGGTACGGAAATGAGATAAGAGTGACACAATACGTAAGAAAACATTATTTCTAGAAGCTAAGAATGATTGGTGTCGATTTGAGCGTTTTTAAAAATTTTTATCGATTGAGATAGAAAAAAAAAATTGAAAATTTTGAAATTTTTTGATGCCGTTTTATCGTTTCATTTTATACTGTTGAGCTTGATTATCGCAACGCTGTCCTTAGTTTATGATTCGGACTCGTACTTTTCACGTTATGATCGTTTGAAGTTCACTCCAACTTTGGTAGAAAATCGTGCTTTTTTATTTACCATCCCACGGACTTTATTTTGGGCTTTTCTGAAAGCCCATTAAATTTCCATTGCAGTGATGTCCTTGTATTCGCAGTAGCTCAATAACTCTAGAAATTATGGAGGTTCAAAGTTTGTGAAAATTCGAATGTTTGTACCTTCTTGTGAACCTTTGGAAATTCATCGTTTAAATGGGGAAATCGAGTACAGAAACGTGCTCAGCGACAAAAATGGAGTCGAGAAAAGACTTTTTCATTGGGTTTTGAATAATTTTGGATTTTTTTGGGCATTTTCATGCACTAATATGTGCCCTGTTTTTGGTCAAAAATTTTCAAAATTTTGAAGCAACTACTTAAGGTCTTTTTTGATGCTATACAGCTCGCTGAACGAGTCGCTGTTGTTAGTTTTTAATTTGTACTTATAATTTTCAAAACTCTGACAATTTGAATTTTTTGAGCAAAATTTTGCTCAAAATTGAAAAATCGAACTTTTTTATTTAAAGTGGTAAAAAATCCTTTTTAGGCTTGTTGGAAAGCTCCTTAAAGACCCATTACAGGGATATTTTCATATTTGAGATTGCTGAAAAATTCTGCTAGTTATGACGGTGTAAACTTTGAAAAAAATTGCAATTTTGTGTTATTTTGTGAAATGTGGAAAATCTATCAACCAAAATAGGCCAACTAGGTACGGAAATGAGATAAGAGTGACACAATACGTAAGAAAACATTATTTCTAGAAGCTAAGAATGATTGGTGTCGATTTTAGCGTTTTTAAAAATTTTTATCGATTGAGATAGAAAAAAAAAATTGAAAATTTTGAAATTTTTTGATGCCGTTTTATCGCTTCATTTTATACTGTTGAGCTTGATTATCGCAACGCTGTCCTTAGTGTATGATTCGGACTCGTACTTTTCACGTTATGATCGTTTGAAGTTCACTCCAACTTTGGTGAAAAATCGTGCTTTTTTATTTACCATCCCACGGACTTTATTCTGGGCTTCTCTGAAAGCCCATTAAATTTCCATTGCAGTGATGTCCTTGTATTCGCAGTAGCTCAAAAATTCTAGAAATTATGGAGGTTCAAAATTTGTGAAAATTCGAATGTTTGTGAACCTTTGGAAATTCATCGTTTAAATGGGGAAACCGAGTACAGAAACGTGCTCAGCGACAAAAATGGAGTCGAGAAAAGACTTTTTCATTGGGTTTGAATAATTTTGGATTTTTTTGGGCATTTTCATGCACTAATATGTGCCCTGTTTTTGGTCAAAAATTTTCAAAATTTTGAAGCAACTACTTAAGGTTTTTTTTGATGCTATACAGCTCGCTGAACGAGTCGCTGTTGTTAGTTTTTAATTTGTACTTATAATTTTCAAAACTCTGACAATTTGAATTTTTTGAGCAAAATTTTGCTCAAAATTGAAAAATCGAACTTTTTTATTTAAAGTGGTAAAAAATCCTTTTTAGGCTTGTTGGAAAGCTCCTTAAAGACCCATTACAGGGATATTTTCATATTTGAGATTGCTGAAAAATTCTGCTAGTTATGACGGTGTAAACTTTGAAAAAAATTGCAATTTTGTGTAATTTTGTGAAATGTGGAAAATCTATCAACCAAAATAGGCCAACTAGGTACGGAAATGAGATAAGGGTGACAAAATACGTAAGAAAACATTATTTCTAGAAGCTAAGAATGATTGGTGTCGATTTTAGCGTTTTTAAAAATTTTTATCGATTGAGATAGAAAAAAAAAAATTGAAAATTTTGAAATTTTTTGATGCCGTTTTATCGCTTCATTTTATACTGTTGAGCTTGATTATCGCAACGCTGTCCTTAGTTTATGATTCGGACTCGTACTTTTCACGTTATGATCGTTTGAAGTTCACTCCAACTTTGGTGAAAAATCGTGCTTTTTTATTTACCATCCCACGGACTTTATTTTGGGCTTTTCTGAAAGCCCATTGAATTTCCATTGCAGTGATGTCCTTGTATTCGCTGTAGCTCAAAAACTCTAGAAATTATGGAGGTTCAAAGTTTGTGAAAATTTGAATGTTTGTACCTTCTTGTGAACCTTTGGAAATTCATCGTTTAAATGGGGAAACCGAGTACAGAAACGTGCTCAGCGACAAAAATGGAGTCGAGAAAAGACTTTTTCATTGGGTTTGAATAATTTTGGATTTTTTTGGGCATTTTCATGCACTAATATGTGCCCTGTTTTTGGTCAAAAATTTTCAAAATTTTGAAGCAACTACTTAAGGTTTTTTTTGATGCTATACAGCTCGCTGAACGAGTCGCTGTTGTTAGTTTTTAATTTGTACTTATAATTTTCAAAACTCTGACAATTTGAATTTTTTGAGCAAAATTTTGCTCAAAATTGAAAAATCGAACTTTTTTATTTAAAGTGGTAAAAAATCCTTTTTAGGCTTGTTGGAAAGCTCCTTAAAGACCCATTACAGGGATATTTTCATATTTGAGATTGCTGAAAAATTCTGCTAGTTATGACGGTGTAAACTTTGAAAAAAATTGCAATTTTGTGTTATTTTGTGAAATGTGGAAAATCTATCAACCAAAATAGGCCAACTAGGTACGGAAATGAGATAAGAGTGACACAATACGTAAGAAAACATTATTTCTAGAAGCTAAGAATGATTGGTGTCGATTTTAGCGTTTTTAAAAATTTTTATCGATTGAGATAGAAAAAAAAAATTGAAAATTTTGAAATTTTTTGATGCCGTTTTATCGCTTCATTTTATACTGTTGAGCTTGATTATCGCAACGCTGTCCTTAGTGTATGATTCGGACTCGTACTTTTCACGTTATGATCGTTTGAAGTTCACTCCAACTTTGGTGAAAAATCGTGCTTTTTTATTTACCATCCCACGGACTTTATTTTGGGCTTTTCTGAAAGCCCATTAAATTTCCATTGCAGTGATGTCCTTGTATTCGCAGTAGCTCAAAAACTCTAGAAATTATGGAGGTTCAAAGTTTGTGAAAATTCGAATGTTTGTACCTTCTTGTGAACCTTTGGAAATCCATCGTTTAAATGGGGAAACCGAGAACAGAAACGTGCTCAGCGACAAAAATGGAGTCGAGAAAAGACTTTTTCATTGGGTTTGAATAATTTTGGATTTTTTTGGGCGTTTTCATGCACTAATATGTGCCCTGTTTTTGGTCAAAAATTTTCAAAATTTTGAAGCAACTACTTAAGGTCTTTTTTGATGCTATACAGGTCGCTGAACGAGTCGCTGTTGTTAGTTTTTAATTTGTACTTATAATTTTCAAAACTCTGACAATTTGAATTTTTTGAGCAAAATTTTGCTCAAAATTGAAAAATCGAACTTTTTTATTTAAAGTGGTAAAAAATCCTTTTTAGGCTTGTTGGAAAGCTCTTTAATAACCCATTACAGGGATATTTTCATATTTGAGATTGCTGAAAAATTCTGCTAGTTATGACGGTGTAAACTTTGAAAAAAATTGCAATTTTGTGTTATTTTGTGAAATGTGGAAAATCTATCAACCAAAATAGGCCAACTAGGTACGGAAATGAGATAGGGGTGACAAAATACGTAAGAAAACATTATTTCTAGAAGCTAAGAATGATTGGTGTCGATTTGAGCGTTTTTAAAAATTTTTATCGATTGAGATAGAAAAAAAAAATTGAAAATTTTGAAATTTTTTGATGCCGTTTTATCGTTTCATTTTATACTGTTGAGCTTGATTATCGCAACGCTGTCCTTAGTTTATGATTCGGACTCCTACTTTTCACGTTATGATCGTTTGAAGTTCACTCCAACTTTGGTGAAAAATCGTGCTTTTTTATTTACCATCCCACGGACTTTATTTTGGGCTTTTCTGAAAGCCCATTAAATTTCCATTGCAGTGATGTCCTTGTATTCGCAGTAGCTCAAAAACTCTAGAAATTATGGAGGTTCAAAGTTTGTGAAAATTCGAATGTTTGTACCTTCTTGTGAACCTTTGGAAATCCATCGTTTAAATGGGGAAACCGAGAACAGAAACGTGCTCAGCGACAAAAATGGAGTCGAGAAAAGACTTTTTCATTGGGTTTGAATAATTTTGGATTTTTTTGGGCGTTTTCATGCACTAATATGTGCCCTGTTTTTGGTCAAAAATTTTCAAAATTTTGAAGCAACTACTTAAGGTCTTTTTTGATGCTATACAGGTCGCTGAACGAGTCGCTGTTGTTAGTTTTTAATTTGTACTTATAATTTTCAAAACTCTGACAATTTGAATTTTTTGAGCAAAATTTTGCTCAAAATTGAAAAATCGAACTTTTTTATTTAAAGTGGTAAAAAATCCTTTTTAGGCTTGTTGGAAAGCTCTTTAATAACCCATTACAGGGATATTTTCATATTTGAGATTGCTGAAAAATTCTGCTAGTTATGACGGTGTAAACTTTGAAAAAAATTGCAATTTTGTGTTATTTTGTGAAATGTGGAAAATCTATCAACCAAAATAGGCCAACTAGGTACGGAAATGAGATAGGGGTGACAAAATACGTAAGAAAACATTATTTCTAGAAGCTAAGAATGATTGGTGTCGATTTGAGCGTTTTTAAAAATTTTTATCGATTGAGATAGAAAAAAAAAATTGAAAATTTTGAAATTTTTTGATGCCGTTTTATCGTTTCATTTTATACTGTTGAGCTTGATTATCGCAACGCTGTCCTTAGTTTATGATTCGGACTCGTACTTTTCACGTTATGATCGTTTGAAGTTCACTCCAACTTTGGTGAAAAATCGTGCTTTTTTATTTACCATTTCACGGACTTTATTTTGGGCTTTTCTGAAAGCCCATTGAATTTCCATTGCAGTGATGTCCTTGTATTCGCAGTAGCTCAATAACTCTAGAAATTATGGAGGTTCAAAGTTTGTGAAAATTCGAATGTTTGTACCTTCTTGTGAACCTTTGGAAATTCATCGTTTAAATGGGGAAATCGAGTACAGAAACGTGCTCAGCGACAAAAATGGAGTCGAGAAAAGACTTTTTCATTGGGTTTGAATAATTTTGGATTTTTTTGGGCATTTTCATGCACTAATATGTGCCCTGTTTTTGGTCAAAAATTTTCAAAATTTTGAAGCAACTACTTAAGGTCTTTTTTGATGCTATACAGCTCGCTGAACGAGTCGCTGTTGTTAGTTTTTAATTTGTACTTATAATTTTCAAAACTCTGACAATTTGAATTTTTTGAGCAAAATTTTGCTCAAAATTGAAAAATCGAACTTTTTTATTTAAAGTGGTAAAAAATCCTTTTTAGGCTTGTTGGAAAGCTCTTTAAAGACCCATTACAGGGATATTTTCATATTTGAGATTGCTGAAAAATTCTGCTAGTTATGAAGGTGTAAACTTTGAAAAAAATTGCAATTTTGTGTAATTTTGTGAAATGTGGAAAATCTATCAACCAAAATAGGCCAACTAGGTACGGAAATGAGATAAGGGTGACAAAATACGTAAGAAAACATTATTTCTAGAAGCTAAGAATGATTGGTGTCGATTTTAGCGTTTTTAAAATTTTTTATCGATTGAGATAGAAAAAAAAAAATTGAAAATTTTGAAATTTTTTGATGCCGTTTTATCGCTTCATTTTATACTGTTGAGCTTGATTATCGCAACGCTGTCCTTAGTGTATGATTCGGACTCGTACTTTTCACGTTATGATCGTTTGAAGTTCACTCCAACTTTGGTGAAAAATCGTGCTTTTTTATTTACCATCCCACGGACTTTATTTTGGGCTTTTCTGAAAGCCCATTAAATTTCCATTGCAGTGATGTCCTTGTATTCGCAGTAGCTCAAAAACTCTAGAAATTATGGAGGTTCAAAGTTTGTGAAAATTCGAATGTTTGTACCTTCTTGTGAACCTTTGGAAATTCATCGTTTAAATGGGGAAATCGAGTACAGAAACGTGCTCAACGACAAAAATGGAGTCGAGAAAAGACTTTTTCATTGGGTTTGAATAATTTTGGATTTTTTTGGGCATTTTCATGCACTAATATGTGCCCTGTTTTTGGTCAAAAATTTTCAAAATTTTGAAGCAACTACTTAAGGTCTTTTTTGATGCTATACAGCTCGCTGAACGAGTCGCTGTTGTTAGTTTTTAATTTGTACTTATAATTTTCAAAACTCTGACAATTTGAATTTTTTGAGCAAAATTTTGCTCAAAATTGAAAAATCGAACTTTTTTATTTAAAGTGGTAAAAAATCCTTTTTAGGCTTGTTGGAAAGCTCTTTAATAACCCATTACAGGGATATTTTCATATTTGAGATTGCTGAAAAATTCTGTTAGTTATGACGGTGTAAACTTTGAAAAAAATTGCAATTTTGTGTTATTTTGTGAAATGTGGAAAATCTATCAACCAAAATAGGCCAACTAGGTACGGAAATGAGATAAGGGTGACAAAATACGTAAGAAAACATTATTTCTAGAAGCTAAGAATGATTGGTGTCGATTTTAGCGTTTTTAAAAATTTTTATCGATTGAGATAGAAAAAAAAAATTGAAAATTTTGAAATTTTTTGATGCCGTTTTATCGCTTCATTTTATACTGTTGAGCTTGATTATCGCAACGCTGTCCTTAGTGTATGATTCGGACTCGTACTTTTCACGTTATGATCGTTTGAAGTTCACTCCAACTTTGGTGAAAAATCGTGCTTTTTTATTTACCATCCCACGGACTTTATTTTGGGCTTCTCTGAAAGCCCATTAAATTTCCATTGCAGTGATGTCCTTGTATTCGCAGTAGCTCAAAAACTCTAGAAATTATGGAGGTTCAAAGTTTGTGAAAATTCGAATGTTTGTACCTTCTTGTGAACCTTTGGAAATTCATCGTTTAAATGGGGAAATCGAGTACAGAAACGTGCTCAACGACAAAAATGGAGTCGAGAAAAGACTTTTTCATTGGGTTTGAATAATTTTGGATTTTTTTGGGCATTTTCATGCACTTTTATGTGCCCTGTTTTTGGTCAAAAATTTTCAAAATTTTGAAGCAACTACTTAAGGTCTTTTTTGATGCTATACAGCTCGCTGAACGAGTCGCTGTTGTTAGTTTTTAATTTGTACTTATAATTTTCAAAACTCTGACAATTTGAATTTTTTGAGCAAAATTTTGCTCAAAATTGAAAAATCGAACTTTTTTATTTAAAGTGGTAAAAAATCCTTTTTAGGCTTGTTGGAAAGCTCTTTAATAACCCATTACAGGGATATTTTCATATTTGAGATTGCTGAAAAATTCTGTTAGTTATGACGGTGTAAACTTTGAAAAAAATTGCAATTTTGTGTAATTTTGTGAAATGTGGAAAATCTATCAACCAAAATAGGCCAACTAGGTACGGAAATGAGATAAGGGTGACAAAATACGTAAGAAAACATTATTTCTAGAAGCTAAGAATGATTGGTGTCGATTTTAGCGTTTTTAAAATTTTTTATCGATTGAGATAGAAAAAAAAAAATTGAAAATTTTGAAATTTTTTGATGCCGTTTTATCGCTTCATTTTATACTGTTGAGCTTGATTATCGCAACGCTGTCCTTAGTGTATGATTCGGACTCGTACTTTTCACGTTATGATCGTTTGAAGTTCACTCCAACTTTGGTGAAAAATCGTGCTTTTTTATTTACCATCCCACGGACTTTATTTTGGGCTTTTCTGAAAGCCCATTAAATTTCCATTGCAGTGATGTCCTTGTATTCGCAGTAGCTCAAAAACTCTAGAAATTATGGAGGTTCAAAGTTTGTGAAAATTCGAATGTTTGTACCTTCTTGTGAACCTTTGGAAATTCATCGTTTAAATGGGGAAATCGAGTACAGAAACGTGCTCAACGACAAAAATGGAGTCGAGAAAAGACTTTTTCATTGGGTTTGAATAATTTTGGATTTTTTTGGGCATTTTCATGCACTAATATGTGCCCTGTTTTTGGTCAAAAATTTTCAAAATTTTGAAGCAACTACTTAAGGTCTTTTTTGATGCTATACAGCTCGCTGAACGAGTCGCTGTTGTTAGTTTTTAATTTGTACTTATAATTTTCAAAACTCTGACAATTTGAATTTTTTGAGCAAAATTTTGCTCAAAATTGAAAAATCGAACTTTTTTATTTAAAGTGGTAAAAAATCCTTTTTAGGCTTGTTGGAAAGCTCTTTAATAACCCATTACAGGGATATTTTCATATTTGAGATTGCTGAAAAATTCTGTTAGTTATGACGGTGTAAACTTTGAAAAAAATTGCAATTTTGTGTTATTTTGTGAAATGTGGAAAATCTATCAACCAAAATAGGCCAACTAGGTACGGAAATGAGATAAGGGTGACAAAATACGTAAGAAAACATTATTTCTAGAAGCTAAGAATGATTGGTGTCGATTTTAGCGTTTTTAAAAATTTTTATCGATTGAGATAGAAAAAAAAAATTGAAAATTTTGAAATTTTCTGATGCCGTTTTATCGCTTCATTTTATACTGTTGAGCTTGATTATCGCAACGCTGTCCTTAGTGTATGATTCGGACTCGTACTTTTCACGTTATGATCGTTTGAAGTTCACTCCAACTTTGGTGAAAAATCGTGCTTTTTTATTTACCATCCCACGGACTTTATTTTGGGCTTCTCTGAAAGCCCATTAAATTTCCATTGCAGTGATGTCCTTGTATTCGCAGTAGCTCAAAAACTCTAGAAATTATGGAGGTTCAAAGTTTGTGAAAATTCGAATGTTTGTACCTTCTTGTGAACCTTTGGAAATTCATCGTTTAAATGGGGAAATCGAGTACAGAAACGTGCTCAACGACAAAAATGGAGTCGAGAAAAGACTTTTTCATTGGGTTTGAATAATTTTGGATTTTTTTGGGCATTTTCATGCACTTTTATGTGCCCTGTTTTTGGTCAAAAATTTTCAAAATTTTGAAGCAACTACTTAAGGTCTTTTTTGATGCTATACAGCTCGCTGAACGAGTCGCTGTTGTTAGTTTTTAATTTGTACTTATAATTTTCAAAACTCTGACAATTTGAATTTTTTGAGCAAAATTTTGCTCAAAATTGAAAAATCGAACTTTTTTATTTAAAGTGGTAAAAAATCCTTTTTAGGCTTGTTGGAAAGCTCTTTAATAACCCATTACAGGGATATTTTCATATTTGAGATTGCTGAAAAATTCTGTTAGTTATGACGGTGTAAACTTTGAAAAAAATTGCAATTTTGTGTTATTTTGTGAAATGTGGAAAATCTATCAACCAAAATAGGCCAACTAGGTACGGAAATGAGATAAGGGTGACAAAATACGTAAGAAAACATTATTTCTAGAAGCTAAGAATGATTGGTGTCGATTTTAGCGTTTTTAAAAATTTTTATCGATTGAGATAGAAAAAAAAAATTGAAAATTTTGAAATTTTTTGATGCCGTTTTATCGCTTCATTTTATACTGTTGAGCTTGATTATCGCAACGCTGTCCTTAGTGTATGATTCGGACTCGTACTTTTCACGTTATGATCGTTTGAAGTTCACTCCAACTTTGGTGAAAAATCGTGCTTTTTTATTTACCATCCCACGGACTTTATTTTGGGCTTTTCTGAAAGCCCATTAAATTTCCATTGCAGTGATGTCCTTGTATTCGCAGTAGCTCAAAAACTCTAGAAATTATGGAGGTTCAAAGTTTGTGAAAATTCGAATGTTTGTACCTTCTTGTGAACCTTTGGAAATTCATCGTTTAAATGGGGAAATCGAGTACAGAAACGTGCTCAACGACAAAAATGGAGTCGAGAAAAGACTTTTTCATTGGGTTTGAATAATTTTGGATTTTTTTGGGCATTTTCATGCACTAATATGTGCCCTGTTTTTGGTCAAAAATTTTCAAAATTTTGAAGCAACTACTTAAGGTCTTTTTTGATGCTATACAGCTCGCTGAACGAGTCGCTGTTGTTAGTTTTTAATTTGTACTTATAATTTTCAAAACTCTGACAATTTGAATTTTTTGAGCAAAATTTTGCTCAAAATTGAAAAATCGAACTTTTTTATTTAAAGTGGTAAAAAATCCTTTTTAGGCTTGTTGGAAAGCTCTTTAATAACCCATTACAGGGATATTTTCATATTTGAGATTGCTGAAAAATTCTGTTAGTTATGACGGTGTAAACTTTGAAAAAAATTGCAATTTTGTGTTATTTTGTGAAATGTGGAAAATCTATCAACCAAAATAGGCCAACTAGGTACGGAAATGAGATAAGGGTGACAAAATACGTAAGAAAACATTATTTCTAGAAGCTAAGAATGATTGGTGTCGATTTTAGCGTTTTTAAAAATTTTTATCGATTGAGATAGAAAAAAAAAAATTGAAAATTTTGAAATTTTTTGATGCCGTTTTATCGCTTCATTTTATACTGTTGAGCTTGATTATCGCAACGCTGTCCTTAGTGTATGATTCGGACTCGTACTTTTCACGTTATGATCGTTTGAAGTTCACTCCAACTTTGGTGAAAAATCGTGCTTTTTTATTTACCATCCCACGGACTTTATTTTGGGCTTTTCTGAAAGCCCATTAAATTTCCATTGCAGTGATGTCCTTGTATTCGCAGTAGCTCAAAAACTCTAGAAATTATGGAGGTTCAAAGTTTGTGAAAATTTGAATGTTTGTACCTTCTTGTGAACCTTTGGAAATTCATCGTTTAAATGGGGAAATCGAGTACAGAAACGTGCTCAGCGACAAAAATGGAGTCGAGAAAAGACTTTTTCATTGGGTTTGAATAATTTTGGATTTTTTTGGGCGTTTTCATGCACTAATATGTGCCCTGTTTTTGGTCAAAAATTTTCAAAATTTTGAAGCAACTACTTAAGGTCTTATTTGATACTATACAGCTCGTTGAACGAGTCGCTGTTGTAAGTTTTTAATTTAAACTCGTAATTTTCAGAACTCTGACAATTTGAATTTTTTGAACAAAATTTTGGTCAATGATTCTTTGCTTCCAGTAACCACCATAAAATTTAAAAAATCGCCGTGTATTTTCTTACTGTTGCACTTGAAATTACTTTGATGATTACCGGTCAGATTCACATCAACCTGCATTCAAACCATTCAAATTTTGCTGCGCAATAACGATAAAAATTAATTTCTTTGATGCGTTTTCAAGAGTTTTTAAATTTTTCTCCATAACTTCATTATTGACATTCAAACCATTGTACTTTGCCTCTAATACTTTCGTTGGAAATATTTTTGTTATTACGCCAGGCGTTCACTTTCAGAACATCTCTGAAATATCTTTTTAATTACTCAAAAGTTTGTAAGTTCTTAATTTTTAAAATTTTTTCCAGATGCGATTTGCTCTTCATTTCTACCTAGAGAAAAGGTAAGTGGACATAGTTCGAGGTATTTTGACTAAAAAAATCGTGAATTTCCAATGTCTTTGCACTCACAGTAGTTCAAAAACGGATGCATTCAAACCACTTTATTTCTTTTCGCCATTTTAACTTCTAACAACGTATTAAGTATTACCAATAAACGTGTCTTAACCTTAAAAAAAACATTTTTGTTTCTACTTTAATGTTTGAGCATTAAGTGACGCCGCAAGCTGCCTCTATCTTTAGTTTTGTAACCGCACTCATTACATTCGTAAAAAGTTAAATCCCAATTGATTCCGTGTAAATTGACTTGATGTTTCTTCAAAGCATTCGCATATTTAGTCGAGTAACAACATTCACTGCAATTTAATTTTTTAACTTCCCCAATTCCGGCGTGTTTGTTCAATTTGTGTTTGTTGAAGTTAAATTTGATTTTAGTGTGATAATCGCATTCGGCACAATAAAACCATTTGCCAGTATTATCGTCGATGTGTTGACTTAACAAATGTCGTTTCAAACTGCTTTGATCTTTACTTTTATAACCGCATTCGTCGCATTCAAACCACATAATTTCCGAACTTAAAGTATGTCGGTTAATTCGATGCGAATTTAAAGCGCATTTGTATTTCGTTCGGTAATCGCAATCTTTGCATTCTAACCATTTCACTTCGTCGTTGGGGCCGTGTTTGTTGATTTGATGTTTTTTTAAATTTGCTTTTTCTTTCGATTTATAACCGCAATCGGTGCATTCAAACCATTTGATTATTTCATCAGGGACATGTTGACGTTTGAGGTGTCGCAATAAGTATTTGTTTCGGGATGTTTTAAATGAGCAATGGTCGCAAACGAATTTTTCGTTGTTTTCTGGAGGGTCGTTGTTTAAAATAGTTGGTTCGTTACGTTCTTCTTTTAATATTTTACAATTTTCGATGTGTTGGGAGAAAATCGATTCAGAAATAATGGTAAGGTTTTCGTGATCGTTTCGATTGCTTTCTACTATTTCGGGTTTTAGATCGACGATTTCTTGTTTAATTTCGGTGGCCATATTGGATAATGGTCCAGATGCTGGGAAAAATCTGATGGTTGATGGGCCAAATCACCGCAATGATTGACATAACCTACAAAAAATTAGAAAATTAGATAAACACGCAATTATTGCAATGAAAATGCAGACAGATGGAAATAGCAACACCGGATCTGCAGCATTTTTGGGTTTTTCTCGAATTTAATTTTTTGGTTGCTTCGAATTGTTTGTTATTGTACCGCGTCTTGAACTGTCATTTTTGGTAATATTCTCAAAGACTAGGGAGTTAATTTTTTAAGTGTTGCTTTGGCTTCCAATTTCCATGGGCGTAACATTCGGCTCTCACTGTCCGGAATTGGAACAAAAATAATTTTTTGACGGGCTTTTTACATTTTTGTTTTAACAAAATGAAAAATTCGACTTTTTTATATTTTACTTCAATTTTTTGATTGATTGTTTCATTATTATTCCAATTCTTGAACTGTCACTTTTGGTGACATTTCCAAAAACTAGGGAATTAATTGTTGAAATGTTGTTTTGGTCTCCAGTTTCCATTGGCGTATCGTAAGGGTTCTAAAAACGCTTTCTTTCAATTACAGGAAATAAAAAAACTTTTTTGTTTACAGTCGTAGTAAATTCATTTTAGGATTATAAAAAGCTTTTTGAGTATTGTTTTAGAAGATATTCGAAATAACTAAGAAATTTTAGTAGTTATCAAGGCTGGAATTTGGCGAAAATTTCTATTGTGGTTTCTCATAAAGTACAGAAAAGGTCACTCAAAGTCCAAAAATGATATTAAGAAATTGAATTTAAAAAAAATGATTTCCATTGGTTCAGAGTAACCAATGGTAGAAACAAAATTTTAGAAATGTCCAAAATCATCAAATTCTTCTGATTTTTTGGGAGAGTTGCAGTTGAAAAAATATGTCGATTAATTAAATTAATTTTTTATTATATGATAAGCAGTTATTACAGAACGCAATATGATACAATGGTAAAACTGTATAACGAAACTTAATTTTCCCGAACCTACAACATAAGCATTTATACTAAATTATAGTGTAATCATCATGCAGACAGATGATAACTATAAAGAACGCGCATAATAATTTAACCGGAGAACTGACGCCGATTTCTCCAAAAAATCGACGACACCATCATCAGTCGATTCGCTCAAACTACCTACAGAAACTCCTAAAATCGTAGAAAAAAATAAATCACATAATTGACTCAACTTAATAACTTAATCCTAATATTGCAACAAAGTGTCCTTAACTCTACAGACGATTAAATTAATTGAATAGAATTCTATAAATATAGTTAACAACGATTTACATAATTTTACAAATTTAAATAACAATTAACCTAATTAATGACTAATCCAACAAGTTGAGTTTACTATTCGTTTTCCTCAATTGCGCCCTCCACGGTATAATATTAGCATCATCTTCCTGTTCATCAATTTCAACATAAGACGTTTCATCCACCGTTTCGTTATTATTATTATTAAAATCATCCGAAATCCTCTTATCATCCTGATACTGTTTCAAACATTCCTGAGCTTCGACGATTTTCTGCGATTTCGCTTCGTCCACCACTTTCGGCGTGTATATCGTCGACCTACAAATCCATCAAACATGAACGAAATTTACCCGAAAATCACCCACCTAATCTTATGTTCCGTCTCTTCCTTTTTCGCTATCAACTGACGTTTCCATTGCGGTATCGCCTGCAAACGTTTCTCTTCCGCCTCCCGTTGCATCTGCTCCTCCAACTCTTTGCGGGCACGTTCCGCCGCCTTTTTCGCCAACATCTGACGCTTCCACGCCGGAATCACGTTGCCGGTATTGTCCTTGTCGGGAATCTAAGATCGAACCGTTATAAATAATCGGCCACTTTGACCTACCTGAAAAAAACGGGACGTATCCCAACAATTCGCAGGCGACAACTGTGTCACGTTCTATTGGTGTTGTCGATTTTGCACGTTGCATTGGGATACGTCCGGTTTTTTCAGGTAGATAAAATTGGTCCAACAGTAGAAGTAGCAACAGTAGAGTTAGTAGCAAGAACTTACCTTCTCGACGAACTTGGTGGCGGTGAATTGCTTGGAAATTTCCGTGTACATTTCCTTTTCTTTGCTTTCCTCAACTTTGGCCCTTTCCACTTTCATCTTTTTGATTCCCGTGATGTCCCTCGACATCTTGAGTTCCGCTATTAGATCGATTTTTTGCGCCATATACGCTTCGCTTTGGAGACATTGAAGACTCATGCTTCTGGTTGGTGCCGATAGGGTTTTGGATGCGATCATCTTGTCGGTCCTTCTCAGTTGTACCGAATTCAAGTCTTGAATGCTGATGGCCGAAAGTGGTTGTTGTTGTTTTTTGGCGGTGTCGCCGTTGCTGTCTGATCTGTGATTGTTGTTGGTGTCGATGAGATTGAGTTCGGGTAAAGGTGGTGGCGGTGGTCCTGGTATATTGGTCACTGTTGTTACGTCTTTTCTTTCGTCCACCACCATAACCACTGACACTTCTTCACTTTCCGAATTGCTCCTGTTTGACGATATTGAAGATCTCTTGTCGCTGATGCTTCTCAAATATTCCGAAGGTTTGATCAGATTGATGGAATTGGCAGTGCCGGGGAAACTGGGCGGGATGAAGGGTAAAACGCGTTGTTTGTTGACGAGATTCGGACCGTGTTTGTTGTCGGTTTCTTCGCTGTCTGTACTCAAACTGACGATGGTCAAGTCCGAACAGGAGGAATTGAGGCGTCTCGTTGCTGAAAACAGAAGAGTGGGTTTCGGTAAATTATTCACCTCTCACTCCAACATTTGCGATTATAATGAGATGGAAAGAGACGAGACTTTGTTATTTCTGGTTTGATTGGTAAGTGTTATAAGAGTGAAATTCTAGATGGCTAATTAAGACATGTGCTTTATTATTTATTTTTTTCGCTACTGTCGCGGGCGTACTCTTTGATGGTCCAATTAAGCTATTACGGCAATGGAAAGTTGTAAGTTTTTGGGGGTTTTGAGCCGAAATTGGATCGTTAATAATTTTTAGAGCGTCTTCTTGTTAATATTTATGCGACACCAATGTTAAAACGGAATTATGGTAATTTCGGGGGCTCCTCAGACAGTGACAATACTGACTACCGTTAGAGCATGAGTCACGAAACTCAAAAGCGTGGCCATCGTGACCCTGTCCCCACTTTCAAGAGTATAAGCAAATTATGTCATAAGAGCAACAATTCCTCAACAAATCCAAAAATTACCTCACCAAGGTGACCTTCTATTGATTTCTTTGCCTTACCAGTTGTTCTTAATAAAAAATTTCAATTTCAGTGGAACCACTGACAGCAAACACTAAAATTTGTTAGGCAAAAGTTTCAACAACCACCTGGGTGAGGCGTAAAAATCAATTTTTACTATTCTTTGATCTGACCCTACACTTATTTGACGTCGTCTCTAGCGATTTATCAAGAAATTTTTTTTAGAACTTTTGCCTCACCGAGGCAATCAATGTTACAACTTTTGCTTCACCGGTTTTTGTTATTAAGACAATTAATTAGTTCACTTAAATTTATTTTTTGATAATTAAACTCGAAAGATAAAAATTCTGACAGTGGCCATCTTGGTGAGGCGCTAAATTGAGAGTGACTTTTAGCGCCTCACCAACTGTCTCCTATTAGAACCTTTACCTAATATTTTTTTATGAAGTGGGACCACTGACAGCAAACACTAAAATTTGTTAGGCAAAAGTTTCAACAACCACCTGGGTGAGGCGTAAAAATCAATTTTTACTATTCTTTGATCTGACCCTACACTTATTTGACGTCATCTCTAGCGATTTATCAAGAAATTTTTTTTAGAACTTTTGCCTCACCGAGGCAATCAATGTTACAACTTTTGCTTCACCGGTTTTTGTTATTAAGACAATTAATTAGTTCACTTAAATTTATTTTTTGATAATTAAACTCGAAAGATAAAAATTCTAACAGTAGCCATCTTGGTGAGGCGCTAAATTGAGAGTAAGTTTTAGCGCCTCACCAACTGTCTCCTATTAGAACCTTTACCTCATAGCTTTTTATGAAGTGGGACCACTAACAGCAAACTCTAAAATTTGTTAGGCAAGAGTTTCAACAGCCACCTGGGTGAGGCGTGAAATTCAATTTTTGTTATCCTTTGATCTGACAAAAAAATTAATTGACGTAATTTCTAGCGTTTTATCAAGAAATCTTTGTTGGAACTTTTGCCTCACCGAAACAATTAATTTTACAACTTTTACCTCACCGGTTTTTGTTATTAAGACAATTAGTTTACTTAAATTTATTTTCTGATAACTAAACTCGAAAGATAAAAATTCTAACAGTGGCCATCTTGGTGAGGCGCTAAATTGAGAGTGACTTTTAGCGCATCACCAACTGTCTCCTATTAGAACCTTTACCTCATAGCTTTTTATGAAGTGGGACCACTGACAGCAAACACTAAAATTTGTTAGGCAAGAGTTTCAACAACCACCTGGGTGAGGCGTGAAACTCAATTTTTGTTATCCTTTGATCTGACCAAACAATTCATTGACGTAATTTCTAGCGTTTTATCAACAAATCTTTGTTGGAACTTTTGCCTCACCGAAACAATTAATTTTACAACTTTTACCTCACCGGTTTTTGTTATTAAGACAATTAGTTTAATTAAATTTATTTTCTGATAACTAAACTCGAAAGATAAAAATTCTAACAGTGGCCATCTTGGTGAGGCGCTAAATTGAGAGTGACTTTTAGCGACTCACCAACTGTCTCCTCTTAGAACCTTTACCTCATAGTTTTTTTATGAAGTGGGACCACTGACAGCAAACACCAAAATTTGTTAGGCAAGAGTTTCAACAACCACCTGGGTGAGGCGTGAAACTCAATTTTTGTTATTCTTTGATCTGACCAAATAATTAATTGACGTAATTTCTAGCGTTTTATCAAGAGATCTTTGTTGTAACTTTTGCCTCACCGAAGCAATCAATTTTACAACTTTTACCTCACCGGTTTTTGTTATTAAGACAATTAGTTTACTTAAATTTATTTTCTGATAACTAAACTCGAAAGATAAAAATTCTAACAGTGGCAATCTTGGTGAGGCGCTAAATTGATAGTAACTTTTAGCGCCTCACCAACTGTCTCCTATTAGAACCTTTACCTCATATTTTTTTATGAAGTGGAACCACTGACAGCAAACACTAAAACTTGTTAGGCAAGAGTTTCAACAGCCACCTGGGTGAGGCGTGAAACTCAATTTTTGTTATTCTTTGATCTGACCAAACAATAAATTGACGTAATTTCTAGCGTTTTATCAAGAAATCTTTGTTGGAACTTTTGCCTCACCGAAACAATTAATTTTACAACTTTTACCTCACCGGTTTTTGTTATTAAGACAATTAGTTTAATTAAATTAATTTTCTGATAACTAAACTCGAAAGATAAAAATTCTAACAGTGGCAATCTTGGTGAGGTGCTAAATTGAGAGTAACTTTTAGCGCCTCACCAACTGTCTCCTATTAGAACATTTACCTCATATTTTTTTATGAAGTGGGACCACTGACAGTAAACACTAAAATTTGTTAGGCAAGAGTTTCAACAGCCACCTGGGTGAGGCGTGAAACTCAATTTTTGTTATTCTTTGATCTGACCAAACAATAAATTGACGTAATTTCTAGCGTTTTATCAAGAAATCTTTGTTGGAACTTTTGCCTCACCGAAACAATTAATTTTACAACTTTTACCTCACCGATTTTTGTTATTAAGACAATAAGTTTAATTAAATTTATTTTCTGATAACTAAACTCGAAAGATAAAAATTCTAACAGTGGCAATCTTGGTGAGGCGCTAAATTGAGAGTAACTTTTAGCGCCTCACCAACTGTCTCCTATTAGAACCTTTACCTCATATTTTTTTATGAAGTGGGACCACTGACAGTAAACACTAAAATTTGTTAGGCAAGAGTTTCAACAGCCACCTGGGTGAGGCGTGAAATTCAATTTTTGTTATTCCTTGATCTGACCAAACAATTAATTGACGTAATTTCTAGCGTTTTATCAAGAAATCTTTGTTGGAACTTTTGCCTCACCGAAACAATTAATTTTACAACTTTTACCTCACCGGTTTTTGTTATTAAGACAATTAGTTTAATTAAGTTTATTTTCTGATAACTAAACTCGAAAGATAAAAATTCTAATAGTGGCCATGTTGGTGAGGCGCTAAATTGAGAGTAACTTTTAGCGCCTCACCAACTGTCTCCTATTAGAACCTTTACCTCATATTTTTTTATGAAGTGGGACCACTGACAGCAAACACTAAAATTTGTTAGGCAAAAGTTTCTACAGCCACCTGGGTGAGGCGTGAAATTCAATTTTTGTTATCCTTTGATCTGACCAAACACTTAATTGACGTTATTTCCTAGCGTTTTACCAAGAAATCTTCGCTAGAACTTTTGCCTTACCGAAGCTATCAATTTTATAACTTTTGCCTCACCGGATTTTGTTATTAAGACAATTAATTTACTTAAATTCATTTTCTGATAACTAAACTCGAAAGATAATTTTTTTAGCAGTGGCCATCTTGGTGAGGCGCTAAATTGAGAGTGACATTTAGCGCCTCACCACCTGCCTCTTATTAGAACTTTTCCCTCATAGTTCTTTATGAAGTGATAAAAATTTTGGTAGTTTACTACTTAATATTCAAGGCCGGTAAGGCAAAATTTCTATAATACCAACCTTGGTGAGGCGCTAAATGACGACTGTTGAACTTTTCTCATTAACCTCACCACCCAATTTATGATTCTTCAACGTTCTTTAGTGTAAACCTCCAAGAGCGGTCTCTTAACGCCTCACCAAGGTGACCTCTATCAAAATATTTGCCTCACCAATTTCTCTTGACATTTTTTTTTGTGTTTGTTGTAAATTGAATTGAATCACTTCCGTTGGCCTGATTAATGGACAACCGGAAGGGACATCAATAGATCGAAGCTTACCGAAATTGATTGCCTCAAAATCAGTTTTTTGACCTGGTGAAAACTTTTCGACCTTACACCAAGCGAAATTCGCACTTTACTTCTACCGCAGTCGAACGACTAGTTCAGGGGGTTACGTTGAAAGTGATCACGTCCTCGCGCCAGGTACCGTAATTCCTCCTCTATCGCGTCTTTGCTCAACTACCGGAACCACCAACAACGCACGGAAACATCTCGAACCGTAACAAATACTCACTCAAAGCCGACATGGTCCTGCAGGCACCTTTGGCGATTTCGGAAGGTCTCAGTGTCGGTTCTTCGACAATTTCCACGATTTCCGCCCCTCTCGGTTCATCGTCGCTATTGTCGACGATGATTTTCCTGTTAGGTGGAGGTGGTGGCGGCGGCGGTGGACATATATCAGCAGGAACAGACGTGACTCTCTTCAATATTCTTGAAGAATTATTGGTTTTCGGCGGAACGGAATGTCGATGACCTAATTTCGTTTTTTCACCACCATCTTCGCTGACAGTTGACGATGAAATGCCACTTTCGGACGGTTGGTTGTCTTTTTTGATTTTTTCGTATTTCTGGGGTTTCGGCAGGAACTCGTTGCTTTTGTAAGTGTCTTTCTTGTTGTTGTTGGTGACTTTGACGATGACGTTGCAACCGCCCGAATTGGAGGAACTCGCCGATCCCGAACGGCTGTGCGAACCGGAATCTCTCGATCTGGACCGGACGTTCGACGGTGGTGGTGGTGGTGGTGACGTTTTGTTGTCCGCTTTCTTGTTGGATTCTTCACGTACCAAATAAATGTCTTCGTAATCGTGTTCGTGATCACCGGATCTTTCGGATAGGTCCGATGAGGACAAGTTCTCGTCTGAACCCGCTCCACTGCTGCTGGAGTGTACTTCCACTTTTACTGATGGAACAGAAAGAATCGATTGGTTTCAATTTACTGATGAACAATGGCAAGGTGACTGCAAAATTTTTTTTTTGTTGGAATGGCGGAAACGACACGACCTCCACAACGTGACGTTGCTTCGATGGCAATAAACAACAGTTAACTGACAAATGATTTTATTAATGAGAGAAAACCGTAGCGGTTGGGTTGAAACACGGAAATTGCTGATGTTTTCTAAACCGGTAATCTTCTGCTAATAATTAACACTCTTTGACGTCTGCATAGTATTTTTATGATTTTATGCAGAAACTTCGTTACCGCACGATATCCGCCAATTAATTCCAGATGGATCGCGATTCCTCATTGCAGTTAAAAGCACCAAGACAAGGAGAAAGTACTCGAAACTAAGTTAAATGGGAAAATAAGAAAATTGTGGCGTAATTGCTGTAAATAAAAGAGATAATGTGAATAAGGGGCCGATCAACGAGTGGCCATTAAAAATCAAGTTGTGAGAAGATTTCTGCAATTTCTCGACTCGCTTTTATTCTCTTCCCAACTGCTTGGAAATGTTTTGTTTCGAATTTAGCACAACTTTTCGTTTTGTGTCTTTCTTCTATTTCCTATGCTTTCGCGCTGTCTTTCTTGAGGAACATTGACAAATAACTAGCTGACTGACTAATTGTCTTAGTTAATGCAAATTATGGAGCAAGAAATTAAAACTCTTTAGAATAAATAACAAGAAATAAAATTAAATCACCAGATAAGAGGCAGTAGAAATTTAAGGACAATATAAGAAGGTATAATGAAGGATTTAAGAGACAAAGAACAAGCTTCGAGTACGAATTCGGTAGATTGTAAGGAGGATCGTGAGAGAAAGTAAAAAATTATCAATTTAGCAAGTGTAGGAGAGATTGGGACGAAATTAGTAGGTAGTATCGAAGATTTTGGGTGGAAAATGAAGAACAATAAACTGACCGATTACAGTGTTTGGTTCATGCAGACCATGGAGCAAGAATTTAGAACTTTTAAGAATAAATAACAAGAAGTAAATTTAATTCACCAAGTAAGAGGTAGTAGAGAATGAAGGACAACATAAGAAGGTAGAATGAAGGATGTGAAGTACAAAAAAAAGTTTCGGGAACGAATTTAGTCGATTGTAAGAAAAATATTGAAAGAAATGAGAAATTATTAATTTACAGCAGGTGTAGATAAGATTTGGACGAAATTAGTAGGTAGTATGAAAGATTTTGAGTGGAAATTAAAGAATATTAGGCTGATTAACTACTGGTCTGGGTTAATGCAAACTATGGAGCAAAAGAAACTCTTAAGAATATATAACAAGAATTAAATTTATATCACCACGTAAGAGGTAGTAGAGAATGGTGGATCAGATAAAAATGTATAAGGAAGAAGTTTCGGGCACCAAATCAGTAAATTTTAAGAAGGATCATGGTAGAAATAAGAAATTATCAATTTACAGAAAGTGTAGAAGAGACTTAGACGAGATTAGTAGGTAGCATCAAAGATTTTCAGGGGAAAGTGAAAAATTTGAAGCTGTCAAACTAATGGTTTTGATTAACGCAAACCCAAGGGCAAAACATTAAAGTTTTCAAGAATAAATAACAAGAAATAAAATTAAATCACCGGACAAGAAGCAGTAGAGATAGAAGGACAATATATTAAGGTAGAATAGAAGAGTTGAGGTACAAGAAAGAAGTTTCGGGCACAAATTCAGTAGATTGTAGAGAGGATCATGAGAAATTATCCATTTGCAGCAGGTGTAGATGAGATTCGGGCGAAATTAGTAGGTAGTTCGAAAGATTTTTAGTAGAAATTGAAGAATATTAAGCTGACTGACTACTGGTCTTGGTTAATGCAAACTATGGAGCAAAAATTGAAACTCTTAAGAATATATAACAAGAATCAAATTAATATCACCACGTAAGAGGTAGTAGAGAATGGTGGATCAGATAAAAATGTATAAGGAAGAAGTTTCGGGCACCAAATCAGTAAATTTTAAGAAGGATCATGGTAGAAATAAGAAATCATCAATTTACAGAAAGTGTTGAAGAGACTTACACGAGATTAGTAGGTAGCATCAAAGATTTTCAGGGGAAAGTGAAAAATTTGAAGCTGTCGAACTAATGGTTTCGATTAACGCAAACCCAAGGGCAAGACATTAAAGTTTTCAAGAATAAATAACAAGAAATAAAATTAAATCACCGGACAAGAAGCAGTAGAGATAGAAGAGCAATATAAGAAGGTAGAATAAAAGAGTTGAGGTACAAGGAAGAAGTTTCGGGCACGAATTTAGTAGATTGTTGAGAAGATCATGAGAAATTATCAATTTGCAGCAGGTGTAGATGAGATACAGGCGAAATTAGCAGGTAGTATGAAAGATTTATAGAAGAAATTGAAGAATATTAAACTGACTGACTACTGGTCTAGGTTAATGCAAACTATGGAGCAAAAACTTGAAACTCTTAAGAATATATAACAAGACATAAATTTATATCACCATGTAAGAGATAGTAGAGACTAGGGAATAAGATAAAAAGTTAGGAAGAAGAAGGTTCGGGCACGAAATCAGAAGATTTTAAGAAGGATCATGGTATACATAAGAAATTATCAATTTACAGAAAGTGTGGACGACACTCATACAAATCAAGTAGGTTGTATGGAAGATTTTTAGTAGAAAGTGAAAAATTTCAAACTGATGAACTAATGGTTATGATTAATGCAAACCATAGAGCAAGACATTAAAGCTTTCAAGAATAAGTAACAGGAAACAAAATTAAATCACCGGACAAGAAGCAGTAGAGATAGAAGAGCAATATAAGAAGGTAGAATAAAAGAGTTGAGGTACAAGGAAGAAGTTTCGGGCACGAATTTAGTAGATTGTTGAGAAGATCATGAGAAATTATCAATTTGCAGCAGGTGTAGATGAGATACAGGCGAAATTAGCAGGTAGTATGAAAGATTTATAGAAGAAATTGAAGAATATTAAACTGACTGACTACTGGTCTAGGTTAATGCAAACTATGGAGCAAAAACTTGAAACTCTTAAGAATATATAACAAGAAATAAATTTATATCACCATGTAAGAGATAGTAGAGGCTAGGGAATAAGATAAAATGTTAGGAAGAAGAAGATTCGGGCACGAAATCAGTAGATTTTAAGAAGGATCATGGTATAAATAAGAAATCATCAATTTACAGAAAGTGTGGAAGACACTCAGACAAAGCAAGTAGGTAGTATGGAAGATTTTTAGTAGAAAGTGAAAAATTTTAAGCTGACGAACTAATGGTTTTGATTAATCCAACCCATAGAACAAGATATTTAAGGTTTCAGGAATAAATAACAAGAAATAAAATTAAATCACCGGATAAGCGGCAGTAGAGATTGAAGTACAACATAAGAAGGCAGAATAAAAGAGTTGAGGTACAAGGAAAAAGTTTCGGGCACGAATTCGGTAAATTGTAGAACGGATCTTAAGAAAAAATGAGAAATTATCAATTTGCAGCAAGTATAGAAGAGACTTAAACGAAATTAGTAGGTAGTATGGAAGATTTTGAGTGGAGATTGACGAATATTAAGCTGACTGACTACTGGTCTGGGCAAATGCAAACTATGGAGCAAAAAATTGAAACTCTTACAAATGTTATAACAAGAAATAAATTTATATAACTACGTAAGAGGTAGTAGAGACTGAAGGACAAGATAAAAAGTTAGAAAGAAGTTTTCGACACAAATTCAGTAGATTTTAAAAAGGATCATGGTATACATAAGAAATAATCAATTTACAGAAAGTGTAGAAGACAATCTGACGAAACTAGTAGATAGTATGGAAGACTTTCACTGGAGAGTTAAAAATTTCAAGCTGACGAAGTAATGGTTTTGATAAATGCAATCCATAGAGCAAGATATTAAAGCTTTCACGATTAAATAACAAGAAATAAAATTAAATCACACATAAGCGGTAGTAAAGATTGAAGGACAATATAAGAAGGTAGAATAAAAGAATTGAGGTAGAGGAAAAAAGTTTCGGGCACGAATTCAGTAAATTTTAGAAAGGATCTTAAGAAAAAATGAGAAATTATCAATTTGCAGCAACTGTAGAAGAGACTAGAACAAGATTAGTAGGTAGTATGGAAGATTTTAAGTGGAAATTGAAGAATATTAAGCTGACTGACTAATACATTTGGTTCATGCAAACCAAGAAATATAGTAGGTAGTAGGTGAATCAGTAAATTGTAGAAAGGATGTTGCGAGAAAATGAGAAATCATCAACTTGCAGCAAGTGTAGAAGAGATTCAAACAGAATTACCAGGTAGTATTGAAGATTTTGAGTGAAAATTGAAGAATATTAAGCTGATTGAATAATGCTTTTGGTTCATGCAAACAATGGAGCAAGAATTTAAAAATCCTAGGAATAAATAACAAGAAATATATTTAAATCACCACGTTAGAGGTAGTAGAGCTTCAAGAATAATACAGGAAGGTAGAATGAAGTATTTGAGGTACAAAGAAGAAGTTTCGAACGCAAATTCAGTATATAGTAGTTTAGATCATGAGAAAAAGAAAGAAATTTCAATTTGCAGCAGGTGTAGAAGAGACGCAAAATAAAATTAGTAGGTGGTATGGAAGATTTTCAGTAAAGATTAAAGAATATTGAGCTAACTGACTACTAGGCACGCATTCAGTAGATTGTAGAGAGAAACATGGGAAAATGAAAAATTATCAATTTGCAGCAAGTGTAGAAGAGACTCGAACGAATTTAGTAGGTAGTATGAAAGATTTTGAGTGTAAATTGAAGAATATTAAACTGATCGATTACTTTGTTTTTTCATGCAAACTCTGGAGCAAGAAGTTAGAACTTTTAAAAATAAATTCCAAGAAATAAATATAATTCACCACGTAATAGGTAGTAGAGCTCAAAGGACAACATAAGATAGTAGAATGAAGGATTTGAGGTATAATAAAGAAGTTTTGAGCGCAAATTTCGATTGTAAGGAGGATCAATTTGCAGCAAGTGTAGAAGCGACTCAAACGAAATTTGTAGGTAGTAAGCAAAGTTTTGAGTGAAAATTGAAGAATATTAAGCTGACTGACTAATGCTTTTGGTTCATGCAAACCAAGAAATATATTTAAATCACCACGTAAGAGGTAGTAGAGCTTGAAGGGCAACATAATGAGGTAGAATGAAAAAATTTGGGCGCGAATTCAATAGACTGTAGGGACGATCATGAAAAAAAAGAAATTATTAATTTGCAGCAAGTGTAGAAGAGACTCAGAACAAAATTAGTAGGTAGTATGAAAAATTTTCACAGAAAATTGAACAATATTAAGCTGACTCACTACAGGTTTTGGTCAATGCAAGCTGTGGAGCAGAAATTTAAAACTCTTAAGAATAAATAATAAGAAATAAATTTAAATCACCACGTAAGAGGTAGTAGAGATTGGAGGACAAGTTGAGAAGGTTGAAAGAAGAAGTTTCGGAGACGAAACCAATAGATTGTAGTTTAGATGGTGAGAATAGATGAGAAATTATCCATTGATAGCAAGTGTTGAAGAGACTAAGAGGTAATAATTAGGTAGCATAGAGATTTTAAGAAATAATTTCAAAATACCAAAATGACTGTCAAATGATTCCCGAATCGTCACCAAACCACATTGCAGATTCTTTGTAATTCCCTACAATTTTTTAAATAATTTTGAACGCATTTACCTGTGAGGGCAGAGAGAGGCGGTTGTTGTCTTTGAGTCGCCGTCTCGAACAAATCCTTGACTCTATTATAGATAACTTCTTGCGGATTATGTAGATAAAACGATTCACCGTTAACACTACCATTGGAACTAGTTTCGGAACCGCTGGAACCACTGCGATTAAAAAAAAGCAAAAAGAAGAACGAAATTCGATTTTTTTCATAATTTAACCACCAACCTGTGTCTGTGGTTGTTCATTGGATTGATGTAAAGTCCGTCTTGTGGTGCATGAGCTGCTTCCATAGATCTCGCCCCTAAAGGTGGATGAAGATAGAACGGTTCCGAATTCTCACCATTTTGTTGTTTGCATCCCGAACAATCGCTGTTGACACTGTTACCCTGTAAATGTTCCAACACAAACAAATTAAACGGGACACGTCGTCCGATCTCGGAAATGATTGGCATGATTAACAATGAAATGTTGAGAACGACATGCGGCAACGAAGACGTTGCCGGACTAAAATGAAAAAGATTTCCGATGGTGAGGAACTGGAGCAATTTCTCTCAAAGAGAGTTTCGCAGTTGCGGTTTTCGAACCGTACGGTGTCGCGTTAAAATATTTTCTAGTTATCGCTTTTATGCCGAGTAATTGACGATTTTAAAGCTTACCGGGACGTTTTGTTTAATGGCAAGCAAAGATAATCAATTGGAGGTATTTGCCTCTCTCTCTTTTTTTTTTTGTGAATTTTCTCTTTTGGATTTTTTTGAAAAATTTTGATTTTGGTTTGTCCTTTTAATCGGTTGCCTACTCGGGTGCTAGACCCCAATCGGAAAGTTTTTGCTCTTTTTTTTGAAAAATTTTGATTTTCATTTACCATTTCAATTGGTCGCTCTTTTGGGTACAAAAACTCAATTGGAGATTTTTTTTGTTTGAAAAAATTTGATTTTGGTTTTTCCTTTCAATTGGTCGCCCTTTCGGGTGCAAGAACTCAATTGGAGAATTTTCTCTTTTTTTTTTTTGGATTTTTTTTGAAATTTTTTCATTTTGGTTTCTCCTTTCAAGTGGTCGCCCTTTCGGGTGCAAGAACTCAATTGGAGAGTTTTCTCAATTTTTTTTTAATTTTGTTGATTTACCCTTTTTAATTAGTCGCCCTTTCGGGTGCAAAAACTCAATTGGAGAATTTTCTTTTTTTTTTGGATTTTTTTCAAAAATTTTGATTTTGGTTTCTCCTTTCAATCAGTTGCCTACTCAAGTGCTAGACCCCAATTGGAAAGTTTTCGCTCTTTTTTTTTGAAAAATTTTGATTTTCATTTCCCTTTTTAATTGGTCGCTCTTTTGGGTACAAGAACTCAATTGGAGATTTTTTTTTTGAAAGATTTTGATTTTGGTTTTTCCTTTCAATTGGTCGCCCTTTCGGGTGCAAGAACTCAATTGGAGAATTTTCTCTTTTTTTTTTGGATTTTTTTTGAAATTTTTTCATTTTGGTTTCTCCTTTCAATTGATCGCCCTTTCGGGTGCAAGAACTCAATTGGAGAGTTTTCTCAATTTTTTTTTAATTTTGTTGATTTACCCTTCTTAATTAGTCGCCCTTTCGGGTGCAAAAACTCAATTGGAGAATTTTCTTTTTTTTTTTGGATTCTTTTCAAAAATTTTGATTTTGGTTTCTCCTTTCAATCAGTTGCCTACTCAAGTGCTAGACCCCAATTGGAAAGTTTTCGCTCTTTTTTTTTGAAAAATTTTGATTTTCATTTCCCTTTTTAATTGGTCGCTCTTTTGGGTACAAGAACTCAATTGGAGATTTTTTTTTTGAAAAATTTTGATTTTGGTTTCTCCTTTCAATTGGTCGCCCTTTCGGGTGCAAGAACTCAATTGGGGAGTTTTTTCTTTTTTTTGGATTTTTTTTTGAAATTTTTTCAGTTTGGTTTCTCCTTTCAATTGGTCGCCCTTTCGGGTGCAAGAACTCAATTGGAGAGTTTTCTCAATTTTTTTTTTAATTTTGTTGATCTACCCTTTTTAATTAGTCGCCCTTTCGGGTGCAAGAACTCAATTAGAGAATTTTCTCTTTTTTTTTGGGTTTTTTTCAAAAATTTAGATTTTGGTTTTTTCTTACAATCGGTTGCCTACTCGAGTGCTAGACCCCAATTGGAAAGTTTTCGCTCCTTTTTTTTGAAAAATTTTGATTTTCATTTGCCCTTTTAATTGGTCGCTCTTTTGGGTACAAGAACTCAATTGGAGAGTTTTTTTTTGAAAAATTTTGATTTTGGTTTCTCCTTTCAATTGGTCGCCCTTTCGGGTGCAAGAACTCAATTGAAGAGTTTTCTCATTTTTTTTTAAATTTGGTTGATTTACCCTTTTTAATTAGTCGCCCTTTTGGGTGCAAGAACTCAATTGGAGAATTTTCGCGTTTTTGGATTTTTTTCAAAAATTTTAATTTTGGTTTTTCCTTTCAATCGGTTGCCTACTCGAGTGCTAGACCCCAATTGGAAAGTTTTCGCTCCTTTTTTTGAAAAATTTTGATTTTCATTTGCCCTTTTAATTGGTCGCTCTTTTGGGTACAAGAACTCAATTGGAGAGTTTTTTTTTGAAAAATTTTGATTTTGGTTTCTCCTTTCAATTGGTCGCCCTTTCGGGTGCAAGAACTCAATTGGAGAGTTTTCTCAATTTTTTTTTTAATTTTGTTGATCTACCCTTTTTAATTAGTCGCCCTTTCGGGTGCAAGAACTCAATTAGAGAATTTTCTCTTTTTTTTTGGGTTTTTTTCAAAAATTTAGATTTTGGTTTTTTCTTACAATCGGTTGCCTACTCGAGTGCTAGACCCCAATTGGAAAGTTTTCGCTCCTTTTTTTTGAAAAATTTTGATTTTCATTTGCCCTTTTAATTGGTCGCTCTTTTGGGTACAAGAACTCAATTGGAGAGTTTTTTTTTGAAAAATTTTGATTTTGGTTTCTCCTTTCAATTGGTCGCCCTTTCGGGTGCAAGAACTCAATTGAAGAGTTTTCTCATTTTTTTTTAAATTTGGTTGATTTACCCTTTTTAATTAGTCGCCCTTTTGGGTGCAAGAACTCAATTGGAGAATTTTCGCGTTTTTGGATTTTTTTCAAAAATTTTAATTTTGGTTTTTCCTTTCAATCGGTTGCCTACTCGAGTGCTAGACCCCAATTGGAAAGTTTTCGCTCCTTTTTTTGAAAAATTTTGATTTTCATTTGCCCTTTTAATTGGTCGCTCTTTTGGGTACAAGAACTCAATTGGAGAGTTTTTTTTTGAAAAATTTTGATTTTGGTTTCTCCTTTCAATTGGTCGCCCTTTCGGGTGCAAGAACTCAATTCAAGAGTTTTCTCAATTTTTTTTTAATTTTGTTGATTTACCCTTTTTAATTAGTCGCCCTTTTGGGTGCAAGAACTCAATTGGAGAATTTTCGCTTTTTTGGATTTTTTTCAAAAATTTTAATTTTGGTTTTTCCTTTCAATCGGTTGTCTACTCGAGTACTAGACCCCAATTGGAAAGTTTTCGCTCCTTTTTTTTTGAAAAATTTTGATTTTCATTTCCCCTTTTAATTGGTCGCTCTTTTCGGTACAAGAACTCAATCGGAGTTTTTTTTTTAAATTTTGATTTTGGTTTCTCCTTTCAATTAGTCAATTGGAGAGATTTCTCATATTTTTTTTTATTTTGTTGATTTACCCTTTTTAATTAGTCGCCCTTTTGGGTGCAATACCTCAATTGAAGAATTTTCTCTTTTTTTGGATTTTTTTTGAAAAATTTTGATTTTGGTTTCTCCTTTCAATTGGTTGCCTACTCGAGTGCTAGACCCCAATTGGAAAGTTTTCGCTCTTTTTTTTTTAATTTTGATTTTCATTTTGATTTTCATTTCCCCTTTTAATTGGTCGCTCTTTTGGGTACAAGAACTCAATTGGAGAGTTTTCTCTCTTTTTTTTTGGATTTTTTTATAATTTCTTTATTTTGGTTTCTCCCTTCAATTGGTCGCCCTTCCGGGTGCAAGAACTCAATTGGAGAGTTTTCTCAATTTTTTTAAAATTTCGTTGATTTACCCTTTTTAATTGGTCGCCCTTTCGGGTGCAGGAACATGGCTTGGCGTCCTTGTAATCGGGAGTTGTTCCATGCTGGACCAGCACGTTCAGACACTGGAAAAAAAAGTTAAAAGTTACGAAAGCATAACTTGAACTGATTAGCGGAAAAATGAACCCGGCAGACAATATTTGCTTAAATCAATTAATTTATTGCTTAATGGCAAGAGATGCTCTAACACCAGAAATTGGAAGCGTGACTAGTGGCGAAAACAGGAACACGCGTTGGGTTTTTATTTTTATCCAATGGGGCGTTATTGAGAAGCAAAAAATTTTGGAATTTTTTCAATTACTATGTCATTCTTAATTATTTGTTTTTCATGAACCAAAATCGACCCAGTACGCCACTGCCTCTGCGCTATTCTAATTTTCGATTTTTTAAAATTTGGGTCTACTATGTAGCCAATTAAGGAATGACGCAAAGATTTATGGTTAAAGCTCCATTAAAAAAATTCTATGTGGAGTCGTAAACTTTACTGTTGTCAGTTTAATAAATTTTATTGAATATCAAATAACATTCCTCGAGTTGCTGAAACCGTTACCTCTTTGAAGAAAACAATCAACTTTTTGCGGCAATTTTAAATTTTTGTATTTAATGTTTCTCATTAAAAAAAAATTTCAACTTGCTAATAGATAGATAGAAGTAAATTGTTCTATGTACCTGTTAATGGGAGGATTCCTGGTTAATGTCTCATAAAACTTTGAAAACTGTTCAAGAAACTGGTTGAGGAATTGCGACACTTACGTTTCTTCTTCTCGACGAGTTTCTTGGTAACGTTGATTTAACATTTCCAACAGCAAGCAACTACACTTGTGGTAATCAAATAATTTTTTGCAACCAAAATTGTTGGGTCGAAAAACCCGTTCTTTTCCAAACTTGACCTCACCCGCCGCCCATTAACAGACCCAATCACTTTACTCAATAAACAAACAAAACAGAAATTTTTGGGAAAAGTCGTTTTTGTTAATTTAATCGAAAATTTTGCCGAAGATGAATTATTGTTGCTAGTGGATGTGAGGAAGAGTTATGGTGGTAAAAAGTAAGAAGCTTTCGCCGAAGCAATATCGCGTTGTTCATGTGAAATTATGTCATTATCGTCGACATGTTTCTTACCTCGACCTGCTGGTTTTCTGCTGCGTCGTTAATTGGACTTTTCCCGTATTTATCCAACGATAAACGAGCCCCGTGTTTGAGCAACCAACGGACCGTTTCGAGGTGACCCCGAGAAGCGGCGAAATGCAAAGGGGTTGCCCCGTCACCGTCCCTCAAGTTCGGATCGACGCCCTGGTCTTGGATCTAAACAAAATTGCCATAACGAATTATTCAAATAAAATATCGTCAAAGTAGAGAAAAAGACCCCGAAACGGAGTGAAAGGAAAGAATTTGAAAAAAATGCATTTCGGAAGAAATTGAGTGGGAGAAGAAATTGCAAATCTTCAAGAAATACTATGGGAAGCTCTGAAGACTAGAAAAGAAAATTTGGTGTCATAGAATAGAAAGTTTGTATATTGTTTGGTTTAAAATAGAAAAAAGTGTGAAGAACAGACGTATAGATGAAGGATAAAAGAGGAAAAAAGAAGATTGGACTCAAAAGAACAACTTTAGAATATGGAGAAAAATTATCAAAAATGGAAGACAAATCTATAAGGAAAAAAAGTTAAAAAATGACAATTGAAGGAAAAAAATTTAAGTGAAGAAACCGAAGAATATGGAAGATAAATAGTAGCAGCGTTAGAGGAAGAGTAAAAGTATCAAAAGAAGAGTTGATTGATTTTATAAAATGACAAAGGAACAATCAACTGAAGAATTGCTAAACTTTAAGATGAAATTGAATCAAAAGTAAAAGAAGACGGGAAGAAGCAAAATGAGGAAGTAAAAGTGGAAACATGCGGATTCTCAAATCGAAATTCAAGGGACTTGAATAAGGAAATAAGAATATAGAAAGTAAATAAAAAAGTGTAAAAAGCGTGGACAGACGTATTGATGAAGGATAAAAGAAGAAAGAAGAAGAGTGGACTCGAAGAAACAATTATAGAACATGGAGAAAAATGATCAAAAATAGAAGACAAATCTATAAGGGGAAAAATACAATTGAAGGAAAAAATTACAACTGAAGAAGCGGAACAATAAGGAAGATAAATAGAAGAAGCGTTAGAGGAAAAGTAAAATAATCAAAAGAAGAGTTAATTGATTTAAAAAAAATATAGCGGGTACATAAAAAAGGGTAAGGAACAGGCACAGACGATTAGATGAAGGATAAAAGAAGAAAAAAGAAGATTGGACTCAAAAGAACAACTTTAGAATATGGAGAAAAATTATCAAAAATATAAGATAAATCTATAAGGAAAAAAAGTTAAATAATGACAATTGAAGGAAAAAAATTTAAGTGAAGAAACCGAAGAATATGGAAGATAAATAGTAGCAGCGTTAGAGGAAGAGTAAAAGTATCAAAAGAAGAGTTAATTGATTTTATAAAAATATAACGAGTACATAAAAAAGTAAGGAACGGGCACAGGCGTGTAGATAAAGGATAAAAGAAGAACAAAGAAGATTGGACTTAAAAGTACAATTATAGAACAGGGAAGAAGAATTATCAGAAATAGAAGGCAAATTTATGGGGGAGAATGGTTAAAACAAGATAATTGAAGAAAAAATAATTAAGTGAAGAAGCAAAAGAATATGACAGGTGAATAGAAGAAAGGTTAGAGGAAGAAAAAAATACCAACAAACATTGAAGAAGAGTTGATTGATTTTATAAAAATGACAAAGAAACAATCTGAAGAATTGCTAAACTTTAAGATGAAATTGGATCAAAAGTAAAAGAAGACGGGAAGAAGCAAAATGCGGAAGTAAAAGTGGAAACATGCGAATTCTCAAATCTAAATTCAAGAGACTTGAATAAGGAAATAAGAATATAGAAAGTAAATAAAAAAGTGTAAAAAGCGTGGACAGACGTATTGATGAAGGATAAAAGAAGAAAGAAGAAGATTGGACTCGAAGAAACGATTATAGAACATGGAGAAAAATGATCAGAAATAGAAGACAAATCTATAAGGGGAAAAATACAATTGAAGGAAAAAATTACAACTGAAGAAGCGGAACAATAAGGAAGATAAATAGAAGAAGCGTTAGAGGAAAAGTAAAATAATCAAAAGAAGAGTTAATTGATTTAAAAAAAATATAGCGGGTACATAAAAAAAGGGTAAGGAAGAGGCACAGGCGATTAGATGAAGAATAAAAGAAGAAAAAGGAAGATTTCACTCAAGAACAATTATAGAACATGGCAGAAGAATTATTAGAAATAGAAGGCAAATTTATTAGGGAGAATGGTTAAAAAATGACAATTGAAGATAAAAAATTGAGTGAAGAAGGAGAAGAATATGGGAGGTAAATAGAAGAAACTTTAGACGAAACCTGAAAATACCAACAAACAGGGAAGAAGAGTTAATTGAATTTATAAAATTGACACAGAAACAATCAACTGAAGTATAATTAAACTATGAAGATGAAACAGGATCAAGAGTAAAAGAAGACGGGAAGAAAGAAAATAGAGAGGTGAAAGTGGAAACATGCAGATTTTTAAAATGAAATTCAAGAGACTTGAATAAAGGAATAGAAACATAGAAAGTAAATAAGGAAGAAAAAAGGAAGATGAAGAGTTAAAGAAGAAGAAAGAAAATTGGACCCAAAGAAACGATTATAGAACATGGAGAAAAACGATCAGAAATAGATGACATTTATAAGGGAGAAAGGTTAAAAAAGACAATTGAGGAAAAAAATTATGACTGAAGAAACTGAAGAATATGGAAAGTGAATGGAAAAGCGTTAGAGGAAGAATAAAAATACCAACAAATAGTGAAGAAAAATTATATGATTCTATAAATATGCAGTATCAATCAACTGAAGTATAGGTGAACTATAAACAGAACTATAAACAGAATCAAACAGAATGAAAAGTAAAAGAAGACGGGAAGAAGGAAAATGAAGAGGTGAAAGTGGAAACATGCGGGTTCTCAAAACAAAAATTCAGAGGTTAGAATAAAGAAATAAAAACAGAAAATAAATAAGAAAGGGTAAGACGCAGGGACAAACAGATAGATGAAGAGTAAAAGAAAAAAATTGAAGATTGGGCTCAAAGGAACGATTATAGAACATGGAGAAACATTATCAGAAATAGAAAACAAATCTATAAGGGAGATAGGTTAAAAAAAGCTAATGAAGAGATAAAATTATTACTGAAGAAACTGAAGGTTATGGAAAGTGAATAGAAGAAGCGTTAGAGGAAGAATAAAGATACCAACAAACAGTGAAGAAGAATTAATTGATTCTATAAGCATGACGATGAAACAATCAACTGAAGTATAGGTAAACTATGAAGATGAAACAGGATCAAAAGTAAAAGAAGACGGTAACAAAAAAAATGAAGAAGTGAAAGTGGAAATGTGCGGATTCTCAAAATGAAATTCAAGAGACTAGAATAGAGGAATAGGAAGATAGAAAAAAACTAAGAAAGGGTAACAAGCACGGACAGACGTATAGATGAAGAATAATAGAAGAAAATAGAAGATTGGACTCAAAGGAACGCTTATAGAACATGGCAGAAATAGAAAACAAATCTATAAGGGAGAAAGGTTTAGAAATGCCAATGAAGAGATAAAATTATGACTGAAGAAACTGAAGGTTATGGAAAGTATATAGAAGAAGCGTTAGAGGAATAATAAAAATACCAACAAACAATGAAGAAGAATTAATTGATTCTATAAAAATGACGAGGAAACAATGAACTGAAGTATAGGTAAACCATAAAGATCAAACAGAATCAAAAATAAAAGAAGACGGGAAGAAGGAAAATGAAGAAGTGAAAATCGAAACATGCGGGTTCTCAAAAGAAAAATTAAGAAACTAGAATAAAGAAATAAGAACAGAAAGTAAATACAAAAGGGTAAGGAATAGGCACAAGTGTTTAGATGAAGGATAAAAGAAGAACAAAGAAGAATGGTCTCCAAAGAACAATTATAGAACAGGGATGTAGAATTATCAAAAATAAAAGGCAAATTTAGGAGAGAGAGTGGTTAAAAAAAGACATTTGAAGGAAAAAATTATGAGTGAAGACATGGAAGAATATGAAAAATAAATAGAAGAAGCGTTAGAGGACGCATAAAAATACCAGCAAACAGTGAAAAAGAATTAGTTGATTCTATAAAAATTACGAACGATCAACTGAAGTATAGGTAAGCTATAAAACAGGATCAAGAGTAAAGGAAGACGGAAAGAAGAAAAACGAAGAGGTGAAAGTGAAAATATGCGGATTATCAAAACGCAACAGGAAATAAATAAAAAAAAAGATGAGGGTAAAGGAATATTAGAAGCAAAAGAACTTTTCTGGCCAACACCATAAGTTTCATATTTAAATAGTCGGAAGTTGCATATATTTACCATCCATTTGACGCAATTGAGGCAGCCCATTTGGCTGGCCGCATGGATCGGTGCCATCCCATCTTTAGCTCTGACATACAACGATCCTCCAGCTTCCAAAACAAGAAACTTCAACACTTCGAGATGTCCTTCTTGCGCCGCCAAATACACGGGAGTCACGTCGTTATCCATCTGTGTATTGGCACTGATAAAAAAACACAATTTAGTTTAACAACGACCGTGGATTATGGATAAGAACTTCATGCTCGAAAGCACAATAAATTAGAAGGTTGCAATTTGCGAAACCAATCCAACACTTTTGTGAAGTGTTCTATTGCATGTAATTATCGCAATTGCCGTTTTGAAGATTAAAGATTGAGTAAACTGCACACAAATAATTTATTCAACGCGAAATTGTCGCTTGTAAATAATTAACAAAATACAACGAAAATTGTACGATTTCGTCAAGAACGGATTTGAAAGTAAAATTTGGGTCGATGGTAATTTCGGGAATTGTAACTAAACCACATCTTAAAAAATCTACGAAAAACGCTAATGTGTTGTTGAATTGGTTAGATGCGAAAACGTGGGATTTTGACGGTTTTGGGGTCGGAACTCAACTGTTGGTACTACTTGTGTGGGTTGAGTTACGTGATTTACGACGGGTTTGGTTTAATTGACTTGAATTGACTTTTTGTTGTTTTCAGTTTAGAAAGGCGTAAACGATTATAGACCAATTGGTAAATTGCTACTAGAAGGGACAAAATTAGTTCAAACCATTATCTCCTAATTTACTCGATTTTAATTTCGCCATTAACTGTTATTAAAACGTTACGCAAACGCCTTAAAGATTTCGAAAATTGATCATTAATATTAGTGCGTGTACACGGGATTACTGCACCAGGTTTTGTAGGTGGACGAAACGTTTGGCGCCAAAATCAGAAAAACACGCTTTCCCACTTTTTGGTTACAGACTTTACTAGCCATTTCTAGAAAAATTTGGTTATGTTGCCGGAAAGAGTAAAGATTAAAGAATCAAACGAATGTATTTTGTTTTTAATATGTTTCTCGGTTGCAAGCCCAGAGCCTTGGAAAGTTGTTCAAGTTTATGTACACTTTACTGATGAATTAAAATTATTTTCCACATTTATTTGGTTTGCAGTTTTCATAACTGATCAAAAATAATTTTTAGAATTGGTAATCTTCGTGTTCTTGGAGCAAGGCGCTAACAAAACTTTAGCTTCTTCAATTTCCACAATTTTTTTCTTCCATTTCCAGTTCCTCCTTTACTTCTGCTTCTTTTTTAATCTCTATCTTTCTTCCACCTACCATCACTTCTCATTCTCCTCCTCTACATGGACAATTGCTCATTGCTGTACAAAATCTTGTAGAACAGTTAAAACTTCTTCAATTACTTCCTTTGCTTAGGCCCTAAAGAGGTATTTTAATTTTGATTTCTGATCTACGCGTGCCAGGAAGGCAAGTGGAAGTTTCTTCCAGCGTCTTTCTTCAATTCCTTTCTTTACCAACACTCTAAATACGATTCTTTGTCTTGACTTCAGATCTATTTCTCTCACTTGGTGCTATTTGACGTTATTTCTGCTTTCTTTACCAAGGCCCTAAACACGTTTTTGAGTCTTGATTTTTGATCTACACGAACCAAGGGGATAATTTTTACTTCTTCCTGATACATTTCTTCAATTTATTTCTATACTTAAGCTTTAAAAACCTTTTTGATTCTTAATTTCTGACCTACGTTAGCTAGTGAGGCAAATAAAAGTTCCTCCACATCTTTTTCATTAACTTCTATCTTCAACCAATGCCTTAAACACGCTTCTGCGCCTTGATTGTTTATCTACGCGAATCGTATAGTTAGAAGTTGTTTATGGTAGCTGTCTTCAGGCTTTTAATTTCTGATCTACTTCAGTAGTGGAAAAATAAAAATTCCTCTCGATATCTTTCTTCACCAAAACGCTAAACACGTTTCCTTGTTTTGATTTTAGATCAGTTTGTGTTACTTGGGGTAATTAGAAGTTCTTTCTGATATCTTTCTTCAATTTATTTCTTTAGCAAGGCGCTAAACAAGTCTCTTAGTCTTGATTTTTCATATACACAAAATTAGGGGACAATTCCAAGATCCTACTGATATCTTTTTTCAATATTTTACTTTACCAAAGCCCTAAACACGTTTTTGAGTTTTAATTTCTAATCTGTTAGCTAGTAAGGCACAAAAAGTTCCTCCACACCTCTTCCATTAACTCATTTCTTCACCAATGCCTCAAATACGTTTCTGGGTCTTGATTTTTGATCTAAGCGAATCACATGGTGCAGTTAGAATTTCTTCTTTGTAGCTTTCTTCAGGCTTTAAAGTTTTTATTTCTGATATACTTTAGTAGTGAGGAAAATAAAAATTTCTTGCAATATTTTTCTTCGCCAAAACAAAACAAAATTTCTTTGTCTTCATTTTAGACATATTTGTGTCAATTGGGGTAGTTAGACAATCTTTCTGCTATCTTTAATTAATTTCTTCCTTTACCAAGGCCCTAAACATTTTGCTTAGTCCTAGTTTTTGATCTATATGAACCAAGGGGACAATTCCAATGTCCTCCTGGTATCTTTCTACAATATTTTACTTTACCAAAGTCTTAAACACGTTTGTCAATCGTAATTTCTGATCTACGTTAGTTAGAAAGGCAAACAGAAATTCCTCTCCACTTCATCCATTAACTCATTTCTTCACCAATACCCCAAATACGTTTCTGGGTCTTGATTTTTTATCTACGCGAATCACATGGTGCAGTTAGAAGTTCTTCTTGGTAGCTTTCTTCAGATTTCTAAGTTTTGATTTCTGATTTACTTCTGTCGTGAGGAAAATAAAAATTCCTTGCAACATCTATCTTCATCAAAACAATGAACAAAATTTCTTTGTCTTAATTTTAGACCTATTTGTGTCATTTGGGGAAATTAGACAATCTTTCTGCCATTTTTCATTAATTTCTTCCTTTACCAAGGCCGAAATTTTTTTTCTTAGTCTTGATTTTTAATCTATATGAACCAAGGGGACAATCCTAAGTTTTTCCTGATACATTTCTTCAATTTCTTTCTCTATCAAAACCTTATACACGTTTGTCAGTCTTAATTTCTGATCTTCATCAGCTAGAGAAGCAAACAAAAGTTCCTCCACACCTCATCCATTAACTTATTTCCTCACCAATACCTCAAATACGTTTCTGAGTCTTGATTTTTGATCTACGCAAATCACATGGTGCAGTTAGAAGTTCTTCTTGGTAGCTTTCTTCAGATTTTTATGTTTTGATTTCTGATTTACTTCTGTCGTGAGGAAAATAAAAATTTCTTCCAATATCTCTCTTTACCAAAACGATAAAAAAGATTCCCTTGTCTTGATTTTAGATCTCTTTGGTTCCTAGACGTTATTTCTGCTATCTTTCTTCAATTCCTTTCCTTATCAAGGCCGCAAAAAATTTCTAATCTTGATTTTCGATATATATATATGAACCAAAGGGACAATTCCAAGTTCCTCCTAATACATTTCTTCAATTTCTTTCTTTATCAAAACCTTATATACGTTTTTTCAGTCTTAATTTCTGATCTACGTTAGCTAAGGAGGCAAACAGAAGTTCCTCTACACCTCATCCATTAACTTATTTCTTCACCATTGCCTCAAACACGTTTCTGGGTCTTGATTTTTGATCCACGCGAATCACATGGTGCAGTTAGAAGTTCTTCTTGGTAGCTTTCTTCAGGTTTTTTAGATTTGATTTCTGATCTTCTTCAGTATTGGTGAAAATAAAAATTTCTTCCAACATCTGTTTTTGACAAAACTATAAACAAGATTCCCTTGTCTCGATTTTAGATCCATTTCGTTCTTACACGTTATTTCTGCTACCTTTCTTCAATTTCTTTCTTTACCAAACCCCTAATCATTTTTCCTAATCTTTATTTTTCTTCTGCACAAACCAATAGACAACCTCAAAGTTTTTCTTGATATCTTTCTCCACCAAAACTTGTTTGACGATTTTGATTTTTGATCTTCGACCCGACCTGGACTGGACATTTCTCAAACAATCCTCTACCTCATTAACTGTATGTTGTCGATTCTTCTCGCACCGGCTTGACCGATTCCACATAGTTATCCGTTGCTAACAATAGCTTTAGTCAGTTGGTCTTCATAATAGCAATTACGAAATCCACAAGGTCATCGATGAAGATGAATCGTTGCTTATTATAAATCGATGACGACGAAGTAGGTTAGTAGTACTTCGAATAAATCCCCAACTTCATCGAATAAATAAAAGTCGATTTACGCGATTCACCAACAAATCGACCGTACTACAGTAACAATTGAGACAAGACAGATGTTTTTACTGTTTGTTACTGTTAAAGATTCTCGGTGCAAGGTTGTTTCCAGTTGCTGCCGGAAAAGCGATAATGGAAGAGTTTTTTTTTAAATTTCGTTTCCGGTCTAAACGACCTCGTAGGTGGTAATTGTTTATTATTAACTATGTTTGAATCAGTGCATTTACCTCGTTTGTGCTAGATAAAATTGCATGTTGTTCACACTGGACAACACAATAATAACAAGTTGTTTGTTAATTACGTTGGTACGGAGAAACAAACATTTAGGGCAATTACTGTAATTTTTTTCTTCTTCTTTAACTTTATGTACTTAACGACGTGATGAACGATAGAACTATTGTTTAGTCCGATGCATTTCTCTTGGCGAGGTTGTTGGAAGAAATTTAATGACTCAACCATTTGATGGTTAGATACGAAAAAATTTCTTCTTAATAGCCGCAAAGAAACGTCCACGAAATTAAAATTTCGACATCTTCAAATAACTTTGTTAGCTTCTAATTGCGAAATAGAAGAAATCGCGTTTTTAATTGTCGCAGCTTTTAATAAAATTTACACACGTGACACTTAACTAATTTAACACCAGTAGCAAAATCATATTGTCAGTAATGAGTCTTCTTCATATGAGAAGAAGACCAATCTTTTGTATAAACGATAGAGAAAAATTGCATTAAAAGAAGACAACAAGAAGTAACTGTTGTAGGTGTAAAAGGGTAAAATGAGAAGTAAAGTTAGTTGGAGAAAAGTGAAGAAAAAATGAAGCAAAAGTAAAGGAGGAACGGGAAATAGAAGAACAAAATTAGGAGAAATTTGAAGAAATTAAAGTTACGTGTGTGTTTTGCTTCAAAAGCAATATCGTTAATAGTTTCCAATAGATTCTTCTTTTGGGAAGATGGAAATATTCAATGAAGAAAATCTATATCAATTTCGCTATAAATATGAAGAGAAACAAAGTTAAAATAGATTAGAAAGTATACGAATAGTAGAGGTAGTTTGAGGAAAGATCGATACTAGAAAAGAAGAAGAGGTAAAGAAAAAACTGGAACTAGAAGCAAAATAGAGAAGATTGAAGAATCTAAAATTTTGTGCGCGTTTTGCTTCAAAGGCAATATCATTAATAGTTTTCCAATAAGTTTTCTTCTTTTTGGAAGCTGGAAGCAATCTGAAGAAAATCTATATAGATCTCGTTATAAAAAGGAAGAGAAATAAAAAAAATATGATGAAAAGATATAAAAGGAAACAAGAATCGATGTAGAGAAAAAAGAAGCATTAGAAATAGTTTGAAGAAATACACGTTAATTTTTAATATAAAAGAGAAGAACAGTGAAAAGGTAGATAGGAGAAAGATAGAGACGAAAAAAACAGAAGTAAAGGAGATACTAAAAATAGAAGAAGAAATTGAAGAAACTAAAGTTTTGTGTGCGTTTTGTTCCAAAAGCAATAGCTTCGTTAGTTTTCAATAGGTTTTCTTCTTTGGAAGATAGAAACGTTCAGTGAAAAAGAGTTATCTAGATCCCGGTATAAACGAAGAAAAAATGCAAGAATAAAATAGATTTAATGAAGATAAGAATAGAAATAAAGAAATCGGAAAAAGTAGACATAGTTTGAGGATAGATAGAGACTAGAAGAGAAGCAGAAGAAGAATTGGAAATAAGAAGAAAATAATGGAGAAGGTTGAAGAAACTAAAGTTTTGTTTGCGTTTTGCTCCCAAAACAATACCATTAATAGTTTTTCAATAACTTTTCTTCTTTTTGGAAGATGGAAACATTCTGTGAAGAAAAGCTATATAGATCTCGCTATAAAAAAGCAAGAGAAATAAAAAGAAATATGATAAAAAGATTTAAAAGAAAACAAGAATCAATGTAGAGAAAGAAGAAGCAGTAGAAGTAGTTTGAAGAATGACACGATAACTTCTAATATAAGAGAAATGACCAGTGAGAAAGTACATAATGGAAAGATCCAGACGAGAAAAGAAACAGAAGTAAAGAACAGATTGAAAATAGAAGAATAAATTGAAGAAACTAAAGTTTTGTGTCCGTTTTGTTCCAAAAGCATTAGTTTTGTTAGTTTTCAATAGTATTTCTTCTTTGAAAGATAGAAACATTCAGTGAAGAAAAGTTATCTGGATTCCGGTATAAAAGAAGAGAAGCTAGTATAAAATAGATTTAATGAAGATAAGAATAGAAATAGACAAACAAAAAGTAGAGGAAGTTTGGGGAAAAATAGAGACTAGAAAAGACTAAAGAATTGAAGAAACTAAAGTTTTGTTTGCGTTTTGCTCCCAAAGCAATATCATTAATAGTTTTTCAATAAGTTTTCTTCTATTGGGCAGGTAGAAACATCCAATGAAGAGAAGTTATACAGATCTCAATATAAAATAAAAGAGATGAAGATAAATGTGATGAAAAGATTAAAAGGAAAGAAGAATAGATGCAGAGGAAGAAGATACAGTACAAGTAGTTTGAAGAGGGACATGATAAATTTGAATATAATAGAGAAGAACAATGATTAAGTGATATACATATATGTGAAAGCAGAGAAAAAGCAGTACAGCTTAATGAGTAAAGTAGAGACACTGGAAATAAGACAAGAAAAAAAAGAGAAAATTGAAGAAACTAAAGATTTGTGTGCGTTTTGCTCGAAAATCAATATCATTAATAGTTTTTAATAGGTTTTCTTCTCTTGGAAAAATGAAAACATCTAATGAAGAAAAGTGACCTAATATAAAAGAGGAAGCAAAGTGTGATGAATAGATAAAAAAAAATAAAAACATGGAGAGGAAGCAGTAAAATTAGTTTGAAGAGATATCTGAGGGATATAATATATAAAGAAGTGAGAATGATGATTTAAGAAGAGAAGAAGAATGAAGATAAAGAATACAAACAGGTGTAGTCTCACAATTCTTTAAAAACTAAACATAATTTTCAATGGGGCTTTTTCTGGGAAGGTACAATTACTGAGGAAAAACCATATACGTTTTGGTATAAAGGAAGAAAAGAAAAATACGGAAGAGTATCTGATATACATAAAATGAAAAAAGTTGAAAAAAAACGAAGAAAAATACGAAATATAGAATTAAATTTAAAAAGGAAGAAATTAATTTAAAGGGAAGACAAAAAATAACCAAATTGGCAAAATGAAGAAACACATAGAGTAATGCAAATAAATAAAAATTAACAAAGATAGTTGGGAAAGGAAGAAAGATAGTGAAGAAAATTACATTATTGATAGTATAAAATGAAAATTGTAAGATATTCTGCTCCAATGGCAATAGCGTTATTAGGTTTCTTCTAAAAACCTGTCGACTTCTTTCTTCCCAGAAGAATAGAAACTATGCCACTTAATTTCGCAATGTCACCAAGATATTTTTTAGTACCGAAATTTCTCGAAGAAAGCTTTTTTACAGAAAAAAATAATAATTTGAAATTCTATGTCATCAACAAATCATCTTCAAAGACTTCCTGTTTCTTATTAATTGTTAGGAACCGCTGTTTGAAAATGTAAATTTTAGTTTTGGCATCAAAACACGGGTTTACTTAATTGAGCGTGACTTGTGCGCAACTCAAGCGATAACACTAAATCAAACTAACAGTAACAAGTTAATTCTATAGAAAGCTCGATAGTAGAATTGATATATCTGAAGTACCGAATTAAAAAAAAACTTATTACGTCTTTGCTCCACTCATAATAGTTACTAGGTACTAAACCATAAGATTCTACTAAAGATAACCGTAATTCGAATAGTTTTTTGCAATCGGTACTACTTACTCTACATAATATTATCAAATAGTTTCTGTTAATGTAAGTAGTTTAGTGACTCGTCTTTCACTTGAGCTTTCGTAATATGTCAGGGGTACTGCAAATTGAATCAAAAGATTAAGCGTTGACATTATGAGGATGGTACTACTTAAACAAAACTTTGTCATTATTTAGATAGATTCATCTTTGACCCCTGAGATCAAGAAAGCGTTAACATTTGGTCATTCCGTAAAAAAACAAATTCGAATAATATGGAAATTACCACGCGTTCTGGGTACTTTCTAAATGAGGAATTAAATTTATCTAAAATAAATCTATACGGGACGATGGATGGCACTTTCACTGTTTTATTGTGCGTTCCGGTCTTCGGACCCAGCCGACAGGTGCCTCCACCAAATTCGGTACTCACATCTATTTTTCCAAATCATTGAGGTAGTACCTTAGACCAAATGCTCCCATTATCACAATATAGATCGATGATTTCGGTACTATTAACACATTTAGAGGAAAACTTTAGTTATATTGCAGTAGTACCGTTGGAATGCCCCAATATTTTAAAACAATTAGTAACAAGTACTAGTGGTGAACTTGAGTACTACTACAAAAGCTCCGAACTAGTCAAGTTGTTTCTTGTAATTGTACGATTTTGGTAGTACCGTGGTGTACCGTTCTTGATTGGCTGCTAAACGTTGGTTAATTAAGCTATTGAAATGGGTTTTGCCGCACAGTACCGGTGGTGAAATTGACGAAGACCAAGATGGTCGTCGGTACCATCGCTGTTAATTAATCACAATTAAAAATTAGTGGTTATACGCGCTACTAAGTTTGATATCATGCGTCCTGGAATAAAAAACTTTCGCATTTTTGCTTAGAAAGAACCAACAGTGTTCCACACTGGTTCGTTTCTGTGATCATCGCCACGTTATGTAAGGTGATTTATTGATTATGGTACCACTTTTGCAATTTTTCAACGCAATCTTATCCACGGCTCAAATCGTCCATTGGAAGTTACTGAAACGTGGTTAACAGAAAAAACCAATAGTTATCTCAACAGGTGGTACTACTTTACGAAATACTTTTCGAGTACTCAATACATTATGTTATCAACAGGAAATTATTGAACCGGGTGATTTAGTTTTTGCGATAACCCCTACATGGTACTACTTTTTGTTACAGTTAAATTTCACCTGATGCTTCCTCAAGCACCTGGTAGTACCTTAATTGAATTTTGAAAATTTGGAGTACCTGTATAAAATTTTGTTGTAACACTTGAATTGCAAAATTTTTTAAGCAATGACACAAAATCCGAAACCTACTTTATCTTCTCAAAACGAGTAGTACCACTTTACTGGTTTATGTACGTTACACACAATTGTGTGTCAAATTAACATTTTACCTTATCCTGGCACTGTTTCTGTGTTTCTTCCTGTTGCTGCTCGTCCTATACACTACACTTCCCATTTTGGTGGTGTAGGTCCGGAAATTTCGTCGGTACTATCTAACCGCACTTACTGTTCGAAACGATTGTTTTCTATGTCTAGCAGTAGCGCACGCACATGCCGTTCGGTTGTCATTTAACACTACTACACACCGGTGCAGTCTCTGGATCTGACAGACAGTTAGTACGGTACTACCTTTGCTATGTTCACGGCTCGTAAAGAAGAAAGTAGTAATCGAATGAACGGACGCCGCTGCCAACAGTGGGGATAGAATGGACTTATTTGTTTATTGTCGGCGATTTGAACGGACGTTACAGAACCGGGTCCACCCAGATTTTTTTTAGGGTACTTGTTTCGCCAGCAGTACCGGAAACTAGTATTGCGATTTTCGTGCAGTTTGAAGCGATTAATTTTGATGACACTTCAATCAATCGACTGCAAGTGGTACTAGCGAAACGAAAATCTTGAGGCGTGGTAGTACCGGGAATAGTAGCATCAATAATAACATAATAACAGGGGACCACCAAATACTATTCGAAACTTGCTAATTGAAAATAGTTCCAAGAAAATTATCTAGGTAGTACCTTAACAGTTAAGGAAGCGTTCTCGTTAATTAGTATATCGGTTTTGCTTCCATAATTATGGAAATATTATCACAAAGGCGGAAAACTGAGGTACTTCACATGTGTTATATATAGCAGTAGCAGAGTACCGATGTTTTTCTGCGTGCAGCTAATTATTATTAAAAAGAAATAAAATACCGCAGAACAGGGAGTACTTACGCAAAATTAATCGTCATTTTGCAGATGGTACCACCAATTATAAATTAAGTTATTAATTTTTGCAAAAGACCGCATTAGTGGCTTGAACATTAAATACAGTCATAGCGTTCGTTTAACGTAACGGTACTCTCGATATTTGTCTAAATCTCCATTTAATTAGTACCGAAGATTCGTCTCGCTTGACGATGAAACAGCGGTACCCTTTAATCGTTTCTTATTTACAAATTCAGTGTGAAATTGTTAATTTTAAGTGAACTTTCATTAGTTTAGTGGTACCTACCGCAAATTTTCTACTGGATTTCGCGAGGATTTGGGCTAATTTCTCCAAAACAGTACCTTCACTTTAGATGACATGTTACTGCCACTGATTGCCATGGTTGGCGACAAAAACGTTACCCATCCATGAATTTAATGCGAATTAGAGTACTGACGATGACGGTACCACATTTTGTCACCATTGGAAATTTGGAACGAAATAACTATTTGTTTTGATGAGTTAAAAGTCACGTCGTATAGGTAGTACCAAAAGTGACAAGGTGTGGTAGTACTTTCCTAAGAACGTGTAGAAATTTGGAATCGCTATTTTTGGATGTAAATAGAGATTTGCATAAAAAAGACGTGGATATTGAAAGTAATAGTTGTTGGTACTGCCGGTTGTATTGAAATTAGGTACTAGTTTTAGCGAGTTTCTCTCGAAGTTAATAAAAAGAACCACTCATGTGTTTGTAATTAAATTAGAAATAGTTTAGATCGGTACCATCGACCTTTGGATGGTACCGAAAATTTTGAAGCGGGTTTTGCGAATTTGCGACTATTATAGTCCGTTGATGCCTGTTTAGTTTCTGGTTTTGGTACTACTACTAAGTTCATTGTTAACCAAAATTGGTACCATCCGTTTTGGGTAGTACCGAAAATTTCGACTTGCGTTTTGAAAAATTATAACTAGTCGACGATTATTGTCCGTTGCTCCCTGATTGATTTCTGGCTTTGGTACTACCAAGTTCAATGTTAAGGGAGATTGGTATCATCGATCTTCGGGTGGTACCGTAATTTTTTAAATGCGGTTTGAGAAATTGTAATTAGTCGAAGATTTTTGTCTTTTAATTCCTGGTTGATTTCTGGTTTTGGTACTACCACCAAGTTCAATGTTAACGAAGATCGGTACCAAAAATTTCGAAGTGTGTTTTGATGAATTGTAACTAGTCGTGTTGTCGCCTGATTAATTTCTGGCCTCGGTACTACCAAGTTCAGTGTTATAGAGACCGGTACCATCGATTTTTTGGTAGTACCAAAAGTTTCGAAATGTGTTTTAAAAAAATTGTAATCAATCGACGATTACTGACCGTTGCTGTCTGATTGATTTCTGACTTTGGTACTACCAAGTTCAATGTTAAGGGAGATTATTGGTATCATCGATCTTTGGGTGGTACCGAAACCTTTTAAATGCGTTTTGAGAAATTGTAATCACTCGACGATTTTTGTCTTTTTAGTTGATTACTGGTTTTGGTACTACCACCAAGTTCAATGTTAACGAAGATCAGTAACAAAAGTTTCGAAGTGTGTTTCGATTAATTATAACTAGTCGCGTTGTTTTGCCTGATTAATTTCTGGCCTCGGTACTACCAAGTTCAATGCTATGGACACCGGTACCATCGATTTTTGGGTGGTACCGAAAATTTCGAGATGCGTTTAAAAAAATTGATATTAGTCAACAATTATTTTCCGCCCTGTCCGCTGATACGTGTTTCTGGTTTTGGTACTATCACCAAGTTCAATGTTAACGGATCGGATAATTGTCGTGGCGACGGTTTCTATTTCGTCTACGGATGTACGAAAATGAATCAGAGTATGGAGGAGAGTCGTCAGAATTAATGATCGGTTCTTCATGCAATTAGTCCACGGTTGGGTTACATTTTTAACGTTACTAACGAAAAAACTAAATGGTACCACCAAGAATGTTTGTAATAACCTACTTCATGCTTCTTTAACTGCTTAATAAATCATAGATCACACACATAACTTTAAAGGGGCAAATTCTAACAAGTTAATTGGCGTGATGGCGGCGATTAGTTTAAATGGTACCACCACCAATCTTCACGGGGTACCCCAGAAATTAATAAGAGATATTTAAAGAGATTTTTCGAAAGCGGAAATTCTTTTGATGAATTTCGATACAACGGATGTTTTGAAATTGATTGAAGGGGTTATTGTAGTACTTTCCAAGGTTTCCCCGAGGCTGTTTGAGCAGAAAAAAAATTATGTAATGTTTATTGGTAAATGTTCTGCTGTCTCTATCCGGGTAATAACCTCAAATTATGTAATTGAGCGAGTTATTTCTTCTATTATTTTGGTACTTTAAGTACTCAAAATTATTGTTGCACCTGAAGTACCACCACTTTAGGTGCAAATATACAAAAAAAAATATTTACATGTATATATGCGACCAAGGCGCTGAATACCAATACCCTATGCATTTTAGTGGGTTTTTAGAAAGGTACTCCAAGTACCACAACTGATATTTGCAGTATCTTAATAATTAGTAAAAGGTTTTTGGTTGTTTCTAACAGTATTTGAGTGTTTCGGTCAGGATTTCAATTTTTTAAACGAGTACTTCCGGTACTATTTCATGGTTTTTCAGTTTAGAGACCATTTGATTCACGTGAAACTTATTTTAGGAAGAAACCAAAATGGGTCACATAATTGGATTAAATTGGAATTTTTTTAAGAAACAAGTAGTACCACTTTGGTTGTTCCTCGATTTTATTAGAATTTTCTTTTCACTATTAGACATGCAAAAACTGATGTCGGTTTTGAATTTTCCAGAAATTCTTGGGTACCTAGTGGGAATTTCGAGATTCTTCAAAGTCCAAGCACCAAATAGACCATAACACCATCTGAAGGTAAGATTTTTACAAAAACAATTTTATTATAACTAAAGCGGGTTGTTCTAAACACAAGAAAAATTTTTGGAAAGTTCAGTAGCGTCCGCGTTTTTGATTCCGCTCAATAATTTTTTGAAATTGCAGAAATTCTGAACTTTTCATTACCAAAGACAGTAGTGGGGGATAAAATAAATTCTTTCTTTACCACACCTAAACGAGGTTATGTTCAATTATTCAGAGAAGCGTGACTGGTTTAACTATATCGTAAAGTTCAACGATGTCGTTTTTAAGAGACTTAAAATTTTTATTGTTGAAACAATGTCGACAACAGCTTGAACGGAACATTCAAAAAGTGTCACTTTCGATTTTATTTTAAATTTATGACATTTTCACTTGTCAGTCGTAAATTTCGTGCCCCGCCGCCACTGATCTGTTACAGTTTAAGAAGTTGAAGACCATCTGGTACTTTTAAATCGGGAAGAACTGGGTCAATTAACTAAACGATTCGATTTCCGGCCACCTCTTGTTGGAATTTTCACAATTTTCCCAAAAATTTCGAAATTCCATTTTACCATTCACTACCATTGTGATTAATTGCCGCCATTAGCTTATTTGTCATAGAAAGGCCGCCGTTTCGTTTATTAATAAATTTCCGCTGTTCCTAATTGCTTTCGGCCGAAACCTGTTTTAGCAATTTTTTAGACCACCCCTCGATGCTAGGAATATGAAGTGTTGGAAAGTAATGGCGAGATCGACTTTTCAATTTTTAATTTAGAACGAAATGACCGTCTTTACTTGCGATTTCTACCTAGACAATGGCCGGTTATTGGACATATTTGCATTGAGTCGCTTCGTTGCTTTAATGTCGAAGAAAAGTTGAAAATACTTTCTTTTCGGGTTGTTTAAGTGAGTAATGTGACGTCTTAAGGAGGTTGAATTACGAAATCGTTAATGTTTGCGGTTCGAACGTAATTGAGTGTAATGATTGGGTAGTAAAAAGGCGAAACGGTACTAAGTTAGCAGAGATTCGTAATCGTCTTGGCAGATGGTGCTTAATGTCGATTTCATACCTGTTACGACATTTCCCCCTCTCCTTTTTACAATTGCCACAATTCCAAATGATGAAAAAAATTGTTTTTTCTTATTGTAACTGACAATTGTGGAAACGGTTTCTAAAAATCAATTCGTTCAAACATTTTGAGAAACGCAAATGGGAGCGACGTTTAAGATTTTTCTTTGGCACAAAAAATTATCTAATTCTTGCTAATATGCAGATTTTCAGTCAAAAATCGATACTTTAGAGAAACACCCTGTAGATATAATAATTTCAAAATTGAACTTAGTTGTAATTTCCAAAATTTTCTTTTAAGGGAAAAGTTCACATTAAATTTAGAGATTCTGTAAATGTACGAACACTCTGTATAAGAATAACTTCAACATTCAACAGTTTCATTTGTGAATCAAATTGATCTCGGCTTACTTTTACAACAAGAACACACTGTATATAGCACAATTAAAAAACTGAACAGAAGTGTAACAACAGAATTTTTGTTTCAGAAAGAATTCTAGTGAGATTTCCAAATTCATTTAACATACAGACACTCTGTATACAGAATAATTCCAAAATTAAGGTAAAATGTCATTTTGAAAATTGTCGTTTCAAGGAAAAATCCAATTAGATCTCGAGACACTTTTAATACAAGGAAGCTCCGCACACAAAATTGAAAAAAAAAAATTCTTCCAGTATTTTGGTTTTAGATTTTTTTTTTATTAATCTTCCAAATACTTCTAATGCATGGACACTCTGTACACAGAATAATTTCAATATTAAATTGATTGTAATTTTCAAAATTTTTGTTTTTTAAAAAATCCATTGAATTTGGAGATTCTTTGAGGTGTCGTTTGTGGAAGAAGATCAAATTGGATTCAGAGATACTTTTAATACACGAACACTCAATATATAAGATAATTTCAAAACTGAACAGATGTGTAAACTCCAAAATTTTGGATTCAGGAATTGTTTTTAATTAGATTTCTAAATATATTTAAAATACGGACACTCAGCACAAAGAATAATTCCAAAATTAAGCAAAAGTGTCATTTTCAAAATTGTCGTTTCAGAGAAAAATCCAATTACATGTCGAGACACTCTTAATACAAAAAAGCTCTTCACACAAAATTGAACCAAAGTTTTCTTCTAGAATTTTTGCTTTAAAAAAATATAATTTGATTTCGAGAAACTTTTAAGAGACGACACTCTGTATACAGGATAATTTTGAAATTGACCACAGTTATGATACAGAATTTTTGTTTCAGGAAAAATTCAATTAAATTTCCAAACACTTCTAATGCATGGACGCTCTGTATACAGAAAAATTTCAAAATTAAATTGAGTGTCATTTTCAAAATTTTCGTTTTTTAAAAAATCCATTGAATTTGGAGATTTTTTGAGGTGTCGTTTGTGGAAAAAGATCAAATTGGATTCTGAGATACTTTTAATACACGAACACTCAGTATATAAGATTATTTTTCAAATCTGAACAGAGGTGCAAACTCCAAAATTTTGGTTTCAGAAATTGGTTTTAATTAGATTTCTAAATATTTTTAAAATACGGACACTCAGCACAAAGAATAGTTTCAAAATCAAGCAAAAGTGTCATTTTCAAAATTGTCGCTTCAGGAAAAAATCCAATTAGATCTCGAGACACTTAATACAAAAAAGCTCTTCACACAAAATTGAAGTAAAATTTTCTTCCAAAATTTTTGCTTTAAAAAAATATAATTTGATTTCGAGAAACTTTTAAGAGTCGACACTCTGTATACAGGGTAATTTTGAAATTGACCACAGTTATGATGCAGAATTTTTGTTTCAGGAAAAATTCAATTAAATTTCCAAACACTTCTAATGCATGGACGCTCTGTATACAGAAAAATTTTAAAATTAAATTGAGTGTCAATTTCAAAATTTTCGTTTTTTAAAAAATCCGTTGAATTTGGAGATTCTTTGAGGTGTCGTTTGTGGAAAAAGATCAAATTGGATTCCGAGATACTTTTAATACACGAACACTCAGTATATAAGATAATTCCGAAATTGAACAGAGGTGTAAACTCCAAAATTTTGGATTCAGAAATTGTTTTTAATTAGCACAAAGAATAATTCCAAAATTAAGCAAAAGTGTCATTTTCTAAATTGTCGTTTCAGGAAAAAATCCAATTAGATCTCGAGACACTTTTAATACAAAAAAGCTCTTCACACAAAATTGAACTAAAGTTTCGTTCCAGAATTTTTGTTTTAGAAAACAATTAATTTAATTTCGAGAAATTTTTAAGAGACGACACTCTGTATACAGGATAATTTCTAAATTGACCAGAAGTGTGATACAGAATTTTTGTTTCAGGAAAAATTTAATTAAATTTCCAAACACTTCTAATGCATCGACGGTCCGTACAAAGAAGAATTTCAAAACTAAATTAAGTGTCATTTTCAAAATTTTCGTTTTTTAAAAATCCGTTGAATTTGGAGATTCTTTGAGGTGTCGTTTGTGGAAAAAGATCAAATTGGATTCCGAGATACTTTTAATACACGAACACTCAGTATATAAGATAATTTCAAAACTGAACAGATGTGTAAACTCCAAAATTTTGGATTCAGAAATTGTTTTTAATTAGATTTCTAAATATATTTAATATACGGACACTCAGCACAAAGAATAATTCCAAAATTAAGCAAAAGTGTCATTTTCAAAATTGTCGTTTTGGAAAAAATCCAATTAGATCTCGACACACTTAATACAAAAAAGCTCTGCACACAAAATTGAACTAAAGTTTCCTTCCAGAATTTTTGCTTTAAAAAAATATAATTTGATTTCAAGAAACTTTTAAGAGTCGACACTCTGTATACAGGGTAATTTTGAAATTGACCACAGTTATGATACAGAATTTTTGTTTCAGGAAAATTTTAATTAAATTTCCAAACACTTTTAATGCATTGACGCTCTGTACACAAAACAATTTCAAAATTAAATTGAGTGTCATTTTCAAAATTTTTGTTTTTTAAAAAATCCATTGAATTAGGAGATTCTTTGAGGTGTCGTTTGTAGAAAAAGATCAAATTGGATTCCGAGATACTTTTAATACACGAACACTCAGTATATAAGATAATTTCAAAACTAAACAGAGGTGTCAACTCCAAAATTTTAGTTTCAGAAATTGTTTTTAATTAGATTTCTAAATATATTTAATATAGGGACACTAAGCACAAAGAATAATTCCAAAATTAAGCAAAAGTGTCATTTTCTAAATTGTCGTTTCAGTAAAAATCCAATTAGATCTCGAGACACTTTTAATACAAAAAATCTCTTGACACAAAATTGAACTAAAGTTTCGTTCCAGAATTTTTGTTTTAGAAAACAATTAATTTAATTTCGAGAAATTTTTAAGAGACGACACTCTGTATACAGGATAATTTCGAAATTGACCAGAAGTGTGATACAGAATTTTTGTTTCAGGAAAAATTTAATTAAATTTCCAAACACTTCTAATGCATGGACGCTCTGTACACAGAAGAATTTCAAAACTAAATTGAGTGTCATTTTCAAAATTTTCGTTTTTTAAAAAATCCGTTGAATTTGGAGATTCTTTGAGGTGTCGTTTGTGGAAAAAGATCAAATTGGATTCCGAGATACTTTTAATACACGAACACTCAGTATATAAGATAATTTCAAAACTGAACAGATGTGTAAACTCCAAAATTTTGGATTCAGAAATTGTTTTTAATTAGATTTCGAAATATATTTAATATAGGGACACTAAGCACAAGGAATAATTCCAAAATTAAGCAAAAGTGTCATTTTCAAAATTGTCGTTTTAGGAAAAATCCAATTAGATCTCGAGACACTTTTAATACAAAAAAGCTCTTCACACAAAATTGAACTAAAGTTTCGTTCCAGAATTTTTGATTTAGAAAAAAAATATTTAATTAACTTTTAAGAGACGACACTCTGTATACGGGATAATTTTGAAATTGACCAGTGTCGTTTCAGGAAAAAATTCTATTGAAGTTAGAGACTCTTTTAGTTGCCTTTGTGGAAAATGATGTAGCCTTAAAATCGAACAGAGGCGTAACTTGCAGATTTTGGTCCAGAAATTAAATTTTTTCAACTGGCAATTGAAATCTCAACATTCAACTTCAATTTTTTCCATCTCACCTCAATCTATAAATACTACCAAAGATAACCATCGCTCGAATTAATTGGAAAACGGTATCAACCAAATACCAAGGTCGTTGTAAAATCCAAAATAACCCACAAAAACGTTTTAACAAATCCCCACTTAAATTCTTTAAACTTACAATCGTTTCCTAGTTCCGTAATTAATTGTTTGACGTCAGTTAATAACAATTTTTCAAAATTCTCCATAGCGCATCTACCGTACTGTCCTTATCGACTTTTCCACCGTATTTAGAGCATAACGATATCGTTAGAATAACACAAATTGCCATTTACTGTCCAGCAATTAACGCTATTCAAATTGGAAACAAGTATCGAAGTATTCACCTAAGGTCCGGTGTTGAATCCACCAGGAGACGGACGCAATCCAAACAGCCTCTAGCGGCGGCGTAATGCAACGCCAACGTCGTGTTGTTAGTTGCACGTTCTAACGCCGGCATATCGGCGGCGTTGTTGCGGAATTCCGCTTCCCACAATAACCAACGGAGAACGTTCAGCCGGCCGTGTCTGCAACACAAAATACAATCAATGCAGAAATTTACAAACAACACAAGTCTTGTTGCTAAAAAAATGTTATGCTAGCAGAACAACGCCCTCTAGTGACGGCCGCCTCAAACTCGTAATTGGTTAACGCGTTACTTTATAGGTGGCGCCACCAGTTAGTGCCAATTAACCTCTATAGGTGGTATCACTGCAAGTCGGTCTTTTATGGGAATACCCGGAATCTAATTAGGGAAGGAATTCGGGTAGTTTGTTGATTTTTTTTCAATAACGAACTTTGAAAAGCTTGATCCAAGAGCAACGAGTCACGAGAGTCATTTGTTAATCATAATTTGGTCCTCAACTGGAAACCAAGGCAACGGGCTCGCTTGATTCAGCAATTGTAACGAAAGTGGGGTTATGGTGTTTGGATTTTTGACATTGGTTGAATAAAGAGAAACTAGGTGGCGTTGATTAAGGGTCGAAATTTCAAAGCTTGTGATAAAACGGAGAAATAGTTTCGTTATTATTGTTCTTTTTTGACGCCCTCTTGCATTATTGTTAATAATAAAAAATTGAGAATTTTTGAGAGACAACTTGAGACACTTTGTGTTAGTTGCAGTAAATTCGAGAATGAGATGAAAGTAAATTTAGTAAAAGTCGAAGCCGGTAACGATTTAGACCAAAAAAAATTTTCGTCGAATAGCCAATTTTGCAATTTTGTCAATTACTCCATGTAACGAATAGATAGTTCCGTTTCTCCAATTTTGAAAAAGTCTAAATTACTAAATTGTATAATTACCTCAAGTGAATGACCCGTTGCACAATTCTGGTCGATTATTAAATAATTAACATGTTTCCTTGTCAATTTTACAACGCCAAACAAACAAAAAACTCGGAGAAACCCACAAAGATTACGTTAACACGATTCAGGAATTGTAAAAATTTCAACTGAAGACCGCCGAAAAAGTAGCCAAAAGAAACGTGTTTACTTATAGGGAAAAAAATTGACAAGATTAATTCTGAAAAAAACTTGTAAATCAGGTAAGAGAGTCGCGTGTTTCTTAATAATTTTTCCAATATCGATGGGGGTCAGATTACGGTTTTTTTGAATTTAACGTCTTGGCGGCGCTGACCACTGGTTAGGTCACTGAACGACCTTAGTAATGAGAGTTTCCATTTACCGTCTCCCATCATCATTTCCGCAACAGCACGAGTACCACATGGTACTCGCGCTACCTTGACGGCACCATCACCGTAATTAACTCATTTTCCATCAAACGTTGTCAAAAAAAAAAAAAAAAATATGTAGAAAATGGTAAATTTTGCGGACGATTTGTGGTTTCGATTCAATTACCAAGTCAAATTTTGGTCGATGATATTATGAACCTGGAACACGGGGCAAGTTGCAACTACTGCGAAACGCCGTTACTGGGAAAACCGTTAAAAGTTAAAAATATTCCAGTAAGAGGGAATTCCTACGCCAAGAGGTGGCGCTGTTGTCGAAAATGTGCTAATGCCCAAGTTTTTATCTAAATATCTTCAAACGGTTAATTAAAAGCAAATCACTCCAAACTGCTGCTATTGTTGCCAAATTGCTTCAATTTTAACAAATAATTGCAATTGTCCAATTATTTTAACTGTAAATTTTTTGTATGGAAGATAAACGCTGAAATCTGAAAAGAATTTTTTGAAAATAAAAACTTGATCGTTCGATTTCACACTTATACAATTTTGCAGTAACAAGGAAGTGTGGAATTAAAAAAAACTAGTAATTATGTGATAGTTGGATGCAGCTGTTCTATGCAAGACTGCACGTAGTTGAATTCGTTGCTTTTTCTATTTCATATCTAATAAACGGCATTCACAATGGGACGCCTGAAAGATTCTTTTGCTTACTTAATTACAAATTAAAGAGCAAATGTTGAGGAAGTTGACATTCTATTCTTATAATAAATTACAGTTGTGGTTTTCGCGACCACCCAAAGTTACACTTAAACAAATTTCTTCAGCAATCTATTGGATGAACCATAAAACGACTTCTATCAATGGTTTTTCTGTGAGACTATCACTAGTTGTTATCACGATTAATAAGTGAAATTTTTTTATAAAACGGTTTAAGAAGTACCGTTCAATAATGTAAGCTGAAAAGTTTTGCTAAAAAAGTTGTATTTTTCCCAAAAAAAAATTTTCAAAATTTTATTTTTTTTACCAATTTTTCAGAAGTGGGATTTGGGTAAAACACTTCGAAAACTTGTATTAGAAAAATACTCACGTTGTAACACCAACTCTACAGATTTATTAAATGCAAACAAACAATCGATGCAACGTCGGGATTCCTCGTGAAAGTCTCAACCGATTTTGGTGATTTTTACCGCAACTTTTGGCGCCATGTTTTTTAACAAAAACAAAAACGAGAAACATTTCAAGACGATTTGAGCAATGTTTAAAGTAAAAATTTTACATAAAGTGACAGTTTACTTAACCCTACAGAAAATAGTTGCGAGTTGGATACAGTGTCGCCATCTCTACATGAAATTTCGAAAATTTCAAAGTATCGTAAGTCTAGCGCGATATTTTACATAACTGATCGAGTAAAGTACCGCCATCTCTACGCAAAACCGCGAACATTTTAGTGTGTCCTCGTAATTGTAAAGTGACAGTTTACTTAACCCTACAAAAAACTGTTGCGGCCATTTTTACGTGAAATTGTAAAAATTTGAGTCTATTTACGTAACTTAGATTGACAGTTTACTCAATTTTTGAGTAGGATTTGGTGCCGCCATCTCTATATAAAAGCGAGAAGCTTAATCTATCCTCACAGTTCCAGAAAGATATTTTACATAACTGTTAGGTCGATCTCGCCATCATTTTTAAATAAAATCGTAAAGGATTTTAATCTGTCCAAGTGACAGTTTATTTAATTCTACTAAAATAGTTGCGGGTCAGATAAAGTGGCGCCATCTCTACATGAAATTTCAAAAATTTCAAAGTATCGTAAATCTAGCGCGATATTTTACATAACTGGTCGAGTAAAGTACCGCCATCTCTACGCAAAACCGCGAACATTTTAGTGTGTCCTCGTAATTGTAAAGTGACAGTTTACTTAACCCTACAAAAAACTGTTGCGGCCATTTTTACGTGAAATTGCAAAAATTTGAGTCTATTTACGTAACTTAGAGTGACAGTTTACTCAATTTTTGAGTAGGATTTGGTGCCGCCATCTCTATATAAAAGCGAGAAGCTTAATCTATCCTCACAGTTCTAGAAAGATATTTTACATAACTGTTAGGTCGATCTCGCCACCATTTTTAAATAAAATCGTAAAGGATTTTAATCTGTCCAAGTGACAGTTTACTTAATTCTACTAAAATAGTTGCGGGTCAGATAAAGTGGCGCCATCTCTACATGAAATTTCGAAAATTTCAAAGTATCGTAAGTCTAGCGCGATATTTTACATAACTGGTCGAGTAAAGTACCGCCATCTCTACGCAAAACTGCGAACATTTTAGTGTGTCCTCGTAATTGTAAAGTGACAGTTTACTTAACCCTACAAAAAACTGTTGCGGCCATTTTTACGTGAAATTACAAAAATTTGAGTCTATTTTCGTAACTTAAGTGACAGTTTACTCAATTTTTGAGTAGGATTTGGTGCCGCCATCTCTATATAAAAGCGAGAAGCTTAATCTATCCTCACAGTTCCAGAAAGATATTTTACATAACTGTTAGGGCGATCTCGCCACCATTTTTAAATAAAATCGTAAAGGATTTTAATCTGTCCAAGTGACAGTTTACTTAATTCTACTAAAATAGTTGCGGGTCAGATAAAGTGGCGCCATCTCTACATGAAATTTCGAAAATTTCAAAGTATCGTAAGTCTAGCGCGATATTTTACATAACTGGTCGAGTAAAGTACCGCCATCTCTACGCAAAACCGCGAACATTTTAGTGTGTCCTCGTAATTGTAAAGTGACAGTTTACTTAACCCTACAAAAAACTGTTGCGGCCATTTTTACGTGAAATTGTAAAAATTTGAGTCTATTTACGTAACTTAGAGTGACAGTTTACTCAATTTTTGAGTAGGATTTGGTGCCGGCCATCTCTATATAAAAGCGAGAAGCTTAATCTATCCTCACAGTTCCAGAAAGATATTTTACATAACTGTTAGGTCGATCTCGCCACCATTTTCAAATAAAATCGTAAAGGATTTTAATCTGTCCAAGTGACAGTTTACTTAATTCTACTAAAATAGTTGCGGGTCAGATGAAGGGGCGCCATCTCTACATAAGAACAAGAAGACATCAATTAATCCTTGTACTTGTAATGTGACAGTTTACTTAACCTTACAAAAAATTGTTGCGAATCGGATGGAGTGTCGCCATCTTTACATTCCAAGTGATAGTTTACTTAAATTCCACTAAAATAGTTGCGGGTCAGATCGAGTGTCGCCATCTCAACATAAGAACAAGAAGATACCAATATATCCTCATATTTGTGACACTTTACTTAACCTTACAAAAAAAAATGATTGGAAGTCGGATGAAGTGTCGCCATCTTTACATAAAACAGTGAGATTTTCATCTACCAAGTGACAATTCACTCAACCTTACAAAAATAGTTGCGATTTGAATAAGGTGTCGCCATCTCTACATGAACCTGCGAAGATTTTAATCCATCTTAGTACTGGTAAAGTGACAGTTTAACCCTACTAAAATGGTTAAGGGTCAGATAGTGTGGCGCCATCTCTAGATAAAAGCGAGAAAATCTATCCTTGTGTTTGTAATGTGACAGTTTACTTAACCTTACAAAAAATTGTTGCGCGCCGGATGGAGTGTCGCCATCTTTACATTCCAAGTGACAGTTTACTTAATTCCACTAAAATAGTTGCGGGTCAGATCGAGTGTCGCCATCTCTACATAAGATCAAGAAGATACCAATCTATCCTCGTACTTGTGACACTATACTTAACCTTACAAAAAAAATGATTGCAAGTCGGATGAAGTGTCGCCAACTTTACATAAAACAGTGATATTTTAATCTACCAAGTGACAGTTCACTTAACCCTATCAAAATAGTTACGAGTTGAATAAGGTGTCGCCATCTCTACATAAACCTGCGAAGATTTTAATCCGTCCTAGTACTAGTAAAGTGACAGTTTACTTAACCCTACTAAAATGGTTGTGGGTCAGATAAAGTGGCGCCATCTCTACATAAAATCGAAAAGATTTCAATCTATCCTCGTACTTGTAGAGTGACAGTTTATTTGACCCTACAGAGAATAGTTACGAGTGTGATACAGTGAAATGGCGAAAATTTCAATCTATCCTCGTAGTTCTAGAAAGATATTTTATATAACTTTTAGGTCGAACTCAATGCCGCCATTTTTTACATAGTCTCGTAAAGATTTTAACCTGCCCAAGTGACAGTTTACTTAATTCAACTAAAACAGTTGAAACATTACAAAAAATGGTTGCGTGTCGGATGCAGTGTCGCCATCTTTACATAACATAGTGAAGATTTTAATATGTCCAAGTGACAGTTAACCTTCAAAAATAATTGCATGTTGAATACAGTGTCGCCATCTCTTCATGAACCTGCAAAGATTTGAATCCGCCCTAGTACTAGTACAGTGACAGTTTACTTAACCCTACTAAAATGGTTGGCGGTCAGATACCGTGGCGCCATCTTGATAAAATCAAAAATATTTCAAGCTATCCCCGTACTTGTGGATTGACAGTTTACTTAACCCTAAAAAATAATTTCGCGTTGGGTGCAGTGTCGCCATCTCTACTTAGAAAACTTCAATCTATCCTCGCATTTCTTTCAAGCATTGGGGAATTACAAAATTATGGGCGAATTATTAATTTTTTAGTAAACTTGCACAAAAATCCTTTCAATGAATAATTTTACCGTGTCGTTTTCCGGTGGTTTTATTTTTAGTGAACACGTCCGACCACAACACTTTCATATTCATATCCACTTGAACGTCACCATACACTTGAAGTGCAATTCACAATATTCCCCTTCAACGATAATTCTCGTAAACGTTCTTCTACCGACGAACGTCTACCGACCACTGACCATCATCTTCATCGCTAGGAAGCAAAAGACTTAATCACTCCTCGTTTCTAACGGAAGTATATACAACATCTATATAGTTAATTGGAAGAAGTAGAGGAAAAAAAAACGTAACACGATGAATTTGTTGATGAATATTGATGGCTAATGAACAGTTTTGTTGTTGTGATTGTGGCCAGATGAAGAGGTCGTTGTGGAATTTTAACGTGACGGTTAATTGACGTGTTTCGCAAAATTGGACAGTGTGGAGTAATTGTTCGACCTTAACGAAGGGGAAACGGGATGATCTGATGAAATAAAATTTCCATATTTTCCTGTGTTTCGGCCATGAAACAAAATTTTAAAATTCCGATTTTAATCGAAAAATTGTGGCAACAAATTTTTGCAAAATCCACCCGCACTTATTAAGTCCGAAACAAGTTAATACCTTTTGGTTTCAAGAAATTACCAAAAAACTACTCCATGTTGGTAAAACTGTAAATTCTAAACGAACTAATTTGGTAATTAATTAGCGAGCAATTTAATTAAGCGCAAGAAATTATTTAATTAAGTAATTAAATTTCAGTTCACCTTTAGTTGTTTGTCCCTCGTTATCAAAATGCGTCTTCGAATTTGTGGCATTATTCAAAAAAATTTAGAGAAACTTGAAAAATTCCTGTAACTCTCTTGAAAATTTTAAGCGCAATTTTGTTGCAACGTATAGAAGAAATTATTATCAACTAAAAAATTATATAACGACACTTCACAAAATTTTTTTTTGATAATAAATTCTATTTCCGTTGTAGAGAGGTTTTTAAATTTTAAATCGCAAACGTTTCATAGCTTTTGGATAAAAATCATAAAAACATAGTTTTTCTGTGAGACTACCACTAACTAACATGACCATCAATAAGTTTCATCTTTTGTGAAACGATTGAGGAAACACCACTGAACAATGTAAGCCCATCAGTTTTGTTAAAAAAATTCTATTTGCCCCAAAAAAAAAATTCAAAGTTGCAAAATTTTTTGATCAATTTTGTTAGACATAAAATTGATAAAAATGTTAAATTTGAGAATACTCATGTTGTGACTCCAACTCTATAGAATTATTATTTGCAATCTAACAATCGATGCAACGTCCGGATTTCTCACGAAACTCTCAACCAATTATAGATATTTTTTCAAGTAATTAGTTCAAATCTTTAGAATCGTCTTCTACGCGTTAGACACTGACTAAACCTGAAAATTGTTCAATTACGTATGTTCAAATAAGTTTCTATACTCCAAAGCTAGTTTCGTAGCTGGGGACAAGGTCCATTAAGTTTAATTATTTTTTATTGTGCATTTGTGCAGTTTTCTTCAACCTTAACGACATTCTTTAAATTTTCTGTTAGATAACGATAACTACATAGCACACTTTAGTAATTAAGCTTACAATTATTTATTATCTCAACTAATTTTGCTTCGTAAACTATATTCCGGTCCTGTCCAATCATAAAATTTGGAACTAAGAACAACGTATTAGCGTCTAAAAGTTTTTAAATAAATATTGTGTAAGCAGAAAATTGCCCGAAACGTTCTAGTATGCAAGTTCAGATTTTTTAATTTTAAATCGCACATGTTTCATAACTTTTGCATAAAAAGCATAAAAACATAGTTTTTCTGTGAGAGTATCACTAATTAACGTGACCATTAATAAGTTTCATTTTTTGTACAACGATTGAGGAAACATCAGTAAACAATGTAAGCCCATCAGTTTTGTTGAATTATTTTTATTTGTCCCAATAAAAATTGTTAAATTTGCAAAAAAAATTAATAATTTTTTTTAGATATGAACTTGAAAAAAAACTAAAATTTGAGAATAGTCATGTTGTAACTCCAACTCTATAGGTTTAGTATCTGCAAACAAACAATCGATGCCACGTCCGGATTTCCCACGAAACTGTCAACCGATTATAGTAATTTTTGAAAATAGAGCCAATTTTTTTTTTATGATTATCGATACAAAATTCAGCGCTTCTAAATTTTGCAATTAATTGAAACGATTTTTAAAACCTCATCCAGTTACTGATAATATCAAAACACCTCCAGCAGCTGTTGAATTTCAAGCAATTTCAACAAACCAAAATTTACACATTTTCAACGTTCACTCCACTTTTTCTTTTCTTTTTTTTACATATTCATATCGACCAACGGTCAGTAGATATCAAAAGTACTGAACATGTTCATGGCGACCAATTAAAATTCGGCGACCCTAATTGGAGAAACCTCCAACTTTCTGTTTAATTCAACAACACATGTCGGCAGAGAAACTTCTACTACTGCAGCTAAACAAAAACAATTTTTTCCATAATATTTACACCAAATGGCGACCGGAAACGTCACGTACCAGTTCCGGTCCGTAACTCAACGAGATTACCGTTGCCACTACCTCTTTCAATTATCAAACCGTAAACATTTAAACAAAAACCAAACCTCATATTTTGCAATTTAATCGAAGTGGTTCCGTTTCCGATCCTCAACTGTTCCTCGTGCGCCCTCTGGATAGCACATCGCGAATCAGTTGAAACTTGTCGGATTTGTTTGGGGCGCTTGCGCAAATGGCCGACTCTCAACGATAACATGATTCGAACTTTGATGTGTCTTATGATGTATTTTTCGGTTTTCAGACGATGTTTGAAGGAATTTCGACGTTTTTTTAAACAAAAAAAGGAATATTCGGGAGTTTTCCCGTAATTGAAATGATTGTTGCAGATGTGGTTCGATTGAAATCCGTAATATTTCGGGGTTAACGGGGCGTAAATCGGATTGTTGTAAATGCTCAAATTTTCTTCTGAGCATTCGTAAATTGTGTCTTCGTGCAAATTCGTTTTTGAATTCAAAGTGTTGTAGAGGGCGATGTTTTTGGCTAAATTCGTCCGCGTTTTGGTTCCAACCGCAATCGGTTCTTGTTTATCGTAAATTTCGTTGATTGTGAATTTGCAGTCGTAACTTTTCTTCTTTTTTTTCGGTTTGATTTGGTTCCAGAATTGCGTCAAAAAGTTCGTTTCGTGTTCTTTCGTTAATAGAATTCTCTCTTTGTAGATTTCGGGCAATTGGAAGTCGCCCCCGACCGATTTCGTGGGGTTTTCCGGAAAATTCGTGCGGTAATTTTCCGAAATTTGATGGAACATTAAGGAGAGATCCTCGTTGCGGTCCAACGAAATTAAATCGTCGACGTCGTCTGTCGAAACTGAACTGCTGTCGTCTGGGGGGGTTTGGTGGTTTTCGTTTTTTCCTAAATTGAGTAAATGGGATCGATTATGGATCCAGCCTTTGCTGATGGTCCATTCTTTCAACCATTCGGGTTTGTTCGGGTTCATTGGTTTGTTTTTCGGAATTTGATTGGGAGACCAAGAACCTCGTTCGATTACCACGCACAAACACAAAACGCGAAAAATTTCGGCGAGAGCCTCGATCGTGGGGCTAACGCGCTCGCTCATTTCGGAACTGGGAATTGTTTCAACAAACACCAAAACGGATATTCTTTGTGTGACAAGACCAGTCATGTGTGGATGGCGGCCCCGGTGCCGGTTTTGTTCGAATTAATTTTTAATTCAATGACGATTGACAATGACCAGTGGCGCAGAAGACCGAAAAATCTTCACTTCCGGTCCAAAACGTTAAAAGGGACTGAGACTCTTTCCACTTGTCATTTTAAAAAAATTAAACCAAAAAGTGACAATTTTTTTTTTTCAGGCACGCCACTGACAATGACGCTGGAGCCGCAAGACGTAGGAGAAATTGCAGGTAAATTACGAATTTTCGTGCTAATCAAGAAATGCGATAAACAACTTTGGTTGAATTGTTGGACGTGTCCAACATCGGTCGTTTAACTTCGAAAGCTTAATCGAGGAATTGTTCGATAATTGCATGTGCATGATGCCGCTCAAGCTTTGAATAACTGTTACGTTATTGTTAGGAGGTTCATTGCACATTGGATGGTAATTAAGGCGAAATTAATTAGATTTACAACGAGAATTTCTCCTGAAACCTAAATCTGTTGATGATCCTACGCGAAAGTGGAGCAACTCTAAGAAGCAATTTTTTTGACTTTTGACGTCATTTAATCGAGTTTGACAACTTGCAGTACTGCTACGTGATTTTTAGAATTTTTATTGAGTTACTTTTTGTTTTAAAAAATTGATGTTGGCAGCACCAAGCCGATTGACACCACGTCATCACAAATTCTGTGAAGGAAAAAATTGCTAACTTGCTTTTTACTTTAACAAATTAATGTTGGCAACACTAACGAACTGTCATTATTCGCTTGACACAACGTGATTACTTGGGTCATTGGCGTATCATTTTTTTTCAACAACATACAAGATAAGACAAAAAATTTATTGAGAATCGTTTCACTTTATGTTGTTTCAATTTCCATTCGATGACAGTTGCATCATTGGCGTACCAAAAAATTTAAAACAGTATATGAAGGTGTAGCAATTTTATTCTGTTGATAAATTATTTTTATATTGGAATTCAACAATTTCAGTTGAAAAAAAAATTGCTAACTTGCTTTTTACTTTGAAAATTTAATGTTGGCATCACTAACGTACTGTCGTTGGTCGATTGACATCACGTGATTACTTGGGTCATTGGCGTATCATTTTCTTTCAACAACATACAAGATAAGACGAAAAATTTATTGAGAACCGTTTCACTTTATGTTGTTTCAATTTCCATTCGATGACAGTTGCGTCATTGGCGTACCAAAAAATGTAAAGCAATATATGAAAGTGTAGCAATGTTATTCTGTTGATAAATTATTTTCAAATTGGAATTCAAAAACTTCAGTTGAGAAAAAAATTGCTAACTTGCTTTTTACTTTGAAAATTTAATGTTGGCATCACTAACGTGCTGACATTGGTTGATTGACATCACGTGATTACTTGAGTCATTGGCGTATCATTTTCTTTCAACAACATACAAGATAAGACGAAAAATTTATTGAGAACCGTTTCACTTTATGTTGTTTCAATTTCCATTCGATGACAGTTGCGTCATTGGCGTACCAAAAAATGTAAAGCAATATATGAAAGTGTAGCAATGTTATTCTGTTGATAAATTATTTTCAAATTGGAATTCAAAAACTTCAGTTGAGAAAAAAATTGCTAACTTGCTTTTTACTTTGAAAATTTAATGTTGGCATCACTAACGTGCTGACATTGGTTGATTGACATCACGTGATTACTTGAGTCATTGGCGTATCACTTTCTTTCAACAACATACAAGATAGGACAGAAATTTTATTGAGAACCGTTTCACTTTATGTTATTGTTACAATTTACACTCGATGACAGTTGCGTCATTGGCGTACCAAAAAATGTAAAGCAGTATATGAAAGTGTACTAATGTTATTCTGTTGATAAATTATTTTCGTATTGGAATTCAAAAACTTCAGTTGAGAAACAAATTGCTAACTTGCTTTCTACTTTGAAAATTTAATGTTAGCATCACTGACGTGCTGTCATTGGTCGATTGTCATCACGTGATTGCTTGGGTCATTGGCGTATCATTTTCTTTCAACAACATACAAGATAAGACAAATTTTATTGAGAACCGTTTCACTTTATGTTATTGTTATAATTTCCACTCGATGACAGTTGCGTCATTGGCGTACCAAAAAATGTAAAGCAATATATGAAAGTGTAGCAATGTTATTCTGTTGATAAATTATTTTCATATTGGAATTCAACAACTTCAGTTGAGAAAAAATTGCTAACTTGCTTTTTACTTTGAAAATTTAATGTTGGCATCACTAACGTGCTGTCATTGGTCGATTGACATCACGTGATTACTTGAGTCATTGGCGTATCACTTTCTTTCAACAACATACAAGATAGGACAGAAATTTTATTGAGAACCGTTTCACTTTATGTTGTTACAATTTCCACTCCTTGACAGTTGCGTCATTGGCGTACCAAAAAATGTAAAGCAATATACGAAAGTGTAGCAATGTTATTCTGTTCATAAATTATTTTCATATTGGAATTCAACAACTTCAGTTGAGAAAAAATTGCTAACTCGCTTTTTACTTTGAAAATTTAATGTTGGCATCACTAACGTGCTGTCATTGGTCGATTGACATCACGTGATTACTTGAGTCATTGGCGTATCACTTTCTTTCAACAACATACAAGATAGGACAGAAATTTTATTGAGAACCGTTTCACTTTATGTTATTGTTACAATTTACACTCGATGACAGTTGCGTCATTGGCGTACCAAAAAATGTAAAGCAGTATATGAAAGTGTACTAATGTTATTCTGTTGATAAATTATTTTCGTATTGGAATTCAAAAACTTCAGTTGAGAAACAAATGGCTAACTTGCTTTCTACTTTGAAAATTTAATGTTGGCATCACTAACGTGCTGTCATTGGTCGATTGACACCACGTGATTACTTGGGTCATTGGCGTATCAATTTTTTAAACAACTCTTCTACAACGAAAATAATTGTTAATGTCGGTAGCCCTCACGCGTCATTATTGGTGAACTGGCAACACGTGTCTAGTCAAGTCAGTGGCGTGTCAATTTTTTTTTAAATGAAATTACTAAAATGCTAATTTGTATTACTTTGAGAAATGTATTTTGGAAGCACTTGCGCATCATTAGTCGATTGACAGCGCGCCATTGGCGTACCAATTTTTTTAAATCAAGGCGCAAAAAGTACCTTTCTACTTTACGTTTTCATGATTCTAATTTAAGGGTTGATATGAAAACATTTTTTTCGGCAAAAACTTTTTATTTCACATTCTAAACTTTTCTAGCTACTAGGAAAAATCATTTCTTTAAACTTAAAAAATTTCAAGGGACAAAACCGATGATTGGACTAGACAAGACTTGAAAAAAAAAGTATAGAAACCAAATTTGTTTTTTAAGAAATTTCTATTATCAATGCTGCGTCTATATGCCATTCACCTTGAGTGTGCGTATGGTAGCGGTAAATTTTAAAAATCTACTCTTCAGTTTCCCAAACCGGAGTAGTTGATTATGTCATAGAAGGGGGAGTCACTAACGCAGATTAGTGGCGGCATCTACCGGATTATTGTCAAACTATTTTGGTGTGAAACTGTGCTACCACTGAAATTTACCTAAATTTTCTAAAATCTGTTTAGGCTTCCACGAGAAAATGTAACGTTGCATCGATTGTTTGTTTTTTGATAATAAATCTAATGACTTATAGCCACAATGTGAGTATTCTAAAATTTTCAAAACAATTTTTCTCTATTCAATTTTTGAAAAATTGATCAAAACAGATACTAATTTCAAAATTTTTATTGGAGTAAACCCATGGGTCTAAATTGGTAAATGATGCTTCCCAAATAGTTTAAGACTTATCAACAACCAAATTAATTCGTGAATCTCACTGGAAAACGTTTTTTTTGTTACAAACCGAAATTGAGTGTGGGAATTTCAATAATTTAAATTATTGTAATCGCTTCAAAAAAATTTCTACACCTGGCGATTATTGAAAAACGCTAATAACCACTTGCGAGTCTTTGTTGTAGTCGTAATCTGTTAATGCGTGGAATTTGTTGAACAAACCAAAGAATCCGTGAATAGGTAAATAGTTTCAATTGTGTTCTAGAGTAATGATTTGCAAACAAATGAAGTCTTGGCGATGATTAACCGGTGCAAAAAAGTGATCACGTCACAATGTCAATATTTCTTCTCCAATACAGCAATTACAGGTAAGTTGCTTGAACTCGAGTGAAGAAAAAAATTTTTTTGTTTAACACAATTTTCTACTTAACCTCTTTCCTAAAGTGTATCAAAACAATTTTCACTTTCCGCCGGAAATAACTGTAATTAAATAAATTGTCTTTCTCTATTTAATTTTCTCGACACTTGAAACTTTTATTCTTGTTTCTCAGAAATTTTCTAAACAGTTCCACTTTAGCCTCAATTTCGAAATTTCTCACTTATCCACTTTTTTGATTATTGTTTACACTAAAGATTTTTGTTTGTTTTTGATTTTAGGTCGCCGAATCCACTAATCAATTTCCTGTCGGACAATCGCAGAGAAAGTTGGGCGTCGGATTCTTGGTAAATCTCTCAAAGACCTCTTCAATAAAAATATGTCACTATGTTGGTAAGTTTCGCTGAAGATTTTTGATTTTGTTCCTTCAGTTTTTCAAAAATTCCGGTTCTAATCGGAATTAATCGCACAGATGTCTCCGTTTTTTCGTCGCATTGCAATTTTATTTCCTAATCGGGCAACGGACTGCGACTTGTTCTGGAGTAGAACCGGAGACCCGGAGGCGGTACGAGACCCAGAATCCGCAGAGAAATCGCTTCGCAGACGAAAGTCGATAAGACTCACACATCGTTACCTCGCTAACTGCTCCGGGGAACAATCAAAGAAATGAAAACCGAAACCCAGATACAAAAAAAAAAAAACGAAATAGGGCCGCGCTTACAAAAATCTGCGAATTCTGATGAGATTTTTCTTACTACTGGACGAATTTTTTTAAAAATTTTTATATTTTTTTGCGGTGGTAGTAGGATAGTAGTAAACTATTTGTGCAACCCTCAAGTGAAGTGTCATCGTTTCCACTATTCTGGAGGAAAATTTTCACTTTCCATTCACAAACAGTGCGAAAAATCAACTCAACTGCCGGATGGGGTCTCGTGGGTCCCTTCCTTTTACTTGTAGTAATTGATCGACTTGTAACTGGTTTGTCGAAGACTTCCTCCGGCTGTCGGTTCTCTCCCTGTCGTGTTATTATTTATTGGTTTCTTCTCGATTAGCATAATGGGAAAAACTGACGTTTTCACGTGTCTTTACGACATTTTCTCACTTTCTCTCCCCATCGTCCGGATGGTAATTACTACGTTGTAATTGATCGTAATTCAATGCGTTTCTTCTCACGTACCACGCAGAAGAGTCTACTTACACTCTTTAAAAATTACCTTGATAAACGTGAGAGCCAAAAAATTAGCTTTCGCTTGTGCGCTTCATTGTTGAATCGGATTCTTCCATTAAGTATGCGCACTTTTTTTATTGTCCAAGGAAATTTTATACACTTTTACCATCGGTAATGTGGCCGACCGGCCATGGGAAATTTCGCAAATAAATTTATACATAAATCCAACAAAAACACTAATTGGACGTACGTTTTAATTTCAACTCAAATTCACGTCCTATATAACAGTTAAATAGTTGAGGGAGCGAAAATTTCGGATTAAAAACACGCTTTCGTACTTTTTGGTTGGAGACTTTGCTATTGGTTTCTAAGAAAATTTGATTATGGTAATCGAAAGAGTGAAGATCAAAGAATCAAACGAAATTATTTTCAAAAAATTTAGTTATCGCGATTGTAAGCGGTGAGCTTTAGAAAGTTGTCAAAGTTTGAGTACACTTTACCTATGAAATAAAATTATTTTTCATGTTGTTTTTGGTTTCGTTCGCTGGGTAATTTATTGCAGTTTTCATAACCGGCACCAAATCGCTTCAAAAATTGTTAGTTTTTGCTGTAACCAAAAACTCGTAAGGCACTGCCACTGATGACAAATCAATAAAGTAGTTCAGAACATTTCTCAACTTAACCATATCGTTTGCATCAACAAATGTGGAATCTGCAGGGGGTTTTAAAGAGGAAATGAATTTATACTCCAAGTAACTGAACAGTGATAGTGAATAGAACTCGCGCAACTGCTTGAAGAAATTGTTTAAGAGGAAGTGATGTTAATTTCTAAAAAGACAAATTTCTAGAGAAATTCGCTTGGTTTTAGAACTAAAACAGCATCACATGAAGAACTAGAGTTTTTCTTGAGGTTAAAAACATGGTAAGGAAGATAAATGAATTAAGTACGATTCTGTACCCGAAATGAAGGTACTCTAGAAGAAATTGTAGAAACTTTAAATATTTTTTTAGAGTTATGAATTTTTTACTACAACGATATACTTTTCAGCAGAAACCAATTGAGTTTCGAAGAAACTGGAGCAGATTTATTGACATTTTTAAAAAAATTCAAGAACGGGCTAAGGGATGAAAAACTCGAGTCACAAATTTCTGGAAGTAACAACAGAAGCAATACGCTGAGAATTTGAAGAAAATTTCAAAGGTATGACATTTTTGAACTTTGACTATTTACTATGCCTTTACACTTTTCATGGAGCAATACCATGACCAAACCGTAAATATTTTTGAAGACTTCAATATAAGTGATGAGGAACCAAAATCTTGACCCGAAAGCAGAAGAAATTGGAGCAAAACTGCGTCTAGAATTATTGACACTTTTAAGAAAATTCGAGAACGGGCTGAGGGGTGAAAATTTCGAATCACAAATTTCTGGAAGTAACAACAGAAGCAATGTGCTGAGAATTTGAAGAAAATTTCAAAGATATGACAATTTTGAACTTTAGCTATTTACTATACTTTTACACTTTTCATGGAGCAATACAATGACCAAACCGTAAATATTTTTGAAGACTTCAATATAAGTGATGAGGAATCAAAATTTTGGCCCAAAAGAAGAAACTGGAGCAGAACTGTGTCTAGAATTATTGACATTTTTAAGAAAATTGAAAAACGGGCTAAGGGATGAAAATTTCGACTCACAAATTTCTGGAAGTAACTGCAGAAGCAATGTGCTGAGAATTTGAAGAAAATTTCAAAGATATGACAATTTTGAACTTTAGCTATTTACTATACTTTTACACTTTTCATGGAGCAATACCATGACCAAACCGTAAATATTTTTGAAGACTTCAATATAAGTGACGAGGAATCAAAATTTTGGCCCAAAAGAAGAAACTGGAGCAGAACTGCGTCTAGAATTATTGACATTTTTAAGAAAATTGAAAAACGGGCTAAGGGATGAAAATTTCGACTCACAAATTTCTGGAAGTAACAGCAGAAGCAATGTGCTGAGAATTTGAAGAAAATTTCAAAGATATGACAATTTTGAACTTTAGCTATTTACTATACTTTTACACTTTTCATGGAGCAATACCATGACCAAACCGTAAATATTTTTGAAGACTTCAATATAAGTGACGAGGAACCAAAATCTTGACCCAAAAGAAGAAGAAATTGGAGCAAAACTGCGTCTAGAATTATTGACATTTTTAAGAAAATTCGAGAACGGGCTAAGGGGTGAAAATTTCGACTCACGAATTTCTGGAAGTAACAGCAGAAGCAATGTGCTGAGAATTTGAAGAAAATTTCGAAGATATGACAATTTTGAACTTTGGCTATTTACTATACTTTTACACTTTTCATGGAGCAATACAATGACCAAACCGTAAATATTTTTGAAGACTTCAATATAAGGGACGAGGAACCAAAATATTGACCCAAAAGAAGAAGAAATTGGAGCAGAACTGCGTCTAGAATTATTGACATTTTTAAGAAAATTCGAGAACGGGCTGAGGGGTGAAAATTTCGACTCACAAATTTCTGGAAGTAACAACAGAAGCAATGTGCTGAGAATTTGAAGAAAATTTCGAAGATATGACAATTTTGAACTTTAGCTATTTACTATACTTTTACACTTTTCATGGAGCAATACAATGACCAAACCGTAAATATTTTTGAAGACTTCAATATAAGGGACGAGGAACCAAAATATTGACCCAAAAGAAGAAGAAATTGGAGCAGAACTGCGTCTAGAATTATTGACATTTTTAAGAAAATTCGAGAACGGGCTGAGGGGTGAAAATTTCGACTCACAAATTTCTGGAAGTAACAACAGAAGCAATGTGCTGAGAATTTGAAGAAAATTTCGAAGATATGACAATTTTGAACTTTAGCTATTTACTATACTTTTACACTTTTCATGGAGCAATACAATGACCAAACCGTAAATATTTTTGAAGACTTCAATATAAGGGACGAGGAACCAAAATATTGACCCAAAAGAAGAAGAAATTGGAGCAGAACTGCGTCTAGAATTATTGACATTTTTAAGAAAATTCGAGAACGGGCTGAGGGGTGAAAATTTCGACTCACAAATTTCTGGAAGTAACAACAGAAGCAATGTGCTGAGAATTTGAAGAAAATTTCGAAGATATGACAATTTTGAACTTTAGCTATTTACTATACTTTTACACTTTTCATGGAGCAATACGATGACCAAACCGTAAATATTTTTTAAGACTTCAATATAAGTGATGAAGAATCAAAATTTTGACCCAAAAGAAGAAACTGGAGCAGAACTGTGTCTAGAATTATTGACATTTTTAAGAAAATTTGAGAACAGGCTAACGGGTGAAAACTTCGAATCACAAATTTCTGGAAGTAACTGCACAAGCAATACGCTGAGAATTTGAAGAAAATTTCAAAGATATGACAATTTTGAACTTTGGTCATTTACTATGCCTTTACACTTTTCATGGAGCAATACCATAACCAAACCGTAAATATTTTTGAAGACTTCAATATTAGTAATGAGAAACCAAAATTTTCACCCAAAAGAAGAAACTGGAGCAGAACTGCGTCTAGAATTATTGACATTTTTAAGAAAATTCGAGAACGGGCTAAGGGGTGAAAATTTCGAATCACAAATTTCTGGAAGTAACAGCGGAAGCAATGTGCTGAAAATTTGAAGAAAATTTCAAAGATATGACAATTTTGAACTTTAGCTATTTACTATACCTTTACACTTTTCATGGAGCAATACCATGACCAAACCGTAAATATTTTTTTAAAACTTCAATATAAGTGATGAAGAACCAAAATTTTGACCTAAAGTTTCTATAACTGAAAGGGTCCAAATAAATTTAGAAGGAACTAAGTTCAGAAGATATTTTTGAAGATTTTCACTTGTTAAAGGATGTTGAAATTCTTGAAATTGTAGCAAGAAATTCCAAAAAACAGAAATTTCTTCATATTCTCCTGAAATCAACAATCAATGACTAGCACTGTGTCAGTGTTTGCGAATTTGAAAAGAACCCGTTAGGCAAGAATTTTGAGATTTTAAAAAACAACCGCTAAAATTGTCCACGAAAATTTCGAGCACTCTCGCTGTATCTACTTGAAAAAAAATTGGAAAAACAGGACGAAAATTTCGCTTACCTTAGACGAAAAAGTTTGATTTGCAGTATCCACAAGTTCTTCTTCAACGATGCGTGATCGATCAAGCGCAACCACCAAAACAAACTGTTAACACTTTCCTTCGACCACACTCTTATTCGAGATAATATTTTAACAGCAACGACACCCGGCGACTGGTAATCTTTTTAACAAGACCGCAACACAAGTCCTCGTCGTCTCGGACCCGATTAGTATCGCATCGGTGGTCTACGAGAAAGCCTTTCTTCGTCGACGTCTTCTTCTTCAAACCTCCTCCGATGTTGGAGAGTGGAGATTTTGCCGGCCGTGCCAATGACATTGGGATATGTGGGTCGGGACAAGTGGGGCGAAGAGAGCCCATAATTGATATGCGTTGATTAAAAATTTAACTATATACCCGCTCTAGAGTCGCAATTAAGTGTTTCTTTCATGCGGCGTTGAACAATTGTGTCTTGATATACGGAGGCGACAGGACCAATTAGACACAACTGACATCAATCGGGTTGATTTTTTTCACCAGTTTTTGGGCCCCCTCATTCAATTTCGACGATGATTAGCAAGTTTCGAATCGCGGATCAGAAACAATCGCGTTCTTTTATGGACCAATTGGACGCTACCGAATCGATCGTATGGTGGAAAATTTTCGTCACCCATCTGCGACCAAAATTATTGGAAGAGAAATTTTTAATTGAAAATGACGTTTCATGCCACCATCGAGGAAAAACACTTAAATTTGAGGATACTCACGTTGTAACTCGAATATTGGAGATTAATTATGGCAAAGAAACCAATCGAAGCAGCGTCAGAATTTTTGGTGAAAGTCTCAACCGATTTTGGCAATTTTCGTCGGCTAGTTCGGTTTCACACCGAAATAGTTCGGCGACGATCCGGTAGATGGCGCAACTAAAATTCGTGACTTACCTCAAATTAGTGTCCATGATGTCTACGACTTGATCGTTTTTGGCAAACAGGAACCAGTTGGAGGTTTCCACGAAATACTTCAAAATTTCCTCTTCGATTAGTGGTACGTCTAACGTGTCGGTACCTCCTCGCCACCCTTTTCCATCTACGTGTTTAACGCACCCCGATTTTTTCGCGTATTTAACGTACTTGACGCAATTTTTAGTTTGAGGACTCATCTTTGGGAAGTTTCGATCATAAATGAAGAGGTTCGACGAATTTTGCGATAACTACGAAAATTATGCAATTTTACCGGTGGTGACGAGCCGGGCGATAAATTATATGGTACGACAATAGAATTAAATTGCGTCATAAACGATTTTCGAACAAACGGAACGATTCAGTGCGTCCTGTAGGTTGCGAGGCCGAGGCCAAGAAAGTCGATTTGAGTTGTGCCCATCGAGTCAAATGAACTATTTGTCATCTATAGCAAATGTGTTGAAGGATGTTACGGATTCGTTTCGCCCTAATCGCTTGGTGGTACCAACTCAAGGTTTCAAGCTGCACCAAAGATTTTGAAAAGCGATTTACCATAATTAAATTCCCTCTGGTGGTCAATATTAGTACTATGCCATATACTAAATGATAGTAGTGCAAGTTATACACCCTACGCAACTATATAACTCACCTATGTTCTTCTTTTTCCAGTTCCTGGTGCAATCTGGTGCAGTCCATGACGTCCGAGAACAAATCCGAGTAGTTGAGGGAGTCCTGGATGGTGGTGGACAACGTTTCCAGACTATCCTCGGGCACTTTCACCAACAAAAATTCTGGATACAACAAATTCACTGCAGGTCCACCGCCGTCGTTGTCGCTGTCATTATAGTTTTTGTAAGTTTTCCTTCTAATCGTTTTGTTAATAACGTGCAACTTGAACAATTCCAACAGACACATCGTAATTCGATTGGATTCCGTTGAAACATCGACACGTCCTCTTCTCGTTGATACTTGGTTGTTGTCATCCCACCAGAAGCATTTGCGAAACTGTTATGAAGATCATAACAACTGAAACTGTCGACCAAGATCCATTATTTACGCACGAAATATTTTTGTGTACACATAAAAAAATAATTGTTGTCACCGTTGGAGGAAGGTGGATAAGTGGTGGATGAAGATTTCAAAATTTATTGGATTTGATGCGAGGAAAGCGTTACTTGAGTGGAACGGACTCCCATCGTCGCTTTAACTGATACGGTTTGATGGGGAAAAAGTTGATTTGACACGAATTTTAGTGAACGGTTGGTGGTTTGGTTGAGATTTTTTATTTTTTTCGATTGTTACATCATTGATGATGTTGGTGCAGTTGCGGACAGTGAGAGTGTGGATTTAGAAATTGTTTCAGTAGGGTTCTGAGATTTGGTTAAGAGTTTAACGGGTGGAGAGGATGTTTATTTGAAATTTCTTCATCTTCGGCATTGAAGTTTGCCTCGTTGCAAAATAAACTATAATTAGAATCGCCGTTTTCGCAACTTTGCTTATTGAGAAATTTTAATATTAATAGAGGAAGTGCTGATAAATTCAAATCCTGTGTTGGTCTATAATGTTCGCCACACAATTGGGATATCAAGAAAAACATTTTTCTTGATATTTCTTCTAAACCATTATCACTGTCTTCGGTCGTCACCCATCAATTTTCTTTGAAATCCGAGCTGACGAATCTTCCGATTGCAATGAAATTTCGCACGCAGGTCTCTAAATACAAACTCAATAACGAAGTCGTTTCTCTGTAACGTTTTTAGTTTTCGAAAAATCGGCCTTCTTGTGTCAAGACCACGTCGACTTAAAACTCCATTAAGAACGTCCCTTTTTCCAAAACTATCAGGAATTTTTAACAACCGACTTCGTCCTGCGATTCCTTATAAAATTCTACACTCGCATGTCGAGTTTCGTTGAAATCGGAGCTGGTGAATTTTCTTTCAATTTTTCAAAAAACCACAAAGTTACAAAATTTTTGATTCTTATACGAAATTTGACACACACCTGCGTTATGTACATACGAACTATAAAAATATCTTAATGAATTTTTTTTTAGGTTATTGAATTCTCGTCGAAATCTGCTACTGAGATAGAAGTTGATGACGCTGCAGTTCCGGTTTCCACCCATACACACTCGACGAGGGATTAAATATTTTATTATATAATGTAACTAGACCATAGCAACTTTGTAATTACATTAATTATACGTGGTAAATTGAAAAGGAAAAATTATTTTCTTCCTAAATCCACCCTCTACGTTGGCGCTATTCGAAGAATAAATCTTGAGCTACAAATAAAATATTTCAGTTGAAATAACTGAAACGACGTGGTCTCTAATCAATCCATTAGGTCAATTTTATTAACGCTACCTCATTAGGAAGATTTTGGAGATCTCATTTCTATATGATACTAATATAAAATGCCATTACGATGATTGATTTCACTGACTGGATAGATATTTTCTCTTGCAACCTAAATTATGGCAGAGCGTTAATTTTGAATAAAATAACTGGTGCCATCTGATGGAGAAATCGCTAACGATCTACAGGTTTCTGTAAAATTTATAATTCTACGTAGAGAGAGAGAGGTTTTATTGAAAATTTGACTCCTGCTACCAGGATCACATAAGAGCGAGGAGGTCGTTGATGTTAAAAAGCGAACTGGTGGTGCCCTCTGATGGACAAATTGACAACCATCTACAGGTCACTGTAAAATTTATGAATCTACTTAGACAGAGATGTTTTGTTGAAAAGTTTTAGAAATTTAACTCTTGCTACCAGGATCACATAAGAGCGAGGAGGTCGTTGATGTTAAAAAAGCGAACTGGTGGTGCCCTCTGATGGACAAATTGACAACCATCTACAGGTCACTGTAAAATTTATGAATCTACTTAGACAGAGATGTTTCGTTGAAAAGTTTTAGAAATTTAACTCCTGCTACCAGGATCACATAAGAGCGAGGAGGTCGTTGATGTTAAAAATAGAGAACTAGTGGTGCCCTCTTATGGAGAAATTTCTAACCAGCTACAGGTTTCTGCAAGAATTCTAATTCTATTTAGACAGAGATGTTTCGTTGGAAATTTTTAGAAATTTAACTCCTGCTACCAGGATCACATAAGAGCGAGGAGGTCGTTGATGTTAAAAGCGAACTAATGGTGCCCTCTGATGGAAGAAATGCTAACTATCTACAGGTCTCTGTAAATATTTTAATTCTACTTAGACAGAGAGGTTTTGCCGAAAATTTTACTCCTGCTACCAGGATCACAGAAGAGCGAGGAGGTCGTTGATGTTAAAAGCGAACTACTGGTGCCCTCTGATGGACAAATTGACAACCATCTACAGGTCACTGTAAAAATTTTAAATCTATTTAGACAGAGATGATTTGTTGGGAATTTTCGGAAATTTTACTCCTGCTGCCAGGATCACATGAGAGCGAGGAGGTCGTTGATATCAAACAATACTAGTAGGCCCTCTGATGGAGAAATTGCTAACCATCTACAGTGGTCTGTAAACTTAATAATTTCACCAAGGATGGGGGGGTTTTGATGAAAATTTTGCCCTTACTACCAGGATCACATGAGAGCGAGGAGATCGTTGATGTTAATAAATATTAGTGGTGCCCTCTGATGCAAAAATTTCCAATAATTTACAGATCACTACAAATCTGATAAAACCATAGTAATCGGAAATTTTATAGCTTTTATGTAAAGTCGAATTGCACCTGAACTAGAACTGTTTGCTTAGTTACCAGAAGATGCAGGAATTGATGCGGGCAGTCCACAGCAAATTAAATTAAAATTGTTTTATTTAGTTGTTTTACTTTATAAAATTATACAACGGTCAACGTATTTGCAAAAATCTATAAACATTTAACATCCAACAAGATTTACTAGCATATGTCAATATTGTACTCTAGTTTGAGCTTCACTGACACGTTTTACTTCCATTTAACACAATTATAGTAAATCAATATTTGCACGCCGCTGCGCGCCGTGTTGTTCCCATCATTATTCATACGCCGGGTCTGCAACGTCCTTTCTTTCATTTCGTCGGGGATGTTGACAGGTACGTGTTGAAATGACGTTAGTTCTGAAACATTATGTTATTAGGATTCGATTTTTATAATATCCCACTTAATCAATTGTCACGATTTTGCATTCAAACCCTTTTTGATTAGACTCTACTAACAACCATCAAAATATTGGGTTGAATAAATCAATATCGTAGAACTAAATAACGTGCAATTGTGATACGTGTTCGAAGAAACACAATCTGTGCATTCAAAACCGTTCGTTAAGGGAGCAAAATCGTTACAAAAATTACGGTGCGATCGGTTTGAATGCCATGATTATGGCAGTATTTGAAGCTATAGTCATGGCATTCAGACCACTCGAGACTGTACAATTATCAACACCAACTTCACCACCTAAATAATATTCAACAACTACTACCATCGTTACTATTCGGAGCGATCGGTTTGAATGCCATGATTATGACAGTATTTAAAGCATAGTCATGGCATTCAAACCACTCGAGACGCTACAACCACATTTCACCTCAAACATCTACGGATGTTCGACAATTACGGTGAGTGTATCGTTAAATATATATTAATAAAATCAACAGGAGGGCACAGTTGCAAAGTTAAAATGGTGGTTGGTTTGAATGCAGCGATTGGTTACTGCATTCAAACCTGTTCGAGGCAAATTAAGTGTATTTAGCGAAATTAGCAACTTACGTTTTAGTTAGTTCATTGTTCTAGATGCGACGACATCTGGCCAGCTCCCATTTCACGGCGGCGGCGGAAGCGGAAACGAAGAACTTTTCTTAATGTTATAGACCACGTGGACCGATTTCCTGTAGGACATTCCGAATCGCAATCAATATTTTGTAGGTTTTTGCATTGAAAATTCTTTGCTATATCTGAATAGTAGATAATTACTCTACATGTACGTTTATGTGTTTGAAAGCAAGAAATTTTGAACGACAAAATTGTCGATTTGCCACCGTACACTATTTAAGATGATACGGAGGGTTTCGTTTTTTCAGAAGCGGAATTCATACATAATTGACCAATATATATATATTTAGACCAATAATTTACATGATAACTTTTACATCACTAAAGCAATTGAAAATTATGGGTTCATAATGAATTATTCCTAAAAACAATTTAACAATAATTATAAAATAAATATGTGCAAATATCATCAGAAGGCTACAAAACACTTGTTGAAATCAAAACTAATAGCAACAACGCAAGAGAAACCAATAGAAATTCAAGATGTGTCGGCGCATCGATCCCAATCAATAAAAATTATGGCAGTTGGAAGATGATTCCTTTAAAATGGAATTAAATGGAAGGCTCTTGTCAATAAGGGATAATTACACAATTTCTAGAGGCACCCTCTATAGTGATTTGTCTCTGAGAATCTTCAACAAGCATCCAACAAGAAAACGAAAAAACTGATTATGTTCAGTTCCAAAAGGTCAAAATTTTCCCTTAAACACTAATTAATAAACTACTTGATCAAGAAGCTTCGGCGACGAACTTCAGTCCCTTGCCAAAAAGCTAAATTGTTGTTACATTTTGTAAAAACCAAAAAATTTACCTTGTCCGATCACGGTTTACATCCTCCAAAGCAACAAGATCAGTGGAACAAGGTTCTTGTTCGCAAAAAAATTAACGCTCTTGCTTAATGACGATTCCGTTTCTTTATTATTTTTTTTTTAATTTGGGTGCTTGTTTCACTGATTTACGTATTTTGTTTAGAAAATACTTCACAAGGCAAATTTAACAGTAATACGGCCCTTATTGATACTGGCTAACATTTAAATTTTCGTTTCCTAAGCTGCTTTTCGGTAAAATTTTATACAATATATTACAGTAGCAACCTCTAAAATCGAGATTACCCAACGTTTCCACTTCGACGAAAGTATAAAGAAAAAAATAAAACAACCAAAAATGCGGTACTCCTTACTATCACAGACTAAACAAAAAAATCAAAAAAAAAAGAAATTTTCGCGACTGACGAAAATTAAAAGCAAAAAAAAAATAATTTCCTTGTAAAAAATGTGTAGAAAAATCCGGAAGGCAAAGGCAACAACCGTTTACTATTGAACAAGTAGAAATTAATTCTTTCGCAGTTATGTGGTTGTTATTTTGTTTCACATGTATCGAGGTCTTTTTTGTTGTGTAGGACTGTCCATTGTAACGTCCGACGGACTGGCTGGCCGTTTGCAATGCCTTGCCATTTCGCCGGTAATAAAGGCGCACAAATCGGGACCGCGAGCAATGCACGACAAAGGCGACCTCACCAACGCCTCCCGGAACGTATGCAATTCCGAATTGAGACCCAACGATTCGGGAGGCGCCACACCAGGAGGTGGTGATATGTTCCTTGGCCGGGGAGACATCGGCATCCTGCAAAATCACAACGACAACGTTAAAGCCGGCCACCGTTCGCCGAACACACAAACTCAAACAATTTTTTCAAATCCGCTTCGAAGCACCAAATGGCACTCCAAACGTTTTGCGTTATTTTTTCAACGAGTCAATGAGGGAGAACAAAAAAAAATAGAAAACTGTAAAATTTTCCAAAATTTAAGGTTCAAACAAATGCCGCACTGACCTGTGATGATGGTGGTGGTGGTTGGGTTTAGGAGGTTTCCCCGAGAGATAGGCCAAGAGGTCCTCCCTGCAAATCAGGCGTCGTTTCCTCTTCGCCCAGTTAAGTATCTCTTTGTTTCTCTTTTGATATCCGGATTGCTTTGCTACATCACAAGATTTCCGTATTCCCTCCGAGGATTCTGCACAAGCAAGTCTTGTTACAATGCGATTCAAGAAAAAAAATTACTGAAACGATTTATTACCTTTATAAAGGGATGTGACCGTGCCGGCGGCTGTTTGGAAGTGTAGCCAAAGAGTTGCGGGTTCCCCCGTTACTCGATCTGCAACAAAATAGACTCATCACCCTCAACTTAAAGCCAATTTAGAGAAAAAAAAAATTCAAATAAGAGCAACTTTTTCGCATCAAACTTTTAGTTTTAAATAAAATTTACGTTCAAGCTTTTGCAGTCCTGAACTTTGCTGTAACAGTCTAACCAGTTTGAGGTTAGGAGTGTATCCCTCAATGACAGTCGCCAACTTGAAATTTTATTTATTTAAAAATAAACTGTTTGATTGTAAGAAAAAAGTTTAAACAGATGTAAATTTATTATTATGGCTCTGACACTGCCCCCGGGCACCATTGTATATGTTGAAAATTTCGGGTGACAACTACAACGAAAGTGAACGCACCTGCTGTCAATTTCATTGAAGTTGACTGTACACGTTTTAGTGCGTAAGTCAGAAATGTCAAGTATTGACGTTAACAAAGGAAACTTCTTTTTTGGACTGCTGCACCCCCAACTAAAAATGAATGTGAATTCATTTTTTAACACGCGAACTTACAATTTTAACTACCGCGTGGAGGAATTTAAGGTCCGGAAACAGCTGATCAATAGAATGTCAACAAAATGTCGGTGGTCACGCAAAAATCCACCCACGCCCGATCATGTGTCACTCCATCTTTTTTTCGAATTAATAAATTTACCTCTATATAATTGTGCGATGGCCGAAGCGGAGTCTTGAAATGCCGACCACATTCTTCTGTTGGAGTTCTCACATTCTGATAGAAGTGATTGCTCGTAGTCCGGTTGTTCGTCTACAGAATCGGAACATTGTTGTTCCCAACCAGTCAGCCACGATTCGTTATCACCGTCACCGTTCATTTCAATAGTTCCTACTTTATTGAAAACCAATACAAAGCAATATTGGAGAAACTACGCGATAACTTTCAGCTAAGTTCGGCCATTTTCCTAAAACTGACACAAGTAATTTAAGTTGGCAAACATGATTTCCCAAACTTACAGCAACGAAAAACACTAGATTTTACTAATTTTCTTTTAATAACCTTAATTTATTTACAACAAATAACTAGTTGTCTATTGTTTATTTTCTTGATCCTTTTTGCTGCCGCGTGGTTGTCGTTTCGTTTTCGCTTTACCCCTCAAAGTTCTCATCCGTTCCATTTCTTCCTGGAAATCGGCGTGTTCATCCCGATAAAGTCCGTAATATCGCAATTTGATCATTAAAGCTCCAGTTTCGATATGTCTCGGGTAATAATCGTACACTTCTTTCTTCAAATTAATCGGTTTTTCACTGAACATTCGCACAACTTTCATCGACTTCGAATTCGTTGGCTTGACGACTTCCCCGAAAATGCGATTACTCAACCGCAACATCCTCCTCGCGTATTCAGTTGGTAATTTCGTTAAATTCGCGTACTTCACGTAACTCATTTTCGAAAATTTGACGCAAATTTGAGGTTAATTTCAATATTTTGATAGAAATCTGTATTATCGACACTGACAGTTCCTAATTATTTTCGATTTTAACAACTCAACCACATCTCCCTCGCGTATTCGGTTTGCCGTGTCTAACCACAGTAACCACACGCTAACGTGTGGCGTATCCTAGAGTTAACCACACGCGAAATAGAGAAACGTCAAATATCCCTGCCGGTGGTGACGTCTGCGTCGGCGCGATGCTGATCTGCATAGTTTTGAATTTTCAGATCGGAATGAGAGAGTTCTCTACACACGAAAAGTTTTGGTTTGATTGAAAAATTTAGCAGAAATTTAAAGCTTCATGAAAACCAAAAATCTACCATTAAAGGCACTAGGAAGATTAAATCGGCTTCAACTGCTAAATATTCAACTAGCCTTGTGTTATTTTAGTAAGAAGCGCAATATGGATGCGTGCATCGAAAATGCTTTGTTAAATTCGCGTACTTCACACAACTAATTTTCGAAAATTTGAGGTTATTTCCGTAATTTTGATCGAAACCTGTATTATCGACAAAATGAAACGTCACTTTGACAGTTCCTAATAAGGTTAGGTTTTAATTGTTTACAAGTGTTATTTACTCAAATCATTATGTAAGATTGCGTCCGCAATTTCCCAGCGTTTTCCCTTCGGCTGGATCGCAATTAAAATGAATTGTCTTTGTAATGTGGTATTTCCGGCAATCGAATAACTTATTGGTTTTCTGCGTTCTGTTGTTAATCGGTGGTTTTATGCTGCAATTCAAAGTGCTTTACAACAATCACCAGAAGCACCTTCGCGTCCAAGAAATTAAAGAAACGGTAATTCGATTATTTTCAACTGCGTTTCGTTAATTTTTAATTATAGATGTCTGACGTGGCCGATCACTTGATGTCTGTGGAAACTGTTGCCAACACCACGACGGCTTTAATGGAAAAATTGGGGAAAGTCGCGAAATTTCACATGACGAGGAAAGTCGGAAAAGCGAGGTGATGCGGTTAAATTGTCAATTTTACTTGTTCAGCTTTAATTCGTTGTTTTAACACTTAAGTAGTTATTGTTAAATGTGACCATATCACAGTTTTGTTAGTAATTTGCCATATTTATATGTTAGAGATGTGACAATAAATGCCTATATTTTGTGTTTTTGCGCGTTTCAGTTATCGAGACTCAAACATTGAGGATTGTTTTCATAAGTACCTTTGTTTTCAAGCACCGAATGAGGGGCGCAAATCCAGGGATCCCCAGTAACATTTTGCCAGTGGAAAAGACGCGATTTCAATTCTTCAAAAATCGATTTAAATTTATTTTTACCCACCAAATTACTTAATTCTTCCGGATCATGCTTCAAATCAAACAATTCCCATTCAGACCGGTAGTAGTATTGCTGCAAACTTTTAAACCAGTACGTTTGCTCCTTATTTCGAGTTTTATTCAAAATATCCTAAAAAAAATTATCAAAAAAGCCCAAAAACCTTAAAAAAATTACTTGAAACGTCGGCGATAAGAAAAAATCTTGATCAATAGGAAAGGCACTTTGGTAGTTGATGTTGTGGATCAACTTGAACCGGTGGGTCCTCACCATCCGCATGGGATAATACATGGTAATTTCGTGTAAATTGTGACTCGCAAAAACTGCCTCTCCGGAAGTATTTTTAGGTTCTAAACACCGACAATTAGTTGTGGGTTAACTTAAAAAAATACAAAACCTGCTATCAACAATGGCAGCAAACTTTTGCCAGTTAAAACAATTTTTTTCTCAACCTCATTAGTGTCTTCTGTAACATTGAACCAATCGAGTACAGTTGGGGCGATATCCAGAAGACTCGCGAGCGAATACGTGACTTGATTTCGTCTTTCTTTGTGAAGAGGCGAAGAAATGAACATCGGTTCCGCAATACCAGAATCGTAAAAATTGGTACGTCCGTTGGGAAATGGTATACCGTTATCGGAAGTGTAGATAATTAAAGTATCATCGAGATGTCCCGAATTTTTTAGTTCTTCCAAAACTAGTCCAACTCCTACACCCAAATTAATTAAATGGCGCTACAATTCCAAATCAAATCACCTTGATCCAGTCTCGAAATCGTCGTGTATTGCGCTGCCACATCTCTCCTCGCTTCTATGGTATTAGGGATGTAATAAGGCAACTGAATTTGCTCCGGTTGATAGTAAATGGGGCGCCAATCCGGAATTAACCCCATTCCTTGGTCGCCGTTTCCGAAATGTTGGCAAAATTCCCCAAATTCGGGGTTAGTATGGCCGCAACGATGCGGGTCATGAAAGGCAACGTAGAGGAAAAACGGGCTAAAACATTTCGAATAATTATAAAAAACTAGTAATTTCGTGAACTACCTGGAGTCATTTTTCAAAAACTCTCTAACCAATAGTTTGATGTGAGTAATGTTTCTTCCAACTTGCAAAATCGAGTTGTTTTCTTCGGTTTGTTCGTAATCGAAAGAAAAAACGCTCGAAGGCCCCACGTGTTTTTTCCCTATAATCCCGGTCCTTATCCCTCGATTTCGCAACAAATTCGGCAAACTCTTGACGGTTGTAAAAGAATCGAAATTGTTCTCCCCCTGATGCAGTCCGTACATTCCGTTTTGGTGGGCCGGCATCCCGGTCAAAAGCGCGGAACGGCTGAAATTCAATTTTGAAAAGACGCAAGAAACCAAAATTAATTACCTAGGTGAGCAGCTACTGACGGAAGTGAAGGCGTTGTTGAAAATCAAACTATTTCTAGCTAAACCGTCCAGATTGGGAGTTTGACAAATTTTATTGTTGTAAGTCCCCATTTCGAAACCCCCATCGTCGGCTGCAAGAAAATTTCAAAATTTCCGCAATTACGCAGCGCCACCTAGTGACGGTGCGATAGTGTGCGACTCGACTAACTGTCATTTTGATTTTTGTAAATAAACCGAAAAGTAAGTGACGTGTCTTTGGTGAAATACAGTAAGAAATTTGCCTCACCTAGTACGATTAAAACGTTTGATTTTCGGCAATTTCCAGGCGTTATTATAGCGGAAATTAGCAGTGCCGGTAATAGCGTCCACATCTTGGAAAACTCGTTCAGTTGTTTTGGAGCCGCCAAATTCAAATGACGTCGCCAAAAAAAATTCTTTGTCTCTTCGATGTTGACGGAACTTTAACACCGCCACGACTTTCAATTGATCCTGATCTCGAAGAATTTATTCAAACGAAAATCAAACCGTTATGTTCACTTGGATTAGTTGGAGGTTCTGATTTTAAGAAAATCGCCGAACAAATGAATGGAGATGACGTGGTTTTTCGTTTCGATTACGTTTTCCCTGAAAATGGTTTAATACAATACAAATTTGGAAAAGAAGTGGGACGACAAAACATGCAAAAATTTTTGGGGGAAGAAAAATTACAAACTTTCATCAATTACGTTTTGGGTTACTTATCGACAATAACTCTCCCTGTAAAACGCGGAACTTTCGTTGAATTTAGGGCAGGAATGCTCAATATTTCCCCAATAGGTCGCTCTTGTTCCCAAGAAGAACGCGACGCTTTCGAGAAATACGATAAAGAATTCCAAGTGAGAAAAAAAATGATCGAAACAATCAAAAAAGAATTTCCTAATAACGGACTTTCGTATAGCATAGGAGGCCAAATCAGTTTCGACGTATATCCGGTTGGTTGGGACAAAACTTACTGTCTTCAACTCTTAGAAAAAGAGGGTTTCGACGAAATCCACTTTTTCGGCGACAAAACCGAAATTGGGGGTAACGACCACGAAATTTTCAACGACCCTCGTACAATAGGACACAAAGTTACAAATCCAAACGATACAAAAAAACAACTCGAAAAACTATTTCAATTACAATAAATTTATTGACCAACATAATTAGGTTTTCTTTTCTCCTTAAAAGCTTGCAAACCTTCCATTCTGTCTTTAGTTGGGATCAATTGAGCGTAACAAGCTTCTTCAATAGCTAACCCACTACCCAAATCAACTTGTAACCCTTTATTGATCGCAATTTTCGCCATTCTAACAGCTACAGGACCATTCGGAACAATTTCTTGCGCAATTTCCATCGATTTTAAATAAGCCGCATCACCACCCCCATTTTGAGACACCACGTGATTAACTATACCCAAACCATGAGCGGTGGCGCCATCTATGATTCTAGCTGTATAAATCAGTTCTTTAGCTATCGAAGGATTAATTAATCTAGGAAGACGTTGACTGCCTCCGGCTCCCGGAATTATCGCTAATTTCCCCTCAACTAAACCCATTTTCGCGGCAATTGATGCCACTCGAATATCGCAAGCTAACGCTATTTCGAGTCCGCCCCCCAAAGCGAGACCGTCAAGCGCCGCAATCACCGGGATAGGCAAATTGTGGATTTTATCCATCAAATTGCGCAAAGTCGAAACGAATTTCGCTACTTGTTCCTGGGGCATCGTCGCTCGTTCCTTCAAGTCGGCTCCTGAAAAACGGGGTTAGTGACGGGAGTAATTTTAACGGGTTTACCTGCACAGAAGATGCCTGGAACTAAACTTCGGAGAACTACGACTCGAGTTTGGGGGTCGAAAGCTGTTTTATTAACGGCTTCGCTGATTTTCGTAACTAGATCAGCGCTGAAGGAGTTCTTTTGTTTCGGGCGGTTAAAACCGAAAATTGTGACGTTTCCGGTGGTTTCGACCACGAATTCGGCGTTATTGGGGATGTGTTGGGAGAATTTTCGGGTCATTGGGAGGAATTTTGGGAGATTTTGAGTGAATTTGGCGAACATTTTGGAAATTTAGGTTAAAATATGGGAATAATAAGTTGGTTGAGGAATGTTATCAAGTGGGGTCCGAGGTCAGGACAGAGGCGGTTTAGCACAATCTACTTATCTACGAATTGAAAGATTTGCTTAGGGCCGCAATTTTCTTGTTGCTACAAAAGTCCGAAATTTCTTCGCCAATTAACAAATTGAGACTCCCATGAACGATTTTGGGGGTTTTCAGCTAATTGAAGCAGCTGAAATTGAAAATTGGATTATTTTGTTTTAAAAATAGTTGGGAAAGTCATTGGATGCCCACGAAAATTGAAACGTTGCTATTTCTTGTAGGTCGTGACGTCAGTTGTCGAGGCTTCTTGGCGGCTAGAAACGGGGGGTCGAAATAAATCGTGCAAAATTTTCAATTGTTTATAAATAATTTGCCAAAAACGCAAATGTTGCATCAGCTTTATTTACAAATCATAAACGGGTCAAAATGACCGAATGAACTAATAGTTAAAAAAACATTTATTTTTGGGTCAGAGTAACAATAACAATAGAGTAATATACAGAGTTGAGGTATTAATTATTTAGAAACACACAAAGCCAATTGTGAGGCGATAATAAATACGTAGAGTTATTTACAGTAGCGTGCTATATCTCGGCATTACCGAAAATAACAAAATACTGTGCGTAAATAAAAAAAACCTCTGATATGGACATAACGGACAATCTTGCGTTTACAATAATTAATTAAAAACAAAAAAGGCTTCAAATTCTTTATACAGTGATTTATTTGTACGAATCATGCATGGCACAATTAATACTTAATAGCGCAGTTGCACAGTTATATACAATAAATAAAGAACGGTTACTAAAAAACCAAAAAAAACAATCACAGTCAACAAATTTGACCTCGAAAACAATACATTATCGAAGTGTATCGATTCGTTGAGAATTTCTAAAAGCGATCAGTCTCTCTAAACAAAGAAAAATTAATACTAAAACGCTTTTTAACCAGCAAGATTATCAATAATGTAAGGCAATTTAACTAGTAGCGGCAGTACTATCCTCCTTCTTAACAACTTTCTTTTTCCCTTTCTTCTTCTCTTTTTTCTCTTCCGTACTACCTTCATTTTCGGTATTTTCAGTTATCGATTCTTCTTTAGGCGGCGTTTCAGTTGCTACTTCTTCTTCCATTTTAGTTTCGACAACAGGTGCGGCTTCTTCTACTTTCTCCTCTTTAGTTTCGACAGTTTCCATTTTTTCTTCAACCGGCGGTTCGGCTGTTTTAACTTCTTGAATTTCTTCAGGTTTCGCTTCGATTTCCATTGATTCCGGTTGAGGCACGTTGGCTTGCGCTTTCGCTTCCAAAATACTTATGCATTTCTCTATACATTTGATCGCTTCTTTTCGGGCTTGCCTGATATTTTCTTGTCCTTGAGTATCGACGTTGTCTAATTTAATCAAATTTCTCGTCAACATTTCGTCTAGATACAAATATTGCTTGTCTCTAGGTTGGCCGCTGAATTGTTCTACTTGATTCATCAAAGCGGAAACGTCCTTTTGGATCAGTTGGATCACGTCGATTGGTGTTGCGGGTTGCGGTTTGGGTTCCGGTGGCGCTTCTTGTTGGGGCGCTTCTTGTGGTTTGGGGACGGGAATTTCTTGAGGTTTCGGCGCCGGTTTCTGTTGTTGCTGCCTTAACAAGTCTTCGGGTTTAGCCCTCGCCGGTTCCCTATTAACGAACTGAGTGAACTGCGTCGGTCTATGTCCGAAAATCCTTTCGGGTTGGGGTTGTTGTTGGGTGAAACTCGGGCCCGCATGTTTCGGTATTACCGGTTCATCTCTACCTTCAACATGTATCGGTATCACCCTTTCAGTCGGTTTATTGGCCGGTTTCTCTTGTTGTTGTTGTTGGGGTTGTTGCGATTGGGTCGCCCCCATATCTCCCATACCTCCGTCTCGATTGATGGGGATGTTGATGCTCGAAACGTATCTTTGGCGGTTATCGGGCGGAGGAGCAGACATCGATCTTTGGTTCCTATCATTAACCGGTTCCTGTTTTTGCCCCAAATCGACAGTGTTGCTTTGTTGAATGTTTTGTTTCCTTCCCCTTTGTGGCGGAACTGATTGGTCACTATTACTAGCACTACCGCAACACTCTTCTGGTTGTTGTTGTTGCTGTTGTTGTTGTTTTAAATCTTCTTGTTGTGGTGCTTGTTGACTGGGTTCGGCTCTCGGTTGTTCCTCGTCGAAAAATTCTCGGTTAAAAGGAAATCCGAACCGTTCGAAACGCGAAGAACCGAAAGGTCTTTCGGTAAACCTCCTGAATTCGGGGTCTTCCGCCCTTGGAGGTCTAGCCCGATCGGAGCGGAAGGGGAAACCGTCGAAATGACCCGCAAATTCGGGATGACGTTTTGCTAAATCGTCCAGTTGGGACCTGAACGAATCGCTGTCGCGTTCTTCCTCTCTATCAAAAGGAAAACCGGTCTGGAAAAAACACAAAAATTAGCAAACAATTAAAATTGAAAAACAGGAATGGAAACGAAAGGAAAGGAAGACACTTACTTCGTCTACTGCCATGGGTAAAATCAATGGTACGTTTTGAACCATCGGTGACGACGTCATTTCAATTAATTAAAACTCTCTCACTTAATCTAATTTTGGAAACACACACACGATTTGAATTTTTATATCAGTGGCGCGCTGCGTTGTAGTTTACTAACTGACGCGCTGCGACTCGGCGCTCCTTTTATCAATATTTGTGCAAATGGAGGGGACTTCCAGAGAATTCGAGAGCTTTCGCGACGGTTCAAGGAAGTTGGGGGAGAAATTCTGGTCATGGAACGTGCTGGAAACGACCCGCAACTATTTTCATATGTTCAATTAGAGTAATTGCTGAATAGTTTGTGACTTTTTTCGGTTTTAGTCATTAAACCGAAATATTACAATTGTTGCTTGCGAAAATTGACAAAATCTACAATTTCGGGTCAAAACATTTTTTAAATATATCCAAAACCAATTTTTAGTCGAAATAATTTTTTTACTTTCAAATTTCTTCTTTCTTTACGTGCCACAATCAGTTAAAAAAATTAACAACTTCAGGACAAATTTTTACATTTTCTTTAGACTTACTAATAACGAACTAATAAATTTCTCTTAGCGGGTAGTTTCATTATTTAAATAATTTAATAAAAATTTTCATGTTGAAAGATCATGTGAAGCTCTAATTACGTGACAATAGCAATAAATTTTACTAAAAAAATTTAGTGAACAACAAACTTGTAGGGCAATATTTTTCCGCATTTTCGTGCTAGATCCTGAAGGTGTTTGCTTGGTTTTCCCAAGAAAACTCGTTCTAAACTAGATATGCTTAATACAAACAATAATATTGACTTTTGTTCGTAAGCAATTTGAGGTTTGACACCGTCTTTCTTTATTATAAAAATAAACAATTACGAAGCAGTGTCGTTACCAAAAAAGGAATTCAACTGGTTTAACGACTCGTCATTTTGCTATTGTTAAAATTTGAACATTTAAATTTTTCTATTTTGTTATCGTTGTCACAAAATTCACGACCTTCAATTGGTAAATTAAATTTTACCTTCCCAGTTCGTTTTGTTTACTCGTCAAGTGAAGCGAACCTTACTTGGTCATGCCGTGTTATTATTTCATTTCCTTCGTATTAATAATTAAAAATCTCTCAACACTTTCGTTAAGGTCAATACTAACAACAAATTCGTCTGCATAAAGTAGCCAACAGTCAATTCGCTGATTTGTTTTTGAATTAAATTCTAGAAATTTTTGTGGATGGTGACGATTTTAAGTTAACTGTTTAACATTTAGTTCATCCCTCCTGGGTCGAGAACCAAAGTACTCTTTTTGAGATACGCATTGGAAAAAATATTCTCGTTAGATTGGGTCAGGTTTGAGTTTCTCTAATTTCGTTGTGAATGAATTGACAAAACCGTCAGGTAGTAAAATTGCTCGATTATCGCTGTCTTATGAATACTTTTGGAATTGAATTCTAGAAATTTTGTGGATTGTGACGATTTTTTAAATAAATTTAAAGTCGACCAACTCTGTTTCTGACATTTGCAACTTTTGGTCAATATTTAGTTCATCCCTCCTGGGTCGAGACCCAAAGTTTTTCATATACGCAATGGAAAAAATAATCTCTTTAGGTTGGGTCAAGCTTAAATTTCTCTAATTTCGTTGTGAATGAATTGACGAAACCGCCAGGTAGCAAAATTGCTCGATTATCGCTGTCTTATGAATATTTTTGGAATTGAATTCTAGACATTTTGTGGATTGTGACGATTTCTTTAATAAATTTAAAGTCGAGCAACTCTGTTTCTGACATCTGCAACTTTTGGTCAATATTTAGTTCATCCCTCCTGGGTTGAGACCCAAAGTTTTTGATATACGCAATGAAAAAAATATTCTCTTTAGGTTGGGTCAAGCTTAAATTTCTCTAATTTCGCTGTGAATGAATTGACAAAACCCGCCAAGTAGCAAAATTGCTCAATTATCGCTGTCTTATGAATACTTTTGGAATTGAATTCTAGAAATTTTGTGGATCGTGACGATTTTTTTAATAAATTTAAAGTCGACCAACTCTGTTTCTGACATCTGCAACTTTTGGTCAATATTTAGTTCATCCCTCCTGGGTCGAGACCCAAAGTTTTTGATATACGCAATGGAAAAAATATTCTCTTTACGTTGGGTCAAGCTTAAATTTCTCTAATTTCGTTGTGAATGAATTCACGAAACCGCCAAGTAGCAAAATTGCCCAATTATCGCTGTCTTATGAATATTTTTGGAATTGAATTCTAGAAATTTTGTGGATTGTGACGATTTTTTAAATAAATTTAAAGTCGACCAACTCTATTTCTGACATCTGCAACTTTTGGTCAATATTTAGTTCATCCCTCCTGGGTTGAGACCCAAAGTTCTTGATATACGCAATGGAAAAAATATTCTCTTTAAGTTGGGTCAAGCTTAAATTTCTCTAATTTCGTTGTGAATGAATTGACAAAACCCGCCAAGTAGCAAAATTGCTCAATTATCGCTGTCTTATGAATATTTTTGGAATCGAATTCTAGAAATTTTGTGGATGGTGACGATTTTTGTAATAAATTTAAAGTCGACCAACTGTTTCTGACATCTGCAACTTTTGGTCAATATTTAGTTCATCCCACCTGGGTTGAGACCCAAAGCTTTTGATATACGCAATGGAAAAAATATTCTCTTTAGGTTGGGTCAAGCTTAAATTTCTCTAATTTCGTTGTGAATGAATTGACAAAACCCGCCAATTAGCAAAATTGCTCAATTATCTGCCTTATGAATGCTTTTGGTTCGTAAATTTAACCGCCACTTCCACGAGGGTTTAACGAAATGATAATAAGTCGAAAATTACGACCCCCTTAAGAACACTCAATTATCATAAAACACTCACGCCATCCTCTTTAAAACTTGAGATAATCGTTTGAATGCATAAAATTCAAAGCAGACACTCGTGTGAAAGAAACTCAGAAATTTATTAATGTTTCGTTCACATGTGAAGTGATAAAATGTCAATCCGTTGAGCCTCCGCGACCTTGTTGCATCGATAAAAAATGTGTAAAGTTCAATGGTATCAGAGGTCACAATATAAAGACGCAAGAAGAACAGTTAACGTCTTTCCTCCATATGCGATTTTCTACGCAAATTATTTCAGTTCGTTTACTGCTCCAAAAATATGTTTTTTAGTAATTCGGGAACACATGAGTTAGCATGGAACAAAGTCTCTCCTGCAAAAAGGCATCGGACAATTTTACCTGGACAACTTTTTTGATGGCAACGTACTAATGGGGTACGTCCCATTTTTCCCAGGTAGATAAAATTGGGTCTCTTATTTAAAAATAAACGGCTTGATGCAGGAACAAAATAATTTGCAGCGTGGAGAATAATTTAAAAAATACTTAAAAAAGTTGCAAGTTAAGTTTCTGAACAATATCTTGAAGATTGGTCGCTTGATTATTATTGTGGTAGCGTTTGAAAAAAATTAGTTTCATTACCAAGGATTAACAATATTGTCGATGAACGCCACATTCGAATAAATAACCTTTGCGTCGGATACCCGGTGTCCAACTTAAAGTGAAAGCAAAAAAGTGGCGAAACTATCCAACAGAATGTTGTTGAATCGCATTAAGTCACCTCTATTCGAAGGTACTTGTGCGAAAAAAATTATGTTAAATGGGATTCCGTCCATGTCTATTGACTCTTTGGACCATCAGTGACGCAACTTTATATTTACATTGAACAAAACGTCAAATATAGAATTGAGTCACGGTGTTTGGTGTTCGATTCCAAGTAAATAAAGGTGCCCGTACGGTATCGGGGCGACATAACGCCACCCACACAATAGAGGACTTCATTATCGAAACCGCCACGACGGCCCTGACTTCGAATCTGGAACAAATCCGATTTTTAACCTCGCAAACGGCGGCCACTCCAACCATATATGGGAGCAAACGGACTGAGGCCAGAACCGGACTCTTCTCCCGCAGTCAATGAAATTTTGAATCTAATCCCGCATAAACACTCCTTAAAAACAACGTCACGATTACCCACACGTCCCAACTTAAGGCGAGAAAGTCGATTATTTATGCGCAACTCTCTTTCCTTCTTCCGACCCCACATTTTTTTTTGCAGTCTAAATTATAAGGTGCAAAACACTTTTTTCTTTTGATACTCTCAATTACTTAAGGAGCGTCATGAATCAGTTTCTCACCACGAAAACCTATCGCCAATTCAAGTGGACGAGTAGGTGAGACACCCACGAACAATGAAGAGATTAGTTCCACTATTATCACCAATTATGGTAATTTCGCGAATAGTCGAGAATTTCCAACAATAACTTCCTACACGTCCCATGGCAGTACACACTTACCCTCGATGTTCACTTTTTCATCATGTACAATCGTTAGAAAAAAATTAGTAATACGAAAGGCTCAAGCACAAGATACAATTGCAATGATAAGCGTGTCGCTGAAAAATCAGGAAAATAAAACAATGGTAATGATGATGAATGACGTGATGTTATTATGCAAGAATCTCGAATACTCACTGCACCTGAGTTCAGTGGCGGAGAAGCTACGTGGGTGCGCGGGGGTTAGACAGCATCCTGTGAAAAGAAAACAACGCCACACGTCACACCAATATATTTTCGAAACTGTCACCAGTTTGTTATTGGATAAGTAGATTTGTTATTGGTAGAGATAAAATAAGCGAAACAAAATCGCGGTTAGTTCGCTGTGCAGATGGTTGGTTTGGAACAATTTTTGCAGACCGTGACGAGGCGCCACTGCCTCAAATTGTTACTGAGTAAATTAATTGAATTATCAGAAAGAACAAGTCACTACACAGGTTTATTGGAAAATTATAGAAATATGGGGGGAACAACTGTTGTTGGCAACCATGGATCCAAGGCCTACTTCAATCTATTTTCTTTCCAATTATCACTTTTATAATTTTTTCCTCCACCATGTTTTAGATTTTTTTTAAAACTAAGGGGGTCTCTGGAAGTGGTAGTCTTTGACAATGTTCTCCATTTCATTCATTTACCTGTAAGTAGTTAAATTACAAGGACGTAATTAAATTATTAGCTGTTTGTGCCCAATTTACAATTTCGTTATCGAATAGGAAAATTAATACAAGTACAGAAATGCCAACATAAAACTGGTGGAATTAATTCTCGTGAAAACTTCTCCGAGTTTGAGGCAATTGCATAAAAGCAGCTGGACTATTTAGATTAAAACTTCGTTTAAACGACAATTCGTAATGGGCCGCTCCTTCCGTCAAGACGAGCCTTGGGCCCGGCCTGCTTGTTTAATTAAAAAAATTGAATTTTCTCAAAACTGCATCGGGGTTCGATTGTTCCGCTGTAATCATTATCTTAGGCCGTCCCTGCACTCCTCCATAGTGGATCGCCTCAAAGCGTTGTTTTGGCACTCCTCCGCCAGATGGCCTCCGGTCTTTTAACCTAAAATTTGTTTTACGACAAAACTATAAACCGCGTTATAATTAAACTGAACCGCATCACTTAAGTTCAATGGTGCACTTCTGCTTTAGTGCAGCGGCCAATTGAACTTGAAGGGGTCTCTCAAAATAAAACGATTTGGCAATGTTAACAAAGTTCAGGTACGAACGTTACGACTTTGGGGGGGTTTTATTAATAACCACCGGAAGAGAGAAAATTGTTGCGATTTGGGGAATTTCTGCAATGATTCGCGAGATTTCTAGCGCTACTGGCAACGGGCCAAATCGCTGGAAGCAAACAGAATTTAGGCCACAAAATCGGGGACGGTAAATAAAGGAAAAATTGATTTCGGCGTCCAAAAACTGTTCCAAATTGAGGAATTGTTAGGGGGTTTGTTTATTATTTAGCGAACACACACCAAAAACTTAATAACGTCAAGAAATTACTTACAAAAGCTGAACGGGGGAAAGGCATCGCGTCAGTCTTGGGGGGGCTTCAGGAGTTTTCCACTAACCTTGGAAACGATTGATTATGCATAAAACTTGACGAAATCCGCGGTTTTCGCAATAAAAACCTGAAATTTAAACGAAAATTTGGAAATAGCACAAAATCGCAAAGGCGAACACTAAAGAATCATCTGGAACTTAACCGAACAAGCTACGACAACCGATCTAGTTGCGCATGACGCGATAAACACGCAATAACCAAATTAAGTTTGTCTGGAATTGGTCGAAAATTTGCGCTACTTTTCTGGGGATTTTTCGTCGACGCTGCCAACCACCAGGAATGACAGGTGACAGTTTCGAAAAAAAAAGTAAAAATTTAGCTGGTTCTCTCGAATTCGGTGAGGATTTTCAAAATTATTCCCGTTAATTCCAGAAAATCTTTCAGCACCGCTATGCATTCCGCGAGATGCTCGATTTGCCGCAGCCGTTTACCAACCTTAAAAAACTTAAAGTTCCACTATATCACTAAACATTCAAAAATTCAAATAATTCGACATCTCTTCAATACAACCCTTATCGCTTCCAATTTCGTTAAAAAACCCAACAAACGATTCGTTAACCAACCCCAAACTATTTATTCACACGACAACGTTCACATAGCTTACAAAAATAACACTATCATCATCGAAGATGGAAGCAATAACGATAACTTCATCGAATTCACTTTTGAGAAACCCCACGCGTTACCTCTACAAGACATTAACTCATTACCGTTTCAATTGAACGTCGTTCAAAGTCCCGAAAAAGAAGACTGTCCTATTATTAAAAAACGTTCGAAGCGAAAACCTAAAAATTTCCAACGTTTACATATCGAAATTAGTAAAGCAACGGAAATTCCGAAAATCCTCGACGAACACACCGGCAAATTCTACAACGACCATTCCGAAAGCAACAACCAAAAATCGTTTTCTGACACCGAATCGGGTTCAGATACTTCGAAAAATTTCTATTGTAAATGTTGCGGTAACGGTTATGCTAGTCCTGACGAGTTATTCGAACACGAAAAGCTACACACGTTTCATTGCAGAATTTGCGATCGCTACTACGATTTGCAGTATTATCGACAACATTTTGATCAGCATTTAGTTAGGATTTATGTTTGTCATTTGTGCAATTTCGAGTTTATTTTCAAAAAAGCTCTAATGGAGCATTTAAATTACCATTTCGAACAGCAAGTTTTCGAGGACGTTCTCAATATGGAACGGGACTACAACATGTACAATTTTTGTAACGCCAATGTTTCTGGAGGGGATTACGATACTAATATTAACAATATCGTGCGGTATTTGGCGTATCCGTATGATCACTATTACAGTAGAAATATGTTCATGAAAATCGTTTGTGATATTTGCAAGCAGGACATGTACACTTACGAATACGAGAGTCACATGAAAATTGCTCATTTTATGCCTTAGGATAATTTGTTGATTTTTTAGAATTATTTTTATTTTACGACAATTTTGAGAAATTTAAGTTTAGTTGAGTGATTACTTGTTAATTTTGTCTATTGTGAGACTAGATTTTCCTAACAATAGAGGTAAATTTTGAGTCTATCCTCTAAAATTAAGGATGAAACCACAATTTTAAGCAAAAATTTTCTAGAACGTTCTCAATTTAGAGCGTAACGTCTCCAATATAATTTTAGTTTATCCTCAAAATGACTACTACACTAGAAATATGTTGGTGAAAATCATCTGTGATATTTCAGACACGTGAAACGCACTTATTTATACCTTAAGAGTATTTTGTTACTTTTTTAGAATTTACCTTATTTATGTACACATAGAAATGTTTTAGTTATGAGAATTTCGCTTTAAGTTGATATTTTAGCCAAAGATTGCGATCTCAGAATTTTAAGTTTCGTTGATACGATTATTTCCTGGTTTCGTTGGATTTTAGTAGTGGTCCAAGTTTTGAGTTTTTTCTCAAAGAAAAACCGCAATAATGGACATGCCAACCACAATTTTGGGCGATAAACGTTCTCAGTATAGTACAGAAATAAACGTATAATTTTTCCAGCCTTAACATTTTTAGTTTATCCTCATAATGACCACCACAGTAGAAACTAGTTCATCAGAATCGCCTGTGATATTTGTAAACGTGATATGTATTTTTATTATACTGTAGACATAAGAAAGTAATTAATTTTGTGCCTTAAGAGTGTTCTTTGTTACTTTTTTTAAGAGTTTATTTTTGTTTTTAGACATACATGCATAAATATTGCAATGATTTAGCGAACTAATTGTAATTTTTGTCTCCCAGTCACGCTATGCGAGATTCCTGGATATTTTTTTGTTAAATTTTGATTTTACTTTGTTGACAAAAGTTCAATTTTCAAGACTTTGGGTTTAAGTCATTAATTCCTGCCAAATGTCGTGATTTTAGAACTGTAAGTTATGATTTGTTGATACTATGAATATTTTTTAGTTTGTTACTACTGAATTTTCCATAGATATGTTGGAACTATATAAATAAGCTGCCCAAATAAATGTAAATACTTTTTTTACGTAAATAAACTTGTCCAGCGAATTCGTGAAAAATCTGTTCTGGAAGAAGTCAATACCTGGCTAATTATCCCTGGACACAGGTAAAGATGTGAGCATAAGCAGCATGTAGAGCAACATCTGAGACAACCGTCAGTCCTCTGTCTCTCTTAGTATGAAGTCTTAACTGAAACGGAGAGTAAAAAACAAAAATAAAGGACAAACGTCTTCAGTTAAATAGATAACAAATGAGACCTCAGAGTCTGTGTGAAGAAGTCTATACCTCGTTAATCTTTCCTGAAAATAGGTAAAGATGTGTGCATAAGCAGCATCTACACCAACATGAGAGAGACAGACAGCTAGCGGTCCATTTTTTGTTAGTATGAGGTCTTACTGAAATGAAGAGTGAAAAATAAAAATTAGGGAGAGGAATCTTTTTAAAGGGATAGCAAATGAGATTTCAGAGTCAGTATGAAGGCGGGGTGAAGAGTCAAAGAAAAGCTTTGAGGTAAAAACAAAGTTGTTCCTCGAATCTGTAAAAACTCCATCCTGAAGACGTCTGTACCTCGTTAATCTTTCCTGGATATAAGCAAAGATGTGAGCATAAGCAGCATCTACACCAACATGAGAGAGACAGAGAGTTAGCAGTCCCTTTTTCCTAGTATGAGGTCTTAACTGAAACGAAGAGTAAAAAATAAAAATTAGAGAGAAGAATCTGCTTAAAGAGATAGCAAATGAGATTTCAGAGTCAGTATGAAGGCGGGGTGAAGAGTCAAAGAAAAGCTTTGAGGTAAAACTGAAGTTGTTCTTCGAATCTGTAAAAACTCCATCCTGAAGACGTCTATACCTCGTTAATCTTTCCTGGATATAAGCAAAGATGTGAGCATAAGCAGCATCTACACCAACATGAGAGAGACAGAGAGTTAGCAGTCCCCTTTTTCCTAGTATGAGGTCTTAACTGAAACGAATAGTAAAAAATAAAAATTAGAGAGAAGAATCTGCTTAAAGAGATAGCAAATGAGATTTCAGAGTCAGTATGAAGGCGGGGTGAAGAGTCAAAGAAAAGCTTTGAGGTAAAACCGAAGTTGTTCTTCGAATCTGTAAAAACTCCATCCTGAAGACGTCTATACCTCGTTAATCTTTCCTGGATATAAGCAAAGATGTGAGCATAAGCAGCATCTACACCAACATGAGAGAGACAGAGAGTTAGCAGTCCCTTTTTCCTAGTATGAGGTCTTAACTGAAACGAAGAGTAAAAAATAAAAATTAGAGAGAAGAATCTGCTTAAAGAGATAGCAAATGAGATTTCAGAGTCAGTATGAAGGCGGGGTGAAGAGTCAAAGAAAAGCTTTGAGGTAAAACTGAAGTTGTTCTTCGAATCTGTAAAAACTCCATCCTGAAGACGTCTATACCTCGTTAATCTTTCCTGGATATAAGCAAAGATGTGAGCATAAGCAGCATCTACACCAACATGAGAGAGACAGAGAGTTAGCAGTCCCCTTTTTCCTAGTATGAGGTCTTAACTGAAACGAATAGTAAAAAATAAAAATTAGAGAGAAGAATCTGCTTAAAGAGATAGCAAATGAGATTTCAGAGTCAGTATGAAGGCGGGGTGAAGAGTCAAAGAAAAGCTTTGAGGTAAAACCGAAGTTGTTCTTCGAATCTGTAAAAACTCCATCCTGAAGACGTCTATACCTCGTTAATCTTTCCTGGATATAAGCAAAGATGTGAGCATAAGCAGCATCTACACCAACATGAGAGAGACAGAGAGTTAGCAGTCCCTTTTTCCTAGTATGAGGTCTTAACTGAAACGAAGAGTAAAAAATAAAAATTAGAGAGAAGAATCTGCTTAAAGAGATAGCAAATGAGATTTCAGAGTCAGTATGAAGGCGGGGTGAAGAGTCAAAGAAAAGCTTTGAGGTAAAACCGAAGTTGTTCTTCGAATCTGTAAAAACTCCATCCTGAAGACGTCTATACCTCGTTAATCTTTCCTGGATATAAGCAAAGATGTGAGCATAAGCAGCATCTACACCAACATGAGAGAGACAGAGAGTTAGCAGTCCCCTTTTTCCTAGTATGAGGTCTTAACTGAAACGAATAGTAAAAAATAAAAATTAGAGAGAAGAATCTGCTTAAAGAGATAGCAAATGAGATTTCAGAGTCAGTATGAAGGCGGGGTGAAGAGTCAAAGAAAAGCTTTGAGGTAAAACTGAAGTTGTTCTTCGAATCTGTAAAAACTCCATCCTGAAGACGTCTATACCTCGTTAATCTTTCCTGGATATAAGCAAAGATGTGAGCATAAGCAGCATCTACACCAACATGAGAGAGACAGAGAGTTAGCAGTCCCCTTTTTCCTAGTATGAGGTCTTAACTGAAACGAATAGTAAAAAATAAAAATTAGAGAGAAGAATCTGCTTAAAGAGATAGCAAATGAGATTTCAGAGTCAGTATGAAGGCGGGGTGAAGAGTCAAAGAAAAGCTTTGAGGTAAAACCGAAGTTGTTCTTCGAATCTGTAAAAACTCCATCCTGAAGACGTCTATACCTCGTTAATCTTTCCTGGATATAAGCAAAGATGTGAGCATAAGCAGCATCTACACCAACATGAGAGAGACAGAGAGTTAGCAGTCCCTTTTTCCTAGTATGAGGTCTTAACTGAAACGAAGAGTAAAAAATAAAAATTAGAGAGAAGAATCTGCTTAAAGAGATAGCAAATGAGATTTCAGAGTCAGTATGAAGGCGGGGTGAAGAGTCAAAGAAAAGCTTTGAGGTAAAACCGAAGTTGTTCTTCGAATCTGTAAAAACTCCATCCTGAAGACGTCTATACCTCGTTAATCTTTCCTGGATATAAGCAAAGATGTGAGCATAAGCAGCATCTACACCAACATGAGAGAGACAGAGAGTTAGCAGTCCCCTTTTTCCTAGTATGAGGTCTTAACTGAAACGAATAGTAAAAAATAAAAATTAGAGAGAAGAATCTGCTTAAAGAGATAGCAAATGAGATTTCAGAGTCAGTATGAAGGCGGGGTGAAGAGTCAAAGAAAAGCTTTGAGGTAAAACTGAAGTTGTTCTTCGAATCTGTAAAAACTCCATCCTGAAGACGTCTATACCTCGTTAATCTTTCCTGGATATAAGCAAATATGTGAGCATAAGCAGCATCTACACCAACATGAGAGAGACAGAGAGTTAGCAGTTAGCAGTCCCCTTTTTCCTAGTATGAGGTCTTAACTGAAACGAATAGTAAAAAATAAAAATTAGAGAGAAGAATCTGCTTAAAGAGATAGCAAATGAGATTTCAGAGTCAGTATGAAGGCGGGGTGAAGAGTCAAAGAAAAGCTTTGAGGTAAAACCGAAGTTGTTCTTCGAATCTGTAAAAACTCCATCCTGAAGACGTCTATACTTCGTTAATCTTTCCTGGATATAAGCAAAGATGTGAGCATAAGCAGCATCTACACCAACATGAGAGAGACAGAGAGTTAGCAGTCCCCTTTTTCCTAGTATGAGGTCTTAACTGAAACGAATAGTAAAAAATAAAAATTAGAGAGAAGAATCTTCTTAAAGAGATAGCAAATGAGATTTCAGAGTCAGTATGAAGGCGGGGTGAAGAGTCAAAGAGAAGCTTTGAGGTAAAACCGAAGTTGTTCTTCGAATCTGTAAAAACCCCATCCTGAAGAGGTCTATACCTCGTTAATCTTTCCTGAACATAGGTAAAGATGTGACAATAAGCAGCATCTACACCAACATGAGAGAGATAGACAGCTAGCAGTCCATTTTTTGTTAGTATGAGGTCTTACTGAAACGAAGAGTGAAAAATAAAAATTAGGGAGAGGCGTATTGATTTAAATAGATAACAAATGAGGCTTCTTGGTCGGTTCGCGAGGTGGAGAGTTAAAGAAAAGCTCCCAGGTGTCAGTTATGTGCAGAAGTAATTTATTATATTATTATAATGTTAAGGCTTGGTCTTAGTGATAACACCTGATTTTATAATATTACAATGTAACTGTACAATTGTTGAAACGTAACGTAATCATCAGTCGTAATACATAGTGCAACGTCTGTTTGTTGAAACCGAACTCGAATCAGACAGAGGCGATCGAAGTTATTCTTTTTTTTCTTTTGAAACAGTATCGCGAAAGCTCGAAAAGAAACATTGACGAAAACTCAATATAGCAACTTTTGTACAATTGCAGTGTACGTTGATATTTGAATATCAGTCGAAAATGTAATAAATCATAACTATATCAAGTTATTACACAAATATAAATAGCTACTGAGTTATAAAATCGATTCACATCAGCTATGATACGGACAAAAATCACGTCAGAAAAGGGCGCCATTTTGGCAAAATGGCGGCGAGATCGCGGGAGAGAACATAAAGCCAACCAACGCAACTCCTACAGACGTTACGATCATTACATTATAATATATACCGTGGGTAATCGGGGGCGGTTAGCGTCGACGTCCCGTCGAAACGAGAGGGAGAAAGCTCAACGGAAAAATTTGGCAAAGTTCCGGCTGCCAGTCGACAAAAATATGGCGGCAGCACCGGCGCGAAGAAACGGCCGGAAAGACGACGCAACCGCCCGCCCCTAAAATTACAACAAAGTGAAATCTGTTATTAGACAAATAAAGACTCTCAGAGTATTTTTGGGAATTTTACAAAAATCAACATTAACACCACCGTACTGCGTTTATATGTACACAATCATTCATGCTTATATAATTTATACAGATTTTTATCTATAATAGTGATGAAAATATCTTTGATAAATTTATAAGTAACACATATAAACGAGTCTATTGTAATGGTTACATTTCCATCGATTTGCCGGGCGTGATCGCGCTGTTTGCTTCAATAAGTCGACGGCAGACCCGACACAACCTCACTTTCTCAACACCGCTCGTGTAACCCGACAAAAGGGGTGTCTGAGTGGTCCAAACGAAATCATCTAAAATCCGAAAGGGCACTTTGATTGCAACTTGATTGAAGCAAACAATTCAAGCGACCGGTAGTTTTTTTCGGGGCAATGGAACCAAGCGTTAGCGCGAACCAAGTTCATTGTAGCTGTATTTTCGTTGCCAACATAAATGAAATTTTCATTGCACATATCTTATATAAATAATAGTCTTAAATATACCGAGATATAGTTCGTATCACATGTTTTAAAGATCAGTTTATATATGTATATATCAACACTGTTTCTCCATTTTCTTTCCTCTTTTTTTTTTGGTAATTTACATGAATTCAGGTTTTTTAATTATCACAAAACTAACATCCGGGGGAATAGAATGTCGGTTTCATTTCCACTTTTTTTTAAATACCACAATTAATTAACTGTTAGCTCCTCGATAGATCGCACATGATCGGGTGAAAGGTGGGGGGAAAGGTTCGGGTTCGAAACTTAAAACAACTCAACAAGTTAACGAAAATAACGAATCTTTAATAAAACTTATTTTTAACTAAATACTCGTCCAAACCATGGCTAAAGAAACAAAACAATACGGTCAGAAACCGTAAAATTTTTTGTCATACTATAGGCTCCTCCCTTTTGAAATTAATATTTTGAGAAGCACAAAACTCACTGGTAAACGGTATGCAATTGAAGTACGAACACACCTTACAATCGTACACCGGAATGATGTAGAACAAAAGGACTAAACAGATAAAAAGGAAGGCGGCCGACAACAGACATACCCAAATCAACGCGATCTTCTTGTGTCTGTCGTAATGGCCGAAGGAAATGAAGGGCAAAAGGGCGTAGGAGAGAAGGAAACCGAACACGAAACCGAAAAGATGGGCGTAATTGTCGACCCACGGCAACAAACCGATGAGAAAGAGGACCAAGGTGATCGAGAGGAGCTTGCACAGGGCCTGATTCGGATGCTTCAGCATCGGCCACGCGTTGAGAACTTCGACGATGAGACAGGCGAGCAGGCCGAATTGGGAGCCCGCCGGACCCACCTGAAACAGCCACTCTCAACAAACCCTCCAAGGACCCAAACAGAATCGACAGATGCATTCAAAGAGACGTAAGGTGTGGAAAAACTAATTACTAAGTGTTGTTAACCTTACACCTTCTACTTACGTATTAGTCAATCCTCTAGAACTACGTTTGGTAATTTTTAATATACACAAAAACTTTTTAAGGTTTTTCATTCTACATGTTTTAGGATAGAAAAGATTTTGGACCTTGAAACTGTTAGGAAGTACTTACGTCGGCTCTGTAGGGAACAAATATGGCGCTGGCCAAATTTCCGGCGACTCCCGAACCGATGTAGATGATCCCTATCCTTAAACTTCCGGTCAGTTTTTCTAGATCCCTCATCAAGAACCATTGGATGAGAACGGTAACTGCCAGTTGCAAAATTCCGGCATGCAAGAAAAGGGACGTCCACAACCTGTAGAATTGATCCGGAGTTTCCGGAAAATAAAACGGAAGCATCCCGCAAACATCGTTCAAACAAGATACCTGAAAATCCCGAAATTACCAAAACTTCGATTCCCCCACGCCGAGAAAACAAGAAAACTCTCCCCGGCCACTACCAACAGAACAAACTGATGGAAAGGAAACAATCGAGTTTTCCTATTTTCCGCAATTTTTGACGGAATTTACTTGTGAACATAGAGACGCATCTTCGTGGAAGGTGCCTCTGACGAAATCGCAGTACTCCCGGGTTGTGATTTTACATGTGCCGTGAATTCCCATGCAACAAGGATGTCCGATCACTTCGCACACCATATGTTCAGCGATTTTGTCACGTGCCCGTTTTTGAATGGAGAACTGAGTGTTGGTCTTCCTACAGATGGGCCATTTAGTTATGTCGTCCGGCCATTCGTAAGGATGTACGCTGGCGGGAGCGTCGCAAAACCTAACAAACAATCGAAATAAACAAAAACGAAATTTAATAATAAAACATACTTAGGATCTAAACCGCAGACCGAACCGGATATTCGACCCCCGGGACCCGCCTCTCCCGCACTCCATTTCTTCCATGTCGAAATTGTTTTCTGCAAAAGTGGTCTCTGTTACGTTTTGAGAGTGACTCGAGGAACTTACACAAGAAGGTGCAGCTATTCGCTATATACTACAGTGAGTTAGGGTTCAAATTTTGAGTGTTTGAGTGAACTTTTTGAAGGTTTCAAGTGGCTAGATTGAGAGAAACAACTCAAAATTTCTACCAATTTGCAAACTCGGGAATATTGATAACTTACGAAATTTTCAGGAAGCTACAAAAAATTCAAGGCACATTAAAACAGGTTCAAATGTTAAACTTGTGGCGATTAATAAATTTGAAGCAATTTTGCTTACTGGGTTAGTACAGTTAGTTGCGTATAAAAATGGTAATTTAAAATATCCAAAGATTGGCAACCATTTTGCGTCCAAAATTGAAGTAATTTTTAGTATTTGTACAATTTTGATTTTTTAAATTAACTTATTGCTTCTAAGGTGTTCATAATTTTTATTTGATACATTTTACTGCATCAAAAGAGATATGACGTCACTTCCTATAACGCTGCTTTACGTTTCGAATTAACTGTACGTTACTGTAGTAATTAACTGATTTTGTAACATTACATTAAACACTCACCGTCGGTCTTAATCCCCTCACCTTTTGTTAGTTTGTAACAAAAAGAATGCAACAATAAAATTACGTTTTCTAATTTAATTTTTGTCTTATTGAAATTATCTCCACGCTATACTTACGGAACAGTCCGCCTGCGATGACTGCACGCATCCCGAATCATCGTTTCTAATACAGCAAGCAGTTTCTCTCTCTTTCGCCCTGATCTTGTCAATTTCCAGCGAAATTTTATCATCTACCCTCATGCAAGGGGCGAATTTCGCCCCTAAATGTATCAAATCTCCCGCTCTCGGACCGAACCTGCAATTCGAAACTTAACAAAAACACTTCCACTAACGATAACAAACCAAAAATTGGCCGGCTCCTTATAGTCGATTTGTTGCAACGCCAAATTTGTCACCAACACTTGTCCAGATCTCGCCTGCAAATCGATACCGAAAGGTCCAAAACCGTAACAAACTAGCGACGTGAAAAGGACCAAAATCTGCACAAACGTCACCCAATAAGTGAACATCGGCCGGTGATCCTCCATATCGTCCAGTTGCTCCCGTATCTTGTCATCGTGCGTCACTGATCTCCTCATCGACCTCCTGAAATTGAGACATTAGTAGATTGCGGGTCGCAGAACTAGAGGATCAAGTGACCGAATAACTTTGCGCATTTGTAATTGAAAACTTAAGGTTTAGGCATAGTTACAGTTGAAACTCGACCGCCCAAACTAAAACTAATGATTGTTCGATTTATTACATGTATGGATGCGTGGGTAACTTTAATCACGCGGCAATTGGTACGCAAGTTGCTTGTGCGTGTACAATTATATTAATTGAGTAGTTGACTGTGTTAATTGTGGTATGTGTTACATAGAATCTGAAGCGCTAAAGCGCTAGTTAGAAAAATCAAAGTCAAATTTGACAACAGACCACAACTATGGCTATAAATCTTAAAGTTTTTTTAGTAGTTTAAGCCGGGGGTGTCTGCTATTTTATGTTGAATTAAGAAACCGCTGGAGGTTGCATGATTGGTTTATAATTTAAAAGCGATTACACTTCTAATAGGATTTGAAAGGGTGTCAAAGATCTAACTTTCTTACCCGAACATGCGCCCCACCCAGCCCATTCCGTACTGCCGCCTATCGGAATTATCCAGAACGTTGTCGAGCAACGACGAGAACACCCTGGAGCCTCCTACCGCAGGTCTGGTCTGTCCCTCGTGCCTCAAAACGACGTGAGGATCTCTCCTCCATCCACCCGATCCCGGTCTCGTCGTCAACCGTTCCCTGTACGCCGGTTGCAAAGCGCTAATCTCATCTGCGTTCCTGTCGACAGTGTCGCCGCCTTCCGGAATTCTCGGCGACGTAGGTGACGACGGTTTCTGGAAGAAATGGTCGTCCTCTACGCTACCCGTACTGGAATAGGGCGTGTCGGGCGGATAACTTCTGGACAATTGGCTCTGTTGAGACCTTCGTCGTGGACGATGACGCGTTATTGTCTGGAGAAATTCAAACAAAATGTATACGCACATATCTATAATGCAAGTAAAGTTGGCGTTCATCAATAACGTACGCGTTAGGAGGGCCAAAAAGTTTTCGACAACACACCTAAAAGGCCGCGGGGACCTTTAAATTCATTTGAGAAACGTTACAAACGACGTGTCTCTTTCGGGGGACCCTCTCGGCTTTTCCTGCATAATAAATCATTTCACGGTAGGTTTCGAAAAATGGCAAACGGTTTCGAAGTGTTGAATGTGGCAGAAATTTAAAAGGACGATTCGGTTTGATTATGGGGTAACAAGTAATGTGGAGATTGTTATTTTGTTGTAAATTATTTAGAACTTAAATCTCTCCCTGAACTACTTTCTACTCACAAAACTGAATCAAAGTGCTGATCAAGAGCTCGCGTTAGGTCTTACTACAACATCGCCTGAAAGCAATGTCTGGATTTAAGCCGAGCTCTATCAGACTTGCTAGATTTTCGAGCAAGACTTCAAAAGTAAAATTATCGACGGTAAATGGATGAAGTACATATGGGGGCGCTTCATTACATTTACTTCAAAGTCACTCTCAATACTAAGAGTTTCTCCTGAAAGCGTATTTACCAAAGTCGATCTTAGAATTATGGTTCTAGATGTTACATCAATTATCTCATTTCAGGTTTCTCGTCGGTGACACTTCCAACTGTTAATCAATAAAAAGAAAACAAACAACAACACTAAAATACAATTTTTTTAAGTGCTTGAAAATTTCGTGCCTAACCTTTAGGCCTGAATTTCCTTTCGTTTAATCGCGTGTGAGCAACGATATGAATTTACAATAAAACAGAAACAATTTGTTTAAAAATCCATAATAACGTGCTATAACACGACACAATCTCATTTAACCCACCATACGTGTGCCAAATCCAGTTAGCGACACAACTAACTTAGTTACAACATTTTCGTTAAGTACAGCATCGAAAATAAATCAAATATAAAGTCATAACGGACAGAATTCTCAATAGAACAGTCTTCTCCAGTATTATTTATAGCTCCATTAATATTTGACAAAAAAAAATAAAAAATCGTCGCCAAAAACTTTTCAGAACGTTGTTTTCGATCGGAAGGGGGGGTTGTGGAATTAATTGCTTTTCGTTCTTCTATTTTTTCCCACCACCTGTTAAATATTTACGAGAACCCGGCCTTCGTGCAAACAAAAAACAACTCCCCCCCCACACAAAAAAAGGAACGTCACCTCACCACCAACATTGCTTGCAGTTGCGCAATAAAAAGAGCACACTCTCGATTTTCGTTAATTGTTTAGTGTTAAATTCGCAAGTGAGGCGAGAACGTGTACGACAAAAGGGCGTAAAAAACAATAAACAATAGGACAGGTTGCCACGCCTATACCGTCACGTTATTGTCCCGGTCTATTTGCATTGCAAAATCGGAACATGAACGCGAAATGGCATGCCGACAGTTGAAGTGTCACAATTTACACCTGTTGGCGCGTCCAAATGCAATAAATAATAACTTGCAGGTCGATAATCGGACGAACAGAAAAACGAATAATTCATTCGGTTGTTGGGCGATGAAATTTCCATTAAAATAACGCTACGTCCTATAGGTAGTGACGTCACCCGCCTGTTATTTTATGTGAATCACTCAAATTTCGGTAGGAGAAGTTTCTTCCATCCTTGAGGCTCGAAACACTCTCTCCGTTACATGATGCCAAAGAAACCTTATAGGTAATGACGTCACACGTCGCTTTTGGCGCGTTATCTTGTGTAAATAGTTGGAGTAGACTTGAAATTTTGATAGGAGAAGAGTCAAAACAAACTAGTTCAGCATTAATTCCCGTTTCAGCCGTTGCGACTTGTTCGAGTTGATTTTTTCCCGAAACTTTCTCTTTGCTCAAAAAACCTGATCGACGACATTACTCTGCGGGACTAATAGTTTAATAGAATGTAGAACCGTTCCATAAATCGGGCGCAATAATAAATCTTCGGATGCACCATTGGCGTTCTGGGAATAAAATAAATCAAATTATGCAGGCGCGAGGCGTTTTGGTTGTGCCAGTTTAAATAAATGAAAAAGCGACGAACGTCCATATTTCAACGGCCGCAGTTACTTAACAATAAATCATCGTCGTCCTTCGCTAATTAAGTGGTGACCAAACAAACTTTTGGGCGAAACCTCCGTTTTACCCACTTACGTTAACGACGTACGATAATCCGTCCCAAGTCATTCTGGCCACCGAATCTTTCCTGCGCAATGTCACCTCGTTGAGACGGTCTTGGGTGGTGTCGGGGACGTCACTGGGACCGGGCAGCACGTCAGGTCTTTCGGCTTGAAGCTGAGACATCCTGGGCAACTCCGATACGGTTCTCCGGTGCGACGCCAAAGTGGCGAACTCGTCTTTCAAGGGCCCGTAAGTTCTGCAAACAAGAAGCCGCCACACGTATTAGCCGGATTTTGCAAAACTTCACGGTGTTCCCGACATTTTTTTTTAAGAAAAGCTTCAATTCCTCCAGTTAAATAATTTTAGTAACTCGAGATGAGTCGCTCCAAAACAGGAAATGACAATATTTGAATCGTAACATGCCACGATTGCTACCGGGGTATCAATACACATGTCGGTTTTGGCCCACGTGTATATTGTGTTGACTATCCGCCGGGGCAAGGAGACTTTTTTAATTTCCTGTTCCAGAAAGACTCATCTCATGTTATTGTAGGTGAATGAATAGAGAAAATTCGAAAATAGCTTCGATCTCTACGAAAAATTTCGTGAATAATCGAAATAATTGCGAAAACCCCGAACCCACCTCGACGCCATTCTGATCCTGCGATCCAACCATCTCTTCTGTTGTTTCTCTTCGCTGTCCTCGCCGACACCGAAAAACGTGGCCGTTTCCCTTTTAATATAATTCTTGATCATCTCTTTCCTCGACAACGACCTCGCCAAAGTCGGTCGATTTGGCAATCTCTCGCTCTGGGAATAATTGACGGGTCTGACGGGTTGAGGTCGTGTCCTTTCCGGAGGTGAAGCGGTCGGAAGCGACACCGCCCTCTGAACAGGTGTTGATCTGGGGGTAGGATGAGACTGTTGCTGAGGCGGTTTCGTTTCTTCAGTTTTCGACTCGACATTGTCGTTGACAGGGGTAACCGCACGCTGTTGAGGGGGCGACTGTTGGACCTGTTGTTGGGGCGGGGGCGTCTGCTGAGAAGGCGTCGTCGTCCTCCTGCATAACACAAACGATTTAACAAAAACAACTTAACGCTTAGTTCTAAACATACAACGCACGTCTAAACATGGAAAATTGTCATATAACGACTCGTACGAACAAATTTAATTTATGTTAGTTCGATTGTGTAACTCTTTCGATTTTTGGTTAATCGAGACACTTCTCGAGTACCTCGCGATAAATCGAACCGTTTCTGCTTAGATCGCCGTTTAAATCGTAATAAATCGCGTTTATGGAGGTTCATCCTTTCGTCGTTCTAGTTATCCTTCTTCGATGCGAAACCGCTTGTCTAGTTCGGATCAATTGCTATGATTTAGGAGTTACGTGGACGGAAAATTCCGGAACCCATATGGCCGCCTCCGTGTAGTTGTCGGTTTGGCCGCAACGCTGACGGATGAGTGGTACGGGGATGGGGGGTTTGTCTCTCCTGTTTTCTCCTACGACCGGAAACAATATCTGACGAGAAGTGGGCCGTGGGCCGCAATCCGTCAGCTAATGACAAGGGTCAGCGTCGAAGAAGATCCGGCAATTCCTGTATACCGGAAACCGGTTCATGCGAACATTTCCGTTTTAGTTTCCTACGTAATTGTCTCGGGAGTCGCTTCGGTTTTATGATAGATAAAGAGAGAGGTTTTATTAGATACGTGTGCGGTTTAATTTGATTGTTTATCCGAACCGCCGTCGCCCCGGTGTCCCATCGGAAACCAATAGAGGCTGATGGTTGCGTAATTATTAAGTGGTCACTTAACCCAACATCTTCGGGAGCAATTAGAAACGATTTGGGAAGTTGGAGGAACCGCACGTTTCGGTTAGATTAGGGCGACTTGACGACTGGCAGGTCCGGGAAAAGGGGAACACCCCGAGGACGAGCGATGAGTGACCGGCGAGGCAAATTCGGGGGTTTTTGCCCGAAACTCGCAAGCTATCCAGGGACCAATGTCGATAGCGGAAGCGCCAGATATCAATTAATCAACAGTGTTGCTTGGGTGGTTGGCAACATTTGGCTATTCCTCCATCTTGCTTCTACTTGAACTCACCAAGTAGATTAATTATTGTTGGGTAACACATCTTCGATGACGTCAACATTGCAATTTCAACCTAAAGTAGCCTTCGTTTCTCTCAGTTGCGCATTAGTTTCAGGTGTAAAGCTTTAAGACTCCAAACTGGCTCCACAGGTCCCTCTAACAGCAACATAGAAAACACAAATTTTGGTTAACTTGAAAACGAGACTTGCGGTTTGCGACTCAAAGCCTCCCTCTTAGTAACATCGGTCTCGTCTTAAACCGCAAATGTCCTTTTTTAGAGTCCCGGCATTAGCTTGATAAAGGTGAGTAAGGTGGGCAATCTAAATTCGGGCGATTGTGCGTTTTTATTGCTCGTTTTTACAGTTCCGGACTTGCGAGACTTTGTTTATTTCAGCTATTTACTTCCAAGACCCCAAATAGTAAACTGGTGGCCTAAAAGTTATTGCCACGTAAATTCCGACGGCTTTCGGTCTCGTACACTCGTCAATTGCGATGATTTAGTCTTGGTAAGCTAAAAAATTGTTTAAAAATTGAAAAGTTACTACGTTGATATCGTATTTTTCTATTCCGCTTTGATATCTTTATTATTCGAGAACAAAAGCGGTCGAGTTTATGGTCTTGGGAATAAAAGAAGTTGCACTTGGACTAAAAGCACGTAGTAGTCTGGCTGAAACCGCCGAATGACTTACTGGAAGTCCGAAGAGAATTCGAAATGAAGTCGAAATTATCGATTTTTTTTAATATAACGGAGTTAACGAAAATAAGTGGAGGGAATTCGGGTCAAGAGTTTAGTTCCTTAATAATCTTCAAATCCTCATTAAAATACGAGGCGTCCTACGAATTCCCCCGGCGCATCCGCCATTTGTACAGCGCAGATGACACCACTCAGAAGTTTCGGAAAATCCTTCAACTTTGCCAGAATCGCAGTTTAGACGAAAAACTAATATTTCCCTACTCATCTCATACAACAGAATTTGTTGCAAATAGTTTTTAGCTAAAACAATTTATTTGGACTTCAATTAAACTGAAATTCTGTAGAAATTTAATAAAAAAACTTCACCTCCTCAAAAACGACCCAAATTTCGCTTGATATTACGTGAAAAAAGAAATTTTCTTGACACTATGATCAAAATTCGGCTATTTGCAATACTTTTTCTTCACCAATCCGATTTTTCAAACAAATTCAAAGAAAAAAGCGATGATCAAAAAATGAAATTTCGTGTTAATTTTTTTAACCCTCAAGGTTTCACCAATTGAAAAACTCGCTTCCAATTGTTCATGCGTGCATTATAAAAAAAATTCTGTTGAGCGTGTTCAAATCTGCTACAACATCGACATTTTTCGCGACTCGTGTTCTTTGGAGTCGAACAGCAATTACTTTGGAAATAAGCTTTAGAATTCCGTTTCTGAATTTGCCACGCGTAGGTTGCGCCCTTCTCTTCGCGAATAGACAATAACTCATTAAAGTTCATTGACGTTCTCCTTCCAAAGGAACGATTTTAGTTGCAGCTTCAAACGAAATGGAAGCAAGCCACATACGTGTGTGAGTCTTAGAGAGGTACGAAATTAATATTTCAAAGCTTTTACTTGTATCAATCCTTTTGGCTTTATTCACCCATGTGGCGGTTGTAAAGTAATTGCGGCCATTATGGCAAAGTTGTCGAGATCGACGGTGGCAACTCTGCGTTTCTGAACTTTTTCAACAAATGCAATAAAACGATATCGTTGCGACTTTGACAACCGTCCCTATTATTTTTTATTGCGCCACTACAGGGTGGTCCTTGTTCACGGGACATTAGAAAAATCAGGACAATGGAACCGACTTCTTAGATTTTTTCCTCTTCAGCTACAAGGCCACAATTTTGAATTTTTTTAAGAAAAAACGTGAAGAAGTGTTAAATTATATCCACAGAAACGACCCACGTACCTGCCAGTGCTCCACGATCTTTCCAAGATAACTAAAATTTTTGAGTACCAAATTTTCAGTTTGCCTCCCTTATTTTTCACCCTTAAAACGGACCCGAGAAGAATATAGTGAAACAAAAAAGTCTCTGTACCGAATTTCTTATTATTGTCTTCCTTGATTCTCCATGGACCTTGAACAAAAACCACCCTGTGTAAGATAGAAAAGTGAAATTTTACTATCGACCATTTTCTCAACACTTTGTCTCATCCAACATAATTCAAGTTTAATAAAAATAACGAAAAATGTTTTCGTCGACTTTTTCGTTCCTCCAGACGCTCCGATAAACAAATAGGTCACGGCGTCCGGACGCCGCGACGCACCCGTCAAACTTCGTTTCCTAATTTAACAATAATGTCGCCCAAAATCGGGAGTTTTGGATGGGATTCGACGTAACTCGCATTTCAGTTGGTTCTAAACCGACCTGTCACACGGATAACATTATTCAGTTGCTAAAACGGGGGCGCGTCTGCCTTTTATTTACGTGTAAAAACAATTCGGGGAAGGACGGGAAAAATCGCAACCGCCGGCTACCAGTTGAACGACGGACGTTATCTGGAGGACGTGATAGCGTTCATTTGGCCATTAAACGTAATACGGGGACGAGATCGAGCCGTAACAAGCCCTCGGGGGCCGATACGGTCCGCCGGATTTCCCCGAATTAGTATTATTATTACTATTACCCCCTTAATAAGGCGGGTCGAGATGAAGCAATACCGGACGTTCCTCGTAGAACGCGCGGTAAACGTGACGTCAGCCATCACTCAAACTAACCGGTCGCGAGCGCCACGCCAATTTCAGATAACCGCGCTATTTCTTGACGGTTTCTGGTTAACAAAGAGAATTTCGTCGCTTCTTTTTGCGTTTTTCACAAAAACAACGCGGAAATTATTTGATCAGGAACCAGTCCGCAAAAAGGTTGGATGGCGGTAAAGTATCCCGGAGTCATCCATGGGATATTGCAGGTGCACAATCCGGTCCTATTGCAATCCTTGAATAATTGATAGGTCCCGGAATCTGTCCGCACCCCCGGCAGCCAGAGGCTAGCCGTGAAAACCTGCACAAAGTTCCGCCAGTTACCGGGATAATATTTGGCGTGTTAATGGAAATTTCCGAGTAAGACAGGGTCGATCCCCCGGGACGTAGTTGGGGGGTTGCGAATTCCTAGTTTTTCCCCTTTCCCGTTAAAATTTAATTATTAACCGTCCAAGAACTGCCGCCGATATTTTCCCCTCTGCCCCAACTTTCCGGAAGGTAATTGGAATTGTAATTCGATTCGGGGCCTCGATCATAGGCGGAGGACGAAGGCGCCGGGCAACCGACGGTAATTCTCTCGACATGTCGACCTAATTTACGGGCTGCTGGTAAAAATAAAAACGCATCGACCAAAAAGAAGGAAAGTAAAATCTATGGAGACCGGGAATCGATCATGTTTTTATGATGGAAGAGTCCTGCCGCTATCGTTCTGTACGTGTACGTTCGAAGAATAATAAGGACGCTGACGACGTCAAATAACGAGAGAATGAAGGGAGGTCAATTGTTTCGGGCCCAATCAAAAATTTAATTGGGCCAAAACACGAGAGGGACGCCGAAACAATTAACGAGGGGGTGCGAAGGGGAGGATATCATTGTTGGAGCCGTGTTCGCAGCATCTTTCCGACCTTGGCCAGTTTTTACCATAATCGATTGGGTGCACTCACGAAACCTTCACGGATGTGGCGGCGCCCCTACCGCCGATGAGGCGACGTCTCGCTAACCGCCACAAAATGTAAGAACCGTAATCGAAGAGTTTAGAAATCAACAAAGATATTGTCTAACTGTTCAAAAACTTTATTAATTATAAATATTCGTTGTAGTGGGCGTGTTTGGTAACGGGCCAATCACGTTCAACCTTTTAGAATACCCAACCTGACGCAGCCAGCTCGAACGCGTTCTCTGTAAACTGTTTTGGCAGCAGTCCGCAACAGTTTCCAACCGTCAAGAAATTTAGTGTTTTTGCAGAACTGTGACGAAAAATTTTCCAACAATTTTGTATAAATGTGACAAATGAAACTAAGTGAACTTTTGGAGATTAGCTATCAAAAGCTAGATTGAAACTAATTTTTTTTAACTTTGGTAATTTTTCTTTAGTTGATATTGCACCTTTAATCATCCTGGAAGATTATAATTTCAAAGTTGATGATTTCTTTCACTCATCGCCAAAACTTGAGGATAACTACGAGTGTTAACAGTGGTGCGCTGCTGTGCGGTTCGCTTTGTGTAGCTCCACTTACTTTTAGTTGTCAATTGATAAATATTTACGTTTTTCTGATCACTGCTCATTCTTAATAGTGATAGCTTATTGTCTTATTACTGTCATCTAATACGTTTATATGGTAAAGCACCTATAAGTCTTGTGTTGACTATTTTTCTGAGTGTGATAGTTTTCTAACCTATCTTGGTAACTTGCCACGTGTTGCTCACAGCCCGCCTTTACTCGTTTCATCATGTCTACCGCACAATGTTTGGGTTGTAGCAAATCAGTTAATTTGAAAGACTCAGTGAAATGCACTACAAGTGACCATTTCGCTCATCCAAGTTGTGCCTCTAAATTACAGAAAACGAGTGCAGGTGCATTTAATAAGTGCTGTGGACTCACAGCTGAAGATAAATTGAATTGGGTCATAGCTCATATTAAAAATTCTGAGGAAAGAATTGATACGGTCTGGACTGATATTAAGACTGATGCAGAGCGGAACAAGAGTGAATTATTAGAATATATGAAGGACTCTCTCGCTGCACAAGATCATAAAATTGATGAGGCTTTACTCAGAGTTGATCAGGCGGAGTCAAAAATTGAAATGATTGAGGCAAGTATTTCTGATAAACATACATCAGAGACGTATGAAGGAGAAAAATATAATTTTGTTCAATGTTCCTGAATCTAATGATCAAGCTGATTTGCAGTATATCAAATCATTAGTGACAGATACTCCTGTGGATTCTGAAAAAATAAAGCATCTTCGTCTTGGAAAAAACTTGATAAAAGGAACTTGTCGACCGTTGAAAGTTGAGCTGAATTCTTCCTTTGATGCTCACTGGATGACTCACAATAAAAGCAAATTAGCGCTTGGTGATGTCAAGGTTAGTCTGGATAATACTCCGCTACAACGTCAACAATTTAAAACCGTTTTAAATAAATTGAAGCAGCTTGAAAATAACGGCCAATCTAATTTTACTATCAAATATGTTGACGGTGTTCCATCTCTTGTTAAGAAACAAAACTCCAAATCTGCAAAAACTGCCCAAGTACCAAAAAACTAATCACTCGCACCAAAAGATCTTTTTCTGTCTACTTTCAGAATGTTAGAAGTATAAAAAATAATATTGCTTCATTTAAGGCTTCAATTGCCGCCTCAGCTATAGATTTTGATGCTATTTGCCTCTGTGAATCCTGGCTTGACTCTTCAGTTTGATCATCTGAGCTTGATATTCCTGGGTACAGCTTGGTGCGTCTTGATAGAGATTTTTTATCTACTCAAAGGTCTCGTGGTGGAGGACTGCTCATCTATGTTAAATCCAGCTTCATTTACAAGATAACTCTCTCTAATGCTGCCTCCATTGAATGCTTGGCTCTGGAGCTGAACCTTGAGAATATGGAAAAGCTGGTTTTGTGCCTGGTTTATGCTCCACCTATCTCTTCACTGAGTACTGAGCTGTTTTCTACGGGAGTGGAGAATCTTTTGAGTGACTTGGTCTCTCGTTATTCGGCTGTGGATGACAATGAATTGATACTTCTTCGTGATTTCAATCTACCTGGATTCCACTGGCACTACGAGGATGACATACAAATAATCTCTGGTAGAAATCCATCATCTGCTATTTGCACAATTGACGAGTTGTTATGTAATGATGTTAACAGCCTGAATATGAAGCAAGTCAACTCTCATTACAACAGCAGAGGCTCTCTCTTGGATCTGGTGTTTGTCTCGTCCCATCAAGCTTCCTGTGATGCAGCTGCTGATTGTTTTGTGGACCTAGATGTGTACCATCCAGCTCTTCATATTGAAATAAAAAACATGGTGTTATCTAATCTCAATTTTGATTATCAAACTTTCAATTTCTCAGGGGCTGATTATGATTCTGTATTGAATAAGTATAATGGTCTTGATTAGTCTTTTTTGGACTTTGCTGATTGTTCAATAGATGATAAATTGTCTATTTTCTATGAAAAAATATATGAAGTGAGAGTTTCAGAAATACCCATCAAGACTGTGCGCTCATCAAGTATACCACTTTGGTACAATGCTGAATTGTTAACGCTGATTAAGGATAAGAAATATTATCATTTTATGTGGAAGTTGACAGGTTTTGAGTATTATTATTCTAAGTTTAAATTAAGTAGAACAATGTCTAAGTTACTTGAAAGAAAGCTGCACAAAATGTATATAGAGAAAATAGAAAATGGTATTATCACATGCTCAAGTGAATTTTGGAGATACTTGAATAAAAAATCAGGAACGTCTATACCCAATTCTGTATATCTTGATAATTTAAACGCTGATAATGGTAATTCCATTGTTGATCTTTTTGCTCAGCACTTTAGTTCTGTTTACAATGTGAATATAGTTAACTTTGATTGTAGCCATATTTCTGCATCATTCTCTATTTCTAGTCTCATTGTCTCGCTCGAAGATGTCAAAGCTGCCCTTCTGGCTCTCTCGGACAAGCTATCTGCTGGTCCGGACGGTATACCTGCTCGCTTTATCAAAAACTTGGTTGAATTTTTACTCCAATTTTGACACTACGATTTAATAATTCATTATCTGAAGGGAAACTTGCAGATATCTGGAAGAAATCGTATATTACACCGGGGTTCAAAAAAGGTAAACGAGATGATGTGAAAAATTATCGACCGATTGCTAAATTATCGATTTTCGCAAAAAATTTTGATCAAATAATTGAAAAGCAGTTATCATCTTTTCTTCTTCGTTTTGTGGTGGACGAGCAGCATGGCTTTGTGCCTCGAAGATCTACCATTTCCAATCTTGTAGTGTATAATCAGTACATTTTAGACAATTTATTGTCCAAGAAACAAGTAGAGTCTATTTACACAGATCTAACGGCAGCTTTTGATTGTATTAGTCATGATTTGCTGCTCAAGAAATTGTATTCATGTGGAATTTGTGGTTCCTTGCTCGGGTGGATTGAGTCATCTGTTGTAGCTAGAGAGTATTCCGTTAAGATAAAAAATTTTGTTTCCTTGGAGTTTGTTGCAACTTCTGGAGTCGGACAAGGAACCCATACTGGTCCCTTATTTTTCATTATTTTTATGAATGACATTGTAAAATTTGTAACAGACTCCAAGATTTTATTATATGCTGATGATATCAAAGTTTTCTCTCAAGTTGAATCTGATTCAGATCGTATAAAATTGCAGAATGATCTTGACAGTGTCTCTCTTTGGTGTAGAAAAAATGGCTTGAAATTTAGTATGTCAATTACTTTTTATAAAACAACCTGTATTCCAAATGACTACTCTCTAAATGGCCAAATGCTTAATAGAGTACATGTTGTTAAAGATTTAGGTATTTATTTTGATGAAACTCTGTCATTTTCCTTTCACATTGACTCAATCGTAAATAGAGCGACAAAAAATTTGTATTTCATTTATAGAAAATCAAAAGAGTTTAAGAATATCAATACTCTTGTAACTTTATATTATAGTTTTGTTAGATCGCACTTGAATTATGGCTCAGTAATTTGGAATCCCAATCGATTATGTGACTCTTCGAGAGTTGAATCAGTGCAACATAAATTTTTGCGTTTAGCATCTTTTAAAATGGGCAACCCTATGTCGAGACTTGAACATGATTATTCCTCAATATATATGTCTCTGAAGATTTGTTCTCTCAGTTCTTTTCGACAGTATACAGATGCTCTTTTTTTGTACAAGCTTCTCCACTCATACATTGACTCTTCATCCCTGTTGGCTGAGATTCAATTTCGTGTTCCAGGACGTAATCTTCGTCCTGGTTTGCAATTTAAATTATCCATTGTAAGACACTCTCTAGTCCAGAACTCAGTAATTCATAGAGCTTGTCATTTGTTTAATGAAGTGGATGATCTCCCTGATGTAATTGATACAGATTCTATTTTTTCATTTAAAATTAATTTAAGAAAAATTATATTTCTTCACAACTAAACAATCGTTCTAACTTGAAGATATATATTTTTTTTATTCTTTTTTTATATTCTTTGTTATAATCTTGCTGTGTTTATACTCTGTTGCGGCATAGTAGTATATCTACGGTTTTATTTTATAAGTAATCTTTTTGTAATTTTGAGGACCTTTGGTCTGTTCACTATTAAATAAATAAATAAATAAATAAATAAACAAATAAATAAATATGGGCCCCCAAAAGCTCAGGTGATTCTGGAAGTATCAAATAATTTGACAGAAAAATTGTTAAACAGTACTCGAGTAGCGGAAAGCAAGGACAATTCTTTATCTCCACTTGGCAGAACTGGCAAAAAGTCCGTATGCGTAACTGCCATTCCAGTGCCTAATTCTTGAAGTAAAAACTTGCAAATTATTCGAAAACAATGTCTGTTGGAAAAAGCGTAATAATTAAAGTTTGCAACCGTCCGAAACTGGCTGCCAATTTTTTTTATTGTAAGGACGTCCGGGTCCGAATGGCAAGTGAAGCGTTTTACTGGCCGCCTCAGTAAAACGCTGAGGACCGAATACTAAACCAACTCCAAACGGTGTTCTGCGCTTGCGCGCTGCCCGTTTTTGTTGCAAACTCGTCTCTCGACCCCCATCTTTCGGTGGATCCCGCAATTATACCGCTGTCGAGCCGGTTCGGGTTTCGCGAAAGAAATATCGGTAATCTCTCCATTAGTGTGTACCGCGGTAATTACTCGTATTTTACGATCCGCTTTTAATGGAGGTCATATTTTATATCTTCGGGACGTGTCACGTAAAATATCGGAGACTAAACTCGAAATTTATCGACGTTTCACATCGATATTCTCAACGAATACCGCCAAGCACCACCAGAACGTCAGCCAACGATATCGAGAAGATAAAGCATGTTTAAAGTTTATAATAACGCGATGGTGTCTTGATTGATTTTTTTTTTGTTGTGACACAGAAACCTCGAGTGGTATCCCGGGGGATCGAACCGTTTCCGGTTTAGTAACACGAAGATGGTCGTGACAGGCAAAAAGTTCCACGAGTCGCGGTGTGATATAGAATAATGAAAACAATAGACCGGTTAGAGTTGAAGATGGTAATAAAGCTATTATTAAAATTAATCGTCCATAAAGTCTTTTAGGGGATGGTTGGGAATTAAGAATCCGGAAATCCAAACTAATTGAGGTTAATTCCTCGAAAAACTGCTGGAAAGTTTTAATTTATTAAGCCACCTATGCGGAACGTGTAGCGTTTCTAATTCTGAATTAAAACTTCTGATACAAAAAGAGCTTTTCGCGCTTTGTTGTCTGCCGACGAGGCGCCGCTTTGGAATTATGCAAAATATTTTGTAATTTTCTAAGAGATTCCAGCAATTTCCTCGACAATTTGTTAAAACTTTCATCCCAAAAACGAGTCTCCTGCATCGTAGAATTTTAAATATATCAAAGCCACCATCCTTATCAATATTGTGATATCATTAAATGAGGATGATGCCGTAACGTCTCCACAAGGTGTGGGAATGATTAAAAAAAGCGTTGTCAACGTTAGGTTTTAGATAGTTTTTGCAGCCACTGTAAACATGGTCATCAACCAAACAGCAATTTCAACTCTAAAAGTCCTCGAAATTACGAAACTACATCCCTCGCAAACAAATCGACGTATAACAACCCCAAAAACCAAGACGCCGTTGAGGTCGTTTAGAGAATAAATTGGTGTCTTGATAAATATTCCTCGTAGCTATTCTGGGGCTCAAGGTGGTTTGCTATAGCACAGCCGAACTTGGGAAGTTCCCATTTCCCTATACCAATTATACAAGTGATAATATGAAATTAGAAGCTACGAGGGTACACCGAAAAAAGTCGCTATTCAAGTTCTTGTCATTTCGCAACGATTTTGGAGATTCTTGAGAAGATTGTTACAGATTTTGTTCAATTCGTCCCCAACACCTTTCTAGATCCAGGACAGATGTATGCCAGTACTGGTGTTTCTAACTTTGAACCTAGGATAGATGAAAATAATATTGGACCCTTTAGCAAAATCATTTAGTCGTCCCCATGTCAGTCAAGTTGACAACCCGTACAATCACCTGGTCAGTAAGACATATGTGACGATTCTTGAAACAATTTCATCTAATTGCGCTTCAATTTGTAAATTACTTTCTCTTTGCAACGAAATTAGATTTATATAAATAGAAAAGATTTTGACACTTTGTCGTGCAAAAGACTGAACCATACTCACTATTTACCTTAACTATCTAACAGCCCTCGTAGTAAAAAGTTGAGTTATATCTTTTAGTACCTCTCTGCCAATTTGTTTTTGACGTCATTTCGATGGTCGTTTTTTTTTGCTCCCTTTGGCTTTTTAGTTTAGATGAGGATGCGAGTTTATTATCTATTTCAGGAGCTTAGTTGCACTTTGTTCGACGTCGCTTACAAGAACTTTATCAGCATTAACTTTTTATATAGTAAAAACGTGCATAAACCATTAACAAGGGAATTTAGTTACGTTAATACAGTAAAGCCTCTTAGGTAGATCCATACAATGCAGGATTTTGTTTACCTTTGAAAATAGCGTAGGTACATTAAACTGCTTCGGATTATTCCATCTCATTGTTAATACTTTAAAAGGTTTGAAAGATCAAAATCCGGTAAGTTTTCTTAAATAAATCCAACCTCCCAAGGTCCTCGCAAGTGTTCATATTTTCCGGTTACTAATTTTTTCAATTTCGTTACTCGCTTCAAAATAGTTAAAAGCGTTTTTCTGTGAGACTATCACTACTTAAAATGGCCAATGACAAAGCGTATTTTCTCTAGAACTATTTACATAGTATCATTCATCAATGTAAGCGTGTAAGTATTGTCAAGTAATTTTAATTTGTCTCGCTAAAAAATTCAGAATTTTTTCAGAATTTTTCAGAAGTGGGATCGAGAAAAAATACTTTAAAAACTCGAATTTTAAAATACTCACGTCATAACTCTAACACTAAGCATTTATTATTCCAAAGCAAACAACGATACAAGCTTAGAATTTCTCATGAAAGCCTCAACCGATTTGGGAAGCAAAAATTCAACAAACACTAACTTTTGAGTAATATGGCCATTGACAAATAATTTTTTTTACAATCATTTACAAAGTATCACCTATCAGTATAAGCCTGGAAGTATTGTCAAGTAATTTTAATTTGTCTCCCTAAAAAAATCAGAATTTTTTCAGAATTTTTCAGAAGTGGGATCGAAAAAAAATACTTTAAAAACTCGAATTTTAAAATACTCACGTCATAACTCTAACACTAAGCATTTATTATTCCAAAGCAAACAACGATGCAAGCTTAGAATTTCTCATGAAAGCCTCAACCGATTTGGGAAGCAAAAATTCAACAAACACTAACTTTTGAGGATACCGAAAATTCGCTCTATGCGAAGAAGTTTTTCTCCTGCAGGTCGCGTCCGATTTTCAATTTCGTTACTCTTACTCGTTTTAAAAGAGTTAAAAGCGTTTTTCTGTGAGACTATCACTAGTGATATGGCCATTGACAAATAATTTTTTTTACAAGCATTTACAAAGTATCACTTATCAATGTAAGCCTAGAAGTATTGTCAAGTAATTTTAATTTGTCTCGCTAAAAAATTCAGAATTTTTTCAGAATTTTTCAGAAGTGGGATCGAGAAAAAATACTTTAAAAACTCGAATTTTAAAATACTCACGTCATAACTCTAACACTAAGCATTTATTATTCCAAAGCAAACAACGATACAAGCTTAGAATTTCTCATGAAAGCCTCAACCGATTTGGGAAGCAAAAATTCAACAAACACTAACTTTTGAGTAATATGGCCATTGACAAATAATTTTTTTTACAATCATTTACAAAGTAGCACTTATCAATGTAAGCCTGGAAGTATTGTCAAGTAATTTTAATTTGTCTCGCTAAAAAATTCAGAATTTTTTCAGAATTTTTCAGAAGTGGGATCGAGAAAAAATACTTTAAAAACTCGAATTTTAAAATACTCACGTCATAACTCTAACACTAAGCATTTATTATTCCAAAGCAAACAACGATACAAGCTTAGAATTTCTCATGAAAGCCTCAACCGATTTGGGAAGCAAAAATTCAACAAACACTAACTTTTGAGTAATATGGCCATTGACAAATAATTTTTTTTACAATCATTTACAAAGTATCACCTATCAGTATAAGCCTGGAAGTATTGTCAAGTAATTTTAATTTGTCTCCCTAAAAAAATCAGAATTTTTTCAGAATTTTTCAGAAGTGGGATCGAAAAAAAATACTTTAAAAACTCGAATTTTAAAATACTCACGTCATAACTCTAACACTAAGCATTTATTATTCCAAAGCAAACAACGATGCAAGCTTAGAATTTCTCATGAAAGCCTCAACCGATTTGGGAAGCAAAAATTCAACAAACACTAACTTTTGAGGATACCGAAAATTCGCTCTATGCGAAGAAGTTTTTCTCCTGCAGGTCGCGTCCGATTTTCAATTTCGTTACTCTTACTCGTTTTAAAAGAGTTAAAAGCGTTTTTCTGTGAGACTATCACTAGTGATATGGCCATTGACAAATAATTTTTTTTACAAGCATTTACAAAGTATCACTTATCAATGTAAGCCTAGAAGTATTGTCAAGTAATTTTAATTTGTCTCGCTAAAAAATTCAGAATTTTTTCAGAATTTTTCAGAAGTGGGATCGAGAAAAAATACTTTAAAAACTCGAATTTTAAAATACTCACGTCATAACTCTAACACTAAGCATTTATTATTCCAAAGCAAACAACGATACAAGCTTAGAATTTCTCATGAAAGCCTCAACCGATTTGGGAAGCAAAAATTCAACAAACACTAACTTTTGAGTAATATGGCCATTGACAAATAATTTTTTTTACAATCATTTACAAAGTAGCACTTATCAATGTAAGCCTGGAAGTATTGTCAAGTAATTTTAATTTGTCTCGCTAAAAAATTCAGAATTTTTTCAGAATTTTTCAGAAGTGGGATCGAGAAAAAATACTTTAAAAACTCGAATTTTAAAATACTCACGTCATAACTCTAACACTAAGCATTTATTATTCCAAAGCAAACAACGATACAAGCTTAGAATTTCTCATGAAAGCCTCAACCGATTTGGGAAGCAAAAATTCAACAAACACTAACTTTTGAGTAATATGGCCATTGACAAATAATTTTTTTTACAATCATTTACAAAGTATCACCTATCAGTATAAGCCTGGAAGTATTGTCAAGTAATTTTAATTTGTCTCCCTAAAAAAATCAGAATTTTTTCAGAATTTTTCAGAAGTGGGATCGAAAAAAAATACTTTAAAAACTCGAATTTTAAAATACTCACGTCATAACTCTAACACTAAGCATTTATTATTCCAAAGCAAACAACGATGCAAGCTTAGAATTTCTCATGAAAGCCTCAACCGATTTGGGAAGCAAAAATTCAACAAACACTAACTTTTGAGGATACCGAAAATTCGCTCTATGCGAAGAAGTTTTTCTCCTGCAGGTCGCGTCCGATTTTCAATTTCGTTACTCTTACTCGTTTTAAAAGAGTTAAAAGCGTTTTTCTGTGAGACTATCACTAGTGATATGGCCATTGACAAATAATTTTTTTTACAAGCATTTACAAAGTATCACTTATCAATGTAAGCCTAGAAGTATTGTCAAGTAATTTTAATTTGTCTCGCTAAAAAATTCAGAATTTTTTCAGAATTTTTCAGAAGTGGGATCGAGAAAAAATACTTTAAAAACTCGAATTTTAAAATACTCACGTCGTAACTCTAACACTAAGCATTTATTATTTCAAAGCAAACAACAATGCAAGCTTAGAATTTCTCATGAAAGCCTCAACCGATTTGGGAAGCAAAAATTCAACAAACACTAACTTTTGAGGATACCGAAAATTCGCTCTATACGAAGAAGTTTTTCTCCTACTGAACGATTCCGATTTTCAATTTCGTTACTTTAACTCGTTTTAAAATAGTTAAAAGCGTTTTTCTGTGAGACTATCACTAGTGATATGGCCATTGACAAATATTTTTTTTACAATCATTTACAAAGTATCACTTAACAATGTAAGCCTGGAAGTATTGTCAAGTAATTTTAATTTGTCTCACTAAAAAATTCAGAATTTTTTCAGAATTTTTCAGAAGTGGGATCAAGAAAAAATACTTTAAAAACTCGAATTTTAAAATGCTCACGTGAATTTTTTTACAATAATTTACAAACTATCACTTATCAATGTAAGCGTGTAAGTTTTGTCAATTTCGTTTCACTAGAAAAATCAGAAATTTTTGCAAAATTTTTCAGAAGTGGGATATAGGAAAAATACATAAAAAACTCCAATTTTAAAATTAAAATAACTCACGAAAGCCTCAACCGATTTTGGAAGCAAAAACTCAACAAACACTTGAGACACCGAAAATTCGTTCGATACGAAGAAGTTTTTCTCCAACAGAACCCGTCCGATCTCCTCTGTAAACGTGATGCCGGATTAGGGGGAGTCGGTCGGAATTTAATTTGCGATGGTGCGGAAACGGGACGCGTTAAAAGAGGGGTAGCTCGAAGGGGGAAAACTAACTAAATGAATGAACATCATCCGCAAAATCACTTTACAAGTAACAAAACGAAAGTGGAAGTTTTCTTATCCCCGAAGGCCCGTAGGGACCTTTCAGCGTGCGATTTGCTTCAGCGAATCGTCGTTTAGTCTTCGAGTCGACTGAATAAAAACCCGCTGCTTGGAAGTTATTAATGAACGAGATGGAAGGAGGGCGAACGGGAAACTTTCCGTTTTCGACAAAAAGAAAGTCGAATGACAGGTGGCTGCGCCGGCGTCGGAAACGGGAAGGGAAAACGCGTCGCTACGCTCCCACTAACCGATTCGACCGCACGCCGAATCGACAATTAGACGTTCGGATCAAATTAAACGGGAGGAAAACAAACGGTTTCGGGGAGAGGGCGGTTAATGAACCCTTGCACTACGCGCTTCCGGAAAAGTTTGCAGAAGTGGGATAACCCAACAACAATAGTTGTCAACAAGTGTAAATATGGGGAATTTTACAATTTATTGCCCCCTTCGGTTCTTGTCTAGAGGACCCCATAACTAACGGTCCATCACAGGACTAGAGAGGCGAAGACATTTCAAATTTTGTACAGAGTACGAATAGCTCTGGAAGAGTTTCTTTGTTTGGATTTCGAAGTGTACCGAGGCGAAAATTCCGGCATTGCCGCCAGGAGGCGGATCGATACTGTTATGGATAATTCGGGTTATTAACCAAACACAATATCTCTGTTTGCCCATCCGTATGTCGGAGTGGTTGATGCGTTTCGCCCGGTGTTATCCCCGGCATTGTTATCGGCAACGTTTCAGCACCAGTTACGAACTAATCCCCAGGATTTGAGTGATCTACTTCTGACGGTGGCGTAGTGAAATTAATTAAGGTTCGCGCAAATCAGCGATTAATTCGCTCCTGTTATTAAACGCGGCGGTGTATCTCCCCCAACCTCCCCGAAACGGACACGTGCCTCACCCCCATCCAAAACAACAAAAATCCCACTTTCGACACACAAAAGCTTTTATTTAGGACCGGACTGGGTCGAAACAAACATCTCATCAGAAACGGAGACGTCTTGGCGCTTAACCTCCACGTCCCAACGTTGCATTAGCGAGTCGTGACGCTAGGAGGTGGAGGTCGATGACCAAAACGTCTCCGTTTCCATCGAGCTTAAGCAACCCCACACATATCATCGGCGAAGAACCAGCGTCTGACTTTAAGGAAAAAAACATGAATTTTCTGTGAGACTATCACCAATTAACATGAGCGTCAATAAGTCTCATTTTTCGTAAGGTGCTTCAGGAAACTTCAATTAACAATGTAAGACTATTAGTTTTGATCAATAATGTCTATTTGTCTCAAAATTTTTTTTTGAAATTTCAGAATTTTTTGTCAATTTTTTCAGAAGTGGGATTGATAAAATTTTTGTAAAAAGGCAAATTTCAGAATACTCACGTCGTAACTCTAACCCTACAAATTTATTATCTAAAAGCAAATAATCGATTAAGCGTCACAATTCGTCACGAAACCCTCAACTGAGTATTAAGACATTGATAGTCTGCTTATAACTTCGAGTTAGTGTATATGTAGGTAAATTCAACAATTGATCCGCAACTTTGCGAGACTTAGGGAGCAGTTACAGTAATTTTCCCAAAGATCAACTAACAACAAGATAACATAAATTTCTGTTGTTTGTTCTGATTCTTTATTTTCTCTTACGTTCATTTAAATAAATGACACCAAAATCGCAGCGATTCATCTTCGCTTTCGCCCGCAATTTGCGCGAGGGTTGAAATAAACTGCCACTAAAAGATTTTGAGGAAATTTGGATTGAAATGATTGTACTTACAATGGAAGTGAGTTGGAAATCAAATTGTTGAAGTAGACGCTTAATGGAACATTCCGTAGAAACGTTTTTAATAGAGTAGGAAGATTAATGAAGTACTTGGAGACGGTTTCGAGAAAAACTGTTAAAGCTGCTAATTTTAATAATTGCAGTAATTTCGCGCCGTCTAGTTTTACTGTGAAGAAACTCTCCAGCTTAATAGGTAGGAATAAATCTGCCACTTTCGTATTGCATCAAATTAAGTTACATATTCGTCCTTTCAAGAATTTCAATTTCGTTCCACTCAAAGAAGTTTCAGCTGTAATTGTGCAAAAAAAAAAAAAAAAAGTGTAATTTGGCGTTTCAAAGTCCGCTTCAGAAGGGAAATTACTCGTTCGCCTTCACGTTCAGATCCGAATGTGGAATATATCACATGTCAAAATTAATGACTTGCGCGTAGACCGAACGGTGCACAAGCATAATGGCCATTAATTTAGCTAGTTCTTGAAAATTATCGACGCAATTTCGGCCGAAACAACAAAAACTGAATTGGTATTGTATCCATCGAAGACGTTATCTTCCTTGATTTTTAATTCATTCGTTTTCATACTTTCTTGGTTCATGTTTTTCACTCTTCTGGTCTTTTCTAAATGTTCATTTATTTATCTTGAGTGCCGCTTTAATCTTTTTTCTAAAAAAATTGCTTTCTTCTCTCCTCTAGAATTATTGGAAACTTTATTTTAGTTCAAAGTCCCTAATGGATTCCTCTACGCTAATTCCAGAGAAGCTATAGGTTCGTGAATTAAAAACATTTCTGCTGTTCATCAACCATCTACAACCTCGAAGTAATTATTTTTGGTCTTCATGCTCAATTCTAGAAATTCGTCATTTGGCAATTCCATACCATCCAGTGAATTCTAATTTTTTATATATGTAGAACCACATTTACCTTCATCTTCTCATTGCTAATCCCATATCATCTAATGAGTTCCAACTTGTTATACAGATGTTTGAAAACGTTTGTCCCTCTTCTCAATTGTAGAAACTCTTCATTTGGTAATCTTCCAAAAAGTTTTAATTTTCTATATACACCCGTAGTATCTTCATCTTCATATTGGGTAATGTTAATCTTTATTTCTAATACTAGAAACTCTTCCCTTGGTAATCTCATATCACCAAAAGGGTTCTAACTGTTTATGAAGATATTTGAAAACGCAGGTCCTCATTTTTAATTCCAGAAACTCTTCCTTTGGTCATCTCATTACACCAAACAGATTCTAACTTTTTATGTAGACTACCAAAACCTTTAGTCTCATTCTTCTCTCTTTTAGAAATTCTTCATTTGACAATTCCATATCATTCAGTGAATTGTAGATTTTTATGTATGTAGAGCCACATTTACCTTCATCTTCGTATTGCTAACCCCATATCATCTAATGAGTTCCAACTTGTTATGCAGATGTTTGAAAACGTTTGTCCCTCTTCTCAATTGTAGAAACTCTTCATTTGGTAATCTTCCAAAAAGTTTTAATTTTCTATATACACCCGTAGTATCTTCATGTTCATATTGAGTAATGTTAGTCTTTATCTCTAATACTAGAAACTCTTCCCTTGGTAATCTCATATCACCAAAAGAGTTCTAACTGTTTATGAAGATATTTGAAAACGCAGGTCTTCATTCTTAATTCTATAAACTCTTCCTTTGGTCATCTCATTACACCAAACAGGTTCTAACTTTTTATGTAGACTACCAAAACCTTTAGTTTCATTCTTCTCTCTTTTAGAAATTCTTCATTTGACAATTCCATATCATTCAGTGAATTGTAGCTTTTTATGTATGTAGAGCCACATTTACCTTCATCTTCGTATTGCTAATCCCATATCATCTAATGAGTTCTAACTTGTTATGCTGATGTTTGAAAACGTTTGTCCCTCTTCTCAATTGTAGAAACTCTTCCTTTGGCAATTCCATATCATCCAGTAAGTTCTATTTTTTTATATATGTAAAGCCATATTAACCTTCATCTTCTCATTGCTAATCCCATATCATCTAATGAATTCCAACTTGTTATGCAGATGTTTGAAAACGTTTGTCCCTCTTTTCAATTGTAGAAACTCTTCATTTGGTAATCTTCCAAAAAGTTTTAATTTCCTATATACACCCGTAGGATCTTCATCTTCATATTGAGTAATGTTAGTCTCTATCTCTAATACTAGAAACTCTTCCCTTGGTAATCTCATATCACCAAAAGGGTTCTAACTGTTTATGAAGATATTTGCAAACGCAGGTCTTCATTTTTAATTCTAGAAACTCTTCCTTTGGTCATCTCATTACACCAAACAGGTTCTAACTTTTTATGTAGACTACAAAACCTTTAGTCTCATTCTTCTCTCTTCTAGAAATTGTTTATTTGGCAATTCCATATCATCCAGTGAATTGTAATTTTTTATATATGCAGAGCCATATTTATCTTCATTTTCTCATTGCTAATCCAATATCATCTAATGAGTTCTAACTTATTATGCAGATGTTTGAAAACGTTTGTTGCTCTTCTCAATTGTAGAAACTCTTCATTTGGTAATCTTCCAAAGAGTTCTAATTCTCTATATACACCCGTAGTATCTTCATCTTCATATTGGGTAATGTTAGTCTTTATCTTTAATACTAGAAACTTTTCCCTTGGTAATCTCATATCACCGAAAGGGTTCTAACTGTTTATGAAGATATTTGAAAATGCAGGTCTTCATTTTTAATTCTAGAAACTCTTCCTTTGGTTATCCCATATCACCCATATACCGAAACATTAGTATCATTCTTCTTCTAGAAACTCCTAATTTTTCAACTCTTTCCACCTTCCTCGACGTGTATTTTTTTTTCTCTAGAAACTTTCAGACAACGCCACGCAACCTTGTCTTCTATATTTATCTTCATCGTTAGTTTTCGACAAGCGTCTATTTTTGTTATATTTTCCTCGTCAACACAATTGTAACTAAATGGATCGATAATAGCCGAATTTTTAGTTCACCTTTCCCAACGAAAACAGGGAAATCGTTGATAGAAAGAAAATTTCGAGTTTAACAAGACAAAAACATTGCTGCCAACTGAAGCAGCAAAACTGATATCTACTAGCAAATTCCCAGTCCGGAAAATATCCAACGGTCTCCATTCATTAGATTTCAACATCAAAGGATTCCAATTGAACAAACACGCAAACGTTGATAAAAATTTCAAAGATTCCAACGAAATTCGAATAATATGCACCTGCAACACACGAAAAGCAATAGTTAATTACCGTTTTTAATTAGCACTGGCAGCGGTTCAGCGATTTGTCCAAAGAATCCAATTCAACCTTCTAATTGATCACGCATAATGAAATTACAGTTTTCTACGTTGCCGGTAGCGTAACTAGCCAAAATGTGATAGAAATAACTTCTCGACGATCCTCACCGAAAGCTACATATGTAAACATTAAAAACTTTTGCGATTAATACAGTCGAATCTTGAATTATCGACGTTTCTTTTGTCATTCAACGAAAATAAATCGAGTCGTGTTACGTGCAAGAGACGAAATTGAATTCGCTATCCGAACAATTCGAAAAAGTTATTGTCCGATGCACACGTTGAAGTCTTTGAAATAAGTCTGATATATGACGGGTGGGGAGGGAGAAACGTCTTCTACTATATGGGGAAGGAAGCGACACAACACGTCTATAAATAAAACCAAACAATAGTTGCTGTACTGGACGTTTTAAAGCGGCCAACTTCGTCGATTTTGATTTGGTATCGTTGCCAAAAACTCGAGTTTTAGGGGAATTTATGTGCGTCAGGTTGATAACGTTTCCGAAGAATTCATTGTCTGAACATTATTGGAATTATTCAGACAGCTGGTGGGTTGCGTTAACGACACCGGAACAATGAAATAAATTCCTACCCTGCACGAGTCCCGGGGAAACTTAATAAAAACAAACGCGTTATCCACGTCCATTGAAAGGACACCGCAAAAACGTATCAGCGAACATTACAAAGAACGAGAGAAGCATTGAAAACTTAATTTCCCATCTACAAACAACGAAAAGATCACTACGGTTGCTTAAATCATAGAAAACGCGACGTACAGAAACTAAATCTGAAGCGATGTTGGGTGTTTCCGCTAAACATGGGGATTCTATCAAGTTGGCGCACTGCCAATTTTATTAGTTGGGTACCGAGAGTCGCGGAACTGTCCCTACTCTACTAGAGCGCCACCAACAAATCTGGCAAGCCGCCAACTTAAAAATTTATAGCTGCTACAGGGGAAGTACGGATAACGAGAAATTTGTATTTTTTTTTCAATTTTCTTTCGATCGAGTTTTCCGATTGTTTGAAGTAAATTCTTTTATCAATTTCCAACTTCAATTTCGCTTTTTAAATATGAAATTACCCCAAAACCGATCCATTTTAATACACGTAACGAATAAAAGCGTCCCAGAAACATTTCTGAATACAACATCTGATGTGGGTAACGTACGAATCTCGCATTTGTTTATTTTTAAGATTCTCGTTGAAAACTCGAATTTGTCAAAGAACACAAAAACAAACGAGCGGTGGTGTACGAAGTAAATATTTGCTCAAATAACACGAAAAAATAGAGTTGGGAAACTCAAGAAATAGCAGTGATTTTCCGGATAAGCAAACAGTAAGTGCGATAAGGTCAGGGTCGTTTGAAAATCAATAGAAAACCACTACGAAAATTACAACATTCGGAAAGTAATTGGAATTTTTCTCAATTTGAAGCTCGCATTTTCACTTGCAGTTAACAAATTGAATTTTCTAAAAATTTCACGTATTTCTACCGAAACCACGATAATGTACGCGACGCACTGCGTTTTCGTACCACCATCGGCGAAAACTTTTCGCCATACCCCTACCAGTTGTTTCAACGGCTGCAAAAACATTTAATGAGTTAGTTGAAGTTGCCAAAATTTATTGGTTTGGGCCAAATTTTACTGACCTTGACTCTGCCTCAATATTGAAATTCGAAATTTAGAGCGACAATGCGGCGATAATCGTTGTTATGTTCTGTATTGATTCTATAGCATCGCAACAGCGTCCCCCCGACCGGTCCGCCCCTAATAGGTGGATGTTGACGTGGATTCCGACATAATCTCCCCCTATATCTTGCATTAGCCCACAAGGGAGCTATGCAGTATGTTTGAATGTATAATTGCTCCCAACTTCGCTCCCTATGCAAATCTTCCACCTAAAACCCAGTCGAGTGCGCACCTAAAAGAAACATTTCATCAAATCGAGGACGACCCTGCGAGCATGCCCATTCCTCCATCCAGATCAACACAGAGTCCGCGCTTTTTATCCCCCATCGAAGCGACCCTTAATCTCTGTTTTATATTCACGACATGACGGATTCTGCACCGTCGGTTTCGGCCATTTTTTACACCGATCGGCTCCGCCGAAACCCTTTGACACCAGACACAAGAAGATATGACAACCAATTAATTGTCTCAAAAATTTTTTCGCGCAACGACACGAACAAAAACTAGTCAAAAGAATTAATTGTCTCAAAGCGACGCAAATTGTACGTGTTCGAGTCGAAATCTTTTATGTTTACTTGCGATTCGCTTTGATGCCGGTCCTGCACGCGCGCAAAGACCATCACGTTGGCCAGTGCGTGTTCCTGTAACCTCCTGGAGAAAAGTGGGGTAGCGGAATCGATCGGATGGGAGATGAAGTGAGACGGCAACATACGTGGAAGTCTCTTCCGCGAGGGGTGAAAGTTGGCCCCATTTGCACCGTAATTTACGGGCGACCGCAAGGAAAAGGCCGCGCGGACGTTTTAAATATTCCATTTATGAAAAATAAACACACGCCGCCACTGCAACGAATGGGGGAAAATCGAAATGGATTTTTAGTATAATTCTAGCGGATGCGGGAGCGAAAACCGGACGCTGTTTGTCTGATGGATTTTGAACGATGCAAAATTTTAATTTTCGAGCGCCATCTACCGGCTATTTTTCGAACGAAAACGTGGGTTGTAACCCCGAAGGGGGTCGACGTTTATCTGCGAAACGCACGTCTATTTCTTAACTAAAAAGTGCGGTGGACACGATACGAAATGAAATCGGCGAAGGGGAAAAATGTTGCGAAAAATGATGGTTTAGGGAAAAAAACTATTTGGGGCAGACCGGTGCACAAAAAGTCTACTTAGGTAACGAAAGAAATGTTTCGAGACATAATTAAAAAACTGAATTGAAAATGAGAAAAGTTGGGAAATTTTTAATGAAATTAACTGCTGGAAACAAATTCATAGAAATTTGCAATAATTTGGTCAATTGAGAAAATGGAAGTGGATCGTTTCGGTTGTTTGCTTAAAAATTATCCAGTACCTAAAGAAAAATCAGAAAATTATTTAAAAAAAAGAAAGAAAGAGAAAACATAAAATTATTTTTTTAAATAAATTGAATACAATCGGGGATCGAATCTTCGTTGGCACATCATGCCAATCATTGAATACGTAACCCCTCACTGGTAACTAGTTTATTTATTTAAAATTTTGAGGTTATGTTTATATAACGCCACTGACATTAGTGCGTGTCAGAATAGTTACAAATCGGCAAAAAAAGTTTTCTGTAGATATCCAGTAAGTGGCACGTTCAATCTTTTGGATACCTCTGTAATGTACATAGGCCACTCATATAAAATACTTCGTCCAACGCCGAACTCTTCGTTGTAAACACCGCACTAATAAACATAAAAATAATGAGAGTTCATATCTCGTAACGAGGTAATTGCCCCTTCTAACAGCTAGATAAACTTTAGTTGTTACATTTTCCGGGCTAAAAACTAAAAAAAAAGAAAAAACTCCACCATGCACCTGCTATCGCAACTTTTCCCTGGCTTGGCGATGCGAAAGCTTTTAATAAATTTCGAAGCCACCCCGTGGGGTTTTCCGAGAGACGTCGTTCGGATGATGAATTTTTATAAGAATTCCTTTATTCAAATCGCCGCCAGCTAAGAGCTAATGTCTCACGATAAGTCTTATTTATAATGCCGTAAATTCGTAATTTACATTGCGCGCCCTCCCAACGTTATCACAGCTTACATCCGATCTCAAGGTTGCCGATGTAATCTCCACAATTTGCACAAGACTACAAGACGTAGACGCTAATTAACGAACCGATCAAACGGATCAAACAGCCAACGAACTCGGGGTGGATAGAAATTTTTAAAACCGACCAAACCATCCGGAATCGCCCACTATCCGTCCAAATTGCGCATTAATTAATCTAGAAAACTAACCGTAATCATCGTTATCGACCAGGTATCTATGTGACGTAACCAATTTTTCACGTTGGTTGTTGCTTGGCGCTCCTCTCTTGTTATTGTTATAATTGAGGTTGACGTTTGCGACAAGAAAAACGAATCTAGCCACCTGGACCGCACCTCTTTCCAACTTCCCGTTATCGGGAATTTCTTGAGTTTTAAAATTGAAACCTCCAACACCGCCAATTAAATAAACAACGAAACGGCGTCGATAATTGCCGGAAAACCCTCGCCCGGTCATCGGAGATTGTTTGGTTTTTCGCCCTTGCGACTTGTTGGTCCCGAAACGTTAGCGAACTAAAGTCGGTTCGTTATCGATCCCCTAATTGGGGGGGTTCTGATTGCGGGGCAAGTCTCTATAGTCGCGATTATCGGACCGAAACGTGATAAAAATAGGAACAGGTGGCACAACTAAAGTAAACATAACCTCAAAATCGAATGTTATTTTTAGTGGTCGTGTCTACTCACAAATCGTCCAGTTCCATGACGTGAGTCGGTGATTTTGTCGATTCGACGGGTTTTCAGTGAAGAATCTGCCGCGAAACGCTACATTTTCTCGCACTGATTCACTGGAAAATTCGACGGAAAGTTTTTGTGGAATTGTCGCCAACTTAACGTCGGCTTAAGTACCAATATCGAAACAAGAAAAATTCCACTTATCTAACTGAACGAGTTTTCTAATTTCTCTAATCTTCAAACGACTCTTCTGGAATTACTTGAATGCTTCAACAATTAAGTCATAATGTATTATTGCGGTGACTCCCGTTCCAGTGGCGGAGTTAGGGGGCAATAAAGAGGAGACTCATACGTCATTTTTCGGCCGCAGTAGTTAAAAGCAACTTCAGCAAATATTGCAAGGTAGAGTGATGGAGCTTCTTCAATTCCTCCAATAACTACGCCACATTTCGTGGCGCCTCGCAGATGGTTGTCCAAAAAGTTTTCCTCCCCTTGGTCGTTTTTTCATACAAATTCGAATCAGTTTCTCCTCACCCATTCTTTCTACCTGTTCTCTTCATCCTTTCTTGCTTTTGTCCATTTATCCACATCTTGTAGTTTGCATGTTTCTTCAATTATAATAAAAAAAATTAAAACTTTTTATAAATAAACAACAAATATCGGTTGAAGAAATGTTACTGTAGAGTCTAGAGCAAGATCTAGTCTAGACTCCAGAGTAAATTGTAGTCTAGAATCTAGACCAGAGAATTTCCGGAAACATCTCCTAAAAGTTCTTTCCCTACACCCGTTAAGGAGCTTCGGCGACCTCTCTAACACAACTTGCTAAACCATAATCGAGAATCTAGAACAATATTAGGTCTAGACTCTCGACCAGATAATCTTCGTATATCTAATTCATCCACTACACTCGCTAACGAGCGTCAGCGACCTCTGACACTGGTAGAAACAACCTCACTCCAGAATCTAGAGCTACACCTAAACCTGATACTTTTCGGACACACCTCGTATATGGCAATATGTAATACCGGAGCTTTCTCGGTTTATTTTCGCTCGAAGATATTAAAATTTCCCAAAGTGGCCGAACGTCATCGCCACCCCCTCCGGTCCCTCCTCCCACTTTTCGATTAATAATTCGCTTGTGTAACGCGTTTAATTTTGCACAGGAGCGAAGTGCCTTTGAACGTCCCGGTTTATCGAATCCTCGCAGGACGTCGGATTGCCGCTTCTAATCGCCCGGCGGTTGAACGTCACTGATGTAACCGTGCGGTCGTCCTGAGGGGGGAGGAACGGCGGTTTAGCCCTCTATCCCGGATTAAAACGTTCACAACTAAAGGAATTCCGCCAAATCTTTAATTATCACACGAAACATCTCGACGATATGATTGTTCTATACGCAACATCCCACATCTGATAATAGTTTAAGTTTCGATTTTTGTTTTAAATTTTTCAAAGTACAAACAAGGACCTTTAGCACGCGTCACGACTTGTTAATTACGTAATAAAAGCGTCGGTTGCGATTTCAATGATGTCGGACCGAATTATCACATTGCAAACGGCAGGAATGGCACAAAAGTAACTTCGACAACAAAAAATCGGGGTCGTTTTTAGTTTTTCAAGAATTGCAAGTTTTAACCTCCTAACAAACACGTAAATCCATAGATTGACGTCGATTTCAGGCGAATCGCAAGGTAAAAACGTGATATTTCTGTGAGACTGTCACTGATCAACGCGGCTATTTTAAAATCTCATTTTTTGCAAGACACTTCAGGAAACACTATTCAACAATGTAAGCCTATACGTTTTCGCAAATAAAGCGTATTTATGCCAATAAAAAAATCTGAAGTCGCTCAATTTTGGCAATTTTTTTCAGAGGTCGAATAACCGATTTTAATTTACATTTAAAAGTTCTCGACTTTTTGGTATAAAGTTAAAACGTGTACTGGTGACGATACCAATTAGAAAAGTTGTATTTTTGCTCCGCCACAATAAAAAGACAGTCAAATCTAATTAAATCAACTAAAATTTTTTGAACTACAATACAGTCCACTAGAACAACAAGTAGGGCTTGAGCGAAAAGGTTAATTTAAACTTTTCACGCTGCTGGGAAGTTGGCGGAAAGTTCTGTTGTGGCAGGGATAACTTTTCCGTTGTGACCGTTTCGTTGTTAATTATTAAAAGTCGAAATGGTGATATCGGAAGTAAATCCGAGTCGCTTAACAGATCCACTTTCAATAACAGCACCGAAAAGCTTATTGAACTCTTCGTGGCGCATTGAAGAAAATTTAATAAAATCTCTCAATAGACACGAAAATTCCGACTTTTCCCGGCCAAACATCCCCCGCTTCAATAGCGACCGATTCGCCGTGTTCAGTTGGACTTTTTAAGAGGATTTGCTATCGGGGCCGTTGGGAAGCCCCGAATTTGGCGAGTTTTTTCATCGGTAATTGCCGCCAACTCAGACGCGGTTTCATTGCATTTCAAAGCGGTCTGTCTGCATTCTAAGAAGATTAAAGATGGAGAGATAAGAACGGCGAACGCCTGATGATGGTGAAAGAATAGGGAACGGAAGCCGGTGGAAAAAGGAAAGGAGCGTGGTGGGGGGAAACTGCCGGAAGTAAACAGAACGGTAATTATCGTCGGTTTGACCCAGTTCTTCCCCCGCAACAACGCGTGTTGTAAACCAAGAAAATTATTTTACTGAGTTTTTATTGCGCCGTCAACGAATTATCCGCGCATATTTTACGATTGCGAAACAAGAAAGTGAGTACCTATCAAATTTGTGGCGGCAATTCAGAGACCCACAATGCCGACCATCAAGCGAGAAGATATTTAGGAGGGGTCGTTTCAAACCGGACCAATTACTGATGAATGGCCGTTCCCATCCAAAGGGCTGAAGCTGGAATTGCTAATCTGCCATCGACCAAAAATGTAAATATTGGATGTTGAACCACCGAGTGAAGCATCGAGTGAAATTGCATTTGCAGCAGCTTGTAATTCAAATTACAAAATTGTGTGTAGGGGCAATAAAGGTATGGGCCGACAGCTCGAACTTACCTTTATTAGCTGGATGCACGTAGGTTAGATACGCTTGTTATCACAGTGCATCTCAACGCGGTTGTATCGAAGAAAACGTGTATATCGTTAAATTTGATGTACACGCGACCCTTCTTTACGACAAAACTAGGACAAACAAGGATGAGGGAGAAAGTGAACACGTTTTAATGCTCGAGATGGAGCGGGGGTGAGATTGGAAGATGGAAGTTCGAGATAGCAGGCAACCAGTAATACCCAACTATCCCACTTCACGAGATCGAACATTGTGTGATGGTCCAAATGTCCGATTTTGGCGACGTCTTTCTATCTACTACCTTCACACATGTCTCCAGGCTACGACTTAAGAGTGTTACTCAAAGTTGGAACGCCACGACTTTTTAGTGGTGTCCTCTTGAACACAATTACTAAAATCGGTTGAGGCTTTCGTGAAGAATTCTGAAGTTGTTTCGATTTTTTGCTTGCAACTCATCGACCGGTATTAACCAAGAGACATTTAAGAAGATTTTCCTTTGATGTCTGTACAAAATTGAAATTTGTATATTTATTTCTCTCTATTCTAATGAACCCGTCCACCCTGTAGAGGCGACACTCCGAAATTTTGAAACTAAAACCAAAATCCAGTCCCTTTAAACTGGGTGGCTACTAACGTTAAGTTGACGCTTTCACCCAATCAGAGCGCGTTCTTTTCACGATTCAGAGCGAACGTGATCGAAGATCCACGACGGATCTTTAAACTGGTCGGTTCAAGTGTTTCTATCTCTAACTGTCGCGTTTACTTCGATGTCCTCTAAGTCGATGTTCTCCGCCTTTTGCGTCCCGACGCATGCGGCGTCGACTTCCGTCGTGGCGATGACGGATGCGGACCGCTGCCGTATTATTGCGCTTATTAAGGAACTTTAGGGGCGATTTACTGCTGACGTTGTAGACTGAGGGTGGGACGACGGCGTTCTGCTGACGACGTCTGGACGCGTCCCCCTTCTTCTTCCTGGCGGCTCGAAAAGTGTAAGTAGCTTTGCTCGCACTTTATCGGAGACCGTGTGACAGCAGTTCCTTTGACGTTAAGTCTAATTACATATAAAATACCGCCGACCTGACGACGAGAACGCCGTTTCAGCATTTTGACGCGCGACTCCTTCACGTATTAAAGCATTACTCACCCGGGGAAGTCCCGAGTCGGGACAGTTACATACTGGAGAGGGAGAGGAAGCTTCGTAAATTTCGAGCTTTTACGCATATTTCGATTAATAACGTGCAAATGGCTCGAGGATTCGTTCGAAATTAAACGGCATCATCTACAACTCTTCAAATATTGCACCAAAGTGCAAAATTAGTTCAATACGCCACTGGTCGACGTGGCAAGATTCGAATAACACCAAAAAATTTCACTACCAACAAGTAGAAAAAAATATTTTGGGACACGAAATCGAAATTTAGAACTTCGATTACGTAAATATAAAAAAACGCCTCATTTAATAGATACAGTAAATTCTGGATGCAACGACTCGTCGTTATATCACAATTCCAGTTATTTTTAGAACGAACGATAAAACTTACCACACAGCGACTGTGAGTGAATTCTGCGACCTCCTCGCGCAACAGTTATCGTTGCAGATGGACCCGTCGGCCGAGCCGATGCTGCCTCTTGGTGGAGGCGGCGTCGCGCACACGTGTCTACCCCCCGAAGCTCCCACATACTCGACGCTTGGACTGGCGCAAATACTGTGTCGACATTGTCCCTTATTAGTTCCACCACGTAAGTTCGGCGACACGAAACCGATACATTCCTTTCCGCACTGTGTACCTTTCTCCTGTTGGTAGCCGCAATTCTGGTAGTTTTGGCACTGCATCTCCTGAATCCCGCCCGTCGTCACCTCTTTTTGATGTAACTCTTTCCCTTGACTCGTCACCGAACTGCTCGAACTCGAACCCGGACTCGATTTCGACAATTGATAACCGTCCTGGTACTGGCAACATTTGACGCGATTCGGAGTACCCATGTGAGAATACCTCATCCTCTGGTATTGGTTCGAAGGATACGGTAATGGTAAGCGGTAATGGTAGGTCAAATCGCGTCGCATGTACGGATCGTTCGCGTTGAATTTCGTGAAACGATCATAAGTTTGGTAGGTGTTGTAGTAAGGTTCTTGTTGTTGCGGTACGTACCTTTCGACCGGCATGTGGGCATTGGGAGGTATATACCTGTCACCGGCCACAAACCTGTCGCCGTTTACATGGTACCTGTCGTTAGGATTGGGATAGTACTGGGTTCTGTCTTTGAATCTGGCGTCTTGATGGTGGTACCTGTCGTTGTATTGGTACCTTTGGACCTTTTTTGGAGAATATTTTTCGGTGGGCGACGGTGAAAGTGGCGGTGGCGGTATGAACCTTTCTTGTGGTGGTGGTACCGTGTTGGTGGGTGACGGGAAGGCGTTGTTGGGAAAACAGTCGGGACTCGGCGTGTTTTCCGGTGATAATGGTGGAGGCGGTACGAATCGATCACTGGCTGGTGCCGGTGATGGTGGTTCCATGTAAGGTACTTGAGTGAAAGGTACGTTACGTTCTTGGGTAGCGAAACGTTCCGGACACGGAATCGTCGGAAACCGTTCCGGAACGTACTGGTCGTAACGATTTTGGTATTGTTGGTACCTATCGGATTTGCGATCGGACGATGCTGATCTCTCTCTAATTTTGTACATGTCTGTGGTTTTGTTGCCGCTTCTATGTCGTTCCGTCGGTGTATAACGTTCGATGGAACAAACATTTTGCGTGGAATTGTGCCTATCGTTGGCACTGAAATTCTCCCCTTGGTACTTGTCAATGGGTGTGTATCGATCGGTAGTGTTCGTTTTGTCTTTGTCGACCGATAAAGTGTGGTACCTGTCTGTGGGTGTGCTTGTTCTCGAATACCTGTCGATCGTTGCATGCGAATACCTATCGAGACTCGAAACTGGTGTGTAACGTTCCGGGTACCTTTGACACGTGGCATAATGGTACCTTTCCGCCGAAAACTGACGTTCTTCCTGACAATGTCCCGAAGTTTGGAGAATTTCTTTGGGGATGAGTCTTTCCGAAGACACCGACGTTTGGGGACGTTCACCAAGAGGGTACCTCTCTGAAACGCCTTGGTACCGTTCACCTGACGGCAATCGGTCGGAATTGCTGCGTTCCGAACCGAACCGGTCCGTGTAACGTTCGGTGGGGTCCAACAGGTTCTTATCGCTGGCATAACGATGGTCTGCAGGCGCAGGCACGCAACCACCAACAGGACACTGCAGGGGTGCTGGTACCGGCGATGGGGAAGCGGCATGCTGCTGTAGCGTGATCTGTCTTCGGCCATACTCTTCTTCAACAGGCATTCTGGAGGCCCTGGCCCCGCTGTCAGGACATCTGCAAATAGAAAATCAAACTGTAAACATTCCACGTTACAAACCACTATCGAGACAAATATATTTTTTGAAAATGCATTCGTTTCATGCCCCCATCTCTAATCTTTCCGGTAACACAACAAAATTTTCTTAGAAATGAAGAGCCAAGTCTCTAACCAAAAAGTACGAAAACGTGTTTTTTCCTTTTCAGCGCCGAACTTTTCTCCCACCTTAATCTTAGACGTTGCAACCAAATTTTAAAGTATAATAATTGAAGATTGCAATTTGTGCAATTTTAAACAAAAAACCGAAGTTCTTCTGTGACAGCATCCCTCATTAACGGGTGCATCAATAACTTTTATTTTTTGTAGGACGATTTAGGACGAACCATTTAACATTGTAAGGCTATAAGTTTCGTTAAATAACTTGCATCTACCCCAATAAAAAAATCTAAACTTGCAAGTTTTTGGGCAATTTTTCAAAAACTTGAATTTTGTCAATGAAAAGATTTAATTTTAACAAATCTTCACTAGTAAAGTGTTTTTGCGGTTCTAGTGTGGGGTCCTGTTAGCTTAATGGTCGTAACTTTCCGGTATTTAGTTTCGCTTTACTTACAGTCACACTACAGTTAAAATAACCTACTTCAAAGCACTTTGATGACCCTCCGCAATCACAAACTTTATTATTTAAGTATTCAAGTTGCAACGTCGCTAATGGCTGTCTCAATGGCCGAAAGTCTATATTTGTCCGTTTTTTGCACATCTCCAACCCTCCTTTAGGGCCTCTTAATTCAATTACGTTTTGATTACAAGACCGAAGAGGTTGTCGGACGCCCCGAGGGCCTTCTTTAAGAACATAACGAAACTTTATCCGTGTTGAAAACGTGGAATATGATCGGCAGGCGTGCCTTGTGGTAAAGAAAAAAAAAATTAAATTTTACGGTCGATTCGCACCTGCATTTGAGATTGGCGCGTTTTATCCGAAAACCTCTCGAATTTCGGTCTATTACCCTCGGAATTTAGTTAACTGCCTTTCTGTCGTTCCTTCTGTTCAACGCCTGGCAATTTCCAGTCTTAGGAGATGTTTTACGGTATGTTCTCCGACTCATGCTCTTGTCTTCCTTTACTCGTCGCAGTTTAACTCGCGTAATTACTTGTTAGAAACTGGGATGCGAAGAGTTTTCAAAGCGAACGTGTTATACGATTTCTTTGGCGACTTCTAATTAAATTCAAAAATGAGAACGAAACGACGTGGATGAGACACGTTTCGTGGGAACGATCGAAATTCATCACAACATAATTTTTTCGACGAAACACAATGAATAATTTCCATCGGAGCAATCGATAAACGAAAAAGGTTCCGAAAATTTTCACGAATCTTCGTCAAAACTAAAAATTACAACTTTTTTATTAATCCACTTAGGACTAGAATTTTACTACCATATGAAAGATATCGAAAAGTTGATTCCATTGGCTGATATACATTTGCCAAGTTTTACAGACTTAAGTAGATATGGGTGTTTGGAATTTTTAAAAATTCAAATTTTTGCAGGTTTCTCCCAACTACAGCAAATCTATCCCGACAATTGACTAGCTGAGTGTAAAAACGAAATCAGGGCGACGAATTGCATTAGGAAAAGCTACTTCGATTCGTTCAACGCTACGGGTTTCGATTTTAGCATTTTTGAAAACTTTAATCAATTGAGATAGAAATTATTTTTTGAAAATTTGAAATTTTTGATGTGCTTTTTAGGACTCCAATTTAATCTTTTGCTTTCGTATAACACAACGGCGCAATCGGATTTTAATTTGAGCGCTTAACTTCGAAGATGTGACACTTTAAAAATTCCAAAATTCAAGCTTTTACCATTGGCCAGAAAGGGCACTTTTTTATTTACAGCGACAGGATTTTCATCTTAACCTCGTTGGAAAGCCCTTGAAAATTCGATTAAAATGATGCACTTGGATTCAATATAACTTAGAAACTGAAGTAGCTATCGAGGTTTGAAATTTGGAGAAATCTCTACTTTTGTAGATTTTTTCGAAATACAGCAAATCTATGCCGAAATTCGACAAAACAAGTCTGAAATCGTAAAGACTGACACAAAATACATCATAAATGATCATTTTGCTAGCTCATAACGATCGATTTCGATGTGAGCAATCGATGAATTAAAATGGTACCAAAATTTTCACAAATTTTCGTCAAAATCGAAAATTCGAACTTTCTTATTTACGTACTTAGGACTTGAATTTTACTAGGGTGTGAAAGCTTTTGAAAAGTCAATTAAATCGGCTTAGTGTCATTTGAAAAGTTCTAAAGACTCAAGAAGATATGGACGCTTGAAATTTGCAAAAATTTAGATTTTTGAGTACTTTCTGCAAATACCGAAAATCTATCACAATAATGAACTAACCGAGTGTAGAAATAAGATCAGGGCGACGAATTGCATTAGTAAAAGCTACTTCGATTGGCTTAACGCGACTGGTTTCGATTTTAGCATTTTTGAAAATTTTAATCGATTGAGATAGAATTTTTTTTTTGAAAATTTGAAATTTTCGATAGGGTTTTTATGGCTCCAATTCAATCTTTTGGTTTCATATAACACAACGGCGCAATCGGATTTTAATTTGAGCGCTTAACTTCGAAGATGTGACACTTTAAAAATTCCAAAATTCAAGCTTTTACCATTGGCCAGAAAGGGCACTTTTTTATTTACAGCGACAGGATTCTCATCTTAACCTCGTTGGAAAGCCCTTGAAAATTCGATTAAAATGATGCACTTGGATTCAATATAACTTAGAAACTGAAGTAGCTATCGAGGTTTGAAATTTGGAAAAATCTCTACTTTTGTAGATTTTTTCGAGATACAGCAAATCTATGCCGAAATTCGACAAAACAAGTCTGAAATCGTAAAGACTGACACAAAATACATCATAAATGATCATTTTGCTAGCTCATAACGATCGATTTCGATGTGAGCAATCGATGAATTAAAATGGTAACAAAATTTTCACAAATTTTCCTCAAAATCGAAAATTCGAACTTTCTTATTTACGTACTTAGGACTTGAATTTTACTAGGGTGTGAAAGCTTTTGTAAAGTCAATTAAATCGGCTTAGTGTCATTTGAAAAGTTCTAAAGACTCAAGAAGATATGGACGCTTGAAATTTGCAAAAATTTAGATTTTTGAGTACTTTCTGCAAATACCGAAAATCTATCACAATTATGAACTAACCGAGTGTAGAAATAAGATCAGGGCGACGAATTGCATTAGTAAAAGCTACTTCGATTAGCTCAACGCGACTGGTTTCGATTTTAGCATTTTTGAAAATTTTAATCGATTGAGATAGAAATTTTTTTTTGAAAATTTGAAATTTTCGATGGGGTTTTTATGGCTCCAATTCAATCTTTTGGTTTCATATAACACAACGGCGCAATCGGATTTTAATTTGAGCGCTTAACTTCGAAGATGTGACACTTTAAAAATTCCAAAATTCAAGCTTTTACCATTGGCCAGAAAGGGCACTTTTTTATTTACAGCGACAGGATTTTCATTTTAACCTCGTTGGAAAGCCCTTGAAAATTCGATTAAAATGATGCACTTGGATTCAATATAACTTAGAAACTGAAGTAGCTATCGAGGTTTGAAATTTGGAAAGATTTCTACTTTTGTAGATTTTGTTGAAATACAGCAAATCTATGCCGAAATTCGACAAAACAAGTCTGAAATCGTAAAGACTGACACAAAATACATCATAAATGATCATTTTGCTAGCTCATAACGATCGATTTCGATGTGAGCAATCGATGAATTAAAATGGTACCAAAATTTTCACAAATTTTCGTCAAAATCGAAAATTCGAACTTTCTTATTTACGTACTTAGGACTTGAATTTTACTAGGGTGTGAAAGCTTTTGAAAAGTCAATTAAATCGGCTTAGTGTCATTTGAAAAGTTCTAAAGACTCAAGAAGATATGGACGCTTGAAATTTGCAAAAATTTAGATTTTTGAGTACTTTCTGCAAATACCGAAAATCTATCACAATAATGAACTAACCGAGTGTAGAAATAAGATCAGGGCGACGAATTGCATTAGTAAAAGCTACTTCGATTGGCTTAACGCGACTGGTTTCGATTTTAGCATTTTTGAAAATTTTAATCGATTGAGATAGAATTTTTTTTTTGAAAATTTGAAATTTTCGATAGGGTTTTTATGGCTCCAATTCAATCTTTTGGTTTCATATAACACAACGGCGCAATCGGATTTTAATTTGAGCGCTTAACTTCGAAGATGTGACACTTTAAAAATTCCAAAATTCAAGCTTTTACCATTGGCCAGAAAGGGCACTTTTTTATTTACAGCGACAGGATTTTCATTTTAACCTCGTTGGAAAGCCCTTGAAAATTCGATTAAAATGATGCACTTGGATTCAATATAACTTAGAAACTGAAGTAGCTATCGAGGTTTGAAATTTGGAAAGATTTCTACTTTTGTAGATTTTGTTGAAATACAGCAAATCTATGCCGAAATTCGACAAAACAAGTCTGAAATCGTAAAGACTGACACAAAACACATCATAAATGATCATTTTGCTAGCTCATAACGATCGATTTCGATGTGAGCAATCGATGAATTAAAATGGTACCAAAATTTTCACAAAATCGAAAATTCGAACTTTCTTATTTACGTACTTAGGACCTGAATTTTACTAGGGTGTGAAAGCTTTTGTAAAGTCAATTAAATCGGCTTAGTGTCATTTGAAAAGTTCTAAAGACTCAAGAAGATATGGACGCTTGAAATTTGCAAAAATTTAGATTTTTGAGTACTTTCTGCAAATACCGAAAATCTATCACAATAATGAACTAACCGAGTGTAGAAATAAGATCAGGGCGACGAATTGCATTAGTAAAAGCTACTTCGATTGGCTTAACGCGACTGGTTTCGATTTTAGCATTTTTGAAAATTTTAATCGATTGAGATAGAAATTTTTTTTTGAAAATTTGAAATTTTCGATAGGGTTTTTATGGCTCCAATTCAATCTTTTGGTTTCATATAACACAACGGCGCAATCGGATTTTAATTTGAGCGCTTAACTTCGAAGATGTGACACTTTAAAAATTCCAAAATTCAAGCTTTTACCATTGGCCAGAAAGGGCACTTTTTTATTTACAGCGACAGGATTTTCATTTTAACCTCGTTGGAAAGCCCTTGAAAATTCGATTAAAATGATGCACTTGGATTCAATATAACTTAGAAACTGAAGTAGCTATCGAGGTTTGAAATTTGGAAAGATTTCTACTTTTGTAGATTTTGTTGAAATACAGCAAATCTATGCCGAAATTCGACAAAACAAGTCTGAAATCGTAAAGACTGACACAAAACACATCATAAATGATCATTTTGCTAGCTCATAACGATCGATTTCGATGTGAGCAATCGATGAATTAAAATGGTACCAAAATTTTCACAAATTTTCGTCAAAATCGAAAATTCGAACTTTCTTATTTACGTACTTAGGACTTGAATTTTACTAGGGTGTGAAAGCTTTTGAAAAGTCAATTAAATCGGCTTAGTGTCATTTGAAAAGTTCTAAAAACTCAAGAAGATATGGACGCTTGAAATTTGCAAAAATTTAGATTTTTGAGTACTTTCTGCAAATACCGAAAATCTATCACAATTATGAACTAACCGAGTGTAGAAATAAGATCAGGGTGACGAATTGCATTAGTAAAAGCTACTTCGATTAGCTCAACGCGACTGGTTTCGATTTTAGCATTTTTGAAAATTTTAATCGATTGAGATAGAAATTTTTTTTTGAAAATTTGAAATTTTCGATGGGGTTTTTATGGCTCCCATTCAATCTTTTGGTTTCATATAGCATAACGGCGCAATCGGATTTTAATTTGAACGCTTAACTCCGAAGATGTGACATTTTAAAAATTCAAAAATTCAAGCTTTTACCATTGGCCAGAAAGGGCACTTTTTTATTTACAGCGACAGGATTCTCATCCTAACCTCGTTGGAAAGCCCTTGAAAATTCGATTAAAATGATGCACTTGGATTCAATATAACTTAGAAACTGAAGTAGCTATCGAGGTTTGAAATTTGGAAAAATCTCTACTTTTGAAGATTTTTTCGAGATACAGCAAATCTATGCCGAAATTCGACAAAACAAGTCTGAAATCGTAAAGACTGACACAAAATACATCATAAATGATCATTTTGCTAGCTCATAACGATCGATTTCGATGTGAGCAATCGATGAATTAAAATGGTACCAAAATTTTCACAAATTTTCGTCAAAATCGAAAATTCGAACTTTCTTATTTACGTACTTAGGACTTGAATTTTACTAGGGTGTGAAAGCTTTTGAAAAGTCAATTAAATCGGCTTAGTGTCATTTGAAAAGTTCTAAAGACTCAAGAAGATATGGACGCTTGAAATTTGCAAAAATTTAGATTTTTGAGTACTTTCTGCAAATACCGAAAATCTATCACAATAATGAACTAACCGAGTGTAGAAATAAGATCAGGGCGACGAATTGCATTAGTAAAAGCTACTTCGATTGGCTTAACGCGACTGGTTTCGATTTTAGCATTTTTGAAAATTTTAATCGATTGAGATAGAATTTTTTTTTTGAAAATTTGAAATTTTCGATGGGGTTTTTATGGCTCCAATTCAATCTTTTGGTTTCATATAGCATAACGGCGCAATCGGATTTTAATTTGAACGCTTAACTCCGAAGATGTGACACTTTAAAAATTCCAAAATTCAAGCTTTTACCATTGGCCAGAAAGGGCACTTTTTTATTTACAGCGACAGGATTCTCATTTTGACCTCGTTGGAAAGCCCTTGAAAATTCGATTAAAATGATGCACTTGGATTCAATATAACTTAGAGACTTAAGTAGCTATCGAGGTTTGAAATTTGAAAAAATCTCTACTTTTGTAGATTTTTTTGAAATACAGCAAATCTATGCCGAAATTCGACAAAACAAGTCTGAAATCGAAAAGACTGACACAAAATACAACAGAAATGATCACTTTGCTAGCTCATAACGATCGATTTCGATGTGAGCAATCGATGAATTAAAATGGTACCAAAATTTTCACAAATTTTCGTCAAAATCGAAAATTCGAACTTTCTTATTTACGCACTTAGGACTTGAATTTTACTTGTGTGTGAAAGCATTTGAAAAGTCGATTAAATCGGCTTAGTGTCATTTGATAAGTTCTAAAGACTCAAGAAGATATGGACGCTTGAAATTTGCAAAAATTTAGATTTTTGAGTACTTTCTGCAAATACCGAAAATCTATCACAATAATGAACTAACCGAGTGTAGAAATAAGATCAGGGCGACGAATTGCATTAGTAAAAGCTACTTCGATTGGCTTAACGCGACTGGTTTCGATTTTAGCATTTTTGAAAATTTTAATCGATTGAGATAGAATTTTTTTTTTGAAAATTTGAAATTTTCGATGGGCTTTTTATGGCTCCAATTCAATCTTTTGGTTTCATATAGCACAACGGCGCAATCGGATTTTAATTTGAACGCTTAACTTCGAAGATGTGACACTTTAAAAATTCCAAAATTCAAGCTTTTACCATTGGCCAGAAAGGGCACTTTTTTATTTACAGCGACAGGATTTTCATCTTAACCTCGTTGGAAAGCCCTTGAAAATTCGATTAAAATGATGCACTTGGATTCAATATAACTTAGAAACTGAAGTAGCTATCGAGGTTTGAAATTTGGAAAAATCTCTACTTTTGTAGATTTTTTCGAAATACAGCAAATCTATGCCGAAATTCGACAAAACAAGTCTGAAATCGTAAAGACTGACACAAAATACATCATAAATGATCATTTTGCTAGCTCATAACGATCGATTTCGATGTGAGCAATCGATGAATTAAAATGCTACCAAAATTTTCACAAATTTTCGTCAAAATCGAAAATTCGAACTTTCTTATTTACGCACTTAGGCCTTGAATTTTACTAGGGTGTGAAAGCATTTGAAAAGTCAATTAAACCGGCTTAGTGTCATTTGATAAGTTCTAAAGACTCAAGAAGATATGGACGCTTGAAATTTGCAAAAATTTAGATTTTTGAGTACTTTCTGCAAATACCGAAAATCTATCACAATAATGAACTAACCGAGTGTAGAAATAAGATCAGGGCGACGAATTGCATTAGTAAAAGCTACTTCGATTAGCTCAACGCGACTGGTTTCGATTTTAGCATTTTTGAAAATTTTAATCGATTGAGATAGAATTTTTTTTTTGAAAATTTGAAATTTTCGATGGGGTTTCTATGGCTCCAATTCAATCTTTTGGTTTCATATAACACAACGGCGCAATCGGATTTTAATTTGAACGCTTAACTTCGAAGATGTGACACTTTAAAAATTCCAAAATTCAAGCTTTTACCATTGGCCAGAAAGGGCACTTTTTTATTTACAGCGACAGGATTTTCATCTTAACCTCGTTGGAAAGCACTTGAAAATTCGATTAAAATGATGCACTTGGATTCAATATAACTTAGAAACTGAAGTAGCTATCGAGGTTTGAAATTTGGAAAAATCTCTACTTTTGTAGATTTTTTCGAAATACAGCAAATCTATGCCGAAATTCGACAAAACAAGTCTGAAATCGTAAAGACTGACACAAAATACATCATAAATGATCATTTTGCTAGCTCATAACGATCGATTTCGATGTGAGCAATCGATGAATTAAAATGCTACCAAAATTTTCACAAATTTTCGTCAAAATCGAAAATTCGAACTTTCTTATTTACGCACTTAGGCCTTGAATTTTACTAGGGTGTGAAAGCATTTGAAAAGTCAATTAAACCGGCTTAGTGTCATTTGATAAGTTCTAAAGACTCAAGAAGATATGGACGCTTGAAATTTGCAAAAATTTAGATTTTTGAGTACTTTCTGCAAATACCGAAAATCTAACACAATAATGAACTAACCGAGTGTAGAAATAAGATCAGGGCGACGAATTGCATTAGTAAAAGCTACTTCGATTAGCTCAACGCGACTGGTTTCGATTTTAGCATTTTTGAAAATTTTAATCGATTGAGATAGAAATTTTTTTTTGAAAATTTGAAATTTTTGATGGGGTTTTTATGGCTCCAATTCAATCTTTTGGTTTCATATAACACAACGGCGCAATCGGATTTTAATTTGAACGCTTAACTTCGAAGATGTGACACTTTAAAAATTCCAAAATTCAAGCTTTTACCATTGGCCAGAAAGGGCACTTTTTTATTTACAGCGACAGAATTTTCATCTTAACCTCGTTGGAAAGCCCTTGAAAATTCGATTAAAATGATGCACTTGGATTCAATATAACTTAGAAACTGAAGTAGCTATCGAGGTTTGAAATTTGGAAAAATCTCTACTTTTGTAGATTTATTCGAAATATTAAAAATCTATGCCGAAACTCGACAAAACAAGTCTAAAATCGTAAAGACTGACACAAAATACATCATAAATGATCATTTTGCTAGCTCATAACGATCGATTTCGATGTGAGCAATCGATGAATTAAAATGCTACCAAAATTTTCACAAATTTTCGTCAAAATCGAAAATTCGAACTTTCTTATTTACGTACTTAGGACTTGAATTTTACTAGGGTGTGAAAGCTTTTGAAAAGTCCATTAAATCGGCTTAGTGTCATTTGAAAAGTTCTAAAGACTCAAGAAGATATGGACGCTTGAAATTTGCAAAAATTTAGATTTTTGAGTACTTTCTGCAAATACCGAAAATCTAGCACAATAATGAACTAACCGAGTGTAGAAATAAGATCAGGGCGACAAATTGCATTAGTAAAAGCTACTTCGATTAGCTCAACACGACTGGTTTCGATTTTAGCATTTTTGAAAATTTTAATCGATTGAGATAGAAATTTTTTTTTGAAAATTTGAAATTTTCGATGGGGTTTTTAAGGCTCCAATTCAATCTTTTGGTTTCATATAGCATAACGGCGCAATCGGATTTTAATTTGAACGCTTAACTCCGAAGATGTGACACTTTAAAAATTCCAAAATTCAAGCTTTTACCATTGGCCAGAAAGGGCACTTTTTTATTTACAGCGACAGGATTCTCATTTTGACCTCGTTGGAAAGCCCTTGAAAATTCGATTAAAATGATGCACTTGGATTCAATATAACTTAGAGACTTAAGTAGCTATCGAGGTTTGAAATTTGGAAAAATCTCTACTTTTGTAGATTTTTTTGAAATACAGCAAATCTATGCCGAAATTCGACAAAACAAGTCTGAAATCGAAAAGACTGACACAAAATACATCAGAAATGATCACTTTGCTAGCTCATAACGATCGATTTCGATGTGAGCAATCGATGAATTAAAATGCTACCAAAATTTTCACAAATTTTCGTCTAAATCGAAAATTCGAACTTTCTTATTTACGCACTTAGGACCTGAATTTTACTTGTGTGTGAAAGCATTTGAAAAGTCGATTAAATCGGCTTAGTGTCATTTGATAAGTTCTAAAGACTCAAGAAGATATGGACGCTTGAAATTTGCAAAAATTTTGATTTTCGAGTACTTTCTGCAAATACCGAAAATCCATCACAATAATGAACTAACCGAGTGTAGAAATAAGATCAGGGCGACGAATTGCATTAGTAAAAGCTACTTCGATTGGCTTAACGCGACTGGTTTCGATTTTAGCATTTTTGAAAATTTTAATCGATTGAGATAGAATTTTTTTTTTGAAAATTTGAAATTTTCGATGGGCTTTTTATGGCTCCAATTCAATCTTTTGGTTTCATATAGCACAACGGCGCAATCGGATTTTAATTTGAACGCTTAACTTCGAAGATGTGACACTTTAAAAATTCCAAAATTCAAGCTTTTACCATTGGCCAGAAAGGGCACTTTTTTATTTACAGCGACAGGATTCTCATTTTGACCTCGTTGGAAAGCCCTTGAAAATTCGATTAAAATGATGCACTTGGATTCAATATAACTTAGAGACTTAAGTAGCTATCGAGGTTTGAAATTTGGAAAAATCTCTACTTTTGTAGATTTTTTTGAAATACAGCAAATCTATGCCGAAATTCGACAAAACAAGTCTGAAATCGAAAAGACTGACACAAAATACATCAGAAATGATCACTTTGCTAGCTCATAACGATCGATTTCGATGTGAGCAATCGATGAATTAAAATGCTACCAAAATTTTCACAAATTTTCGTCTAAATCGAAAATTCGAACTTTCTTATTTACGCACTTAGGACCTGAATTTTACTTGTGTGTGAAAGCATTTGAAAAGTCGATTAAATCGGCTTAGTGTCATTTGATAAGTTCTAAAGACTCAAGAAGATATGGACGCTTGAAATTTGCAAAAATTTTGATTTTCGAGTACTTTCTGCAAATACCGAAAATCCATCACAATAATGAACTAACCGAGTGTAGAAATAAGATCAGGGCGACGAATTGCATTAGTAAAAGCTACTTCGATTGGCTTAACGCGACTGGTTTCGATTTTAGCATTTTTGAAAATTTTAATCGATTGAGATAGAATTTTTTTTTTGAAAATTTGAAATTTTCGATGGGGTTTTTAAGGCTCCAATTCAATCTTTTGGTTTCATATAGCATAACGGCGCAATCGGATTTTAATTTGAACGCTTAACTCCGAAGATGTGACACTTTAAAAATTCCAAAATTCAAGCTTTTACCATTGGCCAGAAAGGGCACTTTTTTATTTACAGCGACAGGATTTTCATTTTGACCTCGTTGGAAAGCCCTTGAAAATTCGATTAAAATGATGCACTTGGATTCAATATAACTTAGAGACTTAAGTAGCTATCGAGGTTTGAAATTTGGAAAAATCTCTACTTTTGTAGATTTTTTTGAAATACAGCAAATCTATGCCGAAATTCGACAAAACAAGTCTGAAATCGAAAAGACTGACACAATATACATCAGAAATGATCACTTTGCTAGCTCATAACGATCGATTTCGATGTGAGCAATCGATGAATTAAAATGCTACCAAAATTTTCACAAATTTTCGTCTAAATCGAAAATTCGAACTTTCTTATTTACGCACTTAGGACTTGAATTTTACTTGTGTGTGAAAGCATTTGAAAAGTCGATTAAATCGGCTTAGTGTCATTTGATAAGTTCTAAAGACTCAAGAAGATATGGACGCTTGAAATTTGCAAAAATTTTGATTTTCGAGTACTTTCTGCAAATACCGAAAATCTAACACAATAATAAACTAACCGAGTGTAGAAATAAGATCAGGGCGACGAATTGCATTAGTAAAAGCTACTTCGATTGGCTTAACGCGACTGGTTTCGATTTTAGCATTTTTGAAAATTTTAATCGATTGAGATAGAATTTTTTTTTTGAAAATTTGAAATTTTCGATGGGCTTTTTATGGCTCCAATTCAATCTTTTGGTTTCATATAGCACAACGGCGCAATCGGATTTTAATTTGAACGCTTAACTCCGAAGATGTGACACTTTAAAAGTTCCAAAATTCAAGCTTTTACCATTGGCCAGAAAGGGCACTTTTTTATTTACAGCGACAGGATTCTCATTTGAACCTCGTTGGAAAGCCCTTGAAAATTCGATTAAAATGATGCACTTGGATTCAATATAACTTAGAAACTGAAGTAGCTATCGAGGTTTGAAATTTGGAAAAATCTCTACTTTTGTAGATTTTTTCGAAATACAGCAAATCTATGCCGAAATTCGACAAAACAAGTCTGAAATCGTAAAGACTGACACAAAATACATCATAAATGATCATTTTGCTAGCTCATAACGATCGATTTCGATGTGAGCAATCGATGAATTAAAATGGTACCAAAATTTTCACAAATTTTCGTCAAAATTCAAAATTCGAATTTTCTTATTTACGTACTTAGGACTTGAATTTTACTAGGGTGTGAAAGCTTTTGAAAAGTCAATTAAATCGGCTTAGTGTCATTTGAAAAGCTCTAAAGACTCAAGAAGATATGGACGCTTGAAATTTGCAAAAATTTTGATTTTCGAGTACTTTCTGCAAATACCGAAAATCTATCACAATAATGAACTAACCGAGTGTAGAAATAAGATCAGGGCGACGAATTGCATTAGTAAAAGCTACTTCGATTAGCTCAACGCGACTGGTTTCAATTTTAGCATTTTTGAAAATTTTAATCGATTGAGATAGAAATTTTTTTTTGAAAATTTGAAATTTTCGATGGGGTTTTTATGGCTCCAATTCAATCTTTTGGTTTCATATAGCACAACGGCGCAATCGGATTTTAATTTGAACGCTTAACTTCGAAGATGTGACACTTTAAAAATTCCAAAATTCAAGCTTTTACCATTGGCCAGAAAGGGCACTTTTTTATTTACAGCGACAGGATTTTCATCTTAACCTCGTTGGAAAGCCCTTGAAAATTCGATTAAAATGATGCACTTGGATTCAATATAACTTAGAAACTGAAGTAACTATCGAGGTTTGAAATTTGGAAAAATCTCTACTTTTGTAGATTTATTCGAAATATTAAAAATCTATGCCGAAATTCGACAAAACAAGTCTGAAATCGTAAAGACTGACACAAAATACATCAGAAATGATCATTTTGCTAGCTCATAACGATCGATTTCGATGTTAGCAATCGATGAATTAAAGTGGTACCAAAATTTTCACAAATTTTTGTCAAAATCGAAAATTCGAACTTTTTTATTTACACACTTAGGACTTGAATTTTACTAGGGTGTGAAAGCATTTGAAAAGTCAATTAAACCGGCTTAGTGTCATTTGATAAGTTCTAAAGACTCAAGAAGATATGGACGCTTGAAATTTGCAAAAATTTTGATTTTCGAGTACTTTCTGCAAATACCGAAAATCTATCACAATAATGAACTAACCGAGTGTAGAAATAAGATCAGGGCGACGAATTGCATTAGTAAAAGCTACTTCGATTGGCTTAACGCGACTGGTTTCGATTTTAGCATTTTTGAAAATTTTAATCGATTGAGATAGAATTTTTTTTTTGAAAATTTGAAATTTTCGATGGGCTTTTTATGGCTCCAATTCAATCTTTTGGTTTCATATAGCACAACGGCGCAATCGGATTTTAATTTGAACGCTTAACTCCGAAGATGTGACACTTTAAAAGTTCCAAAATTCAAGCTTTTACCATTGGCCAGAAAGGGCACTTTTTTATTTACAGCGACAGGATTCTCATTTGAACCTCGTTGGAAAGCCCTTGAAAATTCGATTAAAATGATGCACTTGGATTCAATATAACTTAGAGACTTAAGTAGCTATCAAGTTTTGGAATTTGGAAAAATCTCTACTTTTGTAGATTTTTTCGAAATACAGCAAATCTATGCCGAAATTCGACAAAACAAGTCTGAAATCGTAAAGACTGACACAAAATACATCAGAAATGATCATTTTGCTAGCTCATAACGATCGATTTCGATGTGAGCAATCGATGAATTAAAATGGTACCAAAATTTTCACAAATTTTCGTCAAAATCGAAAATTCGAACTTTCTTATTTACGTACTTAGGACTTGAATTTTACTAGGGTGTGAAAGCTTTTGAAAAGTCAATTAAATCGGCTTAGTGTCATTTGAAAAGTTCTAAAGGCTCAAGAAGATATGGACGCTTGAAATTTGCAAAAATTTTGATTTTCGAGTACTTTCTGCAAATACCGAAAATCTAACACAATAATGAACTAACCGAGTGTAGAAATAAGATCAGGGCGACGAATTGCATTAGTAAAAGCTACTTCGATTAGCTCAACGCGACTGGTTTCGATTTTAGCATTTTTGAAAATTTTAATCGATTGAGATAGAATTTTTTTTTTGAAAATTTGAAATTTTCGATGGGGTTTTTATGGCTCCAATTCAATCTTTTGGTTTCATATAACACAACGGCGCAATCGGATTTTAATTTGAACGCTTAACTTCGAAGATGTGACACTTTAAAAATTCCAAAATTCAAGCTTTTACCATTGGCCAGAAAGGGCACTTTTTTATTTACAGCGACAGGATTTTCGTTTTAACCTCGTTGGAAAGCCCTTGAAAATTCGATTAAAATGATGCACTTGGATTCAATATAACTTAGAAACTGAAGTAGCTATCGAGGTTTGAAATTTGGAAAAATCTCTACTTTTGTAGATTTTTTCGAAATACAGCAAATCTATGCCGAAATTCGACAAAACAAGTCTGAAATCGTAAAGACTGACACAAAATACATCAGAAATGATCATTTTGCTAGCTCATAACGATCGATTTCGATGTGAGCAATCGATGAATTAAAATGGTACCAAAATTTTCACAAATTTTCGTCAAAATCGAAAATTCGAACTTTCTTATTTACGCACTTAGGACTTGAATTTTACTAGGGTGTGAAAGCATTTGAAAAGTCAATTAAACCGGCTTAGTGTCATTTGATAAGTTCTAAAGACTCAAGAAGATATGGACGCTTGAAATTTGCAAAAATTTAGATTTTTGAGTACTTTCTGCAAATACCGAAAATCTATCACAATAATGAACTAACCGAGTGTAGAAATAAGATCAGGGCGACGAATTGCATTAGTAAAAGCTACTTCGATTAGCTCAACGCGACTGGTTTCGATTTTAGCATTTTTGAAAATTTTAATCGATTGAGATAGAAATTTTTTTTTGAAAATTTGAAATTTTTGATGGGGTTTTTATGGCTCCAATTCAATCTTTTGGTTTCATATAACACAACGGCGCAATCGGATTTTAATTTGAACGCTTAACTTCGAAGATGTGACACTTTAAAAATTCCAAAATTCAAGCTTTTACCATTGGCCAGAAAGGGCACTTTTTTATTTACAGCGACAGGATTTTCATCTTAACCTCGTTGGAAAGCCCTTGAAAATTCGATTAAAATGATGCACTTGGATTCAATATAACTTAGAAACTGAAGTAGCTATCGAGGTTTGAAATTTGGAAAAATCTCTACTTTTGTAGATTTTTTCGAAATACAGCAAATCTATGCCGAAATTCGACAAAACAAGTCTGAAATCGTAAAGACTGACACAAAATACATCAGAAATGATCATTTTGCTAGCTCATAACGATCGATTTCGATGTGAGCAATCGATGAATTAAAATGGTACCAAGATTTTCACAAATTTTCGTCAAAATCGAAAATTCGAACTTTCTTATTTACGTACTTAGGACTTGAATTTTACTAGGGTGTGAAAGCTTTTGAAAAGTCAATTAAATCGGCTTAGTGTCATTTGAAAAGTTCTAAAGGCTCAAGAAGATATGGACGCTTGAAATTTGCAAAAATTTTGATTTTCGAGTACTTTCTGCAAGTACCGAAAATCTATCACAATAATGAACTAACCGAGTGTAGAAATAAGATCAGGGCGACGAATTGCATTAGTAAAAGCTACTTCGATTAGCTCAACGCGACTGGTTTCGATTTTAGCATTTTTGAAAATTTTAATCGATTGAGATAGAAATTTTTTTTTGAAAATTTGAAATTTTCGATGGGGTTTTTATGGCTCCAATTCAATCTTTTGGTTTCATATAACACAACGGCGCAATCGGATTTTAATTTGAACGCTTAACTTCGAAGATGTGACACTTTAAAAATTCCAAAATTCAAGCTTTTACCATTGGCCAGAAAGGGCACTTTTTTATTTACAGCGACAGGATTTTCGTTTTAACCTCGTTGGAAAGCCCTTGAAAATTCGATTAAAATGATGCACTTGGATTCAATATAACTTAGAAACTGAAGTAGCTATCGAGGTTTGAAATTTGGAAAAATCTCTACTTTTGTAGATTTTTTCGAAATACAGCAAATCTATGCCGAAATTCGACAAAACAAGTCTGAAATCGTAAAGACTGACACAAAATACATCAGAAATGATCATTTTGCTAGCTCATAACGATCGATTTCGATGTGAGCAATCGATGAATTAAAATGGTACCAAAATTTTCACAAATTTTTGTCAAAATCGAAACTTCGAACTTTCTTATTTACGCACTTAGGACTTGAATTTTACTGGGGTGTGAAAGCTTTTGAAAAGTCGATTAAATCGGCTTAGTGTCATTTTATAAGTTCTAAAGACTCAAGAAGATATGGACGCTTGAAATTTACAAAAATTTAGGTTTTTGAGTACTTTCTGCAAATACCGAAAATCTATCACAATAACGAACCAACCAAGTGCAGAAATAAGATGAGGGCCACGAATTGCATTAGGAAAAGCTACTTCGATTCTTTCAACGCTACGGGTTTCGATTTTAGCATTTTTGAAAACTTTAATCAATTGAGATAGAAAAAAAAAATCGAAAATTTGAAATTTTCGATTAGCCTTTTATGAGTCAAATTTAATCTTTAGGTTTCGTATGATACAACCGCGCAATTGGATTTTAATTTGAAGGCTTCATTACGAACATATGACGCTTTAAGATGCCAAAATTCAATTTTTTACCTTTCGTCAGAAAATATACTTTTCCATTTACGGCAACAGGATTTTCATTTTACCCTTGTTCGAAAGCCCTTTGAGAGTCGATTACAACGATGTACTTTCCTTCGATATAACTTAGAAACTCGATTAGGTATGCAGGTTTGAATTTTGCAAAAATTTGCCCTTTTGTGGACTTTTCCAAGAAACTGTAAATCTATGCTGAAATTCGATAAACCAAGTCCGCAATCGATTAGGGCGAATCAGAATACATCAGATAATGATTGTTTCCCCGGCCCACAGCAAATAATTCTTATGTGAGTAATCGATAAATGGATAAGGTTCCGAAAATTTTCACTAATTTTCGTCAAAACTTTTTTATTTACAAACTTTATTTAGGACTTGTATTTTACTGTCGTAAGGAAGCTATCGAGAAATCGATTAAATTGTCTTATCTGCATTTGAGTCGACAGCGAGCTTTGGACACCATTTTTGATAGATATAGGAAAACGCGATTAGGTGATAGAAAAAAGTATTAGAATTAAATATAAATACAAACAATCGACCCCTTACTTTTCAACTAAACTTCCCTATTTACAGTTTCGTTTTTCTTTGTAGTCAATTGCACTATTTTGGATGTTTTGGTGGGCAAAATATTTCAATCCTCAGAGTTTTCTTGTGTTATCCGTTTGTCGCTTTAGTAAAAATACTCCTCGTTCTCCATTGGACGCTTAAATTTGCGATTAAGTTACCTTTTACTATTTTTGCACTATTTTAGACGTTTATGTGGGCGGAATGTTGCAGCCATGAGTGCTTTCCTATGTACTCTAGATTTTCCAGTAGATTTTTAAATTTATTCGTTGGCCATCTTTAACCATAATTTGAGCGACAACTCTGAGACATATTCCAAAATCATTTGCCAAATTCCTAATTTAAACTTCCACTATAATAAACCCCCGAACGAACCGTCATTTGCACAAAGTAAGTTTACGCTTCCTTTGATACGGTGCTGTCATTGTCGGAAGACAAATTTTAATTAATTCTGCATGTAATTATGAAGCTGCAGTTTGAGTCATTCGTGAAATATTAAGAGGAAAAAAAACAAATGCACGTCCTAGAACCAACGTCGAGAATCAACTGGAAATCATCAGATAATTTGCACACCCCTATTTAAACAAGAACAAAAGCCCCGTTATCTTACATAGAACAGTAGACAATCTCTAATTGGATGGTTGCAGAAATCCTGAAAAGGAATCGAGAACAAATCACGTGAAAAGCCAAGAAAAGTGGACGTAAATAAAACAATCATTGCAGCCTAAAGCGTTGAAAAGAAACTTTGCGGACTAAATTACAATAATTAATTCCTCAAACCAAACAAAAGAATTTCACAACAAAGATGGCGCTTGCACGAAAAGATTCACCCCTAAAATCGATTCGAATGGCCATCAATTAGAAGAAAATCGCCAAATTACCCCTCTCCAAGTGAAATGACGAGCCAATTAGAAATCGTCAATTCTTTAGTGTCAATGAGACGAAACAATTTTGCCGATGTTGTGTAACTTAAAAAAATCCGACTACTTATCGCGGTTTTCGATTTTCTACAACACCCAGGATTGCGTGTCTCATGCAAGAGTGGTGTTAATTCTAATATCACGACCAGAACAGGCGTCTTTCATGGAACGTTTTGTGATAAAAATCCATGACTAATGATTTCTTGGGTCATTGGGGCATTGATGCAATTTTCACCAAATGTCTATCTTACCGTGATGTTGTTGCTCGATTATTTTCTTGGTGTTACGATTGTTTTAGTAGATCGAGAATTTTGACAAAACCTTAAAAATTTCTGAATTTCCACCAACTATCACTTTCGAGTTTCAAAAATTTTTAAAATTTCCCTCCAATCACGCGGTAAAATTTCTCTCGCGGACTTAACCCAACTTGATGAAGACGTTTCAAAATACATAAAAGTAGAAGACATAGTGAAAATGTTCCATAAAAATTTCGAAGTCACTCTGGACATTGCTGGAGTCTCAATTTCCGTCTTATAGCTCAAATGTGGTAGACTCGAAACCAATTTTTCTGTAGTTATTCGTTTTCAGCAAAAATTTAGGGTAGAAAAGTCAGAAATAGAAGAATTGCCACCAACTATCACTTTCGTATTTCAAAATTTTTTGGAATTTTCCTCCAATAACGCAAAAAATTTCTATTGCGGACTTAACCGAACTTGATGAAGACGTTTCAAAATTCATAAAAGTAGAAGGCATAGTGAAAATGTTCCATTAAAATTGCGAAGTCATCTGGATATTGCTGGAGTCTCAATTTCCGTCTTACAACTCAACTGTGGTGGACCCAAAACCAGTTTTTCTGTAGTTTTCCGCTTTCAGCAAAAATTTTGGTTGGAAAAGTCACAAATAGAAGAATTTCCACCAACTATCACATCCGAATCTCAAAAATTTTTGAAATTTCCCTCCAATCACGCGGTAAAATTTCTATCGCGGACTTAACCCAACTTGACGTAGACGTTTCAAAATTCGTAAAACTAGAAGACATAGTGAAAATGCTCCATGAAGATTTCGCCACTCTGAATTTTGCTGGAGTCTCAATTTCCATCTAACTCAACTGTCGTATACCCGAAATCAGTTTTTCCGCAATATTCCCCTTTCAGCAAAAATTTAGGGTGAAAAAGTCAGACGTAGAAAAATTTCTACCAACTATTACTTTTGAATTTCAAAAATTTTTGAAATTTTCCTCCAATCAACTTGATGAAGGACGTTTTAAAATTCATAAAAGTAGAAGACATAGCGAAAATGTTCCATAAAGATTTCGATGCCACTCTACATATTGCTGGAGTCTCAATTTCCATCTAACTCAACTGTCGTAGACCTGAAACCAGTTTATTCGTAGCTTTCCGCTTTCAGCAAACGTTTAAGGTGGAAAACTCAAAAATAGAATTCGATTTCAAGTAGGGAAAAAATTGAATTTCACGTTGATAACAACTTAAAAATTGCGGGAATAAAAAGCGGGTAATGTTAAACAGTTTGCGGTTCTCGTTCTGTTTGGGAGCCATCACGTTCTGATGGCTGCACCCTTCCGGGGAGCGTGGGCTGTTTTCTGCCGTCTGCTTTAATTGTCCTTGTTTTATTTTCCTCTATACGACCGCGCCGGGGTGGAATTGCGAAATTCCGATTGGCAACCGAGACGAAATTTCGATTAGTTATCGTTAAAATTAATTGAGGAGCTCCGCTGGCAATTACACAACTGATTCATGAAATAGTTTATGTTTGTCAGCCGGGCAGAATCTCTAAACTGAAATAAATAACTGCCGTTTGCCAGACTCGGAGTATCGATTTTAGTGTTGAACGTGCAGACTGTGACCGTGCGTTTCGTCCTCCGCAAACCGTACAAAGCGGCAGCGTCGTAATGGCTATCGAAAAAATTATCAAATTCACGAAAAGGACCCCCCAACAATTGTTTTCTAACTGCCTTCGAGCCGGCAAATTAGGGCCGGTTAATGGAATTATTTCGTGACGCCACTGCAAAAAATTCAGACAACTTCTCCGGCCTCTCTCTCCAGAATAAATTGGGTCGGTATTAATTTGATTCCGTCTTAACATGAACGGAAGCGTTCAAAAAACTAGTTTTAAGCGAACGAAACTCTGGACTTTCAGCGAGATTCTCCCGGCGCCTCCGCCATTTGCGCCGGAATCGCTAGTACGAGTTTCCGCCCGTTCAACAAAATTTAAAAAAATTATTCCAGCATTTTTGAGAAAGAAACCGTTTCTCCCTTTAAACAGGAAAACCCTCTTCGAACAAAAAATCTCAACTTCAAGAAAAAAAAAATATTCCAAAAATCAAAAATTCCATTTAAAATATTCCGGTATTAGCGAAATTGTCAGCATTTCAAAAAAAAATTTCTTAGAACTATTTTAACTCTTCTAATGGGTCGTGAATGAGAATCGCCCTGTATATTGCGTTTCGGGAATTTCGTCCGCCACTTGAACTTGATCTCCAGTTCCACGAATAATCGTCAAGGACTCCTCGAAATCCCGGCTAACTCCCTAATTAAACGATTTCTTTGCTCCCCGATTTTTACGACCACCCCCAAAGCGTCGAGAGCTTGCGACATGTAACCGCCATCGCTTCCACGAAACTAGCCCAACTTAAAATTCCTCCATCACTCCCAGAAACATCTTCACATTCCATTTCCGTTTCTTCTACATAATTACCTTCAAGTTCCAATTTTTTTTCTTGGTCGATACGCATAGCGGACAAACGTCCTTAAGCTCCTAAGATACCGATAAATCACACAAATTGTATAAATAGAGCATTTTTATGGGATTACGTTATATGCAAAGAATTCCTCTCGTTCTTTCGCACTTAATATTGAATGCGACCCGCATAACCGAATCCGGCTATAGGATCAAAACTTCACGTCTTCAGGACGTGCGCCTGAAAGTTACATAATCGACGTGCATTTCAGCAGAATATGACGAGTTTCCGGTATTGGATCAATTGCTTTTATTATCATTTTCGTCGCAACGTTGGGTTATTGAAGGGAGAAAATTATGGTCGTTTGCTATCTGCGTGGGTTTCGCACCATTAGAAATCATCACGACACCGAAATTGATGGCCTGACCGAACTCCAGATGGATCTGTGGCTAATCGAGCCTTCCACAAGTTTTTTTGTCTCACACCATAAATTACAACTTGAATATCTGCATCGGGATAAAGTGGAACAATAGCAGCGTGTTGTAATAAAATGCGGCTCCAGTTTGATAAAAGATTCAAAAAAATTGACTCTTTGATCGATGAAAGTAAAGGAAAAAAAAAGTAAATTGTTGACAAAAAGAGAAATTGGGTAATAACAATTGGAATAAAGTATAAAGAGCATCGATATTTGCTATAAAATAATTTGTTAACCGGGTGAATGCAGAAATCTTCTCCTATTTCCTCGACAGATCCGTTGAGATTCTTGAGAATAGTTCAGATGTTCGAAGTGAGAAATTTGAAACCATTGAAGTAAAGATTTCGAACTTCCAGTAATATCGACACTACCCCAGTTAGGTGAAATTCAGAGAAAAAGCTGCGAAAATTCAAATTTGACAATACTCACATTGTAGCTACAGTGTTGTGGATCTATTATCAAAAAACAAACAATCGATGCAACGTCAAAATTTCTCAGGAAACCCTAAACCGATTTTTCGCTACAATAGATTCTTAGGTTTTTTTGCTAAAAATACTTAAAAACTATTAATTTACGGCAATTTTGCATGTTAGAATCTACTAAACACAAAAATGATTTCTGTCGTTGTACGAGACTCGCAAACTTAAGTGAATTTTCAAAAAAAATTAATTGTACATCAAAAACAATGATAATGTCTAGGACTTAAAGTGTTTTTAATAATAATCTTGTGTGCAGTGACGTCAAAAAACAATAAAATTTAGGGGGAAAATTTGATAATTAACTTCAGTCGAAATTCAAACAACCCTGTGTGTAGAAGTATTTGTCCCATCGATTTAAAATTTGTTTTAATCCCTTAATTGACGTCCCTAGATCCCTAAAACTGAATAAATTTGTTAAATTTGCTCTAATCTTGGAGCGTGCGTGCGACAGAGAACGCAACGGCAGCCCTAATGTAAAATTTCTAATTTTAGTTTCATTTTCGTATTAACGAACTTTTATTGCGCATCCCTTGACTGGTTCGATTTTTCAATTCAAAAAAAAAGTCAATTTCTGACAAGAAGAGAAAGAGAATCGATATTTGCTATAGAATAATTTGTTAACCGGGTGAACGCAGAAATTTTCTGCTAGTTCCTCGACAAATCCGTTGAGATTCTTGAGAATAGTTCAGATGTTCGAAGTGAGAAATTTGAAACCATTGAAGTAAAGATTTCGAACTTCCAGTAATACCACCACCCCAATTAGGTGAAATTCAGGGAAAACGCTGCGAAAATTCAAATTTGACAATACTCACATTGTAGCTACAGTGCTGCAGATCTATTATCAAAAAACACACAATCGAAACAGCGTCAAAATTTCTCAAGAAACCCTAAACCGATTTTTCGCTACAATAGATTTTTTTTTTTGCTAAAAATATTTAAAAACTATTAATTTACGGCAATTTTGCATGTTAGAATCTACTAAACACAAAAATGATTTCTGTCGTTGTACGAGAATCGCAAACTTAAGTGAATTTTCAAAACAAAATGATTGTACATCAAAAACAATGATAATGTCTTGGACTTAATGTGTTTCTAATAATAATTTTATGTGCGATTACGTCAAAAAACAATAAAATTTAGGAGGAGAATTTGATAATTAACTTTAGTCGAAATTCAAACAGCCCTGTGTTTAAAAGTATTTGTCCCATCGATTTAAAATTTGTTTTAATCCCTTAATTGACGTTCCTAGATCTCTAAAAGTGAATAAATTTGTTAAATTTGCTCTAATCTTGGAGCGTGCGTGCGACAGAGAACGCAACGGCAGCCTTAATGTAAAATTTCTAATTTTAGTTTCATTTTCGTATTAACAAACTTTTATTGCGCATCCCTTGACTGGTCCGATTTTTCAATCCAAAAAAAGTCCATTTCTGACAAGAAGAGAAAGAGAATCGATACTTGCTATAGAATAATTTGTTAACCGGGTGAACGCAGAAATTTTCTCCTATTTCCTCGACAAATCCGTTGAGATTCTTGAGAATAGTTCAAATGTTCGAAGTGAGAAATTTGAAACCATTGAAGTAAAGATTTCGAACTTCCTGTAATATCGACACCACCCCAATTAGGTGAAATTCAGAGAAAACGCTTCGAAAATTCAAATTTGACAATAGTCACATTGTAGCTACAGTGTTGCAGATCTATTATCAAAAAAAAAAACAATCGATGCAACGTCAAAATTTCTCAGGAAACCCTAAACCGATTTTTCGCTACAATAGATTTTTGGGATTTTTTGCTAAAAATACTTAAAAATTATTAATTCACAGCAATTTTGCATGTTAGAATCTACTAGACACAAAGATGGTTTCTGTCGTTGTACGAGACTCGCAAACTTAAATGAATTTTCAAAAAAAAATTATTGTACATCAAAAACAATGATAATATCTAGGACTTAAAGTATTTTTAATAATAATCTTGTGTGCAATGACGTCGGTAAACAGTAAAATTTGGGGTAAAAATTTGATAATTAACTTTAATCGAAATTCAATCGGCCCTGTGTTTAAAAGTACTTGTCCCATCAATTTAAAATTTGTTTTAATCCCTTAATTGACGTCTCTAAATCCCTAGAAAGAAATAAATTTGAGAAATTTGCTGTAATCTTGGAACGTGCGTGCGACAGAGAACGCAACGACAGCCTTAATGTAAAATTTCTAATTTTAGTTTCATTTTCGTATTAACGAACTTTTATTGCGCATCCCTTGACTGGTTCGATTTTTCAATCCAAAAAAAGTCAATTTCTGACAAGAAGAGAAAGAGAATCGATATTTGCTATAGAATAATTTGTTAACCGGGTGAATGCAGAAATTTTCTCCTATTTCCTCGACAAATCCGTTGAGATTCTTGAGAATAGTTCAGATGTTCGAAGTGAAAAATTTGAAACCATTGAAGTAAAGATTTCGAACTTCCAGTAATATCGACACCACCCCAATTAAGTGAAATTCAGAGAAAACGCTGCGAAAACCCAAATTTGACAATACTCACATTGTAGCTACAGTGTTGTAGATCTATTACCAAAAGAAAAACAATCGATGCAACGTCAAAATTTCTCAAGAAACCCTAAACCGATTTTTCGCTACAATAGATTTTTGGGTTTTTTTGCTAAAAATACTTAAAAATTATTAATTCACAGCAATTTTGCATGTTAGAATCTACTAAACACAAAAATGATTTCTGTCGTTGTACGAGACTCGCAAACTTAAGTGAATTTTCAAAAAAAATTAATTGTACATCAAAAACAATGATAATGTCTAGGACTTAAAGTGTTTTTAATAATAATCTTGTGTGCAGTGACGTCGGAAAACAATAAAATTTGGAGTAAAAATTTGATAATTAACTTTAATCGAAATTCAATCGGCCCTGTGTTTAAAAGTATTTGTCCCATCAATTTAAAATTTGTTTTAATCCCTTAATTGACGTTTCTAAATCCCTAAAAGTGAATAAATTTGAGAAATTTGCTCTAATCTTGGAGCGTGCGTGCGACAGAGAACGCAACGACAGCCTTAATGTAAAATTTCTAATTTTAGTTTCATTTTCGTATTAACGAACTTTTATTGCGCATCCCTTGACTGGTTCGATTTTTCAATTACGCTTCAAACTCGTCCTGCTTCTACCCTTAATAAATAAAAGGCGACGAAAGGTGCTAAAAGTGGGAGAAATTCGCTGCAATTGAAATTATAACATCGCAAGGATATCCGGACTAATTATCTGGCATTAAAGCATGAACTATATTAATTAAGTAAATGGCACTAGGTCGTTTCTTCCTGGAGCGTCCCTGTCCGCGACCTCGTTACGACCACGGGATCGTTTGATGTTATCCCCGTCCGATCTTTGGTCCATTTCCCCGTCAATAGATCGAATCAGTAGCGGTCCCTCGTCCCTGATCTACGTTAAACGTCCAACGACGCCCATCATTCAGTTCACGTGCCCCAACACCCCTCCATCCACCACCGACATCCCTTAATTCCCGTCCGACGTTACTCGCACACTTTCACCTTTCACCTTGCCCGTATGTTTCAACGGTAGGACGGGGGGTGGTTGATTAAAAATTGGAATCCCCCCCTCGTCCCGAATATCAACGTTGATGTTTATTAATTAAGAAGCGGGTGGGAGAGGAGAGGAGAGACAAACTCACCTGTGACGGTCGCCGTGGTGATCCGTGATGGCGGCGCCAGGTCTACGGGGGGGTTGCACCCCCCAGCCCCGCCTACCACATGGTGATCCTTCAGGCGATGTCCTGCAACCGACGCGTTAATCGGCCGGGACAACCAGAGCCGCAATTACCGGACTTTAATCGAAGGACGTCTCCATCGCTGATTCACGCGGTAATCCCAACGGTATCCATTCAACGTCACTCATGGGTTAGAAACTCAAAAGCACTCCAATTAAAAAAATTCTTCCGGCTCGACGTTTTATTACACCCGCGATCTGGAAGACGCCGATTTGTTAGGTGGGAAAAACCGGGGGCGGCGGTCCGAAAATATCGAGAGGCGTCCAGTGGCGGAGGCGCCTCTTTAACAACTACGAAATGGGGAGTTTTGACGCTCGGTAAAAAAACTCGTTTACCTAAGGGTGAAACGCAAAAATTCGGGACGTTCAAAAAAATTTAAACTAAACCGATTGTTTCACGAGTTTCAGCAACAAATTTTTTTTTCTGGGTTTATAATTTTCAAATTTTTCACATTTTGAAAAAAATAATTTTTTAGGACCAAAAATTTCTTAGAATTTTTTTTTGCCTTAATCCGTTGACTGGAATTTTTTTGTTATTGACGCATCAAATTTTGCGAAATTAAATGGTCGAGTTGCAATTAAACCCGTCAGCGTTATTGTTGTAATTTGCTGTAAAATTTTCTTGCTTTGGTTGCAAAACCAATGACGTCGCACAATTCAGTATCGCAATAAAAAATTATTTCCGAAACACCTCAACAGTAAGCAATTTTATGATTTTTACGTAACTCCGATTGCAATTTTCGAACTTTCCGACAAGTTCGCGTTCAGTTGGAATCTTTTCCCACCCACGCTTTGCAGGCATTCGAAGGAACTTTGTCGGAATCTCGAATGTTTTGAGTCAAAGATGTGCGTGGGATAGAAACTAAATTATTGGAATTAGCATCGTGTAATCAAAATTTTTTGCTAATCCTCATTTTGCGATTTTAGAAGAATTCTTGATAAAAAATTTAACTTTAACCTTTCATTTGACGATTGACATAAATTCCACTAAACTGTTCAAAATAATTGCCATTAATGGGTCTCTATTGAAGTCGATGATTGAGACGAAACTTGATTTGTCAACATTTTAACAACAAATTGCTAACTAATTTATTGATCAATTAATTGCGGCGCTTCCTAAACTAATCTCGACCAATCAATTGCGGAAATGTCGCCAAATCGGTCGATTCAACTGACAATTTGTAAATAAACAAATTATTGCTTCCCCATAATTCGATTATACGCAACGCCGTTTCAATTTAATTTTAAAAATTGGCACAAATAGAAAATATTTTATTGAGACTGGTCACAAAATTATTAAAAAAAAAAAAATTGGCAAAAGTGCGACAGCATTCTATCCAATTAAATGGACAAACCCTCCAATTTTATTCAAAATAAGAGAAAACCAAGTTCGAATTAAATTATTTGGCAACGTTCTATCGAGTCAATCGAGAATCAACTGTCAAATTTTCACCAGCAATATGTCGTTCGACATGAGCAAATTCTTGTAGGTACTCAATGTTTTAATTAGTTACGTGACTGTAAGGTTTGTTACAAAACTAAATAAAACAAAACGTTTGAAACTGGAAGTTTCTGGTTTGAAAATTGGCTCAACTGAAATTACAGCTAACTACTCTATTAAGTATTGATTTCGATAGAAACGTCAACTTCGTGAAAGTTTGGAAATTAAAACTTCCATCTATCCTGACATAATGGGAGTTTCAGTGCTGTCTCCACAATTTTACATTAATAATTAAAGAAAACGTAAAGAACAGTTAACTTCCAAAAAAAAAGTGAAATTAGTAATTGTTACAAACAAAATTTGTCTTTAAAAAAATGAGACGACGCTACTTCCCCTATTAGGAATTCCGGAAACTGGAAAAATCTACTTCCGGCTGAAAGTAATTAAAATTTCTAACTCAATCGCAACGAAAATAGACTTCAGTTGCCTTCTCGGGTTCAAAGTTCTCCGTTGAGCTTCCTCAATGTACTCATCCGCATTTGTTTCAAAAATATTTAAAATTTGAGTTACTTGAGTAAATCATTAAGCGAAATTCTTTCGAAATTTGACTATCAGTAGTAAATAAAAATAATGACCACCCTGTATCGTTTTGCATATTAATTCTTTGAGTGATACTCGACACGTTTCTGAGTAATGAAAGATTCAATAGTTTGGCACTGCCCTCCGAGGGAAAGCGACCCAAAAATCGTCCCGATTTAGTCGCAAATTGATTCGAGGATTGTAATTTTCATCATCTACAATTGGGGAGATTTTCGAAAAAATTGAGTAAAACCGAAATTCTCCAGTTGTTGAGTCTTTATTGTCAAAATTCGGGACTTAAACTTCTAAACAGAACAACAGAATTTCATTAAATCGCCAAAATGAGTCCAACAAGTCGAAAGGTGATTTAACATAAAAAATTTGGTCAAGTCAAAGTGTTAAAAAAAATCTCTTGCGATGTAGAAATATTTAAAATTTGAGTTACTTGAGTAAATCATTAAGCGAAACTTATTTTTTCGAAATTTGACTATCAGTAGTAAATAAAAATAATGACCACCCTGTATCGTTTTGCATATTAATTCTTTGAGTGATGCTCGACACGTTTCTGAGTAATGAAAGATTCAATAGTTTGGCACTGCCCTCCGAGGGAAAGCGACCCAAAAATCGTCCCGATTTAGTCGCGAATTGATTCGAGGATTGTAATTTTTATCATCTACAATTGGGAGATTTTCGAAAAAATTGAGTAAAACCGAAATTTTCCAGTTGTTGAGTCTTTATTGTCAAAATTCGGGACTTAAACCTCTAAACAGAACAACTGAATTTGATTAAATCACCAAAATGAATCCACAAGTCGAAAGATGATTTAACATAAAAGATTTGGTCACGCTAAAGTGTTAAAAAAAATCTCTTGCGATGTAGAAATATTTAAAATTTAAGTTACTTCAGTAAATCATTAAGCAAAACTTATTTTTTCGAAATTTGACTATCAGGAGTAAATAAAAATAATGACCACCATGTATCGTTTTGCATATTAATTCTTTGAGTGATACTCGACACGTTTCTGAGTAATGAAAGATTCAATAGTTTGGCACTGCCCTCCGAGGGAAAGCGACCCAAAAATCGTCCCGATTTAGTCGCGAATTGATTCGAGGATTGTAATTTTTATCATCTACAATCGGAAGATTTTCGAAAAAATTGAGTAAAACCGAAATTCTACAGTTGTTGAGTCTTCATTGTCGAAATTTGGGACTTAAACTTCTAAACAGAACAACTGAATTTGATCAAATCACCAAAATGAGTCCAACAAGTCGAAAGGTGATTTAACATATAAAATTTGGTCAAGCTGAAGTGTTCAAAAAAAATCTCTTGTAATGTAGAAATATTTAAATCGATTCTAGGACCTTGAATTTCTTTCCAACCTTTTGGTGAAAGTTCTGGAAACTTTTCGGCGCCATTAATTTCTAAACTAAAAGCAGCAATAAAATAATTACGTAAATGTTTTTCAGAAGTCTTTAAAAGTTGCAACTTTATATCGCACTCGAGGGACTTGCGAGGAAATTAAGAAGTAAATTTGGGTGGATGCTCGCGTTAATAGTCCTAATTGCCAAAATTTCGAACAAAATACCAAAAACTAATCCAAAACAACTTAACGAGTCCCACAAAAATTTTTTTTGTTGCCAATCAATTTTTTGTTGAAAAATATTTTTTTAAGAAATCTTTTCGTTAACGACATTTACTGGTTTAAAGCTTTCGGTTGAAATGTTTTGCGTTCAGTACAAGAAAAATCGGGTTAAAGTCAATGTTGGTTTTTCCCTTGTAACTGGGCCTTAGTTCCGTTATGAAGAAACAACAGGTGGGACGTTCTGCCATTTTGTTTGAAAAACTCGCCGACCACCAGCAGAAACATCAAAACGTCATTTCGAAAAAAGTTTTGCCCACCCGAAAGACTACAAACTAATCCCATTAGGTCCAATTAAACGTAAAGGTCAAAGTTCGTTTATTAAAAATCACCCTTAGCAATATTCGACACATCGTACGGGATATTGCTGAGGGGTGGCGTCGAAATTACCGACGTAATTTCTCACTGAAATTTGCAATAAACGTGAAGTGGCCTCTGTCGATTTTGTTGTGCGTTCACAATCACTCGTCAAATTTAGAAGTTAATTTTGAAAAAAAACGCAATTTTCAGAATAAATTATTACGAAAAATATGGAAGAGAGTCACTAAAATTTCACCCTCGCCCCCAAACCGTGATCTCACAACTAACATTTTCTCACAATAAAAACGTTGCTGGATAATTTCGAATTTAATGACGGGAGTTTCGACGTAAAACCCCCGAAAAAACATGGAGCAAAATATCGGTGTCGCACGGAAACGGAAATTGATGGAACATAAAACTGAGAAAATCCCCGACTAATATTTTCGCTTTACTCCATAAATACGTGACGAAAATTTTGCAACAAACGGAAGTTTCGGTCAATTCTTAATTGTAGCTAAAACACAATTTTCGTTTTTCAACCCTTAAATTTGTTTCGTTTTTCCGATTTTTATCAAAAATGATTTGTTGTTAGTTCTGTAAACGAGGTCGCTTCTGGAGGCGGCGATCACTGTTTGGGCTCGACCATCAACCATCTTAAAATCGCGTCGTCAATCCCAAAAACACAAGTTTCGTATCGCGAATCATCCCCCAAACACTTAAAAAGTGAATCGGAGGGTCGTTACGATCCGTTGTCGATTTCTCGACTCTTATCAACACGACCTGCATACGCCTAAGCCCCTACGGCAAAATGGCGAAGGCGCTGGGCACACACCGAATTTCCCCCCTCACAAAGCCACTGGACACCCCCAACGATCGCACTGGCCCCGATTACACCACAAAAAGACAACGATGGGGCCCGTTGACGTTACGGGAGGCCCCAACGTAGCCGTTTTATTAACACCACGGGTTACCTGTCAAACATTACGCGAACGTCGCGACGACCGACGCAACTCTGGGGCGGCAACGGCGTTGCATACACACACCCGACGACCTTTCTTGTCGGATTTCGGCGTCGTTAACGCACATTTAGTACTAGTTTTCGGTCCAACTTCGGCGGAAAAGGCGTAAATATCGCGAGTTGTGTGGACTACGCGACATACATACCGAACATGCGCCCCCAGAATCGACGTGCGTCGCCGAGGGTTGACGGGGGTGGGGAGTTCAATGACCAAAGAGGGGAAGAGGTTCCAAATTCAAAAACAGAAATTTCGAAACTGGCCACAACCGAAATCGAGACTTGCCACCCTCAACAAATACCACCACAAGTTCCCACCCTCGACTAAAGACAGGCAAAGTAGGTGTAGGACCCTTCATTTCAGTTTCATATTTATAATTTTTCTTTTTAGTTATCCACGTTGGTTTCAAGACCGGCAATCGTTTTATTTTTCTCCCTACGAAGTTGCAATTTTCGCCAAAAATTTTGCAAATTTTGGCAAAATTTTTGGAAAATTCAGGAAAATAGTGGCAATAAAAGCAAAGTTTAAAAAATGTTGATAAGAATTGTTATTGAGACGATTTTGTTGGATTTTGCGCGGTGCGGCGGTTTGAGGTTTCAGGGGCGCAACGATGGCAGCGCCCTCCGACGCTTTCGTAGCGAAGCTGTTACAATGGCAGAGGACTTTCGCGTGGTCAATATAAACGGAGTGTGCGCAGAAGTGAATTCGAGTACAGTCACAAAAGTAAATGTTTGTTATTGTTTGGTACAGTCGAGGAGGAGTTTATGATTCCATTAGGGTAGAAGTAGGTCGTATAATACCGGCCGTATGTGATAATTGGTCGGCATAACGGTGGGGGAGTTTTGGGGGTCCCGTTGAGGTTTAAGGCGCGATTTACTGGGAACGAAAGAGATTTGCCGAGATTCAGCCAGCTTAGGAATTGCATACCGTTTTATGAAAATCTATTCAATATTTGTGGCCACCATTTTTCAACATTATATGAGGTCCTGAAGGGCCCCTAATACGCCCAAAAAATTAACGAGAAGATATCTCAACCTGCGAATTTTAATAAATGATTTAAGTAAAATTGGCCACTTAATTAATTCGGTACTTCTCAGACTAACACACAAATTCTATAATTTAGAAAAAAATTAAGAAATTTAAGTAAACATCAAACTTCTCGTTTTCTCACTTTGGTAATTTTTCCAAAAATTATTAATGAACCCGAAATTACTTCAAGAATTATTTTTCAAAAATTGTATACATGTAAAGTGCCAACATTTGTACATTTTACACCATTTTTTCTCTAAAATCATTCAAAAATAATAAAATCTTCTAAGACACTTACCTTTGCGATTCTGAAGATCGAAAGTAAATACTTTGCCTCCTCTCGATAGAGAAAAAACACTTTGTGGTTTTCATAAGATTTTAATACAACTTCAACAATAAATACCAACAACAAAGAAATGTTTTCCGTTCTTTCAAGTCGAGACCTTCCCCGGAGTCGCTTTGAAAACTTAATTTCGAACTAAAACAACGGGGACCCTTCTAAATTTCTGTATAATTGCGTTTGGACTTGAGTTTCTTAAAAATCAAATTTCCAATGAAAACTCAAAGAAACGAAACTCGCAAGTATCGGTTGTCCGGTCTCGAAGCAAACTTCGGGGGTGTCTGAAAGGAGTCAGAGAGCCGAAAGAAAGCCCGACGGACAAGCGGGAGGGTTCGCTTCAAAAGACCAAGAAAATTTTATTAAGTTTTACGAATTGTAAATAATTCAAGAAGACGTAACTGGATCGTTACTTACTTAATTACTTCATTTCCTCGATTTTACGACCCGTCTTAGAATTCATCGAGTTACAATATTTCGGAAGAGCGACATTTTTCCACAATTTTATTACGTTGGATGCTTTTAAATGTTGTTTAAAGGGAAGTTTCGTCCTGTGAGACACAACCGGATCGATGTGGCCCTAGAGTGACCTTCTGGGTTAGGTTTTTGAACCGGTACCCGATTAAATCTCAATTACGCGACCGTACAGTGCGATCAATTAAATAAAAGGCTGCAAACCCGGGGGTTATTAAGATAAATCTCGGGCCCTGTCAGAAGCAAACGCCACCGTCTCAGCAACAAATTATTGAATTGCTAAGTGTGTTGTGAGGAAACGATTTATTAGTACACAGGAAATTAAACCCGTCAACTCGCTTACATATCAAAAGCTCCGTTCCCCATAATACACACTCATTATGTAAACTTGCCGGCACACATTCGCGTTATTAAGAACTTTCAGCACAATTGCCCAATCGGCGGCAATAACCAAAACAAGCCGGGAGCGGGGCACGCTCTAGAATTTATTAAATGCAGCCTAATGGATTTCGAACGAACTTTGTTGGTTTTGCAAATAAAAATTAACATTAACACTCAGTACGACAGCAACAGTCGCCGAAAATGAAGACAATTGAGATATTTCTAACGTATCTCCTGATTTCGCTAAGTTACTGCGCGGTGGTCAAAACCGAAAAGAAACTGCAAACAATTAAAGAAGATTTGGTCCAAATCGGAACGACAATTAACGATCTCGCTTTCGAATCTTTCGGAATCGTCGAGGATTTTCTGGCAGAACCCGCCGAAAACAACAGAAGAAAACGAGCGACCAGCGATGAGGAAATCAAGGAATTGTGCAGAAAACATTTCGAAGACAACATCTGCTCCCCCAATTCCTCCCACATCAAGGATCTGCAAACAGAAATGAAGAAATTACAAGAATTAGTAGCGTTATTGAGCGACCAACAAAGCATGATCGATTCTCTCCACGCCGACGATTTAGAGGATAAAGCACGAGAAGAAGCGCTTACGTTTATTAAGCGAGATCTTCAAGAAGCTGTTAAAAATTTGAACCAAACTCGAGAAATGTTGGGATTGGAAAAGAAACAAAGTGGATTTTTGGAGGGTGAATTGAAGAAACAAAAAAACGATTTGGATAAATTGAAGAAAATCGTCGCCAAAATAACGAAAACGAATGCCACGATTAACGAAAGCACTTCTCAAACGAGAGAAAGCGAATTTTCGGAGCTGAAAAAATTTCTTGGTAACTCCGGCGATGACGATTCTTTAAACTCGTCTGAAGTCGAGGCGAAAGTTTTGGATTTGGAAAAACGCCTGAAACGAAAAAGAAAACAACAAAATTTGGCTCGAGAATTGAAGATTTTGGAAGAAAAAATGGATCGAGGAGACGGAAGTTTGATGAAGAAATTAGAAAAAGTTTTGCGACCTCAAAGTAAAAGTGAGGACGAAGTTAGAAATTTAAACGATTTACAAGAAGCCATCGATCGATTACGGCCGAAAGAAGAATCTCTCCCGTTCCAATCTGCTCTCAATCAATTAATTAATCAACCGATGAGACCGCAAGAAATGAACGCGAAACCCCAAGAAATCACAAAAAGTAACTACAATTCCCCCATCCCTTACCTATGTTTTGTTGATAATAAAGCGGGAACAAGAAATCCCCCAAATTATTTTCAAACTCCCCTAAATCCACCAAGAGACGTTAAATTTTTTCCAGCACCACCACCAAACTACCAACCCCAAAAAGGAAACTATTTTCAACCCCCGACTGCTCAACCAAATTATTACGCTGGAACCGCTATTAACGCGGTTAATTCTCAGAAACAGGTGGCGAATTCTCAAGATGGTCCGCAAATTGATCAGGGATACTCCGAAGATTTGAGGGGGCAAATTGAGGATTTGCAAGTCGCTATCGATTCTTTGAACACCCCCGAGTATTTGCAAAATCCTGAAAATAAAGCGACAATTGCGGCGCTGGAACAACAAATTGGTGATTTGAGGAATATCGTTAACAACATCAACAACAGAACGAAACGTTCGGTCGATAACGGCACTATCGATGCGCATTTGGATAAAATGGCGGAACTTGTGGGAAAAATTTTGGATAAAGCCGACGAGGAAAAGAGGGACCAAAATTTGAGAAAAATGCAAAGTAGAATCGATCAATTGAAACAGGAATTGAGTAAGTTTTTCGTTTTTGATTTCCTCAAATAAATTTTGAGTTTTAGGTAACAATACGCAACGGTCCGCGACTCCTTATAATTCTCAAATTTACCAAATCGGTCAAACTGCCGGAAAAGAACTCAAAAAAGACGATTTTTTCACGGAACTGATTTCGAAACTTTTCGATAAACTCCTCGCTGTTATTCCGATATTGATCAAAAAGTTGTTTAATTTCGGAATTGATGAACTGACGAATTATGATTATCAAAATGGTTACGGGATGCAGGAAATTTTCAAAAATTTAGGAATTTTTGGTTTTATTCCGGCCATTGCTTTGAGATTGGTTTACGGTTTTGGATATTTCGTCGATTTGTTGAAGAAAAATAAGTTTTTCAAAAACTTTTTGATGCCAGTCACGGTACTCGCCATTGTTGCCGGTTCAGTTTTGTTCCTGATTTGGTGGCTGCAACCGATAGAAACCGATCAGTACCAAATTGGATATTACGGATACGGCACCGGCAGCGATGTGCAGTACCAAAACGGCTACGCCAGCACCACCGACGTCACAAATTCCGCGGCCAACTACGATAAAACAACTTACCCTGTTCAATATAGCAAAAGTTATTTCAATAAATGAATGTGATCCTTCTTAAGTTTTTTTTAAATAAAAGAAATTACCCAAAGTACAAAATGACACCAAGGATTTTTGGGGCGCAAAATAATATCAACAAAGTACAAAAAATCTAGATCGCTCGGTTCGAAACTTTGCTCATCTCAACCCCTTCGACTCAAAATTGTATCATAAAATTCTAGGAGACTTTCGTTTTGTGCGCTCCTTGTCGCACGCACGGGGCGTCATAGGAACCCAAATGCAGTCAGTTGTAGAAAACAATTAAAAAATTTAATTTCTTTTTATTGTACACGAAAACCGATAATGGCGTACTCTTTTGGGTTGTCATTAAAATTTCTTTTTTCTCTCTTATGCAGTCCAATCGTCGGTAACGATATTTAAAAAGTGATGAGCTAGTGTGCAAGTCTCTTAGGCCCGGTATTTCAGTGCTGAGTTAACTTTTGGATTAACTAACTCAAATTAAAGTTAAGCCCAAAATTTATTTTGCGTTAACCAGGGAACCGTATTTCAGTGACTTCGTTGACCATTGACAAGAATGGATTTGGTAATCCACAATATTTCATAGTTGGTAGTCCTGCTAGTAGATTTGACCAATGACATTAGAATATTTTCTGACAGACAACAACAAATAATTTCAAAAAGTGTCGGACGCGCTTTAATTTTTAAGGTTATGGCCATGGCCCATGTGAATATATTTTTGTCCTCTGATGATGAGGATGAAATAAATTTTGTAGAACACTATTTGGGTAGAATTAGAAGGCCGAGAAGAGTGTTCTTAGAACGAAGAAATCATTTTACCCACTGGGACGAATTTGACTTCATCGCTCGCTTTCGGTTATCAAAGAACTGTGTAATATTTATTGTAGGGCTTGTAGAAGACGAAATAAAATCAGCAACAAATTGGTAAGTTATGTACCTACTTATACACTTAAAGCTTAACGGGAAGTCAAGTGTCACAAAAATTCAAATTATGTGTAATTAGTTATCTCCATTTCATAGGAATCATGCTCTTACACCATTGGAAATGGTTCTATTGACGTTAAGGTTCTACGCAAGTGGCAGCATGTTAATTGTAGTCGGTGATTTTGTTGGGGTACACAAAAGTACAGCTGATAGAGTAATATTTAAGGTTAGTAAATAAATCCCTTTTAAAGTTATTCCAATAATTACAACTTGAACTTATAGGTAACGCAGGTCATTGCTCGCTTGAGGCCTCGTTTTATTAAATTTCCCCAAACTGAAGCGGAGCGTCTAAGCGTACAAAGGGGGTTCTATCAGAAAGCACGATTTCCAAGGGTCATTGGAGCACTTGACTGTACTCATGTTAAAATTCAGTCTCCAGGTTAGTATGTTCAACCAAAATGTGTTTTTAATTAATTAATACTGATTATTGTAGGAGGACAAAACGCAGAAATATTTCGCAACAGAAAAAATTTCATGTCATTCAATGTACAAACAATTTGTGATGCCAACTTAAAAATTCTGGACATTGTTGCGCGATGGCCAGGTTCTGTACATGATTCGACAATTTTTAATAATTCTCGAATAAGCCACAGATTCGAGCAGGGCAACTTAGGAAATGTTGTACTCCTGGGAGATGCTGGATACCCATTGAAAACTTTTCTAATGACTCCACTGGCAAACGTCAATACGCCCGCCGAGAATTTGTATAATGAGGCCCACATTAGAACAAGAAATCCTGTAGAAAGATGTTATGGGGTGTGGAAGCGTAGGTTTCCAATTTTATCAAATGGAATCTGTCTGCACATTAGGAAAGTACAATGGATAATTGTTGCAACGGCAGTGTTGCACAATATTGCTTGCGAACAAAATGAGGACGACCCTCCACAACTAGACAGGGAGGCCGAAAGAGCGTTCAACTACGCTATAGATGTTCCTGTCGAAAATAACGGGAGACGGGATAATAATTTAGTACGGAATAATTACATACTATATTTTCAACGCTTACAATAAAATATTATATATTTTTTAATCTTTTTATGTGTTCTTCTTGCATGAGCTTCAATTTGAGCTCATGCTCTTCCTTTGCAAATTGCATGCGTTGCTGGGCAAATTGCATGCGTTGCTGGGCAAATTGCATGCGTTGCTGGGCAAATTGCATGCGTTGCTGGGCAAATTGCATGCGTTGCTGGTGCTCTTTTTGGGCCCATTCTCGCTGGAGCTCCAGTAACTCCAGCTTCTTGTCCGCCACAAGACACCATTTAAAATTCCTTGATCGGGACGTTTCCTTTTGTTGACCCTCCATCTTTATTTGTTTATATATTAGTTTTCTTTTAAATAATTGCATTATTATTACATTCTTACATACCTTTTCACAATAGGCACACTACCAAGACACACAAACACGTGCAGAATATAAAACTGAAGACGAGAAATCAAATGTGAATTGTGAAAGTATTTGAAAGGAAACAATCTGCCGCGTGCCGTGATCGGTTGAGATCGTCAAACATCGAAAAGATAGCGCAAGCGCTCTAGTAGTAATCCAAAAAATTTTGGTTTAACCCGTCAACTACTATGAGTTAAGTTTTTGAGTCAACAAAAACTAGTTAAACCAAAAGCGGTCACTGAAATACGCCTAAACGAAAAACTCAAAAGTTAACTAAAATAATTTGGGTTAAGCTCTCACTGAAATACCGGGCCTTAGTATCGCACACATTTCTTCAATTTAACGAAGTTTGTGGCTAAATTTTGCAGCATTTATTGCTCCATGCCACAATGTCTGCATAAGCTGATCACCTTGTTTTTCTTAAACTTAAATGAGCATGTAAACATTGCGCATTAGTAGCCAATTTATATCGACGTGTCTCCACCCTCAAGATTCCAGGTAGTTTGGCAGACTTCTACCAATGTTTGCGTATAATCCATCAGAGGCAGCACTTTACAGTAGCGTTGGCTCATTATAAATTACCATACAAAAAGCTAGTTTTAATGCTCAAAAGTGTAAATAATGTGCATAAGGTTTTCTAATCTCCGCCACCATGTCAAATAATTCTCTTGCAGCTCTATTAATCCAAGTAAAGTACAAAAAAATTCCGAACACATTTTGTAAATTCTATTAAGTCATTAATTCTATTTCCGCCTGTGTAGTTCCTTATGCACTTACCTTTAAAATGCAAAATAGGACAGAAACCCATTTTTAACTTTGATATAACTAACAAATTCAAACTTTTGATCAAACAACAACAAACAAATCAAACTAGCTGCAAAAAGAAACCGAAGGAAACAGGAAGGAGTCGAAAAGGTTCTGAAGATAAACCCTCTATGTTTAACCCTTTTTATTGTTCAGTTGTCAATTCATTAAAATCAATGCCACTCAGCAGCAGCTCCGCCCCAGTTGGGTTGTGCGGGTTGAGCAGCTGTGGCATTTGCTTGCCATTCGTCTTGAACTTGGGAGGCCCAATCGTCTGTAGCGGGAGCAACAGGAATGGCTCCAGCAACTGGAACTGCGGGTGCAGCGGGTTCAGTTGTAACCCATTCTTGATGTTCCAACGTGTTCCATTCGATATCGGCAGGTTCTGGATGCGGTACAACTTCGGGTTTAACTGCGACCGCTTCCTTTGCTGCTTGCTCTTCTTTTTCAGCCTCTTCAGGTTCGCGATAGAAGAAAAGATCAACAACCACGTCCCATTTGGTCTCGCGAGGGATGATACCGCGCAGACGAAGCACCTTCAAACCATCAAAAATTGAAGAAGGAACCAAACAAGTAGGAAGTGACCAATAGAAGAAGGAAGATCAGGTGGAAAAATTTGATTATCACAGAAAATCAGTTTTAGGGAAGTAAGTTGTCATCATGTCAGGTGATTGGAAGGAGTACCTAAATAGTTTTAATCGCCGGATATAAAAATTTTCTAAAAATCCCCAACCAAAGACAGCAACCGGCACGATTTTTTTCAACAAAGTTTTTGTTAATAAACCACAAAATTTAGAATACTCAGAACGCCACGATTTTAACCAAAAAAATTACCAGCAATTTTTTTCTTTCTACCAAAATATTTAATAACAACCGATTAGGTTTCAATTTGTTTCAAAATTATGTTTGTGAGCGGAATCAGGATTCAATCAGGTGTAAACTTACCTCACGAGCCAACAGCCACCAGACCAATCCAATGCTGTGAGCAGACTTGTTGTTGCCGGGAATAGCAATATCGACGAACCGCAATGGCGAGTCGGTATTACACAAGGCAATGACGGGAATGTTCACGTAGGAGGCCTCAGTGATGGGTTGATGATCAAAAGACGGATCAGTCACGATCAACAAACGGGGTTCACGGAACGCCGCCTGGATCTGATTCGTGAACGCACCTAAAGCCAAACAAAATCACGTCAGTCCAGTGCCATAACCTCACTTTTATTGTTGTTCAAAAGGAGCAATCAGGCGTGAAAATAAAATCATTTTATTCATAGGTTCCTTAGTAGTATCATCATGATCTATCTATCTACTGTGATTTTCGTTAAGAAGAGAAGTCCGTTGTACACGGCACAAAAAATGGCGGCCAATTGCAGAGAGGTCCGTTTTACGCACAACAAAAAATTGTTGTCAGGTAGTGTTTTACGCAAAACAAGAAAAGTCAGGTTTACATGGGACAAAAAATGGTGGTCAATTACAAAGAAGAAAGTCTGCTTTACACAGAACCAAAATTGAAATAAATACAAAGAGAAAGTCAGGATTACAAAGAACAAAAAAAAATGGTGGTCAATTACAAAGTGTGCTTTACACAGAACCAAAATTGAAATATAAAAAGGAAGTCAGGATTACAAACAAAAAAAATGGTCAATTACAAAGTGTGCTTTACACAGAACCAAAATTGAGATACAAAGAGGAAAGTCAAGATTATAAAAAAAGGTAGTCAATTACAAAGAAAGTCTGCTTTACACAGAACAAAAGCCGGCAGCAAAGTATAAAGAAAAAAATTAATTTTTGGGCCACCACAAATCCGCGATTTCACTCTGCATTGTAGGTCAAAAAATGTTGTAATTGACTCTTGATGAAGATTCTGAGTGTTACTTTTAACCAGACTAAGTAAAAAATTCTTTTGAGAGATTCTGAATTGTTTTTTAACGCGACTACATTATGGATGAAAGTTTTTTTACCGGGTGTGAAACGTCCGGCGATGGGGGTGGCGCCGGTGTGCGCGGCAAACTTCAACACCGCCCTCTGTCCAAAAGGTCTGGACGAAATGACGAAAACTTCAGCGGGATGTTCGATGGCGACAATAGCGCGGGCAGCTAACAAAAGCTTTTCCCACGTTTTACGCAAATTGACGATGTGGACACCATCGGAACGACGCTTGTAGATGTATTGTTCCATTTGGAAATCTACATTGGGTGTTCCTAAGTGGGTACCAGCAGCCAACATTTTGGTAACATCGTCCTCTTTGAGGCTCAAAACCTCTAAACCTCCAGACATCTTAACGTTACGAAGAGTTACGAATAACCTGTTGATATAACCTCAAATTACAACGTGACAAAAATTGTTAGTTTCCTAATTAATAACAGTAAATTGTGCGTTGGAAGAGTAATTGTGATAGCGCATGCAACAACGGGGGATTTTATCAAAAATATTGAAAGTTTTAACCAAAAACAACGCTGTAAACATCGTGAAACTGAAAAAATCATAAAATGAAGCAATTTTAACGAAATAAATAGCACCAATTATTACAGTTAAAATTATTAAGCGTTTGGGGGTGAAATTGTTTGCAATTATTAAGGGATGATGCAAATATTTAGAAAAATTGGGAACTCACGTGAATAGACGCCACAAAGAGTATTTCTTGTAGAAAAGAAATTTTAGTGCCGTGCGGTTGGTATTTGTAGTCTACTCGAATCCGAATTGTCACGATGATCGGCGAAAAAGACCGAAAGGTTTAGGGGGTAAATTCAAAAGTATTTTAAAATTACAACTGGACTAATACTTGAACTCTCAAAAACTCGAGAAAATATTCGAAACTTTACTTTTTGATAACCATAAAATAAAACAATTGAAGCAAAGGAAAATTATTTCGAAAACTCACCCTTACGGTAGTTTAATGATTGAATTTTTTCTAAACTAAACTGTAATGAGGGGTTTGTTGATGTTTTATTTTTTCGGATCGGAACGACATACAAACCCAATGACAAGACTTCAATTATTGAGAGGTTGGCAGTATCGCGACTGATCCTCAACAAAAAGCAGTTCCTCATAATATTGTTGATATCGTCCCGTTTCGTTCCCCAATTCCCCCGAAATTCCCGTTATCACCTAATTGCCGTTGTAATTTTCCGAATATTATTTGCGTTATCGCCGAATTGTCGTAATTGGGGTTGAAGTGTCGATAGCCGGCGATAAGATTAGTGTTCCTCCGCCATAATCCGACAGTGTTGGATTTCACAGTGACAGTAGGGAGGGTACATGCCAGTTTCTCCTAAAAACCAAACAAAAAACACCAAATAAAGTGATCCTCGGCCAAGGAAATGCGCTATTCCCCGTATTATGAAGTTTCTTTTAAGTGTTGACGATAACGGGTTGTTCTGGTGACACCATTTGTAGTGCCGAAATTTTTATCCCCCTTGTGGTTAATTTTGTGATAAAAGACGGTTTCAGTGATACAGTCATGGAAGCGATAGCAAAACACGAATTCAACGCTACCGCCGACGATGAGCTTAGTTTTCGGAGATCTCAAGTCCTCAAAGTTAGCTAATGACATCCCTTTACGGCCACCCTTTACAATTAAACGTAATTTCAGATCCTCAACATGGAAGACGACATGAACTGGTACAGGGCCGAACTCGACGGCAAAGAAGGTTTAATACCGAGCAACTACATAGAAATGAAAAATCACAGGTAAATTGAATGTTTGAATCGAGTTGTCGAAAACAATTGAATTTTTTGACAGTTGGTACTATGGCCGGATCACGAGGGCGGACGCCGAGAGACTACTCCTAAACAAGCACGAAGGGGCCTTTCTCATACGTATTAGCGAATCGAGTCCGGGCGACTTCTCATTATCTGTCAAGTGAGACCGCGTCAATCACCACAAAACGTTTTATAAAATTCGAATCATTTCAGGTGTTCAGATGGTGTGCAGCATTTCAAGGTGTTGAGGGACGCCCAGGGCAAGTTCTTTTTGTGGGTAGTTAAATTCAATTCGTTAAACGAACTGGTAGAGTATCACCGTACGTCTTCCGTATCTCGTTCCCAAGATGTCAAATTGCGTGATATGGTAGCAGATGAAGTAAGTAAATCGGTTGCAATTACCGAAACTAACTCGTTACTAATTAGTTATAGTATTAAAGGTGTCTAATGAGTAGGTTAGGTGGAAATATGGGTTAAAGGCCGACCTTAAGATTATTTCTGAAACAACCTCAAGTTTACAGTTTCCTTGAAGAGATTACACGCCGGTAATTATTCAATTGTTTATTGAGATTATCTAAATTGGCTGCTATCCAACAAAAACATTCAAACGTTTGACCTTTACAAGGCCTGAACATTGAGCCTCAGCTGTGGCAGGACCATTAAAAAGCAGTTAACAACGCAAATAAACATTTAGATGCAATTATAAATTATTTGTCCAATAAATATTTAACCGGTTCGAAAAAACTCGCAATTTTGTAGATTAAAATTTCAAATTTTTATTTTGTCAGTTCTCAAATTGCACAAAATTTCTACTTAATGTACCTCAAACAGGGTGCTTGCCACATTTTAACTCTTTAAAAGTGAATATTTGACAGTAAAAAAATATTAAATATTGCTGACGTCATAGTTAGTTAGATGCCGCTGTCGTAGTAGCCATGACTATTGGGATGTTGCCAAATTTTGAAGGATTTCTGCCCTCTAAAGCTTGTTGGGGAGTTGTAATAAAATTCAGCATCAGATACTGACGTTGGTCTGTCAATTCTGACTGGGTCAATACTTTTTTGGTTACCAATTCAGCAGGCGTGGTGCTTTCATAACAAGATTTTGTGTGCCGCTTGGCTTAGGTTTGTTTAAAAATAATTTAATTTTTTTATGACTAATAAACTTAGTTTTTTCTCCTAGATGGTCTGCATTGATGACTCATCTGACCAAGCATCTTCCGCCTACAATTATTTTCAAAATTACCACGAATCCAGGAAGATGTGTTTAGTGAAAATTTTGTTTTCAACATTTCATATTAGAACGTAACTTTTCAGCAAAAATTGGACCCGTTACAGTTATCTACATGCACTAAGATACAGTCCAGACACGAGGAGAACCGAAGTTTTCTTGAGGACTTTGATTTTCATTAAAAAAGTATCGCTAAATACAGTCCACTGCCGGAACGATTGTTAAAAACGCCCCTCGGGGAGCAACATTCTGAAATTGCTAGTTATCAGTTTGCGATTAGCAAATTGTTGCCAAGCCCAACGCAATTCGTTGCGTCATGCAGTAATTTTCTTGAGATTAACTTTTCTGTACGCATCTACTTGTTGACTATTCGTAATTATCAGTTGATAGTGATAATCGAAATCGCTCTTAAAGGATTAGCGTTAAATTGAATCGTTCCGTTACCAATTACGTGAATGCTTTTTTAACAACAAAATCTCGAATTAAATATAAAAATTACAAAAAAAAGAACAATGTAATTACAACAACAATTAAATGTGTTTCGTGCGTAGTTAAGTTAATTTTAAGTAAATAGGCCGCGATTGTATGCGAAATGGCGCCACACGGTGGCAAATCTTGGCAACTAGCTGTGGCACGTGACCGCCGACGTCATTTCGCGTAGGCTTTTTTCTGATTATGATCGACCAAAATTCGGCACGCCATTATTTGCACTTTTAATTTTAATTTTTTTAAAACATAATTTTTTTCCAGTCCGCTACTGAGACATCCGAAATGACTGAGGGTGACGTCAGCACAGGACGTGTGCATGTTAGTAAAAAAATATTTTTTTTCTATTGGACCCGGTTTCATATTTTAAACGTTGCTTTGCCATCTTCCGTAGGAGAAAAACGCTTGGTCGGACGAGTCGATCAACGACCTGCTTTGTAAAAATCGCTTCGATTTTCTACTACGCATAAATTTTTTGGGTAAAATCCCGCCCTTCCGGTTCGGGTGGTTGAGGAAATTTTGTTTTATCAGTCGATTTTCGTTGTAAATTGGTGACGTTTTGTTTTAATTTGGGAAAATTTGCATTTTCTAGTGAAAACAACGGCGAAAATGGTGCGAACTTCTGTAGCGGTAAATAAACGGTAACAAGCAACTAAACTGATTAACAATCGACGGTGTTTCCTAAAAGTTGTAAGATAACAACGCCCGCGCGTGGACAAAAAATTAATTGATTGTCGTAAATTTTGCGCAATTACCGCGAATAATTGCGCAGCGACAATTCAACTTTTAAGAAACCACCTACAGTCCTGATTGGCGTGCGAACTTAAAAGTTTATGGGCTAATTAATACATTAACAATAGCACGTTATTGTGACGCATTGCATACTAAACCTACAGGAGTTCGCGCCCCATACTAAAAACTGCAAATTTTCTATTCATGAAATTCACTCCGTAATTCAGTTCCTTATAAGAATTTCCACCGCAGCTTCATGTCAATCGAAAATTGACCCCGTAAAAATTTTGAAGTGAATTGAGATCAACTTCCGGTATTGGCGGAAGTGCCACCATTTCTAAAATAATTTCTCGGTCCAAAATTTCAGATTTGTATCTTTCTCTATTGTGCCGTGAACAAGAACCGCCCGGTATATAAGAATAATTTTGACTCAAAAACAGTTTTGCGCTTTGAAGGTACAGACGCTAATTGTGTGTCGACTGCTTGAACTTTGACGCTGCTTTAACACCGTCGGTTTCCGTTATTTGTTGGTAATTGATTGTTTGTTTTTCTAGTGTTTGGTGCAGGCCTTGTACGATTTCACCCCCCAGGAAGCTGGCGAGCTCGAATTTCGACGTGGCGACGTGATCACAGTAACCGACCGTTCGGATCAGCATTGGTGGCACGGCGAGATCGGTCATCGACGCGGCCTCTTCCCCGCCACCTACGTCACGCCTTATCGCACATAATCCAATTTCCTTTACCCCATCATCCCCGCCGCTCGCCAATTTTTCTCTTCTCGATTCAAAGGCATTATTTCCGTTATTATCATCAATAGTTAGTTACCTGCCGCTATGGGGATTTACAACATTTTCGTTTCGTTATTTCGATGATATTAAGTCCGACCTATGTGTAATAATCTAATCAGCAAATTAATTTATGTGATTGTGTCGTAAATTGCTCACTTGTTTTGTTTTTTTTTTCTCTCGTTCCTCTTCTGGATTTTTCGTTTCGTAACTAGCCAATAAGATAAATATTTTTGTATCGATCAAGTTGTACTGAAGTTGAAATTTGTTCAGTTAGGTTATGGAGTATAGTTGCTTAATTTCTTAGGTAGAGTATACGACGACGTGCTTCGCAATTTTTTACTTTTTTGTGTGGTCAAGCAACGAAAAAGTAACGTAAGCGACTTCAAACAACAAAACTGCTTACTCAATAAATAATTTGATATTTAGATACAATGCGATCTTTCCTATAATGAATATTGCACTACAATAATTTTAGCATCGGATGCCATTATTCTTTTTAATTATTTATGAGGTTTTATCTGTAAATTTTATCTACAAAAATGTTTTTTATTATTATTATTATTTGTATATATTGTGTTAAAGGTTCTGCCAGGAATTTGTCTCTAGTTTGGACACACTTTCGTTTCCTAGTGTAATTCGAATTTGTTTGGCATTATCTTGCTTTGATTCTAGACTCTTGTATGTAAATACTAACATAGTTTTATTATTACTTTATTATGAAATAAGCAAATATAAGTAAATATATGTTATATAAGACCCTGGTTTTGTCTCCCCTACGCCCTACCTGTCGCAAACCATCAGTTACTAAAGTGCATAGCTTAAGATTTTGGCCGCTAAGCCTGGCAGCGCCATCTAGCCGGTGGGTGACGTGGACTAGATCGTCTTTAGCAGCGACATCTAGGCGGTGGGTGAAAGGACTAGATTGTCTACAGATTTGTAACTGACAGAGCGTACGGTACGTTCATCAGCCACGCTAATTCATTATGGGGGCGCTAGTAGTAACCAACAGACCATTTGGAAAAGAAATACTCCCCTACTAGGTTGAAGCTACCACCTCCACTACAACTGCTACCTACCTACGTCGTCTAAAGGCAATACATTTTATTTACGAGCCCCATTCATGAAACTTATCCCCACTTCAGCCAAGATGCGCTAGTTTGTTGAAAATCTTTACTCAAATTTGCTCTTAACTGAGATGGACTAGATTTTTGAGATTTTAACCGAAACCGGATTGAAATAAACTGAATTTTCAATAGAAATCGTCCATAAATTGTTGAAATTAAGAACTGAGATGGACTTTCGTTTCTTGATTAAAATGTATCCAACAAATAACGAAAACTGCGATTTAATCTAAAAAAAACTATCAAAATCGTAGGTTTCAGGTGCACCAATCGTCGGCGGAATAGCTCTAATATCCCTAACATGTCAGTGTTGTTGACACCAATTTGTTATTTATTTAACTAATGTTAGTGAGCGCGATCGCTGACTGGCGATAAATGGTGAGTGCCTTATCACACCACCTCCAAATTCGTCCTCATTCACCCGAAATCTTCTAGTCGAAGTAAGTCGATTTTTAGGTTATGTCATAGCGCTGTTGTCACGTTGACATGCACAACAATCGATGGTATTATTTTTAAAATCGAATATTTATAACTATTTCGCCCCCTTGATGACGATCATCGACCAAAGGTCGATGAACGGTTACCGTTCATGACCCGAAGTTGGAGTTTTAATTGCGGGAAAATTCAAATTTTCACGTTTTGATTTTGTGGATTCGCAGGATTTTTGGTGAAGATGCCGCCCGTTCCTCCTCAAAAAGAATACAAATACGTCAATTCGTTGTGGTGCACCTACATTGTCTCAGTGGTAGCAGCATGGAACGCCGAATTAGGTACGAGGGTCATTTCTATTAATTTTTTATAACCGACCGCAATTCGTTCCGTTTTAACGGCAATTAAACGAATTTATCAACAAAATTTCTAACGTTAATCACCACACAATTAATTCGGTGATAAAAGGTCATCGGTTGACCTTCTTGATTTTTTTATTTATAGTAATTGGCATTGTTTATGGTCCTTGAAAATCGATTAATCGACAATAAAAATCTGTTCGTTCCCAGTAACCTACCCGTTGGACCTAACAAAAACAAGACTGCAAATACAGGGTGAGATAGCCAATCGTGGCGGTGATGCCTCGAAAACACCATATAGGGGCATGTTCAAAACCGCTTTGGGTATCGTTGAAGAAGAAGGAGCGCTCAAATTATGGCAGGGAATCACCGCGGCTCTTTATCGACATTTGGTTTATTCAGGGACGCGGATCGTTACTTACAAAACGTTGAAAGAGGAACTCTTCGCCAAGGATCCGAACGAAAAGTATTTTCCGGTGTGGAAATCGGCGGTTTGCGGCGTGTCAGCGGGGGCTTTCGCTCAATTCATTTCCAGTCCCGCCGATCTCCTCAAAGTACAACTGCAGATGGAAGGGAAGCGCAAATTGATGGGGTTGCCGTCGAGGGTCGACGGGTTTTTCGACGCCTACAAAAAGACTGTCGCGAAGGCCGGATACAGGGGGCTCTGGAAAGGTGGGTAGAATTAAAGGTTTATTCGAATGCCCGAATTATGGGTGCGAGCACCGATTTTGGATAATTCAACAGAATTGAATTGCGTTCGTTTGATCAAAAACGGTTAGGTGGCGTTGCGCTTAATGTCGATCAAACAGGAATCTTTACGTGGCACCCATCCTCAGTTATAACCAAAATGTAATTTTATAATTTTAACACCTCCCCTGAATTGTATTCCGCATTTCTTCACAATAACTATTGGCCACAACCCCTAATCAAATGGCAATAATTAAAAAAAATTATAGAGCAATGAATTAAGTAAAGTTGTCCATGCCGGTAAAACAGAGTTCTTCACGTGATTGAAGTTTTCAAAATTATGACGTCATAACCAGACCTCAATGTGCAAGGTGTCAATATGATAGAAAAAAAATGGCAAACCCTTATGGTAACTCTCCAACGTATCGAGAAGGGAATTATCTTCCTTACGAAATCCGCTATCAAACGTAATCTTACATCAATTCCTTCAAGTAGAAAGCGTGTCAAAAAAGACGTAACTGTAGGAGTTAAGTGGAAAAATGAAGTAGCGAGTATTTATCGGTTTATGTTGGTATCCTTGACTGGAAATGAAACGAAAATGTAACTCGACGCCCACTAGAGCTAAGTGAAAATTGGAATCTCTGGACTCGGTTTGAAATTTCAACCTCCCATAAGTGGACGCTACTTAAAATTTCTAGTTATTCTGTTAATCAGATGTTTTGATAAATACACGTAATTGTACCCGCAAAAACAAAAATTATCTACCTCAATTTATTTTCGGAAGTGCCCACTTATAAATAATTTTCTCTTATCGCTTACTTTATTTAAATTACTTGTAATTATGTGAAGTGAGCAAGCTATCAAACTTCTGATCCCATGTAATTGCCCCCTTCACGTAGTTACGTTTTTTTTTGCCATAAGATTCCTAATTTAATTAATAAACAAAACAGCGTCACTCAATTACGTTAATCTTGTCGCAAGTCCCCTATCAAAATAATCACAGAAAACAATGCTTCAGCAATTCCGTTCACTAAACTTAAGTAAACGATAGAGAAATGCTTACGTGAGTGACAACGAATATTTACTTTTCGTTTTCAACATTTTCATATATGTTGTTGAATGAATTTTAATTTCAGGTTCCATCCCCAACGTCCAGAGGGCGGCTCTAGTGAATCTGGGCGATTTGACCACTTACGATTCCGCTAAACGTTTCATCCTTCGCAACACTTCGTTAGAAGACAACCATTGGTGCCATACGTTAGCCAGTTGTTGCGCCGGTTTCGTGGCGGCTTCGATGGGAACACCTGCTGACGTCATCAAAACGCGCGTCATGAACCAACCGCTCGACGACCAAGGCAGAGGTGTTCTGTATAAATCGTCGATCGATTGTTTGAGGAAAACGGTCAAAAACGAAGGATTCACGGCGTTGTATAAAGGTTTCATACCGATTTGGATGCGGATGGCACCTTGGTCGTTGAGTTTTTGGTTGTCTTACGAGGAAGTGTTGAAAATGTTGGGAGCCGAACAATTCTAGTATTAGACACAGTCATTTAATGTCGCTGTTGAGATCTCACCGGTTAACAGTTCAAATTTCCCGCCTGCATCAATCATAAAAATTCTGCGCAGTCCAAATTTTGCGCCATCTCTGTAGCTGCAGTAACAAAAAAATTTAATCGTAGCAGAAATTTAGCGCCATCTCTCAAATTGGCTGCAGTAACAAAAAAATTCACCGTAGCTGAAATTTAGCGCCATCTCTGAAGTCGGCTGCAGCAACAAAAAAATTTAATCGTAGCAGAAATTGCGCGACATCTTTTAAATTGGCTGCAGTAACAATAAAAATTCACGGTAGTTGAAATTTCGCACCATCTCTGAAGTCGGCTGCAGCAACAAAAAAATTTAACCGTAGCTGAAATTCCGCGCCATCTCTTAAATTAAATGCATCGTAGTTGAAATTTCGCGCCATCTCTGAAGTTGGCTGCAGCAACAAAAAAATTTAATCGTAGCTGAAATTTTGCGCCATCTCTGAGTTGGCTGCAGTAATATTAGAAGTTCATCGTAGTTGAAATTTCGCGCCATCTCTGAAGTTGGCTGCACTAACAGTAAAAATTTACCGTAGCTGAAATTTTGCGCCACCTCTGAGTTGGCTGCAGTAGCAGTAAAAATTCACCGTAGCTGAAATTTCGCGCCATCTCCGAGTTGGCTGCAGTAACAGTAAAAATTTACCGTAGCCGAAATTTGGCGCCATCTCTGAAGTTGGTTGCGGTAATGATAAAAATTGACCGTAATTGAAATATCGCGCCATGTCTGAAGTTGGCTGCAAATACTAAAATTGAGTCGGGGAACCCCCTAGATGATTAGTTGAAGACTGTACTGTATCAATTAACGTGTCAAAGTCACCGACGCACATGATTGTGTGTTTTAGCGCAAATTTTTTGTAGGTTTAGAAATTTCTAAATGTTACCCGGAATCACTTGTAAACGCGATTGTTGCCTCGTAGCTCTCTTCCTTTACTCAGAAATAGTACGCCACAGTTTTGTTAGAGATGTGTATTTTTTTATATTTATACAACGGTGTTAACGCGAATTGTTTTCGTTTTTCAAGTAATTTTCGTCGTTGTTTGTTTAACCAATTAAAAACTAAAATATTTGTTTGACGAAGTATTTTGTTTGATAATAACGCGTATCTGTACATTTCCATAGTTCCGAGTTTTGCCGTGTAAATAACAGAAAGAACCGTGTTAGGAATTATTTTTTTTTTAATTGTGGCTTGTTGATAATATACTGTTAATAAGATATTTGTTTCTTTATCCACACGATCCTGGATAATTCCGATCGGTCAGTCAACATTGATAAAAGGGACAACAAAGAGCTGATAAAACTGGAATCGAAAACGAACCAAACATTACAGCCAATGTTTGGTTTGGAAAATTTTCTCCACCAATTGTTGACTTTATTTTCAATAACTGTTTGCTTAAAAAAAATTTACTATCTAAACTAATTGTTTTATCCATTGAAATGTTTCAATTCTAAAACAATTGGGGCTTGTTTACCCATCAAACTGTTACGTTGGAAGTCATTGGGCAGTTACAAAATTGCAAGTGGAGAACAATAACGGGAGACCTTCAATCGTAAAAAAGCCTAAACTTGGTTCTTCATGGTGGCGGATTAAGGTGTAAGTATCAAGTATACAGGGTGGACCAAAAATTAAACAATTTTTTATAAGACTCCCCACGCTTTGGTATTAATTTCCGAAAATATCATTTTTTTTAGTAAAAACTAGTAGGCGCTTATACTCAAAAGTAGTTCCCATTTTGACCGCTAGATGGCATCTACTGCGTGACAATACTTGATCTGTTCTACACTTTGAAGAAGCTAATTGAAGTTTACCTTTCCAGTTGAAAAACAAAAAAAAATTGATAGTTGGACAGTGATTTTGGACTTGTCCTCAATTCGATTTTTGATAAATTCTTCCATTGATCGGAAATTTCTTCGCTTTTGACTATTTGCATTGTGTTCTAAACGATAACAAGAAGTGTCAAGGGTCACGTCCGCAACTATTATCGTTGCGCACGCGCAAATTCAACTCTACGAAGCTTGTCGCGGTAGTTGAGGTTCGCAAAGATGACTTGAGGTGTATTAGTTATCAACAGTTACTTGTGCGCCACGCTCTATCAACTTGAGCAATTAGCTTCAAGTAAACAGCATTATCATCCAGCCTTGCCGAAAGAGTTATAAATCATGTCGCCTTTTCTAGTGTTTATTTTTGAATTCTTTAAAACACCTTAATGTTTTTCGGAAGAGCCAGTACACACCAAAAGTGAGTATTGCGAATTTGTTTCAATTTTTTAACATTTCGTTGCAGTGACGAAAACTTTGGAAAAACCCCCAGATAAACTGAAATCGTTGCTATTAAGACGCATACAGATTCTGCAATGGTTGCCGAAATACACGAAATCCGATATAGTTTCCGACTTCATCGCCGGGTTAACAGTGGGACTTACCATGATGCCCCAATCTATAGCTTACGCGAATTTGGCGGGATTACCCGCGCAATACGGACTGTACACGGCTTTTATAGGATCTTTCACTTACGTTTTTTTCGGAACAATAAAAGAAGTTTCTATAGGACCCACCAGTTTAATGGCGCTACTAACTTTCTCATACGTCGAAGACTTACCGGTCGATTTCGTCGTTTTGTTAACGTTCCTGGTAGGTTGCGTCGAATTTCTGATGGGAATCTTAAAACTAGGTGAGTTTCTAGAAACAAAAAACAAAAATCAACAAAATTTTGCAGGGTTTTTAGTTGAATTTATTTCACCTTGCGTTACTTCCGGTTTCACCTCAGCGATGTCGCTGGTGATAACTGTGTCGCAACTCAAAAATTTGTTGGGATTGAGAAAATTGAAAAATCACGGATTTTTCGACGTTTTGAGACAAGTCTGTTGGCGTTACAAAGAAATCCAATTCGGCGATACAGTTCTCGGGGTTAGTTGTATCGTTTTTTTGTTCACTTTCAAGCAATTACCTAGAATAAAAAAGGGTGGTGCTGTTTGCAAGCGATTCTTGTGGTTCTTGTCGATTTCTCGAAACGCTTTGGTGGTACTGCTGACGTCACTTGTCGGGTTTTATTATCACGAATACCGGGGGGGTTCCCCGTTCGTTTTGTCCGGTGCTGTGACGTCAGGATTACCAACTGTGAAACCGCCGAGTTTCTCAACGACAATAGGCAACGAAACTGTGAGTTTCGTGGAAATGGTCGGGATTTTGGGATCGGGACTTTTCGTTTTACCAGTTGCCGCCGTTTTAGCTAACGTTGCTATAGCTAAAGCTTTTGGTGAGTTTAACATTTTAAGTTTTATTGGATTTTAATTTTTTTTAGCTAGTGGAGTTGTGGTCGATGCTACCCAAGAAATGATGACGCTGGGATTGAGCAATATTTTAGGGTCTTTCATTCAAGCCATGCCGAGTTGTGGCGCGTTCACAAGATCCGCTGTCGCCAGTAACAGTGGCGTACGTACACCCTTACAAGGAATCTACTCAGGTAGCCCACCATAAAAATAAAAATAATCGAAAAACAAGCGGCAATTTCAGGAACTATCATCATCCTAGCCCTCAGTTTTTTGACTCCTTATTTTTACTACATACCCAGAGCAACGCTGGCAGCTGTTCTAATTTCCGCCATAGTCACAATGTTTGACTACGCGATTTTCCCGAAATTATGGAGGTGCAACAGTAAGCACCCAAAAAGTCGTTTGTTGGTTTTTAATTTAGAAAATTGCAGAATTTGATTTCTTCCTCACTCTAGCAACTCTAACGATTGGGGTGACGCACGGGGTAGAAATGGGGATAATTGTGGGCGGATTCGCCAATTTGGTTATTTTACTGCAACTGTGGACGAGGCCCCAAATCGTCAAAGAAATCCGCTTCGTAAGTTAATTTCAAAACTACTTTCAGGTATCAGTGAAAACTTACGAAAGACGAGTGTCGACCGAAAATGTTATTGGTCGAAGCGGGACTTGAATTTTTGGCATTTTTAAGTTCACTATTAGATTAATCCAGAATTTGGCGCTGCTTCTGCTCATTTAGTTGTCACTTTTGCCACATTTACGGCAGCAACTCGGGAAATTAGCCTGAAAATGTTGGATCAACTAATTTTTTCTAATTAAAAAAAATCACGAACTTTAAAAATTACAGGACGAAAAGGGCAACAATTACATCTACCTGCAGCCCGAGATCGGACTGTACTATCCTGCGATTGATTACGTCATGACTACAGTAGCGGAAGCGCACGGGTCCGCTCCTGACATTTCCATAATAATAGACCTGTCGAACGTCATCCGAATAGACTATGCCGCTTGTCAAATGTTGAACAACTTGTTGAAAACCTACAAGCAACTGAGTGTGGTCGACGTAAATCCGAAAATTTTCAAAATCCTCAAAGGCCAAATCGACCCCGATTACTTGCAAGTGTGTCAAACCAGCGACATTTCTTGTGAACGTCGCGTTATTCCGGCCCATCATCCCCTAGAAATCCCTTTATTGCCCCGCCCTAACAGGAAGCGGCTGGATTTTGAAAACGTTTGATTTTTTGTGATATATTTTTATTTATTTTCGTTACAATAAAAGTTTAAATTGCTTTAGCGATTAAAAAAAAAATACAAAATCTTGCCGGGCACTGTCGATTGGTGCTCGTGCCTGTTTTGTGCGTCAAATGTGTCAACAATAGCGCGATTACAGCCAATTAACGCAACGAGACCAATCAATTTCATAAAACCACCGGAATAAATAAAATTGTAAAAAGCAAACGTCTTTCCAGCGCCCAAATAGACGCGACGGTAATAAAATAACCAATGAACACTTGTTATAATTAAATTCTTAACGTGCCGGTAGATGGCGCTAACCTCCATCGGTCGAAACTGATAACTTCACAAAAATTGTTCAAGTTCCTAGTTGCTATTCTTAAGAACGTTAACAATTGTCGCGAAGTTGTTACTAGGCAGTGAAGTAATGGAGGACAGTCAGCGCCATCTAGCGGCGCCAATTATTTCCCGAAATATCTTGATAAGAAATTAAGGATGCTGAAATCATCCTGGCAATTAAATAATAAAATTAGTTACATTAAGTGTGAAATTAAGTCAACTTGTTAAACTTATCGAAATAACAACAATCAGTCTTATAAAAACTAACAACAAAATCCCTGTACTTGGGCGTTTTCACGTCACGATCCAAAATCGCTCTTGGAGATAAAAGCGATTTCTATAAATCAAATAAAATAAGCTACTTATATACACGATTACCACTCTAAAAATTTATGTTGGCATCCCTGTCTAGAAAGAAATATTTACAGCGCGTGCCATCAACTTGATACTCGTGTTTTGGACAATAAAGTAATAAAAAAAAAAACAAAACCCGATTTGAATTTGTCTAGCTAAATTAATAATAGTAGCCCAAGAAGCTCCATAATGAGGTCTAGGGCTGGGAATCACGTCACCTCTTCCCGTCAAGACAGTAGACGAATACGGTGCATTCGGACGATCCAGTAGCCAAAGCTACACGAAGCGGATGGTAGTTGAGACAGTTGACAGAACCGGTACGATGACCCATGAAACCCTCGTAGAACTTTATGGTGTTCAAAGTCATGCCGTTCAAGCGGTAGATGCTGACATTTTGGTTGAGGGAGCCACTAGACCGAAATCGTAAATTAGAAAGTTTCTATACAACAAGAAAATGGTTGCGGAAAATTTCGAAAAACACCAAACCGAATTTCTGACTAGAAGCGCATCGAGGACGTTTAACGGGGAGCGACAGACAGGAACCGGGGGGGTTAGAAGAAAATTTTGGTTTATTCTAAAAAGGTTTCGAAACTGAAAGAAATGTTGTGGGTGCGGAAAGGTTTGATGAAATAAAAAACATTTTTGTAGAGTTTCGGGTATCTGGGACGTCATAGATAATGTGGGTGGTACAAGTTGGCTGGGTGTTATAGGCGTTCTTTTTTTAATCTACAAATCAGCAAAACAACGCGTGCAAAAAAAACGCAAAATTATTTAGCAATTGCAATAAATTAAGATAACAGTAACAAAAATAATTCCTAAATTGATAATGGGGGGTTGTCGGCCGGCATTAGGAAGACAAATAAAAGTGAGACGCCAAAAACCAAACAACAACAAAATTATAAACGCAAAACCTTCTTCACTAAAAAGCGAGTGGAAAATAAAGGAGAGTAAGGAACAGTTAAACATCTGGAATCGTGCATACGATTATGTTTAACAATCAAACTTATCATAGTCAGGTGGTAGTTTCAGCTACTACTAGTAGTATTACTAGGTATTAGTGACTAGCAGAACTATTACTAGATATTATGAACTATTACCACTACTAGGTTGTAGTTACGGCTACTATTAGTACCACTACTAGGTATTAGAGACTAGTACTACCACTAGGTAGCAGTTTCAACTACTAATAGTACTCCCACTACTTACCAGGGATTGATACTACTACTAGATCAAAGCTTCAGCCACTAGTAGAACTATTACTAGATATTATGAACTATTACCACTACTAGGTTGTAGTTACGGCTACTATTACTACCATTAGGTTTCAGTTTCAACTACTAATAGTACCACTAAGTACTATTATTACGTATTATGAACTATTTTCACTATTAGTGGTGCAACTAGTGTACTAAGTTGTGGTGACGACTACTGTTAGTACTCCTACTAGGTTGTAGTTTCAGCTACTAATAATACTCCTACTAGGTACCAGGGATTAATACTACTACTAGGTTGAAGCTTCAGCTAGTAGTACTATTATTACTAGGTATTGTGGACTATTATCACTACTAGATTGTAGTTACGGCTACTGCTAGTACTCCTACTAGGTATTAGGAACTAGTACTATCACTAGGTTGTAGTTTCAGCTACTAATAATACTCCTACTAGGTATTATGAACTATCACCACTATTAAGTTGTAGTTACGGCTACTGTTAGTACTCCTACTAAGTATTAGAGACTAGTACTACCACTAGGTTGTAGTTTCGACTACTAATAGTACTCCTACTAGGTATTAGAGACTAGTACTATCACTAGATTGTAGTTTCAATTATTAATAGTACTCCTACTAGGTACCAGGGATTGATACTTCCACAAGGTTAAAGCTTCAGCTACTAGTAGTACTATTACTAGGTACTGTGGACTATTACCACGACTATGTTGTAGTTACGGTTACTGTTGGTATTAGAGACTAGTACTACCACTAGGTTGTAGTTTTAACTATCAAGGTAGTTTTTTAGAAAGATTTGGGCAATTAATACCAACTTAAAGAAGAAAATAGTTCCTTGCAGTGTTGCCAACTGCCTAAACCTTACCATGCGTAAGTGCCGGTGCCTCTATGCATGGCGAAGCACGACATGTTGTTCTGGATGGCTTGGGTGCTGCGTAGGACCTTGTGGTTCCTGATATCCATAACTTTGATGGTGCCGTCGATGCTGCCAACACAAATTTAGTACACAATCGAACAAAAAAAAAAAAAAATTAAAGAACTAACCTGCCGCTGCACAAAATATTATCCAACAAATGAACACCTAAAACAGCTCCGTAATGTTCCATGAATAAAGCGGTTCGGGCTTCGGACGGTGACGATCTTCGATCGAACACCCTTATGGAACCATCGTGACATCCCGCAACGACTAACCCTAGCCTACTGGGTCGCGAATTCGCATCGTTATCCATACTGATCCCTAAATCCCGAAAATATTCGCTTCTCTCGAACACCGATCGGTTGATGTCGGCCTGAGAAACCCCCGAAAAAGTCGAATCGAGACAAGTGACCGGCGTATCACAACCGGTAGGTATATCGAAAGCCGCCAATTCTCTTTCAACGTCCCAAAATTTAATGTAACGTCCATCACCTGCCGCTATCGCGGTTCGCGTGTACTGTTCCCAAGACAATACCGTACCGGAATGTTGCCATTTTAATTCACCTAAAGCCGACCAAGAACTAACTAAAGTCGGTTCGCGACTCAAATACGGGTTCGGTTTCCAAACCGTAACGTTACCGTCGTTAGAACCGACCATTAACATCGCCACGTCGTGCGCATTAATCCATTCTAACGAAGTGATTTTGCTGGGTGTAGCGGTTTTGTTGTGACAAGAACTTGTTATAGCCCCAGTACCCCAATCGTGTATAGTAAATTGATCCTGACCAGCAATAGCGATTTTTTGATCGAAGGGATGAAACTGCAGCACAGTTGGAGGAATCGAAGTACGCGCATTGAACACCTGCGACTCCAATTTCGATGTTTTAATACTGCCGTACTCTTCCCGGGCCTGTCTACGCACCTTATTGTTTCTGAAACATCAAAATGACGTTAATCGAAATTAAGCAACGTCACAGTCACCTATCGAATCTCCATTCTTTTTCGAGATAAGGCGTAGATTCGGTGTCGGCAATTTTGCTTTTAGTTTCTGCGGATTGCGCGAACCCCTTGCACGCCCATTCGACGAATTTCGTTTGAACTAGAGGCTTTCGAATTCTGATGCGATCCGATTCTTCGTTGATGATGGAGGGGAGAATTTTTCGGTTGCGCGCCCCTATCGAACGGCCGTATTTCGGCAAATCGGGACTCGGATGGAGGGTTGGGGGACTTTCGCTCTGCAAAAAACTGGAACGGTTTGGACTGGGTGGCAGGCTCAAACTGAGATTCATTTTGGTTTCGGCTTGATGTTTCTGGAACGGTCGGGGAATCAAAATTTTGTTTATGCGGCTTTCGGACGGGTACCTGGACTAAATTGCTGATGTGTTTGGTGATCGATTGACACATGCTGGCAACGTCGGGATGGGGATCTACTTTTAAATTCATGAGGGCCTGCCAGATTTTCATGTAAGTCGAACCGAAATTAAGGGCGGGTAAAGTGCCCAAACTGCCGGTGTGACTCAGAGAACTCTTCAGCTGCCCCATGCTGTGGATCGAAGAACTGGAAGACACCCGTTGCATGGGAATGGGACTATCTTCCGACGTCCTCAACCTATCCCTGAAGCGAATAAAGTCTACAGGGACCTTCCAACAGCGAAATGTTCGCGATGAAATCGCCAAATTGCGCCGCGAATACGCTTAGGAAGATACCAAAACGCCGCTCACAACCCATCGGGTTCCGGGCGCAATTCGGCATATTCCCCAACCAAACAAATTGGTATTGACGATAAATTTCGAAATTGCACCAAAAAAGTTTATAATTGTGACTTATCTTAATTTGCTAAATTGCCCCTTTTCCTGAAATTTCCGGTCTTTCAAGAGATAGGTTTCAGAAAATTTGAGGAAGGTCGCGCCAAAGCTATCAAAACATTAAAAAATGCAATTTAGCAAATGGACGCGAAACTTCTCGAATTAAAATTTTCTAAAAACGAATTAGATGATAATTCGCTGCTACCAACTTAGTTTTCCATGAAAAAGCGGGTCGTAAATATTATTTTGGCGCAATCGGCACCAACCTGCTGCCGATGCGCGTCAAGGTTGTCACGTGGATGTCCTTCTGCGACGCCGTCGTTTGACTCTCCTTCATGGCGATGGTTAAGAAAACATTTTCGAAGGACAGCACCACCCATTGAAGGGCATTGACTAGTTCTTTTCTAACTAAACAACTCATATCGTTACTAACGGTTTTTATTAACGTCATAACGATCGAATGGTCTATTGTGTTAGCGTGATCCGTTCTTTCAGTAACGGAATTAATGAAAGTTCCTAAAGCGTAAACCGCCGCTGCTCGGACCTGCACAAAAATACAAACGAGTAACGTAAACAATTACAACGGGACGAAACTCACTTCCGGACATGGATCACTTAATAGCGTGTATAGTTTCTCGTGGGCAATATCTCTAACACCCGTCCATCTCGCTTTTTCGTAATGGTCCCATAATTTACCTAAACAAATCGCGACCCATTGTCTCAATTGTGGATTGGGATCAGTCAATTGTTCCAAACAAATACTAACGAGTGAACCTTGTAACGCAGCCTCTTGTCCGTCGTGAAAATCGTTAACAATTGAGGCCAAAACAAAAGCGGAATGAGTCCTGTCTTCTTGCTAATAAAAAAACAATAATAAATTGCAATCAACAAAACAACGAATTACCGAAGAATTGACGTCTTGAAGAACACTTAAGAAATATTTATGTCCGTTATCTCGTACTAAATCCGCCTGGCAAGTCTGCAAAAATCAAATTAACAACAATTTTCGATTTTATTGAAAAATTACGTTATCGACCGCCATAATTTTCGCCCAAATGAAAACAAGAAGCGGACGCAATTCTTTGGCGCTACTCTGCAATAATTTGAGTACGTATGGAAATATTCCGACTGAAAGTGCGAGATTCACAGCCCAAGGCCCTAAATCTAGGAAACGACCCAATAATTCGAGCGCTTTCATTCGATGGACTTGACTCAAAAGTACTTGTAAAACTATCGGTAATTGTTCGGGTGGCGTTCGATTTTCGCTTCCCACCGCTAACCACACTTCGAACGCGGTCAATTGGTCTTCGAAAAACGGCAAATGTTGGAAAGGTTTCTTATCGTTGACGATACCGGGTAGTTGGCCTAAACTCAAATCTAACGCTAAATCCCAAGCGTTCCACATCGGATGTTGGTAGGTGGGCGGTAGACGGGGTTCGGTGACGGGGGTGCAATCGCTCGATTTTAAAATTCTTTCCGCCAGTAAAAAGTTGCGGAATATACTGGCGACCAGCAGGTCTTGACGAAAAAGTCTTTGGAATAAATCTGTGAAGTTGAGGAAGGTGAAAATAAATTTGATGGGGGGCGAAGAAAAAATGCGTTACCTCTCGGAAGGGTGTTCCAGGCGATTGTGTCGGTGATAGCTGTGAAAATCCAATTGAGTTCGCCCAACATCGTTCTGCGGTCGCTTATTAGTCCAGGAATCCTGAAAATTCCTCCATTGTGAGCGTTTAGGGTTAGATAATCAAAACTTGAGGCGCAGAATACTGAACGCGATTGGTCCCTTACGAAACACGCCCATTAAAGGGTTCCAATAATTTTTTATGTAGGAAATTCTATTACAAAAATTGTAAAAAAAATGAGAAGCTTTGAACACTCCAATCTTGAAAAATTGATGGTAAAAACCCGCATAAGTAAATTTGCTGTAAGACAACGAAATGTTACAGATATTTGTCAACAATGTTGATCGTTTATTAGTCTAGAAATCTTGAAAATTGTAACACTGTGAACGTTTTGGGTTAATGATACTAAAAGATGTTAATTGATGTCACATAAACCCTGTCCAGCTTGGGGCGCATAATGTTGGACGTGATTGGTCCCTTACCAAACACGCCCATTAAGGGGCGGGCCTTCCAACCTACTTGAAATTTAATAACTTTAAACATTTTTAGATAGCAAATTACGTTCCGAAAATTGTAAAAACGATAGCTTTGAACGCACTTTAATCTGGAAGTCGGAAAATTCGATTTAAAATAATATTAAAAAGTGGTAGAACATATCAGAAAATTCTCCAACGAGAAGGGAAAAGTCTGAAAAATAAAAATAACAACATAAACTAAAACTTTGCTTCAAACAATGAATTGTCGTTAAATTGAATAATTTCCTGCCCCACCTCTTGCAACAATTATAAAATTGGCCAATAATTCAAATTGCTCGTTTAACTAACGAACCCTCGAGGCCAACGTTTTCGCATCCAAACCGTTGTTGGTGATAAATTTAGAAATTTCTTAATTGCTTTATTAAAACAATTATTTTGTTATTACCAAATCTGCCCGTGACATCTTCCGCTATGAATAAACAATTTTAATGTTAAATTGAAAACAATGAAACCCCCACAACATATAAAAACCCCCAACACCCACAGCAACTGCATCAGTTTACATCATCAATCAAAATGTTTCTAACCGCAACGTTTCTTTTAGTAGCAATTGTGCAAATTGGAATTTCCCAAGAAACTTACCCAGCCGACGTCAATGTAGATATAGATGAAGTGATCAAAAACGACCGCTTAATGAAAAACTACGTAGATTGCGTCATGGAAAGAACCAAATGCACCAAAGAAGGCGCAGAACTCAAAAGTAAGTTTTTATTTGACGTTTCGACCATTATTTCTCAACCTTATTTTTAAGTTTTCAGCTTTATTAAAAAATTGTTGAGTTTTACATCAATTTTTTTTGCAGAAGACATCCCAGATGCTTTGCAGAACGAGTGCAGTAAATGCAACGATAATCACAAAGAAGCTGTGAGGAAAGTAATTACCCATCTGGTCAAGAACAAGCCGGAATGGTGGAAGGAACTTCAGGACAAATTCGATCCCAAAGGTGATTACAAGAGCAAATACTCCAAGTACTTGGAAGAAGAAGGGTTGGCGCGCTAACGTTTATTGTAATTAAACAAAAATTGATTGAGCAATATACCTAGGAAAGGAAATATTTTGTTTTATTGTTTATTTCGCAAAAAATTGAGTTGTCTCAACTCAGATTTTTGGCCATCAATTACGAAAGAAATTTGTTTTTCTTTCGTATTGAAGTCTCGTGATAACGTCACAACTTCTGGAAAGGACGCTGTTTTACCGACATCGGCAACAACGCGTCATAATTTTACTTTGTACCGTTTTGGAAATTGTTTAACGTTTAGGGTCATCTAGGAAAAACACGCAGCTGATTATTGCCAGTTAACAAGTATCAACACTCCAAAATTTCGTGGTTATAAGTAAAATTAGCACAGCGCCATCTAACTTTTTTCGACCTAACTAATAATTTAATCAGATTATGACGTCACTCTTTGGGCCAAAACCTTCAAAGAAATACGTGCACAATTTCTTTTTGTCATTCCTTGATTCTCAGCTAACTTCCGTTATTTCTGCATTAAAAAACTCAACAGAAACAGCAACAAAACCGGGTAAATGCGTGCATGTTATCTTGTTGGTGATAGTGAATCACGTGATGAGCCTCAAAGCGTTTCTAATTACGTTATCTTTGAGTTTCGTTTACTCACTTATCAATCAACTCCATGGTGACTTTAGGCACCAACTTGGAAGTTGGTTGAAGAACGAACCATCTCAAAGCGACCTTAATGGGTGTCGTAAGGCACGACGTGAACAAATCAGCAGGTAGATCGGGGTTCATTGGCAATACTTCTCTAGCCCCACACGCGGCTAAATGTATACAACAGCGATAAGCTGGGGGGTTGGGAGGTGGACTCAAACGTGATTGCGCTAAAGCTTGAGTGAATTCTCTTTCGTGTTGCATCGTGAATTGATTGTAAGAATCAATAATAATTCCGGCATTGGAACAATCGTAAACGTAAATAGATGGCGCCCCCATCCAAGTTTGTAAATCGTAAATCGATAGAGGAATATATTGGGTGTAAGTCTGTAAATGAAAATTAGTAATTAAATTAAAATATTGATGGAATTTACTCGGTTGAAAACCCAAATTTCTCCGTTGTCGGTAGGTTTAGGAACTCCGTGACCGTTGTAATGAAAGAGTACTCGTTCTTCTTTGGCGTTGCGCCGCAAAGAAATGCATAGTTTCTTTACCTCTTCGGCGGTTGGATCAAGACTTTGCTTGTAACGCGCTCGAGGCTGCCAACGTTCGTATTGCGCTTGCAAAGTTGTTCCTATTTTCTCTAGTGATTTAGAGGCCGAAAGAGTCAAAGGATCTAAAAAATTTGCAAATTTTTTTTGTAAAATAATTTCCAAAAATTACCTATCCAGCATTCTAAGCGGGCGCATGGTTGAGTTTTGACAACATCAGGGGGGTCGACACCTACGTTTAAGCATAACACTAGCGCCACACTGACAGTTTTCATCTGAAACACCCAAATTAGGGGAAGGGTTTTGAAACAACCGACCTCACCCTTTCTTTCATTCTCCATGCTTGGTCTATACAATCAATTCCGTCAATTGTTTCGAGATGTCTGGGTTCCATTAGAACAAGGGGCAAATCCCTATCAGTGACCTTCTCCTTCTTTTCTTCCTTCTTGTCATCTTCTTTGTTTCCATTATCCTTGATGGATTCCGTCATGGTGCTGGATTATTTTCAAAACTTAATTTGAAGAATCACCTTAAACACCGGAAACAATTTACAACAAAACACTTAACTCGATGCTTGTATTAAGCAGCATGGCACAACAAATCGACCATTTAACCCTTATTTGCACTTTTGACGTTTCGGGGCTTAGGAAATTTTACTATGTTGGCGACACTTGTTCAAACTAACCTCAAAAATATCGGCGCTAATTTCAAAATAACAAAAATTTTCTAAAAATAACTTTATTACTGAATTAAAACGAAACAAGTCCTTTGGTAGCTACTCTACTAACTACAGAATCCCGGAGTGACGTCGATTTCTCTTCAACATCCCCAATATGGTACACTTTTCGAATTTTATCCAAATCGTGGATTTCTTCAATAACTCCCAATTCCACTTCTTCACCCTTAATTAAATCACTAAAATCGGCCGCAACTTCCCCGTTTTTAGTAACAACTGCTACTAGTAAATCCCGGACCGTGTCATTTATCCCAAATTGTTGAAGACTGTTAGTGATGTTTTTCGAAACGGAAAGATTGAATAGTATTTCCGTAAAAATGTTGCGGGTTGTTGTTTTTTCAGTTGTTAAAGCTTTGTTTGTTGCTATTACCACTTGGAACGGTTCCAAAATTAAACTGGGGTTGATCACGCAACACTGCAACTTGCCTGCAATTAGTTTCTTGCGCAATTCCGGAACATTTTGGACGTTGCGGAATAGTCTTAAGGTTAAATAGGACGAGGTTATCGGGTCTAGGTCAAACTTTGCCATTTTTATTCTAGTTAATCGACACTTTCTGAGTAACGTGAAAAATTGAGGTTATGGCGACACTTTACAAATTACAATGTTGCCACATTTCTTCACTGTTGTCAATAAAATTTCGTTTTTGACTTCTTTATTTAAATTTATTAATAACTAAAAGTATCGCTGGACGACGAGATATTGGCAAATTTAGAAGAAATTTTGGTTGTAGCATTTTTATCTGGTTTTAGAAGAATAAATTTACAACGCAGTGTTGCGCGTTTGCCCTTTGTCAAAATTCTACCACGTGACCCTTCCTCGAGAATAGGAAACTTGAGCTAAGAATCTAAAAATGCAAAAATAATTTTTACAATTTTTGGGTTTAGACGGCACCTAGGTGTAGTAAGATGAGTATCAAGATACTAAAAAAGGCATTTTCAACGTCCTTTAGCTGCAAAATAAAAATTTATTTTTGCTATTTTCGTCCATTTTGAGTCTAGATACGTTCTAAATAGAGAAAATTAACAAATCGGTAACGAAAAAGTTTATATTAAGAACCAATAAACTATTTTAAAACTATCCAGGGTTTAGTAAAATTTCTGCAGTATCTCAAAGTTAATTATTTAATGAATAAAAAATAATAACAAAATAGCCAATCCCTTAAATAAATAAATTTTCCGTTTAATCGACCGCTAAACGATTAACCGTGATGTCAGTACGTTGGTTTAGTATCTTAACAGCCATTTTGGGGGTAAAATTCGTAACTCCAACATCCTTCAACATAACTCCTCTAGTATCTTCAGGTCCCGTTGCGTCTTCAAGTGCCAACAAAGTTTCTCTCAACAATAACGCAGAACCTTTCAAAATATTCAACAAATTACAAGTTTCGACCAACCTAAAAACCCACAATTAGCAAAAAAATAACGCCACAATTTCACCAAACAACTTAGTAAAATAAAACTCAGGTCTTTCGCTGAATTGCGAAAATAACGGCAATAAATTCCTAGTAACATCATATCTCAATTGTAGCGCCCCCCCTTCATTAAACCGATTATCTAGAACTAAATCGTCGAATAAATAATCATCCAATTGTTGCGCTATCGATTTCCAAACAATTGTGAACAGTTTCGTTGCTAAAGTTTTTTGTAATTGATGCAATCTTTTAGCGACAACTTCGAAAATGGGGCAAGCTGTTGGCGTAAGAGATAGGGCACGTAGGTCGGTACCGACTTGCATCGATGACCATCTTTCTCTCCGGTAACCTTTACTTTTCGATTTCACTTCCAACAACACCCATTCGGCCAAATTAAGCAACAAATCACGTCTCATATGGCGGTACAATGACAGAGTTTCGCTGAAAACTGATTCGTTTTCGAAATTTTCACCCTCAAACTCGTCCAAATCCTCCACAGGGGTCGCCTGGATCGTTTCCAATTGACTTTTGTAATAGTATAGACTCAAGTAGTGCTAAAGATTTAATTTTAATTATTCGGAAATTTTTTTTTGTCAAAACAAATTACCAACATGGCGCCCCAATCTATTAAAACAATTTCGATGTAGAGGATAGTGTTGGCGATTTTGGGGATGTTTGATTCGACAATGTTGCCCTTATCTTGTTCCGCGTTGGATATTTGGAGGAGTCTCACTCTGAAATCGTCGAGTAGCTCCAGTTGAAGTTCTAGAAATTGGAGGCGATGGCCCGGTTGCGGCAAAGACTCGTAACGTTCAGTAATTGTTTGAAGTAGAGTGATGAAGGTATCTGCGCATGTTGTCACTTTCAAATCTTCAACTTCGTATGCTAAAGGTTCGAAAGGATCTACTGTTGTTGATGAAAACATGGCATCCATTTTTTCAGTAGCATCTGAAAAGATGCGACTCAAGTAAGACGAATTAAGAAGCAAAATTTACGACGTAAGTCGGTCAGTTTTGTTAAACAATTTGTAAGTGTCCCAATAAAAAAATCTGAAATTTGTAATTTTTCTTGATCATTCTTCAGAGGTGCAAGTGAGAAAAAAATTACGAAAATTTGGACTTGAGAATAATCACGTGGTAACTGCAACGTTAGAGATTTATTAACTGCAAGCGAACAGTTGCAACAACGTCAAGATTTTTCACGAAACCCTCAACCGAGTATTGCAATTACCAAGATTTCGGCGCCATTACGCCGGTGAGCACAGTTTTCCACCAAAATAGTTCGACAACAATCGAGTAGATGGCGCAACTAAGGTTTAAATTCAAACGTCACGCTGTTTAAAGCGTCTTCAAGCAAAAATTAACAATAGTCACAAAGAATTGATTCAGTAATGGCGATCGATTTAAATAATTAGAAACTACGAAGTGGCGCCACCTACTTTGGGAATCTGCGACCAATAGTCTAAGTGAATTAAATTAAAGCTTCAAAAAATGGCCACTAGAGGGTTCAAACTGGTCCCCCTGGCGGTGTTTTTCCGAAAAACTAGTGGCGCCACCTACTTTGGGAATCTGCGACCAATACAGTGTAAGTGAATTAAATTATAGGTTCAAGAAATGGCCACTAGAGGGTTCAAACTGGTCCGACTGTTCCCCCTGGCGGTGTTTTTCCGAAAAACTCACACTTTTTCTCCATTGCCATCCATTTGACCAAGACTTTGGCTTGGGTGAGAACCGCCAAAATACTCGGTTGATTCTCGGGATAACTGTACGTGTCCCTCAATTCCTTATCGAACCCCAAAGCTTCATCAACGGAATGCGAAAAAGTAAAATCGTCAAACTGTAAAGCGGGCAAATCGGAGTTGAGTTTCTCCACAGCCAACTGGACGAGTCCCCGTGTTAATTCCAACTAAAATCCGCAAAATCAAGCGAGTTGGCCAAAACAAAAAAAAATTGCTACACTACTCTAGCGTCGATATGGTGGAGTCCTAACTTATCGACAACCGGCTGTATCCATCTGACGACGAATTCCGAATGGTCTCTGATCCAAGTTAAAATTTGCGTAAAATACCATTCGGGTTTATCAACGCGATTCGTTTGGCGAGTCCCATAGAAATGATACAAGAAGCGCTTGCGCAATGGCTGCACCAAAAGCGAAATGGGCAAACTTAAAGCGGGAAAATCGCTCAATAAAGCGGAAGTTATTGTCGGATCGACGGTTTCGCTGGGCAATTCGATTTGAAGGAGATATTCGGAAACTATTTGCAGTTTTATTATGTGGGCTGACGAGGGTATTTGGAGACTGAAATTGGCGTTGACAAAAGGCCATTTTAGGGTTGCCAAAATCTCGTCGAAATCCCTAAAATCATCGGAAATTAAGGGCGGAATTGGTCGAAATTGAGGGATACTTTGATAATTTTCGTTTCAAAATCTCATGCCAATAGTGGAGGGTGTTTTTGAGGTATTTCCGCAAGTTGAGGGCGGGAAAATCCGTTAAATTCCTGCTAACTTCGCATAAATTCGCAAAAATCGTGGCGCATTGTTCGTCGTCTTTTTTCTTAACTTCGCGCTCAAGATCGGCGCTAAAATTTCCCAAAATTAATTAAAACAATTACCAAAAAAAAATTCTAATAAAATACTAACCTAAGTGTTTTGATGTGTTGGACTACTTTCAAGTATTGTAACGTTGTTTGTAACGCATGTAACTTATCGAGACGTTCCTGGACTTCTTTTCTAACTTCCCCAACTTCAGACAAGTTAACTTTGACTTCTTCAATCGTGTTTCGCGACCGTTCCACAATATCCTCGCAAGTCACGACAATGGCATCCGCTTCCTTTAAGACTTTTCCAACCGTTGAAGCTTCACTCTTCAAATTCAGCTAAAATTCTGGATTATTAAATGAAAAAAAAAATTGCGACAAACCTGTGACAAAATTTCTTCCTTTTCTTTTAACAAATTGCCGTGAATTTCGCGGCATTTATTGAAATTAAGTAAATCATCGCCGTACTTTTCGCTAATTTCATCAATTACGTCCTGAGTTATCTCTGAATTAGCCATTTCGGGTCTAATTACAGAAAGTGATGTGGCACATAACCTCAAAAAAAAACTCAATTGCTGATAAAACCTCAAATTAAGAGGGTGGAAAACCTGGAAAAACACTACTAAACTAAAATCAACGTAATGTTGCTAATTGTGGCAATAATAACGCGAAACTTACAGAATTTTCGAATTTTTTAGTAATTAAATTAATTGGGATTCGTTAATTTAATTTTTTTAACTACAACTGGAGATTGTGGGAGAAAATTGGGGTCAATTGTTGCTGAATTTAAGGTTTTTTAATGTAATAAGGTTAAAAACAATTTTTAACTTTTCTTGAACCCTTCAGAACTGACAGGTATTATTTGAACTAAAATTAGATAATTTGACCAATTCTTTCTATTAAAATAAATCCTAACTAATATTGTTATTGATTATTCAATCAATACTAAGAAAAATTAAGGTGTTTCAACTTTTTCGATCAATTGATCCTCTTGATCCAATAATTTAATTAATACCGTAATTTAATTAAGAATCTTGATCCTCCTCAAATTTTTACAAAAATAACAGTAACAAAAGTGTTGATGAATCGAGCGATTCCTGTTCCCGTTGATGCTAAATATTATTTGTTATTTAAAAAATAACAACAAAATTATGCGTAGAGAGAATGAATAAGAGAATAGTTCAAACCTATCCGGAGTGACGTTCTAACCTCAACTTTTCATGCCTTAATTAAATTTTTGTCAAATTTTCAAAATTTTCCGTAACAATGTTCTGGCATCACCCAACATTTCTTTTTTGCATCTACTTCATTTTTGCAACTTTTCTCTCTCTTTATTTACGTTCCATATATTTTGCCAATTACAGTTTGTGCTTTTCCTGTGAAGAAATGGATTATCTCAACAAATCCTATGATTACATTGTAGGTAAGTCGTTAACGTCTTCAAGTGAGCCCCAATTAACTCTTTTTAAGTCGGCAGCGGTTCTGCTGGTAGTATAGTGGCCCGTCGACTTGCTGAAGACAAGAACGTTACAGTTTTGTTGTTAGAAGCTGGAGCTCACGGTGACACTTTCTTAGATGTCCCCGCTTTAGGAATTATGTTACAAAAAACTATTTATGATTGGCAATATCAAACGGTGCCACAAAAAAAAGCTTGCCGAGGCCTCAAAGATGATGTAAGTAGTTTGTTAAATTTTTAAAACGTAAGTTTTGGTTTTTAGATAAGTTTGTGGCCTCGTGGCAAAATTGTTGGAGGCACTGGCATGCTTAACAATATGGTTTATGTACGGGGACACCCAAAGGATTTTGATCAATGGTTTGGAGATGATGATAATTTTAGCTATGAAAGAGATATTTTGCCTTATTTTAAAAAATTAGAAAATTTTGGAGGGACAAGTATTGGCAAGGGTTGCTCGAAATTTTGTTTAATTCTTGAAATTTCAGGAGGTTTGACGCAAGGTTCAGCGATTATCAGCGATTTAACTTTTTTGACGAAGCTATCATGCCATGTTTTGTCAGCTGCTAAGAGTCTGGGATTCAGGATCACTGACGGCCTCAATTGCGAGCAAGGTACATTTTTCTCAACCCGCTGATAACGAAATCTTCATTCAACAAAAAATTTCGAAATTACAATAGTTTGAAATTCTTAAAGATCAAAAAATTGAATTTGGTGCCCTCTTAAGGCCATTTCAAAATTTTCCCGTCTCTTCCATATGAGACTATTGATAACTATTGATAACAGAAAAGTTATCAACATTAGCGAATTTCCAGGTTTCGCAATTCCAAAAGCGACGATGTCGCGGGGCCACCGCAACACCCCTTTCCACCAACTAGAGAAGCTGCACCGCGACAACATTGTTTTGCGCACTCAAACTTTAGTCGAAAAAGTTTTATTAAAAAACAATTACGAAGCGTACGGTGTTAAATATTCCTATTTAGAAGAAAACTACTACGCTAGAGCTTCAAAAGGCGTCATTTTAGCCGGAGGCGTAATAGGAAGTCCTCAAATCTTGATGCTATCAGGAATTGGCCACCGCGAACACTTAAAATCCCATAAAGTTACCCCTCGAATCGATTTACCAGTTGGTGATAATCTCCAAGATCACGTCGCCACTGGTTTAGACATAGTAACTTTAGACACCGATTTAGAATTACGGTTAACACGTATGCTATCACCCTTTTCCGCGTATCAATACTTTTTTGAATCGGGAGGTCCTTGGACGTCTGTGGGTTGCGAAAATGTGGGTTTTGTCGAAACTGGAACTGCGGGAATCCCCGATTTGCAGTTGATGATCCTGCCGGTAGGTGTCGCTACTGATGGTGGTGCTTTTTTGCGAACTTTAACTGGCATTCGCGATGTGGTTTGGGAAAAATATTTCGCAACACTTAACGGTACTAGCGTTACTTTTTTGACGTCGGTTTTACATCCGAAAAGTCGAGGAACTGTTCGGTTGAGAAACAAAAATCCTGCAATACCGCCCTTGATTGATCCTAATTATTTATTTGAAAAACACGACGTTGATGTTCTAATTGAAGGCATTGAACTTGTTAAAAAGTTGATTGAAACTGACGCGATGCAGGATTTGGGGGCTAAACTTAACACTAACGTTATGCCGGGTTGCGAAACATTTAAATTTGATACGAAACTTTATTGGGAGTGTTTCGTTAGACATTTAACTATTACCAGTTATCATCCGGTTGGCACTTGTAAAATGGGCGAAGTTGTGGATTTTGAGTTTCGAGTTAAAGGGACTAATAATTTATATGTTGTCGACGGGTCGGTGCTTCCCACGTTACCGAGTGGGAATCCCAATGCTGCTATTATGATGATGGCGGAAAAAGCGGCTGATCTCATTAAGTATCATAATCATTTAGCTAATGGGAGTTGTGGTGCTTCTGAAATTTTTATCAATAAGTTCTTCTGTTGAATAAAATTTTATTATTTTGTTTGAAATTCGTTTTATTTAACTAAATTACTTTTTTAATTTCTGAATATTTTACACACTCACATTTTCCTTGCCTCTAAAATACCTTAAAATTAGTAACAAAAGGGTTTTGGCGCCTGTAATTCGAATGATCCCCGAAATCTTGGGGATTTTCGTGGCGTCAGGTTGACGTTTCGGGAACATAACCAAAGTTATTAAATAGAAAATATTTATCAAAAAACGCGGTAATCGAGCCGTTTCCCCACAAATATGTGAAAAAGACACGTTTCGATGGCGACTCCAGAACATGAGGCTAGCAACAATCAATTTTTCGTCAAAGAAATCGACTATAACGAAATCGAAAGATTAGAGGTACCTTCGCCCCCTTAAACGCCCCCGCATTTAACGAAAACATATTTTTTTATTACAGGCAGTAGGTGAAGGCAGTTTTGGAGTAGTTTACAGAGGAATATGGCGAGAAACTTACGTGGCGGTCAAAAACATCGTTTCTGACAACGAAAAAGAAGCTTTCATTGTAGAAGTACGCCAATTATCCAGAGTCAACCATGAAAACATAGTGAAATTATACGGGGCATGCACTAAAGGCCCTATAACTTGTTTAGTGATGGAATACGCCGAAGGCGGATCACTTTTTAATATTTTACATCTAGCGACAGGAGTTCAATACACAATGGCGCATGGAATGTCCTGGCTGTACCAATGTGCCAAAGTAATTATTTTTTAAATAACCAACAACAAAATTGTTTCAAAAACAATTTTAGGGCGTAGAATACTTGCATGGGATGAAACCAAAACCTTTGATCCATCGAGATTTGAAGCCCCCAAATTTGTTATTGATTAACGACGGGACTTTGCTCAAAATTTGTGATTTTGGGACGGCTGTTGACAAAACTGCCGTAATGACCAACAATAAAGGTTCTGCAGCTTGGATGGCACCAGAGGTAAATTTTTCTAGTCCCGAAATCAAAATTGAATTTTGTTTCCAGGTTTTTGAAACTTCCAATTATACTGAAAAATGCGACGTCTTTAGTTGGGGTATTATCTTATGGGAGGTACTCACGCGACTCAAACCTTTCTTCCATATAAAAGCTTCCGGTTCTCCTTCAGCTTTCATGATTCTTTGGGCCAAACACACAGGTGCTAGACCTCCATTAATTAGAAATTGTCCTGCTCCTATCGAAAAATTAATGACTCAATGTTGGGATCAGGACGCTTCAAAGAGACCCAGTATGGAAGAGGTTTTTCTATTAATTTTTTTGTGGTTAAAAACTAATTTTTTTTCAATTCAAGATTGTTAAGAAAATGCATGTTTTGTGTTCGTTTCTTCCCGGAGCTGAGCAACCTCTCCAAACTGTTGATGGTGACGAAGTTGTCTATTATGAAGACAACGAGTACGACGATTATTCATATACGGAACAAATCGATCCATTTCCAGCCAGTACCAACGGAGATAACGCAGTTAGGTTGTTACCGCAACCCAGCGCCGATATGGTCAAACCTCTAACTTTGGAGGTTGATCCGGTGAGTCTTTGTTTATACAAGGACCACTTAGTTATTTCGAAATATTTCGAAGAAAACTGTATTACCGGCATTCACTAATTCCGTTTTTTAAAGGTCAGAAAGATTCTGATTTCAACGAAAATTAAGTTCGCTTCACCACCAGAAGATTTCTCCAAGTTTACTGCTGGTTTGAAGCCGTTTTCGGATAATCGCTGCAGAATTCTGCATTACCGACTCTGATTTTTTCGGTTTTAATTGAAAACGAAAGAATTTCGCCAAGCAATACTCGATTCTAACGAAAATTAAAGGCTACTTCATTGCTTAATCATATGATAGAGCTTTTTTAAATATTTGTTACAAGAGATCTCTTACAAAACTTTTTTGAAGCGAAATTAAGTGCTTGATACTAAAGATATATTGCAAATACTTTCAAAAATTACGTATACGTCACAGTAGCTGCGTCACAGTTGAAGTAAAATTCCTGAAAATTATTTGCTCATTAATTGCCTTGTAAGCAACTCAATTGACATTTCTTTGTTGAAGTAGTGGTTGGTCCAACTGTCGCATTATTGTTATTTAAGTAAGAACTCGGCTGTTTTAATTGTATTTTTAAACAATTGCGGATAACCTAAGGATTTTTAGTTAACAAAATTTGCAGGAATCTGCAAATATTTTTTTAATTCTCAACTTGACCTTTGTCAGGAGGAAATGTTCAAATGATGAATCATCAAGTACTAAAACTCAAGTTGTTTTTATAAAACACTTTGTTGGCTTTCTTATATGAACTCTTTGACAGGTAATTTTTACAGCTTTCATCAAAAAACTATCTAACGCGCACAACTTTTTGGCGTCCCTAAAGTATTTTTTGTAACATGATGACATGTTGTTCGGTAACGAGAAATTAGAATAACATTGTGCTTTGTAGAATTGAAACCGTTAAAACAACTTACCTGTAGAGTTTTACTTCAAATTTCAGACCAACTGCAGTTATGACGTAATTGTGGGAGTAGCTTTAAACCTTCATTTGTTCCGTCATAATTTTTTATTTTATTTTCGAAAGTACCAACCACCTAATTTCTGTTTTGGACTAATTCTGAAGTAGTTGCCGATAATGATTGTTTGCTTATGTTCCAGAACGCTTGGGATCTGGCCCCGAATCCCGACTTGGAATTGAGGACCATGCCGGGTTTTGACCGTCTGATGAACGGTAATTTTCCTCCTTAAAACTCGCGCTCCAAATCCGTCGTGTTGACACTCTCCCGCCGTTCCTACGGGACATAGGTGTCATTGTGTTTAATTTTGTGCACCGCGATTGTGTACTTGTCGCCGTATTTATATTTATAGTGTCAGCAAAACGAGAAAGAGCATTGGCTTTACCATAACGTGACTCAGGCCTTAACCGTTCCACTTTCCCGGTGGCGGCGGCGTGTCCGAAACTAAGCGGGTCAAACTTTTAAAAAACAAAAAAAAGTCGATTAGGTGTGTATGATTGTGAGTCACGGAGCTAGACGAAAATAAAGACACCGACACACGGGGGAGCCGGGATGTCTGTTGTTGGTGGCGGTGGGGGTGGCGTGTCGGATATTTTTCGCTATCGGAATTGTCGCCGGGCCGGACTTAGGCTAGGTTTGGCCGAAATTGTTTGATGCGAGGTTGTTTCCTCGCTCTTTCCCCTCCTCTCGAGAACGTGGACCAACGGGCCGGTTGTTTTTAGATCGGGTGAGTCAGCTGGACCGTTTTAGAGCCAGTTTGTTTGGTTGGAAGTTTCTTGATCGCTGCCAGGCAGGGCCGGACTCCGAAACTAACGACCCGGGGGCAAAATTTTAAGAAAAAAAACCGCCACTGAACCAGAAACCAAAAAGTGTTGAAATAAATTCGGAAAAACGCCGCTAGGGGGTCAGCGGGCGCCATCTACTTAAGTTTACAGGTCATGTTGGTGTTAGCGAATTATTAATTAACTTTTTTGTTGTAGAAATCAATTTGGTACTTCAAGTATTATCGAAAACAAGTCTTGCGAGTTCTAATTCCTGTTGATACTTTTATTAACAAAAAAAAAATTTCAGGTAAATAACAAATTTATCAGTCAATCAATTCTTGATATTAAAACTTTACAAATTTGTTTCAAAAAAACAACACGAATCTCGATTTTAAGGTAAAAACGAACCAAAAATGTTTTTGCGGGTTACCTTATCATCTGTTAGATACGCCACTGGCGAAATCTTTTGAATTGACGCCCTCATTGTTTGAATCTATCATTAAATCAGTCGTTACGAAAGTAATAAGGAAATAAAAATGTGGAGGCTTGCAAGAAATTTTTGGTTGCGCCATCTATATTTGAGAAACCGAAGTAATTTGGCCTAGTACGGTCAAATAAAATTATTTAAGAGTAGCTGACGGATTCTCCTGTGCTCAATTAATGACTGCAGAATTTTAAAATATTTTTGAGCAACTATCTGAATCGTAATTAATAATTTTTTTATTCGAACGGACTTGAGATTTTTTTAGCCAAATCGATATATTCAAGCAACTAATTTTGTTCGCGTTTTGATAGCAATCGTTGGTTGGGGTCAACAGTTTTTCTTGGTAATCGTTTTGTTTGAAAATTTATTGCCTTTTCTAGGATGTAAATAATTTTTTGGCTTTCTCGAAATTGTTGATAATCTTATTTTCGTGATTTCAGGAACTCGTAGCAAAAACTCCAAGGCATAAGTGAGGAAAAAAAAATTGGTGTGATGCAACAATTTCTATTTTAAAACATTTCCTGAAATTCCCCTCCAACTGTACTGAAATTGCAATGCAAACACTTGCAGGCGGGGTCACCACTTCTATGACTAAGCTGGCATAATAAAAACTTCGAGAAACGCAAATCAAAAGCTCCAGAAATAAAATTTTTAAAACACAACGCTATGTCACGAAGGTCGTTAGTGAAGCACCACGTTTCTCTGTATTTTTGGAAAAAATGTTCGGAATGTTAATCATCTATGGTGGAGCTATATTGTTCAAACAAAAATTTGCATGCAACAGGTCGCGATCTCGATGACATCATCGCCGGGTCACCACCTTAGATCGAACTTTGATTCGTCACTCATTACCTGTCACTATTCTAATTCATTAGTGCAATATTAACTGATGCAGTTTTCTACAGCGAAATTTGATCAATTAGTGCCTTCGTCACGAATTTCCAGTTCGAAAATCAAAAACCAATGGGTAATTATCAGGGGACCGTACGATTGGTTTAGTTGGAATAATTAAATAAAACTTGAAGCTTTGAGGTCCGGTATTTCAGTGGGTTACCTCTAAAATCTCGTTAAGTGTCATGGTTACTAATCGGAGTTTAAAGTTAATCCATGACTGAAAAACCGAGACCAAAAATGGGAATTTTTGACCATTTCCACACAACTAATGCCCAATTGCACAACTGTAACGAGTTTCACAAGCCGTTAGCGCTTCTCTACATTAACTGGTCATTAGCTGTTTGTCGCGTTCTGTAGCAACTTAACAGACATTAACTTCGAATTTTTTCAAATTTTCAAAAATCAGCGACTGGCATCACCCATCAAAATTTGACGAGGGGATAAGTGACGAAATCGATGTTTTCTAGATAACCAGTTAGGCATCGCCGGATCCGGCCCTGTGGCCCGTATCGCTATTTCAGTCACACTCATTTTCCGGCTTCAGTACTGCTTCAGCGGCTCGTAGTCTCGGCGATGCAGTTTTCCGTGTGGCCCCAAATAATATAAACAATCGATTTGCCGCGCCTCTCGTCTTTTTGGGTGTTTTCGCCCCAAAATCGGCAATCATGTGTCTTGTTCGCGGGTAAATCGGCCGCAAAAAAAATGTGCGACTGTCCAACGGCCGGCGTGTTCGCCACCCACGAAACGCACAGGAGCTGGATCATATTCAAAGAGTGCAAGACTGAAAACGGTAACCAAAAATTAAAAAAACACAACAACGTCCCTTTGTTTTTGAGCCAGTAACGGGATCGGGGTAGATTAAAAATAGCCCTTCGATTCCCCGTTATCTTGAGTCACGTTTTTATTTTGGATAGGAAGGTTTAATTAATTTGATGTGATGTAACTGTTGTGGGACGACCGGAAGTGCAATAGTTTGGTGGGAAACAGCTGGATGACGTCCTTCCTGCAGCCGGCGTTACTAGGTCGATTTTGTTGCAGCTTTTTCGAAGCGCTACTAATTAAAGTTTTTTGATGTTGGTCGTTTGGCGGAAATGTTTACGGTTTTTCTTCCTTCACTTTGTTTTTTTTTTTTTTGATGGCGGTAATAAAGAAAGTGAACGATTATTAAAGTGGAATCTGTTTAAATGAGTCATTGGACTAGATTTATTGGGAAGATGTACGGAAAAGTTTTATTGGTCTGGGGGGTGGCCAACGGTTTTTCGAAAGTCACCAAATTTTACGAGTTTTGCACACTTACAAACTAAAGAGGAATTTTGTTTCTCACTTCTTGCAACTTTGTGTTGTTTCGTTTAGCTGTTGTACTTACTTTGCTCTTTTGGCTCACGAAGCTTCAGGCGAATTGTGCCATTGCAAGAAGATATTTTGCTATTTGATTGTCTTTTTAGAAAAACTGAAAGAGTGAAAAGTAAAAAACTTTCAATTTATCATTAGAAACAAAAGGAGACCCTGTAACAGGAATTTTAAATGTACAGTAAGCTGCAACAAAACTGTGAGTTGTAAGACATTACATAATCATGACTCCCCTTCCCCCTTTTGCAAATTCTACGTGTTTTAATGTAGCTTCACATTTTTCCCAATTTCCTCCTTTAACTTTTTTTACTCCATCTCATCAATCTTTTTCTTGAAGTTGTTTTCCTCCTTTCTTTATATCTTCATGTTATTCCACTCTTCAGTTCTGCATTGGAGTACCTATTGACAGGAAGCGTACTTTTTTACAACCCCCTTTTACTGTTAGAACCGCCATTCTTCAAACGTTCCTCACTTACGTTTTGTTCTTCATATATTTCTACCGTTCCAACAGTAACTAGCGCGGTTTATTTTTGTCAATTTGTTTTTCTCTCTTCATTATTCATTTCTCATGTCTATTTATTGTGTCTTCATGCTGCTGAGTTGTTAGACTCTACAGTTCTCCTCCTTTAAAAGAAACTTTTCAAACTGAATCACTCTTATCAATATTTTTTCTATAGTAATACTCAAAAGTTAGCACCTTCGACGCAATTATAAGTGTCGCTTAATCGCGGAAATTTCCGCCTCAGTACCCCTCGTCCAGTGACGAAACCAACGTCAGAAAATTGTTTTCCGGTGGCTTAGCACAGTTTATAGTTTTGTTTCGGCCGCCCCGTGACTGGCGATTCGGCTAGGTAACTCACGTGTCGAGGCAATTAGGGTTAAGTATCGCTTTAATTTTAGAAAATCGGGGGATGCCCCCAAATGTTCGAAAGTGTCGAAAGTGCGTCAAAACAAATCTCGTCGTTTTGTCGAAATCGCGTGTTTGTCTTCCACGATTTTTGGCACAGTTTCAAAAAATCTCCCCGTTACTTGTCTTCCTTGTTTATAACGACAACGTAAAGTTTTGTTGATTTTACTTAACCATCGTTTCCTGCAATATTTTCCAGGTTCCACCAATACCGTACAAGCGGGCATACAAAGTACGACAACAACACCGAATGGGACCGATCCTGATTTGGACAGGATGTATCTCCTGTTGGATCCCCATTTACGTCCCGCCACCCCCGATTGCGATAATCCACATTCGATGGCGCTTTTCGAGGAACACAAACAATTAGCGCAGGAATATCTCAAAGTGGAAATCGCAATTTTGTTGAATTGTTTTTGATTACGTTTCGTTTCAGGTACAGACCGAATTGGCGCTGTTGTCGCAGAAGAAAAATAAATTGTTGGCGGCTCAAACTGAGGAACAACAGACGCAACGGAAAACTTTGAAGGATTTGGAAGAAGAGAGACAATCGTTAGTGTTGGTTAAGGAACTGTTGAAAAAACAAACAAAAGATCGAAGAACTGATGATGATCGAAGTTCGAGAGAAAATTGGGTGTTAGTGTCTAGAGACGGTGATAATGTAGATTAAGTATTTGGTATTTATTGCGTTGTTTTAATGTAACATATTGTTGTAAATATTGACAGTTGTGCCTCCGATTTTGTAATTATGGACTTGTTGAGTGGTTGTTGCGATAGCGATTTTTGTATATTTTATTAGTGTGATTGTGTGACTAGTTTACTGGTGAGTTTCTACTATTGTAAATAAAATGTTTTAGCCATTTACCGAAATTTTGGTGAAGAAACCACAATTGGTTCCATAGTAGTCTCAAGCGTCAAATTATCTTTCCATATTTTAGTTCTAAGAACAAATTGTTAATCTAATAATTAAGAACTCTATCAATTAAAAACATCAGTAGGCAGCAATTTTTTAATGGCAGCCTACAGGTAGAACCTCACTACTTAATCTATTTTTAACGGACGTCCAAAAAGAGGCGACTTCAAGCTTTAGCGGAGCTTAAGTGTCATCTAGTTCCATTTATTAGAATTAAAAGTGTTAGAAAAATTGAGGAGTCGGTTGAGGGTTGTGGCAGTCCAACAAGACAATAAATTAAACAAATAGTTGTACTTGTAGTAAGAAAACGTTTTTTTCCCGTCAGATGGAGCAAGTATCGCGCTGAAGTTGATCGCTATCCTCTATGAGCCTGAAGTCTGTTTTTTGCGGCCATAATTGCCTTTCAAAATTAATTTAAAATCATTTCTCGCCCATTTTATTATAATTTGACCTTCCTTAATTTTATTCTAGTTTCTCCAAATTTTGCAAAACTACCACAATTTTCGAAAGTTTCGCTTTATTTTCCCAATAAAGAATTGTCAAAAACCTACGAGATCAGTCAAAAATTTGACACCATTACTTTCATCGAGATTTTTGACAAAAAGCTGCTAAAATGCCGGTGTATCGGCCGCGACACAGCGCTTTAACGCGACCAAGAACTCGAAGAGGTTTAAATTTATTTCCAAAAATTGCCACAATCAACTTTGCTTTTCCAGGCAAGAAAGTGTTGGATGATAAATTAATTTACGCAGCTGAAACTCGAAATTTGAGAGAAATATCAAAATGTTTAGAACTGGGTGCTAACCCCAATTACTACAACGAATACAAAATGGCGTCGTTGCATATAGCAGCGGAAAGAGGAGATGCTATTTTGGGCCACCGTCTTTTGTTATGTAAAGGTATCAACATCAACATCGCAACTGAACACAGTTACACTCCTCTAATCCTGGCGTGTCTTTTCAACAAGAAAAAAATGGCAAACATGTTATTGAGAAGAGGCGCAGATCCCAATATTGCGGACAGAAGAGGCTTTACACCTCTCCATGTTTGCGCCAGAAGCAGTTGTTTTACTATAACAACATATTTGATACAATTCAAAGCAAACGTCAACGCTAAAGACTGTTTCGGTAACACTCCACTCGCCATAAGTTGTCTCGATAATCCCAACTTAAGTCTTGCAAAATATTTGCTAAACCGAGGAGCCGATTTAGAAATGGAAAAAAGTAACGAAAAACTCCACCTATTCTTCGGTATTTCTCCCTTTTTCGTTATTATTAATCATTTTACTTTTCTAGAGGTGGTACTGAACTGTTATAGTTCCAGTTCTATTGGTTTCGTAGAACTACTTCTGGATAAGGGGATTGATGTTAATATGATTGACGAAATTACTGGAAGAAATTGTCTTCATTTCGTGGCTTTGTCTGGTTTTTATGAATTGGCAGCTTTTCTGATGAGAAGTGGGGCAAATTGCGAACTACTCGATCGCTCTTCTAGAACACCAGCAATGATAGCTAGAGACCACAATAATAGAACGATTGCCAATTTGTTTGAACATTTTAAAAGTAAAGCGAAACAGAAGGTGGTGTGGTCAAATGCTGTAATGGAGTCAAAGAAATCTTTGTAAATTTTTGATATTTTGATTTATCTACTGTTTGCTATCAAGTAGATTCCTCCTATTAGCCATAGAAAAGAGGGAACCAAAAGAAGGAACTGCTTCAATCCCAAAATTTTTCTTCCAATTTTTTTCAATATCTTTAAAATTGCTTCTTCTTCGATAGATACTTCCAGCTTCACTTTTCTTTTAACTCTTGATTCCGTCTCTTGTTTCTCCCTACGGTAGAATTCCTTCAATAATTTCGGTGATTGATTCAAAGTATTTTATTTATTAGACCAGTTGTTACCACTTCACTTCTATTGACGAAGATCATAATACAATATTGCCAACATTAGCACATTTGAGCAAACTGTGTAAAATTACAAATATTGCAAAAGACTAGAAAACATTTTTACAGTTTGTCCAAATACAAAAAATAGATACAACTAAGAACTGACCTAAAGACCCAACCAGAGGTCCAATAAACCGTGTATGATACAATAAACAATTCGGGGGTCACCCCCGGGACGGATTCACTCTTATTAACAATATTTAGACTCATTTCTAAGGCTATCTCAAAGATAGAGGACGGAAGAGTTTCGACTGTACAATCAACACACTGTGCTACACAAAAGGCACAAACCACTCTGTGTGAAGATAATTAATTACAATTGAGAAAATTACAAGGAATCCAACAAAGAATCGAGCAATTCCAGCTGACATTCATCCCAACCGTTCGTGGCCAACAACAAACCGGTCAACTCATCTTCGGGCAATAGCTGATTAACCGGTTCGGTTATAACGTTTTGGGTTGGAACCGGGATCGGTTCTGCTGTTGTTTCTTTGTCCTTTTTCGATTTGTTTTTGTCACCGTCGTGGTTCTCGATGTCGGTTTCGCCACAAATCGAAATGTTTGATAGGATGTTGTGTTTTCTTTCGCCTGTACTTTGGGAAGGTCGATACCGTTTCGTTTTACGAACGGGTTTTTGATGGACGTCCTGTCGGTTTCTGGGAACGCGGACGGTTAGACTGGATCGACGCTTCGAACGGCGGGACTCTTCGAGTCGTTCCAGGTCCAACTTCCAAAAACCGCCTTTGCCGGGCTCGTCTTTGGAACGGGCCACCTTCACGAAGCACTTGTTGAGGGAGAGGTTGTGGCGAATCGAGTTCTGCAAGAAAATTCAAAATTAGTCCGACAATTTCGCAAAATTTTGAGGTTTTCAATTTTTTAAGTTCCAAATACAAACGCAAAACACTAAAATTTGAGAGCACTCACCCAGTTGGAATTTCGCAAAATTTGGATTTTGAGGTTTCAATTTTTAAGTTCCAAATACAAACGCGAAACACTAAAATTTGAGAACACTCACCCAGTTGCGAATTGGGGTAACGTTTCAAAAATTGACCACCCAAACTTTAATTCGCACCCCAATAGAAACCGTTTGAGGTTCATTTTAAAATTCCAACAAACCCAAAGTTTCGTGTCAAATTTTGCGCGGGTGCCCCCATTTGGAAAAATCGATTTAGCTAAACTCAACAGCAACCGAAGAGAAAACAATTTCCGACTGGTGACACTTGCAAGTAATTGAATGGGACCAAACCTGCCAACTGGGGTGCGCCTTGCGGTAGTACAAGAAATTCTCCCGGATCCAGTGGTAGATGGCGGAAAGTGTCATCTTGTTGCCGTTCTTGCCCATGGCCATGCAGATTAGGGTGGCGTAAGAGAAGGGCGGTTTTTTGTCGCCGTTCTTCTTGTAATAGTTGATGTTGATGGTGAGGTCTTCTTGGTTGGAGCCGGAACTCTTCTTTTTGGGTTTTGGCGATACGGGGGGCGTCGGTAAGTTAGGTACCGCCATAATGTTGGTGATGTTGTGCAACCAATTGAGACTGGTCAGGTCGGTTTCGGGCAAATCGTCGTTGTCGCTTTGGGGACTCAACACTGACGTTTGTGGTATTTCCTCGTTTTGGGAGGAATCTTCGAAAATCGCTGTAGAATTGTAGATTTGGTCCTCGTTCAAGTCGAGATAGTTCTGGTGGACTTGGAGGATTTCGTCGTTGACGATATATTCTGTGTTGACGATACCGTCTTCGTTATGGTATTGGATCTTGACGATCTGGTTCTCGGGTATACTGATGACGTTAGTGGAGTCGATTTCTATGCAACTTTGGACGTCTTCGGGCAAAAATTCGGAATTTTGAGCAATTATCGGTATATCTTGGAGAATTTCCATGATTTTTCCTTCGTTTTTGGGGTCATCGTCGTCTTTGTTTCCAACATTTGAGCCGACCACCGTAATATTTGAGCTTACTTCGAAAAATAAATCTTTGTTGCCATCGACTAAATCCATTTTTTCTGGTTGTCGAAATTTCATTGTTGAGCATCGAGTTGCACTGAGCAAATTTCGGATCACATCATTTTTTCTTCACCATTTTTTTTTCTTTTTCTGCAACCAAAAGCACCAAATTGATAATAACCAACAGAAAAAAAACACACAAAAACGTTTTCATTCGATCATAGCGTCGTTCTGCGAAAGGGTGATGTGGTCGCGGGAAAATCGGTCGATTCGACCGACGTGACGTCATCGAATGACCAGCGATCAATAATTTTCCGCGGGAGAAGGGGCGAAGAGCCAACATCCCCTTTTAATGGACACAACTCGAGCTATCTTGATGGAAAACGAAAAGTCGAGTGGGCGACGGAAAACTCGAATTTTCCAATGTGGAGAAGGCGTCGCGAAAAGGCGTTCGGGGGGGTTGGCGACGCGACCCCTAATAACTTGGCACCTGTGTGCTTCCCAGCGACGTGCTCGCCTAAATTACGTCGATACACCACCAATAAATTAGATTGAATTCTGCTCAAGTGCCAGTTAATGTCGATGGTAAAAAGAGTTGCCTAATGGCAGGGGTCGGAGGCGTAATCGCCCTTATTCGAAGCGCCGGGACACCCAGTCGAAAAGTCGTTAGTGATAACAAACGAGACACCCGTTTTTTGTCGAATTTGACCAAAGGTCTTCGACCTTTCGGTTGAGAGACACAAATTTAATTGAAACTAGCTGAAGGAATAGCAAAAAATAATCCCAAAGACACTACCAAGAAACCTTTTAATTTTTTTCAAACCTGCAGTGTTCTAACCAAACATTTTTTAAGGTAACTAATTTCAAAATACAGCAAAATAGAAAATTAGTGGACGAGATCTTTTAGTGTCGGCAGTTCAAGAAAGTTACCTAAGAAATTTCTGATCGAAATTAAAATTACTACCACCAATTGCTTGGGTTAATTCTTCACATTGTGAAATTTTTCTCCTAAACTCATCTGTTAACTTGTAAATTGTATCCAGAAATTTTTGAATTTTCTAACAATATTCTCGTATCGACATATCTGCATATTGGAACCAAAAAATTTCAAAATTAATTAAATTAGTAGAAGAAAGTTTAATGGAGTAACGTCGCCAGCTCAAGGAAATTATTCCAGAAATTTCTGATCGAAATTAAAATTTCTACCACCAATTGTTTTGGTTAATTCTTCACGTTGTGAAATTTTTCTCCAAAACTCATCAGTTGACTTGTAAATTGTTTCCAGAAATTTTTGAATTCTTTTAACAATTCTCTCGTCTCGCCACATCTGCATATTGGTACAAAGAAAAATCGAAATTAATTAAATTAGCAGAAAAGAGTTTCATGGAGTAACGTGGCCAGCTCAAGGAAGTTATTTCAGAAATTTCTGATGGAAATTAAAATTTCTACCACCAATTGCTTTGGTTAATTCTTCACATTGTGAAATTTTTCTTCTAAACTCATATGTTGACTTGTAAATTGTATCCAGAAATTCTTGAATTTTTTAACAATTCTCTCGTCTCAAAGTTCTGCATATTTATAGTAAAAAATTTCAAAATTAATTAAATTAGTAGAAGAAAGTTTAATGGAGTAACGTCGCCAGCTCAAGGAAGTTACTTAAGAAATTTCTGATCGAAATTAAAATTTCTACCACCAATTGCTTTGGTTAATTCTTCACATTGTGAAATTTTTCTCCAAAACTTATTAGTTGACTTGTAAATTATATCCAGAAATTCTTGAATTTTTTAACAATTCTCTCGTCTCAAAGTTTCTGCATATTTATAGCAAAAAATTTCAAAATTAATTAAATTAGTAGAAAGGAGTTTAATGGAGTAACGTCGTCAGCTCAAGGAAGTTATTTCAGAAATTTTTGATCAAAATTAAAATTTCTACCACCAATTGCTTTGGTTAATTCTTCACATTCTGAAATTTTTCTCCTAAACTCATCTGTTGACTTGTAAATTGTATCCAGAAATTTTTAATTTTCTAACAATTTTTTCGTATCGACATATTTGCATATTGGAACCAAAAAATTTCAAAATTAATTAAATTAGTAGAAGAAAGTTTAATGGAGTAACGTCGCCAGCTCAAGAAAATTATTTCAGAAATTTCTGATCGAAATTAAAATTTCTACCACCAATTGCTTTGGTTAATTGTTCACGTTGTGAAATTTTTCTCCAAAACTCATCAGTTGACTTGTAAATTGTTTCCAGAAATTTTTGAATTTTTTTAACAATTCTCTCGTCTCGCCACATCTGCATATTGGTACCAAAAAAAATCGAAATTAATTAAATTAGCAGAAAAGAGTTTCATGGAGTAACGTCGCCAGCTCAAGGAAGTTATTTCAGAAATTTCTGATCGAAATTAAAATTTCTACCACCAATTGCTTTGGTTAATTCTTTACATTCTGAAATTTTTCTCCTAAACTCATCTGTTGACTTGTAAATTGTATCCAGAAATTTTTAATTTTCTAACAATTTTTTCGTATCGACATATCTGCATATTGGAACCAAAAAATTTCAAAATTAATTAAATTAGTAGAAGAAAGTTTAATGGAGTAACTTCGCCAGCTCAAGGAAATTATTTCAGAAATTTCTGATCGAAATTAAAATTTCTACCACCAATTGCTTTGGTTAATTCTTCACGTTGTGAAATTTCTCTCCAAAATTGATCTATTGACTTGTAAATTGTATCCAGAAATTTTTGAATTTTATAACAATTCTCTCGTTTTGACATATCTACATATTGGTAACAAAAAATTTCTAACTTAGTAGAGAAGAGTTTAATGGAGTAACGTCGCCAGTTCAAGGAAGTTATTTAAGAAATTTCTGATCAAAATTAAAATTTCTACCACCAATTGCTTTGGTTAATTCTTCACATTGTGAAATTTTTCTCCAAAACTGATCTGTTGACTTGTAAATTGTATCCAGAAATTTTTGAATTTTTAACAATTATTTCGTTTTGACAAATCTACATATTGGTAACAAAAAATTTCTAACTTAGTAGAGAAGAGTTTAATGGAGTAACGTCGCCAGTTCAAGGAAGTTATTTAAGAAATTTCTAATCGAAATTAAAATTTCTACCACCAATTGCTTTGGTTGATTCTTCACATTGTGAAATTTTTCTCCAAAACTGATCTGTTGACTTGTAAATTGTATCCAGAAATTTTTGAACTTTTAACAATTCTATCGTTTTGACAAATCTACATATTGGTAACAAAAAATTTCTAACTTAGTAGAGAAGAGTTTAATGGAGTAACGTCGTCAGTTCAAGGAAGTTATTTAAGAAATTTCTGATCGAAATTAAAATTTCTACTACCAATTGCTTTGGTTAATTCTTCACATTGTGAAATTTTTCTCCAAAACTGATCTGTTGACTTGTAAATTGTATCCAGAAATTTTTGAACTTTTAACAATTATCTCGTTTTGACAAATCTACATATTGGTAACAAAAAATTTCTAACTTAGTAGAGAAGAGTTTAATGGAGTAACGTCGCCAGTTCAAGGAAGTTATTTAAGAAATTTCTAATTGAAATTAAAATTTCTACCACCAATTGCTTTGGTTAATTCTTCACATTGTGAAATTTTTCTCCAAAACTGATCTGTTGACTTGTAAATTGTATCCAGAAATTTTTGAATTTTTAACAATAACCTCGTTTCGACATATCTACATATTGGTAACAAAATATTTCTAACTTAGTAGAGAAGAGTTTAATGGAGTAACGTCGCCAGTTCAAGGAAGTTATTTAAGAAATTTCTGATCGAAATTAAAATTTCTACTACCAATTGCTTTGGTTAATTCTTCACATTGTGAAATTTTTCTCCAAAACTGATCTGTTGACTTGTAAATTGTATCCAGAAATTTTTGAACTTTTAACAATTATCTCGTTTTGACAAATCTACATATTGGTAACAAAAAATTTCTAACTTAGTAGAGAAGAGTTTAATGGAGTAACGTCGTCAGTTCAAGGAAGTTATTTAAGAAATTTCTGATCGAAATTAAAATTTCTACTACCAATTGCTTTGGTTAATTCTTCACATTGTGAAATTTTTCTCCAAAACTCATCTGTTGACTTGTAAATTGTATCCAGAAATTTTTGAACTTTTAACAATTCTATCGTTTTGACAAATCTACATATTGGTAACAAAAAATTTCTAACTTAGTAGAGAAGAGTTTAATGGAGTAACGTCGTCAGTTCAAGGAAGTTATTTAAGAAATTTCTGATCGAAATTAAAATTTCTACTACCAATTGCTTTGGTTAATTCTTCACATTGTGAAATTTTTCTCCAAAACTGATCTGTTGACTTGTAAATTGTATCCAGAAATTTTTGAACTTTTAACAATTATCTCGTTTTGACAAATCTACATATTGGTAACAAAAAATTTCTAACTTAGTAGAGAAGAGTTTAATGGAGTAACGTCGCCAGTTCAAGGAAGTTATTTAAGAAATTTCTGATCGAAATTAAAATTTCTACTACCAATTGCTTTGGTTAATTCTTCACATTGTGAAATTTTTCTCCAAAACTGATCTGTTGACTTGTAAATTGTATCCAGAAATTTTTGAACTTTTAACAATTATCTCGTTTTGACAAATCTACATATTGGTAACAAAAAATTTCTAACTTAGTAGAGAAGAGTTTAATGGAGTAACGTCGCCAGTTCAAGGAAGTTATTTAAGAAATTTCTAATTGAAATTAAAATTTCTACCACCAATTGCTTTGGTTAATTCTTCACATTGTGAAATTTTTCTCCAAAACTGATCTATTGACTTGTAAATTGTATCCAGAAATTTTTGAATTTTATAACAATTCTCTCGTTTTGACATATCTACATATTGGTAACAAAATATTTCTAACTTAGTAGAGAAGAGTTTAATGGAGTAACGTCGCCAGTTCAAGGAAGTTATTTAAGAAATTTCTGATCGAAATTAAAATTTCTACCACCAATTGCTTTTGTTAATTCTTCACATTGTGAAATTTTTCTCCAAAACTGATCTGTTGACTTGTAAATTGTATCCAGAAATTTTTGAACTTTTAACAATTATCTCGTTTTGACAAATCTACATATTGGTAACAAAAAATTTCTAACTTAGTAGAGAAGAGTTTAATGGAGTAACGTCGCCAGTTCACGGAAGTTATTTAAGAAATTTCTGATCGAAATTAAAATTTCTACTACCAATTGCTTTGGTTAATTCTTCACATTGTGAAATTTTTCTCCAAAACTGATCTGTTGACTTGTAAATTGTATCCAGAAATTTTTGAACTTTTAACAATTATCTCGTTTTGACAAATCTACATATTGGTAACAAAAAATTTCTAACTTAGTAGAGAAGAGTTTAATGGAGTAACGTCGCCAGTTCAAGGAAGTTATTTAAGAAATTTCTAATTGAAATTAAAATTTCTACCACCAATTGCTTTGGTTAATTCTTCACATTGTGAAATTTTTCTCCAAAACTGATCTGTTGACTTGTAAATTGTATCCAGAAATTTTTGAATTTTATAACAATTCTCTCGTTTTGACATATCTACATATTGGTAACAAAAAATTTCTAACTTAGTAGAGAAGAGTTTAATGGAGTAACGTCGCCAGTTCAAGGAAGTTATTTAAGAAATTTCTGATCAAAATTAAAATTTCTACCACCAATTGCTTTGGTTAATTCTTCACATTGTGAAATTTTTCTCCAAAACTGATCTGTTGACTTGTAAATTGTATCCAGAAATTTTTGAATTTTTAACAATTATTTCGTTTTGACAAATCTACATATTGGTAACAAAAAATTTCTAACTTAGTAGAGAAGAGTTTAATGGAGTAACGTCGTCAGTTCAAGGAAGTTATTTAAGAAATTTCTGATCGAAATTAAAATTTCTACCACCAATTGCTTTGGTTAATTCTTCACATTGTGAAATTTTTCTCCAAAACTGATCTGTTGACTTGTAAATTGTATCCAGAAATTTTTGAACTTTTAACAATTATCTCGTTTTGACAAATCTACATATTGGTAACAAAAAATTTCTAACTTAGTAGAGAAGAGTTTAATGGAGTAACGTCGCCAGTTCACGGAAGTTATTTAAGAAATTTCTGATCGAAATTAAAATTTCTACTACCAATTGCTTTGGTTAATTCTTCACATTGTGAAATTTTTCTCCAAAACTGATCTGTTGACTTGTAAATTGTATCCAGAAATTTTTGAACTTTTAACAATTATCTCGTTTTGACAAATCTACATATTGGTAACAAAAAATTTCTAACTTAGTAGAGAAGAGTTTAATGGAGTAACGTCGCCAGTTCAAGGAAGTTATTTAAGAAATTTCTAATTGAAATTAAAATTTCTACCACCAATTGCTTTGGTTAATTCTTCACATTGTGAAATTTTTCTCCAAAACTGATCTGTTGACTTGTAAATTGTATCCAGAAATTTTTGAATTTTATAACAATTCTCTCGTTTTGACATATCTACATATTGGTAACAAAAAATTTCTAACTTAGTAGAGAAGAGTTTAATGGAGTAACGTCGCCAGTTCAAGGAAGTTATTTAAGAAATTTCTGATCAAAATTAAAATTTCTACCACCAATTGCTTTGGTTAATTCTTCACATTGTGAAATTTTTCTCCAAAACTGATCTGTTGACTTGTAAATTGTATCCAGAAATTTTTGAATTTTTAACAATTATTTCGTTTTGACAAATCTACATATTGGTAACAAAAAATTTCTAACTTAGTAGAGAAGAGTTTAATGGAGTAACGTCGTCAGTTCAAGGAAGTTATTTAAGAAATTTCTGATCGAAATTAAAATTTCTACCACCAATTGCTTTGGTTAATTCTTCACATTGTGAAATTTTTCTCCAAAACTGATCTGTTGACTTGTAAATTGTATCCAGAAATTTTTGAATTTTATAACAATTCTCTCGTTTTGACATATCTACATATTGGTAACAAAAAATTTCTAACTTAGTAGAGAAGAGTTTAATGGAGTAACGTCGCCAGTTCAAGGAAGTTATTTAAGAAATTTCTGATCAAAATTAAAATTTCTACCACCAATTGCTTTGGTTAATTCTTCACATTGTGAAATTTTTCTCCAAAACTGATCTGTTGACTTGTAAATTGTATCCAGAAATTTTTGAATTTTATAACAATTCTCTCGTTTTGACATATCTACATATTGGTAACAAAATATTTCTAACTTAGTAGAGAAGAGTTTAATGGAGTAACGTCGCCAGTTCAAGGAAGTTATTTAAGAAATTTCTGATCGAAATTAAAATTTCTACCACCAATTGCTTTGGTTAATTCTTCACATTGTGAAATTTTTCTCCAAAACTGATCTGTTGACTTGTAAATTGTATCCAGAAATTTTTGAACTTTTAACAATTATCTCGTTTTGACAAATCTACATATTGGTAACAAAAAATTTCTAACTTAGTAGAGAAGAGTTTAATGGAGTAACGTCGCCAGTTCACGGAAGTTATTTAAGAAATTTCTGATCGAAATTAAAATTTCTACTACCAATTGCTTTGGTTAATTCTTCACATTGTGAAATTTTTCTCCAAAACTGATCTGTTGACTTGTAAATTGTATCCAGAAATTTTTGAACTTTTAACAATTATCTCGTTTTGACAAATCTACATATTGGTAACAAAAAATTTCTAACTTAGTAGAGAAGAGTTTAATGGAGTAACGTCGCCAGTTCAAGGAAGTTATTTAAGAAATTTCTAATTGAAATTAAAATTTCTACCACCAATTGCTTTGGTTAATTCTTCACATTGTGAAATTTTTCTCCAAAACTGATCTATTGACTTGTAAATTGTATCCAGAAATTTTTGAATTTTATAACAATTCTCTCGTTTTGACATATCTACATATTGGTAACAAAAAATTTCTAACTTAGTAGAGAAGAGTTTAATGGAGTAACGTCGCCAGTTCAAGGAAGTTATTTAAGAAATTTCTGATCAAAATTAAAATTTCTACCACCAATTGCTTTGGTTAATTCTTCACATTGTGAAATTTTTCTCCAAAACTGATCTGTTGACTTGTAAATTGTATCCAGAAATTTTTGAATTTTTAACAATTATTTCGTTTTGACAAATCTACATATTGGTAACAAAAAATTTCTAACTTAGTAGAGAAGAGTTTAATGGAGTAACGTCGTCAGTTCAAGGAAGTTATTTAAGAAATTTCTGATCGAAATTAAAATTTCTACTACCAATTGCTTTGGTTAATTCTTCACATTGTGAAATTTTTCTCCAAAACTGATCTGTTGACTTGTAAATTGTATCCAGAAATTTTTGAACTTTTAACAATTATCTCGTTTTGACAAATCTACATATTGGTAACAAAAAATTTCTAACTTAGTAGAGAAGAGTTTAATGGAGTAACGTCGCCAGTTCAAGGAAGTTATTTAAGAAATTTCTAATTGAAATTAAAATTTCTACCACCAATTGCTTTGGTTAATTCTTCACATTGTGAAATTTTTCTCCAAAACTGATCTGTTGACTTGTAAATTGTATCCAGAAATTTTTGAATTTTTAACAATAACCTCGTTTCGACATATCTACATATTGGTAACAAAATATTTCTAACTTAGTAGAGAAGAGTTTAATGGAGTAACGTCGCCAGTTCAAGGAAGTTATTTAAGAAATTTCTGATCGAAATTAAAATTTCTACTACCAATTGCTTTGGTTAATTCTTCACATTGTGAAATTTTTCTCCAAAACTGATCTGTTGACTTGTAAATTGTATCCAGAAATTTTTGAACTTTTAACAATTATCTCGTTTTGACAAATCTACATATTGGTAACAAAAAATTTCTAACTTAGTAGAGAAGAGTTTAATGGAGTAACGTCGTCAGTTCAAGGAAGTTATTTAAGAAATTTCTGATCGAAATTAAAATTTCTACTACCAATTGCTTTGGTTAATTCTTCACATTGTGAAATTTTTCTCCAAAACTCATCTGTTGACTTGTAAATTGTATCCAGAAATTTTTGAACTTTTAACAATTCTATCGTTTTGACAAATCTACATATTGGTAACAAAAAATTTCTAACTTAGTAGAGAAGAGTTTAATGGAGTAACGTCGTCAGTTCAAGGAAGTTATTTAAGAAATTTCTGATCGAAATTAAAATTTCTACTACCAATTGCTTTGGTTAATTCTTCACATTGTGAAATTTTTCTCCAAAACTGATCTGTTGACTTGTAAATTGTATCCAGAAATTTTTGAACTTTTAACAATTATCTCGTTTTGACAAATCTACATATTGGTAACAAAAAATTTCTAACTTAGTAGAGAAGAGTTTAATGGAGTAACGTCGCCAGTTCAAGGAAGTTATTTAAGAAATTTCTGATCGAAATTAAAATTTCTACTACCAATTGCTTTGGTTAATTCTTCACATTGTGAAATTTTTCTCCAAAACTGATCTGTTGACTTGTAAATTGTATCCAGAAATTTTTGAACTTTTAACAATTATCTCGTTTTGACAAATCTACATATTGGTAACAAAAAATTTCTAACTTAGTAGAGAAGAGTTTAATGGAGTAACGTCGCCAGTTCAAGGAAGTTATTTAAGAAATTTCTAATTGAAATTAAAATTTCTACCACCAATTGCTTTGGTTAATTCTTCACATTGTGAAATTTTTCTCCAAAACTGATCTGTTGACTTGTAAATTGTATCCAGAAATTTTTGAATTTTTAACAATAACCTCGTTTCGACATATCTACATATTGGTAACAAAATATTTCTAACTTAGTAGAGAAGAGTTTAATGGAGTAACGTCGCCAGTTCAAGGAAGTTATTTAAGAAATTTCTGATCGAAATTAAAATTTCTACCACCAATTGCTTTGGTTAATTCTTCACATTGTGAAATTTTTCTCCAAAACTGATCTGTTGACTTGTAAATTGTATCCAGAAATTTTTGAACTTTTAACAATTATCTCGTTTTGACAAATCTACATATTGGTAACAAAAAATTTCTAACTTAGTAGAGAAGAGTTTAATGGAGTAACGTCGCCAGTTCACGGAAGTTATTTAAGAAATTTCTGATCGAAATTAAAATTTCTACTACCAATTGCTTTGGTTAATTCTTCACATTGTGAAATTTTTCTCCAAAACTGATCTGTTGACTTGTAAATTGTATCCAGAAATTTTTGAACTTTTAACAATTATCTCGTTTTGACAAATCTACATATTGGTAACAAAAAATTTCTAACTTAGTAGAGAAGAGTTTAATGGAGTAACGTCGCCAGTTCAAGGAAGTTATTTAAGAAATTTCTAATTGAAATTAAAATTTCTATCACTAATTGCTTTGGTTAATTCTTCACATTGTGAAATTTTTCTCCAAAATTGATCTATTGATTTGTAAATTGTATCCAGAAATTTTTGAATTTTATAACAATTCTCTCGTTTTGACAAATCTACATATTGGTAACAAAAAATTTCTAACTTAGTAGAGAAGAGTTTAATGGAGTAACGTCGCCAGTTCACGGAAGTTATTTAAGAAATTTCTGATCGAAATTAAAATTTCTACCACCAATTGCTTTGGTTAATTCTTCACATTGTGAAATTTTTTTCCAAAATTGATCTATTGACTTGTAAATTGTATCCAGAAATTTTTGAATTTTATAACAATTCTCTCGTTTTGACAAATCTACATATTGGTAACAAAAAATTTCTAACTTAGTAGAGAAGAGTTTAATGGAGTAACGTCGCCAGTTCAAGGAAGTTATTTAAGAAATTTCTGATCAAAATTAAAATTTCTACCACCAATTGCTTTGGTTAATTCTTCACATTGTGAAATTTTTCTCCAAAACTGATCTGTTGACTTGTAAATTGTATCCAGAAATTTTTGAATTTTTAACAATTATCTCGTTTTGACAAATCTACATATTGGTAACAAAAAATTTCTAACTTAGTAGAGAAGAGTTTAATGGAGTAACGTCGCCAGTTCAAGGAAGTTATTTAAGAAATTTCTGATCAAAATTAAAATTTCTACCACCAATTGCTTTGGTTAATTCTTCACATTGTGAAATTTTTCTCCAAAACTGATCTATTGACTTGTAAATTGTATCCAGAAATTTTTGAATTTTATAACAATTCTCTCGTTTTGACAAATCTACATATTGGTAACAAAAAATTTCTAACTTAGTAGAGAAGAGTTTAATGGAGTAACGTCGTCAGTTCAAGGAAGTTATTTAAGAAATTTCTGATCGAAATTAAAATTTCTACTACCAATTGCTTTGGTTAATTCTTCACATTGTGAAATTTTTCTCCAAAACTGATCTGTTGACTTGTAAATTGTATCCAGAAATTTTTGAACTTTTAACAATTATCTCGTTTTGACAAATCTACATATTGGTAACAAAAAATTTCTAACTTAGTAGAGAAGAGTTTAATGGAGTAACGTCGCCAGTTCAAGGAAGTTATTTAAGAAATTTCTGATCGAAATTAAAATTTCTACTACCAATTGCTTTGGTTAATTCTTCACATTGTGAAATTTTTCTCCAAAACTGATCTGTTGACTTGTAAATTGTATCCAGAAATTTTTGAACTTTTAACAATTATCTCGTTTTGACAAATCTACATATTGGTAACAAAAAATTTCTAACTTAGTAGAGAAGAGTTTAATGGAGTAACGTCGCCAGTTCAAGGAAGTTATTTAAGAAATTTCTAATTGAAATTAAAATTTCTACCACCAATTGCTTTGGTTAATTCTTCACATTGTGAAATTTTTCTCCAAAACTGATCTGTTGACTTGTAAATTGTATCCAGAAATTTTTGAATTTTTAACAATAACCTCGTTTCGACATATCTACATATTGGTAACAAAATATTTCTAACTTAGTAGAGAAGAGTTTAATGGAGTAACGTCGCCAGTTCAAGGAAGTTATTTAAGAAATTTCTGATCGAAATTAAAATTTCTACCACCAATTGCTTTGGTTAATTCTTCACATTGTGAAATTTTTCTCCAAAACTGATCTGTTGACTTGTAAATTGTATCCAGAAATTTTTGAACTTTTAACAATTATCTCGTTTTGACAAATCTACATATTGGTAACAAAAAATTTCTAACTTAGTAGAGAAGAGTTTAATGGAGTAACGTCGCCAGTTCACGGAAGTTATTTAAGAAATTTCTGATCGAAATTAAAATTTCTACTACCAATTGCTTTGGTTAATTCTTCACATTGTGAAATTTTTCTCCAAAACTGATCTGTTGACTTGTAAATTGTATCCAGAAATTTTTGAACTTTTAACAATTATCTCGTTTTGACAAATCTACATATTGGTAACAAAAAATTTCTAACTTAGTAGAGAAGAGTTTAATGGAGTAACGTCGCCAGTTCAAGGAAGTTATTTAAGAAATTTCTAATTGAAATTAAAATTTCTATCACTAATTGCTTTGGTTAATTCTTCACATTGTGAAATTTTTCTCCAAAATTGATCTATTGATTTGTAAATTGTATCCAGAAATTTTTGAATTTTATAACAATTCTCTCGTTTTGACAAATCTACATATTGGTAACAAAAAATTTCTAACTTAGTAGAGAAGAGTTTAATGGAGTAACGTCGCCAGTTCACGGAAGTTATTTAAGAAATTTCTGATCGAAATTAAAATTTCTACCACCAATTGCTTTGGTTAATTCTTCACATTGTGAAATTTTTTTCCAAAATTGATCTATTGACTTGTAAATTGTATCCAGAAATTTTTGAATTTTATAACAATTCTCTCGTTTTGACAAATCTACATATTGGTAACAAAAAATTTCTAACTTAGTAGAGAAGAGTTTAATGGAGTAACGTCGCCAGTTCAAGGAAGTTATTTAAGAAATTTCTGATCAAAATTAAAATTTCTACCACCAATTGCTTTGGTTAATTCTTCACATTGTGAAATTTTTCTCCAAAACTGATCTGTTGACTTGTAAATTGTATCCAGAAATTTTTGAATTTTTAACAATTATCTCGTTTTGACAAATCTACATATTGGTAACAAAAAATTTCTAACTTAGTAGAGAAGAGTTTAATGGAGTAACGTCGCCAGTTCAAGGAAGTTATTTAAGAAATTTCTGATCAAAATTAAAATTTCTACCACCAATTGCTTTGGTTAATTCTTCACATTGTGAAATTTTTCTCCAAAACTGATCTATTGACTTGTAAATTGTATCCAGAAATTTTTGAATTTTATAACAATTCTCTCGTTTTGACAAATCTACATATTGGTAACAAAAAATTTCTAACTTAGTAGAGAAGAGTTTAATGGAGTAACGTCGCCAGTTCACGGAAGTTATTTAAGAAATTTCTGATCAAAATTAAAATTTCTACCACCAATTGCTTTGGTTAATTCTTCACATTGTGAAATTTTTCTCCAAAACTGATCTGTTGACTTGTAAATTGTATCCAGAAATTTTTGAACTTTTAACAATTATCTCGTTTTGACAAATCTACATATTGGTAACAAAAAATTTCTAACTTAGTAGAGAAGAGTTTAATGGAGTAACGTCGCCAGTTCAAGGAAGTTATTTAAGAAATTTCTAATTGAAATTAAAATTTCTATCACTAATTGCTTTGGTTAATTCTTCACATTGTGAAATTTTTCTCCAAAACTGATCTATTGACTTGTAAATTGTATCCAGAAATTTTTGAATTTTATAACAATTCTCTCGTTTTGACAAATCTACATATTGGTAACAAAAAATTTCTAACTTAGTAGAGAAGAGTTTAATGGAGTAACGTCGCCAGTTCAAGGAAGTTATTTAAGAAATTTCTGATCAAAATTAAAATTTCTACCACCAATTGCTTTGGTTAATTCTTCACATTGTGAAATTTTTCTCCAAAACTGATCTATTGACTTGTAAATTGTATCCAGAAATTTTTGAATTTTATAACAATTCTCTCGTTTTGACAAATCTACATATTGGTAACAAAAAATTTCTAACTTAGTAGAGAAGAGTTTAATGGAGTAACGTCGCCAGTTCACGGAAGTTATTTAAGAAATTTCTGATCAAAATTAAAATTTCTACCACCAATTGCTTTGGTTAATTCTTCACATTGTGAAATTTTTCTCCAAAACTGATCTGTTGACTTGTAAATTGTATCCAGAAATTTTTGAACTTTTAACAATTATCTCGTTTTGACAAATCTACATATTGGTAACAAAAAATTTCTAACTTAGTAGAGAAGAGTTTAATGGAGTAACGTCGCCAGTTCAAGGAAGTTATTTAAGAAATTTCTGATCGAAATTAAAATTTCTACTACCAATTGCTTTGGTTAATTCTTCACATTGTGAAATTTTTCTCCAAAACTGATCTGTTGACTTGTAAATTGTATCCAGAAATTTTTGAACTTTTAACAATTATCTCGTTTTGACAAATCTACATATTGGTAACAAAAAATTTCTAACTTAGTAGAGAAGAGTTTAATGGAGTAACGTCGCCAGTTCACGGAAGTTATTTAAGAAATTTCTGATCGAAATTAAAATTTCTACTACCAATTGCTTTGGTTAATTCTTCACATTGTGAAATTTTTCTCCAAAACTGATCTGTTGACTTGTAAATTGTATCCAGAAATTTTTGAACTTTTAACAATTATCTCGTTTTGACAAATCTACATATTGGTAACAAAAAATTTCTAACTTAGTAGAGAAGAGTTTAATGGAGTAACGTCGCCAGTTCAAGGAAGTTATTTAAGAAATTTCTAATTGAAATTAAAATTTCTATCACTAATTGCTTTGGTTAATTCTTCACATTGTGAAATTTTTCTCCAAAATTGATCTATTGATTTGTAAATTGTATCCAGAAATTTTTGAATTTTATAACAATTCTCTCGTTTTGACAAATCTACATATTGGTAACAAAAAATTTCTAACTTAGTAGAGAAGAGTTTAATGGAGTAACGTCGCCAGTTCACGGAAGTTATTTAAGAAATTTCTGATCGAAATTAAAATTTCTACCACCAATTGCTTTGGTTAATTCTTCACATTGTGAAATTTTTTTCCAAAATTGATCTATTGACTTGTAAATTGTATCCAGAAATTTTTGAATTTTATAACAATTCTCTCGTTTTGACAAATCTACATATTGGTAACAAAAAATTTCTAACTTAGTAGAGAAGAGTTTAATGGAGTAACGTCGCCAGTTCAAGGAAGTTATTTAAGAAATTTCTGATCAAAATTAAAATTTCTACCACCAATTGCTTTGGTTAATTCTTCACATTGTGAAATTTTTCTCCAAAACTGATCTGTTGACTTGTAAATTGTATCCAGAAATTTTTGAATTTTTAACAATTATCTCGTTTTGACAAATCTACATATTGGTAACAAAAAATTTCTAACTTAGTAGAGAAGAGTTTAATGGAGTAACGTCGCCAGTTCAAGGAAGTTATTTAAGAAATTTCTGATCAAAATTAAAATTTCTACCACCAATTGCTTTGGTTAATTCTTCACATTGTGAAATTTTTCTCCAAAACTGATCTATTGACTTGTAAATTGTATCCAGAAATTTTTGAATTTTATAACAATTCTCTCGTTTTGACAAATCTACATATTGGTAACAAAAAATTTCTAACTTAGTAGAGAAGAGTTTAATGGAGTAACGTCGCCAGTTCACGGAAGTTATTTAAGAAATTTCTGATCAAAATTAAAATTTCTACCACCAATTGCTTTGGTTAATTCTTCACATTGTGAAATTTTTCTCCAAAACTCATCTGTTGACTTGTAAATTGTAACCAGAAATTGTTGAATTTTATAACAATTCTCTCGTTTTGACAAATCTACATATTGGTAACAAAAAATTTCTAACTTAGTAGAGAAGAGTTTAATGGAGTAACGTCGCCAGTTCAAGGAAGTTATTTAAGAAATTTCTGATCAAAATTAAAATTTCTACCACCAATTGCTTTGGTTAATTCTTCACATTGTGAAATTTTTTTCCAAGATTGATCTATTGACTTGTAAATTGTATCCAGAAATTTTTGAATTTTATAACAATTCTCTCGTTTTGACAAATCTACATATCGGTAACAAAAAATTTCTAACTTAGTAGAGAAGAGTTTAATGGAGTAACGTCGCCAGTTCACGGAAATTATTTAAGAAATTTCTGATCGAAATTAAAATTTCTATCACTAATTGCTTTGGTTAATTCTTCACATTGTGAAATTTTTCTCCAAAACTCATCTGTTGACTTGTAAATTGTAACCAGAAATTGGTGAATTTTATAACAATTCTCTCGTTTTGACAAATCTACATATTGGTAACAAAAAATTTCTAACTTAGTAGAGAAAAGTTTAATGGAGTAACGTCGCCAGTTCAAGAAAGTTATTTAAGAAATTTCTGATCGAAATTAAAATTTCTACCATCAATTGCTTTGGTTAATTCTTCACATTGTGAAATTTTTCTCCAAAACTGATCTGTTGACTTGTAAATTGTATCCAGAAATTTTTGAATTTTTAACAATTATCTCGTTTCGACATATCTACATATTGGTAACAAAAAATTTCTAACTTAGTAGATAAGAGTTTAATGGAGTAACGTCGCCAGTTCAAGGAAGTTATTTAAGAAATTTCTGATCGAAATTAAAATTTCTACCATCAATTGCTTTGGTTAATTCTTCACATTGTGAAATCTTTCTCCAAAACTGATCTGTTGACTTGTAAATTGTATCCAGAAATTTTTGAATTTTTAACAATTATCTCGTTTTGACAAATCTACATATTGGTAACAAAAAATTTCTAACTTAGTAGAGAAGAGTTTAATGGAGTAACGTCGCCAGTTCATGGAAGTTATTTAAGAAATTTCTGATCGAAATTAAAATTTCTACCATCAATTGCTTTGGTTAATTCTTCACATTGTGAAATTTTTCTCCAAAACTGATCTGTTGACTTGTAAATTGTATCCAGAAATTTTTGAATTTTTAACAATTATCTCGTTTCGACATATCTACATATTGGTAACAAAAAATTTCTAACTTAGTAGAGAAGAGTTTAATGGTGTAACGTCGCCAGTTCAAGGAAGTTATTTAAGAAATTTCTGATCGAAATTAAAATTTCTACCATCAATTGCTTTGGTTAATTCTTCACATTGTGAAATTTTTCTCCGAAACTGATCTGTTGACTTGTAAATTGTATCCAGAAATTGTTGAATTTTTTAACAATTCTCTTGTCTCGACATTTCTGCATATTGGTACCAAAAATTTCAAAATTAATTAAATTAGTAGAAGAGAGTTTAATGGAGTAACGTAACCAGCTCAAAGAAGTTATTTAAAAATTTCTGATCGCAGTTAGAATTTTTTAACTCCCACCTGCTTCAGTTAAATTTCTTACCAATTCTTTTTTGGAAATTTTTACGGTGTTGTGTTATAAGGTTATGAACTAAAAAATATTTTCAGAAATGGAAGAAAGACTCTGTTAACTTGAAAAAATTTTGCGAATTTTTTAACAGTCCTTAAGGGCCAATATGTCTGAATACTGAAAAGTAACATTTTCAAAATTGGTTAAATTACGAAAAAGGAAATTCGTGGAGTAGAAAGTCAAAGACTTTTGGCGGCATTATGCTCTAACCCCCAGTTATTTACGTTTTGATTTCTGTCCGCTTATTTTGAATTTTTTGTAGCTACTCGAGTACGGTGCGTCGATTGAAAAGTAACTAAAAAAATTCTTTGACCTCGTTTTTGTAAAAAAATTTGAACACTCTGTATAACAGCTGACTAAGACACTTGTTTTGTGTTTCAAGGTTTAACTATTCATAATAGAAAAGATTTGATAAATGGATCATCGTTTACTGTAATAATCAATACTAACGGCAGCTCGAGCAATGTTATAAAATTGCTAACTAGCACCACTTCGATTTTAAAGTTCAAAAGAAGTTGGCGCAAAAATCGTTTTCTAATAATCTACCATAAAGAGTTAGCAGCAGGTTTGACTGACGATTTTCCTAATTTAGAAAATTTTTTAAAAATTCGGACATACCCTCCAACTACGTCACAAGTCAATATTTTCGAAAATTGATTAATAGAAAATTTAACAATTAACTATCGTAAATGTTCTTATCAAAATTTTCGAAATTGAGGGGGCGTCACGTGATTATGCAGAAGTTCAAACAATAACGAATCCACCCTCGCTTTTCCGGGACTATCATCATAAAAATCTCTTTTCACCACACAAAAAACCTAATTACAACCACATTCCGTGCACACAAGTTGAACTCCCCGGAGTCCAATTCTTCTCGCCACCATCGCCGTCCCCGTGAACCGTTTTACCGCACGTCAACCTGAGACCACTTTTTAACCGGCCCCCTATTTGGGCGCCAAATAGCCCAATTGATTTCCGATTCATCGTGTAAACATAGTTACAAGAAGAGATAGTTCTGAGAATCCTTGAAAGAAATCGAAACGCCGCCACACATGCCCGCAACACGCTACCAATAAAATATTCACGAAAATACCGTCAAGTTGGCAACTTGGAACGAACGAAATTGCCGCTCACTTACCTCAAAGACATCAACTGAACTTTCAGGACATCACCGCAGGACTGGCGGCAACAACAGGACAAAGAGTAGAGCTTTCAGGTGCTAGACGCGAGCGTACCCGGTCGGCTAACGAAAATTGACGAGAGCTTTAAGTTGCTTTTTAAACAATTTCCCCAATTTTTTGTTTCTCTGATTAAATCTTCGAAATTTTGTTAGAAATTTGAAACGATTTCCAAAATTTTTTTATCACACTTTAGGGTCTACTTCAGATTTCTTAACAAAATGGTCAAAATTGTTTAAAATTGCAAATTCTAAAGAGTTTTGGCGGAAGAACGCGGAGAAGAAAATAACCATGCAGTTAATTTCCTATTTTGGCTTAAAAATTTTGGAAATTTCGTGACTGTTTTGGCGGTTCATTCTTGACGTGGTTCTCTTTTTAGTCCCCGGTTATTTAAATTTGGGTACCGCAGTGAGCACTGGCTGTTGGACCACGCTTGAGTGATTTCCGTCATGGGGGTGAAATTGTTATATAATTTTATCATGCACCTGGCCTCAGAAATACACCTGGCTAAATTGCTACCAGTGTCTTTACGAGATAAAAATGCATATGAGGGCATTGCCGCGTCGCCAAGACCAACATTTTATCAAGCACTTACTTCTTGTGCATGGAAAGATCGTTAAAATATTATTTAGCAACTAAAAGGACCAACACCGTTAACGCAACTAAAGAAATTTGCAAAATTTAAAAACGTATCAAAAGAAAAATTTGGTACTCACAACACTATCGAATTGGTAGGTTCTGGACGTTCCAAACAATTAGGAAATGGTTTACGGAAATTTGAGCAGTTTTTATTAGTATTAAACTGTTTTTCAACCATTGGAAACAGAAATATTTGACAACTGTGACAACTGTTGGCATTTATTACTATTAAATGACAATTACCAAATATTTTTTCAATTATTGATAAACAAATCTTCCTTTAGATTTTTCGAAGTTATGTTCTCGGTAAAGGTGAAAATTTGCTGGTCTCATTTAACCATAAGCCCCAAAATTAAAATATAGAAATTTTGCGCGCCTTGTTTTCCGCAACCAGCAATACAGATGTGTATACGAAGTCAGCAACTTATTGCAGGAAAATTGAAAATTGCAATTATTCGGTCCACAAAATGCTATATTGAGTTAGATAACTTGAAAAAATCGAGTCAAAATTATTAATTAAAGCTTTAATTCTTGTCGTTTGACTATTATTTTGCAAAATTCCACCCCCAATTGTTTTACGAAAAGAATTACTTTCACTTTCAGACTTCCACAAAGAATCATAATCAGGGACTAGTAGCCTGTTAGTAGATTTTCTAGAAAAATTTCTGCCTTTTTGGTTCAAGAAATAAATTTGAAATTATTGTTCACGTCACCAAACTATTTTATTCTTAAAACAAATTTGTGGCTAAATTTTTTGATAAACAACAATATGAAGACGATTCTATTGTTGAAAAAAACCAATGGGAGTGTCAGTACTAAAATCGTGTCTTTTCGTGCCCCCGAACCCATCTCAGCATTACTTGTTGATGCAATGTCCCCAATCCAAAGTTTGGTCAATAACTCGCTCATTATCCACCTCAAAATTGTATCGCCACCATGTTTCTCAACAAATACTTCCGACCAAAAGATGATAGAGGTAAGTCCTTCAATCAAGTGATTTCATTTTCAAAATTTGACAAAACCTTTTGACAGTAGGCAAAATGTTCCCGTACGTAATCGACGACACCCACGACGTTCCAAAAACCGCCAAAGAAATCCCCAGAAAAACCACAATTTCCAGAATCCCTTTAAGTAAGTTTTTTACTCATTCAACAACAATTCAAGCAACTAGTTACAGGTTCTCCCACCGACACTCCTCCTAGTTCCCCCCAACGAACAGCGAAACGCGAAACGATTTTCGACTTCAAATCAGAAGCTGCCAGAAACGTCGATTTGATTGCCAAAAATCGGGAAGAAAGACGGCAGAGATCATCGGACGAAAAGGCGGTTAAAGAAAAGTTAGGGGCGTTGGAAATCGGGCCATATTACGATTTTTCTGTTATGATTAACGAATTTAAGAGTACAATTTTGATTAATCCATTGAAAGACAACGACCAAGTGGTGGAGAACCAAATTACAGTTTGTGTAAGGAAAAGACCTTTGAATGAAAGGGAAATTGGAAGGAGAGAAGTTGATGTTATCACAGTACCCAGCAAGAACCAATTGATTGTTCATGAACCAAAACATAAAGTTGATCTAACGAAATATTTGGATAACCAAAATTTTCGATTTGACTACGTTTTTGACGAAACTTCCTCAAACGAACTCGTTTATAAGTTTACGGCGCAGCCATTGGTTAAAACTATTTTTGAGGGAGGAATGGCAACTTGTTTTGCTTACGGACAAACGGGGGCGGGAAAAACGCACACAATGGGGGGCGAGTTTAGAGGCAAGTACCACAAGTATCTAGTTTAGTGCAGTAATAATGTTACAGTACTATGGAGCTGGAAGTAAAGTTGTTGCTACCATTCCATTTTTGATTTGGCATTTTCAAAGATTTTGGTACTACCACGATGAATTCTAAAAAAATTGGTCTGTTTATCAGCCATTTTTGTTGTCTCTGAGACACTTGGAGGTGTTCTAAACTTTCTAGAAATTTGCTTAAACCCAACGAACTCAAAAGTACTACTTTGGTCGATAACGACAAGTCCACAGTAAAATCCTCAAACCTCTAATGGTTGTTGCAGTTCTGAATGTGACTAGTAGAATTTTATTAAAATTTTTCTAGTCCTGGTACTACTTAGATAGATTCTAATTTGTGTTTTACAAGTCAATTTTGTTGTCTCTGAGGCACTTGGGGGTGTCTTTCAGTAATTTGCTTAAACCCAACGAACTCAAAAGTACTACTTTGGTCGATAACAACAAGTCCACAGTAAAATCCTCAAACCTCTAATGGCTGTTGCAGTTTTGAATGTGACTAGTAGAATTTTATTAAAATTTTTCTAGTCCTAGTACTACTTAGATAAATTCTAATTTATATTTTACAAGTCAATTTTGTTGTCTTTGAAGCACTTGGGGGTGTTCTTCAAAAATTTGCTTAAACCCAACGAACTCAAAAGTACTACTTTGGTTGATACCAACAAGCCCATAGTAGAATCCTCAAACCTCCAATTGTTGTTGCAGTTTTGAATGTGACTAGTAGAATTTTATTAAAATTTTTCTAGTCCTGGTACTACTTAGATAGATTCTAATTTGTGTTTTACAAGTCAATTTGTTGTCTCTGAAGCACTTGGAGATGTCCTTCAGTAACTTGCTTAAACCCAACGAACTCAAAAGTACTACTTTGGTCGATAACAACAAGCCCATAGTAGAATCCTCAAACCTCTAAAGGCTGTTGCAGTTCTGAATGTGACTAGTAGAATTTTATTTAAAAATTTTTAGTCTTCGTACCACTTAGATAGGTTCTAATTTATGTTTTACAAGTCAATTTTGTTGTCTCTGAGGCACTTGGGGGTGTCTTTCAGTAATTTGCTTAAACCCAACGAACTCAAAAGTACTACTTTGGTCGATAACAACAAGTCCACAGTAAAATCCTCAAACCTCTAATGGCTGTTGCAGTTTTGAATGTGACTAGTAGAATTTTATTAAAATTTTTCTAGTCCTAGTACTACTTAGATAAATTCTAATTTATATTTTACAAGTCAATTTTGTTGTCTTTGAAGCACTTGGGGGTGTTCTTCAAAAATTTGCTTAAACCCAACGAACTCAAAAGTACTACTTTGGTCGATACCAACAAGCCCATAGTAGAATCCTCAAACCTCCAATTGTTGTTGCAGTTTTGAATGTGACTAGTAGAATTTTATTAAAATTTTTCTAGTCCTGGTACTACTTAGATAGATTCTAATTTGTGTTTTACAAGTCAATTTGTTGTCTCTGAGGCATTTGGGGGTGTCCTTCAGCAACTTGCTTAAACCCAACGAACTCAAAAGTACTACTTTGGTCGATAACAACAAGCCCATAGTAGAATCCTCAAACCTCTAAAGGCTGTTGCAGTTTTGAATGTGACTAGTAGAATTTTATTAAAATTTTTCTAGTCTTCGTACCACTTAGATAGATACTAATTTGTGTTTTACAAGTCAATTTGTTGTCTCTGAGGCATTTGGGGGTGTCCTTCAGCAACTTGCTTAAATCCAACGAACTCAAAAGTACTACTTTGGTCGCTAATAACAAGTCCACAGTAAAATCCTCAAACCTCTAATGGTTGTTGCAGTTCTGAATGTGACTAGTAGACTTTTATTAAAATTTTTCTAGTCTTCGTACCACTTAGATAGATTCTAATTTGTGTTTTACAAGTCAATTTGTTGTCTCTGAAGCACTTGGAGATGTCCTTCAGTAACTTGCTTAAACCCAACGAACTCAAAAGTACTACTTTGGTAGATAACAACAAGTCCACAGTAAAATCCTCAAACCTCTAATGGTTGTTGCAGTTCTGAATGTGACTAGTAGAATTTTATTAAAAAATTTTTAGTCTTCGTACCACTTAGATAGGTTCTAATTTGTGTTTTACAAGTCAATTTTGTTGTCTCTGAGGCACTTGGGGGTGTCTTTCAGTAATTTGCTTAAACCCAACGAACTCAAAAGTACTACTTTGGTCGATAACAACAAGTCCACAGTAAAATCCTCAAACCTCTAATGGCTGTTGCAGTTTTGAATGTGACTAGTAGAATTTTATTAAAATTTTTCCAGTCCTAGTACTACTTAGATAAATTCTAATTTATATTTTACAAGTCAATTTTGTTGTCTTTGAAGCACTTGGGGGTGTTCTTCAAAAATTTGCTTAAACCCAACGAACTCAAAAGTACTACTTTGGTTGATACCAACAAGCCCATAGTAGAATCCTCAAACCTCCAATTGTTGTTGCAGTTTTGAATATGACTAGTAGAATTTTATTAAAATTTTTCTAGTCCTGGTACTACTTAGATAGATTCTAATTTGTGTTTTACAAGTCAATTTGTTGTCTCTGAAGCACTTGGAGATGTCCTTCAGTAACTTGCTTAAACCCAACGAACTCAAAAGTACTACTTTGGTCGATAACAACAAGCCCATAGTAGAATCCTCAAACCTCTAAAGGCTGTTGCAGTTTTGAATGTGACTAGTAGAATTTTATTAAAATTTTTCTAGTCTTCGTACCACTTAGATAGATTCTAATTTGTGTTTTACAAGTCAATTTGTTGTCTCTGAGGCATTTGGGGGTGTCCTTCAGCAACTTGCTTAAATCCAACGAACTCAAAAGTACTACTTTGGTCGCTAATAACAAGTCCACAGTAAAATCCTCAAACCTCTAATGGCTGTTGCAGTTCTGAATGTGACTAGTAGACTTTTATTAAAATTTTTCTAGTCTTCGTACCACTTAGATAGATTCTAATTTGTGTTTTACAAGTCAATTTGTTGTCTCTGAAGCACTTGGAGATGTCCTTCAGTAACTTGCTTAAACCCAACGAACTCAAAAGTACTACTTTGGTAGATAACCACAAGTCCACAGTAAAATCCTCAAACCTCTAATGGTTGTTGCAGTTCTGAATGTGACTAGTAGAATTTTATTAAAAAATTTTTAGTCTTCGTACCACTTAGATAGGTTCTAATTTGTGTTTTACAAGTCAATTTTGTTGTCTCTGAGGCACTTGGGGGTGTCTTTCAGTAATTTGCTTAAACCCAACGAACTCAAAAGTACTACTTTGGTCGATAACAACAAGTCCACAGTAAAATCCTCAAACCTCTAATGGCTGTTGCAGTTTTGAATGTGACTAGTAGAATTTTATTAAAATTTTTCTAGTCCTAGTACTACTTAGATAAATTCTAATTTATATTTTACAAGTCAATTTTGTTGTCTTTGAAGCACTTGGGGGTGTTCTTCAAAAATTTGCTTAAACCCAACGAACTCAAAAGTACTACTTTGGTTGATACCAACAAGCCCATAGTAGAATCCTCAAACCTCCAATTGTTGTTGCAGTTTTGAATGTGACTAGTAGAATTTTATTAAAATTTTTCTAGTCCTGGTACTACTTAGATAGATTCTAATTTGTGTTTTACAAGTCAATTTGTTGTCTCTGAAGCACTTGGAGATGTCCTTCAGTAACTTGCTTAAACCCAACGAACTCAAAAGTACTACTTTGGTCGATAACAACAAGCCCATAGTAGAATCCTCAAACCTCTAAAGGCTGTTGCAGTTCTGAATGTGACTAGTAGAATTTTATTTAAAAATTTTTAGTCTTCGTACCACTTAGATAGGTTCTAATTTATGTTTTACAAGTCAATTTTGTTGTCTCTGAGGCACTTGGGGGTGTCTTTCAGTAATTTGCTTAAACCCAACGAACTCAAAAGTACTACTTTGGTCGATAACAACAAGTCCACAGTAAAATCCTCAAACCTCTAATGGCTGTTGCAGTTTTGAATGTGACTAGTAGAATTTTATTAAAATTTTTCTAGTCCTAGTACTACTTAGATAAATTCTAATTTATATTTTACAAGTCAATTTTGTTGTCTTTGAAGCACTTGGGGGTGTTCTTCAAAAATTTGCTTAAACCCAACGAACTCAAAAGTACTACTTTGGTCGATACCAACAAGCCCATAGTAGAATCCTCAAACCTCCAATTGTTGTTGCAGTTTTGAATGTGACTAGTAGAATTTTATTAAAATTTTTCTAGTCCTGGTACTACTTAGATAGATTCTAATTTGTGTTTTACAAGTCAATTTGTTGTCTCTGAGGCATTTGGGGGTGTCCTTCAGCAACTTGCTTAAACCCAACGAACTCAAAAGTACTACTTTGGTCGATAACAACAAGCCCATAGTAGAATCCTCAAACCTCTAAAGGCTGTTGCAGTTTTGAATGTGACTAGTAGAATTTTATTAAAATTTTTCTAGTCTTCGTACCACTTAGATAGATACTAATTTGTGTTTTACAAGTCAATTTGTTGTCTCTGAGGCATTTGGGGGTGTCCTTCAGCAACTTGCTTAAATCCAACGAACTCAAAAGTACTACTTTGGTCGCTAATAACAAGTCCACAGTAAAATCCTCAAACCTCTAATGGTTGTTGCAGTTCTGAATGTGACTAGTAGACTTTTATTAAAATTTTTCTAGTCTTCGTACCACTTAGATAGATTCTAATTTGTGTTTTACAAGTCAATTTGTTGTCTCTGAAGCACTTGGAGATGTCCTTCAGTAACTTGCTTAAACCCAACGAACTCAAAAGTACTACTTTGGTAGATAACAACAAGTCCACAGTAAAATCCTCAAACCTCTAATGGTTGTTGCAGTTCTGAATGTGACTAGTAGAATTTTATTAAAAAATTTTTAGTCTTCGTACCACTTAGATAGGTTCTAATTTGTGTTTTACAAGTCAATTTTGTTGTCTCTGAGGCACTTGGGGGTGTCTTTCAGTAATTTGCTTAAACCCAACGAACTCAAAAGTACTACTTTGGTCGATAACAACAAGTCCACAGTAAAATCCTCAAACCTCTAATGGCTGTTGCAGTTTTGAATGTGACTAGTAGAATTTTATTAAAATTTTTCCAGTCCTAGTACTACTTAGATAAATTCTAATTTATATTTTACAAGTCAATTTTGTTGTCTTTGAAGCACTTGGGGGTGTTCTTCAAAAATTTGCTTAAACCCAACGAACTCAAAAGTACTACTTTGGTTGATACCAACAAGCCCATAGTAGAATCCTCAAACCTCCAATTGTTGTTGCAGTTTTGAATATGACTAGTAGAATTTTATTAAAATTTTTCTAGTCCTGGTACTACTTAGATAGATTCTAATTTGTGTTTTACAAGTCAATTTGTTGTCTCTGAAGCACTTGGAGATGTCCTTCAGTAACTTGCTTAAACCCAACGAACTCAAAAGTACTACTTTGGTCGATAACAACAAGCCCATAGTAGAATCCTCAAACCTCTAAAGGCTGTTGCAGTTTTGAATGTGACTAGTAGAATTTTATTAAAATTTTTCTAGTCTTCGTACCACTTAGATAGATTCTAATTTGTGTTTTACAAGTCAATTTGTTGTCTCTGAGGCATTTGGGGGTGTCCTTCAGCAACTTGCTTAAATCCAACGAACTCAAAAGTACTACTTTGGTCGCTAATAACAAGTCCACAGTAAAATCCTCAAACCTCTAATGGCTGTTGCAGTTCTGAATGTGACTAGTAGACTTTTATTAAAATTTTTCTAGTCTTCGTACCACTTAGATAGATTCTAATTTGTGTTTTACAAGTCAATTTGTTGTCTCTGAAGCACTTGGAGATGTCCTTCAGTAACTTGCTTAAACCCAACGAACTCAAAAGTACTACTTTGGTAGATAACCACAAGTCCACAGTAAAATCCTCAAACCTCTAATGGTTGTTGCAGTTCTGAATGTGACTAGTAGAATTTTATTAAAAAATTTTTAGTCTTCGTACCACTTAGATAGGTTCTAATTTGTGTTTTACAAGTCAATTTTGTTGTCTCTGAGGCACTTGGGGGTGTCTTTCAGTAATTTGCTTAAACCCAACGAACTCAAAAGTACTACTTTGGTCGATAACAACAAGTCCACAGTAAAATCCTCAAACCTCTAATGGCTGTTGCAGTTTTGAATGTGACTAGTAGAATTTTATTAAAATTTTTCTAGTCCTAGTACTACTTAGATAAATTCTAATTTATATTTTACAAGTCAATTTTGTTGTCTTTGAAGCACTTGGGGGTGTTCTTCAAAAATTTGCTTAAACCCAACGAACTCAAAAGTACTATTTTGGTTGATACCAACAAGCCCATAGTAGAATCCTCAAACCTCCAATTGTTGTTGCAGTTTTGAATGTGACTAGTAGAATTTTATTAAAATTTTTCTAGTCCTGGTACTACTTAGATAGATTCTAATTTGTGTTTTACAAGTCAATTTGTTGTCTCTGAAGCACTTGGAGATGTCCTTCAGTAACTTGCTTAAACCCAACGAACTCAAAAGTACTACTTTGGTCGATAACAACAAGCCCATAGTAGAATCCTCAAACCTCCAATTGTTGTTGCAGTTTTGAATGTGACTAGTAGAATTTTATTAAAATTTTTCTAGTCCTGGTACTACTTAGATAGATTCTAATTTGTGTTTTACAAGTCAATTTGTTGTCTCTGAGGCATTTGGGGGTGTCCTTCAGCAACTTGCTTAAACCCAACGAACTCAAAAGTACTACTTTGGTCGATAACAACAAGCCCATAGTAGAATCCTCAAACCTCTAAAGGCTGTTGCAGTTTTGAATGTGACTAGTAGAATTTTATTAAAATTTTTCTAGTCTTCGTACCACTTAGATAGATTCTGATTTGTGTTTTACAAGTCAATTTGTTGTCTCTGAGGCATTTGGGGGTGTCCTTCAGCAACTTGCTTAAATCCAACGAACTCAAAAGTACTACTTTGGTCGCTAATAACAAGTCCACAGTAAAATCCTCAAACCTCTAATGGTTGTTGCAGTTCTGAATGTGACTAGTAGACTTTTATTAAAATTTTTCTAGTCTTCGTACCACTTAGATAGATTCTAATTTGTGTTTTACAAGTCAATTTGTTGTCTCTGAAGCACTTGGAGATGTCCTTCAGTAACTTGCTTAAACCCAACGAACTCAAAAGTACTACTTTGGTAGATAACAACAAGTCCACAGTAAAATCCTCAAACCTCTAATGGTTGTTGCAGTTCTGAATGTGACTAGTAGAATTTTATTAAAAAATTTTTAGTCTTCGTACCACTTAGATAGGTTCTAATTTGTGTTTTACAAGTCAATTTTGTTGTCTCTGAGGCACTTGGGGGTGTCCTTCAGTAATTTGCTTAAACCCAACGAACTCAAAAGTACTACTTTGGTCGATAACAACAAGTCCACAGTAAAATCCTCAAACCTCTAATGGCTGTTGCAGTTTTGAATGTGACTAGTAGAATTTCATTAAAATTTTTCTAGTCCTAGTACTACTTAGATAAATTCTAATTTATATTTTACAAGTCAATTTTGTTGTCTTTGAAGCACTTGGGGGTGTTCTTCAAAAATTTGCTTAAACCCAACGAACTCAAAAGTACTATTTTGGTTGATACCAACAAGCCCATAGTAGAATCCTCAAACCTCCAATTGTTGTTGCAGTTTTGAATGTGACTAGTAGAATTTTATTAAAATTTTTCTAGTCCTGGTACTACTTAGATAGATTCTAATTTGTGTTTTACAAGTCAATTTGTTGTCTCTGAAGCACTTGGAGATGTCCTTCAGTAACTTGCTTAAACCCAACGAACTCAAAAGTACTACTTTGGTCGATAACAACAAGCCCATAGTAGAATCCTCAAACCTCCAATTGTTGTTGCAGTTTTGAATGTGACTAGTAGAATTTTATTAAAATTTTTCTAGTCCTGGTACTACTTAGATAGATTCTAATTTGTGTTTTACAAGTCAATTTGTTGTCTCTGAGGCATTTGGGGGTGTCCTTCAGCAACTTGCTTAAACCCAACGAACTCAAAAGTACTACTTTGGTCGATAACAACAAGTCCACAGTAAAATCCTCAAACCTCTAATGGCTGTTGCAGTTTTGAATGTGACTAGTAGAATTTTATTAAAATTTTTCTAGTCCTAGTACTACTTAGATAAATTCTAATTTATATTTTACAAGTCAATTTTGTTGTCTTTGAAGCACTTGGGGGTGTTCTTCAAAAATTTGCTTAAACCCAACGAACTCAAAAGTACTATTTTGGTTGATACCAACAAGCCCATAGTAGAATCCTCAAACCTCCAATTGTTGTTGCAGTTTTGAATGTGACTAGTAGAATTTTATTAAAATTTTTCTAGTCCTGGTACTACTTAGATAGATTCTAATTTGTGTTTTACAAGTCAATTTGTTGTCTCTGAAGCACTTGGAGATGTCCTTCAGTAACTTGCTTAAACCCAACGAACTCAAAAGTACTACTTTGGTCGATAACAACAAGCCCATAGTAGAATCCTCAAACCTCCAATTGTTGTTGCAGTTTTGAATGTGACTAGTAGAATTTTATTAAAATTTTTCTAGTCCTGGTACTACTTAGATAGATTCTAATTTGTGTTTTACAAGTCAATTTGTTGTCTCTGAGGCATTTGGGGGTGTCCTTCAGCAACTTGCTTAAATCCAACGAACTCAAAAGTACTACTTTGGTCGCTAATAACAAGTCCACAGTAAAATCCTCAAACCTCTAATGGTTGTTGCAGTTCTGAATGTGACTAGTAGAATTTTATTAAAAAATTTTTAGTCTTCGTACCACTTAGATAGGTTCTAATTTGTGTTTTACAAGTCAATTTTGTTGTCTCTGAGGCACTTGGGGGTGTCCTTCAGTAATTTGCTTAAACCCAACGAACTCAAAAGTACTACTTTGGTCGATAACAACAAGTCCACAGTAAAATCCTCAAACCTCTAATGGCTGTTGCAGTTTTGAATGTGACTAGTAGAATTTTATTAAAATTTTTCTAGTCCTAGTACTACTTAGATAAATTCTAATTTATATTTTACAAGTCAATTTTGTTGTCTTTGAAGCACTTGGGGGTGTTCTTCAAAAATTTGCTTAAACCCAACGAACTCAAAAGTACTACTTTGGTCGATACCAACAAGCCCATAGTAGAATCCTCAAACCTCCAATTGTTGTTGAAGTTTTGAATGTGACTAGTAGAATTTTATTAAAATTTTTCTAGTCCTGGTACTACTTAGATAGATTCTAATTTGTGTTTTACAAGTCAATTTGTTGTCTCTGAAGCACTTGGAGATGTCCTTCAGTAACTTGCTTAAACCCAACGAACTCAAAAGTACTACTTTGGTCGATAACAACAAGTCCACAGTAAAATCCTCAAACCTCTAATGGCTGTTGCAGTTTTGAATGTGACTAGTAGAATTTTATTAAAATTTTTCTAGTCCTAGTACTACTTAGATAAATTCTAATTTATATTTTACAAGTCAATTTTGTTGTCTTTGAAGCACTTGGGGGTGTTCTTCAAAAATTTGCTTAAACCCAACGAACTCAAAAGTACTACTTTGGTCGATACCAACAAGCCCATAGTAGAATCCTCAAACCTCCAATTGTTGTTGAAGTTTTGAATGTGACTAGTAGAATTTTATTAAAATTTTTCTAGTCCTGGTACTACTTAGATAGATTCTAATTTGTGTTTTACAAGTCAATTTGTTGTCTCTGAGGCATTTGGGGGTGTCCTTCAGCAACTTGCTTAAACCCAACGAACTCAAAAGTACTACTTTGGTCGATAACAACAAGCCCATAGTAGAATCCTCAAACCTCCAATTGTTGTTGAAGTTTTGAATGTGACTAGTAGAATTTTATTAAAATTTTTCTAGTCCTGGTACTACTTAGATAGATTCTAATTTGTGTTTTACAAGTCAATTTGTTGTCTCTGAGGCATTTGGGGGTGTCCTTCAGCAACTTGCTTAAACCCAACGAACTCAAAAGTACTACTTTGGTCGATACCAACAAGCCCATAGTAGAATCCTCAAACCTCCAATTGTTGTTGAAGTTTTGAATGTGACTAGTAGAATTTTATTAAAATTTTTCTAGTCCTGGTACTACTTAGATAGATTCTAATTTGTGTTTTACAAGTCAATTTGTTGTCTCTGAGGCATTTGGGGGTGTCCTTCAGCAACTTGCTTAAATCCAACGAACTCAAAAGTACTACTTTGGTCGCTAATAACAAGTCCACAGTAAAATCCTCAAACCTCTAATGGTTGTTGCAGTTCTGAATGTGACTAGTAGAATTTTATTAAAAAATTTTTAGTCTTCGTACCACTTAGATAGGTTCTAATTTGTGTTTTACAAGTCAATTTTGTTGTCTCTGAGGCACTTGGGGGTGTCCTTCAGTAATTTGCTTAAACCCAACGAACTCAAAAGTACTACTTTGGTCGATAACAACAAGTCCACAGTAAAATCCTCAAACCTCTAATGGCTGTTGCAGTTTTGAATGTGACTAGTAGAATTTTATTAAAATTTTTCTAGTCCTAGTACTACTTAGATAAATTCTAATTTATATTTTACAAGTCAATTTTGTTGTCTTTGAAGCACTTGGGGGTGTTCTTCAAAAATTTGCTTAAACCCAACGAACTCAAAAGTACTACTTTGGTCGATACCAACAAGCCCATAGTAGAATCCTCAAACCTCCAATTGTTGTTGAAGTTTTGAATGTGACTAGTAGAATTTTATTAAAATTTTTCTAGTCCTGGTACTACTTAGATAGATTCTAATTTGTGTTTTACAAGTCAATTTGTTGTCTCTGAAGCACTTGGAGATGTCCTTCAGTAACTTGCTTAAACCCAACGAACTCAAAAGTACTACTTTGGTCGATAACAACAAGTCCACAGTAAAATCCTCAAACCTCTAATGGCTGTTGCAGTTTTGAATGTGACTAGTAGAATTTTATTAAAATTTTTCTAGTCCTAGTACTACTTAGATAAATTCTAATTTATATTTTACAAGTCAATTTTGTTGTCTTTGAAGCACTTGGGGGTGTTCTTCAAAAATTTGCTTAAACCCAACGAACTCAAAAGTACTACTTTGGTCGATACCAACAAGCCCATAGTAGAATCCTCAAACCTCCAATTGTTGTTGAAGTTTTGAATGTGACTAGTAGAATTTTGTTAAAATTTTTCTAGTCCTGGTACTACTTAGATAGATTCTAATTTGTGTTTTACAAGTCAATTTGTTGTCTCTGAAGCACTTGGAGATGTCCTTCAGTAACTTGCTTAAACCCAACGAACTCAAAAGTACTACTTTGGTCGATAACAACAAGCCCATAGTAGAATCCTCAAACCTCTAAAGGCTGTTGCAGTTTTGAATGTGACTAGTAGAATTTTATTAAAATTTTTCTAGTCTTCGTACCACTTAGATAGATTCTAATTTGTGTTTTACAAGTCAATTTGTTGTCTCTGAGGCATTTGGGGGTGTCCTTCAGCAACTTGCTTAAACCCAACGAACTCAAAAGTACTACTTTGGTCGCTAATAACAAGTCCACAGTAAAATCCTCAAACCTCTAATGGTTGTTGCAGTTCTGAATGTGACTAGTAGACTTTTATTAAAATTTTTCTAGTCTTCGTACCACTTAGATAGATTCTAATTTGTGTTTTACAAGTCAATTTGTTGTCTCTGAGGCATTTGGGGGTGTCCTTCAGCAACTTGCTTAAATCCAACGAACTCAAAAGTACTACTTTGGTCGCTAATAACAAGTCCACAGTAAAATCCTCAAACCTCTAATGGTTGTTGCAGTTCTGAATGTGACTAGTAGACTTTTATTAAAATTTTTCTAGTCCTGGTACTACTTAGATAGATTCTAATTTGTGTTTTACAAGTCAATTTGTTGTCTCTGAAGCACTTGGAGATGTCCTTCAGTAACTTGCTTAAACCCAACGAACTCAAAAGTACTACTTTGGTAGATATCAACAAGTCCACAGTAAAATCCTCAAACCTCTAATGGTTGTTGCAGTTCTCAATGCGACTAGTAGAATTTTATTAAAATTTTTCTAGTCCTGGTACTACTTAGATAGATTCTAATTTGTGTTTTACAAGACAATTTTGTTGTCTCTAAGACACTTGGGGATGTCCTTCAGTAATTCGCTTAAACCCAACGAACTCAAAAGTACTATTTTGGTCGATTACATCAAGTCCACAGTAAAATCCTCAAACCTCTAATGGCTGTTGCAGTTTTGAATGTGACTAGTAGAATTTTATTAAAATCTTTCTAGTCCTGGTACTACTTAGATAGATTCTAATTTGTGTTTTACAAGTCAATTTGTTGTCTCTGAAGCACTTGGAGATGTCCTTCAGTAACTTGCTTAAACCCAACGAACTCAAAAGTACTACTTTGGTCGATAACAACAAGCCCATAGTAGAATCCTCAAACCTCTAAAGGCTGTTGCAGTTTTGAATGTGACTAGTAGAATTTTATTAAAATTTTTCTAGTCTTCGTACCACTTAGATAGATTCTAATTTGTGTTTTACAAGTCAATTTGTTGTCTCTGAGGCATTTGGGGGTGTCCTTCAGCAACTTGCTTAAATCCAACGAACTCAAAAGTACTACTTTGGTCGCTAATAACAAGTCCACAGTAAAATCCTCAAACCTCTAATGGTTGTTGCAGTTCTGAATGTGACTAGTAGACTTTTATTAAATTTTTCCTAGTCTTCGTACCACTTAGATAGATTCTAATTTGTGTTTTACAAGTCAATTTGTTGTCTCTGAGGCATTTGGGGGTGTCCTTCAGCAACTTGCTTAAATCCAACGAACTCAAAAGTACTACTTTGGTCGCTAATAACAAGTCCACAGTAAAATCCTCAAACCTCTAATGGTTGTTGCAGTTCTGAATGTGACTAGTAGACTTTTATTAAAATTTTTCTAGTCCTGGTACTACTTAGATAGATTCTAATTTGTGTTTTACAAGTCAATTTGTTGTCTCTGAGGCATTTGGGGGTGTCCTTCAGCAACTTGCTTAAACCCAACGAACTCAAAAGTACTACTTTGGTCGATAACAACAAGCCCATAGTAGAATCCTCAAACCTCTAAAGGCTGTTGCAGTTTTGAATGTGACTAGTAGAATTTTATTAAAATTTTTCTAGTCTTCGTACCACTTAGATAGATTCTAATTTGTGTTTTACAAGTCAATTTGTTGTCTCTGAGGCATTTGGGGGTGTCCTTCAGCAACTTGCTTAAATCCAACGAACTCAAAAGTACTACTTTGGTCGCTAATAACAAGTCCACAGTAAAATCCTCAAACCTCTAATGGTTGTTGCAGTTCTGAATGTGACTAGTAGAATTTTATTAAAAAATTTTTAGTCTTCGTACCACTTAGATAGGTTCTAATTTGTGTTTTACAAGTCAATTTTGTTGTCTCTGAGGCACTTGGGGGTGTCCTTCAGTAATTTGCTTAAACCCAACGAACTCAAAAGTACTACTTTGGTCGATAACAACAAGTCCACAGTAAAATCCTCAAACCTCTAATGGCTGTTGCAGTTTTGAATGTGACTAGTAGAATTTTATTAAAATTTTTCTAGTCCTAGTACTACTTAGATAAATTCTAATTTATATTTTACAAGTCAATTTTGTTGTCTTTGAAGCACTTGGGGGTGTTCTTCAAAAATTTGCTTAAACCCAACGAACTCAAAAGTACTACTTTGGTCGATACCAACAAGCCCATAGTAGAATCCTCAAACCTCCAATTGTTGTTGAAGTTTTGAATGTGACTAGTAGAATTTTATTAAAATTTTTCTAGTCCTGGTACTACTTAGATAGATTCTAATTTGTGTTTTACAAGTCAATTTGTTGTCTCTGAAGCACTTGGAGATGTCCTTCAGTAACTTGCTTAAACCCAACGAACTCAAAAGTACTACTTTGGTCGATAACAACAAGTCCACAGTAAAATCCTCAAACCTCTAATGGCTGTTGCAGTTTTGAATGTGACTAGTAGAATTTTATTAAAATTTTTCTAGTCCTAGTACTACTTAGATAAATTCTAATTTATATTTTACAAGTCAATTTTGTTGTCTTTGAAGCACTTGGGGGTGTTCTTCAAAAATTTGCTTAAACCCAACGAACTCAAAAGTACTACTTTGGTCGATACCAACAAGCCCATAGTAGAATCCTCAAACCTCCAATTGTTGTTGAAGTTTTGAATGTGACTAGTAGAATTTTGTTAAAATTTTTCTAGTCCTGGTACTACTTAGATAGATTCTAATTTGTGTTTTACAAGTCAATTTGTTGTCTCTGAAGCACTTGGAGATGTCCTTCAGTAACTTGCTTAAACCCAACGAACTCAAAAGTACTACTTTGGTCGATAACAACAAGCCCATAGTAGAATCCTCAAACCTCTAAAGGCTGTTGCAGTTTTGAATGTGACTAGTAGAATTTTATTAAAATTTTTCTAGTCTTCGTACCACTTAGATAGATTCTAATTTGTGTTTTACAAGTCAATTTGTTGTCTCTGAGGCATTTGGGGGTGTCCTTCAGCAACTTGCTTAAATCCAACGAACTCAAAAGTACTACTTTGGTCGCTAATAACAAGTCCACAGTAAAATCCTCAAACCTCTAATGGTTGTTGCAGTTCTGAATGTGACTAGTAGACTTTTATTAAAATTTTTCTAGTCTTCGTACCACTTAGATAGATTCTAATTTGTGTTTTACAAGTCAATTTGTTGTCTCTGAGGCATTTGGGGGTGTCCTTCAGCAACTTGCTTAAATCCAACGAACTCAAAAGTACTACTTTGGTCGCTAATAACAAGTCCACAGTAAAATCCTCAAACCTCTAATGGTTGTTGCAGTTCTGAATGTGACTAGTAGACTTTTATTAAAATTTTTCTAGTCCTGGTACTACTTAGATAGATTCTAATTTGTGTTTTACAAGTCAATTTGTTGTCTCTGAAGCACTTGGAGATGTCCTTCAGTAACTTGCTTAAACCCAACGAACTCAAAAGTACTACTTTGGTAGATATCAACAAGTCCACAGTAAAATCCTCAAACCTCTAATGGTTGTTGCAGTTCTCAATGCGACTAGTAGAATTTTATTAAAATTTTTCTAGTCCTGGTACTACTTAGATAGATTCTAATTTGTGTTTTACAAGACAATTTTGTTGTCTCTAAGACACTTGGGGATGTCCTTCAGTAATTCGCTTAAACCCAACGAACTCAAAAGTACTATTTTGGTCGATTACATCAAGTCCACAGTAAAATCCTCAAACCTCTAATGGCTGTTGCAGTTTTGAATGTGACTAGTAGAATTTTATTAAAATCTTTCTAGTCCTGGTACTACTTAGATAGATTCTAATTTGTGTTTTACAAGTCAATTTGTTGTCTCTGAAGCACTTGGAGATGTCCTTCAGTAACTTGCTTAAACCCAACGAACTCAAAAGTACTACTTTGGTCGATAACAACAAGCCCATAGTAGAATCCTCAAACCTCTAAAGGCTGTTGCAGTTTTGAATGTGACTAGTAGAATTTTATTAAAATTTTTCTAGTCTTCGTACCACTTAGATAGATTCTAATTTGTGTTTTACAAGTCAATTTGTTGTCTCTGAGGCATTTGGGGGTGTCCTTCAGCAACTTGCTTAAATCCAACGAACTCAAAAGTACTACTTTGGTCGCTAATAACAAGTCCACAGTAAAATCCTCAAACCTCTAATGGTTGTTGCAGTTCTGAATGTGACTAGTAGACTTTTATTAAATTTTTCCTAGTCTTCGTACCACTTAGATAGATTCTAATTTGTGTTTTACAAGTCAATTTGTTGTCTCTGAGGCATTTGGGGGTGTCCTTCAGCAACTTGCTTAAATCCAACGAACTCAAAAGTACTACTTTGGTCGCTAATAACAAGTCCACAGTAAAATCCTCAAACCTCTAATGGTTGTTGCAGTTCTGAATGTGACTAGTAGACTTTTATTAAAATTTTTCTAGTCCTGGTACTACTTAGATAGATTCTAATTTGTGTTTTACAAGTCAATTTGTTGTCTCTGAAGCACTTGGAGATGTCCTTCAGTAACTTGCTTAAACCCAACGAACTCAAAAGTACTACTTTGGTAGATATCAACAAGTCCACAGTAAAATCCTCAAACCTCTAATGGTTGTTGCAGTTCTCAATGCGACTAGTAGAATTTTATTAAAATTTTTCTAGTCCTGGTACTACTTAGATAGATTCTAATTTGTGTTTTACAAGACAATTTTGTTGTCTCTAAGACACTTGGGGATGTCCTTCAGTAATTCGCTTAAACCCAACGAACTCAAAAGTACTATTTTGGTCGATTACATCAAGTCCACAGTAAAATCCTCAAACCTCTAATGGCTGTTGCAGTTTTGAATGTGACTAGTAGAATTTTATTAAAATCTTTCTAGTCCTGGTACTACTTAGATAGATTCTAATTTGTGTTTTACAAGTCAATTTGTTGTCTCTGAAGCACTTGGAGATGTCCTTCAGTAACTTGCTTAAACCCAACGAACTCAAAAGTACTACTTTGGTCGATAACAACAAGCCCATAGTAGAATCCTCAAACCTCTAAAAAATTTTTCTAGTCTTCGTACCACTTAGATAGATTCTAATTTGTGTTTTACAAGTCAATTTGTTGTCTCTGAGGCATTTGGGGGTGTCCTTCAGCAACTTGCTTAAATCCAACGAACTCAAAAGTACTACTTTGGTCGCTAATAACAAGTCCACAGTAAAATCCTCAAACCTCTAATGGTTGTTGCAGTTCTGAATGTGACTAGTAGACTTTTATTAAAATTTTTCTAGTCTTCGTACCACTTAGATAGATTCTAATTTGTGTTTTACAAGTCAATTTGTTGTCTCTGAGGCATTTGGGGGTGTCCTTCAGCAACTTGCTTAAATCCAACGAACTCAAAAGTACTACTTTGGTCGCTAATAACAAGTCCACAGTAAAATCCTCAAACCTCTAATGGTTGTTGCAGTTCTGAATGTGACTAGTAGACTTTTATTAAAATTTTTCTAGTCCTGGTACTACTTAGATAGATTCTAATTTGTGTTTTACAAGTCAATTTGTTGTCTCTGAAGCACTTGGAGATGTCCTTCAGTAACTTGCTTAAACCCAACGAACTCAAAAGTACTACTTTGGTAGATATCAACAAGTCCACAGTAAAATCCTCAAACCTCTAATGGTTGTTGCAGTTCTCAATGCGACTAGTAGAATTTTATTAAAATTTTTCTAGTCCTGGTACTACTTAGATAGATTCTAATTTGTGTTTTACAAGACAATTTTGTTGTCTCTAAGACACTTGGGGATGTCCTTCAGTAATTCGCTTAAACCCAACGAACTCAAAAGTACTATTTTGGTCGATTACATCAAGTCCACAGTAAAATCCTCAAACCTCTAATGGCTGTTGCAGTTTTGAATGTGACTAGTAGAATTTTATTAAAATCTTTCTAGTCTTCGTACCACTTAGATAGATTTTCATTTGTGTTTTACAAGTCAATTTTGTTGTCTCTGAGGCACTTGGGGGTGTCCTTCAGAAATTTGCTTAGACCCAACAAACTCAAAAGTACTACTTTGGTCGATAACGACAAGTCCACAGTAAAATCCTCAAACCTCTAATGGTTGTTGCAGTTCTAAATGTGACTAGTTGAGTTTTATTAAAGTTTTTCTAGTTCTGGTACTACTTAGATAGATTCAAATTTATGTTTTGCAAGTCAATTTTGTTGTCTCTGAGGCACTTGGGGGTGTCTTTCAGAAATTTGCTTAAACCCAACGAACTCAAAAGTACTATTTTGGTCGATAACAACAAGTCCACAGTAAAATCCTCAAACCTCTAATGGTTGTTGCAGTTCTGAATGTGACTAGTAGAATTTTATTAAAATTTTTCTAGTCCTGGTACTACTTAGATAGATTCAAATTTGTGTTTTACAAGTCAATTTTGTTGTCTCTGAGGCACTTGGGAGTGTCCTTCAGAAATTTGCTTAGACCCAACAAACTCAAAAGTACTACTTTGGTCGATAACAACAAGTCCACAGTAAAATCCTCAAACCTCTAATGGTTGTTGCAGTTCTGAATGTGACTAGTAGAATTTTATTAAAAATTTTTTAGTCTTCGTACCACTTAGATAGATTCTAATTTGTGTTTTACAAGTCAATTTTGTTGTCTCTGAGGCACTTGGGGGTGTCCTTCAGAAATTTCCTTAAACCCAACGAACTCAAAAGTACTACTTTGGTCGCTAACTACCAAGCTCACAGTAGTTTGAAGTTCTTGGTACTTGTTGGTTTGATTAAAAATTGATGTTGAATTCCGCAGGAAGGCAGCAAAACTTCAAAGGAGGGATCTACGCTCTTGTAGCAACTGACGTCTTCAAGTTCCTCTCCTTCCCCCAAAACAAGCATCTCGTAGTTTCCGCCAGTTTCTTCGAGATTTACGGCAAAATCGCTTTCGATCTCCTAGCGAAACGTCAACGTTTACGCGTCCTCGAAGACGGTAACCAAACGGTTCAAGTGGTCGGTTTAACCGAACGTGCCGTGACTAAAGTCGAAGACATCATGGAATTGATCAAACGCGGCAGTACTGAACGGACTTCCGGTCAAACATCCGCTAATTCGAACTCATCGAGATCCCACGCGGTTTTCCAAATAATTTTAAGACGTATCCATTCGAGAAATATCGAAGGGAAATTTTCTCTAATCGATTTAGCTGGTAACGAAAGAGGTGCTGATACTTCGAAATCGAATCGATTAACACGACTCGAAGGTGCCGATATTAACAAATCGCTATTGGCACTAAAAGAATGTATTCGAGCGTTAGGGAAAAAAGGGAAACATTGTCCGTTTCGGGAAAGTGTTTTGACGAAAATTCTACGCGATTCGTTTATTGGAGAGAAATCGAGGACTTGTATGATCGCTTTGATTTCGTCTGGAGTGGCATCTGTTGAGCATACTTTGAATACTCTCAGGTATGCCGATAGAGTTAAGGAGTTGGTTGTTGGGGATTTGGGGGAAGAGTCGGAAAATTCGGAAGGATCTCCAAATGAAAACGAAAATGATTTGGCGGCCATAGAATGGAACGTTTTGGAGAATAGTAAAAGTGTTATCGATAGTTGCGCTTATTTCCATAAAACAGCAGTACAACTCTATAACAGTACGAGACAAGGGGGGTTGAACAAGTATCAGTTCGCCAAAAATTGGAGGCATTTATTGAGAGAAATGATCGATGTGCAGAGGGCGGCCTATGTGAAGGTGTCCGAATTTTGTGAACTCCTCGACGAAGAAGCTTGATAGCGCACTCAAAATGTTTCATAAGATTGCGCAATGTTATCCAGCAAGTATATCTAATCCATATATATATATAAAAATTGGAAACAATTAGTTCTTTTATTACAGTAAATTTAATTGTTTTATGTAATTTGCAGTTTTCTTTCCGAAATTCGATTTCCCACCACAAGATAGCGCTACATCTATATAGATACCATTGACTATTTATCTATGTATGTAGATACCTTTATTCCTCGTCAATAAGCATTATAGTGATGTCAACTTTCGATACTTTTGAGTAATTGTTACTATTCGTTACTTGTATTTGTTACTTTGATTACTTTGATTACATTTATATTTGGTATTAAAACATCACAGACATGAAAGATTTACAATAATTAGCAAATCACTTAAACTCATAAACAAAACATAAATGCAATAAAAAATGCAATTTACAGATGTTATTGAGTTTTTCCTTGCTCTACTATTTCCTGAAATGCAGCATTTCAAACTTTCATAATTCTAAGACATCTTCTACAAAAACTTCGACTGATTACAAATTTTGATTCCAGTTTTTGAATTAGAGTCTTTATAGCACCACAGCAGACACTGATGTCACCATTAGCAATGATGGTTTTTGAGTTATTCATGGAGTTCTAATGAAATGTTTACCAACCTCAACAATTGTGTATAAGTGGTTGCCTACACTTGGGATGACTAAATTAATTTTGGAAATCTTAAATATTAGTGGGAAACATCTGAAAATTGCAATTCTTTATCGAAAAAAATCATTGATTTCAAAAATATTAATAGATCTTTGCTAGTTATTTCCGTTCAAAAGATATTGTCGTAATCTCAACATCTGTTGGGAGATCATATCTAAAGCCTGCTACATGTGTTGTTAGAGCCAATTCATATGGAAGTTTGCACATACATTCAGAATTAGGTTTGGAACTCACTTCTGGGTGTAGTTTTGAGATATCGTCGACAGTTTTTGAATGATGGAGCTTTGAATTGCAAAAAATACAGTTACTCAAGAAGTCTGAGGGTTATGACAAAAATTATTACACCATTAAATTTTGCGAAATTTTTTCTATCGATTGATGCGATCTCTATATTTTGGGAATAAACATTAAGAATTTCCAAGATTGTTTATAAAATCCAACTGTCTCCCTGCAGTATAGGCAACACAACTTACACTTCAATTCAGTCGCACTCACACGACTTTAAATGCTAACATTGCTAACCTCACTTTTCTAATTTTTTCAATTTGTTTATTTCCTTATTATTTCAACTGTTGTACGTGTTTAAACCGAGATATTCGGTTCTACCATAAGTTTACTAATTTCATCTTTTTCAGAATCGTGAATTTAGAGTTGAATTCCTGTCATCCGCATCGAATGTTCTCCAGTCTCCAGTTGATGTCCACGTCCTGCAAGTCGCCTTCCAGACTAGAAACACTTGAATTACGAAGAAATTTGGCGTATCCACTACACTACATTTATTATTTATATGCATATGGCGTTTGTTATACACTCTTTCATTAATAACTTCCAAAAATCTAATTCGATCTTTGCAGGAGACACAAGAGATTAGGTGGAATTTGTGAGTTATCGAGTTAAGAAGAAAAATGTGGCTTCTTCGAGGAGGAATTTCGTTCTTCTGCATGAAATTTTTCTATTACATTTAAGCTATCTGTTGAAATAATCTCATATTTGGTTTTGTATTGACCAACTCAGTTGCAAGAGTGGTAAAATTTGTTTAAAATGCGTATTGTCAATTATTCTAGCAATCTACTTTATTCAGACCTTTCTTTTAACTAGTTCATTGGCTTACTCTGTGTTTTTACATAGTTTTAATAGTTACCGTTGTGGTTTAAACAAAATTTCAGTCCAAATAGTTATTTAGATGAACCAATTTCTAATTCTTGCATTTCTCATTTATACCAATCACTTATTCAGTAGCTTTCTTTTAACAATGTTGTTTGCTTGTCTTTTGTTTAAGAGCATTTTTTAACTGATTAGTCCTTGTAGGATAGTTAATTAAACCATGTGTAAAGCCCTGTGGTTTATTTATATGTTAAGACTTTGTTAGTTCTAGCTGTGTTATGTTTAAATTTTTTTATTGCAATGAAGTTCTATTTCTGATAATAGAACATTTTTTTTTATTCCAAAACATTTGTTTTTATAATTATTACCCTGGTTGTTCTTTTTAGAAAATCACGTTCAACTTTATTGCAGTGTTAGGATTTGTCTTTTTTAGTTTGTTTAGTTTGAAAGAGCTAAGATCGTTTTGAATTATTTTTCTTAAATAATTATTATTTAGTTTTAACTTTGAAATTTCAGTATGTCTTCAAGAAAACAGCTAAATCTACTGACACTGTTCATTTTTTGCTAGCTATTACGGTTTTTGAATTATTCATGAAGTTCTAATAAAATCTTTGTCAACAATTGTGTATAATTGGTTGCCTGCATTTAGGATGACGAAGTTAAATTTTGGAAATTTTAAATATCAGACGGAAAAATCTGAAACCCACAATTCTTCATCGAAAAAAATCATTAATCTCAAAAATGTTAATAGATATTTGCTAGTTATTTCCGTTTAAAAGATATTACCGTTTTGACATTAACCACTTTAAAGAGGATATTTCAAAAAGTAGACGAGCTACAAAGCAACAGACCGCTCTCCGACGTTCAGAATTCAATTCTACACCTGTGTGTAAAGTTTCATCAAAATCTGGAGATAAAAATATTTTTGCTCAAAAAAGTTGGAAGGTTATAGTCTTACGATTTCTTCGCCGAAAAGTTGCAAAAAAAAATTTTTTCTTCCGATCTTCATGAAATTTGGCAGACAGATTGAGAATTGGATTTTGAATTCAATTCTGCTAGCAGTTCCTACATGTTTCGTATAGTTTTCGAATTATCGGTCTTTGAATTTCAAAAAGAAAAAAATCAATTACTCGAAAAATTTGAGGTTTTGGAAAAAACTAATTACACTTTTCAAACTTGCGATTTTTTTCTCATCATTTTTTGCGAAATTTATATTTTTAAGATAAATATTAAGAATCTCGAATATCTGTGAGGAGATCATTTCTAAAGCCTGCTACAAGTGTTGTTAGGTCCAATTCACATGAATTTTTTCGCAAACATTCAGAATTAAGTTTGGAATTCAATTCTGCGTGTAGTTTCAAAAAACTGTCGAAAGTTTTTGAATGATGGAGCTTCAAACCGCAAAAAATACAAATATTCAATAAGTATGACGGTTAGGAAAAAAATAATGACACTAGTAACTTTTGAGAACTTTTTCTATTGATTTATGCGATTTCTATACTTTGGCAATAAATATTAAGAATTTTTAAAATTGTTTATAAAATCCAATTTACCCCTTGCAGTATAGGCACCACAACATGCATTTCAGTTCAGTCACGCTACTTTGTAGCTAACCTCACTTTTCTATTTTTTTTCAATTAGTTTATTTACTCATTAATTCAACTGTTGTACGTTTATTTCTACCATAATAAGTTTACTAATGACATGCATTTCAGAACACTTTAGTGCAGAATCATGAATTTAGAGTTGAATTCCTGTCATCTACATCGAATGTCCTCCAGTCTCCAGTTGATGTCCACGTCCTGCAAGTCGCCTTCCAGACTAGAAACACTTGAATTACGAAGAAATTTGGCGTATCCACTACACTACATTTATTATTTATATGCATATGGCGTTTGTTATACACTCTTTCATTAATAACTTCCAAAAATCTAATTCGATCTTTGCAGGAAACACAAGAGATTAGGTGGAATTTGTGAGTTATGGAGTTAAGAAGAAAAATGTGGCTTCTTCAAGGAAGAATTTCGTTCTTCTGCATGAAATTTTTCTATTACATTTAAGCTATCTGTTGAAATAATCTCATATTTGGTTTTGTATTGACCAAATCAGTTGCAAGAGTGGTAAAATTTGTTTAAAATGCGTATTGTCAATTATTCTAGCAATCTACTTTATTTAGACCTTTCTCTTAACTAGTTCATTGGCTTACCCTCTGTTTTTTACATAGTTTTAATAGTTACCGTTGTGGTTTAAACAAAATTTCAGTCCAAATAGTTATTTAGATGAACCAATTTCTTATTCTTGCATTTCTCATTTATACCAATCACTTATTCAGTAGCTTTCTTTTAACAATGTTGTTTGCTTGTCTTTTGTTTAAGAGCATTTTTTAACTGATTAGTCCTTGTAGGATAGTTAATTAAACCATGTTTAAAGCCCTGTGGTTTATTTATATGTTAAAATTTTGTTAGTTCTAGCTGTGTTATGTTTAGATTTTTTTATTGCAATGAAGTTCTATTTCTGATAATAGAACATTTTTTTTATTCCAAAACATTTGTTTTTATAATTCTTACCCTGGTTGTTCTTTTTAGAAAATCGCGTTCAACTTTATTGCAGTGTTAAGATTTGTCTGTTAAAGCGTTAATTTAAATTCGTAGTTTGAAGGAGCTAAGATCGCTTTGAATTCTTTTCTTAAATAATTATTATTTTGTTTTAACTTTGAAATTTCAGTATGTCTTCAAGAAAACAGAGTTAAATCCACTGGCACTGTTCATTTTTTGCTAGCCATTACGGTTTTGGAATTATTCATGAAGTTCTAATAAAATCTTTGTCAACGATTGTGTATAATTGGTTGCCTGCATTTAGGATGACGAAATTAAATTTTGGAGATTTTAAATATCAGGCGGAAAAATCTGAAAGCCACAATTCTTCATCGAAAAAAATCATTAATCTCAAAAATGTTAATGGATATTTGCTAGTTATTTCCGTTTAAAAGATATTACCGTTTTGACATTAACCACTTTAAAGAGGATATTTCAAAAAGTAGACGAGCTACAAAGCAACAGACCGCTTTCCGACGTTCAGAATTCAATTCTACACCTGTGTACAAAGTTTCATCAAAATCTGGAGATAAAAATATTTTTGCTCAAAAAAGTTGGAAGGTTATAGTCTTACGATTTCTTCGCCGAAAAGTTGAAAAAAAATTTTTTTTCCGCCGATGTTCATGAAATTTGCCAGACAGATTGAGAATTAGATTTTGAATTCAATTCTGCTAGCAGTTCCTACATGTTTCGTATAGTTTTCGAATTATCGGTCTTTGAATTTCAAAAAGAAAAAAATCAATTACTCAAAAAATTTGAGGTTTGGGAAAAAACTAATTACACTTTTCAATCTTGCAATTTTTTTCTCATCAATTTTTGGGAAATTTCTATTTTTAAGATGAATATTAAGAATCTTGAATATCTGTGAGGAGATCATTTCTAAAGCCTGCTACAAGTGTTGTTAGGTCCAATTCACATGAAATTTTGCACATACATTCAGAATTAAGTTTGGAATTCAATTCTGCGTGTAGTTTCGAAAAACTGTCGACAGTTTTTGAGTGATGGAGCTTCAAATCGCAAAAAATATAAATACTCGAGAAGTATGAAGGTTAGGAAAAAAATAATGACACTAGTAACTTTTGAGAACTTTTTCTATTGATTTATGCGATTTCTATACTTTGGCAATAAATATTAAGAATTTTTAAAATTGTTTATAAAATCCAATTTACTCCTTGCAGTATAGGCACCACAACATGCATTTCAGTTCAGTCACGCTACTTTGTAGCTAACCTCACTTTTCTATTTTTTTTTTCAATTAGTTTATTTACTCATTAATTCAACTGTTGTACGTTTATTTCTACCATAATAAGTTTACTAATGACATGCATTTCAGAACACTTTAGTGCAGAATCATGAATTTAGAGTTGAATTCCTGTCATCTACATCGAATGTCCTCCAGTCTCCAGTTGATGTCCACGTCCTGCAAGTCGCCTTCCAGACTAGAAACACTTGAATTACGAAGAAATTTGGCGTATCCACTACACTACATTTATTATTTATATGCATATGGCGTTTGTTATACACTCTTTCATTAATAACTTCCCAAAATCTAATTCGATCTTTGCAGGAAACACAAGAGATTAGGTGGAATTTCTGAGTTATGGAGTTAAGAAGAAAAATGTGGCTTCTTCAAGGAGGAATTTCGTTCTTCTGCATGAAATTTTTCTATTACATTTAAGCTATCTGTTGAAATAATCTCATATTTGGTTTTGTATTGACCAAATCAGTTGCAAGAGTGGTAAAATTTGTTTAAAAGGCGTATTGTCAATTATTCTAGCAATCTACTTTATTTAGACCTTTCTCTTAACTAGTTCATTGGCTTACCCTCTGTTTTTTACATAGTTTTAATAGTTACCGTTGTGGTTTAAACAAAATTTCAGTCCAAATAGTTATTTAGATGAACCAATTTCTTATTCTTGCATTTCTCATTTATACCAATCACTTATTCAGTAGCTTTCTTTTAACAATGTTGTTTGCTTGTCTTTTGTTTAAGAGCATTTTTTAACTGATTAGTCCTTGTAGGATAGTTAATTAAACCATGTTTAAAGCCCTGTGGTTTATTTATATGTTAAGACTTTGTTAGTTCTAGCTGTGTTATGTTTAAATTTTTTTATTGCAATGAAGTTCTATTTCTGATAATAGAACATTTTTTTTTATTCCAAAACATTTGTTTTTATAATTATTACCCTGGTTGTTCTTTTTAGAAAATCACGTTCAACTTTATTGCAGTGTTAGGATTTGTCTTTTTTAGTTTGTTTAGTTTGAAAGAGCTAAGATCGTTTTGAATTATTTTTCTTAAATAATTATTATTTAGTTTTAACTTTGAAATTTCAGTATGTCTTCAAGAAAACAGCTAAATCCACTGGCACTGTTAATTTTTTGCTAGCTATTACGGTTTTTGAATTATTCATGAAGTTCTAATAAAATCTTTGTCAACAATTGTGTATAATTGGTTGCCTGCATTTAGGATGACGAAATTAAATTTTGGAAATTTTAAATATCAGACGGAAAAATCTGAAACCCACAATTCTTCATCGAAAAAAATCAAGAATCTCAAAAATGTTAATAGATATTTGTTAGTTATTTCCGTTTAAAAGATATTACCGTTTTGACATTAACCACTTTAAAGAGGATATTTCAAGAAGTAGACGAGCTACAAAGCAACAGACCGCTCTCCGACGTTCAGAATTCAATTCTACACCTGTGTGCAAAGTTTCATCAAAATCTGGAGTTAAAAATATTTTTGCTCAAAAAAGTTGGAAGGTTATAGTCTTACGATTTCTTCGCCGAAAAGTTGCAAAAAAAAATTTTTTCTTCCGATCTTCATGAAATTTGGCAGACAGATTGAGAATTGGATTTTGAATTCAATTCTGCTAGCAGTTCCTACATGTTTCGTATAGTTTTCGAATTATCGGTCTTTGAATTTCAAAAAGAAAAAAATCAATTACTCGAAAAATTTGAGGTTTTGGAAAAAACTAATTACACTTTTCAAACTTGCGATTTTTTTCTCATCATTTTTTGAGAAATTTATATTTTTAAGATGAATATTAAGAATCTCGAATATCTGTGAGATCATTTCTAAAGCCTGCTACAAGTGTTGTTAGGTCCAATTCACATGAATTTTTGCGCAAACATTCAGAATTAAGTTTGGAATTCAATTCTGCGTGTAGTTTCAAAAAACTGTCGAAAGTTTTTGAATGATGGAGCTTCAAACCGCAAAAAATACAAATATTCAATAAGTATGACGGTTAGGAAAAAAATAATGACACTAGTAACTTTTGAGAACTTTTTCTATTGATTTATGCGATTTCTATACTTTGGCAATAAATATTAAGAATTTTTAAAATTGTTTATAAAATCCAATTTACTCCTTGCAGTATAGGCACCACAACATGCATTTCAGTTCAGTCACGCTACTTTGTAGCTAACCTCACTTTTCTATTTTTTTTTTCAATTAGTTTATTTACTCATTAATTCAACTGTTGTACGTTTATTTCTACCATAATAAGTTTACTAATGACATGCATTTCAGAACACTTTAGTGCAGAATCATGAATTTAGAGTTGAATTCCTGTCATCTACATCGAATGTCCTCCAGTCTCCAGTTGATGTCCACGTCCTGCAAGTCGCCTTCCAGACTAGAAACACTTGAATTACGAAGAAATTTGGCGTATCCACTACACTACATTTATTATTTATATGCATATGGCGTTTGTTATACACTCTTTCATTAATAACTTCCCAAAATCTAATTCGATCTTTGCAGGAAACACAAGAGATTAGGTGGAATTTCTGAGTTATGGAGTTAAGAAGAAAAATGTGGCTTCTTCAAGGAGGAATTTCGTTCTTCTGCATGAAATTTTTCTATTACATTTAAGCTATCTGTTGAAATAATCTCATATTTGGTTTTGTATTGACCAAATCAGTTGCAAGAGTGGTAAAATTTGTTTAAAAGGCGTATTGTCAATTATTCTAGCAATCTACTTTATTTAGACCTTTCTCTTAACTAGTTCATTGGCTTACCCTCTGTTTTTTACATAGTTTTAATAGTTACCGTTGTGGTTTAAACAAAATTTCAGTCCAAATAGTTATTTAGATGAACCAATTTCTTATTCTTGCATTTCTCATTTATACCAATCACTTATTCAGTAGCTTTCTTTTAACAATGTTGTTTGCTTGTCTTTTGTTTAAGAGCATTTTTTAACTGATTAGTCCTTGTAGGATAGTTAATTAAACCATGTTTAAAGCCCTGTGGTTTATTTATATGTTAAGACTTTGTTAGTTCTAGCTGTGTTATGTTTAAATTTTTTTATTGCAATGAAGTTCTATTTCTGATAATAGAACATTTTTTTTTATTCCAAAACATTTGTTTTTATAATTATTACCCTGGTTGTTCTTTTTAGAAAATCACGTTCAACTTTATTGCAGTGTTAGGATTTGTCTTTTTTAGTTTGTTTAGTTTGAAAGAGCTAAGATCGTTTTGAATTATTTTTCTTAAATAATTATTATTTAGTTTTAACTTTGAAATTTCAGTATGTCTTCAAGAAAACAGCTAAATCCACTGGCACTGTTAATTTTTTGCTAGCTATTACGGTTTTTGAATTATTCATGAAGTTCTAATAAAATCTTTGTCAACAATTGTGTATAATTGGTTGCCTGCATTTAGGATGACGAAATTAAATTTTGGAAATTTTAAATATCAGACGGAAAAATCTGAAACCCACAATTCTTCATCGAAAAAAATCAAGAATCTCAAAAATGTTAATAGATATTTGTTAGTTATTTCCGTTTAAAAGATATTACCGTTTTGACATTAACCACTTTAAAGAGGATATTTCAAGAAGTAGACGAGCTACAAAGCAACAGACCGCTCTCCGACGTTCAGAATTCAATTCTACACCTGTGTGCAAAGTTTCATCAAAATCTGGAGTTAAAAATATTTTTGCTCAAAAAAGTTGGAAGGTTATAGTCTTACGATTTCTTCGCCGAAAAGTTGCAAAAAAAAATTTTTTCTTCCGATCTTCATGAAATTTGGCAGACAGATTGAGAATTGGATTTTGAATTCAATTCTGCTAGCAGTTCCTACATGTTTCGTATAGTTTTCGAATTATCGGTCTTTGAATTTCAAAAAGAAAAAAATCAATTACTCGAAAAATTTGAGGTTTTGGAAAAAACTAATTACACTTTTCAAACTTGCGATTTTTTTCTCATCATTTTTTGAGAAATTTATATTTTTAAGATGAATATTAAGAATCTCGAATATCTGTGAGATCATTTCTAAAGCCTGCTACAAGTGTTGTTAGGTCCAATTCACATGAATTTTTGCGCAAACATTCAGAATTAAGTTTGGAATTCAATTCTGCGTGTAGTTTCAAAAAACTGTCGAAAGTTTTTGAATGATGGAGCTTCAAACCGCAAAAAATACAAATATTCAATAAGTATGACGGTTAGGAAAAAAATAATGACACTAGTAACTTTTGAGAACTTTTTCTATTGATTTATGCGATTTCTATACTTTGGCAATAAATATTAAGAATTTTTAAAATTGTTTATAAAATCCAATTTACCCCTTGCAGTATAGGCAACGCAACATGCATTTCACTTCAGTCACGCTACTTTGTAGCTAACCTCACTTTTCTATTTTTTTTTTCAATTAGTTTATTTACTCATTAATTCAACTGTTGTACGTTTATTTCTACCATAATAAGTTTACTAATGACATGCATTTCAGAACACTTTAATGCAGAATCATGAATTTAGAGTTGAATTCCTGTCATCAACATCGAATGTCCTCCAGTCTCCAGTTGATGTCCACGTCCTGCAAGTCGCCTTCGAGACTAGAAACACTTGAATTACGAAGAAATTTGGCGTATCCACTACACTACATTTATTATTTATATGCATATGGCGTTTGTTATACACTCTTTCATTAATAACTTCCAAAAATCTAATTCGATCTTTGCAGGAGACACAAGAGATTAGGTGGAATTTGTGAGTTATCGAGTTAAGAAGAAAAATGTGGCTTCAAGGAAGAATTTCGTTCTTCTGCATGAAATTTTTCTGTTACATTTAAGCTATCTGTTGAAATAATCTCATATTTGGCTTTGTATTGACCAAATCAGTTGCAAGATTGGTAAAATTTGTTTAAGAGGCGTATTGTCAATTATTCTAGCAATCTACTTTAATCAGACCTTTCTTTTAACTAGTTCATTGGCTTACCCTCTGTTTTTACATAATTTTAATAGTTACCCTTGTGGTTTAAACAAAATTTCAGTCCAAATAATTATTTAGATGAACCAATTTCTTATTCTTGCATTTCTCATTAATGCCAATCACTTATTCAATAGCTTTCTTTTAACAATGTTGTTTGCTTGTCTTCTGTTTGAGAGCATTTTTTAACTGATTAGTCCTTGTAGGATAGTTAATTAAACCATGTTTAAAGCCCTGTGGTTTATTTATATGTTAAGATTTTGTTAGTTCTAGCTCTGTTATGTTTAGATTTTTTTACTGCAATGAAGTTCTATTTCTGATAATAGAACATTTTTTTTATTACAAAACATTTGTTTTTATAATTCTTACCCTGGTTGTTCTTTTTAGAAAATCACGTTCAACTTTATTGCAGTGTTAAGATTTGTTTGTTAAAGCGTTAATCTAAATTCGTAGTTTGAAGGAGCTAAGATCGCTTTGAATTGTTTTTCTTCAATAATTATTATTTTGTTTTAACTTTGAAATTTCAGTATGTCTTCAAAGAAACAGAGTTAAATCTACTGGCACTGTTCATTTTTCGCTAGCTATTACGGCTTTTGAATTATTCATGAAGTTCTAATAATCTTTGTCAACGATTGTGTATAATTGGGTGCCTGCATTTAGGATGACGAAATTAAATTTTGGAAATTTTAAATATCAGACGGAAAAATCTGAAACCCACAATTCTTTATCAAAAAAAATCATTAATTTCAAAAATGCAAATATATATTTGGTAGTTACTTTGGTTCAAAAAATATTGCCGTTTTGACATTTACGACTTTAAGGTCGATATTTCAAAAAGTAAAAGAGCTACAAAGCAACTGACTACTCTCCGACGTTCAGAATTCAATTCTACACCTGTGTGCAAAGTTTCATCAAAATCTGGAGTAGAAAAATTTTTTGCCCAAAAAAGATGGAAGGTTATAGTCTTACGATTTCTTCGCCAAAAAGTTGAAAAAAAAATTTTTTTGCTCAGAATTTCATAAAATTTGGCACACAGATCGAGAATTGGATTTCGAATTCAATTCTGCAAGCAGTTCCCACATATTTTCTATAATTTCCGAAATATGGGCCTTAGAACTTAAAAACGAAAAAAATTAATTACTCGAAAAGTTTGAGGTTTAGGAAAAAACTAATTACACTTTCCAATTTTGCGATTTTTTTCTCATCAATTTTTGCAACATTTATATTTTTAAGATAAATATTAAGAATTTCGAAAATCTGTTACAAGATCATTTCTAAAGCCTGCTACATGTGTTATTAGGTCCAATTCACATGAAACTTCGCACATACATTCAGAATTATACTTGGAACTCAATTCTGCAAGTTGTTCCAAAATACTGGCGACAGCTTTTGAATGATGAACAATCGAACTGCAAAAAACACAATTATTCAAGAAATATGAAGGGTAAGACAAAAATAATTACACTAATAAATTTTGCGAAATTTTTTCTATCGATTTATGCGATTTTTATACTTTGGAAATAAACTTTAAGAATTTCTAAAATTGTTTAAAAATCCAATTTACCCCCTGCAGTATAGACAACACCACATGCACATGAAATGACAGCTAACCTCACTTTTCTAATTCTTCAATTAGTTTATTTACTCATTAATCCAACTGTTGTACGTGTTTAAACAAGACATTCGGTTTTATCATAATATGTTTATTAATATCATCACTTTCAGACCACTTTAATAATCATGACATTAGAGTTATGTCCTGTCATCTACATCAAATGTCCCTCCTAGTCGACATCCACATCCTGCAATTCACCTTCGAGACCAGGAAAACTTGGATTGTGAAGGAATTTGGCTTAAGCACTTATACGTTTCCAGCGTTTGTTACTCTTGCATGAATAACTTTTCAAAATTTAATGCCATCTTTGCAGGAGACACAAAGGATATGGTGCAATTTCCCACTTAAAGAATTGAAGAGAAAAAAATTGTTCAATAGAACGTTTTGTTCCTCTACAATACACCTTTTTTAATTAACTTAAGGATATCCATTAAAACAATCCCCTAGTGAGTTTTGTATTAACCAAATTGCAAGAGTGCCAAATTTAATTTAAAAGACTTTGTATTGTCAATGATTCCAACAGTCCACACTATTCAGGCTTCTCTTTCAACTCTTTGGGTTTACTAGCTACCTTTTCAGTCCCAGTGATTAGTTTGAAGAACTGACTTTTATAACGGTTCTTCTGATTTATGTCAATCACACATTTCTGTGCATTCAATTCAATCTTAATTACCCTAAATTTTTTTATAATTAAAAAAAATCATTAATTAGCAACAACACAACAAACAAATATTTCTGGTTTTGAATAAACTTTATAGGGTCAGGTGCGATAATTGTAAATTTGAAGTAAAGACATCTATCCCATTGATTGGGCTGGCTTTCCTTAGTTTCTAGCATTACGCCAAAAACAAGAATTATTTGAGAAAAAAAGAAATTTTAGTTATAATCCACTCAACTGTCGAGTTTTTGGTGTAGGCAACTACCTTCAGATTCTACCAATCCTCCTTTTTGTTACAGATTAGAGAAAACCGTAAAAGAAGGCGACATCTGTTGGGCGGCGCCAATTCGTGGTTCGGTGAACTTCCGTGGTTCGTGTTGGTTTCGTTGGCGCTTCACAGATGGCGGCAGTGGCTCAAAAATTTGGAAGAAAAATTGTATGATCTGCATCAGCAAGCCCTTTAATTAGTTCACTATGCAACCCCATCATTTATTCACTAACACTAACGGCATGAAAAGAAAATGCCCACTCATAAATCCCGACGACAACCCTTCAACCGGTCTCAACAAAACATCGTCCTTAGACACCCCAAGGGGCGGTTCTCGGTTGGCATGTTCGGTTTACCTTAGCGGTCTCGAGCCAATTCCTGTTGCGACCGTTATTTTTTTCACCTTCGATCCCGATATTCAAATTTGATTGACAGGGTCAGGTAATTTTTTTCTTTGGATATTTTTGCGATATGTTTTGTTAGTGGCGGTGTCTTTGAGCTATTTTTCGTGCTTGAATAATTTCCGGGGTTCGAGACAATGTGGGGGGTTCCGGCCGAGTGGGGCTATTGTCCGGTGATTTGGAACAGGATAGGACTATCTGTAATCTCATATGAATAAACGTATCAGATGACTGCGATATTGCCGAAAATGGACAGATTTGCGAGCCAATTGTCCATGAAATCAGATTTGGAGATTTCAGGATGTCTTGGATCGTGTTCTGGTTTTTTGAGGGGTTGGCGGATTTTAATCCGCTTCTTCCCGGCGCCCATGCCAATTATAAAGAAATAAATAAAAGAACTCCAAGTTCATTCAAATCCGGGATAAACAGCCAAAAAGCTTCTAAATACCCAGAAAAAATTGCGCCACAACAGCGAAATTCTTCAATCTATCAACAGGAAGTTTCTCTTTTTTTTTCAATTTTATTTTAATTCCCCAAAAAGTTCTTCACCCAATTTTGGGGAAATTTGTTTCTTACGACACATCCAAGCGAATGACCTCAACTCCTTATTAAAGTTGCACAAAAGGCTTGAAACTGATCTAATTTTAGTTTTTACCTACCAAATTGTTGTCAAACAATTTTGGTAAAATTTTCCAAAATCGGTTGAGACTCTCACGAGAAATTCTAACGCTTCACCGATTGTTTGTCTTCAGAAAGTTAATCTGTAATGTTGCAGTTACAACATGACAATTCTCAAATTCAACTTTTCAAAATATTTTTCCCAAAATTTTCGAAAAATTCGGTTTTGCAGTTTCGAATTTTTTCCGCTAAACGACATTACAAAACTAAAAGCGCCACATTGTCAAATAATTTTTTCCGAATCGTTTACCAAAAATTAAACCCCATTGGTGGTCACGTTGGTTGATGGTAGTCTCACGTAAAAAAGCCGAAATGGATCGCTTCAAATCTTCGACGCGAGACTTCACATTGATTGGTAGCGTTTGGTGAAATTTCACTTTGGGCTTTGTGTGATTGCGGCGGGCCGGCTACCTGGCTGCGTAAAAGTGGGTGAACGTTTATTAAGGGTGTCGGTTTATGGGGGAAAGTCACGACGAAATGCGCCTAATTATATTTAAAGTAGAGCAGATCGTAAATCATCTTGGGGCGGATTGTAAAAGTTTGGAAGGACCGTGCGAATTCGACCCTTTAATCGAGGGCTCCAATTTTCGGAGGGTGGGGAATGTTGGAGAAATTTTACGATTTTATTACAGGCAACTTTTAAAAAAGCCGACCAGTAGCCGGCTTTTGTCCGCCGAAAGTTGTAAAATTATTTACTGAAGAAGCTTCGAACTGCGGCGGTTCGTGCTCCTTGAGGCAACAGGGGGTTTGTGATAAATATCGACTCTTGCAAAGTCGTAAATAATGTCTGATAAAGGCGGGAATTAAGGGTGACAATAACAGATGCGGCGGCAACCCTCAAATCAACGAAAATTTTGACCTAAATTTGCATCTTTTGTAGCAACAAATTCTCTTCATAATTGATTGGCCCCCCAAATACCTCGAAACAAGAAAAATAAACAAAAGTCGAGTCCAGTGACTGAAGCACCCCCAGTTCTAAAATTTTAACGCCAAAAAAGCTGAAATTTGGTCTTTGTGGGATGTTGGCTGAAATAGATTTTTGTGATTGGGAATATGCTGAACCGATTTGAATTTCCAGTTTTTGTGTGTAATTCGGTTCCGTGCGCCCTTTGGCTGGGGGCGGCAGGTGGTGGTCGTGGCCGGTCCTGAGGCGCTGCCGCTCATTAAGTCACGGAAGCTGCACGCTGGCAATTTCCCTTGCCGCTCCATCGCCAAATTACGGCCGTGACCGGAGTACCGGAATCGAGTCGAGGCCGGCAACCCGGACTTCTCCGGACGACACAAGAAATCATCCCTTTAGCATTCCCTGAACTGGTTGTCTAAGGGCTAACAAATCGTAGCTACAATTGATACATTGGCACAAAAAAATTAATTTTGCCTTAATCGACTTGCATTTGGAGTGTTTTGTGGATCTCTTTAAGATAAATTTCGAAATTTTTTCGTCACAACAAGAAACTTCCTGAAAGAAGAAATAAAAATTGCAATTAAAAGTGTTGAAAGTCTACAATTGACACATTGGCACAAAAAAAAATGATTTTGGGCTAATCGACTTGTATTTGGAGTGTTTTGTGGATCTCTTTACCACAAATTTGGAAATTATTTTGTCATAAAAAATTTCTTGAAAGAAAAAACAGAAAATTGCAATTGAAAGTGTTGAAAGTCTACAATTGACACAAAAAGAATACTCTTGCCTTAATCGACTTGTATTTGGAGTGTTTTTTTTGGATCATTTTAACATAAATTTAGAATTTTTTTTGACATAACAAGAAATTTCTTGAAGGAAAAAGCAAAAATAGCAATTGAAAGATTTGAAAGTCTACAATTGACACATTGGCACAAAAGAAAATTTTGGCCTAATCGACTTGTATTTGGAGTGATTTGTAGATCTCATTAACACAAATTTAGAAATTATTTCGTCATAACAAGAAATTTTTTGAAAGAAAAAACAAAAATTGCAATTAAAAGTGTTGAAAGTCTACAATTGACACATTGGCAAAAAAAAAATGATTTTGGCATTATAGACGTGTATTTGGAGTGATTTTTGGATCTATTTAATACAAATTTAGAAATTTTCTTGCCATAACAAGAAATTTCCTGAAAAAAATACAAAAAATTGCAATTGAAAGTGTTGAAACTTTACAATTGACACATTGGCACAAAAAAAATATTATTTTCCTAATTGACTTGCTTTTGGAGTGTCTTTTGGATCTCTTTAACATAAATTTAGAAATTATTTCGTCATAACAGGAAATTTTTTGATAAAAGAAACAAAAATTGCAATTAAAACTGTTGAAAGTCTACAATTGACACATTGGCAAAAAAAATGATTTTGGCATTATAGACGTGTATTTGGAGTGTTTTTTGGATCTCTTTAACACAAATTTAGAAAATCTTTCGCCATAACAAGAAATTTCCTGAAACAAAAAACAAAAAATTGCAATTTAAAATGTTGAAAGTCTACGATTGACACATTGGCACAAGAAAAAAATGTTTCCCTCAGCGATTTGCACTTGGAGTGTCTTTTGGATCTCTTTAATACAAATTTAGAAATTTTCTTGCCATAACAAGGAATTTCCTGAAAAAAAATACAAAAAATTGCAATTGAAAGTATTGACAGTCGACAATTGACACATTGGCACAAAGAAAAATATTCTTTCCCTAATCAACTTGTACTTGGAGTGTTCCTTGGATCTTTTTAACACAAATTTAGAAATTCTTTCGCCATAACAGGAAATTTCCTGAAACAAAAAACAAAAAATTGCACTTTAAAATGTTGAAAGTCTACGATTGACACATTGGCACAAGAAAAAAATGTTTCCCTCAGCGATTTGCACTTGGAGTGTTTTTTGGATCTCTTTAATACAAATTTAGAAATTTTCTTGCCATAACAAGGAATTTCCTGAAAAAAAATACAAAAAATTGTAATTGAAAGTGTTGAAACTTTACAATTGACACATTGGCACAAAAAAATATTTTTTTCCTAATTGACTTGCTTTTGGAGTGTTTTTTGCATCTCTTTAACATAAATTTAGAAATTATTTGGTCATAACAAGAAATTTTTTGATAGAAGAAACAAAAATTGCAATTAAAACTGTTGAAAGTCTACAATTGACACATTGGCAAAAAAAATGATTTTGGCATTATAGACGTGTATTTGGAGTGTTTTTTGGATCTCTTTAATACAAATTTAGAAATTTTCTTGCCATAACAAGAAATTTCCTGAAAAAAATACAAAAAATTGCAATTGAAAGTGTTGAAACTTTACAATTGACACATTGGCACAAAGAAATATTTTTTTCCTAATTGACTTGCTTTTGGAGTGTCTTTTGGATCTCTTTAACATAAATTTAGAAATAATTTCGTCATAACAAGAAATTTTTTGATAGAAGAAACAAAAATTGCAATTAAAACTGTTGAAAGTCTACAATTGACACATTGGCAAAAAAAATGATTTTGGCATTATAGACGTGTATTTGGAGTGTTTTTTGGATCTCTTTAATACAAATTTAGAAATTTTCTTGCCATAACAAGAAATTTCCTGAAAAAAATACAAAAAATTGCAATTGAAAGTGTTGAAACTTTACAATTGACACATTGGCACAAAGAAATATTTTTTTCCTAATTGACTTGCTTTTGGAGTGTCTTTTGGATCTCTTTAACATAAATTTAGAAATAATTTCGTCATAACAAGAAATTTTTTGATAGAAGAAACAAAAATTGCAATTAAAACTGTTGAAAGTCTACAATTGACACATTGGCAAAAAAAATGATTTTGGCATTATAGACGTGTATTTGGAGTGTTTTTTGGATCTCTTTAATACAAATTTAGAAATTTTCTTGCCATAACAAGAAATTTCCTGAAAAAAATACAAAAAATTGCAATTGAAAGTGTTGAAACTTTACAATTGACACATTGGCACAAAGAAATATTTTTTTCCTAATTGACTTGCTTTTGGAGTGTCTTTTGGATCTCTTTAACATAAATTTAGAAATAATTTCGTCATAACAAGAAATTTTTTGAAAGAAAAAACAAAAATTGCAATTAAAAGTGTTGAAAGTCTACAATTGACACATTGGCAAAAAAAAAATGATTTTGGCATTATAGACGTGTATTTGGAGTGATTTTTGGATCTATTTAATACAAATTTAGAAATTTTCTTGCCATAACAAGAAATTTCCTGAAAAAAATACAAAAAATTGCAATTGAAAGTGTTGAAACTTTACAATTGACACATTGGCACAAAAAAAATATTATTTTCCTAATTGACTTGCTTTTGGAGTGTCTTTTGGATCTCTTTAACATAAATTTAGAAATTATTTCGTCATAACAAGAAATTTTTTGATAAAAGAAACAAAAATTGCAATTAAAACTGTTGAAAGTCTACAATTGACACATTGGCAAAAAAAATGATTTTGGCATTATAGACGTGTATTTGGAGTGTTTTTTGGATCTCTTTAACACAAATTTAGAAAATCTTTCGCCATAACAAGAAATTTCCTGAAACAAAAAACAAAAAATTGCAATTTAAAATGTTGAAAGTCTACGATTGACACATTGGCACAAGAAAAAAATGTTTCCCTCAGCGATTTGCACTTGGAGTGTCTTTTGGATCTCTTTAATACAAATTTAGAAATTTTCTTGCCATAACAAGGAATTTCCTGAAAAAAAATACAAAAAATTGCAATTGAAAGTATTGACAGTCGACAATTGACACATTGGCACAAAGAAAAATATTCTTTCCCTAATCAACTTGTACTTGGAGTGTTCCTTGGATCTTTTTAACACAAATTTAGAAATTCTTTCGCCATAACAGGAAATTTCCTGAAACAAAAAACAAAAAATTGCACTTTAAAATGTTGAAAGTCTACGATTGACACATTGGCACAAGAAAAAAATGTTTCCCTCAGCGATTTGCACTTGGAGTGTTTTTTGGATCTCTTTAATACAAATTTAGAAATTTTCTTGCCATAACAAGGAATTTCCTGAAAAAAAATACAAAAAATTGTAATTGAAAGTGTTGAAACTTTACAATTGACACATTGGCACAAAAAAATATTTTTTTCCTAATTGACTTGCTTTTGGAGTGTTTTTTGCATCTCTTTAACATAAATTTAGAAATTATTTGGTCATAACAAGAAATTTTTTGATAGAAGAAACAAAAATTGCAATTAAAACTGTTGAAAGTCTACAATTGACACATTGGCAAAAAAAATGATTTTGGCATTATAGACGTGTATTTGGAGTGTTTTTTGGATCTCTTTAATACAAATTTAGAAATTTTCTTGCCATAACAAGAAATTTCCTGAAAAAAATACAAAAAATTGCAATTGAAAGTGTTGAAACTTTACAATTGACACATTGGCACAAAGAAATATTTTTTTCCTAATTGACTTGCTTTTGGAGTGTCTTTTGGATCTCTTTAACATAAATTTAGAAATAATTTCGTCATAACAAGAAATTTTTTGATAGAAGAAACAAAAATTGCAATTAAAACTGTTGAAAGTCTACAATTGACACATTGGCAAAAAAAATGATTTTGGCATTATAGACGTGTATTTGGAGTGTTTTTTGGATCTCTTTAACACAAATTTAGAAATTTTCTTGCCATAACAAGAAATTTCCTGAAAAAAATACAAAAAATTGCAATTGAATGTGTTGAAAATTTACAATTGACACATTGGCACAAAAAAAATATTTTTTTCCTAATTGACTTGCTTTTGGAGTGTCTTTTGGATCTCTTTAACATAAATTTAGAAATTATTTCGTCATAACAAGAAATTTTTTGATAGAGGAAACAAAAATTTCAATTAAAACTGTTGAAAGTCTACAATTGACACATTGGCAAAAAAAATGATTTTGGCATTATAGACGTGTATTTGGAGTGTTTTTTGGATCTCTTTAACACAAATTTAGAAATTTTATCGCCATAACAAGAAATTTCCTGAAAGAGAAATCAAGAAATTGCAATTGAAAGTATTGACAGTCGACAATTGACACATTGACACAAAGAAAAATATTCTTTCCCTAATCAACTTGCACTTGGAGTGTTACTTGGATCTTTTTAACACAAATTTAGAAATTCTTTCGCCATAACAGGAAATTTCCTGAAACAAAAAACGAAAAATTGCAATTTAAAGTGTTGAAAGTCTACGATTGACACATTGGCACAAGAAAAAAATGTTTCCCTCATCGATTTGCACTTGGAGTGTTTTTTGGATCTCTTTAATACAAATTTAGAAATTTTCTTGCCATAACAAGAAATTTCCTGAAAAAAAATACAAAAAATTGCAATTGAAAGTGTTGAAACTTTGCAATTGACACATTGGCACAAAAAAATATTTTTTTCCTAATTGACTTGCTTTTGGAGTGTTTTTTGGATCTCTTTAACATAAATTTAGAAATTATTTTGTCATAACAAAAAATTTTTTGATAGAAGAAACAAAAATTGCAATTAAAACTGTTGAAAGTCTACAATTGACACATTGGCAAAAAAAATTATTTTGGCATTATAGACGTGTATTTGGAGTGTTTTTTGGATCTCTTTAATACAAATTTAGAAATTTTCTTGCCATAACAAGAAATTTCCTGAAAGAAAATACAAAAAATTGCAATTTAAAGTGTTGAAAGTCTACGATTGACACATTGACACAAGAAAAAAAAATTCCCTAATCGATTTGCACTTGGAGTGTTTTTTGGATCTCTTTAATACAAATTTAGAAATTTTCTTGCCATAACAAGAAATTTCCTGAAAGAAAATACAAAAAATTGCAATTTAAAGTGTTGAAAGTCTACGATTGACACATTGACACAAGAAAAAAAAATTCCCTAATCGATTTGCACTTGGAGTGTTTTTTGGATCTCTTTAATACAAATTTAGAAATTTTCTTGCCATAACAAGAAATTTCCTGAAAGAAAATACAAAAAATTGCAATTGAAAGTGTTGAAACTTTACAATTGACACATTGGCACAAAAAAATATTTTTTTCCTAATTGACTTGCTTTTGGTGTGTTTTTTGTATCTCTTTAACATAAATTTAGAAATTATTTTGTCATAACAAAAAATTTTTTGATAGAAGAAACAAAAATTGCAATTAAAACTGTTGAAAGTCTACAATTGACACATTGGCAAAAAAAATTATTTTGGCATTATAGACGTGTATTTGGAGTGTTTTTTGGATCTCTTTAATACAAATTTAGAAATTTTCTTGCCATAACAAGAAATTTCCTGAAAGAAAATACAAAAAATTGCAATTTAAAGTGTTGAAAGTCTACGATTGACACATTGACACAAGAAAAAAAAATTCCCTAATCGATTTGCACTTGGAGTGTTTTTTGGATCTCTTTAATACAAATTTAGAAATTTTCTTGCCATAACAAGAAATTTCCTGAAAGAAAATACAAAAAATTGCAATTTAAAGTGTTGAAAGTCTACGATTGACACATTGACACAAGAAAAAAAAATTCCCTAATCGATTTGCACTTGGAGTGTTTTTTGGATCTCTTTAATACAAATTTAGAAATTTTCTTGCCATAACAAGAAATTTTCTGAAAGAAAATACAAAAAATTGCAATTGAAAGTGTTGAAACTTTACAATTGACACATTGGCACAAAAAAATATTTTTTTCCTAATTGACTTGCTTTTGGTGTGTTTTTTGTATCTCTTTAACATAAATTTAGAAATTATTTTGTCATAACAAAAAATTTTTTGATAGAAGAAACAAAAATTGCAATTAAAACTGTTGAAAGTCTACAATTGACACATTGGCAAAAAAAATTATTTTGGCATTATAGACGTGTATTTGGAGTGTTTTTTGGATCTCTTTAATACAAATTTAGAAATTTTCTTGCCATAACAAGAAATTTCCTGAAAGAAAATACAAAAAATTGCAATTTAAAGTGTTGAAAGTCTACGATTGACACATTGACACAAGAAAAAAAAATTCCCTAATCGATTTGCACTTGGAGTGTTTTTTGGATCTCTTTAATACAAATTTAGAAATTTTCTTGCCATAACAAGAAATTTTCTGAAAGAAAATACAAAAAATTGCAATTGAAAGTGTTGAAACTTTACAATTGACACATTGGCACAAAAAAATATTTTTTTCCTAATTGACTTGCTTTTGGTGTGTTTTTTGTATCTTTTTAACATAAATTTAGAAATTATTTTGTCATAACAAAAAATTTTTTGATAGAAGAAACAAAAATTGCAATTAAAACTGTTGAAAGTCTACAGTTGACACATTGGCACAAAAAAAATATTTTTTCCCTAATCGACTTGCACTTGGAGTGTTCTTTGGATCTTTTTAACACAAATTTAGAAATTTTTTCGCCATAACAAGAAATTTCCTGAAACAAAAATCAAAAAATTGCAATTGAAAGTGTTGAAAGTGTACAGTTAACACATTGGCATAAAAAAATAATTTTGGGCTAATTGACTTGTATTTGGAATGTTTTGTGGATCTCTTTACCCCAACTTTAGGAATTATTTTGTCATAACAAAAGATTTCTTGAAAGAAAAAATAGAAAATTGCAATTGAAAGTGTTGAAAGTCTACAATTGACTCATTGGCACAAAAAAAATAATTTTGACCTAATCGACTTGAACTTGGAGTGTTTTTTGGATCTCTTTAACACAAATTTAGAAATTTTTTCGTAATAGCAAAAAATTTCCTGAAAGAAAAAACAAAAAATTGCAATTGAAACTATTGAAAGTCTACAATTGACTCATTGGCACAAAAAAAATATTTTTTTCCTTAATCGACTTGCACCTGGAGTGTATTTTGGATCTCTTTAACACAAGCTTAGAAATTATTTCGTCATGACAAGAAATTTCTTGAAAGAAAAAACAAAAAATTGCAATTGAAAGTGTAGAAAGTTTTAAAAATCCTAAAAGCATCAAGGACGCGTGTGGGTGAGTCTCTTCGTCATAAAATTAATTTTGAGGTCCCAATAGAATTTGTTTTTTGTTGTTGCAATAAATTCGTGAAATCTCCGGTTGATTCCTTGAATTCTCAGCGATTTGCACGGTCCATTTTCGGAACATTGACAAACATATTGCTTGGGACCTTGCCAGACCCCCAAACCCGCCACATAGTGGCCTCAACTTGCGTGAAATCTGACAATAATTTGTGACTTTCATGACCTCATCATCTTTACAAATAAATTAGTTCGTTGACTCTTTAATACGTCATTCCGAGGTTTACCGCTGTCTTCATTTCGAAGGACCATTTCGACCTTTTCACGCGCCCCCTCGACCTTTCAGATGTATCAAAAACGTATTAACGGACATAATCATTGTGCCCGAAATTCAATAGACCGGAAGCCAAAGGTGGCTAGATGTGTGTGAATTAAACAAAACCCGAACCCGATTCATCCAGTGAAATATAGCAACGCGACGTCAGATTAAGATCTCCTCCTCCTCCTCCGAATTAAAAAGGGAACACGTCTGAATCAGCTCAATAAAGGAAAGGGTGCGATTTTATTTTCGTTGTGTTGGCACTTCTGCGGACAAGCTTGATCTTTTTTATTGACTGGAATCGTCAGGTAATATTTCTGTTTTTTTCTACCCCTCCAGTTTCTCTTGAAGTTAATTGTGGAAACTGCGACGTAAAGGGGCGCTTTCGCCCTTTTATTGGGCAATATTATTTCTTCCACCAAATAAAATAAGAATCAAAATAAAATAAAAGCTCGGACGTTGTCCAGAAGTTTAATCCGAATAGCTGGCTTGATGTGAAATGGACGGAGATAAGCTGGCGACGTTCCGACGCCGGCGGCGGTTCACGTCTTCTGGTTGGGACGTCGGGACGGTGGTTGAAGGCGACGCGACGTCGATGCGTAAGGGAAATTTTCATGGAAGCGCAATTTGAATGCGGGACCGTTCGGTATAGTTCTTGGCCTTATCGGTCGTAGTTACTTCGGACCATGGTCGCTTTATTGGAGATTATTTGACCGAATGGCCAAAGCTCAGCGGTTCGTTTACTTAAACGGGACATTTTATTTATGGTTAGCGAATTTTACCGGAAACACTATTCATCCAGAATCTGGACACCTTGACACTAATAGAAATATTCATTAAACATAAATGAAGGGTTTAACAAGCAGAGCCAAGGTTGCCGATGTAATTTTTCAGCTTCTAGATATCGTATTTCAATTTCAGCAAGGCTTTCAGGAACACTTTTAAATAATTTAGTTTCAGCAACGAAAGAAACATTTATAGAATAATTTAATTTAAATTAGCAAAGAATTAAAATCGCTTGGAAGCATTTAAAAAAATTTCTTCAAGTTTTCTATATTCTTTTTTTATTTTTGTAATTCTTTTGATAGAATATTTTAATTCAAGTATAGAAATGTTGTAAGAAAAGCTAAAATTGCATTGACTTTTTCCTTTATGAAGCATCTCCATAAAATTAGAATTTAGCAAACCCCTAGGAGAAGAAAGACAAAATAACGAAATTTTCTAAAATGTAGAAGAAGATTTTCATATAGAGAAATAAATAGAAACATTACAGATTTCTCCCCTTATTCTCTTTTGGTTTTCATGTCTTTAGTAGAATATTTTTGCTTAAATTAGCAAAGAACTAAAATGGCATAGAAACATTTAAAAAAATATTTCTTCAAGTTTTCTATATTGTTCTTCTATTTTTCTCATGTTCTTGACAGAATATTTTAATTCGAGTATAAGATTCTTGTAAAATAAAATAAAATTGCATTGGTTTCTTCTTTTCTGAAGCATCTCCATAAAATTTGAATTTGGCAAAAATTTACCTCTAAGGGAAGAAAGTCAAAATATCGAGAATTTATTGAATGAAGAAGAAGACTTTGATATAAAGAAATAAATAGGAACGTTACAGATTTTCCCCTTCATTATCAGGTGCCTTTCATGTCTTTGGTAGAATATTTTTGATTAAATTCGCAGAGAACTGAAATCACATAAAAATATTAAAAAAAAAAATTCTTTAAGTTTTCTATATTGTTCTTCTATTCTTATCATGTTCTTGACAGAATATTTTAACTCGAGTATAAAATTCTTTTCAAATAAATTAAATTGCATTGGTTTCTTTTGTTTCTGAAGCATTTTCATAAAATTCGAATTTAGCAAATATTTACCTCTAGGAGAAGAAAGACAAAACAACGAAAATTTATAGAATGAAGAAGAGGACTCAGATATAGAGCAATAAATTGAAACGTTACAGATTTTCTTCTTCATTATCAGTTGCTTTCATGTCTTTGGTAGCATATTTTTGATTAAATTAGCAATGAACTGAAATTACAGAAACATTAAAAGAATATTTTCTCAAGTTTTCTATATTGTTCTTCTACTCTTATCATGTTCTTGACAGAATATTTTAACTCGAGTATAAGATTCTTGTGATATAAAATAAAATTGCATTTGTTCTTTCTATTCTGAGGCATCTGCAGAAAATTTGAATTTAGCAAACATTTATTTTCAGGAAAAAAAAGAAAAAATATAGAAAATTTATAGATTGTGGAAGAACACTTTGATATAGAGAAATAAATTGAAACTTTACAGATTTTTTTCGTTCTTCTCAGTTGTTTCTCACGTCTTAGGTAGAATATTTTTGCTTAAATTAGCAAAGAACTAAAATGGCATAGAAACATTAAAAAATATTTCTTCAAGTTTTCTATATTGTTCTTCTATTTTTCTCATGTCTTTGACAGAATATTTTAATTCGAGTATAAGATTCTTGTAAAATAAAATAAAATTGCATTGGTTTCTTCTTTTCTGAAGCATCTCCATAAAATTTGAATTTGGCAAAAATCTACCTCTAAGAGAAGAAAGACAAAATATCGAGAATTTATCGAATGAAGAAGAAGACTTCGACATAAAGAAATAAATAGGAACGTTACAGATTTTCCCCTTCATTATCAGGTGCTTTTCATGTTTTTGGTAGAATATTTTTGATTAAGTTAGCAAAGAACTGAAATCACATAAGAACATTAAAAAAAATATTTCTTCAAGTTTTCTATATTGTTCTTCGATTCTTATCATGTTCTTGACAGAATATTTTAACTCGAGTATAAAATTCTTTTCAAATAAATTGAATTGCATTGGTTTCTTTCGTTTCTGAAGCATTTTCATAAAATTTGAATTTAGCAAACATTTACCTCTAGGAGAAGAAAGACAAAACAACAAAAATTTATAGAATGAAGAAGAAGACTTAGATATAGAGCAATACATTGAAACGTTACAGATTTTCCTCTTCATTATCAGTTGCTTTCATGTCTTTGGTAGCATATTTTTGATTAAATTAGCAATGAACTGAAATCACAGAAACATTAAAAGAATATTTTCTCAAGTTTTCTATATTGTTCTTCTACTCTTATCATGTTCTTGACATCATATTTTAACTCGAGTATTAACTTGTGATATAAAATAAAATTGCATTTGTTCTTCTTATTCTGAAACATCTGCAGAAAATTTGAATTTAACAAACATTTACTTTCAGGAAAAAAAAGAAAAAATATCGAAAATTTATAGATTGTGGAAGAACAATTTGATATAGAGAAATAAATTGAAACATTACAAATTTTTCCCCTCATTCTCAGTTCCTTCTTGTCTTTGGTAGAATATTTTGGTTTAAATTAGCAAAGAACTGAAATCGCACAGAAACATTTAAACAAAATTCCCCGAGTTTTCTATGTTGTTCTTTTATTCTTCTCATGTTCCTCATAGAATATTTTCACTGGAGTATAAGATTCTTGTGAAATAAATTAAAATTGTATTGGTTTTGTATTTCCTGAAGCATTTCCATAGAATTCGAATTTAGCAAACATTTAGCCATAGGAGGAGAAAGAAAAAAAATAAAAATTTATAGAATGAAGAACAAAAATTTGAATATAGAAAAATAACTAGGAACGTTACAAATTTTTGCTCTTTTTCTCAGTTGACTTTTATGTCTTTGGTAAAATATTTTTGTAGAAATTAGCAAAGAAATGAAATCGCATAGAAACATTTAAAAAAATTCCTCGAGTTTTCTATATTGTTCTTCTATTCTCTTCATGTTCCTCATAGAATATTTTGACTCGAGTATAAGGTTCTTGTGATATAAAATAAAATTGCATTGGTTTTGTCTTTTCTGAAGCATTTCTATAAAATTCGAATTTAGCAAACATTTAGCTATAGGAGGAAGAAGACAAAATAATGAAAATTTATTGAATGAGGAACAAGACTTTGATATAGAAAAATAAATGAAAACGTTACAAATTTTTCCTCTTTCTCTCATTTGCTTTTTATGTCTTTGGTAGAATATTTTTGCTTTAATTAGCAAAGAACTGAAGTGGCATAGAAACATTTTAAAAAATATCCTCAAGTTTTCTATATTGTTCTTCTATTCTCTTCATGTTCCTGACAGAATATTTTGACTCGAGTATAAGATTCTTGTGATATAAAATAAAATTGCATTGGTTTTGTCTTTTCTGAAGCATTTCTATAAAATTCGAATTTAGCAAACATTTAGCTATAGGAGGAGAAAGACAAAATAATGAAAATTTATTGAATGAAGAACAAGACTTTGATATAAAAAAATAAATGAAAACGTTACAAATTTTTCCTCTTATTCTCAGTTGCTTTTTATGTCTTTGAAAAAATATTTTTGTAGAAATTAGCAAAGATCTGGAATCGCATAGAAACATTTAAAAAAAAATCCTCAAGTTTTCTATAATGCTCTTCTATTCTCTTCATGTTCTTGATAGAATATTTTGACTCGAGTATAAGATTCTTGTGATATAAAATAAAATTGCATCGGTTTTGTCTTTTCTGAAGCATTTCCATAAAATTCGAATTTAACAAACATTTAGGTATAGGAGGAGAAAGACAAAATAATGAAAATTTATAGAATGAAGAACAAGACTTTGATATAGACAAATAAATGGAAACGTTACAAATTTTTCCTCTTATTCTCAGTTGCTTTTTATGTCTTTGGTAGAATATTTTTGTAGAAATTAGCAAAGAACTGAAGTCGCGTAGAAACATTTTAAAAAATATCCTCAAGTTTTCTATATTGTTCTTCTATTCTCTTCATGTTCCTGACAGAATATTTTGACTCGAGTATAAGATTCTTGTGAAATAAAATAAAATTGCATCGGTTTTGTCTTTTCTGAAGCATTTCAATAAAATTCAAGTCTAGCAAACATTTAGCCATAGCAGGAGAAAGACAAAATAATGAAAATTAATAGAATGAAGAACAAGACTTTGATATAGAGAAATAAATGGAAACGTTACAAATTTTTCCTCTTATTCTCAGTTGCTTTTTATGTCTTTGGTAGAATAATTTGTTTTAATTAGCAAAGAACTGAAATCGCATAGAAACATTTAAAAAAATATCCTTAAGTTTTCTATATTGTTCTTCTATTCTCTTCATGTTCCTGACAGAATATTTTGACTCGAGTATAAGATTCTTGTGAAATAAAATAAAATTGCATCGGTCTTGTCTTTTCTGAAGCATTTCCATAAAATTCGAATTTAGCAAACATTTAGCTATAGAAGGAGAAAGACAAAATAATGAAAATTAATAGAATGAAGAACAAGACTTTGATATAGAGAAATAAATGGAAACGTTACAAATTTTTCCTCTTATTCTCAGTTGCTTTTTATGTCTTTGGTAGAATATTTTTGCTTTAATTAGCAAAGAACTGAAATCGCATAGAAACATTTAAAAAAAATTTCTTAAATTTTCTATATTGTTCTTCTATTCTCTTCATGTTCTTGACAGAATATTTTGACTCGAGTATAAGATTCTTGTGATATAAAATAAAATTGCATTGGTTTTGTCTTTACTAAAGCATTTCCATAAAATTCGAATTTAGCAAACATTTAGCTATAGAAGGAGAAAGACAAAATAATGAAAATTAATAGAATGAAGAACAAGACTTTGATATAGAGAAATAAATGGAAACGTTACAAATTTTTCCTCTTATTCACAGTTGCTTTTTATGTGTTTGGTAGAATATTTTTGTAGAAATTAGCAAAGAACTGAAATCGCATAGAAACATTTAAAAAAAATTTCTTAAATTTTCTATATTGTTCTTCTATTCTCTTCATGTTCTTGACAGAATATTTTGACTCGAGTATAAGATTCTTGTGATATAAAATAAAATTGCATTGGTTTTGTCTTTACTAAAGCATTTCCAAAAAATTCGAATTTAGCAAACATTTAGCTATAGAAGGAGAAAGACAAAATAATGAAAATTTATAGAATGAAGAACAAGAATTTGATATAGAAAAATAAATAGAAACGTTACCAATTTTTCCTCTTTTTCTCAGTTGCATTTTATGTCTTTGTTAAAATATTTTTGTAGAAATTAGCAAAGAACTGAAATTGCATAGAAGCATTTAAAAAAAATTCCTCAAGTTTTCTATATTGTTCTTCTATTTTCTTCATGTTCCTGACAGAATATTTTGACTCGAGTATAAGATTCTTGTGAAATAAAATAAAATTGCAATGGTTTTGTCTTTACTGAAGCATTTCCAAAAAATTCGAATTTAGCAACCATTTAACTATATTAGGAAATAGACAAAATAATGAAAATTTATAGAATGAAGAACAAGAATTTGATATAGAAAAATAAATAGAAACGTTACAAATTTTTCCTCTTTTTCTCAGTTGCATTTTATGTCTTTGTTAGAATATTTTTGTAGAAATTAGCAAAGAACTGAAATCGCATAGAAACATTTAAAAAAAATTCTTCAAGTTTTCTATATTGTTCTTCTATTCTCTTCATGTTCCTGGCAGAATATTTTGACTCGAGTAAAAGATTCTTGTGAAATAAAATAAAATTGCATTGGTTTTGTCTTTACTGAAGCATTTCCAAAAAATTCGAATTTAGCAAACATTTAGCTATAGAAGGAGAAAGACAAAATAATGAAAATTTATAGAATGAAGAACAAGAATTTGATATAGAAAAATAAATAGAAACGTTACAAATTTTTCCTCTTTTTCTCAGTTGCATTTTATGTCTTTGTTAGAATATTTTTGTAGAAATTAGCAAAGAACTGAAATCGCATAGAAATATTTAAAAAAAATTCCTCAAGTTTTCTATATTGTTCTTCTATTCTCTTCGTGTTCCTGACAGAATATTTTGACTCGAGTATAAGATTCTTGTAATATAAAATAAAATTGCATCGCTCTTGTCTTTTCTGAAGCATTTCCATAAAATTCGAATTTAACAAACATTTAGCTATAGAAGGAGAAAGACAAAATAATGAAAATTTATAGAATAAAAAACAAGAGTTTGATATGGAGAAATAAATGGAAACGTTACAAATTTTTCCTCTTATTCTCAGTTGCTTTTTATGTTTTTTGTGGAATATTTTTGTAAAAATTAGCAAAGAACTGAAATCGCATAGAAACATTTAAAAAAAATCCTCAAATTTTCTATATTGTTCTTCTTACTGCAGGTCCTACGCATCAAACCCCAAACACATGTAGAGAAATCTCAAAATCACTCAAAGCGGATTTTTTATGTCAGTTATTTCTTTGAAAGCTTTTCAGGACGAAACTGCTCGATCTAGGAAATTTCCCAAAATCTTTCTATCATTTCCGAGATTTCTTAAGTGTCAAATTTTGTTCTAAAAATTCCGCAACAATTTTATCGCATTAATGTTAAAGGTAGAACAATTAGCAATTCAAAGAAGTAACGTCGAGCCATCAAGGAATTTAATTGTCATAAATATCGGTTTCAAGTTTCGTTGTTTCTTGGCCACTAATGGAATTGAATTCCCCAAAACAAAACTCTTCAATAATAAGTGAAATTGAAAGAACTAACAGAAATCTTCAATATCAACATTAAAATTTAATTTTTTTGTGTAATCGACACCAATCAAGTCTGCAATTGTTTAGGGTGAGTTTCGAAAAAGTTTTCGGGGGCGTTAAAAAATGAAACAATAGTTGTGATGATGGAGTTTCTTTCAAATTTATGAAAGAAAAATTTCTTAAAATAAAATAATTCAAAATTTTTGTTCCGTGTCGCCACAGGTGTCCTCTTCAAACGACGGAACTCAAGACGCTCAATTTTCGTAATTTTAAATAAATTTTCGTTCTTTATCCGAAATTAATAGATTGTAAAGGTTTTGTGAAACTACCCTCAAACGTGTCGTTCAGGTGGTGTTCCCGTTCTCATTTTCCCATTAGGTGTACATTACACTGAAAGCATTCAGAGAAGCTTAGAGATTCTTTGATAGACCTTCAAAGGAGATATTAGGCCTCTAAGTACGGGATAATGCCGTATCTTGTTACCTAACTAATACCGTGTCGCTTTCAACCCGCGATTTTTCGACAACCCCCAAAAATTAATAGCGAACGACTCTTGAAATGAGTAAAGTACTGACTGGGGGAGGGGGGTGTAAATAATAGTCATGATGTCCCTTTGTATAGTCGAGTTTCCTGTGCCACCCACCGGTTTCTTGACATGACAAATGGACTACTTAACATCTTCATGTCGATGTTGTTGCGCGATTCTCGCCCGAAATTTCCCCCGATTTAAGGGTGGATCGTTGGATTTCACGCCGCATTATTTCTCACACTTTTATTTGAAGACCAAACATAATCTTTCTCTATTTCAGGGCATTTTGAGACGCCCTTAATCGGCGAGCGTGACGAATTTTTCTTAACGGGACGTTTATCGTCGTTTTTCTTCTGTTTATGGTATAAAGAAACCAAAATGGTTGATGGTTAATGGATGGGGCGTTTGTGGTTTTAACATTGACGAAAAGCGCAAAACCGTCACAGGTTTTGCGGACGCATACATCAATCGTTCGGTGTCTGCAGATGGCGACAGATAATGGCTGTCTACGTGGCTGTAGGGCCACGGGACACTTTTGTTAATTGTTATCAAGGGTGGACATAAAACGGCGGAGAGGTTCTATAATCAGAAACAAGTTATACCAATCAATTTTGGATTTTTCGGAAATTTTTATTTTTTTTTACATGGCGGAGTTTCCGCCAAAATTGCCGCCAAACAAATTTTACCAATCAATTTCGGAATTTTTAGAAAATTTTAATTCTTTATTGTCAACAACATTTATATGGCGGAGTTTCCGCCAAAATTTCCGTCAATGGTTGTTTTTAAAGCGACAATTGGTTGGACCCGCCAAAAGTGGCGGTTGATTGCGGAAATTAATTTTCGCTTCTTCCGGTGCAGTTGCTTCGTGGACGCGCCAGCTTTTAGCGGAAAGGACCCATAAATCGCTAAGTAACTTTCATGTTAATTACGTAGCCATCACCTGTCATCGGTCTAGCTAGAAATTTTCCAAACCTTGACGAAATTACCGGCAAAGTACCGAGCTGGGCTGATTAAAGCGTGCATTTCTGTCGTTCGCGTGCAACCACCTCTGCTCGCAAATGGAAAACCCGAATTGAATAAAATCAGCGCCACTTCAATAAATTGGTTATGTCGTTCTTTGAGTAACATAATAGAAGCACTCCTGGCTGCGGACAAATAAATAAAATTTTCCGCCCGCCCCGTGGTTTGAATATTCGAAATAAAAATTTCCATCGCAAAGACGACGGTGACGAGGACCGAAATCAATTATCCGGGAGCTTTCGTTAAGCGTCTTGTTTTGTCTTCGGAGAGGCAATAAATCCGGGGATATAAGTGGATGAAACGGCTGTTTAACAAATTAGCTGCTTATCACTTGAAAGAGTTTGCTTGAGGCCGGAAACGAGCTGCTAACTAACGAAGGGGCGACGGCCCTCTTGATTTTCCGTTTTCGTGGCAATCTTGGATTCTTTCACCGGATGCCTCGTCTAATCCAATTAAAACGAAAACGACCGCAGAATTTTAAGTGGATTATGCTCCACTTCATTAATCTGACGGCGAATTATGGAAAGTTTGGAGAGGAAACGCGAAGAGAAGCGAGTCGCGGAATTCTGGCCCCTCCAACACTTCACCCACATTTACTCGAAATTTTATTTATTAAAACCATCACCGACTAACGAAACCGAATTACCGGCCGATTTTTTGGGGGAAAATTTCGATTTTTTAAATATTTTTACATGAACCCCGCGACTCCCCAAAAAAGAAGAAAATTTGATCAAATTTGGGGGTGTTAATGAATTTTTTTATAGTTTTTGAATTAAATACTTTGAAGGAAAATTTGGAAAAAATTAAATCGCATCAGCTACAAAATTTCCTCCGGTCGTAATATTTTTTAAAATTTTCTTCTAAATGAGTGCAAGAGGAAAGAGGAAATGGCATTTCATCAAACTGTTAAAAAAATAATTTTCCTCAATTTTTTTGTAATTTTTTAACTTTATCTTGTAGTAAATACGTTCAAGAATAATTGAGGCAACTTCAATAAATTCTTCAAAAGAAGAAATGGCACGAAATCGCTTCAAATTTATATTTTCTTCTAAGTTTCTTCCTTCCAAAACTTTACCCACATTTTCTCGAAATTATATTTATTAAAACCATCACCGACCAACGAAATCGCGTTACTGGCCGATTTCTTTTGGGGTAAATATTCGATTTTTGAATATTTTTACATGAACCCCGCGACTCCCTAAAAAAGAAGAAAATTTGCTCAAATTTCGTGTTGTTAATTAATTTTTTTATAGTTTTTGAATTAAATACTTTGAAGGAAAATTAGGAAGAAATTAAATCGCATCAGCTTCAAAATTTTCTCAGGTCGTAATATTTTTTAAAAAATTTCTTCTAAATGAGTGCAAGAGAAAAGAGGAAATGGCATTTTATCAAACTGTTAAAAAAATTATTTTCTTCAATTTTATTGTAATTTTTTAACTTCATCTTGTAGTAAATACGTTCAAGAATAATTGAGGCAACTTCAATAAATTCTTCAAAAGAAGAAATGGCACATAATCGCTTCAAATTTATATTTTCTTCTAAGTTTCTTCCTTCCAAAACTTTACCCACATTTTCTCGAAATTTTATTTATTAAAACCATCACCGACCAACGAAATCGAGTTACTGGCCGATTTCTTTTGGGGTAAATATTCGATTTTTGAATATTTTTACATGAACCCCGCGACTCCTTAAAAAGGAAGAAAATTTGCTCAAATTTCGTGTTGTTAATGAATTTTTTTATAGTTTTGGAATTAAATGCTTTGAAGAAAAATTAGGAAAAAATTAAATCGCATCAGCTACAAAATTTCCTCTGGTCGTAATATTTTTTAAAAATTTTCTTCTAAATGAGTGCAAGAGGAAAGAGGAAATGGCATTTTATCAAACTGTTAAAAAAATTATTTTCTTCAATTTTATTGTAATTTTTTAACTTTATCTTGTAGTAAATACGTTCAAGAATAATTGAGACAACTTCAATAAATTCTTCAAGAGAAGAAATGGCACGAAATCGCTTCAAATTTATGTTTTCTTCTAAGTTTCTTCCTTCCAACACTTTACACACATTTTCTCGAAACTTTATTTATTAAAACCATCACCGACCAACGAAATCGAGTTACTGGCCGATTTCTTTTGGGGTAAATATTCGATTTTTGAATATTTTTACATAAACCCGGCGACTCCCTAAAAAAGAAGAAAATTTGCTCAAATTTCGTGTTGTTAATGAATTTTTTTATAGTTTTTGAATTAAATACTTGAAGGAAAATTAGGAAGAAATTAAATAGCATCAGCTTCAAAATTTCCTCTGGCCGTAAAATTTTTTGAAAATTTTCTTCTAAATGAGTGCAAGAGGAAAGAGGAAATGGCATTTCATCAAACTGTTAAAAAGATAATTTTCTTCAATTTTTTTGTAATTTTTTAACTTTTTCTTGTAGTAAATACGTTCAAGAATAATTGAGACAACTTCAATAAATTCTTCAAGAGAAGAAATGGCACGAAGTCGCTTCAAATTTATGTTTTCTTCTAAGTTTCTTCCTTCCAACACTTTACACACATTTTCTCGAAACTTTATTTATTAAAACCATCACCGACCAACGAAATCGAGTTACTGGCCGATTTCTTTTGGGGTAAATATTCGATTTTTGAATATTTTTACATAAACCCGGCGACTCCCTAAAAAAGAAGAAAATTTGCTCAAATTTCGTGTTGTTAATGAATTTTTTTATAGTTTTTGAATTAAATACTTGAAGGAAAATTAGGAAGAAATTAAATAGCATCAGCTTCAAAATTTCCTGTGGCCGTAAAATTTTTTGAAAATTTTCTTCTAAATGAGTGCAAGAGGAAAGAGGAAATGGCATTTCATCAAACTGTTAAAAAGATAATTTTCATCAATTTTTTTGTAATTTTTTAACTTTATCTTGTAGTAAATACGTTCAAGAATAATTGAGACAACTTCAATAAATTCTTCAAGAGAAGAAATGGCACGAAATCGCTTCAAATTTATATTTTCTTCTAAGTTTCTTCCTTCCAACACTTTACACACATTTTCTCGAAATTTTATTTATTAAAACCATCACTGACCAACGAAACCGAATTACTGGCCAATTTCTTTTGAGGGAAAATTTCGATATTTTAAATATTTTTACATGAACCCCGCGACTCCCTAAAAAAGTAGAAAATTTGCTCAAATTTCGTGTTGTTAATGAATTTTTTTATAGTTTTTGAATTAAATACTTGAAGGAAAATTAGGAAGAAATTAAATCGCATCAGCTTCAAAATTTTCTCAGGTCGTAATATTTTTTAAAAATTTTCTTCCAAACGAGTGCAAGAGGAAAGAGAAAATGGAATTTCATCAAACTGTTAAAGAAATAATTTTCTTAATTTCCTTGTAATTTTTTAACTTTTTCTTGTAGTAAATACGTTCAAGAATAACTGAGACAACTTCAATAAATTATTTAAAAGAAGAAATGGCACGGAATCGCTTCAAATTTATGTTTTCTTCTAAGTTTCTTCCTTCCAAAACTTCACCCACATTTTCTCGAAATTTTATTGATTAAAACCATCACTGACCAACGAAACCGAATTACTGGCCAATTTCTTTTGAGGGAAAATTTCGATTTTTTAAATATTTTTACATGAACCCCGCGACTCCCTAAAAAGGAAGAAAATTTGATCAAATTTCGTAGTGTTAATGAATTTTTTTATAGTTTTTGAATTAAATACTTTGAAGGAAAATTAGGAAGAAATTAAATCGCATCAGCTTCAAAATTTTCTCAGGTCGTAATATTTTTTAACAATTTTCTTCCAAACGAGTGCAAGAGGAAAGAGAAAATGGAATTTCATCAAACTGTTAAAGAAATAATTTTCTTAATTTCCTTGTAATTTTTTAACTTTTTCTTGTAGTAAATACGTTCAAGAATAATTGAGACAACTTCAATAAATTATTCAAAAGAAGAAATGGCACGGAATCGCTTCAAATTTATGTTCTCTTCTATGTTTCTTCCTTCCAAAATTCCACCCACATTTTCTCGAAATTTTATTTATTAAAACCATCACTGACCAACGAAACCGAATTACTGGCCAATTTCTTTTGGGGGAAAATTTCGATTTTTTAAATATTTTTACATGAACCCCGCGACTCCCTAAAAAAGAAGAAAATTTGCTCGAATTTTGTGTTGTTAATGAATTTTTTTATAGTTTTTGAATTAAATACTTTGAAGGAAAATTAGGAAGAAATTAAATCGCATCAGCTTCAAAATTTTCTCAGGTCGTAATATTTTTTAAAAATTTTCTTCTAAACGAGTGCAAGAGGAAAGAGAAAATGGCATTTCATCAAACTGTTAAAAAAATAATTTTCCTAATTTTTTTGTAATTTTTTAATATTTTCTTGTAGTAAATACGTTCAAGAATAATTGAGACAACTTCAATAAATTCTTCAAGAGAAGAAATAGCACGAAATCGCTTCAAATTTATGTTTTCTTCTAAGTTTCTTCCTTCCAACACTTTACACACATTTTCTCAAAATTTTATTTATTAAAACCATCACTGACTAATAAAACCGAATTACTGGCCAATTTTTTTGGGGGAAAATTTAGATTTTTTAAATATTTTTACAAGAACCCCGCGACTCCCCAAAAAAGAAGAAAATTTCTCTCGAATTTCGTGTTGTTAATGAATTTTTTATAGTTTTTGAATTAAATATTTTGAAGAAAAATTGGAAAGAAATTAAATCGCAACAGCTCCAAGATTTCCTCTGGTCGTAATATTTTTTAAAATTTTTCTTCTAAATCATTCCAAGAGGAAAGAAGAAATGGCATTTCATCAACTGTTTTCAAAAAATAATTTTTTTAAAGTTTCTGCAATTTTTAAACTTTTCTTGAAGTAAATACGTTCAAGAATAAATGAGACAAATTCTTCAAATCGCTTCAAATTGATGTTTTCCTCCAAGTAAATACTTTTAGCTAAAAGCGTCTTCTTCAAGAATTCAATTTCTTCAAAATTTAATTTTTCCAAATTAACACACACCAAAATTTTCAGTTCAGCAAAAAATATCGAAAAACCCAGAAAAATCCAAAGATACGTTTTTGCCGATTATACAATCAGTTCCGCCACCGCCAATACCCCCCGTGACGTCACAGGTCGAACTCTGCCAAAGATTTCATAATCTCCCTTGTTTGCAGCCAACTGCCGGTCATTAAAACCGAAATGGACCGCACTTTTTCACCGAAATTCAAACAACAAAAGGGCGGCACGTGTTTGCGTCACCTTTAACCACCACCCCCAACCCCCGATCCCCCTTAATTTTTTCAAATCTCAAACAACTCCCATACAAATCGGCGTCTTTGGCCCCAATTACGCCAACTACTTATTCAATGAAACTCTAATCAATTGTAGCGTAAATATTTCGAAGGGTTGAAAGGGACCAATTGGATTAGTGTTTCAGGTAAAGGAGTCCTCTTGCTTCAATAAAATTTGACCTCACTATCGGTAATTCGGCTTATAATCTTCCATAATAGGGTTTGCAGGGAATTAAGTGTCGTTTGGGAGGCGTCTTAATAGACACCTTGGGCGATTTCGAGTGTTGCGACCCTTCCAATCTCCCTTCATAACAGCTCCTGGAAGTAATCAAGTTGTTAGTGCGACGCCCTTAAACAAACCGTGTCTTGTTAATGGTTGAAGTTTGGACGTGATTATGTAGCTTTCACTTTTTGGAATGGGTTGACGTAACGGAATCTTGCATAACTCTTTTATTGGGGGAGTTGATGGGATAAAAAAAAAACGGTTTTTTAGTAGGGGCGGTTTTTTAGTGGTTCTTTGTGCGGACTGTTGGCTTGTCAACGGTAGATTTTTAACACCGCAATAAAGAGTGAAATATTTATTGAGGACAGCCACCTAACTGTTATGGTTAATTTTAGGTTCTTTAGGAGCATTTTTTTTTACCCCCTTGTGCTTCCTGGTTAGCGCAAAAAATGGATCGAAGCTTTCACTTTTGACCCCAATTTACAAAACGTTTTTTAGGAATTTATAAAAAAATTCTTGGTCTTTGCGATTAGGGATGGTAACTGAATTGTCCAGAAATTTAACTCTTCAAAAATGAGAGTTGCAATTTGGGGTGAAAATTGAAGCTTCGATGAATTGCGAAGAAAAATCTCTTCAGTCATTTAAAATTCTTTATTTTTCCAAAAATTTTTGATTGTTATTTTAATGTTTCTAACAATTAACAATGAGAGTTAATCTCCTCAAAAATTAGGGGTAGAAATTGAAGCTTCACAAAATTATGAACAAAAATTCTTAAAACCTTTAGCGACCTACAATAAAAAAATTCCAAAAATGTTTTACCTATTAATTAACAATCACAGTTTGACTTCTCAAAATTGGGGGTTGCAGTTGGGGTTAGAAAATAAAGTTTCATTGAATTACGAACATTTCTCTAAACCTTTCAGCGTTCTGGAATTAATTTTTTTCAAAAAATGCTTGACGATTATTTTAATGCCCTTAAAAATTAACAATCAGAATTTAATGCCTCAAAAATGGGGGCTGCAATTTGGGGTGAAAATTAAATTTTTCAAAAATTGCTAAAATTTTTTTCTAAAACGCTCCATTGATTAGTAATAAATTTTTTCAATAATCATTTGACCATAATTTTGATGCATCTAACAATAAACAATGAAAGTTTAACTCTTTAAAAATGAGGGTTGCGACTAAAGGTGAGAATTGAAGCATTGAGCAATTACGAACAAAAATCTTTAAAACTCTTTAGCAATTTAAGATTAATTTTTTCCAAAAATCTTCGACCACTATTTCAATGTTGCTAATAATTAATAATCGTGGCTTAAGTTCTCAAAATTAGGGGTTGCAATTAGGGCTAAAATTTGACGTTTTATTAATAACAAATATTTCTTCTAAAACCCTTCAGCGTCCTGAGATTAATTTTTTTCAAAAAATGCTTGACCATTATCTTAATGCTCTTAAAAATTAACAATCAGAATTTAGTGCCTCAAAAATGGGGGCTGCAATTTGGGGTGGAAATTAAATTTTTCAAAAATTAGTAAAAAATTTTTCTAAAACGCTCTCTCGATTAGTAATAAATTTTTTCAATAATTATTTGACCATAATTTCGATGCATCTAACAATAAACAATGAGTGTCTAACTTTTTAAAAATGAGGGTTGCGACTAAAGGTGAGAATTGAAGCATTGAGCAATTACGAACAAAAATTTTTAAAACTCTTTAGCAATTTAAAATTAATTTTTCCCAAAAATCTTGGACCATTAATTCAATGTTTCTAATAATTAGTAATCGTGGTTTAAGTTTTCAAAATTAGGGGTGGAAATCAGGGCTAAAATTTGACGTTTTATTAGTTACGAACATTTCTTCTAAAACCCTTCAGCGTCCTGAGATTAATTTTTTTCAAAAAATGCTTGACCATTATTTTAATGCTCCAAACAATTAACAATCAGAATTTAGTGCCTCAAACATGGGGGTGGCAATTAGGGGTGGAAAAATATTTTTTTAAAAATTAGTAAAATTTTTTCATAAAACTCTCCTTCGATTAGTTATAAATTATTTTCAATAATTGTTTGACAAGTATTTCGACGCATTTAACAATAGACAATGAGAGTTTAAGTCCTTAATAGTAAGGGTTGTGATTAAAGGTGAGACTTGAAGCATTGAGCAATTACGAACAAAGATTTTTAAAACTCTTTAGCAATTTAAAATTAATTTTTCCCAAAAATCTTGGACCATTATTTCAATGTTTCTATTAATTAATAATTTTAGCTTAATTTCTAAAAATAAGGGGTTGCAATTAGGGCTAAAAATTGACGTTCTATTGAATTACGAACATTTCTTTCAAACCCTTCAGCATCCTGAAATTATTTTTTTTCAAATATGCTTGACCATTATTTTAATGCTCCTAACAATTAACAATCAAAATTTAGCGCCCCAAAAATGGGGGTTGCAATTAGGGGTGAAAATTGAATTTTTCAAAAACTAGTAAAATTTTTTTTAAACGCTCCCTCGATTAGTAATAATTTTTTTAATAATTGTTTGACCATTATTTTGACGCATCTAACAATAAACAATGAGAGTTCAACTCTTTAAAAATAAGGACTGCGACTAAATATAAAAATTGAAGCATTGAGAAATTACGAACAAAAATCTTTAAAACTTTATAACGATTCGAAATTAATTTTTTCCAAAAATGCTTGACCATTTCTTCAATGCTGCTATCAATTAACAATCACAGTTTAACATCTCAAAATTGGGGGTTGCAATTGGGGTTAGAAATTGACGTTTCATTGAATTACAAACATTTCTTCTAAAACCTTTCAGCGTCTTGAAATTGATGTAAAAACAAATTGGTTGACAACTATTTCAATACATCTAACAATTAGCAATTTGGAGTCTAGTGCCCCAAAAATGGTGCTTATAATTAGGGGTGAAAATTAAATTCTTTAAAAATTAGTAAACATTTTTCTAAAATATGCTAAAAGTTGTTTAAAAAGAATAAAGCAAAAAGTGCAGTAAAAAAAGAAGAATATTGCTAAAACATAATTTAATAAGAACGAGAAGATAGTTCATGAAGAGTATGAAGAATGAAACAGCAAAAATATGGGGCAAGAATAAAATTTGTGTGGGTTAAAAAAAGGGTAGAAAAAGTTGTGATTGATTGAAGAAGCTGAATGAGAAGAAATAAAGTTTTGGCTAGGGAAGACAAATGAAGAACCTATCACTTGGAATTGATGAGAGTAAAATGAAAATTGTTGTAAAAACTCTTATATGCAAAGGAAAAAATAGGAGAAGTACAGCAACATTATGAGAAGATAAAGAATCATAAAGTATTGCGTAGGAGAAATTATAGGAAGAAAATCTATCTCCGAAAAATTGCAACTACCAAAAATGCACATTTGAGTTTAAATATGAAAGTAATAAAATGTATGAAAGAAACTGAAGATACCAATAATTAAAAATCAGAGGAAATCTGGCAAAAAGAAGAAAACTGAAGAAATAAAAGTTTGAAAATTACTGAAACGAAGAAGCGCTATTACAGAATGTCGGAATTAAAAATAATAATCATGTAAAATGGTCGATTTTAAGAAATGAAGATCAGTGACTTATCTACAAATATTTAACTATAACTGGAAGAAATCGTCAAGATGTTACGCTAAAAGTTGTTTAAAAAACAAAAGTTAAATATGTAGCGAAGAGGGAAGAATATTGTTGAAAAATAACTTAGAAGAAATAAGAAGAAACTCTGGAGAAGAAGAAGAGAATTGAAAAAAAAAGTTTGAGAGCTACTGAAAAGAAGAAATTCAATTACGTAATATCGGAAATAAGCGTGATAATCATGTAAAATATGAGAAGATGAAAAGAAGAAAGACGAAAGAAATGCGCAATTTTAAGACAAAATTTAAAGCGAAGATCAAAAGTTTATTTTGAATAACCCGCAGTGGCATGAAGAAATAGTTAACTTATAACTGAATATTGCTAAAAAGAAGAATGTTGCTTAAAATAGCTGGAAATGGGAAGAACGTCCAGCAAGGTAGAGACTAAAATATAAATATAAAAAATTATTAATATTGAAGAAAAATTAGAAGCAAGGAGATATTGTGATTAACGAACTATACAACAACTACAGCTTTAACTATTAAAAAGTGAAGAAATTAAAAAAACGCAATTTGATATGTGTTAAGAAACGTTGACAATAATGGAGAATATGAAGAAGAGAGGAATACGGACAAGATTCATTGATTGCGGAAAAACGTAATTAATTGAAGAAATCAAATGATTTAAAAGAAACAAAATCTGTTAATGGGACCTAAAATAAAAGTAAAACGAAGAAGAACGCTGAAAAAATTTAATGAAGAAAGGACAATTAATATCGCTACTTGCCTCAACAACAGATAAAGTTGTAATAAAAATGGAACCTTTATGGGTTATTAAAAGTAAATAAGAAGACAAAGAAAATTTTTTTTTATATATAATCAAATTTTTCTGTAGCTAGAAATTATTCTAAAAAAAATAATTTAAAGCATCTTTTTATGAATAGTTTTCGCACTTGATGTCCCTAATCTTGGGCAGTTATTTCAGAATTTTTGCTCGACACTTTACGTCATTAAATATTTTATTAGGAGAGTAAGTAAAATCTAAAAAAATCTGTTAATTCCGCAGAACAATCGCTAACACAGCAAACAAAATTTGCTTGCTTCTAATATCAATTGTTTTACACAGAAGTAACCCCCAACTAACCGAAGCTTTATAGAACGGGATACCGCTTTGGTCTAGCGGCTTGCCCAGCTATCATTATTAGCAACCCCAATTTCTGCGTGTAAAGGTCCAATTGCTCTCCTCAACAGCCATTTTCAACCCCAACCAACAACCGCGTTTCTACTTACAAAAACAGTTAAATTCCGCCATATTAAAATTACAAGAAAGATTTGTCGTAATCAAAAAACTCGATCACTTTCAATCCGATTCCACCTTTCAACTCAACTACTTGGACTTGTAAGTTCGGAAGGGTCGCGCTTCCCTCACCGTGTACCCCCTAATGTTACTGTTTCCCCTACACATGACCCCAGTGAAGTGATTTGATTAACAATATGTGTTATACTACATCTGAAGTGTTCTAAATTGACAGGCGAGAGGGCGAAAGGAGCGCAATCACAAAGGAGAGGAATCTGATACGTCACGCTACTGCCATGTTTACATAATCGTCTCAATATTGTGATTTAAAAGTAAATTTGTGTTGAAAGAATTTTGAGGTAACCTTGAAAATTGTTATGGCCGTTTGTCGCGTGGACGATTTCTCTTTGGAAATGTTGTAAATCTTGAAAGTGGAACAAGTTTGACACGCGCACAAATTCTCGAAAACTTTCGTTTTATTATGATGGGGAGGTTTTGTAGTAGAAAAATGTACATGGGATGGACGTCAATATTTAACTGTCTTCTTAAAGAAGGCGATGTTTGTCTATGTTACTTATGCATGGAGGATAGAAACGTTGAGGGGTGTTGTTGCATTATCAAGGACGTCGCAGGATATTAGAGGGTGCGATATGATTGAGGGGGCGCACGCGACCCTTCCTCTCAGAGGTCGAAAACGGGGAGAGTTAAGGTGCAATCGTGGACACCCAGAAGCAAATTGAGAACTTGTCACTTTAACAACCTCCATTTTTGAAAATTTTTTGGGAACATTGAATAATGGTCAAACATTTTTGGGAAAAATTAATTGCTAATTGAAGGGGGGTTTTCTTACTAAATTTTGAATAATTGAATTTTCACCCCTAATTGCAACCTTCATTTTTGCAAAGTTAACTCTGACAATTATTAGGAGCATTAAAATAATGTTCAAGCATTTTCGAAACAAAAAATTTTTAAATTGCTAAAGGCCTTTGGAAATTTTGGTTCGTAATTCATTAAAGCTTCAATTCTGACCCCTAATTTCAAACCCCATTTCGAGGAGTTAATCTCTGATTATTAATTATTGGGAGGATTGAAATAATGGTCCAACATATTTGGAAAAAATTAATTTCAAATTGCTCAAGAGTTTTCAAGATTTTTGTTCATAATTGCTCAATGCTTCAATTCTCACCTTTAGTCGCAACCCTTGTTTTCAAAAAGTCAAACTCTCATTGTTTATTGTTAGATGCATCGAAATAACTGTTAAACAATTATTGAAAAAAAGTTATTATTACTTCACGATTTCTTCCCGTTAGAGTTAAATATTTGTAGATAAGTCATTGATCTTCATTTTTTAAAATTATGCCTTTTTCACTCCTTTCTTCTTTTTATCTTCGTCTATTTTACATGATTATTATTCTTAATTCCAACATTTCGTAATAACATCTCTTCTTTTCAGTAATTTTCAAATTCTTTTCTCTTCAATTTTCTTCTTCTTTCCAGATTTTTTTACTTTTAATTATTAGTATCTCCAGTTTTTTCCATATTTTTGTTTATCTTCATATTAAATTTAAATGTACCTTTTTGCTATTTTCAACTATTCAAAGCTAGATTTTCTTCCTATCATTTCTATTATGCTATACTCTATCATTTTTCATCTTCTATCCTTTTATTTTTTCTTTTGCTTATAAAAATTTTTGCAGCAATTTTATTTCTACTATCATATATTCTAGACAATAGATTTTTCATTTCTCAAATTTCTTCCCTGTCCACAACTTTATTTCTTCTGAATTATTCAGTTTCTTCAATTAGTCAATTTCTTTTACTCTTTTTATAATCCATACAAATTCTATTTCTCATCCATATTTTTGCTAGTCCTTTCTTCGTACTCGTCATAAACTATCTCCTCATTTTTATTAAATTATCTTTTAGCAATATTCTTCCTTTTTAAACAATTTTGATCCTAACATCTTAACGATTTCTTCCTTAACAGTTATTTTTTTACGCCCTCCTCCTCCTTTTTAGCTTCGATTAGTTTTTATTAACGTCATTCACCTCAATTCTGATGCTTCATAATTGCGTCTCTACTTTTCAATAGCTTTTATAAACTATTATTTCTTCAATTTTTTCCTCTTCTCCAGATTTCCTCTGACTCTTGATTGATATCTTCAGTTACTTCTATACTTTTACAATTTTGGTAATTAATGAAATTTTTGTGAAACAACATCCAACTGATTCGCAACTTTCTTCTTTTTAACAATTTTTGAAAAAATCTCAAAATTTCAACCGCTAAATTTGCACGAAACTTTCTCTTTTATTAGAGCAATCGCGCTTCTTCAATTTACGTTTCTTCTTCATTGTGTCGGTAATGGTAAATCATGGCACAAAAGCCGAACCATACATCAACACAGTGCCGTTGTTGCACATCCATTATCTTCAAAAAGCAGCAAGAAAGTAAAACTGCATCGAATCAATCGACTTCACTTTGACTGTGAGTCAAATTAGTGAATACGTCAACACAACCAGTTAACCTAGTTTCCAGCCCCATTACGACCAAAACTGCCCCAAATTCTGGTTTATGGTTGACCCAATGAAATAGAAATTTTCCCTAAAACTGTCACGACTGTCGTAAATTTCGATTGTGTCCTTCGTTTCTTGTTGAGAATTTTACGATATATTTGGAACAGTGGTGGCTACTGACAATTGACTCAGGGTGGTGGTTGTTTGAATTTTTTGTTTGAATATATTTTTTCGGTTTGTTTGAGTTTTTACTGTACGTACTGACGACTATTGTTTCCGATCTGCGTAATCTGTTTCCGATGCTGCTGGATGATGAAACGTAAAGGGGATGGACGTGGGGACATTGTGTTCACCCCTCAGTGGTAGCGGTGCCCCCCTATATACCCGCTCTTGGCCGGCGTGGTTGCTCAGTGGGAACGTTGCGGCCTGCCCTGGGGCGAACGTCCACGCGCCCCAAATCCACCACCGACCCGGTCTCACGGGTGACTCATACGTCGGGGGTTAGTAGGGACGGGTTCAATACGAGATGCAGACGTGCAGATAGAAATGAGGGAGATCAAATCGCGACCAATTGTTTTGTTGATTTTTTCTGACAAAACTGATTAACTACCAAATTTTGTTCAAAAATTTCAGGAGTTTTTTTCAAAATTTTTTATTGCCTCACAATATATAAAATATTTTTAGATATTCTCAGATATTTATAAGATACCTTAAAATATTATTGCATGTTTCTGAATATTTCCGCATATTATTAAATAATTTTAGATATTTCTTAGTTATTTTCAGCAATTATTTAGATATTTTAAGATATTTCTGAATACTTCTAGATATTCTTAAATATTTCTAGATACTTTAAAAGAGTCCTAGATATTTTTTAAAATATCTTCAGCAATCTTTTTAACATTTTTAGGTATTTCCTGGATATTTTCACATACTTTTATATATTTCAGACCTTTCTAAATATTTTAGGATATTGCTGAATACTTTTAGATGCTTTTAAATATGCTTAGCTCTTTTAGACTTTCTTAGATATTAAGAAAAATATTTTCAACTATTTTTTAGATATTTTTAGGTATTTTTTAGAAATTCTCAGATACTTTTATCTATTCCTAGGCCTTTCTAGGTATTTTAGGATATTACTGAACACTTTTAGATATTGTTAAATATGCTTAGCTCTTTTAAACTTTCTTAGATATTTAAAGAATTATTTTAAACAAATTTTTAGATATTTTTGAGTTATTTTTTAGATACTTTAGGATATTTTTGAATACTTCTAGATATTCTTAGATATTTCTAGATACTTTTAGACCTTCCTAGATATTTAAAAAAATACTTTCATTAATTTCTTAGATATTTGTAGTCATTGTTTAAATATTTTTACATACTTTTACCTATTTCTAGATCTTTCTAGAAATTTTCAAATGTATTAGGATATTTCTGAATACTTTTAAATATTTTTAAATATCTCTAGATACTTTTCGACTTTCCCAGATATTTCTTAAAAACACTTTCATCAATTTTTTAGATATTTTCAAATATTTTTGAACACCTTTAAATATTCTTAGATAATTTTTAATACTTTTAGACTTTCTTAGAAATATTTTAAAAATATTTTCATTAATTCTTTAGATATTTTTAGTCATTTTTTAAACATTCTCAGATACTTTTATTTATTTCTAGATTTTTCTAGATATTTTCAAATATTTTGGAATATTTTTGAATACTTTTAGACATTCTTAAATATTTTTAGATACTTTTAGACCTTTCTAGATATTTAAAAGAAATATTTTCATCAATTCTTTAGATATTTTTAGTAATTCTTTAAATATTCTCAGATACTTTTACCTATTTCTAGATCTTCTTAGATATTTTCAAATATTTTAAAATATTTCTGAATGCTTTTAGATCTCTTTAGATATTTTTAGGTATTTTTTAAATATTCTCAGATATTTTTACCTATTTCTAGGTTTTTCTAGATATTTTCAAATGTATTAGGAATTTTCTGAATACTTTTAGATATTCTTAGATATTGCTAGATACTTTTAGACTTTCCTAGATATTTTTTAAAAACACTTCCATTAATATTTTAGATATTTTTAGTCACTTTTTAAATATTCTCAGATACTTTTATCTATTTCTAGATCTTTCTAGATACTTTCAAATATCTTAGGACATTTTTGAATACTTTTAGATATTCTTAAATATTTTTAGATACTTTTAGACCTTTCTAGATATTAAAAAAATATATTTTCATCAATTCTTTAGATATTTTTAGTAATTCTTTAAATATTCTCAAATACTTTTACCTATTTCTAGATCTTAGATATTTTCAAATATTTTAAAATATTTCTGAATGCTTTTAGATCTCTTTAGATATTTTTAGGTATTTCTTAAATATTCTCAGATATTTTTACCTATTTCTAGGTTTTTCTAGATATTTTCAAATGTATTAGGAATTTTATGAATACTTTTAGATATTCTTAGATATTGCTAGATACTTTTAGACTTTTCTAGATATTTTTTAAAAACACTTCCATTAATCTTTTAGATATTTTTAGTCATTTTTTAAATATTCTCAGATACTTCTATCTATTTCTAGATCTTTCTAGATACTTTCAAATATCTTAGGATATTTCTGAACACCTTTAGATATTCTTAGTTAATTCTTAATACTTTTAGATCTTTCTAGAAATATTTAAAAAATACTTTCATCAATCATTTAAATATTTATAGGTATTGCTTAGATATTCTCAGATACTTCTACTTATTTCTAGGCCTTTCTAGATATTTTCAAATATATTAGGATATTTCTAAATACTTTTAGGTATTCTTAGATATTTCTCGATACTTTTAGACCTTCTTAAATATTCTTTAGAAACAGCTCATGAAGTGTTTGGATATCTTTAGATATTTCTCGATACTTTTAGACCTTCATAGATGTTTAAAAGAAATATTTTCATCAATTCTCTAGATGTTTTTAGGTATTTCTTAAATATTTTCAGATACTTCTACCTATTTCTAGGTCTTTCTAGATATTTTCAAATGTATTAGGAATTTTCTGAATACTTTTAGATATTCTTAGATATTGCTAGATACTTTTAGACTTTCCTAGATATTTTTTAAAAACACTTCCATTAATATTTTAGATATTTTTAGTCACTTTTTAAATATTCTCAGATACTTTTATCTATTTCTAGATCTTTCTAGATACTTTCAAATATCTTAGGACATTTTTGAATACTTTTAGATATTCTTAAATATTTTTAGATACTTTTAGACCTTTCTAGATATTAAAAAAATATATTTTCATCAATTCTTTAGATATTTTTAGTAATTCTTTAAATATTCTCAAATACTTTTACCTATTTCTAGATCTTAGATATTTTCAAATATTTTAAAATATTTCTGAATGCTTTTAGATCTCTTTAGATATTTTTAGGTATTTCTTAAATATTCTCAGATATTTTTACCTATTTCTAGGTTTTTCTAGATATTTTCAAATGTATTAGGAATTTTATGAATACTTTTAGATATTCTTAGATATTGCTAGATACTTTTAGACTTTTCTAGATATTTTTTAAAAACACTTCCATTAATCTTTTAGATATTTTTAGTCATTTTTTAAATATTCTCAGATACTTCTATCTATTTCTAGATCTTTCTAGATACTTTCAAATATCTTAGGATATTTCTGAACACCTTTAGATATTCTTAGTTAATTCTTAATACTTTTAGATCTTTCTAGAAATATTTAAAAAATACTTTCATCAATCATTTAAATATTTATAGGTATTGCTTAGATATTCTCAGATACTTCTACTTATTTCTAGGCCTTTCTAGATATTTTCAAATATATTAGGATATTTCTAAATACTTTTAGGTATTCTTAGATATTTCTCGATACTTTTAGACCTTCTTAAATATTCTTTAGAAACAGCTCATGAAGTGTTTGGATATCTTTAGATATTTCTCGATACTTTTAGACCTTCATAGATGTTTAAAAGAAATATTTTCATCAATTCTCTAGATGTTTTTAGGTATTTCTTAAATATTTTCAGATACTTCTACCTATTTCTAGGTCTTTCTAGATATTTTCAAATGTATTAGGATATTTCTGAATACTTTTAGATATTCTTAGAGATTTCTAAATACTTTTAAACTTTCTTAGATATTTTAATTTTTTTCTTAATATTCTCAGATACTTTTACCTATTTCTAGGTTTTTCTAGATATTTTCAAATGTATTAGGATATTCCTGAATACTTTAAGATATTCTTAGATATTTCTCGATACTTTTAGACCTTTCTAGATATTTTTTGGAAACAGTTCATGAATTATTTAGATATTTTTATGCATTTCTTAGATATTTTCAGATACTTTTTCCCATACCTAGGCCATTCTAAAAAATTTCAAATATTTAATTATTTTTTCTGAATGCTTTTAGATATCTTCAGATATTTCTCGATACTTTTAGATCTTCCTAGATATTTAAAAAAATATTTTCATCAATTTTTTAGATATTTTTAGGTATTTTTTAAATATTTTCAGATACTTTTACCTATTTCTAGGTCTTTCTAGATATTTTCAAATATATTTGGATATTTCTGAATACTTTAAGATATTCTTAGATATTTCTAAATACTTTTAGACTTTTTTGCCTATTTTTAGTTATTTTTAGATATCTACACATATTTTAAAGTATTTCTGAATACTTTAAAATATTCTCGGATATTTCTCAATACTCTTAGACGTTTCTAGATATTTAAAAAAAATATTTTTATTAATTTTTTAGATATCTATTTATCTATTTATAAGACATTTTCTGACATTCTTAGATATTTCTGAATACTTTTAGATATTCTTAGATATTTCTCAATACTTTTACACCTTCCTAGATATTATAAAGAAATATTTTCACAAAATTCTTTAGCTATTTTTAGGTATTTTTTAGATATTTTCAGATACTTTTTATCAATTTCTAGAAATTTCTAGATATTCTCAAATATTTTAAAATATTTTTAAGATATTCTTAGATATCTCTCGATACTTTTAGACCTTCCAAAATTTTTGTTAGAAATATTTTCTTCAATTCCTTAGATATTTGCAGATACTGTTACCTATTTTTAGGCAATTTTAGATATTAACAAATATTTTAAGATATTTTTAAATACTTTTAGACTTTTCCAGTAATCTTAAAATATTTCTAAATACTTTTAAATATTCTCGGATATTTCTATATATTTCTAGACCCTTTTAGATCTTTAATTTTTTTTTATCAATTCTTTAGATATATTTAGGTATTTCTAAAATATTTGCAGACATTTTAAGATATTTCTGAATACTTTTAGATATTCTTAGATATTTCTGGATACTTTTAAACCTTCTTAGATATTTTTTTTTTAAATAAATTCTTTAGCTATTTTAGGTATTTCTTGGATATTCTCAAATACTTTTACCTATTTCTGGGCTTTTCTAAATATTTTCAAATATTTTAAGATATTTCTGAATACTTCTAGAAATTCTTAAATATTTCTCGATACTTTTAAACCTTCCTAGATACTAAAAAAATTATTTTCATCAATTTTTTAGATAATTTTAGGTATTTCTTGGATATCTTCAAAGATATTATATCTTCAAAGATATTTCTAAATACCTTTAGACCTTTCCAGCAATTTTCATATATTTTAGATACTAAGACATTGACACATTCAAACATTTTCTTTTTATTTTCATATTTTTCGACAATATTACAAAACTTGCTACAAGTTTTTTTTGTGATCTTTCTATTAATCTCCTTCCGGTAGCGTGCCATACTGGGAAGCATATACGATCTTCACATCATTGGTGAATCCAGATCCGGGCTTGCTGCCTGTGAGAATAACCACGGCGTCTCCCATTCTGATCAATCCAGAATGTTTTCCAAACGTAATTCCTAGTTGCACTCTAATTTCCACATCTTTAGCCCAAACAGGGTGACACTCTTTAGCGAAAACCAAAGGCAAAACCCCCTTAAAAACCCTCAATTGTCTCGCGACTCTTCCATATTTAGTAATAGCAATAATCGGACATCTCGGTCTGTATCTCGATAACATTTTAGCGCAACGTCCCGAAGTAGTCAAAACAATAATAGCAGCAGCATTACTGCTAAAAGACATTTCAACAGCAGCTATCGACATGCCATAAAACGGTTCAACAGGAGGTTTCATCAAACCGAACAAGTCGTCGAATAATTGTTTTTGATAAACAGAAGCTTCAGCGGTTTTGCAAACAGCAGTGACGCTTTTAATAACTTCAACATCGGGTGGTAGGACAAATCCATCGATTCCGTCAATAATTGAATTGGCGATATCGAAAACGTGCGATTTTTTCAAAAAATTACAATCGATTGACGTTAAGACAGGTTTACCAATTTTATTGCATTTTGCTGTTAACATTTTCTGGAGAACGAAAACGTTTTCTTGTAAAATCAACAAAAGTTTTTCGCTATCGACGAAAATTCCGTCGCAATTTTCGATTATCGAATCGAAATCTTCGAGTTGGGAAGAATCGATTTTGTTCAAAATAAAAATTGTTGGACCCACTAAATCTTTTGTTAGTTTTGTGAATTTCGGGGGGATTATTACGAAATCGATGGAAATTTCTTGGACGATTTTCAGATAAGATTCGGAAATTTCCGGCAATTCTAGAGGTGTGTTTGGTAACAAAACGCTTTGGTTTTCGATAATTTTTCCGGCTCTTTCGACGATACATTCGATGATATCTCTAACGACTTCGATTGCTGATAAATTGACGTTTTCACCTAAAATTAAACTATCACCAGGTTTAACAATTTCGGTAATATTGTTGTCGATGTAAATAATTTCTTTGCTTCCGCTCCTGGAAAATCCAGGATTTGAGGTAATTTTGATAGTTTCGCCTCTTTTTAGCGCAATTTCTTTCGATGGTGATTTCAATTTCCCAGTTTTAATTTCAGGAACTGAAACATCCATTGCAATTGCTAAAGGATAACAATACCCGAGTTTCGCGTCGAAACTCTCGCTAGCTCTTTTGATTACTGCAACAATTTCCCGAAATTCTTCCAAATCAAAAAAAATACTTTTCACCAAAGCCACCGTCATTCCTGCTGACAACAATTCCAAAAGCGATTCTTTCGTAGCTTTCGGGGGAATCACACAAACTATTTGGGTTAAACGAAATTTTCCCACTTTAGACTTAACTTGAAGATTGCTCAAATATTCCAAATGATTCGGAGCGAATGCCGCCTTCAATTGATTATTTAACACTTTTCCATCATCGCTGCTATGAAAATCGATCATCCATGGCAGTTTCGGGCAATGAGACTCAACTTTGGAATGTGATGTCGACATTTTACTGACAATTTTGAGTTGTGGTCGAAATTATTTATATAAATTACTGTCAATGTCAATTGAATAGATGAAAGAGACATGGATGGTTTGATGTATTAATCTCGTTTCGGCTACCTGTCCACACGTCGTGAAGATATTATCAAAGAAACGATTGTTGATGCTCGCTTTTATCTGCACACACTCAATTGTTTGGAGGGCAACTATTGAAAGGTGGGTCGTGGTGGAGTTTTGGGGACGTTTCCGTCGCGGCCACTCGATGACCGCTGCGGCGTGTTTTTTCGGAATTATGAAGAAACGGACGGCAGATGGTCGGTGACAACGATAGGCATCCGGAGGATTGATGTGCGAAGAAAAGAGAGCCAACCAAGGGCGAAGACGGAGAGAAAATTTGCATTGTAATTAAATAAAATTTTTGGAATTTTACATATTTTTGAATATTTTTGGATATTTGAGATATTCTTGCAATTTTCTTGGATACTTTTAGATATTTCTGAAATGTTTTTAGATTCTTTTAGATATCTTTGAAATTTTTCAATATTTTTACATTTCTTTAACATTTTAACATAACTTCAGATATTTTTGAAATATCGTAGGCTACTGTTAAAAATTCTTGCATATTATTCAGATATTCCTCAATATTCTTTGATATTTCCACATATTCTTGATACGTTTTTAGATTTTCTCAGAAACTTTTAGTATTTTCTGAATATCTTTGGCTATTATTAAATATTCATGACTGTACTTAAATATTTGTAGCGGTCTTTTGGATATATTTAGATATTCTAATATATCTTTAATGCTTGATAAAAATTTTCAGAATTTTTGGATTTTCTTCGATATATTCAGATGATTTTATGTATTTCATGGATATTTTTTAGATATTTCTCGATTTCTAGATATCCTATTCTATATATTCATACACTTTTAAAAATTCTTGCGTAATGCTCAGATATTCTTTAATGCTTTTAAGTATTTTTGTTGATACTACACATTTATTAGATACTTTTAGATGTTTTTTACATATTCTTGGATATTTCTAAATATTCTTCATATGTTCTTAGATTTTCTCAGAAATTTTTAGAATTTCCTGAACATTTTTGGCTATTATTGGATATATATGACTGTACTTGAATATTTGTAGCTGTTTTTGGGATATATTTAAATATTCTTAAATATCCTTAAATATCTTCAGATACTCTTAGAAATTCTTGCATATTGCTCAGATATTCTTCGATATTCTTTAATGCTCTTAAGTATTTCTGCCGATATTACACATTTATTAGATACTTTTAAATATTTTTTACATATTCTTGGATGTTTCTAAATATTCTTGACATGTTCTTAGATTTTCTCAGGAATTTTTAGATATTTCTGAATATTTTTGGCTATTATTGGATATATATGACTATACTTAAATATTTGTAGCTGCTTTTGGGATATATTTAAATATTCTTAAATATCTTTAAGACTCTGTTGTAAATTTTTTGATATTCCTATGTATTTTTAATGCTTGATTAAAATTCTCAGATGTTTTTGGATTTTCTCCGATATATTCAGATATTCTTGTGTATTTCTTGGATATCCTTAGATATTTTTCAAGTTCTTGATATCCTTAAGTATCTTCAGATACTTTTAGAAATTCTTGCATAATGCTATTTCTGCCGATATTACTCATTTATTAGATACTTTTGGATATTCTTTACATATTCTTGGATATTTCTAAATATTCTTTATATGTTCTTAGATTTTCTCAGAAATTTTTAGAATTTCCTGAACATTTTTGGCTATTATTGGATATATATGACTGTACTTGAATATTTGTAGCTGTTTTTGGGATATATTTAAATATTCTTAAATATCCTTAAATATCTTCAGATACTCTTAGAAATTCTTGCATATTGCTCAAATATTCTTCGATATTCTTTAATGCTCTTAAGTATTTCTGCCGATATTACACATTTATTAGATACTTTTAAATATTTTTTACATATTCTTGGATGTTTCTAAATATTCTTGACATGTTCTTAGATTTTCTCAGAAATTTTTAGAATTTTCTGAATATTTTTGGCTATTATTGGATATATATGACTATACTTAAATATTTGTAGCTGCTTTTGGGATATATTTAAATATTCTTAAATATCTTTAAGACTCTGTTGTAAATTTTTTGATATTCTTATGTGTTTTTAATGCTTGATTAAAATTCTCAGATGTTTTTGGATTTTCTCCGATATATTCAGATATTCTTATGTATTTCTTGGATATCCTTAGATATTTTTCAAGTTCTTGATATCCTTAAGTATCTTCAGATACTTTTAGAAATTCTTGCATAATGCTATTTCTGCCGATATTACTCATTTATTAGATACTTTTGGATATTCTTTACATATTCTTGGATATTTCTAAATATTCTTCATATGTTCTTAGATTTTCTCAGAAATTTTTGGCTATTATTGGATATATATGACTGTACTTGAATATTTGTAGCTGTTTTTGGGATATATTTAAATATTCTTAAATATCCTTAAATATCTTCAGATACTCTTAGAAATTCTTGCATATTGCTCAGATATTCTTCGATATTCTTTAATGCTCTTAAGTATTGCTGCCGATATTACACATTTATTGGATACTTTTAAATATTCTTTACATATTCTTGGATATTTCTAAATATTCTTGACATGTTCTTAGATTTTCTCAGGAATTTTTAGAATTTTCTGAATATTTTTGGCTATTATTGGATATATATGACTATACTTAAATATTTGTAGCTGCTTTTGGGATATATTTAAATATTCTTAAATATCTTTAAGACTCTGTTGTAAATTTTTTGATATTCTTATGTATTTTTAATGCTTGATTAAAATTCTCAGATGTTTTTGGATTTTCTCTGATATATTCAGATATTTTTATGTATTTCTTGGATATCCTTAGATATTTTTCAAGTTCTTGATATCCTTAAGTATCTTCAGATACTTTTAGAAATTCTTGCATAATGCTATTTCTGCCGATATTACTCATTTATTAGATACTTTTAGATATTCTTTACATATTCTTGGATATTTCTAGATATTTTTGATATGTTTTTGGATTTTCTCAGGAATTTTTAGTATTTTTTGAATATTTTTGGCTATTATCGGATATTGATGACTGTACTTGAATATTTGTAACTGCTTTTGGGATATATTTAAATATCCTTAAATATCTTTAAGAATATGTTGTATATTTTTTGATATTCTTATGTATTTTTAATGCTTGATAAAAATTTTCTAATATTTTTGGATTTTTTCCAATATATTCAGATGTTTTTATGTATTCATTTTATATTTTTAGATATTTTTTGACACTCTTGGTTATTTCTTGATATCCTTAAATATCTTCAGATTCTCTTAGAAATTCTTGCATATTGCTCAGATATTCTTCGATATTCTTTGATGCTCTTAAGTATTTCTGCCAATATTACACATTCATTAGATACTTTTAAATATTCTTTACATACTCTTGGAAATTTGTAAATATTCTTGATATGTTTTTAGATATTCTCAGGCATTTTTAGTATTTCTTGAATATTTGTAGCTGCTTTTGGAATATATTTAGATATTCTTAAATATCTTTAAGAGTCTGTTGTATATTCTTTGATATTATTATGTATTTTTAATGTTTGATAAATATTTTTAGATATTTCTGCATTTTCTCCGTCATATTTAGGTGTTTTTAGGTATTTCTTGAATATTTTTAGATACTGTTGGTTATTTCTTGATATCTTTAGATATCTTCAGATACTTTTAGATATTCTTTACATATTCTTGGATATTTCTAAATATTCTTGATATGCTTTTAGATTTTCTCAGGAATTTTTAGTATTTCCTGAACATCTTTGGCTATTATTGGATATTTATGAATGTCCTTAAATATTTCTATGTGTCTTTTAGATATACTTAGATATTCCTAAATATCTTTAAGAATATGTTTAATATTTTTTGATATTCTTATGTATCTTTAATGCTTGATGAATATTTTAAAATATTTTTAGAAATGTTTGTATACTGCTGGATATTTTTTTATACATTTAGATATCTTCAGATACTTTTAGAAAATCTTACATATTACCTAAACATATTTCGATATTCTTGATATATTTTTTAAATTTCTTAAATATTTTTGGATATTTCTGGATATACTTTGGATATTTCTGAAATTATCTTAAATATTTTTAGCTGCTTCTTGACTATATTTAGACATTCTTGAATATGCTTAAGAATCTGTTGGATACTTCTTGATATTTTTATATATATTTTATGTTTATTGAATATTCTTAAATATTTCTGAAAATTCTCCGAAATAGTTAAATGTTTTTAAGTATTTCTTGGATATTTCTAGATATTTTTGGATATACTTTGGATATTTCTAAAAGTACATTAAACATTTTTAGCTGGCTTTTGTGTGTATTGAAATATTCTTGAATATTTTTACCAATCTATTGGATTCTTTTTGATATTCTTATGCATCTTTAATGCTTCCTGAATCTTCTTAGATATTTCTGGATATTCTTCGATATATTGAAATGTTTTTAAATATTTCATACATAGTTTTAGACACTTTTGGATATTCTTGGATATTTCTTGATATACTTAGATATTTTCAGATACTCTTGGAACTTCTAACATATTATCTAAACATCTTTAAATATTTTTAAAATATTTTTGGATATTTCTCAATATCATTTAAGTATTTCTAAAATTATCTCAAATATTTTTAGCTGCTTCTTGGATATATTTAGATATTCTTAGATATTTTTAAAAATCCGTTGGATACTTTTTGATAATTTTATGTATCTTTAATATTTTTTAAATATTCTTAGATATTTCTGGATATTCTCTGAAATATTTAGATGTTTTTAAGTATTTCATGGATATTTTTAAATATTTTTGGATACTTTTCGATAATTCTTGATATCCTTAGATCTCTTCAGATACTTTTAAAACATCTTAAATAATATCTAAACATTTCTAAATACTTTTGAACTATTTTTAAGTATTCTTAAATATTTGTAGAATATTGTAGGATATTTCTGGATACTTCTTGAATATTTCTAAAATCATTTCAAATATTTTAGCTATTTATTAAATATACTTAGATATTTTTGAATATTTACAAGAATCTGTTCGATGTTCTTTATTTAATATTCCTATGTATCTTTAATGTTTGTTGAATATTCTTAGATATTTCTGGATATTCTCCAATATATTTAGGTGCTTTTAGTATTTCTTGGATATTTCTTGATATAATTAAATACCTTCAGATACTCTTCGAAAATTTTACATATTATCTAAACATCTCTAAATATTTTTGAATTATTTTTAAATTTTCTTAAATATTTGTTAAATATTTTTGTATATTTCTGAATATACCTTAGATATTTTTTAAATTCTCCCAAGTTAAGTGTCTTTGAGATATTCTTAAGATGTCTTGGGATATATTTAAATAATTTCAGATTTCCTCAGATATTTTTAGCATTTCGCAGATATATATTATACTATTGGATATTTATAAATGTTCTTAAATATTCTTAGGGATCTTTTGGATATTCTGAAAAATTCTTGGATACTTTTAGATATTTTTAAATATTTGTTGATATTTTTAGAAATAATACTTTTGCATTTGAGGTGGATATCTATTGGTACCTTGGATATTCTTGAATATTTCTAGTTATTTCCTAAGTATCTTAAGATATTTTTGATAATTTCAGAAATTTTTAGAAATGTTTGGAAAAATTTAAATAAATTCAAGAAAGAAATTTGTGGCGTTTCTCTTCAGTTCTGTATTTTTCTGGAGTGCCCTAATCGGGCCAATTTGGCGGCCAGTTCGATTCGCGAGTTTCTCGCTAGCACCCTAACTGCCTCACCCCTGTAACGTGGCGCATTTAATTTTTCGCACATTACCCAAACAAAGGTCACATGTCAAGTTAACGTCTCCATCACGTTGTCAACCCTGCCAGCCACAATAAAAATACCTAAACCGTGACAAACCCGGTTAGCCTTATCATTCATATTTTAATCCAGTGGATGACGTGGGAAATTTGTCAATTCTTCCTGAAAATTCAGCAAAAATCTCGAATTTTTCCGAAAATCAATTAAATTCCTGTTGCATCCTCCCAATCAATTCTCACGATTTCTTGAATGAACCGCATAAGAATCCAACAAAAACCGTCAATAAATCACCAGTTTCGCATTCATAGTAAGTTGCGCAAGGTCGGAGGATCAATCAAAGAAAGTTGTAGCAAATACGAAGAATAGGGTGCGAATGGTTGGTTTGGTATTTCAATCTTTTCTCTTCGAACCAATTCAACCGCAAGTTGTAATGAGATTTATTATCGACAATCCCCAAATATTTATTCAGAAGTTGACGTTTTGCCCCAAATGATAAAGACGTTGAGTTTCTGTTGACTTAACGAAGGCGGGGTAGGTTTTGATGATAAATGAAAAATCGTTTCGACAGAAGGGCAACTGTTGCATAATACGCACATTCAACGCCACTCGGGACATTAGTTTGAATAAGGGTGTTTGCATAAAATCAAGTAGGTGGGTGCGATAAAAAATACAAAGCTAGCTTTGAATTTGGCATGTCGCATTCATATTGATCCTGGCGTGCTTTCAGTCAGAAAGCTCCAACATGCATAAACACCCCTTCATATTTAGGGAGTAACGTAAATTTTTAATGCGTGACTCACGAAGTGTTAAACTTAACACTAAGAAGATTTCAATGGCAGTTGAGGACACTAACTCGAAACCACAAATTTTTTTAATTTTTGCTAATATTAAGAAATTTTATTGAATCAACTTGTCAGACGTTTGGGTTAACGTCCGTTTGACACGTGCAAGTGGCAGTTAAACCCCGCGACCTGTTTCGAAAATAATTTATGGCCGTTCCGTTTGATTAAAATTTTTATATGACGGAAACAACCCGTCGCTGTTAACTAGATATTTTATAAAATTAAGTGTTGATGATGACGCAGGTTTTTGCAGGAATCTGCATGTAGCGTTGATAAATTTTTTGGTGTTTTAATAAATAAAAAAAAATTGGCGATACAGTGGCGGTGGTAAATATAAATTTTGAAAGGGTTGCGGTTTTGGGGGTTTCATAAAAAAGTTGATATTAAAAATGACCCTGAAAGGTGTTCCAAATCGGGCGCTAAGTGACGGGTCGATAGGTCATGCATAAAGAATCGAGGATGAGACGGAGGATTAATGAATGGAAGAGAAGAGTCGATGCGAGACCTAAATCCATTCAAAAGCTTCAATTTACAGCAAATTAAATTTAAATTTTCTTAAAAATCCAAAAAATATTTTTATTAATTAAAAAATATTTTTTAAGTAGTTGGAAGTTTTGAGAAATTAAAAAAAAATCAACAAAAGATTTCAAAATTTCTAGCAGCCACGTCCTATTTTATTAAAAATAATTAAAGGAACATGAAAGAGCTTTTAATTTTATTAATTAAATGGAAAACTTGGAAGTATTTCCTGCTAAAATTACCAAAAGATAAAACAGAAATTTGAAAATAGAAATAAATAAAATTTTGAAAGTACTGCGAGAACAGGAAAATTGTAAAGAAAGTTGAAAAAAATTCAAACTGTAAATTTTTTTAAATTCCAAAAACCAAAAGTTAATCAGTGAACTGTATAAAGATTTAGAGCACTAAAAATAATTAAAACATTTTGAAGGGATTTTTATTCTCTTTAAGATTAATTGAAAAAGTGGAAATTTTGGAAGTGTTTAAGAAATTAAAATATCAATGAAACCCTTGACAAAGGACGCACTCACAAGCTCCTCTGGGAGACTTCCACACCAAAAACAAACAATTACACAAAAAAAATTACCAAACTCAATTTTATCTAAAGTTTTTGTGTAATTTAAAAATATGCTCCCTCAATCTAGTGACAAAAATTAGGTCGCCACAAAATTTTCGATGTTTAAATGTTGTTAACTCAGTAGCACCAGTCGGTTTTCGTAAGAGAGTCTTGCCTAATCAAAAGACGTCCAAGTCATTGGACTGTTTTTAGCAAATTGTGATCTCTCATGAGATCCAGGAACCAGACAGGTCTACAAAACTCAAATACTGACCTAACGTAGGTTTTATAAAGTTGAGCAAATATGGAAAAGGAAACTGGGTCAAAGGTCTTCCGCAACAGGAACAGTAACGTGTTTGCTCTTTTACATACCAAAGTTTTATGCTCAGACGAAGCAAGTTTTTTCGTGACTGTAACACCAAGATCGATATGTTTGTTGATAGAACTCCCATTATAGATTGAAGTTTCCCTTTATAGCTGATTGTGGCAGACTAGAAGATTGTTGTATATCTTAGTATCGTCGGCATAGAGGCAGCAATTAGATCTCAATATTAATGGAAATTGACATATATAAACAAGAAACAGCAGAGGAACCAACATGGAACTCTGAGGCACACCGCTTGAAACGGGTAGCTTGGTCGAAAAGGAATAGCCCACCCTAACCTGAACTGTCTATCGGTCAACAAATTGCTTATCCATAGTAGAACACTAGACAACATCAAGAGGCTCTTCGTTGTCCAATGACTTGGTCCAGTTGTTCACGCTCTGCAACTGATTAGTCAACTCTGATGACGAAGACCAAAATTCATGTTGATGAAGTTGTATTATTTTTTACCAAAGTGTTTGAGTTTGTGCATTAATCTTCCATGATCAAATGCCTTGGAGAAGTCCAAGTAGACAACATCAACAGGCTCGTTGTTGTTCAATAACTTAGACCAGTTGTTCATGTATTGCAACCGATTAGTCAACTCTGATGACCCAAACACAAATCCATGTTGACGAGGTGTTTTTATGTTTTCACCAAAGTGCTTGAGCTTATGAATTAATCTTCTATAGGACACTCTATCAAAAGCTTTGGAAAAGTCCAAGTAGACAAAATCAACAGGCATCTCTTTGTTAAAATGATTTGGCCAAGTTGTTCATGGACTGCAACTGATTAGTCAACTCTGATGACTCAAACACAAATTCATGTTGATGGAGTGTTTTTATGTTTTCAGCAAAGTGTTTGAGCTTGTGAATTCATCTTCTATAGGACACTCTATCAAAAGCCTTCAAAAAGTTCAAGTAGACAATATCAACTGGCATCTCTTTGTCCAATGATTTGGACCAGCTTTTCACGTACTGCAACTGTTTAGTCAACTCTGATGACCCAAACACAAATTCATGTTGATGGAGTGTTATTATGTTTCACCAAAGTGTTTGAGTTTGTGCATTAATCTTCCATGAGCTACTCTATCAAATGATTTGGAGAAGTCCAAGTAGATAATATCAACAGGCTCTTCTTGGTCCAATGATTTGGACCAGTTGTTCATGCATTGCAACTGATTAGTCAACTCTAGTGACCCAAACACATAGCTTTGTTGATGAAGTGTTCTTATGTTTTACCAAAGTGATTGAGTTTATGAATTAATCTTCTATAGGGCTCTCTATCAAAAGCTTTGGAAAAGTCTAAGTAAACAACATCAATAGGCTCCTCTTTGTCCAATGACTTGGCCAAGTTGTTCACATACTGCAACTGATTAGTCAACTTTGATGACCCAAACACAAAGCTATGTTGATGAAGTGTCCTTATGTTTTTACCAAAGTGTTTGAGCTTATGAATTAATCTTCTATAGGGCTTTCTATCAAAAGCCTTGGAAACGTTCAAGTAGACAATATCAACAGGCTTCTTTGTCCAATGACTTGGATCAGTTGTTCACGTACTGTAACTGATTAGTCTACTCTGATGACCCAAACACAAATTCATGCTGATAGAGTGTTATCATGTTTCACCAAAGTGTTTGAGTTTGTGCATTAATCTTCCATGAGCCACTCTATCACATGCCTCGGAGAAGTCCAAGTAGACAACATCAACAGGTTCGTTGTTGTCCAATAAATTGGACCAATTGTTCATGCATTGCAACCGATTAGTCAACTTTGATGACCCAAGCTCAAATCCATGTTGACGAGGTGTTTTTATGTTTTCACCAAAGTGCTTGAGCTTATGAATTAATCTTCTATAGGGCTCTCTATCAAAAGCCTTGAAAAAGTCTAAGTAAGCAACATCAAAAGACTCCTCTATGTCCAATGACTTGGCCAAGTTGTTCACATACTGCAACTGATTAGTCAACTTTGATAACCCAAACTCAAAGCTATGTTGATGAGGTGTTTTTATGTTTTCACCAAGGTGTTTCAGCTTATGAATTAATCTTCTATAGGACACTATACCAAAAGCCTTGGAAAAGTCCAAGTAGACAATATCAACAGGCTCGTTGTTGTCCAATAACTTAGACCAGTTGTTCATGCATTGTAACCGATTAGTCAACTCTAGTGACCCAAACACATAGCTTTGTTGATGAAGTGTTCTTATGTTTTACCAAAGTGATTGAGTTTATGAATTAATCTTCTATAGGGCTCTCTATCAAAAGCTTTGGAAAAGTCTAAGTAAACAACATCAATAGGCTCCTCTTTGTCCAATGACTTGGCCAAGTTTTTCACATACTGCAACTGATTAGTCAACTTTGATAACCCAAACTCAAAGCTATGTTGATGAGGTGTTTTTATGTTTTCACCAACGTGTTTGAGCTTATGAATTAATCTTCCATAGGACACTCTACCAAAAGCCTTGGAAAAGTCCAAGTAGACAATATCAACAGGCTTCTCTTTGTCCAATGACTTAGATCAGTTGTTCACGTACTGTAACTGATTAGTCAACTCTGATGACCCAAACACAAATTCATGCTGATAGAGTGTTATCATGTTTCACCAAAGTGTTTGAGTTTGTGCATTAATCTTCCATGAGCCACTCTATCACATGCCTCGGAGAAGTCCAAGTAGACAACATCAACAGGTTCGTTGTTGTCCAATAAATTGGACCAATTGTTCATGCATTGCAACCGATTAGTCAACTTTGATGACCCAAGCTCAAATCCATGTTGACGAGGTGTTTTTATGTTTTCACCAAAGTGCTTGAGCTTATGAATTAATCTTCTATAGGGCTCTCTATCAAAAGCCTTGAAAAGGTCTAAGTAAGCAACATCAAAAGACTCCTCTATGTCCAATGACTTGGCCAAGTTGTTCACATACTGCAACTGATTAGTCAACTTTGATAACCCAAACTCAAAGCTATGTTGATGAGGTGTTTTTATGTTTTCACCAAAGTGTTTGAGCTTATGAATTAATCTTCTATAGGACACTATACCAAAAGCCTTGGAAAAGTCCAAGTAGACAATATCAACAGGCTCGTTGTTGTCCAATAACTTAGACCAGTTGTTCATGCATTGCAACCGATTAGTCAACTCTGATGACCCAAACACAAATCCATGTTGATGAGGTGTTTTTATGTTTTCACCAAGGTGTTTGAGCTTATGAACTAATCTTCTATAGGACACTCTACCAAAAGCCTTGGAAAAGTCCAAGTAGACAATATCAACAGGCATCCTTTTGTCCAATGATTTGGATCAGTTTTTCACGTACTGCAACTGATTAGTCAACTCTGATGACCCAAACAACAAAGCTTTGTTGATAAAGTGTTTTTATGTTTTTACCAAAGTGTTTGAGCTTATAAATTAATCTTCTATAGGGCTCTCTATCAAACGTTTTGGAAAAGTTTAAGTAAACAACATCAACAGGCTCCTCTTTGTCCAATGACTTGGCCAAGTTGTTCACGGACTGCAACTGATTAGTCAACTTTGATGACCCAAACACAAAGCCATGTTGATGTGGTGTTTTTATGTTTTTACCAAACTGTTTGAGCTTATGAATTAATCTTCCATAGGGCACTCTATGAAAAGCCTTGGAAATGTCTAAGTAAACAACATCAACAGGCCCCTTGTTGTTCAATGACTTGTACCATCCATAAGTAAAATTGATCCAGATCGAGCAGTTTGAATTTTGACAATCCCATTCAACAAAGTTTAAGAGAATTGTAGAACTCATCTCTATGAGTGTCAACAAAGGATAGTCAACGAGATTTGTCTTCTTAGACGTAGCTAAAGCCTTTGACAGTGTTTGGCAGCAAGGGCTGCTGGAGATTAAAATTTAACATCCAATAAGCAACAAAATTTCAGAATCAAGATCGACCAACAATTTTTGACAGATATGCCAATTCGGGCTAGAGTTTCTTAAGGTTCAGTTCCTTGGCCTATGCTCTTCAACAGTTACACAACAAACATCCTAAAGATGGATAGGGTAGAACTAAGCCAATACGCTGAAGACACGGAATCAAAGATTAACTTAGTTGAAAAAAGACTTCCAGAAGCAGAAAACAAAATAGAAAATGTAACCACAAGTGGAGAATTGCAGTTAATGGTAGCAAAAATAAAGCTGCGGAAAACAGCTACAAGAGGAATAGTTATAAAAGGTGAAGAGGTCCCCTGATCCTTAAAACCAAAAAACTTGGGAGTATCGCTGGATAGTCAGCTAAATTTTAGTAAACATATCAGGATTAAAATAAATAAAGCTAAAGGAATGAGGTTACAACTGAACCCGAAGAACCAACTATCTCTTCACAAGAAGATTCTTCTATATATAACACTAGTCCTTCCAATTATGACCTACGCCTCCCCAGCTTAGAGTCATGCAAGCTCCTCTACCATCAAAAGACTATTACCAGTCTTTAAAGCAAATTTTCCGTTCTCTTTTCTACAGTTATGTTGGAAGGCCCCCCAATATATCTAATGGCCAGATTTGGGTCTCCAGGTGGTGGCGTCAGTGGTGAAAAAGTCAGTTGGAACTTTAGTACATTTTTGAAAATTTTGGTTTTCTTCAGTTAGTTTTAAAATGTGGCAGCAATTTTTGGAAAATAATTTGCCCCAATTTTCAATATTTTTTGGGGTGTAACTGCAAAAATTGTGAAACTAATCGAAATTTCTTCGAATACGTTTTGTAGCCCAAAGTGTTGTTTCGCGACATAATAGTAAATTTTTAATCGATTCCAATCACCCCCGCTGTCGTCCATAGAAAATCCGCAGTTTGGCTCTCGGGTCCATGTTTATCCGGTGGCTATAAATCAATAGCTGCGTATAAATCCGAAATCTCACCCTATATATTTAGCCTAAGACCGTGAGTCGTCGTTGAACAGCCGGAACACAATAGGGCTCCCGTAACAGCTGTGATTTCTCCTGCTCTCTTCTCTCTACGAGTTTATAGAGAGAGAATGGCTCTATTTAGGCCCTCCAAGTCCGTGTGCGTTATGATTAATGTGGGGCTGTCGCCGAGTATGTTTACGTCGCAGCCCTTTATGCGTGCACGGTTCGATGCACACGCATCAAAACTTTACAGCGGGACACCGATCTTTGATTAAAAAAAATTGACGACATTTTTTTTTTTTTTGGAATCGTTTTTGTGTTTGACTTTTGGCGGATGGTCCGCAAAAATCGGCCGCGATGCATAGTTGATTGGTTGCGTTCGCGTGGTCACATGTGCGTCACATTTCATCGAATTTCATGGACCGTTGGGCCCTTTGTGACCCCATCATGAACGATCCGGAGCCGGGGGTGCGACCGTCACACATTGTGGACCTTGTTACATGGACGCCGTGACGGCCGTACACCTATACAAGTGCGATGGATAGGCCGACGCTATTAGCACGTCGTGAAATGGACACGCCATTATGGCACAGAGGGCCGCACCGGACCAAACCCAAGTCGTGTCTAATTATTTTGGCGAGAACTGACCTGAAAACTATTTAGTTTTCTGAAATTTTGAAGGAAATCGAACAGTCAAGAATTTTTCAGTAGCTACAGCCAAAATTTTTTGTCATTTATTGAATTTATAAGAAAAATTCGACGTTTTCGTAAAAGCAGAAAATTGAGTTTTTTATATTTTGAATTCCTAAACATTTAATTTTTGAAGAGTCAATTCAATTTTAAAATATTTATAACGTCAATCGAACATTCAGGAATTTTTCAGTGTCTTCAGCAAAGAATTTTTGCAATTTATTGAATTTATAAAAAAATTTCAATGTCTCCGTAGAAGTAAAAAATTGACTTTTTATATTTTGAATTCCTAAGGATTTAATTTTTAAAGAGTCAATTCGATTTTAAAATATTCATAACGTTAATCGAACAGTTAGGAATTTTTCAGTAGCTACAGAAAACAACATTTGCAACTTAAGGAAAAAATAGAAAATTTGAAGTCTCCTTAGAAGTAGAAAATTCTTTCTTGATATTTTGAATTCCTCAAGATTTAATTTTTGAAGAGTCAATTCAATTTTAAAATATTCATAACGTCAATTGAACATTCAGAAATTTTTCAGTAGCTTCACAAACAATTCTTGCCATTTATTGAATTTATCAAAAATTTTCCACGTCTTCGTAGCAACAGAAAATTGAGTTTTTATATTTTGACTTCTTAAAGATTTAATTTTTGAAGAGTCAATTCGATTTTAAAATATTTATAACGTCAATCGAACATTCAGGAATTTTTCAGTGTCTTCAGCAAAGAATTTTTGCAATTTATTGAATTTATAAAAAAATTTCAATGTCTCCGTAGAAGTAAAAAATTGACTTTTTATATTTTGAATTCCTAAGGATTTAATTTTTAAAGAGTCAATTCGATTTTAAAATATTCATAACGTTAATCGAACAGTTAGGAATTTTTCAGTAGCTACAGAAAACAACATTTGCAACTTAAGGAAAAAATAGAAAATTTGAAGTCTCCTTAGAAGTAGAAAATTCTTTCTTGATATTTTGAATTCCTCAAGATTTAATTTTTGAAGAGTCAATTCAATTTTAAAATATTCATAACGTCAATTGAACATTCAGAAATTTTTCAGTAGCTTCACAAACAATTCTTGCCATTTATTGAATTTATCAAAAATTTTCCACGTCTTCGTAGCAACAGAAAATTGAGTTTTTATATTTTGACTTCTTAAAGATTTAATTTTTGAAGAGTCAATTCGATTTTAAAATATTTATAACGTCAATCGAACATTCAGGAATTTTTCAGTGTCTTCAGCAAAGAATTTTTGCAATTTATTGAATTTATAAAAAAATTTCAATGTCTCCGTAGAAGTAAAAAATTGACTTTTTATATTTTGAATTCCTAAGGATTTAATTTTTAAAGAGTCAATTCGATTTTAAAATATTCATAACGTTAATCGAACAGTTAGGAATTTTTCAGTAGCTACAGAAAACAACATTTGCAACTTAAGGAAAAAATAGAAAATTTGAAGTCTCCTTAGAAGTAGAAAATTCTTTCTTGATATTTTGAATTCCTCAAGATTTAATTTTTGAAGAGTCAATTCAATTTTAAAATATTCATAACGTCAATTGAACATTCAGAAATTTTTCAGTAGCTTCACAAACAATTCTTGCCATTTATTGAATTTATCAAAAATTTTCCACGTCTTCGTAGCAACAGAAAATTGAGTTTTTATATTTTGACTTCTTAAAGATTTAATTTTTGAAGAGTCAATTCGATTTTAAAATATTTATAACGTCAATCGAACATTCAGGAATTTTTCAGTGTCTTCAGCAAAGAATTTTTGCAATTTATTGAATTTATAAAAAAATTTCAATGTCTCCGTAGAAGTAAAAAATTGACTTTTTATATTTTGAATTCCTAAGGATTTAATTTTTAAAGAGTCAATTCGATTTTAAAATATTCATACCGTTAATCGAACAGTTAGGAATTTTTCAGTAGCTTCAGCAAACAATTTTTGCAACTTATTGAAAAAAAATAAAAATTTGACGTCTCCGTAGAAGCAAAAAATTGTTTTATTATATTTTGAATTCCTAAAGATTTAATTTTTAAAGAGTAAATTCAATTTTAAAATATTCATAACGTTAATCGAACAGTCCGAAATTTTTCAGTAGCTACAGAAAACAACATTTGCAACTTAAGGAAAAAATAAAAAATTTGAAGTCTCCTTAGAAGTAGAAAATTCTTTCTTTATATTTTGAATTCCTCAAGATTTAATTTTTGAAGAGTCAATTCAATTTTAAAATATTCATAACGTCAATTGAACATTCAGAAATTTTTCAGTAGCTTCACAAACAATTCTTGCCATTTATTGAATTTATCAAAAATTTTCCACGTCTTCGTAGCAACAGAAAATTGAGTTTTTATATTTTGACTTCTTAAAGATTTAATTTTTGAAAAGTCAATTCGATTTTAAAATATTCATAACGTCAATACAATAGCCAGAAATTTTTCAGTAGTTTCAGCAAACAATTTTTGCAACTTATTGAAAAAATTAAGAAATTTGACGTCTTCTTAGAAGTAGAAAATTGATTTTTCATATTTTGAATTCTTAGAAATTTCATTTTTAAAGAGTCAATTCAATTTTAAAATTTTCATAACGTTAATCGAACAGTCTGAAATTTTTCAGTAGCTACAGAAAACAATTTTTGCAACTTGAAAGAAAAAATTGAAAATTTTGAAGTCTCCTTAGAAGTAGAAAATTCTTTCTTTATATTTTGAATTCCTCAAGATTTAATTTTTGAAGAGTCAATTCAATTTTAAAATATTCATAACGTCAATTAAACATTCAGAATTTTTTCAGTAGCTTCACAAACAATTTTTGCCATTTATTGAATTTATCAAAAATTTTCCACGTCTTCGTAGCAACAGAAAAATGAGTTTTTATATTTTGACTTCTTAAAGTTTTAGTTTTTGAAAAGTCAATTCAATTTTAAAATATTCATAACGACAAGCATTTTACTTTATTTTTGGCGCCTCCACCAATTTTGAGATTTTGATGTTTTATTTCTTTAGACGCGTATTTTTGCAAAAAGAATTCCAATTACGACAAATTTAATTTAATAGTATACCAGCGCTTGAATCCAAAAATAATAAAATTCTAGTTGCAGCACAATTTCAGTCTACAAATATTTTCTGTCTCTGAAAAAAAACATTTCTAGTTCCTGAAAATTTTAATTCTAAAGCAATTTTTTTAGACTTGAAAAATTTGTGCAACATGAAGCGGAATAAATTTCCAAAAATTTCGTTTTTCTTGACAGATAATTTTCAAATTAAAAAACCGTCAAGTTTGACGAATTTTAATTTTCGTAAAAATATCAATTTTGGATAATTGACTGAAAAAGCTTGCCGCTAGGTGAAGTTTTCGAGAAATTTCTCTACAACAAAAGTTAAGACCGCGAAAATTTTTGGTCAAAATTCCAAAATCGCTTTGCATTGTTGGGGTGCCGGACCGGAACAGTCGGACGTTGCGAGTCAAAAATCAAGGACCGCCATCAAACAATGCATTACCGTCGCAACTGATGGACCAAATTAAAACAAACAGGTCGGCTTGTGCGTGCGTCCGTCCCGGCGGCGGCGGCGGCGGCAGCGTCATGAAAATTAGTGCAAGCCCGCGAACAAAACCCGTCGAAAACAGGAGCAAAACGCGCAAAAATCGATTCATTACAGGAGAGCACACACGCCGATATTTGCAGGGTTTGATTGGGCAGGTAGCCTAACTTGATTAGCGATTAGGGCGATTGTGACGCGAACTCAAAGGCGTAATTAGCGTCGGGACGGACGGGAAAAGTGGCGAGACGCAAACAGTTCCGGTACAGTTAGTTGAAAAGAGACGGGGGCGGTTGACGTCGCGACGGCCGGAACGCGACGTTCGGCAACATATAATCACATGTTGTGCTCCGTCGACTGCACATCGCCGACGGCCGACGATTTTACGCCTACCGGGGACCTTTTATAAAGGCCAATTTTCATATAAACGCGTTTATTAACTCGCCAGAAACCGCGAGCCTGTTAAAATTCATGTGTAGTGTGGATATTTTGTCACTTTTATTAAAATGGCAAAAAAATACACAACGAAACCGGATATGCGAATTAGCGACGCGAGAATGGAAATTGCAGTGGGATATTTTCTAATGGAGACACATCAAAATTTTTTTCTCTTTCAATCCGCACGAAAATATCACTACGGACCTGTTCACGACAAAAAGTCACTCCCACAAACGATTCGAATTTCTATTTTTGGGTTAAATCGAAAGTTTTATTAATCTCTAATTTCTTCAGAACCGCCTCACGACGATACTACTCGTTAATTTGCAAGAGCTCTCGAGGGGGAGCGACTGAAAAAACTGAGAATTTTGATTCGAATTCAAAAGTTTCTGTAATTTCTTCAAAACCGGTTCACCACGATACTATCCCGTAGTTTGACATAGCTTTCGAGGGGGAGCGACAAAAAAATACTGAAAATTGAACCCAAAACCAAGTGACGTAGGTGCCTGAATCACATCCTGCAGTCCTGGAAAGCTTCCATTGAAGATTTTTGTGTATGGAAATTGTTGCAGTTTTTCAATATTTTATAAATAATTCTATGAATTCTCAAAATTTTGGATTGAAATTCCTTCATATCAATTTTGTCCTTTTTTGCATAATTTTTGCAGGAAAATTTTATAACTTCTGAAAGTTTTCTAAACTTGGATTCTAACGCTTCTTTATAACTTTACCTCAATCGTTCATATCCATCTAATTCAAAGCTGCAGCAGAATTTTAATTTGTACCTTAAATTTCGAAATTATTCCATTTGAATCCTGCAAACACAATTGGTAAAAATTGAATATTTCTATTTATAAAGTTTCGACAATAATTTTTGGTTATTTTCAAAGCCCTTTGAGTGTCGATTAAAATGTTGCATTTTATCAAGATAACTTAAAGTTTGTATTAGTTGTAGAGATTCACATTTTACAAAAATTTGTAGTTTGTCTTCTTTTAGCAATTACAGCAAAACTATTGAAGGCATAAGCAAAACGACTTTAAAAATAGGATCAACAAGACACTTTACGTTGGACGGGGACTTTTAGTGGGCTCAAATTGATTGGTTTTTGTTTAAACAAATAACTAAAATAGAAACAACATTTTCGATTGAGGTTGAAGAAAAGTCGAAATTTTTTGAAATTTTTAGAGCGGTCTTTATGACTTTTTCTTAATTCAAGTCCATCTAACACAATGTAGCAACAAAATTTTAATTGGAACTCTTAATTTCGGAAATATTCCATTTAAATGCAAATAAAATGCGAAAAAAATTAAAAAAATTGTGTTTACGGAGTTTAGACTATAATTTCAGATTTCTTTTAACAACTTTGAGTGTTGATTAAAATGATGCATTTTGATTCAAAATAACTTAAAATTTCTAGTAGTTATGGAGGCTCAAATTTTAGAAAAATTGGTAGTTTTGTCATCTTTTAGCGATTACAGCAAGACTATTGACGGCATTAGCAAAAGGACCAAGAAAATAGAATCAACGAGAAACGCTACATTGGGCAGGAGCTTTTAGTGTGTTCAAATTGATTGATTTTTGTTTAAATAAATAATTAAAGTAGAAGCAACATTTTCAATTGAGGTTGAAGATAAGTCAAAAATTTTTGAAATATTTAGAGCGGTCTTTATGACTTTTTCTTAATTCAAGTCCATTTAACACAATGTAGCAACCAAATTTTAATTGGAACCCTTAATTTCGAAAATATTCCATTTAAATCCTGCAAATAAAATGCGAAATTTTTTTTTTTCTAATTACAGAGTTTAGATAAGAATTTTACGTTTCTTTCAAAGCTCTTTCAGGGTTGATTAAAATATCGCATTTTGATCCGAGATAACTTAAATTTTCTAGAAGTTATAGAGGTTTAAATTTCAGAAAAATTTGTAGTTTTGTCTTCCTTTAGCGATTACAGCAAAACTATTGACGGCATTAGCAAAACAACTGCAAAAATAGAATCAGCGAGACACGCTATATTGGGCAGGAGCTTTTAGTGTGTTCAAATTGATTGGTATTTGTTTAAATTAATAATTGAAGTAGAAACAACATTCTCAATTAAGGTTGAAGGTAAGTCAAAATTCTTTGGAATTTTTGGAGCCGTCTTTTTGACTTCCTCTTAATTCAAGTCCATTTAATAGAATGTAGCAAGAAAATTTTGATATCAGCCTCTAATTTCAAAAATATTTCATTTAAGTTCTGCAAGCAAAATGCAAAAAATAAAAATTTCTTACTTACAAAGTTTAGAAAATAACTAAAATTTATTGTCAAAGCTCTTTGAGTGTTGATTAAAATGTCGCAATTTGATTCGAGATAACTTAAGATTTGTAGTAGTTAGAGGTTCAAATTTCAGAAAAAAATGTACTTTTGATTCTTTTAGCAATTACAGCAAAACTATTGACGGCATTAGCGAGACGACTTCAGAAATAGCATCAACAAAACGCGCTACATTGGATAGGGGCTTTTGGTTTGTTCAAATTGATTGGTTTTTGTTTAAACGAATAATTAAAGTTGAAACAACATTTTCAATAGTAAATTTTTTTTAGAAATATTGGAGTGGTTTTTATGACTTTTTCTTAATTCAAGTCCATCTAACACAATGTTGCAACCAAATTTAATTTGAACCTTTAATTTAAAAATTTTTTCAATTGAATTGAAACAAAATTGGCAAATTAATTTTTTCATTTACAGTGTCTAGACAATAATTTTAGATTTAAACAAAACGCTTTGAGTGTCAATTAAAATTTTGCATTCAGTTTCAAAATAACTTAAAATCTTTGGAAATTATAAATTTTAATTTTTTTAATTTTTGTGTTATTTCTTAAATTACAGCAAATTGATTGTTTAAATAGACAAAATTTTTGAATTTTAAATTCTTAATAACTAAAGAACAAAGAAGAGAATAATTTAGAGTATCAAACTAATTTTGCAAAATTTTGATAATTTTTTTAGATTTCTAACATTTTCGGAAATTTCAAACACAAAAAATCGCTCTCCAAGTTTCAGAAATTTTTTGTAAACTATACAATATTAGATAGCAAATTTTAATTTAATAAAGCTCCGCAATTAGTAAATCAAAATTTGAAATTGATGAAATTTTCTGTTTTATATTTTTTTAAAATTTTATAACTTTTAAATTATAAAATTCAAAAACAAAGAAGAGAACAATTTAGAGTATCAAGCCAATTTTGCAAAATTTTGATAATTTTTTTAGATTTCTAACATTTTCGGAAATTTCAAAGACAAAAAATCGCTCTCCAAGTTTCAGAAAATTTTTGTAAACTATACAAAATTAGATAACAAATTTTAATTTAATAAAGCTCTGCAATTAGTAAATCAAAATTTGAAATTGATGAAATTTTCTGTTTTATATTTTTTTTAAAGTTTATAACTTTTTAATTATAAAATTCAAAAACCAAGAAGAGAATAATTTAGAGTATCAAGCCAATTTTGCAAAATTTTGATAATTTTTTTAGATTTCTAACATTTTCGGAAATTTCAAAGACAAAAAATCGCTCTCCAAGTTTCAGAAAATTTTTGTATACTATACAATATTAGATAGCAAATTTTAATTTAATAAAGCTCTGCAATTAGTAAATCAAAATTTGAAATTGATGAAATTTTCTGTTTTATATTTTTTTAAAATTTTATAACTTTTAAATTATAAAATTCAAAAACAAAGAAGAGAACAATTCAGAGTATCAAGCCAATTTTGCAAAATTTTGATAATTTTTTTAGATTTCTAACATTTTCGGAAATTTCAAACACAAAAAATCGTTCAAGTTTCAGAAAATTTTTGTAACTATTCAATTTTAGATAGCAAATTTTAATTTAATAAAGCTCTGCAATTAATAAATCAAATTTAGTAATTTCCGAAATTTTCTGTTTTATAATTTTTTTAAATTTTATAACTTTTTAATTATAAAATTCTTAATCCGTGCTAGTTCTTTATTAACTTTAAACAAATCTTATTTCTCTAAACATTTTTACGTAGTTGCTTATTCGAAAAAAAAATTCTAAAAGAGAAAAAAATCTCGTAATTAATTAAATAATTTTGAAAATTGACTCAAATTTTGGTTTTATTGCTTTTTCGAAATTATTTAAATTTCGAAAACCAAATCATTAAAATTTCCAACATTCTCGAAACTTCTTTCAGCGTCAAAATTATTTGTCAACACCATTTGCTAATTCGTTTCCTCAAGTACTTAAGTAAACAAAATAATTGTTTACTCAAACACAGATTTGGCAGCGGTACTTCAAAGCCTTGTACACCTCCGTTTCTTTTCTCACAATTACGACCCTTTAGACTCATTATCCTTAATTATTTTACAACCCCAAAATCTCAACACAACAATTCAATCAGGTAAACCGCCCAACAATAAAGAGCCATGCTCTTACCTTGCTTCAACATTCAGGGCTCGAACAGAGAATTTCGTCAAAATTTCCCAAAAAAAAAATTCCAGCAGCAATTTAATTGAATCAATTTCGAACTAATCCAGCAATGCAGCAAAAAATCCAAAATAATTTCAGCAAGTTTCGGGTAATCGAAATTTCTTGCCAAAAATTTTGAAAAAAAACAACTGAATAATAGCAATACTCTTCATTTATTTTCCTAAATTCCAAAGAATTCACGATATTATAGTCAATAATTGTACAAAAATATCTAACTCCTATAGTTTTTCCTGCTATCACATTTGCAGTAAATCAGTTAAAATTTCAATAACTAACACAAATTTACACGCCCCCGCTTCATTTGTACATATTTACAATCTAATCACAAGTTCAATACGGCCTCCAAACAGTTTTCGTTCCACAAATCGGAGGAGGTGAATTAATTTTGGTATTAACCGGCGATTTCGATTTCGCTCTCGCCTTACATTTCAGTCCATTTTTCACAACCAACTCCCTATCCTGGACGGTCGAATCGGGATGTTGGACTTCTTGCAACAAAACACTAGCGGGTTTAATCGGAACGAAAGCCGATTTAACAACATCGATATCTTCATCTTCACTTTCCGATTGTGACTGATCAACAGTCGAATGGATTTTCGATTCGGAACTGGCCGACGACGGCGATATCCTCAATTCAGATGAAGACTGAATTGGACGCAAAATCGTGTCGTTGGGTAAAAGTTGAGGAATTGGAGGTGTCGGAAGGTAGTTGGGAGGCGGAAAATTTGGTCTCGTGTAGAATTCTCCTGTTGAAAATTTTATTAATTTTCGAAATTTTTTTGATGATCGTTACCTTTATTAATTGAGGTGTGGGGTTGTCGAAAATAGTCGGGCCAAGTTTGGTAAGTCATGTAGGCGGCGTCTAACCATCCCGCGTTTAACATGAAAGGATTGAAGGTTCCTGGCATTCCCGGTAAACCGTAACCGTATTGGTAATCTGGAATTTCGCAATTTTTATTTTCGGGTTATTAAAGCGATTAAGTCACCAAATGCGTTGCACATGTCCCATTAAACTGATTTAAATGTTTAGATCCGAAACCATAAAAACTTTACGTTTTGTTGACTATACTTAAAAGCCGACAAACCAGCAAGTCGTCAAGATATGTTTACCTAACCCATATGTTGATGGAAGATTTTATTGGATGTTTATTAAACAGAAAAGACATTAACTCACTCGATTTCGTTCTCGGTTCTCTCGGTCCATCCACCGTTACTTTAATCGCTTTATTATAAGTCGCTATCTGATAATAAGGCGCCGAACTGATCGTAATGGTTAAAGTAAAAGATTTGCCTCTTCCACTCCTACCGACGAACCTCAAATCGTTAAATTTCGCAACTTGATTTTTCATAACAGCCGTACAATTCCGCAATTCAGCACAATAATTTTCGTCGTTTCCCGCTTTTAGTGTCACTGTTGTACCATCGGAAACCTCATCAAGAGCCACGACTTTAAAAGCGATCGGAAGACTCTTATTAGACCGCCAATGGGTCGGAAGAACACTACACAAAACTGCCGGACTTCCGGTTTGCACCAGTTCCCCGTGATACTCCTGAAGAGTTTCTTGCACACTCGCGTACATATCCATGATAACGGTTTGCTGGGGTAGATGCATTAGAAACTTTCCGAAATTTTTCTATTGTTACTCTGGTGCGTGTTGCACTTTTGGACGCCGCTGTTGGACTGAATTTGTGACTGAACTTTTTCGTTCGGCGTGTCGGCAATATTAGCACCCCCGCTCCTCACGAAGGAGGGTAGTTTTTATGGAGCATAAATAGGTACGTTGAATGAAAGAGAGCGATGTGATTTGTCGCCTTATAATGGGCGATAGAAAGGGACAGATGGGACCCTCGCCGGGGCCAACTTTTATAAACGGATTCGTCCGACAGAGAAGCGGTTAAGGTAGCGCGAGAGGAACGAAGAACGACAACATCTTGTTGACTGGAAGAAGGAGAAAAAATACGAGGGAATTATGCTAGAGAGTGAGAGGGATGTCGGTTTTGCATTTGACAGAGATCAGAGTATCGCTTACGGCCGTTGAAGTGAGACGTACAATTTGATACATTGAGTGAGCATTATACAGGACCGGCTCTCGCGCTTTTAGGATTCCTGCGACACATTTTAAAGCTTCCTTCGACAATTATTAATTTTTTACAAGAATTTTCAAATTTTTTCTCAACCTCACGCTGGGTGATCTCATAATTTGATTAGAATCCTTTAACTCGTTCATGTAATAATTTTATGATTCTCGAAATTTATTTCAAAAGGGCCGCTCTTATAATTATTTTCATTAAAATTTCATTAAAATCTTGTTAACTCATAAACTTACAGATTTAAGTTTCTTGAAATGCAATCTTAATGTTACTTACATACTAATAACATAACGAGACTAACTCATTAGTTAATTATCTAATGGACTTTCAATTTTCTCAGTCACTCCATAGATTTTAAAATTATAATGTGACAATTCTAGGGTCCCATAATTTTATAATCTCATGAACTCGATGCCAAAAGTTTTAAAACCTACAATCAATTTGCAAGTTAATTATCTTTTCGAGTCTCATAATATTATCTCATAATTTTTTAAATTAAATGTTCTCATAAAATAATTAATGTGATCTCATATTTTTTAAACCACTTGACCACTATTTTTTTAACATCGTTAATTTTTACGGAAATAACTGAAAATTGTCTCATCATTATCTCATTGTCACATAAAAATTATCTTACCCATCTCATAGATTTTAAAAATTATTGTTAGGAGATACAAATAAATAAAAATGAGAATTTATTATCTTTTGTTGCGTTACTTTTGGTCTATAAATATTGTAATTCTAGAACCTCATAATTGTATTAGAGACCTCATAAATTGTGATAACAAAAATTGAAAAATCTGCAACATACAACTTTCGAATTTATTTCTTCTAGTAATTTTTTATAAACTCGAGTCACATAATTTTAGAATCTCATAGTTTTGAAATCTCATAAAATTATGAGATCCTAAATATATTTATGGATGAAAATAATAAGTTGTAGATATTAAAAATTTAGTCGTTTTCGACTGCATGTTCCTATAAATAAAATTGATGTGATCTCATAATTTTTTTAAACCTCATAGTTTTTTTAATTTGTGATGCTTTACATTTATTTACTCTCAAAATAAATGTTTTTAGCCTCATTGCGGTCTTATTATCGCAGAAATTTACAATTTTGTCATTCATCTCATAGATTTTAAAAATTATAATGTGAGACTACTACTGGAATTCTGGAGCCTCATAATTTTAGAATCTCATAACCTGCGATACTTAAAGTTTTAAAGTCTACAACATCAATTTTAAATCTCATTGTTTTTAGAGTCTCATAATATTATCTCATAATTTTTAGGAATGATCTTGGATTGAATGTTCTCATAAAGAGAAATAATGTGATACCTAATTATTCTTTAACCAACGTGATTTTTAAAATTCATGCTTCAACATTGTTAATTTTTGTGCCAATAACTGGAAATTGTCTCATTATAATCTTATTATCACATTATAATTTTCTCACTTATCTCATAGATTAAAAATTATAATTAGGAGCTACAAGTAAATAGCAAAGTGAATTTATTATCTTTTGTTTTGTTGCTTTTGGTCCATTTATTGAAATTCTAAAATCTCATAATTTTATTAGAGATCTCATAAACTGCGACAACCAAAATTTAAAAAATTGTAACATACAACTTCCAAATTTATTTCTTTTAACCATTTTTATGGACTCAAGTCACATAATTTTATGATCTTATTGTTTTGAAATCTCATAAAATTATGAGATCCTAAATATATTTATGGATGAAAATAATAAGTTGTAGATATTAAAAAATTAGTCGTTTTCGACTGCATGTTCCCATAAGTAAAATTGATGTGATCTCATAATTTTTTTAAACCTCATAGTTGTTTTAATTTGTAATACTTTACATTTATTTTCTCTCAAAGTAAATGTTTGTAGTCTCATTACAGTCTTATTATCCCAGAAATTTACAACTTTATCACTCATCTCATAGATTTTAAAAATTATAATGTGAGACTTCTACTGGAATTCTGGAGCCTTATAATTTTAGAATCTCATAACCTCCGATACCAAAAGTTTTATAGTCTACAACATCAATTTTAAATTTCATTGTTTTTTAGAGTCTCATAATATTATCTCATAATTTTTTAGGAATGACTTTGGATTGAATGTTCTCATAAAAAGAAATAATGTGATCATATATTCTTTAACCAACGTGATTCTTAAAATTCATGCTTCAACATTGTTAATTTTTGTACCGATAACTGGAAATTGTCTCATTATAATCTCATTATCACATTAAAATTTTCTCACTCATCTCATAGATTAAAAATTATAATTAGGGGCTACAAGTAAATAGCAAAGTGAATTTATTATCTTTTGTTTTGTTGCTTTTGGTCCATATATAGAAATTCTAAAATCTCATAATTGTATTAGAGGTCTCATAAACTGCGACAACCAAAATTTAAAAATTGTAACATACAACTGCCAAATTTATTTCTTTTAACCATTTTTATGAACTCAAGTCACATAATTTTATGATTTTGCAGTTTTGAAATCTCATAAAATTATGAGATAATAAATACTACGTGTCTAAATTTAAGGGTAAAAACAATGAAAGTTGCAGGTGTCAAAAATTTACTCCATTTTGACTACATTTTCCCATAAATAAAATTATTGTGATCTCATAATTTTTCCTAAACCTCAAAGTTTTTTAAATTTGTGATACTTTAAATTTATTTACTCTCAAAATAAATATTTCTAGTTTCATTGCAGTCTTATTATCGCAAAAATTTACAACTTTAACACTCATCTCATAGATTTTAAAAATTATAACGTGAGACTTCTACTGGAGCTCTACGGTCTCATAATTTTAGAACCTTAAATCCTGCGGTACCAAAAGTTTGAAAACCTTAACATCAATTTGCAAGCTAATTGTTTTTTGAGTTTCATAATATTATCTCATAGTTTTTTTAGGGTTTTGGATTGAATGTTCTCATAAAGAAAATTAATGTGATCTCATATTCTTTTAACCCACGTGATTTTTAAAATTCATGCTTCAACATTGTTAATTTTTGTACCAATAACTGATAATTGTCTCATTATAACCTCATTATCACATTAAAATTATCTCACCCAACTCATAGATTGAAAATTATAATTAGGGCCTATAAGTGAATAACAAAGCAAATTTACTATCTTAGGTTTCGTTGATTTAGGTCCATAAATATTGTAATTCTAGAACCTCATAATTGTATTAGGGGTCTCATAAACTGTGACAACCAAAATTAAAAAATTGTAACATGCAACTTCCAAATTTATTTTTTTTAACCGTTTTTTATGAACTTGAGTCACATAATTTTATGATCTAATAGTTTTGAAATCTCATAAAATGATGGGACCATAAATATTACGTATGCATTTTTAAGGGTGAAATAATAAAAGTTGTAGATATCAAAAATTTACACCTTTTTGGCTAAATGTTCCCATAAATAAAATTAATGTGATCTCGCAATTTCTCTCTAAACCTCATAGTAGTCTCATTATCACAATTACAATTCTCATCTCATTGTTCTAGCTTGAAAAATATGGTAATTGTATGTGATTTGTCCTCATGTGTAAAATTTTATAAAATATCAAAATTTTGAATAATTTTAGGCCTCATAATATTGATATTACGTGCCTATTGTTCTACTTTCAATTTTAAATTTAGAAACTCTACAACGTTTTAATTACACATAAACATTTGAAATTATCCGCATAAAAAATTTCATAATTTCAGCGTTTCACAATTATATTTTTAATTTCAATCCACCAATTTTTGAGAATCAGGAATCCTGAATATGAGCTATAAATAGCTCCACCTTCACCAAATTTCACTTTCCAACAATATCGTCAACTTTGTAGGGTTTTAGGATACGATCCCATCCCCAAACTGGGCGGAGCTTGATAACAAAATTCTAGGTTTTGAAGCTTGAACGCAATTTTTTTGGGCGTCACTCTAAAAAAAATTAATTGAAAGAAACACCAAACTTGAGACAAATATCGTCAAAATTCAAATAAAATTTTTAAATCCGCTCCTGTCGTTTCTAAATGAGGTGACGGAAACAACGTGCCCGCCACCCTGTGCGTCCGACAGAGCGACAGCCACGTTCAGTTTCAACTGGTGGAAGCGAAACGAATTTACAATCTTCGTAATGTGATAGAATGAGACGAAATATGGCCAATCCCAGACGTGGTTTTTGAGGCCTAGCCGTGGTTAGTCCCTCCCCTGACATGCCACACACCAAGCCAACCCCTCATCCCCACTCCACTCGACCACTTTCAGCTGTTTTCCAGAAGGGATGCGACGAGATTCAGATGGCAAAGGACGAACGAGGGGGACGGGCGTTTCTTTGACAATCAAACGGGCGCTACCGACACCTTTTTTTGGCGGAACTCATCGATTGTTACCAATTTTGCCGGTTTTTTTTGGCGATTTTAGTATTTTGAAAATTATTGCGAGCTATTATAATTTCACTTTGCCAAACTTGAAAATTTTTTTCATTTAAGAAAATGCAAATAGACAGTGGAACAACGCACTAGGGCTTTGTTAGTGATAATTTTTAAAAGTAAAAGTGAGGAGTGGGAAATTTTTATTAAAACTTTGAATTTTTGAAATTGGGACATTGATGATAATTGCAATAATGCAGCAAATTTCAGTGCTACGCATTGTTGCCAACATAATTTTCTGATTCATGGAAATTACCAAAATTGACTTCTAATTATCGACTAGAAATTGGCGGTAATTGCACTAGTGCTGCGATAGTTTGTGAAAAAATGTAATTGTTCAATTTTCATGTTAAAAAAGTAATAATTTTAGAACATTTTCAATCTAAAACTCGTCTAGAAGATAATTTTTGAAAAATATATTTTTTTAATTTTTTCCACCAAATCGTGCGAAGCAGGAATAATTATTTTTAAAATTTGCGAGAAACCATCAAAATAATTTTTTTTCAATTTTTGTTTTACCGAATCCTGCGAAGCAAGAATAATTATTAATTATTTTTAATATTTACGAGAAGCAATCAAAATTATTTTTCTACCTCCTGCAATGCAGGAATAATTATTTTTAGTATTTGCGAGAAACAATCAAAATAATTTTTTTAACAAATCCTGCAAAGCAAGAATAATTATTTTTACTATTAGCGAAAAATAATCAAAATATTTTTTTTCTCAATTTTTCTTACCAAATCCTGCGATGCAGAAATAATTATTTTTACTATTAGCGAAAAACAATCACAATAATTTTTTTTCAATTTTTGTTTTATCGAATCCTGCGAAGCAGGAATATTTATTAATATTTATATGAAACCATCAAAAATTATTTTTTACCTCCTGCAAAGCAAGAATAATTTTTTAATCAAAATAACTTTTTCTTCCAATTCTTGTTTACCGAATCCTGCAATGCAGGAATAATTATTTTTAGTATATGCTAGAAACAATCAAAATAATTTTTTTACCAAATCCTACAAAGCAAGAATAATTTTTTTTAATATTAGCGAGAAACAATTAAAATAATTTTTTTTCCAATTTTTGTTACTGAATCCTGCTACGCAGGAATAATTATTTTTAGTATTTGCGAGAAACAATCCAAATAATTTTTTTTTCAATATTTGTTTTATCGAATCCTGTAAAGCAGGAATAATAATTAATTATTTTTAATATTTATATGAAACCATCAAAATTATTTTTTTACCTCCTGCAAAGCAAGAATAATTTTTTTTTTAATATTTGCGAGAAACAATCAAAACAATTTTTTTTCCAATTTTTGTTACCGAATCCTGCGATGCAGGAATAATTATTTTTAGTATTTGCGAGAAACAATCAAAATAATTTTTTTAACAAATCCTGCAAAGCAAGAATAATTATTTTTACTATTAGCGGAAAATAATCAAAATATTTTTTTTCTCAATTTTTGTTACCAAATCCTGCGATGCAGAAATAATTATTTTTACTATTAGCGAAAAACAATCAAAATAATTTTTTTTCAATTTTTGTTTTATCGAATCCTGCGAGGCAGGAATATTTATTAATATTTATATGAAACCATCAAAAATTATTTTTTACCTCCTGCAAAGCAAGAATAATTTTTTAATCAAAATAACTTTTTCTTCCAATTTTTGTTACCGAATCCTGCAATGCAGGAATAATTATTTTTAGTATATGCTAGAAACAATCAAAATAATTTTTTTACCAAATCCTACAAAGCAAGAATAATTATTTTTAATACTTTTATACTTTAATATTTTTTTTTTCAATTTTTCTTACCAAATCCTGCGATGCAGAAATAATTATTAATTATTTTTAATATTTGCAAGAAACAATTAAAATGATTTTTTTTACCAAATCCTGCAAAGGAAGAATAATTATTTTTAATACTTTTATACTTTGATATTTTTTTTTTCAATTTTTCTTACCAAATCCTGCGATGCAGAAATAATTATTAATTATTTTTAATATTTGCAAGAAGCAATCAAAATGATTTTTTTAACAAATCCTACAAAGCAGAAATAATTCTTTTTAAAATTTGCGAGAAACTATCAAAATAATTCTTTTTCAATTTTTGCTTTATCCAATTCTGCGAAGCAGGAATAATTAATAATTATTTTTAATATTTACGTGAAACAATCAAAATTATTTTTTTACCTTTTGCAAAGCAAGAATAATTTTTTTTAATATTAGCGAGAAACAATCAAAACAATTTTTTTTCTAATTTTTGTTACCGAATCCTGCGATGCAGGAATAATTATTTTTAGTATTTGCGAGAAACAATCAAAGTAATTTTTTTTCAATTTTTGTTTTATCGAATCCTGCGAAGCAGGAATAATTATTAATTATTTTTAATATTTATATAAAACCATCAAAATTATTTTTTTACTTCCTGCAAAGCAAGAATAATTTTCTTTAATATTAGCGAGAAACAATCAAAACAATTTTTTTTCTAATTTTTGTTACCGAATCCTGCGATGCAGGAATAATTATTTTTAGTATTTGCGAGAAACAATCAAAGTAATTTTTTTTCAATTTTTGTTTTATCGAATCCTGCGAAGCAGGAATAATTATTAATTATTTTTAATATTTATATAAAACCATCAAAATTATTTTTTTACTTCCTGCAAAGCAAGAATAATTTTCTTTAATATTAGCGAGAAACAATCAAAATAACTTTTTTTTTCAATTTTTGTTACCAAATCCTGCGATGCAGAAATAATTATTAATTATTTTTACTATTTGCGAGAAACAATCAAAATAATTTTTTTTACCAAATCCTGCAAAGCAAGAATAATTATTTTTAATATTAGCGAAAAACAATCAAAATAATAATTTTTTTTCAATTTTTGTTACCGAATCCTGCGAAGCAGGAATATTTACGAGAAACAATCAAAAATTTTGCACAATTGACTCGTTATATTTACCGATAATAGAATGATACAGGGTGGCGCGATAACTTTAATTTTTAAATTTCTTCCACACTTATAAAAATTATTTCATTGCTCCCCCTGTGTACGTAACTTATTTTGGGAGCGATTTGGGCCGTCGAAAAATTCGGGGCCGCCCTGTAGCGGCGCTAAAATCGGCGTTTAGCTTTTGCTGTCGTGATGCAAGTGGCAAAATAGTAACGAGGTGCATTTATCGTTGACGTGATTGATGGGGGGTTAGTTGTGTTTTTCGCGGGGATGGGGGAGAGTTGCTTGCGTTTTTCCGTAAAACACCCTTCGGTACACGCGTACTAATAAACGCCAAGCTGCAACCCACCCCATTTCGGAATAAATCAATGCTCAGTCTGAAACAACGTTTGCACATGACAGCCCTAATGTTTTACACACGTGCTAGTCCGTTCGTTCCCCAATTTTTTCCACTCATTTCGAAACGTTGATCAGCTTTATTAAGAATTCCTGGCGTCAAGATCGAAAAGAGGGGAGTTTTTGATTTTTTTAAAATTTTCATCCCCCGATTTTGTCGAAGCTTCTATTTGCTTAATGGACGGGTGTTGTTAATGGCAATTAACCTTAATTGATGAAGCTAATGGAAAGCTTTGCTCGAGCCACTCACAGGTAATGTAAAATGAGACATTGTCGTAAAAGAAGTTGAAACAAACAATTAAAGTTAAGTTCAACAAATAAAAATCGCCGACTTTAGTTTCTTTAAATAACCGAGTGACTCAGCGGAGCGATCCCAGATCGTAAAGGAAATCAATTTGAAATTTTCTAAAATTTTCCAAAAATCCAGTGACAAAATTTCAAATTTTTTCCAAAAGTGCAGCGGCCTCAAATGGCAAATTAAATTTTTTATTGACTTGTAGCAGTTTGAGGAGCTGGCACGAAATTGATTTACCATCAAGAACTTTGACAATTTTAAAATCTAGGCTAAGAGGGTGGTCCGCCCCTAAATTCGCCACCATAAAATAATTACGCGACCCTTAATAAAAAAAACAACCCATCGAAACGGGGTAATTCAATAAAACTCGGGCCATGCACACAGGAGTTAAAGCTCCCGGATCGGAGCCAGTAACGGGATATTCCCTACACGGAATCCATTCCTGGCGCGATTTCTGGTAAGCCAAAAGCCAGGATCAAGATTGTGCCGCGATATACGAGCAGATTTCGCAGACTATGCACTGTTTTACTGAGGTTTTACCGGAATTGAATAAGATCAAGACAGTTTTATGGCGATCGGATATCGTTCACTAAACTCATCCAATGAATTTCGGATTTACGGCCATCAGGATCGATACACATATAAGGAAAGAAAAAGAGACTTTTATTACGTCACAAATAAAATACAAAAATTTCCGAATCACTAGCCGCCACCCTTACGAAGACTACTGCACTTGGTACCTTCGACCGCTCGATTCACGTTTTCGATCCACACCCTAAAATTAACTTCATCGTAATTGAGGGCGCCATAAAGAAATCCCGGCATGGTGTTGGTTAAAAGGATAACGTCGTCACCGCGTACTTTCAAATCGCAAGGATAAATCATTTTTCTGTTATCCTTTTTGATTATTGAAATATCTTTGAGACTTGTTGCCGTGTTCCAGCAAGCCAAAGCGTTTTGATTGACTAAACCCATAAACAAAATTCCGGTCGATTTGTGGATATCGGAAGAAGAAGCTTGCGAGAGTTCCCCACGATTACCAATTAACTAAAAAAAAATTTGTGGAAATTAAAAAAAAAATTTTTATTCACCTTGAAATTATCGTCGTGGTAAGATCTGGTGGCTAAAGTTTCGTTTTTTAAAATTCTTGTAGAAACTTTGTAAAGATTGAAACCTGCCATTGAATGGAAATATGCATCGCGATAACCGTCTGGTTTTATGTCGGTTAAAGCGATACTGAAAATTCCGTCGTTCCATTGGAATCTGTGGCCGGCAATGAAAAATTCGCCTGCTAAAGGTTCTAAGAAGAAATAATTATGGGCGATTCTGTATGCTCGGTTTTCTTGGTAATTGTAGACGATGAGACCGTAACCGCCCAAATCTGGCATGTAAGCGAAATCGTTTCCATTGCAATCGGTGTCTAAGGTTACGCTAGCTAGGGTTGTGGTGGGTCTGGTTAAACTGGGGTCGAACTCGTATTTTCGAATTATTTCTTCGGTGTTTAGATTCATTATTACTAGAGTTGGGGGATGGACCGTGGTGGCGTTACCTGGAATTTTTAGTAGTTTTAATAATATTGGGGATGAAGGTCGAGTCGATAGTGTAACAAGAAATATTTTTGGAAAGTCAGAGAAATAGAAATTGAAATAAATTTGTTGAACAAAGTTGAAAGACTTTTGCACTATTTTATGTAGAGATTTAGAATTTATTTACATTCGAAAAAACATATTAAGATTTTTGAAAAAAATGTGTGAAGCGAATTGAAGAAATTAAAAAAAAGTTAGTTTTTCAAAAAAATTAAATCTCTAGAGAAGGACAGGAAATGAAAAAAGTAGAAAGAGCTGCAGCAGCAGAAAAGGATTTAAATAAAACAGAAAAATTGTGAATTTAAAAAAGACATGAAGAAGTACCAAATGCTTTTTAGAAATAGCAAGATAGATCTGAAGAAGAGAGTTCTCAGTAAATGTCTTGGGAAATGCAGCAAAGTAAATACTGAGCCTGTGCAAGTATTGAATGTGAAAGGAAGAAGAATCAGAAGTAGAAAAGTACTACCGAGATAGATTTTCAAAAAAGAGACAAGGTGAAAATAGAAAATGAATATTGAAAAAATGTTTAAAGAAATATTCTTTTAGGAACTGTGAATATAGAAAAAGATGAAGAAGTACCAAATACTTTTTAAAAAAGGAAGAAAGATTTAAGGAGAAAAGAAATCAGAAAATGTCTTGAAAAATTCAGTAAGGCAAATTTTCAGCTAGTGCAAATATTGAATATAGAAGAAAGAAGAATCAGAAGTAGAAAAGTACTACTAAGATAGGTTTTTAAAGAAAAGATAAGGTGAAAATAGCAAATAAATATTAAAAAAAAGTTTAAGGATATTCTTTTAGAAGTACCAAATGCTTTTTAAAGAAGGAAGAAAGATCTAAAAAAAAAATCAGAAGCAAAGGAGTACTACCCGGATAGGTTTTTAAATAGAAAGCAAGGTGTAAATAGAAAATAAATGTTGAAAAAGTTTTTAAAGATATTTATTAGGAACTGGGAATTTAAAAGAATGATGAAGTAGTACCAAATTTTTTTTAAAAAAGAGAGAAAGATTTGAAGACAAGAGAATTCAGAAAATGTCTTGGGAAATACAGAAAAACTAAATATTGAGCCAGTGCAAATATTAAATATAGAAGAAAGAGAAAGCAGAAGTAGAATGGTGCTACAAAAGCAGCTTTTGAAAAAAAAGTGAAAGTGTAAATAGAAAATAAATATAAAAAAATGTTTAAAAATATTTTTTTAGAAGCTGTCAAGTTGAGATAGAGATCAGGAAGTACCAAATGCTTCTTAAACGTAGGAGGAAATATCTGAAGAGGAGAAAATGCAGTAAAGTACTTGGAAAATACAACAAAACTAAGTATTGAGCCAGTGCAAATATTAAATATGGAAGAAAGAGAAAAAAGTAGAATGGTACTACCAAGACAGCTTTTGAAAAGAAAGTCAATGTGTAAATAAAAAATAAATATGAAAAAGTGTTTAGAAATATTTTTGTAAAAGCTGTGAAGTTAAGATAGAAATGGGGAAGTACCAAATGCTTTTTAAAAGTGGGAAGTAATATCTGAAGAAGAGAAAAAGCAGAAGAGGTATTGGAAAATACAAAAGAAACAAATATTGAGCTAGTGGAAATTTTAAATATGGAAGAAGGAGGAAGCAAAAGTAGAATGGTACTACCAAGACAGCTTTTGAATAGAAAGTGAAAGTGTAAATAGAAAATAAATATAAAAAACTGTTCAAAAATATTCTTTTAGAAGCTGTCAAGTTGAGTTAGAGATAAGGAAGTACCAAATGCTTTTTAAAAATAGGAAGAAATATTTGAAGAGGAGAAAAAACAGAAAAGGTCTTGAAAAAGACAAAAAAAAACAAATATTGAGCTAGTGGAAATTTTAAATATAAAAGGAGGGAGCAAAAGTAGAATGGTACTACCAAGACAGCTTTTGAAAAGAAAGGGAAAGTGTAAATAGAAAATAAATATAAAAAAATGTTTAAAAATATTTTTTTAGAAGCTGTCAAGTTGAGATAGAGATCAGGAAGTACCAAATGCTTCTTAAACGTAGGAGGAAATATCTGAAGAGGAGAAAAAGCAGTAAAGTACTTGGAAAATACAACAAAACTAAATATTGAGCCAGTGCAAATATTAAATATGGAAGAAAGAGAAAAAAGTAGAATGGTACTACCAAGACAGCTTTTGAAAAGAAAGTCAATGTGTAAATAAAAAATAAATATGAAAATTTGTTTAAAAATATTTTTGTGAAAGCTGTGAAGTTAAGATAGAAATGGGGAAGTACCAAATGCTTTTTAAAAGTAGGAAGTAATATCTGAAGAAGAGAAAAACCAGAAGAGGTCTTGGAAAATACAAAAAAAAACAAATATTGAGCTAGTGGAAATTTTAAATATGGAAGAAGGAGGAAGCAAAAGTAGAATGGTACTACCAAGACAGCTTTTGAAAAGAAAGTGAAAGTGTAAATAGAAAATAAATATAAAAAACTGTTCAAAAATATTCTTTTAGAAACTGTCAAGTTGAGATAGAGATAAGGAAGTACCAAATGCTTTTTAAAAGTAGGAAGAAATATTTGAAGAGGAGAAAAAGCAGAAAAGGTCTTGGAAAATACAGCAAAACCAAATATTGAGCCAGTGCAAGTATTAAATATAAAAGAGAGAGGAAGCAGAAATAGAAGGGTACTACCAAGACAGGTTTTAAAAAAAAAGTCAAAGTTTAAATAGAAGATTAACATGAAAAGTATTTAAAAATATTTTTTTAGAAGCTGTGAATTTGAGAAAGAGATGAGGAAGTACCAAATGCTTTTTGAAAAATGGAAGAAAGATCTGAAAAAGAGAGGAAGCAGAAAAGGTCTTGGAAAATACAGCAAAACCAAATATTGAGCCGGTGTAAATATTAAATACGAGGGAAAGAGGAATCAGAAGTAGAAAAAGAAAGCAAAAGTTAAATGGTACCACCAAGACAGGTTTTGAAAAGAAAATCAAACGGTAAATAGAAAATAAAAATTAAAAAGTATTAAAAAATATTCTTTTAGAAACTGTGAATTTGAAAAAAAATGAGGAAGTACCAAATGCTTTTTAAAAGAAGGAGGAAAAATTTGAAGAAAAAAGATATTAAAAAATGTGTTGGAAAATACTGCAAAGAAGATATCTAGCCAATGCAAATATTGAATATGGAAGAAGGAGGAATCAGAAATAGAACGGTACTCCCAAGACAGGGTTTGAAAAGAAAGTCAACGGAAAAATGGAAAATAAATATGAAAAGTGTTTAAAAATACTTTTTTCAAGCTGTGAATTTAAGAATGATATGAGGAAGTACCAAAGGCTTTTTGAAAAATGGAAGAAAGATTTGAAGAAGAGAGAAACCAGAAAAGGTCTTGGAAAATACAGCAAAACCAAATATTGAGCCAGTGCAAATATTAAATATGGAAGAAAGAGGAAGCAGAAGTAGAAAGGTACTACCAAGACAGGTTTTGAAAAGAAAATCAAACTGTAAATAGAAAATAAATATTAAAAAGTATTTAATAATATTCTGTTAGAAACTGTGAATTTGAAAAAAAATGAGGAAGTACCAAATGCTTTTTAAGAGAAGAAGGAAAAATCTGAAGAGAAAAGAAATTAAAAAATGTGTTTTAAAATACTGCAAAGAAGATATCTAGCCAATGCAAATATTGAATATGGAAGAAGGAGGAATCAGAAATAGAACGGTACTACCAAGACAGCTTTTGAAAAGAAAGTCAAAGGGAAAATGGAAAATAAATTTGAAAAATGTTTAAAAATACTTTTTTGAAGCTGTGAATTTGAGAATGATATGAGGAAGTACCAAAGGCTTTTTGAAAAATGGAAGAAGGATTTGAAGAAGAGAGAAACCAGAAAAGGTTTTGGAAAATACAGCAAAACCAAATATTGAGCCAGTGCAAATATTAAATATGGAAGAAAGATGAAGGAACAGTAGAAAGGTACTACCAAGACAGGTTTTGAAAAGAAAGGAAAACTGTAAATAGAATTATTAAAAAGTATTTAATAATATTCTGTTAGAAACTGTGAATTTGAAAAAGAATGAGGAAGTACCAATGCCCTTTTAGAATAAAATAATAAGATGTAAATAAGAGGAGAACAAGAAAAAGTTTTGAAAATCAAAGAAACAGTAAAAACATTAAATATGAAAAGAAGAAAAATCAGAAGTAGAGGAATAATCTAAATCAGGTTTTGAAAAAGAAGTGAGGTGTAAATTGATTACGATTATCAAGAAGTTGTGTATAAATGAGAAGAAGAAGTACCAAGTGCCGTTTTAAAAAATGTGTGAAAAAGAGAAGAACCTGAGAAATTTCTGAAAATTGAGGCAATTCAAATTCAACCAAAGTAAACATTGACTATAAAAAAAGAAAAATCAGAAGTAGAAAAGTACTACCAAGTAGCTTTTGAAAAAGAGATAAGTTGTAAATAAAATATAATTATTAGAAATCTGTATAGAAATAGTTTTTTCGAAACAATTAATACAAAAAGTAAGAAGGAGAAGTACCAAATGAACTTTTAGAAAATAAAACAAAAATTGTAAATAGGAGACGGATAATGGGACCAGAACTAAGCATCAGAAAGAGATAGGAAAAGCTTTGTGTTAAATTTACTTAGAATTAAAATTAAAAGTACCTGGAATTTCTATAATTCCTGTGTCGATAAACCAGAGCCGGTCGCACGCATCCACTGCCACCCTATACACAGAAACAAAATTATTTCGCCCCACTGTATTAATTTCAAAATTAGGGTAAGGAATCAACGGAACGTTATGGCGAGTACTACTATTCAACCAAACATAATTCACGGTAGACGGTACTCCAAGTCTTCTTCGTGGTACAGTAACAAAAAGTTTTCCATTCCAAACATTGGCCCCCATCGGAATGTTATTCTCTGCAACGATAACATTTAATGATAAACTCCATTATCTTCCGGTCCTGATTGACCTTTTTTTGGTACTTACGGTGAATATAATTTTCGTCGTTTTCTACAATCTGCTGCGGCTGTTGAATTTGTTGATTGTTAGTAGCTCCCGGAAAAGCTATAGCACTAGCTGCCAAATTTGGTCTATTACCTCTCATTGGATTTGGATTTTTATAATATCTCGATGATCTTGTAGTGGTTTGAGGAACGTAACTGATTCGGGTCCAAGTAAATTCCTCTCGAAGATTTAGACATATCGTTATTGTGATTAACACTAAAACTATTGTTAACAATAAAAACAATCTCATCGTTTCGAGGACACGATCTTCGCTGCGACAAAGACACAGCAGGACTGCACGATTTGTTGATATTGCGGTACTAATCAAGAAAAGCAGTGGCGGCGGTTTCTTCGCAGATATCCAAATGGTAAATTAGTGACGAACGCTTATTGGAAATGGGGACGAGGCGCTGAGTTACGTAATCAATGAACTTGAAGGAATTACATTGGAGATTTTTTCTGTACAACTCAAATTTTTAGTTTTGTTTCCAGCTTTCATTGACTTTCTATCTCTCTTAGTTTGCTAAATGAAGAAGAGCCTGTCAAGGTTCAAGGTAATAATCAATGTCGTGACAATAAACATTACCGGATTCACTTTTTCTAGTTAACTTTGAGACGTTTGCTTCGAAGTAATTGTTTAAATAATTGTTTTTTAGAAATTCTATTGGCAATAAAAAAACAATTGAATAAACATCCTGATGCTTGCGTAATTGTGACTTGAAAAGGTTGGATACGTTACTAATTTTTTAAAGTAAATTGTGGGGCATAATTCTATCTATTTAATTCAAGTTGAACAAATAATTTCAAAAAATTGCAATTTCAAAATTTTTGGTCTTTTTTTAGCGAGAGAATAGTTTCAAAAGTGTTTGCCAAGCCTTCATCAATTCCATTTAATACCAAACTTATTTAGTTGCAGTACTGTGCTGTACTAATTTTTACTATTTTGGAAAGCTCTGAATTTTAAATAGCAAAATTCTATTTCTGTAGCTCCATGCTGCCATCTTAATTTCAGACGGCGAAGCTTTAAATTTACGTTAGTAGAATTGTTGATACTTCAAAAATTTTGATAAATTTGTTCGCTCAGAAAAAAAATTCAAGTAACAACTTGCTCGTTTAAAAAAAATTAATTCTAAATAATTTTGGTTAATTTTGTTAATTTTGAAAACCAAAATTTCGAGGTGTCAACGACCCTTTGAAGGCGCTTTTTCGCTCTTGAACAATGAAACAGTGTCCACTCTGTATATCGATTCCCTCTTCGCGTCATGTGAACTTAACAAGGTTGAGGAAGTTCCATTTAGAGGATCGACACGCCATACTGGCCGAAAGACAAATATTGACTGTCGCTGTAATGAGCGTGGCTCAGGTCCTGGCACTTCGAGGTGTAATGTTGAAAAAAATTGCAATTTTGCTCGATTTTATTATGAGTAATGGTGGAAAAATTCGACCATCAGTCATGGGTTGGAGGGTTGAAAGCGAGTAAATGAGCAAGTCCTCGATTCTCGACAGACATCACTCTCTCAGACCATTACCTAAACGGAAGTTGCATTTATGTGTGGGTGTTCGTGCTAACCTGCGCTTCCGGCTGCGCCCATGTGCGCTTGCTGTATCATTAACGACGTATCATTCATGCCCACTATTTTTACCTAATTTATTTACATTATTATTAGGTCGTTACGGAAGTTACCACAGTAACCAAGGAGCGGCACGCCATAAGGGGATCGTTTGCCCTTTTTTATAAAAAAATTTGGGGGTTTGGGGCGACACCACAAACGTAAATAAAGTTAAAAGAATTAATTTCAACTTTGATTTGGAGTAGTTTTTTCAGGATTTTTAAATTTTATTACCATCACTAGAGCGCTTAATTTTTTTTCAGGCATCTAAAAATTATGGGCAACTGATGAAATTTTTTTGAATCTTGCCGGGAGCAACTAAATAATTATTTTCGCTTTCTAAACTGAAACTGAAAAATCCTGAGAGATGAGAAGCAGAAATATTTCTTTTTAAATCCTAACAAAAATTGTCGAAAAAATAATTTTTTGAGATTCAGGCATGATTAGAACACGAATTGCGATTTTTACAATTCAAGAGAAACTGAAAGCTGAAAAATTAAAAAAAAATGGTGTTAACTCTTTATGGAAATGCTCCAAAAGTGATTTTTGGTTTTGTAGCTTAACTTGGTTCGAATTTTATTAAAACTGAAAAAATCTGAAATGTGATAAATTGAGAAAATCTTTCTGGATAACGCTGAAAAATTGAAACAAATTATGTTAACTCTTCACAAAAATGCCCTAAAAGCGATTTTTGGTTTAGAAGCTCAAATTGATTTGAATTTTATTAAAACTGAAAAAATCTGAAATGTGATAAATTGAGAAAATCTTTCTGGATATCGCTGAAAAATTGAAACAAATTATATTAACTCTTCATAAAAATGCTTTAAAAGCGATTTTTGGTTATGAAGCTTAACTTGACTTGAATTTTATTAAAGATAAAAAAATCTGAAAACTGATAAATCGAGAAAATCGTTCTCGATAAAACTGAAAAACTGAAAAAATTTGTCTTAACTCTTCCCAAAAATGCTCTAAAAGCGATTTTTAGCTTTGAAGCTTAAATGGATTTGAATTTTATTAAAGCTAAAAAAATCTGAAAACTGATCAATCGAGAAAATCTTTTTGGATAAAACTGCAAAATTGAAAAAAATGTCTAAACTCTTCATAGAAATGCTCTAAGAGCGATTCTTGGCCTTGAAGCTTAACTTGGTTTGAATTTCATTAAAGCTGAAAAAATCTGAAAACCAAATAATTGAGAAAATCTTTCTTGATAAAACTGAAAATCTGAAAAAAAATGTGTTAACTTTTCATAAAAATGCTTTAAAAGCGATTTTTGGTTATGAAGCTTAACTTGACTTGAATTTTATTAAAGTTGAAAAAATCTGAAAACTGATAAATTGAGAAAATCTTTCCGGATAGCACTGAAAAATTGAAAAAAATGTGTTAACTCTTCACAGAAATGCTCTAAGAGCGGTTTTTGGTTTGAGGCTTAAATTGATTTTAATTTTATTAAAACCGAGAAAATCTGAAAACTGAGAAATTGAGAAAATCTTTCTCAATAAGACTAAAAAATTGAAAAAAAATTTTGTTAACGCTTCACAGAAATGCTCTAAAAGCGATTTTTAGCTTTGAAGTTTAAATTGATTTGAATTTTTTCTAAACTGAAAAAACCTGAAAACTGATAAATCGAGAAAATCTTTCTGGATAAAACTGAAAAATTGAAACAAATAGTGTTAACTCTTTATAAAAATGCTTTAAAAGCGATTTTTGGTTATGAAGCTTAACTTGACTTAAATTTTATTACACTGAAAAAATCTGAAAATTGAAAAATGAGAAAATTTTTCTCGATAAAACTAAAAATCTGAAAAAATTTGTGTTAACTCTTTACAGAAATGCTCTAAAAGCGACTTTTGGTTATGAAGCTTAACTTGATTCGAATTTTATTAAACCTGAAAAAATTTGGAAACTGATAAATTGAGAAAATCTTTCTGGAAAACGCTGAGAAATTAAAAAAAATATATTAACTCTTCACACAAATGCTCTAAAAACGGTTTTTGGTTTTAAAGTTTAAATTTATTTTAATTTTATTAAAACCGAAAAAATCTGAAATCTGAAAAATTGAGAAAATTTTTCTAGATAACACTGAAAAATTGAAAAAAATATGTTAACTCTTCACAGAAATGCTCTGAAAGCGATTTTTGGTTTCGTAGCTAAAATTGATTCGAATTTTATTAAAGCTGAAAAAATCTGAAACAGATAAATTGAGAAAATCTTTCTGGAAAACACTGAAAAATTGAAAAAAATTGTGTTAACTATTCACAGAAATGCTCTGAAAGCGATTTTTAGTTTCGTAGCTAAAATTAATTTGTATTTTATTAAAGCTGAAAAAATCTGAAACTGATAAATTGAGAAAATCTTTCTGGAAAACACAGAAAAATTGAAGAAAATTGTGTTAACTCTTCACAGAAATGCTCTAAAAGCGATTTTCAGCTTTGAAGCATAAATTGATTTGAATATTATTAAAACTGAAAAAACCTGAAAACTGATAAATCGAGAAAATCTATCTGGATAAAACTGAAAAATTGAAACAAATTGTGTTAACTATTCACAGAAATGCTCTGAATGCAATATTTTGTTTTGAAGCTTAAATTGATTTAAATTCTATTAATACAGAAAAAACCTGAAAAGTGATAAATTGAGAAAATCTTTCTGGATAAGCCTGAAAATCTAAAAAGAATTGTGTTAACTCTTTATAAAAATGCTTTAAAAGCGATTTTTGGATATGAAGCTTAACTTGACTTGAATTTTATTAAAGCTGAAAAAATCTGAAAACTGATAAATTGAAGAAATCTTTCTGGATAACACTGAAAAATTGAAAGAAATTGTGTTAACTCTTTACAGAAATGCTCTAAGAGCGGTTTTTGATTTGAAACTTAAATTGATTTTAATTTTATTAAAACCGAGGAAATCTAAAAACTGAGAAATTGAGAAAATCTTTCTCGATAAGCCTAAAAAATTCAAAAAAATTGTGTTAACTCTTCACAGAAATGCTCCAAAAGCAATTTTTGGTTTTGAGGCTTAAATTGATATAAATTTTATTAAACCGAAAAATTCTGAAAACTGAAAAATTGAAAAAATCTTTCTTGATGAAGCTGAAAATCTTAAAAACTGACTGTTTATTAATCTAAATACTGGGTCAAATACTTTTTGAAGAAAATTAATATTATAATGCTATAAATATTTTTTCCTGAAACTAAAAAATTTGGTTAATAAAGTACTAAAAAATTCTAGAGCACTCTAAATGTATTTCTTAAAACTGAAGACTGAAAAGCTGAAAACTTGCGATTTACTTGTCGCAGGGAAAATTATTTTGAAGTTAGAATGAAGTTGGACGACTATACATATTTTCCTGAGACTGGAAAAGTGAAAGAAATGATGAAATTTTCTAAATCTTCTCTTAAATGTTTTTCAAATTTTCAAGTACATCTAGAACTAGAGGCCTGCTGGTATCTGGATATCCTGAAAAAATTAAAATTAAACAGTATAAAGTGAAGCAGTTGAAAAAATCTGAAAGTACGCTTTCGAATTTTTATATCTAAAACTGAAACTGGATCAAGGTTTTGTTGCAAAATCTGAAAACTTAATTGCTAAAAATCTTAAAAAGTTGTGTTAAAATTTCAGGATAGCGACCAAACTACGAAGTTGTAGTAACTATTTGGCATTATCACCTCCACCACTGTGCTCATTATCCTTGAACTTTGTGCATCACCCATCATTACCATAAACACAGAATTTCACATATTTCCACAATTACATCGTCCATAATTACCCAGCCAGACATTCAACTATCTAACCTTGAAAATTCCCATAAATACCTGAAACTCCTCAACGCCGCAACATCATCCTCTCTCGTTAATGCATCGACCCGAAGAGGGTCCCGGTTGCATCAGTATGTATATAAAGAACTATAGAGAGCATCACCCCTAGATCAAGTAGCATAGATAAAGACGCGATTGTTTCGTATCAGCAACCCCCAAAATGTCGTCGAAATTTCGAAAGTTTTCCACAGAAACCGAAAGAGAAACGAGAACTACTGGTCGGAGACAGCGAGAGGATGTTCGTTGATAAATGCGAAGATAAGGCACCAGTTTAGTGTAACAATGCGGCTGTGGAGGTATCACGGCCGTGTCGCCCTCCATTGATCACGAGATTGCCATCCTCCAGCGGGAATTGATTCATTTCGGTACACCGAGACTTTATTCGACGGTTTCCGCCAAAAAAACATCAATCAGACGAAAGAAACTACCCAAACAAAATTTATTGGAGAATTTTTTCGAAAAATTCCATCCCTTTTCAGAGAATATTTTCAGAAATAAATCTAGAAAATCCTGAAATTTTATCGATTAAAATTTTTCGCCTCTTCAATTTAGGGGAAACCTCTCTCGCTAGTTGTAGTGTTTTGTTTTCCGCAACCCCTCTTTATTGTTTCCTTCCTAACGAGTCTCTTCCGCGTCAAGAGTTTCAAAAAATCTCGCCGCGTTTCTTAATTACTCGCCGCCTTAGCGGCGACATTAGCAAATTGAAAATTTCGTCGCTCTTTAAAAAAATTTCTATAAACTGTCGATGAAACGATAACGAGATGACGTCATTTCGAGATGACGCAGGGAATGTTTGTTGCGGATCCGGAGGAGAGAAGATTTGTTAAGTTCCGAGCCTCTGGAGAGATCAGACTCTGTCAGATAATTAATTCATGTTTCTACCCAAGTTGGAGAGGCTTTCGATCATCCAAACTAAACAACTAATTCCTGAGGAGTACAACCCTTCTTGTCGGGGAAGACGCCCCCGGTCTCAATCTGTTGCTCCGGTCGGTGGAGCGGTGATGGTTAAGTTTGCGCGTCGTTCCGCTAGACCGCCACGACAAATCTTAATGTTGGGAATCTTTTACCGAGAGGATTAATCTATTAGGGAGATGAGGCAATTGTTAGAAGAGGTGATGATTCAAATTTTACCACCATTAAAGTCGCGTCAAACAATTAGCAAGAGTAATTAACGAATAATTAACAACCAGTTTAGTGGCGCAATAATGAATCTTTAACTGCTAATTATCTTTTCATGGCGAGATAATTTTTTTTTTGTTTTAAATTTAGTTAGAAACTCCCCAAAAAGATCTCGCTATAGAAAATGCGAGTTATTGTTACTCTTGAAAATAATTTCAAAGTTTTGTTTGCAAAATTGTAAAAATAACAAAAATAAAGGGAATCTGCAGAAGATCAGAAATTATTTAATTCTGCGGTCTCCACTGCAACCAGGGAGTAGATTTTTGAGAAAAAAAATTTTTCAAGTATTTTGTTGATTGAAATTTTTGTTTAAAAGCGCGAAATAATTTTTTCAAAAATAGCAAATCTGGTTGCAATAAAAAATAAAATAAAAATTGAGGAACCATCGTATCAAAATTCTCATTTTTACTAGCAAAAAGCTAAAATTGATTTGAATTTTATTAAAGCTAAAAGAATCTGAAAACTGATAAATTGAGAAAATCTATCACGATAAAACTTAAAAAAATTGTGTTAACTCTTCATAGAAATGCTCTAAGAGCGATTTTTGGCTTTGAAGCTTAACTTGATTCTAATTTTATTAAAGCTGAAAAAATCTAAAAGCTGATAAATTGAGAAAATCTTTCTGGATAACACTGAAAAATTCAAAAAAATGTGTTAACTTTTCACAGAAATGCTCTAAAAGCAATTTTTGGTTTTGAAGCTTAAATAGATTTGAATTTTATTAAAACTGAAAAAATCTGAAAAGTGATAAATTGAAAAAATCTTTCTGGATAACACTGAAAAATCGAAAAAAATTGTGTTAACTCTCCATAGAATTGCTCTAAAGGCAAATTTTGGTTTTGTAACTAAAATTGATTTGAATTTTATTAAAGCTGAAAAAATTTGAAACTGATAAATTGAGAAAATCTTTCTGGATAACACTGAGAAATTGAAAGAAATGTGTTAACTCTTCACAGAAAGGTTCTAAAAGCTATATTTGGTTTTGAAGCTTAAATAGATTTGAATTTTATTAAAACTGAAAAAATCTGAAAAGTGATAAATTGAAAAAATCTTTCTGGATTAGGCTGAAAAATTGGAAAAAGATATGTTAACTCTTCATAAAAATACTCTAAAAGCAATTTTTGGCTTTGAAGCTTAACTTGAATCGAATTTTATTAAAGCTGAAAAGATCTGAAAGCTGATAAGTTGAAAAAATCTTTCTGGATAACACTGAAAAATCGAAAAAAATTGTGTTAACTCTTCATAGAATTGCTCTAAATGCAATTTTTGGTTTTGTAACTAAAATTGATTTGAATTTTATTAAAGCTGAAAAAATTTGAAACTGATAAATTGAGAAAATCTTTCTGGATAACACTGAGAAATTGAAAGAAATGTGTTAACTCTTCACATAAAGGTTCTAAAAGCTATTTTTGGTTTTGAAGCTTAAATAGATTTGAATTTTATTAAAACTGAAAAAATCTGAAAAGTGATAAATTGAAAAAATCTTTCTGGATTAGGCTGAAAAATTGGAAAAAGATATGTTAACTCTTCATAAGAATACTCTAAAAGCTATTTTTGGCTTTGAATCTTAACTTGATTCGAATTTTATTAAAGCTGAAAAGATCTGAAAGCTGATAAGTTGAAAAAATCTTTCTGGATAACACTGAAAAATCGAAAAGATTGTGTTAACTCTTCATAGAATTGCTCTAAATGCAATTTTTGGTTTTGTAACTAAAATTGATTTGAATTTTATTAAAGCTGAAAAAATTTGAAATTGATAAATTGAGAAAATCTTTCTGGATAACACTGAGAAATTGAAAGAAATGTGTTAACTCTTCACATAAAGGTTCTAAAAGCTATTTTTGGTTTTGAAGCTTAAATAGATTTGAATTTTATTAAAACTGAAAAAATCTGAAAAGTGATAAATTGAAAAAATCTTTCTGGATTAGGCTGAAAAATTGGAAAAAGATATGTTAACTCTTCATAAAAATACTCTAAAAGCAATTTTTGGCTTTGAAGCTTAACTTGAATCGAATTTTATTAAAGCTGAAAAGATCTGAAAGCTGATAAGTTGAAAAAATCTTTCTGGATAACACTGAAAAATCGAAAAAAATTGTGTTAACTCTTCATAGAATTGCTCTAAATGCAAATTTTGGTTTTGTAACTAAAATTGATTTGAATTTTATTAAAGCTGAAAAAATTTGAAACTGATAAATTGAGAAAATCTTTCTGGATAACACTGAGAAATTGAAAGAAATGTGTTAACTATTCACATAAAGGTTCTAAAAGCTATTTTTGGTTTTGAAGCTTAAATAGATTTGAATTTTATTAAAACTGAAAAAATCTGAAAAACGATTAATTGAAAAAATCTTTCTGGATTAGGCTGAAAAATTGGAAAAGGATATGTTAACTCTTCATAAAAATACTCTAAAAGCTATTTTTGGCTTTGAAGCTTAACTTGAATCGAATTTTATTAAAGCTGAAAAGATCTGAAAGCTGATAAGTTGAAAAAATCTTTCTGGATAACACTGAAAAATCGAAGAGATTGTGTTAACTCTTCATAGAATTGCTCTAAATGCAATTTTTGGTTTTGTAACTAAAATTGATTTGAATTTTATTAAAGCTGAAAAAATTTGAAATTGATAAATTGAGAAAATCTTTCTGGATAACACTGAGAAATTGAAAGAAATGTGTTAACTCTTCACATAAAGGTTCTAAAAGCTATTTTTGGTTTTGAAGCTTAAATAGATTTGAATTTTATTAAAACTGAAAAAATCTGAAAAGTGATAAATTGAAAAAATCTTCCTGGATTAGGCTGAAAAATTGGAAAAAGATATGTTAACTCTTCATAAAAATACTCTAAAAGCAATTTTTGGCTTTGAAGCTTAACTTGAATCGAATTTTATTAAAGCTGAAAAGATCTGAAAGCTGATAAGTTGAAAAAATCTTTCTGGATAACACTGAAAAATCGAAAAAAATTTTGTTAACTCTTCATAGAATTGCTCTAAATGCAAATTTTGGTTTTGTAACTAAAATTGATTTGAATTTTATTAAAGCTGAAAAAATTTGAAACTGATAAATTGAGAAAATCTTTCTGGATAACACTGAGAAATTGAAAGAAATGTGTTAACTATTCACATAAAGGTTCTAAAAGCTATTTTTGGTTTTGAAGCTTAAATAGATTTGAATTTTATTAAAACTGAAAAAATCTGAAAAATAATAAATTGAAAAAATCTTTCTGGATTAGACTGAAAAATTGGAAAAAGATATGTTAACTCTTCATAAAAATACTCTAAAAGCATTTTTTGGCTTTGAAGCTTAACTTGAATCGAATTTTATTAAAGCTGAAAAGATCTGATAGCTGATAAGTTGAGAAAATCTTTCTGGATAACACTGAAAAATTGAAAAAAATTGTGTTAACTCTTCATAGAATTGCTCTAAATGCAATTTTATTAAAGCTGAAAAAATTTGAAACTGATAAATTGAGAAAATCTTTCTGGATAACACTGAAAAATTGAAAGAAATGTGTTAACTCTTCTCAGAAAGGTTCTAAAAGCATTTTTTGGTTTTGAAGCTCAAATAGATTTGAATTTTATTAAAACTGAAAAAATTTGAAAAGTGATAAATTGAAAAAATCTTTCTGGATTAGGCTGAAAGATTGGAAAAAGATATGTTAACTCTTCATAAAAATACTCTAAAAGCAATTTTTGGCTTTGAAGCTTAACTTGATTCGAATTCTATTAAAGCTGAAAAGATCTGAAAGCTGATAAGTTGAGAAAATCTTTCTGGATAACACTGAAGAATAAAAAAAAAATGTGTTAGCTCTTCATAGAATTGCTCTAAATGCAATTTTTGGTTTTGTAACTAAAATTGATTTGAATTTTATTAAATCTGAAAAAATTTGAAACTGATAAATTGAGAAAATCTTTCTGGATAACACTGAGAAATTGAAAGAAATGTGTTAACTCTTCACAAAAAGGTTCTAAAAGCTCTTTTTGGTTTTGAAGCTTAATTGATTTAAATTTTATTAAAACTGAAAAAATCTGAATAGTGATAAGTTGAGAAAATCTTTCTGGACAGAACTGAAAAATTGAAAAAAAATATGTTAACTCTTCACAGAAATGCTTTAAAAGCGATTTTATTTTTTGAAGCTTAAATTGATTTGAATTTTATTAAAGCTGAAAAAATTTGTTCTTTCAAATATTTTGTTAATTGAAATTTTTGTTTAAAAGTGCGAAATAATTTTTTTTCAAAAATAGCAAATTTTGTTTCAAACAAACGTATCAAAATTATCATTCTTCACTTCATTTTTCTAAAGAAAAGTAGGGAAACAAATTTTTATAGAAATGTTTTGGGGGTCTAAAAATTTTTCAAAAATTTTTGTTTTCACCACCTGGCCGAGCAACGAAATAATTTCCGTCCCCTTGTTTTGTTAGTTATATCGAAGAGGCAACGGCACACGTCCACCCTGAAATACGACCATCCACTTTCGCACATGGTCGATCAATTGTTGAAAACTAAAAAACCATATAAACAGCGCCCCTTTGATTTTTCCGCTTGACTTTGCCAACACACAAAAACCGTCAACGGTTATGCGTTTCTCTGTTTCCTTTTTTTCCATTCTTCTCAATTCAAGTGTCCTCGAAATTCTTATTGTCCCGTATCAGGATAAAGATGTTAACATGCCAGTAATCCGGCCTATTGTCAACAATATCGAAGGAACGTCACCGGCCAAGCCAAATTCCCTAATTTATCCCCTGATCCCGTCTAATTGTCCCTTCGATATATATACGAATCCTCCCTCCACCTGTATTTGCTCGCATTGTTCCTGATCTCTTCAACTGGTGTTTGTTTAGGCCAATTGGTGCACGGATTCTGGATAAACACAACCGATACTGGGTGGCACCCGGCTTTTGTCCCTATCGCTGCAATATTAGCCGAATTACCACTTAATCGACTCCAAATCACGAATTTTCAGGCAAAATTTCTTGAAACCAGTTTCGGTTTCTGATCAGATTTTGAGCAATTTTTGTCCAAAAATTGCAAAATTATTTTCCATTTCAGTTTTGATTTTGATTTTTTGAGTCTAATAAAATTTTGTTGAAATTATTTCGGTCTTGATAAGAATTTTGTTTAGCAGGGGTCGTCCGATATTCGCGGACATAAAACTGTTGAAATGCTCTGCCCAAGCTCGACTTTCTCTTGTCCCATCACCAAAACGTCGCCTTTCTTCCGTCATAAACCACAAAAATTTCAGTCCCTACAATTGCGGTCGTCTAATTTTATAAAGTAATAAAATTATATTGGACCCCAATCCTAGCAAAGCCGCCTCTGTTTTCTATTTTCGGCACGATTCAAACGATACCGACACAATGCAGGACCTGACCGACCCGTTCGTCCTTATATCCCAACGAAATAGAGCTCGAATTGTTAACAATTGACACAATAGTTACCTAGTACCAAAACTAAAGGGCTTGCGGCATTTTCTTTTATGCACATTCCGCTACTGTAGACCGTTTACGTTGGGGTTAGAATGGGGGATGTTTAAGGTCAGATAATGGCGTAACGTCACAGTCTCATCGTTGGGGTTTCGGGGCGAATAAAAATCCGATTCAATAACATAAAGTAAGCAAACATTCCTATTTGGAACTGGAGTAGCGGAAGACTTGTTCCAATATTTACTTTGACTTGATTTATTCTTAAAGTATTCGTCGGTTTTGTGCTCTTCCATTAAACGGGGAAAAGAACAAAGCGGGCGGTGAAAAATTCAAGACGCAAACGAGCTTGAAAGAGCGAATTTTAGGGGATGTTTCGGAACAAAGGGCTGTTTTAGGGTAATTAACCGACGACACGTTTTCTACTAAATGTTAACCCAATTACTCGAACCTATCGGTTTACATTTTTGATTCTTGAATTGTTAAATTGCATTAATTGAAATATTTCAATTGTAAGAGAATTTTTATGTACAGTAGAGCCATAAAGGCGGCAATAATAAAAAAAAACAGTTGCGAACCGCAGTTGAGTTTGGGGCCTTTTTTACGACCTGCCTTTGCATGGGTTAAATTTATCTTCTGCTGGTTTCGATGAGTTTTCTCACACTTTTGCACTTGTAGCTTTGCACGTTATCAAAAAAACAAATACGCTTAAATTGCCATAGTTTACTTAAACGGCCATAAAAGTGGTAAAAAATTTGTTGCCACCCTTTTAATGACCATCGCACCAGCTCATACATGTTGATATTAAAATTTTGCAATTGTATTTGGTTATTAATTTGTCACAAGTCAATTTCAATATTCCTATTATGTGAGATATAGCTAAAGTGTCTGTTTGGAAGGCCATAAAAATGGAAGTAATAAGAATTACTTGCGAGACGATAAGAGGTAACTTAGTAGTAGACAAAACCGATTGGCTTTAAAAGAAAATAATTCAATTTACAAAATTATTGAGTTAGTGCCCCTTTTCTGGCCTCCACATTAGCACGTGGTCCTAGCAAATTTTCTATTGAAAAAACATGTTTAAGTCGCTGCAACCTTAAATTAATTTCAAACCGAAATCAGTTCTTGAAAGAAAAGATCTGACGTTACAGAACTATTAAGTTAGCGCCCCTTTTCTGGCTGCCACATTGGTGCTTTGTTTTACCATACTTTTTATTAAAAAAATATTTAAGACGCAGCAACTTTAAATTAATTCCAAACTAAAATCTCTTGTTAAAAGACGAAACTTGACTTTAGAGAACTATTAAGTTAGCGCCCTTTTTCTGGCCGTCACATTGGCGCTTGGTTCTAGCATACTTTTAATTGCAAAAAATGTTTAAGACGCAGTAACACTCAATTAATTCTATCCAGAAATCTCTTCTTAAAAATCGAAACTTGACTTTACAGAACTATTAAGTTAGCGCCGTTTTTCTGGCCATTATATTGGCGTTTGGTTCTAGCATACTCTTAATTGATAAAAAATGTTTAAGATGCAGCAACATTCAATTAATTTCAAACAGAAATCTCTTCTGAAAACACGAAACTTGACCTTACAGAACTATTAAGTTAGCGCTCTTTTTCTGGCCGTTATATTGACGCTTGGCTCTAGCATACTTTCTATTGAAAAAAATGTTTAAAATGCAGTAACATTCAATTAATTCCATACAGACATCTTTTCTTAAAACACGAAACTTGACCTTAGAGAACTATTAAGTTAGCGCCCCTTTTCTGGCCGTCACATCGGCGCTTGGTTCTAGCATACTTTTTGTTGGAAAAGATGTTTAAGACGCAGTAACATTCAATTAATATCAACCAGAAATTTCTTCTCAAAACACGAAACTCGACTTTACAGAACTATTAAGTTAGCGCCCCTTTTCTGACCGTTATATTTCCGCGTGTTTTTATATACATTTTGCTGAAAGAAATGTTTACAACGCAGTAAGCTGCAAACTAATTGCGGACAAAAATTTCTGTTGTTAAAAGATGAGAATTGACCTTACAGAATTATTAAGTTGGCGCCTCTTTTCTGACCCTCATTTGGGCACTTGGTTGTAACACACTTTCTATTGGAAAAAATGTTTAAGACGCAGCAACATTCAATTAATTCCAAACAGAAATCTCTTTTTAAAAGAGAAATCTTGACCTTAGAGAACTATTAAGTTAGCGCCCCTTTTCTGACCCTTATATTGGCGCTTGGTTCTAGCATACTTTCTATTGAAAAAAATGTTTAAGACGCAGTAACATTCAATTAATTTTATCTAGAAATCTCTTCTTAAAACACGAAGTTTGACTTTACAGAACTATTAAGTTAGCGCCCCTTTTTTGGCCGTTATATTGGCGTGTGTTTTTATATACATTTTGCTGAAAGAAATGTTTACAACGCAGTAAGCTGCAAATTAATTGCGGACAAATTTCTCTTCTTAAAAGAAGAGACTTGACCTTACAGAATTATTGAGTGGGCGCCTCTTTTCTGACCTTCATATTGGCGCTTGGTTGTAGCATACGTTCAATTGAAAAAATGTTTAAGACGCAGCAACATTCAATTAATTCCAAACAGAAATCTCTTTTTAAAAGACAAATCTTGACCTTACAGAACTATTAAGTTAGCGCCCCTTTTTTACCCTTATATTGGCGCCTGGTTCTAACATACTTTCTATTGAAAAAAATGTTTAAGACGCAGTAACATTCAATTAATTTCATCCAGAAATCTCTTCTTAAAACACGAAGTTTGACTTTACAGAATTATTAAGTTGGCGCCTCTTTTCTGACCCTTATATTGGCGCTTGGTTCTAGCATACTTTCTATTGAAAAAAATGTTTAAGACGCAGTAACATTCAATTAATTCTATCCAGAAATCTCTTCTTAAAACACGAAGTTTAACTTTACAGAACTATTAAGTTAGCGCCCCTTTTTTGGCCGTTATTTTGGCGTGTGATTTTATATACATTTTGCTGAAGGAAATGTTTACAACGCAGTAAGCTGCAAATTAATTGCGGACAAATTTCTGTTCTTAAGAGAAGAGACTTGACCTTACAGAATTATTAAGTTGGCGCCTCTTTTCTGACCCTCATATTGGCGCTTGTTTGTAGCATACTTTCTACTGGAAAAAATGTGTAAGACGCAGCTACATTGAATTAATTCTAAACAGAAATTTCTTTTTAAAGACAAAACTTGACCTTACAGAACTATTAAGTTAGCGCCCCTTTTCTGACCCTTATATTGGCGCCTGGTTCTAGCATACTTTCTATTGAAAAAAATGTTTAAGACGCAGTAACATTCAATTAATTTTATCCAGAAATCTCTTCTTAAAACACGAAGTTTGACTTTACAGAACTATTAAGTTAGCGCCCCTTTTTTGACCGTTATATTGGCGCGTGTTTTTATATACATTTTGCTGAAAGAAATGTTTACAACGCAGTAAGCTGCAAATTAATTACGGACAAATTTCTCTTCTTAAAAGAAGAGACTTGACCTTACAGAATTATTGAGTGGGCGCCTCTTTTCTGACCTTCATATTGGCGCTTGGTTGTAGCATACGTTCAATTGAAAAAATGTTTAAGACGCAGCAACATTCAATTAATTCCAAACAGAAATCTCTTTTTAAAAGACAAATCTTGACCTTACAGAACTATTAAGTTAGCGCCCCTTTTTTACCCTTATATTGGCGCCTGGTTCTAGCATACTTTCTATTGAAAAAAATGTTTAAGACGCAGTAACATTCAATTAATTTCATCCAGAAATCTCTTCTTAAAACACGAAGTTTGACTTTACAGAATTATTAAGTTGGCGCTTCTTTTCTGACCCTCATATTGGCGCTTGGTTCTAGCATACTTTCTATTGAAAAAAATGTTTAAGACGCAGTGACATTCAATTAATTTCATCCAGAAATCTCTTCTTAAAACACGAAGTTTGACTTTACAGAACTATTAAGTTAGCGCCCCTTTTTTGACCGTTAAATTGACGTGTGTTTTTATATACATTTTGCTGAAAGAAATGTTTACAACGCAGTAAGCTGCAAATTTATTGCGGACAAATTTCTGTTCTTAAGAAAAGAGACTTGACCTTACAGAATTATTAAGTTGGCGCCTTTTTTCTGACCCTTATATTGGCGCTTGGTTCTAGCATACTTTCTATTGAAAAAAATGTTTAAACGCAGTAACATTCAAGTAATTTTATCCAGAAATCTCTTCTTAAAACACGAAGTTTGACTTTACAGAACTATTAAGTTAGCGCCCCTTTTTTGGCCGTCATATTGGCGCTTGGTTCTAGCATACTTTCTATTGAAAAAAATGTTTAAGGTGCATCAACATTCAATTAATTCCAAACAGAAATCTCTTTTTAAAAGACAAATCTTGACCTTACAGAACTATTAAGTTAGCGCCCCTTTTCTGACCCTTATATTGGCGCTTGGTTCTAGCATACTTTCTATTGAAAAAAATGTTTGAGACGCAGTAACATTCAATTAATTTTATCCAGAAATATCTTCTTAAAACACGAAGTTTAACTTTACAGAACTATTAAGTTAGCGCCCCTTTTTTGGCCGTTATTTTGCCGTGTGTTTTTATATACATTTTGCTGAAAGAGATGTTTACAACGCAGTAAGCTGCAAATTAATTGCGGACAAATTTCTGTTCTTAAGAGAAGAGACCTGACCTTACAGAATTATTAAGTTAGCGCCCCTTTTCTTACCCTTATATTGGCGCTTGGTTCTAGCATACTTTCTATTGAAAAAAATGTTTAAACGCAGTAACATTCAAGTAATTTTATCCAGAAATCTCTTCTTAAAACACGAAGTTTGACTTTACAGAACTATTAAGTTAGCGCCCCTTTTTTGACCCTTATATTGGCGCCTGGTTCTAGCATACTTTCTATTGAAAAAAATGTTTAAGACGCAGTAACATTCAATTAATTTCATCCAGAAATCTCTTCTTAAAACACGAAGTTTGACTTTACAGAACTATTAAGTTAGCGCCCCTTTTCTGACCCTTATATTGGCGCCTAGTTCTAGCATACTTTCTATTGAAAAAAATGTTTAAGACGCAGTAACATTCAATTAATTTCATCCAGAAATCTCTTCTTAAAACATGAAGTTTGACTTTACAGAACTATTAAGTTAGCGCCCCTTTTTTGACCGTTATATTGGCGTGTGTTTTTATATACATTTTGCTGAAAGAAATGTTTACAACGCAGTAAGCTGCAAATTAATTGCGGATAAATTTCTGTTCTTAAAAGAAGAGACTTGACCTTACAGAATTATTAAGTTGGCGCCTCTTTTCTGACCCTCATATTGGCGCTTGGTTCTAGCATACTTTCTATTGGAAAAATGTTTAAGACGCAGCAACATTCAATTAATTCCAAACAGAAATCTCTTTTTAAAAGACAAATCTTGACCTTACAGAACTATTAAGTTAGCGCCCCCTTTCTGACCCTTATATTGGCGATTGGTTCTAGCATACTTTCTATTGAAAAAAATGTTTAAGACGCAGTAACATTCAATTAATTTTATCCAGAAATCTCTTCATAAAACACGAAGTTTGACTTTACAGAATTATTAAGTTGGCGCCTCTTTTCTGACCCTTATATTGGCGCTTGGTTCTAGCATACTTTCTATTGAAAAAAATGTTTAAGACGCAGTAACATTCAATTAATTCTATCCAGAAATCTCTTCTTAAAACACGAAGTTTAACTTTACAGAACTATTAAGTTAGCGCCCCTTTTTTGGCCGTTATTTTGGCGTGTGATTTTATATACATTTTGCTGAAGGAAATGTTTACAACGCAGTAAGCTGCAAATTAATTGCGGACAAATTTCTGTTCTTAAGAGAAGAGACTTGACCTTACAGAATTATTAAGTTGGCGCCTCTTTTCTGACCCTCATATTGGCGCTTGTTTGTAGCATACTTTCTACTGGAAAAAATGTGTAAGACGCAGCTACATTGAATTAATTCTAAACAGAAATTTCTTTTTAAAGACAAAACTTGACCTTACAGAACTATTAAGTTAGCGCCCCTTTTCTGACCCTTATATTGGCGCCTGGTTCTAGCATACTTTCTATTGAAAAAAATGTTTAAGACGCAGTAACATTCAATTAATTTTATCCAGAAATCTCTTCTTAAAACACGAAGTTTGACTTTACAGAACTATTAAGTTAGCGCCCCTTTTTTGACCGTTATATTGGCGCGTGTTTTTATATACATTTTGCTGAAAGAAATGTTTACAACGCAGTAAGCTGCAAATTAATTACGGACAAATTTCTCTTCTTAAAAGAAGAGACTTGACCTTACAGAATTATTGAGTGGGCGCCTCTTTTCTGACCTTCATATTGGCGCTTGGTTGTAGCATACGTTCAATTGAAAAAATGTTTAAGACGCAGCAACATTCAATTAATTCCAAACAGAAATCTCTTTTTAAAAGACAAATCTTGACCTTACAGAACTATTAAGTTAGCGCCCCTTTTTTACCCTTATATTGGCGCCTGGTTCTAGCATACTTTCTATTGAAAAAAATGTTTAAGACGCAGTAACATTCAATTAATTTCATCCAGAAATCTCTTCTTAAAACACGAAGTTTGACTTTACAGAATTATTAAGTTGGCGCTTCTTTTCTGACCCTTATATTGGCGCTTGGTTCTAGCATACTTTCTATTGAAAAAAATGTTTAAGACGCAGTAACATTCAATTAATTCTATCCAGAAATCTCTTCTTAAAACACGAAGTTTAACTTTACAGAACTATTAAGTTAGCGCCCCTTTTTTGGCCGTTATTTTGGCGTGTGATTTTATATACATTTTGCTGAAGGAAATGTTTACAACGCAGTAAGCTGCAAATTAATTGCGGACAAATTTCTGTTCTTAAGAGAAGAGACTTGACCTTACAGAATTATTAAGTTGGCGCCTCTTTTCTGACCCTCATATTGGCGCTTGTTTGTAGCATACTTTCTACTGGAAAAAATGTGTAAGACGCAGCTACATTGAATTAATTCTAAACAGAAATTTCTTTTTAAAGACAAAACTTGACCTTACAGAACTATTAAGTTAGCGCCCCTTTTCTGACCCTTATATTGGCGCCTGGTTCTAGCATACTTTCTATTGAAAAAAATGTTTAAGACGCAGTAACATTCAATTAATTTTATCCAGAAATCTCTTCTTAAAACACGAAGTTTGACTTTACAGAACTATTAAGTTAGCGCCCCTTTTTTGACCGTTATATTGGCGCGTGTTTTTATATACATTTTGCTGAAAGAAATGTTTACAACGCAGTAAGCTGCAAATTAATTACGGACAAATTTCTCTTCTTAAAAGAAGAGACTTGACCTTACAGAATTATTGAGTGGGCGCCTCTTTTCTGACCTTCATATTGGCGCTTGGTTGTAGCATACGTTCAATTGAAAAAATGTTTAAGACGCAGCAACATTCAATTAATTCCAAACAGAAATCTCTTTTTAAAAGACAAATCTTGACCTTACAGAACTATTAAGTTAGCGCCCCTTTTTTACCCTTATATTGGCGCCTGGTTCTAGCATACTTTCTATTGAAAAAAATGTTTAAGACGCAGTAACATTCAATTAATTTCATCCAGAAATCTCTTCTTAAAACACGAAGTTTGACTTTACAGAATTATTAAGTTGGCGCTTCTTTTCTGACCCTCATATTGGCGCTTGGTTCTAGCATACTTTCTATTGAAAAAAATGTTTAAGACGCAGTGACATTCAATTAATTTCATCCAGAAATCTCTTCTTAAAACACGAAGTTTGACTTTACAGAACTATTAAGTTAGCGCCCCTTTTTTGACCGTTAAATTGACGTGTGTTTTTATATACATTTTGCTGAAAGAAATGTTTACAACGCAGTAAGCTGCAAATTTATTGCGGACAAATTTCTGTTCTTAAGAAAAGAGACTTGACCTTACAGAATTATTAAGTTGGCGCCTTTTTTCTGACCCTTATATTGGCGCTTGGTTCTAGCATACTTTCTATTGAAAAAAATGTTTAAACGCAGTAACATTCAAGTAATTTTATCCAGAAATCTCTTCTTAAAACACGAAGTTTGACTTTACAGAACTATTAAGTTAGCGCCCCTTTTTTGGCCGTCATATTGGCGCTTGGTTCTAGCATACTTTCTATTGAAAAAAATGTTTGAGACGCAGTAACATTCAATTAATTTTATCCAGAAATATCTTCTTAAAACACGAAGTTTAACTTTACAGAACTATTAAGTTAGCGCCCCTTTTTTGGCCGTTATTTTGCCGTGTGTTTTTATATACATTTTGCTGAAAGAGATGTTTACAACGCAGTAAGCTGCAAATTAATTGCGGACAAATTTCTGTTCTTAAGAGAAGAGACCTGACCTTACAGAATTATTAAGTTAGCGCCCCTTTTCTTACCCTTATATTGGCGCTTGGTTCTAGCATACTTTCTATTGAAAAAAATGTTTAAACGCAGTAACATTCAAGTAATTTTATCCAGAAATCTCTTCTTAAAACACGAAGTTTGACTTTACAGAACTATTAAGTTAGCGCCCCTTTTTTGACCCTTATATTGGCGCCTGGTTCTAGCATACTTTCTATTGAAAAAAATGTTTAAGACGCAGTAACATTCAATTAATTTCATCCAGAAATCTCTTCTTAAAACACGAAGTTTGACTTTACAGAACTATTAAGTTAGCGCCCCTTTTCTGACCCTTATATTGGCGCCTAGTTCTAGCATACTTTCTATTGAAAAAAATGTTTAAGACGCAGTAACATTCAATTAATTTCATCCAGAAATCTCTTCTTAAAACATGAAGTTTGACTTTACAGAACTATTAAGTTAGCGCCCCTTTTTTGACCGTTATATTGGCGTGTGTTTTTATATACATTTTGCTGAAAGAAATGTTTACAACGCAGTAAGCTGCAAATTAATTGCGGATAAATTTCTGTTCTTAAAAGAAGAGACTTGACCTTACAGAATTATTAAGTTGGCGCCTCTTTTCTGACCCTCATATTGGCGCTTGGTTCTAGCATACTTTCTATTGGAAAAATGTTTAAGACGCAGCAACATTCAATTAATTCCAAACAGAAATCTCTTTTTAAAAGACAAATCTTGACCTTACAGAACTATTAAGTTAGCGCCCCCTTTCTGACCCTTATATTGGCGATTGGTTCTAGCATACTTTCTATTGAAAAAAATGTTTAAGACGCAGTAACATTCAATTAATTTTATCCAGAAATCTCTTCATAAAACACGAAGTTTGACTTTACAGAAGTATTAAGTTAGCGCCCCTTTTTTGGCCGTTATATTGGCGTGTGTTTTTATATACATTTTGCTGAAAGAAATGTTTACAACGCAGTAAGCTGCAAATTAATTGCGGACAAATTTCTGTTCTTAAAAGAAGAGATTTGAGGATGCAAAAATTTGCGGTTGACGCCCGTTTTATGGCCGTCACTTAAACTTCTGGCCTAAGTATACCAAAATGTTTCTGTCTAGTGGTATTTTAGTTAATAATTTAAATTCAGATCAAGCTATTTAATATTTAATTTTTTATGTAAAAGGAAGCGACCACTAATTAGGTGGAAGGTCATAAAAGCGTAAATATCATGAAATGTTATTGGTGTATATTACTTTGATAATAACACAAGCATAGGAAACTACTACCGGAACGGATTAGAAATATTTGATAATAAAGTGATCGAATGAAGAAACTTTTTAGATAGAAAAGTGAAAACGAAAAAAATTACAAAAAATTAAAATTTCTTTTTGCAAAACTTTGGTGGCAGAAGGGCTCGAATCAACTGTGGGACAACGAAGTATCTTATGCAAACTCGTTTGCTTCTTCTTTTACATGTTCTTTAATATTTTGGAGAGAGGTACCAAAAATGTGGATACATTTTGTCAGGAATTATTATTTTTCCAAATTTTTCTAATAAAACTTTCACCGCTGCTGCTTATCAATTTTTCCGATTTGAAAGGTAAATATGGGCAGTAAAAACTTTTACAAGAAACCGATTGCTCATCAACAAAACGAAACCTCTCTTGATTACCATTTAGAATTTTTTGGGTCAATTTGCCCTGACCGCTGCCGAATTAAGACCGAACCTATTCCGGAAACGTCCTGAAATTCAACAAGAAACAAATTTCCGCCACCGATATCCTGTTTCCGTTATTCCCACACTTCTTTCGAAGATTTCCGTTGAATAAGCAACAAAATTGCGAACGATTTTAGCGCGAAAACAAAAATAAAATTACAAATCCGGAGAGAATTTTCCAACGTCGACACATCGACCCCTATTCTGAATCCGTTTTTTTTGTTTTAACTCCGCTTTCCTCCCACCTAACCCCCCCTTGGTGTTCGTTTTTCGGCTTAGTGGTCGTTATCGATGTTTTTAGTGGAATTGCATGTCCCGTTAATAATGGATTGCACGTTTTAAACCGTTGGATATTTTAGAGAACTTTAGTGTGATTTTGTGTTATTTTGGTTTTATTCGGTGCACGCCGGCTGCGCTTAATATTCACGCGGTTTTCTCTAATTCGATGTGACGGATTTTTGTCATTCGTGATATGGAAACTTAAACTATCATCAATGATTCAAAATGATTCTGACCGACAAACTATTCGCAAATAAAACGGAGAACCACCAAAAATCCCCCAAAAAAATTGGTGCGGGAGCCAAAGGTATACATGAGATGTGGGCTGTGAGGAAAGTCATAAAAAGATCTTAAAGGTCGACTATTGTTGTTCCCCAAAAATTTGAAATTTATTTATTCAAATTTCGACTTTTATGACCTTTTAACTAGAGTATGGTTTTGACTTACATAAAAAAATCTGTTGATTTGTTAGCAAATTAACGATGAAAATATACTTTCAAAGTATACGAAGAGGTAAGTAAGGCAATAGGAACGAATGCTAGCTAAATAAAATTTTTAGAAAGAGAGCCTAAGAGAGATAATACTTTTTGCAAAATTTTGATTTTTTGAGAAGATTTGCTTTGAAATTTAATTTTTCCAAATTTTTTAAACATGTTAAAATAAAGTCCTGGGCCCTAAGGAACATTACTGATAACTTTCCTCTGTCAGACAGTCGACTCAAGCTTTTTTGTATGCTTTTTATTGTTCTTTTCCAAACTTTGCAAAAATCTAAATTTAGATTTTAATTTTCAAACAGAGAAAGAAAAATTGCACCTACGTTAGATCATTTTCCACCATTCTTTCCATTTGGTTACTGCGTTATTAAATAATTAGGAACCTTTCCGGCAAAAATTATTTAAATTTCTAAAATAACGAAATAAAAATAAAAATTTAACAAGGCAAAATTAAAGTTGAGAAAACAAAGAATTATGTTGGGAAATAAGAAAGAATGGTAACTAAATAAAATTTTTACAAAACGACATCAAGAGAGATAATAAAAATTTGCAAAATCTCGTCCTTTTGAGGAGATTTGCTTTGAAATTTAATTTTTACAAATTTTCTAAAAATGTTAAACTAAATATCCTCGGCCCCAAGGCACATTACTGACACCGTTTCTCTGTCAGACAGTCGATTTGAGCTGTTTTGTCTATTTGTTTGTTCATCTCCAAATTTTGCAAAAATTTTAATTTAGATTTTAATTTCCAAATGGAAAAAGTAAAACTGTACCTACGTTTGATCCTCTTTCACTATTCTCTCCAAAAAGTTCTTCTATTTGGTCACTGCGTTATTAAATAATTCTGAACCTTTCCAGCAAAAATTATTTAAATTTCTGAAATAACGAAACAAAAATAAAAATTTAAGAAGACAAAGTAAAGGTTTAGAAATCAATGAATTAAGATGGAAAATACCAACGAATGGTAGCTAAATAAAATTTCTACAATAGAACACCAAGGGAGATAATAATTAATGAAAATCTTACATTTTTGCTTTGAAATTTAATTTTTACAAATTTTCTAAGAAAGTTAAAATAAAATTCCTCGGTCCTAAGGTACATTACTGACACATTTCCCCTGTTAGACAGTCGATTTCAGCTTTTTCGTCTATTTGCTTGTTCTTTTCTAAATTTTGCAAAAATTTTGATTTGAATTTAAGTTCCAAATAGAGAAAAAAAATTGCACCTACGTTTGATCCTCTTTCACTATTCTCTCCGAAAAGTTCTTCTATTTGGTCACTGCGTTATTAAATAATTCTGAACCTTTCCAGCAACAATTATTTAAATTTCTGAAATAGCGAAACAAAAATAGAAATTTAACAAGACAAAGTAAAGGTTGAGGAATCAAAGAATTAAAGTGGGAAATACCAACGAATGGTAGCTAAATAAAATTTCTACAAAAGGACACCAAGAAAGATAATGATTTATGAAAATCTTGCATTTTTAAAAAGATTTGTTTTGAAATTTAATTTTTACAAATTTTCTAAGAAAGTTAAAATAAAATTTTTCGGCCCTAAGGCACATTACTGACACATTTTCTATGTTAGACAGTCGATTTTAGCTTTTTTGTCTATTTGCTTGTTCTTTTCTAAATTTTGCAAAAATTTTGATTTGAATTTAAGTTCCAAATGGAGAAAAAAAATTGCACCTACGTTTGATCCTCTTTCACTATTCTCTCCGAAAAGTTCTTCTATTTGGTCAGTGCGTTATTAAATAATTCTGAACCTTTCCAGCAAACATTATTTAAATTTCTGAAATAACGAAACAAAAATAGAAATTTAACAAGACAAAGTAAAGGTTGAGACATCAAAGAATTAAGATGGGAAATACCAACGAATGGTAGTTAAATAAAATTTCTACAAAAGGACACCAAGAAAGATAATGATTTATGAAAATCTTGCATTTTTAAAAAGATTTGTTTTGAAATTTAATTTTTACAAATTTTCTAAGAAAGTTAAAATAAAATTTTTCGGCCCTAAGGCACATTACTGACACATTTCCTATGTTAGACAGTCGATTTTAGCTTTTTTGTCTATTTGCTTGTTCTTTTCTAAATTTTGCAAAAATTTTGATTTGAATTTAAGTTCCAAATGGAGAAAGAAAATTGCACCTACGTTTGATCCTCTTTCACTATTCTCTCCGAAAAGTTCTTCTATTTGGTCACTGCGTTATTAAATAATTCTGAACCTTTCCAGCAAAAATTATTTAAATTTCTGAAATAACGAAACAAAAATAGAAATTTAACAAGACAAAGTAAAGGTTGAGGAATCAAAGAATTAAAGTGGGAAATACCAACGAATGGTAGCTAAATAAAATTTTTACAAAAGGACACCAAGAAAGATAATAATTTATGAAAATCTTGCATTTTTAAAAAGATTTGTTTTGAAATTTAATTTTTACAAATTTGCTAAGAAAGTTAAAATAAAATTCTTCGGCCCTAAGGCACATTACTGACACATTTCCTATGTTAGACAGTCGGTTTCAGCTTTTTTGTCTATTTGCTGGTTCTTTTCTAAATTTTGCAAAAATCTTGATTAAATTTAAGTTCCAAATGGAGAAAAAAAATTGCACCTACGTTTGATCCTCTTTCACTATTCTCTCCAAAAAGTTCTTCTATTTGGTTACTGTGTTATTAAATAATTCTGAACCTTTCCAGCAAAAATTATTTAAATTTCTGAAATAGCGAAACAAAAATAGAAATTTAACAAGACAAAGTAAAGGTTGAGGAATCAAAGAATTAAAGTGGGAAATACCAACGAATGGTAGCTAAATAAAATTTTTACAAAAGGACACCAAGAAAGATAATAATTTATGAAAATCTTGCATTTTTAAAAAGATTTGTTTTGAAATTTAATTTTTACAAATTTTCTAAGAAAGTTAAAATGAAATTCTTCGGCCCTAAGGCACATTACTGATACATTTCCTATGTTAGACAGTCGATTTTAGCTTTCTTGTCTATTTGCTTGTTCTTTTCTAAATTTTGCAAAAATTTTGATTTGAATTTAAGTTCCAAATGGAGAAAGAAAATTGCACCTACGTTTGATCCTCTTTCACTATTCTCTCCGAAAAGTTCTTCTATTTGGTCACTGCGTTATTAAATAATTCTGAACCTTTCCAGCAAAAATTATTTAAATTTCTGAAATAACGAAACAAAAATAGAAATTTAACAAGACAAAGTAAAGGTTGAGGAATCAAAGAATTAAAATGGGAAATACCAACGAATGGTAGCTAAATAAAATTTTTACAAAAGGACACCAAGAGAGATAATAATTTATGAAAATCTTGCATTTTTGAGAAAATTTGCTTTGAAATTTAATTTTTACAAAGTTTCTAAAAAAGTTAAAATAAAATTCCTCGGCCCTAAGGTACATTACTGACACATTTCCTGTGTTAGACAGTCGATTTCAGCCTTTTCGTCTATTTGCTTGTTCTTTTCTAAATTTTGCAATAATTTTGATTTGAATTTAAGTTCCAAATGGAGAAAAAAAATTGCACCTACGTTTGATCCTCTTTCACTATTTTCTCCGAAAAGTTCTTCTATTTGGTCACTGCGTTATTAAATAATTCTGAACCTTTCCAGCAAAAATTATTTAAATTTCTGAAATAGCGAAACAAAAATAGAAATTTAACAAGACAAAGTAAAGGTTGAGGAATCAAAGAATTAAAGTGGGAGATACCAACGAATGATAGCTAAATAAAATTTTTACAAAAGGACACCAAGAGAGATAATAATTTATGAAAATCTTGCAGTTTTGAGAAGATTTGCTTTGAAATTTAATTATTACAAATTTTCTAAAAAAGTTAAAATAAAATTCCTCGGCCCTAATTCACATTACTGACACATTTCCTATGTTAGACAGTCGATTTCAGCTTTTTCGTCTATTTGCTGGTTCTTTTTTAAATTTTGCAAAAATCTTGATTTAAATTCAAGTTCCAAATGGAAGAAAAAAATTGCACCTACGTTAAATCCTCTTCCACTATTCTCTCCGAAAAGTTCTTCCATTTGGTCACTGCGTTATTAAATAATTCAAAACTTTTCCAGCAAAAATTATTTAAATTCCTGAAATAACGTAACAAAATTGGAAATTTAACAAGGTAAAGTAAAAGTTGAGAAAACAAAAAATTAAGTTGGGAAATAGGAAAGAATGGTAACTAAATAAAATTTCTACAAAAAAACATCAAGAGAGATAGTAAATTTTGCAAAATCTCGTCCCTTTGAGAACATTTGTTTTGAAATTTAATTTTTCCAAATTTTCTAAAAATGTTTAGATAAGAATCTTTGACCCTAAGACACATTACTAATACCTTTCCTCTTTCAGACAGTCCATTCGAGCCTTTTTGTCTATTTGCTTGTTCTTTTCTAAACTTTGCAAAAATCTTAATTTAGATTTTAATTTCCAAATAGTGAAAGTAAAATTGTTCTTACGTTAGATCCTCCTTCACTTTTCCCTCCAAAAAGGTCTTCTATTTGGTCACTGCGTTATTAATTAATTGAAAACCTTTGGAGCAAAAAATATTTCACCTTCAATATCGAAACAAAAATGGAAATTTAACAAGGCAAGGTAAAAGTTAAAAAATCAAAGAATAAATTTTGGGAATAGGAACGAATGAAAGCTAAATAAAATTTCTAAAAATCACCAAGAGAGATAACAAATTTTGGATAATCTTATGATGAGATTTTAGCGGTCTTCTGTTTATTTTTTTTTTAATCAATTCGGATATAAATTTCAATTTTTAATTGCGGATTCCGGGGAACGAATCAAAGATTGGTCGAAATCCGTCGAGTCCCTCAACATTCACCCTTTCAAAATCGATCAGAGACAGTGGCAAAGACGAATAACGCAATTTGTAGGCAGCAAAACTAATTGCAGCTCGGACAGTGTTTTAATGAGAAGCGGCTAGAGCGGTAGCCCTGCCACCTAGGGGAATATAGATTGCGCCCGCCGCCGCTGACAGATCATTCCCCGGGACCCGTCGCCTTGGTCGTCGCGGCGTCGATCTCGGTTGACTCGTTCCAACCATAGACACATACAAAAATAAAAACACGACTCGTCCCAATTAAGACCAATTAAACGGTAATAAATGATTTCGACCATTTACAACCCTTTGCCATATGCGCTTTGGGCGGACGTGTCGGACGGGTGCAGCCAGTGGGTCAGTCTCTAATGACCGCCGGAAAGACCGCTAAAAATGCGTAATTATTATTTAGAACCGGCGCTCGTTCATTCGGCCCATTAAACACGGATGGATGTTTCGTGCCACTATTTGATACGGGGTTGCTTTCATTCCGACCGGTGCCAATCCAAATGTCGTATACGGCTAATAATAGAGACGGTTTAGACAATTTTTGAAAATTTCATGCATCTGTCCAAGGACGCGGACAACACCCGAAAAGTACTTTTTACCGGAACCCTCTTCATACTTTCCGCTCTACACGGGAATCCTGCGACGTTTACACAGGTGCCCCTAAAAAATTTATAATTTTCCTAAATTAACTGCAAAATTAATATTGAAACTAGACCGGCTAACTAAATGTTGGAACTTAATAATTTTATTGATTATTCAAAATTTCACTTGTCTCTCCTACATACGTATGGCGAATGTTAGTGTGGGGGTGGGTGAATGGCGGCATCCCCTGCGGTGGGTAACTGGCCAGCCTGCCCTCATTAGCGTGTAAAACTCGGCGAGGTACAGTTTTATCATGTGTTTCGTCAGTCGGGAAAATCTGTTAGAATGGTGGAAAATTTAATTAAACAATTTGACTAAAGTCTATAGCGTGACGAAGGCACATCATCTTTGATAATTAATGGTAATGTGTTGAAATCGAGATGTAAATATTGAGAAGCGCCCCCTGATCTTCCCAGGGTGCACGAACTCGAAACATAATGGAACCAACGATGCAGAAGAACACGAATCAGTTTACAATAAAGGGATGCAGGGTGAGAATAATTCCATGCGGACGTTCCTGAAACTATTCCCCAATTTTTTTGGCAATGCCGCTTTGTTGCTATTTTTTTCGCACATTTTAGTAATTTTACCCCAAAATGTTGATTTCAGTAAATTATGAAAAAGATTAGATTGAGGAGAAGCTGGGAAAATAAAAAAAATTGAGAAGTGTGTAAGAAGAGCGAGGAAAAAGAAAAAGTAAATTTAAAAAACTGTCAATAATTTTGAGCTATTTCTAGAAACTTTCGGAAAAAAGAAAAAAAAATTACAAGTTATGAACAAATTTTTAAATTGGAGGAATTTTGGAAAAAAATTTTTTAGTGAACAGCAATTATAATTTTTGATAATAGTAATAAAATAAAAAAGTTAAAAAAAATTGGAGGAGATTACAATAGTATAAGAAGACCCGACAAAGCGATTTAAATGAAATAATTTTCTTAAAATTTTTTAGTGAAAAATTCCAGTCCGTTCCCGCATCCAGGATAAAATTCCCGAATTAAAAAAGGATGCACACCCCGCCATCTGTACAGCGGCAGCCGAACGCTCCACACATGCCATACATGTCCAAAGGTTCTCGCATAAACTGAATTTTTTCCACTCTCCCCTTATTATCCTTCAAATCCCTTTTCATCCCTCATTCGTCAATTATTCCCTCGAAATAATCAATCCGCAGCCATATCAATTCCGACCTAAAACCTCGCAACATGTGTCGCAGTCATTGTCGCATCATCGGTGGCAGATGTCCGTCGAGGCCGCTACCCACACACGGTGAGGGCGGCACACCGATCCAGTTTACACAAGCCACTTCGATCTCTCAATAATCCACCAGAACGTGACACATACGTGTTAATTTTTAACACGTGCCCCACACTAACAAAACACGTTCACCTAGAAAAATATCGCGAACAAACCCCCTCGAAGATGACATCTGGTTTTGGGATAACATGCAACAAAAGAAAATAAGGGAGAAAAATTTTTGTGAATAAATCAAGATGTTATTAATCATCGTTTTTGTTTTGGCCACCCTGGTAATGATTATTTAGTAATGGGAGTAATGTATGTGGACTTCCGGTTACAGTTTTCAGCGCTTCCGGTATTTTGTTGGGTGGTCGTTTGTGGTGTAGCGCGACTACGGCGGGATAGTTTCTTAACTAGGATTTGTGGCGATCGGTAGATGGCGCGACCGCCAACTGGATGATTTCCACGATTTACGGCAGCGTCTCGGTTGGAAGACGGCCAATCAAAATCTAACTAATACTGGCATTTGAAAAAAAGTGAGGGTGGTTCAGAATTTTTTTATTGACAAAATATTTGAGTTAAACATCGTTTTCAATACTTTGGCATTGCCTTTCGAAGGGGAGCGACTAAATAGTTTTAGACAAAAACTACTCCGTCAAAACAATTTCTTCTTTGTCTTGTTTCCTATAAGAAGTCAACTTTGGTGCAATATTCGATAATAGTATTTTCAAGATTTTTCTAATTGAAACATTTTTTTCAGTTTCTCTTTGTGTTCTCGAGATTTTTAAATTCTTTTTCTTTAAATTATTGGACTAACATTTTTATTGATTCTGTTGATACATCTTTCTATTTACCTTTCTTTTTCCCTAATTTTGCTTGCCCAATTTTTGTGTTTTCTTGTTCATTTAAAATAGAAAGATAAAAAAAGAATTTGAGGGTCAATTTTAATATTATCGAAAATATTTGCCATTGCTTCTTCAACGGATTAATATTTTGTTTTATTTTTTAGACGTAAACCACTGCGCCAAAAAAATTCTTCTTTATCTTGTTTCCTATAAGAAGTCAACTTTTATGCAATATTTAATTATTGTAATTTTAAGATTCTTTTTTCTAATTGAAACATTTTCTTACAGTTTTTTTTGTATTCTGGAATTTTGAAATATTTTTTTCTTTAAATTATTGGACTAACATTTTTATTAATTTTGCTTCTACATCTCTCTATTTACCTTTCCTTTCTCCTACTTTTGCTTGTCCAATTTTTGTGCTTTTCTGTTTATTTAAGAAATAATTTGAGGGTCAATTTTAATATTATGGAAGATATTTGCCATTGCTGCTTCTAGGGATTAATAATTTTCAAATTTTTTTATTCACTTTTCATAATAATAAATTATTAAAATTTCTATGCTCTTCCTCAAGTTGGTATCTTTAGGTAATTTTTTTTTATTTTTTCTGAAATTTAAACATTTATTTTACGGTTTTTATAATTATTTATAGTCATTTTCTTGTGAATTTTGCTTATCGTTTAAACAAAAATTAGAAGAAATTACAGAAAGTATAGGAAAAATGAAAAAAATTTTTTGAGGAAGTTACAAAACATAGAAAATGTTGAAGCAACTAAAGAAGTTAAGATAAAAATTCTCACAATAGAGGAACACCTTTGGTCATTGTATTTTCAAATTTCTTTTTCTACTTGAAACATTTTTTACAGTTTCTCCTCGTGTTCTTGAGATTTTTAAATTTTTTTCTTTAAATTATTGGACTAACATTTTTATTAATTCTGGCTACATCTCTCTATTTACCTTTCCATTCTCCCAATTTTGCTTGCCCAATTTTTGTGTTTTCCTGTTTATTTAAAATAGAAAATTAAAAAAAGAATTTGAGGATCAATTTTAATATTATCGAAAATATTTGAAATTGCTGCTTCTAGGGATTAGTAATTTTTAATTTTTTGTGCTCACTTTCTTTAATAATAAATTATTAAATTTTTTATGCTCTTCCTCAGTTTTGTATCTTTAAGTAATTTTTTTAAATTTTTTCTAATATTTGAAAATTTATTTTACGGATTTCTTAATTATTTATAGTCATTCTCTTGTGATTTTTGCTTTTCGTTTAAACAAAAATTAGAAAAAATTACACGAAGTAGAGGAAAAAGGAAAAGAAACAAAATTGGGGAAGTTACAAAACATAGAAAATGTTGAAGCAACTGGAGAAGCTAAAATTGAAATTCGCACAATAGAGAAAAAACATTTGGTTATAGTATTTTCCGATTTTTTTTTCTACTTGAAACATTTTTTACAGTTTCTCTTCTTGTTCTTGAGATTTTTGAATTACTTTTCTTTAAATTATTGGACCAACATTTTTATTAATTCTATTGCTACATTTCTCTATTTGCCTTTCTATTCTCCCAATTTTGTTTGCCCAATTTTTGTGTTTTCCTGTTTATTTAAAATAGAAAATAAAAAAAAAGAATTTGAGGGTCAATTTTAATATAATCGAAAATATTTGAAATTGCTGCTTTTAGGGATTAATAATTTTTAAATTTTTGTACTCATTTTCCTTAATATTAAATTATTAAATTTTCTATGTTCTTAATCAAGTTTGTATCTTTAACTAATTTTTTTAAATTTTTTCTAAAATTTGAAAATTTGTTTTATGGTTTTCTTGATTATTTATAGTCATTTTCTTGTAGTTTTTACTTTTTGTTTAAACGAAAATTAGAAAAAATTACACAAAGAATAAGAAAAAAAGAAAAGAAAAGAAAATGGGGAAGTTACAAAGCATAGAAAATGTTGAAGCAACTGGAGACGTAAAAATAGAAATTTTCACAATTGAAAAAAAATATTTGGTTATAGTATTTTCAATTTTTCTTCTAATTGAAACATTTTTTTTAGTTTGTCTTCGTTTTCTTGAGATTTTTTAATTATTTTTCTTTAAATTATTGGACTAACATTTTTATAAATTCTGTTGCTACATCTCTTTATTTACCTTCTCTTTCTCCTAATTTTGCTTGCCCAATTTTTTTTCCTGTTTATTTAAAATAGAAAATAAAAAAAAAGAATTTGAGGGTCAATTTTAATATTATCGAAAATATTTGAAAACTGCTGCTTTTAGGGATTAATAATTTTTAAATTTTTGTACTCACTTTCCTTAATGTTAAATTATTAAATTTTCTATGTTCTTAATCAAGTTTGTCTCTTTAACTATTTTTTTTTATTTTTTCTAAAATTTTAAAATTTATTTTATGGTTTTCTTGATTATTTATAGTCATTTTCTTGTAGTTTTTGCTTTTCGTTTAAACAAAAATTAGAAATAATTACACAAAGAATAAGAAAAAAGAAAAGAAAAAAAAATGGGGAAGTTACAAAACATAAAAAATATTGAAGCAACTGGAGAGGTTAAAATAGAAATTCTCACAATAGAAAAAAATATTTGGTTTTAGTATTTACAATTTTTTTTCTAATTGAAACTTTTTTTTTAGTTCGTCTTCGCTTTCTTGAGATTTTCAAATTATTTTTCTTTAAATTATTGGACTAACATTTTTATAAATTCTGTTGCTATATCTCCTTATTTACCTTTCCTTTGTCCTATTTTAGCTTGCCCAATTTTTGTGTTTTCCTGTTTATTCAAAATTGAAAATTAAAAAAAGAATTTGATGGTCAATTTTAATATTATCGAAAATATTTAAAACTGCTACTTCTAGGGATTAATAATTTTTAAATCTTTGTATTCACTTTAATTAATAATAAATTATTAAATTTTCTATGCTCTTCCTCAAGTTCGTATCTTTAAGTAATTTTTTTTCTATTTTTTCTGAAATTTGAAAATTTATTTTACGGATTTCTTAATTATTTATAGTTATTCTCTTGTGATTTTTGCTTATCGTTTAAACAAAAATTAGAAAAAATTACACAAAGTGTAGGAAAAAAATGAAAAAAAAGTGAGGAAGTTACAAAATATAGAGAATGTTGAAGCAACTGAAGAAGTTAGAATTAAAATTCTCACAATAGAGAAAAACATTTGGTTATAGTATTTTCAAATGTTTTTTTACTTAAAACATTTTTTTACAGTTTTTCTTTGTGTTCTTGAAATTTTAAAACTCTTTTTCTTTAAAATATTGGACTAACATTTTTATTAATTCTGTTACTTCAACTCTCTGCTTTTCGTTCCTTTCTCCTAATTCTGATTGTTCAATTTTTGTGTTTTCCTGTTTATTTTATTAAAGAGAAAATAAAAAGAAACTCGAGAGTCAATTTTAACATTATCAAAAATATTTGAAATTGCATCTTTTAATCATTAATAATTTTTTAATTTTTGTTTTTACCTTCCTTCACAATAAATTATAAAATTTTCAATGTTTTTCCTCAAGTTTGTATATTTTAGTAATTTTTTTAAATTTTTCTAAAGTTTGAAAATTTATTTTACGGTTTTCTTGATTGTTCATAGTCATTCCTTTGTTATTGCTCTTCGTTTAAACAAAAATCAGAAAAAATTACACAAAGTATAGGAAAAAATAAAAAAAAAAGAGTTGAGGAAGTTACAAAACATAGAAAATGTTGAAGCAACTGGAGGAGTTAAAATAGAAATTCTCACAACAAAGAAAAAATATTTGTTTATAGTATTTTCAAGACTTGAAATTTTTTTAACAGTTTCTCTTTGTGTTCTTGCGATTTTGAAATAATTTTTCTTTCAATTATTGGATTAACATTTTTATTAATTCTGTTGCTACATTTCTCTACTTACATTTACTTTCTCTCAATTTTACTTGCTCAATTTTTATGTTATCCTGTTTATTTAAAAGAAAAAATTAAAAAAAAGCTGGAAAGTCATTTTTAATATTATCAAAAATATTTGAAATTGCTTCTTCTAGGGATTAAAATTTTTTTAATTTTTGTTTCCACCTTCTTTAACAATAAATTATCAAATTTTCTGTTTTTCCTCAAGTTTGTATATTTTAGTAATTTGTTTCTAAAATTTGAAAATTTATTTAACGGCTTTCTTGATTATTCATAGTCATTCTCTTGTGATTTCTAATTTTCGGTAAAAATTAGAAAAAATTGCACAAAGTATAGGAAAAAAGAAAAGAAAGAAGAAAATTGAGGAAGTTACAAAACATAGAAAATGTTAAAGCAACTGGAGGACTTAAAATAGAAACTCTCACAACAGAGAAAAAAATTTGTTGATTAATCAACAAATTAATTGTTAGGGGGCGCTGATGTTCCCTGAACTGCACATCGAGTTGGTTTTATTTTCCTTATTCCGTTTATTTCTTTGTGCTACCGCAAATTTTATTTCCTCCCGTCTGCCAAAGTTTCAATTTAATTACCTTCCGCGCCGTTTAATCGCTTCTTCTCCAATTTCAATGTTTGTCGTCAGAAAATACATATTTCCCAAACACTTTGTCCTCATCATCACTTTGAGTTCCCGTCATTCCCTCGGGCTATTTTTACCCTTCCTTTGAAATTCCTCCAAATCCCGGATACCGAGTCACTTTATTTGTTGCCATCAATCGAAAACGCGTCGATGTCCCAACTAAAACAGTCCGGTCAACATCTGCGATTTGGTCAATGGTCCGAATTATCCCTTCTTTAGCAAAACCCCCGTCCATGCCAAATCCGATCTTAAATCACGTCTGAATAAGACTTTAAAGCTGCATTTTTGTGCATCGCGTCCACCCTAGCGGTTGTTAGTTTAATTACTAGGGTAAAGCGAGACTCGTCTACATCGCGATTTCGAGCGAGCGGTACTCCTGAAAAACCACCCCCGAAAACGTCAAAACCAGAAAATAAAACGGCCGACTTTTTGATAATATCCATTAAATATTTACAGAGGGTCGCAGTAGAAATTTGTCCATCTAATACCCGGGAGTGAAATTATAAAATCTCCGCCTAAATTATGTTTGTAATAAAAGCCGGGATCGCAACGTCGCGATAAGGGTGCGAATTGAAAGTAAAGGGTGGATTTAACCGGCCACTGTCCAAGGGGTGAATATATGAAGCAAGGGTTGAAAAGTACACTGTTAACGAGAACTGGCGTGATTAGCGCAACTCGCTTCGGAACGTTGAGATTCTAAACACCCCCAACCCCCAGACGAGCTTTAATAATTTTTTTAATTACCCCGGAATTCTAACGAAACAACTAACAGTGTATTTCTTGTTATTGATGGCCAGTTAGAAATGAAATTTAGGGGTGTCTTTTGAGGGGTCAACTCTATCGGGGTCTTGGAATTAATATGGGCCGCGGAATGTCGTACATCTACCGTAATTGCGCGTACGTCATCCGTGTTGTTTGCATCCTAGTAGGGAGGTTTACGAATTTTAATTGTGGAGGGCGCGTGTACAATGTCGATCAAGGGTGGACCCTTAAAAAGCTATCTATCTCGAGTTCAACAGGCGGTAAGGCAAAGGACTAAAAATGATGCGAGTTACTGAAATAAATGGCTCATAAGGATGAGAGTAATTTGTCAAAATGAGGAGTTTGTTTGGCAAGCCAGTTCGACCACTGTTGCACGAAAATAGGGGTGAAATGTTCGGGGAAAATTATTGAATTTGGAACAAATTTTAATAATTTCTTTCATTATTTATAATTAAAGCGACCATACCAACGTAATTATTAAAAAAATTACGGGGTTGCCAATATAACTAAATTCTTGCTACTACTCGTGAAATTTGAAGGAGCACACAAGACAAAAGCAGTTGGAAAAACTTAAGAAAATAAAAGATATTGCGGCAAAATTGGTGGAGGCGCCGGGAGAATTTGTTGTGTTTAAAACCTATCAACGCTTCTACAGAGCGGGCGCCACAATGCTTCTAATTATTTTAGTTAAATTTTTATTTTGTTAATAATAATTTCTACAGTTTTCCGATTTATAAAAAAAGAGAAATTTTTCCAAAATACAAAATAATCTTGTTTGATAATAATATCTACAGGAGAAGAAAGAATTAAAATCATGAAGGCTTGCAAGTATTTTGAAAACGTTTTATGCGGACCAAAGTTTCAATTTGAGTTAAAGCAAAATTTTTGGTCGTTTGCTGAAACACATTGCAAATTTTTGCGCACTGAAAGAGGGCGCCACTGACCTCCACCGTAACCTTTTAGATAGAGAAGCTTGGGTCAATTACTATCATTTTACTAATATTTTCTGATTAAAAAGAACCGGATCTAATTCGAACGAGAAGACAATTCAGCAAAATTAAGGGAAACATTTTTTCCGGATTATTTTGCCCCTTTACATATTTTTTAATGCAGTCTTAGCCTTGTTGTAATTCTTTATGTTAAAATTAAGCAGGTAGAAGATTTTAAAATTTAATCTGACTTGCGATTAAGAAGTATAAAAGGATTAAATAATAGAAATAATTCAAAATAACTTTTTAATTGAAGGGCTAAAAGATTAAATGCCCTAAGGCAAGAAGAGCAGAAAAACTGGTCGCATTTCTTTTGCTTCAAAAATATTTTTTTAAACTTCATTCTGAATTTTTCAATACTTCAAATCGATTTTCTAGAGGCAAAATTTAGAAAAAACCATTTTTTAATAATATTCACGTTATAGCTCTAATGCTGCGTATTTATTTTCTGAAAACAAGACGTGGATTTAATTTGCAAGTTTTTCACGAAAGTCTCAATCAATTTTGATGATTCTGGCAAAGATTCCAGGGCCATCACTCTAATGAGTGCAGTTCCTCACCAAAATAGTTTAACAAAAGTCGTGTAGATGGCGCTACTAAAAGTCAAAACCTTTACAACTTTAATCCACAACATTGCAAATTTTTAACTACTTAGCTGTCAATTGTTCAAACAATTTTTTCAAGCCTCACAAAATTTTGCTTAAAGTTCTGTTTCTCCAAATTTGTGATAATTGCAAGTAGGAAATTGCCACAAATAATTTTTTTGTAATTATCTAACTTAAAAGCTCGTTTCCTTTACTTTTTCTAAACATACTTATTTGTTGGAAAAGAGAGAACTAAACTCATGAAGGCTTGCAAACACTTTGAAAACGTTTCATGAGGATCAAATTTTTAATTACAAATAAAATAAAATTTTTGTTTGTTTGCTGAAATAGATTACAAATTTTTGCGCATTGAGAGAGGGCGCCACTGACTTTCACCGTAACCCTAACCTAGACAGACAGACGTGCCTTGGGTTTATTACTAGTATTTACTTGTATTTTCTAGTTAAGAAAGTAGAATCTAATTCAAGCGAGAAAACAATTTAACAAAAATAAGGAAAAACTTTCTTTAGAATTTTTTCTGCTCTCTTGCATATCTTTTAATACACTTTTAGCCCTTTTGTAATACTTTATATTAAAATTAAAGACAAAATAACAAAAATGTACTGCATATAAACTCATAAGCAGTTAGAAGATTTTATAATTTAAATTGACTCGCGATAAAAAAGTATAAAAAACAAAAAAATTAAAAAAATTTAAAATAACTTTTTAAATGAAAGCCTAAAAAATTAATTTTTTTAGAGAAAAAGAACAGAAAAGTTTTTCGTATTTCTATTACTTCGAAGATATTTTTTCAAACTTTATTCTGAATTTCTCAATATTTTTGATCGATTTTCTAGAGGCAAAATTAAGAAAAAACATTTTATTGAGAATATTCACGTTGTAGCTCTAATGCTGCAGATTTATTTTCCGTGGACAAGACGTGGATTCAATTATCAAGTTTTTCACAAAAGTCTCAACTAATTTTGATAATTCTTACAAAGATTCCAGCGCCATCACTCCAATGAGTGCAGTTTTTTACCAAAACAGTTTAACAAAAATCGTGTAGGTGGCGCTACTAAAAGTCTAAAGTTTGACAACTTTAGCCCACAACACAGCAATTTTTTAACTACTCAACAGTTAATTCTTCAAACAATTTTTTTATGTCTAAAAGAATTTTGCTTAAATTTTAGTCTCTTTAAGTCTGTGATAATTGCCAGTAGGAGATTACCACAAAGAAATTTTTTTCAAATTCCCAAACCTAAAAGCTCGCTTTTTTAATTTTTTTTAAACATATTCAAAAATTCTGCAACTGTCTTCGTTCAGGAGAAATTGCAAAGCTTCAATTTGAGTTAAAATATAATCTTTGGTCGCTTGTTGAAACACATTGCAAATTTTTGAGCATTGAGAGAGGGCGCCACTAATCTTCGACGTAACCTAGATAAGCCTTAGTTTATTATTATTATTTTACCTATAGAAGACAAGTCTGCTAGAATAATGGAAAGGTTGCATTTAATTTTTTTTTTGCCCCCTTGCATAATTTTTTAATGCACTTTTAACTTTGTTGTAATTTTTTATAGTGAAATTAAGGGCAAAGTGTCAAAAATGTACAGAATAAAATTTCTTAAGCAGGAAGAAGATTCTGAGATTTAATCTGATTTGCGATAATGAAGTATAAAAGGATTAAAAATTAAAAATAATTTAAAATAATTTTTTAAATGAAAAGCTAAAAGATTAAATGTTATAAAGAAAAAATTCAAAAAAGTTTGTTGCATTTTTTTTGCTTTAAAAATTATTTTTCAAACTTCATTCTGAATTTTCCAAATTTTTCAACCGATTCCTTATAGGTAGAATTTAAAAAAGACATTTTTTTGAGAATAATCACGTTATAACTTTAATGTTACAAATTTATTTCCAAAAAACAAGACGTGGATTCAATTTCTAAGTTTTTACAAAAGTCTCAACGAATTTTGATGATTCTTACAAGGATTCCAACGCCATCACTCCAATGAGTGCAGTTTCTCACCAAAATAGTTTAACAAAAATAGTGTAGATGGCGCCACTAGAAGTCTAAACTTTGACAAATTTAACCCACAACATTTCAATTTTTTAACTACTTAACGGTTGATTTTTTAAACAATTTTTTATGTCTAAAAGAATTTTGCTAAAAGTTTAGTTTCTTCAGGTCTGTGATAATTGCAAGTAGGAGATTGCCACAATTTTTTTTTTGATTTCCAAACCTGAAAGCTCGCTTTCTCTACTTTTTTTAAACATATTCAAAAATTTTGCAACTGTCTTCGTTTAGGAAAAAATTGCCAAGTTTCAATTTCAGTTAAAATATAATCTTTGGTCGCTTGCTGAAAGAGGCAAATTTTTGGGCACTGAGAGAGGGCGCCACCAATCTCCGCCATAACCTAGATAAGCCTTAGTTTATTACTATTATTTTACTAATATTTTTTGGTTAAAAGAACAGAATCTAATTTAAACGAGAAGACAAGTCTGCAAAAATAATCAAAAAGTTGCATTTAGAATTTTTTTGCTCACTCGCATATTTCCTTAATGCACTTTTAACTTTGTTGTAATCTTTTGTGGTGAAATTAAGGGCGAAATGAGAAAAATGTACAGAATAAAAATTCTTAAGCACGAAGAAAATTTTAAGATTTAAGCCGATTTGCGATAAAGAAGTATAAAAGGATTAAAAATTAGAAATAATTTAAAATATTTTTTTAAATAAAAAACTAAAGATTAAATGTCCTAACGAAAAAAAAGAGAAAAGTTTATCGCACTTCTTTTACTTCAAAAATATTTTTTCAAACTTTATTCTGAATTTTCCAAATTTTTTTACCGATTTCTTATAGGTAGGATTAAAAAAAAACATTTTTTTGGGAATATTCACGTTGTAGCTCTAATGTTGCAAATTTATTTCTTAAGAACAAGACGTGGATTCAATTTTCAAGTTTTTTACAAAAGTCTCAACGAATTTTGACGATTCTTACAAGAATTCCAGCGCCATCACTCCAATGAGTGTAGTTTCTCACCAAAATAGTTTAACAAAAATCGTGTAGATGGCGCTACTAAAAGTCGAAACTTTCACAACTTTTATCCTCAACATTGCAACTTAACTACTTAGCTGTCGATTTTCTAAAAAAAATTTTATTCCCAACAAATTTTGCTAAAACTTTAGTTCCTCTAATTTTGTGATAATTGCAATTAAGAGATTACCACAAAGAATTTTGTTGTAATTACCAAACTTAGCTCGCTTCCTCCACTTACTCTAAACATATTAAAAAATTCTGCAACTGTCTCCATTCAAGAGAAATTTACCTAAATTGAAGTGTTCAACATTGATGCCAACTCGGACGTGATTTCATATTGAACACCAAAATTAACGCGCCCTCAACCCTTTCCCTTTCGGTTAGCACAATAACGCCAAACTCTTCCTCTTACCTCAAAACCTAAACAATTTTTAATAAAACGATGGCACATCAACCAATAATCGCCGGTTAGCCATCAACCGGCGCTACCGGCAACGCAAAGACACAATCCAACAGTTACGTGGCGGTAGCGGCGGCGTCGAAAATAAGAGTCCATGCCCCCGGTTTCGGCACCCCGTCACCATATGTGACGCCTGCGTGTACCTCTTCTGGGCCGATAAACCGCGCTTCTGGACCAGCCTTGTCACTCCTACACCAATTTATATACTTCGCTCCTTTATTACCGCCAAGCCCGGCCCGTTTTGACCACAAAACCATCGCACCCTCTCCCTCTTCAATAAAACAGTATCGCACTTCTCTCTCCGACTTGTACCCCTTTATGTTAGCTTCTGTTTTAATCTGGAAGTGGTCCATCCTTTTCTGGCGTCAACTAGTGAGGTTATGTTATCTCTGTCGTACTCCCCTGATAACCAAAGGGTTATCAAGCGCAAGAGTGCTGCTGCTTTTGGGAATGCACTTCGACGGATTTGTTATGTTGTGTCTTTGTCGCGTCGAAGAGACGATCGCGATATTTCCAGTCGTAACGTAGGTTGAAACTCGTGTTTTCGGTAGTTAATCAACAACACACTGTTAAAGCCTTTAGTTTGGTTAAATTCGTGATAGAACGAAACAGATGAAGCGGCGGCGGCGTTGGAGAATAGTCATGACGTCGACCAACACTCGGTATGTTAACCGTATGGTCTTTCCGTCCAAACGTTTAGTATTTCCATGCCAAACTGCGATTTAGAGGAGAGACACTTGAGTGGCTTCGCCGCCACCGCGACGGTTCTCGAGTTATAACCGGCGTCGCGGTGCCAGGACCTCCCCGGACCTCGCGTGTGTATGTGTGGTGGTGTGTGCGTTTTATTCGTGTGTGGCACCGCAGTTGTTAGACGTTCGCGACGCCTCCAACATCCTTTAATCGAGATAACGTCGCCACCTGTGCAACGATGTGAGTGCGGTCATCCCCTATTTTTTCGCACCCCACCCCTCACAAAAAGTTTTCATTCATACACGGAAAAAGTGTTGACATTACGTCATGTGTTGCTTAGCAACCGACGGATGCGTGTCACGCCGTCGGGACGCCTCGATTTTTTAACATCATGACACCGGAAACGAAAATTGATGTTCGGTGACTGGAATCCGTCAACAATGCATTTGACCAACACCCAAACCGCTACGGGAACGGCGGCGTCTCCCGAAGGCACCAACATCATCAACGACACTTACACGAAGATGACGTCGGATATTTTGGCTGAACGAACTCTCAATGATTTCCTTTCGGAACATCCTGGAGAATTGATAAGGACGGGGAGTCCTCTTTTCGTTTGTACGGTGTTGCCGCCGCATTGGAGGTCGAATAAGACGTTGCCGATGGCGTTTAAAGTGGTTGCGTTGGGTGATATCGGCGATGGTACCGTTGTCACGGTTAGAGCGGGTAATGATGAGAATTATTGTGCGGAATTGAGGAATTCGACGGCTGTTATGAAGAACCAAGTGGCCAAGTTCAATGATTTGAGGTTCGTCGGGAGAAGCGGGAGAGGTGAGTGCCGACGGATTCGGACTGGAAACATGTTGATAGGGAAACAAGACGGGAGGGTTGTGGAATTCACGTTTTGCCCTCATGGATTATGCAAGGGACGCCCTTTGAAGTGCGATCTCGTTAAGAGAAGAGGTTTTCATTTAGTCGGCTGGTGGTTCTATGAAACGGCCCAAACAAATTTTTTTAAATTAACGCAATTAACTGTCTCGAAGAGATTCTTCTCACCATAAATGGTTTGGAAAATTTTTCCTAAAAATTAAAACGACAAATTCTTAAAGTCAATTTGCAATTTTTCCAAAGAATTTGTTGGAAGAGAAAAATCCTTAATCGTTACTGGTTTCATGAAACTTTGAGATTTCTTTTTCCGTTTTTTCGTATTTTCTTGTACTAAATTTTGAAAAAATTTCTTCTCAAGCTTAAGTTATCTAAAAAGTTTCTTCTTACAATAAGCGATTTGGAAAATTTTCCCTAAAAATTAAAAACGACAAATTCTTAAAGTCAATTTGCAACTTTTCCGAAAAATTTGGTGGAAGAGAAAAATCCTTAATCGTTGCCATTTTCATCAAACTTTGAGATTTCCGTTTCAACTTTTTCCTATCTTCTTGAACTAAATTTAGAAAAAATTTATTTTCATGGTTAAGTTATCTAAAAAGTTTTTTCTCACTATAAGCGGTTTGAAAAATTCTCCTCAAAAATAGAACCGACGGGCTTTTAGAGTCAAATTGTAATTTTTCAAAAAATTTGGCCGATGGCTGATTGCTGTCTATCTCATCTAAACTTTTTCCGCTCCAATTCGTCCCTCTTGACTTTCTAGTAAATTTTGAAAAAGTCCTATCTATGCTTAAGTTTTCTAAAAAGTTTCTTCTTACTACAAGAGATTTGGAAAATTTTCCCTGAAAAATGAAAACGACAAATACTTAAAGTCAATTTGCAACTTTTCCAAAAAATTTGGTGGAAGAGAAAAATCCTTAATCGTTGCCATTTTCATCAAACTTTGAGATTTCCGTTTCAACTTTTTCCTATCTTCTTGAACTAAATTTAGAAAAAATTTATTTTCATGGTTAAGTTATCTAAAAAGTTTTTTCTCACCATAAGCGGTTTGAAAAATTCTCCTCAAAAATAGAACCGACGGGCTTTTAGAGTCAAATTGTAATTTTTCGAAAAATTTGGCCGATGGCTGATTGCTGTCTATCTCATCTAAACTTTTTCCGCTCCAATTCGTCCCTCTTGACTTTCTAGTAAATTTTGAAAAAGTCCTATCTATGCTTAAGCGATTTGAAAAATTTTCCCTAAAAATAAAAACGACAAATTGTTAAAGTCAATTTGCAACTTTTCCAAAAAAATTGGTGGAAGAAAAAAATCCTCAATCGTTGCTGGTTTCATCAAATTTAGAGAATTTTGTTTCCATTTTTTCCCATCTTTTTGTACTAAATTTTGAAAAAACCTATTCTCATGAGTAAGTTATCTAAAAAGTTTTTTTTTACCCTAAGCGGTTTGAAAAATTGTTTTGAAAAATAGATGCGATAGGCTTTTAGAGTCAAATTGTAATTTTTTCGAAAAATTCGGCCTATGGCTGATCGTTGTTTATCTCAACTAAATTTGAATTTTCCGCTTCAATTCGTCTCTTTTGGTTTGCCATTAAATTTTGAAAAAGTCTCATTTTATGCTTAAGTTGCCTAAAAAGTTTCTTCTTATCACAAGCAATTTGGAAAATTGTCCTTAAAATAGAACCGACAGGCTTTGAGAGTCAACGATGACTAATCGTTGTCTATCTCATCTAAACTTGAATTTTCCGTTTTAATTTGTCTCTTTTAATTTTCAACTAAATTTTGAAAGAGTCTCATCTTATGCTTAATTTACCTAAAAAGTTTCTTCTTACCACAAGCGATTTGGAAAATTGTCCTTAAAATTGAACCGACAGGCTTTTAGAATCAACGATGGCTGATCGTTGTCTATCTCATCTTAACTTGAATTTTCCGCTTCAATTTATCCATCTGGGCTTTCTACAAAATTTTGAAGAAATCCCATCTTATCCTTAAGTTATCCCAAAAAAATTTTTTGCACTATAAATGGTTTCGAAAATTCTATTGTATCGTCTTTAAGAAAATTATTCTAACAAGCTAATTAGTTAATTTGTAATTTTCCAAAAAGTTTGACCAAAGGCAAAACTTTCATTTGATTGTTTTCGATCTTATCTTTTAATTTTCAGTTTCCCCTATCTCTTCTTGGGTTGCTATTAAATTTAAAAAAATATTTTCTTATACTTTTCTACAACCGAAAAGTTATTTTTTATACAAAATACCTCGACGCTCTCTACGTTTGGTAATTTATTCTAAAATTTTTATTTTTAATAGTGCAAAACGTTAATAAGACCAAAACGTTTTCAACGCCTTGCAATGCGTAATTTGCTAACATTTTACTAATTTACTAAATTAAAATTAAGGTAGCAACGACAATCTATCAACAATTTTGCAGCTTCCTGACACGGCTTCAATTCTGACGTCATGACTGGCAACGCGTAATTTTTAAATTTGACAAAATTGACAAAATCAAAATTTCTTGGACTCATCAGTTTTGCAAAACCTTAAACTTGAAAGGGAAAACCCTAATAAGTAGAGTTGAGGAAAAGACGCATTCTAAAACCGGCTTTAATGGTTGACGTCACGATTTACAACGCGTAATTTGTTGAAATTTGCCCTAGAAAGCTGCGAAAGCAAATTTAAGTTGCGCCACTCTTTAGCAAATGCATTCAAGAATTAGCAACAGATGAATCAACATTTTTGGAAGATTTTAATAAATCTTAAGTGCCACAAACCCATGACGCAAATGATGCAGAATTAAAAAACAGACGAAATTTATAAAAAAATTATTATAGCAACTGCCGAAATAATGCGGGAACATAAAGACGTTGACTCTAAAATTTTGCGAGGAAACAACAAAAAATTGAAATAATTTTTGATAAAAATTCAAAAAATTGGAGTCGCAAAAAAATTATCAAGTTGTTAATAAAACCGGAAGGAAAGAGTCTGGGGCCATTTGTTTTCAATTTTTTAATTTTTTTGGTGAGTAACGATAACGTTGTTTATCATTTTTAAAAATTCCTTGATTTGAGGTAGCAAAATTGCTTGTTAATTTTGCCAAATCGCCCCATCTAGTCAATTCTGCGGAAACTCCTTAAGTCCTGCAATATTACAACAGGACTTACAAGTTCTATAAGTGGGCCTCCGGATTCTGGTTTCATGACCGTTGCGGTTGCATGTATTGTTTGCGCTTTCCCTCCCTTGATATTACACTGTACAAAGTACGTCCAGACTTGAATCCAAACTATTGCACCGAGCACAATGTCCAACATTCTGTCACTGTTAAATTTTGACTATCCAAAGGATTGAAATTTTACTTAAATTGAAAAAAAAATTAATTAAACGTAAAATTCAGTTCCGAGTCTCATTTTTTGGCAAAAACCACATAAATTCTGTGGGTTTGGTAAAATTTTCAACTTTGCGAATTGAGCAAAAATTACTTAAGGAATTGGGAAAGCCAATGAGAGCGTTCCACAAATTTTTACAATTAAAAAAATTTTGTTTTTAACAGAAATTTAAATTGTTTGATTATTGCCGGAGGCTAAAGTGTGGCACTTTCGGTGCCATCTAACACTAAATTGCAATATTTATAACATCTGAAACCCCGGAAAATTCGATTAGACCCTTAAACCGTGCGGTTCCCCGAAACCGGCCCGCTCTGATCCGATTAAAAAATCGGTATACTTGTGTGTGTATGACCCACCCGTTTCATGAGTGGTGTGCGGAAACAAGGGAAGGGTAGGTAGCCAGAAAAAGCGCCGCAACTTTTCCCATTTTCCCGCGCTAATCCCTCGACCAAACTTTATTCCCATCAAATGAAATCGCATCATCAACAGTCGTCGTCGGTTTAATTCGCAACGAGCAGAAATGAAAAGGGTTGAAAGGGTGGACAAGGGGGGTTGAAGGGAGGGATGCCAGTCAGTAGACAGACAAACAGCTTATTTAACGGTGGATTAACTTTTATAATCTGTTGACGCTTTTCCGCGACAACGTGGCGGTTTTCGTGGGACGGAAATGAGATTTAAGACGACGGTTTTCTTTCCAGTTCGTCGTTCAAGTCTCCGGAAAAAGTCCGGGAAAGGGTAGGAGTGGCGGTAATAAAACGGGAGTGGAGGTGCGGGTGCGCGAAATTTGATGAAATTAAATTTTGTGAGATTTTGTCTTGTTGCGGTAAGTTATTCGCCCGGCGCCTCCGCCATTTCGCATATGCGTTGTGATGAAAAAAATTGCCGCATAAATTTAGTTTCTTAGATATTAAAATTGATTTTCTTCAAATAGTTAAATAGATAATTGACTAACGTGAGGAAGTAAAAAATAAAAAGATTGAAAAAAGGTTTTAGAGGTTCAGACTCCAATTATTGTTCGAGACCTCTGCCATGTCGCGCTAATTCTATAATTTGTCATATCAAGACAGAAATTTATTGAATAACAAAATTTTATTGTTGCAGAAAGAGTGATAAGATAGAAATCAATAAACTGAAGGTAACTGGTTAACAAGAAAAAATTTAGACATTTTTTTAGCAATTTAAGAACTCGATTTTTAATTCCACAAATACTTATCAATAATTAATTTGTTAAATTTAATATTTATAACTCTCAAAATTGCGATTAAGAGAATTCTTTGTAATTAATAATGGTGGGCAATTAAAAAGAAATTGCAAACAATTTTTGTTCTATTTCTTGTCAATTCTTAAACAATTCACCCGGCGCCTCCGCCATTTCGCATGTGCTTTGGAATGAAAAAAATTGCCGCATTAATTTAGTTTTTTAGATATGAAAATTAATTTTTTTCAAATAGTTAAACAGATAATTGACTAACGTGAGCAAGTAAAAAATAAAAAGATTCAAAAAGGTTTTAGAGGTTCAGACTCCAATCATTTTTCGGGACCTCTGCCATGTCGCGGTAATTCTATAATTTGTCATATCAAGAGAGAAATTTATTGGATAACGAAATTTTATTGTTGCAAAAAGAGTGATAGAATAATGATCAATAAACTTAAAGTAACTGATTAACAATAAAAAATTTAGAATTTTTTTTATCGATTTAAGAACTCGATTTTTAATTTTCCAAAGATTTGTAAATAATTAATTTGTTAAATTTAATATTTATAACTCTCAAAATTGCGATTAAGAGAATTTTCTGTAATTAATAATGGTGGGCAATTAAAAAAAAATTGCAAACAATTTTTGTTCTACTTCTTGTCAATTTTTAAACAATTCACCCGGCGCCTACGCCATTTCGCATATGCTTTGGAATGAAAAAAATTGCCGCATTAATTTAGTTTTTTAGATATGAAAATTAATTTTCTTCAAATAGTTAAACAGATAATTGACTAACGCGAGCAAGTAAAAAATAAAAAGTTTGAAAAAGGTTTTAGTGGTTCAGACTCCAATTATTGTTCGGGACCTCTGCCATGTCGCGGTAATTCTATAATTTGTCATATCAAGACAGAAATTTATTGGATAACAAAATTTTATTGTTGCAAAAAGAATGAAAAGATAGAAATCAATAAACTTAAGGTAATTGGTTAACAGGAAGAAATTTAGACATTTTTTTAGCGATTTAAGAACTCGATTTTTAATTCCACAAATACTTATCAATAATTAATTTGTTAAATTTAATATTTATAACTCTCAAAATTGCGACTAAGAAAATTTTCTGTAATTAATAATGGTGGGCAATTAAAAAAAAATTGCAAACAATTTTTGTTCTACTTCTTGTCAATTTTTAAACAATTCACCCGACGCCTCCGCCATTTCGCATGTGCTTCGGAATGAAAAAAATTGACGCATTAATTTAGTTTTTTAGATATCAAAATTAATTTTCTTCAAATAGTTAAACAGATAATTGACTAACGTGAGCAAGTACAAAATAAAAAGTTTGAAAAAGGTTTTAGTGGTTCAGACTCCAATTATTGTTCGCGACATCTGCCATGTCGCGCTAATTCTATAATTTGTCATATCAAGACAGAAATTTATTGGATAACAAAATTTTATTGTTGCAAAAAGAATGATAAGATAGAAATCAATAAACTTAAGGTAATTGGTTAACAAGAAAAAATTTAGACATTTTTTTAGCGATTTAAGAACTCGATTTTTAATTCCACAAATAATTGTCAATAATTAATTTGTTAAATTTAATATTTATAACTCTCAAAATTGCGACTAAGAAAATTTTCTGTAATTAATAATGGTGGGCAATTAAGAAAAAAATTGCAAACAATTTTTGTTCTACTTCTTGTCAATTTTTAAACAATTCACCCGGCGCCTCCGCCATTTTGCATGTGCTTCAAAATGAAAAAAATTGACGCATTAATTTAGTTTTTTAGATATCAAAATTAATTTTCTTCAAATAGTTAAACAGATAATTGACTAACGTGAGCAAGTACAAAATAAAAAGTTTGAAAAAGGTTTTAGTGGTTCAGACTCCAATTATTGTTCGGGACCTCTGCCATGTCGCGCTAATTCTATAATTTGTCATATCAAGACAGAAATTTATTGGATAACGAAATTTTATTGTTGCAAAAAGAGTGATAAGATAGAAATCAATAAACTTAAAGTAACTGGTTAACAAGAAAAAATTCAGAAATATTTTTAGCGATTTAAGAACTCGATTTTTAATTCCCCAAAAATTTGTCAATAAATTATTTGTTAAATTTAATATTTATAACTCTCAAAATTGCGATTAAGAGAGTTTTCTATAATTAATAATGATTGGCGATTAAGATAAAGTCGCAAGGAATTTTTGTTCTACTTCTTGTCAAATTTTAAACAATTCACCCGGCGCCTCCGCCATTTCGCATATGCTTTGGAATGAAAAAATATGCCGCACTAATTTAGTTTTTTAGATATCAAAATAGTTTTTCTTCAAATGGTTAAAGAGATAATTGACTAACGTGAGCAAGTAAAAAATAAAAAGTTTGAAAAAGGTTTTAGAGGTTCATACTCCAATTATTGTTCGGCACCTCTGCCATGTCGCGCTAATTCTATAATTTGTCATATCAAGAGAGAAATTTATTGGATAACGAAATTTTATTGTTGCAAAAGGAGTGATAAGATAAGGATCAATAATCTTAAAGTAACTGGTTAATAAGAAAAAATTTAGAAATTTTTTTAGCGATATAAGAACTCGATTTTTAATTCCCCAAATAATTGTCAATAATTAATTTGTTAAATTTAATATTTATAACTCTCAAAATTGCGATTAAGAAAATTTTCTATAATTAATAATGGTGGGCGATTAAGAAAAAATCGCAAGGAATTTTAGTTACACTTCTTTTCGATTTTTAAACAATTCACCCGGCGCCTCCGCCATTCCGCATATGCTTCGGGATGAAAAAGATTGCCGCATAAATTTAGTTTCTTAGATATCAAAATTATATTTTTTAAAATAGTTAAACAGATAATTGACTAACGTAAGCAAGTAAAAAATAAAAAGATTGAAAAATGTTTTAGAGGTTCAGACTCCAATAATTGTTCGGGACCTCTGCCATGTCGCGCTAATTCTATAATTTGTCATATCAAGACAGAAATTTATTGGATAACGAAATTTTATTGTTGCAAAAAGAGTAATAAGATAAAAATCAATAAACTTAAAGTAACTGGTTAACAAGAAAAAAGTTAGAAATTTTCTTAACGATTTAAGAACTCGATTTTTAATTCCCTAAAAATTTGTCAATAATTAATTTGTTAAATTTAATATTTATAACTCTCAAAATTGCGATTAATAGAGTTTTCTATAATTAATAATGATTGGCGATTAAGATAAAATTGCAAGGAATTTTTGTTCCACTTCTTGTCGATTTTTAAACAATTCACCCGGCGCCTCCGCCATTCCGCATATGCTTTGGGATGAAAAAAATTGCCACATAAATTTAGTTTTTTAGATATCAAAATTAATTTTCCTTAAATAGTTAAACAGATAATTGACTAACGTGAGCAAGTAAAAAATAAAAAAATTGAAAAAGGTTTTAGAGGTTCTGACTCCAATTATTTTTTGGGGTCTCTGCCATATCGCGCTAATTCTATAATTTGTCATATCAAGACAAAAATTTATTGGATAACAAAATTTTATTGTTGCAAAAAGAGTGATACGATTAAAATTAATAAACTTAATGTAACTGGTTAGCAAGAAAAAATTTTGAAATTTTTTTAGCGATTTAAGAACTCGATTTTTAATTGCCCAAATTTTTGTAAATAACTAATTTGTTAAATTATTATTTACACCCCCTAAAATTGCAACTAAGAGTGTTTTCTATAATTAATAACGGTGGGCAATTATAAAATACCCAAAAAAATTTTTTACGTTTTCTGTCAATTTTGAAACAATTCACCCGGCGCATCCGCCATTTCGCACATGCATCAGAGTGAACAAAATCGCCTTATAAATTGAATTTATTAGATATCAAAATTATTTTTCTTTAAACAGTTGAAGGAATAATTGATAAATGCGGGCTATTAAGAAGAAAAAAATCGACAAAAGCTCTAGATGTTCAGACAATTTTTTTCGGTGCCTCCACCACGTCGCTTTCATTTTCCAGTTGTTCAAACCAATACATAAATTTATAAATTTTGTAATTGAAACTGAAGTTGCAACATAGATTGATAAATTTTGTATTTCCCATCCCAACGGGTCATCGATAGCCATTAACACCGGTCGAACAGACCTTTAAGAATTCCCTCGTGAAATTTTGATAAGAACGCGTCACCACCTGTCCCTCGATACGTGTAACATCCCTGAATTTTCCGATCCCGTTCCCGTATTCTGGATTAGCGGATGATTATTTCAGGCTCGAAACGGCGTCTCTTGTTAATTACTTCTCAGTGCCAGATCGTCTCGAGATATCTCAATGATTAATGCGTCGACTAGGGATCACACGGTGATGGGGTTGAATCGATTCGTGCTCATAGGTACGGTTAATCTAATCGGCGGCATTGCGGAAAGAGAGAAGGGGTGCCATTAAAATTGATAACAACACAAAGTGCATTAGTAAAACCAGATTAAACAAAAAGCTGGTGAAAAAGAAGCTTCCAACCCGATGTGCGGCAATGATCAAAATAAATATTGAAGAGAAACACACACAAAGTCGACCAGTAATCCGTTCGACCAACAAGCGAACGTAGTTCATTTCACCATGTAAAACGCAATCGATTATGTACACTTTTGGATTTATTCGTCGGCCGGTTTAATGAGTTTCGCGGTACTGGCCGGCCGAGTGCACGCACCGGAACGCAGAGGCGGCACCGTGGGGGCCCAACAAACAAATTACTCCACGGCGAAGCCCGAAACCGTTTCGCAATTGCCACCGAATTTTTTAGCTCTACGAGAGTAGCTTGACACAATTTTAGAAAAATTGTCACTTTTTGAAGTAGTTGACTGCTAAAATAATTTGAAGTCTAATGGAGTAAGATAAGGTGAATATGGAACATAAAAGACGCTTTTTAATTAATTTTAGTTCTTTACTGCAACAATTTTAATTTTTTTCCTTTTATTATGTCTCCTGATTTTTGTTTCTTTTGCTACCACACTTTCTGATTACGTCAATTTGCTTCAATTTTTTAATGCCATTCCTCTCGCTTGTTTAATAATTTTTAAAACGTAAAAAAATTAGTTCGCCTTTTACCTTATCCATCGTGAATTTTTCGTTTTGAAATTTGCGCCTCCAATAATTTTTAAAAATTAACAAAAAATTGTGAAATTTTCTTAGTTTCTCGGCTTACTATCGCTTCTTTAATAAAATTTGTTTTTTCTGCTTATCTATAAAAAAGATTTAGAAAAATTTAAAATTGCCACGAATGGCGGAGGCGCCGGGTGAATTCTTCAATTTTCGACAATTTCTCTCCCTTAAAATAACGAAAAAGTTGAGAAAAATTAAGGCCGCCGCCACTGTTCCTCCATGTGCCGCTCCAAGTAATTGTGGTGCGCCGTACGTGTAGGTGAGCTTTCGGTGAAGAATGCACACTACTTGATGTGTTTAACCCGGCCATTAGGGTTTGTGTTTGACCTCAAACACACCGCTGCGTCCTACTGGCGGCTTTGAGCCCGTACCCCCATCGATTTTTCGTCTTTCATTCCGGACGCGCAATTATTCGAAAAAGTCGACATCGGGGGGGCTTTAGTGGTGGGCGGCGGCGTCGCGTGCCGCCGTCACCGACGCACATAACAGTGCGGGTGTACCGCAGGAGTGGCGTCGGTGGAGAGCGTCACGCGACGCCCGCCGCCGCCGGCCGGCGGCTGGTACGAACCCGAGTATGGCGGGTCGCGGTCAGGTCCCCGGTTAGCCGCTTTTAAGCCGCCACCTCCGGCATTCATGTAAGTGTTAACTAGCCCGGACCGACGACGACGACGCAACCACCCCCAATAACCCAACTCCACAACTAATTCTGTTTTCGTTCTGTTTACAGGCAAAAGTTTCACGCTTACCATCATGGTATCGACGAGTCCACCACAAGTTGCCACCTACAATAAAGCGATCAAAGTAACGGTGGATGGACCAAGAGAACCCAGATCAAAAACAAGTGAGTTTCGGTTGGGTTAAAAAAGTTGTGGCGAAAATTGAAATTATTACGAGACTTGCCAAATTTGCTTCAACCATGTGGACTTGATAAAGAAATCTCTTTCGCTACAAAATAATTTTGAACAGGAATTAAGAAAAATAAAAAAATTGAAATTATCCGGAGAATTGTCAAATTTGCTTTTGTCATGTGGACATGATAAAAAAAATCCCCTACAAAATAATTTTTAACAAGAGAAATAAACAACAGAGAAATAAAAAAATTGAAATTTTTAGGAGAATTGCCAAATTTGCTTCTATCATGAGAACCCGATTAAAAAATATTTTTTGCTACAAAATAATTTTTAACAAGAATAAAGAGAAATAATAAAATTGAAATTATTAAGAGAATTGCCAAATTTGCCTCTGTCGTGGACAGGTTAAAAAAATTTTTTTATGCTATAAAATAATTTTTAACAACAATAAAGAGAAATAAGGAAATTGAAATTATTAGGAGAATTTCCAAATTTGCTTCTATCATGTGGACTCGATAAAAGAATATTTTTGGCTACAGAATAATTTTTAACGACAATAAAGAGAATTAAAGAAATTGAAATTATTAATAGAATTGCCAAATTTGCTTCTGTCATGTAGAAATGATAAAAAAAAAACTTTTCGCTACAAAATACTTTTAACAAGAATAAAGAGAAATAAAAAAATTGAAACTATTAGAATTTCCAAATTTGCTTCTGTCATGTGGAAATGATAAAAAAAAATTTTTTGCTACAAAATACTTTTAACAAGAATAAAGAGAAATAAAAAAATAAAAATCATAAGAAAAATTGCAAAATTTGCTTCTATCATGTGGGCTCGATGAAAAAATATTTTTCCGCTTCAAAATAATTTTAACAAGAATAGAGAGAAATAATAAAATTGAAATTATTAAGAGAATTACCAAATTTGTTTCTGTCATGTGGACATGATAAAAAAAATCCTCTACAAAATAATTTTTAACAAGAATACAGAGAAATAAAAAAATTGAAATTTTTAGGAGAATTGCCAAATTTGCTTCTATCATGAGAACCCGATTAACAAATATTTTATGCTACAAAATAATTTTTAACAAGAATAAAGAGAAATAATAAAATTTAAATTATTAAGAGAATTGCCAAATTTGCTTCTGTCGTGGACAGGTTAAAAAATTTTTTTTTGCTACAAAATAATTTTTAACAACAATAAAGAGAAATAAAGAAATTGAAATTGTTAGGAGAATTGCCAAATTTGCTTCTATCATGAGAACCCGATTAAAAAATATTTTATGCTACAAAATACTTTTAACAAGAATAAAGAGAAATAAAAAAATAAAAATCATAAGGAAAATTGCAAAATTTGCTTCTATCATGTGGGCTCGATGAAGAAATATTTTTCCGCTTCAAAATAATTTTAACAAGAATAGAGAGAAATAATAAAATTGAAATTATTAAAAGAATTGCCAAATTTGCTTCTGTCATGTGGACATGTTAAAAAAAATTTTTTCGCTACAAAATAATTCTTAACAAGAATAAAGAGAAATAAAGAAATTGAAATTATTAGGAGAATTTCCAAATTTGCTTCTGTCATGTAGAAATGATAAAAAAAAAATTTTCGCTACAAAATACTTTTAACAAGAATAAAGAGAAATAAAAAAATAAAAATCACAAGGAAAATTGCAAAATTTGCTTCTATCATGAGGGCTCGATGAAAAAATATTTTTTAGCTACAAAATAATTTTAACAAGAATTGAGAGAAATAATAAAATTGAAATTATTAAGAGAATTGCCAAATTTGCTTCTGTCATGTGGACATGATAAAAAAAGATCCCCTACAAAATAATTTTTAACAAGAATACAGAGAAATAAAAAAATTGAAATTTTTATAAGAATTGCCAAATTTGCTTCTGTCGTGGACAGGTTAAAAAATTTTTTTTTGCTACAAAATAATTTTTAACAACAATAAAGAGAAATAAAGAAATTGAAATTGTTAGGAGAATTGCCAAATTTGCTTCTATCATGAGAACCCGATTAAAAAATATTTTATGCTACAAAATAATTTTTAACAAGAATAAAGAGAAATATAGAAATTGAAATTATTAGGAGAATTTCCAAATTTGCTTCTGTCATGCGGAAATGATAGAAAAAAATGTTTCGCTACAAAATACTTTTAACAAGAATAAAGAGAAATAAAAAAATTGAAATTTTTAGGAGAATTGCCAAATTTGCTTCTATCATGAGAACCCGATTAAAAAATATTTTATGCTACAAAATAATTTTTAACAAGAATAAAGAGAAATAAAAAAACTGAAATTATTAGGAGAATTTCCAAATTTGCTTCTGTCATGTGGAAATGATAAAAAAAAATTTTTTGCTACAAAATACTTTTAACAAGAATAAAGAGAAATAAAAAAATAAAAATCATAAGGAAAATTGCAAAATTTGCTTCTATCATGTGGGCTCGATGAAAAAATATTTTTCCGCTACAAAATAATTTTAACAAGAATAGAGAGAAATAATAAAATTGAAATTATTAAAAGAATTGCCAAATTTGCTTCTGTCATGTGGACATGTTAAAAAAATTTTTTTTCGCTACAAGATGACTTTTAACAAAAATAAAGCGAAATAAAAAAATTAAAATTATTAAGAGAATTGTCAAATTTGCTTCTGTCATGTGGACATGATAAAAAAAATCTCCTACAAAATAATTTTTAACAAGAATACAGAGAAATAAAAAAATTGAAATTTTTAGGAGAATTGCCAAATTTGCTTCTATCATGAGAGCCCGATTAAAAAATACTTTATGCTACAAAATAATTTTTAACAAGAATAAAAAGAAATAACAAAATTGAAATTATTAAGAGAATTGCCAAATTTGCTTCTGTCGTGGACAAGTTAAAAAAATTTTTTTTTGCTACAAAATAATTTTTAACAACAATAAAGAGAAATAAAGAAATTGAAATTGTTAGGAGAATTGCCAAATTTGCTTCTATCATGAGAACCCGATTAAAAAATATTTTATGCTACAAAATAATTTTTAACAAGAATAAAGAGAAATAATAAAATTGAAATTATTAAGAGAATTGCCAAATTTGTTTCTGTCGTGGACAGGTCAAAAAAAGTTTTTTTGCTACAAAATAATTTTTAACAACAATAAAGAGAAATAAAGAAATTGAAATTGTTAGGAGAATTGCCAAATTTGCTTCTATCATGAGAACCCGATTAAAAAATATTTTATGCTACAAAATAATTTTTAACAAGAATAAAGAGAAATAATAAAATTGAAATTATTAAGAGAATTGCCAAATTTGTTTCTGTCGTGGACAGGTCAAAAAAAGTTTTTTTGCTACAAAATAATTTTTAACAACAATAAAGAGAAATAAGGAAATTGAAATTATTAGGAGAACTTCCAAATTTGCTTCTATCATGTGGACTCGATAAAAGAATATTTTTTGGCTACGGAATAATTTTTAACGACAATAAAGAGAAATAAGGAAATTGAAATTATTAAAAGAATTGCCAAATTTGCTTCTGTCATGTAGAAATGATAAAAAAGAAATTTTTCGCTACAAAATACTTTCAACAAGAATAAAGAGAAATAAAAAAATAAAAATCATAAGGGAAATTGCAAAATTTGCTTCTATCATGTGGGCTCGATGAAAAAATATTTTTTAGCTACAAAATAATTTTAACAAGAATAGAGAGAAATAATAAAATTGAAATTATTAAGGGAATTGCCAAATTTTCTTCTGTCATGTGGACATGATAAAAAAAAATCCCCTACAAAATAATTTTTAACAAGAATACAGAGAAATAAAAAAATTGAAATTTTTAGGAGAATTGCCAAATTTGCTTCTGTCGTGGACAGGTTAAAAAATTTTTTTTTGCTACAAAATAATTTTTAACAACAATAAAGAGAAATAAAGAAATTGAAATTGTTAGGAGAATTGTCAAATTTGCTTCTATCATGAGAACCCGATTAAAAAATATTTTATGCTACAAAATAATTTTTAACAAGAATAAAGAGAAATAATAAAATTTAAATTATTAAGAAAATTGCCAAATTTGCTTCTGTCGTGGACAAGTTAAAAAAATTTTTTTTGCTACAAAATAATTTTTAACAACAATAAAGAGAAATAAGGAAATTGAAATTATTAGGAGAATTTCCAAATTTGCTTCTATCATGTGGACTCGATAAAAGAATATTTTTGGCTACAGAATAATTTTTAACGACAATAAAGAGAATTAAAGAAATTGAAATTATTAAAAAAATTGCCAAACTTGCTTCTGTCATGTAGAAATGATAAAAAAAAAATTTTTCGCTACAAAATACTTTTAACAAGAATAAAGAGAAATGAAAAAATAAAAATCATAAGGAAAATTGCAAAATTTGCTTCTATCATGTGGGCTCGATGAAGAAATATTTTTCCGCTTCAAAATAATTTTAACAAGAATAGAGAGAAATAATAAAATTGAAATTATTAAAAGAATTGCCAAATTTGCTTCTGTCATGTGGACATGTTAAAAAAAATTTTTTCGCTACAAAATACTTTTAACAAGAATAAAGACAAATAAAAAAATAAAAATCATAAGGAAAATTGCAAAATTTGCTTCTATCATGCGGGCTCGATGAAAAAATATTTTTTAGCTACAAAATAATTTTAACAAGAATTGAGAGAAATAATAAAATTGAAATTATTAAGAGAATTGCCAAATTTGCTTCTGTCATGTGGACATGATAAAAAAAGATCCCCTACAAAATAATTTTTAACAAGAATACAGAGAAATAAAAAAATTGAAATTTTTATAAGAATTGCCAAATTTGCTTCTGTCGTGGACAGGTTAAAAAATTTTTTTTTGCTACAAAATAATTTTTAACAACAATAAAGAGAAATAAAGAAATTGAAATTGTTAGGAGAATTGCCAAATTTGCTTCTATCATGAGAACCCGATTAAAAAATATTTTATGCTACAAAATAATTTTTAACAAGAATAAAGAGAAATATAGAAATTGAAATTATTAGGAGAATTTCCAAATTTGCTTCTGTCATGTGGAAATGATAGAAAAAAATGTTTCGCTACAAAATACTTTTAACAAGAATACAGAGAAATAAAAAAATTGAAATTTTTAGGAGAATTGCCAAATTTGCTTCTATCATGAGAACCCGATTAAAAAATATTTTATGCTACAAAATAATTTTTAACAAGAATAAAGAGAAATAAAAAAACTGAAATTATTAGGAGAATTTCCAAATTTGCTTCTGTCATGTGGAAATGATAAAAAAAAAATTTTCGCTACAAAATACTTTTAACAAGAATAAAGAGAAATAAAAAAATTGAAACTATTAGGAGAATTTCCAAATTTGCTTCTGTCATGTGGAAATGATAAAAAAAAATTTTTTGCTACAAAATACTTTTAACAAGAATAAAGAGAAACAAAAAAATAAAAATCATAAGGAAAATTGCAAAATTTGCTTCTATCATGTGGGCTCGATGAAAAAATATTTTTCCGCTACAAAATAATTTTAACAAGAATAGAGAGAAATAATAAAATTGAAATTATTAAAAGAATTGCCAAATTTGCTTCTGTCATGTGGACATGTTAAAAAAATTTTTTTCGCTACAAAATAATTCTTAACAAAAATAAAGCGAAATAAAAAAATTGAAATTTTTAGGAGAATTGCCAAATTTGCTTCTGTCATGTGGACATGATAAAAAAAATCTCCTACAAAATAATTTTTAACAAGAATACAGAGAAATAAAAAAATTGAAATTTTTAGGAGAATTGCCAAATTTGCTTCTATCATGAGAGCCCGATTAAAAAATACTTTATGCTACAAAATAATTTTTAACAAGAATAAAAAGAAATAACAAAATTGAAATTATTAAGAGAATTGCCAAATTTGCTTCTGTCGTGGACAAGTTAAAAAAATTTTTTTTTGCTACAAAATAATTTTTAACAACAATAAAGAGAAATAAAGAAATTGAAATTGTTAGGAGAATTGCCAAATTTGCTTCTATCATGAGAACCCGATTAAAAAATATTTTATGCTACAAAATAATTTTTAACAAGAATAAAGAGAAATAATAAAATTGAAATTATTAAGAGAATTGCCAAATTTGTTTCTGTCGTGGACAGGTCAAAAAAAGTTTTTTTGCTACAAAATAATTTTTAACAACAATAAAGAGAAATAAAGAAATTGAAATTGTTAGGAGAATTGCCAAATTTGCTTCTATCATGAGAACCCGATTAAAAAATATTTTATGCTACAAAATAATTTTTAACAAGAATAAAGAGAAATAATAAAATTGAAATTATTAAGAGAATTGCCAAATTTGTTTCTGTCGTGGACAGGTCAAAAAAAGTTTTTTTGCTACAAAATAATTTTTAACAACAATAAAGAGAAATAAGGAAATTGAAATTATTAGGAGAACTTCCAAATTTGCTTCTATCATGTGGACTCGATAAAAGAATATTTTTTGGCTACAAAATAATTTTTAACAACAATAAAGAGAATTAGAGAAATTGAAATTATTAAAAGAATTGCCAAATTTGCTTCTGTCATGTGGAAATGATAAAAAAAAATTTTTCGCTACAAAATACTTTTAAAAAGAATAAAGAGAAATAAAAAATAAAAATCATAAGGAAAATTGCAAAATTTGCTTCTATCATGTGGGCTCGATGAAAAAATATTTTTCCGCTACAAAATAATTTTAACAAGAATAGAGAGAAATAATAAAATTGAAATTATTAAGAGAATTGCCAAATTTGCTTCTGTCATGTGGACATGATAAAAAAAAATCCCCTACAAAATAATTTTTAACAAGAATACAGAGAAATAAAAAAATTGAAATTATTAAGAGAATTGCCAAATTTGCTTCTGTCATGTGGACATGATAAAGAAAAATCCCCTACAAAATAATTTTTAACAACAATAAATAGAAATAAAAAAATTTAAATTATTAGGAGAATTTTCAAATTTGCTTCCATCATGTGGACTCGATAATAAAATAGTTTTTAGCTACAAAATAGTTTTTAACAAAAATAAAGAGAATTAAAAAAATTTTAATTATTAAGAGAATTGCCAAATTTCCTTCATTTATGTGGACATAAAAAAATGTTTGCTACAAAATAATTTTTAACAAAAATAAGAAGAAATGAAAGAATTGAAATTATTAGGAGAATTTTCAAATTTGCTTTTATCATGTGGACTCGATAAAAAAATATTTTTTAGCTACAAAATAATTTTTAACAACAATAAAGAGAAATAAAGAAATTGAACTTATTAGGAAAATTTCCAAATTTGCTTCTGTCATGTGGACATGATGAAAAAAATTTTCCGCTACAAAATAATTTTTAACAAGAATAATTAGAATTAAAAAAAATTGAAATTAAATATTTAACTCAGTTAAAGATTTTACTTTCATAATTCGTTTGGTAGAAAGAACTGGGGCAACTGGGGTATTTCGTTCATAGGGTGAAACGTCCGCCGCCAATCCGGATTATTAGCAAATTCTCGACTTTAATTTCCACGTGATCACATCAATCGCCCTTAAACCCCACAAATTCATCCAATTCAAATAGCAAGGTGCAACATGGCCGCAATTCCACCTGAAACATCCAAATCCACCCACATGACTCCAACTAATAGTTTCAATCCTCCAGAACTAATCATAAACACCCCAAAACAGGAACAAAAACCATTTCCAGTGTTATTCCCGTACATTTTAACTATTTTCTTAATCCGGCGGCGAGTCTTTGAAAACGATACTTTGAAGCTCCGGTCTTGGATAATAAAACGAAGATGTTTATGTTGGCAGTGATTTTTATCGAGCGTCGCGGCGGTGGTCCCGACTGTCACATCCAGGACCGGCTCGCCCCCTTGAACACAATTAAAATTACTGCGACACGTAATCAACCATGTAAAATAATTGCGTTTCGCAGGAAATAATTACGTTTCCTGCAAGTATATATTAATTAACGTCTGCACCAGTTGGTATCAGCAGGAATCCCGGACGCGACAGCTGGACACTTTCCTGCCTGACACGTATTAGATTTCGAAAAGGGGGAGAGTATGGGAACTTGGCCATTTGGATCGAAGGGACGAAAATTCAATTACTTTTCTTTCCTGCAGCAGGAAAGTGACCTGTTGCCGGCAATTCCTGAAACTTGTAAGAAACGATATTGAGGCGATTTCTGCAAGTGGATTTTTTAATTGCAATCATAGTTTAACGTTAGTTTTTGATATCATTAAATGACTCAATTGGAGGGTTAATTAGGGGAGGTTTTCGCGAGGAAATCGCGGGATTCCATTAATTTTTCAACTGCTTGAAAAACGTTTTTCCTCTCCATCAATTCGTTCCGGCGTCGATCCTAATGATCTTGAATTGATGTAAATGAAGTATCCTCAGCAGGATAGTTGGGAAAAGGGTCCGAACACGCGCAGATGAGCTAGTTCTAATTAATTAATCAACCAATTCAATTCATTAATTCAGTTCCAGAGAGCTCTTGCAAATTTAGGGAAATTCTCAAGTGATGAATATTCACTTTATCCCGAAGCCGTCACCCTCGGGCTGCACTAAATCAGTTTTTTTGTCGTCTTTTCTTCCCTCGGTTGAAATCGGGACAGACTAAACAGGGGTTAGAGTGTTCGCAATCCTTCACGTTACTACGAGTTATTTAAGGTGGGATAAGAATCCGGGACTGGGGCGTGTTCGGCCTGGAATCCCGAGACTTTTTCTCAACAGCAACAGGTTATCCGGTTGAGAAGAAGGCGCTTTATTTCGCAGTTTTACCCCGAGACAAGTGGCCGAGTTCCCAGACTGCAATTTAAGACTCCGATTAAAAGATTTCAGTATTTTCGTTATTTTCTAAATTTTTATTGCGCCTTTTGCCACCAATTGGAAAAGAAATTAACCCAACTGCTTCACCGAATTTTATAATTTTCACAGTTTTAATTCAATTGAATTTGTTTTTATAGTTCTTTCCCCTTAATTTTTTTTAGATATAAATTTTTCTATTGGTGAATCGCGTAGAATTGTCGACAAGTTCCAAGCCTTTTACTCTGAGAAATATTTTCGAACTAAGTTGCTGACTTTTAAGGTGAAAATTCAGTGCTCCTGAATTCCTTTAATTTTCTATTTCTGATTCTAACAAATTTTATAATTTTCACAGTCTCCTTTCAATTGAATTTATTTTTGTAGCTTCTCCCTCTTAATTATTTTTAGAAATAAAAATTTCTCCCGCTGGATCACGTAGAATTGTCAAGTTCCAAGTCTCTTGCTCTGCGAATAAATTTCAAGCTAAGTATTTGACTTTAGAAGAAAAATTATTGTTCAGTGATCCTAAATTTCTCAAATTTTTTATTTTTCGGTCTACCAAATTTTATAATTTTCACAGTTTTACTTCAATTGAATTTGTTTTTATAACATTTTTCCCTTAATTTTTTCAAGAAATAATTTTCTTTTCCGCTGGATCACGTAAAATTGTCAAGTTCCAAGTCCCTTGCTGTGCGAATTATTTACAAATTAAGTTTTTGACTTTAGAGAGAATTATTGTTCAGTGCTCCTGAATTCCTCTAATTTTCTATTTCTGGCTCTACCAAATTTTATAATTTTCCCAGTTTCACTTCAATTGAATTTTTTTATAGCTCCTTCGTCCTAATTTTATCTAAAAATATTTTTTCCCGCTGAATCACGTATAATTGTCGACAAGTTCCAAATCTCTTGCTCTGTAAATTATTTTCAAACTATGTTTTTGACTTTAGAGAGAAAATTATTGTTCAGTGATCCTGAATTCCTCTAATTTTCTATTTCTGGAAGTACCAAATTTTAGAATCTTTACAGTTTCACTCCAATTGAATTTTTTTATAGCTCTTCCCTCTTCATTTTTGCAACAAATAATTTTTTTTTCCGCTGAATCACGTATAATTGTCGACAAGTTTCAAGTCTCTTGCTCTGCGAATGATTTTCAAACTAAGTTCTTGACTTTAGAGTGAAAATTATTGTTCAGTGATCCTGAATTTTACTAATTTTCCATTTCTGGGTCTACTAAATTTTATAATTTTCACAGTTTCACTTCAATTCAATGTTCTTATAGCTCTTGCCTCTTAATTTTTTCTAGAAATAATTTTTTTCCCGCTGGATCACGTAGTATGGTCAACAAGCTCTAAGTCTCTTGCTCTGCAAATTATTTTCAAACTAAGTTTTTGACTTTAGAGAGAATTATTGTTCAGTGCTACTGAATTCCACTAATTTTGTATTTCTGGGTCTATTAAATTTTATAATTTTCACAGTTTCACTCCAATTGAATTTTTTTATAGCTCTTCTCTATTCATTTTTTCAACAAATAATTTTTTTTTCCACTGAATCACGTATCATTGTCAACAAGTTCTAAGTCTCTTGCTCTGCGAATTATTTTCAAACTAAGTTTTTGACTTTAGAGAGAAAATTATTGTTCAGTTATCCTGAATTTCTCTAATTTTCTATTTCTGGGTCTACCAAATTTTATAATTTTTACAGTCTCACTCCAACTCAATTTTTTTATAGCTCTTCCCTCTTCATTTTTGCAACAAATAATTTTTTTTTCCGCTGAATCACGTATAATTGTCGACAAGTTCCAAATCTCTTGCTCTGTAAATTATTTTCAAACTATGTTTTTGACTTTAGAGAGAAAATTATTGTTCAGTGATCCTGAATTCCTCTAATTTTCTATTTCTGGAAGTACCAAATTTTAGAATCTTTACAGTTTCACTCCAATTCAATTTTTTTATAGCTCTTCCCTCTTCATTTTTGCAACAAATATTTTTTTTTTCCCGCTGAATCACGTATAATTGTCGACAGGTTTCAAGTCTCTTGCTCTGCGAATGATTTTCAAACTAAGTTCTTGACTTTAGAGAGAAAATTATTGTTCAGTGATCCTGAATTTCACTAATTTTCCATCTCTGGGTCTACTAAATTCTATAATTTTCACAGTTTCACTTCAATTCAATTTTCTTATAGCTCTTGCCTCTTAATTTTTTCTAGAAATAATTTTTTTCCCGCTGGATCACGTAGTATGGTCAACAAGCTCTAAGTCTCTTGCTCTGCAAATTATTTTCAAACTAAGTTTTGATTTTAGAGAGAATTATTGTTCAGTGCTCCTGAATTCCACTAATTTTGTATTTCTGGGTCTATTAAATTTTATAATTCTTACAGTTTCGCTCGAATTGAATTTTTTTATAGCTCTTCTCTATTCATTTTTTCAACAAATAAATTGTTTTTCTACTGAATCACGTATCATTGTCAACAAGTTCTAAGTCTCTTGCTCTGCGAATTATTTTCAAACTAAGTTTTTGACTTTAGACAGAAAATTATTGTTCAGTGATCTTGAATTTCTCTAATTTTCTATTTCTGGGTCTACCAAATTTTATAATTTTTACAGTCTCACTCCAATTCAATTTTTTTATAGCTCTTCCCTCTTCATTTTTGCAACAAATAATTTTTTTTTCCCCTGAATCACGTATAATTGTCGACAAGTTCCAAATCTCTTGCTCTGTAAATTATTTTCAAACTATGTTTTTGACTTTAGAGAGAAAATTATTGTTCAGTGATCCTGAATTCCTCTAATTTTCTATTTCTGGAAGTACCAAATTTTAGAATCTTTACAGTTTCACTCCAATTCAATTTTTTTATAGCTCTTCCCTCTTCATTTTTGCAACAAATATTTTTTTTTCCCGCTGAATCACGTATAATTGTCGACAAGTTTCAAGTCTCTTGCTCTGCGAATGATTTTCAAACTAAGTTCTTGACTTTAGAGAGAAAATTATTGTTCAGTGATCCTGAATTTCACTAATTTTCCATTTCTGGGTCTACTAAATTTTATAATTTTCACAGTTTCACTTCAATTCAATTTTCTTATAGCTCTTGCCTCTTAATTTTTTCTAGAAATAATTTTTTTCCCGCTGGATCACGTAGTATGGTCAACAAGCTCTAAGTCTCTTGCTCTGCAAATTATTTTCAAACTAAGTTTTGACTTTAGAGAGAATTATTGTTCAGTGCTCCTGAATTCCACTAATTTTGTATTTCTGGGTCTATTAAATTTTATAATTTTCACAGTTTCACTCCAATTGAATTTTTTTGTAGCTCTTCTCTATTCATTTTTTCAACAAATAAATTTTTTTTCCACTGAATCACGTATCATTGTCAACAAGTTCTAAGTCTCTTCCTCTGCAAATTATTTTCAAACTAAGTTTTTGACTTTAGAGAGAATTATTGTTCAGTGCTACTGAATTCCACTAATTTTGTATTTCTGGGTCTATTAAATTTTATAATTTTCACAGTTTCACTCCAATTGAATTTTTTTATAGCTCTTCTCTATTCATTTTTTCAACAAATAATTTTTTTTTCCACTGAATCACGTATCATTGTCAACAAGTTGTAAGTCTCTTGCTATGCGAATTATTTTCAAACTAAGTTCTTGACTCTAGAGAGAAAATTATTGTTCAGTGATCCTGAATTTCACTAATTTTCCATCTCTGGGTCTACTAAATTTTATAATTTTCACAGTTTCACTTCAATTCAAATTTCTTATAGCTCTTGCCTCTTAATTTTTTCTAGAAATAATTTTTCTCCCGCTGGATCACGTAGTATGGTCAACAAGCTCTAAGTCTCTTGCTCTGCAAATTATTTTCAAACTAAGTTTTTGACTTTAGAGAGAATTATTGTTCAGTGCTACTGAATTCCACTAATTTTGTATTTCTGGGTCTATTAAATTTTATGATTTTCACAGTTTCACTCCAATTGATTTTTTTTATAGCTCTTCTCTATTCACTTTTTCAACAAATAAATTTTTTTTCCACTTAATCACGTATCATTGTCAACAAGTTGTAAGTCTCTTGCTCTGCGAATTATTTTCAAACTAAGTTTTTGACTTTAGAGAGAAAATTATTGTTCAGTGATCCTGAATTTTACTAATTTTCCATTTCTGGGTCTATTAAATTTTATAATTTTCCCAGTTTCACTTCAATTTAATTTTTTCATAGCTCCTTCGTCCTAATTTTATCTAAAAATATTTTTTCCCGCTGAATCACGTATAATTGTCGACAAGTTCCAAGTCTCTTGCTCTGCCAATTAATTTCAAACTATGTTTTTGACTTTAGAAAGAAGATTATTGTTTAGTGCTCCTGAATTCCTCTAATTTTTTATTTCTGGGTGTACCAAATTTTATAATTTTTACAGTCTCACTCCAATTCAATTTTTTTATAGCTCTTCCCTCTTCATTTTTGCAACAAATAAATTTTTTTTCCGCTGAATCACGTATAATTGTCGACAAGTTTCAAGTCTCTTGCTCTGCGAATGATTTTCAAACTAAGTTCTTGACTTTAGAGAAAAAATTATTGTTCAGTGATCCTGAATTTCACTAATTTTCCATTTCTGGGTCTACTAAATTTTATAATTTTCACAGTTTCACTTCAATTCAATTTTCTTATAGCTCTTGCCTCTTAATTTTTTCTAGAAATAATTTTTTTCCCGCTGGATCACGTAGTATGGTCAACAAGCTCTAAGTCTCTTGCTCTGCAAATTATTTTCAAACTAAGTTTTTGACTTTAGAGAGAATTATTGTTCAGTGCTCCTGAATTCCACTAATTTTGTATTTCTGGGTCTATTAAATTTTATAATTTTCACAGTTTCACTCCAATTGAATTTTTTTGTAGCTCTTCTCTATTCATTTTTTCAACAAATAAATTGTTTTTCCACTGAATCACGTATCATTGTCAACAAGTTCTAAGTCTCTTCCTCTGCAAATTATTTTCAAACTAAGTTTTTGACTTTAGAGAGAAAATTATTGTTCAGTGATCTTGAATTTCTCTAATTTTCTATTTCTGGGTCAACCAAATTTTATAATTTTTACAGTCTCACTCCAATTCAATTTTTTTATAGCTCTTAACTCTTCATTTTTGCAACAAATAATTTTTTTTTCCGCTGAATCGCGTTTAGTTGTCGACAAGTTCCAAGTCTCTTGCTCTGCAAATTATTTTGAAACTATGTTTTTGACTTTAGAGAGAAAATTATTGTTCAGTGATCCTGAATTTCTCTAATTTTCTATTTCTGGGTCTACCAAATTTTATGATTTTTACAGTTTCACTCCAATTCAATTTTTTTATAGCTCTTCCCTCTTCATTTTTGCAACCAATAATTTTTTTTCCCGCTGAATCACGTATAATTGTCGACAGGTTTCAAGTCTCTTGCTCTGCGAATGATTTTCAAACTAAGTTCTTGACTTTAGAGAGAAAATTATTGTTCAGTGATCCTGAATTTCACTAATTTTCCATCTCTGGGTCTATTAAATTTTATAATTTTCACAGTTTCACTTCAATTCAATTTTCTTATAGCTCTTGCCTCTTAATTTTTTCTAGAAATAATTTTTTTCCCGCTGGATCACGTAGTATGGTCAACAAGCTCTAAGTCTCTTGCTCTGCAAATTATTTTCAAACTAAGTTTTTGACTTTAGAGAGAAAATTATTGTTTAGTGCTCCTGAATTCCTCTAATTTTCTATTTCTAGGTCTACCAAATTTTACAATTTTTACAGTTTCCTTCAATTGAATTTTTTATAGCTCTTCCCTCTTAATTTTCTCAACAAATAATTTTTTCCCGCTGAATCACGTAGCATTGTCCACAAGTTCTAAGTCTCTTGCTCTGCGAATTATTTTCAAACTAAGTTCTTGATTTTAGAGAGAAAATTATTGTTTAGTGCTCCTGAATTCCTCTAATTTTCTATTTCTAGGTCGACCAAATTTTACAATTTTCACAGTTTCACTTCAATTGAATTTTTTTATAGCTCTTCCCTCTTAATTTTTTCAAGAAATATTTTGTTTCCCGCTGAATCACGTCGCATTGTCAACAAGTTCCAAGTCTCTTGCTTTGCGATTAATTTCCAAACTAAGTTGCTGATTTTTGGAGAGAAAATTATTGTTTAGTCCTCTTGAATTTCTCTAATTTTCTACCAGATTTTATACTTTGATCAGTTGAGGTAAAGTTTATTAAACAATATGAGTTTTTCACGATTTTCATAGTTCCTCACATTAATTTTGTAGCCAATTTAAACATTTTAGAAATTTTCGGCCAGCTCTCAAGAAAGAGAGTAGCACCAAACATTTTCACTGCCATTTTTTTTTCAATCAAATAAAATAAGTTTTTTAAAAATTTGCTTTTTTCTTCACGATCTCGTGCAATTCTGCGGACATTGTAGATTGACACCTTTACGGCACAAATAATTCTCGATGAAACACAAACTGAGTACCTCTAGAGCTCCGTGAATGGGGGCCTCGTATATCCGAGCCGGTTTCAAGCATTGCCTTTTAAGGTTAAGTGAACTAATATTGCAGCAAGTTTGTAGCAATTCGGAACAAACTGGCACAAAGTTGTGCCAAGTTGCTATCTGGCGTACAAGTCTTGCGGTTTCTTAATGCTCCACACGACGGCTGCTGGCAGGAACATTGTATGATTTATCCTGCATCCCATCAACCCCACACGAGATGAAAACACGCCGTAAACCTGCGCAACAACTAAACCCAAAAAATATTCTTTTTCTATTTTCACAAATTATCAAAAATTCAATATTTTGAGGTCAGTCGATTTTTTAAAATTTGCCCGACAAATCTAGAGCAGGACAGTACTCAATCTCATGTAGTGCTTTCTCTTTTAGGGCAACAACAGCAATTTCACTTCGCTTTCGGTCAACGGCCCTTTCCGTTCGCCGCTTCGGATCCTTTGTCGGGGTTCAGAATGCCACCGATTGGAAATTGCAACAGTAAGTGATAAATTTTTTTTTCTTGAAATTTTTGGAAATTTTGTCGGTATCTTTGTGTTTATTCATTTCTGTAAACGACGTGCATTTGAATCATTTCATTTGTTTGCTCGCCTGTTTACAACTGTAATGAATGAGTTTTTGTTTTCATTCGGAACGGCTCTCCCCACGGGATAATAAAAGGGGTAGCCGGAAATGAGCTCGTAAGATTTAGTGGATGTACGGTTTGGAGGCGAGTCACTGTTTTTCAAAGGAACGGAATTTTCAACAGTTTACAAGGAATTTGGCATAAATTCATTAACTCAGCGAAATAGTTTTTTTATTTTTTTTATTTAAATCAACCGAGAAATAATTTTTTCAAATTTTTTGTTCAAATACTTTGATATAATAAAATTAATTCCAAATAGATAACGGAATTTTGTTAAATATTTTTTAACTTTTTTGAAGATTTTTACCTTAACAGATTCTCTAGTTTTGCAGCATTTTTGCAGGTATTTAACTTTCATAGAAAAAAAAAATTTCCTAAACTGATCACTCACATTAATTCCTTAGAACAATTTTAAAAATTTCTGGCCAAAATTTTGCCTAATAACAATTTAAATGAGGCGATGGGGATGGAGGTAAATTTTTAGATTCCAACCGGCAAAATCCGTTTTCGACTTATTTATTGCCGTCCAATTCATTTCCGAACCCTCGACGGTTTTCGGCGCTTTCGAGCCAATCCTCGTCGATGAACACCACTCGACCCGAATATTTGTCAATAATTCGTTTGTATTTCAATAAACGTTAACGAAACAAACGATTCAAAAACAACCAAAAAAAAAAATTGAGGCAAAAAGCAATTAATTCGTTTCTGCGGCCTGGATCGGATTCAATAACATGTGGACAAAACACGAGACCTGATAGGTTTTATAAAAACGATCTGGTCTGGTAGAGGATGACAGTCGAGAGAGAGCTGCGGGTGGCACGGTCGATACACTCATCAACTCTATTACCCACATGGACCAAGCCACCATTCCAACATAAATAGCGTTCAGTTGGTTAGAAAAAACATTTTCGTGTCATCATTTGCGTGTTATTTTTATCAACAAAACTGTTTCTTTCCTCTTCAGACATGCCGCAATTCGGCTTGAGCAGCACGAACTCGCATTGGGGTTATGGGGCAGCAGGAGCGTACTCGCCGTATTTTACGCCTAGTACGCTGGGATCTTGCGCAGCACCCACCGCTTCACAATTTAACGCGCCGGCACTGGGATTCTCCGGTAGCGCCCCGGACCAGTCATCCACCCAAGACGCCTTCGGGTCCACCACAAATGTCAGCTCATGTAAGTTCTCTTCAAAAAAATTTCGCTATTCAAGTACCTTCAAAAAACTTTCTCATCTCTATTAAGTTGATTTCTTCATAATTGGTACTCAGACAGTACCACAAGGTAACTTCAAATGGTTGTTTACGCCATTTGATGGTGAGAGAATTTTGGTTTAGAAATACCTTTAGATGAGATTTGAAGGTATCTTCAGAACTTACTTAGAAAATAATTTTAAAAATTATTGCCAAAAGATGGGATTGGCAACTGATGATGAAGAAACTCTTTCTAGTTTAGATAAAATCTTTGGAAGGCATTTTGAAGGTGTCTTTAGAAGTAATTTCGATGGTAATTTCAATCGACATTCTCAAATGCTTCTCTTTGCTTTTGGATGGAGAAAAAATTCTCTTCTCTATTCAGATGAATCAAAAGGCATATAAAAAATATCTCTAGCAGGTATTCAGATGGTACCTGCAAAAGGTAATTTGAAACGGTTATCGGCGTCATGCAATGGTAAGAGAATTTTTGTTAAAGAACCCCTTAGAAAGGACTTGAAGCTAACTTCAAGACGTACTGAGATAATAATTTTAGAGGGTACTTTCAAAAGATATCCTTGGCGTCCAATGATGAGGAAACTTTTTCTAATTTAAATAAAATTTTTAGAAGGTATTTGAAAGGTGTCTTCAGAAGTTATTCCGATGGTGCTTTTAAGACATCCTTAAATGCTTTTTTTTTCTATCCGATGATGGAAAATTTCTCCTCTCTATTCAGATGATTTAAAAGACATATAGAAATCATCTTTACCAGATACTCAGACAGTGTCTCATAAAGGTAATTTTAAACCTTTTTTGGCGCCATGCAACCGTGGGCAAATTTTGGTTTAAGAATCTTTTGGACAGGATCTGATCGTATCTTCAGAATGTACTGAGATAATAATTTTAAAATGTACTTTCAAAAGATACCTTTGGCATTGAATGATGAAGAAATTCTTTCTTATTCAGACAAAACGTTTAGAAGGCATTCAGAGGGTGTCTTTAGAAGTAATTCTGATGGTAATTTCAATAGGCATTCTCAAATGCTTCTCTTTGCTTTTGGACGGAAAAATAATTCTCTCCTCTATTCAGATGATTCAAAGGGCCTATAGCAAATATCTCTAGCAGGTATTCAGACGGTATCTGCAAAAGGTAATTTGAAACGGTTATCGGCGTCATGCAACGGTAAGAGAATTTTTGTTAAAGAATTTCTTAGAAAGGACTTGAAGCTAACTTCAGAGCGTACTGAGATAATAATTTTAGAGGGTACTTTCAAAAGATATCCTTGGCGTCCAATGATGAAGAAACTCTTTCTAATTCAAATAGAATTTTTAGAAGGTATTTGAAAGGTGTCTTCAGAAGTTATTCCAATGGTACTTTTAATAGACATCCATAAATGCTTTTTTTTTATCCGATGGTGGAAAATCTCTCCTGTCTATTCAGATGATTCAAAAGGCATAGAGAAATTATCTTTACCAGATACTCAGACAGTGTTTTATGAAGGTAGTTTTAAACCGTTGTTGGCGCCATGCAACGGTGAGCGAATTTTGGTTGAAGAATCTTTTGGAAAGGATTTGAACGTATCTTCAGAATGTACTGAGATAATAATTTTAAAAGGTACTTTTGAAAGATATCTTTGGCAAAGGATGATGAAGAAACTCTTTCTTATTCAGACAAGACTTTTAGAAGGTATTTAGAAGGTGTCTTCAGAAGTAATTCCTATGGTCATTTCAATAGACATTCTCAAATGCTTCTTTTTGCTTTTGGATGGAAAAAAAATTTTCTTTTCTACTCAGGTGATTCAAAGGGAAAATAGAAAATATTTTTACTAGATACTCAAACAGTGCCTCATAAAGGTAATTTCAATCAGTTATCGGCGCCTTGCAACGGTGAGAGGGATGTGGTTTAATAATCCCTTAGAAAGGATTTGAAGCTAACTTCAGAGCGTACTGAGATAATAATTTTAGAAGGTACTTTCGAAAGATATCTTTGGCATCGGATGATGAAGAAACTCTCTCTTATTCAGACAAAACTTTTAGAAGGTATTTAGAAGGTGTCTTCAGAAGTAATTCCTATGGTCATTTCAATAGACATTCTCAAATGCTTCTTTTTGCTTTTGGATGGAAAAAAAAATTTCTTCTCTACTCAGGTGATTCAAAGGGAAAATAAAAAATATTTTTACTAGATACTCAAACAGTGCCTCATAAAGGTAATTTCAATCGGTTATCGGCGCCTTGCAACGGTGAGAGAATTTTTGTTTAATAATCCCTTAGAAGAGATTTGAAGCTAACTTCAGAGCGTACTGAGATAATAATTTTAGAGGGCACTTTCAAAAGATATCCTTAGCGTCCGATGATGGAGAAACTCTTTCTAATTCTAATATAATTTTTAGAAGGTATTTGAAAGGTGTCTTCAGAAGTTATTCCAATGGTACTTTTAATAGACATCCGCAAATGCTTTTTTTTATCCGATGGTGGAAAATTTCTCCTGTCTATTCAGATGATTTAAAAGGCATATAGAAATTATCTTCACCAGATACTCAGACAGTGTCTCATAAAGGTAATTTTAAACCGTTGTTGGCGCCATGCAACAGTGAGCGAATTTTGTTTAAAAATCTTTTGGATAGAATTTGAACATATCTTCAGAATGTACTGAGATAATAATTTTAGAGGGTACTTTCAAAAGATATCCTTGGCGTCCGATAATGAAAAAACTCTTTCTGATTCAAATAAAATTTTTAGAAGGTATTTGAAAGGTGTCTTCAGAAGTTATTCCAATGGTACTTTTAATAGACATTCACAAATGCTTTTTTTTTCTATCCGATGGTGGAAAATTACTCCTGTCTATTCAGATGATTCAAAAGGCATAGAGAAATTATCTTTACCAGATACTCAGACAGTGTCTCTTAAAAATAATTTTAAACCATTGTTGGCGCCATGCAACGGTGAGCGAATTTTGGTTAAAAATCTTTTGGAAAAAATTTGAACGTATCTTCAGAATGTACTGAGATAATAATTTTGTAGAGTACTTTATAAAGATATCCTTGGCGTCCAATAATGAAGAATTTCTTTCTAATTCAAATAGAATTTTTAGAAAGTATTTGAAAGGTGTCTTCAGAAGTTATTCCAATGGTACTTTTAATAGACATTCACAAATGCTTTTTTTTCTATCCGATGGTGGAAAATTTCTCCTGTCTATTCAGATGATTCAAAAGGCGTATAGAAATTATCTTTACCAGATACTCAGACAGTGTCTCTTAAAAATAATTTTAAACCATTGTTGGCGCCATGCAACGGTGAGCAAATTTTGGTTTCAAAATCTTTTGAAAAGAATTTTAACGTATCTTCAGAATGTATTGAGGTAATAATTTTAGAGGAGACTTTCAAAAGATATCCTTGGCGTCCAATAATGAAAAAACTTTTTCTAATTCAAATAGAATTTTTAGAAAGTATTTGAAAGGTGTCTTCAGAAGTTATTCCAATGGTACTTTTAATAGACATCCACAAATGCTTTTTTTATCCGATGGTGAAAAATTTCTCCTGTCTATTCAGATGAGTAAAAAAGCATATAGAGATTATCTTTACCAGATACTCAGACAGTGTCTCATAAAGGTAATTTTAAACCGTTGTTGGCGCCATGCAACGGTGAGCGAATTTTGGTTTAAAAATCTTTTGAAAAGAATTTGAACGTATCTTCAGAATGTACTGAGATAACAATTTTAGAGGGTACTTTCAAAAGATATCCTTGACGTCCAATAATGAAGAAACTCTTTCTAATTCAAATATAATTTTTAGAAGGTATTTGAAAGGTGTCTTCAGAAGTTATTCCAATAGTAATTTTAATAGACATTCACAAATGCTTTTTTTTTCTATCCGATGGTGGAAAATTTCTCCTGTCTATTCAGATGATTCAAAAGGCATATAGAAATTATTTTTACCAGATACTCAGACAGTGTCTCTTAAAAATAATTTTAAACCATTGTTGGCGCCATGCAACGGTGAGCAAATTTTGGTTTCAAAATCTTTTGAAAAGAATTTTAACGTATCTTCAGACTGTACTGAGGTAATAATTTTAGAGGAGACTTTCAAAAGATATCCTTGGCGTCCAATAATGAAAAAACTTTTTCTAATTCAAATAGAATTTTTAGAAAGTATTTGAAAGGTGTCTTCAGAAGTTATTCCAATGGTACTTTTAATAGACATCCACAAATGCTTTTTTTTCTATCCGATGGTGGAAAATTTCTCCTGTCTATTCAGATGATTCAAAAGTCATATAGAAATTATCCTAACCAGATACTCAGACAGTGTCTCATAAAGGTAATTTTAAACCGTTGTTGGCGCCATGCAACGGTGAGCGAATTTTGGTTTAAATATCTTTTGGAAAGAATTTGAACGTATCTTCTGAATATACTGAGATAATAATTTTAGAGGGTACATTCAAAAGATATCCTTGGCGTCCAATAATGAAGAAACTCTTTCCAATTCAAATAGAATTTTTAGAAAGTATTTGAAAGTTGTCTTCAGAAGTTATTCCAATGGTACTTTTAATAGACATCCACAAATGCTTTTTCTTCTATCCGATGGTGGAGGATTTCTCCTGTCTATTCAGATGATTCAAAAGGCATATAGAAATTATCTTCACCAGATACTCAGACAGTGTCTCATAAAGATAATTTTAAACCGTTATTGGCGCCATGCAACGGTGAGCGTATTTTGGTTTAAAAATGTTTTGGAAAGGATTTGGACGTATCTTCAGAATGTACTGAGATAATAATTTTAAAAGGTACTTTCAAAAGAAATTTTTGGCATTGGATGATGGAGAAACTCTTTCTTATTCAAACAATACCTTTAAAAGGCATTTAGAAAGTGTCTTTAGAAGTAATTCCGATAGTAATTTCAATGGACATTCTCAAATGCTTCTCTTTGCTTTTTTATGAAAAAAATTCTCTGTTCTATTCAAATGATTCAAAAGCCATATAGAAAATATTTTTACCAGATACTCAAACAGTGCCTCATATAGGTAATTTCAATCGGTTATCGGCGCCATGCAACGGTGAGCGAATTTGGTTTACTAATTTCTTAGAAAGGATTTGAAGCTAACTTCAGAGCGTACTGAGATAATAATTTTAAAGGGTACTTTCAAAAGATATCCTTGGCGTCCGATAATGAATAAACTCTTTCTAATTCAAATAGAATTTTTAGAAGGTATTTGAAAGGTGTCTTCAGAAGTTATTCCAATGGTACTTTTAATAGACATTCACAAATGCTTTTTTTTTCTATCCGATGGTGGAAAATTTCTCCTGTCTATTCAGATGATTCAAAAGGCATATAAAAATTATCTTTACCAGATACTCAGACAGTGTCTCTTAAAAATAATTTTAAACCATTGTTGGCGCCATGCAACGGTGAGCAAACTTTGGTTTAGAAATCTTTTGAAAAGAATTTTAACGTATCTTCAGAATGTACTGAGTTAATAATTTTAGAGGAGACTTTCAAAAGATATCCTTGGCGTCCAATAATGAAAAAACTTTTTCTAATTCAAATAGAATTTTTAGAAAGTATTTGAAAGGTGTCTTCAGAAGTTATTCCAATGGTACTTTTAATAGACATCCACAAATGCTTTTATTTCTATCCGATGGTGGAGGATTTCTCCTGTCTATTCAGATGATTCAAAAGGCATATAAAAATGATCTTTACCAGATACTCAGACAGTGTCTCATAAAGGTAATTTTAAACCGTTGTTGGCGCCATGCAACGGTGAGCGTATTTTGGTTTAAAAATCTTTTGGAAAGGATTTGGACGTATCTTCAGAATGTACTGAGATAATAATTTTAGAGGGTACTTTCAAAAGATATCCTTGGCGCCCGATAATGAAAAAACTCTTTCTAATTTAAATAGAATTTTTAGAAGGTATTTGAAAGGTGTCTTCAGAAGTTATTCTAATGGTACTTTTAATAGACATTCACAAATGCTTTTTTTTTTCTATCCGATGGTGGAAAATTTCTCCTGTCTATTGAGATGATTCAAAAGGCATATAGAAATTATCCTAACCAGATACTCAGACAGTGTCTCATAAAGGTAATTTTAAACTGTTGTTGGCGCCATGCAACGGTGAGCGAATTTTGGTTTAAATTTTTTTTGGAAAAGATTTGATTGTATCTTCAGAATGCACTAAGATTATAATTTTAGAAGGTACTTTCAAAAGATATCTTTGGCATCGGATGATGAAGAAACTCTTTCTTATTCAGACAAAACTTTTTGAAGGTATTTAAAAGGTGTCCTTAGAAGTAATTCCTATGGTAATTTCAATAGACACTCTTAAATGCTTCTCTTTTCTTTCGGATAGAAAAAAATTCTATACTCTATTGAGACGATGCAAAAAACATATAGAGAGTATCTCTAGCAGATGTTTGGACGGTACCTCCAAAAAGTAATTTCAAACGGTTGTCGGTACCATGCAACAAAACGAGGATTTTGGACTAGAAACCTCTTCAGATAGAATTTGAAAGTGTCTTCAAAAGCATTAAAATTTCATTTCATTATAAAGCATTTAGAAGGTACTATTGATGCAATTTTTTTTGCTTCTGCTCAGATGGTACTTTTAGAAATACTAAAAAGTCACCTTTAAAGTTAATTTGCATACCTATCAAAAGAAATTTTTGACTTATACAATTTTTTTTCATTTTTGGTTTCAGTACTACCGGATACTACAGGAACCGATTTGGACCAACATCTCGGTTTAGTTTCCACTCAAAACCACACAAACCACTCACAAAGTACCACTCACACTTCATCCCTTTTAGTCCCCAGATACTCATCGAATCACACAGATTTCGCCCTATCAGGTCCTCGTTCCCTTTCCGATAATTCTAGTACCGCCGAAAGTCCCGTCCAAGATGACATATTATCCTCTCAAACCACCATAGGTGTTAACCATGTTAACAACACGAATTTTCCTCTACATCAAAACATGACAACATCAACATACCCATCAAGCAACTGTAACAACTCAATCTATCCAGTACTTCCGGCAAGTCTTCTCTATTCGCAACTTTATTCAGCAGCCAATCAGAGTCACAATTTTCATTCCCTCCATTCGCACGCGACACAAAGTCACCATAACGATCTTCAAAGTGTCATGGATCAGTTGTCGACGTCGAACCAAAGACAAATGAACGGTACTACAACTGATTTGTTGTTGAGCAATAACGGTACTTGTGCGGCGGCAGCGAATAGACAAGATGACGCGCATGCGCGCGTTTTGACCGGTAATGGCGGCCAAAGAGGACCTGCGCAGAACAGTGACGCGGTTGTGTGGAGGCCGTATTAGTGCAATATTAATTGTTGTAAAAAGCCAGGAAATGTGCAATCGGATTGTTTAGATTATAAGACGCCGTTTACTGAGTGAGCCAACTAATTTCTTTGAATTTTTGTGATTGTTTGTTGGCCCACTCCGTACGTAAGATTAGACAGAGTGTCGTGTAAATATTTGTGGGATTGATCCTCAAATTCGCGGGTTCTCCATAAGAATGTAAACAACCACCGTGTATATGCTTTAATTAGATTTAAAGAGATCTTCCTGTACTATAAAAATTAAACTATTATGCCTGTTATGTAACGATTTCTGTTGGGACAATGTAAAATAACAACGATAATAATAAATGAATATTCAAGAATTTTGTGGAGGTTTTTTGGGTCGTCGCGACCTTCTAACTATGCATTAAAATTGTTACATAAATACTTCGGATGGTTCGTTGGGAAATTTCGTGAATTCTCTTCCCCCTTTTCGTTGTTCGTCTGGATAAAAACAAAACTGGGAAATACGAAGCGGCCAGTGTTCCAACGCGATCCTTTTAACAAATAATGCTCGACGGAAGTTTTACGGGAATTGACCGCTTGCGGTGAGAAGTAGAAAAGGGACAATGGAACTCAAAGGGAAACGGGCGGAAATAAAGGAATGTTGAAAGGAGTGGGAAAGGGTCGCTTCGACCGCCCGCTTCTTGTGCTTGTCTGGATGCGGTAAGTTTCTTTTTAGGATGACCATCGCTATTTCCTGCATTTATAATTCCTCAAATTTTGGAATTTAATCCGCCATTAACTTGCTAAAGTATTTCTTTCTCTTCGTATTTAAAACTACAGAAAATACTTTTTATTGATAAAACTATGTAAGGGTGTTAAAATTTTTAATCCAATCAAATCAGATTTGCAAAAACCTAGAAAGTTGACCCAAATCTGCAAACGATTGTGTGAGTAGTGTAAGATCCGGCGTAATCAAACCGAGTTCCAAAGCATAATCAGCGATACGAATTACATTTAGAAAACGACAGTTCTATCGGCCTAAATGTGATTTTGATAATTTGAAAATTTTTACCTACAGATATGTGCCTTGAAATTTCATTCCCAAATTTTTAATTTTTTTAAGGGTTCTATTATGATTTTATGTTATAATAATCAGTTAACTTAATGCAACGCAGTTGCTAATATTTAATTTGAACATTTAATTTTAAAATTATGACAATTTGAATTTTTTGAGCAAAATTTTGGTCAAAATTAAAAAATTGAACTGTTTTATTTACGGGGGTAGAAAATTCGTCTTAGATTTGTCGGAAAGCTCTTTAAAGGTTAATTAAAGAGATATTTTCATAGTCCATCTTCCTTAAAAATTCTGGTAGTTATCGAGCTGTAAATTTTGAAAAAAATTGTAATTTTTTGTTCCTTTGGGAAATGTCGCAAATCTAACACCCAAAAGGGACAAACTAGATACAGAAATGAGATAAGGGTGACACGCTACGTCAGAAAATATTATTTTAAAATGTTAAAAATGATTGGTGTCAATTTTAGCATTTTTTAAAATTTTTATCGATTGAGATAGAAAAAAAAATTGAAAATTCTGAAAATTTCCGAGTCCCTTTTATGGCTTCATTTTATACCGTTGAGATTGTCTAACGCAACGCTGTCTTCAATTTTTGATTCCGACCCTTACTTTGCAAGTTATGGCCGTTTGAAGTTCACTCCAAATTTGGTGAAAAATGGTGCTTTCTTATTTACCATCCCACGGGCTTCATTTTGGGCTTTTCGGAAAGCCCTCTGAATTTCCATTGTGAGGAAGTCCTTGTATTTGCACTAGCTCAAAAACTCTAGAAATTATCGAGGTTCAAAATTTGTCAAAACTCGAATTTTTGTAATTTTTTGTGAACCACTAGCAATTCATCGCTTAAATGGACAAAGTGAGTACAGAAGCGTGTACAATGACAAAGATTACGTCGCATAAAGATATTTTTCTTGAGTGGAAATGGTTTTGATTTTTTTTGGGTATTTTCATGCATATGTGGCCTTGATTTTGGTCGAAAAATTTCGAAATTTTCAAACAACTTTTTATGGTCTCATTTCATAGTAAAAAGCTCACTTTACAAGATGCTATTGCTAGTTTTTAATTTGGACTCTTAATTTTCAAAACTATGACATTTTGAATTCTTTGACCAAAATTTTGGTCAAAATTGAAAAATGGAACTTTTTTATTTACGGCGGTAAAAAATCCGTTTTAGGCCTGTTGAAGAGCTCTTTAAAGGACCATTAGAGAAATATTTTCATATTCGAAATAGCTTAAAGATTCTGAAAGTTATCAAGCTGTAAATTTTGAAGAAAATTGTAATTTTGTGTTCTTTTGTGAAATGTGGCAAGTCTACCACCCAAACGGGACAAGGTAGATACAGAAATGAGATAAAGGTGACACGCTCCGTCAGAAAATATTTTTTCCAAAGGTTAAGAATGATTGGTGTCGATTTTAGCATTTTTTTTAATTTTTATCGATTGAGATAGAAAAAAATATTGAAAATTTTGAAATTTTTCGAGTCCGTTTTATGGCTTCATTTTATAGTGTTGAGCTTGTCTAACTCAACGCTGTTTTTAATTTTTGATTCGGACTCTTACTTTGCAAGTTATGGCCGCCTGAAGTTCACTCCAAATTTGGTGAAAAATGGTGCTTTTTATTTACCGTCCCTCGGACTTTATCTTGGGCTTTTCGGAAAGCCCTATAAATTTCCATTGCGAGGATGTCCTTGTATCTGCACTAGCTCAAAAACTCTAGAAATTATTGAGGTTCAAAATTTGTCAAAACTCAAACTTTTGTAATTTCTTGTGAACCACCAGAAATTCATCGCTCAAATTGACAAAGCAAGTACAGAATCGTCTTCTGTGACAAGAATTACGTCGGAAAAAGATATTTTTCTTGAGTGGAAATGATTTTGATTTTTTTTGGGTATTTTCATGCAGATGTGGCCTTGATCTTGGTCGAAAAATTTCAAAATTTTCAAACAAATTTTTATGGTCTCATTTCATAGTAAACAGCTTACTGGGCGAGACGCTATTGCTAGTTTTTAATTTGGACTCTTAATTTTCAAAACTATGACATTTTGAATTTTTTGACCAAAATTTTGGTCAAAATCGAAAAATGGAACTTTTTTATTTACGGCGGTAAAAAATCCGTTTTAGGCTTGTTGAAGAGCCCTATAAATGGCTATTATAGAAATATTTTCATATTCGAAATAGCTTAAAAATTCTGGTAGTTATCGAGCTGTAAATTTTGAAAAAAATTGTAATTTTGTGTTCTTTTGTGAAATGTTGCAAGTCTACCACCCAAAAGGAACAAAGTAGATACAGAAAGGAGATAAAGGTGACACGCTCCGTCAGAAAATATTATTTCCAAAGGTTAAGAATGATTGGTGTCGATTTTAGCATTTTTTTAATTTTTATCGATTGAGATAGAAAAAAATATTGAAAATTCTGACATTTTTTGATTCCGTTTTATGGCTTTATTTTATACTGGTGAGCTTGTCTAACGCAACGCTGTCTTTAATTTTTGATTCGGACTCTTACTTTGCAAGTTATGGCCGTTTGAGATTCACTCCAACTTTGGTGAAAAATGGTGCTTTTTTATTTACCATTCCACTCACTTAGTTTTGGGCTTTTCGGAAAGCCCTATGAATTTACATTGCGAGGATGTCCTTCTATTTGCAGTAACTCAAAAACTCTAGAAATTATGGAAATTCAAAATTTGTGGAAATTTGACTTTTGGTCATCTCTTGTGAACCACTCAAAATCCATCGCTTAAATGGATAAACCAATTACAGAGACGTGTCCAGTGGCAGAAATTACGTCAGAAAAAGACATTTTCTTGGGTGGGAACAATTTTTGATTTTTTGGCCTTTTTGATGAAAAATTTTGAAATTTTCAAACAACTTTCTATAGTTTCATTTTATAGTAGACAGCTCACTGAGCGAAACGCTGTCGCCAGTTTTAAGTTTGGACTCTTAATTTTCAAAACTACGACAATTTGAATTTTTTGACCAAAACTTTGTTTAAAATCGAAAATTTTGTTTACGGTGGTATAAATTCAGATTTAGGCTCATTGGAGAGCTTTTTAAAGGTCTGTTAACGGGATATTTTCATATTCAAAATAGCCCAATTTCTATAGATAATCTTCAAATCTAGTTGCGGTTACCAATAGTAGTTAGCTATACATTTTTGATTAAATGAAAAAATTATTTGCGGCCGCAACAGCTATCATGAAAATTTCATCCCCTGCTGTCGATACGGTATTTTCAGTGAATTGCGCCGGCCATGTTGTCGAGAATTGAACAAAATATGATTGTTAATATCGTATGTGCGTATGTGTGGAGTATGGGGGCGTAACTCACCCCGGCTGTCTAGTGATGTAATTGCGACGCCAGATTTTACAGCCCCTGTTGGTCGCTATACGGTACACCTGCCACCACTAATTAGTAGGCTATAATGGCCATCCGAATGTCGATTAAACCTAATATACTGGCTGCTCGACAATGAGACATTCAGTCCGGCACCATCAACGCCCACGCGACCACCCCAAATCCACCAACCCATAATATTTTTTTTCAAAAGTTAAATTTTAATTTTAAGCATCAGAAACAATTATTTTGTGGGGTTGAAGCAATTTTTAGTAGAACGAGCAACTCAATTTGTTAATATTAAAATTAATCACTTCAAAAACTTTTGGATCCATTAGACTTTTAAATAGTTTCAAAGGTTATTTTGAGAAATTTTCCAAAAATTTAGGGAAAACTAAAATTTAATTGTGGTCAAAGATTATTTAAGTAATTTTTACTTTATTATTAAAATTGAAACGTGACATCATACTGTAGCTAAAAATTAAAAATATTTAGATAAATTATTAAAAGAAAATTACCCTAAAACCAAAATAAATTTCAGAAATTTCTAGAATTAATACAACACGTCAAAAAAATTAAGTAACATGCTTTAGCAATTTATTGTGTTAAGAAAAGTTGGAAAAACACTAGAGAAATTTTGGAGCCAAATAACTTATTCTGTTACGCATAACGATTTTTCAAATTTTTGACAATTCTTCAAAAAATTTATTAATTCTAAAAATGTCCAATTTTCCTTATTTAAAGAAAACCCTGGTAATAAATGAAACAATAGTGTCTTGATGCATCATTATCAAGACCCACACAAGCAGAAAATCTGCATAAAACACTCGCATTGATTAAGATAATCAATAAAGTTATCACCGGAAGGACACCCACTGCTCTATTTTTGATAAAACAAAATCATCTCAATTCGCTTTAAATTATTTGCAGTTTACATTTGAATTCTTAAATAACAATATCTCGTTTGAAACAATTTTATTGTTAATTGTAATTTATTTTTCTTCTATTGGTGATTGAAAATTTTTGGAAAATATCCAACTACTGCAGGTGAGGCAATTTTAGTCAAATTAAATTTTTAGCATTACAAAATATTGAAACAATTATTTATGTAAATCCTGTTGGTTTATAGTGAAACAATTTTTTAGATTCCTCTGGAGTCTTCATTCTTCAAGATCGAAGTAATTGATCAATGATTTTCTTCGTACTGATCTTTATCTGGTCCTTCCAAGGAATTCAGACAAATTATGAAGTCTTTCCGGGTTCAGAACCATTTTTAACCGCCTCAATTGATGAAGTACAAGTTGATTTTGAGGGTGGTAAACATTTAGAAATTTTTCAATTTGAGTTAGCAATATCAGTTTGTACAATAATTATTTCTAACGTTAATAATTCAAAAAATATGTTCAAAAATATTTATGATGCTTGGTATTTCATAATAGATCACTATAGGGGGAATTATAATGTGTCAATCTACGTAGAGGACTCTGCAATATCTTTTTTAGATTCAGATTTTAATTTACAACAAAATACGAATTTTGTAAAATTGTGCCTTAATAAAACAAAATTGCAAGTAATAATGCCAGGGGTATTTAATAAATTGAATTATTTACGCGAATTATACCTGCAAGATAATTTGTTAACTGAAATATCACAAGAAACATTTCACTCTTTGAAACATTTAACGTTATTAAACTTACAAAGAAATAGACTAAATATAATTTCCGAATTTTGCTTCATTAGTGTCTCAAATTTAAAATTTCTTTACGTAAACAACAACAACGTGACATCCTCAAATTTCGTTAAGCATTCTCCTCAACTTCAATTATTGGAAATATCTAACAATCCGTTCAAAACCGCTAACTTAAACTTAAATACAACTTTAATAGACGTAAGTGGCTTAGAGTTAGAAGAGATTTTGTTTGACGTTGATCCTATCACTATTTGTCTTATTAGAGGGTCTCAAATAAAAATTTGTTCCAGTATTCAAAATTTGAAAATCTTAAATTTAAGTGACAATAAATTAAAAATTTGGAAGCCATTTTCGGCGAGTTCAACAAAAATTCAATATCTTAATGTGAGCAAAAATTCAATCAGCAAACTAACCGAAAACAGTTTTGAGAATTTCCGCGATTTAGTCGTTTTGGATCTAAGCAAAAATAAATTAAGCGTCTTACCTCATAACATTTTCAAAAATCTACAATCTCTAGAATGGCTAGATTTGTCACAAAACTCAATATTTTCATTTTCGCAACAATACGGCTTTTGGGACAGTTTAATTTCGTTAAAATTACTAAATTTATCAACAAACTCGTTAAGTGGCGAACTAAACTTGTTACCTTTCAGTCACATACCTTTAAATTATTTATATATAGACAACAACCAATTCCAGAAATTTCAACCTTACAACGTGCCGACTTGCGAATTTTTCCCGCATCTCAACGAAATCTCTTTGAATAACAACTCTTGGAATTGCGGTTATCTTCAAAAAATTCTGCATAATTGTTACGCTTCAGGAAATATTGTTGATGGATTTTCAATTGGAAGTCATGTACGCAAAATTAGTTGCAATTCAACGGAATTTATTGAAGTAACTAAAACTGGAAGTGACACTGATTTGGCTGATTTCGATAAACGTATTTTTGAAATTTTTGCGGTTGCTGAAAATCGATTTGGAAATTCGAAATTTTTGAAATTTTTTAACGAGGATTTTGCAAAAAGCAATTTTTTTAATTATCTTGAAAATATTAATAAGAAAATTAACTATTTGGAAGTGTTGCGTCAGAATCAAAATAATAGTAATAATGAGGAGGAATTAATTCGGACTTTGCAATTTTTTCAATCAAACGACAACAACCAAGAAAATAATGGCGGAAATCTCAAAGTAATATTGTGCTTCATAATGGTGGCAATATTCGGAATGTTGGGGGTGCTTTTGTTTTTTGTCTATTTAATAATTTCTAGAAAAAAAATTAATTTCGAATCTGTCAAAATTGACGAAAACGAAGCAGAACTCTTATAGAAAATGATTAATCACAATAATTGTATCTAATAATTTTTTTGGGCAACCATTTTTTTATTGTATGGTTAAGTTTCATTCATTGCAACTTTATACGTTTTCATTTAATTTTATTCATTTGACACTTTTTAAATATTGTTATTGCTCATATTTTGAACTCAATTCGTATTTAATTGCATCCAAATGCAGTTCAAGCTTCTGAAATATTTTAATGACTTGTAACAATTTAATAAAAAAATTTAATGCCTTTCTGTACTTTTGTTGATAAATAAATGTTTGTTTTAGATATATTTGTCAATTTTTTTCGTTTCCAACAATTTTCTTATATCAAAATTTTACTCCAAAATTTTTTGATGCGATTTTACTGTAAATTATTAGCAGAGCTTTTTATTTTAAACATAAATCTGGTGGTACAGTCAGCAAATAATCAGCAGATTGTGAACTATCAATTCCCGATCGATTCAGCGATCACAGCCTTGATCGCGCCATCTATTGGTCTCGCGTATCGCTCACAACTACCAGTGACGTCACGACAATAACAAAAATTAATTTTATTATAATTAAATCAAGTAACTTACATCAACTAATTTCTTAATTTTTTAACAATTTTGATAAAATAGTAACAAATTCAATTTTTAATTTATTTTATAAGATTTCAATCATTGACGTCTTAGGTCTGGATCTAGAAACACAAAAAACATTTTATGCGTTTTTTCTTTTCATTTCTTCTATTTTTAACTAGAATTGACATTTATTAGGCTAATTTCGATAAAAGTATTATTGAAATTTTTTCGGTTGCTAAAAATCAATTTGGAAATTCCAAAATTTGGAAATTTTTTAACAAAGATTTTCCAAAAAACAATTTCTTTAATTATTTTGAAAATATTAATAAGAAAATTAACTATTTGGAAGTGTTGCGTCAGAACCAAAATAAAAGTAATAATGAGGAGGAATTAATTCGGACTTTGCAATTTTTTCAATCAAACGACAACAACCAAGAAAATAATGGCGAAAATCTTAAGGTAATATTGTGCTTCATAAAGGTGGCAATATTCGGAATATTGGGGGTGCTTTTGTTTTTTGTCTATTTAATAATTTCTAGAAAAAAAATTAATTTCGAATCTGTCAAAATTGACGAGAACGAGGCAGAACTCTTATAGATAATTATTAATCACAATAATTGCATCTAATAACTTTTTTCGGGCAATAATTTTTTTTATTGTATAGATAAGTTTTATCAGTTGCAACTTTATACGTTTTCGTTAAATTTTATTCAATTGACACTTTTTAAATATTGTTATTGCGTTTTTTTGCGTTTTAATTGCAACTAAATGCAGTTCAAGCTTCTGAAATATTTTAAAGACTTGTAACAATTTATTAAAAAAATTGTAATGCCTCCCTGTACTTTTGTTGACAAATAAATGTTTGTTTTAGATATATTTGTCAATTTTCTTCGTTTCCAACAATTTTTTTATATCAAAATTTTACTCCAAAATTTTTTGATGCGATTCTACTGTAAATTATCAGCAGAGCTTTTTATTTTGAACATAAATCTGGTGGTACAATCAGCAAATAATCAGCAGATTGTGAACTATCAATTCCCGATCGATTCAGCGATCACGGTTCTGATCGCGCCATCTATTGGTCTCGCGTATCGCTCACAACTACCAGTGACGTCACGACAATAACATAAATTAATTTTATTATGATTAAATCAAGCAACTTGCATCAACTGATTTCTTAATTTTTTAACAATTTTGATAAAATAGTAACAAATTTGATTTTTAATTTATTTTATAAGATTTCAATTTGTGCCGTCTTAGGTCTGGATCTAGAAACACAAAAAACATTTTATGCGTTTTTTCTTTTCATCTCTTCTATTTTTAACTAGAATTGACATTTATTTGGCTGATTTCGATAAAAGTATTTTTTAAATTTTTACGTTTGCTGAAAATCAATTTGAAAATTCCAAATTTTGGAAATTTTGTAACAAAGATTTTCCAAAAAGCAATTTTTTAAATTATTTTGAAAATATTAATAAAAAAATTAACTATTTAGAAGTGTTGCGTCAGATCCAAAATAAAAGTAATAATGAGGAGGAATTAATTCGAACTTTGCAATTTTTTCAATCAAACTACAACAACCAAGAAAATAATGGCGGAAATCTCAAAGTAATATTGTGCTTCATAATGGTGGCAATATTCGGAATGTTGGGGGTGCTTTTGTTTTTTGTCTATTTAATAATTTCTAGAAAAAAAATTAATTTCGAATCTGTCAAAATTGACGAAAACGAAGCAGAACTCTTATAGAAAATTATTAATCACAATAATTGCATCTAATAATTTTTTTGGGCAATAATTTTTTTTATTGTATAGATAAGTTTTATCAGTTGCAACTTTATACGTTTTCATTAAATTTTATTCAATTGACACTTTTTAAATATTGTTATTGCGTTTTTTTGCGTTTTAATTGCAACTAAATGCAGTTCAAGCTTCTGAAATATTTTAAAGACTTGTAACAATTTATTAAAAAAATTGTAATGCCTCCCTGTACTTTTGTTGACAAATAAATGTTTGTTTTAGATATATTTGTCAATTTCTTTCGTTTCCAACAATTTTTTTATATCAAAATTTTACTCCAAAATTTTTTGATGCGATTTTACTGTAAATTATCAGCAGAGCTTTTTATTTTAAACATAAATCTGGTGGCACAATCAGCAAATAATCAGCAGATTGTGAACTATCAATTTCCGATCGATTCAGCGACCATGGTTCTGATCGCGCCATCTATTGGTCTCGCGTATCGCTCACAACTACCAGTGACGTCACGACAATAACAAAAATTAATTTTATTATAATTAAATCAAGTAACTTACATCAACTAATTTCTTAATTTTTTAACAATTTTGATAAAATAGTAACAAATTCAATTTTTAATTTATTTTATAAGATTTCAATCATTGACGTCTTAGGTCTGGATCTAGAAACACAAAAAACATTTTATGCGTTTTTTCTTTTAATTTCTTCTATTTTTAACTAGAATTGACATTTATTAGGCTAATTTCGATAAAAGTATTTTTGAAATTTTTGCGGTTGCTGAAAATCAATTTGAAAATTCCAAAATTTGGAAATTTTCTAACAAAGATTTTCCAAAAAGCAATTTCTTAAATTATTTTGAAAATATTAATAAAAAAATTAACTATTTAGAAGTGTTGCGTCAGATCCAAAATAAAAGTAATAATGAGGAGAAACTAATTCGGACTTTGCAATTTTTTCAATCAAACGACAACAACCAAGAAAATAATGGCGGAAATCTTAAGGCAATATTGTGCTTCATAATGGTGGCAATATTCGGAATATTGGGGGTGCTTTTGTTTTTTGTCTATTTAGTAATTTCTAGAAAAAAAATTAATTTCGAATCTGTCAAAATTGACGAGAACGAAGCAGAACTCTTATAGATAATTATTAATCACAATAATTGCATCTAATAATTTTTTTCGGGCAATAATTTTTTTTAGTGTATAGATAAGTTTTATCAGTTGCAACTTTATACGTTTTCATTAAATTTTATTCAATTGACACTTTTTAAATATTGTTATTGCGTTTTTTTGCGTTTTAATTGCAACTAAATGCAGTTCAAGCTTCTGAAATATTTTAAAGACTTGTAACAATTTATTAAAAAAATTGTAATGCCTCCCTGTACTTTTGTTGACAAATAAATGTTTGTTTTAGATATATTTGTCAATTTTTTTCGTTTCCAACAATTTTTTTATATCAAAATTTTACTCCAAAATTTTTTGATGCGATTTTACTGTAAATTATTAGCAGAGCTTTTTATTTTAAACATAAATTTGGTGGTACAATCAGCAAATAATCAGCAGATTGTGAACTATCAATTCTCGATCGATTCAGCGATCACGGTTCTGATCGCGCCATCTATTGGTCTCGCGTATCGCTCACAACTACCAGTGACGTCGCGACAATAACATAAATTAATTTTATTATGATTAAATCAAGCAACTTGCTTCAAATGATTTCTTAGTTTTTAACAATTTTGATTAAATAGCAACAAATTTGTTTTTCAATTTATTTGATAAAATTTCAATTTTTGACGTCTTAGATCTGGATCTTTAAACACAAGAAATCTTTTTATGCGTTTTTTCCTTTTCACTTCTTTTTTGAAATAATTTTCTTCTTTTTCAAAATTTTTTTTTCTGCCGTTTTCCCATTTTCACCAGTCAGTTTCTTTCAATATATCACACCACAAATCTTCAAAATTTTTTTTTTAAATTTCAAACTCTGCAGTTGAAACTTTTTGTTGTATTAACGAACAAATTTTTTAATTTTTAAGGGATGAAAATCTCTTGGATTTCGTCGTCGGGTAATTTTTCCTCACACGTGCCGCCTTTAAAACAAAATTTCTCAGCGACATGCCATTATACACACTCAACAAAATTTAATTAGCGCCTTATTCTAAAATTAATTTACGCTCGCTGGAAATTCGAAATCAATTCAATAAGTTCCCGTCATCCCTTTCTAATATAAAGGAACAAACAAGGATAGAAGTCGATACATCTTCAAACGACGAGGCATTCAAAGAAACCGCAAAATTCCATCGCAGGAGGCGGCGGTGGCGCGATCTCTTGTTTTTTTCTTTCACCAGCGCCTTCTGGCGTGAACACGTTGAACTCGTAACGATTTTCTTACAGCACAACACCGCTGAAAATCGGACGTTCTAAGAAAAGTCGACCGGAAAAGTCCGACAACACGAAACGATCCGACTCGTTCGGCACAACCCGTTTCACTCAAATCCATCAAAAAATCAACAATAACGCCTCAAATTCCGCTTTTTTTATTTATAACAATTTCGGAACAACCCCCGATAGTTTGGCTTGAAATTTTTTATTTTTTTTTGTTAATTTTTGGTTCGGGTGATCCCGGAAAAATCCGGTTGTGCGAGATGAAGTTGTCGACTTTTAAGAGGGAGTTTCTTACGGTTTCGGCGTCTTGAAAAGCTCCAAGAAACTTCTCCCCTTCTTTCACAGAGAGCGCTGCTGCCCTTAATTACGTAAAAATCACCCTATCATCCCTTGTAATTTGCGATTTTAATTGTGGCATTGATGTTAATGGTCAGAAGATGTGACCAATGGAAAGTTTTTCGGTGTGTTATGCGCGATTGTGGCGTCGAATTAAGACGCCTATAGATTGACGTCGCGACGCACACCTCGTCTTGCGGTTGGTTTTGTGGTTAAATTTCGACGTCGTTATTGGTCTGATACCGTTGCGGTTTACGCATGTGGTCGATTATTACATTTTTATTGGGAGACCTTCCTGTCGTCTGGTTGGGGCACAGGAAGATTCGGTAAGAATTAGGGGTGATTTCAATGCAAGCGACGTCCATAAGGACACTATGATGATACCACAAAGATATGAAACTTATTTAGAGACGAAGTTCAATTTAGCAACAGAAATTGACAGGTTGAGAAGATTTTTGAACATAATTTTAGTCCATTTCTTCAATTTCTTTCTTCCTTTTCATAATTCTATGTATTTCGGTATTGCATTGCTTTTCCTTCAAAGAAATAATTTGTTTCTTTGTTTATGTTGCTTCTATAAAATACAAAAAAGCAAGACCTAAAATGAAGAAGAAAATTTTTGAAGAATCTGGTGACAACATATATTATAAAAGTAATTAAGAAGTAAAAATTGCTTAACTTCGAAACTCTAATAATCTTAGCAAATACCCTAGAAATGAGATGGTAAATGATAAAAGAGGGATGAAGAGAAATCAAAAGACATAGAGGAAATAGTAGAGATTGATACAAAATGATCTTCATTTATGAAATAGCAGCCGAAGAAACGCTTTTTCCAGACTAAAGAGGTTGAAACCAATAGGTAGAATTTTACTGTTTTAGGAAGCAAAATGAGGCAACTTAACTTAAAAGAAACAGCCTAGTGAAGATAAAAATAAACAAACATGGAAAAAAAACATACAAATTGTGCCAATAAATTTTTTCTATCTTTTCTTCTCTTTGATAATCTTAATAATTTCACTATTAACAAAAATAATTACATTGTCTTAGCTTTAAAATATTCTTTTAAAGATAAAATAACTTCACTAATTGAAACAAAAAAAATTCTTTTCCCTCCAAAACTTGAAACAAGGAAGAAGATTTTTGAAGAATCTAGTATGAAAGTTTATTAAAAAATGAAAAGGCGCTAAGATTTAAGATTGTAATTTTCAAAGAGTATATTTTAGATTATTAGAAGAAAATTTAAAAAAAGAAGGGAAGAATAAGGAAGAAACAGAGAAAGATATTTGCCTTTAATGGAAAAAAATTGTCTTCTGTTTAATGTTAGATTAGTATTTAATAGAATTTTCTTCTTTTTTATATTCAGTCAATACATAAAAAGTAGAAGTTAGTAAACAAAATGATCTTCATTAGAAGATTAACAATCGAGAAAGCATTTTCAGGTGAGCTAAAACGTTTGAAATTAGGAGGAAAAATTTTTTTGCTTAAAGAAAGACAATGAAGAACAATTAAACTAAAAGAATCGGTCAAGTGAAGATAGAAGGGAAGAAAATTCAGGACAAGAAGCATAAACAAGTAGAGAAATAGGAAGAACCGCCTTAACTTTCTCTTAGTATATATTTTTTGAAGAAAATTGTCGATTTAATTGTAATCTGATCTTCTTTAATGTAACAAAAAATAGAATTGCTTTTAGGCAGACTATAGCGTTTGAAGTATTTAAGAACATCTTTAAACATTTGTGGTATAGTTAAAGAAGTAAATTAAAACAAATAATTTAGTGAAGATAAAAAAAGAGATAGCTATAGCGGTAGAAGATATTCTAGGATTGAAGAAGAGATTAGAAGAAGCATTACAGGAAAAATAGAAGAAACAGAAACATTTTTGTACATAATATAGAAAAACTTATAATTTTCTTCGTGCTGTACATAGAAGAACTGTACAGATTGAAGAACAAAAAAACACTAGGTTGAAGAAAATTTGTCTAGAAATAACAAATAGAAGAAATAGAAAGACGAGCAAGCTTAAAAAAATAGAAGATAAAGAACATAATTTAATTTCTTCGTATAGTTTAGGGGTGATTCATGCATTGTATATAATATTGAAGATAAATTTTTCATTCTTTATGTTCTACACTAAGCTGAAACTCTATATAGAATAGTAAAACAAGGGCTTGAAAATAGTTAAGGAGATAAAGAAAAAATTAAAAAAGGCATAGGAAAAAGAGAAGAAACATAAACATTTTTGTACACAATATAGGAAAATTTATAATTTTCTTCGTGCTCTACATAGAAGAACTCTACAGATTGTAGAACAAAAGAACATTCGATTGAAGAAAATTGGTCTGGAAAAAAGCAATAGAAGAAATAGAAAGAAGAACAAGCATTAAGAAATAGAAGACAGAGAACATAACTTTATTTCTTCTAATAGTTTAGGGGTGATTCATGCATTGTATATAATATTAAAGATAAATTTTTCTGTCTTCATGTTCAACACTAAGCTTAAATTCTATATGATCCTCATTTATAGATCAGTAGAACAGGGGCTTGAGAATACTTCTGGAAATGAAGAAAAAATTAAAAAGGAGGCATAGGGAAAAAATCATAAACATTTTCGTACACTATATAGAAAAACTTATAATTTTCTTCGAAGAAAATTAAGGTGGAGAAGAAGAATAAAAGAAATTGAAAAAAGAGTAAGCATAAAGAAAAAGAAAATAGATAACATAGATTTATTTTTTCTTATAGTTTAGGGGTGATTCATGCATTGTATCTAATATTGAAAATAATTTTTTCTTTCTTTTTGTTCTACATTAAGCTAAAATTTTATATGATCCTCATTTATAAAACAGTAGAACAAGGGATTAAGAATAGTTTTGGAAATGAAGAAAATATTAAAAAAAAAGCATAGGAAAAGAGAAGAAACATAAACATTTTTGTACACAATTTAGAAAAACTTATAATTTTCATCGTGCTTTACATAGAAGAACTGTACAGATTGAAGAACAAAATACACTAGGTTAAAGAAAATTAGAGTGGAAAAGAAGAATAAAAGAAATAGAAAAAAGAGTAAGCATAAAAATAGAAGATAAAAAACATAGATTTATTTCTTCTTATAGTTTAGGGGTAATTCATGCATTGTATCTAATATTGAGAGTAAATCTTTCTTTCTTCATGTTCTACACTAAGCTTAAACATTATTTGATCCTCATTCATAAAACAGTAGAACAAAGGTTTAAGAATAGTTCTAGAAATGAAGAAAAGTTTAGATAAAGATGCATAGAAAAAAGAGTATAAATATGAAGATTTTCGTACACAATATAGAAAACTTGTAATTTTCTTTGTGCGTTACATTGAAGGACTGTACATATTCAAATACAATAAAACATTAGGTTAAAAAAATAGGGTGAAAAACGGGACAAAAAAAATAGAAGAAAAATAGCATAAAGAAATAGAAGATAGAGAACATAAATTTATTTTTTCTTATAGTTTAAGGGTGATTCATGCATTGTATATAATAATGAAGATATTATTTTCTTTTTTCATGTTCTACACTAAATAGAAATATTATACGATTACGTGAAGAATACAAAAGAAGAAACATACACTTTACTTAATCTAGATAATTCAATCATTCTTCTCGTGGTTTTCATTTAACATTTCATTTAACATTAATGAAGAAATCAATATCACAGGTTCAGAAGTTACAAGAATGTTTTTATAAAGTAGAAAAAGGAGAAGCATGAAGAAGAAGATGGTGCATAAGAATATAAGAAAAAGCAAGATTTTTTTTTACATTTTATATATGACATGCTCTATGTATAAGTTCGTATCTTCTTTCTTCGTGTTCGACACTGAGTGGGAAGAAAGAAGAATTTATTGAGCATCATGATTATTTATATGATAACAAAACGACAGTTTGAGAAAAACATTTAGGTAAGTTATAGACAAAAATTTGAAGATTCTACCAAATTCTCTCGAGAAGCAGAAAGCAATATAAAAAAGAAGAACAAAAAATAGAAAAGAATAACACAAAATTATTATCAATAATAGAACTGTAGATCTGTATTTAAACTATCTGAAGCATAAAACAAATATTTTGACAATTCTGAAAGAAGAATTATGAAGATATATCGAAAAGAAGAAACCTAAAAAATGTAGATAAGCACGGCCACTAAGTAATAGCGAATTTTAGCAAGTATTCTAGAAATAAAGAAAATAAAAAAAAACAGACAACAGAAGAATAGAGAAGAGAAGAAAAACTATATAGAGATTAGGTAGGACTCTAGTGAGGACTAAACGAAGTCCATGGTTCGAGTTTGAAAAAGTGACACTTAAAATTAAAAAAATTGACACAAAGAAAGGAAGATGACGAAGAAAACCAATAAAAAAGTTAAATTACGTTCTAGATACAGGGTGTGGGTCAACGCCCAAAACTGCATTTTGAACAATTAAGGTCATACCCTATAGATTTTCCTCGATTATTTTCGACCATCGCACCCTAAACCACCCTTAACCTCTTACGCACCCTACGACGTCATCAGGTGAAAATTGCGCACCGCGTCGGCATTTGCCCGGCGTCTTAATATTAAGCGTCCTTAAGAAAGGGAGGAATCAGTAGTCCCCCGGGTGAAGTTACGCTAATTAATGAGAAGGGGTTGCTAAATACGCACGGAAATATTCGAAAACCAAATTAACACCGTGGTAGAAACCTGTACGAGAAAAGGACTTTTGTTACGGTATTTGTAAATGAAACGATGATTTCGACAGAACGGGGAGAAACAACCCTTAAAATGATACAAACAAAAAGAAACGATCCCCAAATATTTCTCGGGCCATGCAATATTCACAAGAAGAGGTTTCCGCAGCGGACTTGATATTCGCTAGTCTCGGGGGAAACACAAATATGCAATATTGCCAACATAAATTGATTCCAGATACGATCCCCGGCCTACTCATTTAACACGTTCGCGAAATACACGGGGTTGGACGGGGGTTAATTCGGTTTTATGAGTTGAAAAATTTGGGACGTCAATTTCTGGAAACTAAAAATTTTTTGATTTAGAAAAATTTGGGGGCGAATTTGGCTGTTTCAGCGGCATCGAAATTAAAAGACCGAGGTGGAATTGTAATCGTTGCGTGCGGAGGATGAAGTCGAGGGTCCTTCGGGTTCGTCTTCAAAAATAATCCATTCCCCGGCTCATTTATTATTAGTAAAGGAGAGCAAAAAGCATTTTTACATTAGCCAGAAAGCCAGCTGAATATGTAATCAGCCGCCAGTGAGTGAAGCCAAAATCAAAAGAAGTGCTTTTAAATAAACATGAGCGCCGCCGTTAAGAATAAATCACTTTTTTCCTGGCCTTCGGATCGCGTCATCGTCCCGAAGGAAGCGGCCGCTCCAACAGGACAATCGATACAAGCGACGACAAGGAGATCCTCTCTTGCACAAGAGAAATCGCGGGCACGCACGTAGTCGCGATTAAAAATCGGAACGGTTGACAGTGACGCAATTACGGAAGGCCCGATTTGAGACGACGAGGGGGTTGGTTGAGTTTTTTTTTTCTGCCATCCCCGTCTGAATCTGTCTTTCCGGGCCCACTTAAGGCGAATTAAAAAGTAAGCGGGTGGCGGGCACGTCGCGGATCAATGTGCGTTCCATGGCAACCCTCAAAGTCAGTTAATGAAACAAGATTTTTCAGGACGAGACCGAATTGAAATGCGCCACCCCCGACAAAGACCACCGGAAACGTTTAATTGACGGATCGGCAATTTTTCCGGGTGCCAAACCGAATTAGCCGCGCGGGTTTAACCACCTCACCACGTTAATTTCAAAGACCATTCAGTGATTAGTGGAGGAGTTGTTTTGATTTGAAACGCTTCCGGCGATTCGGCGAAGAAATCCTAAATTGAACAAGAGAATTTTTTTTATTTCATCTTCTTCAACTTTCAGTGATTTTACATTTGTCCAAAAATTGTGAATGCAAAAAAAAAGAATTGTGTGGGGTAAAGAAGAGTTATATTGAGGAATTAAAAAGAAATTATTAGAGAAGACAAATGGACTAAATGAAGAAGAAAGAAAAGTGAGAATGTTTAGAAATTTAAAGGTCCTAGCAAAGGTTTGAAAAAGAAGAAATGCTTGAGGAGAAGAAAACAGGAAATTTTTAACAAGAAAATTTTTTTTCTTACATACCAAAAAAACGTGCAGTTCAAATAAGGGCGCAGCACATATTTTTGAACAAAATTATTATAATCTGTGAAAAAGTAAAGCGCTTTTAAGTGATTGAAATTAAGAAGAAAATATTTGTAAATTTAAAGAGAAGAATGACTAGTGAACAAGCCTTAAAGAAACTAAATTTAGAAAAAAGCAACATCATAATGTTCCGGAATCTAAAAACTTAGCAAGTACTTGAAATAAACAAAAAAATTAGAAAAAATTATTAGAAAAAAAAGAAAAAAAATCTTTCTCAACAAAATTTGAACAATTTTCTCTTCTTTGTTTAGTATAATTTTTCTCTTGCATCTTGCATAAAAGTGTACAGTTGAGATAAGGGCGCATTACATATTTTTGTACAATTTTATCATTACCTGTAGAAGAATAAAACGCCTTCAAGTGAATAAAAATAAGAAGAAAATATTTGTAAATTTGAAGAAAAGCATGATAAGTAAACAGGCTTTAAAGGAACTAAACTGAGAGAAAGAATATGTCATAATGTTCCAGATTCTAAAAACTTAGCAAATATTTGAAGTAAAAAAGAAATGGGAAAAAGATTCGAGAAAAAAAGAAGAAAATTCTTTGTTAACAAAGCATAAACAATTTTCTCTTCTTTATTCAACATATGTCCAGAATAAATTTTTTCTTGCATCTTTGAAAGTGTACAGTTGAAATAAGAGCATTTTACATATTTTGTACAATTATATCATTATCTGCAGAAGATTAAAGCGCTTTTAAGTGATTGAAAATAAGTAGAAAATATTTGTAAATTTGAAGAAAAAAATGACAAATAAAGAGACTTTAAGGGGACTAAAAGGAGGAGAGAGAAACGTCACGATGTTCTAGATTCTAAAAACTTAACAAATACTTGAAATAAGAATTATCAGTGGAAAGGAAGAAAATTCTTTTTTAACAAAGTATGAAAAAAAATTTCTTCTTTATTCATGATTTTTTCTCTTGATTTTAAAAAGTGTACAGTTGAGATAAGAGTATATTACATATTTCTGTACAATTTTATCATTATCTGTAGAAGAATAATGCGCTTTCAACTGATTGAAATTAAGTAGAAAATATTTGTAAATTTGAGGAAAAAAATGGCTAGTGAACAGGATTTAAATGGACTAAACGGAGAAAAACAAAACATCACATTATTCCAAAATTTAAAGATCTTAGCAAATACTTGAAATAAAAAAAAATGGAAATAAACTACGAGAAGAGAAAGATTTTTTTTTTATCAAAATATTAGCAATTTTCTCTTCTTTGTTCAACATACGTCCAGCATAATATTTACTTGCATCTTAGAAAGTGTACAGTTAGGATAAGAGCGCAGTACATATTTTTGTACAATTTTATTATTATCTGTAGGAAAAGAACGCGCTTTCAAGTGATTAAAATTTAAAAAAAAATTGTTGTAAATTTAGAGAGAAGAATGGCTAGTAAACAGGCTTGAAAGGAATTAAATGAAAAAAAATAGAACATCAATGTTGCGGAATCTAAAGAACTTAGCAAATACCTAAAATTATAAAGAAAATGGAAAAAAATTATGAAAAAAACAGTAAAAATTTTTTTCTTAACAAAATTAGAACAATTTTCTCTTCTTTATCCAACGTATGTCTAGCATTATTTTTTTCTTGTATTCCAGGGACTGTACAGTTGAGATAAGGGCTCAGTATATATTGCTGTACAAAATGATCACTATAAGTGGAACAGTAACGTGCTTGCCAGCGGTTGAAATTAATCAGAAAATATTTGAAAATTCGAAGGAATAAACTAACGCATAAGAAAAGAAAGTCATAATGTCCACGAATCTGAAAATCTTATCAAATACTTAAAATAATAAAAAAAATGCGAAAAAATTATGAAACGATAAAAGATTTTTTTTAACAAAACCAAAACCATTTTCTCTTCTCCATTCGACATATATCCATTAAAAAATTATTTCTCTATATTTGACACATTTTATTTAAATAAATAATCCAACCACTAATTAGTTACAATTGAACTTTTTGTAAACGCAACTCTTTCCGTAATTGCACCCCAATTTGCGCCACCTGAATAAACCTTTTAGCTGCGAGTCCTAAATAAAAAACTCAAAATCTTAACGCAAGTTTTTAATATCCTCAAAATCGGAGCACTTAGAAGATTCCTTGCTCCGAAACTACCCTAAACTATTAAGTCTCGTGTCATCAGTAGCAACAGCAAACAGCAGCAACGAATAAAACTAAAGACACGGCTCCATTTTAATAAGCAAATGGTCGAAAATTAGTAAGCAACGCCATAAAAGGCGTCCGCTTCTCGAGCAAACAAGCTGATTAGACGGTAACTTTCCTTAACAGTTTCGCCGCCCTTTCACTACCATTCTCATTGCCGAGATGAGGATGGTCTTTATACGAGCATTTTAGGGTTTATATATTCATGGCAACGCTCAAGATTAAGACGGAGCATGGCCAACTCTGATGTGTGTTGGGGGATTAACGAGAACTTACAACTTGATGGATAATTTCAGAGGCGGTGTACACAGCAAACACTGTTGAATATTTATTATTGAATGCGCAATTTCGGGCAAACAGGACCGGATTCGGAATTATCACAAACGGATTAAATTTCAACAAATTCGTTGCTTTTTCAAATTGTAGTTCGTTCAAGTACCACAACGTCTAACCACTGGCCGCCAGAACGGACAATTATCCAACGAAATTGTTGATGTTCGAGTGGGTGGGGGAGATTTCAATGTTTGACTGGACAACTGTTCGAAACATGGGGTAGTTTTTAATTAAGGCGACACAATGAGAGCGTTAAGAATTCCTAGGATTCCAGACGATTTTAATTGTGTTACGATTAGTTTTTGGTCTTTGTTGCGATCTTTTGTTGGCTAACGAGAGAGGGAGATAGGGGATGAAACGTGAAAAAAAAAATAACGAGGACGGGGGAAAATTTGAAGAAATGCAAATATGCATTTAATTAGTGATATTAAATTATAAATTCCTATTGCCGGCCAGAGGGTCGTTGGAGGATTCGCAGCGGTCGCGCTACTCTTTTGAAATGCGGCGGCGATTAAAAATAAATTTGCCAAAACTACAAAAAAAATATTTTCAACAACCAAATGGTGGGTGAGGTTATTTTTTTCAACAATCAAAATGACGAGATTTGTGGATTTTTTTTGAACCGCCCCCGCGTGGGGGTTGTTGTGTTGATAAACAATGAATTAATGAAGGCGTATGATATTAAGTCGGCATAAATTCAGCCTGATAAAGGGTATGGAATCATAGAGGCGTAAACAACGGAGACAGAATTAGGGAAAAGGGGACAAACAGGGATAAGGGATGAAAGGCCGGGTCGGGGCGCGGAGGGGCCGGGATGTAGCTCAAGCGACAATAAATCAAGACTTGGATTTAATTAAATCTTGCATTGAAGTTACGCGGGTGGCCGCTCGCCGCGCTGCGGTGCCCGATAAAGACGCAACAACCCCCACGACCTTTTTCCTGCACTTGCATTTAGTCGTTCGGACGTTTCATAATTCCCAAAAAAATTAACGAAACTAACATCACCCTCGATTAGGTGAATTTTTAAAACGCCGGAAACGGGAGGGTGCGCAACATCCGCTAAAGACCCGACTGGTTTACCTATAAACTACCCTTAATTCCGACATCCCTCTAAATTACAATCCCCATTCTTCCAGCTTACTTTATTTTCCCTTTACCTTCGTCGGGGTAACTAAATAACCGGCCCATTATGTCCTGATGGGGGGCGGCAAGGCGAAATCAGGTCTTTTGCAGGGCGTCGTTAGGCACCGCCGACCAAAGACGCCCCCGTCGTGCAATATATGATGTTGCCAAACGGCCGGATTTACATATACATGTGTTTTATGAGCCAATTGGCGTGTTTTTGGGCTTCTCTCTTTTGATTTTAATTTCGTTTTATGGCCTTAAATCTTTGTTTCCTGCCGGCGGGGAGCGACGACGAAAACGCACCCGGACAATAAATAGGCAAACATCCCGACTACTAACCGGAAACTATGGCTCGGAATTACGTTCAATCGAACAGTTTAGTTGGAAAAAAATAAATTTAGGGCAAAATTACCAAAAATTCTTAAGGAATTTTTGAACGTTCATAAAAATTTAACTGAAGCGTCACTGCGATTAGCTTGCACTTTTTTCCACCCTAGACAAATATGAGCAAAAAACCCTTTGAAGAGCATTTGAATAGAACACTTTTTAGTAGAATTTAAAAAATCTGCCAGGCATAATTTGAAAATAAAATGTAAAATAAACTTTTTTTGTTGTGGCAACAGAAGATTTTCTTCTCTTTTTACCACAGTTTTACTTACTCTCTTTCTTCTATATCCTTAGAAAATTTCAGATATTTAAACACCGATACCCTCTCATCTTCTTTGCTTCATTTTTTTCATCCACTTATTATTTATTCTTCTTTGCCAACTTTGAAGGCTCTTCTTCTTAATTTTAATTAGTAGAAGAAACTTTTGAGACTTTTATTGTTTGATTCATAAAACTTGACGAGGTGCGCTCTCACCTGCATAGTATGAAGATTTTAAAAAAATTACCAGGCATAAGTTGAAAATCTTTTCTTTATTTTGACAAAAAAAAATTTTCTTTCCTTCTTACCATAGTTCCATATGCTTTTTCTTTTTTTCTAGAATATCTAATAGAACCTGCAGATTTTTTACCCTCGGCATCCTCTCATCTCCTCTCCTTCGTTTCTTTAATTCCCTTATTTATCATTCTTCTTTTTTAACTTCGAAAACTCTTTCTCCCATTTTCAGTTAAGAGGAAGAAATTCTGAGACTGAGATTGTAAAATATCTACCGGGCAAAAGTTAAAAATCCTTTTTATTGGTTCTAGCAAGAGAAGATTTTCTTCCTTTCTTACTATAGTTCTATTTACTTTATTCCTTTTCCTACAATATTTAGTAGAACCTGCAGATTTTTGAGAACTGACATCCTTTCATCTTCTTTGCTTCATTCCTTTAATTTCCTTATGCTTCATTTTTCCCTTTTGACTTTGAAAGATCTTTCTCTTATTTTAAATTAAAATAAAGAGTCCTGAGGCTCTTATTGTTTGATTTATAAGCACGACGTGGGGCGCTCTTGTCTCAACTGCCTATTATGAAGATTGTAATAAATCTACCGCGAAAAAGTTGAAAATCTTTTTTTTTTGGTTTTTGCAAGAGAAGATTTTCTTCTTTTCTTACCCTAGTTTTATATACTTTTATCCTTTATCTAGAATATCTGGTAGAACCTGCAGATTTCTGAGCACCAACATTTTCTCATCTTTTTAGCTTCGCTCCTTTAATCCACTTATTCTTTATTCTTCTTTTTCTACTTTGAAAGCTCTTTCTTCTATTTTCAACTAAGATAAAGAGTGTCTGAGGCTCTTATTGTTTATTCATAAGCAGGACAAGGTGCGCTCTTATCTCAACTGCATGTTATAAAAATTGTAAAAAATCTACCGCGCAGAAGTTGAAAAACCTTTTTATTGGTTCTAACAAGAGAAGATTTTCTTCTTTTCTTACTATAGTTTCATTTATTTATTTTTCTTTCTTAGGTATCTAGTAGAACCTGTAGATCTTTGAGCACCAATATTCTTTTATCCTCTTTGCTTTGTTCCTTTAATCCCCTTATGCTTCATTCTTCCATTTTGACTTTGAATTTTTTTTTTCTTATTTTGAATTAATGTAAAGAGTTCTGAGGCTCTTATTGTTTGATTTATAAGCATGACGAGGTGCGCTCTTACCTCAACTGGATATTATGAAAATTGTAAGAAATCTACAGTGCAAAATTTAAAAATCTTTTATTTTGGTTCTTGCAAGAGAAGATTTTCTTCTATTCTTACCCTAGTTTTATATATTTTCATCTTTTTTCTAGAATATCTAGTAGAACCTGCAGATTTCTGAGCATCAACATTTTCTCATCTTTTTAGCTTCGCTCCTTTAATCCACTTATTCTTCATTCTTCTTTTTCTACGTTGAAAGCTCCTTTTCCTATTTTCAATTAAAATAAAAAGTTTCTGAAGTCTTATTATATGATTCATAATCATGATGAGGTGCGCTCTTATTTCAACTGCATGTTATGAAGATTGTAAAATATCTACTGGGCAAAAGTTGCAAAACCTTTTTATTGGTTCTAGCAAGAGAGAATTTTCTTCCTTTCTCAACATAGTTTCATTTACTTTCTTCCCCTTTCTAAAACATCTAGTGAAACCTACAGATTTTTAAGCACCGACATCCTCTTATTTTCTCTGCTTTGTTCCTTTAATTCCCTTGTTCTTCATTCTCCCTTCTTGACTTTGAAAGCTTTTCCTCCTATTTTTAATTAAGATAAAGAGCTTCTGAGCCTCTTACTGTTTGATTTATAAGCATGACGAGTTGCGCTCTTATCTCCACTGCATATTATGAATATTGTAAACAATCTACTGGGAAAAAGTCAAAAATCCTTTTTATTGGTTCTAGCAAGAAAAAATTTTCTTCTTTCCTTACCATAGTTTTATTTACTTTCTTTCTTTTTCTAGAATAATTAGTAAGACATGCAGATTTTTCAGCACTGACATTCTCTCATCTTCTCTACTTCATTCCTTTAATTCCCTTATTCTTCATTTTTTGTTTTCGACTTCGAAAGCTCTTTTTCCTATTTTTAATTAAGATAAAGAGCTTCTGAGACTTTTATAGTTTGATTCATAAGCATGGCGAGGTGCGCTCTTTTTCAACTGCATGATAAGAATCTTTTTTTTTGGTTCTGCCAAGAGAGGACTTTCTTCCTTTTTTACCATAGTTTCAGCTTTCCTCCATTTTCTAGAATATCTGGTCAAACTTTAGATTTTTAACCACCGACACTTTTTTATTTTCTTTGCTGTGTTTCTTTAATCTTCTTATTCTTCATTCTTCTTTTCCGACTTGAAAAGTCTTTCTTCTACTTTATGCGTTTAAAGCAACTGCAAATTATAAAAAATGCAAAACTTTTTTTGTTCTAGCGATAGAATATTTTTCTCTTTTCTTATTATAGTTCTATATACTTTCTTCCTTTTTCTAAAATATCTGATAGGATTTTTAAATTTTTAAGCACCAACATAATCTAATCTTCTCAGCTTTGTCTCTTTAGTTTACTTATTCTCCATTCCTCTGTTCCGACTTTGAAAACTCTTTCTTCTATTTTATGCGCTTAAAGCAATTGCATATCACAAAAAATGCAAAACTTTTTTTTGTTCTAGCGAGAAAATATTTTCTTCATTTCTTGCTATAGTTTCATATACTTTTTTCCTTCTTCTAAAACATCTGATAGGATCTTTAAATTTTTAAACACCGACATAATTTAATCTTCTCAGCTTTGTCTTTATAATACATATTTCTTCATTCTTCTTTTCCAAATTCGAAAGCTCTTCTTCTTAATCTCAATTACTAGAAAAAGATTTTAAGGTACTTACTGTTCATAAGCATGATAATATGCGCGTTTAACGCAACTGTATATTACGAAGAATTTAAAGCTTTTCTTTGTTCCAGCGAGCGAAGATTTTCTTCTTTTCTTACCATAGTTCTAAACACTTTCTTCCTTCTTTTAAAATATCCGATAGGATCTTTAAATTTTTAACCACCAACATACTTTAATTTTCTCAGCATTGTCTCTATAATCTACTTATTCTTCATTCTTCTTTTTCAAATTTGAAACCTATTCTTCTTAACTTCAATTACTAGAAAAGGCTTCTGAAGTTCCTATTGCTCGATTCATAAGCATGACAATGTGCGCATTTAACGCAAATACATATGACAAAGATATAAAGCCTTTTCTTGTTCTAGCAAGAAAAGATTTTCTTCTTTAGCATATTTTCATATACTTTCTTCCTTCTTCTAAAATAACTGAGAAAATCCTTAAGTCTTTAAGCACCGACATTCTCTAATTTTCTCAGCTTCATTTCTATAATCTACTTATTCTTCATTCTTCTTTATTCAATTTGAAACCTCTTTTTCTTAATTTCAATTATTTGAAAAAGCTTTTGAGACTCTTATTGCTTGATTCATAAGCATAACAATATGCGCGTTTAACGCAACTGCATATTACAAAGAATGTAAAACTTTTTTTGTTTTAGCGAGAGAAGATTTTCTTCTTTTCTTATCATAGTTCCATATACTGTCTTCCTTCTTCTAAAATGTCTGATAAAATATTTATATTTTTAAGCACCGACATTCTCTAATCTTTTTAGTTTTGTCTCTATAATCTACTTATTCTTCATTCTTCTTTTCCAAATTCAAAAGCTCTTCTTCTTAATTTCAATTACTAGAAGAAGCTTCTAAGACTCTTATAGCTTGATTCATAAGCACAACAATGTGCATATTTAACGCAACTGCATATCACAAAGAATGTAAAGCTTCTTTTGTTCTACCGGGAGAAGACTTTCTTCATTTCTTACCATAGTTTTATATACTTTCTTCTTTTTCCTAGTATATTCGATAGAAATTTCAGATTTTTAAACACCGACATACTCTCATCATTTCTGCTTTGTTTTCTTGATCTACTTATTCTTCATTATTCTTCTTCAACCTTGAAAGTTCTTCTTCTTAATTTCAATTACTAGAAAACGCTTCTTATTGTTCCATTTGCAGATTCTTCAACTCTAATTCATAAATTTTTCAGTTTGGATCAAGTGAAGAAAAAGACTTTCTTCATTTCTTACCATAGTTTTATATACTCTCTTCTTTTTCCTAGTATATTCGATAGAAATTTAAGATTTTTAAACACCGACATACTCTCATCGTTTCTGCTTCGTTTTCTTGATCTACTTATTCTTCATTATTCTTCTTCAACCTTGAAAGTTCTTCTTCTTAATTTCAATTACTAGAAAACGCTTCTTATTGTTCCATTTGCAGATTCTTCAACTCTAATTCATAAATTTTTCAGTTTGGGTCAAGTGAAGAAGAAGACTTTCTTCATTTCTTACCATAGTTTTATATACTTTCTTCTTTTTCCTAGTATATTCGATAGAAATTTAAGATTTTTAAACACCGACATACTCTCATCGTTTCTGCTTCGTTTTCTAGATCTACTTATCCTTCATTATTCTTCTTCAACCTTGAAAGTTCTTCTTCTTAATTTCAATTACTAGAAAACGCTTCTTATTGTTCCATTTGCAGATTCTTCAACTCTAATTCATAAATTTTTCAGTTTGGGTCAAATGAAGAAGAAGACTTTCTTCATTTCTTACCATAGTTTTATATACTTTCTTCTTTTTCCTAGTATATTCGATAGAAATTTAAGATTTTTAAACACCGACATACTCTCATCATTTCTGCTTTGTTTTCTTGATCTACTTATTCTTCATTATTCTTCTTCAACCTTGAAAGTTCTTCTTCTTAATTTCAATTACTAGAAAACGCTTCTTATTGTTCCATTTGCAGATTCTTCAACTCTAATTCATAAATTTTTCAGTTTGGATCAAGTGAAGAAGAAGACTTTCTTCATTTCTTACCATAGTTTTATATACTTTCTTCTTTTTCCTAGTATATTCGATAGAAATTTAAGATTTTTAAACACCGACATACTCTCATCATTTCTGCTTCGTTTTCTTGATCTACTTATTCTTCATTATTCTTCTTCAACCTTGAAAGTTCTTCTTCTTAATTTCAATTACTAGAAAACGCTTCTTATTGTTCCATTTGCAGATTCTTCAACTCTAATTCATAAATTTTTCAGTTTGGGTCAAATGAAGAACTAGACTTTCTTCATTTCTTACCATAGTTTTATATACTCTCTTCTTTTTCCTAGTATATTCGATAGAAATTTAAGATTTTTAAACACCGACATACTCTCATCGTTTCTGCTTCGTTTTCTTGATCTACTTATTCTTCATTATTCTTCTTCAACCTTGAAAGTTCTTCTTCTTAATTTCAATTACTAGAAAACGTTTCTTATTGTTCCATTTGCAGATTCTTCAACTCTAATTCATAAATTTTTCAGTTTGGATCAAGTGAAGAAGAAGACTTTCTTCATTTCTTACCATAGTTTTATATACTCTCTTCTTTTTCCTAGTATATTCGATAGAAATTTAAGATTTTTAAACACCGACATACTCTCATCGTTTCTGCTTCGTTTTCTTGATCTACTTATTCTTCATTATTCTTCTTCAACCTTGAAAGTTCTTCTTCTTAATTTCAATTACTAGAAAACGCTTCTTATTGTTCCATTTGCAGATTCTTCAACTCTAATTCATAAATTTTTTAGTTTGGATCAAGTGAAGAAGAAGACTTTCTTCATTTCTTACCATAGTTTATATACTCTCTTCTTTTTCCTAGTATATTCGATAGAAATTTAAGATTTTTAAACACCGACATACTCTCATCGTTTCTGCTTCGTTTTCTTGATCTACTTATCCTTCATTATTCTTCTTCAACCTTGAAAGTTCTTCTTCTTAATTTCAATTACTAGAAAACGCTTCTTATTGTTCCATTTGCAGATTCTTCAACTCTAATTCATAAATTTTTCAGTTTGGATCAAGTGAAGAAGAAGACTTTCTTCATTTCTTACCATAGTTTTATATACTCTCTTCTTTTTCCTAGTATATTCGATAGAAATTTAAGATTTTTAAACACCGACATACTCTCATCGTTTTTGCTTCGTTTTCTTGATCTACTTATTCTTCATTATTCTTCTTCAACCTTGAAAGTTCTTCTTCTTAATTTCAATTACTAGAAAACGCTTCTTATTGTTCCATTTGCAGATTCTTCAACTCTAATTCATAAATTTTTCAGTTTGGGTCAAGTGAAGAAGAAGACTTTCTTCATTTCTTACCATAGTTTTATATACTCTCTTCTTTTTCCTAGTATATTCGATAGAAATTTAAGATTTTTAAACACCGACATACTCTCATCGTTTCTGCTTCGTTTTCTTGATCTACTTATTCTTCATTATTCTTCTTCAACCTTGAAAGTTCTTCTTTTTAATTTCAATTACTAGAAAACGCTTCTTATTGTTCCATTTGCAGATTCTTCAACTCTAATTCATTAATTTTTCAGTTTGGGTCAAGTGAAGAACTATGGCATGACACGTTGCCAGTGTTGCCATTGTAATTTTTTTTCTTGACAATGTGTCTAAGTAGAATTTTCACATGTGTGCCAATTTCTTGTTGAGTCATCGATCCGTTAGCGAAGACAGTGGCGTGGTGCCGGTTCTAGATTTATTTAATTAGCGTTTCGCCCCCGTAAATTTAATGCGCGATAATGAATATATGATAAGGGTAGGCTGTATATTTACCGGGTCGGTTCGAGTTGCTCTTTCGGGAGTTGAATTCAATTGCAACCCTTTGAAATGCGTCAGACCTGCCGTCTTTGGCGTCGAATTACCACCCCTTTCTTTGAAACCCGACACGGCGTGCTAATTAGGACGCCGCCACCACCGCCGCCGACGACGTTTCCATATTCTAACTAAATTTTTTCCCCAAAACGAACTCCTGACAATAACTCACCCCCATCTTAATTAATGTCTCGAACATTGCAGCGATCGCCCATGCGTCTTGCCAGTCCAATTGCTAAATTGCCACTCCACACATATATCATTCTCAAGGGATGATGAATGGAGCCGCGACAGTGGCGCCGCTCTTAGGGTTATTCCATCACTATAACCAGCAAAGTTTCGCGTCGACCAATCAATCGAAGAATTATTTTGACAAGTTGGAGAAGTTTATTGCAAAATTTTCGAATCAATTTGATCAAATAAAGTTGGAACGAAAGGGCGGCATTTACTTTAATTATATCGAAAACTCGACTTTTGCGGTGCGATAATTTTTCTTTTGTTAAATTTTAAATGAGTGGAGATTTTGGTTTTTGACGGTCGGTAATCGCGTATCCCTTCGGGTTGAAAAATTCCTGTCGAGATCGATTCGGAGCGGAAGAACGCCCCGAGGATGCTGCCAATCAGTTAAAAAGTGGCACGAGTATTAGCAAGATCAAAGTTATTTGGTCAATCGCTAAAGACGCGTCTTCAACTTCAAAGATTCCTTTCGATCGAACGGGTCTGCATAAGAAACGTTTTTGTACAAAAAGTTAAAGGGAACGTAATAAATTCAGATCGCATAGCACCATCTCGCTTTTCTATTAAAACTGTTGGAATTCCTCCTACATGTCCGATACTAATTAACACCCTTGCCGCATCGTCTTAATCCGACACCACCTTTGATTTACGCCCCTATCGGTACATCTCCCAGCAACCGGAGCGATCAGCGGCGTACGAACCGATCTCAGCAACGAAATTTAACACAAAAAATATCAATTAGAGGTAATTTATGTCAAAAAATTTCAGTTTTGTTAAGGGTGGAAAATTTTGGGAGTCAACAAACTTCTCAATTATAAAAAAAATCTTTCAAGTCTTTCAAGAATTTTTATTTAATAGAGACAAACTCTTCAAGTAACTTGTTCAATTTTAGACACTCCTAGATCAACGATAGGGTAGTTTAGATCCAAAGAGGGTACGCAAATTTTTTGGAACGTCTCCAACATTTTTTTTACCAAAATTGCTAAAGATAATTAATTTGCGTTTTCTTTAGAAGTTTTTTGAAAGTACCTCCAGCAATAATAATTTAATTAATTTTTATACGGGGTGAAAAAATTAAGGAGGGTGCAAAAAAAATTCTGGAAACTTTAGTCAAATTGAAGTTTCACACACTTGAATATTCTTTTAAATCGCCGCCATGTTGGAGTTGTATCCAAGATTGAAGTTGGGGGTGGTTGAATTTTCCCCAAGTTCTCGTTAGAAACCAGAAAGCGAAGAGGTAGGGCCTGACGGCATAATAACAATAACAATATAAATCAATAGGCATAAGTTGCGAACCCGGGGCAATAAACAGGCCAAGGAGGCGGCGGGGAATGAGGTGTTCATTAGAGGGTAATTAAGACGCAGGTTATTGCTCCGCAGAGGGCGCTTTTGACGTCAATTAAACAAACTTACGCAACACTTTCCGGTTGATCGTTTCTTACACAATTCTACGACAGCCCTAATTGAGCCACCCCCAAATTAGTTGTCGATGCAGCCATCAAAAGTTAATAGAAAATGTGTTGGTGGCGCTCCGATGCGCCTCTGCGTGTGTTGCATATTTGTCGACGCCATGACCGGGGCGATGCAGGGAGTTATGCAACAAATATGAACTCGTCTCTAATATTTAGGGGGTGAATGGGGGTTTGCGGCTGGTTTTCGGGGGTGAACCGATCGCATCGCGCGCGCAAGTGCTGGAATTCACTATAATGTGTCGCCGACGTCATAATTAACATTCCGTTAACAATATCGCCGAGACTTTGTTATTTTATTGGTATGACGGGCGAGAGGGTTGGTGGATCGGAGGGTTGTCTATCGGCATACGGTAATGTTTGTTGCTTTCGTGCTTTATTTGCGACGCAAATAATGGGAAACTATTCGGAAATATGGGCGGCGGCGACGGCGGCCAGGGAACACTCGCCGGATTTCCGGTGGCAACTGCACAGTCAAGTCGATAGAGACAAGGGACTCGGCTTTACAAATATTCCATATTAATATTGCTGGATGTGGAAGGAATTTGATTTACCAGAACCGAAAGTATCTAATTACCAATAATGTTTTATTCTGCAATTTCGTTGATGCACTTTCAATTACAAATTGTCGAGGTTTGTCACTTGGACACAAAAATAAAAGTTGCAACACCAAATTTGACGAGAATTGGCACAAACCGGAATTGAGTCCTTGCGAATTTTTTTTAACGACCTCAAATTATTTCAGCAAGTTTCCCAGAATTTCCTCACCACTTCCATTATTTTCGGTTCCTTAAATTCCTTACAATTTTTACTTCTTTCCAAAAATTATTAGGAAGTTACAAGCGCCTCCAACATTTCCGGCTAGACAGTTTTTGGTTTTGGATCAGGCGACTTAAAATTATCTCAAATTATTTTAGCAAGTCTCCCATCAAGTTCCTGCAACCTCCACCGTTTTTTGGCATTCTATTTTGATCTTTTGCAATTTTCATTTCCAAATAATTATTAAAGACAAACAACCGCCTCCACCATTTGGAGTTATGCACAAATCTGTGGCCTGATTTGTTTCCTTGTGACTTCTAATTTTTATAGCAATTTCTCCATCACTTTAGTACTGCCTCTGCCAATTTTTGGAAGTCTATTTTTGATCTCTTACAATTTTCTTTTAGATAAAATTGTTAAAGACAAACGAGCGCCTTCACCAATTGGAGTTATACACAAATCTGTCACCTGACTTGTTTCCTTGTGATTTCTGATTTTTATAGCAATTTCTCCATCTCTTTTCTGCCCCCTTGGCCAATTTTTGGCAGTCAATTATTAATCTCTTGCAATTATCTTCTCTAAAAAAATGTTAAATACAAACAGGCGCCTCCACCATTTAGGGCTAAACACTAATATGTGGCCTGATTTGTTTTCCTGTAACTTTTAATTTTTATAGCAATTCCTCCATCTCTTTCCCGCCCCTCTTGCAATTTTTTGGCAGTCAATTATTAATCTCTTGCAATTTTCTCTTCTCAAAAATTGTTAAAGACAAACAAGCGCCTCCACCATTTAGAGCTAAAAACAAATCTGTAGCCTAATTTGTTTCCTTGCGACTTCTAATTATTTTAGCAAGTCCTCCATCACTTTCCTGCTGCCTCTGCCAATTTTTGGAAGTCTATTTTTGATCTCTTGCAATTTTCTTTTAGAAAAAATTGTTAAAGACAAACGAGCGCCTCCACCAATTGGAGTTATACACAAATCTGTCGCCTGACTTGTTTCATTGTGATTTCTGATTCTTATAGTAATTTCTCCATCTCTTTTCTGCCCCCTTGGCTAATTTTTGGCAGTCAATTATTGATCTCTTGCAATTTTCTTTTCTAAAACATTGTTAAAGACAACCAAGCGCCTCCACCATTTAGAGCTAAACACAAATCTGTGGCCTAATTTGTTTCCTTACGACTTCTAATTATTTTAGCAAGTCCTCCATCACTTTCCTGCTGCCTCTGCCAATTTTTGGAAGTCTATTTTTGATCTCTTGCAACTTTCTTATAGAAAAAATTGTTAAAGACAAACAAGCACTTCCACCAATTGGAGTTATACACAAATCTGTCGCCTGACTTGTTTCCTTGTGATTTCTGATTGTTATAGCAATTTCTCCATCTCTTTTCTGCCCCCTTGGGTAACTTTTGGCAGTCAATTATTGATCTGTTGCAATTTTCTTTTCTAAAAAATTGTTAAAGACAAACAAGCGCCTCCACCATTTAGAGCTAAACACAAATCTGTGGCCTAATTTGTTTCCTTACGACTTCTAATTATTTTAGCAAGTCCTCCATCACTTTCCTGCTGCCTCTGCCAATTTTTGGAAGTCTATTTTTGATCTCTTGCAACTTTCTTATAGAAAAAATTGTTAAAGACAAACAAGCACTTCCACCAATTGGAGTTATACACAAATCTGTCGCCTGACTTGTTTCCTTGTGATTTCTGATTGTTATAGCAATTTCTCCATCTCTTTCCTGCCCCTCTTGCATCTTTTTGGCAGTCAATTATTATTCTCTTGCAATTTTCTTTTCTAAAAAATTGTTAAAGACAAACAAGCGCCTCCACCATTTAGAGCTAAACACAAATCTGTGGCCTAATTTGTTTCCTTACGACTTCTAATTATTTTAGCAAGTCCTCCATCACTTTCCTGCTGCCTCTGCCAATTTTTGGAAGTCTATTTTTGATCTTTTGCAATTTTCTTTTAGAAAAAATTGTTAAAGACAAACAAGCACTTCCACCAATTGGAATTATACACAAATCTGTCGCCTGACTTATTTCCTTGTGATTTCTGATTTTTATAGCAATTTCTCCATTTCTTTTCTGCCTCCTTGGCCAATTTTTGACAGTCAATTATTAATCTCTTGCAATTTTCTTTTTTAAAAAAATGTTAAGTACAAACAAGCGCCTCCACCATTTAGAGCTAAACACAAATTTGTCGCCTGATTTGTTTTCTTGCGACTTCTTATTGTTTTAGCAAGTCCTCCATCACTTTCCTGCTGCCTCGGCCAATTTTTGGAAGTCTATTTTTGATCTCTTGCAATTTTCTTTTAGAAAAAATTGTTAAAGACAAACAAGCGCCTCCACCAATTGGAGTTATACACAAATCTGTCGCCTGACTTGTTTCCTTGTGATTTCTGATTTTTATAGCAATTTCTCCATCTCTTTTCTGCCCCCTTGGCCAATTTTTGGCAGTCAATTATTAATCTCTTGCAATTTTCTTTTCTTAAAAAATGTTAAGTACAAACAAGCGCCTCCACCATTTAGAGCTAAACACAAATCTGTAACCTAATTTGTTTCCTTACGACTTCTAATTATTTTAGCAAGTCCTCCATCACTTTCCTGCTGCCTCGGCCAATTTTTGGAAGTCTATTTTTGATCTCTTGCAATTTTCTTTTAGAAAAAATTGTTAAAGACAAACAAGCGCCTCCACCAATTGGAGTTATACACAAATCTGTCGCCTGACTTGTTTCCTTGTGATTTCTGATTTTTATAGCAATTTCTCCATCTCTTTTCTGCCCCCTTGGCCAATTTTTGGCAGTCAATTATTAATCTCTTGCAATTTTCTTATCTTAAAAAATGTTAAGTACAAACAAGCGCCTCCACCATTTAGAGCTAAACACAAATCTGTGGCCTAATTTGTTTCCTTGCGACTTCTAATTATTTTAGCAAGTCCTCCATCACTTTCCTGCTGCCTCTGCCAATTTTTGGAAGTCTATTTTTGATCTCTTACAATTTTCTTTTAGATAAAATTGTTAAAGACAAACGAGCGCCTTCACCAATTGGAGTTATACACAAATCTGTCACCTGACTTGTTTCCTTGTGATTTCTGATTTTTATAGCAATTTCTCCATCTCTTTTCTGCCCCCTTGGCCAATTTTTGGCAGTCAATTATTAATCTCTTGCAATTATCTTCTCTAAAAAAATGTTAAATACAAACAGGCGCCTCCACCATTTAGGGCTAAACACTAATATGTGGCCTGATTTGTTTTCCTGTAACTTTTAATTTTTATAGCAATTCCTCCATCTCTTTCCCGCCCCTCTTGCAATTTTTTGGCAGTCAATTATTAATCTCTTGCAATTTTCTCTTCTCAAAAATTGTTAAAGACAAACAAGCGCCTCCACCATTTAGAGCTAAAAACAAATCTGTAGCCTAATTTGTTTCCTTGCGACTTCTAATTATTTTAGCAAGTCCTCCATCACTTTCCTGCTGCCTCTGCCAATTTTTGGAAGTCTATTTTTGATCTCTTGCAATTTTCTTTTAGAAAAAATTGTTAAAGACAAACGAGCGCCTCCACCAATTGGAGTTATACACAAATCTGTCGCCTGACTTGTTTCATTGTGATTTCTGATTCTTATAGTAATTTCTCCATCTCTTTTCTGCCCCCTTGGCTAATTTTTGGCAGTCAATTATTGATCTCTTGCAATTTTCTTTTCTAAAACATTGTTAAAGACAACCAAGCGCCTCCACCATTTAGAGCTAAACACAAATCTGTGGCCTAATTTGTTTCCTTACGACTTCTAATTATTTTAGCAAGTCCTCCATCACTTTCCTGCTGCCTCTGCCAATTTTTGGAAGTCTATTTTTGATCTCTTGCAACTTTCTTATAGAAAAAATTGTTAAAGACAAACAAGCACTTCCACCAATTGGAGTTATACACAAATCTGTCGCCTGACTTGTTTCCTTGTGATTTCTGATTGTTATAGCAATTTCTCCATCTCTTTTCTGCCCCCTTGGGTAACTTTTGGCAGTCAATTATTGATCTGTTGCAATTTTCTTTTCTAAAAAATTGTTAAAGACAAACAAGCGCCTCCACCATTTAGAGCTAAACACAAATCTGTGGCCTAATTTGTTTCCTTACGACTTCTAATTATTTTAGCAAGTCCTCCATCACTTTCCTGCTGCCTCGGCCAATTTTTGGAAGTCTATTTTTGATCTCTTGCAATTTTCTTTTAGAAAAAATTGTTAAAGACAAACAAGCACTTCCACCAATTGGAATTATACACAAATCTGTCGCCTGACTTATTTCCTTGTGATTTCTGATTTTTATAGCAATTTCTCCATTTCTTTTCTGCCTCCTTGGCCAATTTTTGACAGTCAATTATTAATCTCTTGCAATTTTCTTTTTTAAAAAAATGTTAAGTACAAACAAGCGCCTCCACCATTTAGAGCTAAACACAAATTTGTCGCCTGATTTGTTTTCTTGCGACTTCTTATTGTTTTAGCAAGTCCTCCATCACTTTCCTGCTGCCTCGGCCAATTTTTGGAAGTCTATTTTTGATCTCTTGCAATTTTCTTTTAGAAAAAATTGTTAAAGACAAACAAGCGCCTCCACCAATTGGAGTTATACACAAATCTGTCGCCTGACTTGTTTCCTTGTGATTTCTGATTTTTATAGCAATTTCTCCATCTCTTTTCTGCCCCCTTGGCCAATTTTTGGCAGTCAATTATTAATCTCTTGCAATTTTCTTTTCTTAAAAAATGTTAAGTACAAACAAGCGCCTCCACCATTTAGAGCTAAACACAAATCTGTAACCTAATTTGTTTCCTTACGACTTCTAATTATTTTAGCAAGTCCTCCATCACTTTCCTGCTGCCTCGGCCAATTTTTGGAAGTCTATTTTTGATCTCTTGCAATTTTCTTTTAGAAAAAATTGTTAAAGACAAACAAGCGCCTCCACCAATTGGAGTTATACACAAATCTGTCGCCTGACTTGTTTCCTTGTGATTTCTGATTTTTATAGCAATTTCTCCATCTCTTTTCTGCCCCCTTGGCCAATTTTTGGCAGTCAATTATTAATCTCTTGCAATTTTCTTATCTTAAAAAATGTTAAGTACAAACAAGCGCCTCCACCATTTAGAGCTAAACACAAATCTGTGGCCTAATTTGTTTCCTTGCGACTTCTAATTATTTTAGCAAGTCCTCCATCACTTTCCTGCTGCCTCTGCCAATTTTTGGAAGTCTATTTTTGATCTCTTGCAATTTTCTTTTAGAAAAAATTGTTAAAGACAAACAAGCGCCTCCACCAATTGAAGTTATACACAAATCTGTCGCCTGACTTGTCTCCTTGTGATTTCTGATTTTTATAGCAATTTCTCCATTTCTTTTCTGCCTCCTTGGCCAATTTTTGACAGTCAATTATTAATCTCTTGCAATTTTCTTTTTTAAAAAAATGTTAAGTACAAACAAGCGCCTCCACCATTTAGAGCTAAACACAAATTTGTCGCCTGATTTGTTTTCTTGCGACTTCTTATTGTTTTAGCAAGTCCTCCATCACTTTCCTGCTGCCTCGGCCAATTTTTGGAAGTCTATTTTTGATCTCTTGCAATTTTCTTTTAGAAAAAATTGTTAAAGACAAACAAGCGCCTCCACCAATTGGAGTTATACACAAATCTGTCGCCTGACTTGTTTCCTTGTGATTTCTGATTTTTATAGCAATTTCTCCATCTCTTTTCTGCCCCCTTGGCCAATTTTTGGCAGTCAATTATTAATCTCTTGCAATTTTCTTATCTTAAAAAATGTTAAGTACAAACAAGCGCCTCCACCATTTAGAGCTAAACACAAATCTGTGGCCTAATTTGTTTCCTTGCGACTTCTAATTATTTTAGCAAGTCCTCCATCACTTTCCTGCTCCCTCTGCCAATTTTTGGAAGTCTATTTTTGATCTCTTGCAATTTTCTTTTAGAAAAAATTGTTAAAGACAAACAAGCGCCTCCACCAATTGAAGTTATACACAAATCTGTCGCCTGACTTGTCTCCTTGTGATTTCTGATTTTTATAGCAATTTCTCCAAGTCTTTTCTGCCCCCTTGGCCAATTTTTGGAAGTAAATTATTAATCTCTTGCAATTATCTTCTCTAAAAAAATGTTAAATACAAACAGGCGCCTCCACCATTTAGGGCTAAACATTAATATGTGGCCTGATTTGTTTTCTTGTGACTTCTAATTTTTATAGCAATTCCTCCAACTCTTTCCTGCCCCTCTTTGCAACTTTTTGGCAGTCAATTATTAAACTCTTGCAATTTTCTTTTCTAAGAAAATGTTAAATACAAACAAGCGCCTTCACCATTTAGAGTTAAACACTAATATGTAGCCTGATTTGTTTTCTTGTGACTTTTAATTTTTATAGCAATTCCTCCATCTCTTTCCCGCCCCTCTTGCAATTTCTTGGCAGTCAATTATTAATCTCTTGCAATTTTCTTTTCTCAAAAATTGTTAAAGACAAACAAGCGCCTCCACCATTTAGAGCTAAACACAAATCTGTGGCCTAATTTGTTTCCTTGCGACTTCTAATTATTTTAGCAAGTCCTCCATCACTTTCCTGCTATCTTTGCCAATTTTTGGAAGTCTACTTTTGATCTCTTGCAATTTTCTTTTAGCAAAAATTGTTAAAGACAAACGAGCGCCTCCACCAATTGGAGCTATGCACAAATCTGTCGCCTGACTTGTTTCCTTGTGATTTCTGATTCTTATAGCAATTTCTCCATCTCTTTTCTGCCCCCTTGGCTAATTCTTGGCAGTCAACAATTGATCTCTTGCAATTTTCTTTTCTAAAACATTGTTAAATACAAACAAGCGCCTCCACCATTTAGAGCTAAACACAAATCTGTGGCCTAATTTGTTTCCTTACGACTTCTAATTATTTTAGCAAGTCCTCCATCACTTTCCTGCTGCCTCTGCCAATTTTTGGAAGTCTATTTTTGATCTCTTGCAATTTTCTTTTAGAAAAAATTGTTAAAGACAAACAAGCGCCTCCACCAATTGGAGTTATACACAAATCTGTCGCCTGACTTGTTTCCTTGTGATTTCTGATTCTTATAGTAATTTCTCCATCTCTGTTCTGCCCACTTGGCCAATTCTTGGCAGTCAATTATTGATCTCTTGCAATTTTCTTTTCTAAAACATTGTTAAATACAAACAAGCGCCTCCACCATTTAGGGCTAAACACTAATATGTGGCCTGATTTGTTTTCCTGTAACTTTTAATTTTTATAGCAATTCCTCCATCTCTCTCCCGCCCCTCTTGCAATTTTTTGGCAGTCAATTATTAATCTCTTGCAAGTTTCTTTTCTAAAAAATTGTTAAAGACAAACAAGCGCCTCCACCATTTAGAGCTAAACACAAATCTGTGGCCTAATTTGTTTCCTTGCGACCTCTAATTATTTTAGAAAGTCCTCCATCACTTTCCTGCTGCCTCTGCCAATTTTTGGAAGTCTATTTTTGATCTCTTGCAATTTTCTTTTAGAAAAAATTGTTAAAGACAAACAAGCGCCTCCACCAATTGGAGTTATACACAAATCTGTCGCCTGACTTGTTTCCTTGTGATTTCTGATTTTTATAGCAATTTCTCCATTTCTTTTCTGCCCCCTTGGCCAATTTTTGGCAGTCAATTATTAATCTCTTGCAATTTTCTTTTTTTAAAAAATGTTAAGTACAAACAAGCGCCTCCACCATTTAGAGCTAAACACAAATCTGTAGCCTGATTTGTTTCCTTGCAACTTCTGATTGTTTTAGCAAGTCCTCCATCACTTTCCTGCTATCTTTGCCAATTTTTGGAAGTCTACTTTTGATCTCTTGCAATTTTCTTTTAGAAAAAATTGTTAAAGACAAACAAGCGCCTCCACCAATTGGAGTTATACACAAATCTGTCGCCTGACTTGTTTCCTTGTGATTTCTGATTTTTATAGCAATTTCTCCATTTCTTTTCTGCCCCCTTGGCCAATTTTTGGCAGTCAATTATTAATCTCTTGCAATTTTCTTTTTTTAAAAAATGTTAAGTACAAACAAGCGCCTCCACCATTTAGAGCTAAACACAAATCTGTAGCCTGATTTGTTTCCTTGCAACTTCTGATTGTTTTAGCAAGTCCTCCATCACTTTCCTGCTATCTTTGCCAATTTTTGGAAGTCTACTTTTGATCTCTTGCAATTTTCTTTTAGAAAAAATTGTTAAAGACAAACAAGCGCCTCCACCAATTGGAGTTATACACAAATCTGTCGCCTGACTTGTTTCCTTGTGATTTCTGATTTTTATAGCAATTTCTCCATCTCTTTTCTGCCCTCTTGGCCAATTTTTGGCAGTCAATTATTAATCTCTTGCAATTTTCTTTCCTAAAAAATTGTTAAAGACAAACAAGCGCCTCCATTATTTAGAGCTAAACACAAATCTGTGGCCTAATTTGTTTCCTTGCGACTTCTAGTTATTTTAGCAAGTCCTCCATCACTTTCCTGCTGCCTCTGCCAATTTTTGGAAGTCTATTTTTGATCTCTTGCAATTTTCTTTTAGAAAAAATTGTTAAAGACAAACAAGCGCCTCCACCAATTGGAGTTATACACAAATCTGTCGCCTGGCTTGTTTCCTTGTAATTTCTGATTTTTATAGCAATTTCTCCATCTCTTTTCTGCCCCCTTGGCCAATTATTGGCAGTCAATTATTAATCTCTTGCAATTTTCTTTTTTTAAAAAATGTTAAGTACAAACAAGCGCCTCCACCATTTAGAGCTAAACACAAATCTGTAGCCTAATTTGTTTCCTTGCGACTTCTAATTATTTTAGCAAGTCCTCCATCACTTTCCTGCTATCTTTGCCAATTTTTGGAAGTCTACTTTTGATCTCTTGCAATTTTCTTTTAGAAAAAATTGTTAAAGACAAACAAGCGCCTCCACCAATTGGAGCTATACACAAATCTGTCGCCTGACTTATTTCCTTGTGACTTCTGATTTTTATAGCAATTTCTCCATCTCTTTTCTGCCCCCTTGGCCAGTACTTGGCAGTCAATTATTAATCTCTTGCAATTCTCTTTTCTAAAAAAATGATTAATACAAACAAGCGCCGCCACCATTTAGAGCTAAACACAAATCTGTAGCCTGATTTGTTTCCTTGCGACTTCTGATTGTTTTAGCAAGTCCTCCATCACTTTCCTGCTGCCTTTGTCAATCTTTCAAAGTCTATTTTTGATCTCTTGCAATTTTCTTTTAGAAAAAATTGTTAAAGACAAACAAGCTCCTCCACCAATTGGAGTTATACACAAATCTGTCGCCTGACTTGTTTCCTTGTAATTTCTGATTCTTATAGCAATTTTTCCATCTCTTTTCTGCCCTCTTGGCCAATTTATGACAGTCAATTATTAATCTCTTGCAATTTTCTTTTCTAAAAAAATGATAAATACAAACAAGCGCTGCCACCATTTAGAGCTAAACATTAATATGTGGCCTGGTTTGTTTTCTTGTGACTTCTAATTTTTATAGCAATTCCTCCATCTCTTTCCTGCCCCTTTTGCATCTTTTTGGCAGTCAATTATTATTCTCTTGCAATTTTCTTTTCTAAAAAATTGTTAAAGACAAACAAGCGCCTCCACCATTTAGAGCTAAACACAAATCTGTAGCCTGGTTTGTTTCCTTGCGACTTCTATTAATTTTCAATAACATTTCAGGTTGCGCTACTAATTTCCGCAGCGATTTTGCGTGATCTTGTGACGTAGCGAGTCGATGCCGGTTATTGCTCGAAATTGTTAATTGCAGAACATCCCTAAAAATAATTTTAAGAAGTAGAAACCCCGGAGGGCAAGCGAAAATTTGTCGAGTAGCTTCTCGGAAAGATAGCTATAGCTTTGTTGAAGCGGCGGCTTTTGCAGCCGGAGGCGGCGCATATTTATATTTCGGGAACCGTGGGGAGTCCTGCTGGGAACATCTGTCGCTAGTAGGAGCAGCTGGTGTCGACATCGGGGCCGCGCGTTAAGGCGTTGCACCCCGCCGTCACCGCCACCACCGCCATCGCCTGGGATCACGACACCGCCAACGCCACCCCTTCATGGCCACCTCAGACCCAGATATGAACCGGAGCAGCCGCGACACCATTCCATAGAATCAACTGGAACGTTAGAGTGCTGCTACCGACAGGAAATTGGGTCAATAAAGGAAGTAGATGGAATTCAGGAAGCAAAGCGTCTTCTTACATGAAATATATGGGGAAAGGGTGGAAAGAGAAGGCGGCGATCGTCCATCGTCGAAGTTGACCGTAAAGGGCTACTTTGGGTCGTACCTCTTCGTTGCAGGAATTTCAATCTTGGACAAGTGCGCCCTTTCTACACCCCCCCCTCTCTCAGACTTTGATGTGACTGCGGAAATTTGCGTAGGGGTTGGTGCGTCATCCCTTCAGATGATGTCGTTTTCATGATTTGTTCTCGAAGCGGAACATCAAGGAAACAAACGCTCGGAACAAATCGACCGTTTGAGAAGTTAAAAAATAATTTGCAAATATTGAAAAAAATTAATTATTGCCCAAAAAAATGCGCAACGACCCCAATAATTTTAGATAGAAGCACAACAATTTTTTTCTAAAAATCTATTAATTAATTTCAACCCGTTAATAATTTTTTTTCTCAATCTTTTTTTTAATTTATTGAAAAGTAATTAGCGCAAATGTTTATTTAATTTCGGTGAGGTGGAGGGCTGTAAAAATAGCGCGTTTGCTTCGACAACAGGAAATTGCTTCAAAAGAACGGACCGGATTCTATTTACATATTTAACTTGGAATGGTTTGAATGCAAGAAGCATTACCTTAGCGATAAGGCGAAATATGGGCGAGCTACATTTGCTAGCCCCTTTCCATAAATAATTTTTCGATGGAACAACACATGCTTCCGCTTAAACGCCATCAACTAATGGATTTCGAACGGTTTTTTTGATTTATGCAAATGGGGCATGGACTTTCAACGATAGAGAGGCGGCAACAGACTGTAAATAAGAAGATTGAAACGACCCGAAATTAACTCGAATGACAGACGTGATTGCGCAATTTTTTTGTCCCAAAATTCATTAAAAATTTTTGTTACTTATGAGGATACATCAAAAAGTTTGCAGTTTGTTGTAGAGAGGGCAGCAGGATTATTTTTTTTAAGTCAATTGTCGCTTATCTCTCCAAAGTTTTTCGTTACTACGTTATCTCAATTGAAAACAGTTTTTGAAAATCAAAAAAAATTATTAATGCAAAGTCAAAAATTTGCTACGGATTTTTGATTTATGCAAATGGGGCATGGACTTTTCAACGATAGAGAGGCGGCGCAGACTCGAAATAAGAAGATTGAAACGACCCGAAATTAACTAGAATGACAGACGTAATTGCGCAATTTTTTTGTCCCAAATTCATTAAAAATTTTTGTTACTTATGAGGATACTTCGAAAAGTTTGCGGTTTACTGTAGAGAGGTTAGCAGGAAAAAATAATTTTTCTAAAGTCAATTGTCGCTTATTCCTTCAAAGTTTCTGTTACTACGTTATCTCAATTAAAACACAGTTTTTTGAAAATTAAAAAAAATTATTACTGCGAAGTTAAAAATTTGCTACAGTTTTTTTGATTTATGTAAATGGGCCATGGACTTTTCAACGTTAGAGAGGCGGCGCAGACTCGAAATAAGAAGATTGAAACGACCCGAAATTAACTTGAATGACAGACGTGATTGCGCAATTTTTTTCTCCAAAAGGTCATTAAAAATTTTCGTTACTTATGAGGATACATCGAAAAGTTTGCGGTTAGTTGTAGAGAGGGCAGCAGGAAAAAATAATTTTTCTAAAGTCAATTGTCGCTTATTTCTTTAAAGTTTCTGTTACTACGTTATCTCAATTAAAAAACAGTTTTTTGAAAATCAAAGAAAAATTATTACTGCGAAGCTAAAAATTTGCTACAGTTTTTTTGATTTATGTAAATGGGCCATGGACTTTTCAACGTTAGAGAGGCGGCGCAGACTCGAAATAAGAAGATTGAAACGACCCCAAATTAACTTGAATGACAGACATGATTGCGCAATTTTTTTGTCCAAAATGTCATTAAAAATTTTCGTTACTTATGAGGATATATCGAAAAGTTTGCGGTTTGTTGTAGAAAGGTCAACAGGATTTTTTTTTTTTTAAAGTCAATTGTCGCTTATCTCTTCAAAGTTTTTTGTTACTACGCTATCTCAATTGAAAAAGTCTTTTGAAAATTAAAAAAAATTATTAATGTAAAGTCAAAAATTTGCTACGAATTTTTGATTTATGCAAATGGGGCATGGACTTTCAACGATAGAGAGGCGGCAACAGACTCGAAATAAGAAGATTGAAACGACCCGAAATTAACTCGAATGACAGACGTGAGTGCGCAATTTTTTTGTCCCAAATTCATTAAAAATTTTTGTTACTTATGAGGATACATCAAAAAGTTTGCGGTTTACTGTAGAGAGGTCAGCAGGAAAAAATAATTTTTCTAAAGTCAATTGTCGCTTATTTCTTCAAAGTTTCTGTTACTACGTTATCTCAATTAAAAAACAGTTTTTGAAAATTAAAAAAAAATTACTACTGCGAAGTTAGAAATTCGCTGCAGTTTTTTTGATTTATGTAAATGGGCCATGGACTTTTCAACGTTAGAGAGACGTCGCAGACTCGAAATAAGAAAATTGAAACGACCCGAAATTAACTCGAATGACAGACGTGAGTGCGCAATTTTTTTGTCCCAAATTCATTAAAAATTTTTGTTACTTATGAGGATACATCAAAAAGTTTGCGGTTTACTGTAGAGAGGTCAGCAGGAAAAAACAATTTTTCTAAAGTCAATTGTCGCTTATTTCTTCAAAGTTTCTGTTACTACGTTATCTCAATTAAAAAACAGTTTTTTGAAAATTAAAAAAAAATATTACTGCAATGTCAAAAATTTGCTACAGTTTTTTTGATTTATGCAAATGGGCCATGGACTTTTCAACGATAGAGAGGCGGCGCAGACTCGAAATAAGAAGATTGAAACAACCCGAGATTGCCTCGAATGACAGACGTGATTGCTCAATTTTTTTGTCGAAAAGGTCATTAAAGATTTTCGTTAATTATGAGGATACATCGAAAAGTTTGCGGTTTGTTGTAGAGAGGGCAGCAGGATTTTTTTTTTTTTTTTAAGTCAATTGTCGCTTATCTCTTCAATGTTTTTTGTTACTACTTTATCTCAATTGAAAAACAGTCTTTTGAAAATTAAAAAAAAATTATTAATGCAAAGTCAAAAATTTGCTACGGATTTTTGATTTATGCAAATGGGGCATAGACTTTTAAACGATAAAGAGACGTCGCAGACTCGAAATAAGAAAATTGAAACGACCCGAAATTAACTCGAATGACAGACGTGAGTGCGCAAGTTTTTTGTCCCAAAATTCATTAAAAATTTTTGTTACTTATGAGGATACTTCGAAAAGTTTGCGGCTTACTGCAGAGAGGTCAGTAGAAAAAAATAATTTTTCTAAAGTCAATTGTCGCTTATTTCTTTAAAGATTCTGTTACTACGTTATCTCAATTAAAAAACAGTTTTTTGAAAATTAAAAAAAAATTATTACTGCGAAGTTAAAAATTTGCTACAGTTTTTTTGATTTATGTAAATGGCCCATGGACTTTTCAACGGTAGAGAGGCGGCGCAGACTCGAAATAAGAAGATTGAAACGACCCGAAATTAACTCGAATGACAGACGTGAGTGCGCAATTTTTTTGTCCCAAATTTATTAAAAATTTTTGTTACTTATGAGATTACATCGAAAAGTTTGCGGTTTACTGCAGAGAGGTCAGCAGGAAAAAATAATTTTTCTAAAGTCAATTGTCGCTTATTTCTTCAAAGTTTCTGTTACTACGTTATCTCAATTAAAAAACAGTTATTAGAAAATTAAAAAAAAATTATTACTGCGAAGTTAAAAAGTTGCTACAGTTTTTTTGATTTATGTAAATGGGCCATGGACTTTTCAACGTTAGAGAGGCGGCGCATTCTCGAAATAAGAAGATTGAAACAACCCGAAATTAACTCGAATGACAGACGTGATTGCGCAATTTTTTTGTCCCAAATTCATTAAAAATTTTTGTTACTTATGAGGATACATCGAAAAGTTTGCGGCTTACTGTAGAGAGGTCAGCAGGAAAAAATAATTTTTCTAAAGTCAATTGTCGCTTATTTCTTCAAAGTTTCTGTTACTACGTTATCACAATTAAAAAACAGTCTTTTGAAAATTAAAAAAAAAATATTACTGCAAAGTCAAAAATTTTCTACAGTTTTTTTGATTTTGTAAATGGCCCATGGACTTTTCAACGGTAGAGAGGCGGCGCAGACTCGAAATAAGAAGATTGAAACGACCCGAAATTAACTCGAATGACAGACGTGAGTGCGCAATTTTTTTGTCCCAAATTTATTAAAAATTTTTGTTACTTATGAGATTACATCGAAAAGTTTGCGGTTTACTGCAGAGAGGTCAGCAGGAAAAAATAATTTTTCTAAAGTCAATTGTCGCTTATTTCTTCAAAGTTTCTGTTACTACGTTATCTCAATTAAAAAACAGTTATTAGAAAATTAAAAAAAAATTATTACTGCGAAGTTAAAAAGTTGCTACAGTTTTTTTGATTTATGTAAATGGGCCATGGACTTTTCAACGTTAGAGAGGCGGCGCATTCTCGAAATAAGAAGATTGAAACAACCCGAAATTAACTCGAATGACAGACGTGATTGCGCAATTTTTTTGTCCCAAATTCATTAAAAATTTTTGTTACTTATGAGGATACATCGAAAAGTTTGCGGCTTACTGTAGAGAGGTCAGCAGGAAAAAATAATTTTTCTAAAGTCAATTGTCGCTTATTTCTTCAAAGTTTCTGTTACTACGTTATCACAATTAAAAAACAGTCTTTTGAAAATTAAAAAAAAAATATTACTGCAAAGTCAAAAATTTTCTACAGTTTTTTTGATTTTGTAAATGGGCCATGGACTTTTCAACGATAGAGAGACGGCGCAGACTCGAAATAAGAAGATTGAAACGACCCGAAATTAACTCGAATGACAGACGTGATTGCGCAATTTTTTTGTCCCAAAATTAATTAAAAATTTTTGTTACTTATGAGGATACATCGAAAAGTTTGCGGCTTAGTGCAGAGAGGTCAGCAGGAAAAAATAATTTTTCTAAAGTCAATTGTCGCTTATTTCTTTAAAGATTCTGTTACTACGTTATCTCAATTAAAAAACAGTTTTTTGAAAATTAAAAAAAAATTATTACTGCGAAGTTAAAAATTTGCTACAGTTCTTTTGATTTATGTAAAAGGGCCATGGACTTTTCAACGTTAGAGAGGCGGCGCAGACTCGAAATAAGAAGATTGAAACGACCCGAAATTAACTTGAATGACAGACGTGATTGCGCAATTCTTTTGTCTAAAAGGTCATTAAAAATTTTTGTTACTTTTGAGGTTACATCGAAAAGTTTGCGGTTTACTGTAGAGAGGTCAGCAGGAAAAAATAATTTTCTTGAAGTCAATTGTCGCCTATTTCTTCAAAGTTTCTGTTACTACGTTATCTTAATTAAAAAACGGTTTTTGAAAATTAAAAAAAAAATATTACTGCGAAGTTAAAAATTTGCTTCAGTTCTTTTGATTTATGTAAATGGGCCATGAAATTTTCAACGTTAGAGAGGCGGCGACAGACTCGAAATAAGAAGATTGAAACGACCCCAAATTAACTAGAATGACAGACGTGATTGCGCAATTTTTTTGCCCCAAATTCATTAAAAATTTTTGTTACTTATGAGGATACATCGAAAAGTTTGCGGTTTACTGTAGAGAGGTCAGCAGGAAAAAATAATTTTTCTAAAGTCAATTGTCGCTTATTTCTTTAAAGTTTCTGTTACTACGTTATCTCAATGAAAAAACAGTTTTTTGAAAATTAAAAAAAAATTATTACTGCGAAGTTAAAAATTTGCTACAGTTTTTTTGATTTATGTAAATGGTCCATGGACTTTTCAACGGTAGAGAGGCGGCGCAGACTCGAAATAAAAAGATTGAAACGACCCGAAATTAACTTGAATGACAGACGTTATTGCGCAATTTTTTTGTCCAAAAAGTCATTAAAAATTTTCGTTACTTATGAGGATACATCGAAAAGTTTGCGGTTTGCTGTGGATAGGGCAGCAGGATTTTTTTTTTCTAAAGTCAATTGTCGCTTATCGCTTCGAAGTTTTTTATTACTACTTTATCTCAATTGGAAAACAGTTTTTTGGGAATTGAAAAGTAAATTCGTTACTGCGAAATCAAAATTTTTTTATTAGATTCGGGCGCTCAAAATAAAAAAAATTACAAAAATCTATAAAATATTTTTTTATTGTTAAACCGCCTGGTGAAACGTGTAAGTAAACATTTTTTACGGAAAATATTTGTATGAATCCAACCATATTTCCAAATCATCCCTTATGTCCTTTTTTATCCATATTTATGATTTTATAAGTTTCAAAAATTTGAGAACCTAAAAAAATTCGTTACTGCTACTGTGCAGTTTCTGGATAATTTCAGACCACTATTTAAGAATATTTCAATAACAGTAGCCCTAATAGTGATTTTTGAAATTATTAACTTTAATTTCAAGTAATTCTAAACTTTTTTTTCAAGCGAAAACTTTCCTTTCCTAAGAACGAAATATTTAGAATACAATGATAGTAAAATAATTTAAATCTTTTTAGAGAATCCTAGATATGCCCTAAAATATTCAAGCGTGCCGTGAAAAACAAAGAGAATAAATATCAGTAATCCGCCAGTATCGCCGTTGAAATCGTAACGTTAAGACAAATTATTCGATTTTTTCTCTTTTTTTAATAAAAGTCAGATCTCTGACTATTTACATAATAAATTTAAATTTATTGTTACTGTGAGGAAGCAATATTCGCAAAACATAAAATGTATCGAAAACAAGTAGTTCGAACACTCAATTTTTTTTGATAACAGAACCATAATTTCCACACACGTGTTGCATATTATCAACTATTTGTCACCAAAACCGTTTAGATTCTTACGTTATCACTAACTAAATTTGAATGCCTCCAATAATTGAAAGTAGATACCTATATAAGTACACAACCATTTCAAACCTGACCTTGCTACAACTCAAACAACATGTCAGCAAATTTTTTTAAATTTTTACTTTTTTTGTTTCAAGTGTTTCTAGCCGCCACTCTTCCTCTTAAAGGTAAGTTAAACTAAACAATTACGTAATAAAATTTAAAATTTCAGATGGTCGTCACGAAACTGAAATTACCACAAAGTGTCCAGATTGTGGACCCGTCAAATTTCCTTAATTTCCAAAAAAATTGTACCAATTGAAATAAATTTCGTGAAATTGTCGTTATTCTCGTCGAATCCCCTTCAGAATCCCCAATTACGTAACGTTTGACCGGAAACGACGTGACCGTCCCGCGGCCATTTCTATTAGCCAAATCGTCCCATAATCACGATCTCGATACAATCCGGTGATGACGATATTTTCTTATTTTCGTCGCCATATCGATTCCTGTTGCTTCTGGTCTTTCGAGGACGAGTCAAAATCGAATCTCGGGGGCGGCGAAAGCAACATAATTATCCTCATTTATTTGACGTGTTTGAACACATCCAGTTTCGCAGACAAGAACTCCACAATTGCGTAGCAAATAAATGACAATCAGTAGCTCATTGCGCCTTAATGAGAAATTGTTCGAAATCTTTATGGTATATTGCCGAGACGGTCCTGAAATATCGCCCCTATTCCACATGCCGTTAAGACTCCACTTACCCTTATTCGGACGGGTTCTAGAGGCGAAATTGGCGGACTTCTCATATAAACATATTCCGTTCTGTGCGAGACGTAAAGCTCGGAGAAGCCGGTAAAAGCTTAGAAAGCTGCCTGAAAGCTCGTGCTGTTAATTAATAATTACTGACAAGTTGCTCTTCCTTTGCCTTAGTCCGTGCTACTGTCGGTGCGAGGAGGCTGCAATTACCGGCTGATTTAATTAACAGTTTGCCGCACCGTTACGCGCCCCTCAATAGACCAAGAAAGCTGGCAAAAACTAGAAATTTTATTAAAAATTACATCGGGGTAGCTTCGATATCAGTTGCTTTAGGATATTTGGGATCAACAAGGGTCGTTTCTCATCAATCCCGAAACTAGCGTTTTGTGTTTTGCATCCCCTGTTATTAGTCTGGGAAGAAACAAATCGCCGCGACTAATCCGGAGTTAGATTTTATTGTCGCGGTCGATGGAGGGAAATCAAATTTTGAAATAACAAATATCCCACTTCTGGAGTTGTTTGTTGGTGAACCGAAAGATAGATGAGACTGTGACGTAGTTGGATGTTGATGTTAGAATAAAGTTACGGTCTGATCGGGTCAACATTTAAGATAAGGGGTTCCGGCCTGATTGGTTGTAAGATCGAGTATCGGCCATTCACTGACCCTTCGGAAAATACGTTATAAGGGTCCGGTTTGATGGCCGTGTTCGATAGGTTATTACTATCATCCTTTCAAGGGTTAATCAATTGGGAATTTGGATATGCACACTTGCTGATTACGAGGCAGGAAAGCGAAAAATTAATTACTGAAACCAATTGAAGGTTTTCCAGGTTTTAGTTTTTAACGTAAAAATTCATTTCTGGCAAAAAAATTTAGATTTTGACAAGATTTCTTTATATTTTAATTACTGACAGTAATTTGCAGTAATATTTCAAATAATTGAAATCAAAATCAAATTTGTTTTACAAGAATTGTGACCTGAAAAAAATTCTGAAAAAAGTCAACAATCAAATTTCTTGAAATTCTATTTTAATATTTTTTAATTTTTATTTTCTTAATGTTTTCAAACAATATTTATTTGAAACAAAAAATTAAATTTATTTCACTTCGATTATGATCTGAAAGTAATTCCTGAAAGAAATATTTGTTTACATAGAGAGCACACGCCTGAAAAAAATTGTTATGGCTAAAAACTTATTGTAATCTACTCTTGAAATGTTTGACGTTGTGTTAGAAAATTTAAAATAAAAGAATAAAAATTTTGTAACTACATTTACGGCTTCAAAAATTTTCTGAAAAAATGTGTGACAAAGAAAACTGCTGAAGTTTGCATAAAAATCTAACAAAAATTATTTTTGGTAACATTTCTTAATATTCGTGTTCTCAATGTTTTGTAGTAAATATTTAAGATGAAAAAATATTTTTTTTGCTATCAATTATGAACTGAAAAAAATTCTGAGAGAATTCTATCAATAAAATTTCCTGAAATTCTTTTTAATAATATTTTTTCATTTCTACGTTCTTAATGTTCTCGAACAATGTTTAGCTTATTTAAAACAAAAAATTAAATTTATTTCATATTAATTATATCCTGAAAATAATTCCTGAAAAAAATATTTGTTTTACATATACAGCACAGGCCTTAAAGTAATTGTTGTTGCTAAAAATTATTGTTGTCTACTTTTCCAATGTTAGGTGTTGTTCTAAAAAATTTAAAAGAGAGAAATAGAATTTTTTTGACAACATTTGCGGTCTGCAAAAATATTCTGAAAGAGATGTGCGACAAAGAAAATTCTTGAACTTTGCATAAAAGTCTAACAAAAATTATTTTTGGAAACATTTTTTAATATTCATGCTTTTAATGTTTCGTGTTAAAATCTGAAATATTTAAAATAAAAAATAAAATTTTATACTAACAATTATAACCTAAAAAATTTTTTTAGAAAAGTATAACAATATAATTTCCTGAAATTTTATTTTAATAAAGAAAATTATTTTCACGTTCTCAATATTCTCGAACAATATTTAGAATATTTAAAACAAAGAACTTAATTCATTTTACATCGATTAAGATGTGAAAATAATTCCTGAAAGAAATATTTGTTCTACATATAGAGCACATGCTTGAAAAAAATTGTTATGGCTAAAATTTTATTGTTATCAATTTTTTTTAATAATTCACGTTGTTCTAAAAATTCATAATAAATAAATAAAATATTTTGACACCATTTTCGACCCTCAAAAATATTCTGAAAGAAATGTGTGACAAAGAAAATTCTTGAACCTTGCATACAAGTCTAACAAAAATTATGTTTGCTAACATTTTTCAATATTTAGGTATCTAATGATTTGTAGTAGGATTTGAGATATTTAAAAGAGAAAAAAAAATTTTATGCTAACAATTATGACCTGAAAAAAAATTCTGAAAGAAGTCTCTCAATAAAATTTCCTGAAACTTTGCTTAATTAAAAAAATTATTTTCACGTTCTAAATGTTCTCGAACAATATTTAGAATATTTTAAACAAAAGATTAAATTTATTTCACATCAATCATAATCTAAAAATTATTCCTGAAAAAAATAATTGTTTTACATATAAAAAAATTGTTATGGTTAAGAATTTATTGTTATCAACTTTTTTAATATTTGACATTATTTTAAAAAATTCAAAATAACAAAATAAAAATTTTTCACACCATTTACGACCTTCAAAAATATTCTGAAAAAAATGTGCGACAAAGAAAATTCTTCAACTTTGCGTACAAGTCTAACAAATATGATTTTTGTTAACATTTTTTAATATTTAGATTTTTAATGCTTTGTAGTAGGATTTCAACATTTAAAATAGAAAAATAACATTTTTTGCTAACAATTATGACCTGAGAAAAACTTCTGAGAGAAGTTTTTCAATAAAATTTCCTAAAATTTTGTTTTATTAACAAAAATTATTTCCGCATTCTTAATGTTTTCAAACAATATTTAGAATATTTTAAACAAAAAATTAAATTTATTGCACCTCGATTATGATCTGAAAATTATTCCTAAAAGAAATATTTGTTTTACATATAGAGACCGTGCCTGAAAAAAATTGTTATGGCTAAAAACTTATTTTTATCAACTTCTTTAATATTTGACGTTGTTTTAAAAAATTTAAAATAACAAAATAAAATTTCTTGACAACATTTGCAACTGTCAAAAATATTCTGAAAGTAATGTGTGACAAAGAGAATTTTCTAACTTTGCATACAAGTCTAGCAAAAATTATTTTTGTTAACATTTTTCAAGAATTAGATTTTTAATGCTTTGTAGTAGGATCTCAAATATTTAAAATAGAAAAATAAATTTTTTTGCTAACAATTATGACCTAAAGAAAAATTCTGAGAGAACTTTCTCAATAAAATTTACTAAAATTTTGTTTTAATAACAAAAAAATATTTCTACGTTCTTAATGTTTTTGAAAAATATTTAGAATATTTTAAACAAAATATTAAATTCATTTCACATCGATTATGATCTGAAAATTATTCTTGAAAGAAATATTTGTTTTACATATGGAGCATATGGCTGACAAAAATTGTTATGGCTAAAAATTTATTGTTATCAACTTCTATAATATTGGCTGTTGTTTTAAAAAATTCAAAATAACAAAACAAAATTTTTTGACAACATTTACGACTTTCAAAAATATTCTGAAAGTAATGTGTGACAAAGAAAATTTTCTAACTGTGCATACAATTCTAGCAAAAATTATTTTTGTTAATATTTTTCTATGTTTAGATTTTTAATGCTTTGTAGTAGGATTTAAAATATTTAAAGTAAAAAAATAAATTTTTTTGCTAACAATTATGACCTGAAAAAGAATTCTGAGAGAAGTCTGTCAATAAAATTTTCTAAAATTTTGTTTTAATAAAAAAAATATTTCCACGTTCTCAATGTTCTTGAACAATATTTGGAATATTTTAAACAAAATGCTAAATTTATTTCACATCAATTATGATCTGAAAATTATTCCTAAAAGAAATATTTGTTTTACATATGAAGCACATGCATGAAAAAAATTATTATGCCTAAAGATTTCTTGTTATTAACTTTTTTAATATTTGACGTCGTTTTAAAAAAATTTGAAATAAAGAAATAAAATTTTTTCACACCATTCCAAAATATTCAGAAAGTAATGTGTGACAAAGAAAATTCTTGAACTTTGCATACAAGTCTAACAAAAATTATGTTTTCTAACATTTTTTAATATTTAAGTTTCTAATGCTTCGTAGTAAAATCTGATATATTTAAATTAAAAAAATTATTTTTTTTGCTAAGAATTATAACCTGAAAAAAAGTTCTGCGAGAAGTCAATCATTAAAGTTTCCTGAAATTTTATTTTATTAAAAAAAATATTTTCACATTCTTAGTGTTCTCGAACAATATTTAGAATATTTATACAAAAAATTTAATTTATTTCACATTTAAAAATAAGTCCTGAAACAAATACTTGTTTTACTCAGAAACCACACGTCTGAAAAAAATTGTTATTGCTAAAAAATTATTTTTATCTACTTCTCTAATATTTGGCATTATCTTAGGAAATTCAAAATAGAGAAATATTTTTTTTGACAACATTCACGGTATACAAGAATATTCTAAAAAAGATACGTGACCAAGAAAATACTTCAACTTTGCATACATGTCTAACAAAAATTATTTGTGGTAACATTTCTTAATTTTCATATTCTCAATGTTTTGTAGTAAGATCAGAAATATTTTAGATTAAAGAATAAATTTTTTTGCTAACAATTATAACCTGAAAAAAGTTTTAAGCGAAGTTAACAATAAAATTTCCTGAATTTCTTTAATAAAATTTTTCTATTTCCATGTTCCTAACATCTTCAAACAATAATTAGAATATTTGAAACAAAAGATTAAATTTATTTCACATTCATTAGGATCTGAAAGTAATTCCTGAAAGAAATATTTGTTTTACATAGAGAGAACACGCCTGAAGGAAATTGTTCTGACTAAAAGCTTCTTGTTATCTACTCTTTTAATGTTTAGCATAGTTTTAGAAGCCTCAAAATAAGAAAATAAAATTTTTGTGACAACATTTACGGCTTGCAAAAATAGTCTGAAAAAGATGTGTGACCAAGAGAATTTTTGAACTTTGCAGACACGTCTAACAAAAATTATTAGTTGAAACAATTAATTCTCATGTTTTTAATGTTTCATAGCAAGATCTTAAATATTTAAGATAAAAAATAATTTTTTTTGCTAATAATTATTTTCTGAAAAAAATTTAAGGAAAGTTTAACAATAAAATTTCCTCATTTTTTTAAATAATATTTTTCAATTGCCACGTTCCTAATATTTTCAAACAATATTTAGAATATTTAAAACAAGAAATTAGATTTATTTGACATCGATTATGATCTGAAGATAATTCATGAAAGAAATATTTGTTTTACATGGAGAGCACATGTCTGAAAAAAATTGTTATGGCTAGGAACTTATTGTTATTTACTCTTTTAATGTTTAGCGTTGTTTTAAAACATTCAAAATAAGAAAATATTTTTTTGCAACATTTACGGTCTGCAAAAATATTTTGAAAGAAATGTGTGACAAATAAAACTCTTGAACATTGCATAAGAGACTAACAAAAATTATTTGTAGTAAGAGTTTTTGATTTTTATATCTTCAATGTTTTGTAGTAAGATCTGAAATCTTTAGGATGAAAAACAAATTTATTTGCTAACAATTATGACCTGAAAAAAAATTCTTGGAGAAGTCTGAAATTTTATTTTAATTATATTTTTTTCTTTCTACGTTCTCAATGTTTTTCAACAATATTTAGAATATTTAATACAAAAAATTAAATTTATTTTCCATCGATTATTACCTGAAAATAATTAATGAAAAAAATATTTGCTTCACATATAGAACACACTCCTAAAAAAAATTGTTATGGCTAAAAATTTATTGTTATTTACACTTTTAATATTTGGCGTTGTTTTAAAAAATTCAAAATAGAGAAATAATTTTTTTTTGACATTTAGTGCCAAATTAATAAAAATTAAAATTTGAAAAGTAAATTTGTTAATTTCTTTTTATTGCCGCAAATACGACAATTTCAAATGAAAAAAATTGCGTCAGCATTAGAGGACGTAGAGAAAGTTGAAGTTGTGATAAGAAGAATTTAAACTGAAAATTTCAATTTTTCAACAAAAGACGTTTAAGTTTCAGCAAGAACAACGAGAAAAAATTGAAAACTCCAAGTTTTGGGCCAAAATATTCGAGACAATATGTTTGTCGGATTCCAGGGTTGCCACCCTCGCAAAAAAATAAATAAGACCCGTCCGGGGTTCCCGTCCCGATTCTAATATAATCCCAGAAGTTGAAGCTCGCGGCGAATTAGAGGCAAACAAAGACGAAAAGTAATCACGATCCGGCAAAACGCACGCAAGTTGGAAAGAAGACCAAAAAGAAGACGCACAATTGTTGAAAAAAGCGAACTTATTAATACGCCCAAAATATCGCTTTAATCTGGTTCGAATCGCTCCGTATAAGTGATCGAAAACACCTCATCAATCAGACTGATAACAAGAGGAAGTGACGTAACCAACACCTACAGCATCGGCGGCAACAAAAGATCGCGTTGATGGATGAACTGAGAAATCACCTCCCGCCTCTATCGCCAGCCATTGTTGATAACATGATAAATCTGTGCTGAGTGAGAGGCGATCGAGTTGAGGGCAAGAGGGTGGGTTAAAGGGAAATGAAGGAGAACGGATGATGAGGACTGTGCACTTAAAAATCCCTGATTATTAATTAATTAGGCCGGAATGAGCTCGATGAAAAGTCGACGAAATGCGAAACGCTAGGCCTTTGAGTAATTAGCCTTAAACATCCCTCTGTTGAGTGCAGCCCTAGAGACGATCAAATCGCTTGCGACAAAAACGGCCAGGACCGGCTCATTTTCTGGTTGAATCCAAGATTTTTTACGCGGCTCCCCCTCGGGGGACAATGGCAAAACTGATTAAATTAAAAAAATGATTTGGTTTTGGCGAATTTTAAAAATTTCCGAAAATCTCTTGAGTAAAGCGGTGAAATAAAAAAAATTTGGCCTTAGTTGCAATTCGTTTTTCGGTTCCGGGCCGCCGCTTCCGCCATATTATTTATTTTCCGGCGGAAACGTCACCTTCTTGCCGCCTGTTTCTGCTTTATCTGCCGTGAAATTTGCTCGGTTGGTTGCGAACTTCATCCGTCGTCGCCATGTTTCCTCTCTTCTGTTTATATATTTGGGCATGTCGACCGATCGGTTTCGTCCAAGGGGTAGCAATGATAAATCTGAGGGCGTCCCGCAGTACCGGCTCAAGTCACGCGGAAACTTCGAGCAGGAATGCAAACTGAATTTGTCAAGCGGTAGCATCAGAAAAATCCTTTGGTCTTGTTTCAAACAATCACCCTCTTGCCGCCCGCCATCATTTGCTTTCGCAAATATTTTAATTCGAATTTTTCTGAGGGACGACGATGGCCACTTTAGAAAATTGCTTCTGTTTGGCGACGTATTAAAAAAAGACGAGAGTATCGGTGGCGGCGCAAAAACAAACAAATTAGCGAGGTAGTTAGCGGCTCGCCATACACCGTTTTATATCTGTTGGCGGCGGGGGAAAGTTCGTCCATGTAACCTAATAAGGGCCGCAAAAAGTCCTAAATCAAACGATGGATGGATCGCAATTTGCTAATGGAAATTGTTGGTCTCTCTTTTCGCGGGCATTCGTCCTGCACCTCCGGGGCTGTAACGTATTACAAATCGCTGCTGTCTTCGGGGATGGATACCTAACTCTTTTTTTATTTACGTCGCTCAACTGCAAATTACTCTTGCGCAAGCATCTTCATTATTCTGACTTTAAACCCAAAATTTTTGGTCCAACCCCTGAAGTACTTACCAAGATTGTTAATTTTTTATCAAGAAACCAATTTTGTTACTCGAGAAATTATTAACTGAACCACCAACACCTGTTGTGCCATTAAAGACTTTATTTATTTTTTTAAATTGTGAAATTATTTTTTTTAATCCAAAAACCAAATTTGTTACTCGAGATATAATTAACTGGACCACCACCAATTGTGTCATTAAAGACTTTAATTTAAAAAAAATTGTGAAATTATTTTTTATTTAATTAAAGAATTGAACTTGGATTCTGCGATTTCTTCGCTGATAAATTTTGGAAATATTTGCAACTTTTTGGCAATGATCGGAGTGAAGCAATTAGGGTAGAAATCACGTCGCCACGTCCGAGCGAAAGGGTTCAAATCGGTCGTAAATTTCGCCGCCCTCGAAGACATATTTTTGCAATTTTCGTTAATGGGCCGTAGGGCGCGATACGAAACCCGGTGGCGGCACGTGAAGAATTACCATCCCCCGATTTTTCCGCGCCATCCGGCGATAATTAGACCGGTGTGTTGCCTCCGTCGCCGCCGATCATTCTTTTATCAAATCAATAAAGAGGGACGGCTTATTGAATCGGCAAGGGGAGAAAAATTAAAGAAAATAAGCACAAAAATTTCGGCCCTTAAAGTTTTTTTATTTTATTAACAATTCCGGAAACTGCCACAGTGTCAGTCTATTAGAATTAAATTAGACGGCGCCCCGAATTTTTTGGGGTTTTTCAAGTTTGGATGTGTACTCTTGCAACAATTTACGACCAAATAAAATTACGTGGCGACCCAATTTTTTTACAATTTTGCAAGTTTTAAATTGAATATGCAACGTTTAGATTCGTTTTGTCGCACTGGCGGTATACAAAAATAAAATTAGACTTTGGTTCAATTTTTTTAGCGATTCTGCAAGTCCCAAATTGAACGTGCAACTTTCACAATTTTTTGGTAACATTGACGATCTACTCAAATAAACACACGCAGCGCCTGATTTTTTTTGCTAATTCTGCAAGCTTTAAATGGAAGATGCAACGTTCAGAATTTTTTTTGTAGCAGTGGCGTAATAAAATTACGCTTTGGCTCGTTTTTCTTAGTAATTCTGCAAGCCTTAAGTTGAAGATGCAAATTTCAGAATTTTTATTGAGTAGTGGTGATCTACTTAAATAAAGTTACACTTTGCCTCAAATCTTTTTTAGTAATTCTGAAGAATGTAAATGGAAGACGCTACTCAAATAAATTTACGCTTTGCCTCAATTTTTGAATGATCCTGCAAGCTTTAAATGGATTTAAACCTTCAGACTTTTTTGTAGCAGTCGCAGAATAAAATTACGCTTTGCCTCAATTATTTCAGTAATTCTGCAAGCTTTAAATAGAAGATACAAATTTCAGAATTTTTTTTGTAGTAGTGGCGATCAACTTGAATAAAGTTACACTTTGCCTCAATTTTTTTTAGTATTTCGTAAGGCCTTAAATTGAATTGAAATTTTCAGATTTTTTTTGTAGCAGTAGTAGTCTACTCAAATAAATTTACGCTTTGACTTAATTTTCTTTAACAATTCTGCAAGCTTTAAAAGGAAGATGCGACCTTCAGAATTTTTTTTGTAGCAGTGGCGGAATGAAATTACGCTTTGCCTCATTTCTCTTAATAATTCTGCAAGCTTTAAGTGGAAGAAGCAAATTTCAGAATTTTTATTGAGTAGTGGCGATGTACTTAAATAAAGTGACGCGCTGCCTAAATCTTTTAGTAATTTTTAAGGCCTTAAATGGAAAATGCAACTTTCAGATTTTTTTGTAGTATCGATGGCCTATTGAAATAAATTTACGCTTTGCCTCAATTTTTTTAAATAGTTCTGCAAGTCTTAAATGGAGGATGCAACCTTCAGACTTTCCTGTAGCAGTGACAGAATAAAATTACGCTTTGCCTCAACTTTTTTAGTAATTCTGAAGGCCTTAAATGGAAGATCCAATTTTCAGCTTTCTTGTGGTGGTGGTGGTCTACTTAAATAAATTTACGCTTTGCCTCAATTTTTCTTAATGATCCTGCAAGCTTTAAATGGATAATGCAACCTTCAAACTTTTTTTGTAGTAGTAGCGGAATAAATTTACGCCTTGCCTCATTTCTTTTAGTAATTCTGAAAGCTTTGAATAAAAGATGCAAATTTCAGAATTTTCTTTGTAGTAGTGGCGATCAACTTGCATAAAGTTACGTTTTGTTTTAATTTCTTTTAGTAATTCTGAAGGCTTTAGATGAAAGATGCAACTTTCAGATTTTTTTTGTAGCAGTGGTAGTCTACTCAAATTAATTTACACTTTGCCTCAATTTTTCTTAATGGTCCTGCAAGCTTTAAATGGATAATGCAACCTTCAAACTTTTTTTGTAGTAGTGGCGGAATAAAATTACGCCTTGCCTCATTTCCTTTAGTAATTTTGGAAGTTTTAAATTTAAGATGAACATTTCAGAATTTTTTGTAACAGTGACAGAATAAATTTACGCCTTGCCTTATTTCTTTTAGTAATTCTGAAAACTTTGAATAAAAGATGCAAATTTCAGAATTTTCTTTGTAGTAGTGGCGATCAACTTGCATAAAGTTACGCTTTGCCTTAATTTTTTTAGTAATTCTGAAGGCCTTAAATGAAAGATGCAACTTTCAGATTTTTTTTGTAGCAGTGGTAGTCTACTCAAATAAATTTACACTTTGCCTCAATTTTTCTTAATGGTCCTGCAAGCTTTAAATGGATAATGCAACCTTCAAACTTTTTTTGTAGTAGTGGCGGAATAAAATTACGCCTTGCCTCATTTCCTTTAGTAATTTTGGAAGTTTTAAATTTAAGATGAACATTTCAGAATTTTTTGTAACAGTGACAGAATAAATTTACGCCTTGCCTTATTTCTTTTAGTAATTCTGAAAACTTTGAATAAAAGATGCAAATTTCAGAATTTTCTTTGTAGTAGTGGCGATCAACTTGCATAAAGTTACGCTTTGTTTTAATTTCTTTTAGTAATTCTGAAGGCTTTAGATGAAAGATGCAACTTTCAGATTTTTTTTGTAGCAGTGGTAGTCTACTCAAATAAATTTACACTTTGCCTCAATTTTTCTTAATGGTCCTGCAAGCTTTAAATGGATAATGCAACCTTCAAACTTTTTTTGTAGTAGTAGCGGAATAAATTTACGCCTTGCCTCATTTCTTTTAGTAATTCTGAAAGCTTTGAATAAAAGATGCAAATTTCAGAATTTTCTTTGTAGTAGTGGCGATCAACTTGCATAAAGTTACGCTTTGCCTTAATTTTTTTTAGTAATTCTGAAGGCCTTAGATGAAAGATGCAACTTTCAGATTTTTCTTGTAGCGGTGGTGGTCTACTCAAATAAATTTATACTTTGCCTCAATTTTTCTTAATGGTCCTGCAAGCTTTAAATAGATAATGCAACCTTCAAACTTTTTTTGTAGTAGTAGCGGAATAAATTTACGCCTTGCCTCATTTCTTTTAGTAATTCTGAAAGCTTTGAATAAAAGATGCAAATTTCAGAATTTTCTTTGTAGTAGTGGCGATCAACTTGCATAAAGTTACGCTTTGTCTTAATTTCTTTTAGTAATTCTGAAGGCTTTAGATAAAATATGCAACTTTCAGATTTTTCTTGTAGCGGTGGTGGTCTACTCAAATAAATTTACACTTTGCCTCAATTTTTCTTAATGATCCTGCAAGCTTTAAATGGATAATGCAACCTTCAAACTTTTTTTGTAGTAGTAGCGGAATAAATTTACGCCTTGCCTCATTTCCTTTAGTAATTTTGGAAGTTTTAAATTGTAGATGCACATTTCAGAATTTTTTGTAACAGTGACAGAATAAATTTACGCCTTGCCTCATTTCTTTTAGTAATTCTGAAAACTTTGAATAAAAGATGCAAATTTCAGAATTTTCTTTGTAGTAGTGGCGATCAACTTGCATAAAGTTACGCTTTGCCTTAATTTTTTTAGTAATTCTGAAGGCCTTAAATGAAAGATGCAACTTTCAGATTTTTTTTGTAGCAGTGGTAGTCTACTCAAATAAATTTACACTTTGCCTCAATTTTTCTTAATGGTCCTGCAAGCTTTAAATGGATAATGCAACCTTCAAACTTTTTTTGTAGTAGTGGCGGAATAAAATTACGCCTTGCCTCATTTCCTTTAGTGATTTTGGAAGTTTTAAATTTAAGATGAACATTTCAGAATTTTTTGTAACAGTGACAGAATAAAATTACGCCTTGCCTCAATTCTTTTAGTAATTCTGAAAGCTTTGAATAAACGATGCAAATTTCAAATTTTTTTTGTAGTAGTGGCGATCAACTTGTATAAAGTTACGCTTTGCCTTAATTTTTTTTAGTAATTCTGAAGGCCTTAGATAAGATGCAACTTTCAGATTATTTTTTTTGTAGCAGTGGTAGTCTACTCAAATAAATTTACGCTTTGCCTCAATTTTTTTAATGGTCCTGCAAGCTTTAAATGAATGATGCAACCTTCAGGCATTTTTTGTAGTAGTGGCGGAAAAAAATTACGCCTTGTCTCATTTCTTTTAGTGATTCTGAAAGCTTTAAATAAAAGATGTAAACTTCAAAAATTTTTTTGTAGTAGTGGCGATCTACTTAAATAAAGTTACGCTTTGCTTCAATTTGTTTTAGTAATTCTTAGGGTCTTAAATGGAACCTCCAGATTTTTTACTAGTAGTAGCAATCTAGTTAAATAAAATTTCGCTCTCAATCAATTTCTTTAGAGAGTTCTGCAAGCTTTAAATTAAAAATGCAACTTTGAAACATTTTTTGGTAGCAGCTGCAATGTACTCAAAAAACTTAAGCAGCGCCGGATTTTTTTTAATAATTCTGCAAGCTTTAAATGGAAGATGCAGCCATTAGAATTTTTTTGTAGCAATGGCGGTCTACTCAAATAAAATTTCGCCCTGCATCAATTTTTTTAGAGAGTTCTCTGCAAGCTTAAAATCAAAAGTGCAACCATTAGAATTTTTTTGTAGCAGTGGTGGCCTACTCAAATAAAATTTCGCTCTGCATCAATTTTTTTAGAGAGTTCTGCAAGCCTTAAATTGAAAATGCAATCTTCAGAATTTTTTTTGTAGCAGCTGCGATCTACTCAAAAAACTTAGGCAGCGCCTGAATTTTTTTAATAATTCTGCAAGCTGCAACCATTAGAATTTTTTTGTAGCAATGGCGGTCTACTCAAACAAAATTTTGCTCTGCCTCAACTTTTTTAGTGATTCCGCAATCTTTAAATCTTATTATGCAATCATTTACGAAACAGCCCCAATGTTGGATTACTAAAATTAAATTACGTGACGCCCGAAATTTTCTTTGCGGTTTTCAAGTTTTAATTGGGATTATCGCACAATTCAGGAATTGCCTCACTGTCGATCTATTAAAATCAAATTGCGTCGCGCCCGGAATTTTCGCAATTCCACAAATTATTGCAAAATTTACAAATCATAGTATTAAGTGTCCATCTACTTCAATTTCATTGTTGCGGTTCTAGCTGTGCCCCAAAATCTTTTTCGCTTATCGTTTTTTGGGGTTTTGAAGACTTAAAGCTAGAAGTGCGGGACTAAATGTTGAAGACTTATCCTGAGGATTTGTTGGGAGGGACGGGAGAAATTGGCTGGCGGCCCTGAAATTTGACCGCGATCCGCCGTCGTCCGCGCTTGTAGAAAGTTTAAAATTCAGACGAAGCGAGTGCTTTTTACCGGACAAGAGAAGTGAATTTACAATTTGGCTACGAGGATCTTTTTACATCGTCGCCAGCTGTCCATCCCCACTGGATTTGTAAGTTGATTCCGGCTTTGGAAGGGACGAGGGTCGAATTTTAATACCGCCGCCGTTCCCGCAAGAAAAATGACAACGCGTCGTCGGCGTCGCCCAAGAAGAAGATTAAAATAAAAAAAATAAAAAAATTGACGGACAATTAGGTGAACAATAAAATTAGGGATGCTCTTCAGGGTTTTGGGTTGGTGGTTGCCAAGCGACGTCGGCCCTAACATCGATACGAGGATGTTCGATTCGCAGATTAGACCTATTTTACACATTTCAATTGCTAATCGGTCCTTCCGGATTATGTACATGTGCCGTTTCTCACCGCATTCGGCCCCCCGAGCATCGCTGTTAACGCAATTATCCGGATCCAAGATTTTTCCGGGCTTCTCGTCTCGTTCCGGCGACCACTCGATATTAAACTGACCGTGTTCGAGCGGTCTCGAAGGCGACGGGGGTTGTCCGCGAGGGATGGGGTTGGATGTTCGAGAGAACCCCGACGACTGCAACGATAAAATCGGAAAACTTATTGATGGCCGTTGAGATTATCCGCAGTTATGGGTTGTATCCTGGTCGTTCACGTGTTTTAAGGAAATTGCACCAGTTACAGCCAACTTGGGCGATTTATTAGACGAAAGAGACAAAGGAACTCGAAGGGTTCAGGACCGACGATAATCAATTTAACCAAAAATTTGGAAAAAAAATTTAGTGTAAAGATATTTGCATCAAACGTGTTCATGTAAAAATTGTTGAAGATATTACCAAAAGGGGGGCAATAGCAGAAATATATTGGAAAAAATTAAATCGTCGCGATGAAAATTCCGAAAATCCGTAATTTTTTTTTTAAAAGCTAACAACTGTTGTTGAAAATTTGACCTGGATAACGCACCCTTTTGATTTCAGGAGATCTCTACAAAAAATTCATATTTACAAGAGTGGCTGCAAAAAAATTAAAGGGCGTCATTCCGGTAACGCACCACTAAGTTGCAAGTTTTAATTTCTTATCGCAATATTGCTAAATTAATTTTTGTTGCCAAGTGAATCTTATTAGTTAATAAATAAAATTAACAAATTAATCAAAACAGCCAAAAAAGTTTTCGAAATAACATGAAAATTTATCAGAACCAAAATGAATTTTTGAAAAATTAAGAAAAAATTTCAGAATGTCTAGAAACCGCAACTTTGAACACACTTAATTAGTGTCTTAACTACTAATTGCTGACAAAAAAATTTCGCTTTTATGTTAATAATAAAAAAATTAAAAATAAATAAAAAATTTCTTAAAACTTATCTGTTGAAACACTCGAAGCGTTCAGGACCGACCATAATCAATTTAACCAAAAATTTGAAAAAAAAAATATTTCAGTGTAGAGATATTTGCATCAAACGTCTATGTAAAAATTGTTGAAGCAATTACAAAAAGGGGGACAATAGCAGGAATGTATTGGAAAAAATTAAATCGTCGCGATGGAAATTCCGAAAATCCGGAGAATTTTTTTGAAAAGCTAGTAACAGTTCTTGAAAATTTGACCTGGATAACGCACCCTTTTGACTTCAGGAAATCTCTACAAAAAATTCATATTTACAAGAGTGGCAGCAAAAAAATTAAAGGGCGTCATTCCGGTAACGCACCACTAAGTTGCAAGTTTTAATTTCTTATCGCAATGTTGCTAAATTAATTTTTGTTGCCAAGTGAATCTTATTAGTTAATAAATAAAATTAACAGATTAATCAAAACAGCCAAAAAAGTTTTCGAAATAACATGAAAATTTATCAGAACCAAAATGAATTTTTGAAAAATTAAGAAAAAATTTCAGAATGTCTAGAAACCGCAACTTTGAACACACTTAATTAGTGTCTTAACTACTAATTGATGACAAAAAATTTCGCTTTTATGTTAATAACAAAAAAATTAAAAATAAATAAAAAATTTCTTGAAACTTATGTTGAAACACTCGAAGCGTTCAGGACCGACCATAATCAATTTAACCAAAAATTTGAAAAAAAAATAATTTGGTGTAGAGATATTTGTATCAAACGTGTCCATGTAAAAATTGTTGAAGCAATTACAAAAAGGGGGACAATAGCAGGAATGTATTGGAAAAAATTAAATCGTCGCGATGGAAATTCCGAAAATCCGGAGAATTTTTTTGAAAAGCTAGTAGCAGTTCTTGAAAATTTGGCCTGGATAACGCACCCTTTTGACTTCAGGAGATCTCCACAAGAAATTCATATTTACAAGAGTGACAGCAAAAAAATTAAAGGGCGTCATTCCGGTAACGCACCACTAAGTTGCAAGTTTTAATTTCTTATCGCAATATTGCTAAATTAATTTTTGTTGCCAAGTGAATCTTATTAGTTAATAAATAAAATTAACAGATTAATCAAAACAGCCGAAAAAGTTTTCGAAATAACATGAAAATTTATCAGAACTAAAGTGAATTTTTGAAAAATAAAGAGAAAATTTCAAAATGACTAGAAACCGCAACTTTGAACACACTTAATTAGTGTCTTAACTACTAATTGCTGACGAAAAATTTTGCTTTTATGTTAATAATAAAAAAATTAAAAATAAATAAAAAATTTCTTGAAACTTATGTTGAAACACTCGAAGCGTTCAGGACCGACCATAATCAATTTAACCAAAAATTTAAAAAAAAAATTATTTCAATGTAAAGATATTTGCATCAAACGTGTCCATGTAAAAATTGTTCAAGCAATTAAAAAAAACGGGGCAATAGCAGGAATATATTGGAAAAAATTAAATCGTCGCGATAGAAATTCCGAAAATCCGGAAAATTTTTTTGAAAAGCTATCAACTGTTCTTGAAAATTTGACCTGGATAACGCACCCTTTTGACTTCAGGAGATCTCTACAAAAAATTCATATTTACAAGAGTGGCTGCAGAAAAATTAAAGGGCGTCACTCCGGTAACGCACTAAGTTGCAGATTTTAATTTCTTATCGCAATATTGTTATATTAATTTTGTTGTTATGTAAATCTAATTAGTTAATAAAATTTAAAAATTAATCAAAACAGCTAAAAAAATTTTCGAAATAAAATGAAAATCTGTCAGAATCAAACTGAATTTTTTAAAAACAAAAATTTTTTTTCCAGAATGTCTAGAAAGCGCAACTTTAAGCAAACTTAATTAGTGCTTTGACTACTAATTGTTGACAAAATAATTTCGCCTTCATGTTAATAATAAAAAATTTAAAAATAAATAAAACATTTCTTGAAACTTATCGATTGAAACACAAAATTGAACGCTTAAATAGACTTAACAATTCAAAGTTTCCTACAAATGATTTATATGAATAAAAGTTGAATTTTTTCCAAAATTTTAAAAAATCGTCATTCCGGTAACGCATCGGATTTTTGTGTTATCCATTAGAAAATGAATTAAAACATATTACTTGAGATAGTTAGCGGTCCGCTTTCTACCACAAAAAATTTAATATAAAAATAAATTTATTGGAATCGAGCGTCATTACGGTAACGCATCAATTTGAAAAAATATTCCAACAAATTTTTAATTAAGTTCGTTTCTAACCTTTTCGTCGTTACTTTCGTGCAAAACCCGGAGTCTTAGAGTTCCGTTGAACCATTTCTGAAATTTATTTCGTTGTTATTGTGAGTTCGAAGTCAATAACTCGGTTAAAGCCCCAATTTGGGCCAATTTTGCCGTCCGTTTTTGAATAGATTTTAATAACATGGTCGGTCCGACCATCTAATTAAAAATTCCCAACGAAGAGGAAGCGACAAATTTATCTCCACTTCCATTATAACCCTTAAACAGCGGTTTAAGGATCAATAAAATTTTACGACGTCTTATTAAGGGCGCCTCCTTAACAGTATCACTTAACTCGCAACTAATTACACCACCTCTCTTCACGAAATGAAACCAAAATAGTGCCAAGCCCTAAAACTATCAATTTCTGTCAGACTTTCGACTGGTTTACGACAACAAAGTCCATGGAATTAGCCCCTAAATGACGCACCTGTAAAACGTCGTTAAGTTTTATTGTTATTGGAAGTCCCAAAACGGGTCGGTTGATGTGGTCTAATTGTTTTGAGGCGGGGGAGTTGGCGCCACCCCCCCGGGAGTAGGCGAGTTTTATTTGATTTTTTTAATCTGTGCGACGGGCATTAACGGAGGGATAACAATTATTTAAAGTGTTTCAATTCTTCGGGGGACTCGTTCGGAATTTTCTTTGTCTTTGGAGAAAGGGTTGGGATTGAATGAAGTGTAAATTGTGTGCGGGGCGATTTAGTACTTTTTCAGGGAACAATCGGGATTAAATGGACGAACAAGCCCACCGGGAAGAAGCGAGGAACGATCGAGAAAAATTAAATGGCGACTCAATCTCGATCTGATTTTCAACAATCGGCCGGGACGGGAAATTTAGGAAAATTAGAAAAGGGCGGAAAAATTATTGTCGCTATTAGTATAAATTGTACAAAATTTTCAGGCCTCAAACTTACCAGGTGTAAGACCTGAAAAGTAATTTTTGGTATTTAATTTTCGAATTTTTTCAGTTGAAAACTTTTACTGAAAAAATATTTCAATCAAGCGAAAACGTGAATAACTCAAAAACTAAAATAATTACCATGGAGCAGATTTTATAGGGGATTTGACACCATTTTCTGGTGACGTAAGTAAATTTTAAATTTGGTTTCCATATTTTTTTGAGCAAGAAATAATGAGAACGATGTAAGATTCGATCTCTAGATATAAGCAAAATAAGAATTCAATAGCAGCTTGAGTTTCTACTTACCTCGAAAAATTTCGGAATTTTTCAGGATTTTCTGAAAGCTGAAAACGCAGTTTTTTCGAAAAATTCTGGGGTTAAAACAATAAAAATTAATTTAAACTCACAAAACGGTGTTAGTATAAAAAAGCTAAAAATATTTCTCGGCAATCAAAAGTTTAAATTTTTTACTTTTTCAGCAGAAAGTGACAAGGTCCGATATTCTCATAAACACACCAATCAACCCAAAGAACTTCAAAAACAATTTAATTATTTTTTCCGTATATTCTGGCTACTAAGGGTTAGTGTGATCTTCTTAATTAGCCATAGACCTTAATGGCTTGGTACAAGATATCGGAAAATATATTTGGGAAAAAATCAAATTATTTGCAGCAGAAATCAAAAACTTTTTGCAAGAGATCTAATTAGAAAATAGCTCAAAAATTGAAAAAATACTGAAAAAGAGAGAACGCACTTCGAAAAATTATTGTTATGTTTTATTTAAATGTAAGTCAAAATTTTGAACTTGTACACCCCGCAGTTATTGGGGTAAATCTGTTAATCTAGATATAAGCAAAATAGGAATTTAATAACAGATTGAGTTTCTGTCTACCTTAAAGAATTTCGGAATTTTTCAGGATTTTCTGAAAGCTGAAATAAAGAAAAACGCAATTTTCTCGAAACCTTCTGGGGCTAAAACAATGAAAATTTTAATTTAAAATCACAAAACCGTGTTACTATGGAAAAGCTGAAAATAATTTTTTTGCAATTAAAATTAAAAATTTTGCCTTTTTCAGCGAGACGTGACAAGATCCCACAACCCCTAAATACACAAATGAGACAGATATCCAGTATATTCCGGTTACTAAGTGTTGGTTGGTTTTTCTAGATTAGTCATAGGCCTTAATGGCCTGGTAAGAGGTATTTGAAAATATGTTTGGGACGAGTCAAAAAACTAATTGGTAAATAGCTCGAAAATCTAAACCAAGAATCTGAACTGGTGAAAAGAAAAAAAATGTTTTGTCACAAAAATCACAAAAAAAATGAAAAAATACTGAAAGAGGGAGAACGCACTTCAGTAACTTGTTGGACCAAAATTTTGAACTTCAACACCTCGCAGTTATTAGGATAAATCTGTGAATCTAGATATAAGCAAAATAGGAATTTAATAGCATATTGAGTTTCTGCTACCTTAAAAAATTTCTGAATTTTTCAGGATTTTCTGAAAGCTGAAATAAGGAAAAACGCAATTTTCTCGAAAACTTCTGGGGCTAAAACAATAAAAATTATAATTTAAAATCACAGAACCGTGTTACTATGAAAAAGCTGAAAATATTTTTTTTGCAATTAAAAATCAAAATTTAGCCTTTTTCAGCGAGACGTGACAAGATCCGACAACACCTAAATACACAAATGAGACAGATATCCCGTATATTCCGGTTACTAAGGGTTGGTTGATTTTACTAGATTAGCCATAGGCCTTAATGGCCCGGTAAAAGATATTTGAAAATATGTTTGGGAAGAGTCAAAAAACTAATTGGAAAATAGCTCAAAAATCTGAAGCAAGAATCTGAACAGGTGAAAAGGAAAAAAATGTTTTGTCACGACAATCACAAAAAAAATTAAAAAACACTGAAAGAGGGAGAACGCACTTCAGTAACTTGTTGGGAAAAAATTTTGAACTTTAACACCGCGCAGTTATTGGGGTAAATCTGTGAATCTAGATGTAAGCAAAATAGGAATTTAATAGCAGATTGAGTTTCTGTCTGCCTTAAAGAATTTCGGAATTTTTCAGGATTTTCTGAAAGCTGAAATAAGGAAAAACGCAATTTTCTCGAAAACTTCTGGGGCTAAAACAATAAAAATTATAATTTAAAATCGCAGAACCGTGTTACTATAAAAAAGCTAAAAATATTTTTTGCAATCAAAACTCAAAATTTTGCCTTTTTCAGCGAGACGTGACAAGATCCGACAACCCCTAAATACACAAATGAGACAGATATCCAGTATATTCCGGTTACTAAGGGTTGGTTGGTTTTTCTAGATTAGTCATAGGCCTTAATGGCCTGGTAAAAGGTATATGAAAATATGTTTGGGACGAGTCAAAAAACTAATTGGAAAATAGCTCGAAAATCTAAAGCAAGAATCTGAACTGGTGAAAAGAAAAAAAATGTTTTGTCACAAAAATCACAAAAAAAAATGAAAAAATACAGAAAGAGGGAGAACGCACTTCAGTAACTTGTTGGGCCAAAATTTTGAACTTCAACACCCCGCAGTTATTGGGGTAAATCTGTGAATCTAGATATAAGCAAAATAGGAATTTAATAGCAGATTGAGTTTCTGTCTACCTAAAATAATTTCGAAATTTTTCAGGATTTTCTGAAAGCTGAAATAATGAAAAACGCAATTTTCTCGAAAACTTTTGGCGTTAAAACAATAAAAATTATAAATTAAAATCACAAAACCGTGTTACTATGAAAAAGCTGAAAATATTTTTTTTGCAATCAAAATTCAAAATTTTGCCTTTTTCAGCGAGACGTGACAAGATCCGACAACACCTAAATACACAAATGAGACAGATATCCCGTATATTCCGGTTGCTAAGAGTTGGTTGGTTTTTCTAGATTAGCCATAGGCCTTAATGGCCTGGTAAAAGGTATTTGAAAATATGTTTTGGACGAGTCAAAAAACTAATTGGAAAATAGCTCGAAAATCTAAAGCAAGAATCTGAACTGGTGAAGAGGAAAAAATATTCTGTCACAAAAATCACAAAAAAAATGAAAAAATACTGAAAGAGGGAGAACGCACTTCAGTAACTTGTTGGACCAAAATTTTGAACTTCAACACCCCGCAGTTATTGGGGTAAATCTGTGAATCTAGATATAAGCAAAATAGGAATTTAATAGCAGATTGAGCTTCTGTCTACCTTAAAGAATTTCGAAATTTTTCAGGATTTTCTGAAAGCTGAAATAAGGAAAAACGCAATTTTCTCGAAAACTTCTGGGTCTAAAACAATAAAAATTATAATTTAAAATCACAAAATTGTGTTACTATGAAAAAACTGAAAATATTTTTTTTGCAATCAAAATTCAAAATTTTGCCTCTTTCAGCGAGACCTGACAAGATCCGACAACCCCTAAATACACAAATGAGACAGATATCCAGTGTATTCCGGTTACTAAGGGTTGGTTGGTTTTTCTAGATTAGTCATAGGCCTTAATGGCCTGGTAAAAGGTATATGAAAATATGTTTGGGACGAGTCAAAAAACTAATTGGAAAATAGCTCGAAAATCTAAAGCAAGAATCTGAACTGGTGAAAAGAAAAAAAATGTTTTGTCACAAAAATCACAAAAAAAAATGAAAAAATACTGAAAGAGGGAGAGCGCACTTCAGTAACTTGTTGGGCCAAAATTTTTAACTTTAACACCCCGCAGTTATTGGGGTAAATCGGTGAAACCAAATATAAGCAAAATAGAAATTCAATAGCAGACTGAGTTTCTGTTTACCTTAAAGAATTTCGGAATTTTTCAGGATTTTCTGAAAGCTGAAATAAGGGAAAACTCAATTTTTTCGAAAACTTCTGGGGCTAAAACAATAAAAATTATAATTTAAAATCACAAAACCGTGTTACTATGAAAAAGCTGAAAATATTTTTTTGCAATTAAAATTCAAAATTTTGCCTTTTTCAGCGAGACGTGACAAGATCCGACAACCCTTAAATACACAAATGAGACAGATATCTCGCATATTCCGGTTACTAAGGGTTGGTTGGTTTTTCTAGATTAGCCATAGGCCTTAATGGCCTGGTAAGAGGTATTTGAAAATATGTTTGGGACGAGTCAAAAAACTAATTGGAAAATAGCTCGAAAATCTAAAGCAAGAATCTGAACTGGTGAAAAGGAAAAAAATGTTTTGTCACGAAAATCACAAAAAAAATAAAAAAACACTGAAAGAGGGAGAACGCACTTCAGTAACTTGTTGGACCAAAATTTTGAAATTCAACACCTCGCAGTTATTGGGGTAAATCTGTGAATCTAGATATAAGCAAAATAGCAATTTAATAGCAGATTGAGTCTCTGTCTACCTTAAAGAATTTCGGAATTTTTCAGGATTTTCTGAAAGCTGAAATAAGGGAAAACTCAATTTTCTCGAAAACTTCTGGGGCTAAAACAATAAAAATTATAATTTAAAATCACAAAATCGTGTTACTATGAAAAAACTGAAAATATTTTTTTTGCAATCAAAATTCAAAATTTTGCCTTTTTCAGCGAGACGTGACAAGATCCGACAACTCCTAAATACACAAATGAGACAGATATCTCGTATATTCCGGTTACTAAGGCTTGGTTGGTTTTTCTAGATTAGCCATAGGCCTTAATGGCTTGGTAAAAGGTATTTGAAAATATGTTTGGAAAGAGTCAAAAAGCTAATTGGAAAATAGCTCGAAAATCTAAAGCAAAAATGTGAACTGGTGAAAAGGAAAAAAATGTTTTATCACGAAAATCACAAAAAAAAATAAAAAATACTGAAAGAAGAAGAACGCACTTCAGTAACTTGTTGGGCCAAAATTTTTAACTTTAACATCCCGCAGTTATTGGGGTAAATATCTGAATCTAAATATAAGCAAATTAGAAATTCAATAGCAGATTGCGTTTCTGTCTACCTTAAAGAATTTCAGAATTTTTCGGAATTTACTGAAACTGAAATATGAAAAAACTAAATTTTTTCCAAACCTTCTGGGGCTAAAAGAATGAAAATTTTAATTTAAAATCACAAAACCGTGTTACAATGAAGAAGCTGAAAATATTTTTTTTGCAATCAAAATTCAAAATTTTGCCTCTTTCAGCGAGACGTGACAAGATCCGACAACCCCTAAATACACAAATGAGACAGATATCCAGTATATTCCGGTTACTAAGGGTTGGTTGGTTTTTCTAGATTAGTCATAGGCCTTAATGGCCTGGTAAAAGGTATTTGAAAATATGTTTGGGACGAGTCAAAAAACTAATTGGAAAATAGCTCGAAAATCTAAAGCAAGAATCTGAACTGGTGAAAAGAAAAAAAATGTTTTGTCACAAAAATCACAAAAAAAAATGAAAAAATACTGAAAGAGGGAGAGCGCACTTCAGTAACTTGTTGGGCCAAAATTTTGAACTTCAACACCCCGCAGTTATTGGGGTAAATCTGTGAATCTAGACATAAGCAAAATAGGAATTTAATAGCAGATTGAGTTTCTGTCTACCTAAAAGAATTTCGGAATTTTTCAGGATTTTCTGAAAGCTGAAATAATGAAAAACGCAATTTTCTCGAAAACTTCTGGCGTTAAAGCAATAAAAATTATAATTTAAAATCACAAAACCGTGTTACTATGAAAAAGCTAAAAATATTTTTTGCAATCAAAACTCAAAATTTTGCCTTTTTCAGCGAGACGTGACAAGATCCAACAACCCCTAAATACACAAATGAGACAGATATCTCGTATATTCCGGTTGCTAAGAGTTGGTTGGTTTTTCTAGATTAGCCATAGGCCTTAATGGCCTGGTAAAAGGTATTTGAAAATATGTTTCAGACGAGTCAAAAAACTAATTGGAAAATAGCTCGAAAATCTAAAGCAAGAATCTGAACTGGTGAAAAGGAAAAAATGTTCTGTCACAAAAATTACAAAAAGAATGAAAAAATACTGAAAGAAGAAGAACGCACTTCAGTAACTTGTTGGGCCAAAATTTTGAACTTCAACACCTCGCAGTTATTGGGGTAAATCTGTGAATGTTGATATAAGCAAAATAGGAATTTAATAGGAGATTGAGTTTCTGTCTACCTTAAAGAATTTCGAAATTTTTCAGGATTTTCTGAAAGCTGAAATAAGGAAAAACGCAATTTTCTAGAAAACTTCTGGGTCTAAAACAATAAAAATTATAATTTAAAATCACAGAACCGTGTTACTATGAAAGAGCTGAAAATATTTTTTTTGCAATTAAAATTCAAAATTTTGCCTTTTTCAGCGAGACGTGACAAGATCCGACTACCCCTAAATACACAAATGAAACCGATATCCCGTATATTTCGGTTACTAAGGGTTGGTTGATTTTACTAGATTAGCCATAGGCCTTAATGGCCTGGTAAAAGGTATTTGAAAATATGTTTGGGAAGAATCAAAAAGCTAATTGAAAAATAGCTCGAAAATCTAAAGCAAGAAATTGAACTGGTAAAAAGGAGAAAAATGTTTTGTCACAAAAATCACAAAAAAAAATGAAAAAATACTGAGAGAGGGAGAGCGCACTTCAGTAACTTGTTGGGCCAAAATTTTGAACTTCAACACCCCGCAGTTATTGGGGTAAATCTGTGAATCTAGATATAAGCAAAATAGGAATTTAATAGCAGATTGAGTTTCTGTCTACCTAAAAGAATTTCGGAATTTTTCAGGATTTTCTGAAAGCTGAAATAATGAAAAACGCAATTTTCTCGAAAACTTCTGGCGTTAAAACAATAAAAATTATAATTTAAAATCACAAAACCGTGTTACTATGAAAAAGCTGAAAATATTTTTCTTGCAATTAAAATTCAAAATTTTTCCTTTTTCAGCGAGGCGCGACAAGATCCGACAACCCCTAAATACACAAATGAGACAGATATCCCGTATACTTCGGTTACTAAGGGTTGGTTGGTTTTTCTAGATTAGTCATAGGCCTTAATGGCCTGGTAAAAGGTATATGAAAATATGTTTGGGACGAGTCAAAAAACTAATTGGAAAATAGCTCGAAAATCTAAAGCAAGAATCTGAACTGGTGAAAAGAAAAAAAATGTTTTGTCACAAAAATCACAAAAAAAAATGAAAAAATACAGAAAGAGGGAGAACGCACTTCAGTAACTTGTTGGGCCAAAATTTTGAACTTCAACACCCCGCAGTTATTGGGGTAAATCTGTGAATCTAGACATAAGCAAAATAGGAATTTAATAGCAGATTGAGTTTCTGTCTACCTAAAAGAATTTCGGAATTTTTCAGGATTTTCTGAAAGCTGAAATAATGAAAAACGCAATTTTCTCGAAAACTTCTGGCGTTAAAGCAATAAAAATTATAATTTAAAATCACAAAACCGTGTTACTATGAAAAAGCTAAAAATATTTTTTGCAATCAAAACTCAAAATTTTGCCTTTTTCAGCGAGACGTGACAAGATCCAACAACCCCTAAATACACAAATGAGACAGATATCTCGTATATTCCGGTTGCTAAGAGTTGGTTGGTTTTTCTAGATTAGCCATAGGCCTTAATGGCCTGGTAAAAGGTATTTGAAAATATGTTTCAGACGAGTCAAAAAACTAATTGGAAAATAGCTCGAAAATCTAAAGCAAGAATCTGAACTGGTGAAAAGGAAAAAATGTTCTGTCACAAAAATTACAAAAAGAATGAAAAAATACTGAAAGAAGAAGAACGCACTTCAGTAACTTGTTGGGCCAAAATTTTGAACTTCAACACCTCGCAGTTATTGGGGTAAATCTGTGAATGTTGATATAAGCAAAATAGGAATTTAATAGGAGATTGAGTTTCTGTCTACCTTAAAGAATTTCGAAATTTTTCAGGATTTTCTGAAAGCTGAAATAAGGAAAAACGCAATTTTCTAGAAAACTTCTGGGTCTAAAACAATAAAAATTATAATTTAAAATCACAGAACCGTGTTACTATGAAAGAGCTGAAAATATTTTTTTTGCAATTAAAATTCAAAATTTTGCCTTTTTCAGCGAGACGTGACAAGATCCGACTACCCCTAAATACACAAATGAAACCGATATCCCGTATATTTCGGTTACTAAGGGTTGGTTGATTTTACTAGATTAGCCATAGGCCTTAATGGCCTGGTAAAAGGTATTTGAAAATATGTTTGGGAAGAGTCAAAAAGCTAATTGAAAAATAGCTCGAAAATCTAAAGCAAGAAATTGAACTGGTAAAAAGGAGAAAAATGTTTTGTCACAAAAATCACAAAAAAATAAAAAAACACTGAAAGAGGGAGAACGCACTTCAGTAACTTGTTGGGCCAAAATTTTGAACTATAACACCCCCGCCGTTATTGGAGTAAATCTGCGGATCTCTTGTCGTGGGTGTTAATTAATAACGGAAATCTCGAAGACTGCCGTTTCGAAATTGGCTTTCTTCCCTTCGCCCGACAGAATCGTCCCTTCTAGACCCCTACTGCCCTTTTAATTAATGATCCGATGCATCGCCCTGTTTATAATGATCCGTAGGTGAGTTTCGCGTTCCACCGTCTCCGTAATTGTAACTTGGGGATCGTCATTGTGACGTCACCTAGGTGATCCGTCGAGGTGAAAGGTTGCCATAGAGGTGTTCTCTCAATCGTAAAGTTGATGTCGCCAGATGCCTCTAAATATCATTAGAACCACTGATCCGAAAAAGTCCTTCGGACGTGAATAAAAGACGATCTCCTACCGAATTAATTCCCGAAACGGACAAAATCCAGACGACACAATATCCTTAAGGACACATGTGCCAGTGTCGCACTAATTTGCTTAGCTCGCCGACGATCATTTGTTCGAATTACGCAGTAGCGCGCCCATTTTATCCAATCGACCAACTAGAAAATTGTTGAGGGAAAATCGGGGAATTGTTGAAGGAATTGCTGGACTACATCCCAACTTTAACGTCATGTTAGCTGGGTAGAAGAGACCCCAAACTCAGAATTAATGATGGCTTTTATTGAAACTTCAATTTCTTGATTAGCGCCGGAACCTGCTGGCGAGCAATTTGTTCTCGGGGTGAAACCTCCGACGGGACGTCGGAAAGAAACTATTTGGGGTTTATACAACAATTTATTTACAAACGAAATTACATTTACATCAAGTAAAAATATTTAAAAATCATTCACATTGGTTCGATAATGTACATTCAATTATGTACAGATGTGATAACGGAACTTAATCGATAACCTCTACTATGATATCCACATATCTAAAATTACTCCCATTTCAATTATTTACACGAAAAGCAACTTCGAGGGCCAGCTTCTGCCGATTCATAGCGAAATCAAACTGCAATTTTTTTTAAATTAAAGTTTTTGAGGGAAATTTTGAGGAAAACTCAAGATTCTGGAAGGTTGACTTCAAGATACTGCAGCAATTAATGGTTAACCAATTTTTTCAAAACCAAAGATTTTTGTCTATGGTAAAAAATTTTTGTAAAAATCAAAAATATGATTAACAAAATTTTGAGGAAAACTCTCAATTTGTATTTAAGTTTGGCTTCAGAATACTCCACAACTAATTGTTGATCAGTTTTTCCAAAACCAAAAATTTCCGTCTATGGTAAGAAATCTTAGTGGAACTCAAAAATATGATTAACATAGAATTTTGAGGAAAACTTTATAATTTATATCCGAATTTGATTTGAGAATATTCCATAATTAATTTTTAGTCCATTCGTACAAATCCAAAAATTTTGGTGAAACTCAAAAATATTATTAACATAAAACTTTGTGAAAAACTCTAAATTTGTATGCTTGTTTGACTTCAGGAGACTCCACAATTAATTGTTAAACACAACCAAAATCTTATGTCTATTTTAAAAAATTTTGGTGGAACTCAAAAATATTATTAACATAATATTTTGAGGAAAACTCTAAATTTATTTGCAAGATTGACTTTAGAATACCCCACCAATTGACTGTTAATCAATTTCTCCTAAATCAAAAATTTTTGACTTTGGTACAAAATTTTGATGCAACTCAAAAATATAATTTTATTAAAATCTTAAGGAAAACTCACAATTTACATGCAAGTGTGACTTCAGAATTTTTCACAAATAATTGTTAATCAATTTATTCAAAACCAAAAATTTCTGTCTATGGTTTAAAGTTTTGGTGAAACTCAAAAGTATAATTTACATAGAATTTTGAGGAAGACTGAATTTATATTAAAGTTTGACTTCAGAATACTCCACCAATTAATTGTTAATCAATTTTTTTTAAACCAAAAATTTCTATCTCTGGTATAAAATTTTGGGAAACTCAAAAATATGATTGACGTAGTATTTTGAGGAAAATTTGCAATTTATATACAAATTTGACTTTAAGATACTCTACAATTAATTGTTAATAAATTTCTCCAAAACCAAATATTTTTATCTATGGTATAAAATTTTGGAAAAACTCAAAAATATGATTGACAAAAATTTTAAGGAAAACTCTCAATTTATATGCAAGTTTGACTTTAGGATACTCCACAATCAATTATTAATCAATTTCTCCAAAGCCAAACATTTCTGTCTATGGTACATAATTTTGGTGGAACTCAAAAATATGATTGACATAAAATTTTAAGAAAATCCTAAATTTATATGCAAGTTCGACTTCAGAATATTTCAAAAATCAATTGTTTAACAGTTTTTCTTAAACCAAAAATTTTTCACTTTGTTAAAAAATTTAGTAGAACTCAAAAATATAATTTCCATAAAATCTTGAGGAATACTGTAAATTTATATAAAAGGTTGACTTTAAAATACATTACCAATTAATTGTTAATTAATTTTCTCATAACCAAAATTTCTGTCTATGGCAAAAAATTTTGGTGGAACTCAAAAATATAATTTCCATAAAATCTTGAGGAAAACTCTCAATTTATATTCAAGTTTGAGTTTAAGTTAATTGTTAATCAATTTATCCAAAACCAAAAATTTCTGTCTATGGTATAAAAAGTTTGCCTGGAACTCAAAAATATAATATTTACATAGAATTTTGAAGAAGACTCTAAATTTATATACAAGTTTGACTTTAAAACACTTCACCAATTAATTGCTAATCAATTTTATCAAATCCAAAGATTTTGTCTCTGGTATAAAATTTTGGAAAAAACTCAAAAATATGACTAACATAAAATTTTTAACGAAACTTTAAATTCATATACATGTTTGACTTCAAGATACTCCACAATCAATTGTTTTTTCCAAAACCAAAAATTTCTGTCTATAGTACAAAATTTTGGTGGAACTCAAAAACATGATTGATATAGAATTTTGAGAAAAACTTTCAATTCATATACAACTTTGACTTCAAGATACTCCACAATTAATTGTTAATCAATTTTTTCAGAACCAAAAATTTTTATCTCTGGCATAGAATTTTGGGGAAACTCAAGAATATAATTATCATAAAATTTTGAGGAAAACTCTCCATTTATATGCAAGTTTGACTTCGGGATACTCCATAAGCAATTGTTAATCAATTTTTTAAAAACCAAACATTTCTGTTTATAGTACAAAATTTTGGTGGAACTCAAAAACATGATTGATATAGAATTTTGAGAAAAACTTTCAATTCATATACAAATTTGACTTCAAAATACTCCACAATTAATTGTTAATCAATTTTTTCAGAACCAAAAATTTTTATCTCTGGCATAAAATTTTGGGGAAACTCAAAAATATAATTATCATAAAATTTTGAGGAAAACTCTCCATTTATATGCAAGTTTGACTTCGGGATACTCCATAATCAATTGTTAATCAATTTTTTAAAAACCAAACATTTCTGTTTATAGTACAAAATTTTGGTGGAACTCAAAAACATGATTGATATAGAATTTTGAGAAAAGCTTTCAATTCATATACAACTTTGGCTTCAAGATACTTCACAATTAATTGTTAATCAATTTTTTCAGAACCAAAAATTTTTATTTCTGGCATAAAATTTTGGGGAAACTCAAAAATATAATTATCATAAAATTTTGAGGAAAACTCTCCATTTATATGCAAATTTGGCTTCAAGATACTCCACAATCAATTGTTAATCAATTTTTCCAAAACCAAAAATTTCTGTCTATAGTAAAAAATTTTGGTGGAACTCAAAAATATGATTGATACAGAATTTTGAAAAAAGCTTTTAATTTATATACAAGCTTAGCTTCAAGATACTCCACAATTAATTATTAATCAATTTTTTCAAAACCAAAATCTTTTGTCTGGTGGAACTCAAAAATTTGGAGGAAAACTGAAATGCCCGGTTTGAGGATCCTCCACCTATTAATTGCTAAGTCAATTTCTTCCAAATCTAAAAGTTCTGTCTCATAAAAGTTTTAGTGCAACTCAAAAATTTATAACAAAAATGTCTGATCACAATTAATTATTCCATTAATTTAAAATTACGTCTTCTCACTCAAATAGTGGAGTAGACTAGAAACATAATTAAACAATTTATTCTGCAGACAAACTATAGATAGAGCACTCTAACCAAACTAACTTTTCCGTTTCATGATAATAAAAATAATTTTTCAAGTATTTCAGGAAATTTTTCACTTCTTGTTATTTATAAAAACTCAAAAAATTTGAAACAACCAAAAAAATCGACAAACAAATTAATTTTCCATACAGTCCGTCTCGCAATGGTTCTGACGCCTCAATTTTTACACCAAACAAAATTTATTGACCAATTTTGGGCAGTTGCTAACCCTAGAGTTCCTCCTAAACCCTCTTCTTCCAGCCTCAATTTCGACAAAAACTATATCTAAAAATCTACCTCAATTTCGTTCAAATCTTAGTAAGGTCTCCACACATCCGATAGTCTATTACACTTCAAATCTTTATCGCTAGAACTAACCTCATCTTTTTGCCTCACTAACGTAATAGCCGCCTTCCTACACCTATGCAACGACAAATTCATCCCTTCATCTTTCGTTGTTGTTTTTTTCTCATCTTTACCATCATCACTTTTATTATCGTCGATTTCCGTCAGTTCCGCTTTACTCGAACTGTCCGGATTTTGGTTGAGATCGTGATCACCCCCATTGGTGTTGCCTCTCGGCAACAACGGATGATGTCTCAAATTCATCCATGCCCAATCGTGGGGATAGAATTGGGAATAGAACCATTGTCCAGGGGGCGGCAATAACGGAGCGTTTAAAAATAAACTCGCCGCCAACGCGTTGTTGAACAATTGGTTGTTTTGGAGCGGTGGCGGCGGTGCTCCTGGAAATGCTGGCGGTGGTTGTGGTGACGGCGTGGGTGATGCCGTTACGGATATGTCGTCTTCGGGGGGTGATAACGGTGCTGTTGTTAATAGACCTACTTGAGTCGGGGAGGTTTTCGGCGATGTGGTACTGTGGGCGGTTGTTGTGCTGCAATTTATCGATATGGGACCCAACGAAGTTGAGGTCGGTTCTGAAATTTTTTTTGTTAATTTTTGGGGCAAAAATAATTTTTTTAAATTACCGCTCGCTATTCTCGGTGATGTGTTGATTGGACGGTCGATGGCTGCGAACATGTGGTGGGGGAAATGAGGGTGGGGATGCGGCACGAATGGGCCGGGGGGGTAAGGGTGGCGACCCCCCAACATCGCCCAGTCGGGGGGAGGACCGGGCAGACCGGCTAGATGATGGGCGATTCCTACAACAATAGACACAAATTTAGTTTTCTTCAAATCAATTTCTGCACTAAACTTTAAACTATCGTAATAAGAGAAGAAAAGAAGAAAATTTGTTAATGGCTAATTATAATAGAAAAGAAAAGGAAAAGTATCAATAGAGAAAATAAGATTGGAAAAAACAGTAAAATTCTCAATAGAGAAAGAACTCTTGTAGAAGAAATCAGAAGAAAAACTGATAAATGTGAAGAATAATAAAGAAGAAACTGAAGTTAGTTAATAAAACTCAAAATGAAGAAGATAACAATGGTAAAATAATTTAGTTGCGGGGTTTCTAAATTTTAAATTAAAATATTTAAAAGAAGAAAAATAAGAAGACAACACTAGAAATTCTAAGTATATCTTAACATATACAATAGAAAAAGATACAAATAGAATCTAATAATGTAACAGCTGCGCCAAATTAAATAATTGCACTATAATCTGCCGATGTTATAACTATTCAGAAAGATAGAAATGAAGAAAGCGAATAAATAACTTGAAGGTATTAATCATGTTCGAAATATTGGAAGGTAAGTGAGGCAATATGGAAGAAAATTAAAATTCTTACAAAAATTAGGAATCTTAAATTATTGTAAAAGAGAATAAACTCTTCATTAAAAAATTAAATTCTACCTCAAAACTGAAGAAAATAAAGAACATAATAGAAAAACAGAAATATTATATAAAATTATATCAAATTGAACAGTTGCGATTTATTTTATAATAATGTAAAGAGTTAAAAAGGAAGAAATCTAATAAATGAAAAATGTAAAAAATCTTAGAAGAAACACAAGACAATTGAAACCATATAGAATAAAATCGTGTCTTTTTACAAATATTAGGAAGATAAAACCAATTTGAAGATAAACTGAAGAATGAAGAATAGTGAATAATTTGAAGAAAGTAGAAACTGTAGATATATTAATGAAAAATTAAAATTTATACTTAAAACTAAAAGATGTACAATAAATTAATAATAACAAAGAAAACTAGGAACATTAGATTGAAGATTCTTCATATATGTTTATATACCCGATAGAAAAAGATAGAGATAGTGTAGAAAAGTGTAGCAAGTACAAGAAAATTGCAGAATTGTATTTTAATATTCCTATCTGATAATAATCTATACTGCTAAAATGAAGAAATCTAATAAATGGAAGATGTAAAAAATCTTAGAAGAAGCACAAGACAATTTAAACCATATAAATTAAAATCGTGTCCTTTTACAGATATTAGGAAGATAATACCAATTTGAAGATAAGCTGAAGAATGAAGAATAGTGAATCATTTGAAGAAAGAAGAAACTGTAGGTATATTAAAGAAAAATTAAAATTGATACTTAAAACTAAAGAATGTACAATTAATTAATAAAAATTAAGAAAACTAATAACATAAGATTGAAGATTCTTCATATATGTTTATATACCCGAGAGAAAAAGATAGAGATAGTGTAGAAAACTGTAATAAGTACAAGAAGGTTGCGGAATTGTACTTTAATATTCCTATCTTATAATAATGTATACTGCTAAAAGGGAAGAAATCTAATAAATGGAAAATGTAAAAAATCTTAGAAGAAACACAAGACAATTAAAACCATATAGCATAAAATCGTGTCTGTTTACAGATATTAGGAATATTAAAACAACTTAGAAAACAAACTGAAGAATAAAGAATAGTGAATCATTTGAAGAAAGAGGGAACTGTAAGTATATTAAAAGAAAATTAAAATTGATACTTAAAACTAAAAAATGTAAAATAAATTAATAAGAATGAAGATAGCTAGGAACATAAAATTGAAGATTCTTCATATATATTTATTTACCCGAGAGAAAAAGTTAGAGATAATGTAAAAAACTGTAACAAGTACAAGAAAATTGCGGAATTGTATTTTAATATTCCTATATTATAACGTATACTGCTAAAAAGGAAGAAATCTAATAAATGGAAATTGTAAAAAATCTTAGAAGAGCCACAGGACAGTTGAAGCCAAATAGAGTAAAATTTTGTCTTTTTACAAATATTAGGAATATAAAAACAATTTTGAAGAAAGACTGAAGAATGAAGAATAGTGAATCATTTGAAGAAAGAAAAAACTGTAGGTATATTAACGAAAAATTAAAATTTATAATTAAAATTAAAAGACTAACAATAAATTATTAAAAATGAAGAAAACTGGGAACATAGGATTTAAAGATTCTTGATACATCTTAATTTGCATGATGCAGAAAGATATAGATAGTGTACAAAAGTGTGACAAGTACAAGAGAATTGACAAAATGTATTTTACTATTATAATCTCATAGTAATGTAAACTGCTAAAAAAGAAGAAAGCTAATAACTGGAAGATGTAAAAAATATTAGAAGAAACAGAGGGCAATTGAGACCATATAGAAGAAGATCGTTTTTTACATATATTAGGAATAGAATGTTGAAGACAAACTGAAGAACGATTAATAGTGGGGCATTTGAAAAAAGAAGATACTGTAGGTAAAATTGATACTTGAAACCAAAAGATATAAAATAAATTAGTAAAATTTAAGAAAACTAGAAATATAGGATTGAAGATTCTTCATATTTATTAATGTACACATAGGAAGAAGATAGCTATAGTGTAAAAGCTGTAACAAATACAAAAGAATTGACTAATTGTACTTTGATATTTCTATCTTATCTTATAGTAATGTAAACTGCTAAAGAAGAAGAAAGCTAATAAATCGAGGATGTAAAAAATTTTAGAAGAAATAGTAGACAAGTGTAACTATATAGAAGAGAATCGATTTTTCTTACAAATATGCGGAAAATAAAAGTAATTTTGCAGACAAACTGAAGATTACAGAAGAGTGGCTCATTTGAAGAAAGATAGCAGTGTCTCTACTTTAGAAAGAAATTTGTCTAAAGTGATGATCAAAATGATATAAACAAAATTGATTTAAAAGAAGAAAATTAGAAACATACCTTTGAGGATTGTTAATATATGTTAACATACATAAGAGAAGAAAATAGAAATAAGAAAGAATGGATAAATGAGACAATGCAGAAAAGCTCGCATGATTCTTAAGAGCTCGAAACCAAAAAGAAGAATGGTGAATCGTTAATTATATGGGAAAGGAAGAAAATGTTCATTGAAGATAAATTGAAACTGACGGTTAGAACTGCAAAATATTTGCTAAGTAAATTAATAAAAATGAGGAAATGTAGAAAGGCAATAAGAAGAAGCTTAATTGATCAATTGAATAGGAAGAAATTCAGAATTTAGAAAAATAATCTTATAAAAAGAAGAAATAATATGATTCTTCTATATATTAAAAATTAAGAGAACAAATGCAGAAAAAAAATTATAAACGGCACATTATTTAAAGAAAGAAGAAATTGTATATCAAAGAAAATTAATACTGAGGCTGACAACTGAGGAATGGATGCAAAATTAATAGAAATGAAGAAAAGTAAGAAGATAATGTTATAAATACTGAATATTTGTTAAACTATAAATAGGATAGGAAACTGAAATAAAATAATTAAAATAAAAATTAATTTTATTAGGTTTCATCTAATAATAATACAAATAGCTAAAGAAGAAGAAATCTGATACAAGAGAAAATTAAAAATTTAGAAGAAAATGGGTTAAAATGAAAAAAATATATTTTATGAATATTGACGGTATTAGTGGAAGTCGTAGAGAGATTAAGGAACTGCGAGTTATAAATTATCTGAAAAAATAAGAAACTGTAGAAACTACTAAAATAAAAGTTTAAAACTGAAGAATGGACAATTTTTTTAACGGATATCAGAAATACGAGAGAAACTCAAGAACAAGACAATTGTAAAGAATAAAATATTTTAGAAGAAGATGAACTATAAAATAGAAGAAACTGTCGCCTGAAGCTATGAAATGAAAGAATTGCAACTAAAAACGACAGCAAAAATTGTAAACAGAATGTAATAAGTGATATTGAAAAGAACAAGAAATAGAAGAAGAAAAAAGAAGAAAAATAATAAAATAGAGTAAAATTTGTTTCTTCCCTACAAATTATTTGTTTTAAACAAATTCAGCGACAACTTCTAATGGTAATCAATAGACCAGAAGTCATCCAAAAGTGGTGACGAGTTTCATGTAAACAAATCAAATTTTGTCAAATGTCAGCTTCATTATCCATTAACGAAAGAGCGATGTCTTTCGTCCTTAAATGAACCGTTGAAGCCACTCATCAGAGATTGAAACCTTGACGACACATCCTGCGTCAAATTCCGTTTCGATCCTGCGATTCATAACGAGAGACGAACGCTTCGAATTATGCACCTAACAAACAGTATACAGGACCGGCCCGAAATTCCAAGCAGGTCCCATCGGGATAACATCCTGCATTTTTAAGTGCTTCCGGAAAACTCGTGATCCTGCCTGCATTATCCTCTCAAGTTCCCAAGTCGACGTCTCGCGCGTCTCGTGTTCAATAATAACCCCCATAATCCCCATATTTCCTGCAAACAATAACTTGCGAACTAGAATCCTGGGAGAAGGCAGCGGCCAGGATCTCGGTATAGATCTTGATACTAAAGGTTAGCAGCAGTCCTGCGGCGCACCAATGAGGTCTGAGGCGGCCCCGCCCGACCAATGAGGCGTCTTGGAATCAACCCGTTCCCTCATTAGTTATCCTGACGAGGATCCGGGACGATCGCGTATCTGGACCGCTGGAATATCGTGTGGCGCGATCTCCCCGAAGATGACGACGTCTCGTTTGTTTTTGTTTATCGTCGACCCGTCTTCGGCGATCCGAAAGGTTTTAATTAAAAATCGAGTCCGGGGATAAGTAACGACTAATTCCGGAAAAGAAGGAGCTTAACAGAGAGTAAATACGGCAATTTAAAGGCGAGAGGGCGACGAATTAAAATTGCCCTTAAAGATAAGCCGGGGGATGGCGTGCAAAAAACATCCCTTTTACAACGGAAAAACTTCGTTAGAATCGCTCCGAGGAAAAACTTCGTTAGCCGACCGGGGAGAGTGTTAACAATACCGGGGGATTTTTAGGAAGTCTTAGATAGATCCGAGCCAGTTGATTGCCACCGTAATGAGGGGCGGAATGACATTTATCTTGCAAGGGTTTAGCTTAGGTGTTGGCCCGGCGATTATTCAAACCCTTTAAAACGGAGCAAGACTAATGCCGGCTCCCCGTATTAAAGGGTTGCAGCCAAGCCGGGACCGCTTCGTAAATCTTCGCCGCCACCCGAACCCTATGCGGCCACCTCATCGTTCCCGGACCACCCCCGACTTTCAACGCCGCAACCGCCCCGTCCCCGATCCGGACTTATTACGACGTTCTCGCGAACTCGCGTGGTTTTGACCGATGGGGTGAAAGCGGGACGAAACTTCGATCTTGGCCTGTTGTAAGGGTTGTCTGAGGTAAAATCCTACTCACAGAGAGAATACATTAGCGGAATGGCAGGGATAAGTCTGCGATGATGGCCCACTTGCGAGGACCTTACCCTCCTTAAGACGTGGATAAATTCGGGGCATTAACAGGCGGGGACGCACTTTATTACGTAAAACCCTTCAAGTAAGCGTCAAAAGAAAAATTCTACAACAAACCCCCAAGTGACGCGACCCTAATTTAGGTATAACAAGATTTAATTGTTAGGCGGCACTTACAATTTTTTAGCAAATTTTTCTTGTCTCGTCCTTTTTCTCAATTTTTTTAAATTGTCGATCTCTATTATCACTCTCGTTACCTGCACATTTTTTTTCAGTTAAAATATCTTCAATTTTGTTTTTCAAATTTTTACATTTTTCCTTTTCATTTTGTTATTTTTTAACATATTTTTGCTTGAGTCTCAAATTTAGTTGCGTTGCTAAAAAAATTCGAAAGTATGTCAAAGGGCCAAAATGATAAATCTCCAATTTAGCTATAATTTCTAATTCTTAGTTGCTGCTCAATTTTCCATCAAATTGCTCCTCTCTCCTCATCTTAAGCTTCTACACCTTCACTAGAAGTATCTTCAATTTCGATTCAAAAATTTTTACATTTCTTCTTCTCATTTTGTTATTTTTCAAAATATTTCTACTTTAGTCTCATATTTAATTGCGTTGTCAAAAAAAAACGAAAATACTCATAAGAGCGGAAATGACAAAGACCCAATTTAGCTACAATTTTCTAATTCCAAGTTGCTGCTCAATTTTCCATCAAATTGCTCCCTTCTCCTCATTTCAAGCTTCTACACTATTAGTAGAAGTATCTTCAATTTCGATTCAAAAATTTTTACATTCCTTCTTCTGATTTTGTTATTTTTCAAAATATTTCTACTTTCGTCTCATATTTAATTGCGTTGTCAAAAAAAATACGAAAATACTCCTAAGAGCGGAAATGACGAAGCCCCAATTTAGCTACAATTTTCTAATTCCAAGTTGCTGCTGAATTTTCCATCAAATTGGTCTCCCTCCTTTTTTCAAGCTTCTACACTTTTAATAGAAGTATCTTCATTTTCGATTTAAAAATTTTTACATTCCTTCTTCTCATTTTGTTATTTTCCAAAATATTTCTACTTTAGTCTCATTTTTAGTTGCGTTGCAAAAAAAATACGAAAATAAGCGCCAAAGGGCGCAATTGAAAAAGCTCCAATTTAGTTACAATTTATAATTCCTAGTTGCTGTTTTTCCGTCTCAATTTTCCATCAAATTTTCCTGTCTCTTCATTTCGATCTTCTACACTTTTACTATAAATATCTTCAATTTTGCATCAAAATTTTTCACGTTTTTTTTTCTCTTCTTGTTATCTTCCAATATTTTTCTACTTTAGTCTCATATTTAGTTGCGTTGCTAAAAAACTACGGAGATAAAAACTCCAAAGAGTGGAAATGATAGCGCCTCAATTTGGATACAATTTCTAATTCTTAGTTGCTGCTTTTCCGTCTCAATTTTCTATCAAATTTTTCTGTCTCCTCATTTCAAGCTTCTACACTTTTACTAGAAGTATCTTCAATTTTGCTTCGAAATTCTTTACATTTCTTCTTCTTTTTTTGATATCTTCCAATATGTCTCTACTTTAGTCTCTTATTTAGTTGCGTTGCTAAAAACTACGAAGATAAACTCCAAAGGGTAGAAATGATAAAGCCTCAATTTGGATACAATTTCTAATTCTTAGTTGCTGCATTTCCGTCTCAATTTTCTATCAAATTTTTCTGTCTCCTCTATTTGAGTTTCTACACTTTTACTAGAAGTATCTTCAATTTCGATTCAAAAATTTTTACATTCCTTCATCTCATTTTGGTATTTTCTAAAATATTTCTACTTAAGTCTTATATTTAGTTGCTTTGTCAAAAAAAATACGAAAATAAGCGCCAAAGGGCGCAATTGAAAAAACTCCAATTTAGTTAAAATTTATAATTCTTAGTTGCTGTTTTTCCGTCTCAATTTTCCATCAAATTTTCCTGTCTCTTCATTTTGAGCTTCTACACCTTTACTAGAAGTACTTTCAATTTCGCTTCAAAAATTTTCACGTTTCATCTTCTCTTTTTGTTATCTTAAAATATTTTTCTACTTTAGTCTCATATTTAATTGCGTTGCTAAAAAACTACGGAGATCAATTTCAAAGGGTGGAAATGACAAAGCCTCAATTTGGATACAATTTCTAATTCTTAGTTGCTGCTTTTCCGTCTCAATTTTCCATCAAATTTTTCTGTCTCCTCTATTCGAGCTTCTACACTTCTACTAGAAGTATCTTCAATTTTGATTCAAAAAATTTTACACTCCTTCTTCTCATTTTGGTATTTTCCAAAATATTTCTACTTTAGTCTCATTTTTAGTTGCTTTGTCAAAAAAATACGAAAATAAGCGCCAAAGGGCGCAATTGAAAAAACACCAATTTAGTTACAATTTATAATTCTTAGTTGCTGTTTTTCCGTCTCAGTTTTCCATCAAGTTTTCCTGTCTCCTCATTTCGAGCTTCTACACTTTTACTAGAAGTACCTTCAATTTCGCTTCCAAATTTTTCACGTTTCTTTTTCTCTTTTTGTTATCTTCCAATATTTTTCTACTTTAGTCTCATATTTAGTTGCGTTGCTAAAAAGCTACGGAGATAAACTCCAAAGGATGGAAATGGTAAAGCCTCAATTTGGATACAATTTCTAATTATTAGTTGCTGCTTTTCCGTCTCAATTTTCCATCAAATTTTTCTGTCTCCTCTATTCGAGATTCTACACTCTTACTAGAAGTATCTTCAATTTCGATTCAAAAATTTTTACACTCCTTCTTCTCATTTTGGTATTTTCCAAAATATTTCTACTTTAGTCTCATATTTGGTTGCTTTGTCAAAAAAATACGAAAATAAGCGCCAAAGGGCGCAATTGAAAAAACACCAATTTAGTTACAATTTATAATTCTTAGTTGCTGTTTTTCCGTCTCAATTTTCCATCAAATTTTCCTGTCTCCTCATTTCGAGCTTCTACACTTTTACTAGAAGTACCTTCAATTTCGCTTCCAAATTTTTCACGTTTCTTTTTCTCTTTTTGTTATCTTCCAATATTTTTCTACTTTAGTCTCATATTTAGTTGCGTTGCTAAAAAGCTACGGAGATAAACTCCAAAGGATGGAAATGACAAAGCCTCAATTTGGATACAATTTCTAATTATTAGTTGCTGCTTTTCCGTCTCAATTTTCCATCAAATTTTTCTGTCTCCTCTATTCGAGCTTCTACACTCTTACTAGAAGTATCTTCAATTTCGATTCAAAAATTTTTACACTCCTTCTTCTCATTTTGGTATTTTCCAAAATATTTCTACTTTAGTCTCATATTTAGTTGCTTTGTCAAAAAAATACGAAAATAAGCGCCAAAGGGCGCAATTGAAAAAACACCAATTTAGTTACAATTTATAATTCTTAGTTGCTGTTTTTCCGTCTCAATTTTCCATCAAGTTTTCCTGTCTCCTCATTTCGAGCTTCTACACTTTTACTAGAAGTACCTTCAATTTCGATTCAAAATTTTTCACGTTATTTCTTCTCTTTTTGTTATCTTCCAATATTTTTCGACTTTAGTCTCATATTTAGTTACGTTGCTAAAAAACTACGCAGATAAACTCCAAAGGATGAAAATGACAAAGCCTTAATTTGGATTCAATTTCTAATTTTTAGTTGCTGCTTTTCCGTCTGAATTTTCCATCAAATTTTTCTGTCTCCTCTATTTGAGTTTCTACACTTTTACTAGAAGTATCTTCAATTTCGATTCAAAAATTTTTACATTCCTTCATCTCATTTTGGTATTTTCCAAAATATTTTTACTTTAGTCTTATATTTAGTTGCTTTGTCAAAAAAAAATACGAAAATAAGCGCCAAAGGGCGCAATTGAAAAAACTCCGATTTAGTTACAATTTCTAATTCTTAGTTGCTGTTTTTCCGTCTCAATTTTCCATCAAATTTTCCTGTCTCTTCATTTTGAGCTTCTACACCTTTACTAGAAGTACTTTCAATTTCGCTTCAAAATTTTTCACGTTTCATCTTCTCTTTTTGTTATCTTAAAATATTTTTCTACTTTAGTCTCATATTTAATTGCGTTGCTAAAAAACTACGGAGATCAATTTCAAAGGGTGGAAATGACAAAGCCTCAATTTGGATACAATTTCTAATTATTAGTTGCTGCTTTTCCGTCTCAATTTTCCATCAAATTTTTCTGTCTCCTCTATTCGAGCTTCTACACTCTTACTAGAAGTATCTTCAATTTCGATTCAAAAATTTTTACACTCCTTCTTCTCATTTTGGTATTTTCCAAAATATTTCTACTTTAGTCTCATATTTAGTTGCTTTGTCAAAAAAATACGAAAATAAGCGCCAAAGGGCGCAATTGAAAAAACACCAATTTAGTTACAATTTATAATTCTTAGTTGCTGTTTTTCCGTCTCAATTTTCCATCAAGTTTTCCTGTCTCCTCATTTCGAGCTTCTACACTTTTACTAGAAGTACCTTCAATTTCGATTCAAAATTTTTCACGTTATTTCTTCTCTTTTTGTTATCTTCCAATATTTTTCGACTTTAGTCTCATATTTAGTTACGTTGCTAAAAAACTACGCAGATAAACTCCAAAGGATGAAAATGACAAAGCCTTAATTTGGATTCAATTTCTAATTTTTAGTTGCTGCTTTTCCGTCTGAATTTTCCATCAAATTTTTCTGTCTCCTCTATTTGAGTTTCTACACTTTTACTAGAAGTATCTTCAATTTCGATTCAAAAATTTTTACATTCCTTCATCTCATTTTGGTATTTTCCAAAATATTTTTACTTTAGTCTTATATTTAGTTGCTTTGTCAAAAAAAAAATACGAAAATAAGCGCCAAAGGGCGCAATTGAAAAAACTCCAATTTAGTTACAATTTCTAATTCTTAGTTGCTGTTTTTCCGTCTCAATTTTCCATCAAATTTTCCTGTCTCTTCATTTTGAGCTTCTACACCTTTACTAGAAGTACTTTCAATTTCGCTTCAAAATTTTTCACGTTTCATCTTCTCTTTTTGTTATCTTAAAATATTTTTCTACTTTAGTCTCATATTTAATTGCGTTGCTAAAAAACTACGGAGATCAATTTCAAAGGGTGGAAATGACAAAGCCTCAATTTGGATACAATTTCTAATTATTAGTTGCTGCTTTTCCGTCTCAATTTTCCATCAAATTTTTCTGTCTCCTCTATTCGAGATTCTACACTCTTACTAGAAGTATCTTCAATTTCGATTCAAAAATTTTTACACTCCTTCTTCTCATTTTGGTATTTTCCAAAATATTTCTACTTTAGTCTCATATTTAGTTGCTTTGTCAAAAAAATACGAAAATAAGCGCCAAAGGGCGCAATTGAAAAAACACCAATTTAGTTACAATTTATAATTCTTAGTTGCTGTTTTTCCGTCTCAATTTTCCATCAAATTTTCCTGTCTCCTCATTTCGAGCTTCTACACTTTTACTAGAAGTACCTTCAATTTCGCTTCCAAATTTTTCACGTTCTTTCTTCTCTCTTTGTTATCTTCCGATATTTTTCTACTTTAATCTCATATTTAGTTGCGTTTCTAAAAAACTACGGAGATAAATTCCAAAGGGTGGAAATGACAAAGCCTCAATTTGGATACAATTTCTAATTCTTAGTTGCTGCTTTTCCGTCTCAATTTCCCATCAAATTTTTCAGTCTCCTCTATTCGAGCTTCTACACTTTTACTAGAAGTATCTTCAACTTTGCTTCAAAATTCTTTACATTTCTTCTTCTTTTTCTGTTATTTTCTAATATATTTCTACTTTAGTTTCATATTTAGTTGCGTTGCTAAAAAAATACGGAAATAAACTCGAAAGGGTGGAAATGACAAAACCTCAATTTGGCTACAATTTCTAATTCTTAATTGCTGCTCAATTTTATATCAAATTTCTTTTGTCTCCTCATTTCAAGCTTCTACACTTTTACTAAAATTGTCTTCAATTTTGATTCAAAATTCTTCACATTTTTTGTTCTAACTCTTTTTGTAATTTTTGAACGTATTTCTACTTTAGTTGCATATTTAGTTGCGTCGCTGAAAAAAATACAAAAAAACGCCAAAAAAAATCATCTTCAATTTCAATTCGCATTTTTTCCAGAACTCTCCAATAAATTCTAAAAACGAAATTCCGCTATTTGAATTCTTCTCCTAACTCCACAGTCAACAATTTCCCTTCAATTCCAGTCCCTTATTTAGTAGCAACATCTTAAAAATTTCCTGCAACCACCCTTAAAATCACCAAAATAAAACAATTGAAAATTTCATATCACCCCCTAAAATTTGTCTCCACATGTTCCTAACACGCAAAAAATAAGTTTTCGTATCCCGCTCCCGTTACTGATAAGGGTGCGAAAGCGACGAAGAGTCAAGTAATTGAGTTATGGCCTCGCCTTCTGCTGCCGGTGATATCCGGCAAGTTGATATCACGACAGGGGGGGGCGACCCCCCAGAACCGGTGACACTTGCAAATATCTAGAGGATGGCGGTAGTGTCGTTTTTACGAACTTCCAGCTGCACGAGACACCCCCCAACTAATGATCGTCCATCGTAACAGAAAATCTTCACATATACACAGAGAGTTACGTGCAATAATTAATCGAGGAAGTTTCGAGGGATGACGAATCCGGATTGTGGGTGCCACCTAGCGGCGGATGTGGCAAGTGCGTGTGAATGGGGAGTGTGTATGCTGAATTGTTGTACAGGAAGGGTTGAGCGATAGGGATGGATCAATATGGGGATGAATTACGTAATTTGTGATTTATACTGATATTGTCCGATCTAGGGGATGGTTTATGGGAGATGAGGGTGAAATTTGGGGAAGGTGAGTGAAAGTTTCGATGTCGTATGGGTAAATTGAGAAGTTTAACCCCAAGCACGTGTAAGCTATTCAAGCAAATTTTATTCGAGTTTTACAGGGGTGAAAACGAAGAAGTTCGGAGTCGTTGTTGGATCCTTAGGGGACGGCCGAGATAATATTACGATTCAGGGGTAACTAAGTAGGTGCGATCTGGATACTCGTAACATGATGTTGGAAATGCTCTATTAAAGAATTGTGGAAAAAGTAATCCGGAAAAACCCTTTATGAGCTAACTAGAGGGTTGCAAATGCAATAGAAGCAACTAGTAGGGTGTCTAAATGTAGAAAATATAGAAGAAAGAAGACAAAAAAATTTCCTAAAGCAAAAAAAAAATGTTTGTCGCGATTTTGATGATTTCTATTTAAAAAAATAGAAGAAACATAGCAAAAGAAGTTAAATAAAAATCTCTTAAGTACTCCTAACAGAACTAGTTACATTCTATATCTTTAAATTTCTTCTTTTTCATATTTATTTTTAAATTTTCTTTTCCTATTTAAATTATTATTTCTTTCAGCTTCAATTTTATTTTTGTAGTTTCAGACAACTTTTCTTCATTTTTCAAATTCCATATCTTCCTTCACACCTTATTTCAATAATTTTGTCCATTTGTTACGTCTTCTTCCAATTATTTTACTAATTATCTCTTCATTTCTTATGTTGTTTCATCTTTCTGCATCTTTCCTTGATTACTAAAACAATTTTTCTTCAATTTTCTTTCTCCCTACCCCAATTTCTTTGATTTGCTTTCTTCCTTCTATCTTTCTGTTTCCTTAATTGAAAGTTATTTTTGTTTTAACTAATTTCTTCAGTTTTTTTCTTCTTTTATTGTTCACCTCAATTTCTACTTTTATCATCAACATCAGCTACAAAAAATTGAAAAAAAAATTAAAACTAATTAGAAAAACTAAATTTGAAAAAATGTCAATGGCTGCTGCAAATTCCGGTCATTCCAGGCACAGCACACGCGATTCCAAACAACTTTTGCCACATTTCAACAATATTTAACAACTATCCTCCCAATTAGGCAATTTCCGCATCCGGTCCGTCGCCTTCATTACAACATTATTACGCAGGATGCCAACCCAATTTTTCGACGAGAGTTATCCAGCTTCCTGGTGAATATTTTCAATTTTCCGTTTATATTGGGGCCATTATTCTATTTAATCTGGGCCTAAGCGGATTGCAGATCAGTTTCCGGGATTGAATATTTCGTCTAGTGGTGCGGTTGCCATAGTGATCTCACTCCCGGTTTTCCATATGGAAAATCAAAATATTTTCTTTCACCCCCCCGAAAATAATCGACACGCCGTTTTCCATTTGGAAAATAAAAATATTTTTCTTCACCCTCCCGAAAATAATCGACACGTCGTCTTCTATAGGGAAAATGAAAATATTTTTTCCACCCCCCCAAAATAATTGACACGCCGTTTTCTAAATGGAAAATCAAAATATTTTCTTTCACCCTCCGAAAATGATCGACACGAGGAGAGAGTGAACGTTGTTATTAAGTCATCTCGGAGTGATTTCCTGAAGCCGTTTCCAGATGGCGCCGCCGCGGTAATTGTGTCCTAATTAGAGCGATCCGCTCTAACTTTAATTGATAATTAGCTAATGTAATTAATGGGATAGGTTATGTTCCCGAGCTGCCGGTGCACGAGGGTAGTTAGTTATTATCCTCCATGGCGAGATTAGAGTCGAACGCTCACGGGCTAATGAGGTTGTTGTATTGCCTCACGTCATACATAAACGTCGATTTAATACTTGCGCGTGGCCGTAAAGATTTTATTAGCGACGAGGATCTGCGAAAAGGGGCCAGTAGGGCTGTCTCAAAGAGCACCAACAAGCGCAATTCTCCGGATTAGATCCCTAAGCTTCCATCCGTACTTAAATCCCAAGTAGGGTCATCAATTTTGTATCTTTACATTTAAATTAGTTGAGAACGAAAAAAAATAAAAATTTCAAATTTTGTATCTTAAGACATCTAAATTGGTTGAAAACAAAAAAAAAATTAAAAAAATTAAATTCTGTATTTTAAGACATTTAAATTAGTTGAAAACGAAAAAAAAAGTTGCAAATTTTGTATCTTAAAACATTTACATTAGTTGAAAACAAAAAAAAATTAAAAATTTTAAATTTTGTATCTTAAAACATTTAAATTAGTAGAAAACAAAAAGAAAATTTTCAAATTTTGTACGTTAAGACATTTAAATTAGTTGAAAACAAAAAAAAATTCGAATTTTGTATCTTAAGACATTTAAATTTGTTGAAAACAAAAAAAAAATCCAATTTTGTATCTTAAGACATTTAAATTAGTTGAAAACAAAAAAAAATCTAATTTAAGACATTTAAATTAGTTGAAAACGAAAAAACAAATTTTAAATTTTGTATCTTAAGACATTTGAATTAGTTGAAAACAAAAAAAAAATAATTTTGTATCTTACGACATTTAGATTAGTTAAAAACAAAAAAGAAAATTTAAATTTTGTATCTTAAGACATTTAAATTAGTTGAGAACACAAAAAAATTAAAAATTTTAAATTTTGTATCTTAAAACATTTAAATTAATAGAAAACAAAAAGAAAATTTTCAAATTTTGTACGTTAAGACATTTAAATTAGTTGAAAACAAAAAAAAATTCGAATTTTGTATCTTAAGACATTTAAATTTGTTGAAAACAAAAAAAAAATCCAATTTTGTATCTTAAGACATTTAAATTAGTTGAAAACAAAAAAAAATCTAATTTAAGACATTTAAATTAGTTGAAAACGAAAAAACAAATTTTAAATTTTGTATCTTAAGACATTTGAATTAGTTGAAAACAAAAAAAAAATAATTTTGTATCTTACGACATTTAGATTAGTTAAAAACAAAAAAGAAAATTTAAATTTTGTATCTTAAGACATTTAAATTAGTTGAGAACACAAAAAAATTAAAAATTTTAAATTTTGTATCTTAAAACATTTAAATTAATAGAAAACAAAAAGAAAATTTTCAAATTTTGTACGTTAAGACATTTAAATTAGTTGAAAACAAAAAAAAATTCGAATTTTGTATCTTAAGACATTTAAATTCGTTGAAAACAAAAAAAAATCCAATTTTGTATCTTAAGACATTTAAATTAGTTAAGAACAAAAAAAATTAAAAATTTTGTATCTTAAGACATATAAATTAGTTGAAAACGAGGAGAGAATTTTCAAATTTTGTATCTTAAGACACTTAAATTAGTTGAAAACGAAAAGAAAATTTTCAAATTTTGTATGTTAAGACATTTAAATTAGTTGAAAACAAAAAAAAATTCAAATTTTGTATCTTAAGACATTTAAATTCGTTGAAAACAAAAAAAAAATTCAAATCTTGTATCTTAAGACATTTAAATTAGTTGAAAACCAAAAGAAAAATTTCAAATTTTGTATGTTAAGACATTTAAATTAGTTGAAAACAAAAAAAAAATTCAAATTTTGTATCTTAAGACATTTAAATTCGTTGAAGACAAAAAAAAATTTCAAATTTTGTATCCTAAGACATTTAAATTAGTTAAGAACAAGAAAAAATTAAAAATTTTAAATTTTGTATCTTAAGTCATTTAAATTAGTTGAAAACGAAAAGAAAATTTTCAAATTTTGTATGTTAAGACATTTAAATTAGTTGAAAACAAAAAAAAATTCAAATTTTGTATCTTAAGACATTTAAATTCGTTGAAAACAAAAAAAAAATTCAAATCTTGTATCTTAAGACATTTAAATTAGTTGAAAACCAAAAGAAAAATTTCAAATTTTGTATCTTAAGACATTTAAATTAGTTAAGAACAAGAAAAAATTAAAGAATTTGTATCTTAAGACATTTAAATTAGTTGAAAACAAAAAATCAAATTTTAAATTTTGTATCTTAAGACATTTGAATTAGTTGAAAACAAGAAAAAATCTAATTTAAGACATTTAAATTAGTTGAAAACAAAAAAAAAATTAATTTTGTATCTTACGACATTTAAATTAGTTAAAAACAAAAAAGAAAATTTAAATTTTGTATCTTAAGACATTTAAATTAGTTGAGAACACAAAAAAATTAAAAATTTTAAATTTTGTATCTTAAAGCATTTAAATTAGTAGAAAACAAAAAGAAAATTTTCAAATTTTGTACGTTAAGACATTTAAATTAGTTGAAAACAAAAAAAAATTCGAATTTTGTATCTTAAGACATTTAAATTCGTTGAAAACAAAAAAAAAAATCCAATTTTGTATCTTAAGACATTTAAATTAGTTAAGAACAAAAAAAATTAAAAATTTTGTATCTTAAGACATATAAATTAGTTGAGAACAAGAAAAAATTTAAAATTTTAAATTTTGTATCTTAAGAAATTTAAATTAGTTGAAAGCGAGGAGAGAATTTTCAAATTTTGTATGTTAAGACATTTAAATTAGTTAAAACAAAAAAAAAATTTAAATTTTGTATCTTAAGACATTTAAATTCGTTGAAGACAAAAAAAAGATTCAAATTTTGTATCCTAAGACATTTAAATTAGTTAAGAACAAAAAAAAATTAAAAATTTTAAATTTTGTATCTTAAGTCATTTAAATTAGTTGAAAACGAAAAGAAAATTTTCAAATTTTGTATGTTAAGACATTTAAATTAGTTGAAAACAAAAAAAAATTCAAATTTTGTATCTTAAGACATTTAAATTAGTTAAGAACAAGAAAAAATTAAAGAATTTGTATCTCAAGACATTTAAATTAGTTGAGAACAAAAAAAAATTAAAAATTCTAAATTTTGTATCTTAAGACATTTAAATTAGTTGAAAACGAGAAGAAAATTTTCAAATTTTGTATGTTAAGTCATTTAAATTAGTTAAAAACAAAAAAGGAAATTCAAATTTTGTTTCTTAAGACATTTAAATTAGTTGAGAACAAAAAAAAATTAAAAATTTTAAATTTTGTATCTTAAGACATTTAAATTAGTTGAAAACAAAAAAGAAAATTCGAATTTTGTATCTTAAGACATTTAAATTAGTTGAGGGCAAAAAAAAATTAAAAATTTTAAATTTTGTATCTTAAGACATTTAAATTCGTTGAAAACAAGAAAAAAATTCAAATTTTGTATCTTAAGACATTTAAATTAGTTGAAAACAAAAAAAAATTAGAAATTTCAAATTTTGTATCTTAAGACATTTAAATTAGTTGAAAACAAAAGAAAATTCAAATTTTGTATCTTAAGACATTTAAATTATTTGAAAACAAAAAAGAAATTAAAAATTCTAAACTTTGCATTTCAAAACATTTAAATTAGTAGAGAACAAAAAAAATTAAAAATTACCAAAAATGTGGCGAAACTGGGGAAAAGATTCCGATAATTGGGTGATTTGTATAAATTCGCTGCTGGGGTAGCGGGAAAATTTTAAGGGTAAAATTTCTGCCGTCATAATGATGTAGAGAGTTTCTTTATGTAGCATCTTTGATGTTTGTGAAACGGACTCACCGCTCAATTTGAAGGGCAGCCCCCCGGTGAGGGGATCAGGTGCGAAGGGCCTGGGTCCGAACGGAAAGTGGTGGAAACCCTGCTGTCTCGTCTTCGATCGGGGCTCCCGAGGACCGTCAACGGTCACTTTGATAGCTTTGTTGTAGGTGGCGATCTGGGGCGGCGATGTCGATACGATAATCGTCAAAGTGAAACTCTTGCCTGCGGAAAAAGACGAGAGGGATGAAAAAATTGAAAGTAACGTCATGTGACACCCTAAACATTACGTCATAAACTCTAACGATACGGAAAATCGACGGATTATGCTAAATAAAACGCGGAAGGCGCCGTCGCGACGCCGGCACAATCACCGAGATTTTGAAAATTTCAATTTTAAGTTTTGACACGAAAATTCCTGTTGTGAAATTTTCAGTTGCTGTATGACAACGTGACGACAAAAAATTTCCTAAATTATTTTGTGCCATTCTAGCTGTCAAGTTTTAGTTTTTGTTTTTGCGAAAATAACGTGACAACAAACACAAAAAATATTCCTAATAATCTTGTACGATTCTTAGTTGTCAAGTTTTAATTATTTGTCAGTTGTCAAAATTATTTTGGTACAACGTGACATCAAAAAATATTCCTAATTGTCTTATACCAATCATAGTTTTCAGTTTTTATTCTTTTCCAGTAGTTAAAGTTAATTTGTTACAACGTGACAACAAAAAAAGTTTCTGATGGTTCTGTACGAATCCTAATTGTCAATTTTAGCTGTCAGTTGTCAAAATCGTTTTGTAATTACAAAAAAAAATATTCCTAATTGTCTTGTGCCAAATTTAAATTTTTGTTGTCAGTTGTAAAATTGTTTTGTGCCAACGTAAAAGCGAAAAATATTCCTAATTGTCTTAAGCCATTTCTAGTTGTCAGTTTTTTTAATTTTTGTGATCTGTTGTAAAACGGTCTTGTGACAAGGTGACAACAACAAATATTCCTAATTGTCTTGTACAAATCATAGTTGTCAATTTTTATTTTTTTCTAGTCGTCAAAATTAATTTGGTACAACGTGACAACAAAAAAAGTTTCTAATAGTTTTGTACGAATCCTAGTTGTCAGTTGTCAAAATCGTTTTGTGACAACGTAACAACAAAATAAGTTTTTAATACTTTTGTACAAATCCTAGTTGTCAATTTTTGCAGTCAATTGTCAAAATCGTCTTGTGCCAACGTGGAAACAAAAAATATTCCTAATCGTCTTGTGACATTTCTAGTTGTCAAGTTTTAATTTTTTGTCACTTTTCAAACTGTCGTAACTGACTTAAGATTTCGAGTTGTTGAGTTGGTTATCGTGACGTTTTCCTTTTAATTGCTTGAATTGAGTTACCAAATTTTCACAATCCGAAAACTGGAAAATTTACGATATCCCATTTAGATAAATAAACAAGCGAATAAAACATAAATAATAAAAACGTTCCGAAACTGCGCGGTAATAAATAAAAATAAATCCCCTACAAACAAATTCGAAAATATTTCCGCGATCGGTAATCCATCACGCGACATAACCTATAATATGGAACGAATAGGGACAGGTCCGTTAATCCAACATGGCCGCTTCAGTTTCGTAATATTTTACCAGTTGGTAATGCTGGGAAATACGAACATGTCGATAAATCAAGGATTACAGGGCCGCCAACATAATTCATAGATTAGAGACGGTTGGATCTCGGATGCAAATAACTTAAATAGTCGTGTTGACTTTGTAATGTTGGTATTTAATTAAGGTTGGGCTGCATGAGGTGTTCATCGTTTTCGCACGCAGAGTAAAGAGGGGAGTTTTCATCGTCGTGGATCTTGCGGGGTCAATTTTAAGCCAAAAAACCAACAGAATGGGTCGTAAAATTTCGTGTTGGCATTCACGAACGAAAGGGAGGAAGCTGGAAATGACCGCCAACGCACAAATAGGTTTACATGTCTCCCTTAATTTGGTGTTTACATAAATTGGGGGGGTTTTTGCAAATCCAAACAGCGAAAGTGGTTGTTGGATGAAAAAAACATATTTAGCCCCAATCCACACTGATTTTGTTCTATCAAAAAATATAAAAAACAAAATTTTTATCTAGAAATTTTGAGGTTAAAAGGTGGCTGTGAAATTTTGAGCGGCTGTCAAAAATACTTAACCTCACTTCTTTCAAATTTGGTATTTAGACAGTTTAGGGTCAAAAATTTTGTAATTGCAATTAATTGTCCCAACCCAAACAGCAACCCGTAACTAAAGTTTCAGTTTTCAGCCAATACAATAAAATTTGTGACAGAAGCTACAGAAAAAAAAAAATCCCTAGAAATTTCCAGACTACCAACCGTGTTCATTAATGGGAAATTTTTAAAAATTTTGAGTTACATGCAAACAATCCCAATTTTTTCAGTCTAGTCAAAATAGAGAACAAAGGAGAGTTTGCAATTTCACGATTTTTGTTATTTTTAATATTTTCTCGTGTAAAACGATACGGAGTTTGTTTTTGCTGAAAAAATTCCCTCCCTGTAAGACAGACGGGACTGAAACCTGAAACTCCATTAATATTTCCATTTGTAATTTCGCACTTTTACGTTTTTCTTCCTCGCTTGGGAAACGTATAGGAGGAAACGAAACAGTACCGCAACATCGTATCAAGAGAACGTTAAAACTTGATGATTTTCAAGTTGGCACCGTTGCCGGAAATCCCCTTTTGAGTGGCGGAATTTCAAATAATTGACGAGATTGGTTTGTTACAAATGAGATATTGCGGTTGTTGGCCGGTTTGCATTTGGCACGAGGGCGTCGTAAAAGCGACGGCCGCCGTCGTTGCAAAACGGGGTTGTTTAGTTCTTTAAGGGCGGTTTTTAAATTTGGATTTGGCGGCGAGAACGGGTGCATTTGTCAAAAATGTCAGATGCAGCCCCGACCGATCGACCATCAGAATCGAATTTGTCCAAACTGTTGCGGAGTTTTTGGTTAGGGGTAGCGATTAACAGAGGCGGATTTGTCCAAAATGACAAGGAAAAAATTGGGGCAAGATAATGTATTGGATGGGGCGAAAATAAAGTTTCAAGTCACAACTCTTCGTTGAAGTGTTAAAAAAATTTAACCTTAAAATTAAGAAAATTTACTTTTTTGTAGCCTTTCTCGAAATTCTGCAAATTTTCCAAAAATCGACCACATATTGAAGCGAAAAATATCAGAAAATTGTCGTTTTGATAGTCCAAAATTATTTTGAAACTAACAGCAATAACCTCAAAATTAATTTTGAAATTTGTGAAAAGCACTGTGTACAGTTCTACAAAAGTTTGCTTAAAGGTTATTGGACGGGGTAAAAATAAAGTTTCAACTTACAACTTTTTGTTCAAGTGTTAAAAAAGTTATAACCTTAAGATTTAAGAAAAATTTACATTTTTGTAGCCTTTTTCAAAATACTGTAAATTTTCTAAAAATCGACCACATCCAAAATCGAGATGATTGAAGCAAAAAATATTAGAGAGTTGTCTTTTTGCTTGTCAAAAATTATTTTGAAATTAACAGCAATAACCTCAAAATTAATTTTGAAATTTTTTAAAGCATTGGCACTGTGTACAGTTCTACAAAAGTTTTTGCTTAAAGGTTATTAGACGTCGTAAAAGTAAAGTTTCAAGTTAGAACTCTTTGTTCAAGTGTTAAAAGTTATAGCCTCAAAATTTAGGAAAAATTTACATTTTTGTAGCCTTTTTCGAGATACTGCAAATTTTCTAAAAATCGACCACATCCAAAATCGAGATGATTGAAGCAAATAATATCAGAAAATTATCTTTTTGCTAGTCCAAAATTATTTTGAAACTAACAGCAATAACCTCAAAATTAATTTTGAAATTTGTGTAAAGCATTGGCACTGTGTACAGATCTACAAAAGTTTGCTTAAAGGTTATTGGACAGGGTAAAAATAAAGTTTTAACTTACAACTCTTTGTTCAAGTATTAAAAAAGTTATAACCTTAAAATTTAAGAAAAATTTACATTTTTGTAGCCTTTTTCGAGATTCTGCAAATTATCTAAAAATCGACCACATTCAAAATCGAGTTGATTGAAGCAAAAAATATCATAAAATTATCTTTTTGCTAGTCCAAAATTATTTTGAAACTAACAGCAATAACCTCAAAATTAATTTTGAAGTTTCTGTAAAGCATTGGCAGTGTGTACAGTTTTACAAAAGTTTGCTTAAAGGTTATTGAACGGGGTAAAAATAAAGTTTCAACGTACAACTCTTTGTTCAGGTGTTAAAAAATTATAACCTCAAAATTTAGGAAGAATTTACATTTTTGTAGCCTTTTTCGAGAAACTGCAAATTTTCTAAAAATCGACCACATTCAAAACCGCGATGAATCTTACGAAAAATATCAGAAAATTGTCTTTTTACTAGTCCAAGATTATTTTGAAACTAACAGCAATATCCTCAAAATTAATTTTGAAATTTGTGTAAAGCATTGGCACTGTGTACAGTTCTACAAAAGTTTGCTTAAAGGTGATTGGGCGAGGTAAAAATAAAGTTTCAACATACAACTCTTTGTTCAAGTGTTAAAAAATTATAACCTCAAAATTAAGGAAGAATTTACATTTTTGTAGCCTTTTTCGAGATACTGCAAATTTTCTAAAAATCGACCACATTCAAAATCGAGATGACTGTAGCAGAAAATATCAGAAAATTATCTTCTTGCTAGTCCAAAATTATTTTGAAACTAACAGCAATAACCTGAAAATTAATTTTGAAATTTGTGTAAAGCATTGGCACTGTGTACAGTTCTACAAAAGTTTGCTTAAAGGTGATTGGGCGAGGTAAAAATAAAGTTTCAACATACAACTCTTTGCTCAAGTGTTGAGAAAATTATAACCTCAAAATTTAGGAAGAATTTACATTTTTGTAGCCTTTTTCAAGAAACTGCAAATTTTCTAAGAATCAACCACATCCAAGATCGAGTTGATTAATCCAAAAAATAACAGAAAATTATCTTTTTGTAAGTCCAAAATTATTTTAAAAGTAACAGCAATAACCTCAAAATTAATTTTGGAAATTTGTGTAAAGCATTGGCACTGTGTACAATTTTCCAAAAGCTTGCTTAAAGGTCAGCACCACAATTTTTAGTTGTCAAGAAGAAATTTGTAGGTCAAAGCTACAAATAAAATTTAACGTCAGTTTGACAGTTACGCAAAGTCCCTCAATTTCCAAATTTACAAAATTGTGTCTTTAGCACTTTTAAAATTTAAAATTTTTATATTTTGAAATTAAAATAATTTTGGAAAAAAATTGACTCTCCAGCTAATTGAAATAAAGTGTCTTTTGCTTATAGTTGAAGAAGACAAAAATGCAAATTTTTGAATTGAGGAAACTTCGAGTGGCCGACGTCATCGAACTCACCTCTTCCGCTCCTGCCGACGAACCTCAAATCGTTGAATTTTGCAACTTGATTCTTCATAACCGCCGTGCAGTTCCTCAATTCAGCGCAATAATTTTCATCATTCCCCGCTTTCACCGTCACGACGGTCCCATCCCCCACATCCCCTAACGCCACCACCTTGAAGGCCACCGGCAACGTTTTGTTCGACCTCCAATGGGGCGGCAATACCGTACACACCACATGCGGACTACCCGTCCTCACCAATTCCCCAGGATGTTCCGCCAACAATCCATCAATCGTCCTTTCAGCCAGCATCTCGGCGGTCAAGTTACCATAATTGCGGTCATAATGACCGCCGGTGGTCGAGCTCACTTCGCTAGCCAAGTGCATCGCCGTCAACTGTTGATGGAAGAAACGCGGTTTTTCAACCGATATATCGGCATCGCGACGACAACGTCACGACGTCGGAGGCATCGGACCGCAATCTCTTTGATCTTCGAGTTGGTTTCTATGGATTTTTACAAATCAAATTCTGACGCGACACTGGAAACGTTGTAACACTGCCAGAGAGTCGCGAAAATGTAATGAAAAATCACGATCTCGATGTGTGGCGGTGGACCGCAGTTGGAAAAGTGCGCGTGGGGTTTTCCCGCGACGCTTTTCACCCCCCGCGAGACCCGCCAACGCCAGTCAGCGATATGTTTTTCTAATTACGTTCTACCTCTCGCTTTGTCCCATTTGTTGGGGATGGTTTTTTTACGGTTGGTGGCGGCGGCGGTATCTGGAAACAGAACAGAATCTTCAGAAATTGGTAATGTGAAGAAGAAGTTTTCGGGGGTCAGAGACCCCGGTTTGGAACGCTTATATGAGACATTACGACAAATCCCTAAATATGCGAAACGATAAAACTATCGGGAACGAGGAAGGGGAGCGGCGCACACTTGTTAGTATTCCCCCCAGTTTCGGGAGTCTCTCTTTAACGATCATCCTGAATATTTGAAACCGCGAGATGGATAATAAAATGAAAGTTCGACACCTCAAGACACGTTAGACATTTCGGGAATTACTAACGAAATCCGTTTCCGCCCCTGTTGCGGCGGTTTCTTTGATCATCCCGTTTCTTAACAAAAATTTCAATTAGCAATTGAAGCGATAAGAGTTAACTCCCCGTTATTGTCGAGTTTGAAGAAAATTTTTGGTTCGACAAATTTAAGAAAATAATAAAACAAACAGAAGAAGAAAGTGAAGAAAGGAACGTTTTTCTACATTTTTTTATCATTAGATTCGTCAACTAACATGCCTAAAATGGCAGTATCAAATGTTATATTGTTTTTTTTTAATTTTGAAGATAATTTTTTTCTTCATTCTTCACTACATTTCATTCTAGTTGTTAACTTTAAATAGAAAGTTGTAGCAAATTTGGTCCAATTTTAACATTTTATTTCTAAATTTTCTGAAATATTTAAAAGATTTTTTTGAAAAAATGAAGAAATGGAAGTCTAGCCAAAATAAAATTTCACATATAACAAATAATTCAAGATTTTTATTGCTAGATTTTAACTATTTGGACAAAAGCTTTGTGAAGGCAAAATTTCAACAAGAACACAAGAAGAGAATGAAGAAAGGAACGTTTTATAGATTTTTTTATATAATTAGATTCGTTACTCAACTTGTCTAAAGTGGTAGTAATAAATTCTATACAGTTTTTGTTTTGAAAAATTGTGAAGATTTTTTTTTCTTCATTCTCCACTACATAGGTTTCTAATTGTTTGCTCTAAACAGTAAGTTGTAGCAAATTTGGTCCAATTCTTGCATTTTATTTCTCAATTTTTTGTTAATGAAAAGAAATTATTGAGAGGAAGAAATAAAAGTTTAGCCAAAAGTATCTTCTAGAATAAAGATAAAAATTTAAATATAAACAAATTAATTAAATTTATTATTGTTTGATTTTTAACCATTTGCACGAGAGCTTTGTAAAGACCAAATTTCAATAGGAACAAAAGAAGAAAATGAAGAAAGTAACGTTCTAGAGAAGTTTTTATATAATTAAATTTGTTAAATAATTTGCCTAAAACGGCAGTATCAAATGTTAGATTGTTTTTTTTTTTGAAGAATTTTGAAGATTAATTTCTTTCTTCATTCTTCACTGCATTTAATTTCAGTTGTTAACCCTAAATAAAAAGTTGTAGCAAATTTGGTCCAATTTTAACATTTTACTTTTCAATTTTCTGAAATAATTGAAAGATTTCTTTGAAAAAAGGAAGAAATGGAAGTCTAGCCAAAAGTATTTTCTAAAATCAAAATAAAATTTCACATATAACAAATAATTCAAGTTTTTTATTGCTGAATTTTAACTATTTAGACAAAAGCTTTGTGAGGGTCAAATTTCAACAACTGTATAGACCAAATTTCAATAGGAACAAAAGAAGAAAATGAAGAAAGTAACGTTCCACAGAAGTTTTTATATAATTAAATTTGTTAATTAACTGGCCTAAAGCAGCAGTATCAAATGTTATATTGTTTTTTTTGAAGAATTTTGAAGATTAATTTTTTTCTTCATTTTTTACTACATTTGATTCTAGTTGTTAACCCTAAATAGAAAATTGTAGCAAATTTGGTCCAATTTTAACATTTTATTTCTCAGTTTTCTGAAATAATTGAAAAATTTTTTTGAAAAATGAAAGAAATAGAAGTTAAGCCTAAAGTATTTTCTAAAATCAAAATAATATTTCACATGTAAAAATTCTTATTGCTGGATCTTAACCATTTGGACAAAAGCTTTGTGAAGTCAAAATTTCAAGAAGAAAATGAAGAAAGGAACGTTTAATAGATTTTTTATATAATTAGATTTGTTACTCAACTTGTCTAAAGTGGTAGTAATAAATTCTACACAGTGTCTGTTTTAAAAAATTGTGAAGATTTTTTTTTGTTCTTTATTCTCCACTACATAGGTTTCTAATTGTTTACTCTAAACAGTAAGTCGTAGCAAATTTGGTTCAATTTTAGCATTTTATTTCTCAATTTTTTGTTAAAGAAAAGAAATTATTGAGAGATTTAAAAAAGGAAGAAATGAAAGTCTTGCCAAAAGTATCTTCTTGAATGAGGATAGAAGATTTAAATATAAACAAATAATTTGAGTTTCTTATTGTTTGATTTTAACTATTTCTACGAGAGCTTTGTAAAGACCAAATTTTAATAAGAAGAAAAAGAAGAAAGTAACGTTCTACAGATGTTTTTATATAATTAAATTTGTTAATTAACTTGCCTAAAAAGGCCATAATAATTACTATAGTGTCTATTTTAAAAGTATTAATTTATATCTTCATTCTTCACTACACAAGTTCTAGTTATTCACCCTACATAAGAAGTTGTAGCAAATTTGGTCCAATTTTAGCGTTTTACTTCTCTATTTTCTGTTAATGAGAAGAAATCATTAAGAGAATTAAAGAAACGAAGAAATTGAAGTCTAGGCAAAAATATATTCTAAAATGCAGATAAAAATTCCAAATGTAAACAATAATTTGAAATTATTTTGTGTGATTTTATCCATTTAGGCAAAAGCTTGGTAAAAACAAAATTTCAATAAGAACAAAAGAAGAAAATGAAGAAAGAAACGTTCTATAGAATTTTTTATATAATTAAATTCGTTAATCAACTTGCCTAAAACGGCAGTAATAATGGCTATACTGTTTTTTTAAAAAGGATCAATTTTTATCTTCATTCTTCACTACATAGGTTCCTAGTTGTCCACCCTACATAAAAAATTGTAGCAAATTCGGTTCAAATTTAGCATTTTACTTCTCAATTTTCTGTTAGTGAAAATAAATCATTAAGAGAATTAGAAAAACGAAGAAAATGAAGTCTAGCCAAAAGTATATTTTAAAATGAAGATATAAATTTCAAATGTAAACAATAATTTGAGATTCTTATTGTTTGATTTTAACTATTTGGGTAAAACCTTTGTGAAAACAAAATTTCAAAAAGAAAAAATGAAGAAAGTAAAGAAAGTAACGTTCTACAGAATTTTTTATATAATTAAATTTGTTAATCAACTTGCCTAAAACGGCCATAATAATTGCTATACTGTTTTTCTTAAAGTGGATTAATTTTTATCTTCATTCTTCACTACATAGGTTTCTAGTTGTTCGTCCTACATAAAATGTTGTAGCAAATTTGATCCAATTTTAACGTTTTACTCCACAATTCACTCTTAATGAAAGGAAATCATTGAGAGATTTTTTTGAAAAAAAGAAGAAATGAAAGTCTAGCTAAAATTATCTACTAGAATCAAAATAGAAATTTCACATATAAACAAATAATTGAAGATTTTTATGGTTTGATTTAACAATTTAGTGAAAATTTTGTGAAGGCAAAATTTCAATAAGGACAAAAGAAGAAAATGAAGAAAAGAACGTTCTATAAAAAAATTTATATAAATAGATTTGTTAATCAACTTACCTAAAGCGGCAATAATAAATTCTACACAGTCTTTGCTTTGAAGAATTGTGAAAATAATGTTTTCTCTTCATTTTCCACTACATATGCTTCTAATTGTTTACCTATGGAGTAAGCTGTAGCAAATTTGGTATAATTTTAACATTTTCCTTTCAATTCTCTCTTAATTAAATAAAATAATTGAAAAAAATTCTAAAAAAAGGAATAAATTAAAGTCTGGCCAAAAGTATCTTCTAGAATGAAGATAAAAGTTTCAAATATAAACAAATAATTCAAAAATCTTATTGTTTAATTTTAACTATTTAGCCGAGAGCTTTGTGAAGACAAAATTTCAATACGAACAAAAAAAGAATATGAAGAAATAGGACGCTCTTCTAGAATAATTTTTTTTTCTTCAATTATAATTCAATAAATTTCAACTTTTCCAAAGCGGCTGTTATAAATAATAAACTTTTTTTTTGTAAGATTTCGAAAATTGATTGTCCTTTCTTCACTTTACAATATATAAGTTTCTTATTGCTTACCCTAAATATAAAGCTATAACAGAGTTTTATTTCTAAATTATTGCTTCTCAGCCGCGTTTTATTGAAAAAAAATTGTTTTTTTAAAAAGAAGAATCCTTAGCCATTGTCTTCCAAGGAGAAACAATCAAAAAAATTCACGCCAGACTTGATAGTATTTCTTAATTGATTTCTCTTCTTCAGTTTCTTAAAGACACTACCACATTTTTTTAGATGTAGTGGCATATTCAACAATTTAGGGCAACTCTAGCTTTCATCATTTTTAGCTACATAAAATAATTCGACAAAATTACTTCCAAATATTAACAATTTAGTGAGAAAAACCGTAGAGCAAAAACTTGGAAAATTTGAAGTATTTAAACATTTCCCCCATTCACCAGATTTGGTTCCCTCAGACTTTTCTTTAAATAAAAAATGAAAAAGCTTCTAATTTCTTTCTTAACCAAGAAAAATATTTTTCACATTTTCAGGTACTAGAAAGTTACTGTTGAGTGTTTGTTTAGTCATAGCTGCGTTCTCTGTCGCACGCATGGTGCGTTATAGGCACGACAATGCATTTCACGTTGTACACTACTCCAAAACTAGAGCAAACTTATTGATTCTTTCTACTTTTAAGAATCTAAATAAATCAGTGTCGGACTTCGATGAAATTTTAGGTCAATGGGTAAATTTTTTCAAAAATGAAATTCTCTCCAAAATTAGTTACCAAAATTGTGTCATTTCTATATTTTTTACAAGGCAAATTAATTTTAAAAAATATACTGAGACCAAAACATTAACATTGCCTTGCATGTACAAAAAATTTTAAAGATTCACAATAATTTTGAAGTAGTGGACAACTACAAAATGCTTCGTTTTGTTTAAAGCTGTGAAAGCAAGTAGGGTAATAAATAAAATGTTTGTGAATACAAAAACAAGCAAAGAAAAAAGTACTTGAGCAAAGATAAAAGAAAAAACTAAAAGCAAATGATAAATCTTTTGTTGTTTAATTTTTTTAAATAAATTTTTAAAAAATTGCAATTAAACAAATTCTGCAATAAATTGCAATCAAAAAATTAAAAGAATAACTTCGACTCTTTCTGTAAATAAAAGTGAAGAATTCAAACCTCAATTTCAATTTTTTGTAGAAAAATTTTGAATACAAAAATTTCTCAATTTCTCGATTATCCTTAATGATTGCTACTGCCAAAAAATTTCTTAAAAATTGTAAAAATCTTAAGCAATGTTAAAAAAGTTTTAATGGAAATTAAAATAGAAGCGTAATAGAGTAAAATAGAAGACAAAAGAGCTGAGAGCAGAAGAAAAATTTTAATTAAAAGTAAATCGAGAAAAGTATTGCCAAAAATTTAAATATCAAGAGCAACAAGCAAAAACTTGTTTCGAATTTTTAAAATTTTTATTTACTTCTTTCCTCTATTGGTTAACATATAAAACTTTTGTTAACAACATTTATTTTACTTGTTTTCTTCTTATTTGCAATTAAATCCAAAATAATCTTTCTGGTAATGACAAAAATATTTTTATTTCGTTATTAAGTTGCAAAATTAGTAGAGCGACGTTAAAAAAATTCTTTTTAATTATTTTCTTAGTCAAAAAAATTTTCTTAGAGAGAAAATGTTTTGAATAATTTTTTTGCCAGAAGAAATTTCTGGATATCTTTCTTACGGGTCAAAATTTAAATAAAGTAACTCCAGATCTCGATTTAGTTCTCGCTTTCAGTAAATTTCTTCAAAATTAGAAGCACGTCCCAAACTGCACAACACTTGCAACATCGTCGTGACGTCATTTCGTTAGCCACCACCGGAACCGAGGGTCGTCCTTAAAGATGAATCAGAAAATCAGCTGATTTCCAACCCCCATTTCAGTTAACTGGACCAAAACGTGAGTCGACTCCCGATATCCTCCACTATCATCCTCCCTATTTTACTCGAATAAGGGACGTCAAATGTAGGGGGCGCAAAAAACTTATTACGACGCTACAACAAATTCCGCAACTTGCAACAAAGGTCCCACAAAGGCGCGCTGCGTCCCGCAATAAATCCTCGCAAGTGGAAAAACTCCACAACTACTTACATTTGTTTTTTTTTCGAAATAATTTTTAAACACAAAAACACTCGAAACGTCGTAACGACGTCCGGGTCCGGCGTCGTTCTTTTCGCGTCGCGAGGTATTCTGACATTAAGAAAGAGTATAAAAGTGAAGTCGCGGGGTCGTTGTGTGGGTGGTCGAGGGGTGAAGTGGGCGGAGCGTGTTGAGGTAGACCGCCACCGCTGTCGCCGCCGCCAACCAGGAAAGACGCCGGATTTTTACCCTCAAACCAGCGTCGTTTCTTAGAGGTTTACCAAGGGGTAGAACTCGAGCGCGCGCAACTTCTAAACGTCTTTTGGCCTTTTTTGCGATCTCCCTCTGCGTCTCTTTCACGTTCGTTTCGATAACGTCGTCTCTGTTGGACTTTCTTGGAAAGAATCACGTAGAGACGGTTTTTTGACGGTGTTACTGTTTCGCTCTGGTGTACGGACGATGTGGCGGCGGCGTCTCCGTCGGTTTCTCGAGAGGATAGCGGCGTCCTTTTTGTCGGTTATTCCTGCTCGACGCCGTTACCGCGACGGCAGCACCGTCTCTTTTTTTATGGCACATCGTCGTCTTTATTCGACCTCCGGCAAGGTCTACGGTTATACATGCAAATTATCGGGGGCAATTAACGTTTCCCATTTTTTTTTTTTTTTAAGCGACGGAACGCTTTCAGGGTAAAAGTGGGGGAAAAGGACGCGTCGATCTTCTAACGAGTTGTTGAGAATTTTTAAGAAACTAACGACGTCAACAATTTATCGAAACTTAAGAATTTCTACTAATCGCTCAAAGAAAAATTTTTTTTTAATTCCTCAACTAATGATCGAACAGGTGGCAGAAGAAAATTCAATTAAAATATTCTTTTATATATTAAGGGCGGTTTAGCATGTTTATGACGATACGACGCTTAGTCAGAAACAACCATAAGCGACGAATTTATTTTGTGTCAACAAAAAAAATTGTGGCCAGAGCAGACCCAAAAACTTAACAACAGTCTCGGTACTCGCTACCAAAATGGGCTACCTCTGTACACGTGGGACCTAAAATTTAACGTCGAATCCAAAGAACTACAAAAATTTAGAAAAAATCTTTTTTAGCTAAGGTACTATTCGGTAGTTTGTTATTGCCCTCCAAGGGAGAGCGATGGAAGAAAAGTTTTCTACTAAAACCAACTGGCTCAAGGGTTGATGCATAAATGGCTGAGCCACCGTAAAAGGAGAGAACTCCAAACATAGCTAAGAAAATTACAATTGAAAAGAAATATGGAAAACAAATTATTTGAAGATTGAAACAAAACACGAAAAGGTAAAAAAAAAATTGTGACAAAGTAAAGTAGAAAAATTATAAAAAATTGAAATTAATCAAAATGAAAAGAAACAACAACGTAACGTTGTTCTTAAGTTCTTCTCGAACGCTTTTGGTCCTTTTTGGAAGAAGGTCGCGAAATGATAATCGACACATCAATTTTAATTTTATATTTTCAACTAATGCCAATTTTCGATTTTAAACAAAACACGAAAAGGTAAAAGAAAAATTGTGACAAAGTGAAGTTGAAAAATTATGAAAAATTGAAATTAATCGAAATGAAAAAAAGGAAAAACGTAAAGTTGCTCTTAAGTTCTTCTCGAACGCTTTTGGTACTTTTTAGAAGGTCGCGAAATAATAATGGACACGTCACTTTTTATTTTATATTTTCAATTAATGCCAATTCTTGATTTTAAACAAAACATGAAAAAGTAAAAGAAAAATTGTGACAAAGTGAAGTAGAGAAATTATGAAAAAGTGAAATTAATCGAAATGAATAGAAGGAACAACGTCACGTTGCTCTTAAGTTCTTCTCGAACGCTTTTGCCCCTTTTTGGAAGAAGGTCGCGAAATGATAATCGACACATCACTTTTAATTTTATATTTTCAACTAATGCCAATTTTCGATTTTAAACAAAACACGAAAAGGTAAAAGAAAAATTGTGACAAAGTGAAGTAGAAAAATTATGAAAAATTGAAATTGATCGAAATGAAAAAAAGGAAAAACGTAAAGTTGCTCTTAAGTTCTTCTCGAACGCTTTTGGTCCTTTTTAGAAGGTCGCGAAATAATAATCGACACGTCACTTTTTATTTTATATTTTCAATTAATGCCAATTCTTGATTTTAAACAAAATATGAAAAAGTAAAAGAAAAATTGTGACAAAGTGAAGTAGAGAAATTATGAAAAAGTGAAATTAATCGAAATGAAAAGAAGGAACAACGTCACGTTGCTCTTAAGTTCTTCTCGAACGCTTTTGGTACTTTTTGGAAGAAGGTCGCGAAATGATAATCGACACGTCAATCTTAATTTTATATTTTCAAATAATTTCAATTCTCGATTTGAACCAAACCCGAAAAGATAAAAGAAAAATTGTGACGAGGTGAAGTAGAAAAATTATAAAAAATTGAAATAAATCAAAATGAAAAGAAAGAACAACGTAACGATGTTCTTAAGTTCTTCTCGAACGCTTTTGGTTCTTGTTGGAAGAAGGTCGCGAAATAATAATCGACACATCACTTTTAAATTTATATTTTCAATTAATGCCAATTCTTGATTTTAAACAAAATATGAAAAAGTAAAAGAAAAATTGTGACAAAGTGCAGTAGAGAAATTATGAAAAAGTGAAATTAATGGAAATAAAACGAAGGAACAACGTCACGTTGCTCTTAAGTTCTTCTCGAACGCTTTTGGTCCTTTTTGGAAGAAGGTCGCGAAATGATAATCGACACGTCAATCTTAATTTTATATTTTCAAATAATTTCAATTCTCGATTTGAACCAAACCCGAAAAGATAAAAGAAAAATTGTGACGAGGTGAAGTAGAAAAATTATAAAAAATTGAAATAAATCAAAATGAAAAGAAAGAACAACGTAACGATGTTCTTAAGTTCTTCTCGAACGCTTTTGGTTCTTGTTGGAAGAAGGTCGCGAAATAATAATCGACACATCACTTTTAAATTTATATTTTCAATTAATGCCAATTCTTGATTTTAAACAAAATATGAAAAAGTAAAAGAAAAATTGTGACAAAGTGCAGTAGAGAAATTATGAAAAAGTGAAATTAATGGAAATAAAACGAAGGAACAACGTCACGTTGCTCTTAAGTTCTTCTCGAACGCTTTTGGTCCTTTTTGGAAGAAGGTCGCGAAATGATAATCGACACGTCAATCTTAATTTTATATTTTCAAATAATTTCAATTCTCGATTTGAACCAAACCCGAAAAGATAAAAGAAAAATTGTGACGAGGTGAAGTAGAAAAATTATAAAAAATTGAAATAAATCAAAATGAAAAGAAAGAACAACGTAACGATGTTCTTAAGTTCTTCTCGAACGCTTTTGGTTCTTTTTGGAAGAAGGTCGCGAAATAATAATCGACACATCACTTTTAAATTTATATTTTCAATTAATGCCAATTCTTGATTTTAAACAAAATATGAAAAAGTAAAAGAAAAATTGTGACAAAGTGAAGTAGAGAAATTATGAAAAAGTAAAATTAATGGAAATAAAACGAAGGAACAACGTCACGTTGCTCTTAAGTTCTTCTCGAACGCTTTTGGTCCTTTTTGGAAGAAGGTCGCGAAATGATAATCGACACGTCAATCTTAATTTTATATTTTCAACTAATGCCAATTTTCGATTTTAAACAAAACACGAAAAGGTAAAAGAAAAATTGTGACAAAGTGAAGTAGAAAAATTATGAAAAATTGAAATTGATCGAAATGAAAAGAAGAAAAAACGTAAAGTTGCTCTTAAGTTCTTCTCGAACGCTTTTGGTCCTTTTTAGAAGGTCGCGAAATAATAATCGACACGTCACTTTTTATTTTATATTTTCAATTAATGCCAATTCTCGATTTTAAACAAAACGCGAAAAGGTAAAAGAAAAATTGTGACAAAGTGAAGTAGAGAAATTATGAAAAAGTGAAATTAATGGAAATGAAACGAAGGAACAACGTCACGTTGCTCTTAAGTTCTTCTCGAACGCTTTTGGCCCTTTTTGGAAAAAGGTCGCGAAATGATAATCGACACATCACTTTTAATTTTATATTTTCAACTAATGCCAATTTTCGATTTTAAACAAAACACGAAAAGGTAAAAGAAAAATTGTGATGAGGTGAAGTAGAAAAATTATAAAAAATTGAAATTAATCAGAATGAAAAGAAAGAACAACGTAACGTTGTTCTTAAGTTCTTCGCGAACGCTTTTGGTCTTTTTTGGAAGAAGGTCGCAAAATGATAATCGACACGTCACTTTTTATTTTATATTTTCAATTAATGCCAATTCTTGATTTTAAACAAAACATGAAAAAGTAAAAGAAAAATTGTGACAAAGTGAAGTAGAGAAATTATGAAAAAGTGAAATTAATCGAAATGAAAAGAAGGAACAACGTCACGTTGCTCTTAAGTTCTTCTCGAACGCTTTTGGTCCTTTTTGGAAGAAGGTCGCGAAATGATAATCGACACGTCACTTTTTATTTTATATTTTCAATTAATGCCAATTCTCGATTTGAAACAAAACCCAAAAAGGTAAAAGAAAAATTGTGACGAGGCGAAGTAGAAAAATTATAAAAAATTGAAATTAATCAAAATAAAAAGAAGGAACAACGTAACGTTGTTCTTAAGTTCTTCTCAAACAGTTTTGGTACTATTTGGAAGAAGGTCGCGAAATGACAATCGACACATCAATTTTAATTTAACATTCTCAAATATTGCCAATTCTCGATTTCGATTCTTCAGAAAAATTGGGCTTATCGGATGGTTCGTTGTCGATTCCCGTCTCGCACTCGTCGATTACAGTTCATTTTTTTTCGTCTTCGGGACAAACATTTAGCACCCCTCAGAGCGTGCCGCACGCCATTCCATAAAAGAAAACAACAATCACGTGCCAAAACATGACACAATCTATCGAACACTGACAAGTACATCAGTCAACATTTGCCGGTCTGATTGCACACCGAATACCAGTCGCCCATTTAAATATTAAACATTTATCACACCGACGCTCTATCAAACCCCCAACTCGGGCCACCCTAAAGCGCAGATTTGCATAGAAAGCAAACGAAACTTCACGATAGTTAAGGGCGCACACATAGTGAAACTCTCGACAGTTGTACAAACTTATCATATATGCAGCTACAAGGGGAGACTCGCGCCGAACCAACCCCCATTATCAATTTTTTAAATTATTTCAATTGTTTTATTTCAATGTTAGCTATAAAATGCAGTAAAAGCCCAAAAATTAATTCTTCAACAAACAATTAGGAGAGATGTTGACTGGAGCTTTTGAGCTTCTTGAGGAGCACCTAAAAGTTTCGCGATTAGGCACGTAAACTAAGAATTGAAATTTAAGGAGGAAATAAAAATTCCGCGCTGTCTTTCTCGCGTGTTAGATCAGAAGTGGTTAGATGGCGCTGTATTCATAATGTTGAAAATTAAAAATTCCACAATAATTAAGGGTGCACACATAGTGAAATTCTCAATAATTATCTTAAATGCAGCTACAGATAAAATGTAGACTGGACCCAAACCAACCCCCGCAATTAATTATTAAAATTGTTTAAATAATTTAATTTCAAAACGCGATTGTTTGTTAGTTTCTAGAAACTTGGAGAAAGTCCAAAAATTAATTCTTCAACAAACGATTAGTAGCGATGTTGACTCGAGCTTTCGAACTTCTAACGCGTTAAGTCTTCGAGGAGCTCCTAAAAGTTTCGCGAGTAAGCGAAAAGCTAAAATAGAAACGTAAAAAATTAGAACCGAAATCTCTAACTGTAACTTAAGTAAGAATTCAAATTTAAACAGAATGAGAAATTGGAAATTCCGCGCTGTCTTTCTCGCATCTTAGATGAGAAATGGATAGATGGCACTGTATTTATAACGTTGAAAATTTGTATTAAGTTAAAAATTGAAAACAACACGTTAGTTAAGGGCGCACACATAGTGAAATTTTTAACAGTTACCAAAAATGCAGCTACAGACGATAAGGGGAGACTGGCGCCGAACCACCCCCCGCAATTAATTATTAAAATTGTTTAAATAATTTAATTTCAATTCGCCATTGTTTGTTAGTTTCTAGAAACTTGGAGAAAGTCCAAAAATTAATTCTTTAACAAACGATTAGCAGCGATGTTGACTCGAGGTTGCGAGCTTCTAACGCGTTAAGTCTTCGAGGAGCTCCTAAAAGTTTCGCGAGTAAGCGAAAAGCTAAAATAGAAACGTAAGAAATTGGAACCGAAATTTCCAACTGTAACTTAAGTAAGAATTCAAATTTAAACAGAATGAGAAATTGGAAATTCCGCGCTGTCTTTCTCGCATCTTAGATTTGAAAAGGGTAGATGGCGCTGTATTCATAATGTTAAAAATTTGTATTAAATTAAAAATTGAAAACTCCGCGTTAGTTGAAGGTGCAAACATGGTGAAACTCTCAACAGTTACCAAGAATGCAGCTATAGACGATAAGGGGAGACTGATGCCGAACCACCCCCGTAATTAATTATTAAAATTATTTGAATAATTTAATTTCAAAATGCGATTGTTTGTTAAGCTTCTGGAAAATTGGGAGAAATTCCAAAAATTAATTCCCCAACAAACAAACGATTAGCAGCGATGTAGACTCGAGCTTTAAACTCGCATAAAATCTTCGAGGAGTACCTGAAACTTTTCGCGATTCCTGCGGAGACACGGAAAACTACTCCTGCTAGTTTCCCGAATCACCGTTAACATCTCGATTCCGATTTCAATAGCCTCATCATCTGACATTTTAAGTGTTCACAATATAAGTTCACAGTGTGACGTTACGTCGCGACACGGGCCCTCGTCCACCCCCAGCAGACAACGAAAAGCGACGTCTGCAACGAAAACGCAAATACAGCAGGGATGTTGGCCGTATTCTAACGTGCTCGAACTCTAAAGGTTATCCTCGGCGCGAACAAAAGGGTTAAAACGAAACAAAAGAGCTTTTAAGCAGGGATTAGAATATAGAGGAGGATTATAGCTACGAGACGAGGACGACCGTCGACGCCTACAACGACGCCGGATAAGGACGTAGCGACTTCTTGTAGGTCTTATCGGCTTAAAGACGGGATAAGGAAAGGGGAAATGTGGGGGGGTGGTGGTGGTGATGGAAAACGGGTTGAAGGGTGAGACTCGATATTATGTGACAAATTGCGCGTTATTGGAACGACGGAGAGCACGGGTTTCGAGGAGGGCTCAAGAAAGAGGTGTAAAATGGGGCATTTAGCGGGATAAAGGGGTTACTAATTTCGCTCGGGGAATGCACCGTAAACAGCTAAGTTTGTGCCACCTCGTTATTATTATTTCGTTGGGAAAATCGGGAGGGCTTGCTATAGAGGAGCTGAAAAATCTCGACGAAACTTTATAGTGTGAAGAATTGGACTGGAGGAATTTATTAACAAATTTTACTGAAAACCTGACAATTTCAGTAGATTAATTGCTTTTGTTTCGTAAAACAATCACATAAGACAAAGAGTTGGCTGTTAACTAAGTCCCATTCGAAACTGAAAGAAATGTTATTAAAAAAATTATTTTTGGAAAACTAAAAATGCTACAAAGGAACTGAGTGTCTCTATAAGTTCGTGTTTAAATAGCACACCTGCACGCTAAATTTTATTGCAATCGGAAGAAAAAGAATACTCAGAAACTTTCATTTTCTGCTTTTTCAAAAATTGAATTGAATTCTCGGATATTAATGAAATTTGACAGGTATGTTCAGAATTTTATAAAAAATTGAAAACTGCTCTCAATTCTTAAAAATTACTGGTGGTTTAAAAAAAAGAAGCGTGGTTATGAGGGTTGTTAACGAAATCTTCGACATTTTTATGTTGACGAAATATAATTTTTTTTTGAAAACTAAGAATGCTACAGTAAAACTGAATATTTCCTTGAGTTCGTATTTAAATAACACACCTGCATGCCGAATTTGATAAAAATCGGATGAAGAAATTGGCAAAAATTTTCATAAGGTGCTCACAATTGTGTATAAGTGGTTGCCTGCATTTAGGATGACTAAATTAAGTTTTTGAAAATTTTAAATATTAGTCGGAAAAATCTAAAAATTACAATTCTTTATCGAAAAAAATCCCTTATCTCAAAAATGATAATAAATATTTGCTAATTTTTTTGGTTCAAAAGATATTGCCGTTTTGACATTTGCGACCTTAAGGTCGATATTTCAAAAAATAAGGGAGCTACAAAGCAACTGACTGCTCTCCGACGTTCAGAATTCAATTCTACACCTGTGTGCAAAGTTTCATCAAAATCTGGAGTAAAAAAAATTTTTGGCCAAAAAAGTTGGAAGGTTATAGTCTTACGATTTCTTCGCCCAAAAGTTGAAAAAAAAATTTTTTCGCTCAAAATTTCATAAAATTTGGCACACAGATCGAGAATTGGATTTTGAATTCAATTCTGCAAACAGTTCCCACATATTTTGTATAATTTCCGAAATATGGGTCTTAGAACTTAAAATCGAAAAAAATCAATTACTCGAAAAGTTTGAGGTTTAGGAAAAAACTAATTACACTTTCCAATTTTGCGATTTTTTTCTCATCAATTTTTGCGAGATTTATATTTTTAAGATGAATATTAAGAAATTCGAATATCTGTTAGGAGATCATTTCTAAAGCCTGCTACATGTGTTGTTAGGTCCAATTCACATGAAACTTCGCATATACATTCAAAATTATACTTGGAACTCAATTCTGGAAGTTGTTCCAAAATACTGGCGACAGCTTTTGAATGATGAACCATCAAACTGCAAAAAACACAATTATTCAAGAAATATGAGGGGTAAGACAAAAATAATTACACCAATAAATTTTGCGAAATTTTTTCTATCGATTTATGCGATTTTTATAGTTTGGAAATAAACTTTAAGAATTTCTAAAATTGTTTAAAAATCCAATTTACCCCCTGCAGTATAGACAACACCACATGCACATCAAATGTCATAACCTCACTTTTGTAATTTTTCAATTAGTTTATTTACTCATTAATTCAACTGTTGTACGTTTATTTCTACCATAATAAGTTTACTAATGACATGCATTTCAGAACACTTTAATGCAGAATCATGAATTTAGAGTTGAATTCCTGTCATCAACATCGAATGTCCTCCAGTTTCCAGTTGATGTCAACGTCCTGCAAGTCGCCTTCCAGACTAGAAACACTTGAATTACGAAGAAATTTGGCGTATCCACTACACTACATTTATTATTTATATGCATATGGCTTTTGTTATACACTCTTTCATTAATAACTTCCCAAAATCTAATTCGATCTTTGCAGGAGACACAAGAGATTAGGTGGAATTTCTGAGTTATGGAGTTAAGAAGAAAAATGTGACTTCTTCAACGAAGAATTTCGTTCTTCTGCATCAATTTTTTTCTATTACATTTAAGCTATCTGTTGAAATAATTCCATATTTGGCTTTCAATTGACCAAATCAGTTGCAGAAGTGATAAAATTTGTTTTAAAATGCGTATTGTCAATGATTCTAGCAATCTACTCTACCCAGACTTTTTTTAAGTAATTCATTTGCTTACCTTCTGTTTTTACATAGTTTTAATAGTTACCCTTGTGGTTTAAACAAAATTTCAGTCCAAATAGTTATTTAGATAAACCAATTTCTTATTCTTGTATTTCTCATTTATGCCAATCACTTATTCAACAGCTTTCTTTTAACAATGTTGTTTGCTTGTCTTCTATTTAAGAACATACTTTAACTGATTAGTCCTTGTAGAATAGTTAATTAAACCATGTTTAAAGCCCTGTGGCTTATTTATATGTTAAGGTAATCCCTTGAATTTTGTTAGTTCTAGCTGTGTAATGTTAAGATTTTTTTATTGCAATGAAGTTCTATTTCTGATAATAGAACACTTTTCCTATTCCAAAACATTTTTTTTATAATTCTTACCCTGGTAATTCGAAAGTAGCAAATACATTGTGGAACGACTACTGGATACTTTGGATCTTTTCCAATAAGGAGTACTCAAGTAACGAATTATTACTCTTCGCCATCACTAGTGACCAAATAAAAATTTTTTTTTTGGGAATCAGAGAATGCTACTGAGAAGCTGAATGTTTCTATGAGTTTGTATTTAAATAACGCACCTGCATGCCAAATTTCATAAAAATCGGAAGAAGGAAAATTGCCAAAGATTTTCACAAGTGCTTACAATTGTGTATAAGTGGTTGCCTACATTCGGGATGATTAAATGTTTTTTCAAAAATTGAAGGGAAATATTGACAAAACTCGACAGACGGGTTCAGAATTTTATAAGGAATCGTAAATTGCACTCAGTTCTTAAAAATTACTGGTAGTTTAAGGGAAAGAAGCGTTGTTATGGGGGTTGTTAGCGAAATTTTCGACAGTTTTGCGTTGACCACATAATAATTTTTTTTTGGAAAACTAAGAACGCTACCGAAGAGCTGAATGTCTCTATAAGTTCGTATTTAAATAACTCACCTGTTTGCCAATTTTTATAGCAATCAGTTCATAAGGGGATCCTCAATAATTTTTTCAAAAATTAAAAAAACTTAAATCTTAAAGAAACTTGACAGGCGTGTTTAGAACTTTATAGATAATCGAAAATTATTGGTTTTACTTTTTTTCCAAACTTTTCCTTTAGTTAATTTTTTTCTTGACAAAACACCCTTTGAGGGCGTTAAAAAACTGAACGATATGAATCAAGAAATATAAATAAAAAATTTCTCATTGTTATTTAGAATGTTGAATTTAGCACTCAAGTAGATTTCACCTAGGCAGCCGTTCATTAGTAAGAATCTGAAAACTAAATTAAAGCTCCTGAATATTTCTAATACCTACATGCCATTCCCGTAACCCGTTCATCTCCCTTTTCACGCGTCGCAAAACTTTCTAATTTAATTCAATAATTCATCAACGATTTTTCTTCAAGTTTTTCGTTATCCTAACACAAACAGACAGTGATGAGGGTGTGTAGAAAGATTCGAAAATGCGGTCGTCATTCTCCTCCACCCCTCTTTTCTATACTTCACGACTTTGCTTTTATTCTATTTTATTAAAATCCCCAACCGAACAAATTGCCGCTCGTCGGGTTAATCAAGGGGTGTCTTTTTCACCCGACCTAATAAAAAAATCAAAGTGCGCGTTCTGAATATGAAAGGCGAAAACCTCCCTTCCAGCCAACACACCGCCGATTTAGCCATAAAACCCCCAAAATCCATAAAAAACAAAAACCGCCTCTCCTTCCAACAATCATCGCGATTCTTCCAATATCCGTTTCGTTTTTCGTAACGCGTTAAAAAAAGACGAAACGACCGGAAGTTGTGCAACAACCATCCCCTTTTGGCCACATATGGAATTCGCTGTATGACATTTAAGTTTGACGCGCCTTCTGGGAGCTGTTACTTCGCCAATCTTACACGACGAGACGAAATTTAAGGGTAAATTGGAATTACGTTACGTTTTTTTATGGCGTTACCCCCCGTAAATAGCTGGGTGTCGATATGGCGAGATTGAAACGTTTCGAGGGTGACTAAATGCGGTTTTTGTAAAAGTCAAGTAGATGCGGACGACGTAGGTGACGCTTTTTGGAAATTCTATGCATGTCTCATGCAAAGAGGTGTTCCCGAGGGATGATCTCGTTGCCGGGGAATACGGAAACCGACACCGCGACGCTTCCGGGGGGCGGAAACGCACGTGGAAGAATTATTTATTAAATGCGAGGGAACTAATCCGCAAATATAAGGGATGTTGGTGTTTGTTGGGTGAAATTCGAAATTTCTTTAATTTATTTCATGGTTGTTTTAAATTTTTTCTCGCTCCTGAATTTTTTATTAATTTTTCAAAAATTTCTCTATTTCATCCCCAAATTAAGCTCAATAAAACTCGTGCTTGCTTTGATGTCATTCGGGGATTACAATTTTTTCGAATGTTCCCTGTTTAAGTCTTTAATTCGCTTAATCTGCCGAGGGACGACAGATTTGCTTGAGAAGCCGAAAGCGTTTTAAAGAATCTTAAAAATTGTAGTCGTTAAGCGCGGGCGTTTACAGCAACTAGCTGCGACATCCCCGGAATCGTCGGGAATTCCCTTTATCATCCCTAAAGAAGCGACGTGCTTCTTAACTAAACATCGGACACGTCGTCATTAGCCTCGAATTTAATGATGTTTCACGGGAGGCTGAATCAAGTCGAAGTCTTCGACACTCGAGTTAAATTTTAACGATTTTATTTTCACGTAGCCCGCTTGTATGAGCTCGCGAGTTTCGCTCCTGCGAAAACCAGGACGATCCTGCCGGTAATTGCAAACCTCCAAAAAATTCCTAAACCTCTTTCACTAGACAACCAAAATTTTTTTAAATTAAAATCCTAAAATTCTTTAATTGCCTAATTAATTATTTACCTAAAGTTAATGACCCGGTTGATGAGCGGTCGTGCAGCCGACAGTTACCAAAAACGAAATCCACGAGCTGGTTGCGTTTCGGAGCTATTAAGGGGGTGGTCAGGCTTCTGGGGTCGTCGAGTTGCGTCGACTTTACCTAAATGCTTACGTAGCCATCCAGATCTGATTACCTAAAGTTCTCGTCCCGAGGGAGTTTCATCGCCGTGGCCAAACTTTTGAAAACTTAATTTAGCGTTCGAGTCAGTTGCATTGAACAGACACCTTCAAGTGTCACCCCCAATTACCACCAATTAAGTAAGTTTAGTTTAGACGGTGCTCGTCACAAATGACGACACACGATTTTCTGGCATTATCGTGTGTTTTGCCTTAATTACGACGTCTGATGGACCAAAAGAAACTTTTCAATTATTCAGAGATTCTCGTCAAAAAGAAAAAATCCTCGCACACACACACATACACCGGACGCTATGTTGAAACGGAATAAAACATGAGTTAGGGATGGTGCCGTCTTCTTTTTATCTAACAGGGGCCACTTCAACGTGGAATAATAATAATAAACGCATCAAGGGCATGGCTGGATGTTAATAATGCAGTGGCGGAAGAATTGCGTAGAGATGGGATGTTGTAAAGGGTCTGGACTAGGGGCAATAAGCTAAATTTGCCCCTAATTCAATCATGAAGTCCGGAGAAGGTGGCCGTGCAGACAATGGACAATCGGAATGTCGCATCTGGGTTGGCCGTGTCCGTGTCCCGACTATTCCCAATGGAACTACTCGATTTGTTCTCTTGTTAACTCCGGTTTGTTACGGTGGAAATTTTATAAAGTCGAGACGCTGGCCGCATAAGAACTGGACTAGAGACGAAAAGGCCTCCACCAAATAGATATTCGGCTGCCGATTACTCCGATTCACGCTAAACACCTACGTCAGCCACATACAACAAGGAAAACCACAAAATTTATCAAAAACATATTTTCACTATTATGTTTGTCATGATTCTCATGCATTTTATGTTTACTTGGCTTGTTCTGTTTGTTTGTCATGTCTGCTTTGCATGTTTGCTTGATATGTTTGACACATTTCTCATGATTATAATGTTTTCTTGGCCTGCTTGTCATGTCTGCCATTTCTGCTTTGCATGTTTGTAATGTTTGCTGGTTATGCTTGACATATTTCTTATGTTTGTCATAATTATCATGTTTTCTTGTTATTTCTTGTCATTTCATTTATGTCTGCTTTGCATGCTTGTAATGTTTGCTGGTTATGTTTGACATATCTCTGACGTTTCTCAAAATTATCATGTTCCCTTGACCTGTTCGTCATGCTTGCCATGTCTGCTTTGCATGTTTATAATGGTTGCTTGTTATGTTTGATATATTTCTTACGTTTCTCATGATCATCATGTTTCCTTGGCCTGTTTGTCATGTCTGCCATGTATGCTTTGCATGCTTGCTTGTTATGATTGATACATTTCTTATGTTTGTCATGATTATCATGTTTCGTTTACCTGTTTGTCATATCTGCCATGTCTTCATTATATTTTTGTAATGTTTGCTTATTGTGTTTGAGATATTTCTTATGTTTGTCATGGTTATCATGTTTCCTTCACCTGATTGTCATATCTGCCATGTCTGCATTATATTTTTGTATTGTTTGCTTGTTGTGTTTGACATATTTCTTATGTTTACCACGTTTGTCATGATTATTATGTTTTCTTGGCCTGCTTGTCATGTCTTCCATTTCTGCTTTGCATGTTTGTAATGTTTGCTGGCTATGCTTGACATATTACTTATGTTTGTCATAATTATCATGTTTTTTGTTTTTTTTTGTCATTTCATTTATGTCTGCTTTGCATGCTTGTAATGTTTGCTGGTTATGTTTGACATATCTCTGACGTTTCTCAAAATTATCATGTTCCCTTGACCTGTTCGTCATGTTTACCATGTCTGCTTTTCATGTTTATAATGTTTGCTTGTTACGTTTGATATATTTCTTACGTTTTTCATGATCATCATGTTTCCTTGGCCTGTTTGTCATATCTGCCATGTATGCTTTGCATGTTTGCTTGTTATGATTAACACATTTCTTATGTTTGTCATGATTATCATGTTTTCTTGGTTTATTTGTTATGTCTTCTATAACTGCTATGCATGTTTGTAACGTTTGCTTTTTATGTTTGATATATTTCTCACGTTTCTCATGATCATCATGTTTCCTTGACCTGTTTGTCATGTCTGCCATGTCTGCTTTGCATGTTTGCTTGTAATGATTGACACATTTCTTATGTTTGTCATGATTATCATTATTCCTTCACCTGATTGTCATATCTGCCATGTCTGCATTATATTTTTGTATTGTTTGCTTGTTGTGTTTGACATATTTCTTATGTTTACCATGTTTGTCATGATTTTCATGTTTTCTTGGCCTGCTTGTCATGTCTCCCATTTCTGCTTTGCATGCTTGTAATGTTTGCTGGTTATGCTTGACATATTACTTATATTTGTCATAATTATCATGTTTTCTTGCTTTTTTTGTCATTTCATTTATGTCTGCTTTGCATGCTTGTAATGTTTGCTGGTTATGTTTGACATATCTCTGACGTTTCTCAAAATTATCATGTTCCCTTGACCTGTTCGTCATGTTTGCCATGTCTGCTATTCATGTTTATAATGTTTGCTTGTTATGTTTGATACATTTCTTACGTTTCTCATGATCATCTTGTTTCCTTGGCCTGTTTGTCATATCTGCCATGTATGCTTTGCATGTTTGTAACGTTTGCTTTTTATGTTTGATATATTTCTCACGTTTCTCATGATCATCATGTTTTCTTGACCTGTTTGTCATGTCTGCCATGTCTGCTTTGCAGGTTTGCTTGTAATGATTGACACATTTCTTATGTTTGTCATGATTATCATGTTTTCTTTGCCTGATTGTCATGTCTGCCATGTCTGCATTGTATTTTGTAATGTTTGCTTGTTATGTTTGACATATTTCTTATGTTTGTCATGATTATCATTTTTCCTTTGCCTGATTGTCATATCTGCCATGTCTGCATTGTATTTTTGTAATGTTTGCTCGTTGTGTTTGACATATTTCTCACGTATCTCATAATTATCATGTTCCCTTGGCCTGTTTGGCATGTCCTTCATGTCTGCTTTGCATGTTTGTAATGTTTGCTGGTTATGCTTGACATATTTCTCACATTTCTCATGATTATCATGTTTGCCATGTCTGCTTTGCATGTTTGTCATATTTGCTGGTTATATTTGACATATCTCTAACGTTTCTCAAAATTATCATGTTCCCTTGACCTGTTCGTCATGCTTGCCATGCCTGCCTTGCATGTTTATAATAGTTGCTTGTTATGTTTGATATATCTCTTACGTTTCTCATGATCATCATATTTCCTTAGCCTGTTTGTCATGTCTGCCATGTATGCTTTGCACGTTTGCTTGTTATGATTTACATGTTTCCTTTGCCTGTTTGTCATATCTGACATGTCTTCATTATATTTTTGTAATGTTTGCTTATTGTGTTTGACATATTTCTTATGTTTGTCATGATTATCATGTTTTCTTTGCCTGTTTGTCATACCTGCCATGTCCTCATTATATTTTTGTAATGTTTGCTTATTGTGTTTGACATATTTCTTATGTTTGTCATGATTATCATGTATTCTTGGTTTGTTTGTCATTTCTTTTATATCTGCTTTGCATGTCTGTAAAATTTTCTTGTTATGTTTGATATGTTTCTCACGTTTCTCATCATCATTATGTTTCCTTGACCTGTTTGTTATGTCTACCATGTCTGCTTTGCATGTTTGTATTGTTTGCTTGTAATGATTGATACATTTCTTATGTTTGTAATATTTGCTTGTTATGCATCACATATTTCTCACGCCTCTCAAATTATCATGTTCCCTTGGCCTGTTTGTTATGTCTTTCATGTCTGCTTTGCATATTTGTAATGTTTGCTGATTATGTTTAACATATCTCTGACGCTTCTCAAGATCATCATGTTTCTCTGACCTGTGCGTCATGTTTGTCATGTCTGCTTTGCATGTTTGTAATGTTTGCTTGTTATTTTTTACATATCTCTAATGTTTGTCATGATTATTATGTATCTTTGGCCTGTTTTTTATGTCCGTCATGACTGCGTTGCATGTTTGTGATGATTGCTTGTTATGTTTTTCATGTTTCTGTTGCTTGTTTGTTATGTTTGTCATATTTGCTTTGAATCTTGGAGATGTTTGCTTGTTATGTTTCTTATACTTCTCATGATTGTTATACCTGCTTTGCATGTTAGTCATGTATGTTTGCTAAATTTCTCATGTTTATCATGATTGTTATGTTTGCCTGACCTGTTCTGCATGTTTATCATGTCTGCTTTGCATATTTGTGATATTTGCTTTTTATGTTTCACATGTTGTTCATTATTGATATGTTTGCTGGTCCTGTTTATCATGTCTGGCATGTCTGTTTCGCGTGTTTGTCATGTTTGCTTGTCATGTGTCCCATATTTCTCATGTTTCTCCTAATTGACATGTCTGTCATGTCCGCCTAGCGTGTTTGTAATGTTTGCTTGGTATGTTTCTCATGACTGTTATATCTGCTTTACATGTTTGTCATATGTGTTTGTTATATTTCTCATGTTTCTCGTAATTGTTATGTTCGTTGGCCTGTTTTGCATGTTTTTCATGTGTACTTTGCATGTTTGTGATGTTTGCTTGTTATAATTTTTGTGTTTCTCAGTATTATCATGTTTCATTGTCCTATTTGTTCTATTTGTCATGTTTGCCTTCCATGTTTATGATGTTTGCTTGTTATGTTTCTTATGTTTCTCATAATTATTTTGTTTGCTTGCCCCGTTTGTATGTCTCTCATGTCGGCTTTGTATATTTGTCACATTTTTTGTAACGTTTTTGTAATATTTTATACTGTACCCAAAAAGGTTAGATAAGAAAATTTTGCTAAAAGACCAAAAGCTTTTATTGGGTGAAATGTGGTGCTTTCATTTGTTTTGAACACCTGTTACTCTGACGTCACTCTATGCGGCACGCGTCACTCCAACATATTCTCACGTTTTTTATTTACTTGACCCAATAAATTTCTGAGATTTAAGCATAACGCCAGTGCGCCCAATTAGAGGAAGTAAATAAAGAAACCGAAAGTAGCGCCAGTAAGAAAAAAGTGGCGTCTGTCATATGTTTTTCTGGAATTAAACAAATGCAGCTGCAAATTGAGGAAGGTCAACAACTTGACGCGTGTCAACTTAAGTGGTCCAATGGCGCTTAATAGCAGGTGTTCGTCTTGAAGGAGATATCACGGTTTATTGCAATATTAAAGAGATATGTTGGTTAACGAAAAAAGTTGCAATTTTAATTTAAATTATAAAAATGTTTAAAAAAAATTGACGTTTATAAGGTGGCGGCTCTATGCGGAAATATTGGTAACTTCTACAATAATTTCGATATCAAAATGCATCTGAGTAAATATGAAAGGCAAAATTCTTCCCTTTTGGAAATTAATTTGTCAGGGCTCTACTTTTATTCCTTAATTTTTTATGAATTTTTATTTACCGGTTTTACAAGGCTCTTCCACCATTTGTTGATTTGTTGATTCGGAACAAAAAATTCGTAATTTTTAAATTAATTCCGATATCAAAATGCATTTGAGTAAATATGAAAGCCAAAATTCTTCCCTTTTGGAAATTAATTTGTCAGGGCTCTACTTTTATTCCTTAATTTTTTATGAATTTTTATTTACCGGTTTTACAAGGCTCTTCCACCATTTGTTGATTTGTTGATTCGGAACAAAAAATTCGTAATTTTTAAATTAATTTCGATATCAAAATGCATTTGAGTAAATATGAAAGCCAAAATTCTTCCCTTTCGGAAATTAATTTGTCAGGGCTCTACTTTTATTCCTTAATTTTTTATGAATTTTTATTTACCGGTTTTACAAGGCTCTTCCACCATTTGTTGATTTGTTAATTCGGAACAAAAAATTCGTAATTTTTAAATTAATTTCGATATCAAAATGCATTTGAGTAAATATGAAAAAAATTCTTCCCTTTTGGAAATTAATTTGTCAGGGCTCTACTTTTATTCCTTAATTTTTTATGAATTTTTATTTACCGGTTTTACAAGGCTCCTCCACCATTTGTTGATTTGTTGATTCGGCACAAAAAATTCGTAATTTTTAAATTAATTTCGATATCAAAATGCATTTGAGTAAATATGAAAGCCAAAACTCTTCCCTTTTGGAAATTAATTTGTCAGGGCTCTACTTCTATTCCTTATTTTTTTATGAATTTTTATTTACCGGTTTTACAAGGCTCCTCCACCATTTGTTGATTTGTTGAATCGGCAAAAAAAATTCGTAATTTTTAAATTAATTTTGATATCAAAATGCATTTGAGTAAATATGAAAGCCAAAATTCTTCCCTTTTGGAAATTAATTTGCCAAGGCTCTACTTTCATTCTTTATTTTTTTATGAATTTTTATTTACCGGTTTTACAAAGCTCCTCCGCCATTTGTTGATTATATATCTTTTTGTAGATTAATCCGAATCAAACTTTTTAATTTAATTTGAAACCAATTACAATGCACATTTATTAGTATGTCTTTCAATAAATTATATAAAAATCTACAAAATATGTCTTTATATTGTTTTCAAAATCCCAAATTTGCAAAAAACTAAATTACCAAGATTTCAAGAACTTTTCTAAAAATTTAGACCTTTATTACCGCTACCACAATAGCTATATGTTACAGATTCTATTTCACAGCTTTGAATTAACAACAAGAGATGGCAGAAAATAAGTTATGTAATTGTTGCCCTCTATCGCTTCTGGTTCGAAACTTTTATTTCAAGTGTCATTCAGTGAGTATTCAATTTTCTCTTTTTGTAAGAATAGAAGCCTTAGCAATTTTAGAAGTGATGTTAACTACTTTTTGATTACAATAACACCTAATTTGATAATAATCACACTTACATTACAGATTTCTACTATATTGAAAACTGTTGTTCTCATACTTACCGCTAGGTGTCGATAATTTAACGCTAGCGTTATTTTCAAGACGTCAAAATAACGTTTTCAAATTATTATTTAATGAACAAAAATCGTAATTCTTCGATTTCAACGCTTTTTTCTGCTCAGGTAAGATAAAAGCGTCATCAGCAATTTTTTTAATTAACAAATAATATTGTAGATCTCTATCGAGCAGGATAACGCTTAAAAACTTCAACATAACCTCAAAATGTCGGTTGTCGTAGAGACAACTTTAGGCGATATAACCGTCGATTTATACATAAATCGCCGCCCAAAAGCTTGCATGAACTTCCTGAAACTATGCAAACTCAAATACTACAACTACAGCCTTTTCCACACAGTAAGCCGCGGTTTTATCGCCCAAACCGGCGACCCCACCGGTAAAAGAACCGGTGGCGAATCAATTTTCGGCGTCCTCGAAGGCCCCCACAAACGCTATTTCGAACCAGAAACCAACCCTCGAATCAAACACACAACAATGGGTTTAATAAGTTTCGTGGGTGGCGACAACAACATGATCGGTTCTCAATTTTTTTTCACTCTAGGCACCGATTTAACATATCTCGATGATAAACATTGCGTTTTCGGGGAAGTCGTCGAAGGTCTTGACGTTATCGAAATAATCAACGAAGCGATTTGCGATAACGACGACCGTCCTTACCAGGATATCCGCATAACACATACGGTGGTTTTAGATGATTGTTTTCCGGATCCAATTAAATTGCAAGTACCGTCACGATCACCGTCGCCGAGTATCGAGAGGTTACAAGGGGGTCGTATTGGGCCCGATGAAGAAATCGACGAAACTGCGGGAAAAACCGCGGAGGAAATCAGCGAAATGATTGCGGAACGTGAAGCGAAAGCTCGAGCTACTATTTTGGAAATGGTTGGGGATTTGCCGGATGCTGAAATGGCACCGCCTGAAAATGTTTTGTTTGTTTGTAAATTGAATCCGGTTACTACTGATGATGATTTGGAAATTATTTTTAGTCGGTTTGGGAAAATTAAGTCTTGTGAAGTTATTAGGGATAAGAAAACAGGGGATTCGTTACAGTATGCTTTTGTTGAGTTTGATGATCAGAAATCTTGTGAAGATGCTTATTTTAAAATGGATAATGTTTTGATTGATGATCGCAGGATTCATGTTGATTTCAGTCAATCTGTTGCTAAAATTAAGTGGTTAGGGAAAGGTAGAGGGGTCAGGAATTACGGGGAAAAAGATAATGATTTAGGTAAAGGGAATTATCAGAAGAATTCCAAAAAAGGGAAGATTAACGAAAAAAGTAGTAAAAGTAATGATAGAAAACGGGAAGTTGAACATAGGAGAAAAGATGATAGAGGGAGGGATTACCATTCAAGAGATTATCCCAGGAAGAGAAGTAGGGATAGGTATAGACCGTACTTGGAGAAGTATCGAGATAGTAGGAGAAACGAGGAAAGGAGTAGAAATGATTTGGAGGAAGAAAGGAGACAACGTAGGAGTTCAAGTGGAGATTCTAGAAAAAAAAGTAAGAAAAACAAGAAGAAAAGGGATTCGAGTAGTTCAGATAGTGAGAGAGAGAAACGGAAACATAAGAAAAAGTCGAAAAAAAACAAATAATTTCAATAGTTATCAAGATTCTTGTGTAAATAAATTTTTGATGTATCTAAGTATTTGAATTTAGGCTTCTCCAACCATTAGGAACCCAAATAATATTTTTATACTTGTAAAGTAGCTTCAACTATCCTCTGTTAGAGCGGTAGAAAATTTTGAAACTTCGAAATTATTTTTAAAAACGTTTTAGTCGGTTTTGAATTTTGTTGCTTTGCTTTAAAAAAATTGTTGAGGCTGTTCAATTAAAATGCCAATCAGTGGCGAGACGTCCTGAATTATTCATAAATTCTAATCGATAATTGATAATTATTGTCATAAGGGGTTGCTTTCGTAATTTCTTTATCGAACTTGATTGATTTATTCAGAACATTCCAATTTGCGCTTTTAATTAATTTCTGACAAAACGTTGAGACTTAGACAAGACTCTGCCACGTGATTGAATATTAAACAGTTTACGGGACAAGATTTTTCTAGAACGTAATTAAAGAGTTAAGAGAGATAATCTGAAAAACAAAACTCAACAAGAGTAATAATTTAAGTGGAAAAATTGTTTTTGTTAAACCTAAATTTTAATTAATGGCAGAAACGATCTATTTGTGTCTGCCAGACCCGTTAGAACCTCATTCTCCTCCATATTCATTTCTTGAACGACCTCCCCTTTTTTCTGCCATTTCCCACCCTTTTGTTGCCGATTACCATATTTCTGCAATGTTTTTAAATGTCTCATTTATCGAAATACCACCCTCTCAATCCTATAAAAATTCCCCATGCAGACGCCGACTGTCCCATTACCATTTCTTCATTAATCTCGCACGCACAGTTCTCTCTTCATTAGCAAAAAGCGTCGCACCATATCTCTCCCACCCCTTATACTAAATATCGCCCACGCCGCCGCCGCCGCCACCGCTATCGTCGCCATTCAAACAGTCACCGCCGGTCTGGTTTTCAGTTGTTTTCAGCCCTTCGAACACGCCACATTACGATGGGGCCGCGCTGGAACATCCAATGGGCTCTATGGGCGTCATGTTTGGCAATCGTTTTCGCTATCCCAGCATCATTGGTTGAAGAAATCAAAAACAGCGAGATGAGCAACAAAGGTGAGTTTTTCTAGAAAATTCAACAGGTCAATCGATTTTCTTGGTAGTTTTCGGGAAGTCAAGGACGAGATTTGCAATTTTCTTAATGGACTGATGATGATGGGGAGAGGGTTGGGAAGATTTATTGGTTGTTTAGTTAAAAGGGTGGATTTTCGCGCGTCTTTTCGAAGGTAAAGGGGTGAAAAATTGTTAAATCTGTTGATGGTAGGAAATTATGAAAGCAATCTGATCGGTTTTGTAATCAATCAGACTGATAAATTTCTCTTTAGCCAATAACGACACGAATTAGGGGAGATAAAGAGCAATTTGTTTGCACGATGCTCGGGATTTTATCGTTTTTATAGTTATTACATTTTCTTTGTCGACAAACAATTTATTACCAACGATTTGTTTTTTTTAATAACATTGGTTGTTCCTGGTTTCTCATAAACAACCTTTTCGTAGCACCAACAAACATTTTAGTCCAATTTTACCCTTAGTAATCAATACCAAGACACCCACAACAACGCAATTTTGAAAAATCGTCCAATTCTGGCGATATTTTCCTTAGTTGATTCTCCAATTACAAGAAATTGTTTTTTCAATTGGGAAAAACCTCCATAAGTAATCTTGCCAAATAGGGTCGTTGTAGAGCCACTTGGTCAACGCCAGCAAGCGGCAGAATGAGACACGAGATTAAATTATAAATTTCTATACAAGACTAAGCACATAGAGCGTATGACGTAACGACTAATAGTCTACTGTAGGGTCAGGTCAGGTTAGGTAAGTAATTTTGCCAAATAGCATTACTGTAGAGCTAATTAGTCGACGCCGGCAAGCGGCAGAATAAGAGACGAGATTTAATTATAAATTTCTATACAAGCCTAAGCACATAGAGCGTATGACGTAACGACTAATAGTCTACTGTAGGGTCAGGTCAGGTTAGATAAGTAATTTTGCCAAATAGCGTCGCTGTAAAGCTACTTAGTCGACACCGGCAAGCGGCAGAATGAGAGACGAGATTTAATTATAAATTTCTATACAAGCCTAAGCACATAGAGCGTCTGACGTAACGACTAATAGTCTACTGTAGGGTCAGGTCAGGTTAGGTAAGTAATTTTGCCAAATAGCATTGCTGTAGAGCTATTTAGTCGACGTTGACAAGCGGCAGAATGAGAGACGAGATTAAATTATAAATTTCTATACAAGACTAAGCACATAGAGCGTCTGACGTAGCGGCTAGTAGTCTACTGTAGGGTCAGGTCAGGTTAGGTAAGTAATTTTGCCAAATAGCGTTACTGTAGAGCTAATTAGTCGACGCCGGCAAGCGGCAGAATAAGAGACGAGATTTAATTATAAATTTCTATACAAGCCTAAGCACATAGAGCGTATGACGTAACGACTAATAGTCTACTGTAGGGTCAGGTCAGGTTAGATAAGTAATTTTGCCAAATAGCGTCGCTGTAGAGCTACTTAGTCGACACCGGCAAGCCGCAGAATGAGAGACGAGATTTAATTATAAATTTCTATACAAGACTAAGCACATAGAGCGTCTGACGTAACGACTAATAGTCTACTGTAGGGTCAGGTTAGGTAAGTAATTTTGCCAAATAGTGTCGCTGTAGAGCTACTTAGTCGACACCGGCAAGCGGCAGAATGAAAGACGAGATTGAATTTTAAATTTCTATACAAGACTACGCACATAGAGCGTCTGACGTAGCGGCTAGTAGTCTACTGTAGGGTCAGGTCAGGTTAGGTAAGTAATTTTGCCAAATAGCGTTACTGTAGAGCTAATTAGTCGACGCCGGCAAGCGGCAGAATAAGAGACGAGATTTAATTATAAATTTCTATACAAGCCTAAGCACATAGAGCGTATGACGTAACGACTAATAGTCTACTGTAGGGTCAGGTCAGGTTAGATAAGTAATTTTGCCAAATAGCGTCGCTGTAGAGCTACTTAGTCGACACCGGCAAGCCGCAGAATGAGAGACGAGATTTAATTATAAATTTCTATACAAGACTAAGCACATAGAGCGTCTGACGTAACGACTAATAGTCTACTGTAGGGTCAGGTTAGGTAAGTAATTTTGCCAAATAGTGTCGCTGTAGAGCTACTTAGTCGACACCGGCAAGCGGCAGAATGAAAGACGAGATTGAATTTTAAATTTCTATACAAGACTACGCACATAGAGCGTCTGACGTAGCGGCTAGTAGTCTACTGTAGGGTCAGGTCAGGTTAGGTAAGTAATTTTGCCAAATAGCGTCGCTGTTAGAGCCACTTAGTCGACGCCGGCAAGCGGCAGAGTGAGACACGAAATTTAATTATAAATTTCTATACAAGCTTAAGCACATAGAGCGTTTGACGTAGCAGCTAGTAGTCTACTGCAGGGTCGGGTCAGGTCAAGTAAGTAATTTTGCCAAATAGCGCCGCTATAGAGCCACTTCGTCAACGCCGGCAAGTGACAGAATGAGACGGGAGATTAATTATAAATTTCTATTCAAGCGGCTAGTTGAGTCAGGTGCCACCGGTTGCGGATTTTTTCGGTTGCTCCCCCTTGGCAGGCACTGGCAAACCACTGAATTGTTAATATCGAACTTTGTGTTTCAATTAGAGCGAAAATTGAACGTTTTTTCAAGTCTATTTTGGGAGAATTGAACATAACGAAGGAGCTACTTAGTTTTGTTGCCTCTTATCGATCCTGGTTTCGCCTGAAAGGACGAATTGGGCCCAAAACGCGGGAATTCTTATAAATCGCGTGGGTTCGAACTGCTCGATTCTGTCAATTGTGTCGAGTTTTTAAGCTTCCACCTACAATTGAAATTACAAAATGCTTCTAGAATTGCAACTCTTATGGCAAATTTTCTGGTCGACACTTCAATTGTAAAAGCTAAAACAAAAATTTCTGAAAGCCACAACAATCACGCTAACAAAAATTAACAATAAAATTTTTTTAACTTGTCTTCACTACCTCAATTTTTAATATTTCTAAAAATTTTCGTGGTATATGGGGGTGATTTTGTTCCCCACGTGTGTTTAATGATGAATTGGGAGATAGGTGCGAAATTTGTTTGTTCGCCACTTCGTTTTATTTATCTCTTTGTGTTATTGTGTTTTGCAAGGGGAATTTTTGTTGAAATTGCCAATTATTACCGGGTAAAAATAACCGGCAATATCGATTTGCCGGTAAACACCTGGTTTAGGGGTCGAGTGGCATTCGCTGTTCCCACTCGTTACTCGTATTTCATTTGAATGATTCGATTTTATTGTTAACTGTCTTGTTTTTCAGTAAAACGAGCTCATCCCCAATTAAGCGTCGAAGAACGAATGAACGACGTGCCGTATTACGGAAAACCTACCGCCACCAAAAGGGGTGAGTAATGACGTCAACAATTACACTGTATATAGTGAAATAATTTTAGATTTAGACTCTTTTACAGCAAACTTGTGTTTTGTTAACTTTTGCAAATTTTTGTTTATTTTTGCAAAATCTTTCCAAAATTTCTCTATAATCATAGAAAAAATGATTTTGTTTATTATACTTTTTGTTCCATCGGTTCCACCATTGCTTATAGATATTAATATCTATAAACAATGGTTCCACTAAGATTTTGAACCGCAACGTCAACATTTTACCGACAAAGAAATCTACTGACTCACAGATGGCGCCACTCTAGTTAAATTAAATGTAGTTAGTTCCTAAAATTTCCACTCAGAAACGAAACAAATTTTGAAATTCCAACACTCATCGATGTGATAGCGCAATTTTTTTTTAAATTGCTAAAATCATTTGAAGTTTTTGAGAGAAATTCTGACGTTGAATCGATTGTTTGCTTTACAGAAAAAATCGAGCGTGGGGGTTAGAACGTGACTATTCTAAAATTCAAATTTTCAAAGCTTTTTCTTCAATTTAATCTAAAATCTTATTGAACGCAACTGAGGACTCGCATTGTTAAATGAAACTTCCTCAACCGTCTCAATAAATGAGACTTATTAAGCCCCACGTTGATCAGTGAGAGTCTAACAGAAAAACTACGTTGCAGTTAAAGGAAAATTGACTACTAGTAGCAAAATAACTTTTCAAAACTTGAATGGTGTTCGTTAACGCTAAAACGATAACGTTATTAACCTGGCGCCTCCACCATTTCGCGTATACGAAGCGAAATTTTGCTGAGTTCGCTGGGTTTGAATGGATGACGTTAAAATCAATTAATTAACGTTGGAGCGAGTTAAATAAATGTAATTTATTGGGAGTTTAGAAATGTGTTTGTGATGGCAGTCGGTGAGTGGGATGAAATTGTAGATTAATGACTTTGTGGTCTCGACTTCAACTGAGCTGCAGCAACGTTACGTCAAACACTAGTAGTGCTAGCGATAACTCTTCGTTTCATTACGAAAACGTCTCGGAATTAGAGGAGGAGAAGAGAAGCGATAGTTCTAAGTTGTAGAGTAAACAAAATGGTTGCAAAATATTAAATTATACATTTTGGTATTTTTGACTGAACAATAGCGTGAAGTTAAGCAATATAAAAGTTTGCGTAACGAAAAGTGAAACAACAGAAATCTACAAATTCAGTCTACTCCTCTTGACATGAATGCCGAATGTATACAGAAACACTAGCGACCTCTTTAATAATTGCGTTAGATGCCGCTGAGTGGCGTGATTGTTCTCAGTTCAAAACACACCGACACTTAATTAGTTATTGGTCGAAAATTTCACTTCTATTACGAAATAATTTCAAAGAATCTTTGGTTACATTTTTTTTAAATGCTTTGAAAAAATTGCGCCACTGATTGTCGATTGGATAGGAAATTTATTTATGGATTTCTCTATTTCTATAATGTTCTATTAAAATTTCCAAGCTCGAAGCTTTGTCACCGTCGCTCTTGTTCGCTTTACCATTTTAAACATAATTCGTAGCTCAATACTCGTCAAACTAATTTAGTTCAACGTTGCGACACTTAATTAGAAGAGTGCTTCAGCGCTTTTTTCTAGGGCACTAACCCTTCAGCAAGGACTAATAATCAATTAACTTTCAACCAATTTATTTGTCTAGTAGGTGGATTTTAGAAAAAAAATTTGTTAGTCCATAATTTTGTTGAAACTGCACTAAAAGAGACTGGTAACACTCTTGTCTCCACAGAATTCTTTTGTTATTTGTTAAAAATTGTTGATATTGATTCTATTCTTCTATTTTTACAAACTTGTTTTCTGATACTTTCATAAATATTTCACTGTCAAACTTCTGCGCTCGCTTAAAGTGCAAGGCCTTTACAAACTTTCCTCCTGATACTTTTATTTCCAAACTTTTGCTTTCCTTTTAAACGTGTTTACTGTCTTTTAGAATTTCTCTACTGATACTTTAAAAATATTTTTACTCTCAAACTTCTGTGCTCATTTAAAGTGCAACTTTTGTCTTTACAAACTTCTCTCCTGATACTTCTATCTATTACTAAGTGCAAAGTCTTTACAAACTTTTCACCTGATACATTTACTTTTAAACTTCTGCTCTCCCTTTAAGTGTGTCTATTGTCTTTTAGAATTTCTCTGCTGATACTTTAAAAATATGTTTACTCTTAAACTTCTGCGCTCATTTAAAGTGCAACTTTTGTCTTTACAAACTTCTCTCCTGATACTTCTGTCTATTTCTAAGTGCAAAGTCTTTACAAACTTCCCTCCTGATATATTTACTTTCAGACTTCTGCTCTCCTTTTAAGTGTGTCTATTGTCTTTTATAATTTCTTTCCTGATGCTTCAAAAATATTTTTACTATCAAATTTCTGCGCTTGTTTAAAGTGCAATTTTTGTCTTTACAAACTTCTCTCTTGATACTTCTGTCTATTTCTAACTGCAAAGTCTTTGCAAACTTCCCTCCTGATATATTTACTTTCAGACTTCTGCTCTCCCTTTAAGTGTGTCTATTGTCTTTTAGAATTTCTCTGCTGATACTTTAAAAATATTTTTACTCTTAAACTTCTGCGCTCATTTAAAGTGCAACTTTTGTCTTTAGAAGCTTCTCTCCTGATACTTCTGTCTATTTTTAAGTGCAAAGTTTTTACAAACTTCCCTCCTGATATATTTACTTTCAGACTGCTGCTCTCCTTTTAAGTGTGTCTATTGTCTTTTATAATTTCTTTCCTGATACTTCAAAAATATTTTTACTATCAAATTTCGGCGCTCATTTAAAGTGCAACTTTTGTCTTTACAAACTTCTCTCCTGATACTTCTGTCTATTTCTAAGTGCAAAGTCTTTACAAACTTCCCTCCTGATATATTTACTTTCAGACTTCTGCTCTCCTTTTAAGTGTGTCTATTGTCTTTTATAATTTCTTTCCTGATGCTTCAAAAATATTTTTACTATCAAATTTCTGCGCTTGTTTAAAGTGCAATTTTTGTCTTTACAAACTTCTCTCTTGATACTTCTGTCTATTTCTAAGCGCAAAGTCTTTACAAACTTCCCTTCTGATATATTTACTTTCAGACTTCTGCTCTCCCTTTAAATGTATCTATTGTCTTTTAAAATTTCTCGACTGATACTTTAAAAATATTTTTACTCTCAAACTTCTGCGCTCATTTAAAGTGCAACTTTTGTCTTTACAAACTTCTCTCCTGATACTTCTGTCTATTTCTAAGTGCAAAGTCTTTACAAACTTCCCTCCTGATATATTTACTTTCAGACTTCTGCTCTCCTTTTAAGTGTGTCTATTGTCTTTTATAATTTCTTTCCTGATGCTTCAAAAATATTTTTACTATCAAATTTCTGCGCTTGTTTAAAGTGCAATTTTTGTCTTTACAAACTTCTCTCCTGATACTTCTGTCTATTTCTAACTGCAAAGTGTTTACAAACTTCCCTCCTGATACATTTACTTTCACACTTCTGTTTTCCTTTTAAGTGTGTCTATTGTCTTTTAGAATTTCTTTCCTGATACTTCAAAAATATCTTTACTTTCACACTTCTGTGCATTTTTAAGTGCAAAGTCTTTACAAACTTCCCTTCTGATACATTTACTTTCAAACTTCTGCTCTCTCTTTAAGTGTGTTTATTGTCTTTTAGAATTTCTTTTCTGATACTTTAAAAATATTTTTACTCTCAAACTTCTGCGCTCATTTAAAGTGCAACTTTTGTCTTTACAAGCTTCTCTCCTGATACTTCTATGTATTTTTAAGTGCAAAGTCTTTACAAACTTCCCTCCTGATATATTTACTTTCAGACTTCTGTTTTCCTTTTAAGTGTGTCTATTGTCTTTTAGAATTTCCTTCCTGATACTTCAAAAATATTTTTACTTTCACACTTCTGTGTATTTTTAAATGCAAAGTCTTTACAAACTTCCCTTCTGATACATTTGCTCTCCGTTTGAGGGTGTCTATTGTCTTTTAGAATTTCTCTCCTGGTACTTGAAAAATATTTTTACTCTCAAACTTTTGCGCTCATTTAAAGTGCAACTAGTGTTTTTACAAACTTCTCTTCTGATACTTTTAAGATATTTTTACTTTCACATTGATCTCATTTAATTTTCGTCTTATGTCTTTAAGAACTTTGTTCCTGATACTTCACAAATATTTTTAGAATCAAACTTCTGCTCTCCTTTAAAGTGTGTTTTCTGTCTTTTTGAACTTCTGTCCTGGTTCATTTAAAAGCAATTTTAATAACTTCTTTCATTTAATGATCTCTGCAGCAATTCTCCCAAAACTTTTTTGTTACTATTGGTTTTTCTCTAGGGATTCTACTATTTTCTTTTGAAATTATCGATACTCGTGGTATCTTGTTTCATTTAGATATTTTTATGATATCTCTTAATACTTTGAATTTGTGCTTGTGATTAGTAATGATATTTTTAGTCTTGTCATAGTTGATGTGTAGTAGCAATTAAGTCGATAGTCAGTGATACTGAAACAAATTTAAGCCGAAATGAATTATTGTCAAACCTTAGTATGAGGTTTATGAAAGATTGAACACCCAGCCAAGCATTCGCATCAAACTCAACTAAAATCAATTTCGCTTTCGTTTACAAATCACAGGTCACCGACTTCACCTCGAATAAAATTCAAATTCAATCTTTCCAGGATCTAACATGAACTTGAAGAACCCTTCACCTGACCAACAATCCCTCAATGAATGGGAACAAGAACAACAATCACTTTACCAAAACCAAGACAGTCTCGCCAACATCCAATCGACCCTCTACAACAACGGCGATAACCCTTTCGATGACAAAACAGTAGCTGAATACGAAAAAGGTTTCCATTACGGCACCAACAAAGACAAATTGGATGAAGCTCTTGAGAATGCCGTCCTTAAATCAGAATTATACGGAGAACCGGCCGCTGTTAACCAATACAGATATTACGGCAACGACGATAAACGACGCCGTCGTCGTCGCGACGCCAGAAGACCCAGGTAAGAGAAACTAATTAAAATCGAAAGAAATGGACAAATAATATTCTCCACACCTTGAGATAACGAGGAGACAACTCGTGTGGAATCAGCAACAAGTTGGAGGCGGGGAAAAGGGAGGAAAATCGATAGGGTTGCGCCATGACAGGGCCGGACCAAATTAGAATCGTTAAACAAAAAACAGGAAGTTAAAAATTTCGCCAAAATTTAGGCAACCAATTAAACACTTTATAGCGCAATTTTGGGAATATTTTTGCTTTCAAATTATTTTAAACCGACACTTTAGGGTTCAATAATTTGTGGGGAGGTTTTCTTGGTTTATTAGGAAAGGTTTAATTGGCAAAATTAAAGGACCATTTACAGGAATTAAACAACTTTGTCAAAAACACAACTTTTCTGCTGAAAACAGTTTTGGCTTTAAACTTTAAATTTTTTATCAAAGCCAACAAAATTGCTTTGAAATCGCAGTCCTTTCGTTTTGTTTTATTCTGGAAAGTTTCTTTTATCCAAAATCGCTAAATCCTGACCCGCTTCTCGACCCACCCTTAAATTCGGCCTGTTTTAATGACGTTTTTGACGCGTAACCAAGTGGAAAAATCTTTGAAGTGATTGCAAGACTCCCCGTTTTCCGATTCTAAATCAAACAAAAATTTTTCGCTTAATTAACGATCGCTTCGGGGCAATTTCTAATTAAAACCTCCCTTGTAGTAGAGCAACTTGTTGCTGAACTTGTTACACAGCGGGATGTGTAGTTTTATACAACATTTCCTGCGGCTCGTCGTGTTCCTGTTACAGGAAATGGATTCTGGTTTAATGTTGCAGGATTAAGAGAGAAACCGACTTGACACCGGAAGAAATCTTAACAATTTTAACTCTTTACGAAGACGGACGTTCAAACGGATTCAGACCATGGAACGTCGATCCGGAAATTGATCAGGTTTGTTATTTACAATTTGATTGTTAACTAAAAAAAAATTTTAGGATCAGGATCAAGATGATGAAAGTTGGATGGATGGCCCGATTTATCCCCATCGTAACGATATTGGCCCAGGCTATAATTTTGAGGAAAAAAGGGGACGTTGGGGAGGTTTCGCTGATAATAGGAAGAAGAGGTTCATGGTGGCGAAAAAGAGGAATGATCCTACTAGAGAGTTGCGGTATTTGAATGGACCAAACAAAAATGACTTTTATACTTTGTCGCAACTTTTGAGCAATCAAAGGGAGCCCAATGTGCCCCTTTACCACCGGCTAGTTTTGTAAAACTTTTAGATGTAAGCAGAGCTCATATCGCATTTTTAAATTGTTTAAAGTCTATCTGTGTTAATAGTTTATTGATGTTTGTATGTTTTATGGAATATTGTAACTTGAAAGGTCAGTCAGTATAATATTTACAATCTATTTATTGAATGTTGTATTCCGCATTAAATCAATAAATCGTGCATACTGATGCGTTATTTTGAGTTTTATGTAACCAAAACGCTACTAGACCCTCTACAAACTAAGAGCGACCTGTTGAGACATCAGTGACTGTAATGGGAGCAAAACCGCATCTTCCCAGAGCATTGGACTGGTCCGAAGCGATTCGCAACTTTTTGTGTAAAGTCGTTCTTAGCTTGTACAAACTCTAGTTGCCTCGCTTCTTAACTATAAAAACAGATGGCGTAACTAAAGACTGTAGTATAAGTATTAGCATTATTTTGGTTTATTTACTTTATCTAAATAGTTTCTAGAACACATAAATAATATATTTTGTATTGTTAAGATAAAATCAAACAGTACAGAACTTTAAACAGGTGATAATCGAAAAATTCAATATCAGAAATGTCAAAACTATCCAATTTAAAGGTCCATTGTGTATTGTCGACTACATTCGTTCCGAATCGTGGTAAAAACCTGCTCTGATTGGCTCGTAATTAAGGTGGGAGGACGCGCACCCACCCAGTTTAAAGGTACTAACGTTTAATGGTTGTAAAGTTGGGATTTTAAACACTTATCAGTTCGTTACTCTTTGATTGACCTTCAATAATGCGGGTGGAAATGAAATTTAACCCAAATTAATTCTTCAAACTAAGCTTTAAAATTATAAGTAGAATTATGGACACATACAAATTGTTACCACAACTTTCAGTTTCTTTAGTTAATTTTTTTTTCAAAAAGACACTAAAAAGTAGCAAGTAGATAAGTAACTTTCAAAACTAGACTTGCGATAATTGAGTTTTCCTGACCTTTAAGGCCTTGAAACTGTAAAATTATTGATTTCCTTCGTAATTTTGCTTTTTTATTATTTTGAATATTACGAACAGCGCCGCCATCTAGCGGATTAGAGCTACATTGATGCGGTACGGCACTGATGCTGGCGTAGTTATAGCGTAGCGCCTTCTAGACTGCGACAACAAACTGTTTCGAATTATTTAACAAAAATTGTGCTAATTACTTACGTAATGGATTTTGATTCCTATTTTGTACTTTATTAAAAAACTAAATTTAATAGAGGAATTAATTGCGGAAATTGTTGCTACTTTGGGAATTATTGAAGAGGAAGTTAAAATTTCTCATTTAGTTCAATTATCGATTTCCAACAATTTGATTGTTTTTCCTTTGAGTTTGGCGGGTTGCTGATAAGAAAATTCCCTGCCGTTACCGACTCTGTCAAACGACAGCCGACAGTGGCATCGAGCACCTCCCATGAGTGTCAAATCATAAGTAAATGTGATTTTTAGTTCGTAACCCCCCAATTTGTGGCCATTTAGCAATGATTCTGCTCGAAATTAACAATAGAGTCGTCGAAGAAACATTGACGGTGAAAATAAAAAACTCTTTAGCCGGGTAAGTGACGATTTTTTACTTAAAAACCGGTGGTTTGGGTGAGGCGTTTTATCTCCTTATTAACCGAAATTTTATCTCTTAAACCGGCGTTGATAGTATGTGGCGATGTGTTATTATCTGAATTTGTTTAGTTTGATGACACAAAAAAAAACCTAATGAGTCATCCGTTTACAGGCTGAAGAATGAGTCGATCGACATTACCGTTTCGGATTTCGATGGGGCCCTCTATCACATCTCCAATGTCAACGGGGAAAAGTCAAAGATTAGGGTAAGGAGCACTCAGAAATGCTGAATTAACAACTGAAAAATATGAGAAACCGACCAGAGAAAACTTCTGACCAATCACAAATGAGACTCCAATGTTTGCCAGTTAATTTAAATCATTAAATAGCTTAAAACAGGCGAAACTCCCTAATTAGGTCAATGGGAGTCGGAAATTTAGGAGGAAATTGAACCAAAGAACGACGTGGTTATCAAATAGTTGACATTGTAATCTTATTGATTGAAACAATGTACTTGCTGTTAGCACAAGTCGAAATTATCTCATGTGTTTAACGATTTTGTTGCTCAAATTGCTATTTAAGTGTGTCCAAAGGTTTGGTTGCAAATTTTACTTGCGCCATCTACTGGATTGTAATGAAATTATTTTGGTGGGAAACTGTGCTTAATGACGCTGGAATCTTGTCAAACATTGCGGACGACAGCGCAATTTACTCAAACTAAGTGATTCAAATGATTTAACGATGTTGTGGCTCAAATCGCTATTTAAGTGTGTCCAAAATTTGGTTGCAAATTCCACTTACGCCATCTACTGGGTTAGAGTTTAACGATTTTGGTGGAAAACTGCTTAATGGCGCTGAAATCTTGACAACAGTTGGGGACAAAAGCGCAAATTTGCTCAAAGTAAGTGATTCAAATGATTTAACGATGTTGTGTACAAAGGTTTGGTTACAAATGTTACTTGCGCCATCTGCTGGGTTGCAGTGAAACTATGTTGGTGGGAATCTGTGCTTAATGACACTGGAATTTTGTCAAACATTGCGGACGTTGGCGCAATTTGCTCAAACTAAGTGATTCAAATGATTTAACGATGTTGAAGCTCAAATCGCTATTTAAGTGTCTCCAAAATTTGGTTACAAATTTTACTTGCGCCCTCTACTGGGTTGCAGTGAAACGATTTTGGTGGGAAACTGTGCCTAATGTTGCTGGAATTTTGTCAAACATTGCAGACGACAGCGCAATTTGCTCAAACTAAGTGATTCAAATGATTTAACGCTGTTGTAGCTCAAATCGCTATTTAAGTGTGTTCAAAATTTGTTTACAAATTGTACTTACGCCATCTACTGGGTTAGAGTTGAACGATTTTGGTGGAAAACTGCTTAATGGCGCTGAAATCTTGGCAACAGTTGCGCACAAAAGCGCAAATTTGCTCAAAGTAAGTGATTTAAATGATTTAACGATGTTGTGGCTCAAGTCGCTATTTAAGTGTGTTCAAAATTTGGTTACAAATTTTGCTTGCGCCATCTACTGGATTGAAGTGAAGCTATTTTGGTGGGAAACTGTACTTAATGACGCTGAAATCTTGTCAAACATTGCGGCGACGGCGCAATTTGCTCCAACTAAGTGATTTAAATGATTTAACGATGTTGTGGCTCAAGTCGCTATTTAAGTGTGTTCAAAATTTGGTTACAAGTTTTACTTGCTCCATCTACTGGATTGAAGTGAAACTATTTTGGTGGAAAACTGTACTTTATGACGCTGAAATTTTTCGAAAATTGCGGACAACAGCGCCAATTTGCCTAAACTAAGTGATTCAGATGACAACAGCGCCATTTAGCTTGAAGTAACATTTAAAATTCAATACTAACTTAAATATATTTCTATCTTTGAAAGTCAAGCTCTAAAAAAAAGTTTTTTTTATCGATTTTGATATCTTTTGCTGAGATTTCCCAATTTTTTTCCATCAACTGAACTTTTATGAATCGTTCTTGTAGTTTGGTAGGCTTGATAGCTTTATTTGTTTTTTTTTCCTCAAACCACTCACTTGTAAATATATTTTTTGTATTGTGAGGATTTTCCCTGCGACAAGAGGAACTAAAATATTGATAGAGCTAATTTAAAATGTTTTTTCTTTGTATAGTGAATATTGCAATAAAACTAAAACAAATATGCAGAGTATACACTTCAAATAGTGTTGTGCCGAAAGCTTGCTACAATTTAATTATTACTAACCACTAGAAGACGCAAAAACCTAGACCATACAGTGTCTCACTCTTTCTTACCCATTTCGTTCCGTTTCAACTTTAATTTCTAAAACTCGTTTTAAATGAAAATGTGTAAATTCGACGCAATCATTTTAACTACTTGCAACATTTTCTGCTTTCAGATAAGTATTTCGTTGAAGTTCTACCGGGAGTTGCAACAACACGGGGCCGACCAACTATTGAAGCGCGTTTACGGTTCTCTATTGACCGCTCCCGAAGATGGTCACAACGTATCTCTCCTCTTCGATTTGGAGAACATCCCGAAAGACTGGCCGGAAACCGTAAAAAAAATCGGTTTATTAAAACGCAACTGTTTCGCTTCGGTGTTTGAAAAATATTTCGATTTCCAAGAGAACGGTGAGGAAGGTCAAAACCGTGCCGTCATCCATTATCGTGATGACGAAACACTTTATGTCGAAGCGAAAGCCGATCGTGTTACTGTTGTATTTTCGACGCGTTTTCGCGATGAAGACGACGTCGTCATCGGTAAAGTTTTCATGCAAGAATTAAAAGAAGGATTGAGAGCTTCGCATACGGCACCGCCGGTACTTTTCAGTCATCGAGAACCGCCTAGAGAATTGAAGAATACCGACGCCACCGTCGATAATAACGTCGGTTACGTCACGTTCGTTTTGTTTCCGAGACACACCGCTCGCAATACGAGAGACAACACTATCAATCTTATACACATGTTCCGGCATTACCTCCATTATCACATTAAATGCTCCAAGGCTTACATACATAGCAGGATGAGGGCCAAGACGTCCGATTTTTTGAAAGTGTTGAACAGAGCGCGACCGGAAAACAAGACGACGGACAAAAAGACTATAACGTAAGTTGTTGTTGGGTTTTTGTTTGTTTTTTTATTTTTAATTCGGATTTGGTTGCAGAGGAAAAACGTTCGTGCGGAGGGATTGATGTGTATAGTACTAGTGACTGCAAGATCAGCTCAATGGACTAATTAACTGCCGAAACTCAAACTCGACTGTTTCATTCGATGCCAGCCCCCGGTTCGCCGCAGCCTCTCTAATTTCTAAATTAATTTTGTCAATTACCATAGGTGAATTAATTAATTAAAGAATTAAGCTTCAATTAGAATGTTGCAGTTCAGGTTTAACATTAATTAGCGTCGTTTATATTGTTATGACAGTGTAAACTAGTGAAGGTGCTGATTTTTCAGCGTGTTGTACATATAGATTCAATCTTTAACTGTGCTTCCTCGGATCATGGGTAAGCACGTATTATTGTGAATTAATTGTATATTTCTAATCTTGCATTATTGTTTCGTATTACGCTAATTTTGTAAATTTTTTATTTAAGTGCGTTCGCATTTGAAACGTTTCTTCCATTGTTCCGGTCACAGTTAATGGTTTCGCCAAATTTTATAACGTTTAACTAAAATCAATTGTCAATTTCAACAAGTGATTTTCCAGTATTTATTGTTTTTACTATTATAGTTAGTGTGATTCTCCATGCTTTTAATATATTTTTAAATACGGTTTAACAGCACACTGTTTTTTCTTCAAACTAGGTAATAAAATGTTATTTTAAAGTATCACGCCCTTTCTTCCCAATTTTTGTTTTGTTGTTAGTTGCTACTAGAAACTCCAGATGCCGGTTCGTGTAAAAATCGCAACACTTACGCCAATGCTTTACTAACAATTTAATTTTAGCTAAGCAACTATGATTTTGAAGAATTTGGAACGAAAGCTCCCTCATCCAGACCCGCCACACCTGGTTGAGGGTATATGGAGGCGAAATGAATCGTTGACAAAAAACAGAAGAAACGCTGGAGAGGCCAAAAAATTGCCTCTCCAAAATTACACTTAGGTAGAAGCTATTGTGAGTACGTATTAACGGACTCAAATGTACAAATGTTTTAAAATTGCTGTAAAACATTCCTAAATTTTCAATTTTTTCTTACCTCGATAAAGGAAACTGTAAAATGTAAAAAAAAAAAACGCTGGACCAGCTGCCAAACAACTGATGTTTTCTAAGATTTTTTAGAGAGGCGCTAACGGCTTGTTAAAGTATCATTACGAACATGCAGCCGAGCGTAAGACTCTTAGATTTTAAAATTAAAAATTTTGGCTAAAAAATTGCCTATCCAAAGTTACACTTAGGTAGAAACTATTGGTGAGTACGAATTAACGAACTCAAATGTAGAAACGTTTTAAAATTACTGTAAAGAATTCCGAAATTTTCATTTTTTTTTCTACCTCGATAAAGGAAACTGTAAAATTTCAAAAAAAAATTGTTCTCGCTGGACTTGTTTACAAGCAAGTAATGTTTTCTATGATTGGATATTGAATCTAAATATGAATTTAGAATTTTTTACGCAAAGTAATTAATTATCGAAACTTCAAATTTGAATTTTTTCAAAAAATTTTGGTTTGCAAGTTTGACTTTACTAAATCAAATTGCAATTAGTTCATGTATCTAGCAAATAACCAAATTCTTATGACAGAAACATGTTGTCAATTAAATTGTCGATCGGCTCTCATCCCCAAAATTTCGATTTTTTGGTTAATTTTCATCTAAAGTCGCAATTCCGTGAAGAGATGGGAGTAAATTATTGCGATTAATATTTCTTTTTACTTCACAACTATGCTAATTTTTGTATTCACCCTTGCACGTGCTTTTTCAAGTACTAAGCCATGTCTATAACGTTCCATTAGTGCAACAGAGATGCGCAGCAGTTCAACCATATAGTCAGTCATGTCTGCTAACAACTTCCGGTGTCTATAACGTTCCATTCGTGAAACAGAGATGGCGCAGCAATTCAATCTCATCGTCAGTTATGTCTGCTAATAATTTTCGGTTTCAAGAGAAAAACTACACAGGCGTAAATAAAATTCACCCATTTTACCATTTCAACTGACCGTTGTTTATTACTAAAATTTATGTGGTTCGCTACGGTCGGTTTTGATACAAATTTAAAATGATTCGAGTCTATTGCTCGGTTGCTCAAAGCGTGATTAAACTGTCGTCAAAATTTCGATAGGTGATCACTAGCCGATCCGTTGCTTTTTAAGAATTTGAAAGAAACTAAAGTTAACGTGTTAAGTGGCTACATAATGCAATGAACGGCTAAAGACCAGTTAATGTAATAAAAATTTTAGAAAGGCGCTAACGGCTTGTTAAACTATCATCACGGTTATGCAGCCGGGTGTAAGAGTTAGATTTTAAAATTAAGATTTTTTTTATTTTGAACAAATTTTGGCCAAAACTAAAATTGCTCTACTTACGTAGAAACTATCGGTGAGTAGGTGTTAACGGGCCGAAATGAAGAAAATTACGTCTTAAAATTGCTGTAAAAAAATCCTAAATTCTCATTTTTTTCTTCCTCGATAAAGGAAACTGTAAAATTTCAAAAAAAATTGTTCTCGCTGGACTAGTTTACAAACAAGTGATGTTTTTTTAAGATTTGATATTGAATCTAAATATGAACTTAGAATTTTTTACCCAAAGTAATTAATTAGCAAAATCTCGAATTTAAATTTATGGTTTGCAATTTTGACTTTACTAAATCAAATTGCTATTAATTCATTTATCTAGCAAATAGCCAAATTATGATAGAAACATGTCGCCAATTAAATTGGCGATCGGCTCTCATGGCCAAAATGTTGATTTTTTGGTTAATTTTCGTCTAAAGTCGCAATTCCGTGAAGAGATGGGAGTAAATTATTGCGATTAATATTTTTTTTACTTCACAACTATGCTAATTTTTTTATTTACCCTTGCACGTGCTTTTTCAAATACTAAGGCATTGTCTATGTCGTTCCATTGGTTCAACAGAGTTGGCGCTGCAGTCATGTCTGTTAACAACTTCCGGTTCCAAGAAGAACATTTCTTTCCCCTCCCCCTAGAAAAAAGAGGTACGGGGGTAAATAAAATTCACCCATTTTACCATTCCAGCTAACTTGTTTATTACTAAAGTTTCTGTGGTGTGGTACGGTCGATTCTCAAAATTTTCAAAATAATTTCAGTAAACTTCAACTCGTTGACTACGTATGGTTAATTATTTGATAGTTATTGCAGTTGATTTTGAATCAATTTATAAAATTTAATCTTGCCGCGTTTTTCCAAAACAATGGAATTTATGGAAGTTACAGAACGCAACCCAGAGGGTGAGTGTTCAATTTGTATTTTGGTTTTTAGCTATGTTGAATAAAATTTATTAACAGAAGTGCCACTTGACCACGAGTGTAAAGTGTGTTCCTTTAAAATTTCCCCCAAGTTATAACCGATTTTGTAAACGCGGGACCTGTGGTACCATTTCCGATTTTGGCCTGAATTTGAAGCTTTTTTGTAACAATTTCGATTTTCTTTGTGATAAAATATTTTTAAGGTCATTCAAGTTTCTTATAAAAAAATTATCGACCTACAATCCACACAGAAAATTACGAAATGGCTTACCTCGCTTTCCCAGAAGGTCCAACTTTCTCCCTTGAGTACCGTTAACAATGTTATTTTTATTTTACTTTAAAGTTTGGAAAAATAATGATTTTATAATGTTTTCTAAAACGCCAATCAGGGCGAGGATGCTTCACGATTCAAACCGAAGGTCGTCTAGATTTGACGAAGATCGAGTGTTACATCTCTGTCACAAAATGATTTGCCTTGTCTGTTTTTCGCCCCTATAAAAGTTCTGCGCTCCGTAACTCTACCGCCCGAAGGAACAACCTTTCTGAGAAAATTGAGGTATTTTCACAAATTACCGGTCACCAAGGGTATTTAACCACCCAAAACTACCTGAAGCTTTCTACACCAATTTGGACATCTCCCAACAAATTTTATACTTTTTAGTTTATTTATTTAAATAAAAATTGTAATCGTCACTTACGCAATTTTGATATTAACAGAATAATTCCAAAGTTCGATTGAGTTTTTTTGAGTTGTCTAAAAAAGTTTCAAACTTCCTTAAAACATGGAATATGTTCTGAAATTTCTTGCAACATAACAAAAATTTGCCAGGTAGCAAAAATGAAACAGAATTCAAAAATAGTTTTTGCAATTTTTCGAAATTTTAGTGCCGCATCTAAAATCGCAGCAATTTTTAGGTTTTTTGACCAGTAAGTGGCGTAACACTGTAAACATAAGACACCGGACAACCCCCTTTAACGGCGTAATTATCAAGAAATTAAAAACAAACAAATTTTTGATTCCAGAAGGTTTTCCAGCAATCCCTTTACGTTATCTTCTTTCACTTGCATATTTGTTCAAAATTCTATCGAATCTGTTTCAGAGTCCGATAGCACCATGGAGAATTATTTGCCCCCACCGGTAACTCCTTTTGGTTTTGTGAGGGCGTCCTTGCAGTGCGAAATAGAATTTACGAAACTATTTAAGGAATCAAACATTTTCATGGGAAGAATAGCTATCAGCAATGCTTTTGAGAAGAGGCGTTTGTTACCTAGACAATACGACCCCAAAGAAGCCGTGGAGGAGTTCAACCGAATAAGTCGAACTTCTTGGTACGAAATCTTAATAGGTGTACCCCTTGTGGAAGGAATGAGCGAAATAACTGCTTATCTTGAACGTCACGCTCCACCTTTCAAATCAACAGACATTTATTTCGTAAATGATTTGCCCAATTGCCGGTATGAAACTAACGATTTTTTTTAAGGTCGACGGTCTTGCTATCGGGGAAGGATTTTCGTTTTATATCAAAAACGAGGTAGTTGCAATAAAATTGTTGAGTTTAACCGGCGAGATAACTATGGAAAACGGAAAAAGATTCCAACTTAACGTGGATTATAGTCCATATCCTTTAAAAGCGCTTCCACAGTTTATGACTCATCAAATTCAGATTGCGAAAGATATTAGATCCGTCTTTACACGACCACAGTTCGAAAAATATTTGGATGATCTCCCACGTTGTCTAATAGACTTCCAGAGAGTTCTAAGCTTGCGGGAGAGACAACCGGATCTTGATAACTTGAACAGGCGACGTGCCCGATCATCGGCGTTTGCTCTATTTAGCCAGAGGTACTTTTTTGATTTTTAACAATATTTTTAAAAATTGTTCTAATGTCATTGTCATCCACAGCTCTTCGATTTTTACTCCTGTGAGGGGGCCACGTATCGTGAACTGGCAGAATGGGTAAGTAAATTAACATTTAATCGGTTTAATGTTTTTCAACTTTTAAAACGTACTCGAGAGGGCGCCACATCCAGATGTCAACGGGAGCGCTAGCGCTCTCTCGTGTCCGACTCAATAATATAGTCAAATTGTTTGATTTTTGGTATACGTTAATTTTAATTTTTGCTTGATTCGAAACTTTTCGTGGCTTCAAACTCTTTTCGATTTAAATTAAGGTGATGCAGTGACGTCACAAATATAAAATGTAATATTAGATTTCTTTACTTGTTGTTGATAATTTTTTTTCCTATCAACACTTGCTGTAGTGTATGCAGTTTTTCTTCTAAAATAGTAGCGAAACAATTCTCTAGTTATTTCGTTTTGCGGCAATTTGCAAGTTAAAAAAATCTTTTAATAACTAACCAAGAGAAAGTTACTAAAGTATACCTAATATAGCCATATAGCTATCTATAGCTTGGAACTAAATAACTGGAGAACGGTTTCAAGTTGCACTAAACATCTCTAACTAACATTTTCTTGGGGTTTTAGGAGAACCACGCGCCGTCCCTCTTCCAATCCACAAAGTGTAAGTAAAATTTAAAATAGTGAAAGTTTTAAAACTTAACGTTTGTATTTTTTGTAGGTCGTACGTTCACGAAGACATCCATCTGCTTTGCGCCCTTTGAGTACACCGAATTTGCGCAGCAATATCTCGTTAGATTTATTTAATGTGAGGCAGAGAGCGCGTCGAGTAAATCCACTAATTGCACGCGAACGTCTAGAGCAACAGATAATAAGTCTAACACAGGACTTTCAAAACATATCAACTGTAAGGGTTTTTTTTCACAATAACGTTAAATTAAAATAAAATGTTTTAGGCCGAACGTCCCTCAAATGAAATGAGAGAAACGTGAGCTTCAAATTCTGCAAGCGGAGGTGACTGATGCTGCTAGTGTTCAAATGGCGAATTAACAGGACGACCTTTATACAATATAGCATCAACCTCCAAGGGTTTTTGAAACTTAGGGAATTTTCCCTATCTATATATTTTTTGAAAAATATTGTTAAAGATGTATGGTGCTTATCACCGAGTGTTATTTAGAGAAAAAGTAAAAGGAGGAATTAAATTCTTATGGCAGAAAACAATCACGGCTTAGTTGTGCTTTATTGTCACCATTACTACCAGAATCGAAAGCTATAAATAAGGAAATTTTTTAAATGCTACAATAGTATCTGCAGATGTCAAGTGATAGCCAATGTAGCAAAATCATTTAAATTCTTGCGTCTTGAGTTCCCATCTATTATAGATAATTATCCATGTTAAATCAACCATTCTGGACAAGTACGACATTGCCCTCATACTTAGTTTGACGTTATAATTAAAAAAAAAAAGTTTTGGTTGTAAAGTATGGAAAAATTAGTCTTCACAGCTCGTTTTCAATTTTAATAATTTTTTTTCATCAAAATTGACCAAATTGCGATTAATATTGTATGAGCTAATCGGCAATTTAATTGATAACATGCTACCATTATCAGAATTTGACTATTTGCTTTTTTGTTGTGATTAGAAGTTCCCAAAAAATCAAAAATTTAATAAACGCCCGATTTAGGCAACTCACTTTACCTTAGTGCTATGAGGGACTGCATATACACAGTTTTTGTGAAAATTATTTCTTTTTGAATCTTTTGTCCGTCAACCTCAAAGTCATTACCAGCTAACATCAGTGGAGACTGCGAGGAGTATTGAGACGTCAGGTAAATTTACCTTAACAAGTACCATGCAATTGACCGACGCCAGGGTGGTTGATTTTTGGTAGAGAGCAAAAAACAAAGAAAAGCACCAGCAATTGTAACGGTCGCTGGACAGAGGAACCCTCGAATGGTTACAGGAAACTACAAATTGTAGCAAAATAAATTCTTTTACTCAAGCCTGCGATAAAGTTTAGAATGGTCGTAAAGTAAAAAGGTAAAAGTATTAGCACTCGCAGTTTTTATTCAAATTTAATAATTTCCTCAGTTTCCTCAAAAATTGCCAAATTATGATCAATATTGTATAAGCTCATCGGCAATTTAATTGATAACATGCCACTCTAATCAAAATTTGGCTATTTGCTTTTCTTGTTGTAATTAGAAGTACCCAAACAATCAAAAATTTGATAAACGCCCGATTTAGGCAACTCACTTTACCTTAGTGCTATGAGGGACTGCATATACACAGTTTTTGTGAAAATTATTTCTTTTTGAATCTTTTGTCCGTCAACCTCAAAGTTATTACCAGCTAACATCAGTGGAGACGGCGTGGAGTATTGAGACGTCAGGTAAATTTACCTTGACAAGTACCATGCAATTGGCCGAGGCCAGGGTGGTTGATTTTTGGTAGAGAGCAAAAAACAAAGAAAAGCACCAGCAAATGTAACGGTCGCTGGGCAGAAGAACCCTCGAATGGTTACAGGAAACTACAAATTGTAGCAAAACAAATTCTTTTACTCAAGCCCGCGATACAGTTTAGAATGGTCGTAAAGTAAAAAGGTAAACAAATTAGCACTCACAATTCGTATTCAAATTTAATAATTTCTTCAGTTTCCTCAAAAATTGCCAAATTGTGATCAATATTGTATAAGCTCATCGGCAATTTAATTGATAACATGCCACTCTAATCAAAATTTGGCTATTTGCTTTTCTTGTTGTAATTAGAAGTACCCAAACAATCAAAAATTTGATAAACGCCCGATTTAGGCAACTCACTTTACCTTAGTGCTATGAGGGACTGCATATACACAGTTTTTGTGAAAATTATTTCTTTTTAAATCTTTTGTCCGTCAACCTCAAAGTCATTACCAGCTAACATCAGTGGAGACTGCGAGGAGTATTGAGACGTCAGGTAAATTTACCTTAACAAGTACCATGCAATTGACCGACGCCAGGGTGGTTGATTTTTGGTAGAGAGCAAAAAACAAAGAAAAGCACCAGCAATTGTAACGGTCGCTGGACAGAGGAACCCTCGAATGGTTACAGGAAACTACAAATTGTAGCAAAACAAATTCTTTTACTCAAGCCCGCGATACAGTTTAGAATGGTCGTAAAGTAAAAAGGTAAAAGTATTAGCACTGGCAGTTTTTATTCAAATTTAATAATTTCCTCAGTTTCCTCAAAAATTGCCAAATTGTGATCAATATTGTATAAGCTCATCGGCAATCTAATTGATAACATGCCACTCTAATCAAAATTTGGCTATTTGCTTTTCTTGTTGTAATTAGAAGTACCCAAACAATCAAAAATTTGATAAACGCCCGATTTAGGCAACTCACTTTACCTTAGTGCTATGAGGGACTGCATATACACAGTTTTTGTGAAAATTATTTCTTTTTGAATCTTTTGTCCGTCAACCTCAAAGTTATTACCAGCTAACATCAGTGGAGACGGCGTGGAGTATTGAGACGTCAGGTAAATTTACCTTGACAAGTACCATGCAATTGGCCGAGGCCAGGGTGGTTGATTTTTGGTAGAGAGCAAAAAACAAAGAAAAGCACCAGCAAATGTAACGGTCGCTGGGCAGAAGAACCCTCGAATGGTTACAGGAAACTACAAATTGTAGCAAAACAAATTCTTTTACTCAAGCCCGCGATACAGTTTAGAATGGTCGTAAAGTAAAAAGGTAAAAGTATTAGCACTCACAGTTCTTATTCAAATTTAATAATTTCCTCAGTTTCCTCAAAAATTGCCAAATTATGATCAATATTGTATAAGCTCATCGGCAATTTAATTGATAACATGCCACTCTAATCAAAATTTGGCTATTTGCTTTTCTTGTTGTAATTAGAAGTACCCAAACAATCAAAAATTTGATAAACGCCCGATCTAGGCAACTCACTTTACCTTAGTGCTATGAGGGGCTGCATATGCACAGTTTGCGTGAAAATTATTTCTTTTTAAATCTTTTGTCCGTCAACCTCAAAGTTATTACCAGCTAACATCAGTGGAGACGGCGTGGAGTATTGAGACGCCAAGTAAATTTACCTTGACAAGTACCATGCAATTGGCCGAGGCCAGGGTGGTTGATTTTTGGTAGAGAGCAAAAAACAAAGAAAAGAACCAGCAAATGTAACGGTCGCTGGACAGAAGAACCCTCGAATGATTACAGGAAACTACAAATTATAGCAAAATAAATTCTTTTACTCTAGCCCGCGATAAAGTTTAGAATGGTCGTAAAGTGAAAAGGTAAAAGTATTAGCACTCGCAGTTTTTATTCAAATTTAATAATTTACTCAGGTTTCCTCAAAAATTGCCAAATTATGATCAATATTGTATAAGCTCATCGGCAATTTAATTGATAACATGCCACTCTAATCAAAATTTGGCTATTTGCTTTTCTTGTTGTAATTAGAAGTACCCAAACAATAAAAAATTTAATAAGCGCCTGATTTAGGCAACTCACTTTACCTTAGTGCTATGAGAGGCTGCATATACACAGCTTTTGTGAAAATTATTTCATTTTGGATCTTTTGTCCGTCAACCTCAAAGTCATTACCAGCTAACATCAGTGGAGACGGCGAGGAGTATTGAGACGCCAGGTAAATTTACCTTGACAAGTACCATGCAATTGACCGACGCATGGCTGGTTGTTCTTTGATAGAGAACAACTTGTTTGCATGAAACAAAGAAAATCACCAGCAAATGTGACGGTGGCTGGACAGAAGAACCCTCGAAGGGTTATAGGAAGCTACAAATTGCAGTTCCAACTAGAACTGTAGCAAAAAAATTCTTTTACTATATCCAGCGATAAAGAAAACCTGAAATCAGAACTATTAGGTACTGAGGAAGTTTGTGCTGTAATCTTATCTTTTGGGGAAGGTTTAATATTCTCAAAAGAGTAACACCTTAAGGCAGTGGGATAGTTCAGTGGATTAATTTCGCAAAAATTGCTGGGTAATTGAAAGTTTCAAGGAAAAAGCACCAAAAGGGACGACTTTCAATTCACCAATTGAAGCTCGTTAAAATTAAATTCCGTCAAACGGATTGTCCAATATACCAAAACTGTCTAGACGAAGCTTCAACAATGGCAACTATTTTCAATAGAGGCAAAATTCTCGAAGCGACAATTTGAAATACCACAAGGCCACACGATATAAGAAAATTTGAAAAGAAGGATCGATGGAGAAAAAATATTTAGCTTCATTCTCGCTACTTGTCAAAATTCCAGAAAATTAGCAAAATGAACAGGAAAACTGACCCCAATAAATTTGAGTCCATGCCAAAAATTTCAAACTTTTGTTTTTCAAAACAATTGAACGTATCCAGTCATGTAGTAACGGTTCTGAACAAATGTGATCGATACTGCACGATAGACTTTTAAATTCCATAGTTTGCATCTCTGTCGCAACTTTGTTTGCTTTGTTTGGTTTTCGTCCTTGTAAGTTTTGCATTCTGTAACTCTACCGCTCGAGATAACAAAATTTCTAAGAAGGTAGAACAGGATTAGTACCATGACAAATTTTTCAACTACCTGCAACTTTCAATACCTCAGTTCCTGTTAACAATTTTGGCTATAAAATATTATTATCAATTTTGCTGGCCACCTACCAAATTGTTTTCTAGGAAATAAAAGTTTTCTGAATCTAAATATGAATTTTTGAAAGAAACCAAAAATTTCTCCAAAATTCCAATAATTTTCGGGCCTTAATTTCTACACATGTTAGCTTAAGTATCTTAATTAGTTGGGTTAAAATAAAGCAACAAAAAAAAATTCCAAAAAACTCCAAAATTGTTGCCAACTCTTTGAGTTTTGTGGCTAAAATCACGCTCTAATAGTAAGTGGTAATTGAATTAAACAATAAAAAGACCACCACCGCGGCAAATAAAATTTTGAGAAATTTTTCTAAAAAATTATGGACGCTAACAAATCTGGACCAATCCGGATCCAACAAGAAAAGATTTCGTCCAATGGTAAATAGTAGTTAAAATCCCACTTCTGCCCTTTGTGCTGGCATATTGAAATTAGAAAACTTTCATTCCCAATTTTTGTGTCGTGCAGTGCGGTTGCCACTTCCAAATTTTCAAAATTCAACTGAGGTTCAACTCATTGACCACGTTTTGTTAATTTCTTGATACTTTTATAAAAGTTTTTGTCGCCTTTTCCAAAAAAACAATGGATTTTTTTGAAGACCCAAATTTTCCTTTATCTGGTGAGTGTCCAATTTGCATTTCTCTTTTGAGTTAGGTTTTTTAAAATTTATTGCCAAAAGTGGCTGTAAAAATGAATTGGAGCCACAACTTGACCACATGTGTGTTCAGTTATAATCGCCCCCGAGTTACAGCCGTTTTTGTACAATTTCCACCATTTCCGGTTTCGGATTGTTTTTTTCTAACAATTTCGTTTTTCTTGTGATACAATTATCTGCTTTCTATTCAATTATTCAAATTGCAGTTCACACCGGAAATGGTAAAATTTTGGTTTTGGACTATCAACCAATGTTACCAATCAGAGCGCGAGTACTTCACGATTTAAAACGAAAGTGGTTGAAATATCACGAAGAATCCTTCAACTAAATCGTGTGCCATCTCTGTCGCGAAATTATTTGCTTTGTCTCTTTTTCGCCTCTTTAAAAGTTTTGCAAAGGAACAAATTTCGAAGAAAATTGAGGAATTTTAACAAGTTACTTGTCCCTAACAAAAATCTTAGAACTCAATTTGCATATCTTAAACAAAGGTTTTGGTTAATTTATTTATTTCAATAGAACTACCCTTAAGTTTTTGCTATTAAGACAAATAATTTCAAAGTAAAATTGAGTAAAAAAGTCTCCCCTAACGTTGTAGAATTTTTTTTCTAAATTGTAAAAAAACAATTTTCTGAATTTTCCTCCAACATAAAAATAAATTCAGCAAGTAGCCAAAATTCAACATAAAGATTGAAAAACATTTTCTACTATTTGCAGCTATTGTAGCAACACAAGAGTTTCAAGAAGCTAGAGAGATACGGACCCGCAATAGACCGAGATCTCACTTTACACCTGCTAGAACTCCCTACAGGGATCAGTTCCAACTAGAGCCTAGTGATTATCCACGTAACCAGAGGTACTTTTTGATTTTTAACAACATTTTAAATCATGCTAATGTTATTTCTATCCACAGAGCACGCTTTATGCAATCTAGAAGGGCTGAAAACAGCGACGACGCGACGAATGAGTAAGTATTGCCCTAAATTAATATTTAATCTATTAATTTCATATTTTTCAACGTTTAAAATGCACCTTGTAACATTCGGACACGAGAGGGCGCAACATTCAGATGTCAACGGGAGCGCTAGCGCCCTCTCGTGTCCGATAATAATATTGTCGAATTGTTTGATTGTTGGTATACGATTCGAAACTTTTCGTGGCTTCAAACTCTTTTCGATTTAAATTAAGATGGTGCAGTGACGTCACAAATATAGAATGTAACATTAGATTTCGTTACTTAACTTGCTATCAACATAGGAGGCGCCACTTGCTGTAGTTTATGCGGTGTTTTTCTGAAATAGTAGCGAAACAATTCTTTTAAACTAACCAAGAGAAAGTTACTAAAGTATACCTAATGTAGACATAGAGCTATAGATTGGAACTAAATAACTGGAGAACAGTTTCAAGTTGCATTAAACATCTCTAACTAACATTTTCTTGGGGTTTCAGGGAAATTACGCGTTGTGCCCCTTCAAGTCCACCAAGTGTAAGTAAAATTTAAAATAGTGAAATTTTGAAAACTTAACCGTTGTATTTTTCGCAGTACCGGTATCTGCTAAGAGCTGCGTTGCGGAGACAGGAACAGATGGCCCATGTAAATTTTGACATGTTGATGGAAGATATATATCAAGCGAGGCGCAATTTTCGAAATATCCCTATTGTTCTGCGCAGAAGATCAGTCCCGAGTGAACCACAAATGAGAACTGAGGACGCTGAAAATATGAGAACTGAAGACGCTGAAAATATGAGAACTGAAGACGCTGAAAATACTTCAACTGTAATTATTTTTCTTAACAACAATAATATATTAAAATAAAATTTTTTAGACGGAACCTACAAACTCAAACCAGGAAACATCACCAAACGGAGAAAATGGCACTTCTAACAATCAAGCATGAACAATTAAAAACTAATAAAAACAAACTTAAAAAATTAGGTCTATCTCAAATATCTCTTGTTGTGTGTGATCAGTGCTAAAGCTAACCTCCTCTTGATTGTCTCTCCGAGGAGGCGGAATTACTGGAATTAATTGCAATTCAATATCCAACAAAAACGACTGTGATTCTGCGACTGGACTTGTACTTCGTTTTCGTCAGGAATTTCTCGTTTTTAGTTTTGGATTAGTTTGACTTATGCGGAAATTTAATTCTGTAATCAACATTTTATGAAATAAATTGTGAAAAATATATTCTAATTACAACTAATCCTGATCCTCACTCCCTGTTTCTGGTTTGAATTCAAAAATTAAGAAATAGTTCTGGATGAGCTCCGCTTTCTTCACTAACAGTAGCCGCGGTGATCGTTTGCGCCATTTTTTAAATTTGCCGCCACTACTCTAGCGCCATCTACTTCGTAATTTTGATTCCCCTTCCTCTATTTCCGTTGTATGATCATTGGGAGAGAAAAACTTTAGGAAAGGCTCTAAAAAATCTCCTGTTATATACAACATTCCATTAAAAAATGGCATTGCCCCTATATAATCGTAGTGGATCGCCCTGTATGTTCGAAAATAATTTCCGTTTTTCTCTAAATTATTCTTATATCAAATTTCTAGCTATCATAAAGTTTGAACGTTGTATGATTATTTATAATAATCCATATACAATGGTTCGAGTTATCTAAATCGGACGCAGTATTGCCCCACCCCGTAAAATGAATAAAATAAACCAAACTGTAACCGCTTTTTTATTTGCCTCAAAAATTAGTTAATTTTCGAAATTAATCCTTGATCCACCATTTTATTTATGGAAATTTTGTCAATAACATAATTAATTGGTAATTAACGAGGGTAATTACGTGAAAATTATTACGTCCGCCACTGTGAATTCGTAAACGCGCGCTTTGCGTAGGTGGCGCTGTCGTCGCGAAATTTTGCAACCCCCTCCAATAAGATTGTCGACGCCATTTTAATCAGCTGTTTGGTAAAGTGTGGCGTGTTTAAGACGTAGTACCCTTAAAACACGTTTTTTTCACCAATTCCGTTGTAAAAACATAAATAATGCCTAAACCAGGAAAATACAACAGTAAACCCACATGGAAATCTCAATATAATGGTGAAACAAAACCTTTTTTTTAACCTTTGTTTTTACTTTAATTTCGATTAGATGCCGAATATCGGGGAGGTGGCGATACTAGAAGAGTTAGTTTCAAATCGAATCGTTACGTTAAGAAAGATAACAAAGATTGGACTTCGTCAATTCGAGCACATTTGCAAGATGAAGATTTCGATATGGGGGGCGGCTCCGTGGGGAGATCAACGTTTAAAAAGGGTTCCCGTGGAAGAAGAGGCGGCCGTTCAGATTCCCCTGTACCTAATTACAAAAGGAAATTCATTGAAGGAGCCGGATGGTTTAAAATAACTGTAATTTTTTCAAGGTTATTCGATTTTAATTAATTAGTTTTTTTCAGTTACCTTACGGTAAAAAGTACGAAAAGGAGTTTCTAGTTAAAACTTTAACGCAGAAAGTTGAACCGCTAATTTTGTGGCCCCTTTCGGTAATTTAACAATTAACAGTTGCAATAATTTTATTTGATAATTTTAGTGGAAAGTACAAGAAGTGGGTAATGGGGTTAGTTTCTATATTGACGACATGAAAATTGCGGAAAAACTCTTGGATTTAAACCGCCAAATCCAGTTACCTGACGGATTTCAGTTGATTATTCGAGTCGATTGTCTTCCACCTCCAAGAGTTGAAGTAACTCCTAATTTGAAAGAAAAAATCAAGTTGACAATGGCTAAACGATACAATGCTGCTACTAAAGCTTTAGATTTGACGAAATTTCACGCTGATCCTGATCTACAAGACGATTTCTGTGCTCTCTGCAAATATCCGGTTATTGAAGCTGTAATCGAAATTATAGTTGATAACATTCCACAAACCGAAGCGATTAATTTGTTCGGTAATAAACTGACGCATTTATCTAACTTTAAGAAAATCAACCTGAGATTACCGCATCTCAAAGTCCTTCATTTAGGCAACAACAAGGTGAGTTGTTTCGGGTAGTTTTTCAAAATTATAATTTTTTCGTTTCAGATTAAAGAAATTTCTGATTTGGATCCTCTAATGGGACTACCGGTCGTGGATTTGGTATTGAACGGGAACCCAATTTGCGCTAAATTCAAGGATCAAGAGCTGTACATAGGGTAAAGTTGATTGAATTGTCAAAAAATAGATTAGCGCCATTTTGAAAATGGCACCAATGGCGTAGGAAAACAATTGGTTTTGCATGATCAACTGATTTTGATTAAAATTAGTTATGACGTATTTGTTTGTTTCCAAATTTGGAACAAATTTAGGTTTGCGCCTCACAGGTTTTCAAAACATTGTTGATTAACGAAAATGATTCCTGTGACGCGAAACGTAGTGACGTCATCGAAAAAATCAAGTAAGTGTCTTAGGAACGCGAAGGGTACGTGAAGCATGCGGCAAAAATTTATTTCGAACCCAAAGTGTTCGCCATTTTGAATACAAAATGTCGGTTGAACAATTGTGACGTCACAACTGTTTATTAATTAACTAAAAACTGTCAACCGAAATTTTGAATTCGTTGTGGTGTTTAGAACTGAAATTTGAAATGGTGGGGGTAAAGAAGGGAATATCTTGATGTTGGTGGTGGTGATGTAGAAGAAAATTTGATTTGGCTTGCATTTTGAATCTGACATGACTATTAAAATTGTGTTAATGTAAAAAGTTTGTTTGTGGCAAATTAACGGTTTTATTTGATTTTCTTTGTTATTCCAGAAGTAGAATTTTCGCGTTTTTTTATTTGAAAAAATGGTAACATCGCGACTTTTTATTCAAAAAATTGTCTGCATTTGTTATCTAATTCAAACTGTAACTCTACAGACGAATTGGTTGAAATGCGCAAATATTTTCAAAAAAAAAAAAAAAATGAAAAGAAAAACAAAAAATGAAAATAAAAAAAATGTGAAAACAAAAAACATTTGTTTCGATAAGGTGCTTCTTTTAATTTTAACATTTTAATAAATTGTTGTGAGATTTTACAGCAATATTGCCTACTTGCTGCATGAACAAGCATTGCAAGATTTTGCTGTTCATTGAAGTTGTTGCCGACTGCGAAAGAACATGACAACTTGTTATTGAACATTAGATCACAGAATTTGTGCGAATAGCACTCTTCGTTACACTCAATCAACTGGACCCCCAGTTTAATTTTCAATAATTACAGACTGACCGCCATTTTGAATGTAATTTCTCACGCAATAACGAACGAAGTTGAGTTTGCACCTCAAACACCTTATAGAAACCATAATAAAAAACATTTAAAAAAAAAAGAAAAAACTGAAAAAAAAAGAAAAATGAACAAAATGTTTGCATGTTAAACCAGTTTCGTGTTAAATTTTTCTTGTATCAAATGCGGTGGTTTTTCGATATTTTCGCGATGGCGCCTGATTTTCGAATATTCGAAAAAAAATCAACTTGAAGGATCGAATGGGATCGTTTTTTGCGCGAACAGCTTCGTAAGGAACTTTAACGAAATTGCAGTCGTCCAGTTTTCTTTTGCATCGGTAGATATTAATGTTTGTATTTTTTATTTATCTTGACGCAATCACATGTGCCAAGCAATCGACAACATTGCTAACGCCTTTGGGTCCATTTTGTCTTTCCGCAGAGAAGTGAGGAAGCGCTTCCCCAAAGTCATGAAACTGGTAAGTTAACAGCGCCACCAGGCGGAACGGCCTGAAACTAATCAATTTTTTCGCAAAAGAACTTTCCCGAAACTCCCCTTAAGCGGACTAAAGTCCGTACAGCAGCGTTATTGTTTTAAAAAAAAATCGGAAATTATGCTAAGACACTTAAAAGTCTGAAGAGTTAGCCCAGAAAATTAAAAAAAAAATCGTAAGAAATGCTAAGACACTTAAAAGTCTAAAGATTACTCCAGATTTTTTTTTTTTAAATCGTAAGTTATGCTAAGACACTTGAAAGTCTGAAGATTTAGCCCCAAAAATTTTAAAAAAATCGTAAGAAATGCTAAGACTTAAAACTCTAAAGATTACGGCAGAAATTTTTTAGTGCGATTATAAATCGTAATAGTCGATTGATGCGTTTGAAAAATCAGCGCCACCCTCTTGACGTGTTGTTTTCTGAACGTTGATTACCGTTGAAGTTGTTTTGTGATAAATTCGGTTTTCCTCGTTTCGGTTTTATTTAGGGAATTTTTCAGGACGGCGTGGATCTGCCGCCCCCGATCAGTTTCGATTTGGCCGAAGAAACAGCGTTGCCGCCGTCACATCAAACGTTTTTGTGCAATCAAGAAGGCGAATCGATAGTTAGACAGTTCCTCGAACAGTATTTTTTGATTTTCGACACCGAAAATCGCCAACCTCTCATCCAGGCGTATCATGAAAGCGCCGTATTTTCAATGACGATGTCCTATCCTTACGGACAGAAAGACCGAAACGCGGCTTGGCTCAATTGGTATACGACAGACAACCGCAACTTGATCAGAGTCACCAATTCGGAACGCAGAAATAAATTGTTAAAACAAGGACAGGTGGCGGTAGTGTCGTTTTTGCAAGAAATGCCACTAACTAAACACGACATACACAGTTTCACTGTCGATCTCGTTTTGTTTACGGTAAAACTATCAATTGTTTATTTAGTTTTTTTATTTATTATAAAATTTTAGCCACAAATGATCGTTTTGACGATAACCGGGATTTTTAAAGAATTAAAATCTGGACATAGAGTACCGCCGACTCGACATTTTTTCAGAACTTTAACTATCGTACCTGCTGGTTCAGGATTTTGCATAGTCAACGAATCGCTACATATCACGAATGCAACCGAAGAACAGTTGAAGGTAATTTTTTCGTTTTTTAAAAATTTTTGTTAATAGTTTTTTTAGTACGCTTTCAAAGCGCCAATACCACCAGCGCCACCTACTCCAGTATCATCACCTATTGTTCAAACTGTTACTTCTCCCGTACCTGACGTCACTAAAAACCAAATGGTTCAAGCAATGGCTGATCAATCCGGGATGAACCTGGAGTGGTCCGGAAAGTAAGTATCGTTCTTAAGTTGAGACTAAATAATTAAAAAAAAATTTTTAGGTGTCTACAAGAGACTCAATGGGATTTTGCAAGAGCCGTCGCAGTTTTTGCGGATTTACATAAACAGGGTGTTGTGCCACCTGAAGCGTTTGTTAAATAGATTGAGCTAGTGATTTTGTTAGAAGGACCGAATAGTTAAGTTAATTGGATTTACTCCCGTTTTCAAGTTTGGTTCTTAATTAAGTGGTCAATTTTTATATATGTAAATATGAGATGAATGTATATACTTGGAAAAATCCCCTATCAGATTTTTAGTTATTTTGTAATACACGAATAAGTTTACGAAATCCTTTTTTTCAGAATTCCTATTGTCCAGTCTTACAGAATTCCTGTTGTTCAATTTGTTAAATTCTTTCTGTAACTGTAAATTTCGGAAAACTTAGGTGATAGTTAATGAAATCGTCTCGTGGCGCCATTTGAAAATGCTCCACGAGTCGTGACGTCACTACTGAAGCCGGTACGAAACTTACGACTATGGAAAATTAATCAAAAATGGAAATATTTGGCCTTCGTACGTTTCAAGCGCACTGATATTTTGCAAAAATAAACTTTTCTCTTCCATGAATAACTTTTTGGGAAAACGCAAGCAAACTCGTCTGCAATTGTAACTAAGTACAGTCTGTCGTCTCAATTTTCAAAAAAAAATATGCAAATTACTGTACGTAATTTAAAATTGCGCTTCACCTGCAGTTGGGTGCATCGTGCGCACAGCGTGACGTTACAACGGGTAATTCTCTCGAAAAACTGCCGGTGCTCCTAAATTGACGCGTTATTGGTGTTCTAATGAATAAATTAAATGAAGAGTGCGATCAACCTGTTAATAAAAGTTAATTTTCCGACTTAGTAGATAGTCGCAAGAAATTTGCTGTGAAATCTCTCTAATCCACCCTTCTCTCTAAGTACAGTTCGCACGTTTCAGGCACGTCTACTCGAATCAATTCCTTATCCATTTAATCCTTTCCAATCCCTTAGATTATCTCCATCAGCAATCTGTAAACTACCTTACATCTCGTCCTGTCCTGCCATTATCCTATCGCGATCGCTCTTCATCGCAACCCCCGCAGACATCGAAATTCCGCTAACAAATCCCCGAGTTTCGATCGGACGTCCCGACGCTAACCTTTGCGCGCGTCGTTTCCAGCTTCGCCCGGCACCTCCGCCACTATGTTTACAGGTCTAATCGCTTTATTGCCGCCTTTTATCGTGTGATTGAAGTCGATGATGCGTGCAAGACGTCCGTGATTGTCGAAATGTAAGTTAGTAACAAGCATAAAAACAAAATTTATAAAAAGATTTTTAGGTTGCCCAAAATTTATTTGGTAGCCACAACGGTTTTGTTTTGGGTCCAAAGAGGCGCTCCGTGCGAAAAAACCGAATTCGAATGCAACGACGGCAGTTGTGTTCCTATCAATAAACAATGCAACGGATTACAAGAATGCAACGACGGAAGCGATGAACCCCCCAACTGTACACGTGAGATTTTTTTAATCAAATTGCAAAAAAATTAACAAATTTTTAATAGCTTGCAATTTAACTTATTTCGGCGAGATTGGGAGGACTTTCGATTTGGAGGTGAAACGGCCTCAAGATCACGAAATGCCGTTTTTGTGCCATTTGAATTTCACGGCAGGTGGCGGCGTTTTGGGTGAACTGGTCCAGGTAATTTTGCCTAATTGGTCCTGGAGGGAGTAAATTATTTAGGAGCTCATCATGGTTTCAATTACGAGTAGGTCGATGAATAATTTACTAACAACCTCCCTTTTTACATGCCGAAAAGGGGTAAAAATTACGAGATTTTACATGGTTTCAATTAAGATTAGGGTCGATGAATAATTTACTAACAACTTCCATGTTACGTGCCAAAAAGGGGTAAAAATTTCGAGATTTTAACGGTAAATTGGATGTTTCAGTTGACGTTTGAATCTTTCGCCGTTGGGACTTTCGAGTCGTTTACCACAGAGGGCTGCCCTGATGGTTACATATCAATTAAGGAAGGAAACCGACCGGGTTCAGGGGGGAAATGGTGCGGAAGCGCCTGGGGTTACACGGTCTATTACAGCGAAACCCCCAGCGTCAACCTCACGTTAAGACTCGAGAGACTCCTTCAACAGGTAGAGTTTTGCCCCAGAATTCAACGCAAATTCTTTCATATTGTTCTTAAAACAAATATCTGGAGAATTTTTCTTCAGTCGCTCCCCCTCGGAAAGCAATAGAAAACCACCGAGAGTCTAAAAAAAAATTCCCTAAATTCCTGGTCATTCGACTAATAAAATCGCACGCCATAGAAACGTTTCGAGGGGCCGCCGCCGCTCGTTGACGATTATGGCGGATGAATCGAGTTTTGAAAAAGTGAGAAAAGTGGCGAAATTCCTCTATTAACATTAACCAAGAATTGAAGGCGCTCTTGAAATTTTGTTGGTCGCAAAAAATAATTTGAATGTTAAATTGCAGCAAAGTTCTGGCTACAGCTTCGAGTTTAAGCTCTCCTACAAGTTTCTGAAGTTGAGTGATGCCCGAATCCGCTACGGTAATGCAACGCAACGCTCCTACAGGGGGAAACTCAGTTCCGGTAGCTATTGTGATCGCCTCCTGGAGGGTTGTTCTCGCCGCCCTTGTCGCATCCAGTCCCCTAATTATCCGGGAATCTATCCAAGAAACGTCAGTTGTCACTATCGCGTTCGGGAACGTAACGTTCCCAAAGGCAAGCACGCCCTCATCGCCGTCAGACAGGCCAATTTTCACTACAAAGAACACCTGCCGAAGTTCGACAACAGCGACAAAATGCTGAGGTAATTGCAACTAAAAGTTTCAACCTTCAACATTAGATCCGGAATTTTATTTGTTTCGCCTCTATTGAGTGTTATTAGTGTTTTAATAGAGGGAAAACCGGCGCATCCACCATTTTTACTTATCTCATCCCCTGTTTAAATTTAGTTGGGGACCATAAAGTGAATCCACCACCTTACAGGCGATTTCACCATATCGCCTGCGGTAGTTAATGTAGCCAAATCAAGTTTAAATTCTTGCGCATTCTGTTACTTTCTTCTATCTTATATTATGCAGAAGCGGGAGGGTCATAGAATTATCCAAGATTAAAGAAGAGTTTGATCTGTAGCTGTCTACTGTGTGAGAATTTTGTTCAAATTGTTAATTACGCGTCAATCACAGGATATGGGACCAATGCAACATGATGCAGGACTATATAGAAATTTTGGACGGATGGGGGCCGTCCGCTACAACTTTAGCCCATTTATGCAGCGGGGAAACGGTCCCCGAAATCATAAGCAGCGGCCCTGAACTGCTGGTGAAGTTCCACACGTCACCTTTTGGAAATCCTTTCCATCCCTTGCCGCTCTCGTATTTACCCGGATTCGAACTCGAAGTCGAGGTGCGTTAATCGTTTTTTTCTAACCACTCATCAAGTGAATTTTTTAATTCTTTTGAATGAAAAATTTCGTTACTTATGAGCGACTGTTTCAGGTGTTCTACGTCAACAAAGAGTCCCCCACTTACATCGAGCACGGTAAAAAGTGCGAATTTTTGGTAACAACTTTCGACAACACTTCCGGTTTATTGGAAAGTCCCCTGCATTCTCTCCCTCCAAACACCACGTGTCATTATCATTTCCGGGGCCAATCAAAAGATATCATTTGGATAAGTTTCATCAAATATCACGTGACCAACGAACGTTTAACGGACACCGGCGAATGCGATGTACAATTACAAATTTGGGACGGCGACATTAAAGGTCCCGAAACCGTTCCGTTGATAGGGCAATTTTGCAAAGATGACAAACCGAAACTTTGCGACCATTCTCTCCTAAAAAATTCTTCACGATTAACACGGCCGTGCGGTTTATCGGAAAGTTACGTCAGTTCAGGCCCCGATTTAACTATAGCACATTCGATACGTTACGGTAGTGTTTTGTATCCGGTTAGTTTCGTTTTGCGTTACGAATTCGTGGATTTGTCGCAAGAGGGAGCTCAATTATCGCGAAATCCTTGCGATCGGATGTTTAATGATGAAACCGGCCGTTTTTATTCCCCGAAAATAACTTTTCTTTACGGGAGAGGCGGACAAGATTCGTTAACTTGTTCCTATCATTTCGAATCGCAAAACGAGCAACGTCTTAAGTTAACTTTTCTTAAAGCAGGATTCGGAAGTAAAGAATGTTCTTCGGTTTATAATCCAGAAATTGGTCGATGGGTTTGTGGGGTTAAATCGTACGGTAACGGTTTCGCTAACATAAAAATTTACGAGTATCCTTGGACGGGTGTTGAAATTTTACGCGATTGTCTTTGTGGTAATTTCTCTGAACCGCTGACGTTAACAACAAAAACCGCTAAGAAAGTTGTGGTAAAACTCTCGATAACTAACATGAAAATCACTGAAGATCACAACGATTATTTTTTTGAAGCCAATTACGATTTTGTTCCATCCCAAAGCGACCATAATTGTTTAAATCCTTTGAAAACTCGAAGATTGAGAGGTTCAAGTGGTGAAATTACTGTGAGAAACAACGCGCAAACTTTAAAACAAAACGAACAAAGCTACCAACAGAACCAATCTAACTGTCTTCACCAACCTTGGTTGATTGAACCGGAAGATTCTTTAACTAATTTCATTTATTTAAAAATTAAAGGAATCAATAATAGAGACTCCCGGTTATGTCCGAGTAAAAATAGAATTTTAGTGTATCCGGCAGGAAGAAGTGAAGATGTTAAAGTTATTTGTCCTCATTACGAAAATATTGATGATGTTGTTGAAATGTTTTCGGAAGGTTGGAATTTGTTTTCTTATCGAAAAATTCAAAATAAAAATTCAAAAAGTTTCGTTATTGAATTTCTTCAAAGAGAAGAAGGAAATTTCGCTGTAACTTGGATGGAAGTTTCGAAAAATCCAGCGTTAACTCTACCTAGCACTATGTTAATGATCAACCCTCCGGATTGTCCTCACAGGTAATTCAAGAAAAAAATTAATTTAAATTAATTAATGCGTTTTAGTTGTCCGGAATTGGGGGCGTGCATCAGTTCCGATTTGTGGTGCGACGGTTTGAGGCATTGTCCTTCAGGTAATGACGAACAAGAATCTAATTGTTCGGACCATGCGGGATTTCCCATATCATATCTCAATTCAGTGGCGTTATCAGCTGTTGTTTTAGTAATACTAACGACTGTAATTATTGTAACGTTCTATATCTTCAAACATTGGCGGAAAGACCAAAAGAACGTTATCGTATCAGTAACTGAACATACCTTTCTAGAATTTAAGAGTGGTTTGTGTTAATTAAGAACTGTGTATTGATACCAAATACTTCATCGACTGACAATATGTATGTTGTAATAAATGTAATATAATAAAATTTTTATGGTGATCAAGGAAGAATTAGTAAACTGGAGTGAACATTTCGCCACCTCCAAGAGCCACCAGAATATTTCTGGAACACAAATCTGCCATTGCGTTGCGGGTTTTGAGAGTAGCGCTCCCCAAATGCGGCAATAAAACTAAAAAACAATTATTAACGAAATTGAAGAAAAACAAGAAGCAATACCGCAATTGGTTAATTGAAGAAGCGGATGGTTGGAAGGAATTGGTTCTGGAGTCATCACGTCGAGACCGGCAGCGAAAATCGTTTTAGTTTCTAAAGCTCGAATCAAAGCGTCTTGATCCACGATTCCTCCTCTACTGATATTAACAAAAACCGCGGTTTTCTTCATTTTATTGAAAAACGCTTCATTCAACATATTTGTAGTTTCGTTGGTTAAAGGACAAGAAACGATAACGAAATCGCTTTCTTTAGCCAAACTGTCTAAAGACACGAATTGAGCTCCAAGTTCCTTACCTAAGAGGAAAATTTGATTATCTTACTCAAGTACATTTTGTTATTACATAAACAAAAATTACGCAATAGTGGTGAAGTTATTTTTAATTTTGAGTGTCGATATCTAATCAATTTTCAAACTCCAAAGTGTAAATTTTACCCACCTTCAACCTTTTCTTTATGCCCGGTATAGATAAATTTGGCAACATTAAACGGCTTCAATCTCTTCAGTATAGCTTGACCAATACCTCCGAAACCCACAATTCCGACGGTTGATCCCGAAATGTCTTGACCCAACATCCATTGTAATCCCGGTGTCCAATTCCCTCTAAAAAAAGTTTCTAAAAACGCAACAAAATTAAAAAAAATTACGTTTCAATGCTGGATCTTCCTTCATGGAGTCTTCTTGATGCGGCTAAAGTGAGAAGTACAGCAATATCGGCGACAGCATCGTCGAGTACTTTGGGAGTGTTTCCCAGTTTGATTCCGCGTTTTTTTAATTCCGGCACATCAATGTTGTTGATTCCCGACCCCATGGCTCCTACAACTTTCATTTGGGGCCCTAAAATTTTGATGTAATTTTTAATTGGAGGATTAAACGATTGTGATACCGGCTTTGTCCAGGATTTCTTTATCTAAAGTTTCTTTGGTTGCCCAAAAAATCGCATCAACTCCTGCTACTTTTGAGAGAATCGCTTCTCTGCTACTATCGTTTGTTTTTATCAATTCGCATCTAGAATTTTTTTTTTTAATAAAATAAAGTCGTTAAAACAACTTACTTTTGTCCTAGTAAATCGAAAGCTACTTGAGGAATTGTTGGGTTCGTCATCAAAATTTTTAGACCGCTCATCTTGGATTCTTTTCGCTATTAAAAGTTTAAACAATTGACGATGCGGTGCGGTAATTGCCGGTTTTAATGTTTCTTATCTTATCTCGCTACTTACTTGTTGACTTATTAAATTGTCTGCAAATGATTGATCTCTGTATTTAAAAAAATCTTTTTGACAACAACAATTTTGTTTTATATCTCGATATTATTATTTTTTAATTTCCAGAAGTGAATTGGTTCCAATGATCAATTATTTACTCTTTCTGGCATTACGCACTTGTATTGTTGGTTGCGGAAAACAGTTTGCATATTAATTACGTTCCATTTACAGGAACCTGTAAAATAAATTTTTACTTGTATCGTTCACAAAATCGCGCTGTGTTAATTATTATTTTTAATATCGTAAACACCTTTGTTTTGTAATAATTTTATAAAGTTTATGGGATTGTGACAAAATTTTAAATTCTACAAAAAATTTTAAAAATATTTTAAACCTTAAATTTTATTATTTATAAAACAAATTTTAATTGGTTCACCAATCACTCATATTTAAATCTTCGAGTAAGTCTTTTTGACCATCATCCTCAACGGGGCCGCTTTCATTAATTGTTTTCTTTGCAACATTTTTTCCTCCCCGTTTTCCTCGTTTCCTTTTCTTCCCTTCCTCTACTTTATCAAAACCAATATCATCAGAATCTTCACTATCACTTGGAAACAATTCGACAGGACCTTCACTTTTTTCTTTGTTCATTTTCTTTTTCTTTAGAACCGGTAAATTGTATTCACCTAATTCCTCGTTGTTAGTAATACGTTTATTTTTCTTTAAAGTGTTAAGTTTGCTCCAACTTTCATAGAATGTCGCCAAAGGAGTTCCTTTATTCTTTATTTGCGACTCCCAACCTTCAATTTGTTTGAAATCAGTTATGTGGACTGTAATTTTCCGCCGTTCTTTCTCAATAAATTGGTTATTCTGTTCGATTTTTTCCAAAACTTGCTTCATTTTACGATTGTAATTAGCATTAGAGCACTTTTTGATGAATTGTTTGATCTATAAGAGTAAAAAAGAATTAATATCGCAGGAAAATATTTAAAAGGACCGCGAACAAGCAAATGACGATAATTCTTTTAAAGAGCAATTTTCAGAATGCATCGTTGCTGCAAGAAAACTCATCAAAATCTATCGTGACGTTTTCGTAAACGTTTGCAAGAATTGAAAATTACGTTAGTTCCAAAAATTGACACCAACACAGAAAAACTTTGGAGTTTCTTACTCTCAAAGTTGTTCTGTGCTTTTCTCAAAGGGTGCAGAAGTTCTTTACGTTTTGAGAATAGTCCGGAAAAGGGTTTAGAAAGAGGAAATTCAGTTAAAAATGCTGCAAAAATTAAATAACAAAAATAACTAGAAAAATACCTGAATAGCGCAGAAGAGGCTCAAGTCCGGGAAGCCGATGGTGTGGGATTGCGACGTCAAGTACTCCAACAGATGCCCATAAATGCTTTCAATTAACGCGTCTTTGAACGCATTTTCGGTCATTTCTGACTTAGAAGCCCTCAATACACAAGTGAAATTGATTGGTTTCATCGAAACTTTTTGATGTTTCTTATTGAAATCGTAAGTATTTAAAACTTCAAGCAAGAAAGGTAAAATCGGAACAAAAACTCCAGTATCGCGAGACAAATCAATTAAAATCTGAACAACATGAAACCTTAAGGGAAAATATTGAGCGGTGGGAACCAACTTGATAGTCCCCAAACAAACCTGAACCAAAGGATAAATTAATTGTTGTAACTGCGGTTTATTGCAGGTAACCGCCAGTAAATTCCCCCATAATTTCAAAGAATTAATAAATTGCCAATTATAAACAGCTTGAACGTTTTCTTTTTTGTTAACAGTTATAGCGTTACGTAAATGAATCGCTAACTGTCTTATGTACAAGAAAACGTGTTGATACGCAATATTAGCGTCTAAAGCTAACATTTCAACTAGAGAACGTCTCATGAAATTAATTGAAGGCAATGTGCTAACACTAACGAATTTTGAGTTTTTAACGTAAGTTATGTACATTGATTTCAAAACGGTATCCAAAAATTTGACGCGTTGTCCGTTAGTTATTCTTAAAATACAAAAAAAAGCTATAACGCGAACACCTTCATTTCCGGAACCCCAAATTAAAATTAAACGTTTCAAAATAGATTTCGTTATGTTGGGAAACGAAAAAATAAACGGCGACATGTAATGTAAATGTTTCAGCAAAACTGTTTGAATATTTGCAGAACTGACGCCACTCAATAGCTGGAATTAAAAAATTAGTCAATAATCGCCCAAAATTTGTTTTTACCTTCAACAAGTCCGTGAAGTAGCCTTTAAGAGGCCGCTTAATTTTCACAAATCTCTTTGACTTATGGGGTGGTTGCTTGGAATTTTCGGCAATTTTTAAATATTTTCGTAACGCCGGTCCTAAATGGATAACGCACAATTGGATAACAGCGTTGAAAACGGCGGAACCTTCAACTTGGTAGAGAGATAATTCTTGTTCTTCATCTGGAGTTACTTGAAGTAACGCCGCGTGAAACGCTTGAGTTAAGTTTGTTATAGTTTTATTTGTTTTATCGGTTTCGATGTTGTTTTGCCATGATTTCAATAATTTCAACGTAATTTTGCCTTGTTTTCTTGTAGCATTTTCGTCCTAAAATAAATCAATCAAATCGAGTCATAATAATTAGTAACTGACCTCAAAATCGCTTTCATCACTGGCGATTTCTAAATCATCAGAAGGTTTATGGGGTTGATTTTCCTCTCCTGATTCGTCGTCGTCAGAAACTTGGAATTCCAGCAATTTCTTGTCGTTTTCTTGCAAAAATTTGAAGAATTCCGGGTCGGTGTTTTGGAGTTTCGAAAGTGCCTTTTTGTGCGATTTAATTTCATCTCCTGATTCCAAATCTTCGGGTTCCGATTCCAAATTTTCAGGCTCTGATTCGGCGATATCACTTTCCTCGATTGGTTGTTCCTCATCGCTGTTTTCGGGGCTGGAAACCGGTTCTGGCGAGTTTTCTGAATCACTTGCCTCCAATTCTTCAATCAAAGAATCCTCCAGCGGCTCCGGGGCGCGGGGCCCTCTTGTTTTCTTCACCTTGCTTTTTCCCTTCTTAACGAGGGACTGGAAGGGCTTTTTCTTTATTTTAACCATTTTCGGGAAACACGTGCAAACTGCCAAACTTACAGGTTCTGTTTAAAGAAAAAGTGAGGTTATGGTAAACGAAACGACGTTGACACTTGATGACAAAAGGGAATAAGAGAGGGAGCAAAATTGGGTATGACATTAGCAACGTTTCCCCTTCTCCTCTCGCTTTTTATTTAAAATTTGTGGTTTCTGGAAGAATTTCGCGTTAATTACCAGAATTCGTTGAAACCGCTACCAAACATTGCGATAATAATTAATAATACGTTAACAAGAAGTGATTATTCATATTTTAAAATTTTGGTCCGCGCCTAACTTCACGTGGGGCCCTTCAAAACGTCATTAAACATCACTTCACCTAAACATGAATCTAAATCTCTCAAGTTTTTGAATATTTCACAATATTTCACCACAATTTTATCAGTTTTCCTCCGTAATAGTCCAACTTCATGTCTGCGAGAGTAGTAGCGTTTCAAACCCGAAGCTGTTCTAACTTAGTAAAAACCAACCTAACAAATTTGTTGAAAACCATGCCGAAAGAACCAACCCATATTGCGGAAGCGCAGAAACAGCGAAAGAAAATTAAGGAAAAATTCAGCAAGTACAGTCCTGGAAGAGTTACGTTACAAGTTTTAGGAACCGGAGCTAAAGGGGCCCCTCGTTCTCTTTACGTATTTTCGGACCAATCTCGGTAACGATATTCCTGTTAATATTTAGGAATTTAATTGAAACTATTTTAGTTATTTATTCAATTGTGGAGAAGGCACCCAGCGGCTTGCCCACGAACATAAAATGAAACTAGCGAAACTCGAACACATTTTTATTACACAACCAACTTGGGATAATATAGGCGGACTACCAGGGGCTGCGTTAACAATTCAAGACGTGGGAGTTCCTCAAGTGACTCTTCATGGTCCTCAAGGTCTTGCTGAACTTTTCATAGCGACTCGCCGCTTTATCATAATAAAAGATTTAGAAATTCGCGTCGCCGAATGTAATGAAACCAGAAATTTCGAAGATAACGTCCTAAAAGTCAAATACGTTCCGATTTTTGGCAATAATAGACTTCCACCTCGAAGTTCCTCAACTGTTTTAGAAGATGACAATACCGATTATTACGCCCATGAACGTAAGGTTTAAATATTGCAATTCATGTTGATTAATTAAGTGTTTAGATAGTGGATTGCGACAGAAAACGCAACAAATTTCGGAAAATTCGCAAAAACAATTGCAAGAAACCAAAGAAAAAGGCATTTCAATGGCCTACATTTGCCGGTTGCAGCCTAGACCTGGAGCGTTATGTTTGGATAAATGCGTGAGATTTGGGGTACCTCCCGGCCCTTTATTAGGGAGACTGAAATCTGGCGAAAGTGTTACTTTGCCGAACGGAAACGTTGTTAAGGCTTCAGATGTTTGTGATCCGGATGATCCAGGGCCGGTTTTTATTGGTAAAACTCGTTTTGCTTAAATTTAATTGATGCTAATAATTATGTTTAGTTGTTGATTGTCCGTCAGAAGAACATTTGGATTCTTTAGTGGAAAACGAAACTTTTAAGGCGCATCAAGCTACCGCCACCAAAGATGAGGACGTCACGTATTTGGTGGTTCATTTCACCCCCTCGTGGGTCCTCGAGAACCCTAGGTAATCACTAAAACAAGTTTTGGTACAAACAGCGCATGCGCAATAAAACTTTTTTTAATGAAATTCGTGAGTAGCTTGCAGCGGCTTTGTTAAGCACTAAACCACGAAATTCTCCAGAGATAACGTTATCTCTAGCGGCGCCCTGTCTCGATTGATTTGTTTTTCCTGTTTAATTAAAATTAATTGTAATCAGTTTTTAAATATTGAAATAACAAAATTTTGGTTTCTGTTCAGGTACAGGGAATGGATGGAACTCTTCACTCCCAGTACTCAACATTTAGTTCTCAACGACAGCAACACTTGCATGGGTAGTTTGTCGGTTCATAGGATTCAATACAAATTGAATCTTTTATCTAACCATATATTTCCGTTACTCGGCGATAGAGGGACCGAACAAATTCTGAACGAATCACCCTATTTGCCGGCAATGAAGAAATTAAAATTGGATGCCGCCCAAGTACCGATTGAGAAGGTATCAGAAGACATTTGTATCTATTCCAATACTTTATATAACCATCATCTACGGCCTAAGAAAGGAATAGATCGATCTGTAGAATTGAAACTTTTTCCAACACAATTTATTGAAGAAACAATGGCAATTGAAAATTTTCCCTCAGTTTTAGAGGAAGTTAAACAACAAATGGACGAAAAACTGAAGAATATGACCATCAAACCCTACCCAAGATTATTGTTTCTGGGAACCGGATCATCAATACCCAACAAAACCCGCAACACCAGCGGCATCCTCATGGAGATAGAGTAATTTGCTTTTTTTTGGGCGTTTTTGATTAAGTAGTTAAATTGTGACGTTGCGGTAACGTTTGGTGTACGCGTCTTGAATTTCAGTGAGACGCTCACAGGTGGCGCCACCATTAAAAGTTACTTTGGAAGAGTCCTCGGTACTTAGTGACATCGCGCTAACGTTTGGTGTAGCCGCCTTGAATTTCTCTTAGAAGTTCACAGGTGGCGCCACCATTAAAAGTTACTTCGGAAGAGTACTCTGTAGTTAGTGACATCGCGTTAACGTTTGGTGTAGCCGAATTGAATTTCAGTGAGAAGCTCATAGGTGGCGCCACTAAAGAAACTTAATGTTGCCGCGCATTTAGGCCATTTTAGGATTTGTAAGGCCTAAGTGCGCGTCTTATCTTGAACGCGCAAGCGCAGCAGTTTGTACCACTTGGTTGCTCCCTCTGTTGTAAGGCGGCACAAGCCTCGGCCTTATGCTCTTTTTCTTTGACTGTTTCTTTGACTACAAGCAAGCTGTAAAGTGCAAGTAACCCCAACAGTTAGTTGAGCAATATTTCAAAATAGCGTCAATAGGTGGCGCTGATTTGATGGTGTTCTCACTGAGGTTTTATATGTTTTTTGCCAAACTTCCTTAAATAATATTTTTGAAACTTGATCAAGCGCCAAGCTTTACAGTATACAACTCTAAAATTGTGAAGCGTCACAAACTGAAAACGATACATCCTGAAATCGCACGCACTGAAATTTATATTGTGATTCTGGTGACTGACTAAAAGTTTCAAAAACTCCTTATTTTCGATGTATATTGACGTTGAACAATTTCAGTGAAAACCGCGTGATTATAATGGACTGTGGTGAGGGAACTTACGGCCAAATCGTCCGTTTCTACGGCCAAGACAAAGCCGATGGGGTTATGGCGAAAATCAGCGCCATCTACATTTCGCATCTTCACGCCGACCACCATTTGGGTTTGATCGGTCTTTTGCAAGGCCGCCGTCAAGCAATTTACAATTTAAATCTAAAATTCGCTCCGGTTCTCCTCTTTGCCCCCAAACAGATCCTTTGGTGGCTCAATTTTTACGATAAATGTTTTGAAGATATTAACGACGAATTCGAATTGGTTTCGAATTCAGATTTGGTGATTATTGCTATTGGAATTATATTCTTTTAACAAATTTTTTGTAGTTAATTAACAATCAACAATTAGTTGAAGCGAAGATTCAAGAAATTTTAGAAACTTTGAATTTAGGAGATGTTTCAACTTGTTACGTCAAACATTGCCCGAACGCTTTCGGTGTTAGTTTTACTCATAAAACCGGTTATAAAATTACTTATTCAGGAGATACGATGCCGACCGAAAATCTTGTTAAATTGGGACAAAATAGCGATTTATTAATCCATGAAGCTACCATGGAAGATGAATTAGCAGATGAAGCTGTTATCAAAATGCATTCCACGACGTCTCAAGCTATCGAAATTGGGAAAAAAATGAACGCTAAATACACGCTATTAACACATTTTAGTCAACGTTACGCCAAATTGCCCAGATTTAACGACAATTTTTCCGATAGCGTTGGTATAGCTTTTGATAACATGCAAGTATGTTTTGCTCAATTGTTTTACTTTGGAAAATTATTTTTCTTCTTTTAGGTGAGACTAGATGAGTTACCATTACTTCCTGTGTTGTATCCAGCATTGAAAGCAATGTTTGTTGAGCATTGCGAGGAATTAGAACACAAGGCTGCCAAAAGGCTTTTAAGGATAGAACGTGAAAAACAGACGAACTGAATTGTTGATTTGACAATAAAAACCTAAAAAGTTTCTCGTTTTTCATTGAAGCCAAGTAAAGAACTTAAAGTGGCGACCGTTAGACAAAACAAACAATTTCGAGAGAGATACTTTGTTAATTATAGCAATATGCCACATGGAGTAGAATCTGTTCAAGCTAAGAACGACCTGTTGAGTCATGAAGAGTTGCGCAGCGAAACCGCATCAGTGGTTTAGCTTAAAATATTGTAATAGGGGAAGACCAACATGATCAAGCGGACATGTAGTGCGATGAAACAAAAGTACGACACTGTAATGACTTCCCAAAGCGTTGAACTTGTCCGAAACATTTTAAAAAACGACGTTTTGGGGTCTCATTAATTTTTTTTCCCCTTGGCGTTCTCAGTTTTTTAATAGTGGGCTACAGTGCAGTATCAGCGCTACGACTTCGTAGCGGTCAATTTTTAAATCCACTTGAGATCCCAAGTTATTAGTTAAATATTCTCATAGTAGGTGGCGCTACTAACGTAGCTCCAATTATTTAAATTTTACACTAATAAATATTGAGTCAAAGATAAGCAATTTTTATTGAAACAAAACTTCCATTGGTAAATGTGCTCCCTAAATCGCCTTAGAAACAATTTAAATTTATTAACCATATTGAATAGTTAAAGAAAAGTCACGTTTTTATGCAGTTGCCAATTGTTTCAAATCATGACGACTTCTATAATTGCCAGAATTGGACAAAAATGGGGTTGGATCGTAAAACTCGCTAGTTACGCCACTGATATTGAATTATTTTCAAGTATTAATTGATATCTTGTTAATCTTTGATATGATTTGAAATTGTAGATAGGTAGTTCAATCAATTTGCTGAAGGAAGTATTCTTTTTAATTTATAAGTATTTTAACGAATAGTGAGGTTATGTAGCAACTGCCGTGGAGAGCAAGGCGATTCTGTGCGCTAATTTAAGTTATCTCGCGTAGAAGCGGACGAGGGGTCGCGGCTTGATGGCTTTGGCAACGGATAGGGGAAGGCAAAAGGTCACAAGTTCGGTGTGATTGGAATTTTTGAAATGTCAAATTCAAATTGTGCGCTGCCGCACTTCCGGTCGTTTTTTTATCGAACATCTCAGAATCGCTTTGTTTACCCGCCGATAACGTTGGACGAATCTCGTTTTTTTCGAGCGGTTTTAATGCAATTCAATTGAGCTTTATGTTGATTTTCCGGCGTGTTTTCTTTACGCAAAAGGAGTTTGATCGATCTCAATAATGACAGTCGGCCATTAGCATCCGGTGGCAGCGAGTGAACGCACGCGGATTTGGAGCAGCAGCCAGCCAGCAAGTTTTGTTAATTTTTAACTAATTCTACGTGTAACTGAAACGGAAGTGGTGCACAGAATGTCGAACAACGCGGCACCGGATAGTTGGGAATCTCAAGCTGACTCAGCGTCGACAAACAACTCTCCAAGTCACAATGCAGATACAGATGTCCCAGCCAAATTTTCCACGCTGAATGTTAACGCTGTAGAATTCGTGCCTTCATTTTCGTTTGCTAAATCGCCAGTAGACGTCGACGAATCGTCCCCCACGCAGTCCGAAGGATCCGACAACTCTCCACCACACAGCCCTATCATGAACGGTGAGTTTGCTAAATTTGACATTTGGGTTAGGTTAGGCCGCCCCGTCCGCGCCCCCATTTCGCAATTCCCCCCAATTTCGCGATTTCGGTCCCGAATTCGGCCGCCCGCCCGATTCGGCCTTCCCATCCGTTAACTCCACGTTGGAGTTTCCACGTTTTTTCCACGCCAAAGGTGAAAGGTGTGACTAGAGACTACTCTCGACAAAATATCGGTTTTTGAACGATATTTTACAATAATAATCGCTTTGAACCGGTTTTTTCTAGTTCGCGTCGGTTCGTTTCGTTATTTTCTTATCCACCAGCTACTTTCTTCCCCGCTTTTCAGTGCAAATAACTTTTGAACGATACCAATACAGGTGAGAATTTTTCAGTTATTTTCGCGCCCACCACCAAGCGCCACCCCCGCGTTCACAATTCAACCCTCGCGACTTCTAAGTTAGTTAAACTATTTATTAACCCCCGCCAACGATAAACCATTAATCCGCAGTGGAAACGTGGTCATTCCAACCACCTCCAATTAACCAACAATTATCCATATGGTTCAACAATTTCGCGTCGCAACACTTTTCTACCCCCAAAAACCCATCGATTTTAGCGCAAGACACCCCGTAAATTCGATTCGTCGAGAAAAATGTCGGCGGTTCACCTTTTATACCGCATTTTAAAAAGTGAGGTTAAGTCGCCATGATTGACTCGGGACTAACTTGCAGCAACCACTAGATAACGGGTGAATAAACGAGATAATTTTTATTTATTGCTGCAATTTCAATGTTTAATTTTTTTTAACGAAAATAGAGAATTGTGGCATTGGTTGATCTAACAATGGAGGAAGCCATTGACATGGACTAGATAGAAAGAGAAAAGAGAACAGGAAACAACTTTCTTTTCTCGTCGACGTTGTGTTCAATTTCGTCGATGCAAAAGAAAACTCTAAAATTAATTTAATTATCAGTAATTGGAGATTTTTTTTAATAAACATTTAAGAGCCCCGTGGCTCGCGTGGAGCTATTTCAAGAAATTCAAGCGTAAATTTGAGATAATTTTAGGTTTTACTAATCCAAATGCAGAGTGGCGATTGCGTTTCAGGAATGTTTCCGAATTAGATTGGAAATCAACTCATAGGTGGGGCGATCAACGTTAAGTAGTTGCAATTTTTTCTAACAGTACCGGCAATTACGGATATGTGGCATATACAACACATGTGGAATTCTAAATATTCCATACAATCAGAGGCAAACTGTTAAGTACTTACAAGGTACAGTCAGTTCCACAAATTAATAGAAAATGTGGATATAACATAATTGTGCGGAATTCTATCTATTCCATAGAAATTGAGACAAACTGTGGTACTAGTTTCCAAAACTAATGTCAGAAGTTTAAAAGTAACTCACGTGACGCAATCAATTTCGAGTAGTTGCAATGTTTTAAAATAGTCACCCCAATTACGCGTACACCTGTGTCATTTTATTCCTCTTCCATTTAATCAAAGAGACAAACTGTTAGTACTTACAATACAGCGTACAGTCTGTTCCAAAAGTGATGTAAGAATTTCAAAAGTAACTCATAGATGGCGCTACCAATGTCGAGTAGTTGCAATTTTTTAAAATAGTTTCCCCAACTACGCGTAGATGGCGTAAAAATTCTATCCCTATTGCATATAAACCGACACGAACTACAATGACACCATAAAGTGTTTTCGCTTCCTAAATTAGTGTCAAGTTCAAAAGTAATTCATAGATGGCGCTACCAACGTTGAATAGTTAAACAGTTGCTCTTGTCACAAATTCGAAAGTTACTCATAAGTGGCGCTACCAATCTTGAGTGGCGAGAAAAAACTCATGTGGAGGTTTTGGAAATGACAAGGAAGTAGAGTAAATCGGCGTTTCTACTAATTAGTTTTAAATTGAAAGATCACTTTGTATATATTAATTTCAGTCGGTTCCAAAATTGATGTCATAAGTTAAAAAATATCTCGTATAACGTCTCATAACGCCAATTAGGGATAAGTGATATAAACATGTAGAATTCTATCTCTATTTTATAGAAACAGAAACCAATTTTTGTTCTTGTAACACCATAAGGTGTAGTCGATTCCAAAATTAATGTGAGAATTTCAAAAGTGACTCTTAGATGGCGCTACCAATGTTGAGTAGTTGCAATTTTTTAAAATAGTTTCCCCAACTACGCGTAGATGGCGTAAAAATTCTATCCCTATTGCATATAAACTGACACGAACTACGACACCATAAAGTGTTTTCGCTTCTTAAATTAGTGTCAAGTTCAAAAGTAATTCGTAGATGGCGCTACCAACGTTGAATAGTTAAACAGTTGCTCTTGTCACAAATTCGAAAGTTATTCATAAGTGGCGCTACCAATCTTGAGTGGCGAGAAAAAACTCATGTGGAGGTTTTGAAAATGACAAGGAAGTAGAGTAAATCCGCGTTTCTACTAATTAGTTTTAAATTGAAAGATCACTCTGTATATATTAATTTCAGTCGGTTCCAAAATCGATGTCATAAGTTAAAAAATATCTCGTATAACGTCTCATAACGCCAATTAGGGATAAGTGGCATAAACATGTAGAATTCTATCTCTATTGTATAGAAACAGAGACCAATTTTTGTTGTTGTAACACCATAAGGTGTAGTCGGTTTCAAAATTAATGTGAGAATTTCAAAAGTGACTCTTAGATGGCGCTACCAATGTTGAGTAGTTGCAATTTTTTTAAATAGATACCCCAACTATGCGTAGATGGCGTAAAAATTCTATCCCTATTGCATATAAACTCACACGAACTACGACACCATAAAGTGTTTTCGCTTCCTAAATTAGTGTCAAGTTCAAAAGTAATTCGTAGATGGCGCTACCAACGTTGAATAGTTAAACAGTTCCTCTTGTCACAAATTTGAAAGTTACTCATAAGTGGCGCTACCAATCTTGAGCGGCGAGAAAAAACTCATGTGGAGGTTTTGCAAATTACAAGGAAGTAGAGTAAATCCGCGTTTCTACTAATTAGTTTTAAATTGAAAGATCACTCTGTATATATTAATTTCAGTCGGTTCCAAAATCGATGTCATAAGTTAAAAGATATCTCGTATAACGTCTCATAACGTCAATTAGGGATAAGTGAGATAAACATGTAGAATTCTATCTCTATTGTATAGAAACCGAGACCAATTTTTGTTGTTGTAACACCATAAGGTGTAGTCTGTTTCAAAATTAATGCGAGAATTTTAAAAGTGACTCATAGATGGCGCTACCAATGTTGAGTAGTTGCAATTTTTTTAAATAGATACTATGCGTAGATGGCGTAAAAATTCTATCCCTATTGCCTATAAACCGACACGAACTACAACGACACCATAAAGTGTTTTCGGTTCCTAAATTAGTGTCAAGTTCAAAAGTAATTCGTAGATGGCGCTACCAACGTTGAATAGTTAAACAGTTCCTCTTGTCACAAATTCGAAAGTTACTCATAAGTGGCGCTACCAATCTTGAGCGGCGAGAAAAAACTCATGTGGAGGTTTTGCAAATGACAAGGAAGTAGAGTAAATCCGCGTTTCTACTAATTAGTTTTAAATTGAAAGATCACTCTGTATATATTAATTTCAGTCGGTTCCAAAATTGATGTCATAAGTTAAAAAATATCTCGTATAACGTCTCGTAACGCCAATTAGGGATAAGTGATATAAACATGTAGAATTCTATCTCTATTGTATAGAAACAGAGACCAATTTTTGTTGTTGTAACACCATAAGGTGTAGTCTGTTTCAAAATTAATGCGAGAATTTTAAAAGTGACTCATAGATGGCGCTACCAATGTTGAGTAGTTGCAATTTTTTTAAATAGATACCCCAACTATGCGTAGATGGCGTAAAAATTCTATCCCTATTGCATATAAACTCACACGAACTACGACACCATAAAGTGTTTTCGCTTCCTAAATTAGTGTCAAGTTCAAAAGTAATTCGTAGATGGCGCTACCAACGTTGAATAGTTAAACAGTTCCTCTTGTCACAAATTTGAAAGTTACTCATAAGTGGCGCTACTAATCTTGAGTGGCGAGAAAAAACTCATGTGGAGGTTTTGCAAATTACAAGGAAGTAGAGTAAGTCCGCGTTTCTACTAATTAGTTTTAAATTGAAAGATCACTCTGTATATATTAATTTCAGTCGGTTCCAAAATTGATGTCATAAGTTAAAAAATATCTCGTATAACGTCTCGTAACGCCAATTAGGGATAAGTGATATAAACATGTAGAATTCTATCTCTATTGCATAGAAACAGAGACCAATTTTTGTTGTTGTAACACCATAAGGTGTAGTCGGTTCCAAAATTAATGTGAGAATTTCAAAAGTGACTCTTAGATGGCGCTACCAATGTTGAGTAGTTGCATTTTTTTTAAATAGTTTCCCCAACTACGCGTAGATGGCGTAAAAATTCTATCCCTATTGCATATAAACTGACAATAACTACGACACCATAAAGTGTTTTCGCTTCCTAAATTAGTGTCAAGTTCAAAAGTAATTCATAGATGGCGCTACCAACGTTGAATAGTTAACCAGTTGCTTTTGTCACAAATTCGAAAGTTACTCATAAGTGGCGCTACCAATCTTGAGCGGCGAGAAAAAACTCATGTGGAGGTTTTGCAAATGGCAAGGAAGTAGAGTAAATCCGCGTTTCTACTAATTAGTTTTAAATTGAAAGATCACTCTGTATATATTAATTTCAGTCGGTTCCAAAATCGATGTCATAAGTTAAAAAATATCTCGTATAACGTTTCATAACGTCAATTAGGGATAAGTGACATAAACATGTAGAATTCTATCTCTATTGTATAGAAACAGAAACCAATTTTTGTTGGTTCTCAAAATTAATGTGAGAATTTTAAAAGTGACTCATAGATGGCGCTATCAATGTTGAGTAGTTTCAATTTTTTTTAAATAGTTACCCGAACTATGCGTAGATGGCGTAAAAATTCTATCCTTATTGCATATAAACCGACACGAACTACAACGACACCATAAAGTGTTTTCGGTTTCTAAATTAGTGTCAAGTTCGAAAGTAATTCGTAGATGGCGCTACCAACGTTGAATAATTAAACAGTTGCTCTTGTCACAAATTCCAAAGTTACTCATAAGTGGCGCTACCAATCTTGAGCGGCGAGAAAAAACTCATGTGGAGGTTTTGCAAATGACAAGGAAGTAGAGTAAATCCGCGTTTCTACTAATTAGTTTTAAATTGAAAGATCACCCTGTATATATTAATTTTTATGCCAACTAACCGATTGTTTTATATTGCAATTACAGCTGCGCTTGGACCATTACTTTTGTTGTCCGCTGTACCGAAGTTACGAAATTAACTCTCTCCAGAATTACTTTTCTCGTTTAAGCGATTAGTCCCAACCGCCGTTAGTTTCTCAATACTATTTGTAGTTGCGCAGAGGTGTACCAGATTAGAATTGTGGCGATAACGAAATTATTTTTTCGGAACCTTTTGTCAGTACCTCGTGACTGTCTTGTGCGTTCAACTTCACCAAAGTGGCTGACTTCAGCAAGAAGGTAAAACTTCACGTTTTCTAACAAAAGAATTGATTTTGTTTCGAAACTTGACAGAACTAAATTTTACATCATTTTTTTGACACGTAATCGCCCAAAAACCGCTTTTACATAGTTTTTTACTTTCGATTACAACTCTTTATGGAACACTAAAGTGTTACAGCGCAACCCTTCCCCGAAACCCTTCGATATTTCGAGTACGTATTCATTTGTCACATCATTTTTACCGATAATTTCTCTTATCTTGCATTACTTGCTCGCATTTTCTAGTCGTTTTAAAAAAATTATTGATAATTGTTCTTGTATTGAAAAGGAACGAACGTAGAGTCGAACGAAAGGGTGGAGATGAAAGAACCACCGCCTATGCCGCCGGCGGACGGGGACGCATCGCCAGGTGACGGTGGTACTTGGGAGGACGTTGTGGTCGAAGATAACGATCCTCTCATCACGCCGGAAGGTGACGACGAAGAACCGTCATCGGAAGAGGCACCGGTCAAAATACCCAAAAAGAAAGTAGTCAAAGAGGAAGTGCTCAAAGACAAGAAAGAACACGTCAACGTCGTGTTCATTGGACACGTAGATGCCGGCAAATCGACCATAGGCGGACAAATCATGGCGCTGACTGGCATGGTCGACAAACGAACATTAGAAAAATACGAAAGGGAAGCCAGGGAAAAAAGCAGGGAATCGTGGTACCTGTCGTGGGCTCTAGACACTAATCAAGAAGGTAAGGGACGATTCGGGATTTTTTTTAAATTAGAGTAGTGGACTGTAACTGCCATTCCAAAACTCGTTTATTTAATAAAATATTTTTTATTGTTTTGTCAAATTAATCGAGTGCGTCGGGAAAAGTGGACTGTAATTAGAGGTTGTAGTCGGTTCGGTTTGGTTGCAGAGAGAGACAAGGGCAAGACTGTGGAAGTAGGCAGGGCCTTTTTCGAAACTGAAAGGAGGCATTTTACGATTTTGGACGCCCCCGGTCACAAGAGTTTCGTTCCTAACATGATAGGTGGCGCTGCACAGGCCGATCTGGCCGTTCTCGTCATATCGGCTAGGAAAGGTGAATTCGAAACGGGTTTCGATAGAGGCGGTCAAACCAGGGAACACGCCATGTTAGCCAAAACTGCCGGTGTTAAATATTTGGTTGTGCTGGTCAACAAAATGGACGATCCCACAGTGAACTGGGACGAGGGTAGATACAACGAATGCAGAGATAAAATTTTGCCGTACCTCAAGAAACTCGGCTTCAATTACAATAAGGACTTATTCTTCTTGCCCTGTTCCGGACAGACCGGACAAGGGCTCAAAGAGCAGCTCGACGAAAAACTGTGTTCTTGGTACAGGTAAGGTTTCGTCCATTTCGTGTCATTAAAAAATTGAACGCCGTTTCGGTTACAGGGGACCCGCGTTCATTCCTTTTATCGACGATTTACCTTCTCTTAACCGAAAAAACGACGGTCCCTTCATCATGCCTATCGTAGACAAATATAAAGACATGGGAACGGTTGTGATGGGAAAAGTGGAGTCGGGAGAGTGTCGGAAAGGCCAATGTCTCGTCATCATGCCTAACAGGGTAAGTTTCTCACCTCTCTTCGCCCTCGAGCGATCGTTGCAAATTTTCGTTACATAAATTAAAAGTTTTTTCTTTGATTGCGAGTCTTTTTTGGAAAAATTGGGAGACTTTCTGAAATTTGAACAAACAAAACACCGTGGACAACTTCGTTTTTAAGTGCACAAAGAACGAATCGTTCAGTCAATTTGTTCTATTGGCCACTTTTTGCAGGGTGAAATGAGCGCCATCTCTCTGGTCGATGTTGTACTACCGCGATTTTTTAAATTTTCAGCTATTTCCAAAATTAATTCGGTGCTCCAGCCGAAGCGTTTATACGATCAAACTTTGTCTCTAATTTCGGAGTTTTGTGCTACTCATCTTTCGGGTTTCTTGGAAAATTTACGTCGACGGGATTCGAAGTCGGAAATCGGCGACGAAACGAAATTACTTGATTCGATACGATACGTTCGTTGGACTGACGTGTTCGTTGTATTTTTTAGACACCCGTCACGGTTGATATGTTGCTGTCTGACGACGACGAGGTGAATCGGGTCGTGTCCGGTGAGAACGTCAAAATCAAGGTGAAAGGCGTCGAAGAAGAGGACGTCAGTCCCGGCTTCGTTCTTTGCGATGCCGTCAATCCGATCCATACCGGTCGAATCTTCGATGCCCAACTAGTGATTTTGGAACATAAGTCGATAATATGCGCCGGTTACAGTGCTGTCATGCACATCCACTGCGCCGCCGAAGAAGTCACCGTTAAAGTGAGTTTTTTTTTTTTTTTGTGAAGGGTTGCGAGTTACGTTTTTGTTTTTCCAATTAGGCCTTAATTTGTCTCGTCGACAAGAAGACTGGAGAAAAAAGCAAAACACGGCCGAGGTTTGTCAAACAAGACCAAGTAGCCATTATGAGAATAGAATGCGCAGGCGTTATCTGTCTCGAACCTTTCAAATCGTTCCCGCAGATGGGGCGATTTACGCTCAGAGATGAAAGTGAGTTTTTGCGTGTGTTTGGAAAAGTTTTAATTTATTTTTTTGGTGTTTTTCAGATAAGACAATTGCCATTGGTAAGGTACTGAAGTTAGTGGAATAAATCGTTGCTAGACTAGATTGTAACTTGATATTTTATCCAACTCGCGATCGACCGGTGGACATTTTCCGAGGTGACCACCACACAACGTTCATTTTGTATAGTGGGTGTCCACGAATGAGACTTGAATGGTGCTGCTGTTTAGTAGCGAAATCGTGAAACAGATCAATTTTAAAACAATTTTTTTTCTGATATTTTTGTAATATATTTAGTACGGTGTAATGGTTTTCATTTCCTTTAAATACGTTGTACATTTTTCTATTTTAATTTATTTTAAGGAAGTATGATTTCTTTGGCTATCGAAATTGTGTGGTGTACATCATTGTTATTAAAGACAGTTAAATTTTTCAAAGTGGATGTACTTTTCGTTGACAGCCTGGTGCTTTATTTATTCACGAGATGGAGGTATTTAGTTGCACAATAGACTTTTGTTAATTCATCGGCCTATGACTGACTCAATCGGATTTTTTGACTGAAACTTTAAAACAAAGGAAATCACGCATTTTCAGAGTAAATACCTTCAAACTCTCGATTGCTCTCGAGGCAAACGCCGCCTTCGTTGCAGCCAATAATTCAACAAATTTCGCTCTAGCTTCGACAGTTCCAATGTGTAAATAAAGAGTTTATGAAGTCACCATGTGACGATTCTTAAATTTATGCTTACGTTGTATTTTGTGCAAAATCTTCTGTTAATTAAGTTGTGTTTTACTCTTTATTAATAATTATATAAGTAACCAAGAAAATGTTGCTATCAATTTTATATAATATTCAATAAAATGTAAAATTGGAGACGGGATTCTTTTTGACCCCAACTTCAATTAAATTCCAAAACTATTCTAACATTGACCAGTTCTATTTTCCTTCATCTAGTATCGTTTGAATTTCCAAAAGACTTTTTCCTTTCGTTTCCGGCACCACTAAAACCACAAAAATTACACCTAAACCGCTAAAAATTCCAAACAACCAAAACGATTTCGCCATTCCAATAACCGCCCTTAAATTAGGGTAAAAAAACGTTAAAACGAACGCCGAAAGTAGACAAACAACTGAAGTTAGAGTAGTAGCAATCGATTTGAAATGTGGCGGAAACAGCTCCCCCATCATCGCCCACGCCACTGGTCCAATTCCTATGTTGAAAGAAACAATGTACGTCATCAAACTAGCTATAGGTATCCAAAATATTGTTGTGACGTCATACCCGCTACTTTGGAAATGAAAATAGAAACCGAGAGAAACGTGGGAGAGGAACGCGCCTATAAGAGAAGCAACAATCAAAACTTTTCTTCCGATTCTATCGATTAATTGGAACGTAACAAAATTAGCAACCAATTGGATGAATGCGATAATAATTGATGAAATTTCAGGCGAAACCGTGCTACCTGCAGCCTGAAAAATCGACTGCATATAAGAAATAACAACTGAAATACCGGAAAATTGCTGGAAAAACATCAAACCTGAACCAACAATCAAACCTTTCGTTATAGCTTTCGATTTGAGTAAGTCCTTGAGTTTGATTGTGTCACACTTACAATCTTCTACGTTTCTAGTGATTTCTTCCAATTCTTTTTCGATTCTACCGTTTCTAATTTGTTTTAAAGCGTTTGTTGCTTCGTGATTTTTGTTAATTGAAACTAAAAAATAAACACTTTCGGGGGCAAAAATCGTGAAAGTTATTAAAAAAATCGCTATAGGAACTATGCAAAGTAGAGAAAGTAATTTGATACTAATATAAGGACCTAAAGTGAAACAAATGATTGTTCCTAAAGTTGCCATAGTATTCATGATACAACCTAAAGCGCCTCTGTTGGAATCTTCTGAAATTTCCCCAACATACATTGGTACTATAGTGAAAACACAACCGATTCCTAATCCTAACAAAAATCTTGCTACATAATAATATTCAATTCTAGTAGCGAACGCTGTGATTCCATAAGAAATTATCATTGGTACAGCGGTTGCTATTAAAGTTGTTTTTCGTCCGAAACGGTCGACTGTAGCGCCACCTATGAAAGGGCCGAAAGTCGCCCCTAAACTCACTAAAGAAACCACCCAAGATTCTTGCAACGACGTGATTGGATGTGGAAAAGGATTGTTACTGGCGGCCATTTTCCCGTCAAGTTTTGGTAATACCGGCGATGTCCAAGAGTAAGCGTTACCGGCAGCGAAAGAAAGACAGTTCACTGTAAATTTATAAAATTGACCACAATAATATTAATAACAAAAAATTACCTGCTAAAGTCGCTCCAACAAGGCGCAAATTCTTCTTTTTTGCTATCTCCACGTTTGTTTGGAAAGTTCCATATTTTGTCGCACTTTTTTCACTGGTGAAAGGATAAATAAAAGGCGAAATTTGACTGGAGGGGAACATCTGACTTATACTCGTACAAATATTTCTAAGTGAGAACGCGATAACAAAAAAAAATCAAATAGAAGGTTGATGGCTGTTATAATTGCGTTTGTAAAGATTAGTTGTGATTGTTTAGCATTTGGATAAGAATTCACGCATCGAGGTTACAACCGTTCTCTCTGTTGCGTCAATGCCGCTTAGTTTATCTTTCTCGCACCATTTTTTAGCGGCGTCAGGGTGAAATAAGCGCCATCTTTCAAGTGGAAGTTGTACTATAGCAATTTTTTGAAACTTGTTCCCGAAATTAACTTCGTGTTGCAGCCGAAGGGTTTATACGATAATAATGCCGCTGTTATTAAGAGTTGACGTCCCAATAGTCCTCTCAAACTTTTTACTGAGAGTTTAAAGACCCCTACTATGTTGAAAGTTGGTATACAAGTATGTTGCAAGAGTGTCAGTGCGCAGTTTCCCTTTCTCACACACGCTTTTTTTCCGTTGCGTCAATTCCGCTTAATTTATCTTTCTCGCGCAATTTTTTAGCGGCCTCAGGGTGAAATAAGCGCCATCTTTCAAGTCGAAGTTGTACTATAGCGATTTTTTTAAACTTTTGTTCCCAAAATTAACTTCGTGTTGCAGCCGAAGGGTTTATACGATAATAATGCCGCTGTTATTAAGAGTTGACGTCCCAATAGTCCTCTCAAACTTTTTACTGACAGTTTAAAGACCCCTACTATGTTGAAAGTTGGTATACAAGTATGTTGCAAGAGTATCAGTGCGCAGTTTCCCTTTCTCACACACGCTTTTTTTCTGTTGCGTCAATTCCGCTTAATTTATCTTTCTCGCGCAATTTTTTAGCGGCCTCAGGGTGAAATAAGCGCCATCTTTCAAGTCGAAGTTGTACTATAGCGATTTTTTGAAACTTTTGTTCCCAAAATTAACTTCGTGTTGCAGCCGAAGGGTTTATACGATAATAATGCCGCTGTTATTAAGAGTTGACGTCCCAATAGTCCTCTCAAACTTTTTACTGACAGTTTAAAGACCCCTACTATGTTGAAAGTTGGTATACAAGTATGTTGCAAGAGTATCAGTGCGCAGTTTCCCTTTCTTACACACGCTTTTTTTCCGTTGCGTCAATTCCGCTTAATTTATCTTTCTCGGGCAATTTTTTAGCGGCCTCAGGGTGAAATAAGCGCCATCTTTCAAGTGCAAGTTGTACTATAGCAATTTTTTGAAACTTGTTCCCGAAATTAACTTCGTGTTGCAGCCGAAGGGTTTATACGATAATAATGCCGCTGTTATTAAGAGTTGACGTCTCAATAGTCCTCTCAAACTTTTTACTGACAGTTTAAAGACCCCTACTATGTTGAAAGTTGGTATACAAGTATGTTGCAAGAGTATCAGTGCTCAATTTCCCTTTCTCACACACGCTTTTTTTCCGTTGCGTCAATTCCGCTTAATTTATCTTTCTCGGGCAATTTTTTAGCGGCCTCGGTGAAATAAGCGCCATCTTTCAAGTCGAAGTTGTACTATAGCGATTTTTTTAAACTTTTGTTGCCAAAATTAACTTCGTGTTGCAGCCGAAGGGTTTATACGATAATAATGCCGCTGTTATTAAGAGTTGACGTCCCAATAGTCCTCTCAAACTTTTTACTGACAGTTTAAAGACCCCTACTATGTTGGAAGTTGATATACAAGTATGTTGCAATAGTATCAGTGCGCGAATAGTTTCCTTTTCTCTCACACACACTCTTTTAGTGGCCCCCCGATGAAATAGGGGCCTCCATCTACGTTAAAATCTTCAACTAGAGCAGTTTGTGGTTCAATAATTGGCCGCCACAAAATCGTGGCGCGTAAACTTTGATCTTCAAAAGCTGCACTTCTCTCTATTTACTTAACTCTAGCAATTTTCTGGAATAACTGGAAGACTCGCTTTACTCAGTGAAATTTTCCAAAATTGTATTTAAATATCTTTACAACCTTAAGATTTAAAATCACATCTTTTCGTCGTCCCCCAACATCTTGTAAGAGTTTGAATCAGATTTTTTTGTCTTCTCCCAGCATCTTCTGAATTTCGACCAAACTTTTTCCTTTTGTTTCAGGCACCATCCAGGCTGCAAAAGCGATCCCCAGTCCGCAAAAGAACGCGAATAACCAAAAAGATTTCGCCATCCCAATGATAACATTTAAATTGGGGTAAAAGACCATGAGTGCAAAAGAAGATAACAAACAAACGATTGTTGTTAAAGTAGTTGCGGTAGATTTGAAATGTGGCGGGAACAATTCTCCCATCATTGCCCAAGTAACGGGTCCAATTCCGATGTTGAAGAAAATTATGTAAACAATCAAACTGGCGATTGGTAACCAGGAGATTGTTGTAACATTAAAAGAATTATCTTTGAGATAAAAGTAAACGCCAAGAGTAACGTGAGCGACGAAAGCGCCAGTGAGGGAAGTTATAATTAATATTTTCCTACCAATTTTCTCTATGAGTTGTGACGTAATCACGTTGATAATCACTTGGATAACAGCAACAATTATCGAGGCAATTTCCGGCGAAATTGAGCTACCGGTAGCTTGAAAAATCGATTGCATGTAACTGATAATCACGGAAGTTCCGGAAAATTGTTGGAAAAACATCAAACCGCAACCTATCCCCAAACCTTTAACGATAGCTTTAGTTTTAAACAATTCTTTAATATTTGGTTTATGTTTCATCGAATCTTCGACACTTTTCGCAATTTCTTCCAATTCTTTTTCGATAATTCCCGTCCTTAAACGTTTTAAAGAAGTAGCAGCTTCAGCTTTTTTGTTAACTAAAATCAAATAATAAGGACTTTCAGGCGCGTAAATACTGAAAGTTATTAAGAAAATTACTATTGGAACTATACAAAGTAACGAAAAAAGTTTGATACTAACGTAAGGACCTATAACGAAACAAACTAACGTTCCGGAAGTTGCTAAAGTTGTCATGATACAACCTAAAGCGCCTCGATTAGTGTCTTCTGAAATTTCCCCAACATACATTGGTGCTATTGAAAAAACACAACCGAGTCCTAACCCTAAAAGAAATCTTGCAAAATAATAAAATTCAACACTTCGACCGAAAGCTAGAATCACGTAAGAGATAATTATTGGAATTGATAGCGTTATTAGAGTTTTTTTTCTTCCGAACTTATCCACTACAGCACCCCCGGCTAAAGGACCGATAGTCGCGCCTAAACTCAATAGAGAACCCACCCAAGATTCTTCGAATGGTGTTATGGGGGTAACGAAAGGGTTGTTTTCTGAATCGATTTCGCCATTAATTTTTGGTAATACTGGAGATGTCCAAGCGTAAGCGCAACCGATGGCGAAAGAGAGACAATTTACTAGAATTAAATTAATTAATTATGAGCAGAATTAGCGAATTGTTACCTGAAAGAACTGCGGTAAGGAGAGGGAAATTAATTCTTCTTCTCTCCATCTCGACTTTTTCGACGAAACTGTGAGTTGGTTCTAGTTGCAAAGTGTTAAAAAATGCGATAACTTGAGTCAATATTGTAGGGGAAAGGTTTTGTTATTTATATAGAATTTAGTTGGACTATTGTGGTTTGTTATATTTAGAATTTTGACTTATTGTGAACACGAAATTGTGGAGTGGAACGCAAATAAATTGAGTCATTTAGTGATCTAGACTAATGCCAAATATTACAAGAAATCTTTTTAGTTAGGAGAATAAGGAATGAAATTTGTTCTACAAAAAAAATTTCAGTGAAAGGCTTTCAAAATACTTTCAAAATTTGTAAATTCAGAAGTAATGGCAAATTTTGTGAAGATGAACAAGTTTTAAAAAATCCAGAATTTTTGCGAGGATTTCAACGCAAAAATTTAGCTAAAACAATATTTTGAAGGTTCTAAAATTTCTTCTTGTAACCTGCACATAAGGAGAGAATCTGGAGAGTAGACAACAAGGAATACATTGGCTCAAAGTTTCAGGTTATATCAGCTAATCGAGCGCCACCTTGCGGACATTCGCCAAACCAAAGCAAACATGCGCGTCATCAACTACACGTTGGAAGCTGGCCAATGGGGAAGGGTGGACGAGAGAGACATCTGAGCTTGAGTTTCAGGTGATTTTTCAAATTTTTTGGTATTTCTGTTAATGCGAAAGCTTTCTTTAAAGGTTTTTCTTGATTGGATGATCACTCTACAACTCCTAAGAACAATATGGAAATAGTGAGTAGGGGAAAAGAAACTTGGTAAAACTGCATAATTTTTATTTTTACACAGAAAGTAATTTTTCACAATCAATGCTTCCGTCCTTCCTCGAGCATGATTTGTATTTCTTGCAAACTCTTTCCTTTCGTTTCTGGAACTATCCAGACCACAAAAATAACGCCTACACCGCAAATGAAGCCGAACAGCCAGAAAGATTTCGCTATTCCTATACTGGCATTGAGACTTGGATAGATAATCATAATAATGAACGACAAGAAGCAACAAATAACTGTAGTGAAAGTAGTGGCAATCGATTTGAAGTTGGAGGGAAACAACTCGCCCATCATAGCCCAAGTGACCGGACCTATCCCTATATTAAAAGAAATGATATAAAGCATAACGCTAGCAATTGGTAGCCAAAAAATTGAAGTGACGTCACAACCGGAAGCTTGCAAATGAAAATAGAGACCAAGCGAAACGTGCGCGATAAAACCTCCAACTAGAGAAGACGTAATCAAAATTTTTCTCCCCAATCTATCGACTAATTGTGACGTAAGTAAATTGGCGATCAATTGGACGCATCCAACAATAATCGAAGAAACGTCAGCGGGGATCGTGCTGTCGGCAAGTTGAAAAATTGTTTGCATGTAAGACAGAATTATTGTAATTCCCGAAAATTGTTGAAACACCATCAAACCTGAACCGATAACTAGCCCCTTAACAACAGCTTTTGATTTGAAAAAATCGCAAAATTTGATTTTGGTTTGGTTCGAATCTTTGATATTTTTCGTAATTTCTTCGAGTTCTTTTTCTATTTGTCCACTTCTCAATCGGGATAACGCGGCGGCTGCTTCGTCTTTTTTATCGATTAAAATTAAAAAATAGGGACTTTCGGGGGCCCAAAACCCGAAAACTACTAAAAAGATAACAACTGGCGTTATACAAGATAAAGACAATTGTTTAACTGTTACGTAAGGTCCTAAACTGAAACAAAATAATCCTCCTAAAGTTGCCATAGTATTTATGATACAACCTAAAGCGCCTCTGTTGGAATCTTCAGCAACTTCCCCGATATACATCGGTACTAAGGAATAAACGCTACCGGCTCCAAGTCCCAATAGAAATCTTGCAAAATAGAAATATTCAATACTTGCAGAATACGCCATAATCATGTAGGAAATAGCGATAGGAATTGAAAATAGTAGAAGAGTTTTTTTTCTTCCCAACTTATCCACGACAGCTCCTCCAGCGATGGGTCCAACGGTAGCCCCCAAACTCACTAAAGCCACTACGAGCGATTCTTCGATTGGGGTGATAGGGAGGGTGAAAGGGTTGTGTTCAGGGCCGAATTTGCCGTTGAGTTTCGGTAAAACTGGAGACGCCCATGAATAGGCGGTTCCAGAAGAAAAAGATAAACAGTTTGCTAAAAGCGGAAGTGGGTTAATTTAGAGAATTTCAACGTGATAATCACCTGCTATCGCGGCTCTGAGGAGGGGAAAGTTCCATTTTTTTTTCTCCATCGCGAGGCCAGTCGGGATACGTTGGTAATGTTGGTGGAATTGTTAAAAAATTCTTATCTCTAAGACAGAATGGGAGGTTTTCTAAGACCGCGATAACATCAATCAAAAGTGTTTAAGAAGTCATGGGGTTCAAGGCTCAAATTTAATTGTTCTCTGTTTGCGGACGCCGCTAAGTGCTTAATTTTAATTTCTTTAATGAAACAATTTGTTCAACAAACTTGTAATAATAATAAGTGGGAATAACATGTTACGCAGATAGTAAGGAGAGGAGGAAAACGTCAGGAGATGAAGTGAAGAAATAAAACGTAGCGAGAGTGGGGGATAAGTCAAACAATTTTTCCAAAAATTACTAAATGTTTCCGTTTATAGAAGAGAAAATGCACTCCCATCCTTCTCTTCACATTTTAAAGTTTTAAACATTAGATTCATACATCTAAGCTTAGTGACTCAACACTTGCAAAATTGTTGATAATCCACCTGAAGCTGCAATGATTTATTCCACTTACAACAATTGTTGGTCAATTTTTTCCTTGTTTCTATTAAAACTAAAATTCCGCCATTGTTAATTAAGTAGCTCAATGGAGGCGGAAACAATCAACTGGTTCCTCTACGGGGCCGCCATATCAGGTTAGTAGTCTTAGTCCTAGTTTCAAACTTGTAACCAAAAATTTCTAGTCAATTTCTTATCGTTCAGTGCCGGTATCGCTTCGTCTTGGTCGTCACCGGTTTTACCAAAACTTTACAATAAAGACAACCCGTTTCAGTCCCCAATCAACAATTTTCAAGCCTCCCTAATAGCGTCGTTAATGGGCTTGGGTGCTGCTATTGGTCCCTTATTTTCCGGTTTTTTAGCCGATCGAATCGGAAGAAAAAGGACTCTCATCTACTTTTCGTTACCGATAATAATTTCTTATTTAACCACAGCTTTCGGTGGTTACGTTGAGTTTTTTTACGTTGCAAGATTTGTTAGTGGTTTAGGGGTTGGTTGCGCTTTCTCAACAGTTCCTATGTATATAGGAGAAATTGCTCAAGACACTAATCGAGGTTTTTTGGGATGTTTACTATGTGTTATGGTGGCTTCGGGAATTTTTTTTAGTTATGTCATTGGACCTTTTGTTACAATTAAATTTTTTTCTTTAGCTTGCGTGGTTCCAGTTGTGATTTTTTTGTTATTTTTCGGCGTTTTTATCCCGGAAAGTCCCTATTTTTACGTTTTAGTTAATAACCGCCAGAAAGCGGAAGAATCTCTTAGAAAATTTCGCAACAACTCCAATGTTGAGAAGGAGTTGAAGGAAATTACAAAAAGTGTTCAAGAAATTAAACAAAAAAGTAATTTTGTTACTGTTGTTCGATCTAAAGGTTTAAGGGTGAGTGCGGGTTTGATGTTTTTTCAACAATTATCGGGAATTTCGGTAATTTTGGGGTATATGCAAACAATTTTCGATTCTACAGGAAGTAACGTGGCTCCGGAATTATCGACGATAATTATCGGTTTTACACAAATTGTTGTAAGTTTGTTAGCATCGCAATTAGTTGATAGATTAGGTAGAAAATTTTTGTTGATTATTTCCATGTGTGGTTTGGCTGTTTCGAATGGTTTTCTTGGCATTTTTTTCTATTTTCAAAACAACGATTACGATGTTGATCGGTTTTTTTGGCTACCTGTCACATGTTTGATATTATTCGTGTTTTTCTACAATTTCGGGATAGGACCTTTAGCTTGGGCAATGATGGGCGAACTTTTTCCACCAAACACCAAAGCGACCGCTTCTACTTTAACCACTTTTTTCTCCTGGATTCTCAGCTTTTTGACCAGCGCCTTTTTTCCAAATCTCCTGACGGTCTTCGGGATAGCTACTTGGTTTTTGCTGTTTAGTGGAGCTTGTGTTTTGGGAATAGTTTTCGTTATATGGACTGTGCCAGAAACCAAAGGAAGAAGTCTCCAAGATATCCAAATGCTTCTTCAACAGAAATAACTTACTGAATGTAACTTTTTTATTAATTATTTTTCTTGATATTTTTGTTATTTAACATCTTGCCATGTATCTAAACTCAAACCTTGTAATAAAAACCTTAATCACACTATCACAATTTTTTGAATGCTACTACGAAATTAGTTTACTGCGGTAATTTTGCAACAAAAGTTCCTTCAACTCAAGCAACGCAGGTAGGTACTTTTTGTTTCCCTGAAGCTTCTAATAATTTATCTTTTAGTGCTGATGCTTCTTCGTCTGAATCATCTCCAGAACAGCGAATTTTTGTTACCAGTAAGAGTAGAAAAGGAAAAAAAATCGAAACAGCAGAAGACAATGAATTTTGCTAGTGTATTGTGTATTGCAGACTTTCAGGGGCTTCTAAGTATTCGAGTATTTTCTTGCAAATCGAGTCCCAAAACGAAATCAGCATCTCGAATTACATTAAAAAATAGTATTTTTGTTAGCTCATAATTATTATGCCATTTTTGAGAATTTTAATCGAATTGCCTAAATTTTTTGTCAAGAATTTCAAATTTCTTAGGTCTTTTCATGGTCTCACTCTAAATTATTTAGTTCCCTCTTTAGTTTACTATATTTAAGCTTAGTGACTCAAAACGCGCAACACCTGGAAAATTGTTGATAATCCACCTGTAGCTGCAATGATTTATTCCACTTCCAACAATTGTTGGTCAATTTTTTTCTTGTTTCTATTAAATCTAAAATTCCGCCATTGTTAATTAAGTAGCTCAATGGAGGCGGAAACAATCAACTGGTTCCTCTACGGGGCCGCCATATCAGGTTTGTAGTTCTAGTCCTAGTTTCAAATTTGTAACCAAAAATTTCCAGTCAATTTCTTATCGTTCAGTGCCGGTATCGCTTCGTCTTGGTCGTCACCGGTTTTACCAAAACTTTACAATAAAGACAACCCGTTTCAGTCCCCAATCAACAATTTTCAAGCCTCCCTAATAGCGTCGTTAATGGGCTTGGGTGCTGCTATTGGCCCCTTATTTTTCGGTTTTTTAGCCGATCGAATCGGAAGAAAAAGAACTCTCATCTACTTTTCGTTACCGATAATAATTTCTTATTTAACCACAGCTTTCGGTGGTTACGTTGAGTTTTTTTACGCTGCAAGATTTGTTAGTGGTTTAGGGGTTGGTTGCGCTTTCTCAACAGTTCCTATGTATATAGGAGAAATTGCTCAAGACACTAATCGAGGTTTTTTGGGATGTTTACTATGTGTTATGGTGGCTTCGGGAATTTTTTTTAGTTATGTCATTGGACCTTTTGTTACAATTAAATTTTTTTCTTTGGCTTGCGTGGTTCCAGTTGTGATTTCTTTGTTATTTTTCGGCGTTTTTATCCCGGAAAGTCCCTATTTTTACGTTTTAGTTAATAACCGCCAGAAAGCGGAAGAATCTCTTAGAAAATTTCGCAACAACTCCAATGTTGAGAAGGAGTTGAAGGAAATTACAAAAAGTGTTCAAGAAATTAAACAAAAAAGTAATTTCGTTACTGTTGTTCGATCTAAAGGTTTAAGGGTGAGTGCGGGTTTGATGTTTTTTCAACAATTATCGGGAATTTCGGTAATTTTGGGGTATATGCAAACAATTTTTGATTCTACAGGAAGTAACGTGGCTCCGGAATTATCGACGATAATTATCGGTTTTACACAAATTGTTGTAAGTTTGTTAGCATCGCAATTAGTTGATAGATTAGGTAGAAAATTTTTGTTGGTTATTTCCATGTGTGGTTTGGCTGTTTCGAATGGTTTTCTAGGCATTTTTTTCTATTTTCAAAACAACGATTACGATGTTGATCGGTTTTTTTGGCTACCTGTCGCATGTTTGATATTATTCGTGTTTTTCTACAATTTCGGGATAGGACCTTTAGCTTGGGCAATGATGGGCGAACTTTTTCCACCAAACACCAAAGCGACCGCTTCTACTTTAACCACTTTTTTCTCCTGGATCCTCAGCTTTTTGACCAGCGCTTTTTTTCCAAATCTCCTGACGGTCTTCGGGATAGCTACTTGGTTTTTGCTGTTTAGCGGAGCTTGTGTTTTGGGAATAGTTTTTGTTATATGGACTGTGCCAGTGCCAGAAACCAAAGGAAGAAGTCTCCAAGATATCCAAATGCTTCTTCAACAGAAATAACTTACCGAATGTAACTTTTTTATTAATTATTTTTCTCGATATTTTTGTTATTTAACATCTTGCCATGTATCTAAACTCAAACCTTGTAATAAAAACCTTAATCACACTATCACAATTTTTTGAATGCTACTACGAAATTAGTTTACTGCGGTAATTTTGCAACAAAAGTTCCTTCAACTCAAGCAACGCAGGTAGGTACTTTTTGTTTCCCTGAAGCTTCTAATAATTTATTTTTTAGTGCTGATGCTTCTTCGTCTGAATCATCTCCAGAACAGCGAATTTTTGTTACCAGTAAGAGTAGAAAAGAAAAAAAAATCGAAACAGCAGAAGACAATGAATTTTGCTAGTGTATTGTGTATTGCAGACTTTCAGGGGCTTCTAAGTATTCCAGTATTTTCGTGCAAATCGAGTCCCAAAACGAAATCAGCACCTCGAATTACATTAAAAAATACCATCTTCGTTGGCTCATAATAATTATGCCATTTTTGACAATTTTTGTCGATTTGCCTGACTTGTTTGTCAAGAATTTCAATCTTTTTAGGACTTTGCGTGGTCTCATTTTAGAATATTTTGTTCGCAAAGCAGTCACCAATTTTTGATTTAGATTCTTAATTTCGAAGTTATGACCATTTAGATTTCGCTCTTATCAACGGTAAAAATTGAGGTTTTCTATTTACCACTACAAAACTTTCATTTTATGCCTATTAGAAAGTTCATTGCCTCTGTATTCAAAGTAACGTAACAATTGATGCATAACGTAATTTAATAATAAATTAATTATCAATAACAAAAAAATTTAAAATAAAGAAACATTGTTGCTATTTTACATAATTTAAGTGACAATTTTATTAAATTAATTATTAACTTTATGTGGAGAATTTAATTAGCTTAATCATTCCTTAGTTTCTTGCCCCAACATGAGTTGTATTTCCAACAAACTTTTCCCTTTAGTTTCCGGCACTACAAAAACAACAAAAACTATCCCGATAGCACAAAAACTGGCAAATAACCAAATCGAAGGTGCGATTCCTATCATATAAGTTAAACTCGAATAAAACATCATTAAAACAAACGATAAGAAAAGACAAAAACAAGTGGTTGCGGTAGTTGCTTTCGATTTGAAATTGGGTGGAAACAGTTCCCCCATCATAGCCCAAGTAACCGGTCCTAACCCGATATTGTAAGACACGATGTAGCCCATTAAACTAACAATTGGAAGCCAAAAAATCGAAGTAACATCAACATCGATCGATTTTAAATAAAAAAAAGTTCCTAATAAACAATGCGAAAAACAAGCGCCAATCAAGGAAGCAACAAGTAAAATTTTCCGCCCCCATCGATCGATGAATCGAGCCGTAAAAAAATTGGCCATCAATTGAACAATCCCCACGATAATTGCTGAAATTTCAGACGAAATCGAACTGTCTGAAGCTTCGAAAATCGGTTGCATATACGAGGTGATTGCTGAAATTCCTGAAAATTGTTGGAAAACCATTAAACCGAAACCGACAATGAGTCCTTTCGTTACAGCTTTTGATTTGAATAAATCTTTGAATTTGATTCGATTACTTAAGGAATTTTGGACGTTTTTCGTGATTTCCTCCAATTCTTTGTCGATTGTTCCATTTCTTATCCGTTTTAACGACAAATTTGCTTCGATTTTTTTATCGACTGAAATTAAATAATAAGGACTTTCAGGGGCGAAAAAATAAAAAAGTATTAAGAAAATTATCATAGGAAAAGCGCAAAGTAACGAAAATATTTGAATAGTAACGAAAGGGCCGACACTGTAACAAAATATTGTACCAACGCTACCCATCGTGTTCATGAAACAACCCAAAGTTCCTCTATTGGAGTCTTCGGCAATTTCTCCTATATACATGGGGACTAAAGAGTAACTACAACCAACACAAATTCCCGTTAAAATTCTCGCTACGTAATACCATTCAACTGTTGTACCAAAAGCTACCATTACGTAAGAAATTATTATGGGAATTGCCGCCAACAATAGAGTTGGTTTTCTTCCGAATTTATCTACAGCAGAACGACTGATTAGAGGTCCAAACATTGCACCTAAACCTATAAGTGATACTATCCAGGATTCTTCAAATGGGGTGATGGGGGTTGAAAGAGGGTTGTTTTGCGGGTCGACATTGCCGTTGAGTTTTGGTAGTACTGGGGATGTCCAAGAGTAAGCGTTTCCGGCAGCGAATGCAAGGATGTTAGCTGAAACTACAATTAGGGGTTGTTTGAAATTTTTGGGAATTTACCTGACAGAGCCGCCCCGAAAAGACGAAAATTAAAGGGTTTCTTTACCATTTCTCTACCCCAAAATGGGCTGGGAAACGTCTCGATTCTCACCAGTCATTTAGAATGGTGATAAATTTATTTAGCAAATGTTTTTGTTTGGTGAAGTGATAAGTAAAATGTCCCCTCATTAATTGTTTAATCGTTTAATGCTAAAATACGATTAAAATTACAACATGCGCAAATTTGGTTCTTTATTCAAGAATTATCACTGCAACTTATTTGTTTTAAAGTGGAAAATATTGAATTGCTTCCCATTTTCTTTAGTTTCTTGACAAATCCATGCAACAAGTCTACCGAAAATCGATTGTTTCAGTTTTGAACATTTATTTTTGTTGGTTAGCCCTTGAAAGCCGATTAGAAGAAGGTCCTTGCACCCGAAATGACTTAAAAACTCCAGTAGTAACTTTGGTTTCAATTTTACAAGAACTTGGGCGTTTTACTTTTTCAAAATATTGGAAATTTACTCAAAAATCGGGTCTGAAAGCGAAACCAACGAGAAAATTAAACCTCTCTTCGTTGTTTCAAAGCGATTGCTCCCCTGCAGATTTTAATGAACGGAGATACTTTTTTTGGAAAATATTTAGCGGTTCTGTGACGTACTTTCTGTTTAACACAACGCAGTAACAGAAAATTTATTCAAAAAACTATTGCAAGCATTCGTTGTTACTGTTTTCAGGTATCTCGTATTTCGTTGTTATAAAAAGGTGTAATAAAGTTTTTTACAAATTTATTTTTCCTATTTAATTCCTCCCTAAAAAATTGGCGACGTATCAGTGCTGCTGTTTGCAAGAAACTAATGTAAAATAAAATTTTGTTTACACTTTTGTTGCCATTAACCAACACCCTACATGTCTGCCAAGAGGGTCACAAAGTATTTAAAAAAATTGATTTTACAGAAAATATTACGTATAATATTTATGAAATTGCACAACCACAATAAATACAACTTAATATTATTAAAATACACAAAGCGAAATGAATTAACACTGTACTAATCAAGTTATGAGGGAGAACAATAATCTTACCTAATATGTACAATTAAAACCTATAAAATCAAGGAAATCCCGTCATGGTAATAAATAACACGAGTTGCAGATGGCGCTCTAACCAGCTACAAATCTAACATAACAATTTCGTTGATTTGAGCAAAGAACCTTAAACAATTTCGAAACGAATTTTGTACCGGTGTTGTTCGAGAGACTCCTTTAACAGAGCCAATGGTTTAATCACACATCACAAAGGTGAAATTCCTCATAAGTCAAACTGATATGTGACATGACGCGAAACTTGACGGGAACAACTGTACTATCTACGCATTGTAAAACCTTTACTACCATCCGGTCCTTTTGGTAACCTTATCACGTTCTCAGTATCGACAGGGCGAGACTTACTCTGCACTATACTAACCCTAAAAAATACGTTGATTAATTAATTTTGGTAAATCAAACCATACCGTTCTTCAGTTTTTTCAGTTTGACCTAAAATTCGTAATCTAGCTTCGGCATATTCTTGTTCTCTTTGTTGTAGAGTTTTTTTCGGTTGGACCACTTTTAAATCGTTGGTGCTTTGTGAGTCTTTTGATGGCCGTTTTAGAATTTTTACAGTCGGTTCTGGAGGCACGTATTGAGATCTTAAGGCATCATCTCCTGTTAATATAATTTTAAACGGCACTTTATTTATGCCATTACTTGAAAAAAAAAATGTTAAAAAAACTTATTGGGAATTGCTGGTGATTACCTTTGCGGGTCCCTGCTTGGGGCAATAATTGACTTAATTTTATTTTCTAAAACCTGAAACCACAAGGAATTAGTGGGGATAACCTCAATTTGGGGGAGTGGTAGTATTGATAACAAAATTTATACGAATATTTTTTGGGGTGGTTAATAAGGGAAAAGGGGATAATTACGTCAGTTTCGTCGATATCTTCCCAATTTTCGAGTTCTTCTACTTCTGGTTGCTTCGAAGCCATGATGGGGCCCATTTGTCATTTACGGGAATTGGCAACAATGGACCAACAAAGTCACCAGATTTTTGAATAATTTCTCGAATAATTCAATTGCCACGCAAGTTCTTTTCAACAACAGTTGGGGCTCGAATTTTGCTAGAATTGACCTTTTTGAGTAATAAGAAGCGAAATTCGCAACTTTTTATGACTTTTGCTAAATTGCGGACAATTTGGTTGCCTAACCTGGCCAATTCAATGGCGCTAACAATCAAACTTTTGCGCATTGTTACCGCAATAATCACAATTATACAAAAACTTGGCCAATTAGAATCAAAACGTCGTAGCATAGAAATGGAACTTTTTGATCCATAATTAGAATTTCGGGAACTAAAGATCTCACAGCAAAAAGTGGCGTCATCTCTCAATCAGACGATATAGTCCCCATGCCAACAATGGTAATAAGATGCTCGTTTAAATCTCTTCGGTAACTCGAAATTAATGGTTTTCTACTAAACTCACGACTTTAACGTGTCTCAACTTTACTGTTGCGCCACTAATTTCTCCAAATTAGCAAGCCTTCAAACTAAGTAACCCACCAAAGTGGGTCATGATTGCTTTTTCTTAATCAAATATTCCACCAAGTCGAAAATTAACTTATCGCCAATCACCTTAAGTAATTTAACTCCAGACTAGGAACGAAAACAATATTTAAGAGTTCGAATTAAATTTTCGTGCCCCTTAGTAAAAACTTTCAACTACGTCACTGTTACGATTTCCGTTCCAACTTCAGAGCGTTAAAACGTCAAAACAAAAACTACAGTGAAGTTGGTGTAAAATTCAACATTTTCCATGGATTTTCCTTCGGAAAATTGTGTAAAAAAACACGAATTTCCTTCGCGTCAATGAATATGTCGTTGAAATATTTAATTATGTAATTTGATTAACATTATTGGAATTTGTAAGATCTTTCACGTGATTCCTAACCTAAAACGCCATTAAAAAAAAATGGGATTTATCAGGGTTTTTAAATGGTAAGTTCCTTTGTTGTGTTTGTTTTTAATTTTGATTACGTTTTAGTTAATGTTTGTTTGTATTGCGACGTAATTCTTCTCAATTTTATTGTTGAAGACGATAACCGAAACTGTTGGATAATCTTATAGAGAACACCCACGCCGTCCTGTTTTTAAATCAAGAAACAGACGTCGATGTTTAGATGAAACCCACAACTTTTTTGATTATCCATAATTATTATTTACAATTTTTAAATAAGCCTCACTGCCAGCCTTTTAATGGCTAGTTGAAGGCCGTAGGTTTTATTTATTGTAATTATTGTAGTTTTTTGCGAATTTCCGGTGGAAAACTCGAGCAAAAACCATAATGTGACTGACTAGATGTATCTACATAATATTGTAATTAGTGTTAAACAAGAGTCTCGTTTTCCCAGTTACGTTATGCACGTTTGCAAGGTTTTTACTTATCATAGGTGCTTTAACTGCCAGTAATTTTTTAATTTCAACTTTGATAAGAATTGCCATAATTATAACTACATGCCAATAGTGGTGATTAAGTTGACCAGTTGAACAACGCTGATGACTTGCCTACGGTTTTTAAGGTTGGATACTAAGCTTTAGAGATTAAATAATTTTTTTAATGCATTTTTCAAAATAGCCCTAGACGACTGTATTGAAAAATTACCTCTCAACTGCTATAACTGTCTAATTTGTAATTTAGAATTTTTAAAAAAAATTTAACTTTAATTTTTTTTTAAGGGTTAAAACAAGTTTTTACCCTTAAGACATTTTAGAATTATGCACTTACATCTGCAGGAAAGACGTTTAGAATTTGTTTAAGTTTGTCCAGTGCCATTTTGCCCCAACTGCAATGTGATTGGTTCATTTCAAAACGCGTCATTTCGTAATACACCAATAACGTCAATGCTGACATCCTACGAGCCCTCTAGGGAGCAGAGCAGCTGTTAGTGTTTACCAAACTCGTCGATTAAAAAACGCTGATGACTTGTCTATGCTTCCCAAGGTGGGTGCTGTGTTGAGGGATTTTTTATGAAGTCAAAATAGTTTTTTGAAGGTTCATTGAAAGTGTCAATTTTCTAAGATAAAAGACTAAAAAAGTTCTTGTACAACTTTTAAACCAAATTTTTGTGAAAGTTTTAAACAAAATTTTTTTAGCATAAAAGTTTTTTAAGGCGTTAAAATTTCAGAATTTTGTACCTTTAAGTGCAAGAAATTTAAAAAATTAAAATTTTCCTGCATTTTCGAGATTGCGAAAAATTGTTAGTTTTTGATAAGAGAAACATGTCGCTTGCATAACTGAATAAATTTAATACGAGCCGTTTTATTTCTTGTACGTTTCCCACATAAAAATGTTTCATAACAAGCGGTTTAGGTATGTACGTTGTAATAACATTAAATAAAATACGGAAAAACGAACTCGGCTCAGCGGCCAGTGGGTTTACTTCGGATAATTTGTCTCGGATTCAATAGAGGATTATGTGGCTCCCCCTCGTAAGGCAACGGCAAACCGCCGAATACCAACTCTTCACTCCCAAGTAGTTAGCAATTTATTGCATGCCATCCCCAAAACGTTTCAATTTTATTCTCAAATGAAATTTAGGTGTTTGTACCGCAGGCAGAGCTTCAACAAGCAATACGTGGGGGCTCTTTTCGCCGGTGTCGCCATAGGTTTTGTAATAGCCTACGTAATTCTGACACCCGATCTCATGGAATTCACCGATCCCCACTCCAGCAACGACATGGAAAACGTGGCAGGTCCCACGATAGATCCCGGCTCACACCATCATGACGAAGAATTTCATCAATTAGAAGACAGCACAATAGCCGACAAGTTATACAACAAAATTCGAATATTATGTTGGGTGATGACGGGGCCCAAGAACCACGAGAAAAGGGCCAAACACGTCAAAGCCACTTGGGGCAAGAGATGTAATAAGCTCCTGTTCATGAGTTCGAAGACAGGTAACTGTTTTAACGGCACGTCGCCAATAACGCGCGTTATTATCACGCAAGCAATTCCTCTTAAATGTCAAACAAATGATGCACGCAAGCAATTTTCTTGTCTTAAAGCGCGTTCATTTCATCAAACAACTTTTACGTTTTAACGCATTCAGTAACGCGCGTTGTTTTCAACAGAAATTCGACTGTTTTTTGTTTCCAGACGATACTCTGCCGGCGATAGCGCTACCTGTCGGCGAAGGACGCAACAATTTGTGGGGGAAAACCAAAGAAGCTTTCAAATATATTTACAGGGAACACTTGGACGAAGCCGATTGGTTCCTTAAAGCTGACGATGACACGTAATCCTTAACGTTGTTTCAATTGTTTTTTTCAACATTTGTTTTTAGTTATGTGATATTAGAAAATTTAAGGTACATGTTAATGCCGCACAGTCCCAACGAATCCGTTTATTACGGATGTAGATTCAAACCTTACGTGAAACAAGGTTACATGAGCGGAGGTGCGGGTTACGTTTTAAGTCGTGAAGCTCTCAAACGATTCGTGTCGACGGCTTTGACGAATTCGACAAAATGTTCGAAATCCGACAGCGGAGCTGAAGATGTTGAAATGGGTAAATGTTTGGAAGCTGTTGATGTTAAAGCAGGTGATTCGAGAGATTCGATGGGACGTGGACGTTTTTTTCCTTTCGTTCCTGAACATCATTTAATTCCTGGACATGTTTCGAAATCGTTTTGGTATTGGCAATATATTTATTACGAAAGTAAAGAAGTGAGTTGGAAAAATTGAGGTTATGTTAAATCTGATTTGTTGTTTTTAGGGGATGGATTGCTGTTCTGATAACGCGGTTTCGTTCCATTACGTCAGTCCTAATCAAATGTACGTTTTGGAGTATTTAATTTATCATTTACGTCCTTATGGCATTTCGTTTCAAATGGAAATGCCGGCGGAATTAAACGAACATTCGATTAGTCACGTCGAAAAAAAAACTCTTTCGTCTGTGTAGTAGTGCTCAAGTGCTTAAGGACTAGAATCTCGATTACTAGTCGTTTTTTTTTTTTTGGGATTAATCTCGAATTAATTTTTATGTGGAGATTATGTATACATTTTTTTGTAAAGTGTTCTTGTATATGATTTTTGAGGCCATATTAGTCTTTAGTCTGATATTATGTGAAACCAAGTACTCTGCATGATACAACTACATCACCACGAGGATATCATAATTTTAGAAATTATTTTTTCTGTAACAAACATTTGTATTGTGACCTGGGGTAGGATCAAGTAACTAAAGCGTCTCCTCAAAAGCTGAAGGGACGAAACTCGGTTCCTTTAGACCACTTATCGCTTTACAATAATTACTTGGTCCCACTTTTGATGTTATCAACTAGTCAAAAAATAAACCACTTGAACAAAAAAATCTTTAAAACCTTCTACTAGTTATCCTTAGGTTTAAACGCCACAAACTTGGACAACAATCAGGTTTCTACTGGTATTCAGCACTGATGTTGTCTAAGATGACGATCCAACGTATCAAGTTTTAGATGCTTTCTTGACAGGCTTCACTGCCGACTGGTTGGCACCGCTTTGATTTAAAGATGGCGCCAACATTTAAGTTCCGCCTCTTTGTGCAGATGAATTATGAAGTAATTAAAAACGTGACCACTTGATGGATTAATTTAATTTCACATTGTAACAAATGTATACACTTTACTCAGGCTTTGTTAAATGTTAAAATTAATCACTTGATTAGTATTTAAAAAAGTGACTTAAGCTACTAAATGCGCGAAAACGTGCTCGATTTTCCCATGTCTTACTTGCATAATTTTCCGCTTAAGGGTTGGAAATCCAGATTCAAAAAATCTGAATCTCCTTGCCTTTGGAACAACAAAATTTGGGAAAATTGCGGCCCATCTTCCGATCTACGTCATAAATTATAATCACAACAAAACAGGAATGGTAACTACTTTAGAAAAGTACAGCTAAAAGCCATTTTTTGACAGTCTCAATATTAAATGCACGTTATAAATAAGACACATTCATATAAATATAATATTCTGGTTTCATGATATAGAGACTTAAGTAAATTGCCTCAAGCAATTTAACGGAATATTAAGCAACACAACTATCATTAAATGGTTGATATTAAAAACAAAACAAATAAATTAACTTTGAACTAAATTACCTACGATACTTTCTCGCTTCAAACCCGTTGAATCTCAAACAGTTTGACGTCAGTATCGTACCAAACAGGCGGATCAACATTTCTGTAAGCAACAATTAATACCAAAACAACACATTAAAGTAATTACCTCAAATAAATGACACCCCACATGTACGTCCTGAACCAAGTAGTGGTCCCCGAATTCGCCTGATATTTCCTTATCAAAATAGGATGAGGCACCGGCAATAACCCCACCAAAGTCCCGTGTTGTAAAAACTTCAAAATCTCGCTTTCATCAGTCAAACCCCTAAAATCTCAAATTAACACCAGCAAACAATCACAAAAAAACCGACTTGTCAATGCAAATTTTCTCGACTTGCGGCACCAAAACTTGAAGAAGTCTCATAATCGTTTGTAGAGGCAATTTCGATTTCCACGAATGCACCCATTCGCCTGTCGGCACCCATTGACTCGACGTCCTATCCGGTGTCGCGCTAACTCTCAAACTGTTTCTCTAAAAAAAATTGTTTAAAAAAGAATTTTTTTTGTTAAACTCTTTACCGTTGTTAAAGCTTGTCGCGAAAACGACGAAACTTCCGAAGTTGGAGTTTTAACTCTTTGATCTCCATTGTCGTCGTTATTGAGATTAATTGCGGCCGTACCGTTGGTTAACGGTAATTGATCGACTTGAAAGGCCGGATGTGCCGATTCTTTTTCGGTCATTTGTCCTATAGCCGGGGTATCGGGTAGAGTTGCTTTTAAAGTTCCCGGTTCTGCCGGCAGAGCAGGTCGGGATCCTTCCATTGCGATTTCGCTGACGTTCTCGTGACTGGTCGATGTCGACAAACGACTTTTTGAACGTTTATTCAACGATTTCGAGATCGTACCGTAATCGCTGGGCAAGTTCGCCAAGCTATGGAAAACTTGGCGCTTCCTGATAATGGTGTAGACGAGATTCGAGTTACCTGGATGGAAAACCAAAAAATTTCGAAGCGATCACCACAAGAATCCCAAATCGGAAGAGGTCACAAAAAGGTTCTAACTATGACTAGTTTCAATGTCTACAACTCGCCCTTCGCGCCTCCCTTAAATCACTAACTAACAAGTCATTTCTAGAAAAATTAGACCTTTCTATCGTTAGTTCACAAATTGAACACATGAAGTGAGGGCGAACCGGTCATTTGCACCATAACTGTCTCTCTACCTATTATTGCGTCGCAAGCTCTTCCACACAAAAATAGGCCCAAAACAACTAAACTTGACCCTTTAGGTCTTAAAATCTCAGGTCCGCACGGGTATTAGACAGAAACATTGACAAAAGTTGACTCTCTGAGGCCTTAATTGTCGTAATTGTTTTAATTTACGTAACTGGGGGTTGGAACGATCAATTAAATTTAAGCGATTCTCTTATTGAGTTCATAAAAATCGGTGCGCCCTCTTCCAATTGGATTACTCACCATCAAACTGGTATTGTATGATGTTGTTGAAGATTTCTAGCAAGAAAAAAACGAGGTGATGGTTGGTGGATGATGAGAAAAGGAACCAAGGGGTGCTGAAAGCTTCAAGTAAATGCAAGAGTTTGGTGCTTGCGACCATAGATAAAGTCTTTAAGTACGGAGAAACTGCGAAAAAATTATTTCAATAAAAAATTTAAAATTGCCAAAAATTACCATTGACTAGAATTGTTAATAAACAGTCGAACAGGGGTTGGAGTCGTTGATGTCCTGTCGTGATAATTTTGTGGAATACTATAATTAAGAGATCGGCGTGTGTTCCGGTAAAAACCGGGATATCCATTGGAATGGTGGCGGTGTAGGGTTTGTTTAAACGTACCCCGAAGTTACGCTCTCCGGATAGCAATAACAGAATAAAAACGCCGATATGCATCAATCCAACTCTAGCTGCAATTAAGGGTTAAATCGAACCTGTTTGGTGCCGTCACTTACATTGATCCGCCCGCGAATCGTTGAGATGGAACAAAATCGGCACCAAAACTTCCAAAACGTCGCTGCTTTTCAGGACGAAATACAAAAATTTCTTATTATAATCGCACATTTTCCAAAAAAAAACCAAAAGCTCCTGGTGGAAATGAACTTTTTTCGTGGAATTCGGCAAGTAAGTTTGGACCAGAGGGTTGTTTAGTAGTCGAGTGACTCCTGTTAGTATGAATTGGAAATCTTCGTCTCTGTGGATTCTCGATAAGTAATTTATGAACAAATTGTCAGGTACGGAGCTCTGGAATCCGATTTGTGGATGGGGTTTCGATTGGTTCTGTTGATAGGGGCTTACGTCGTCGCTTTGGGATGGGGTCGAAGAATTGGTGTCGTGATCCAAAGTCACTATGAGAATCTGCAGGGCCGCTTCTACTAAAGGCTCGATGGAATCGTTGAAGATCAAATGGTTGTAGGGCACTCCTAAACCGACCGGATCGTAGGCACAAACCGTGTTCAAGAGAGATGTGAACATGGGAAGGGCGTGACGGTTCTCTGATGACGTCAAGTGGCTGAAAAGAGACTCGAAAAATTAATTCACAATCTTCACTTTTTAAATTTTATTTATTATGGTCAAAAAGCGCTTCGATAATCGTTTCAAACCATTTAAAAAAATTAGCCAATAAATCCAAACAAACTTCTTTTGTTTCCATCTATGAAAGTGCCGGTAAAACAGATTTCACAGACTTTAGAGTAAATTCACAATTTTCACTTCCTAAATTTTATTTATTATGGTCAAAAAGCGCTTCGATAATCGTTTCAAACCATTTAAAAAAATTAGCCAATAAATCCAAACAAACTTCTTTTGTTTCCATCTATGAAAGTGCCGGTAAAACAGATTTCACAGACTTTAGAGTAAATTAACAATTTTCACTTCCTAAATTTTATTTATTATGGTCAAAAAACACTTTAATAATCGTTTCAAACCATTTAAAAAAAATGACCAACGAAACCAAACGAACTTCGTTTGTCTCCATCTATGAAAGTGTCGGTAAAACAGATTTCACAGATTTTAAAGTAAATTCACAATTTTCACTTTTTAAATTTTATTTATTATGGTCAAAAAGCGCTTCGATAATCGTTTCAAACCATTTAAAAAAATTAGCCAATAAATCCAAACAAACTGCTTTTGTTTCCATCTATGAAAGTGCCGGTAAAACAGATTTCACAGACTTTAGAGTAAATTCACAATTTTCACTTCCTAAATTTTATTTATTATGGTCAAAAAACACTCTAATAATCGTTTCAAACCATTTAAAAAAAATGACCAACGAAACCAAACGAACTTCGTTTGTCTCCATCTATGAAAGTGTCGGTAAAACAGATTTCACAGATTTTAGAGTAAATTCACAATTTTCACTTTTTAAATTTTATTTATTATGGTCAAAAAGCGCTTCGATAATCGTTTCAAACCATTTAAAAAAATTAGCCAATAAATCCAAACAAACTTCTTTTGTTTCCATCTATGAAAGTGCCGGTAAAACAGATTTCACAGACTTTAGAGTAAATTAACAATTTTCACTTCCTAAATTTTATTTATTATGGTCAAAAAACACTTTAATAATCGTTTCAAACCATTTAAAAAAAATGACCAACGAAACCAAACGAACTTCGTTCGTTTCCATATATGAAAGTGCCGGTAAAATAGATTTCACAGACTTTAGAGTAAATTCACAATTTTCACTTCCTAAATTTTATTTATTATGGCCAAAAAGCGCTCCGATAATCGTTTCAAACCATTTAAGAAAATTTGCCAATAAAACCAAACAAACTTCTTTTGTTTCCATCTATGAAAATGCCGGTAAAACAGATTTCACAAACTTTAGATTACCCAAAAAACTACCAAATTATTGTTTTTATGACGTTATCACCAGAAAAGTTGCTCTAATAATATTTTCAAACTATTCAGGCAATTGGCAACTGAAGTCAGATGAATTTCATTTGTTTCCAATTGACGGTAAAACAGATTTCACTTACCACAGTACCCAAAAATTTATCAAATTTGTGCTTTTATCACTTTATGACCAGAAAAATCGCTTTGTTAATATTTTCAAGCAATTTCAGGCAACTGGTAAATAAAATTAAAAAATTCCATTTGCTTTTATCACCGAAATTGCCGGTAAAACAGATTTCGTTTACGTAATTATCAAAAAAAAACCTCGCAAATTTGCGTTTTTACGAATTTAACGCAAAAAACAAAGAAATTGATAACATATTGGAACAATTTTAGGCAAGTGGCAAAAAACCAAGACGGAATTCCATTGTTTTTATATCCGAAATTGCGGCAAAACCTTCACGCATTTATCTAAAAAAACTACCAAATTTCTATTTTTAACTCTTCTTACGTCCCTATCGACCTTTAGCATTGTAAAAAAAATTGAAAGAAAAACAATTACGTACGCTATCCACTTGTTGGGGTTTTGGGCGATGTCAGTGGGGGGTTGATACATAGTTTCGCTGAAGCACGTCATCAACAGCTTCAAAAGTTCGGTCCGGTTGGAATCGAACCCCGGATTTCTCGGGGGCGAATGCGCAAACCCCACCCCTGCCTCCCAAATATATTCGCAACTGTCAATTGTTGATAATTCTTCCGCCTTATCCTGCAAATTCGTGAATTAATTAACAATACTTGCTTAATAAAACGTCTTACAGGGCCGCTTTTTCTGCTTGCAACTACCGTAAAATCAGGGCAAAACAGCAAGTCCTAGGGTGAAAATAAATTATTTTTTGCATTTTTTTTTGTTTAATTTTTACACAAATTGCGTTCAGTAACGACTGTGCTAGCGGAACGGATTCATCTTTATCTTCCCCTTGACTCGGCAATGATGACCAGAAGAATCCTTTCCATTCTGGGTCTTCAAATATGTAGGGTAATATTCGAGTTAGAAGCCGGGTGCAATTTAAGACTAAAAAAAATTAATTGAAGAAACAATAGTTTTTTGATTGTGTTAATACCGGTTTGTTGTTCGTGTTGTGTGCGACAACTGCTGTCAACAGCTTTGACTAATTTTTCGACAGCTTTGTAACATAAGGTTGCCAAATTTGATGGGGCATCTTCTCTTAAAGCACGTATTTCCGCTGCAGGCACTAACGTGAATATGTCTTGAACGTTTGTGACATTTTCTGACCAGAACTGTTCCCAAAAGGAGTCTTCATTGGCGTCGATGGGCTGGAAAAAATTATTATAGTAAAGTGGAGGTTCGAATTAATTAGAAGGGAATAGGGTGATTTACCTCCGATTTTGATGTTAATTGAACCACGGCTTTCCGAAAATTTAGTTTCGTATCGACGTTACCCATTTCGTTGTCCACATAAAATTTTTGACACTTCGTAAACTGACACTACAACAAAAGAAACGTCACACGCGACGTCAATGTGTCATTGGTTGCGTTAGCCCGAATTCCCATTGGTTATAATTCTCGAAAATAATCCAACAAAAACGTCTCCTTCATTTTGGGTCGTGGTGGGAAAGAAATTTAAAAAAACCATTGAATCCCTTACGTACAACAATTACGTAAAGAAATTATTATTAGTTTTGGTTTGCAATTAAAAAAAAAGTTGCAAATTAAAAAAAATCGCTTTATTTATTCGGCTTGTGACAATTTCTAATTTAATTAAAAAAATTGGGATTGCCATATTGGCAGTTAACGTAAATAACTTTCAATTCTAAGCGAAATTTTGATTAACAGTAATTAGGGGTCCTTCTGTGCGTAATTTCTTTCAATTTTTTATTTAAAGTTGGGGTATTTTTTCAAATTTTCGCGGGCAATTAAAATCAGTACCCGTTCGCAAAAAAATGAAATCAAGTGCGTCTCATTGTCATTAGTACTAAAACAGTTGCTACCTTTGAAAATTGTGGGAGCCATTGATTTACTGTTGGAGTGATTTTAGTTGATAATGGTGCAATAATTAAGTGTTTTCCCCAGTTTTCTTTAATTACCACCCTATCCCGCAGAGTCGGCGTTTAAATATCAAGTAAGTACTCGATTTCCTCCCAATTTTCAACGAAAGTGCAAACCCCCTGAATTTAAAATTCTCTACAAAGGACGGGGTTGAATCGTTGATGTTAGTGAAGTGTTTCAATCTAACGGATGGCAGAAATTTTCGTTCAAAGTCATTAAAACAAAAAAAATTATTTGGTAAAAGTTGGCGTTGTTTTAATTAGGCCTGTTCACAAAACAATTGCTACGTTTGACAGTTAAAAAAGACGCTTCGCTTTCGGAGCAAGTTTGGGAGTGTTTGTTCCTGTTTCCTTAAATATTACTAATTTTCGTCGATTTCCCGATCTACTAGTAAAGGCAACAAGTGAGTAGAAGCAAAATTGGTAAAATTTTCAGTAAATTTGTGAAATACTTGATTGCCGGGTTTTTGCAGGGGCGGCTTTTAATCAGGGTTTTTTTTTCAACATAGAGAGTGTAAATTGATGCCTCCCCCCCCAAAGCGCGTCATTAACTTTTTCAATCCGGATTTGATATCCTAAAATCAAGATTTCCATCTTTTCTTTCAAAAAAGTAGGCGTTGACTTAATTATGCCGGTTCACAAAACAATTGAACAGTTTGACAGGTAAAAACTCGCTTCGATTTCGGGGTGAAGTTGTGAGTGTTTGTCGTCTGTTTCGAGAAATTGAAAGGTTTTTAGTCATTTTCCGATTTCCCTAACTACCGGCAAAGGCAACAAGTGAGTAAAGACGTGAAGTTGTAAAAATTTTCAGGGTCGTTGCAGGGGCGACTTTAAATCAGAGGGGCCTTTCCAACATGGGGAGTTTAAATTGATCCTCCCTCGGAAAAACGGAAAGTTTCTAACTTTTTTAATCCAAATTTGATAACCTCCAAATCAAGATTTCCAATTTTCTTTCAAAAAAGTGGGCGTGAACTTAATTACGTTTGTTCACCAAACAATTGAACAGTTTGACAGGTAAAAATTCGCGTCGTTTTGGGGGTGAACTTGCGGGTGTTTGTGGTCTGTTTCGGGAAATTGAAGTGTTTTTAGTCATTTCCCCATTTCCTTAACCACGAGTAAAGGAGACATGTAAGTAAATACCTGAAATTTTCAAATTTCTCAGTAAATTCACCAAATGCCTGATTGCCCGTGGCGTTGCAGGGGCGATTTTAAATCAGGGGATTGTTTTCATGTTAGTGCGTGTAAATTAGTAACACTGCGGCATTTTATTTTGAAAAAGGAGGCGTTGACGCCATTACGCTTGCTACCAAATTTTGTTTGAAACTTGTAACTTAGTAACTTGCGTTTTTCTCAATTTTAATTTTGAAAAGGTCGCCTTTGCATTACTTTAAAATTTTTTAGCAAACTTTCCGGCGGATTTCCAAATCATTTACGCAATATCACTCGTTCTAATCAAACAGTTTTTGCAAAGGTTTTTTTATTTAATTTTTTGTCAGTTGACGCAACTGCGCTTCAACAACCAAAGGCTACTCGATCCATTGTTTTCTGAATAATTCTATTTTGCTAGTTGTAAAAGGTGCAGAAAGAGTTGCTAATTTGTTTATGTTTTTTACAGATCCTGGTCAGTGAGTGAGAATTTAGTTGGAACTTTAGTGTAGTGCAGTGGAGTTTGCTGCTATCTAATGATAGACGATACTGCGAAACGGATTGCCACTAAGGGTGAGTATTTTAACAAATTTTTTACTGCTCACAATAAAAATTAGATAAGTAATTCTAAAAAGGGACGGACCCCCAACACAATTCATACTCGACAATACCAATAGAATTTGACACAGTTACTTTAACTGTCACTTAAAAATCACATTCTAGCATTATTGTCGCCTCTGATTGGTGTTAAGGTTTATCCACCTTTATCCAGGTAGGTAAAATCGGACGATTTACACAAATGAGACGCTCCTGTTTGGAAAATAATTCTGTACCTGTGGATAGGATAGGATAAGATTAAACTGAGTCATTACTTCTTTGTAATACTCGTAAAGATCTTTGATTCAATTTCTAGTAACTTCTTAAATAAGTGCCTAACATACTTTTTCTTATAACGCTGGAATTATGTAATGAAAAGGTACTAATTTTTGTTTTTTTTCCCAGGTCCCACCAATGTGTTGTGCAATTAGTGTGAACTGTAGTGTAGTGTTGTGTTGTGCCATCTAATGGATGACGATACTGCGACAGGGGTTGCCACTAAGGGTGAGTGTTCTATTAAATTCCTAACATCACTCAAATGATTGAAAATAGTTATTAACAAAGAAAAATTTAATTTTTGTATCAAAGTTGTACTTATTTACTGATTTTCAACAATTTTTGCAGTAAGTCCCAACTACAATGGCGAAGGAGAAGGAAGGATGGTGAGTCAAGCAGCCTTTGATATTGCTGTCGTTCGAAGATGCGGTGAGTCGATGCAAACGGTTGATAACCTGTGTGGTAGTGGTAGTGAAAAGTGTTCCTACTGAGAAACTCACTAATTAAGCTAAGTAAAATAAAATGGTAAATGTAAGTAGCATAACATGCAAATATAGTCCAAGCAAAGAAATTAAGAAAAATGTTGAACAGGTTCCACCACTACTGGGCGTCGCAACTTCAACTTCCTAATAGACTCTCTTTCTCCTGCGCATTCATGGAGAGGTTTGGTGGAAGAAATTGGTAAGTAAAAACCGTGATTAGTTTGCAATTGTGTTAACAATTTTTTTAATTTTTCCAGGAAAATTTGCCACTTCGTGCTGCTCAAAGTCGATTTCAGCACCAGTTAAGGCATCCAGACAATGTCTACAATCAAGTAAGTTCTACTGTAAATATGATTGATACTACACACGGTTACATTAAAGAAAACACTGCTGAAGGAATTATTAGTTTTCTATAACCTTCATTCGTTTAGTTTTTTTATTTGAAGATACTCTTAAAAAAATGTTACTATTGAAGCATCTCTAACGAATTTTGAACTTGAACTGCTGATGACCATGTTAGTACCTGAAATACCAGCAATGGCAATTAATTAAACTGATTATAAGGGTTAGAAGTGTCATTTTTTTTCAATTTTTGCTTTTAAGTTAGTGAATTTCCATATGAACAATTAAAAAAAATGTTTTTTTATTTACAGTGTATTTGGTTGCTTTAACGAGGAAGGTGGCCACTTTGATAAGGACCGGCGTTAGCAACATTTTTTCGTCACGACGGTACGTGCAGTTGTCAAATTATTTCTACCAAACTTTAAGTTCAAAATCAATTTTCCAAATCCACACTTCTCCTATATACATGTCATTTTTATATAAATAAGGAAAATTGCCTGGAATTGCTTTAAAACGCCTAATTCTACCTATCTGAAGAAAAGGGGACGGATCCAAACACAATACCCACTCGACAACACCAATAGAATGTGACACAGTTACTTTAACTGTCACTTAAGTATCACATTTTAGTATTATTGTCGGCTCTGATTGGTGTTAGGGTCTTTCCACTTTTTTCCAGGTAGGTAGAATTGGGCGATTTACACAAATGAGACGCTCCTGTTTGGAAAATAATTCTCTACCCGAGGAAATGATACGATAAGATTAAACTGAGTCGTTACTTCTTTGTAATACTCGTAAAGATCTTTGATTCAATTTCTAGTAACTTCTCAAATAAGTGGCTAAAATACTTCTTCTTATAACGCTGGAATTATGTAATGAAAAGGTACTAATTTTTGTTTTTTTCCAGGTCCCACCAATGTGTTGAGCAATTAGTGTGAACTGTAGTGTAGTGTTGTGTTGTGCCATCTAATGGATGACGATACTGCGACAGGGGTTGCCACTAAGGGTGAGTGTTCCATTAAATTCTTAACATCACTCAACTAATTGAAAACAATTATTAACAAAGAAAAAGTTAATTTTTGTATCAAAGTTGTTTATTGATTTTCAACTATTTTTTCAGTAAGTCCCAACTACAATGGCGAAGGAGAAGGAAGGATGGTGAGTCCAGCTGTGTTTGACCTTGCAGTCGATTGAAGATTCGGTGAGTCGATGCAATTTGTTGATAACCTGTGTGGTAGTGAGTAGTGCCCCTACTGAGAGAATCACTAACTAAAAAGCTAAGTAAAATTGTTGTTTCGTAAAGATAAGTAGCAATTTAATTAATAAAAATTACCTTAAAACAGTCTTGAGGTGAGACTTCTTGACACAATTTTGTGCACTTAATAAAAACTTTAAACACGTTAGCAAAGCTGGTGCATCTAATTTCAAGCATTTGGGTCTGTGTCTACTGCGCATTAATGGAAAAGTTACATAAAAGAAATCGGTAAGACAAGAAGCGTTATTAATTTTCGAATTGTGCTAACAATTTTTTGTTATTATTTCAGAAATTGCGGTATTTCGTGCGGTCAAAGTCGGCTGCAGCACCAAAATCGAGAGATTTTTTAAAACCACGTAAGTTTTATAATAAATTTCACATTGATGAAAAATATTGTTTTTTTACAATTTTATCTTTTCACTTGACACTTTTCTAAAAAGACTTTACAACCATCAAAGCATTTGCAAGAAATTTCTAAGTGTTAGTAGCAAAATGAAGACCTAAGATCTAGAAATAAAAAGTAATTTAATTATTAGCAAGGGTTTCTGGCTCAATATTTTTTTCTTGAACTATCGAAATTCAACGTGAACATTTATCAAGAAAAAGTCGACTATAGTGTTCAACTAATTTTCTTCGTTACAGTGACTGCTTCAACAAGAAAAATGACCGCGCTTCGAAAAAGACCGGCTACGTCGTAACGACGGTAAGTTTGAGTTCAAAAAATATTTTCCATGCTTCTCGGTCCTTATACTTGCAATTTCACGCGTGTATTGTGTGTTGCAGCTTTTCCGGGGCCATAAGTGTTATTTTTTTTTAAAGGCTCAAAAGTTTTGGGATTTGCTTTAAAATTAGATTCTTAGTTATTTATTTTTCATAAACCAAAGGGCGCAAATTTGTTTAAGTTTCGGGCCCAAACTTTTCGTAATAGTCTGTACTTAAAAAATTTTTGGTTCCTAACTTTCTTTAATTGCAAGTAATTCATTTCTAATAACCTTTCGAAGAACGAATTTACATCTTTATAAGACGTAAATAAGTAAAACCAATTTGCTAATTTTTTCCTTTTTACAGGTCCTGGCCACTGTGATGAACATTCAGTGAGAGTGTAGTGTAGTAAAACGTTGTGTAATGTAGTGTAGTTCCACCTAATGGTAGACGATACTACAACAGGAATTGCCACTAAGAGTGAGTGTTTCATTAATTTCTACATTACTCGAAAAAACTTATTAACAAATAAAAATCAAAATTTCTCCACCAACATTGTAGCCAATTATTGACTTTTAATTATTTATTTCAGTAAGTCCCAACTACAATGGCGAAAGAGAAGGAATGATGTTTTTGATTTTGCAGCCGATCGAAAATTTGGTAAGTCCATACATTTTAACGATAGCCTCTGTGTCGCAATTGGGGAAATAATTAATTAAAAAGTAAATAGAATTTTATGGTAAACTATCATAATCGAACTTTTTGGAAAATTGTCTTAAGACAAGATTTTTATTTATTCCTAAATGATCAACAATTCGGATTCACCGTTTCGTATCTAAGGAATTTCTCTTGGTGGTCTAAAGATTGATGTTAGTTTTCTCAAAATATTCGGATTCTTTAATTTTTTTTTGGCTTTCCTACTTTAAATGCCACATACTTACCTTCCTCGTAACTTCTACTGATGATGGTGAGGTTTCGATTCAAATATCTTTAATTCACCAGTGCTTTAGTAGTAGCAATACTTGTAAATCGAGAGTCTGGGGTTTGGGGCCGTTGTAATTCACGCGTCAGCGTTTTGGTGGGGTAAGCGATGACGTCGGCGGCGAAAAGCGCGTACGCCGTATCGGTAACTTTATGCTTCTCCACTTTTCGATTTCTCATTGAATTGGCCCCCATTTGTTGGATGATCGTTAGCAATCTGTCGACGAGCTTGCTATTATGTTAAGTAGTTATTCCCTCAGCAATTTCTCATGTTATCGAAAACATATAAAAAATGATAAATGTCTTTATAACTACACGCATTTTATTCTTCAACAGAATGATAAATCTGTTCGTATACACGAGCAAATACCTCGTAATCAATCACGGTTCTCATTCAATAAACGGGGCGAGTGGGGTAAAGAACATCGTCATTCTTCACTTTTGTTAACTTGAGGAATTTTGATTTCTTTTCCATTCGACAGCATTACGATGAACAATATTATGATGCATGCGGCGAACGGAATAAATAACGATGTTAACCTTCAATTTAATCCGCCTGATTTACGGTCCTCATCAGACAATTTTCTCCGTCGAATCACAAGTAAAAGAAAAAGGCCGTTGAAAAAATTAATAACAAATTTCCGAGGCGACTGCAAATCGAGATTTATTGCCTCGAATCTTCTAATTTATACAGCAACGCCGCCTGAACCTCGAATAATAACCCCCACACACAAAATGGTAGAGAAGAGCACTTAGTTCTTTTCAAGTAGGTAGCTTCTTTGGGAAACTCAAACAACAGATGCGTACAAAATACGATTTATTTCATCTTTTCCCTCCCTGCGAGTTACATTTACCAAACTAATCGCTGTCGGGAAAGTAAAAAAATCACTTTTTTAACATCCGCAAATTTACGAAAGGAACCGAGGGTTGTAGGCCGGAATCTTGTTGAAATTTGTGCAAATCGTCAGCAATTACACTAAAAGTGATTTCGGTTCTTAAGCAAAAGAAACCGCTCATTTCCTATCGCAAATAATTTCCCTGTACAAAAATATACATTATTGATATTATTTTACAAAATACAATTTTTTTTAACCAATAATTAACCGTAACAAATTTTAATATTGGCGTGACAAAATCTGTTCACTTTTTACTTTTCTTAAATTCTTCCTATTTTTTGTTGATTGTCCGACTGGCGAAGTGAACAAACTTTTGCGGTTCAATCGACAAACACATCTTTACCTACAACAACGCCCAACACGATTGCGAAAAGGTTACTAATCATGTAAATACAATATTTACAACCAGACGAACACTATTAATACATTTGAGAACAATCAAACACTCTCACGAACTATTTAAACCAACAACAGTTTTGGTTCGCGACTTGGATAACGCTACAAAAGCGCGCAGTTTCCCGAAAATCACACCAGAGGGAGTTTGGCGGCATCGGGGAAGCACCGGTAAAGAGTTTTTAGTTGTTAATTCCTCGATCAAAAAGTTCAATTCGGAAAACTTTTCTTGTTACGTTTCCGGAAATGACTCGAATTTTTTGTCACTTAACTCTATCGACGAAACTGTCGAAAAGTTAAATTCGAGAAGAACTCTGTTAGGTACGTTTCCGGTAATCACGTGGAAACGACGCCTGAAACAATTCAGGAGTCGAAACTACTCAACTAACGCATTACTCGCTGTAAAGCCGGCTTCATAGCACCCAGTAATGATCCTCATTGCTGACGGTGCAAGAGGCAATTTAGTGGCGGGTTCGTGCCGCCGAAGTGGAGGAAAGTTCACAAATTTGAATGTGTTAATAGTATTGCCTTGAAACATTATTTTGCGCATTCATACAGTTGTGTTTGCATTATTTACAAATACATACAAGATTATCGTTATAATACATTTATATATAATTTATTTTAATTATGTAATAAATATCACATAAAATTCGTGGAAGCTTTTCATCTTGCTAAGATACGTCTGTCATAAACCGGAATCATCTTAGCAAAATGAAGAGGACTACGGGTAGCGAAGCGAATCGCATCGAAAACAAACTGCTGCTGCTCGATGCGAAAAACACTACTGAAAAAAGAAACACCCTGTAGTTAAATTGGATTTTGGGGCCGACGATAATGCAGAACCAATTGCTTTGTTCAATTTTTAACTAAAGAACTGTTACGTCAAAAGATAGTCAATTTTTCCTCCATTTTACCATAGAGAATTGTTTTGAGTAGTTTTTATGGTAAAAACAACTAAAGGATGTGGCAAAACTCCGGATTGGACCGGTCAGTTTAGCAAATATTTAAAAAGACCGAAAACAATTAAGCACAGTTTCTCACCGAAATAGTTTGACAACAATCAGGTAGATGGCGCAAAAATCGCAACCTGGTTTAGGGTTCAAATTGCAAAAATCGAACTGTTTGAGGCGGATTTTGCCAAAATTAACAATAATCGTGCAGCATTAGTTTATTAACAATTGCTTAAAGTCGTATTCAATGTCGATTTTGAACAATTAACAACTAGGAAGTGTCTCCACCTGCCGTGACAATATTTAACTAATAGTTGATTCAAATATTGACGAGATTAAGCACAGTTTTCCACCGAAATAGTTTGACAACAATCGGATAGGTGGCGCAAAAAATCGCAAGCTAGTTTAGACTCCAAAATTAAGGGGTGGATTTTGCCAAATTTAACAATTTTCCTATAACCTTGTTCAATGTTTAATGTCCATGAGAATATTTACTAATAGTTGTGGACCGATTCGGGAATTGACCGCTGTGGAGTCGAGCCCTCAACTTGATTGCGGGCATAATTGGTTGCCTAACTTCATAATCAAAATTACAAATTTTGGAAGTTTGTTGTTTTTCAACCACCAATAAAGCTTGAGAATAGTTATTCGAATGGAAACGAAATTAATTGTAGCTTCAGGTTACCATGCAGTATCAGAAAAAAATTATTCGATATTTATAAAGTTAAATTTTCGTTGTAGCTCGTGGCCGTTTACTTGTAGAGATTTGTTAACATTAACTAGACGAGTAGTAAATTAACATTAATTCGAATTATCGATATGCATCTGGGTTCTCGTCGTAAAATAGAAAGCTTTGATAATGGTGAAAAGTTACTCGAAATTTTATGTTCTTCGAAAATGCACTCGGATAATTACACATAAACTTTATCTACAGCAGTTATACAAGGCAGCAATAAATGCAGTTCCGATTTAAGTTGGGTAAATTGCGTAATTCTGGGACTCGATTCGCTTTAAATAAGCTACAACGTCGACACCCTGTATAATAATTTATTGGCCCTACGTGCTTCACTTTCGGTTATCAATTTCGGTTCTGCATGATCTATCGCCCAAGTTTCCGTTGTTTGTCTTACGTGTGGTCTCTGGATGAGTCTCTGCGGCTTGTGCAGGTTCCCATTGGACGTATGGTAGTTCCGTCGTTGAGGTGGTAGTGGCAACATGTAGATGTCTGTGTCTTTTCCTTTCCAATTCGACGCTTTTCTCCGTACTGCGATAATAAATGTTGTACATGCTGGCCACGCATCGTATTTTCAAACGGCCTTTCGAATGTAACTGTTTGGTAATTTGTAGACGTAAAGTGGAATGGGCCCTGCAACACGAAACGACGGTTTGAATAGGGCGTCGAGACGCTTTGCGGCTTAATCCGATTTGGGTGATGGTGGTGCATCGGGGATGTTCAATGCGTGCAAATTTTCGAACAATCGTCCGAATTAGGGCAGAGAGGGAGCCAGTGGGGAATAATTGCTAGATCTACGATAAAAAGTTTCCTGTAATTCTGAGATTCATACACACAACGGGATCAGTTGACCATTTTGAAAGTGTATTTTTTACTCAAACGCGTCAGAATATTATTGGAAATCCAACGAAAATAAAAAAAAAAATCCAGAAATTTTTTAACCTAAAAACATGTTTTTTCTGTGAGACTATCACTAACTAACATTGGCAACTATAAGTCTCATTTTTTGTAAAACGATATAGGAAGAACCATTTAACAATGTAAGCCCATCAGTTTTGTTAAATAATTTCTATTTGTCCCAATAAAAAATTCCAAAATTGGTAATTTTCGAACAATTTTTCAGAAATAAAATTGAGAAATTTATGATTAATCATTCTTCTAGTGAATAGAAAAGATTGCCTCTACCCTAATTTTTGATTTCCAAATTAATTGATTAACAACAATTCACCAATATTTGGCTAACAACAATAAGCTTCTCTAAGGGTACCTTCTAATTGCAACGCTCTTTCCATAAAACATTAATTCTGGTTGTACTAACAGAATTTCTAACCATCCAGAAGCGTTTTGTATTGTAAATAATGATTTAAGTGTTGCGGTTGCAGTTGTGTGCCGGTAGCGTGTTAACAATCGCTTTCTCTTATTGGAAAACTGTTGCAACGTAACGTTTGGTTATTGTTTTCGATATGTTCGACAGTTACAGGTCGGACGAGCTTTTCATAGCCGAGTGAAAAACTCCTTTCACGATAATTAACCTTTTCTATGGCTTCCAATTTCCCAAACGTCTGCGGTAATAGGCACGAAAAAGCTTCCCATTCAACTGACGTTTACAATGATTCCAGATAGAGATTTGCTTCAGATGTTTCTCCCTTAATTAATTTCACCCCATTACGGAAAAGGATGTTAACATCACAATCCACAAAAATCCCCTGCAATAATTACGATTCCTAAATCTCTTTGGGCGCCAAAACGAAAATTGCGATGCTTTCCACCAAACAATGATTTTTTTTCGTCACCTGTAAAGCTATTCATGAAAGACCATTCAGCGAAGTAACTCTTTGAGTTTCGTCACATAATCAGAATTTTTGTCCAGAATTCCTTCATTTTCGACCAATTTTTCAGAAAATTTCGATTTAAAAATAGTCAAGTTGTAACTCTAACCCTACAGATTCATTATCTAAAAGCAGAAATCGTTGAAACCTCAGAATTTTGCACGGGACTCTCAACCGATTTCAGTGATTTTTATCAAGACCCCCAAATAGTTCGACAACAATCCCGTAGATGGCGCAACTAAAATTCGCGTCATCGCTCAACATTGAAAAGTGATCGAGAACTGCTACGGTGGCTCCATCTATTACGAGAGTGTTCGACTAATACAGTTGATGGTCCAATAACTTACGAGAAAAGGTGAGCATCGGTCGAAGGCTTCGACCTGTGTTTGTAAACGTGAACAGGTTCCACTGGCGCACCGTTAGCATACCAAGTTAAATTAGCAGCAGGATTCGAATCCTCCGAGGTGCAATTCGCTTTAAGCACATCCCCTTGTCTATACCGCGTCTTCAAGCCGCTAATGTAGGGATCCTTGGTTGGTAAATCCACCACCTAGTCGAAAGGAAAACATTAATCACTCCAACATTGCGATAACATCTCAAGACTTTGACGGATAGTTTCGCTTTGATTTATTAATAATTAAGTGAGACGGTAAAAAGAGTACCTGAAGCGACGCGGACTGGACGTCAGTGAAGAAGCTGGGTTGGTCCGCTGTCACTTCGCAAGTATAATGACCACTAATCGACCTGGAAACCTTCTCCAGAACCACTTTAGTCCCGTCGGATTCCCGTTCAAGTACAACGGGACCTCCGAGAGAGTTGCGGAATTGTTTGACTGGCGGAATCTCTTTGGGGGTGTAACGGTAGAATTCGGTGGTTTTCCAGTACCATTTGACCGAGTAGAGTTGGTCGCCTTCGAGGTCGTAAAGACATTCTAATAGAGCGTTTTCACCGCGGATCACGGCAGCAGGAACGTTTATCCTGAGGCCACGTAACGCTTGGGATCCTGGAAAAAAATTCGATTTTTAAACAGGATCATTTGTGATTAGAAAATGTTTTATTCATTTAATGGAAAATTTAGGGGTATTACGTAAGCAATTGGGAGAAATTGAAGTTGCTATTGGAAATTCAATTGCAGTTTGTGCTGTTATTATTGAATCTAGATCGCAGCAAATTTGTTCGAGGAATCCACGTGAAAAGCGGGTCGGTTTCAGGGTGAATGGGAAACTACCCACGAAGTACACGTAATAATAAGCAATAACACTTCTTAGTTGAGGAAAACAGCACGTAGGGAAATGTGAACACAAAACTTTTTTAATCGTCTTCTTCCTACTCTCGTCACTTAGTGTTATGCTAAAACTTTAATCTGGCGAGTTTTGGAATTTAAAGAAGTGTCTTTTGTGTCGAAGTTAGGGGGTGAAATTTCAATTTCTTAATTTCGACGATATGACGCTTTGAAATTTTGTGGCCGGACCTTCAATTAACCCTTGTCAGAAAGCCCTTTTAGGGTCGATTCAAATTATATCCGTGTATTCGAAATGACTTGGAAACTGCGGTGGATATTGGAATTTTTCACTTTTGTACTTTTGCATTCTCTTTACAAATATTGGAAATTTATCTCGAAAATCGACAAGCCAAGTCGGAAAACGATAACCGCGATACAAATTAAATAAGAAGATTCTATTGTTCTTATAAATTTTTGCGCCCGATTTTCCGCAACCAACAATACTCGCTGCGGAAGAAGAACAATGAAATTCAGTTAATTTAATGATATTTAATTACTCCTCCATTTCAAAACAGTCATCTGATGAAGCAAAGAATCCGGCTCTAAATTCTTGAAACAATTTCAACCTTTAAAATTCACAAAAAAGGCTACAAAATTCAAACTTGTAGGAATGATATTGAAATAAAACTGCCGTGCTCCAACTTTTGATCGTGGAATTATAACTAAATTGGTACGTAAGTTTTTTAAACTAACTTTCAGTAGTTAATTAGTAGGCAAGTTCTCAATAGCGGTCCCAACGGAACGCGACCGTCTTAAACTTTCTTTTACTTCGGTCTTTCATCGCTTATTTATAAATGCCACACAAAAACACAATAATCGTCACGAAATGGTTAAATCAACAAGTATCCGCTAGAAATGTTGCTGTGACATTAAAAAAATTAATTAGTAGATTGAATTTCGTGTCGTGATGTAGAGATGGCAGCACTTTACGTATGGAGTTAGAAAAATTGCCGTCAGAGGCGCTATTAATGTTTTAATAAGTTTAATTTCCAAAATTTTCTGAAAAAGTTCGGTTTTTGTATCAGGAAACTTAGAGAGAGCAGCATTTTACATATGTAGTTAGAGGAATCACCGTCAGAGGCGCTATTAATGTATCAATAAGTTTAATTTTTTCCAAAACTCTGAAAATTCGTTTGGTTTCCTGAAAAGTTCTGTTTTTGTATCGCGAAACTTTGAGAGGGCAGCACTTTACATATGGAGTTAGAAGAATCGCCGTCAGAGGCGTTATTAAAGTATCAATAAGTTTAATGTTTTTCAAAACTTCCTGAAAATTCGTTTGGTTTCCTGAAAAGGTTCTGTTTTTGTATCGCGAAACTTAAAGAAGGAAGCACTTTACATATGGGGTTATAAGAGTCGCCGTCAGAGGCGCTATTAATGTTTTAATAAGTTTACTTTTTTCCAAAACTTCCTGAAAATTTGTTTGGTTTTCTGAAAAAGTTCTGTTTTTGTATCACGAAACTTAAAGAGGGCAGCACTTTACATATGGAGTTAGAAGAATCGCCGTCAGAGGCGCCATTAATGTTTCAATAAGTTTTAATTTTCCAAAAGTTCCTAAAAATTCGTTTGGTATCTTGAAAAAGTTCTGTTTTTGTATCTCAAAACTTAAAGAGGGCAGCACTTTACGTATGGAGTTAGAAGAATCGCCGTCAGAGGCGCTATTAATGTTTCAATAAGTTTAATTTTCCAAAAGTTCCTGAAAATTTGTTTGTTTTCCTGAAAAAGTTTGGTTTTTGTATCACGAAACTTAAAGAGGGCAGCACTTTACGTATGTAGTTAGAAGAATTGCCGTCAGAGGCGCTATTAATGTTTCAATAAGTTTAATTTTTCCAAGAGTTCCTGAAAATTCGTTCGGTTTCCTGAAAAGTTCGGTTTTTTATCGCGAAACTCAGAGAGGGCAGCACTTTACATATATAGTTAGAAGAATCGCCTTCAGTGGCTATTAATGTTTCAATAAGTTTTAATTTTTCAAAACTTCCTAAAAATTTGTTTGGTTTCCTGAAAAGTTCTGTTGTTGTATCGCGAAACTTAAAGAGGGCAGCACTTTACGTATGGAGTTAGAAGAATCGCCGTCAGAGGCGCTATTAATGTTTCAATAAGTTTAATTTTTTCCAAAACTTCCTGAAAATTCGTTTGGTTTCCTGAAGAAGTTCTGTTTTTGTATCACGAAACTTAAAGAGGGCAGCACTTTACGTATGGAGTTAGAAGAATCGCCGTCAGAGGCGCTATTAATGTTTCAATAAGTTTAATTTTTTCCAAAACTTCCTGAAAATTCGTTTGGTTTCCTGAAGAAGTTCTGTTTTTGTATCACGAAACTTAAAGAGGGCAGCACTTTACGTATGGAGTTAGAAGAATCGCCGTCAGAGGCGCTATTAATGTTTCAATAAGTTTAATTTTTGCCAAAACTTCCTGAAAACTTCTGTTTTCGTTTTTCGAAACTTGCTCCTCGTAATTTTTCAAGTTAAGTTATTAAACTGGTTATTAATAATAGAGATGGGGTCATAAGTCGTCCGAAATCCGTTTCGCGTTAATGAATCTGAATAATGAAACTGTTTTCTGTGTTTACTGATGGTCAGTGTTGTAAATTACATCCACACCATCCATGCATATTTCAACAGTTACCTGCTAACAAAGCACTGTTCTCATGTCCACCCCTCCCGCCACCAATAACTCATTTGTTTAACGTAGTAGTAAAATCGCGGTTTACTGAGCCAACTCCAAACACTTTCTATGTGCTAGAGACTCGTATCGATTTAATTCCATATTAGTTGGAAAGTTCATATTGTTAACGTGTTGCAGACGCAATTTCCTGGTTATTATCAATTTTCAAGCGAGAATATCAACATGGAACGAGTACGGTCGAGACGTTACCAAATACTGCCAAAGGGTATCCGTATTGCGTATAACCGACACAATCAATCATGTCGGGGAGTTCCCCGGTTCCTGCACCACACAAAGGATCCGGACAAGTGTCAACAGGATCACGGGTAAATTACACGAGTCTACAAGCCAGTCGAAGTCCGCCAATTGATTTTTTACATCACTCCTCGTGTCTTACTCATTTGATATAATTTGAAACTTAAAGCGATTTTCAACATACCGAACGAGTAGAATAGTTGCGTTTTCACTTTAAGATTGCCTAATTTTTCATTTGCAAGATGATTCAGGATATGTAGTTCGGAAAAATTGAAATTGGAGGGAAAATTGAAACTTGAAACACCCACGTTGTGGCTTCAACGTTGCAGATTTTTTGTCTGAAAACCAAAAATCGATGCTTTGTTGGAATTTCTCGCTGAAGCCTCAACTGATTTTAGGAATTTTTGGCAAGATTTCGGCGCCATCACCCCAATGAGTACAGTTTCACACCAAAATAGTTTGACAACGATCGGATAGATGGCGCAACTGAAACTCGCTACCTGGCGCATTTAAAATTTAAATATGACGGTGATTCTGGTAAATTTTTGCTCAAATTACCAATTGGACGGAGAATTAATTCATGAATGGCCTGCATTTAGTTTTAGAAGTGCCAGTTTTGAATATAATCCAATTACGACAGTGGCTCCATCTACTATGATAATATTTGACTAACAAGTTTTCTCCATGTCGTTTGAGATCGTTCTGCAATCTCGCCGGTTTTTCTTAACTGTTTTATTAGTTTTCCACAGTCGCAAGAAAAGTAGTTAGAGAGAACACGTTAGTCCTGGTTATACGTTAGGAAGCTATTGGAGTTCAGTGGCGCGGTTTTTATAGCTGCGAGAATAGTCATAAATTAAATTCTTCGGTCTCATCCCTCAAAAAATTACTAAAATAAATTCTCCCGAATAAAGTGACAAAGTTGTAAAAATCGAAGGCAAATTTCGGCTTCGTTCCACTTTACTTCGAAAATGGGGAAACCCCAAAATAACTTCATTAACCCATAATCAGTTGGCTTAATGTCGTTGAGGCCGCAATTACCTTAAATATTGAGACAGTAATTGATAGTTGTTCCATCTACTTGTATAGTTCAAGACATTTATTGATACGTCTAAAGGTTATATTGACAAAATAAATATTTCCAACAATCACACAAAGGATCGTTGAGATCGAAAGATAATCCTCAGCAAGTGGCGAAAGCAAACACTCTTAGGTTTTGGCAAACTCGCAAGACGTGATGTCGAACATTGATAGAGCCGAGTGGCGCCACTAGAACTTCCAATAACCGAATCGCAAATCTTTCAGAAATCCAACAAAATTTTTTTTAACCCCCGAGTGGTTGTCGTGATTTTTTTCCATTCTTTAATAATGAAAGGTGTGGACGAGATGTCCGCGTCGATATCAATTGTCTTTAAAAATTAATCCGATGTAGTGTAAATAATAAAATAGTTTCCCGTCTTCGAATGATGAAAGAAATATTTCCACGATAAAGTTCCGGAGGATTGCATTTCGGTACACAGAAACCGAACTATAGGGCTTACGAGGTTGCCTCTAGGGAGATGTCTGGGAGGATTGTTTGTTCGGGGTTTGCGTGTGTGGACCCTGTAATTGATACGGTTAAAACGTCAATCATGTCTCTAGAGGATCCGGCCAGTGACGCCCAATTTTCGTAAAATCCAGTCATTGTTGCAGGGTTCTTCACAACCAGACGGTTTGACGCCCTAAATTGCTAACATATCACGATTTTGGCAACCAACAAATCTGGCAAGTACCGCGATTTATTCAGAACAGTAGTCGTCAAACGGTTTATGAAGCGCAAAAAATTTGATTGAAACTACCTCGCAATTTCTGTTTCAAAATAATTTTTTTTTTCGAAACCAAATTTTAGTAGGGCCAAATTTTTATGTTTTTCGAAAATTCCGTTTAGGGGAACCCTCAAAAATATCAACATCAAGACTATTTTATTTCATCTCCTATTTAACTCTCATTTTTCTAGAAAAGAGAGCCTCCCAAAGTGGTTCAATGGGATTCGAATCTGGTCAATTCCTGGCCATTATGTTTTTTACTTCTTGAATCCTCAATTTTTTTTCGAACACTCACGCTTCTAACTTTTAGTTGTAACTTTATTGTCGAAATTGCGCCTCGATCGATTGCTTGTTGGTTTGTGAACCGAAATTTCGGTTAAAAATCGCGATAGCACATTACACAGTTAATTAGTCTAATTGCGAAAAACATGCAAACAGCGACCGTGTTTGGTTGGTAATTATTTCTCTTTTTGATATGTTTCAATTTTTTTTTTTTTTTTAATGAAAAGTACGGAAATTATTCCAAAAGGGTTGACGGGACCTGTATGAATCTCCATTTACTTTGCACTCTAAAACGAATTACCGCTTGAATAAACGTATTTTCTCGCGGTATTACTTATTGAATAAACAAGTACGTGACAAATGTATTTTCCGTGTTTTCGTTGGCAGACCTGAAGTATAGGCATATTACGAAATTCTTGGTGCATGTTCGCGGAACGTAAACGTGTAGAGTTGGAACTACGTTTCTCCAAACACAAATTCGTTTCGATCGTGTTAAAGACACATCACTGGCAAAGAATGAACTAATCATTGAAATAAAAAATTAATTAAACCAGAAAATTATTAAAGTCTACAGCGCGAATCCAGAAAATCGGAACTAAGAAGATAATTTTACTTTATACTACAAGAATTTATTTATTTCCTCTTAAGAAGTATTTTCCATAAACGATGAATCGCAGAAAACGCCTGCAGATGCGGTGCGCACTTTGTTTTCCGCAACCAGCAATACAAACGTGTAATGCTAGGTAATTGACTTATTAAGAAAATGCAAGTTCTTGATCTACAAGATCGGAATTTCATACTTAAACCAAAATATTTTATTGTAAAAAACTTGCAGACTTTCATTCCTAAATTGACTTGTGATGAGAATAAGTCATGACCATTGTATCGGAGATAGCTTCACAGAAAGTTTCAAATTTTGATTGCTATGAACTTTGTTATTTAAATAGGAAATCATAGAGGCATTCAGTTCCTCTGAAGCATTCCTAGTTTTCCAGTAATCTTCCATTATGTGGTCTACATAAAAATGTCAAAAATTCCGCCAACAACTAAACTAAACTATCTGTAACTTCTAACAACCGAGTGTAATTTTCGATTTCTTATGAAATTCTGACTACGCCTGTCAAATTTCTTTTAAATCCGAGAAAATAAATTTATTTCCAAAATTGGAAAAAATGGAAGGGTAAATTTTTGTTAATTTTTTTTCTTCTGATTTCTATGAAATTTGGCACGCAGGTGTGTTATTTAAAAACAAACTCAAAGAAACATTTCGTTCCTTTGTAGCATTTTTAGTTTTCCAGAAATCTTCCATTATGTGGCCAACATCAAAATGCCGCCTCTAACAACCCCCATAACGATGCCACTTTTTTTCTAAACTACTAGTAATTTTTAAAAATTGAGTATAATTTTTGATTCCTTATGAAATTTTGAGGATGTCTGTCGAGTTTCATTAAAATCCGAGTAATTAAATTTTTTTCAAATTTTTGAAAAAAAAACCAAAATTTTTGACATTTTTTTTCCTTCTGATTTCTATCAAATTTGGCACGCAGGTGTGTTATTTAAGTACAATCTCAAAGAAACATTCCGTTCCTTTGTAGCATTTTTAGTTTTCCAGAAATCTTCCATTATGTGGTCAACATCAAAATGCCACCTCTAACAACCCCCATAACGACGTCACTTTTTCTCTAAACTACTAGTAATTTTTAAAAACTGAGTGTAATTTTTGATTCCTTATGAAATTTTGAAGATGTCTGTCGAGTTCTATTAAAATCCGAGTAATTAAATTTTTTTCCAATTTTTGAAAAAAAAATTTATTGACAATTTTTTTTCTTCTGATTTTTATGAAATTTGGCACGCAGGTGTGTTATTTACATACAAACTCAAAGAAACATTTCGTTCCTTTGTAGCATTTTTAGTTTTCCAGAAATATTCCATTCTATGGTCAACATCAAAATGCCGCCTCTAACAACCCCCATAACGACGCCACTTTTTCTCTAAACTACTAGTAATTTTCAAAAACTGCGTAATTTTTGATTCCTTATGAAATTTTGAAGATGTCTGTAGAGTTTTATTAAAATCCCAGTAATTAAATCTTCCAATTATAAAAAAAATTAAAAAATTTTTGACAATTTTTTTTTCTGATTACTATGAAATTTGGCACGCAGTTGTGATATTTAAATACGAACTCATAGAGCGACTCAGTTTCTCTGTAGCATTCTTAGTTTTCCTGAAATCTTCCATTATGTCCTAAAGTAAAGAAAGATAAAATATTGAAACTTTCAGTAGTGTCGTACCATAAAGATTGCTTTTGTTTTTTTCGATAATTTTTCTAATTGATACAAATAATCATTGAAAAATCGCTGTTTAAAAAAAACATTCGCATCTAAGTTTGGAACAAACACTCAGTAAAAGTGTTCATCTTAACAGTTACATGCACCCTTCGTCCAATTTTCGGTCGTAACTTCGTGGTTGTTTATTTATTTCGCACCGAAAGCCTTAGAGGCGTTACAAGAAGCCAGCATTGAATGTTAAACAAGTATTCGTCTCAATCAAGTTGGGACCGTGTCAATTTTAGATTTCTTCTCCGATTCACGTAACTCACATGACGGCCGTTGCAGATAGTATCGAACTATCGGTCTAACCAACAATAAAATTGTTTTTTTCTTTAGTTTTTTTCCGGTTAACTTACCTACAGTCACGTGCTTTGTTACAAGCTCGAAAACCTACTTCTGGACGTGACGTTTCCCTAAAGGGATGTCCTAAAAACGTTTCCGACTCAGTTTGCCTTTTAAATTTGTTGTCTTAATGAAGTCGGCACGAATGTTGGTTTTTAGTACTGGAGGTAACGTCAGCGTAACACGTAGAGAAGAAGGAAACGTTTATAGTCGGAAACTTGAGTCTCTATTGGTTAAGGAATTCGAAATTCGATTAAGGATTTGTGAATCTTAAGGACGAGACGAATTGCCGATTCAGGACCTGCACAATTTTAGGACGAAAATTCAAAAATGTATCTTAATTCAGTTTTGAGACTCGAGAGGTCCTCCAGTCACTCTCTTCAATTAGTTTATTTTCATATTTAATTATTTAAAGTGTAATTTCTTTAAAATAGTTCCGTTGTATCAGGAAATTTAATTATTTATTTAGTTCTCATTCCAGCTAGAAGTATATTTGGTTGCCTACTTATAAGGGGTTAATCAAAAGTATGGAGCCAAGCTTCTCCTGACTAAACTATTAAAGTTGATAAAAATCTAAACTGTTCGTCAAATGTCTATTTACGCCCATCCATTTTTTTTACAAAATGGCGCCGACCATTTTCGCCTCCAGCGACTTTTTTTTGGCTTGACGTATAGAATTATTCTTCATACTAACGTGCAATTTGTTTCCTAGATCAAATAAATAAAGAAAATTTGCAATAAAGATCCACCCAGTTTAAAGTTGGGGGTGTATCCTAATGCACAGTCGACTACACAAGAATAATGTGACCTTAAACACCGGACGCTAACAGTTGAAAGATTAGAAGGACTATATTTGAAAAGTTCCTATAGGTGGTGGCGCACCTCTTCGTTTTATAATTAAAAATAACGACGGCACTGTGTATTAATTAAAAGTTTTCCTTTGCAAGGAAGCTTTATTTTAAATCCGCAATGAAAAGCCTCAAAATGCACAGACAAATAATGGCCAGGAGTCGATTGGGTCTAATTAACTTTTTATTGCAACAACCTTTTCGTGTCATGTAAAGCTATAAAATAGACGACACCAGGAAAGGGTGTGAATCTTTTGTAATTAGTCCGAAATGTGACGAGACAAAGCAAGTTTATGTTGTTGAAGTTGTAAACTTTTGTTATGTACCTACATCATAAATCTCGACAATAAGTTCGTTTGAAAATAAAATTGACAAAACCTTTATAGAAATCCTCATAATAGAAAACTATTTGTTGTTATGATGCGTGGCAACCACGCTAAAATGCTATTTAAATAATTGCAACGTTGCCACTCACTATCATTATCGTTTTCTTTATACGTCGTCCCTTTAGATTAGATCAAGCACGCATTTGGACCTCTATAAATCCAGATTTAGTAACAACGACATGGGTTCTAGTAATCTAGAAAGGTTGCTACCAACCCAATTGTATTTGTGTAATGCAAGTTAGAATTTTGATGCGAAACGTCTATTTTTGCACTTAAGGTGGGTGCGCAATTTCAAACTTTTGAAGTGCAATTCAGGCGAGTTTCGAGTATGCCAAGTAAAAGTTTTCAACAATTTTGCGTACATCGCTTTCTAGCGCAAATTCGAGATGATGGAAGTATATGCTTTTGCTATTAAGGAATCAAACCGCATATTTCTCTTTGGTAATGTTCAAAAGAACGCGAAATTTCTTTTGTTTGCAAGCAATTTTTCCTTTATACGAACAAAATCTCAATAAATTTACCGAATCCTGGAAGTGTTTGCAATTCAAAAAAAGAGAAACTGTTAGAATAGCTACGATAGTTCAACAATTAGTGGGGCTAAATCTGGAGCGTTTTCGGTTGCTCCCCTTCGGAAGGCAATTGCAAATCTTCGAATACACAGTTTTTTTCGTCAAAACCCCGAAGTTATTCGGTTCCGATCTAAAACTCTACTTCTATAATTTCTTTGCAACCGCAATAAGTTTTCTATCTTCATTTTAGTATTTTCTTAGTAACTTTGCAATTAAATTTTTATTTTTTTTACAGAAACTCCATTTTATTCAATAATGTTCTTACTCAAATTTTTGAACCAATTTATCCAGATTTAGGACCTCAATAAATGGTAACGTAACAATTCTTGTCACTCTTTTTTCGATGGATTCTAGCCACATCCTGGAGTTTCTGAAATTGTGGTACTTTCGAATTCAAAGCAGTCGTAGCAGATTTCTAAATGGTTGGCAATTAAAAAAAACGACCTGAAGCTTCTCTTTATTTTGCGGCGCCATTTTTATTTATTGTCGTTATTTTTTAACGTCATTTTTATCCAAGAAATATTTTTTATTATGCCACACGTAAAATAATACGATCCCATATGAGAACTGCAATTATCGTTATAAGGTCGTTTCTTTTTTTATAAGTTTCTGAAGAAATTGTTTTTTTTTTATGGCGACGTAACAAAATTGCGGCAAAATACGAAAGTCGAAACGAAATGGTTTCATCAACTACTGCAGATAAAATCTCCAATTTTGATTAAAACAATCCAATCACTCCCAAACTATTGACAGAATTGAGGAAACGAATTTCTTTTTTAAATTAAATTACGCATTGATAGTTCTGGTCTTTATAGGGTGTACAAAAAAGACCAAAAGTTGTTGAATTTATGCTAAATTTAAGAATTACGTCAGAACTATTGAAATTGAATGAAATTCTCTGAACTTACAAACTATTCTGTAATACAAACAGTAAAAGAACGCAAGAAAATTCGCCACAGTGTTGCCGTAAAGTGAAGACATACTCGTACGTTACAAATGTTTCGTCCTATTAGATCTTTAGATTTAAGCTCTCATTAAGAGAATTAAGGATTAATTCTCTTAATTAATAAGAATTAAGGACGTTTCACATTTCGTTACGAATGCTTTTAATTTGGTACAATTGTAGTTCAAGAAAGTTTTTTTTTTTAACTACTAGGTTTTAGAAATTTCTAGAAAGAACAGTTGGGTAATTGAACTTCAACAAAAAATGAGCAATTAACAAAAATTATCTTAATTCCAGTTTTACCTTATTGTAAGATCTACAAAATTGTTGATAAAGCGTTTAATACTTTACAACATAAATCATCTTCGTTATACTTTATTATGTTCTGTATGTAAAGTATAAACTATGACGTATGACGTCACTTTTATACTCCTCCATCTTACAAATTATAAATCCATGTCCGATCACCGAAGTCCAGCAACGTATTTTGCGGTCAATACTTGGACGGGTGACCAATCAGACTTATGGTAGTCGTCACTCAAAGCAATGGGGACTTGCCTCATTTTTGGAAAATATAACATTTAGAAAATGTAAGCGATTTCATTAGATCCGTATTTTGCAATTTTTTTCTAGGGTTAGTATTACGTCCAGAATTAATTTTTAATTTTTGAAATAAGGAATTTGTGACGTACGTGGCCCGCATGCGGTGTAGTTCTAAAAGAAACCGTATGATGGCGTCATTCAAAAACTTTAAATAGCCGGTAGCTGGCATCACATGCAGGCGACCACGGACAGTTGCGAGGAGAAAACGAAGCTTGCTTACAGTTTAATATGGTTTTATCTTACACACTCAGAGCACACGACAACTTTCCATCCATTTACAAATCAAATTCTATTTCGTTATATATATGCGCGCCCTCTACCGGCAGTGTAGCATAGTAACTAAAGCGAGAATCCATTCAATATAGGTGTGAATCTGGGATATGGGACTACGTACGTCATCAATATCAACTTCTGCAAATATTTACGAAAATACGAAATAGAGAAATGGGAAAAAATATGTAAGCTTCTTTCGGGTTCTTGCATACATCTAGAGATTAAAAATAGCAATATTTAGGCAAAATAATTTGAGATATTTATAGCAAACATCATTTTCATTACCATTAGTCAATTTCGATGGTTCTTTAAATTAAATAAGCACAAATTTTGCGGGTATCGGTTTTTTTACTACTGGTAGAGCAATAAAAATTTCAATTGAAATTAAAATTTTTGAACCAAAATTGCTAAATCTTCCACTGTTGACTGTTTTATATTGTGGGGCCTTATGAGCATTTTTCCTAAAATTTACCGTTCTATTTTGGCACTCTTTGATGTTGTTTCGTTCGTTTTAGCTACCTTTAATTGAAGTTCGATGAATATATTTCCGCTGAATTTCAGGAATTATTAACAAATGCCTGATATAATTTCTATTACATTTATTAATAATTGTTTTAAGTAAAAATCGTTTTTAATTAATTTAGCGCGTTCATTCGTTCGATCCGATTTTATCTCTTTCCAGTTTTTTTGTTCGTTTGAATCTCCCGGTTTTCCAGAAATTTATTGAAATTATTTCGTAAATAGAATTTAATTGTTAATTAAATTTAATTTGCCTTTTAATGATTCGAATTTGACCTGTCCAGTTCATTAAATAACAAAAATCAAACAATTCACAATCGATATAATGTCAAATTTAACTAAATTTGATTACTACAATTAATCAAAATTGATAGAGCGCCCTCGTTACTTGAGACAGGTCATAAATTTTTAAAATCTACATCCCACAAAATTGTTAACACCTCTTTATCTTCCATACAATCTGAAGTAAGTGTGGCGTCGTTAATTTATGGCAACTTGAACGAGACTAAAGCACGCCATTGCGAGTTAACTTAATTTTTTTTTTTTTTTCGTTGAGATTAGTAGAAAATCAGTAAAGCGCTCGATAGTATCCTGTTTAGTGTTGGAAATTACGGGGGAGGAAAAGTTTCCAATTTCCGGTTCTTTTTCATATAACGAAAGCGACTGATGAAAGTACTTTCTGACTTAATTGAATTTTATAAATATCTCAAAATGTGGAAGAATTAAATTTTTTCCTTTTTTAATTAATTTTTAAAACTTTGTCTGGATTTACCCGGATCACGCCATTTATTCCTGTCGAGGGACCAACCGGGAACAGGTAACTTTTCCTCCCCGTAACTCCCGTAAACAATAATTAGAAATAGTTACAAACTTTTAACTACTTATTAGGGCACCATCTCCAATTAGTTAAGGATGCAAAGAGATGATAATTTACCAAATTCTCTCTTGAGGCAGCTATTGATTATATACACATGCGCTATCAATAAATTGATTCTTGATAATTACACGAAAATTCAAAGAGATTGAAGTCAGTTGGTGATTTAAAGCACTTCAGATGAAGACCACCCTATAGACAGAACAACTGTCGAAAACCAAATTGGTTGAATAAAAATCTAAATCTCTTGTGGTCAATCTATAAGTGTATCGGGCATCAATTCGCTCGATACAGGGGGGTTTGCGGTATAAAATTTGAAGAGTCGAGGTCCCAGAACTGAGCCGTGCGGTATATAGACAAAACAACTCTCGAAGACCAAATTGGTTGAATAAAAATTTAAATCTCTTGTGGTCAATCTATAAGTGCATTGGGCGTCGATTCGCTCGATACAGGGGGTTTGCGGTGAAAAATTTGAAGAGTCGAGGTCCGAGAACTGTGCCGTGCGGTATATAGATAAAACAACTCTCGAAGACCAAATTGGTTGAATAAAACTCTAAATATTTTGTGGTCAATCTATAAGTCTATTGGGCATCAATTCGCTCGACACAGGGCGGTTTGCGGTGAAAAATTTGAAAAGTTGAGGTCCCAAAACTGTGCCGTGCGGGACACCCAGAAACATTTTAATGACTGCGTAACGATTGATTGTTTGAGATTCTCAGGTTCTACCCTGTGGAATTCGGCTGGAAACCGTGAGTGGTGAACAAATAAAAAGGAGAGGTTCCCGAATGGTGCGCTGTGGGACACCCGCAAAAATTTTAATATTAAAAAAAATCACTTTTCTATATTCAAAATTTTTTAATAATTTTAACAAATATGTTGTTTGTTTTTTCTATATTTTTGAAAAATTAATTTTTTTAAAACCAAAAAAAATTTAGATCTCTTTACTTATATATACAAGATGGCGTACTTGGACTATAATTTTGGACAATTATTTAATTGGAGCTGTCTTAAAACTTATTTTCGTTTCTTCGAGCTAGTTGACAACGAGTCTCCAATTGATCTGAAATTTGCTACTATTCCTTTTCTTTTGGAAAATGGTAATGATAAGTTTCTTGAAATTGACTTGATAATTTGGGGGACTATCTATTTAATTTTTTTGTGGAAAGGAGTTAATTATCGGGCTGTTCTCGGGAAAGGTTTATGATAAATTTTAATCCCAACAGCTGATGAGCTGTTCCGTTCATAAAATACTTTCATTGTTTGTTAATTGTGGCTCCGGTTTAACGTGTCCATCCCCAAAAGCAAATTGCATAATTAAGCCATAAATTACAGGATTATTAGCCGTTGTTCGTGTTTACGTTATTCAAACAATTAACAACAGTATATGTGTGTGTGTGAGTGTGCTAATGAACTTGCTTGTAAAATTGATGGTGGGCAAGCGGACGATAAAACGAAACTTTTACAGCACGATGACAGTTAATTTTGTACGGTCAAAAAAAAAACCAACCCCTCATTTTCCTCCACTTTGACCCCCCGAAAACATATATATCCCGTCAGGATGATGAAAAACCGGGAAAGGGTATAGCGTCCCTTTAATCTTCAATGAAAAATCAACTGAATTAAGTGAAAAAGTTGCGAGGCATAGAGGAAAAGACAAGACGTAATGAATTTTGTTGTGGATGGTGACAGCGTTTCTGTTACTAAATCGCTTTCAGAGAGATGTAACTGAGGGTGGAAAAATAGCTCTAAACGTGTTTAATTTAAAATTACAAAAATGAAGTGATAACGGTTTTTCGTGTTATCAGGGACTAAAATTAGATTTATGCGTGTTAAAAGATAATTAATAACAAAAATGTCAAAAAGTCAAGAATTATCGGATGATTGTTGCTATTGTTGGTTGAAATTGCAATAATTTTCTAAATTAAACCGATTTTCGAGTTTGGCGCTAAAAAGGAAAAGACACGCTCTCGCACTTTTTGGTTACAGCCTTTCCTGTTCATTTCTAAGAAAATCTGATTATGTTAACGGAAAGAGTAAAGATCAAATAATGCATTGAAAGTGTTTTAGAGAAATTTCTTTGTTTTGCTTAAAAGGCGCGAGCTTCGGAAAGTTGATCAAGTTTGTGCCCACTTTACTCATAAATTAAAATTATTCTGCACGTTGTGTTTGGTTTCTTTCGATAGGCAATTTATTAAAGTTTCTATAACAGGCACAAAAATTTTGGTAAGATTCATAGTTTTTGCTGTAACCAAAAACTTTCCAGCAGGCGTTTTTTCAGATTTTGGAAAGTTTCGGCCGCCTTTTTATTAGATACAAAATAATTTCTTATAGTGGTGATCTAAGTTAACCCTTCAGTTCTAATAATCCTTCTTTTTATATAAAAGCATAAAAAGGAAAATGAAAAAAAAGGAGTTGCTTAGTTCACTAATATAAAAAATTGTTGCTAATTGGATTACATCTACGATTTATTTATTAACAATTATTTTTGCTAAAAATTAAATAATGAAAAACATTTTAACAAAGGCAGACGGTTCTGCCCGAAAAACCAAAGTGATTACCAGCACGATATTTAGTCATAATTCTTTTTGTAATCTCGTCTACTGCAAAATGTAACTATTTCGAGACTAACAAGACAGATACTAACAAGCAAAAAGTACTACCATCACTTTCATGACCTTACTCGTAAAGTTGAAAGCTTCAAGACTATTCCGAATTAATTTTTATAAAAGCAGTTTTTCTATAAGTAATTTACTAATTAACAAAAAAAGGCAAGAATCTCGCATAGTAAAGTGTATGTAGAAGGAAAAAAAATTCGATTAAACCTTTTCTGTTCTTGAATTAAAAAGGAATTACTTTTTAAAATACGTTTCAACTATTTTTATTCCTCTGGCAATTCTATACTCGGTTCAAAATTGTTAATAGATACAAAATTTGTTTATAATTATTTTTAATCACTAATGATAAAGCTAAAGGCGAGAGGTTTTTTGTGTTATTAAAATTTCTACTTTGAATCCATACATAAACCATGAACTGGATAGAGGACGTGTATAAATAAAGTAGAAGCGGCAGTCGACTAATTAATTAGAACAGTCACTCGTAATTTAATATTATACCCCAATCTTGATCCCTAGAGTTTTCATCACGATATTGAGAAGCAGACCAATTCGATTTAAACTAATGTAGGCAAGATCAAATCCAACCTTTATCAAATTTAATTACTTCGGTGTCTCTTTTAATAACTCTATTCTAACCGAAACTTCAACTGAGAGTTATAATAAATAAAAAATTTACACGCTTTTAAATAATTAAACATAACTTTAATGCCGTTGTCAAATTAAATTTACGCAACACTTTATTATTCAAAGTTTTAAATTTAAGAATCGTGTTAAAAACAACTGTAGTTAGGCAACTTTCATAATAATAGCTGGAGTATCCTCGACGTCCGCAAGAAGCTTTTAAAATTTATTTTTCCAAACTTTCCTCGCTTTTAAAGCAACGAAATATCTAGCGAAATAGTGACAGATGTTTCAATTTTAGACAGTCAACCTGGATTGGTCCAGATCGTATTTCCTGGCGAACTTATGGATTTTAAATTGAGAACGTACATACGTTAAAACCATTTCCTTAGGATATTGGACTATTTTAGTTATTCTCCCTATTATCGTAGAAAGGGTAATAGTTGTAATAAATTGAAAATAGTAAAATTGATGAAGTTTTAAAATGTACTGAAACTCTGAAAAAAATTTAAGTTAAAAAAATTTTTGCTAAAAAGGCGAAAACACCCTCCCGTACTTTTTGGTTACAGACTTCCCCATTCATTTCTAACAAAACCTGATTGGTTTGTCGTAAAGAGGAAAGATGAAACATTGAATTGAAAGTTTTTTCAAATAATGTTTTTGTGTAGTTCGTAAGTTACGAGCTTTGGAAGTTGACCAAGTTTGTGTCCACTTTACTCATAAATTAAAATAATTTTGCACCTTGTGATTAGTTTCTTTCGTTAAACAATTTATTGGAGTTTTTATAACCGGCACAAAAATTTTGGTAAAATTCACAGTTTTTGTTGTAACCAAAAACTCGTTGCTGCGTTTTTTTTTTGATTCTAAAAAATTTTGCCCACCCTATTTACTATTGAAGTAAGGTGCGAAAAAATTATGGTGTTGTGGCTCCAAATTTTGAGTAGCACAAATGTTGACTAAAATTTTTGGAAATTAATCGCGTTTGTTGGGCAATGTCTGCTTTAAATTTAATTAAGGTTAGGGTATTGTTGTTTAAAACCGGGACGCAAATGGGGAAAGTTTTGGGAGTGCCGATTTAAAAGACCAACCGTAACAATATTAATATTCCTTTCTGAAACGTTCATTTGTTGGTTCGCAAATTTTAAAATTGACTTCTGTTGCTCGGCTTCAATTTATTCATTAAACTCGCAACTTCTAAAAGGCCAAAGGTAAAATTCCGGTAACTAGTTAATTATAACTGGTCGCATCCAACTCGATATTCAATTGAGTCGTATTAGGTTTCTATAATTTGTTAGTTGCCGACAAAGCGTGCGTGGTTCATAATTTGTTTATTGAAACAAAACGATTTTCCAGTAGAGCAACATCCCTCTATCGACGATACTTTTATAACGAAATCCGATTAACGTAAATTGTTACGAGAACCCCCTTTAACGAAGATAATTACGAAAAATTGACGAGGAAAAACGTTACTAATTGAGAAGAGGGATCTTTCAACAAGCAAATTCATGATTAACCGATTTAACAAACTAAATAGATCCGAATCCGTCCATCCGGTCGTCTAATGAAGATGTATTGAAATGATACACGAGCGGCCTAATTAAAAGCCTTTTGTGATCGTGATTTATGAAGAAAATCCGTTTGAATTTCAATCGCTACGTTCAAATTTATGCGAACAGCCACAATAGGGGATGAAAGAAAGGTAAAAATTATCGCTCCACCTCGCGCGTTTTTTATAATAACGTCAATCGCACGGAAATACGACCCAAAGCGCCAATTTTTCCACAATTTCCCAAATTTTCCAAAATCGGCTGACAGTCTCCTGAGACGATCAAGCCTTGTATCGATTGTTTGTTTTCAGATAATTAATCTGCAGCGTTGAAGTTACAATGTGACTATTCTGGAATTCAAGTTTTTAAAGCGTTTTTGCCCCAAAATCACAATTGAGAAAACTGTCAAAAAAATTTGCAATTTCAAAAATTTTTTTTTGAGCAACTACCAATTATTTAACAAAACGCATGGGCTTACATTGTTAAGTGGTCTTTTCTTAACTGTTTTACAAAAAAATAAAACTCGTTAATGGCCACGTTAATCAGTGATACTCTCACAGAAAAACTATGTTTTTAAGTTCAAAATTAGACAACTCGTTTTTGGAACCCATTTTGTTTCTTTAAATATTTGGAATAAGTTTCTTGCGAAAAAAGTAGAATTTAAAAAAAAAAAGTTACCAGTGGTACCAAAGAACAAGTAACATACCGGTTCGTGCAATTTCAGTTCAGAACAAGCAGGAAACTACTTTTCATGTAGGAAATATTAGTTGCGGTGCAAGTATGAATATTTAGGGCGGTTGTGCGCAAGAAACTGCAGTAGCAAGGCACATTCCTGTGATGTATATAGACTAAATTTAATATGTAGAGGCCGGAATTGCCTTTGATCAAGCCATAATATCGCATACGATTTACTATAAATTACACTGAGCTATAGAATGATAGAATGAACGTACATGTACGTGTGCCACATAGTTTTTGTTCAGTTAACATCTTCGTCGCAGCAAATTCGATATACGAACAAAACGTGCGTTTCTGTCTCAAATGTAAATGAGACTTAATGCCATTTTCGACAACTTAATATGCATATTTGCGACTAGTTGCCAAATGTTTGCTACATCCATGAATATTTCATGGACGTTTCATCTCGTAATTTCAAGTTGTAAAACTGTTATTATTGACGAAGATGTTGGTGGGGGTGTATCAAGAAAATCAACATACAACCAAATAGTAACCAGAAGTAAATATTTTTCCAATAACTTTTCAATCATTTCCGTCAATATTTACTTGACTGTGTCTCCCTCGCTTTATTAGCTTGAGGCAGGAAGCTGGATTATGTTCTTAACATCATACGGAATTTTCAAGTGAGTAAATAATTCATAGAGGGCGCGGTTGTCGCCGTTTCGTAAAGATGAGGATTAGTTAACGCGTCCATGCCCTTTTTACCCATTTAATTTTTTAATAAATGCTCAAAGTCGAAATGGCGTCGCCACATGTCGCTTTATTACAAAGCAGTTACTTGCTGACCGTAAAGTTATTTATTGCGTCATTTCTTTTATGCAACTTTACGAAAGTTTTAAATAATAAATTCGATATTAAGCGAACGAATAATTTATTATTCATATTATTGCATTTTTATTTCGCGTTAACACTCTATTAAGGAATTTTGAATGCGATATGAAATGTTTAATGCGACATTAATTTTATTTCCGACACCTTATTGCGTGCCTGTACAAAACAAGTTTATAAAAACGGCCATGAAGCGATATGATTATAGAATTCCCCCAACACCAGTGACAGTGTTGCCAACTTAGTCAAATCAGACTATCACTGTGTTTAGCTCCCTGCTCCTTTTGGAAGTCAACATTACCCTGTGTTATGAAAAGTAATATCACGTTCTCTGTCGCACGCACGGGACGGTATAGGCACGACAGTGCGTTTGATTGTTGCAAGATACTTGAGAAGTGGAGCCAATTTCTTGATTTTTTTTAACTTCAAAGAATTCGGAATATCGTCGAAAATTTACCACTAAAATTTTGGATCTAGTTAACCATGAGGCGATAAAATTATAAAATTCCCCCAACACCAGTGACAGTGTTGCCAACTTAGCTAAACTATAGACTATCTACTATACTTAGCCTGCTAGTTTTTGGGGTAAAAATATCCCAATCCCCTTTTGGAAATCAGCTATTTTCACTATTCCATCTTATTGGGAATAATCCAAAGTTCCTCAGTTGACTTCTGGATTACGCAGAAGAAATAAATAACTAATTGACCAATCCAAAAGGTTTTTTACGATTTTCACGACTAATTGCGTTAGATGCGGTCTAAACGCGAACGTCCCTTCACAATCGTCTCCTAGTGATTTTTTTATTGTTCCTCGAACACATAACTCGGCTTTTACGTCACGTTTTTATATTTTTGATCTCTAATAAATCCCGAAAAAATTACCGCCCGTTTTATGTAGGTCTGATTCCGTGCCACGTCCCACGATATAAACTCGAAACTTTTCTATATATCCTCGCAGTAATCTTTAAAAGTTATTGTAAACATTTACGCGTCATAAACAACACGAAACATCCGATTATACACGAAGATTTAAAGTGTCGGTCTAATCTCTTCCGACCACGTATGGAAATACGTTTTCAACCGTTTTTCTTTTACACAAATCATAAAAACAACGTCGTCCCGGTTTGAACGAAAGAACAAGGGATGAAGGTTTCGCGATGTACTTATCACATTTAATTTAACCGCGATAGCGCAAAATCGCGCTACGTAAAGAGCGCGTAACGAAAAGTGTAACGCGTTCGTTTGCTCTAATTATTAATTGAATCTTCCTCGATTTCTCAAATTTGTAACTTATTTTGTGTAGAAGTTCAATAACTTGGAAGTATGCGTAACGAAAAGTGTAACGCCCCCACTTTGTCTAATTTTTACAAAATTGAAAATTTACTAATCTCTGGACTTGTAAATTATCCGGGTAGAAGTGCATCGTGTTGATGATTCATTGTGAAGGCTACGTAACGAAAAGTGTAACGCCCCCTCTTTTTTTAATTTTTACAAAATCCTTTTTTTAATTGCTCGAATTTTTAACTTAAAGTAAACGTCAATAATCGCTAATTTTTGCTCATTACTCCTATAAAGGGGTGGGAATTGATTTTGCGCTATCGTCGCGCGTTCTGCACGTAACAAATAGTTGTCGATCAATCATGAAAGTCGACAGGAATGTTTTTACTGGTCGAACCTCTGAGCTGGTAATAAAACTTTTCGTTTTGATTCACCATAACGTCCTGTTTAATATGCAGGAGAGGGGGGATCAATAGTTGTAGATAGTTAGTACGTAAAGAGCGCGTAACGAAAAGTGTAACGCGTCCGTTTGCTCTAATTAATATTTGAATCTTACTCGATTTCTCAAATTTGTAACTTATTTTGTGTAGAAGTTCAGCAACTTTGAAGCATGCGTAACGAAAAGTGTAACGTCCCCACTTTGTCTAATCTTTACAAAACTGAACCACACTAAATATTTGAACTTGTAGATTATCAGGGTAGAAGCGCATCGTGTGGATGGTTCAATGTGAAGGGTACGTAACGAAAAGTGTAACGCCCCTCCCTTTTTTTAATTTTTACAAAATGGTTTTTTTTAATTCCTCAAATTTCTAACTTAAAGTAAGCGCCAATAATTGCTAATTTTTGCTCATTACCCCTATCAAGGGGTGGGAATTGATTTTGCACCATCGTCGCGCGTTTTGCACGTAACAAATAGTTGTCGATCAATCATGAAAGTCGACAGGAATATTTTTACTAGTCGAACCTCTAAGCTGGTAATAAAACTTTTTGTTTTGATTCACCATAACGTCCTGTTTAAGATGCAAAAGAAGGGGATCAATAGTTGTAGATAGTTAGTACGTAAAGAGCGCGTAACGAAAAGTGTAACGCGCCCGTTGGCTCTAATTAATATTGGAATCTTTCAGGATTTCTCAAATTTGTAACTTATTTCGTGTAGAAGTTCAACAACTTGGAAGTATCCGTAACGAAAAGTGTAACGCCCCCACTTTGTCCATTTTTTACAAAATTGAAACTTTACTAATCTTTGAACTTGTAAATTATTCCGGGTAGAAGCGCATCGTGTTGATGATTCAATGCGAAGGCTACGTAACGAAAAGTGTAACGCCCCCCCTTTTTTTAATTTTTACAAAATCCTTTATTTTAATTTCTCGAATTTTTAACTTAAAGTAAGGGTCAATAATCGCTAATTTTCGCTCATTACCCCTATAAAGGGATGGGAATTGGTTTTGCGCTATAGTCGCGCGTTTTGCACGTAACAAATAGTTGTCGATCAATCATGAAAGTCGACAGGAATGTTTTTACTGGTCGAACCTCTGAGCTGGTAATAAAACTTTTCGTTTTGATTCACCATAACGTCCTTTTTAATATGCAAGGGAGGGAGGATCAATAGTTGTAGATAGTTGGTCGAGTTGAAATTATTCGTATTGCTTGGCATCCGCCAAACTCTTCGTTTGGATCCAAACTTCCAGTGACGTATCAGAAATTCGGCTATTAGTTGAATAGAGGAGAGAGAGAATATTGACCTCGTTCGTAAATGGTTATAATTTATAGACGGCGCCAGACGACGACCCTCTTGCTATTCTTTGGGGACGACGATGTTTGTTCAGGAATTCGAGAGTATTCACTATCTCCTACGCTTCCACCAGACTTTCTCTCCCCCCTCTGCCTTTTTGTTTACTGTCTTGTCTTGGGGAAACTTTTAAATGTATGTGATTGCTGCCGCCCTCTTAAACTTCGTGATGGGGAGAAAACGGAGAAAAGCCAAAAGCTCTTAATGTTGAAGTTTTCATGAAATTGTCGATGCAAGAATTAGTAATTCTAAGTATTAGAAAGGGCAATTTCGAACGTTAACAGTATTGAGAATGTTGGATATCGGGTGGGTTGTTGGAAATTTTTTGCAATGCCATTACGATTCTTGTTTACAGTTGAAGAACTACACTTTTTAGGTAATTAAATTAAATAAAAAAGAGCGAGTTAGCATCGAGAAGTTGCAATTTAATTACGTCGCATTAAAGGGGGGAGATAAGCAAAACAATTCATAATTAGAAGCTTTTGAACAAATTAAATAATGAAAAAATAAATTTGCCACTGTACGCATTGTCAAAATGTCGAACATTTTCGTGAAAAGTAGAGCTGCTAAATTTTTTTTAATAACAAGAAAAAAATTATTAAAAAAAATTAAGCAAAGTCACTTTACCTCACAAAGTTAAATAATTAATTTAGTCAAATTGACTTACTTAATGGCAAATACTATCAATTAATAACAAATAAATTTCAAGAAATTGTCATGAGAGTAACGAGTCAACTAAAGCTAGGTACAGATGGGTGCGAATCGTGGGTAACCCGCAACTGACACGATTCCAGTCAATTTCTTTCCGATTTTTCGAAATTGCAACTCCTGCCGATACCCAGGACATGCATCGACTAACCACAATAACAACATTAAACGACGTGAACTGCAGCAAATTTCCCGGATCCCCCAATTTCAATTGGTGGTCGTATCGCGTTTTTCGTCCCGTTCCCAATTTGCATTAGATATCGTGTGTGTTTGTGTGCAAAGTTTAAATGGCCGTGTCCTGGCTGGCAGCAACCTAGTTCACGTTTTCGTGACCAATTAGGTCGGTGAAACCCTTTGCCACAATCGCGTTAAACAATTTTAAATATTAACGATAAGAAGTAAAGGGGCGTGCATGTGTCTGAGAGAGAGAGAAGAAGGAAAAAAAACGACCTGACTTGACGGAATTTGACAGGTGGACAAGAAGCGAGCACGCCACAAAAATTAAATTAGGAACTTGATCGACCTATAATTTAAAGCAAGATCTAAATGTATGGGTGAAATATTTAAAAAGGGTGAACTTTTGAAGGGATCGTTTTCATTAATCGATCGATGGTGGTTAAAGTTAAGTTAGGTAGGTATAGAAATAGACGCGAATTCATGACAATAATTTCATTGTTCGACGGGTCGCCGAAACAATAGATTCGACATATCGACGTTTTAATCAGCGACAATTTTCGCTTTTGTTTTCAAAATCGATATCTATAACCGGCAAATTTGGTTTCGCCGAAATACTTACGGGAAAACTACACGACCTGGAAAACTCCACGGACGTATTGGTACAGTTTGATTTATTTGTTCGAGTTTTAACGTTTTTTTTACCTCGACTATATCTTGATTTATCCTGTTTGAGGCCCTTTAATAATGTAAACATGCACTAAAAGTTCTAGAAGGGCCAAATTTATTCTGCTTCATGACGTGCATTTTTTAATAATCAGTTTTTGCTTGAGGCAAAACCAATGAATTAACGTTTGAAACTTTTCAAAAATCTTTCATGACGACGCCAAAAATTTATTTTGCTCCGCTCTTCACTCAAAAACTTACAAATTGATTCTAAAATCAATTATCTTTGTTATTTAAAAAGAGAGAAATACTGAAACAAATCACTTTTTAAATTTACACTGCTTAAAAATTATTTCGCGTTCTTTTAAATCAAACTTCTTTAGAAACGATACCGTAAAATCGCTTAATTCAATGTGTAACGAAAACTGAAACGCCCCCCACTTTCTCTGTGCAACAAAAGCCTGACGAATCAGTGCGGCGCACGAACCTGGATGTGCAAACGTCACTCGTTTGGGTGTTACTATGGTGATTCTTCTGATAGTTGCTACTAGTGTCATTAGATGACGCCACTCGCTCTAATCTATACTCTACTACTTGCGTTCTAGCAAGTTTCATTTTTATTTTCTCGGTTTTACGCTATTTGGCTTTCATTTTTATTCCATTTCTTGTTTTCAATTCGACTCTGCAATAATTTTTTTTAATTAAAAAAAAGTTTTCATCGAAAAAGGAGGATGGAAATGGAAATATAGAAGGAGACTGGGAATTTATTCTGATTCATGACGTGCATTTTTTCATTATCGATCTTTGCTTGAGACAAAATCAAAGAATTAACGTTTGAAACTTTTCAAAAATCTTTCATGACGACGCCAAAAATTTATTTTGCTCCGCTCTTCACTCAAAAACTTAAAAATTGATTCGAAAATCAATTATCTTTGTTATTTAAGAAGAGAGAAATACTGAAACAATTCACTTTTTAAATTTACACTGCTTAAAAATTATTTCGCGTTCTTTTAAATCAATTTCTTTAGAAACGATACCGTAAAATCGCTTAATTCAATGTGTAACGAAAATTGAAGCGCCCCCCACTTTCTCTGTGCAACAAAAGCCTGACGAATCAGTGCGGCGCACGAACCTGGATGTGCAAACGTCACTCGTTTGGGTGTTACTATGGTGATTCTTCTGATAGTTGCTACTAGTGTCATTAGATGACGCCACTCGCTCTAATCTATACTCTACTACTTGCGTTCTAGCAAGTTTCATTTTTATTTTCTCGGTTTTACGCTATTTGGCTTTCATTTTTATTCCATTTCTTGTTTTCAATTCGACTCTGCAATAATTTGTTTTAATTAAAAAAAAGTTTTAATCGAAAAAGGAGTATGGAAATGGAAATATAGAACGAGACTGGGAATTTATTCTGATTCATGACGTGCATTTTTTCATTATCGATCTTTGCTTGAGACAAAATCAAAGAATTAACGTTTGAAACTTTTCAAAAATCTTTCATGACGACGCCAAAAATTTATTTTGCTCCGCTCTTCACTCAAAAACTTAAAAATTGATTCAAAAATCAATTATCTTTGTTATTTAAGAAGAGAGAAATACTGAAACAAATCATTTTTTAAATTTGCACTGCTTAAAAATTATTTTGCGTTCCTTTAAATAAATTGTTTTTAGAAACGATAACGTAAAATCGCTTAATTCAATGTGTAACGAAAACTGAAACGCCCCCCACTGTCTCTGTGCAACAAGCCTGACGAATCAGTATGGCGCATGAACCTTGATGTGCAAACGTTACTCGTTTGGGTGTTACTTGGGTGATTCTTTTGATAGTTACTATTAGTGTCATTAGATGGCGCCATTCGTTCTAATCTACACGCTATTACATGCGCTCTAGCAAGTTTAATTTTTATTTTGCGGATTTTACGCCATTTTTCTGTCATTGCGTCTTATTCCATTTCTCGTTTTCAATTCGACTCTGTAATTATTTTTTTTAATTTAAAAGGAGGATGGAAATGGAAATATAGAAGAAGACTACGAATTTATTCTGCTTCATGACGTGCATTTTTTTAATTATTGATCTTTTTTTGCTTGGGACAAAAACCAAAGAATTAACGTTTGAATCTTTCATGAAGACGTAAAAACATTATTTTGCTTCACTCTTCACTCAAAAGCTTAAAAAATAATTTTAATATCAATTATCTTTGTTATTTAAAAAGAGAGAAATACTGAAACACATCACTTTTCAATTTTGCACTGCTTACGCGTACTTTTAAACAATTTTTTTTGAAAACGATACCGTAAAACCGCTTAATTCGTTGTGTAACGAAAGCTGAAACGCCCCCCACTTTTTCTGTGCAACAAACCTGACGAATCAGTGTGGCGCACGAACCTGGATGTGCAAACGTCACCTGTTTCCGTGTTACTATGGTGATTCTGCTGATAGTTGTCATTAGTGTCATTAGATGGCGCCACTCACTCTAATCATACTCTACTACTTGCGTTCTAGCAAGTTTCATTTTCATTTTGGAGATTTTACGCTACTTTTCTGTCATTGCGTCTTATTCCATTTCTCGTTTTCAATTCGACTATGCAATTATTTTTTTTAATATAAAAAGAACTTTGTAAACAAGAAAAAGAAGATGGAAATGCAAATATAGAAGAAGACTAGGTACTAGGAACATGCTTTCTTCTGTTTTTATTTGAATGCTAATAAATTTGCTTCATAGACGATTTTTCGACGAATAAACAAACTTGGGTGGGTTTGAAAAATTAAGAGAAAGGCATGAGAAAAGAGAAATGTAGCGATAGTTGATATGAAAAATGATAAATTTTACAAAAATTGTCATGAAAAAGGGAATAGTGAGAAAATAAAACAAAAGTTTCCAGTTTATGGGAGGAGGAAGATCATAACTCAGGAGTTAACAATAAAAGCCAAAATTAGAACTATTGGAAAACATTAGAATAGAAATAGAAATTTTGAATAATTAATGGCAGAGAACCGTGTCTGTCAAATTTCTCACAGGAACGGTTGAACAATAATCAGACGCTTGAATTATTTGTTTAAGTCAGAAAACTTTTTGAAATAGTCTTCAATTATGGAAATTTTTTTTCTTGTAAAAGAAATTTTCTTGTTTGCCTTATTTTTTATTGCAACATTTCAGAATTAAAACAACAAAAATATTTTAAAATCTCAACAATATCTTTGGGACTTGAAATCAAAACTAGAAATTTCTAAAATAAATAAAGCAAGAAAATCGATTTTAGTGTTCAACTATTCCTTCGACCCTCTTCATTTACACTTATCTAACAATAAAAGTAAACAATAAAAATCTAAATGTCGCTTTGTTGACCAATTGATTTTCTATAACCTCCCAAATATTTTATTGCCTCCTGTTATCGTCCAACAAATTGTTAAAATAAACTTTTAAGAGAGTTAACAAAATTCCGGATTCAATCCGAGTTTGTGGCGTAAAACTTCAGAAATCACTGAAGTAACCCAACAAACAGAACGTGTGTTCACTTAATTATTGAACTATCTGCAAAACTAGTTGGACCACACCAACACTTTCCCCAATCTGTTTCAGTGTCTCTTTGTCAATTTATTCTCATTATTATTCAGTTATACGGTCGATTGCCTTTTCTTTTGGTCCTGTTATTCCAGCGAACGATCTCGAACTTTGAATAAACAAAAACGGAATTAATGGTAAAAGTGGAGGAAAAGCCGTCGTCTTTACGGGAAACTCGAATTAATTAGATTTTCGCTAAGAAACGGGAGGAGGTACATTATTAATTAACGATAATGTCGTAAATAATTTTTTTTCTTGATGGTAGTGTATGTCGTGATGAAGCAGCTATCTACTGAAATTGGTTTTTTGTACGGATTTATCTGGTTTAACAAATGAAGATAAATTACGATGCGATTTTTCTTAAGTAAATAAAGAACAACGAAATTGCGCTGTTCTATTCATATTTTGCGCGACGAGCAATTTTTCTTTTTAAATTGGTAATTTGTTAAATTGCCACCATTTTTGGTGCTGGCCAAATTTCGATATTTTCATCATACGACTCTAAATAACGACAAACTTTTGCTTGAAATATTTTCTTTTAATAAGAAATTAATTCTGTCGCCAAAAATCCCTTTCTAGCTTTATTTTCACACTGATGCGAGATAATGAAACGAAAACCGAGTTTTCCAAAAGAAATACGCAGCGTCCCTCCCGGAGAATATTTTTTTAATTAAAGAGATACAAAGACGGGCCAAAAGTTGCGTATATAGCTGAAACCTAAGAAGTTTAGACCCATAATTTTGAAAAAACACGAAGAATTTGTTTTTTTTTACTTGTTTTGTCATTTAAAAATTAACTTTTTAACCATTTACTTTTTATAAACAAAAAGGCGGAACAATACTAAAGAAATATGGAAGTAAGACGCGTTGATTGAGAGGAAAAACGTGATCCATTGACATTTTGGGAACTACTGCTCAACTACTTAGTTACACCGAAGAGTAGAATTATTTGGCGACACCGCCCAGTTTAAAGACCCGTCGTACATTGTCGCCGGCATTCGTTCCGGATCGTAAAGTGAACGCGCTCGGATTGGTTGATTGCGATGACGCGTTTTAATAGTTAGAATTCTTGCACCCACCCAGTTTAAAGGGACTGGCGTGGAATTGAAACGATGTCGCAAAACTGCTGCATCGTCGTGACAAATTTAATTGTTTTAATCGTGTTCGTTGCATAATGCGACGATTTCGGATTCTTGCCACAGTCAATTTTGCAAATATCGAAGGTTTCCAACTTCGTAGTTGTACCCCAGGTGAAAGAGATTTTCTTAATACAAACACGAGTTGTAATCTAGATGGTAATAACGTGATTAAAGTTCTTGGCTGCCTTCGGTTCGATCCGTTACAGGGAGTGGATTTTTCGCAAAACTTTCCTTTTCGCTAGTGGAAGATCCAATTAAAATCTACACACAGTGTTGCTGTAAAGTCTAGGGAATTAGATGCATGTTGAGTTAATTTGTTGTTTTGAAATAAGCGGAGGGGGGAGAAACTGACGAAATCCGGAAACTCGGTAGTTTTCATCTGTTGGAAACGCGGTTATAAATTTGAAAAGTTAAGAAGTTGCGAAAAGTAATCTAACAGGCGATCCCTGGAGTCGAATACTCGCTATTGTTCCAAAGATATGTTAGTCAAAATGTCGCGCCAATAAAGAAACGAACGGATTTGTATTTTTATGTTTCGAGATAAGACTGTCCGGAAAGTCTGCAACACATCGAGTTTCTGGAAGATCCCGGTTTAATGACATTCGAAACTGCAATTGCAAGTCGTAGTTGAGGTTGAACGGCACGTTGTTATTATTGCGACAAGAGGTAATCATCTCGAAATTCGACTAACATTTTAGTTAGTTTAAACAAAGAGTCTCGTTACACTAGAAATCACATCGGAGACTGTTGATGATCAACTATAATTAATTAATTAATTAAATTCGAAACGGGCACCAGTAGCAAAGATATTTCAAATTTAATTAAAACTTTCAATTCGACTACACTCGAGAGATTTCGACGTATTAAAACTCCATTTCTGAATTCTTGATAAAATTGCACACTTCAAGTTGCGAGTATCGCAATTGAAATTTACCTCGATTGATGCTCGAAATTTGCAGTATAACGATATCAGTCGTTTATATTCCGGATTCAAGTCTTAATAATACAATTTGAAGTTGCATCGACAAGTTGCTTGTTTCCGAGTCCCTTGCGGCCGAAAGCGCAAAACGACTTCCGCCGGAAACAAGCGCTATTTTAGAGTTACTGTCCCGTGGTCGTGATAAAATTTAGAGAATTTACAGCGAGTCCTAGGGAGCTTCCTAAAAGACAACTTTCTTGAATATTACATCTAAGTTGAGGGAACTAATTTTAAAATTAACTAATAGCTGCATTAGATTTGGGAAACGTGCTAAAGATATGGATAACTTGAATTGGTAACTCAAATTTAATTAATTGAAAAATTACGAATTTTATTTTTTCTGTACAAGCCTAGGGCTAAAGCAAAGTTATCGACACGAATTAGACTAGAAGACCACAACTATGTCGGTTCAAAATAATTTTGTCTTTCTTGAATATTTTTAATCTATTGATATGTGCGCAGATTTTGTGTTAAAAAAATTCGAAATTTTTTGAAAAGTTTTTTATGGCAATTTAAATTTTTTGAGCAAAATTTTGGTCAAAATTGAAAAATCAAACTTTTTTATTTAAAGTCATAAAATTTTTTTTATTTACCATCCCATGGACGTTATTTTGGGCTTTTCTGAAAGCCCTTTAAATTTTCATTGCGGAGATGTCCTTGTATTCGAAGTAGCTCCAAAACTCTAGAAATTATCGAGGTTCAAAGTTTGTTAAAATTCGAATTTTTGTCACTTCTTGTGAACCACTGGAAATTCATTGTTTAAATGGGGAAACTGAGTACAGAAACGTGCTCAGTGACAAAAATGGCATCGAGAAAAGGCATTTTCATTGGGTTTGAATGATTTTGGATTTTTTTGGACATTTTCATGCACTAATATGTGCCTTGTTTTTGACAAAAATTTTCAAAATTTTGAATCAACTACTTAAGGTCTTATTTGATACTATACAGCTCGCTGAAGGAATCGCTGTTGTTAGTTTTTATTTTGAACTCGGTAATTTTCAAAACTCTGACAATTTGAATTTTTTGAGCAAAATTTTGGTCAAAATTGAAAAATCAAACTTTTTTATTTAAAGTGGTAAAAAGTCTTTTTTAGGCTTGTTGAAAAGCCTTTTAAAGACCCATTACAGGGATATTTTCATATTTGAGATAGCTGAAAAATTCTGCTAGTTATGAAGGTGTAAACTTTGAAAAAAATTGCAATTTTGTGTTCTTTTGTGAAATGTGGAAAATCTATCAACCAAAATGGGCGAACTAGGTATGGAAATGAGATAAGGGTGACACATTACGTAAGAAAATTTTATTTCTAGAAGCTAAGAATGATTGGTGTCGATTTTAGCATTTTTAATTTTTTTTATCGATTGAGATAGAAAAAAAATATTGAAAATTTTGAAATTTTTTGATGCCGTTTTATGGCTTCATTTAATACTTTTGAGCTTGCCTAACGTAACGCTGTCGCTAGTTTATGAGTCGGACTCGTACTTTCCACGTTATGACCGTTTGAACTTCACTCCAACTTTGGTGAAAAATCGTGCTTTTTTATTTACCATCCTATGGACTTTATTTTGGGCTTTTCTGAAAGCCCTTTAAATTTCCATTGCGGAGGTGTCCTTGTATTCGAAGTAGCTCCAAAACTCTAGAAATTATCGAGGTTCAAAGTTTGTTAAAATTCGAATTTTTGTCACTTCTTGTGAACCACTGGAAATTCATTGTTTAAATGGGGAAACTGAGTACAGAAACGTGCTCAGTGACAAAAATGGCATCGAGAAAAGGCATTTTCATTGGGTTTGAATGATTTTGAATTTTTTTGGACATTTTCATGCACTAATATGTGCCTTGTTTTTGGTCAAAAATTTTCAAAATTTTGAATCAACTACTTAAGGTCTTATTTGATACTATACAGCTCGCTGAAGGAATCGCTGTTGTTAGTTTTTATTTTGAACTCGGTAATTTTCAAAACTCTGACAATTTGAATTTTTTGAGCAAAATTTTGGTCAAAATTGAAAAATCAAACTTTTTTATTTAAAGTGGTAAAAAGTCTTTTTTAGGCTTGTTGAAAAGCCTTTTAAAGACCCATTACAGGGATATTTTCATATTTGAGATAGCTGAAAAATTCTGCTAGTTATGAAGGTGTAAACTTTGAAAAAAATTGCAATTTTGTGTTCTTTTGTGAAATGTGGAAAATCTATCAACCAAAATGGGCGAACTAGGTATGGAAATGAGATAAGGGTGACACATTACGTAAGAAAATTTTATTTCTAGAAGCTAAGAATGATTGGTGTCGATTTTAGCATTTTTAATTTTTTTTATCGATTGAGATAGAAAAAAAATATTGAAAATTTTGAAATTTTTTGATGCCGTTTTATGGCTTCATTTAATACTTTTGAGCTTGCCTAACGTAACGCTGTCGCTAGTTTATGAGTCGGACTCGTACTTTCCACGTTATGACCGTTTGAACTTCACTCCAACTTTGGTGAAAAATCGTGCTTTTTTATTTACCATCCTATGGACTTTATTTTGGGCTTTTCTGAAAGCCCTTTAAATTTCCATTGCGGAGGTGTCCTTGTATTCGAAGTAGCTCCAAAACTCTAGAAATTATCGAGGTTCAAAGTTTGTTAAAATTCGAATTTTTGTCACTTCTTGTGAACCACTGGAAATTCATTGTTTAAATGGGGAAACTGAGTACAGAAACGTGCTCAGTGACAAAAATGGCATCGAGTAAAGACATTTTCATTGGGTTTGAATGATTTTGGATTTTTTTGGACATTTTCATGCACTAATATGTGCCTTGTTTTTGGTCAAAAATTTTCAAAATTTTGAAGCATCTACTTAAGGTCTTATTTGATACTATACAGCTCGCTGAACGAATCGCTGTTGTTAGTTTTTATTTTGAACTCATAATTTTCAAAACTCTGACAATTTGAATTTTTTGAGCAAAATTTTGGTCAAAATTGAAAAATCAAACTTTTTTATTTAAAGTGGTAAAAAATCTTTTTTAGGCTTGCTGGAAGGCCTTTTAAAGACCCATTACAGGGATATTTTCATATTTGAGATAGCTGAAAAATTCTGTTAGTTATGGAGGTGTAAACTTTGAAAAAAATTGCAATTTTGTGTTCTTTGTGAAATGTGGAAAATCTATCAACCAAAATGGGCGAACTAGGTATGGAAATGAGATAAGGGTGACACATTACGTAAGAAAATTTTATTTCTAGAAGCTAAGAATGATTGGTGTCGATTTTAGCATTTTTAATTTTTTTTATCGATTGAGATAGAAAAAAAATATTGAAAATTTTGAATTTTTTTGATGCCGTTTTATGGCTTCATTTAATACTTTTGAGCTTGCCTAACGTAACGCTGTCGCTAGTTTATGAGTCGGACTCGTACTTTCCACGTTGTGACCGTTTGAACTTCACTCCAACTTTGGTGAAAAATCGTGCTTTTTTATATACCATCCCATGGACTTTATTTTGGGCTTTTCTGAAAGCCCTTTAGATTTCCATTGCGGAGGTGTTCTTGTATTCGAAGTAGCTCCAAAACTCTAGAAGTTATCGAGGTTCAAAGTTTGTTAAAATTCGAATTTTTGTCACTTCTTGTGAACCACTGGAAATTCATTGTTTAAATGGGGAAACTGAGTACAGAAACGTGCTCAGTGACAAAAATGGCATCGAGAAAAGGCATTTTCATTGGGATTGAATGATTTTGGATTTTTTTGGGCATTTTCATGCACTAATATGCACCTTGTTTTTGGTCAAAAATTTTCAAAATTTTGAATCAACTACTTAAGGTCTTATTTGATACTATACAGCTTGCTGAATGAATCGCTGTTGTTAGTTTTTATTTTGAACTCGTAATTTTCAAAACTCTGACAATTTGAATTTTTTGAGCAAAATTTTGGTCAAAATTGAAAAATCAAACTTTTTTATTTAAAGTCGTAAAAAGTCTTTTTTAGGCTTGTTAAAAAGCCTTTTAAAGACCCATTACAGGGATATTTTCATATTTGAGATAGCTGAAAAATTCTGCTAGTTATGGAGGTGTAAACTTTGAAGAAAATTGCAATTTTGTGTTCTTTTGTGAAATGTGGAAAATCTATCAACCAAAATGGGCGAACTAGGTATGGAAATGAGATAAGGGTGACACATTACGTAAGAAAATTTTATTTCTAGAAGCTAAGAATGATTGGTGTCGATTTTAGCATTTTTAATTTTTTTTATCGATTGAGATAGAAAAAAAATATTGAAAATTTTGAAATTTTTTGATGCCGTTTTATGGCTTCATTTAATACTTTTGAGCTTGCCTAACGTAACGCTGTCGCTAGTTTATGAGTCGGACTCGTACTTTCCACGTTATGACCGTTTGAACTTCACTCCAACTTTGGTGAAAAATCGTGCTTTTTTATTTACCATCCTATGGACTTTATTTTGGGCTTTTCTGAAAGCCCTTTAAATTTCCATTGCGGAGGTGTCCTTGTATTCGAAGTAGCTCCAAAACTCTAGAAATTATCGAGGTTCAAAGTTTGTTAAAATTCGAATTTTTGTCACTTCTTGTGAACCACTGGAAATTCATTGTTTAAATGGGGAAACTGAGTACAGAAACGTGCTCAGTGACAAAAATGGCATCGAGAAAAGGCATTTTCATTGGGTTTGAATGATTTTGAATTTTTTTGGACATTTTCATGCACTAATATGTGCCTTGTTTTTGGTCAAAAATTTTCAAAATTTTGAATCAACTACTTAAGGTCTTATTTGATACTATACAGCTTGCTGAACGAATCGCTGTTGTTAGTTTTTATTTTGAACTCGTAATTTTCAAAACTCTGACAATTTGAATTTTTTGAGCAAAATTTTGGTCAAAATTGAAAAATCAAACTTTTTTATTTAAAGTGGTAAAAAGTCTTTTTTAGGCTTGTTGAAAAGCCTTTTAAAGACCCATTACAGGGATATTTTCATATTTGAGATAGCTGAAAAATTCTGCTAGTTATGAAGGTGTAAACTTTGAAAAAAATTGCAATTTTGTGTTCTTTTGTGAAATGTGGAAAATCTATCAACCAAAATGGGCGAACTAGGTATGGAAATGAGATAAGGGTGACACATTACGTAAGAAAATTTTATTTCTAGAAGCTAAGAATGATTGGTGTCGATTTTAGCATTTTTAATTTTTTTTATCGATTGAGATAGAAAAAAAATATTGAAAATTTTGAAATTTTTTTGATGCCGTTTTATGGCTTCATTTAATACTTTTGAGCTTGCCTAACGTAACGCTGTCGCTAGTTTATGAGTCGGACTCGTACTTTCCACGTTATGACCGTTTGAACTTCACTCCAACTTTGGTGAAAAATCGTGCTTTTTTATTTACCATCCTATGGACTTTATTTTGGGCTTTTCTGAAAGCCCTTTAAATTTCCATTGCGGAGGTGTCCTTGTATTCGAAGTAGCTCCAAAACTCTAGAAATTATCGAGGTTCAAAGTTTGTTAAAATTCGAATTTTTGTCACTTCTTGTGAACCACTGGAAATTCATTGTTTAAATGGGGAAACTGAGTACAGAAACGTGCTCAGTGACAAAAATGGCATCGAGAAAAGGCATTTTCATTGGGTTTGAATGATTTTGAATTTTTTTGGACATTTTCATGCACTAATATGTGCCTTGTTTTTGGTCAAAAATTTTCAAAATTTTGAATCAACTACTTAAGGTCTTATTTGATACTATACAGCTTGCTGAACGAATCGCTGTTGTTAGTTTTTATTTTGAACTCGTAATTTTCAAAACTCTGACAATTTGAATTTTTTGAGCAAAATTTTGGTCAAAATTGAAAAATCAAACTTTTTTATTTAAAGTGGTAAAAAGTCTTTTTTAGGCTTGTTGAAAAGCCTTTTAAAGACCCATTACAGGGATATTTTCATATTTGAGATAGCTGAAAAATTCTGCTAGTTATGAAGGTGTAAACTTTGAAAAAAATTGCAATTTTGTGTTCTTTTGTGAAATGTGGAAAATCTATCAACCAAAATGGGCGAACTAGGTATGGAAATGAGATAAGGGTGACACATTACGTAAGAAAATTTTATTTCTAGAAGCTAAGAATGATTGGTGTCGATTTTTAGCATTTTTAATTTTTTTTATCGATTGAGATAGAAAAAAAATATTGAAAATTTTGAAATTTTTTTGATGCCGTTTTATGGCTTCATTTAATACTTTTGAGCTTGCCTAACGTAACGCTGTCGCTAGTTAATGAGTCGGACTCGTACTTTCCACGTTATGACCGTTTGAACTTCACTCCAACTTTGGTGAAAAATCGTGCTTTTTTATTTACCATCCTATGGACTTTATTTTGGGCTTTTCTGAAAGCCCTTTAAATTTCCATTGCGGAGGTGTCCTTGTATTCGAAGTAGCTCCAAAACTCTAGAAATTATCGAGGTTCAAAGTTTGTTAAAATTCGAATTTTTGTCACTTCTTGTGAACCACTGGAAATTCATTGTTTAAATGGGGAAACTGAGTACAGAAACGTGCTCAGTGACAAAAATGGCATCGAGAAAAGGCATTTTCATTGGGTTTGAATGATTTTGAATTTTTTTGGACATTTTCATGCACTAATATGTGCCTTGTTTTTGGTCAAAAATTTTCAAAATTTTGAATCAACTACTTAAGGTCTTATTTGATACTATACAGCTTGCTGAACGAATCGCTGTTGTTAGTTTTTATTTTGAACTCGTAATTTTCAAAACTCTGACAATTTGAATTTTTTGAGCAAAATTTTGGTCAAAATTGAAAAATCAAACTTTTTTATTTAAAGTCGTAAAAAGTCTTTTTTAGGCTTGTTGAAAAGCCTTTTAAAGACCCATTACAGGGATATTTTCATATTTGAGATGGCTGAAAAATTCTGCTAGTTATGGAGGTGTAAACTTTGAAAAAAATTGCAATTTTGTGTTCTTTTGTGAAATGTGGAAAATCTATCAACCAAAATGGGCGAACTAGGTATGGAAATGAGATAAGGGTGACACATTACGTAAGAAAATTTTATTTCTAGAAGCTAAGAATGATTGGTGTCGATTTTAGCATTTTTAATTTTTTTTATCGATTGAGATAGAAAAAAAATATTGAAAATTTTGAAATTTTTTGATGCCGTTTTATGGCTTCATTTAATACTTTTGAGCTTGCCTAACGTAACGCTGTCGCTAGTTTATGAGTCGGGCTCGTACTTTCCACGTTATGACCGTTTGAACTTCACTCCAACTCTGGTGAAAAATCGTGCTTTTTTATTTACCATCCGATGGACTTTATTTTGGGCTTTTCTGAAAGCCCTTTAAATTTCCATTGCGGAGGTGTCCTTGTATTCGAAGTAGCTCCAAAACTCTAGAAATTATCGAGGTTCAAAGTTTGTTAAAATTCGAATTTTTGTCACGTCTTGTGAACCACTGGAAATTCATTGTTTAAATGGGGAAACTGAGTACAGAAACGTGCTCAGTGACAAAAATGGCATCGAGAAAAGGCATTTTCATTGGGTTTGAATGATTTTGGATTTTTTTTGTACATTTTCATGCACTAATATGTGCATTGTTTTTGGTCAAAAATTTTCAAAATTTTGAATCAACTACTTAAGGTCTTATTTGATACTATACAGCTTGCTGAATGAATCGCTGTTGTTAGTTTTTATTTTGAACTCGTAATTTTCAAAACTCTGACAATTTGAATTTTTTGAGCAAAATTTTGGTCAAAATTGAAAAATCAAACTTTTTTATTTAAAGTCGTAAAAAGTCTTTTTTAGGCTTGTTGAAAAGCCTTTTAAAGACCCATTACAGGGATATTTTCATATTTGAGATAGCTGAAAAATTCTGCTAGTTATGGAGGTGTAAACTTTGAAAAAAATTGCAATTTTGTGTTCTTTTGTGAAATGTGGAAAATCTATCAACCAAAATGGGCGAACTAGGTATGGAAATGAGATAAGGGTGACACATTACGTAAGAAAATTTTATTTCTAGAAGATAAGAATGATTGGTGTCGATTTTAGCATTTTTAATTTTTTTTATCGATTGAGATAGAAAAAAAATATTGAAAATTTTGAAATTTTTTGATGCCGTTTTATGGCTTCATTTAATACTTTTGAGCTTGCCTAACGTAACGATGTCGCTAGTTTATGAGTCGGACTCGTACTTTCCACGTTATGACCGTTTGAACTTCACTCCAACTTTGGTGAAAAATCGTGCTTTTTTATTTACCATCCGATGGACTTTATTTTGGGCTTTTCTGAAAGCCCTTTAAATTTCCATTGCGGAGATGTCCTTGTATTTGAAGTAGCTCCAAAACTCTAGAAATTATCGAGGTTCAAAGTTTGTTAAAATTCGAATTTTTGTCACTTCTTGTGAACCACTGGAAATTCATTGTTTAAATGGGGAAACTGAGTACAGAAACGTGCTCAGTGACAAAAATGGCATCGAGAAAAGGCATTTTCATTGGGTTTGAATGATTTTGGATTTTTTTTGTACATTTTCATGCACTAATATGTGCATTGTTTTTGGTCAAAAATTTTCAAAATTTTGAATCAACTACTTAAGGTCTTATTTGATACTATACAGCTTGCTGAATGAATCGCTGTTGTTAGTTTTTATTTTGAACTCGTAATTTTCAAAACTCTGACAATTTGAATTTTTTGAGCAAAATTTTGGTCAAAATTGAAAAATCAAACTTTTTTATTTAAAGTCGTAAAAAGTCTTTTTTAGGCTTGTTGAAAAGCCTTTTAAAGACCCATTACAGGGATATTTTCATATTTGAGATGGCTGAAAAATTCTGCTAGTTATGGAGGTGTAAACTTTGAAAAAAATTGCAATTTTGTGTTCTTTTGTGAAATGTGGAAAATCTATCAACCAAAATGGGCGAACTAGGTATGGAAATGAGATAAGGGTGACACATTACGTAAGAAAATTTTATTTCTAGAAGCTAAGAATGATTGGTGTCGATTTTAGCATTTTTAATTTTTTTTATCGATTGAGATAGAAAAAAAATATTGAAAATTTTGAAATTTTTTGATGCCGTTTTATGGCCTCATTTAATACTTTTGAGCTTGCCTAACGTAACGATGTCGCTAGTTTATGAGTCGGACTCGTACTTTCCACGTTATGACCGTTTGAACTTCACTCCAACTTTGGTGAAAAATCGTGCTTTTTTATTTACCATCCGATGGACTTTATTTTGGGCTTTTCTGAAAGCCCTTTAAATTTCCATTGCGGAGGTGTCCTTGTATTCGAAGTAGCTCCAAAACTCTAGAAATTATTGAGGTTCAAAATTTGTAAAAATTCGAATTTTTGTCACTTCTTGTGAACCACTGGAAATTCATCGTTTAAATGGGGAAACTGAGTACAGAAACGTGTTCAGTGACAGAAATTACGTCAAGAGAAATATTTTTCTGCGTGGGAATGATTTTGGGATTATTGAGCAGTCACTAGTGAATTAAAAAAATAGAGACAACGTGGCATTTAATTTTTAAATTATTGAAATTCCTTAAAAGCATTTCTAATATAAAAAGCTAATCAACAAGCATAAATACTATACCAGAAATATCAAGCGGTTATTTTCAAGAATCATGTGTATAGATTCACCCGGCGCCTCCGCCAAAAGCGCTTCCAACACCTTGAACACGCTCAAATCTTTTCTTTAACGTCTCTATCCGATAAATGCACCCCGACAGCGTTGTTTACAAAATAGGCGTCAACTTCACCAGATAATTGAATAAACAAAGACTCGAACAACTAAACAAAATTTAAATTATAAATCTTTCTAGAAAGAGTCGGCCATAATTTTTCTTCACATCTACAAAATTTTCACTAAAAAAGATGGCTACACCGCAACCCTTACAACTATCGTGCAATTCCCACTTTGTTTCCGCTAGCGAAGATGCAAAGAAAATGGAAGATTTTCCATCAAATTTCTCGATTCTGGTACCAACAAATCACCTGAGTTAGTTTTAATTGTAAATAATATTTTAACACCTCCAATCGGAGAAGTTTTACACCTCAAACTCTTGTGACTATCGGACAATTCTGGCGCGAATATTTTTTCATCGAATAGCAGATATGCACGATTTGGCCATTATCTATTTCCTCGTTTCCGGTTTCGCGAAAACAAACAAGGGCGAGGCAAAAATACCGATGGATATTCGTGCAACTGTACAAACAAATCAGCAATTAGGTACATTGCAGAAACGTGTTTTATTCTGTATAACTAGCTGTCTCTTCGTTGTAAAAGCTCGGAGGTTTAGTAAAACGAATTGCCGTATGGGAGTTAAATTTAATTTTTTTTTAAAAAACTTTTTTGTTTTTTAGTGTTTCTTGTGACGTTACTTCAATTCGAGAGTATAGAATTAAATTACTGGCAATAGAATTTCATTAAAACGACCTACTGTAAAGGAGTAAATATAAAAACGAAACGTTCTTTTGTTGATGTCTCGATAACTTTTCAAAGAACTTGAAATAAATTAAAAGTTAAGTTTGACGCAATTTCACCTTTAAAGAGAATCGATGGATTGTTCACTACGTAGACGTTTCGTGTCTCAAACTTGAGGAAACTTTGATTTATTTTTTATATTCATCCAGCTTTCTGCATATTGATTCGCAAAACTTAGTGGAGAAACTAAATCGTCCAAAAAATGTTGAAAAAAATTTCCAGCCAACTCCACTTACTCAACGAATTTTTTTAACCAAAAAATCTATTTTCGATTTTAAATATACAAAATTAGTTTCTTTGCTGCAATTTTCAACTAACTTTAACCTAAAATTTTGTTGTGTTTTAGCGACACTTTTTAGTATTTTTAGCGAAAAAATTCTATTACCAGTTACTTAGTAGCTTCATGCCCGTTTTCGCACAAAATAACGTAATAACAGGAGCAGCTAAATTAATTCTGTGCATATTTGGGGTTAGCAATATTTATCCTTAATCCACCTCTATTCAACTCCTGTGCGTTATCTCCTATTGTTCTATGAAAGCTTAAATCTTAACTCACCGTAAAATTAATTATCTCTAAACAATAAACATCCGTTAATAACCAAAATATTTCGTCTATACAGCGAGGAATTATAGTAAATCCAGAATTACCAAACTTTAGTTCTTCTAAATCTCGCAATAAACCAACAAATTTTACGATATCGAAAAAATTAACGTCACTAATCCCCTTAACGTCCATATCTGTTACTAAGAACTCCAGTTACGTCCTTTTTGTATTCCTGCCAAATGTCATCGTTTCTACCAGTCAGACATACTCATACAAAAACCTATACAAGCGTGTATACAAAGAGACAGACACATGTTTCTTGTGCCAGACGTCGACGTAATAAAACAAAAATAATTGGGAGTGGAAGAATTGTTTTGGCAAGGATGGTCTTTGTGATTCGTTTCGTCAACTTAATTGAATATACACAAAGATTTTTCCAATATTCCGCATGATTGTCTTGACGACGCTCGTCGGGACGTCGCCAATCATCGAAGTGGTGATGTGACGATTTTTTAGAGTAAAAAAAAATTTTTTGTTGACTGGATTAAAGGTTGAATGTCGTTTGATCTTTTGTTGTGAAAAGAATGAGTAACTAATTGAATTCGTAATTTTTCGTGCTTGGCGTCGCGACGCTTTATTTCGTAGGCGACGAGAATCAATGACCGGGATTTCTTTTGAGGAGGACTCCCGTTGATTTTTCCTTTGATCGCAAACAAAGCGGACGAATTTTTTTGTAGTTTACTAGAAATTTCGCTTTATCGTTTCGTTATTTTTACAACGTTCTGGTGTTTCTCTAAATTATGTTTTGACGTTTCGACAATTTTGGCGCTACCTTCATCCTTTAATTGACTTTACAAAACTCAAGAGACAAAGACACCGGAATTTTTTTAAATACGTTGAACAATTTTTTAGTTTAGGAACACGAATTTTAGCTGGGGTGACTGAATTATTGTTATTTGATCCTTTGTTGTAAAAAGGACGAGTAACTAAATTCGTACTCTTCGATGGCGTGTCAGAAAGTAGCGTAGAATAAAAAAATTGCGTTAATTTCGTTCAAAAATCGATTTTCAACTGCTGCATAATCGAATCCAAATAACTTGACCCGTCATCAAATTGCGACCCGGAACAAGCTATTTGGAATCGATTACACTATAACTAAATTTTAATTTCGGGTCTATGGAGCTTTAAAAAGTTGAACGACGTGTCGTTAGTTATTGTTAAGAGTCTTTGAGGCAAAAATTAATTTCTGTAGCTAGAGCAAAGTTCGGGCAAGGCCTTTCTCGAGTTTTGCTTTGAGGGTGAGAAGCCATTTTTTTTTTATTAGAAACTTTGTTATGACACTCCATCCAGTTTAAAGTTGGGGGTGTATCCCAATACAATACACAGTCGACAATACTATTAAAATGTGAAATTTTCAGTGCCCAATTTTACTAAATCCAGTAAAGTTACTCACGGATTTTAGCCCGAGTGACTGAATTATTGTCGTTCGATCCTTTGTTGTGAAAAGGACGAGAAACTAAATTCGTAATTTTCGATGGCGTGTCAGAAACTTACGTAGAATTAAAAATTACGTTAATTTTGTTCAAAAATTGATTTCCAAAAGCTGTATAATCGAATCCAAATAACTTGACCCGTCATCAAATTGCGTCCCGGAACAAGCTATTTGGAATCGATTACACTATAACTAAATTTTAATTTCGGCTCTATGGAGCTTTAAAAAGTTGAACGACGTGTCGTTAGTTATTGTTAAGAGTCTTTGAGGCAAAAATTAATTTCTGTAGCTAGAGCAAAGTTCGGGCAAGGCCTTTCTCGAGTTTTGCTTTGAGGGTTGAGAAGCCATTTTTTTGGATTAGAAACTTTGTTATGCCACTTCATCCAGTTTAGAATTGGGGGTGCATCCCAATACAATACACAGTCGACAATACTATTAAAATGTAAAATTTTCAGTGCCCAATTCTACTAAATCCAGTAAAGTTACTTACGGATTTTAGCCGGAGTGACTGAATTATGGTCGTTTGATCCTTTGTTGTGAAAAGGACGAGAAACTGAATTTGTAATTTTTGATGGCGTGTCAGAAACTTACGTAGAATTAAAAATTGCGTTAATTTCGTTTAAAAATTGATTTCCAACAGCTGTATAATCGAATCCAAATAACTTGACCCGTCATCAAATTGCGTCCCGGAACAAGCTATTTGGAATCGATTATACTATAGCTAAATTTCCATTTCGGGTCTACGGAGTTTTAAAAAATGGACCGACGTGTCGTTAGTTATTGTTAAAGAGTCTTTGGGGCAAAAATTAATTTGTGTAGCTGGAGCAAAGTAAGTTCGGGCACGGCCTTTCTCGAGTTCTGCTTTGAGGGTTGAGGGAGCCATGTCTGGGGTCGTAACGAAGCAGCTAATTAGCTCGCCTGATGAATAGTTAAAGTTCACGCCGTCGAAGTTATCTGTAAGTCGTCAAACGGCACAGTTTTAAAGAAACCGAATCCAAGTGACAAATCCGCCGACATGTAAGCTCATTAAGAAATTTTTTTTGACGAGTCGAGTTTCTATCATCAATTCCTTTCAGATGGGTGCGCAACCCCGAAAAACTCCCAGCTAATTGTCATCGATCGGAGCTAATCTGGGAGAAAACCCAACGTTGGTTTTTCTAAAAAAATTCCATCGTATGAAATTTAACGACTTAACTTGTTGGCGTCATTTTTGATTCGCGTTACAATGAGTTTCGTCTTTGAAAACGAAATCTTTTGTTGTTTACCGCTGGCGGAGACTTCTTTATTAACGACAACTGATAATGGAACGCCACGACGCGACTTTCTCGCCAACACCAATGAACAAAGGTAACCGTCCGAACCGCAAACTTGGCACTCTCGGGACATTAATTTCAATTTGTGGGCCCGATCGAAACTTGGATAGTCCTTATTGGCTTGGCGCCGATCGTTGATTTATTAAAAACAATGGACGTGTGGCGTTATCAGGAACGAGTCCTTACTGGGATTCGAAGAAATCTTTCTTAATTCGATTCTACTGATTGGGACCGTTTCCAGATTGTCAATCGATTCAGGAGAGAACGGAAAGGACATTGCAGGAGGTTACAAAAATGTTATCCTTGATGCGGACACGCGATTTACCGATAACCACGCCAAATATATTTGCTTTGCCACATAAACAGTCGTAACTTTTTATTAATTGCTTTCGGTTTTCTTTTCTTGTTAAAGCAGTGGCGTGCCGAGGCGATACCGCCGAATTATTGGCATTTTATGGGGTATTTTGTTCTGTTAAGTCTCGCAAGCAAATTATTTTACGATTCTACATTTTACTTGATTTCGGGAAAATTAATCACTAAAATCCTTAAGATACGTTTCGTTAAATCTTCTCCAGAATTAAAAAAAAAATTCTATAAGAAGTTTTCGAAATTCAAAAATAAAAAAAAATCTATAAGAGGTTTAGTAGAAACGTAGCTTGGGGGCTTTAAGAAATAATTTTCCTAAATAGTAGAACAGTAGTTTTCTTATTAAAATTTGTCAGCAGCTGCAAGTTGCACAAACGAAAAATTGGTTATAACCTTTTTGCAAAATTCAGATTTTGAGACGAAGAAATCCTCGCATTAGAAATAATTTTTTGTGGAGTCCATCGATTTTGCCGAAGCCACATTTTTAAAATCACTTAAATTGTCCATTTCCTTTCGTCGTTCTTAGCAAAGAAGCGAGTCTTCTGTTCGAGTGGGCGTAATTCCGTAGATATAGAACCAGAAGGCGTCTAACTATAAAATGCAGAACTCCCCGCAACTCGATGTGTAATAAAAGATCCATTATTGGACCCATCGAATGGGAATTCGTCCCCCAAAAAACTAATTTAGCAAAAACGTAAAATATTGCATCGTCTCGTTTCTAAAAGCAATTTTTTAGGGGTTGAACCAGCCCCTACAAGTAGTAATTATTATAAATATTAAATAAATACAAGCATGTCAACCCCTATTTCGGATTTGTTACGTAGCTTTAAATTAACTGCTGATCGTTATCGTGGCTGTTGTTGTTGGATTTTTTTAGAACTTTTTAATGGTAATGTAAAAGTCTTCCGAGGTTGTGGAAGACAATTGTAAAAACATATTTAACTGTAACGATATAGCGGAATAACATGCGATGATGGTTATTACCGTCAATGGTGTGTCGTCGACACAATCTACAAACGAAGGTGAACAGGAGAAATTTAAATAAATTCTAACTAGTCAAGGGGAAGGTAACGCAAACAATTTCAACTCAATTAATTTAAAAAAAAATTACGTGCAGGTGATTTTTTTTTTTTTAACTAACATATTCAGGTGTGGGGTTAATGATAAATTTCCAGTGACAACGCAACGTATGTGGAGATAACGAAACAGTTTTTCATGAGTGAAGTTGTGGTTGGTGTAAATTTGAAAAAAATCCATTAAAAAGATTACGTCAGAGTATCCGTTTTGTTAAACTGAATAACGTCAACCCCTTGAAATAAAACCGGCAATAAAGGATTTGATGGACATGCAAAATTATGCGGAAACGTTGTTTTTTCAAATAAAGTTAATTGCTATCGTAGCTGCAGTTTTGTTGCATTTTAGATCTGCAATTTTTGCTTGCAGCTCTGGAACATTCAGAGAACTTTTTTATTAAAATAGTTGGTGCGTGAAGAGGGCATAATTTTATTACTTTGTATTTTTAATTTCGAAGACTTAAAAACGAACCTAGAGGATTGTTTCATTCAGTTAACATTGAAGAGTTTTTTTGCCATTTCTCTGATAAATCTGGTTTAAATTTGAAAGTATGTTGAAAATGATGCAACACTCTGTATAATAGATTTTGGATGTTTGTCTATATACAATTGTATTGTTACCTTTGGTCTAGATTTATTTCCAATCATTGCCATAGTTTGTCTTCATTTATATCTACTTTTAACTTTTTGTCAGTTATTGTTCCTTCAAAATTTTGCCATCTTTATGTTCTATCAAGAGAATCTTTTTCTATTTGCCACGTAATTTAACTCAACTTTATTCGTACCTTTCAACCTTTTTAAATTGATAACGTTTTAAAGATTTTTTTTCTAATTTATAAGTTATTGCCACATTTCTCTTCATACCTCCTTTATTCATCTGCACATCATTCAAATATTTACCTTCAACTTTTCGTCAGTTATTGGTCCTTCAAAATTTTGCCATCTTTATGTTCTATCAAGAGAATTTTTCTCTACTTACCACGTAAATTAACTTAACTGCATTTGTACCTTTCAACCTTTTCAAATTGTTTACGTTTTTAAGATTTTTTTTAAAATTTTTAAGTTATTGCCACATTTCTCTTGTATTTCCTTTAACCATCTGCACATCATTCAAATATTTTCTTTCAACTTTTCGTCAGTTATTGTTCCTTCAAAATTTTGCCATCTTTATGTTCTATCAAGAAAATTTTTTTCTATTTGCCACGTAAATTAACTCAAGTGCATTTGTACCTTTCAACCCTTTCAAATTGTTAACACTTTTAAGATTTTTTTTTTAATTTTTAAGTTATTGCCACATTTCTCTTCACATCTCCTTTATCCATCTGCACATCATTCGAATATTTATCTTCAACTTTTCGTGAGTTATTGTTCCTTCAAAATTTTGCCATCTTTATGTTCTATCAAGAGAGTTTTTCTCTACTTGCCACGTAAATTAACTTAACTGCATTTGTACCTTTCAACCTTTTCAAATTGTTTACGTTTTTAAGATTTTTTTTTTAATTTTTAAGTTATTGCCACATTTCTCTTGTATTTCCTTTAACCATCTGCACATCATTCAAATATTTTCTTTCAACTTTTCGTCAGTTATTGTTCCTTCAAAATTTTGCCATCTTTATGGTCTATCAAGAGAATTTTTTTCTATTTGCCACGTGAATTAACTCAAGTGCATTTGTACTTTTCAACCCTTTCAAATTGTTTACACTTTTAAGATTTTTTTTTTAATTTTTAAGTTATTGCCACATTTCTCTTCATATCTCCTTTATCCATCTGCACATCATTCAAATATTTTCTTTCAACTTTTCGTCAGTTATTGTTCCTTCAAAATTTTGCCATCTTTATGTTCTATCAAGAGAGTTTTTCTCTACTTGCCACGTAAATTAACTTAACTGCATTTGTACCTTTCAACCCTTTCAAATTGTTTACGTTTTTAAGATTTTTTTTTAATTTTTAAGTTATTGCCACATTTCTCTTGTATTTCCTTTAACCATCTGCACATCATTCAAATATTTTCTTTCAACTTTTCGTCAGTTATTGTTCCTTCAAAATTTTGCCATCTTTATGGTCTATCAAGAGAATTTTTTTCTATTTGCCACGTGAATTAACTCAAGTGCATTTGTACTTTTCAACCCTTTCAAATTGTTTACACTTTTAAGATTTTTTTTTTAATTTTTAAGTTATTGCCACATTTCTCTTCATATCTCCTTTATCCATCTGCACATCATTCAAATATTTTCTTTCAACTTTTCGTCAGTTATTGTTCCTTCAAAATTTTGCCATCTTTATGTTCTATCAAGAGAGTTTTTCTCTACTTGCCACGTAAATTAACTTAACTGCATTTGTACCTTTCAACCCTTTCAAATTGTTTACGTTTTTAAGATTTTTTTTTAATTTTTAAGTTATTGCCACATTTCTCTTGTATTTCCTTTAACCATCTGCACATCATTCAAATATTTTCTTTCAACTTTTCGTCAGTTATTGTTCCTTCAAAATTTTGCCATCTTTATGTTCTATCAAGAAAATTTTTTTCTATTTGCCACGTAAATTAACTCAAGTGCATTTGTACCTTTCAACCCTTTCAAATTGTTAACACTTTTAAGATTTTTTTTTTAATTTTTAAGTTATTGCCACATTTCTCTTCACATCTCCTTTATCCATCTGCACATCATTCGAATATTTAACTTCAACTTTTCGTGAGTTATTGTTCCTTCAAAATTTTGCCATCTTTATGTTCTATCAAGAGAGTTTTTCTCTACTTGCCACGTAAATTAACTTAACTGCATTTGTACCTTTCAACCTTTTCAAATTGTTTACGTTTTTAAGATTTTTTTTTTAATTTTTAAGTTATTGCCACATTTCTCTTGTATTTCCTTTAACCATCTGCACATCATTCAAATATTTTCTTTCAACTTTTCGTCAGTTATTGTTCCTTCAAAATTTTGCCATCTTTATGGTCTATCAAGAGAATTTTTTTCTATTTGCCACGTGAATTAACTCAAGTGCATTTGTACTTTTCAACCCTTTCAAATTGTTTACACTTTTAAGATTTTTTTTTTAATTTTTAAGTTATTGCCACATTTCTCTTCATATTTCCTTTAACCATCTGCACATCATTCAAATATTTTCTTTCAACTTTTCGTCAGTTATTGTTCCTTCAAAATTTTGCCATCTTTATGTTCTATCAAGAGAGTTTTTCTCTACTTGCCACGTAAATTAACTTAACTGCATTTGTACCTTTCAACCCTTTCAAATTGTTTACGTTTTTAAGATTTTTTTTTAATTTTTAAGTTATTGCCACATTTCTCTTCATATTTCCTTTAACCATCTGCACATCATTCAAATATTTTCTTTCAACTTTTCGTCAGTTATTGTTCCTTCAAAATTTTGCCAACTTTATGTTCTATCAAGAAAATTTTTTTCTATTTGCCACGTAGTTTAACTCAACTGCATTCGTACCTTTCAACCTTTTTAAATTGTTTACGCTTTTAAGATTTTTTTTTTAATTTTTAAATTATTGCCACATTTCTCTTCATATCTCCTTTATCCATCTGCACCTGATTCAAATATTTACCTTCAACTTTTTGTCAGTTATTGTTCCGCTAATTTTCTTCTCCATTATGTTCCATTAAGGATGAATTTTCTCCATTTCCTTTTCTTTCATTTTTATTTTCTGTTTTGCTATTATTTTGAACGTTTTGACCTTTTTCCAGGTTCTTTGCAATGTTTTTGACTTTCAATGTCATTTTTTTGTTCTTTACTTTAAATTGTTTAATTTTTGCAATTTGATTTATCACTTCTTCTTAACCTTCTTCTTTTAATTGTCACTAGAACTTAAGTTAATCATAATAACTCGATTCCGTCACGTTTCAAAATTTAAATGTAAATCAACCTTTGGAAGAGAGGTTTTGCCATTACCTTCCGAGGGGAAGCAACCAAAAGAATCCTCCAGACTTAACACATAGCTATATCACTAAACAATCGATATTATTAAACAAAAATCAGGAAGCGATTTTGTTGCCAATTCTTTCCGAATTTTTCTAACTCTTCGAAATTTCCTTGAAACAGAATTAATTTCAGATTTCGTCAACATCCTTTCCCCGTCTCCACCACTTTTTGTCGTTTCCTGAAAAATCATAATGTCATCCCCAGTTTTAGTTTACGGTATGACAAATTAGTCGGGAACGTCGTAATAGCGGCCGCCCAACTTAATTACTAATTAACAGTTTACGGTTTTGAACCGCCAAAACGTAAAGGATTGCAGTAATCTCCATCCAAAGTACTCTAGCAATGTATCAAAACAATATGTGACACAGTAATCCAGGGATTTGTAAACGGAAATGAGAAAGAAGTAAAACGTTTGTACGGAAACTGGTGCATACGGCGATAGCAACAACGCCCCACCTCGTCCATTAAAGTAATTCACTAACATCGTAAAAGACACAACAGACGTACCGAAGAGATAATTAAAGCAAATACGATTAAGAAATTTTAAATTAAGAAACGTAACTTGTTTAAATTTTTGATGTAATGACGAAGATTTTTCGAGAAAAAATTAATGAAAAGTGACCCTTCACTTGAAGAAAATTCAAGTGTTATCTTGTAACTTGCAGTAACTGGATGATTAATTTCGTTTTTGTCACAGATAATGAAATATAGGCGGAAAGTTGTACAAAGGAAGTTCCTGAAATGCGTCGTTTAAATGTAAATTTTAATAACAAAGATCGAAGGGGATAAAAGGGTCGGAAAGGGAATTGCGTGACAATAGCTGACGTTTAAAACAACTGATTGCACATCACTAATAATTTTTTTGATATTTCTGTGCGATTTTAATTGTGCCAAAGGTTTACACAATTTGCGACAATATTAACAAAATAATTTGTCCACAATTATTCATTATTTAGGCATAAATCCAACGTTGTCAATTTCAGTTGTGATGGGTCAGACGAGAAGTGTTTCAAACAATTCTGTGGCATTTTTAAAATTAAAATAAAGAAACTATACAGATGCGAGCCTTATGCTCCATGAATTCTAAATCCGTAATATATATCAATTTAAATGCATAACTATGTCAAAATGGTCCGCCCGCCACATTCAGCATCGCGATGCAAGTTTCTAGACGTAAAATTGAGAGTTTCGTGGGAAATCCTGACGTTGCCTCGATCGTTTTCTTTCGAATAATAAACCTCCAATGTTCGAGCTACAATGTCAGCATTCCAAAATTTGAATTTTTAGTTGCGCCTCCGAGAAATAGGCCAAGAATTGCAACATTTGACAAAATTTTGAGACTTGAAATTGACGAAAAACAAATTTTATCAATGATCACATTAATTAGTGAAATTCTAACAGAGAAAATACGTTTTCGTGGTTAAAGTTAGACCACAGTTATGTTCCATCTGCCACCTCGAGAGTCTTGGAAATAAGAAGTTAGTAGATGGTCGCCACGAGAAGTGTTTCAAACAATTCTGTGGCAATTTTAAAGTTAAAATAAAGAAACTAAACAGATGAGAGCTTTATGCTCTATGAATTCTAAATCCGTAAGATATAACAATTTAAATGTATAACTATGTCAAAATAGTCCGCCCGCCACATTCAGCATCGCGATGCAAGTTTCTAGACGTAAAATTGAGAGTTTCGTGGGAAATCCTGACGTTGCTTCGATCGTTTTCTTTCGAATAATAAACCTCCAATGTTCGAACTACAATGTCAGCAGTCCAAAATTTAAATTTTTAGTAGCGCCTCCGAGAAATAGGCCAAAAATTGCAACATTTGACAAAATTCTGAGACTTGAAATTGACGAAAGGCTAATTTTATCATTGATCACATTAATTAGTGAAATTCTAACAGAGAAAATACGTTTTCGTGGTTAAAGTTAGACCACAGTTATGTTCCATCGGCCACCTTGAGAATCTTGGAAATAAGAAGTTAGTAGGTGGTCGCCACGAGAAGTGTTTCAAGCAATTCTGTGGCAATTTTAAAATGAAAATAAAGAAACTAAATAGATGCGTGCCTTATGCTTTATAAATTCTAAACCCGCAATAGATATCAATTTAAATGAAGAAATATGTCAAAATAGTCCGCCCGCCGCATTCAGGATCGCACTGCAAGTTTCTAGGACTAAATCCTAATAACTTGCCCGTACCGCCGCAAGAATTACGCGCATTTGTGGTATCGCTCAATATTTAAAATTTCGCGCCAAACTCAATTAAAATTCACCAAACGCAACTGACTATTCGTTGCACTTTGCGTTACGTTGCGATGACTCATAAAATTTCGCTTCAACAAAACATGATTGGAAACTATTTCCGTATAAAAATTTTGCTAACAACGGTCAATCCTTTGCATCTTTTTGTAAAATATGATGAAGCTTTGTAAATTTTATGGTGATTAAGGTTGGGTTTTCTCTTTATTGTTGCTTATAGTGGCGGTAGTTACTTTTGACAACATCATCGAGCCAGGGAGTTATTTTCAGAAACTGAATAGCCCCCATTATCGTTAATCAACGTGTTAACTGAAGCCATTATCACCGATAACTGGACAAGTGGCGGATTTACAAAATGAAACGAGTCAATGGAAAATATTCGCACGTTTACGAGAAAAGTTATTAGGAAAACTCGGCGCCATCGGGACGGACACGTAACATATTGACACTACTTCTTGAGAGACGTAGGGTCTATTGTAGAAGATAAACCGGATATCCGTAACTGTTTCCTTGATCCTTTATAACGACGAAGTGTTGATTGGGAATTATTTTTGAAAATTCGGGAAAGTTCGTGATGGTTAACAGGTGGATTTTTGATTGTTTGATGGACGTCACTGGTCGAAACGATTCGAGCACTTAACGGGAAAGTTCGATTATTTGACCTAATTTAGGGTTAATTTCGAACTATTCTCCACAAATGTTTGTATATGGCGTGTTTCGGATATCTTTAGTAGATGTGGGAGAATTGTTTTCGTTTCGTTGTTGCCATTTAATAACCGAACTCGTTACGTTTTAATGGACAACATTTGCATTTGATCATGGAAGTGTTACGGTAATAGCTTTTTGGCTGAACAATAGATTTTTTTTTTTTTTTGGTAAAATTTGGGTCGACCAATAATTTTAGAGGGAGGTTAATTCAGTTCGTAGTGAAGCTTTCGGGATTCGGAAAGGTCGGTTTTGTGGAAAAAAAATTATTATCAAAGCGCTTTTTCTCTAAAACGCGTTCAAACAGGTTTCTATCAAAGCTTTACGTTGAGGAAACCAGAAACGCTATCAACATATGTTGTGGGGGAAAAAATCGGATTTTTGTGTTAAACTGTTGAGGGAACGACAAGATCAAAGGTAATGGGATATAGTTTTGGGACTGGAAATAGTGTAAGCCAATAAAAGAAGACTTTACGACGGTTTTATTTCGTCTTGTACTTAAAACGTTATCGGACATGGCGGAATAAATTTTAAATTGAATTTATAACCTTTTGCCGCTTATACCTGGAGCTTGGCATAAAAGTCAAATAAAATAGATTAAGGAAAGACATGCAATCCGCTCCGTCTCATAAAATCGCGCGATGTCTAAATACCCCCAACATTTTTCACCATAATTTAAACAAGTGGGGCGGCACCCAACCGCCTAAATCAGGAGTCCCAAACGACACCCCGAAATCGACCTTTTCAACCGGATAATAGCAAAATTAATTTTATCGCAGCACTTAGTAAGTAGCAGAAACCTAAACCGCTTCAAAAGCGCGCCAAATTTCATCGCAGCCGAAGTCTGAGAAGCTTCAAAAGTGCGCAAAAGTTTTGGGTCTATTTCTTTACTTGGTTTGTCATTTAAAAATAATTTTTATGAAGCAAAGGGTAAGCTAATTTTGAACACTTCTTTAGCTGATCGCAACAGGTTTCAATAGATCAAACTAAACTTCCTTAAAATTTTGAAAGTGAAGCTTCTAGAATTTTGAGAATTTTCCAAAATATTTCCTTCAGCGCTAATTTTTTGGAAACCACCACCTTCTTCAATGGGTCAAGTGGCTGGCTTAATGGAAAGTTGCGTTTTTACTTAAAGTTTCTTGAATATCAGAGAACAAGGCTTAGAATGTGGAGAAGTTTCCAAAATATTTCCTTCAGCGCCAATTTTTTGGAACCCACCACCTTCTTCAATGGGTCAAGTGGCTGGCTTAATGGAAAGTTGCGTTTTTACTTAAAATTCCTTGAATATCAGAGAACGAAGCTTAGAATGTGGAGAAGTTTTCAAAATATTTCCTTCAGCACCAATTTTTTGGAACCCACTACCGTCTTTAGTTGGTCAAGTGGCTGGTTTATCGGGAAGTTGCGCGTTTAACTGAAATTTCTTGAATTTTTAAAAATGAAACTTTTATAATTTGGAGAAGTTTCCAAAATATTTCCTTCAGCGCCAATTTTTTGAAACCCACCACCTTCTTCAATGGGTCAAGTGGCTGGCTTAATGGAAAGTTGCGTTTTTACTTAAAGTTACTTGAATATCAGAGAACAAAGCTTAGAATGTGGAGAAGTTTCCAAAATATTTCTTTCAGCGCCAATTTTTTGGAACCCACCACCTTCTTCAATGGGTCAAGTGACTGGCTTAATGGAAAGTTGCGTTTTTACTTAAAGTTACTTGAATATCAGAGAACAAAGCTTAGAATGTGGAGAAGTTTCCAAAATATTTCCTTCAGCACCAATTTTTTGGAACCCACCACCGTCTTTAGTGGGTCAAGTGGCTGGTTTATCGGGAAGTTGCGCTTTTAACTGAAATTCCTTAAATTTTGGAAAACGAAGCTTTTAGAATTTGGATAAGTTTCCAAAATATTTCCTTCAGCGCTAATTTTTTGGAAACCACCACCTTCTTCAATGGGTCAAGTGGCTGGCTTAATGGAAAGTTGCGTTTTTACTTAAAGTTTCTTGAATATCAGAGAACAAGGCTTAGAATGTGGAGAAGTTTCCAAAATATTTCCTTCAGCGCCAATTTTTTGGAACCCACCACCTTCTTCAATGGGTCAAGTGGCTGGCTTAATGGAAAGTTGCGTTTTTACTTAAAGTTCCTTGAATATCAGAGAACGAAGCTTAGAATGCAGAGAAGTTTTCAAAATATTTCCTTCAGCACCAATTTTTTGGAACCCACCACCTTCTTCAATGGGTCAAGTGGCTGGCTTAAAGGAAAGTTGCGTTTTTACTTAAAGTTCCTTGAATATCAGAGAACGAAGCTTAGAATTTGGAGAAGTTTCCAAAATATTTCCTTCAGCACCAATTTTTTGGAACCCACCACCGTCTTTAGTGGGTCAAGTGGCTGGTTTATCAGGAAGTTGCGCGTTTAACTGAAATTTCTTGAATTATTGAAAATGAAACTTTTATAATTTGGAGAAGTTTCCAAAATATTTCTTTCAGCGCCAATTTTTTGGAACCCACCACCTTCTTCAATGGGTCAAGTGGCTGGCTTAATGGAAAGTTGCGTTTTTACTTAAAGTTCCTTGAATATCAGAGATCGAAGCTTAGAATGTGGAGAAGTTTCCAAAATATTTTCTTCAGCGCCAATTTTTTGGAAACCACCACCTTCTTCAATGGGTCAAGTGGCTGGCTTAATGGAAAGTTGCGTTTTTACTTAAAGTTCCTTGAATATCAGAAAACAAGGCTTAGAATGTGGAGAAGTTTCCAAAATATTTCCTTCAGCGCCAATTTTTTGGAACCCACCACCGTCTTTAGTAGGTCAAGTGGCTGGCTTGCCAGGAAGTTGCGCGTTTAACCGAAATTCCTTGAATTTTAGAAAACGAAACTTTTAGAATTTGGAGAAGTTTCCAAAATATTTCCTTCAGGGCCACTTTTTCAGAACCCACCACCGTCTTTAGTGGGTCAAGTAGCTTACCGGTAAGTTGCGCGTTTCTCGGGAGCTTTGGGAACTACTGGTCTAGATCTTATTTTGCATCAAACCGCGAAACTCCTGTTGAAGGTTCTCTCGAATTCAATAACAACAACAATATTTGTTTTCCTCAAAGTACATATTCTTGTTCAGGTTATGCATTGTGTTAGGATCTCGTGCAACTCGGTACGTATTAGAAGCTTTTACTTAGTACCGTGAGGACTTCTGTGTACGTGGCCTACGGCGGTGAGCTTTCAGCTTACACTCGAGGAACATTATTTCTCTTTGATATTTTAGTAAATTAACGTACGAGGACTCGAGTTAGACGTTTGTTTATAGAAGGGACGTGTTGGAAGCGATAAGATCTGTTTTCGGGCGAATCTTGAAACGGGGAAAAATCGAGCTTTTGAGTTGATCCTTTAAGATGTTGAAGTAGGAGTATTGCTGGTAATTACTTGAAACGGTCCGAAATATTCAACGGTTTCATGCAAGTCTACGTAAGCTTTGCGACGAGAAATACCTAGTTGGTTGCTTCAAGGCGCACCCTTAATTTAATACGATCCACACGAAATGTGGGACGTATTCTTCAGGTTTCCCAACCAATTTAGCTTCGCCGAGATAATAATTTAACTTGAATATTTCTTTCCTTTATAATAAGTTGAATTTACGGAAAATTTTAATAAGTTTCAATAGCTCCACCATTTACTTACAATAAATTGGAGTCACTGAAGTAAATAAAATAGTTTGGTGGTAAATGAAAAAATAAATTTTTACATTTTCACACACGTTTTTTCATATTTAAAAAAAACAGTAAGTCGAAAACTAGATGACAAATTGACGTAATTTTTTTTCCACGTTACAAAACACATCTAACATCGATTCGGTGGAGACAAAAAATGATTCAAACGTCTTCGTGTCACTTTGTAATTTTTTCAAATACACAAGAAACGATATTTGCGTTACTTAACATTTTTCTTCATATAAAAGCTACTTGGGGAAATTTCTGTGTTCGAAGAACAACGAAAAAATTCCATTACATTTATTACCCTTAAAAAATAATTAAATTAACGTTTCATTTGTTGTATAAAAAAACAATTTTCCCAAAATTCACTGTCACAATCAACGTCCCAAAAACAGTTTTCACAAAATCAACATAATTACGCAATACGTCTATGCGTCGTCCGTTCCCTCCATCATAAATATCATAAAAGAAAAATAAAGAGCGGCAGTAATTTTGTTAAGGGTTGCCACAGACAATTCCGGAAAGAAACCTCCCCCTCCTCTTCTCGAACAACATCAGAATTTTCTTCCGAATGCGAGTGTTGTTTACGAACGAACGGAATCGCTCTCGGTTATTCCTCCAGAAACATTTTATATCAGCTTCATTTAGTTTGAGTGTGGAAACGGGGGGCCGAAAAGAACCGGGCGCTTCCAGAGATATGTACAACATATTCCTCTTCCTTTTTAATATCTATGCAAATTGCGTTCTCTTTGGCGCAATTTATCTCCCGAAATTCCCTTTTTGTTCGACTTATCTAGCTCTGTTTCTAGATTTTTATTGCGATTTGATAGTTTTAATTATCTCGGGAACGTTGCGTCGGGATTTATTCCCGAGGAGAGAGGTGGCAGGTTATAGTTAATTGATTCGACTGTACAGCCCCGGAATTATCTTGATACATTTTATGTGCGGCTATGTAAATGAGACTGAATTGTAAATTACGGGAAGGGTTAATAGCAAGAAGCGTCGCGACGCTCTTTCCCAATTGAATTAAACAACGCGATTTCGCGTTTTCAACTATTAGGGATAACAACGACTCGCACCTGTATAATAATTAGCGAGACGTTTTGTTGCGTTCTTCTTGTTGTTGTTGGGGGTTGTTTTTTGGTGCTCCAGAAACGTCCCACATGCTACACTAATCAATACAACTTCTGCGATAGAAGGGGGTAGTTTATGGCATGTGTTACTTTGTTGCATTTATTATTCGAACAATATCGCGTCAAGAACTCGGTGTCCGAGGATTTGTTCGTTTTTCTTTCGCGATTTTTTGTTAAAAAATATTTTTTCTCAACTTTTAACGTCGTAAAATGGCAGTTGGCTTGGGGCTGTTTAAAATTTAGTTTGTTCTTTTCAAGCAAACAGGGAAACAAGGTAAACGCAGTTTTTCGTTCGTTATGTTGAGGGAAAACTGTTTAAATCTGTCGGATAATTCGGGAACAGGAGTCGACGTAAAAATGTTGTTCCTGCAAAATTTTTCATGGGAATTCGGGATTCGACAGCTGCTTCTGACGGATTTTGCTTCCAGCTTCCAGGACTGAAGTGAAAAACCTGCATAAATAGCATTTGAATCGTACAGTTTATAACGAGAAATTTTTTGTTACTATTTTGCATTTTCAATAAGGTGAAACGGCCGGATTCTCTGAGAAAATGCGAGTCCGCTGGCAATGTTCTTTCTTTAAACGCCGCTCCCGGAGGTATAAACACTAAGCTTAAGACCCGAAAATCGCTCAGTAATAACAACCGACCTTACAGAGATTTTGTAATTAATCTTTTTCAAAAAAACCGCCAAATTAATCTTTTTTTTTCTAGCTTTATTTTTTACGTCTATTGGGAAACACCCCTACCCTCCACGTAAAATGTTTTGGATCAATTTAGGTGTCCCACAAAATGCCCAAATTTTAGCTTTATTGCCGTGTTTTAGATTTATATAAAAACTGATAAAAATATGCGTAACGAAAAGTGAAACGCTCCCCAATTGTTCTATACCACAAGCATATCGTAATTTTACTGCGGATTTTTTAAATTCGTTGATTTTAGACTCATATTTCTTTTAAAATTCACATTTTTATATGTAGCAAAAAATTTTGGGCGCGATACCGTAAAATTGCCCAATAACAATATGCGTAACGAAAAGTGAAACGCTCCCAAATCGTTAATACAAGCAAACACGATTGTTCATCTTGTGTGTGTAAAGTTCTTGACTATAGCTACGTTCCAAAATTAAAGGATTTTCTGTACTTAATACATTGACTAGTTAGTGACTGTAGCTACGTTTCAAAGTTATTCGCGTTTTTGACTGAACAATTTGATTTGTTAATTTTAGATTTACAATTCTTTTAAACCATACATTTTCATATGTACCCAAAAAAATGGGGCGCGATACCGTAAAATTGCCCAGTAAAAATCTGCGTAACGAAAAGTGAAACGCTCCCAAATCGTTAATACAAGCAAACACGATTGTTTATCTTGTGTGTGTAAAGTTCTTGACTATAGCTACGTTCCAAAATTAAAGGATTTTCTGTACTTAATACAGTGACTAGTTAGTGACTGTAACTACGTTTCAAAGTTATTTGCGTTTTTGACTGAGCAATTCGATTGATTTGTTAATTTTGGATTTACAGTTCTTTTAAACCATACATTTTCAAATGTACCCAAAAAAATGGGGCGCGATACCGTAAAATTGCCCAATAAAAATCTGCGTAACGAAAAGTGAAACGCTCCTAAATCGTTAATACAAGCAAACACGATTGTTCTTCTTGTGTGTGTAAAGTTCTTGACTATAACTACGTTTCAAAATTGAAGGATTATCTGTACTTAATACATTGACTAGTTAGTGACTGTAACTACGTTTCAAAGTTATTCGCGTTTTTGGCTGAACAATTTGATTGATTTGTTAATTTTGGATTTATGGTTCTTTTAAACCATCCATTTTCATATGTACCCAAAAAAATGGGGTGCGATACCGTAAAATTGCCCAATAAAAATCTGCGTAACGAAAAGTGAAACGCTCCCAAATCGTTAATACAAGCAAACACGATTGTTCATCATGTGTGTGTAAAGTTCTTGACTATAGCTACGTTCCAAAATTAAAGGATTATCTGTACTTAATACAGTGACTAGTTAGTGACTGCAGCTACGTTTCAAAGTTATTTGCGTTTTTGACTCAGCAATTTAATTGATTTGTTAATTTTGGATTTACAGTTCTTTTAAACCATACATTTTCATATGTACCCAAAAAAATGGGGCGCGATACCGTAAAATTGCCCAATAAAAATCTGCGTAACGAAAAGTGAAACGCTCCTAAATCGTTAATACAAGCAAACACGATTGTTCTTCTTGTGTGTGTAAAGTTCTTGACTATAACTACGTTTCAAAATTGAAGGATTATCTGTACTTAATACATTGACTAGTTAGTGACTGTAACTACGTTTCAAAGTTATTCGCGTTTTTGGCTGAACAATTTGATTGATTTGTTAATTTTGGATTTATGGTTCTTTTAAACCATCCATTTTCATATGTACCCAAAAAAATGGGGTGCGATACCGTAAAATTGCCCAATAAAAATCTGCGTAACGAAAAGTGAAACGCTCCCAAATCGTTAATACAAGCAAACACGATTGTTCATCATGTGTGTGTAAAGTTCTTGACTATAGCTACGTTCCAAAATTAAAGGATTATCTGTACTTAATACAGTGACTAGTTAGTGACTGCAGCTACGTTTCAAAGTTATTTGCGTTTTTGACTCAGCAATTTAATTGATTTGTTAATTTTGGATTTACAGTTCTTTTAAACCATACATTTTCATATGTAACCAAAAAAATGGGGCGCGATACCGTAAAATTGCCCAATAAAAATCTGCGTAACGAAAAGTGAAACGCTTCCAAAGCGTTAATACAAGCAAACACGATTGTTCATCATGTGTGTGCAAAGTTCTTGACTATAGCTACGTTCCAAAATTAAAGGATTATCTGTACTTAATACAGTGACTAGTTAGTGACTGCAGCTACGTTTCAATGTTATTTACGTTTTTGACCCAGCAATTTAATTGATTTGTTAATTTTGGATTTACAGTTCTTTTAAACCATACATTTTCATATGTAACCAAAAAAATGGGGCGCGATACCGTAAAATTGCCCAATAAAAATCTGCGTAACGAAAAGTGAAACGCCCCGAATCCTTAACAAAGTCATATGCGATCGTTATGTGTACAGTTATTGACTGTGGTTTTCAAAGTTATGCGCGTTTTTGGTTGAACGTGGTCGGTTGTTTGAGTCAAAAAAACTTCGTTGGTAATCCCTTGATTTTGTTTTTTTGCCGTCGATGGGGTCCATTAATGAAAAATCTACCGTCAGTAGCAAATTTCTTTGAAACGAAAAGTTCAAAGCAAAATTGCGTACGTTATTTGACACCTCACTATATTCCTGGTTTTATTCGAGCAATGATCTGGATTCGATGGGATTTCGTGACGTCCCGATTACATTAGTAGATGTGAATATATTCACGAAATTTTTTTTTCCGTTTTTCAATAAAGAAGCTTTTTAGTTTGAAATAGGGAGTCTTCCCTAAGGATCAAATCGTCGACGACACAAATATCTATCGAATAATTTGGAAGTGACGTGCGGCTTTGAGACATTATTCCCGAAAATTCATATTTTCGCTATTGTTCGACGTTTCTTCCTTATTAAATTTTCGATTCGTTGCGTCCATTTAGACGGTTCCTGTTTTGTTTATAAGGATATTCGAAAAGCCTTCCAAGAGTAATTTTTCTTTGGATTTGCACGAGAGGTTCTAATGAAATTATGGGAGTTGTGCACCAGTTCACGCATATTACGCCAAAGGGACTAAAAGCTGTTGGTAACAACAGGGATAGTGCACAATGGAGTAGAGAAACGGATAAAGGACTGACACGAAGGGGGAGGATTACAGGTGTGCAATCGTTAGCTTTTGTTGTCTATGTAACAATCGAAGCGATATAACGACACCTGCGTTTCCCATTACAAAACGTTGTTGCCGTTATAACATCAGAATTTTCACGCTGATGCTGAATTAGACGGTTTAAGAAAGTCGATCGCAAAAAGTTAATTTTTTTTGCGTAGCGCGATCCCACGAGTTTTTGTTTACAACAGAAACTAGCAACTCTACAACTATTTTTGTGGCGGCTATAAAAACTTCAATAAATTGCTCATCTAACGAAACCAAAAACAACTCGCAAAATAAATTTAATTTATGCGTAATCACTTCAACAACTTTTCAAAGCTCGAACCTTACAACCCAGGATAATATATTTATTGAAAATACTTTTGTTTGATTCTTTGATCATCACTCTTTATGTCGACATAATCAGATTTTTTTTTAACCATATACCTAAGTCTGTAACCAAAAAATTCCAAAGCGTGTTTTTTTCGCGCACCCTAAAAAGTTTTTTTTCTCTTTTTTTTGCTTTAGAAGACCTAGACACATCAGTTTCGGACACAAAGCTCTGTCTATAATAATGCGTACGACAGAGAACGCAATTAGCCTAAACCTAACTAAGAATGCGCAATTTTAAGCGAAAATACCTTGCTCTATTACTCAAGATGTGCAGAAATCGCAGATTTACTCGCACAATTCAGTTTCTTTCAATCGGTTAACTAACTTGAAGTAGCTTCAATTGACAATAAATTTGACGCGAAAGCAAACAAAAATTTGATCCTTCAGAGCGTGAAAGTAGAACAAGAGAAGTTCAGACTTGTGGAATTGTTACTTTGTTGAATAAATATGATTTTCTTGTTCTGGAACGTCTTTGCAACTTTAACGTGCATCACGAACACTATAAGTAATTTAATGTTTTAACAGAAACGTGTATTCAGTATTGCGCGAGAAATAACGCGAATCATAATTATGATGCACGTTGAAACTTGCATTCAATGACTTCTTTTGCGTTCTCACATTCGTTATTGATTAACGTAGAATTACATTGCATGCATATTCAGACGAATAGTGGGCAGCACAAATTTATCCGTACTCGTACGGATCAAGCCAAAGTGCTAAATTCAGTCTAACTGTCGATAAAGTATCAATGATGGCCGTGCGTGGCACAGCGAATAACCATTACCAACAAAATATGTTGTTTTTCGAATTTGCTGCAAAAACTCACGTAAATTGTTGTTGAATCAAAATATTTTACACACAAATTATTAACTGAAGTATTGTAAGTGTAATAGTAATTTTTTTTAAACCACGTAGCTTAAAATTGACCAATAGAAATATGCGTAACGAAAAATGAAACGCTTTCCGCTGCTTCTATAGCGTTACTTTGTGGACTGATTGGGGAGCACAATACCGTATAGAACTGCCAGACAAATTCTCACATTGAACTCATGCGTCAGTGTCTCTGTAGTTAATTTATTTGCTCACAAAAAAATCAAATATTACTGAAATTAATTAAAATATTTGTCTAATTATCCGAAATTCCTCCATGGGAGAAAATTACGAATTTGAAAATGATGTTGTTTTCAAATTTGCGGCAAAAATTCACGAAAATTTTTGTTGGATCAAAAAATATACACACAAATTATTATATAACGTATTGTAAGTGTAATAGTAATTTTTTTTAACCATGTAGCTTAAAATTGACCAATCGAAGTATGCGTAACGAAAAGTGAAACGCTCCCCGCTGCTTCTATAGCGTTACTTTGCTGACTGATTGGGTAACACGATACCGTATAGGGTTGCCAAACAAATTCTCACATTGAACTCATGCGTCAGTGTATCTGTAGTTAATTTATTTACTCAGAAATAATTAAATAAGATCAAAATTAATTAAAATATTTGTCCAATTATTTGCAATTCCTCCATGGATGGAAATCAGGAAGTTGAAAATGATGTTGTTTTTCGAATTTGTTGCAAGAACTTACGAAAATTTTTTTTGCATCAAATTATTTTACACACAAATTAGGATCTAAAGTATTGTAATTGTAATAGTAATTTTTCTAAACCACGTAGGTTAAAATTGACCTATAGAAATATGCGTAACGAAAAGTGAAACGCTCCCCGTTGCTTCCAAAGCGTTACTTTGTGGACTGATTGGGTAGCACGATACCGTATGGGGTTGCCAGATAAATTCTCACATTTAACTCAAGCGTCAGTGTATCTGTAGTTAATTTATTTACTACCAAAAAAATAAAATAATATTAAAATGAATTAAATTATTTGTACAAGTATTTGCAATAGTTCTATGGGAAAAAATCATGAATTTGAAAGTAATGTTGTTTTTCAAATTTGCTGCAAAAAGTCTAGAAAATTTTTGTTGGATCAAATCATTTTATACACAAATTATGAACTAAAGAAATTGTAAGTGTAATAGTAAATTTTTTTAAACCACGTAGCTGAAAACTGACCAATAGAAATATGAGTAACGAAAAGTGAAACGCTTCCTGCTGCTTCTAGAGTGTTACTTTGTGGACTGATTGGGGAGCACAATACCGTATAGGACTGCCAAACAAATTCTCACATTGAACTCATGCGTCAGTGTATCTGTAGTTAATTTATTTACTCAGAAATAATTAAATAAGATCAAAATTAATTAAAATATTTGTCCAATTATTTGCAATTCTTCTATGGATGGAAATCAGGAATTTGAAAATGATGTTGTTTTTCGAATTTGTTGCAAGAACTTACGAAATTTTTTTTTGCATCAAATTATTTTACACACAAATTAGGATCTAAAGTATTGTAATTCTAATAGTAATTTTTCTAAACCACGTAGCTTAAAATTGACCTATAGAAATATGCGTAACGAAAAGTGAAACGCTCCTAGTTGCTTCCAAAGCGTTACTTTGTGGACTGATTGGGTAGCACGATACCGTATGGGGTTGCCAGATAAATTCTCACATTGAACTCAAGCGTCAGTGTATCTGTAGTTAATTCATTTACTACCAAAAAAATCAAATAATATTAAAATGAATTAAATTATTTGTACAAGTATTTGCAATAGCTCTATGGGAGAAAATCATGAATCTGAAAATAGTGTTGTTTTTCAAATTTGCTGCAAAAACTCAAGAAAATTTTTGTTGGATCAAATCATTTTATACACAAATTATGAACTAAAGAATTGTAAGTGTAATAGTAATTTTTTTTAACCACGTAGCTTAAAATTGACCAATAGAAATATGCGTAACGAAAAGTGAAACGCTTCCTGCTGCTTCTATAACGTTACTTTGTGGACTGATTGGGTAGCACGATACCGTGTAGCGTTGCCACACAACTTCTCACGTTGAACTCATGCGTCAGTGTATCTGTAGTTAATTTATTTACTCACAAAAAATTAAATAAGATCAAAATTAATTAAAATACTTGTCCAATCATTTGCAATGCCTCCATGGGAGGTAATCACGAATTTAAAAATGGCGTTGTTTTTTGAATTTGCTTGCAAAAACCTTACGAAAAATTTTGTTCAATCAAATTATTTTGCACACAAATTAGGAACTAAAATATTGTAAGTGTAATAGTAATTTTTTAAACCACGTATCTTAAAATTCACCAATGGAAGTATGCGTAACGAAAAGTGAAACGCTCCCCGCTGCTTCTATAGCGTTACTTTGTGGACTGATTGGTTGGCACAATACCGTATGGGGTTACCAGACATATTCTCACACTAAACTCATGCGTCGGTGTATCTGTAGTTAATTTATTTACTCGCAAAAAAATAAAATAATATTAAAATAAATTAAAATATTTGTCCAATTATTCGCAATACCTCAATCTGAGGAAATCATGAATTTGAAAATAATTTCAGCTTGTGGTAAAAGTTGGGCTACTTAGGTTGAATCGGTAAAAAATTGATTAAGTAAGGAAAAATTCCATCTGGGTCGGCGACATCGTTGGGATTTAACAGCAATAAAGGTGAGCGTTTTCCCAAAAATGGATTATTACGGTTTTATCTAATTTATTCCGGGCTTTACGAGCGCATCCATGAAACCCTGTCGACCAGGAGCAAATCCGCATTTTCTGAAATCCCTGACGAAACTTTTTCTTAAAAAAATTCGTTTTTTGATGCATTACGTTGAAAACTAGAATAAATTATTGCTGCCAGTTCTGTTCTCTTTGTGTAAAAATTAATTGCGGCCATGGCGGTTGTAAAGGGAATTTAACCCGGTTGAAATGCGGTTGGGTCCGGAAGTAATTAAAAAAATATAAAATTATCGGGAATTTTTCAGGTAGCTTGTGGGGCTTTTATTTTGTTTTTGTGGGATTTTTCTAATTGTTTTTTAATCGTTTTTTGAACGAAACCACGTTATTTGTGGGGAGGATTTAGACTGTTTTGGGGGATATTAAGGGTACAAACGAGGGGATCACTTATTTGTTTTCGAGATAAATTTCGTAATTACTGATGCAATTCGGATTAATTGAGTCGGAGGCCGATAGAGAGTCCTGAAAAATCACCAACAGATTAAGAGGGTGAGTTGAGGTCGTCTGAACGTAGTCCGCATCAATATACATCAGCAAAACCACACTTAATTTTCCAAGTTTTGCTTTTGGGCCATTTACGCTTTCGAGACTACAATTAATTTGCACTTGATTAAAACGAAGAAATAAATTTTAAACGAGGATTATCTATTTATATACAGCGGGTATCGCAAAAGCTCTAACCATCACTAAGAAGGACATTCATTTTCAAAAAATATTTTTCAACTTCTTCTATTTTTCTTCTATATTAAACCACATAATCTTGCACCTAATCAAGTAAATAAAGCGATTCTACCCATTTTCCTAAAAAATTTATCAAATTATGCAACTGGTAACTAGATTGCTCTACCAGTTTCCGAGTAATGCGTTGTTTAACTCGAAGAGTGAAAAGTATAGTTGTGACCTTTCTATAGGGTCAGTCAAAATTGCTAAAATCGAGTCAAAAATCCAGGAAACAAAACGTAAAAGTTGCTAAAAAAAATTAATTGTCGTTGATACCGGGAGCAAAATTTTCCGCGTCCAACTCCAACAGGTCACCTATTAGTGTGGTGCTTTAGAGAAAGGCGACCCTGACTGTTACGAAATTTATGACTTACAAATTAAAAGTTGCCATAAAGCTGCCGCTTTTCCTTCGAGCTTGTGGTGTAGGAAATGTCGGTTTCTGTATTAATTCACCGGAAAGTCGAGGATAATAAATAAGACCGTGATTCCGGGGGAGTTGAAAGTTCGATATATCGAAAGAATTTTTTGGGCAACATAATTTTTTCATGCTGTCGGAAAACGATAAATAAAAATTCGATTTTGGTAAATTGGATTTTTTCTTCCTCTAGCTATGTGACAGGTAAGGAGATTTCATCCTGTCTGTTTTCTTAGGTTCTAACGATAACATTTTCACAGTACACAAGCAATTTAAGCTAATCCAACTTAGTCCGGGTTTCTTGCGCCACTCGAAACAGGGGAGCGTAGGTCCCCAAATTGTCTTAGGGAATTAGTTAAACACTCTTGTTGTTTTTCACCCAACGAACTAATTACATCGGGAGAGAAAACGAATATATGCCTCAAAGGCTTTTGTTGCTTTTGGCGGGACATTATTTAATTAGTTGACTATAAATAATTTAAGAAAACTTTTTCAAAAGGACGATATAGAGCGATAAAACGTTCTCTAATTCCAGGAATTTTTTCGGATAATCGGGAATTTATTTTATTCACTTTGGCGATTTTGACAAATTTTTTGCGTAATTGGAAATTATTTCTAATTCGGTAGTTATCTTGACGATTCCAGGAATTTTTTTAAATGATTGGGAATTTATTTTATTCACTTGACGATATTAACAAATTTTTGGGGTAATTGGAAATTTATTAAAGAAAAAATTGATATACCCGCTATAATTAATTTCTTTTCGGATTATCAACGTTAATAAGGGAGTTGACCTAATTTGGAATTTGCTCCGTTTCGCTAGAGATATTCCTGACTTGCATAACTTTTTTTGCTTTACCTGACGAGATTTATTCACACGAAAACACGGACGAGGACGCAATTTTAATTTTTTGCTTTTTTTTTTTGTGGTGCAGACGAAGGGAATTTATATTTTCAAATATTTCAAGCAAGTAACCGTCCGTTTAATATGGACGAGTGAACGTCAAGAATTGGAACACGTCATAAATGTTAAGTTGGATTTTCCGCTCTCTGAAAAGCGTCAACCAGACGATGTTAAATACTTATAACGCTGCATTGTTGGATTATTGAAGCTTTCAGTGCAAATAATTATTTTAGGGGGAAATCTGGGTGGGCGAAATTTTGCCAAAAATTACCAAAATCGGTTGAGAGTTTCCCGGGAAATTCCGATGTTGCTCCGATTGTTTATTTTAAAATAGTTAACGCAGAGGGTTGGAGCTACCACGTGAGGGTCTCCAAATTCGAATTTTTGCCCAATTTCACCCCTAAAAAATCGTCAAAAATCAGCAAAATTTTTTATGTGACAAAAACACTGTTAAATTATGTTTTCTGAAAAGCGTCAACCAGACGATGTTAAATGCTTACAACGCTGCATGGTTGGATTATTAAAGTTTTCAGTGCAAATAATTATTTTAGATTGAAAACTGGGAGGGCGAAATTTTACCAGAAATTACCAAAATTGGTTGAGAGTTTCCCGGAAATTTCTGATGTTGTTTCGATTTTTGATTTTAAAATAATTAACCCAGAGAGTTGGAGCTACAACGTGAGTGTCTCCAAATTCGAATTTTTGTCCAATTTCGCCCCTAAAAAAATCGTCAAAAATCAGCAAATTTTTTCTATGTGACAAAAACATTTTTGAGAAAACCAAGAGACTTACATTGTTAATTGGTGATTCCCAAATTACCTTAAGAAACAACAAAATTTGTTAGTGGCCCTGTTAATTAATGATAGCCTCACAGAAATTTTTTGATTAAAGTTAGATAACTCAAAAATAATTTTTGGGTGGGGAAGAACAACTTAACAGCGGCAGCTGATTGAGTTGTTCATTATATAATTAATGAAATTGACGTTTCGATTCCAACAACGTATTTAATGCCGAGAATTATCTAATTTATTAACATTTTCCGGTTCGTTGATATTTAATAAAAATTAGTAACGAGCCCTGCAGCATCGATCCATAATCCTCTTGTTTATTTAAGCAACGCCCTAAACATGCAGATAAAGCTTAGTAAATAATGAACATAATAATGGGCTTATTCCTACTATAAATTCGGATGCGATTTAATGAACAGAAAATATTTATGTGTATTTCCCGAATTTTCACAAGCTACCTTAGAAAATATTGTAGCAACCCTTAAACGTCCAACAAACACAAACATCAGTTGTAATTTATTTAAGGATGAAATTAATTGAAAATCGAATCCGTGACAAAGACAAATTGATAACGACGTGACCCTTCTGAAAGTGTTTTACAGAAAAATTGCGTTTAATTCGAAAAACTGGCTTGTTTACTCTAAAGGAGTCGAGAGGGATAACGTTTAAAACGTTTACATTGAAATATGTGTATGAAGTTTTCTGTAACGTAATTTTTGTCTTTTGTGCCTCTCTTCAGAAACGTAAGTTTAATTAAAACAGCGCTACCCTTCAATATAAAGTTATATTGCTTTAGAAATTATCTCCGTACTTTGAAAGCTTTTTTCCATCCAGCGACAACCCGTGCTATTTTAATATTTAAAGAAGCACCAAAGCAAGCTTCCGACTTCCGAAGACGCGACTTGCAAGAATATTAATTCGCAGTAAAAATTTCGACTAGTTGTCACATCAATTTTCAACAATTGTGATTTTAACTGTTGAATTTTGGGGGTAATTTAATTTTTGTAGTTTCCTTTAGGGCTTGTTTGTGTTGTAGGTGGATAATTTCTAAATAATGATAGAGAAGGTAATTCTGGTAAAGTCAACTAAATTAAACATCGATGTTTTTCATTAATTCAGTTATTTTCGTTGCGAATTTAGTTGGGGTCAGCACTTGACTGGGGAAAGTTCAACTCGCAACGAGTAATTAATACCGGTCCGTTAACGTAATTATTAGATCGAAGTTATAACGTGATTGCGTAATTCTCGAAGAACCATTGAAAAGCGATAACAATCACGAAGAGGGAGCAATTCGAATGAAAGACCGGATAATTATTACGGTCAACATTTTTTCCAGTCATTACATTTCTAACGACGCTTTCCCTAATTGTCTTAATCTTAAACAAACTCGAACTTTATTTGGAAATCAGGTGGTGAAGGACTAAATAAAATACACGGGGTTAATGGATGGAAGAGAATCGCGAATTTCGCGCCTTTTACATCTTTCAGTCACTTCAGCCCCTTTTTGTTCTAATTTTTTAACGTCCATTACCTTGATGTAGCTTTTGCTGCATCTTTCTTCGTAATTTGCGTTTCTAACACTTCTTTGATAATTTCCGAGTTTTCCTGGAAAATTATTTACCCCGTTTCTCCACCATTGACTCTAATAGTTTGCCGCTCTTCCTCGCTCTCACCCTCAATATGGTTTTTCTTCTACAGAAATACGGGGTGTTTTCTAAAAACGCCCCAAGCTCTCCGTTATTTAAGCACTGCAAAGACTTTTTTAATTATTAACTTCAAAGTCACGATGCTCAACAATTTTTTTCAAGTAGAAACATTTTTTTTTAAATCTATTTGAAGTCAAGGATTTGTATGAATGCAACGATATCTAAAAATTTGGTTTTTGTATAATATTCATGGAACGGAATAATTAAAATGTAAATATCGCCACTACCGAAAATCAAGTGGAGTAAGATCGGGCCAACGCGCAGGCCACTGAATTGGTCCATACGTTCCTATCTATCTCTTACCAGATTCAGTGTTTAGCCAATTAATTTGTTGAAAGAAGACTCCATTAGGTTCTGCAAGAGACACTTCGTCCGAAAATTTTGCATTCTTCTTAGACAATTGGTTGTGTTTTGAGGAATTTTTGAGGTATGTTAGGTTCAAATTTATATTCTTTTAGTATTTTACGCATAGTTTGGTTTGAAGCACGAATGTTTAGAAATTTAGCAAACAGAGGTCCTCAGGTTTTGTCTTCAGATCAGAAGAAGATCTAATTCTAGAATTTTGACAATTTGGCGTTTGTTTCGGTTAAAAGTTTGAAAATTTCTCAAATTTGGTTCGAGTTTTGTTAAACTTGCGATGTTCTGAAATTATTCTCTTTGAAAAGAAGCAAAGAAATCGTTACAATACGATAACAACGGCGAGACTGACGCATTGCTGACATCTATCGTTTCTGGTTTTCATGGCACACTTGAAAATTTTAAGACCTCACTGTGTTCAGAGAAATGTTGGTCTTCGATTAGATTCATAAGAAAAAATGTTTCTACTTGAAAAAAATTGTTCTTTTAGCATTGAAGTTAATAATTAAAAAAATACTTTTGAGGCCAACACCGTGTATATCTTGTCGTCTTTTAAAATATCTCTCATTTTCTAAAATCGCCATATCCACTCACCACTCTTTATTACTGTTCTACTCTATTTGATTCCTTATTCGCTTTTCTTCCTGTCTTTCACTTTTCTGGTTCGACAGATGAGTCTGCAGATCGTCTTTTCGTTTGTTTCTTGTCTCCATTTAATATTGCCACAAAAGCTTTTCCCCAATCTACACTGCTTGAGCGCAATTTTTGTTGCATTCGAAATTCACTTGCAACATCTTGCTCAGTTGATTGTTATCAACTTTTTATTTATTTCTGTACCAGAAAGTAGCTTTGGAACCCAAAAATCGTTACAATACGATATCAACGGCGATACTGACGGATTACTGACATTTATCGTTTCTGGTTTCTATGGCACACTTGAAAATTTTAAGACCTCACTGTGTACAGAGAAATGTTGGTCTTCGAATAGATTCATAAGAAAAAATGTTTCTACTTGAAAAAAGATGTTCTTTTGGCATTGAAGTTAATAATTAAGAAAATACTTTTGAGGCCAACACCGTGTATATATTGTCGTCTTTTAAAATATCTTTCATTTTCTAAAATCGCCATATCTCCTCACCACTCTTTATTACTGTTCTACTCTTTTTGATTCCTTATTCGCTTTTCTTCCTGTCTTTCACTTTTCTGGTTCGACAGATGAGTCTGCAGATCGTCTTTTCGTTTGTTTTTTGTCTCCATTTAATATTGCCACAAAAGCTTTTCTCCAATCTACACTGCTTGAGCGCAATTTTTGTTGCATTCGAAATTCACTTGCAACATCTCGCTCAGTTGATTGTTATCAACTTTTTATTTATTTCTGTACCAGAAAGTAGCTCTGGAACCCAAAAATCGTTACAATACGATATCAACTGCGATACTGACGGATTACTGACATTTATCGTTTCTGGTTTTTATGGCACAGTTGAAAATTTTAAGACCTCACTGTGTTCTGAGAAATGTTGGTCTTCGAATAGATTCATAAGAAAAAATGTTTCTATTTGAAAAAAAAAGTTCTTTTGGCGTTGAAGTTAATAATTAAAAAAATACTTTTGAGGGCAACACCGTGTATATCTTGTCGTCTTTTAAAATATCTCTCATTTTCTAAAATCGCCATATCTCCTCATCACTCTTTATTACTGTTCTACTCTTTTTGATTTCTTATTCGCTTTTCTTCCTGTCTTTCACTTTTCTGGTTCGACAGATGAGTCTACAGATCGTCTTTTCGTTTGTTTTTTGTCTCCATTTAATATTGCCACAAAAGCTTTTCTCCAATCTACACTGCTTGAGCGCAATTTTTGTTGCATTCGAAATTCACTTGCAACATCTCGCTAAGTTGATTGTTATCAACTTTTTATTTATTTCTGTACCAGAAAGTAGCTTTGGAACCCAAAAATCGTTACAATACGATATCAACGGCGATACTGACGGATTACTGACAGTTATCGTTTCTGGTTTCTATGGCACACTTGAGAATTTTAAGACCTCACTGTGTTCTGAAAAATATTGTTCTTCGAATAGATCCATAAGAAAAATATGTTTCCACTTAAAGAAAAATTTGAGGTTCCTTTGGTATTGAAGTTCATAATTAAAAAAAATAGTGTTAAAGCCAACACTTGTCGTCATTTAAAATATCTCTCCTTTTCTAGAATCGCCATATCTTTTTACCACTCTTTATTAGTATTCTACTCTTTTTCATTCCTTATTCGCTTTTCTTCTTGTATTTCTCTTCTTTGGTTCGACACATGTCTGCAGATCGTGTTTTTGTTTGTTTTTCGCCTCCATTCAATATTACCACGATAACCTTTCTCCAATCTACACTTATAATGATTATGAGATTTTTTGTCAAAAGTTGTTTTGTTTTCTAATTTTTTCAATTTTTAATATTTTTTCTATGCAATTTCTTCATTATTCTATATTGAGTTTGCGTTTCTTTCTCCAAATGTTTCCTCATTTCTTCATTAATTTTCACCCTTCATCCCACCGTAAATCTTCTTTATTATTCCTTCAGATCTTCATTTTTTGTATGTTACATCTGAATTTTGATATTGTGGACCCGTTGCTAATATCAGATTTTTTTTGAAAATTTTACACCTTTCTTCATCCACTTCCCTATTTCATTGACATTTTAATATTTTTCTTTTTGCTACATCTTCTACCATTTCTTCCACCTCCCATAAATTCTGTTCATTAGCTCCTCTGTTTATGTAATTTTTTGACACTTTTTACTCTTATTCCTATAGAAATATAGCTCGAAGTATAGAGTTTAAAAATTTGGTAAAATTTTGCAGAATTGAACAAAAAAATTCTGAAATACTTTTGAAAATTTTTGCTCTTCAAGAACTGTCCATATTTGAGTTAATTGCATTAGGGGAAGTTGTAAATTTTATTATCGTCTACGCTACACTTTTTTTGACATTAAAAATAAATTTAGCGACTGGAGGATTTCTTAAAACTCCAACTGTCAATAGAAAATTTCACTACTTTAGTTTCATTTTTAAATTATTCCACTCTTATAACTTTTTTTTACTTGTAATTTCTCTAAATTTATCTACGTATTTATTAACATATTTATGGAACATTTTGTAAAGCTTGCAAAAATGATTTTTTCAACGACATTAAACTTTAGAGCGATATCTGGGGAGTTTGCTCGCAATACTCCATCTTAACTGTGTATTAACTTCAGCAAGTTCTTGTTGGTTTATCCCACGTTGGTTTCTATCGTCGTTGATTTATTATAGGAAACATGCTGCAATTCTGAAGTACTTTGAAAGAATAAATATCCCTGTCGTAACACAAGTTTCCCACTAATGCATCTGTGTTAGTTAAATTAATCCCGACATCTTCAACCAAAAACTCGAACATTCAAACTTATTAACGTAACGTCAAATTAGCCAGTCTCTGATTAAGGGATGATGCAATTTATTAAAATACCCTCAAGATCGTTCTGATTACGCTACCAATTTTTTATTTAATTCCATTTTCGGTTGACTTCGAAAAAATTACAAGCAAAGATTTTTAAAATCGGAAAATTTGAGGAGTTATTAAAATTTTAACGTCGACAGAAGTTTCGTCAACCGAAATAATTTCGCCATATTAGTACCGATATGGTAACAGTTTGAAACGGATGGATATTCGATAACGGGGTGATTGTTGAATTTTTTCTTGTTTTCACCCCTAATTGATACTTTTAAAATTTGATTATCTTCCGGGCTCTCGATGGAACAATAAATCATTGAACCGTTGACGAAAGAGTTCCATTAAAACGTCAAATTGTACCCGGAGGGGATGATTGAAATCGAACTTAACGCTAATCATATGCCACAGTTTCCCTTCCATTCGAACGTTTAAGGTTTGAGGGTGGAGCTAATTGAAACTCCTGCCACGTCTTACTAATAACAATTGCTCAATGTTCGCAATACAGTGCTTGCAAGTGTTTCAAAGTACATAATGGGCGAGTTTCGCACATTTTTACCATTATGTAAGCCAAAATTGACCTAAAAATAGGATTTGAGAATATTCACGCTGTAACTCTAACGTTACCGGTTTACTATATGAAAACGAACAATCGAAGCAACGTCAGAATTTTTCACGAAAGTCTCAACCGATTTTGGGCATTTTACGCCGATTAGCACAGTTTTGCACCAAGATAGTTTGACAGCAATTTGGGAGATGGCGCAACTAAAATTCGCAACCTCACGTCTAAAATTCAAGAATCATGCTCTAGGTAGATTAATGTCTACACCAACAATAGTCAAGTAACATTTTACTAATAGTCTAGGACAAGTGTCGATTTTGAATAATTGTTAACTACGATAGTGGCTCCATCTACAAGGAGAATTTTCAATTAATATTTTTTAAACGGACCAATCGTAGCGCTCAAACTTTGATCCGCAACCTTAATTATTTTTAGTGATAATTGTAAGGGTAAAAATAAATTTTATTTGGAAAACACTGAAAGTAGAACTTGGAAAATAGAAATAAAACGAAAAATATTTTAAAAAGTATAAAAAGTTTCACAATTTTAAATTTGCAAATATTTAATGTTAATGAAATTTCTGTCGAGTTTAAAATATTTTGTAATTATTTTACAAGTGTGTCGAAGACGTACCGAATAGTAACTAACTAGAGGACGCTTCTTCTTGAAGCTTCTAAATTTTTTTTTTCCATATTATTTTCTAACTGACACCAAAAAAAGAAATGAAGCGAAATTGAAGATGGTAAAACACATCAAAGCTGATTTTTTCTAGAAATAAGTCGAAGATTGGTAAGATGAGCAAATAAATCAAGAGCGAAACATAACCAAAAACTCGAAGAAAAAATTCAAACAAATTTAAGGTTTGAGCGTGGAGCTAATTGAAACTTCTGCGACGTCTTACTAATAACAATTGTTCAATGTTTGCAAAACAGTGCCTGCAGGTGGTTCAAACTACATAATGGGCGAGTTTCGTACCTTTTTTGACCATTATGTAAGCTAAAATTAACGAAAAATTTGGATTTGAGAATACTCACGCTGTAACTTTAAAGTTACGGGTTTATTATCTCAAAACGAGCAATCGAAGCAATGTCAGAATTTTTCACGAAAGTCTCAACCGATTTTGGGCATTTTACGCCGATTAGCACAGTTTCGCACCAAAATAGTTTGACAGCAATTTGGGAGATGGCGCAATTAAGATTCGCAACCTAACGCCTAAAATTCAAGAATCATGCTCTAGGTAGATTAATGTCTACACCAACAATAGTCAAGTAACATTTTACTAATAGTCTAGGACAAGTGTCGATTTTGAATAACTGTTAACTACGATAGTGGCTCCATCTACAAGGAGAATTTTCAATTAATGTTTTTTAAGCGGACCAATCGTAGCGCTCAAACTTTGATCCGCCACCTTAATTATTTTTAGTGATAATTGTGAGGGTAAAAATAAATTTTATTCGGAAAACACTGAAAGTAGAACTTGGAAAATAGAAATAAAACGAAAAATATTTAAAAAAGTATAAAAAGTTTCACAATTTTAAATTTGCAAATATTTAATGTTAATGAAATTTCTGTCGAGTTTAAAATATTTTGTAATTATTTTACAAGTGTGGAAGACGTACCGAATAGTCACTAACTAGAAGACGCTTCTTCTTGAAGCTTCTAAATATTTTTTTTCCATATTATTTTCCAACTGACAGCAAAAAAAAGAAATGAAGCGAAATTGAAGATGGTAAAACACATCAAAGCTGATTTTTTCTAGAAATAAGTCGAAGATTGGTAAGATGAGCAAATAAATCAAGAGCGAAACATAACCAACAACTCGAAGAAAAAATTTAAACTAATTTAAGGTTTGAGCGTTGAGCTAATTGAAACTTCTGCGACGTCTTACTAATAACAATTGTTCAATGTTCGCAAAACAGTGCTTGCAAGTGGTTCAAACTACATAACGGGCGAGTTTCGCACCTTTTTTGACCATTATGTAAGCTAAAATTAACGAAAAATTTGGATTTGAGAATACTCACGCTGTAACTTTAACGTTACGGGGTTATTATCTCAAAACGAGCAATCGAAGCAACGTCAGAATTTTTCACGAAAGTCTCAACCGATTTTGGACATTTTACGCCGCTTAGCACAGTTTCGCACCAAAATAGTTTGACAGCAATTGGGCAGATGGCGCAACTAAAATTGGCAACCTAACGTGTAAAATTTATGAATCACGCCGTAGGTAAATTAATGTCTACACCAGCAATAGTCAGGTAACATTTTACTGATAGTCTAGGACAGGTGTCGATTTTGAATAATTGTTAACTACGATAGTGGCGCCATCTACAAGGAGAATTCTCAATTAATAATCTTTAAGCGGACCAATCGTAGTGCTCAAACTTTAATCCTCCACCTTAATTATTTTGTAGTGAAAGTATTCAGGCTAAATTTTTTTTTTTTTAAACACTGAGACAAGAACTTGGAAAATAGAAATAAAACAAAATATTTAAAATTTGAAAATATTGAATGTTAATGAAGTTTCGGGCGAGTTTGAAGTATTTTTAAATTATTTTACAAGTGTGTCGAAGACGTACCGAATAGTGACTAACTAGAAAACGCTTCTTCTTCATGAAGTTTCTAAAAAAATTTCTTTTTCATATTATTTTCCAACCGACAGCAAAAAAGGAAATGAAGCGAAATTGAAGATGATAAAAAATGGAAAGGGGATTTTTTGTAGAATTAAGTCGAAGATTCGTAAGATGAGCAAATAAATTAAAATCGAAACATAACCAAAAACTCGAAGAAAAAATTTAAAAAAAAAATGCAAAATAAATGATCAAAATCACGGAAGAATCTGCTATAAGAACTGAGAGATCCATTTTGTGGTTGCCGTTTAGTTAAAATACTTTGATTGAAAATGAACTTGTTGAATTAATTGGTTTCAGTTATAATTTTCCAGCGTCTTGTTAATTAAAGGTCACGATCGGGTTACTTATCGCAATTTCTTTTAATAACTCGGTAAAATTAAACAAAGATATCAAAACAACTGAAACGCAATTCGTAAAGGACGTAACAAAATTTGATAGGAAGCAAAAAAGTCCTAGCAATAAAAAATTCCGTTGAAACTGGCAATTCCATAAATTATTCAACATTATTCATTTATGACTAGCATGGCCAATTTAGTTGACGTTTCTTTTACACGCGTTCCCATCCATGAGGGAATTTTTAAGCGTTCCAGGATTTGACAATTTCAACTTCCCAAACCAGTCACGGACCGCGTCGAAGAACTTGTAATTACCCCAAGAACCAAACCCGACTTCACCCCATAAATTACCATCAAATTAAAATCTCGCCCCCAATTAATTATTGACACACTCAACAAATTTTGGGGCAAAATTTTGCCATTCGAATTTGATGAAGAACTAACCTGTTATTAGGGCCGCAAAGAAAAATCCAAACCAAAGGATTTCCGGTTTCCTTTCCATAATTCGATTCAGAATTCACAGCACATGGTCACGACAACAACGACAAATTCGCAAAACACCGAACGTGCGTGTCGTAACGTAGAAACTATACCACCGCCGATAGTGGGGGCGGCGGCGATCTGGTGGCGGCGAACGGACAACTGCCGAAAACGGCGAGATACTCCTGTATCAAAGTGGTCGCGCGGCTGCGTCCTGAAAATCCCGAACGAAACGTCTTACAGGTGGGCACGTTACAAATTCATCGCTAAGGGGATGAGGGAAAAAAAGAAATAAACGTCCCTCGTGTGGGTCGCAAAATAAACCTGCGAGCAGTACGTCATGGCAGGACACAAAAGCAATCGTCTTAATGGCGCGAAACACTCGAAGAAATCGTTTTTTTTTTTAATACGAAGTTAGGGGTTGTAGTGAATAAGTGGGGTAGCACCTGAGATGCAAAACAATTCGGTTTGGGTAATGTTGCCTATTATATACTTGAGGGGGAATTTCGGACGAAGAGTTTCACGAATTACAATTAGTGGGTGAGTGGGGAAAGTTGGAATTTCGATGGTTGGGGGTGGTTAATGGGGAAATTTCAATTTATTGGTCGCGATTTTGGAAGTTCTTAGCGCCATCTTTTTAACTAAACCAAGAACCATTAACGGTACGAAATATAGTTTGCAACAAATAAATTAGAGAGGGAAGTCTTGGTGGCTAGGTGCAATCATAAATCTCTTCTCCCAGTTTTAGCTGAGAGGGGGTGAGGAATGAATTACAGTCCGCAGTTACCAAATCAAAACTAAGTAGAGCTTACGAGATATTGTTTACTACAGTAAAGGGATTCTAGGAACTTTTGTGTTTTTAAATTAAGGTCAAAGAAATCGAGGGAAATATAGAAAAACATTTGGTGACGTAGGCGCAGGGGGTTGTACCTTACTCCAGAACTAGAACAAATTTTTGATTTTTTTCTTACTTCTAAGAATCAAAACACTTCATGCTCGGATCTAAAATTAATTTCAAGTCGATTGGTCAAGTACTTTTCAAAATACAGTCCACTAAATTTCCCATATTTTTTTTTTCCAAAATTGTATCTCTATTTTATTTTTTTCTGAATCCATCACATACAACATCGTTATCAGATATACGTTCGGTCCAAGACATTATCATAGTCCTTCATGTTCAATACAAAGATTTTGAAAAATCGCTATAGTTTTGGAATGGTGTACAACAAAAGAATGCATTGACGTACCTATGACGCTCCGTATGTGCGACAGAGAACGCATACAGACTATTTCCCGACCTTAGAGTGGTAAATCTAGTTGTATAGGTCGGATCTTGAACTATTAATCTAACTACTGACTTTAACTTATAGAAAATTAAAAATTAAATTAATTAAAAGTTGTAAAAATATATTTAATGCAATTAAATACAAATTGTTGAAGTTTATAAATTTTACTTCGCAATGTTTGGATCGTTAACGAGACACTTAAATCTCTTGGCCGTTTTTACCTCGAGAGGTGTCCATTGTCTATCTAGTTTTTTTTTAAGTGGTTTTATGAAAAGTTTTATTAAAAACATATTAAGTTCAATACATAACATTCTTTGTTTGTACAAAAAATCTGGAAAATTCACTATAGTTTTACGAGAAAATGCATTATGTGTCTATAACAAACTAAATACTAACTTAAAATGGACGTTAAGTTTGGCGCCCCCGAACTTTTTGGCTCCAAACTTTGTTATCAATTTATAGAAAAAATTAATTGCATTGACACAAAGAGTAAAGATCAAAGAATCCGGAGAAGTATATTTTCGATAATATTTTGCCTCAATAATAAGCCGCGAGCTTTGGAAAGTTTTTCATGTTTGTGTATACTTTAACGCATAAAGTTAAACTATTTTCACGTTGTTCTAGGTGTCATCAGATGGGCAATTTATTGCAGTTTTGATAATTCTCCCAAAATTGATTGTGGAACTGACAGTTTTAGTTAGAGCCAAAAAGTCCAAGACTGATTAAAATATTTGCAATTACGCCCATTTTCTGGCGACTTGTCATACACCAAACAATAACATAGTTCAGGGCATTTTTCAAGTTAGATATGCAGCACCTTATCTTCGATTCAGTTTGCAAGCTTGCGTTGAGCATCCTGCGCACTATTCTTAATTTAATCAATATTGATTGGATGATACAAGCAACTTTTATGCGGAACATATCTACAGTATCTGCGTATTACGTTACGAATTTTAGTTGCGCCATCTATCCGATTGTTGTCAAATTAGTTTGGTGGAAAACCGTGCTTATTGCTGTTGGAAATTGACACAAATTACTAAAACGGTTGAGGGTTTCGTGAAAAATTTCGACTGTGCATTGATTGTTGGTTTTCAAAAAATAAATCGGTAGAGTTGGGGTTATAACGTGAATATTTTCAAACTCAAGTCTTTCTTCTATTTTTGACGAAGGAACAAAAACGAAGCTTAGGAAAAAACTAAGCAAGAGTCAGCCAATATTGCACCTCTTTTAACTGAAAACGTGGTTACGACATGGTTTCGTAGTTATACTACAAAACTTTTCTCATGTTAAACTAAGAACAAAATTTTTTTTTACTTTTGAGAGTTTAGACACTTTGTATTCGGCTCTAAAATTAATTAGAAGTTAATTGGTCACGTACTTCTAAAAATACAGTCCACTAAATTTTCCATAAATTTTTTTACCAAAATTGTATGTCTACTTTATTTTTATCTGAAGCCATCTGCAACATCATTATAAGAGATACATTCGGTCCAAGGCTTTATCATTGTTTTTCATGTCCAACAAAAAGATTTTGAAAATCCGCTATAGCTCTGGAATGGTGTACAACAACAGAATGCATTGACGTACCTATGACACTCCGTATGTGAGACAAAGAACGCATACAGACTATACCCCGGCCTTAAGGTGTTAAATCTAGCTGTACAAGTCGGATCTTGAACTATAAATTTAACTAGTGACTTTATTTTATAGAAGATTAAAAATCAAATTAATTAAAATCTGCGAAAATATATTGAATGCAATTAAATAAAAATTGTTGAAGTTCAGAAATTTTACTTCATAATGTTTGCATCGTTAACGAGACACTTAAATATTTTGGCCGTCTTTAGCTCTACAAGTGTGCATTGTCTATTTAGTTTTTTTCTGAAGTTGTCACATACAATAGTTACATTAGAAACCTATCAAGTCCAAGTCATCGTTCTTTTTTGTGCAAAAAAAAATCTGAAAGATTCACTATAGTTTTACGAGAAAATGCATTATGTGTCTATAACACAAATTAAATCGTAACTTTAAGGTGGGCGTCAAGTTTGGCGCCCTCGAACTTTTTGGCTCCAGACTTTGTTATCTATTTATAAAAAAAATTATTGGCATTGACAGAAAGAGTAAAGATCAAAGAATCCGGTGAAGTATATTTTCGATAATATATTTGTCTCAGTTGTAAGCCCCGAGCTGCGGAAAGTTGGTCATGTTTGTGTACACTTTAACGCATAAAGTTAGACCATTTTTACGTTGTTTTTGGTTTCATCAGATAGGCAATTTATTTCAGTTTCGATAATTCTCATAAAAGGAATTGTGGAACTGATACTTTTCGCCAGAGCCAAAAAGTTCTAGACCGCTACACTTTTAGAATATTTGCAATTGCGTTTATTTTCTGACGACTTGTCATACACCAAGCAATAAAATAGTTATAGGGCATTTCTCAAATTAGATATGCCGCACCTTATCTTCGATTTAGTTTGCAAGCTTGCGTTGAGCATCCTGCGCATTATTCTCAGTTCAATCAAAATCAAGTAGAAGAAAAAGAACTTTCATGCGAAACATAACTACAGTATCTACGTTACGAATTTTAGTTGCGCCATCTACCCGATTCTTGTCTAACTATTTTGGTGGAAAACCGTGCTAATAATTGTTAAATATTGACACAAACTCCTGAAACGGTTGAGGGTTTCGTGAAAAATTTTGATTTTGCTTTGATTGTTTGTTTTCAGAAAATAAATTAGTAGAGTTGGGGTTATATTGTGAATATTCTCAAAATCAAGTTTTTCTTTTATTTCTTACAAAAGAACAAGAACAAAACAATAACTGGAAACTAGCAAAAGAATCTAAACACGAGTAAACCAATATTGCAGGTCGTTTAACTAAAAACATGGTTACGACATGGTTCATCGTTATAGTACAAAACTTTTTTCATTTTAAACTAAGAACAAAGTACGTCAATGAATTCATTGCTGCATTTTTTTGCACACACACTATCGTAACTAATTTCATTCAAATGCAGTTGTGGCAACTGTAGCGAAGTCAAAATTAATTTTTTTTGTGTTTCTTCCTTATTACTTTTAAACCAACGAAAAATTCCGTTTCAGTTCCTGCATAGTCGAAGCCTATTTCGTCCCTAAACCGATGTAAATTTCATCGTAGGTAAACGTTGAAAGTATCCACTAAACGATGCATCCATAATAGCGGATAGAAAGATATAAAAATGGCGTTTCTCCTCCGTTTTAATAAAGGATAAAGTTTCGTGAAACTTATGATGCAGCAAAAAGTCCCGTAGTCCAGAAACCGCTGACGTAGCTAACTAGTGAGATCATCTCGAAGGGAATGCCGGAACATCCCTAAAGCTTTCCTCAACCAACGACAACGTCACTATATTGACAATCTTAAGCCAACTATGGAAATTGGATTGTCAGCTTCAACCGTTCGGTTGTTCGATCAGCTAACACGCAGATTTGTGTCGTTCCATTAACTTAAATAAGCAATTAATCGCCAACATAATTCCCATCAATTTCCCAGTTGCACCTCGAACACACACGCTTAAATGCACTATTGTGACATTAAATATGGCGGCGTGTGTACAAACATTGTTCAACTCGTCGGACTGTGAATGAATTAAATTAAACTTGCAATTATCGTATTTATTTTATCCCGTCCAAGTACAATAATGTTAAATCGTAACTGTCCCGGAATGAATTCAACGATGGACCGGTTCCATTTGAAATTAACCGGCCGATATATCTTCAACACGTGTAAACCGATTCAATTTCGTTTCGTCACAAAGGACCTGCGTAATTTAGTGTCGCACCGTTGGCAACACTGTAATTCCATATCGTAAAGTTTGATTTATCGCAAAACGGCGTAGTGCTTGCGGTTAGTTTTCAACGCCTACATCTAACTGAAGAGGGTACCAACCCCCGTGCATACTGAACAGTCTGAAACTATTAAGGGGGTTCCCCCGTTAAGCCTACGGCTACGACACGACTTACATCGCCTTCACATTACTAGATCTAGTAGCGAGGGTTAGGGTTCTGGAAACGTAACGTCCAACACAGTGGAGTACGTTTGAAACGATTTAGGGGCGTTTTAAAATAAAATAATGTGAACAGTAGATGCGTTGCTTATTTGGTTTGTCACAATAATGGAGACGTTTTCACCAGATTGAGGACGTTTACAAATGAGACGGAGCGTTGAAGTAGGAGTGGGGACGCGCGGGCCTTGCAGCGAGAGCTAAATACGGCGGGCGGACGATTTTGACATCACTCTACATTTAAATTAATATCTCGATAAATATTGACTTGAGAAAACTGATTCAAAAACCCTCGTTATCCAGAAAGCGCAACTGCAACTGAGCGAGTAAAGCGAAAAGGGTGGCGAAAATAATTTTTCGGTGAATTTTTTGATTTTCAGGTAATTTATGTAACAAAATCGTAACGTTTTCGATTCTAGTTTAAAGTTTCTATTTTGTATCCCTACTCACCATACGATTCTTGTACGACTTACGGATTTAGAAATCATCGGGCATAAGTAACACTTTTCGTCGATTTATATATTTCATTTTAAGTCAAAATATGAACGGATTTCACACTAACAACCCTCTTGTTACATTTGAATTTAAATGAATGGATAATTTTATTTGTTCCATTTAAAAATGTGGAAAGACGGGTGGGTAACAACATTCATTGTGTAGCTTTTGATGAATATCGCGATATTTTCAAAACATTCGGAATAAATAACTCGATGGCCGCTGGATATTTTGGCCGAAAATGTACGTGTTTGCAATATTGGGGTGTGTTTGAGTTGCGTTGGACAAAATAACATGTTTACATCGGTATTGTTCTCAAGGAGGTATGGAACGGAAAGAGGGGGACTCTAGCTGATTGCTTAAGCTTTACATTAAAATAGAACGATGGTGTCAATTTGGTGTAGAGTGATGGACTTATCGTTGTGGTTTTAACGAATTCCGGTTGGAGATAACTATATGTTTGATCAATACCGGAGGTTATTAGGGAAGCGGAAAATGCTATTTTTGAAACAATGATAAAATTCGACAAGATATAAAAATGCTAACCAGAACCGTTCCTCACTAATGCATATTGAACTAGTTTCAGAAGTTATTGGGCGATAAACAAAATTGACAACGAAACAAAACGTATCAATTTTTTCTGAACAATTCCTTAGTTTCTTGAGGAAAGAAGCAAAGCAATGGACGTAAATTCTTTGAAAATTTTGTGAAAATCTCACTTATAGTGAGAAGAGCCAGATGAACTATCATTATAGTCTCCACGAGATTTTTTTTTAATTTTTCAACTAACACTTTTCTAGAACTTTCTTTATGAATAAACAAAATTGTACATTGCAAAGAATAAAAATCTCAATTCGATAGACTTTTCCAATGAAATAAAGTAAATCAAATGACTCTCGGTCCTCAATCCATGTTGCTTTGACCGGTTGTAACTTGAAAACTATTAAAAGATTTAGTTATATACAGACTGGCGCTAAATTCGAAAGTACAAGCTAGTGCGATTACTTTGCCATAAGAAAATTGTGAAAAAAATTATCTAATGGGCGTCCGACAGGTGAATGTAACAGCTAATATCTAGCTCCTGATTTGAAAGTCACGTTAAAGAGTTGTTCCCATCGAATTAGAGTTTTCTGCACTGATAACGTCCCAACAAACAAGTCTCCCTTTTAATTGTTTTGAAAACAATCAGACTTAAGTGAGAATCCCCATGATTGCGCTTGATTTGTCATGCGAGCTCTTTTATTATCTAAACATCTTGAAAACTGCAAGATCTTACAACTAAGTAGTATAGATATGGGGATTCTAGATCAAAAGGAGGCACAGAAACAGGAGGCGTGGTTTGCGCCGGCGCGCGGCTTATCTATCGTCTTAGCGCGGCTGTTAGGGGGCGTGGTCAGGTTTAAAGCTATGAGATTGGACTATGTCGTTGGTTTGGGAGGTGCTTAAGCCACACTCCGTTCCTCTCTTGATCTAAACTTCCCATATCTATCCTACTGAGCTGGTTTCGAAAATGTTTTTTTGTAACTGCTACCAATGGAATGTTTTAAATTGGTACATGCTACCAATACACAAAAAAATCTGAACTGTATTTTTTCCAAATCTTAGTTCATCTTTTTGTGAATACAAAATGTTAAGAAAATTCTTGCAAAAATTGGCTTCTCCAAGTATTTTCTTGATTCTTTAAAACAAATCGAAACCCTGAGAGAACATTTTAGAACTATATCGCTTCTGCACGAAAATTTTTGAATTATAATCAAAAATACTTAAAATTTCTACCGAGTAGTGGTGAGAATAAAAATTTCTTTTTATTCGCTCAAAACGTTTCCTTCGCTGTGAAAGTTGGCCAATTTTCCTCCGAAAAGCGCTACTTGAAGGACGGATGACAGTTGAAGCGTGAGCAAAAGAATTCTTGCAACACAGCTTAAATTCCGTAGCTGCACGTTCCTTTTAGAATTGACGTTTTTCCGTCCATAAACTAATTACGACGTGACGGAAACGGGACGTTTTCTTTCTAAATAACAATATTGAAATAACACCGGAATAATACGGGGGGATGTTGGTAGGGTGAGTTGTCGATATTTTCCGTATTTATTAGAAGGAGGTAGGGCCGGCGGCGAGATTCGTCCTGATGCGAAGTGAAGAGCATTATGAAGGCAAATTTTATAACTCTTGTTAGAGTCCTCTTACAAACTTTAATTATAATATTACCATCTAAATTGCTGCTTTAGCCATTGTGTGCCTCCTTTAAAGACAGTTTCGGGCTTTTAAGCTCTCATTAGAGAACGTCAAAAGCTGTTACAATAACATCCGTCTCGTTCCGACTTACGGAATGCACGAATCTTTGCTAGGGATTGCGTGCACTTTCCGGCGGACAGACGGGAAATGCAGCTGTTTGATGGATTATGTTAATAGCTCGAATGGAAATGATCGATTTCGAAAAGCTCTCGGTGAGGATCTCGCGCCACTATCGGCGGACTTTATTAGAAATTTAAATTTATTGAATTCAATGCTTTAGTGTTTGAAACAACCAGAGTTTTGTATTATATCAGAAATTTTGGAATTTCTTTTTCACTTGTTTTGTAGTTTCAAAATTTAATATTTAACTATTTATTTTTTATAAAGCAAAGTACAAAAATTTGCACTTTATGCAATAATAGAAATCCGTTACCTAAATGGACGAACGCAGCACAAAAACGTGATGGGCGTCACGAATCACATAAGAAAATGCTGTAAAAATTTGATTTTTTGAATTTTTCTTTTGTAAAATCCTAGAGATTAAAAAACTGAGTTCCAAAGCAGACTCAGCAACACCATTGATATCAGAAGACGCTATTTTGTAGACTAAAATGAGACTTTGATATTTTTGAAAATTTTTACCCAAAAATTTTCAAATTTTTAAAAGGCTTTTTATAGTCCTATTTAATAGAACTCAGCTCTCTTAATGCACCGCACATGTCTGTATTTAATTTGAACTCTTAATTTTGAAGTTTGAATTTTTTGAGCAAAATTTTGGTCAAAATTGAAAAATTGTACTTTTTTATTTACGGTGCTAAGAAATCCTCTTTGGGCTTGTTCGAAAGCCCCTTAAAGGCCTATTAATATCATGTTTCCATATTCGAAATATATCAAAAACTCTGGCAGTTACCGAGCTGTAAATTTTGAAAAAAAATATAGTTTTGTGTTCTTTTGTGAAAATTCGAAAATCTCTCACCCAAAGTGAACAAACTAGGTACGGAAATGAAATAATGGTGATAAGTTACGTCAGAAAATATTATTTTTAAAAGCAAAGAATGATTAGTTTCGATTTTAGCATTTTTTAAAAATTTTATCGATTGAGATAGAAAAAAAAATTGAAAATTTTGAAATTTTTCGAGTCCGTTTTATAGCTTCATTTTATACTGTTGAGCTTGTCTAACGCAACGCTGTTTTTAATTTTTGATTCGGACTTATACTTTGCAAGATATGGCCGTTTGAAGTTCACCATAGCTTTGGTGAAAAATGGTGCTTTTTTATTTACCATCCCACGGACTGCAATTTATGCTTTTCGGAAAGCCCTATGAATTTCCATTACGAGGATGTCTTTGTATTTGCACTAGCTCAAGAGCTCTAGAAATCATTGAGGTTCAAAGTTTGTCAAAACTCGAGTTTTTGTAATTTCTTGTGAACCACCAGAAATTCATCGCTTGAATGGACAAAGCGAGTACAGAAGCGTGTTCAGTGACAAAAATTACGTTGGAAAAAGATATTTTTGTTGAGTGGAAATGGTTTTGATTTTTTTTTTGGGTATTTTCATGCATATGTGGCCTTGATTTTGGTTGAAAAATTTCGAAATTTTCAAACATCTCTTTATGGTCTCATTTAATAGTAAACAGCTCACTTGACGAGACGCTATTGCTACTTTTTAATTTGGACTCTTAATTTTCAAAACTATGACATTTTGAATTTTATGACCAAAATTTTGGTCAAAATTGAAAAATTGAACTATTTTATTTACGGCGGTAGAAAATCCGTTTTAGGCTTGTTGAAGAGCTCTTTAAAGGGTCATTAAAGAAATATTTTCATATTCGAAATAGCTTAAAAATTCTGATAGTTATCGAGCTGTAAATTTTGAAAAAAATTGTAATTTTGTGTTCTTTTGTGAAATGTCGCAAATCTACCACCCAAAAGGGACAAACTAGATGCAGAAATGAGAAAAAGGTGACACGCTCCGTCAGAAAATATTATTTGCAAAGGTTAAGAATGATTGGTGTCGATTTTAGCATTTTTTTAAATTTTTATCGATTGAGATAGAAAAAAAATATTGAAAATTTTGAAATTTTTCGAGTTCGTTTTATGGCTTCATTTTATACTGTTGAGCTTGTCTAACGCAACGCTGTCTTTAATTTTTGATTCGGACTCTTACTTTGCAAGTTATGGTCGTTTGAAGTTCACTCCAACTTTGGTGAAAAATGGTGCTTTTTTATTTACCATCCCACGGACTTCAATTTATGCTTTTCGGAAAGCCCTATGAATTTCCATTGCGAGGATGTGCTTGGATTTGCACTAGCTCAAAAACTCTAGAAATTATTGAGGTTCAAAGTTTGTCAAAATTCGAATTTTTGTAATTTCTTGTGAACCACCAGAAATTCATCGCTTGAATGGACAAACCGAGTACAGAAGCGTGTTCAGTGACAAAAATTACGTCGGAAAAAGATACTTTTGTTGAGTGGAAATGGTTTTGATTTTTTTTGGGTATTTTCATGCATATGTGGCCTTGATTTTGGTCGAAAAATTTCGAGATTTTCAAACAACCTTTTATGGTCTCATTTAATAGTAAACAGCTCACTTGACGAGACGCTATTGCTACTTTTTAATTTGGACTCTTAATTTTCAAAACTATGACATTTTGAATTTTATGACCAAAATTTTGGTCAAAATTGAAAAATTGAACTATTTTATTTACGGTGGTAGAAGATCCGTTTTAGGCTTGTTGAAGAGCTCTTTAAAGGGTCATTAAAGAAATATTTTTATATTCGAAATAGCTTAAAAATTCTGATAGTTATCGAGCTGTAAATTTTGAAAAAAATTGTAATTTTGTGTTCTTTTGTGAAATGTCGCAAATCTACCACCCAAAAGGGACAAACTAGATGCAGAAATGAGAAAAAGGTGACACGCTCCGTCAGAAAATATTATTTGCAAAGGTTAAGAATGATTGGTGTCGATTTTAGCATTTTTTTAAATTTTTATCGATTGAGATAGAAAAAAAATATTGAAAATTTTGAAATTTTTCGAGTTCGTTTTATGGCTTCATTTTATACTGTTGAGCTTGTCTAACGCAACGCCGTCTTTAATTTTTGATTCGGACTCCTACTTTTCACGTTATGATCGTTTGAAGTTCACTCCAACTTTGGTGAAAAATGGTGCTTTTTTATTTACCATGCCACGGACTTCAATTTAGGCTTTTCGGAAAGCCCTATGAGTTTCCATTACGAGGATGTCTTTGTATTTGCACTAGCTCAAAAACTCTAGAAATTATTGAGGTTCAAAGTTTGTCAAAATTCGAATTTTTGTAATTTCTTGTGAACCACCAGAAATTCATCGCTTGAATGGACAAAGCGAGTACAGAAGCGTGTTCAGTGACAAAAATTACGTCGGAAGAAGATATTTTTGTTGAGTGGAAATGGTTTTGATTTTTTTTGGGTATTTTCATGCATATGTGGCCTTGATTTTGGTCGAAAAATTTCGAAATTTTCAAACAACTTTTTATGGTCTCATTTAATAGTAAACAGCTCACTTGACGAGACGCTATTGCTAGTTTTTAATTTGGACTCTTAATTTTCAAAACTATGACATTTTGAATTTTTTGACCAAAATTTTGGTCAAAATTGAAAAATTGAACTATTTTATTTACGGTGGTAGAAAATCCGTTTTAGGCTTGTTGAAAAGCTCTTTAAAGGGCCATTAAAGAAATATTTTCATATTCGAAATGGCTTAAAAATTCTGATAGTTATCGAGCTGTAAATTTTGAAAAAAATTGTAATTTTGTGTTCTTTTGTGAAATGTCGCAAATCTACCACCCAAAAGGGACAAGCTAGATACAGAAATGAGATAAGGGTGACACGCTACGCCAGAAAATATTATTTTCAAAGGCTAAAAGTGATTGGTGTCGATTTTAGCATTTTTTTAAATTTTTATCGATTGAGATAGAAAAAAAATATTGAAAATTTTGAAATTTTTCGAGTCCGTTTTATGGCTTCATTTTATACTGTTGAGCTTGATTAACGCAACGCTGTCTTCAATTTTTGATTCGGACTCTTACTTTGCAAGTTATGGCCGTTTGAAGTTCACTCCAACTTTGGTGAAAAATGGTGCTTTTTTATTTACCATCCCACGGACTTCAATTTAGGCTTTTCGGAAAGCCCTATGAATTTCCATTGCGAGGATGTGCTTGGATTTGCACTAGCTCAAAAACTCTAGAAATTATTGAGGTTCAAGATTTGTCAAAATTCGAATTTTTGTAATTTCTTGTGAACCACCAGAAATTCATCGCTTGAATGGACAAAGCGAGTACAGAAGCGTGTTCAGTGACAAAAATTACGTCGGAAAAAGATATTTTTGTTGAGTTTAAATGGTTTTGATTTTTTTTTGGGTATTTTCATGCATATGTGGCCTTGATTTTGGTTGAAAAATTTCGAAATTTTCAAACAACTTTTTATGGTCTCATTTAATAGTAAGCAGCTCACTGGACGAGACGCTATTGCTACTCTTTAATTTGGACTCTTAATTTTCAAAACTATGACATTTTGAATTTTTTGACCAAAATTTTGGTCAAAATTGAAAAATTGAACTATTTTATTTACGGTGGTAGAAAATCAGTTTTAGGCTTGTTGAAAAGCTCTTTAAAGGGCCATTAAAGAAATATTTTCATATTCGAAATAGCTTAAAAATTCTAATAATTATCGAGCTGTAAATTTTGAAAAAAATTGTAATTTTGTGTTCTTTTGTGAAATGTCGCAAATCTACCACCCAAAAGGGACAAACTAGATGCAGAAATGAGAAAAAGGTGACACGCTCGGTCAGAAAATATTATTTCCAAAGGTTAAGAATGATTGGTGTCGATTTTAGCATTTTTTTAAATTTTTATCGATTGAGATAGAAAAAAAATATTGAAAATTTTGAAATTTTTCGAGTCCGTTTTATGGCTTCATTTTATACTGTTGAGCTTGATTAACGCAACGCTGTCTTCAATTTTTGATTCAGACTCTTACTTTGCAAGTTATGGCCGTTTGAAGTTCACTCTAACTTTGGTGAAAAATGGTGCTTTTTTATTTACCATCCCACGGACTTCATTTTGGGCTTTTCGGAAAGCCCTATGAATTTCCATTTGCGAGGATGTGCTTGGATTTGCACTAGCTCAAAAACTCTAGAAATTATTGAGGTTCAAAGTTTGTCAAAATTCGAATTTTTGTAATTTCTTGTGAACCACCAGAAATTCATCGCTTGAAAAGACAAGGCGAGCGCTTGAATAGACAAAGCGAGTACAGAAGCGTGTTCAGTGACAAGAATTTTGTCGGAAAAAGATATTTTTCTTGAGTGGAATTTTTTTTTATTTTCTTTGGGTATTTTCATGCATATGTGGCCTTGATTTTGGTCGAAAAATTTCGAAATTTTCAAATAACTTTTTATGGTCTCATTTAATAGTAAACAGCTTACTTGACGAGACGCTATTGCTACTTTTTAATTTGGACTCTTAATTTTCAAAACTATGACATTTTGAATTTTTTGACCAAAATTTTGGTCAAAATTGAAAAATTGAACTATTTTATTTACGGTGGTAGAAGATCCGTTTTAGGCTTGTTGAAGAGCTCTTTAAAGGGTCATTAAAGAAATATTTTCATATTCGAAATAGCTTAAAAATTCTGATAGTTATCGAGCTGTAAATTTTGAAAAAAATTGTAATTTTGTGTTCTTTTGTGAAATGTCGCAAATCTACCACCCAAAAGGGACAAACTAGATGCAGAAATGAGATAAGGGTGACACGCTCCGTCAGAAAATATTATTTCCAAAGGTTAAGAATGATAAGTGTCGATTTTAGCATTTATTTAAATTTTTATCGATTGAGATAGAAAAAAAATATTGAAAATTTTGAAATTTTTCGAGTTCGTTTTATGGCTTTATTTTATACTGTTGAGCTTGTCTAACGCAACGCTGTTTTTAATTTTTGATTCGGACTCTTACTTTGCAAGTTAAGGCCGTTTGAAGTTCACACCAACTTTGGTGAAAAATGGTGCTTTTTTATTTACCATCCCACGGACTTCAATTTAGGCTTTTCGGAAAGCCCTATGAATTTCCATTGCGAGGATGTGCTTGGATTTGCACTAGCTCAAAAACTCTAGAAATTATTGAGGTTCAAGATTTGTCAAAATTCGAATTTTTGTAATTTCTTGTGAACCACCAGAAATTCATCGCTTGAATGGACAAAGCCAGTACAGAAGCGTGTTCAGTGACAAAAATTACGTCGGAAAAAGATATTTTTGTTGAGTGGAAATGGTTTTGATTTTTTTTTGGGTATTTTCATGCATATGTGGCCTTGATTTTGGTCGAAAAATTTCGAAATTTTCAAACAACTTTTTATGGTCTCATTTAATAGTAAGCAGCTCACTGGACGAGACGCTATTGCTACTCTCTAATTTGGACTCTTAATTTTCAAAACTATGACATTTTGAATTTTTTGACCAAAATTTTGGTCAAAATTGAAAAATTGAACTATTTTATTTACGGTGGTAGAAAATCAGTTTTAGGCTTGTTGAAAAGCTCTTTAATGGGCCATTAAAGAAATATTTTCATATTCGAAATAGCTTAAAAATTCTGATAGTTATCGAGCTGTAAATTTTGAAAAAAAATGTAATTTTGTGTTCTTTTGTGAAATGTCGCAAATCTACCACCCAAAGGGGACAAACTAGATGCAGAAATGAGAAAAAGGGGACACGCTCGGTCAGAAAATATTATTTCCAAAGGTTAAGAATGATTGGTGTCGATTTTAGCATTTTTTTAAATTTTTATCGATTGAGATAGAAAAAAAATATTGAAAATTTTGAAATTTTTCGAGTCCGTTTTATGGCTTCATTTTATACTGTTGAGCTTGATTAACGCAACGCTGTCTTCAATTTTTGATTCAGACTCTTACTTTGCAAGTTATGGCCGTTTGAAGTTCACTCTAACTATGGTGAAAAATGGTGCTTTTTTATTTACCATCCCATGGACTTCAATTTAGGCTTTTCGGAAAGCCCTATGAATTTCCATTGCGAGGATGTGCTTGGATTTGCACTAGCTCAAAAACTCTAGAAATTATTGAGGTTCAAAGTTTGTCAAAATTCGAATTTTTGTAATTTCTTGTGAACCACCAGAAATTCATCGCTTGAATGGACAAAGCGAGTACAGAAGCGTGTTCAGTGACAAAAATTACGTCGGAAAAAGATATTTTTGTTGAGTGGAAATGGTTTTAATTTTTTTTGGGTATTTTCAAGCATATGTGGCCTTGATTTTGGTCGAAAAATTTCGAAATTTTCAAACAAGTTTTAATGGTCTCATTTCATAGTAAACAGCTCACTGGACAAGACGCTATTGCTAGTTGTTAATTTCGACTCTTAATTTTCAAAATTATGAGAATTTGAATTTTTTTAACAAAATTTTGGTCAAAATTGAAAAATCGAACTTTTTATTTACGACGGTAGAAAAACCGTTTTAGGCTTGTTGAAGAGCTCTTTAAAGGGCCATTAAAGAAATATTTTCATATTCGAAATAGCTTAAAAATTCTGATAGTTATCGAGCTGTAAATTTTGAAAAAAATTGTAATTTTGTGTTCTTTTGTGAAATGTCGCAAATCTACCACCCAAAAATGACAAACTAGATGCAGAAATGAGAAAAAGGTGACACGCTCCGTCAGAAAATATTATTTGCAAAGGTTAAGAATGATTGGTGTCGATTTTAGCATTTTTTTAAATTTTTATCGATTGAGATAGAAAAAAAATATTGAAAATTTTGAAATTTTTCGAGTTCGTTTTATGGCTTCATTTTATACTGTTGAGCTTGTCTAACGCAACGCTGTCTTTAATTTTTGATTCGGACTCTTACTTTGCAAGTTATGGTCGTTTGAAGTTCACTCCAACTTTGGTGAAAAATGGTGCTTTTTTATTTACCATCCCACGGACTTCAATTTATGCTTTTCGGAAAGCCCTATGAATTTCCATTGCGAGGATGTGCTTGGATTTGCACTAGCTCAAAAACTCTAGAAATTATTGAGGTTCAAAGTTTGTCAAAATTCGAATTTTTGTAATTTCTTGTGAACCACCAGAAATTCATCGCTTGAATGGACAAAGCGAGTACAGAAGCGTGTTCAGTGACAAAAATTACGTCGGAAAAAGATATTTTTGTTGAGTGGAAATGGTTTTAATTTTTTTTGGGTATTTTCAAGCATATGTGGCCTTGATTTTGGTCGAAAAATTTCGAAATTTTCAAACAAGTTTTAATGGTCTCATTTCATAGTAAACAGCTCACTGGACAAGACGCTATTGCTAGTTGTTAATTTCGACTCTTAATTTTCAAAATTATGAGAATTTGAATTTTTTTAACAAAATTTTGGTCAAAATTGAAAAATCGAACTTTTTATTTACGACGGTAGAAAAACCGTTTTAGGCTTGTTGAAGAGCTCTTTAAAGGGCCATTAGAGAAAAATTTTCATATTCGAAATAGCTTAAAAATTCTGATAGTTATCGAGCTGTAAATTTTGAAAAAAATTGTAATTTTGTGTTCTTTTGTGAAATGTCGCAAATCTACCACCCAAAAGGGACAAACTAGATACAGAAATGAGATAAGGGTGACACGCTACGCCAGAAAATATTATTTCCAAAGGTTAAGAATGATTGGTGTCGATTTTAGCATTTTTTAAAAATTTTATCGATTGAGATAGAAAAAAAATATTGAAAATTTTGAAATTTTTTGAGTTCGTTTTATGGCTTCATTTTATACTGTTGAGCTTGTCTAACGCAACGCTGTCTTTAATTTTTGATTCGGACTCTTACTTTGCAAGTTATGGTCGTTTGAAGTTCACTCCAACTTTAGTGAAAAATGGTGCTTTTTTATTTACCATCCCACGGACTTCAATTTAGGCTTTTCGGAAAGCCCTATGAATTTCCATTGCTAGGATGTGCTTGGATTTGCACTAGCTCAAAAACTCTGGAAATTATTGAGGTTCAAAGTTTGTCAAAATTCGAATTTTTGTAATTTCTTGTGAACCACCAGAAATTCATCGCTTGAATGGACAAAGCGAGTACAGAAGCGTGTTCAGTGACAAGAATTACGTCGGAAAAAGATATTTTTGTTGAGTGGAAATGGTTTTGATTTTTTTTGGGTATTTTCATGCATATGTGGCCTTGATTTTGGTTGAAAAATTTCGAAATTTTCAAACATCTTTTTATGGTCTCATTTAATAGTAAACAGCTCACTTGACGAGACGCTATTGCTACTTTTTAATTTGGACTCTTAATTTTCAAAACTATGACATTTTGAATTTTTTGACCAAAATTTTGGTCAAAATTGAAAAATTGAACTATTTTATTTACGGTGGTAGAAGATCCGTTATAGGCTTGTTGAAGAGCTTTTTAAGTAGCCATTCAGGAAATATTTTTATATTCGAAATGGCTTAAAAATTCTGATAGTTATCAAACTGTAAATTTTGAAAAAAATTGTAATTTTGTGTTCTTTTGTGAAATGTCGCAAATCTACCACCCAAAAGGGACAAACTAGATGCAGAAATGAGAAAAAGGTGACACGCTCGGTCAGAGAATATTATTTCCAAAGGTTAAGAATGATTGGTGTCGATTTTAGCATTTTTTAAAAATTTTATCGATTGAGATAGAAAAAAAATATTGAAAATTTTGAAATTTTTCGAGTTCGTTTTATGGCTTCATTTTATACTGTTGAGCTTGTCTAACGCAACGCTGTCTTTAATTTTTGATTCGGACTTATACTTTGCAAGTTATGGCCGTTTGAAGTTCACTCCAACTTTGGTGAAAAATGGTGCTTTTTTATTTACCATCCGACGGGTTCCCTTTTGGGCTTTTCTGAAAGGCCTTCATATGTCCATTGCGAGGATTTCTTTGTATTCGAGGTAACTGAAAAACTCTAGAAATAATGGAGGTGCAAAATTTGTGAAAATTTGAGTTTTTATAGTCTTTTGTAGAATGCTCGAGATCCAGCACTTAAACTAACAAGCAGAGTCTTAAACCGGACTCAGCAACACAATTTATATCGGAAAACGCTATTTTGTCGACTCAAAGTGATTTCGGTATTTTTGAAAATTTTTACCGCTTTGCCTAGATTTATTGGCTAAAAATTTTCAAATTTTTGAAAAATCTTTTTATGATTTTATTTCACAGTACTCAGTTTGCTTCATGCAACGCAGTCACTACTATTTAATTTGAACAATTATGACAATTTAATTTCAGTTGAATCAAAACTTAGAATTCTCTCTATCGTTTAAATGGCCAAACCGCAGTGGCGTATATTACAGCAGAATCCTAAACGTCCAATTTCTTACAATATGAGCTCTATCTCATATAATAGACACTTAAGCACCTAGATACATAATTTTTAACATAAAATTGTTTTCAACTACTCAATGAAGACTTTTCGATAATTTTTCAACCCTTTTGCATGTATGAGACTTTGATTCGAGTTCGTGTGCTTGAATCGTCCTTAAATCGAAGCTCGTATAAATGCTTACGAGGGTAATTGATCCTAGTGGGAAAGCAGGCGTAAAATTTCGTCCCAACTGTAGTATTATAAATTTGCTGGGTTCAATAAAAAGCCGGAATTACACTCCCGTGCCGTAAAACGAAATTATGTTCTATTCTCGAGTGTACTGTAGCATTTATGAAGTCGTAAAATACTTATGTCTTGCGAAATTTACATATTTTCGGGTAAGATTATGTGACGATAAGAAGGAATCCTTTGAGGATATCGTGGACTTATTTAAGTTAATTGGATCGCATCAGATTGGGATGTTAATGTTGAAATTAGAGGAAAACGGGAGAGAAGCAACGTCGACAACAGGTGGACGAAATTGGTTGTGTGACGATGTCTTCCGGTTTCGGGGGAGACAATAATAACAATTGCCATCTACTGTTTAATAGTTTTGTTTTTGACATTGTGTGAAATGCGAGCAAATATGAATAACTAGCTTGGCATATTGAAACTCCTGTTTTCGATGTGGAGTGTTGGAAGTTTATTAATGAGAGACGTGCAGCTTCCTTAACTATTCTCTTTAAGTCGAACGACACTAACTGGGTAGAAATTGAAATAAACTTCCCCAAACTCTTAGTTAATATAATTTGCAACTTTTAGACTCCCCCACTACCAACTTATAATTAAGTATTGTTTAAGGTTTCAAAATATTATTTACTCCTTGATGTCGTTTACTTAAAAGGTTAATTAGAAAAAAATTAATTACGAAGCCAGAAATAATTAAAATAATAAAGTTACGACATTAATTTTTTATTTCAAGCGAAAAAAACGAACAATTTTTGATGATTCGAAGGAAATTAATTCAGAATTTTGCAATAAAGTTATAAAGGAATTTTAAACGATTCCGCTTTCCAACGTTAGACTAATTATGTAATTTTAATTTTTAATTAAGAGAAACTTAATTGAAATAATTAATAATTAAAAACTCATTATTAAGTGCAACAATATCTTTGAAATTGTCATGCGGTTATTTAAACAAGCTACACGAAAGCTTCTGGATAATAACTTTGGGGATCATTTGCTATGAGACGCCACTGTGTATATGTCAAATGTATACAGGGCATTGGTGGCGTTAACTGAGATAATTTTTAAAAATTTGAGGATCACTTTACGCCAAAATTTTGCAAGTTTTGTTATTGGTGCACATCTTTACTTCACTTGTGGGGTGATTTTCTGCCCCTAACATTGACGAGAATTTTAAAAATTTAAGAACGCGGTAGGTGACTTAGGAACTAGGAACAAGAGAGAATTTGAATAGAAATAATTTTAATTTGAAAAATATCCAAAGTACTAACAATCAAAGAGTGGTTACGTCCAGCTTGAGTTGCTCGTTTTGAAAATTTATTTAGTGGTAACTAGAAAGTTCAAATTGAAAGTGTTAGGTCTTTGGGTTTTCCATAGATGTCAGAAGGGTCCTTAACCGCATGGTTTCTATTGGTGCACATGTTTACTTCACTTGGACCTGGGTGATTTTTCGCTCCTAACATTGGCAAGAATTTTGAAAATTGCAAGTGATTTTAGGAATTATTTTTGAGAACGTCTAAAATGTTTTTATAAAAATGTTGACGGCAACAAAAGGGAGTTTAAGAAAAATGTTTAGAAAAATATTCGAAGAATCTACAATCAAAGAGTGGTTACGTCCAGCTTGAGTTATCTCTTTTGAAAATTTATTTACTGGTAACAGGCAAATTCAAATTGAGAATGTTAAGTCTTTGGTTTCTCCAGAGATGTCAAAAGGGTCCTTAAACCGCATCGTTTCCATTTGCGCACATGTTCACTTCGGTTGTACCAAGGTCATTTTTCGCTCCTTACATTGGCAAGAATTTTGAAAATTGCAAGTGATTTTAGGAATTATTTTTGAGAACGTCTAAAATGTTTTTATAAAAATGGTGACGGCAACAAGAGGGAGTTTAAAAAAAATGTTTAGAAAAATATTCAAAGAACCTACAATCAAAGAGTGGTTACGTCCAGCTTGAGTTATCTCTTTTGAAAATTTATTTACTGGTAACAGGCAAATTCAAATTGAGAATGTTAAGTCTTTGGTTTCTCCAGAGATGTCAAAAGGGTCCTTAAACCGCATCGTTTCCATTGTCGCACACGTTCACTTCGGTTGTACCAAGGTCATTTTTCGCTCCTAACATTGGCAAGAATTTTGAAAATTGCAAGTGATTTTAGGAATTATTTTTGAGAACGTCTAAAATGTTTTTATAAAAATGTTGACGGCAACAAAAGGGAGTTTAAGAAAAATGTTTAGAAAAATGTTCGAAGAATCTACAATCAAAGAGTGGTTACGTCCAGCTTGAGTTATCTCTTTTGAAAATGTATTTACTGGTAACAGGCAAATTCAAATTGAGAATGTTAAGTCTTTGGTTTCTCCAGAGATGTCAAAAAGGTCCTTAAACCGCATCGTTTCCATTGTCGCACATGTTCACTTCGGTTGTACCAAGGTCATTTTTCGCTCCTAACATTGGCAAGAATTTTGAAAATTGCAAGTGATTTTAGGAATTATTTTTGAGAACGTCTAAAATGTTTTTATAAAAATGTTGACGGCAACAAAAGGGAGTTTAAGAAAAATGTTTAGAAAAATATTCGAAGAATCTACAATCAAAGAGTGGTTACGTCCAGCTTGAGTTATCTCTTTTGAAAATGTATTTACTGGTAACAGGCAAATTCAAATTGAGAATGTTAAGTCTTTGGTTTCTCCAGAGATGTCAAAAAGGTCCTTAAACCGCATCGTTTCCATTGTCGCACATGTTCACTTCGGTTGTACCAAGGTCATTTTTCGCTCCTAACATTGGCAAGAATTTTGAAAATTGCAAGTGATTTTAGGAATTATTTTTGAGAACGTCTAAAATGTTTTTATAAAAATGTTGACGGCAACAAAAGGGAGTTTAAGAAAAATGTTTAGAAAAATATTCGAAGAATCTACAATCAAAGAGTGGTTACGTCCAGCTTGAGTTATCTCTTTTGAAAATTTATTTACTGGTAACAGGCAAATTCAAATTGAGAATGTTAAGTCTTTGGTTTCTCCAGAGATGTCAAAAGGGTCCTTAAACCGCATCGTTTCCACTGGCGCACATGTTGACTTCAGTTGTACCAAGGTCATTTTTCGCTCTTAACATTGGCAAGAATTTTGAAAATTGCAAGTGATTTTTGGAATTATTTTTGAGAACGTCTAAAATGTTTTTATAAAAATGTTGACGGCAACAAAAGGGAGTTTAAGAAAAATGTTTAGAAAAATATTCGAAGAATCTACAATCAAAGAGTGGTTACGTCCAGCTTGAGTTATCTCTTTTGAAAATTTATTTACTGGTAACAGGCAAATTCAAATTGAGAATGTTAAGTCTTTGGTTTCTCCAGAGATGTCAAAAGGGTCCTTAAACCGCATCGTTTCCACTGGCGCACATGTTGACTTCAGTTGTACCAAGGTCATTTTTCGCTCTTAACATTGGCAAGAATTTTGAAAATTGCAAGTGATTTTTGGAATTATTTTTGAGAACGTCTAAAATGTTTTTATAAAAATGGTGACGGCAACAAAAGGGAGTTTAAATAAATTGTTTAAAAAAATATTCGAAGAACCTACAATCAAGGAGTGGTTACGTCCAGCTTGAGTTATCTCTTTTGAAAATTTATTTACTGGTAACAGGCAAATTCAAATTGAGAATGTTAAGTCTTTGGTTTCTCCAGAGATGTCAAAAGGGTCCTTAAACCGCATCGTATCCATTAGCGCACATGTTTACTTCAGTTGTACCAAGGTCATTTTTCGCTCTTAACATTGGCAAGAATTTTGAAAATTGCAAGTGATTTTTGGAATTATTTTTGAGAACGTCTAAAATGTTTTTATAAAAATGGTGACGGCAACAAAAGGGAGTTTAAGAAAAATGTTTAGAAAAATATTCGAAGAATCTACAATCAAAGAGTGGTTACGTCCAGCTTGAGTTATCTCTTTTGAAAATTTATTTACTGGTAACAGGCAAATTCATATTGAGAATGTTAAGTCTTTGGTTTTTCCAGAGATGTCAAAAGGGTCCTTAAACCGCATCGTTTTCCTTCAACATAACAGTTTAGCTTAATGAACGATGATGAAACTAGTAAGCTTTCTTTATTTCTGTCCTTATTACCGACAACCCGAAAGAACTTATCAAGTTTCGTGATTGTGCCATTGAAAATAGCGTTGCGGTTCAACTTCGTTAGTGAAGCCGTCACATTATTTACGAGGAAATTAATTTAAATATCGAGCCCCGAAAGGGAAGACGTTCTGAAAATGAGAAGCGACCAAGGAGGGCCACTTTAGACCGTTATTTGAAAATGCTTTAATAGGAGTTTATTTGCTTCTTCACAATCGCTTTGAAGTAGACGGGGGCCCTCAGTTTATTTAATAGATGAGATTTGTATGCACCATTGAACGACTTGAAAGCTCTTCCAATAGCCCGATAAAAGCAGACTCTTGTAGGGTCCTCTCCGTGCTACGGACCAACTTTATAAATGTTGACAAATATCGCGAACGGAATTACGCGCTATTCCCAAATGCAATCAGCGGGACGGGAAAACGAAGAAAAAATAAAAATAATAAACGACCTCTCCTGAATTACCGTTAAAAATTGCATCAAAGTCGAATTTAAATTAAAAGTACTCTATCGAGATCGATACTTTCGAAGTTTTCAGCAATTTTAAGCACTTCCGGGTCGACATAACCCCGATGTCATTACTAACAACGGTCCATTTGCTCTAATGATTGGAATCGTGCGGGAACCTCCAATGAAGGATTCGACGATCTCGCCGTAATGAACGGGCCGACGTCGTTCGTCAAATTTTAAGCGAACCATCTCGTTTTTCAAGTCAAACTGCTCGAACTCAATTTTTGCGTCCTTTAAAGCTTTGCGCTGGAAAAATTAGTGTACCAATATTTTCTTTTTCTTGTGTCTTTTGAGAAAATGCTATCAATGCGGCAAAATTTGGCTTTTGTACTTTGACTCATCATATTTTTGAAGTTTTTGAAGCAACTCTTCAAGATTCACCATAATGAAGCTACATGCAGTTTTTGTAACATTTAGAACCGAAAATTTAGGTAGTCGATACAGGGTGATTCAAGTTTGATTTTGATATTTTGACAGAATGTTCTCATCATTATTACGATTCGAAAATAACAAAAACATGTTTCTAACTCGTTTCCCAAAGAAACGACACGTAGTCAAAATTTCCAAAATATATTTTTTTCTAGTATCTTTTGAGAAAATGCTATCAATGCAACAGAATTTGGTTTTTGTACTTTGACTCATCATATTTTTAATAATTTTGAAGTGTATCTTCAAGATTTTAACCAATATGAAGCTACATGGAGTTTTTGGGACATTTAGAACCGAAGACTTAGTTAGTCGCTACAGGGTGATTCAAGTTTGATTTTGATCTTTTGATAGAATGTTCTCATTATTATTACGATTCGAAAATAACAAAAAACATGCTTCTAACTCGTTTCCTAAAGAAACGACACGTAGTCAAAATTTCCAAAAAATATTTTATTTCTAGTATCTTTTGAGAAAAAGCTATCAATGCAACAAATTTTTTTTTTGTACTTTGACTCATCATATTTTTAAAGATTTTGAGGTGTATCTTCAAGATTTTAACCAATATGAAGCTACATGGAGTTTTTGGGACATTTAGAACCGAAGACTTAGGTAGTCGATACAGGGTGATTCAGGTTTGATTTTGATCTTTTGATAGAATGTTCTCATTATTATTACGATTCGAAAATAACAAAAAACATGCTTCTAACTCGTTTCCTAAAGAAACGACACGCAGTCAAAATTTCCAAAAAATATTTTTTTTCTAGTATCTTTTGAGAAAATGCTATCAATGCTACAAAATTCGGTTTTTGTACTTTGACTCATAATATTTTTAATAATTTTGAAGTCTATCTTCAAGATTTTAACCAATATGAAGCTACATGGAGTTTTTGGGACATTTAGAACCGAAAACTTAGGTAGTCGATACAGGGTGATTCAAGTTTGATTTTGATCTTTTGATAGAATGTTCTAATTATTATTACGATTCGAGAATAACAAAAAACATGTTTCTAACTCGTTTCCTAAAGAAACGACACGTAGTCAAAATTTCCAAAAAATATTTTTTTTTAGCATCTTTTGAGAAAATGCTATCAATGCTACAAAATTCGGTTTTTGTACTTTGACTCATAATATTTTTAATAATTTTGAAGTCTATCTTTAAGATTTTAACCAATATGAAGCTACATGGAGTTTTTGGGACATTTAGAACCGAAAACTTAGGTAGTCGATACAGGGTGATTCAAGTTTGATTTTGATCTTTTGATAGAATGTTCTCATTATTATTACGATTCGAAAATAACAAAAAACATGCTTCTAACTCGTTTCCTAAAGAAACGACACGTAGTCAAAATTTCCAAAAAATATTTTATTTCTAGTATCTTTTGAGAAAAAGCTATCAATGCAACAAATTTTTTTTTTGTACTTTGACTAATCATATTTTTAAAGATTTTGAGGTGTATCTTCAAGATTTTAACCAATATGAAGCTACATGGAGTTTTTGGGACATTTAGAACCGAAGACTTAGGTAGTCGATACAGGGTGATTCAGGTTTGATTTTGATCTTTTGATAGAATGTTCTCATTATTATTACGATTCGAAAATAACAAAAAACATGCTTCTAACTCGTTTCCTAAAGAAACGACACGTAGTCAAAATTTCCAAAAAATATTTTATTTCTAGTATCTTTTGAGAAAAAGCTATCAATGCAACAAATTTTTTTTTTGTACTTTGACTCATCATATTTTTAAAGATTTTGAGGTGTATCTTCAAGATTTTAACCAATATGAAGCTACATGGAGTTTTTGGGACATTTAGAACCGAAGACTTAGGTAGTCGATACAGGGTGATTCAGGTTTGATTTTGATCTTTTGATAGAATGTTCTCATTATTATTACGATTCGAAAATAACAAAAAACATGCTTCTAACTCGTTTCCTAAAGAAACGACACGTAGTCAAAATTTCCAAAAAATATTTTATTTCTAGTATCTTTTGAGAAAAAGCTATCAATGCAACAAATTTTTTTTTTGTACTTTGACTAATCATATTTTTAAAGATTTTGAGGTGTATCTTCAAGATTTTAACCAATATGAAGCTACATGGAGTTTTTGGGACATTTAGAACCGAAGACTTAGGTAGTCGATACAGGGTGATTCAGGTTTGATTTTGATCTTTTGATAGAATGTTCTCATTATTATTACGATTCGAAAATAACAAAAAACATGCTTCTAACTCGTTTCCTAAAGAAACGACACGTAGTCAAAATTTCCAAAAAATATTTTATTTCTAGTATCTTTTGAGAAAAAGCTATCAATGCAACAAATTTTTTTTTTGTACTTTGACTCATCATATTTTTAAAGATTTTGAGGTGTATCTTCAAGATTTTAACCAATATGAAGCTACATGGAGTTTTTGGGACATTTAGAACCGAAGACTTAGGTAGTCGATACAGGGTGATTCAGGTTTGATTTTGATCTTTTGATAGAATGTTCTCATTATTATTACGATTCGAAAATAACAAAAAACATGCTTCTAACTCGTTTCCTAAAGAAACGACACGCAGTCAAAATTTCCAAAAAATATTTTTTTTCTAGTATCTTTTGAGAAAATGCTATCAATGCTACAAAATTCGGTTTTTGTACTTTGACTCATAATATTTTTAATAATTTTGAAGTCTATCTTCAAGATTTTAACCAATATGAAGCTACATGGAGTTTTTGGGACATTTAGAACCGAAAACTTAGGTAGTCGATACAGGGTGATTCAAGTTTGATTTTGATCTTTTGATAGAATGTTCTCATTATTATTACGATTCGAGAATAACAAAAAACATGTTTCTAACTCGTTTCCTAAAGAAACGACACGTAGTCAAAATTTCCAAAAAATATTTTTTTTCTAGTATCTTTTGAGAAAATGCTATCAATGCTACAAAATTCGGTTTTTGTACTTTGACTAATCATATTTTTAATAATTTTGAAGTGTATCTTCAAGATTTTAACCAATATGAAACTACATGGAGTTTTTGGGACATTTAGAACCGAAAACTTAGGTAGTCGATACTGGGTGATAAGTTTGATTTTGATCTTTTGATAGAATGTTCTCATTATTATTACGATTCGAAAATAACAAAAAACATGCTTCTAACTCGTTTCCTAAAGAAACGACATGCATTCAAAATTTCCAAAAAATATTTTTTTCTAGTATCTTTTGAAAAAAAGCTATCAATTCAACAAAATTTTTTTTTGTACTTTGACTTATCATATTTTTAAAGATTTTGAAGTGTATCTTCAAGATTTTAACCAATATGAAGCTACATGGAGTTTTTGTAACATTTAGAACTGAAAATTTAGGTAGTCGACACAGGGTGATTCAAGTTTGATTTTGATATTTTGATAGAATGTTCTCATTATTATTACGATTCGAAAATAACAAAAAACATGCTTCTAACTCGTTTCCTAAAGAAACGACACGTAGTCAAAATTTCCAGAATTTTTTTTGTTTTCCTTGTATCTTCTAAAAAAATGCTGTCAATTGATCAAAATTTTGTTTCTCTACTTTGTCTATTAAGAGCTGTATTCTAAGACTATTTTGATCCAGTTACGATACATCAGTGGCGTGCACGGGGATTACATTCAGACTAATAAAATTTTGGGTTTAATTTTCAAAATTTTGATACAATGTTCTTATCGTTATTATGGTTCAGGAAAAATAACAAGCAAGCATCTATCTCGTTCCTAATAGAAACTACAGGGTGTCAAAGTTGACCAAAAAAATTCCATTTGTTATATCTTCCAGAAATAAGCTGCGAATGCAACGAAATTTCGAAGAAACGTTCTATCTTTCATTGTCAATGGACTGGAAAAATTTCGTTAAATTCAAAATTATTTTCATACTAAAATAACGAAAATTGTGATCGAACCAATTTTTCGGATGGAACTAAAGCACTTTAGGTGACAAGTGAGGGCATAATTTATTTTGTAAAACGTCCAAAACGTTAAAACCAATGAATTATCGTGCGCCTCTTCCTTCCGCAGTAAAATGGCGTGTTATGATGCAATGTCAAAACGAAGTTTCTGTTTATGCGTCGAAATCGGAATAATATCGCAATTTCCTAGTTCGCCTTGTAAACGTAAATTGTAATCTGCAAACCGCACTCTGATTTACCGGATTTGTATTAGAATTAACGATGAAAAGTCCAACTTTATCAGTGTTTGTGGTTATTTCGCATTTGTACGCATTTCCGGACGATCGCAAAATCCAACCTTTTACCGTCCGAAAACAATGTTTTAGCAAAATCACAGTTCGATATTCGTTTTGTTGTCGAATTTTCGAAATAGTTTTGTCGTTGAAATTTTCTAACTATTACGCAGAGAAACGGCAAATTCTCGGGGTTTGTGCTGTTTGAACACATCATGACTAAATATTGGCAGACATTTTAATACACTTTACATGTAAGAGCAACGAATATATTTCCATAAATATTATATAAAATATGTACCCCTGGTTGGAGGAAGAATGTAATACTGAATTCAGTTTGGCTTTTACTCTACAGTCTCATTTCGAATTCACCACCGACTCGTGGAAATTTCTTAATAAGATCGAAACAAGTGTTTTGACTTAAAGTATTCATTTTCATAATCTTACGGTGAAAATTTCAGCTTAACATGAATTTTTCAGGGACCCCCACAGGCCAAATCTCAATTTAGTAATTGTGGTACGACCTCTTACAAAAGTGTTCCACAATTAATTATACTTCGGTTTAATAATAGAAAATTAGGAAAAACATTTTTTAACTGAAGGACGATAATTAAAAAATGCAATTGCATTTTTGAAAAAAAATATTTAAGGCAACAAAATGCTGCAACTTTTCTAAAAAATTTCGGCGTTCTTCGAATTTTTGGCATTTTCACCAAAATAAAGTGCGTCCGAACTCGCTACATCCGGTTGGGGATTTTACAACTTGACTAGTTGACCATTTTTCTAAAATTCTTACCTGTATCAGAGGTGCAGTAGTAAAGCCTCTTCAGAGGGAACAAATTGCCGCCAAATTTTCGACTGCCTATCCAAATTTATACAAAATCACAATGTTGCGTTTAATTTAATTAAACTGGAATTGTTTCCGGGAAAACCGGAAGCGATACTTAACAAAAGTCGTTTTTAAAATGTACTTACTTGGACGAATTTTATGGATTTATTCCTATCATCTTGAATGTACTGTGTATCGATTTAAGTGAAATATTACGAAATTTTATGCAAAACCTGAGGTTTAGTCTGTTTCCGTTCTCTGTCGCACGCATGAGGCGTTATGGGTCATTGAACGAAATTCTACAACTGCAATGAATATTGGAGATTTTTTGTTCTTTTTAAAAGATAATAATGATATCTAGGTCCTAACTTGTTTTTGATAATAATTTTGTTCGCGGCGTCTTCAAAAAAATACTGAAAAAAAATTGACAATTTTTAGATTAAATTCATTTTAATTCTTAACTGGTGTGCATAGATTCTTATAACCAAAAAAAAAATGTTACAGTTTCGGATTCCAGTGCCAAAACTATTGTCGCGTCCATAACGCCCCATGCGTGCGACAGAGAAGACAACAACGACTAAACCGCACTCTTAATCAAATATTATTTTTGTTTAAGTTACCTCAATTAGATTTTCCAAAGAAACGCTCAACTACTATTTGATTAATTTTTCGAAGCGAACTTCTTTGGTATAACTGGACGAAAATATGCAAATTTTGTTCCCTACTTAGACAAACACTTTCGTTTATTGCTCAATCAATTTGTTATAATTTCGACGACGCAACTTCATAGATGGATTCTTTTACAGCTTCGCCTCCAGCAAATTCTAATTGCATCATCCGCCACTTTCCTTTTGATTTACGAATCGGTTTCACGGTCTCCACAATTGTTGCTATTTTTTTAATACAAGTTACCCCTCGGTTTGGGGTTAATGAATTTGGAAAATAATATTTTATGACAACTGAACGGTTTAGGGGTGTGTTTGGGTGACTTTCGGAGTTAGTTTCTCGTTACGTGATGCGTGTGGTTAATTTGTGCCCATTTCCGATAATAAAATATTTAACAGACCATAAAAGCGCCCAATATGTAAGGTACTATGAATTATTAATGCCACATGCAATGTTATTAAAGAAAAATCGTTGTGCGCGCAATTAATTAGACATCAACATATAAATTACTTTTCATTAAAACACTTATGGTAAGTTAGTTTTAAAGTTGAATCGAAAGCGAAACTATGTTTGACCATGAAAATATAAGTAACGCACGCAATTAACAAAACTGATAGAAATGAATTTGTTGTAAAGATATTTATTACTGTTCTGTAACGAAATTGACTAAGTTACGGTGATAACAATAAACCAAAATCTATGTACACAATTGATGAAACAATTCCACTGGAAAAAAATTTGTACAAAAATTGGTCCCATCACTAGTTGCGATTGTTAATTTTTTACTTAACACTAATCACTGGTGTGTTTTTAAAATATGGAGTAACGTACACTTCTGGCTCCGGCGGTATTCAAACTGTTCATCAGATGTAAACAAATGGCGAAAAAAATCACAAATCCGAAACACACGTTCATGCCGAAAACACAAACGAAACTGCTGAAGTCACTTGCTGTTTTCTTGCAGATATTTCGCAGATTGCCCATAATCGTCTGGAACAAAACGGCACGTTTTAAAAAAATTTGGTTTTCTATTTGGTGTGGCGAAACGGTTGCTGTCTTCTTGAACGATGAAAGACGACTGCTGTAAACTCAGGTAGATAGTGAAAACTTTTCTTGGAAATGGTAGGGAAACGTTTTGAATTTCGGGTTGGTTAGTGACTGTGTCTAGAAGACTCATTCATTGGTTATTTTTGAAAAGGAACGTTACTGAATTTGGAACTCATCCAAGTTTATTTATATCGAGTTCGAAGAACTGTTGGAAATAGAATTTTGGCTAAAATTGTCATTTGACACAATTAAAATGGGACGGGGTGGAGTTTTTTAAATTTAAAATTACTTTCAAAACAACGATGAAGACCTAAAAGTGGCGGCAACTAGACAGTTAACTGAAATATCAGGCCCGCATTCTAAAAAAATAAATATTCAAATAGTAAAATCGAATTTGGTCTCAATTTCTTGACTCCTTAGTCTTTTCAAAATTTGAGCAGTTTCATGACTTTTCTGTTCCCGATTTCATTTACTTTTTGTTTCACTTTTTTTGGTTTCAGCGATTTTTGAAATTTCAAAAATTTTGTTGCCGAAAAATGTTACATCGTTCACCTTCGCAACTGTACTACCTAGAACTTTAATTCCTCAAGTTTTTTTGGTTCCAGGAATTTTTGCAATCTACAAAAATTTTGTTGCTAAAAAATATTTTCTCGTTCGAAACTGTACGAGGTAGAACTTTTTAATTTCTCAAGTTTTTTTGGTTTCAGCGATTTTTTAAATTTGCAAAAATTTGGTTGAAAAAAAATGTTTCGTCCTTCACCTTCGGAACTGTACTAGGTATAGCATTTTAATTTCTCAAGATTTTTGGTTTCAGCGATTTTTGAAATTTATAAAAATTTTGTTGCCTAAAAATGTTTTGGCGTTCATCTTCAGAACTGTACTAGGTAGAACTTTTTAATTCGTTAAGCCTTTTTAAAAATTTCAGACATTTTGTTGTCAAAAAAAATTTCTTTGTTTACCGTCTGAACTACTGGGTAGAACTTTTTATTTCCACAAGTTTTTTTTGAAATATTCAGAAATTTATTTGCCAAAAAATGTTTTTTGTTCACCTTCTGAACTGTACTAGGTAGAACTTTTTAATTCGTTGTCTTTTTGAAAATTTCAGACATTTTGTTGTCAAAGAAAATTTCTTCGTTTACCGTCTGAACTACTGGATAGAACTTTTTAATTCCACAAGTTTTTTTTGAAATTTTCAGAAATTTTGTTGTCAAAAAATGTTTCTTCCTTTACCTTCGGAACTGTACTAGGTAGAACTTTTTAATTCTTCGAGTTATTTTGAAATTTTCAGAAATTTTGTTGCCAAAAAATGTTTCTTCGTTCACCTTCTGAACTGTACGAGGAAGAACTTTTTATTTTCTCGAGTTTTTTTGAAATTTTAAGAAAGTTTGTTGTCAAAAAATGTTTCTTCGTTTACCTTCTGAACTGTACTAGTAGAACTTTTTAATTCCTCCAGATTTTTTGAAATTTTCAGAAATTTTGTTGTCAAAAAATCTTCCTTCGTTCACCCTCTGAACTGTACTAGATAGAACTTTTTAATTCCTCGAGTTTTTTTGAAATTTTCAAAAATTTTGTTGTCAAAAAATGTTTCTTCGTTCACCTTCTGAACTGTACTAGATAACACTTTTTGGTTCCTCAAGTTTTTTTGAAATTTTCAGAAACTTTGTTGCCAAAAAATGTTTTTTCGTTCACCTTCTGAACTGTACTAAATAAAACTTTTTAATTCCTCAAGTTTTTTTGAAATTTTCAGAAATATTGTTGTGAAAAAATGTTTCTTTGTTCACCCTCTGAACTGTACTAGATAGCACTTTTTGGTTCCTCAAGTTTTTTTGAAATTTTCAGAAACTTTGTTGCCAAAAAATGTTTCTTCGTTCACCTTCTGAACTGTACTAAATAAAACTTTTTAATTCCTCAAGTTTTTTTGAAATTTTCAGAAATACTGTTGTGAAAAAATGTTTCTTGGTTCACCCTCCGAACTGTACTAGATAGCACTTTTTGGTTCCTCAAGTTTTTTTGAAATTTTCAGAAACTTTGTTGCCAAAAAATGTTTTTTCGTTCACCTTCTGAACTGTACTAAATAAAACTTTTTAATTCCTCAAGTTTTTTTGAAATTTTCAGAAATATTGTTGTGAAAAAATGTTTCTTTGTTCACCCTCTGAACTGTACTAGATAGCACTTTTTGGTTCCTCAAGTTTTTTTGAAATTTTCAGAAACTTTGTTGCCAAAAAATGTTTCTTCGTTCACCTTCTGAACTGTACTAAATAAAACTTTTTAATTCCTCAAGTTTTTTTGAAATTTTCAGAAATACTGTTGTGAAAAAATGTTTCTTGGTTCACCCTCCGAACTGTACTAGATAGCACTTTTTGGTTCCTCAAGTTTTTTTGAAATTTTCAGAAATTTTGATGCCAAAAAATGATTCTGCGTTCACTTTCTGAACTGTACTAGGTAGAACCTTTTAATTCCTCAAGTTTTTTTGAAATTTTCCAAAATTTTGTTGTCAAAAAATATTTCGTTGTTAAGCATCTGAACTGTTGAAAGTATTCCTCAGGGACTCACTTATTGTGAGTACGGGAATCGGCAACCCCGAGGTGCCCTAGCTGGATTTGCGCCCTACTTCAACTTGTCTCGGGACAGATTCCTTCTCCTTAACCTTTCCTACGTGGTCTCTCTCGACCAACTCTTGATTTTTGCGATCCCCCTTCTGTTAGAGTGGTTACAGTTAGGGATCTTTATTTCCCTCTACATTGGGGAAAGTGACGGGAAGCCACCCCAATTAATTTTCGAGTCAAGTAGTGTGATCACAAGTTTTATCAAGAGGGGAGGAAAAAGAGATAATTTTTAAATTATTTGCTATTGAAAAAATTTGCAAAATTTAATTCGAAAATTTAGAGGCTTAAGGACCTGTTTTTGGCGGAAGTGAAGCACAGAATTGCTCAATTCCGCTTTTCAAGCCTCAAAGTGATAATGCGAGGCAAGAAACAGGATGGCTAGATTAAGATTCTAATTCTGGGAACTAGGAGAGTGTAAACTCCCATAGGGTAGCAAAAATTTAGTTGTTTTTCAGTTAATAATTTTTTGACCGCAGTTTTTTGAAAATTATACCAAAATTAAATCAATTCTTTCAGTTGTTTTCAAAATCGAAATTATCTAGCGCAAAAAATTATAAACCCTTCATTTAGAAAAATTGCAATTCTACAAGAAATTCGAAAATTACTAGAAAAGTAGATCAAACAGACTTAGGAAATTAATAAATCTAAATTAAAAATTCCAAACCGCGTTAATAATTTTTTCTGAACCTTTTACAAAAATTTTTTGGTACGTCTCCACCGAAATAAAAACTTTGAAAATTCAAACGAGTGTCAGACACCTCTAACGAGATTTTTGTGATGGACACAAACAATTAAACTAAAAGCTGTCGAGTTTTTCGTGAATTTTTCGTGTAAAAATCTTTTAATAAAATTTTATTTCGTTTCCGATAATTCAGCGACATGCAAGATTATTAAGTGATTCGGCATATCGCTGAAAATTATGGCGTAATTTACAAAATTTAAAAAATGTTTATGTTTATGAAATAAATTCTGAGAAAAAAACTAAAATCGAGAGTGACCTAAGATTTTGATAAAATTTTGAAACAGGTAGTTCAGCGAAAACCAGTTTAGTTAAAATGTGGTTTTTAAACCTCATTATAATAAATAAATCGTAAAATTGCAAATAGCTAAACTAAGGTCAAGACCTCGCCATTCGTGTTTCATTTTGGCCAAACTTTTGTTCATGCAAAAAATGCTTCCAATTTGACTCCATTCTCTTTATCACATAAAATAGGAACGTAAATGTTTTTTTTTCTGTAGCTGAAGTAAGCAGAGACGTAGCTTAATGTTAAATTTATTTTTTGAGTGAACACTAGTTACATAAAATAGTTTTTTTATAAAAATAACAATAAATTAAAATCGCTGCTAAATCCTGACTGGTAAAAATTAACGCAAAATTGTTAAATTAATTGAGCTAGTTATTTCTAATTCGCGGAAATTTGACCCATATCGATGGGCGGAGCTACTGCTTTAACTTCAAATCTCCAGTCCCGTAAAAAATTCTTGTGGCGTATACTTTTTGCTTCTTTTTGCATAATAATTTTAGTAGAATCGATTAATGGAACAAAATTTTTAAATTTAATTAATTTCTTTTGTTCTATGTGTTAGCACATTTATTGTTTTTTCTCCTTATAAAATTACCACAATTTACTTTATAAATCTAAAATTAACTACGCCCAATAGATACAAGAAGCAGTCTCTTGTGATATAGAAATCAATAACTTTTGAAACTTGCCAGTGTCTTAAAAATTGTTTGTTAAATTAAAAAAAATTATAAAAAACTTTCAACTGGAAATAATAGGCCAATCGACATTTTCAACAAATGGATTACATTATCTTCAAGAAAATCAACAACGTCAATCATTTTATTCTAATTTCAGTAAAGATTAACCTAGAAAAATTTTGATTTGTTTGTCTGACGTGTATTATAGATCTGACCGATTTGTTTTTAATTAATCCACAATTTCAAGGCAAAAGAAATTTGTTAAATATCAGCGCGGTTTACGATTTTTGCGTTCTCTCTCGCACGCACGAGACGTCGTTGGCAAGATAATTCTGTTCTTGTAGAAACTCTAAATTTTTAGGACTTTTTATCATACATGAAAGCCAATGGTGATGTTTTGGGTTTAACTCTTTTTTAATAATGATTTAGCATGCAATTGTTTCAAAGAAAACTAAATTAAAGTTGAAATTTTGATGGCAAATTTTAGTTTTGAAAGGCACATGACCGCACATCCTAAAATTAGTTTTGTTCTTGTAACTCACGTGTCTAGATTCTTAAAGGTGAAGAAAAATCAAGAAATTTCCTACGATTTTAGGATATACTACGACGATTGAAATTACTGTCATACCCTATACTACCCCGTGGGTGCGAGAGAGAACACAACATTGGATTTGGACGCTGAGTGGCCCACCTTGAGCATAAAATGTCTAAAATTAGAAAAAATGGATTGAACAAAGTTTTAGAATTTAATTTCAAATTCAATTAATTATCCACGTTCAGGTGCGATTGCAAAAATTTTCTAAGTCAAGCTCAATTACGTACTTTAACCACTCACCCGATTTAGTCCCGTTCGACTTTCATTTATCCCCTAGAAATCTTCAGCGATATCAGCTTTTCGTCAAAATGATTTGAAAAATTGCTTTTAAGTGCAAAACTTTTATTTAACCAAATCGAAGAACTTTGTTGGACCGAAAAGTTAGCCACTTTTCGTAAAAATAATCTGAAAAAGCGCCCAAAAATCGCTTTTAAGCGCAACTTTTTTTTAACCAAATCGAAAATCGTTGATGGACTCAACTACTTTGTTACACGCGGTTTCACGAATGAAGCAACCAAAGAAAACTTTGACTTACCTCGAATAATTGCTGAAACTTGGCACTATCGGGTCTTGCTGGTAACAACATAAAACCAAAACTTCGGTTCCAACTTTGATTAAAACAATTTCTTCTCGAGGTCGACTTCAAAACGTCGAATTTCATTAAAATCCAAACAACGTCCAACCTCCTCAACCGAGATTCTTGTTTAAAAAAAAATTTAATCTTCGTTTCGATTTTTTTTTCCGATAATTTCGTCTTCGAATTAATCAATTTTTACTCTTAAACTACCATCTATCTAATTTATCTAACCGTACCGGTTCGATCGCTCAAGATCAAGGTCTAACCTTCATTAATTTCACTGACCACACCATTACGAACTTTATTGATTTCGAACGGTTCGCTTTAATTAAGAAGAAAGGGAGTTAGTTTTGGGTTGGACTGTATCAAGATTGTTTAACAAAAATTTAATGGTTGTAGAACAATAAAAACAATGAAAGTTATTTTTGCGACAACTGGATGACCCTGTCAATTTAACATTGAGTGCGCAAAAATTGGATTTTTTGTCTAATTTTGATGGTACGTGGAGATTTACACGTGTTAGAGGGTGAGTTAGTAGCTAGTTGACCTAGGAGAGTTATGACGTAATTCGGCACTGTTAATTAGCATTAACTATTAAATTTAATATTTTGTTAATCTTAAGAAATTACACTCACTTGTGGAATTATTTAAAAAAAACGAAACGAATTTTAATTATGAAATGAATCGAAAGGGGAATCTCAACTAAAATTGCGCAGTTTATGGGGGGAAATTTTCATTTCTACAAGTTAGAAACTAATTTTGGGCGATTATGGAAAATTTTGTAACTATTTTAGGTATAGTGGTCAAGGTCTAATTCGTCTGATTTTGCAATTGGATATTTATTTCTTGGAATTTCTCCAAAAAAGTGGTAAATGAGCGTTTAAGTTTGAGGCAATTTGGGCAACAGAAGATTTTCTAAAATTCCGAAATTGACAATAAGGTCGCTTACACTTGAAATACAATATTCTTACTACTTCTGGTGGATTTTTTGTTGACGAAACATTCTCAGCGTTTTCAACAAAATTTTAAATCCGAATTTTGAAAAAAAATTAGTTTTTGAACTTTTTGGTCATCAATTTTTGTTTATTTTCCAATCAACCATAGAAGTTAAATTTTTCAGTTTAAACGCAAATTTTGTTTTAAGTTTAAGTTTAAAATGGAAAAAATTCGAAAAACAATTTTTTAATATTATTTTTTGCCTGAAATATATGGCAAATACTCGAATATTAATTAAATAAAATCATTTTGCTTCTATAATTTATTGGACCGGTTTATTAGCATGAACGAAATGCGTATTTGTTGTAGATAAATCGCAAATCGAATATTTTGCAAAACTTGTAGACGGTTTGGAAAACGACGTCACGTTGAATAATTCATGATGTTGTTTTAAAAAAACGATTAGAACTCAAGAATTTTGTAAAATTGCCGCTGGCTAAAGGATCTAAGAAATTATTATTGTAAGCGACCGCATTGGACCATAGAAAAATAATTATCTACTTTCATGATTGCTTCAAGAAAATAGAAGGTGCAGGGCCAAATAAAGATATTAATGAAATGAACTGGAAATGCCTAAATGCCTTTGTAATTTTTTTTTTAATCACAATCTAATCTTATGAATAATTAATATTGTCAACTAGACTGTTAAGACGCCGAAATTTTATTTGCGCAATCAAATAATTTAATGGCTAATTTCGAAATCTAGTTGGCAATAGTTCAAAATTTTCAGTAATTTCAGTGGCTGTAATTTCATTTCCAAAAATAACTTTCGTTCCCATTTTGGGTATATCGCTCGCCACTTGGAGGTCACTGGATGATTTGATTAGAGACAAACTCCAACCATTCAGTCATTCGAAACACTTTAACCTGGAACCTTTCCAATATTTCAATAATGTAGTTAAAGGCCAAATCACTGAATCTAATGTCATATTTCTACTGTGGTCTCAAGATAGATTTTTTATTGCAGTAACTTTGCCAATTTCAACTCTGAAAAAATTAGCAATTTTGGTTTTTTTAATAAGAGGCTTAGATTGTTAGGGAGTGGGTCTAAATCGTTTTTCAAAAAATGAGAATTACTAATTGCCGTGTTAACTAATGATAGTCGCAATGACGTTATATAGAAGAATTTTTTTTGCTTTGTGACTTCAAAAATAAATTCTTAACTTTCTGTTTTTCATAAACCAAAGAGCGCAACTTTTTTTGGTTTAGCTTGCAAAATCGCTTTAATACGCTACTGATAAATTGAGTACAACCACAAAATTAGAGACACGAATCACTGTTTTTATTGACCCAAATTTACTTTGGTATTTTTGAAAATTTTAATGGATTCAATTACAACTTTTGCGATAAACACATTCACATCTCACCGAAAATTAGAAATCTAGTTAGTGCCTTACTTTTTTCGAAAACTTTGAAAGTTTTCTAGGGCCTTTTTGTGGTATCAATTGATAGTACTGAGCCACCAAGTCGCCAGTTTTTTATTTAAAATTTTAATTTCGAAATTATGTCAATTTGAGTTTCACTCTGATCAACAGAATAAATTTTAACTTTTTTATTTAGCAACGAAGATTTTTGTTTTATGATCATTAGACAGGTCATTGATTGTCGAATAAAATGGTGTCTTGTTGTTTGAAGTAACTTGAAAATTGTAAAAGTTATCTTGGCTTAAAGTTTAAAGAATTGGTATTTTGTGTTATTTTGTGAAATGCTGGAAATCCATCACCTAAATGGACGAGCCGAGTCCAAAAACGCGAAAAAACGACACGAATTGCATAGAAAACGTTGGTTTCGTTGATCTAAAATAGTTTTGGAATACTTGAAAATTTAAATCGACTGCCAGTGGAAAATTTTCAAAATTTTCTAGGATCTTTTTATTTTCTCATTTTATAATAATCAATTCGCAAAACGCCATGCAGTTTTCAGTTCTTAATTTGGTCTTTTAATTTCGAAGTTATGACAATTTGAGTTTCACTTTGATGAGAAGCAAAAATTCGAACTTTTTTAATTAGCATCCAAAAAATTTCGTTTTATCATCATTAGACAGCTCATTGATTGTCGATTAAAATGATGTTCCTTTGCTCGAAGTAACTTAAAAATTCTAGAAGCTATCTCGACTTAAATTTTGCAAAAATTTGTACTTTCTGTTATCTTATGAAATACTGGAAATCCATCACCTGAAACAACGAAGCAAGTCCAAAAACGTGATAAGCGACACAAATCACGTCAGAAATCGCTGGCTTCGTTGATATAAAATAATTTTCAAAAATTTCCAGGGCTTTTTTATTGTCTCATTTTATAATAATTAATTCCCTAAATGTCACGCAGTTGCTAGTTCTTAATTTGGGCTCTTAATTTGGAAGTTATGGCAATTTGAGCTTCACTTTGATCAAAGGCAAAAATTATTTCATAATTTTCATCAATAAGAAGAACTTCAGGGGAAAAATACAAAGAATTGCTAGGGAGTTTTGCAACTTGTAGAGGGAGTAGTAATAGAATAAATTTCAAGAGTAACATGAATTAAAAAGAATTTAGAAACGTCATACAATTCCTGCAGAATGGAAATCATAATAGGGAAAATTAAATCGTCGAGAAAAAAATAGTTTTGAAGAAGAAGGTTCAAAGATTTCTTGTGCTTGTGCAAATTTCTGGAGAAGGAGCTTGATAGTAAACGAAGAAACTGAAAGCTTAAGAAGTAAATAAATTTATACAAAGTAAATTCAAAAATTTCATGATGCGCTCCTTAAAATTGCTGGAAAAGGAGCATGATAGGGCGAGAAGAAGCTGAAGACTCCAGAAGAAGAAACTTGGGAATTTCATAAACTGCCTATGCATTTTCAAAAGCTTGTGCAGAAATAGAATTGCAATGACTCGTAAAGAGGAACCAAAAGATTTTAAAAACCTCATTACAATCCCTGCAGGCTTCTGAAAAATGGGATCATAATAGGGAAAATTAAATCGTCGAGAAAGAAATAGTTTTGAAGAAGAAGGTTCAAAGATTTCATGTGCTTGTGCAAATTTCTGGAGAAGGAGCTTGATAGTAAACGAAGAAACTGAAAGCTTAAGAAGTAAATAAATTTATACAAAGTAAATTCAAAAATTCCATGATGCCTTCCTTAAAATTGCTGGAAAAGGAGCATGATAGGGCGAAAAGAAGCTGAAGCCTCAAGAAGAAGAAACTTGGGAATTTCATGAACTGCCTCTACATTTTCAAAAGCTTATTACGAAATATAATAGCAATGACTCGTAAAGAAGAACCAAAAGAATTTGAAAACTTTATTTCAATTCCTGCAAACTTCTGTAGAATACGAATCGTAATAGGGAAAATTGAAACGTCTAGAAGAAAATAGTTTTGAAGAAGAAAGTTCAAAGATTTTATGTGCTTCTTAAAATTTCTGGAGAAGGGACGTGATAGTAAACGAGGAAGCTGAAAGATCAAGAAGTAAATAAATTTAGACGAAGAAAATTCAAAAATTCCATGATGCATTCCTTAAAATTGCTATAAAAGGAGCATGATAGGGGGAGAAAAAAGTGAAGACTCAAGAAGAAGAAACTTGGGAATTTCATAAACTGCCTATGCATTTTCAAAAGCTTGTGCAGAAATAGAATTGCAATGACTCGTAAAGAGGAACCAAAAGATTTTAAAAACCTCATTACAATCCCTGCAGGCTTCTGAAAAATGGGATCATAATAGGGAAAATTAAATCTTCGAGAAAGAAATAGTTTTGAAGAAGAAGGTTCAAAGATTTCATGTGCTTGTGCAAATTTCTGGAGAAGGAGCTTGATAGTAAACAAAGAAACTGAAAGCTTAAAAAGTAAATAAATTTATACAAAGTAAATTCAAGAATTCCATGATGCGTTCCTTAAAATTGCTGGAAAAGTAGCATGATAGCGCGAGAAGAAGCTGAAGACTTAAGAAGAAGAAACTTGGGAATTTCATGAACTGCCTATGCATTTTCAAAAGCTTGTGCAGAAATAGAATTGCAATGACTCGTAAAGAGGAACCAAAAGATTTTAAAAACCTCATTACAATCCCTGCAGGCTTCTGAAAAATGGGATCATAATAGGGAAAATTAAATCGTCGAGAAAGAAATAGTTTTGAAGAAGAAGGTTCAAAGATTTCATGTGCTTCTTCAAATTTCTGGAGAAGGAGCGTGATAGTAAACGAAGAAACTGAAAGCTTAAGAAGTAAATAAATTTATACAAAGTAAATTCAAAAATTCTATGATGCGTTCCGTAGAATTGCTGGAAAAGTAGCATGATAGGGCGAGAAGAAGCTGAAGACTCAAGAAGAAGAAACTTGGGAATTTCATGAACTGCCTCTACATTTTCAAAAGCTTGTTACGAAATATAATAGCAATGACTCGTAAAGAAGAACCAAAAGAATTTGAAAACTTTATTGCAATTCCTGCAAACTTCTGTAGAATAGGAATCGTAATAGGAAAAATTGAAACGTCTAGAAGAAAATAGTTTTGTAGATAAAGTTCAAAGATTTAATGTGCTTCTTGAAATTTCTGGAAAAGGGTCGTGATAGTAAACGAGGAAACTGAAAGATCAAGAAGTAAATAAATTTAGACGAAGAAAATTAAAAAATTCCGTAATGTGTTCCTTAAAATTCCTGGAAAAGGAGCATGATAGAGGGGGAGAAGAAACTGAAAACTCAAAATTTTTTTTCGGAAATTTCATGAACTGTCTACACATTTTCAAAAGCTTGTAAAGAAAGAGAATAGCAATGACTCGTAAAGAACCAGTATAATTTGAAAACCTCATGACAATTCCTGCAAACTTCTATAGAATGGGACCGTAATTTGGAAAATTGAAGCGTCTAGAAGAAAATAGTTTTGAAGTAGAAAGTTCAAAGATTTGATGTGCTTCTTAAAATTTCTGGCGAAGGGGCGTGATAGTAAACGAGGAAACGGAAAGATCAAGAAGTAAATAGATTTAGACAAAGAAAATTAAAAAATTCCGTAATGAGTTCCTCAAGATTCCTGGAAAAGTAGCATGATAGAAAGGGAGAAGAAACTGAAAACTCAAGAAATTTTTTTAGAAATTTCATGGACTGCCTACACATTTTCAAAAGCTTGTAAAGAAAGAGAATAGTAATGACTCGTAAAGAACCAATATAATTTGAAAACCTCATGACAATTCCTGCAAACTTCTGTAGAATGGGGACCGTAGTTTGGAAAATTGAAGCGTCTGGAAGAAAATAGTTTTGAAGTAGAAAGTTCAAAGATTTGATGTGCTTTTTAAAAAATTTTTTAGAGCCTTTTTATGATCTCATTTTATAATGATCGTAGTCACAGTCATGTAAATGAGCAAACCGATGGTTTCAGAGAAAAATTGCATTCCTCTGACCTTAGAATAATTTTGACGTATTCAAACCGAATAACCGTCGATGGGAGGTCGTGTGAGGACTTCAAACAATTGCTGCGACTTGCTTCAAATTTTAACTTGCCGTTTATTTCACCGAAACTAGAAAAGATTCAGCAGTTACATAAACTTTTACAAAATTAAATTTGCGCTCCAAACTTTTGTTATCTGAATTTCAGTTCTTCAGGTCGTTGCAACGTAAAATTCCTCAGTTCAGTTCGCATTTTTCATCGGATTACCAAAACAAGAACAATTACCCCCCATTATAGTTGATAATCGCCAAAAACGTTAGCATTGAAAATAGAAACTTAACTAACTTTCGCAATTAGCCGTCTTCGTCCCGTTTCAATTGTTCACATCCCAGCTTCAAACCTACTAAATAGCAGATTTTGGATTCGAAGTTTGTAGCACGTGATAATTAAACTAGACATTGAATAACTCTCAGGACCATCGTCAACGTCAACAATGACAACCAAAAACCGACGTCCGTCATCTAATTACCGGAATTCCAGTTGGTTTTGTTCTATGTTAGGTTTAGCGCGGTATAGATTCGGAAGGGAGATGAGGCGCCGCGACGGCGCTAGTCCGCGTCGTTTCTATTGTAACCAGGCAACTCTCGCAACTTCTCCATTTGAGGAATAAGACCGATTGTTATCCCGAACTTTATGACTTTCGGAGGGAACAAAAAAAAAACGACGCATTTTTCTATACGGTTCCGTAAATCTCGTCTTGAAATAATGTTGCACTAAGTTGCCTCGAAGGGATGAAATCGGGTTAAGGAGGGGCGTTATATTTTAAATCTCCACATCGACCGATTTATGCTCCACTAGAGCCAAGAAAAGTTCAAATGCTTCCGGTAACTGAGACCGAAGAAATGGAACAATCTGATTACGCGACAAAAAAAATAATCGCAAGGGGACAAATCCGGGTAATAAACTAGAAATTTTGACAAGAAATTTTCAATAATTGCTTGACCTCTCTTAACCTCGTCAGGAATGGCAGTCGAGTTTGCTATTAGGGAAAATAATTTAGCGCATTCTATGAGGTGTTGTTTTCTCGTTATATTAAATTTCTTGTTGTTATTAAATTCCCCGGCAATCCCAACAACATTATCGTAATTGACTTCATTTCTGTTTGTTAAAGTATTTTTTTTTGTGGAGGACTAGCAACAAATTGTGGTCTCTAATAACAATGGATAATCGATAAAATCCAATGCGGACGATATTATCAAGGATTTCTCAACGTTCTCCTAACCTGGTGAGAGGGGAGTTGTTGCAAAGCAGTTTTTAGTACCGGAATAACGGATATCGACCCTCTTCTCCCGACTCTGCAATAGTAATAATTCTATCAACGGCGCCAGACTGGCGGGAATGCCGAACGGCCGTTCTGTTTACGGCAATCGCCAAAAGTGCAACGAGTTCAATAAAAAAATCAAAAAAATTATTTCGATTCAACTTGTTTAGACATTTTAGCGCCAAATTTCGATTAAACCTCAAAATAATTAAAAATTTAGAAGGGTAGCAATTTACGGCAACTACACACCCTAAAATAGTTTTGGTTGAAACAAATTTTTGGTCGCCATATTTAGATTCCTAACTTACCGATTCATAATTAGTCTCAGAAATGTTCAAAATTTTCTAGTATTTAGAAAACTTTTAAAAACGATACTGAGACAAGGCAAATTGTTCGGCGAGAGAGATGTCAGATCCAATGAGTTTAAAGGTGCCTCGCGTATTGTCGACAAAATTCGTTTTGAATCGTGGAAATAGCACTCTCTGATTGGCTGCTAGATCGAAAATGCATCCACCCAGTTTAAAGGTACTGACGTTTCAAAATTTAAAAAGCTTTACCCCTTCATTCATTGTTTCCTTTTCGGTTTTACTGCGCTGTCAAGTGACGATGGTAATGTTCGATTGCCTACTCGATAGGTTCTCAAGTGGGAGTATCAACTGTAGATATTTTTGTGACGTCATCTCCACATTGCGAAGATACCAATCCACTTTATTAATGAAAGCATGTAATTTAGAAAAAAATTTGTTTTTAGGGTGATCGTTACTAACCCCTAAACTCTCTCTCAAGTATGAGGAAATAACACTCTCTGATTGGCTCCTAGATGGAGCAAGCATCCACCCAGTTTAAAGGTACTGACGTTTTAAAATTTCAAACGCTTTACTCTTGCATTAATTGTTTCCTTTTTGGTTTTACTGCACCGTCAAGTGACGATGATAATGTTCGATTGCGTACTCGATATGTTCTCAAGTTGGAGTATCAACTATAGATATGTTTATGACGTCATCTCTACATTGCAAGAATACCAATCCAATTTATTAGTGAAAGCATGTCATTTAGAAGAAAAATTGTATTTTGAGGGTGATCGTTTCTAACCCCTAAACTCTCTCTCAAGTATAAGGAAATAACACTCTCTGATTGACTGCTAGATGGAGCACGCATCCACCCAGTTTAAAGGTACTGACGTTTCGAAATTTCAAACGCTTTGCCCCTTCATAGATTTTCTCCTTTTTGGTTTCACTGCGCTGTCAAGTGACGATGATAATGTTCGTTTGCCTACTCGATACGTTCTCAAATGGGAGTATCAACTGTAGATATTTTTGTGACGTCATCTCTACATTGCGACGATACCAATCCACTTTATTGGTGAAAGCATGTCATTTAGATGAAAAATTGTGCTTTGAGGGTGATCGTTCGTAACCCCTAAACTCTCTCTCAAGTATGAGGAAATAACACTCTCTGATTGGCTGCTAGATGGAGCACGCATCCACCCAGTTTAAAGGTACTGACGTTTCGAAATTTCAAACGCTTTGCCCCTTCATAGATTTTCTCCTTTTTGGTTTCACTGCGCTGTCAAGTGACGATGATAATGTTCGTTTGCCTACTCGATACGTTCTCAAGTGGGAGTATCAACTGTAGATATTTTTGTGACGTCATCTCTACATTGCGACGATACCAATTCACTTTATTAGTGAAAGCATGCAATTTGTAAGAAAAATTGTGTTTTGAGGGTGATCGTTCCTAACCCCTAAACTCTCTCTCAAGTATCAGGAAATAACACTCTCTGATTGGCTTCTAGATCGAGCACGCATCCACCCAGTTTAAAGGTACTGACGTTTAGAAATTTCATACACTTTGCCTCTTCATAGATTCTTTGCTTTTTGGTATTACTGCGCCGTCAAGTGACGATGATAATGTTCGATTGCGTACTCGATACGTTCTCAAGCTGGAGTATCAACTATAGATAATTTTGTGACGTCACCTCCGCATTGCGAGGGATACCAATCCACATTATTAGTGAAAATTTAGAAGAAAAATTCTCTTTCTCTCTCTTTCTCTCTCTCAAGTATGATCAATGTCCCCTAAAATTTATTATCGTCGAAGACTTTTCTGACGATACAGTCTAAAACATTACCAACATTTTTTCAGTTACTGAAAAATTAACATTCATATTGATTTTTATAAATATTGGAACAATTCAAAGTGAAGTGACCTTTAGAAAGTTTTTTTAACATCTCAACGCGTCTTTTTATCAAACATTTTTTTCATGACGACCCAAAAATTGAGTGATTTTTAAGGAGAAAAACCTGCACGATTCCTATTTCCGGTAGAAAGTCGCTTTTCGTTTTGTAGATAATTCGTGTAAAGGCGTATGTGTGAGTTGTTTTACTAACTAGTTTGAAAGGGGTCGCAGGTTTCAGCCATAATTGCAAACCGCACTACAAACAAGAGGTATGCGCGGCCTAAAGTCATTGTATTATGCGACAAGGTGTTTGTCAAGACTTGGAGGCGGCGAGAAACTGCGGTTCCGGATATTAATGTGCCTCCTCTGATGTCACACTATCGAAACCCTAAAGAAATCAAGAAAACTATAACCGAAATACTGAAAGCAATTTATTCCAGTTGTTTGTTCCGTTCCCTAAAGATTATCCCGTTTCTGTATAAACAGACACGTGATACTTCCATCCAGACATTTTTGGAGTTTCGCTCCTATCAAGTCATTTCAATATTAACAACAATCAAAACCTAAAGGGTGCAATCAAACACCAAATTAATCACCACCTGTGGTTTCCGTTGTCGGTTCTTTAAACGATTGGGGTTGTCAAAGCGGTTAATCACCCCCACAAATTGATTTCATGCATTTTCAATGGTCGTCCTATTGGATTTATTAAGTCGTCGATTGCAGGAATTTGCCGAAATTCATCAAAATTTCCCTGATTAGTTCCGTTTTTATTTTAGTTAAATTTTTTCCTTTATTACCTAAAATTTGTGCGGGGTAGTGAAGCAATAAATTTAGCAAAAACGTCCAATTTCGACATGTTTTTCGTTACTTCAGTGGCGTATCCTAGAAGAAGCCCAAACTTGCGGTTCAAACCCACAAAAAACAAATTTTTGGAATTTTTTCACTTGCATTGTCGTTTAAAAATTTAATTCCTAACTAAGGGCCAAAATTAACTTAATACACCACTGCAATCTCTCTATGCGTTCCGCTGATAAAATTGTAAAAGTTTAGTGTCGAATTGAGTCGCCCTTCACGCTTTGCGGCAAAGACATGTACAGAGTAAGCGGGTAAACGTTGCCCTAAAACAAGAGTAATACGTTGAATGAAGGAGCTTCCAGCAGCAGCTTTTATGATCTCCGGTAGGACCACACACCATTTAATAAGTAAATTGCACACCAGATGTTTACTTAACTACCCTATTTCTACTGATTACCAAAACTTTATCTCGTCCTCCGAAACGATAACTATTTTACAACAACGCAATGTGATTACTCGAGCCATTTCAATTATGGTCCTTCGAGTCCGGCACATCCGCAACTCACCAAACGTTATTATAACTGTTAGCAACCTAACAAACTATGCAGTCTAATTGGCAACCAAAACAAAACACGTCGAACCAACGACGTATATAGTCGTCGTCGTCGTCTCTTGATGAACAGATAATTCTGTCATCGAATCAATTGGCTTAAATTCGAAGTAATATAGGGATGAATGGTGGTGAATTATGTAATTAAGTTTAATCCTCTCGTTCGGTATAAAGCAAGTCGAAGGAGGGAATCGGGAAATGTGTTTGCGATGGGGGATGAAAAGAGGATAACGCTGAAATCAAGGGTGCGAGAGACGACGAAAACCGATAATGCGACTATTTATAATTTGGTACTTCAATGGTGGTTGGACGAAACGCCACCACCTATTTGAGTTTGGTTGAGAAAGTAAATTCTTTTTGAAGTGTTTATGCGGAGAGGATTTTGCGAAATCCCTTTAGAAATTGTGTAATTTTATTGTGGTCGTTGTGGGAACACTGGACGTGGCAATAAAGCAAAAAACGAGGTAATTTTCTTTGAAATATTGGATTTAATTAGGCCGGTCCTGGAATAACCGCTGCTGCAATTCCATGGCGATACGAGGCGATTCTCGATATTTTCGACGAGCTTCATTTGAATTTTTAATTGCATCATTATGGCGAAACGAAACAATACGCGAACAAAAAAATTTTTTTACGATAACTCTGCTAGAAAATAAAAATTTACCCGATTTTGGGTTAGGGGTGTATCCTAACATCCCAATTTACGAGTATTTTGAAAATTATTGCGTAATCTTGATGTTTTAAGCCACTTTTCACTATAAAAAAAAGATTCAACCAGTTTGATGTTCTGGGTGTATCCCAACACAATCGAGGATATTGTTACAATATGAAATTTGGGGCAAGTGCGATTTTAATTCCGCATTGATCATTAAAATTTACGAATATTACGAAAATTATTGCGTTAATCTCGGTGTTTTTTGCGACCTCTCGCTATAAAATGAAGATCCACCCGATTTTGGGTCGGGGGTGTATCCTAATTTACGAATGTTACGAGAAATATTGCGGAGATCTCGTTTTTTTTTTTTTTTTTGTCACTCTTCACTACTAATTAAAGATCCACCCAGTTTGAGGTTCTGGGTGTATCCTAACACAATCGACGATATTGTTAGAATGTAAAATTTGGCGCAAGTGCGATCTTAATTCCGCATTGATCATTAAAATTTACGAATATTATGAAAATTATTGCGTTAATCTTGGTGTTTTTCGCCACTTTTTGCTATAAAATGAAGATCCACCCGATTTTGGGTCGGGGTGTATCCTAATTTACAAATGTTACAAACATTATTGCAGAGATCTCGTTTTTTTTGTCCCTCTTCACTATAAAATAAAGATCCATCCAGTTTGAGGTTCTGGGTGTATCCTAACACAATCGACGATATTGTTAGAATGTAAAATTTGGGGCTAGTGCAATTTTAATTCCGCATTGATCATTAAAATTTACGAATATTATGAAAATTATTGCGTTAACCTTGGTGTTTTTCGCCATAAAATGAAGATCCACTCGATTTTGGGTCGGGGGTGTATCCTAATTTACGAATGTTACGAAAATTATTGCGGAGATCTCGTTTTTTTTGTCACTCTTCACTATAAAATAAAGATCCATCCAGTTTGAGGTTCTGGGTGTATCCTAACACAATCAACGATATTGTTAGAAAGTGAAATTTGTCGCTGGTGCAATTTTAATTCCGCATTGATCATTAAAATTTGCGAAAGTTTCAAAAATTATGGCGTTAATCTCGGTGTTTTTCGCCTTTTTTGCTATAAAATTAAGATCCACCTGATTTTGGGTCGGGGGTGTATCCTAATTTACGAATGTTACTAAAATTATCACGGAAATTTCGTTTTTTTTTTGTCACTCTTCACTATAAAATAAGAATACACCCAGTTTGAGGTTCTGGGTGTATCCTAACACAATCGAGGATATTGTTAGAATTTGAGATTTGGCGCAGGTGCGATTATAATTCCGCATTGATCACTAAAATTTAAAATGTTACGAAAATTATTGCCACTTTTCGCTATAAAATAAAGTACCACCCAATTTGGGGTTGGGGGTGTATCCTAACAATCGACGATTTTATTAGAATGTGAAATTTGGTGAGGGTGCGATTCTGGATTAATTATTAAAATTGCGTTAATTTCGGTTTTTCGCCGCTTTTGGCGCGAAACTTCCGGTTGAGGACTTCTGATAGACGATTAGTTCTGAACGTTTCCCATATTCCGGTTGAAATTTCTCTCCTCTTGGCAATAATCTACATAAATGAATTCGGTAACGAACGGAACTAAAAGAATCGCAAGTAATAAAACTTCGTTCTATCAACTTAACGTTATATATTTAATTTTACGTATTCCCTGGATTCATTACGATTCAACCGGGGGAAGTCTGGTTATATATTATGTGATTTATATACCAATAAATTTATCCAGAAACTTAAGTTGGCCCCAAAATGTAGATTCATACATATCCACAAAAAAACGAAGTTCTTCAGTTGGCTGTATCAAGTTTTAATCGCAGCCCCGAAACGATCTCATTGTTAGTTCTGGAAGAATCAAATTTACTGTTTGTTTCTCAAAGAACCTGAGAATTTTTTTCTTGTTCTTTAATTGAAAATAATTTATTTGCTCTACCTCAATGAATATTTCACATTTTTACAAGAAATTTGAGGCTATACAACACATTTGACGTCACTAAAGTACACAGCCGAATGAGCGCCCTCTCTTATCAGAGCGTCGTACCACTAATAAGTTACTTAACTATTAGTTCAAAGAATTTGGCTCAAATTCTTTCTTATTGATTAATACTTCCAGGAGAAATTGGTACTTTTTGATTGTTTTTGAATTTTAAAATTTTCAAAAAAATTTAGAAGACTTACAGAAATTTTTGAAAGATCAATTTAATCACAATTTAATTTTGGGAGACCCTGTATTGTCTAGTTGCAGTTGATTTTACCGAGCTTTTGCGAAACTCGTCGAGTTTTTTCGACGTTGTTTTTAATAAAATTTGGCTGAAAGAATTTTGCGAGTAAGTTTCTCGAACAAACACAATAGACGATGAAATTATTTGCGAAGTGCCACAACGACAGGAATCAATCCTGTGGAAAAAGCGATTGTTTTCATCATCATAATGAATTCGGGAACAATCTCGAAACTTTTGGGGCATTCAAATCGAAATTTTCGCCTCCTGAAACATTAAATGAATAAAATATTGTGGCGGTTTTCGTAGTCAAAAAATTAAAATTTAGGACGAATGAAGAGGGACGAAGCGAACGAAAAAGAAAGGGTCAATGTGTAGGTATGAGGGAGGTTTCGAAATAAAAAATATAAAGCTTTATGTTTTATTATGTCCGTAAATTTCGGTATATTGACGGCGCGTTTGTGCTACCGAAACATGATTAGGGGGCTTATATGGGACGCTATCTCCAAGCCTGACTTATTGATGACCATTAGTTGTCTGGGCTGGTGTTCCTACGGGCACTAGATCAAATATGAACGTAGTGGGGTTTCCTGATAGTTCCCGAATGTAATTAAAAATATTTATTAAGTGGTTTTGTTTCGGTTGGAAGAGTATTCAAAGTCAATTTAATAATTTAAATGTGACAAACAGACAATTGAGCTCCATATTTGGATTAGAAATGAATTTTTCTATAAAGTGCCCCGAAATTGTTTGTTTATATTATGAGATTATGTGCAAAAAGTTTTAAAATTTTTGAAAATTAAAAAAATTTTTTTTATTAAAAACATAGTTTTTCTGTGAGAGTTCCACTAATTAACATGGCGGTTAGTAAGTTTTATTTTTTGCCAAAACTGTTTAGTAAGGATCATTTAACAATGTAAGCTAATAGGTTTTGTCAAATAGTGCCTATTTGCCCCAATAAAAAAATCCAAAATTGTCAATTTTTGGCCGAATTTCGCAAATGAAATTTTGAAACTTTTATCAGTCTTACCAATAAATCGAACAAGTTGACTCGATTTGATTTTCTTTTTCAAGAACCAAACATAGTTGTGTAAGTTGCTCCTGTTTATCCCGACTACTTGTTCCGGGACTCTCCCAACACTCGTTAAATAGCACTTAATTCTCTCTACTGACAATTAATTACAACTGACCTCGATATGATTTCGCTAACAATTGGAACAACAACCAAAAGCACAAGCATTCAACCTGAACCTGCACTAATGATAATTGCATTTCTTGCTGTAGAATTTCCCATGGCAGCGATTATTCTCCAGACGTTTATCTGCAAACTCGCTATCATCCCCTACCGTATTATAATAGCCACAGATGCATCAGTTTGTCTTCAAACAAACTGAAATTTACTTCTGCTGAAACTTCGTTAAATTCAAAACAGTCGATCCTTCCGGTGCATTCACCATTTTCGTACATATCTTCGATTTAATTGTTACTTCTTGTCTGGTAAAGTTATATATGCAACTATCGTTGCATTCCCTTTGAATCGCCCACTAACCCCTGAATTAATTAACACTAAGTGAAGAGTAAAATTATTTTATTTAAGTGACACGTGGCTGTGACTTTTTCCCAATACCAAGACAACGGACAATAGTTGTAATACTTACAAAAATTTGGACGGATTATTTCTTTACCAGCAACTCTAAATTTGAAGAATTTAGAAGGAACAAAATGCTCCAAGAGGAAGTTGATAAGGATTGATGGGTAGAAGGGTTTTGAGGAATAGGAGAAATTGCAGAGAAGAAAGGGACAAGAATATACGAAAGTTAGCGTAAAACAAAATTGGAAGGTAACAAATTAATGCAAGAAGAGGAAACCGTAAGAGGGATAGAAGGTGCTAGAAAATATGACGGGGTAGGAAGAGACAAAGGAGTATAGGGACAAGTGAAAATAAAAAAAATTGAAGGAAATTAGGAAGAAGAAGAAGAGGACTGATGTGTAGAAGAGTTTAACCGAATAGGATGATTGAAGGAAAGAAAAAGATGAAGGGTGAGTATAATAGAAAATTTGATAGGAACGAAATGGCGTCAAATATAGAAGAACTAAAAGAGGCTTGAAGGAATGGAAGCGCAGAAAACAGCTCGAAACAAAATGATATGAGACATAGAAGATGTTAGAGCAGATTCCGATTTAAAGAGAGACAAGAGAGTATAAGAACAAGATGAAATAGTAGAAAATTGGAAGGTAACAAATTAATGCGAGAAGAGGAAACCGTAAGAGGGATAGGAGGTGCTAGGAAATATGACGGGGTAGGAAGAGACAAAGGAGTATAGGGACAAGTGGAAATAAAAAAAAATTTGAAGGAAATTAGGAGGAAGAAGAAGAGGACTGATGGGTAGAAGAGTTTAACCGAATAGGATAGATTGAAGGAAAGAATGAGATGAAGGAGTGAGCATAATAGAAAATTGGATATGAACGAAATGGCGTCAAAGATAGAAGAACTAAAAGAGGATTGAAGGAATAGAAGCGCAGAAAACAGCTCGAAACAAAATGATATGAGACATAGAAGATGTTAGAACAGATTTCGATTTAAAGACATACAAAGGAGGATAAGAGCAAGATGAAATAGTAGAAAATTGGAAGGTAATAAATTAATGCGAGAAGAGGAAACCGTAAGAGGGATAGAAGGTGCTAGGAAGGGACAAAGGAGTATAGGGACAAGTGGAAATAAAAAAAATCGAAGGAAATTAGGAGGAAGAAGAAGAGGACTGATGGGTAGAAAAGTTAGACCTAATAGGATAGATTGAAGAAAAGAATGAGATGAAGGAGTGAGCATAATAGAAAATTGGATAGGAACGAAATGGCGTCAAAGATAGAAGAACTAAAAAAGGATTGAAGGAATAGAAGCGCAGAAGACAGCTCGAAACAAAATGATATGAGATATAGAAGATGTTAGACCGGATTCCGATTTAAGGAGAGACAAAAGAGTATAAGAACAAGATGAAATAGTAGAAAATTGGAAGGTAACAAATTAGTGCAAGAAGAGGAAACAGTAAGAGGGATAGAAGATGCTAGGAAATATGACGGGGTAGGAAGAGACAAAGGAGTATAGGGACAAGTGGAAATAAAAAAAAATTGAAGGAAATAAGGAGGAGGAAGAAGAGGACTGATGGGTAGAAGAGTTTAACCGAATAGGATAGATTGAAGGGGAGAAAGAGATGAAGGAGTGAATATAATAGAAAATTCGATAGGAACGAAATGGCTTCAAAGATAGAAGAACTAAAAGAGGATTGAAGGAATAAAAGCGGAGAAAGCAGCTTGAAACAGAATGATAGGAGACATAGAAGATGTTAGAACAGATTTTGATTTAAAGAGAGACAAAAGAGTATAAGAACAAGATGAAATAGTAGAAAATTGGAAGGTAACAAATTAATGCGAGTAGAGGAAACCGTAAGAGGGATAGAAGGTGCTAGGAAGAGACAAAGGAGTATAGGGACAAGTGGAAATAAAAAAAATCGAAGGAAATTAGGAGGAAGAAGAAGAGGACTGATGGGTAGAATAGTTTAACCGAATAGGATAGATTGAAGGAAAGAAAGAGATGAAGGAGTGAGCATAATAGAAAATTGGATAGGAACGAAATGGCGTCAAAGATAGAAGAACTAAAAGAGGATTGAAGGAATAGAAGCGGAGAAAACAGCTCGAAACAAAATGATATGAGACATAGAAGATGTTAGAACAGATTCCGATTTAAAGAGAGACAAAAAAGTATAAGAACAATATGAAATAGTAGAAAATTGGAAGGTAACAAATTCATGCTAGTAGAGGAAACAGTAAGAGGGATTGGAGGTGCTAGAAAATATGACGGGGTAGGAAGAGACAAAGGAGTATAGGGACAAGTAGAAATAAAAAAAAATTTGAAGGAAATTAGCAGGAAGAAGAAGAGGACTGATGGGTAGAATAGTTTAACCGAATAGGATAGATTGAAGGAAAGAAAGAGATGAAGGAGTGAGCATAATAGAAAATTGGATAGGAACGAAATGGCGTCAAAGATAGAAGAACTAAAAGAGGATTGAAGGAATAGAAGCGGAGAAAACAGCTCGAAACAAAATGATATGAGACATAGAAGATGTTAGAACAGATTCCGATTTAAAGAGAGACAAAAAAGTATAAGAACAATATGAAATAGTAGAAAATTGGAAGGTAACAAATTCATGCTAGTAGAGGAAACAGTAAGAGGGATTGGAGGTGCTAGAAAATATGACGGGGTAGGAAGAGACAAAGGAGTATAGGGACAAGTAGAAATAAAAAAAAATCGCAGGAAATTAGGAGGAAGAAGAAGAGGACTGATGGGTAGAAGAGTTTAACCGAATAGGATAGATTAAAGGGGAGAAAGAGATGAAGGAGTGAATATAATAGAAAATTTGATAAGAACGAAATGGCATCAAAGATAGAAGAACTAAAAGAGGATTGAAGGAATAAAAGCGGAGAAAACAGCTCGAAACAAAATGATATGAGACATAGAAGATTGTAGAACAGATTCCGATTTAAAGAGAGACAAAAGAGTATGACAAGATAAAATAGTAGAAAATTGGAAGGTAACAAATTAATGCAAGAAGAGGAAACAGTAAGAGGGATAGAAGGTGGTCGGAAATATGACCGGGTAGAATGAGACAAAAAAAAAGAGTGGAAATAAAAAAAAGTTTCAAGGAAATTAGGAGGAAGAAGAAGAGGACTGACGGGTAGAAGAGTTTAACCGAATAGGATAGATTGAAGGGGAGAAAGAGATGAAGGAGTGAATATAATAGAGAATTTGATAGGAACAAAATGGCGTCAAAGATAGAAGAACTAAAAGAGGATTGAAGGAATAAAAGCGGAGAAAACAGCTTGAAACAAAATGATATGAGACTATAGAAGATGTTAGAACAGATTTCGATTTAAAGAGAGACAAAATAGTATAAGAACAAGATGAAATACTAGAAAATTTTAAGGTAACAAATTGATGCGAAAGGAGGAAACAGTAAAAGGGATAGAAGGTGGTCGGAAATATGACCAGGTAGGAAGAGGCAAAAGAATATAAGAACAAGTGGAAATAAAAAAAAATTGAAAGGAAATAAGAAGGGGGAAGAAGAGGACTGATGAGTAGAAAAGTTTAACCGAACAGGATATATTGAGGGAGAGAAAGAGATGAAGTAGTGAATATAATAAAAAATTGGATGGGAACGAAATGGTGTCGAAGATTAGAGAATTGAAAGAACAAAAGCGGAAGAAGCGGCCCAAAACAAAAGGATACGAGAGATAGAAGATGTTAGAACATATTCCGAGTTAAAGAGAGAGGAAAGAGAATAACAACAAGATGAAATAGTGGAAAGTTGTAAAGGAACAAAGAAATGGACTGAGAGGAAGAAGTGCCTTGACAGGTAAAAAAGGTTGACGATTAAGCAACCAAAAATAAAAGTGTATGAGTAAAGAAAGGTGACAGAAGCGAAATGGTGGAAAAGGAAGAAGTAGAGGAGAAACAATTTCAAAAATTTCCATATCAAAAAATTCAAAAAATCTACATACAAACTTTTTGGAAAGATAGAAACTCCATGTTGGAATTGTTGCAAGGAGCTCGTGATTCAGGAACAACTATTGGTCGGGTCAGCGGCGTCGCATTGGCGTACGTGCTTTAGGGTCGCCATCCCGCACGATACGATTTGCGTGCATAATCCATAATCCCGGATTCCAGTCGAATATCGAGTTCCGACTAAAACTAGTGAATTCCATCCGTTAATTCCTCCTCCAGATTCCACTTAGTAGATTGTTTTTTATTTTCCAAATCGACCCTAAACTACACGCAATTCCGTTTCAAATAAAAATTTTCAATTTCATTGAATAAACAACGAAACGAAAAAGGTTTCTAAAAAAATTAAAGACGGATCGAAAAAATTCTTTGAATCCATACGAAGCTTTAGTGGTCTTGACGTGTTTGCTACTACCCTCCCGGATTCATCCGAATATAAAATTGTTTTCTTTTTTATTTCTCCGATTCTGCTAGGAGTGATGCGAGCTTTCCATCCTGACGGATCCAACGAAATCTGCTACAATTGAACTTTCAGATTGGACTCTTTACTGGCTCGAGTTTTTCGTCGTGTTTTGTTTACTTTGCCGGCTTAAAATGTTGATATTTACCAGGGACAATATAAAAAAAAACAAAAATAAAACAAACACGGCGCGAACGGGGAGAGAAATGACTGTAAAAATGCCGTAAAACCTGCGACTCCGACTTATCCAGAACCGCTAGTCATTGCCTTACATAAAAGCAAAAGGGGACCCTTTCACTTTCACTTGTTACCCACCCCGTCTCTTCAACTTCGTTATAACTAGCTGCATTTACCGTTTTCATCCAGCGGCTCAACTGCAATTTGCATATCAACATTAAACTTAGCTACACATCGCGCGTCAAGTCTACAAATCCAGAAAGCGAGATTTACACGTGATCAGTACGCAACCAATGCGTTGTTAGCGTTATCATCACGTGATTAGCGCTTAATAGACACGTGATCAGGCACAACCAATGCGTAGTTGTCGCGATCATCACGTGATTAGCGCTTAATAGACACGTGATCAGGCACAACCAATGCGTAGTTGTCGCGATCATCACGTGATTAGCGCTTAATAGACACGTGATCAGGCACAACCAATGCGTAATTATTGCGATCGTCACGTGATTAGTGCTCAACCAATGCGCGGTTATTGCGATCATCACGTGATTAGCACTTGATCCACACGTCACCTCCTCCAACAAACGTGTACACTTGAACTCAAATAGTAACGCGTCTGTTTGGTTGGTTGCTGTACTATCGAGTGCCTGATTTGTCAGGAAATTTTTCTGAAACTTTATTGAAACGTAATGTCTTCGAGTGACAATGAGGAAGACATGGTTAAAGTTGTGAGAATCTTAGATAAGTTGAAGAATAAATGAATTAAGTTTTTTGAATATTTGTAGTAAGTAGGTGCGCTTCCTTTGATATGATTTGTTGCAGAATTCTTCCACATGCTCATAACCCTCCTGGCATGAGAAAATCGCTGTTTTATTTCTCAGTTCAGTTAGTAGAAAGGAACTTCATTTTTAGAGATAGACAACTAAATATGTTGCGCTCGCAACCTAATTAACAATTACCTCTTCTTTTAACCTAATTGTTTAAAAAAATTGATTACCATTCAACAGTGATGATAGAGGTGTTAAGTTTTTTCTTAAGCAAAATTTTAAGTTGGTTTTAGTATAGTTAATAGTTTGGAAATCTTAGGTCAGTGTTTTTGAAATTTTCCTCAATCCATGCGTCGGCTTGGCGGTTCAAGTCCGGTGGAAAATAGTCCTTCCACCCCCCAGTCAATCCTTTTCTCACAAAACCTTCTTCGTCCGCTTTAAAAATTCCGATTTGTTCCAAGCGGTTGCTTTCGGTGGAAGATCTTTTTTTGAAATTATCAATCCTCATGTAATTTTCGAGGTCTAAAAGTTCTTCGTCTGAATAGGTTTTTCCGAGAAATTCAGAAATTTTCCTCAAAGACGCGTTCATGTCCTTAAATATAAACAATGAGAACAAAAACTGAAACGGTTGACAAAAATTACTCTGGTTATGTCTTCATAGAACAAAAACAAAATATTTTTGTCGTTTCTTCTTTCCCATCCTTCCTTTATGTGCGACCAAAAAGGTCCCCAGAGTTCTAAAAAAAATTAGATAGGAAATTTCTAGTAATTAAAACTTACGTAGACCTTTCTCGAAATAATTCCAAAATTTTGGAAAATCTTTGCTGTAACCTAATAGTCGGTTTGTTCGATAGAAGTGGTAATAAGATACAGCGACATCTTTCGGATTTCTCGCGACATAAACCACCTGATGCAAAAATTGTTTGAAACTTTTTTAGGTGTTTTACTTGCTCACTTTGCAACCAATTTCGAGAAGATTCGGTGTTAACAAGTCGAAAGGTAAATGGGTTTTGATGAAACGTTTTTCTTGAGTTTTTTCCAATTTTATCCAAGCTGGTTGGGTCATGTGTTCAAGTAAAGCAACTTTTTCAGCCGAATCCCGGTTTTTTGCCAATAATTCTTCCTTGAATTTCGGATGTAATATAAAACTGTGCCTGTAAAAAATAAAAATGGCTTCACAGTTTTTAGTTTTTAGGTCACAAACTCCAAAAATGGAAATCGCTCGTTTCGTCTGACCGCGACTGCTTTTTCAAAATCCAAATTATTGGCTAACAACCAAATAATTTTTTGCGTCATTGTAGTGCCTAAAATTTCGCCAATTATTAGCAAAAACAGAACTGTTAAAAGAAACTTGCTATTAGAAATAAAAAAAAATATTAAAAAAATCGAAAATTTGATTACCTGTTCTTGGATACGTCACTATCCAGACGTCGTCGGGTCTGGCTTGAAAATTATAAAGAGTTTCCGCATGCTTCCTGTACCCATTGGGAAGCAACCATCGTTTTTGGCCTACTTGAAGAAACGCGTCTCTTTCACCTTTTATTAAAAAAAAAATGTGGCAATTCACTTTAAAATATTTTTTTAAATGAAGTACCTGTGTAGTCCGCTAGTAATTCTTTATTGAGAGTAGCCTCAACTTCCTTAATTTCATGCGGAAATTTTTTGTTAATTCCAAAATGTAAATGACCTTCCATTCCAGTTCTTTTAAAAAACAACCTACTACGATAAATGGAAAATTATTGTAACAACACTTAAGCAGAAGACGCCATACATTATCTCAAACTTCTTAATCTTGTTGTTCTTGTATCTAGAAAATTTATTATTAGACTAAGTTTACACAATTTATTTCAACATTCGATATTTGTAAATAAATCAAAATTGTAGGTGCAATTTTCCAACGAACAACAATATTTTGAGCCCTATCTTTAGATTTTGTTATCAAAGAGATAAGAAACAGTTACATAATCATTTGATAATAAATAAAAAATTTTGTTAAATTAAATTAAATTTGTTAAAAAAATCATTAAGCGTTCTCTGTCGCACACATGGGGCGTCATAGGCACTATGTAGTTGCTTGATGCTTCAAAACTTTAGTAAAGCGTTAGAATTTTTTTGTTTTTTGTCAAAACTAATGGGCGATGTATTTTAAATAATGAGACACATGATCTAGGTGATGACTGGACCCTTTAGATGTGAAATGAAAGTTTTTTATTTTTTGAAAAATTTTCACTAAACTTCTTAATAATAGCAGCAATTAGCACGATTAAGGGCTAATTTTCCGGAAATTTTAGGTCAGTGTTTTTGAGATTCTCCTCAATCCATGCGTCGGCTTGACGGTTCAAGTCCGGTGGAAAATAGTCCTTCCACCCCCCAGTCAATCCTTTTCTCACAAAATCTTCTTCTTCCTCTTTGAAAATTCCGATTTGTTGGAAGTGGTCGCCTTCGATGGACGATCTCCTTTTAAAATTATCAATCCTCATGTAATTTTCGAGTTTTAAAAATTCTTCGTCTGAATAGCTTTTGCCAAGAAATTCAGAAATTTTCCTCAAAGACGTGTTCATGTTCTTAAATAAAAACAATGAAAACAAAAACTTAAATAGTTCACGAAAATTACTCTGGTTATGTCTTCGTAGAACAAAAACAAAACATTTTTGTCGTTTCTTCTTTCCCATCCTTCCTTTATGTGTGACCAAAAAGGTCCCCAAAGTTCTAAAAAAAATTGATGGAAAATTTCTAGTAATTAAAACTTACGTAGACCTTTCTCGAAATAATTCCAAAATTTTGGAAAATCTTTGCAGTAACCTAATAGCCGGTTCGAACGGTAAAAGTGGTAATAAGATACAGCGACATCTTTCGGATTTCTCGCGACATAAACGACCTAATGAAAATTTTTTGTTAACGTTTTTGAGTGTTTTACTTGCTCACTTTGCAACCAATTTCGAGAAGATTCGGTGTTAACAAGTCGAAAGGTAAATGGGTTTTGATGAAACGTTTTTCTGGAGTTTTTTCCAAATCCACCCAAACTGGTTGCGTTATGTGTTCAAGAAAATCAATTTTTTCGGCCGAATCGCGATTTTCTGCCAAAAATTCTTCTTTAAGTTTTGGACTGAACACAGTGCTGTACCTATAAAAATTTAAAAAAATTCAATTTCTCTACGACATTAATTGTTTTTTGGTCACATACTCCAAGAAGGGAAATCGATCGTTCCGTCTGACCGCGACGGCTTTTTCGAAATCCAAATTGTTGGCTAATAACCAAATAATTTCTTGAGTCATTGTAGTGCCTAGAAAGCAGAACTGTTAAAAGAGGCTTCAGCGATTAGAAATATTGAGGTTAAAAAAAACAAATTTTCCAAAAAAAAAACAAAATTTGATTACCTGTTCTTGGATATGTCACTATCCAAACGTCGTCGGGTCTGGCTTGAAAATTGTAAAGAGTTTCTGCATGTTTCCTGTATTCATTGGGAAGCAACCACCGTTTTTGGCCTACTTGTAGAAACGCGTCTCTTTCACCTTTTATTAAAAAAGATGGCGCATTTCACTTTTAAAATTTTTTTTTTCAAACAAAGTACCTGTGTAATCTGCCAATAGTTCCTCATTAAGAGTACTGTCAACTTCTTTGATTTCATGTGGAAATTTTTTGTTGACTCTAACATGTAAATGACATTCCATTTCAGTTATTGTAAAAAACAACTTACTACAATGAATGGAAAAATTGTTGTAACAACATTTAAGCAAAAGACGCAAACTTTGATTACATTATCGCAATCTGCTTAATCTTATTGTTCTTGTATCTAGAACATTTATTATTTGACTAAGTTAACACAATTCATTTCAACATTTGTAAATAAATCAAAATGTTGCTGCAATTTTTCCAACAAACAACAATATCTTGAGCCCTTGCTTTCGACTTTGTTGTCAAAGAGATAAGAAACAGTTACATAATCAAATGATAATAAATAAATATTTTTGGTGACAGTTAATTTCCGAATATTAGTATTTTTGTGAAAAGAAATCATTAAGCGTTCTCTGTCGCACACATGGGGCGTCATAGGCACTATATTGCTTGATGCTCCAAAGCGTTAGAATTTTTCTGTTGTATGTCAAAATCAATGAGTGATGCATTTTAAATATTGAAACACTGGATCTAGGAACTGATTGGACCTACTTAAAGCGATATGAAAGTTTTTTTTAACATTTATTTTCACTGAATTTCTAAACAATAATAGTAATTAACGCGATTAAGGGCTAATTTTCCGGAAATCTTAGGTCAGTGTTTTTCAGATTTTCTTCAATCCATTCGTCCGCCCTTCTGTTCAATTCTGTTGGAAAATAATCTTTCCACCCTCCAGTCTTTCCTTTGCGCACAAAATTTTGTTCGCCTTTTACAACAATTCCCAAACTTTCGAAAATATTTATTTTGATAGAAGGACTTTTTTGAAAGTTATCAATCTTCATGTATTTTTCGAGTTTTGAAAATTCTTCGTCCGAATAGTTTTTACCAAGAAACGCAGAAATCTTCCTCAAAGCCGCGTTCAAATCCTAAAATAGACAATGATTAGAGAAAAATTTTGATGAAATAATAAAAAATTACTCTATTAACATCTTCGTAAAATAGAAATAGAAGATTTTTGTCGTTTCTTCTTTCCCAACCTTCTTTAACGTGCCACCAGAACGGTCCATAAAGTTCTGTAATGTAAAAATTTCGGAATTGTTTTTATTAATTGAAATACCTACGTAAATCTCTTTGGAAATATTCCCAAAATTTCGGAAAATCGCGAGAATAGCCCAAAAGCCGAAGCATGCGGTGAAAATGAAAGTAAGACACAGCGACATCTTTAGGATTTCTCGCTATATACACAACCTAAATTTTTTTATCAAAAACATTTCTAGAAATATTTCAATTTACTAACTTTACAACCGACTTGTAACAAATTCTGTGGCAACAAGTCGAAAGGTAGATGGGTTTTGATGAAACGTTTTTCTGAATTTTTGTTAAATTCCTCCCAAGTTGGTCGCCACAAATGTTCAAGAAAAGAGGTTTTTTCGCTCGATTCGCAATTTTCCGCCAACAATTCTTCTTTGTATTCCGGATGGAACCACGTGCTAAATCTAGAAAAAAAATTAACAACATTGTTGACATTTAAAACACAAATTACTCCAATGAAGGAAATCTGTCTGGTCGTCTAATTGCAGCCGCTTTTTCATAGTCCAAGTTGTTGGCCAGCAACCAAATGATCTCCTGAGTCATCGTACTGCCTAAAATTTTCAATTATTTGCTAAGTATAGAATTCAATAAAAAAGGGAAGAAACACGGTAAAACTAACGCTTAAAACTAGTTTTTCTTATATTACCAGTTCTCGGATAACTGACGGTCCAGACGTCATCGGGTCTTGCTTGAAAATTATAGAGAATTTCTGCACTCTTTCTGTATTCACTCGGAAGAAACCATCGTTTTGGACCTACTTGCAGAAAATTGCCTCTTTGACCTTTAATGCCCAGATGTTTTCCTTAGTTTTTTTTTTTTAATAATTTGATGTTACATACCTGGATAGTTTGCGAGCAATTCTTGATTAAGAGCAGCATCGACATCTTTAATTTCATATGGAAATTTAACGTTAACATCCATTTTGATTTCGTAAAGAAACTACTACTCCTTAGAACCGGACCAAACATTGGTAACAAGAACTAAATCACAATGTTATATACCAACAAACTTTATCTTGTTAGCTTTTGTTCTTATTCGGGCTATTTATTATTTACTAACACACGAGTTATCTCAACTGTCGCTTCCCAATTCTCTATTTAAGTCTTAAAACAAACAAACAACTCTTTTTGTGTTCAAGAGTAAAAACTTTTAGGTACATGAATCAGAAAAATTATTTTGGGTAAAAAAAGAAATTTAGATTGCAACAAACCATAATCGCATGAAAATGGGAAATACTAGTGCGAAATTACGTTTTCGCGCCGCTATTTGAGTTAATATTCCAGTTTTGCATTTGGTGGCCACGAGACGGCGCCACCATCGCATCGAAGTGCCACATTACTGGCGACATCTATCAAATGTTAACGTAAGTTGCGCTATTCAGAAACAGAACATGACCTAAACATGATTGGAATCTATTTCTTAACTAAAAATTTTTAATTGTGATTTGTTCGAATTTATAGGGATTAGAAACGTTTTTGTTACAATATTTAATGGTTTGAAAGATCAATTGGTAAATGCGCAACCTTACCAAGAATGAAAGGCTGGCGGTGCAAATTTTTGAAAAAGAGAAAATTTTCGTTATGGTTTTGTCGAATTATTATCAATAAGTTGCATTTCTTAATTAATTTAATCAATTTTCAACAATAATTGTTTTGGGTTGATAAGTTGGTCATTCTGAGGTCTGACACGTTGGCACTCCCTGCTGTTCGGAGGTCGAAGTGACGTTTACCGTTTGACATATTTTTTTAAGGTTATATTATGACAGTTTAAACGTCAGAAATTTTTTTATTAACAGATTTCCAAGTGTAAATTGATCAATAACGGTCTGAAACCCCAACAATTCCACAATGACGTCCCCTTTGAACACCGAAAACGATTAGGTAACGAATTCGGTTAATAACAACAAAAGTCGAATTAAAAATTTCAGTTTTGGCCCCCTCAACCGTCACAAATGCGTTCTTCTGTAAGCTACATCTTATCCAGCAGTACCAGTGAGCCCAACATGTCGCATCCCGACTACGAACAATACTCCCATGACCACGCCGCTCTACTGGTGCTAATCCGACACATCGGTACTCAATTGAAACCGAAAGTTTTCTCGAAATTTTTCGACCGCATCTCCAAAATCAACACGGTAAAAATAACCGATTCAACTGGCAATATCCGCAATATCCTGGTACGTTACGTCAAAGAACATCCGGTCGAAAACAACGATTGGGGCGACTTCCAAACACATCGGCGTCTTTTAGGACTCGTTTCTTTAGGCAAATACGATTCGCAACAGGAATTAAACGAAATTTGTCGCGTCCACGAAAGTCTCAAAGTTAAATACACAAGTACTTTGTTTGATTCTCGTTGTATTTTGTTTGGACCGACAAAAGAAGGGAGTGAAGCTTCGAGTCCTAGCGACAGTAGTAGCAGCAGTACTCTAGATGAGAGTAAAAACGATGAAATTAAAGTTGAAAAATTTACAACTCCGAGTAACTTTAAAACACGTGGATTGTTTTATGATGAAAGCGGACTTTGTAGCGATTTAGAAACGCAATTGATCGAATTTATTAATTCGTTATTTTGGGTTTTGGAATCGAAACGGCTCGAACGTTCCCGGGAGAAATTAGAACGAGTTTCGTTGTTGTTGGCACCGTTTGAAAAAAAAGATTTTGTGGGTCTGGATATGGAATCGAGGAATAACAAGAAAAAATGCACCGGACGAATGACGAAACATTTAGGGGATTTATGTTTGCAAGCCGGATTGTTGGCTGAAAGTTTAACTTATTACAGTAACGCTGCCGATACGTTGAAGACGGTTAATGATTGGTTATGGTTGGGGGCGGCTTATGAGGGGTTGTGCGCCGCTTCCGCATTGGTTTTGTATCCGGAGATGCAGAGAAGCGTGACGTTGCAACGAAACGCTAGTTTACAGGAAGGTTCTTCTCCTAAGAAAACGAGTATTGTGGTGAATCCCGTCGATTTGGGGGTGCGAAAAGCTTCAATTTCCAACACATTAATCCCAGAAGATATCTCAAAGAGGTATCGCGAAGCCATCATCCACTACAGCAAATACCAAAATGCTGGTAGGTTATTCAATGAAACTTCCAGTAGTTAGCCAAGAAAAATTCCCAAAACTTTTGGAAGTTTTAATTTTTTCCGTTGAGCTAATTACCCACGAAAACTTTCTAAAGTTTCTTAACATTTCAATTTTCTTTTTTTATTAAGGAATCGTGGAAACTGAGGCTAGCTTCAAAGCGGCCCGCATAGCCGTAGAACAGAACCACTCCTTACAGGCCGCCAGCTTCCTCCAGAACGTCGTCTACATCAATTTAACACTTTCTGAGCAAGAAAAGATTCAACGATTTGAGACACTTGCCGAACTCTACACTCAAATCGGTTTCATCAGAAAGGCGGCGTTTTGCCAAAGATTGGCGGCGACGAGATACGTTTCGCCACAAAATCCCGCTCCGAATTGGGGGCGCTGCTACAACTTAATGCTGCAGAGTTTGCCGGGTCATCGTTTAGCGTTGGATCCCGCCGAAATGAGAGAAGTTGAACAGGGTTGGCCGGTGTTACAAATTCAGTTATTGCAAGAACTGGTGGTAGCGGCGAAACGGATGGGCCATTCGGCCCTAGCAACGAGACACATGACGTTTTTATTGCAAACGATGTGGCAACATCTTTCAGCGACCGAACAAAAGGAGTTGTCGGTACAGCTGCAGGTCCGTGATGCAACAAAACGACACTTTAATAATCAAATTTAAAGACAAAAGACACTTCCATTGTTTTAACCGTAACGGTTCTGTTAATTGTGCGCAAATGCAACAATACGACACTTTAATAATCAAATTTGAAGACAAAAGACATTTCAATTTTTTTTAACCCTAACGGTTCTGTTAATTGTTGTGCGCACAATTTTTTTGAATTTTTGAGATTAAGAAGATTAAAGTCGCCAAAATTTTGCAATAACGTGACTTTAGACATAAAAATTAACTCAAATTTTTGTTGGTGACAGTCGCTGTCGTCGCAATGCGAAGGTTCGCCAGTGCCTCTGGTGTTGGACAACGGAACCGTGATACCCCCCGCCAACTTGACGAACATTCCAATATGCCAAACTTACATTTTAAGGAATCTCCAGCCTCATTTGCAGCCACGTCGGGTTCAACCTATAAAACAAGATCTCGGCCCTTTCCTCTTCACCCCAATACACTTCGGGAGTTTAGACCGTAGAAACATCACAGTCGACCAAACGAAAATGGGTAATTTTTCCGTTTGAAGCCGCAGAAATTAATTTCGAAATTTCCAGGTTTTCTATGGGTAGAAAACGAACCGTGCGAAGTCACCTTAAAACTCTCCAACCCTTTACCGTTCGAACTAAAAGTTTCTGATATGCGTCTGTTAACGTCAGGTGTAGTTTTCGAATCGTTACCGGAAACTGTGGTGTTACCACCAACAGGAGCGCCACCTACCGCCGTAACTTTACATGGCACTCCGAGAGAAAGCGAAGGTCAATTGCAGTTATTAGGTTACAGTACTCATACTTTGGGTGTGAAATCGAATTGTCGATTGCGTCACATGAAAGGTTTTCAACCACATTACGAAGTTGAAGTGGTGCCATCTTTGCCGCTTCTCGAAATAAAAACGTCGCTTCCTCAAAGCGCGTCGTTTTCATCATTTCATGATTACGAAAACGTTGTAACTTCCGCCAGTGTTAGTCTTCATCATGGCGAAAGTGTTGAATGTACAGTAACTTTAACTAATATCGGACGTGTCGATGTTGAAATGTTGGAAGTTACTATGCAATCTGTTTTAGAACCTGGACTGCAAGATCAAATGTTTACTTGGTCACAAGAGAATTTAATGAGTCAATTGCCGTTAAAACCGAATTGTTCGGCTAGTTTAACTTTATATTTGTATGCTGCTGGGAGTTTTTTGGTACCGGGTGGTAGCGGAAATGAGTTTAGTAGCGGAGTTTTTAGTAGTAGTATATCAGGACCGGGATCGTTGCCTTCTAGATTGAATTCACCAACTAGCAGCAGTTTTCACAGGAATTTCAATTCGAGCTTTCGATCGTCCAATTCGGGACATTCAAGTATGAGTGTTATGTTGCAAATTCCTCAATTGCCCATCAACCAACAAGCATCATCGGTGGTGGAAGGACAGTTACAAATCAGATATAGCGGAGGGGCAGGACTGCAAGCCGCCTATTGTCGCAGTTGCTCGGTATTCTTCACTTTAGAAACGGTTCCGTCACTCCATGTGACCAATTGGGACGTCTTGCCAGCAGAAACGTAAGTGGCGCTATTGCGGAATGTTGGAAACTAATAGAGTAAGCGGCGCTTTGTCTAACTAATTTTTAGAAAATTTTGCTCACTAGTAACTGTTCTAGTTCATTAGTGGCGCTTTGGCGGAACATTTCGAACTAATACTACGCTCATTTTACGATTTAAAGTGGCGATTCTGTTTCATTAGTGGCGCTTTGGCGGAACGTTTCGAACTACTACTCGAGTTTATGCTTAATGTCGCTTTTGCGGAACGCTTCAAACTAAACGAGATCTCCTTTGCCAACATTTGATGATTTACGATTCGTTGTAGCAATTCTCAGTTCTACTTGGTTCTGGACGTCGCCAATCTAACATCTCAAGAGATGGAGCTTCAATATACGCCTTCTAAAACGATGTTGGTGGAAGGACACGAAAGTTGTCGAGTTCCCGTACCTGTGAAACGTTGTCCTCTGTCGAAACTCGACGGGTTACATGGAGATAGGACAACTAGTGGCGACCTCGACCGGATTTGCTCCGAACACATTGCTAATTTGGTTGATTTACGCTGGCATTTGCTTGGTACAGACACTAGAGGCAAAGCTTCTCTTAAAGGAATAACTTTAACCAACGATATGTTAGACGAAGTCAGGATGTCGCCTCTACTTTGGGGTAGTTATTAGCTGTTAGATTTTCAAAAATTTATAACCAAAATTGTAATTATAGGAGTAACGATTAATGAAGAAGCTGTTAGGTCACAGGAAGAAATCAGTTGTGAAGCCGGCGATTGTTTACATATAAAAATTTTCGTTACTAACAGTCTAGAAAAAGCGTTGCACCAATTAACTTTATCGGTACAGTTCTATCAAGATTACGAAAATGGAACTTTAAATTACAAAATGGAAACCAGATTAGCAACAACAGGCACTACGAAGTAAGAATTTTTAGTTATTGTTTTGTTACTAAATATTTTTGTTTAGGAAATTTATAGATTTGTTGGAGCCTCAGGGTCAAGAACAACACGAATTGAACGTTATTTTTTTTACACCGGGGCAATATAAGATCGAAATTAAGTGTTCCGCCCCTGATAACGCAGCCGCTGTTCCTTGTTTGCCCCAAACCGGACATGTGTGGAGGTTCACGCCCCCTATCAATGTCATGGTTAGTTAATTATGGCAGTTAAGTCGAATTCAATCTCCGAGACAGAGAATACGAAGTATTTTCGAATCTGCTTAATTCTAAGGCTATAATACATGTTACTAGTGACATAGCGCTTTTTATTGGTTCCCTTGCGAGATTACTGAGTACTCAAAGCTGAAGACTAAGGCGGAAACACCTTAATTTCGGCGTTACAAGACTCTTTTAGTAACATGAATCCAGGTGTGTTCGTTTTTTGTACAAGAAATGACTGAAAACGAAGGATAACTACAAATTCCCGCGGGTTTTAATCCGTTGTTAAACGTCGGAAACATTTTTTGCGGGGACCTTCGAGCCGGATTTCCCTAATAAAAATTTCTTTTAGAACACTGGAAACCGTTCAACACTTTATTTTTCCTTAAACTACCTTAAAAAAACATTCCAGTCTTATAGGTAAAAGTCACGTGTAACTTGTGTGAAAATTATTGATTCACGTACTATAACGTAGGTTGGGCAATATAAAAATATAATTTGAACAATAAGTCTTAGAAAGGCGAGTTCATGCCTAATTTGGTTCCGAAGTCCAATCGCGCCCTCTTTTGGAACCTTTTGTTGACGCTTTAAGAAAACAATCCCGTTAATTTCGAATTGTGAATTAACGTTTTAGGAACTTACGTGATTTCTTGCCTTTTTATCACTTCGTTTATTAGTAATACAGCAAAAGGCGACAACGAAGTGAAAATAATTACCCATGTAGGCACTTGGAACCTGTACATTTCCACAAAATTTCCCTTAATAATTGTATAGCTGAAAATGGCGTAAATAATTTGAATGGAAAGCCTGCAAAGAGAATAATAATAAAAAGAAAATGTAAGGGAGAAACTTACAGAACGAGAGAGGTTACCAACCAATAGAAATTGTGATGGGGTAGTTTCCTGTAAATTAAATGGTCGCGATGCACGAACCCTATCGAAATAACAACTGCAACACACACCATCGAGTTAATTGAAATAATTTTTAAATGCTAATAATTACCGAAATGCAATAGTACAATGAACACGATTATAAGTCTTGCAATTTGGAGTGTCCAGGAATTTTCTGGCCATTTGCTGAAATTTCCTTCAATCATCGGTAAATAGAAGAAGGAGCAGGTACAATTATTGACGGAGCATAAATCTCGACAATGTCCGGCTAAAATCCCGACATACGCTACGATCACAACAACAACAGTAGGGAGAAACTTCAACCCGTAACACCACAAAATGAACATCGAAACGTTCAAGTTAACAGTCGCCAGATTTTTTCCTTGCGGTTTCTTCATAACATCAGGATCCACCGGTAAACCCATCAAAGAAACGCTTAAAATCGGCACGACGATACAACACAACCATAAAATTTGAGCGGCAGTAAACGGTGGCGGTAACATCGAAACCGCAGCAACTAACTGGATCACACTCAAAATCACACAACAAGACAACCAAAACTGTATGGCACTCCATAAAGTTCTAACGAAATGACGAGCTTCCATCACTAGATGGTAGAAAGAGATCGGATCTTCGCGTCTAACCGACAACGAACAAGCTATCGAGTTCAAATCACGTGATAAATCTAACGGTGATGGTCCGCTTAAGGGATTTTGGTGAGATTCGGTACGTTGACAAACTTGAGGATAGAGAGGATGCACGGCGATGCTGAAATTAACATTTTTTTAGTTACGATTTGAAACGATTCGACAATCACCTGGCGTCGGCTTGCATGAAAATACCGGCGTTTTCGAAATTGGCGGAGGAACCCAAAATGCAGACGATTTCCCCGTAATCCTGCATGATGTTGAGCATTTCTCGTGTAGCAGTGGGAGTGCAGTCGGTAAAGAGGGAAACTAGAAGAGGAACGTTGTCGATCAACTCGATGTGGGGCCGGATTTTGTCGATTCCCCGCGGCAATTTCGCCTGCAAAAAAATTATTGTTAAGGAACTTCCATCAATTTGTTGTAACTAAAGTAACAATTCAGAAGCTTCCATCATGAATTAAAAAATTATTTTCAGACGGTGTGGCTTCCATCTGGTTCACGGATTGAAATAAATAGTTGCATGGTTGTTTGCTAAAAAAGTAGTTGGTGCGACCTACCCTGTTGCTCATGTCGAAATTGATGGGGGCGCTCTGTTCGGTGCTGTCGGTTAAGCAACTCAACGATTGCCAATCGTGCGACGTGTTGACTTCGTTGTGCATCTGAACTGTGTCGTGATTAACAATTTTGGCATGTACTCCGCTTTGATCGCTCGAATTCTTATCCAAATTGCCCTGTTCTAAATCGATGAATTTCACCATTGAATGTTCCATGTTAATGGCGCTGGGTGCCGAAAAACTCATCGCTCGCGACGATTCCAAGTTGCTGCATCAGATCAAATGTTAAAATTGTGAAGAAAAAAAACGTCCCAATGATTTTTTAAAGCGTGACCAAATGGTTAACCATATAGCGGACCCGCCAATGAAAAATCGTGCAACTTAAGCAACTTGAATTTGAGGGTAGTACCTATCAGACTGCAAACAAGACCTTTCATCGTTATGCGGCGTTAACTTGCGGGCACTTTGCGACAAACGTCGCTGCTTTTCGCTCCGAGGATTGGCAATTATTGCACCATCCACTTGTCCACTATCGCGTCTGTCCTCCCAGCAATTAGTACAATAAAACACACAAACATTTAGGTAGAAAGATTAGTACAAGAAGGCGAAAACGGTTGCGCACCAAACTATTTAGTTGGACCCCATGGGGGTTGTCTGATTTATTTATTTTTTCGTGTGCAACCGTTCGGATTGGTTAAGATAAAAGCAAAATATCTACTTAGTGCCTACTAAGCGTAAAAACGTTACAAAACGACATAAATGGTGCTCAATAACGGGTTAAGGCGATCTAACCTGTTACGTTCGCTTAAAAGAGAAATGTGGCAGTTCCAACCGCTTTCGAGGCCCATTTTTTCGCTAAAAACCCTCGAACGCAGCTCGTTTTCTTTACTAAAATGGACGAATCGGATGCAGGCGCGCTCCAGCTGCTCGATCAGCTGCACCTGCGTAACAATAACCAATTAACCAGAATTCACTTAAAGAATTTGCAACTAGTTAATTTTAGTTCAAGAATCTCGCGTTTTCTCGCACTTCATTTACAATTTTTCAAGTAAAACTTGCGCTGAGAGGAACTAGAAGAAGCAGGGGAGTTGTTATTGGTTTAAATGTTGTGATTGTTGATTTGTTTTTAAACCTCTAAACGCTCCAATGTTAATGTCGATAAAACAGTATCCTGCAAGCAACTGGTGCCGCATTCCCAAAGCTTGACTGACTTATGACGTCATCATAAGATTTAATTTGCAAACACGTTATGGTCAATTAAAATCAAGTGTTGGCACAAAAGTATAAAATTATTCAAGCACCCAATGAAGTCGATTCTAATTATAGGTGAACCATATACTTGCCATATCTGTTAAAGCTTGATACTGCATGGTTACCATTCCAATGAACACTTGATTGCACTGCATATGAAAGCAACTATCGGCGTCTGAAATGTCGACTGGGGGACTATCGTTATAGAGCAACGAATCTGGAATGGAATCGACATAATAACAACCGCCAGATGACGCTACTACACCCAACACCTAACCTGTACTATAAAACTGACCCAATGAGCTCCTAATTTTCGGTTCCAAAACGCTTTTGCATTCCCAATGGGCCGGCGTTGGACTTCTGTAGTTCATATACAAATGCCGACTGTCGCTGGGCAATTCCAAGTAAACTCCGTTCATTTTATTGCTGACACTTTGGTTTAATGGTCGATAAGCGAAAGCCGTACAATAAGCAGTCAGACTGCTTCTTTGATAAAAATCCTGAATTTTTTTTCGATCAGACGGTGACAAAGGACATAAATCGTGTCCATCCCAATAATCGACACAAGAATCTAAGATAATGTCAGCAGTACCTTCGGATAATAACTGCATTGAACCGCTACTTAACTCTTTTACTATAACGGCAAACATGTGGGGGAAAGGAAATTTTAATTTTGTAGAAAGTTGGAGGGAACGGGCGTATTTGTTGTCTCTGCGCACCATTTCCGGTTGCTGTAAAAAAAAACTGTTATCGCCGAAAAAAAGATTTTTTCATTACCAAATGGCGAAAAGTTGACAATTGTTGTTCTAATGAGAAGATTTTTTGGGCCTGATCCACGAATCCGATCTCTTTCGCCAATTCACACAAACATCTACGGTTGGTAACGGGAATCAAATTTTCGTTGTAGATGGCTTCGCATGTTATGTGAGAACAAAACGAAGTGTAATACTCCTGAAAAAAAGATAACGATAGGAATTTGTCTTTGCGGAATTATAATGAAAGAAAACGCTTTCTAGTAATTTTTTTCTTAGTTCAGTTGGACTAATTGGAATATTTCAAAAATTATTATTTTTTAACAATAATATGTGGAACTTTATTTGTTTTTCGTATTGTAACAAAATATTCTCAACACCACTTTGTGGAAGACTCATTAGCTTTTTGCGAAGCCCAATCGAACCTACCTGCGTTTCCACGTTACAAGTGTTGAGTAAAATCGCTAGTCCTAGAGGTTTAAGTGACGTCAGATGTCTGTGCCAGTCTTGGTCATCGAAATGCAACCTGAACGGATCGCCTATGTTATGGGTTAAATCCAGTACTTCGGCGGTGGCGCTGGTGGGACTCTCGTAGTAGTGATGTGGGGTTCCCCCCGCGCTTTCTCCATCGGTCACTAGATCACCGACGTTACCCAAACTTGAAGACGGGGAAATTTCGTCGTTGTTATGAAGAAAAAACACTTTTTCCGCAGTAGGATTCGGCCATGACAAGATTCCTTTTTTATCGACACATCCCAGCGCCTACAATCAACATTCAATAAATTCCAACAAGTATCAACTATTCTACTAACAGTAACTGAACCCAAAACATGGAGAATGTTGGCGGAACGGACCAAAATATCGCATTTGCCTTTTAAAATTTTCAAAAAATTTTCCCACATATCCCATTTTGTATATCTTAATTCGGTTTGTTCTAACGTAACACTATCGGCGTCTTCTTCTAAAAGATTTTCTTTCGGCACTTCAAATTTTTTCGAAATATCAAAAATCGTTTTGAATCTAAAAACAAAAATTAAGAAATTTTTTAAAAAAATTGAAACAACTGACCTGGCCATGCCGGCGTAATTCAGCAAATTCCAGGCAACAGGAAACACTAAAGGCAACAATGGCAATACCGCGATGCTAGGCCCGATCAGTAATAAATCAACGGTTTGATTACGGCCGGTAAAGTAGGAATTTCGGAATAAATTCACTCCGAAAACAACAACGAAAGTGAAAGGTAATAAAAATCTTTCGATTATTTTAATCATAACTAGATGGCGTTGTTGATTGAGTTGTGTCACTGGTCTATCGAGAGCCTGTTCTAAGTAGATCCTCAAATTATTTAAATAAGGTGTTTCTAGAAGTTTATATTTTTTATTTTCTAAACACTTGCGCGATTTGGGGGCGCTAAAAATTTTGTTGGCATTCTGCAAAGAAGGTGCGTAAACTTCTTTGGCGTGAAGTAGAGGATACTCGGAATTTTTATCGAGAGATTCGCAATAACCGGGACTTAACTGGCCCGGTCTTATCATAACTATGTCGTCTTTAACTAACAATGCCCATGGTAAATTGATTAATTTGTTGTCTCTGTAGGTCCATTGTAGGGTGATACAGGGTGATATTGGGGAGCATAAGTTGGGATAATTGTCGGATAACCAGCGGATGTTGTCGGTTTCTTTTTTTATTTTCTCCAGGACTGCTCGAGCGCGATTCGGAATCTCGTCATGTCTCAGTTTGTTATCGTAAAGTTCCAATGATAGATTGACGACTAAGAGGATGATCAAAATTAGGGATTCGATTATTAACGTATTACTGATGTCTAACACGAACGCTAGGAACAGGGATAAGGCGGCCCAAAGCTGGAAGGACGACGAAATCCAGTTGATGGTAGATTGCTGGCTCGAATGATGCAGCGTGTCCTTGACCCATGACTTGGATCTCCTGAAATCGACACACTAATTAGCGAACAACAAAATTAGAAAGACAAAATCCGTTTCAGTCCCCATTTTCTCACTTTCGTTCCCTTCTACACTACTACAAATAGTTTTTGAGTCTTTTTATTGGTCTTGCATGGTCGCTTGGTCAAGAAGACCGGTCTTGGACATCTAAACCAGGATCTTTACATCTTCTGTTATAGGTTTTATAACTTTTTTATACCAGAAACAAATAGTTTCAAGTGAAAAACAATTGACGCACGTTAATAACAAGTGTTAATAGAAATGACGTAATAAATAGAGAGAAACAAATTGTCTAGTGAAAGGTATCAAGTGGTTTGGATATCTTGAAACGAATAGTCAAGTGGCGAACGATTGACAGGAGTTAATAACAAGTGTCAGTGAAAATGACGTAATAAAGGAAATAATGGAAACCACCTACTTGTTGAGTGAAAAGTATCAAGTGGTTTAAATAATTTGGCAAAGATTAAAAAATTAATAATTAAGCAACAATACGAGAATAATGTGGAACAACAATAGGCAAGTAAGGTTGTCAATTGTTTGGATTGGCGACAAGTGTAAACAAGTAAAAAGTGACAACAATTGCCATGGCAACTTAACAATAACAATTATTGACAAGTGAAATTAGCAAGTGAATGTTTCAAAACTTAATTATACGGGGTGATTACTGGTAAAAACAATTTGTTTGTTAATTATGGCTCCGCCTTAGGGCCTTAACTAGTGATTAAAATAAAAATTGCGCAGTTATTCCACGAGTTATACAAAAACAGAAAAACGTTTGTAATTAAGTGCGAAAATCATCTGCAAAATAGCTGACGGGTTTCTGCCGGTTATTTGTGGCGAGAACCGGCACCCCTTTCGCTAGACCCATTTGGGGGTTCCATACCTGGCTTTCTGCGACGTTTTCAGTTGATGCAGGACCAGTTCTATTTCTAAATAGAGTTTGTGAAGGGCTTCCCTGGTGGTGAGGCCGGAATCTTCAGGATTGGCTTCCATTTTCGAAAATTACATTATATTTGTAGGTTATGTTTACGAAAATTTCAAGGGCACGTTGTTGAAAACTTGTCGCACAACCTTTCGAATCAATTTGAAAAGTGACCAAACTCGACCGCAACAACCAACCGAACCACCCTGAAAACGGCCTTAAATCCTTTTCGTTACATAATTTACAAATACACCACAATTGACGGCCGGAACCACAACCACCGCTTGAAGTAATCATACGAGAAAGAACGGCATTGGAGCCACTTTTTCTAACAAGCGTGTAGCTCCTGACTGCAACTCTTCTGCAGACATGCGTGGTGCACGTAGAATGAACCCTTCGTCCGTCTGATTTTTATACTCAGAGATTCTTGTCAATAAGATTACATAAAATGTCGATGAAATCTACAGTGATTGAATGTATTCAATGTAAAAAGATATGCAAAAATTTTTGATTTTACATGCATTGAGTGTAACAAACTTTAGCCATCAGCTCTGAATAATTTTGATAATTCGATTTCATTAAAATCCCGTCAAATATGTGCTGTATGTGATGTTACTGCAAAATTAATGAAACATTTTTGTGACCATTACACAGGTTCACATATTCAAATTGACCTTGAGATAATTAAATTCAACAATGATTTTTTAATCAATGGAAAATGGTTTTGAAACCAACACGGTATTTAAAATCGTTAAAGAAAAAGGAGCAGAACTAAAAATTAAAAATTATTTAGACCATCGTTCTGGAGTTTTCAAATCAGAGAAAAATTAACGGATTTTGCCCTGAGAGATTCAAGGTTGTTATAGAAGATGTGGCGGCCATCTTTTAAAAAAGATGGCGCGAGACCCATTGCGCAGGCGCTGACAAGCGCCAACGCTACCTGAGTAGACTCGCCAAAAACGTTTTTTTTTTTGTCTCCTGTCTCCAGCTACCTCTTTGTTATAATTTCTGTTCTATATAGAGTATCAAAGTAGAATAATAAAAACATCTACATGGATGCTGCACAGTTTATTTTTAAAAAACACGTTGGCCATCAAGGTGTATTTACATGGGAGGGGATGTTTAATTAGTATACGCTTATATACTAAATTATATATTAAATTTATTAAATTACTGATACATTTATTTCTGATTAACATGACGCATGAGAATTTTAATTTAAACATCCAGAATCAAATTCTACGTGCACCGCGCATGTTTGCACGGGAGTTGCAGTCAGAGGCTAGACGCCTGTATCACGAGAAAGAGCGACACCGGAGCCACTTCCTCTACTGTCAAATGTCAAATTGCGAAGTGGTGTCATTGAAATAATTTGTGTTAACAACAATTTGTTGGATTGAACAAGTGTCATATGTGAATTAGTGCAAATTTCGAGTTGTCGACTCCATAATTGTTCAATTGTAGTGAAAACAGCGGCGAAATTGAACGTTTTCAATTTGTTTCAAGCCGCCAAGGTCGTCGATATAATCGGTGTCAACATATAAAGTAAACGTGAGGATCTTTTGAAGTGGGATTTGTTGCGATTTCAGTATGCACTCATATCTTGTTGTGTATTCGACTAGTTGTTGACGTTTTTTTGGTCGAGTATGTGAACTGATTATTTATTTTGCGATATTAATTTAATAAAATGGAATCGAATGTGGCGCAATATAACACGAAAATCAAACAGCTTTTCGAAAAATTCCTAGAACCGGAATGTCAAATCAAAAACGACGTCTATCTCAACAGGTTGCTGTCGCATCTGTCCGGCAAGGAAAAGGCAGGTTAGTCACCCGATTTTCCAGACAACCCCTCTCAAATTTCAAGTAGATCGGGGCCCGCCGTTTTACAGGACAGTACCGTAACGTGCAACAATTAACTCGTTTTTTTTAGGAAATTTTGGCAGAGTTGGCCAGGAAAAACGATGGAAATCGCAGGATGAGTCAAGGAAATTTTGACAGCCGTCTAACAAAAGATCTCAAGTGGCCCAAATGTCAAATTTTAAAATAATTTTTTACCCAAAACTCCCGAATAGGTTTCTGTAGTTCTATCAGGTTAAAAGAACTCACAGTTTTCGCTTCAGAGCCAGCTAGATTTTTGTAGCTCACAACTTCTGTCACACAGTCACTTAGTTTTTTGCGGCTTTACATTAAGAGAACTCACACTTTTTCTTCCACTAAGTTTAGTGATTATGTTTGCTCAACAACCGGCTAGGTTTCTGTAGATTTGCATTAAGAGATCTCATCTGCTGTTCCACAGCCCGCTGCGTTTTGCGATTAATGTCATAATTAGCTGTCAATTGAAAATTTCGCTTGAAATTGTTAACTTTGACCCCACTTGGCTGATAATTTTTTTTTGTTTTTCAGACGTCGAAACCACGCTGATAAGCCTCCCGATTTTTTCGGAATGGCTGGTGCAGGCGGTGGCGGTGTGGGAGATCAACGGCATCACCCCGGCCACCAACATAGCTTCTTTCACCCTCAATTTGGGCGCTTTGTTGTCGAAGAACGAGGCGAAATTTTGCCAGTTGAACAGCAACAATTTCTACATAAAACTAGTAAATATTTTGAGGGCGCGTCAGCCGGAAGCCGCGCCCTCCATAAAACTCGGCTACATAAAACTTTTGAGTTCCTTTCTGCAACACAAGTCCGGCATCGAATGGATGGTGGCGAGTAATTTTTGGGAGGACGTTCTCAAGTTTTGTTTGACGAACCAAACCGTTTACATAACGAGAGAGGGTCAGAAGTTCATGTCGAAAATTCTGGAGAAGACCATCGACAGTGACGAAACTTTCTGCAATAATATCGTGAAAAAAATTATGTTGCCGTTAAGTGAGAACACTTTGAACACCATCAAAGCTACTGAAAACATGATCGAGATTAGCGACGAAACTGTTCATCAGAACCTGAGTCCGACTTTGCAGTTGATCGGGAATATTCTCGAGTATTTTTTGGAAAGTGCTTTGTTCGCCCAGAAAGATTTCAGGATCGTGTTGATTTTCTTGAAGAATTTCCATTTGGAACAGCGAATCTGCAACTTCATGATGATAGCGCAAAATAAATATTTAGTGTTCGATTTGGGCAAAATTATGTTTATAATGCAATTTTTGGAACTCTACGTGAACGTGGTAACGAACAACTTGACCGTTGCCGGAATCAAAACTTCGATTCGAAAAACTTTGAGTATTTTCAGCACGAACATTTCGAAAGGTAATTTCGAGAACGTGATGAAATTTTTATATTTCGGTCAGTTCTATTGGAATTTGATGGGTTACAAAATTCCTTGCGCATCGGTCAATCGGGAAAACGAACCGATTTCGTTCGCCAACCAACTGATCGTTCTTCAAATGTTGCCGCTTTTCTGCGTTACTTTGGTTTATTGTCACGATAATTTGCCGGCGGTTTTTGAGGAAAAAGTCGATGATGATTGGTTTCGGGATGAATTTATGGATAAATTGTTTAAGATTTTGTGCGAAAACACGATCAGGATCGGCTTTAGTTGGAGAGATTTTTTGATTACTCAACCGAATTTGTTCGAAATCGGCACGAAAGCGACTTTGTATATAATGAAGTCGAGGAAATATTATCCGCGAGAAAGGGCGGCGATGGTTTTCCAGACTTTCATTTATTTCCTGAAGGACATGATGGTGGCCGTTAAGGAGAAACCGGAAAAAGTCGAAGTGTTCGCTAAAGAAGTGCAATTCATGGCGTTGATTTTGGACAGCACCGCGGTTTTTATTGAGGAATTTCAAATTACCTGGAGGGATAGTGTCGAAACTATTTGCGTGATGGGGTTGTCTTTCGATTTTTTGTCGATTCCCACGTGGCCGACCAAGGTAAGGATCAATGCAGCAAAAAAACTATTGAAAAAAGGGCTGCCACAATTTTTTAAAATTATTTTAGCAATCTTTAAGATTTTATTAACCTTGAAAGTCAAAAAGTAACAACAAAATTTGTATTTTACTGGGGGTAATTTTTTTAAAATTGCTCATTCAAAATTATTGAGTAGAGAAAAAGATTTTTGCATAAATTCAAAATAAAGTTAACCCTCCAATTAAGTAGGGAGGGGCCGAAAAGTTTAACAAAGTTGGAGGACAAAAGTCGAATTTTTCAGAGTTGAAACCTCGAGGGACGAAAACTTCCAGAACTACATGTATGAGATTTGATACTTTTTATTTTTCATGTATAAATTATCGAATTGTAACTAGAAAAATTCCACAGGGGAAAGTAACAAATAACTCGTTTGCTAATCTTATTCGGAACGCTTCGAAATTGCATAACGAAATTTTTTACTTCGATTTTTTACAAACGAATGAGATTTCTCAATCGCTTTGATATCAAATACAAAATTCTCTTCGCAACAAATTTCTAAACGCGTAACATTGAAACAAATTGCCGGCAATTACGAAAATTATTACGTTCGCAAGTAATAATTTCTTCTCCCATTTCAACCTTGTCATAGAAGCTTTCGAAGGACATTTTTTTACCGCACAAAACCAACGAAACTTATTGGGACCATCGCTAATTGAAAACGATTCGTCGATTTCAGTTGGTGGTGAAGGCGTTGAAATTGGTCAATATCTCCATAGCCAAGTACATGTCTCCGAACATGGCTCTTTTGATCGATCGAACCACCGACTCGACCATGGCCCTGATGGGACCGCTTCTGTACGCCAAACTGCACGACAGCACCTGGGAAGTGCGCGACAGCGCCCTGGAGGTCGTCTGCACCATTTCCCATTTCTCAAACATAAGTAAGTCGAAACGGCCTCAAAACGCGACAATCTACACGTAGAGCTGTTTCTTAGAGGACGTTTTAAAAAATCCGAGGTTCTCTCAACCGTCTAGAGATGGCGTTTCACGCCGTTGTGAAGTGTCTGGCTAACTCGATACTTTGGATGCGTGCTAAATTATCGAAACAATTAAACACGTAGATTTCTTTTCATTTCTTTACGCACGGACATAGAGGGCGCTTTAAAGTTGTGTATCTTGATTGTATCGATGGACTGGAACCGAACTTTTTCGACCCCTGAATCCTTAATTATGGCGAAAAGCACGCAGGAGAGGACTGTTTTGTGACCAAAAGATCATTGTGTAGTCTACCTGAAGAGGGGTGGTTTTAACTGCAGTAGTTTAGGGTAGGGAGATGAAATGTCTTCTCTCGCATACGCTTTAATAGTGTGAACGTGTTTATGAGACACTTTAGTTACTTCAACCACGTAGAGAGGGCGCTTTTCTCTTTTCTCGCACTATAGCCAACTTAATACTTTGGAAGCGCAGACGAATAGTGGTGTGAAAGAAATGAAACCAGAGGTACAAGTTGTTGAAATGTTTTACAGTAAGCTACTTGGTCATGCGATCGAGCGTAAGAATGCAGAAAATTTCGTTGCGTATTTTTTAATTCCTTATTGACACGTAACAATTTAACAAAATGGTGGCATTTAGGTCCACAAATAATAACTTCCATCAGAAGCACCCACTATAAAAATTTAGGACGTTCAAAACGTAAATGAATACAGCTTTGGCACTCCACCTATAGATGGCGTCATGAATAACAGCTTTGTCCATTCGCCGTTATTTCCAGTGTCGCGGCAGAAAGAGTTAAGTTCATTTTTATTCTACAGGGTCTGCAAGAATTTTTTTTTGTTTTTCTTATATTCGAGGTCTAGATATAAAGTTCAACTTACAAGTTCAGTACTTAGTTTGCACATTGACTGTACTGTAAACCCTCAGGGGCTCACTTCTTGTGAGTACGGGAATCGGCAATCCCGAGGTGCCCTAGCTGGATTTGCGCCCTACTTCAACTTGTCTCGGGACAGATTCTCTCTTTAATCTTCAATCAGGTCTCTCTTGACCAACTCTTGATTTTTCGTATCCCGACGCTATCCTTCGAGAGCTAAGGACCTCTCTTTTCTTTACTTACTCGACCCCGGGGAAAGCGACCCCAAGTAGTTAAAATTTTCCAAAAGAACTTGCGATTGTCTGTCCTCTGCCAAGAACACACGAAAGATGAGAAGAAAATTGGCGATGTTTACTGACCATATACTTTCAGAGTTTCCGTCCCTGCAGAGGGTGTTGATCGACGCCGACCTGCCCGATTTGGTGTTGAAAATGTCGACTTGCGACGGTGAAAGTTTCGTTAGAGCGACGGCGATCAAGGCGTTGCAAGAGATGATCAAAGTTGAGGAAATCTGGAACAACTCTCTGAAATCGCAGAATTTGCCGGTAAGTTAACTTGCCGTTTCACCGACACTTATCTACTTGATTTTCGTTGTTAATTTTTTTTGTTCAGCGAAAAATGCGGGCGATCCTGCTCAACGAAACCGAAGGTATCGTCCGAGTGGAAGCCGCCACTCTGATCTGCGTCGCATACGAAAACCAGGAATTCAGCAACGCCGATCTGGACGAAATTTACGAAATCATGATCCATTCGGCCACCGCCGATCTTCATTGGGAAGTTAAAGTTAGAGCGTTGAATTTTTGGGAGAACGTCATCAAAAATCATTTACAAAATCAAGGGATGATCGACGGTAGGTTTCCGGAAGTCACGTTCTCTAAAGAACATCGGAAAATCATGGCGTTGAACCATTCGGAAATCAAGAGGCGACTGCAGAAAGTTTTGGCCCAACTCAGCACTGTCGGTTGTTTAGGTATATTGTTGTCGGCCATCAACGACGATTGCGATATGGAAGTGTCCAAAACTGCCGTGGGGATAACGAAGAAATTCGTGGAACTGCTGAAAGCTCACAATATCACGCAGGGTGATTTGAGTACGCCTTCGTCGCCGCTTCCCGAATCGTCCGCCGGTTCGGTGTCTTCGGGAGTTTCGAGCGTTTCACCCATGGAGGATTTTCAAAATTCGCCGATTTGTAACGGAGAAACTATCTGCGACGATGTTATCGATCAAATTGTTAATTCGAAAGACGTTTGTTTGTTGAAAAGTATGTATTCGCCCAGCGATTACGGTTCGGTCAGTAACTACGAGGTTCAAGTGAAGAAAGTCGTTTCGCCCAACGAGTTCTTGCAATTGACCAGGAAAGATCTCGATAATATTATTAACGAAAAAACTAATTGGTTGAACGGAATCGAGGATTTAGGTTCGTTATTGGACGATATGTTGAAGACGTACGACAATGATGACGTCAACAGCATGGATTGCTACTAAATTCTCTTTAGTTAAGACTTATCTACTTTTTTAAGTAAACCCTTAATATTTGAGTGTCGTCGGTTGACGCACCCTTAAAATAAAAAAAATAACCTTTCTTGCAGGTTGTACAGATGAGTCGGTAAAAAAGATTTCTTTAGAGAGACTTTTTGTTGTTTTTGCTCCTACAAAGTAACTGATGGCTGTTATCAGATCAGTTGTGGCGATAATACGCAATCGGCAAGATAATGTCGTTTAAGTTGAAAAATAAATTTCTTTATGAAGAGTACAACGTGATGTTGATAATCCCTATTTGTATGTCTATTATATAGATCAAGATTGGTAAATATTTGTTAAATGTTTTGATACAATAAAACTATGTTGCGTTAAGTTAGTGAGGTACTATCTTAATTCTTCTCTTGACGTCATCCTGGTTTTAACACAATCTTGGTTTTGGAAGATTCCTATTTACGTTCCTGAAAATTTGAATGGGATCAAATAACTTTTTGCCATAGAAATTTGAATAATAAAAAATCCTCCCCGGCGGGGAATCGAACCCCGGTCTCCCGCGTGACAGGCGGGGATACTGACCAATTCAATTCAATTCAATAAAAATTTATTCGGATATTTACAGAGTGAACAGTTACATAGTATAATAAACTTAAATAGAGTAAATTACATATATATAAACATTTTCTTAGTAAATAAGTTTCCTGGTTCTGTAAACCTTACACCTATAATAACAAATAAATAATTTACAATTTTTTCTCCGGACACTTTGTGCACTTGGCAATCCCGAGCTACGCCCACCAAAACAGTAATTGGGCTGCTAGCGCAAAAGATTACGTCGAGCTGTACATGACCGGCGAAGGAAATTGCTAATGTTTAGAACGCAACGGGGATTTTCCGCTGTATAAAGATGAGGATAAATATATTTTAGCGGGAGTTTCTTAGGAAAAATAAACAAAACCTAAGTATAAATATTTAAGATAATGGAAGAGGGGATTAGGGGAGTGGGAGAGATATGTTCTAGATGAACATGATTAGAGGTGAGCTACTGAGTTATTCATTGAAAAATGGTAGGTGTTGATATGGTAGCTTGTGTTTGATTACAAAGCCGAGGTTTCGTCTACGGAGTTGTGAGATTGGTCGTGATAGAGGATTATTTGGCATTTGATGGCGATAGAATTTATCCGAGAGTAAATCCGAATATTCTCTCAGAAACGGGAGGTCGGCACTTTCGTGGAGATCCGTTATTCTGGTGTAGCGTCCTAATCCCGTAATAAGGCGGAGGTATCGGTTTTGATTTATTTGAAGGGAATGAAATTTAGTTTTAGATACACTACCCCAAACTGGGACAGCGTAGGTCATTAATGGTCGGAAGATTGAGGTATAGGCGAGCCGTTTGTTGCGTGAGGACATCCGCGAATCTTTCATTACCATGTATAATGCTCGATTCGCGGCGTAAGTTTTACGAAGAATTTCGGTACAGTGTTTGTTAAAATACAGACCGGAGTCCAGGTAGCATCCCAGGTACTTAACAAAGTTAGTTGGCTCGGCTTCGACACCCCCTATGATTGGTTTCGTTACAATCTGGTTATTGGTGCGTTTTCGTGTAAACACAATAAGCTCAGTTTTCGGCCCGTTTATATTAATTTTCCAGTCGGCAAAGAAATCTGTTATCGCATTCAGATGTTCACGGACTTTAGCACAAGCTCTATCGGCATTCCTGGAATGGGCGTAAATTGCCGTATCATCAGCATAGAGGGCTAAATTAGAATTTGCGGATTGAGGAATATCATTAATAAAATAATTAAAGAGAGTCGGCCCTAGAACAGATCCCTGAGGAACCCCCGCTGCAACCGATTTAGCTTCCGAAAAAGAATTACCAACTCTGACCTGAAATTTTCTATCTGCCAAGTAGATTGCAATTAGTTTGATCAAACAAAGAGGAATTTTGAATTTTTGCATTTTATGGATTAGTCCCGAGATCCATACGCGGTCAAAAGCTTTCTCCACGTCCAGGAGAATCATTACCGTGTCCCTTTTACGGTTAAAATTTGTTGTGACGTCGTGGACGATTCGGGCTACCTGCATGACCGTATTGTGTTTGGGTCTAAACCCAAATTGCTGGTCGATGAAAATTTTGTTCCGCGAATTGAATGCATTCAGTCGAGTTAGTAGAATTTTCTCGAAAAGTTTTCCCAATGCGTTTAACAAACTAATTGGCCGGTAGCTGGATGCTTCAGCAGGGTTTTTGTTTGACTTCAGGATTGGACATACAATAGCATTCTTCCAAGATTTGGGGAAGTATTGAAGTTTAAACATTGAATTGAATATGTATGTTAGTTGGCAGATGGCCTTATTGGAAAGATTTTTAAGAAGTTTATTTTCAATTTTGTCGGGGCCCGGTGCTTTTTTGTTTGGTAGCTTTTTTAGAATTTTACGGATTTCATTGGGATTTGTATATAGCTTTAAAATTTGCCGAGGGCTGATTTGTAAAGGGTTGTTGACAATATTGTGATGTGTAGTCTCGGCTGCCAGTTGTATCCGATTAGTCGGGTTCAAATTTATGGCATGTATTTCTTCGAAACGATCGCCCAACAAGTTCGCTTTCTCGGTATCATTAAAGTAAATCCTATTACCTTCCTGAAGGGCAGGTATCTGTTGGGTTTTTCCTTTGAGAGACTTAATTAGTCTCCACAGGGAGTTATCATCAGTCCGTAAATTTTCTAATTTTTGTGACCATGTGTAATTTCTGAATTGTTTGATTTCAAGTTTAATTAAGGAAGTGAGGCGATTTAATTCTGTTCGTGCAAGGGGAGTGGGGTTTACCTGATATGCTCTCCTGAAGCTGTTTTTCTGTCGAATGAGGTCAACTATCTCGTCCGGTAGGTATGCGCGGTTCTTATTTATTTTCTTTGTTTTGCTGTTTTCTTTCTTGGCTGATTGTATGGCAAGCGTGAGTAGCTCAACCTCCCGATCAATTTCTTGGGGACTGAGAATGCTATTGTTAATTGTGATTTTTTGGTCTAGGGATTTACGGAATTTGATCCAATCGGTATGCTTAAAACTAGTGATGTTAATGAAATCCGGCTCACGATCTGGTCCTCTTAACTGAAACGAAATAGGGTTATGATCCGAATTTAAGGCCGGAATTGAAATAGGTGTAGTGACGTTATCGAGATTTTTGCATAAAATTAAGTCTATAGTGGTTGGGGTGCGACCATTTGACGGAAAATGGGTGTGTGAATCAGGGAATAAGAGATTATTGGTGGTTGTGGAGATGTAATTATGGAGAGAATTCCCGTTTGCGTTATTCATATGGCAATTCCATGATGTGTGACATGCATTGAAGTCTCCAGCAATGATCACCTTGCGGCCAATTGCAGTGAGAGCAGCTAGATCATTGCCCGATAGCCGGTTCGCGGGTCTATTATATATTGCCGCAATATAAATGTCGTCCGATAATCGAATCGCCGTATGTTCAATAGTAGTATGACAATCTGCAATTTTAACATAGGGAATCGATGTTCTGATAGCAATGGCAGTGCCTCCTCCGTGATTGTCCCGATCGTTCCTGATGATCTGAAATCCTGGAATATTGAAACGGTCGCGCTGGTTTAACTTAGTTTCGCAAAACATCGCTACGTCTATTTTGTTAGTGTTCATAAAATGGGATATTTCACCCTGTTTGGACCGTAGTCCGTTTGCATTCCATGAAATAATGTTAAGCTTACAGACCATAAGATGGTAATGTTTCTGCGAAGTTGGTGAAGATTTGGAACTTACTAAAAGGGTCATTAACTCCCTCCAAATTTTTATACAGGTCGCGAACAGCACTCAACATCGCGCCGATGTTTGTTCGCTCGTTTAATTTTTTAAGCATTTGCATTAGCTCCATAAATTCACTACTTTTGTCGGATGCATCTCGTGGTTGCGGAGTAAACTTCTGTTGGGGTTGCTGCCGGTTGGAAGGTGCGGGTTGAGTAGCCGGGATCTGACTCCATGCTTTTGTCCTCATGGAAGTCCCTGGCTGCAATGCCGCGGGCGTGGTCGATCGCAGACTGGGGAAAGTTCTCGTGTTGAAAACGGGTGCTGCCTTAGGCGTAGTAACTGTCGACTTTTTTTCAGTTCTCAGCTTGTCCATAAATTGAACCTTTTCCAGGTAGACTCGACAATTCGGACTGTTTGCGGGATGAGGGCCGTCGCAATTAAAGCATTTGCATGGCTCGCTGTCCGGTTTTTGGCACTCCGAAGTGTGGTGATTTTCAGCACACTTTAGACAGTTGGGGCTGGAATGGCAATAGGTAGTAGCATGGCCCCATGCTTGACATCTGTGACATTGGGTGAACTTTTTATTTGAGTTCTGTCTTTCCCAGGTCACTTTGGTATAACTTATATAAGGCACTTTTGATTGTAAGTGCTTTATGGTTATTTGGGGTGCCGTAATCACGAGATACAGTGGTCTTTTAGTATTCTTCATGTGGAATACTTTAGTTACGGGCAGTTTGTGGGTTTCGCAAAGTTCTGCTTTAACTTCGTCTGCGGAGGGAAGGTGTTCTAGTCCACGGACCACAAAGGCATGAGTTTTTGCCCCCTTTTCAGCATGCGTGTGAAAGTCCACTTTGTCACGTTTTAGCACATTTATTAATGCTACACGTTCATCAGTTTTTGTTGCAAAAATTGTTATGGATTTCGCACCGTACTTGATGCTAAAGCCCGATGGGAGGGTTCGCTGAATTTTTTGTCTGAATAGACGATGTTTTTCCTGGTCATTAAAAATTCCATGGATCACTATTGGTGGGAGTTTGGGTTCTTTGCGTATGGAGACACTTTCACCCTTTTGTGTCGAGTTGGTTGTAGTGGGCTCGGACTCCATCTCGATCTCAGGGTCAGTCTCAATGGGAAGGTTGGCGGCACGAAGCGCGTTTTCATCATTCAGTATTTGGAATGAATTTTTTAGGGGCACAGATGGTGAAACTGGTTCCACTGATCGCTTTGCCTTTTTGTGAGACATTTCTGTCGGATTTGCTTTCCGTTTTGAAGGATGCACTTTTATAATTCCAGCGTTGCTAGAAACATTTGATTGAGAGAGATTCACCATCGCGATTGGGGTGGTGATTTCGGAATTGACTCCAACTTCGTTCGTTGTAAGCACTTTGGTTTTATTGTCACTATCACTTATCACTTTTAAAGAGAAACTGTAAAACACGTGGTTAACTGTACCAGTCAGAACTCAGAGCACACAGCACAACACGTCCACTCTGGACGGCTGCTAGGTTGAGAATCTCGGGATACTGACCACTATACTACCGAGGATTTTATACCAGAAATTGATGCAGGCAATATTTAAGATAGCGGTTGTGCGCCTTATATTCCACAGCGGTCAAGTGTTGAATGTCAAGACCAATTGCTTTAGTTGAATGTTCATGTAGTAGTTGGAGCCACTACCATAGTTTTCAACTGGAAACTGAGGTTATTATGTAACTTTTGTCGATTCACTGAATATTTTAAATGTTGCGAATTTTAGTAGCGCCATCTACTCAATTATTGTCGAACTATTTTGGTGGAAAACTGTGCTAAGTGGCACAGTGGCGCTGATATTTTAGTACAATCTATTGAAACCAGCTGAGAGTTTCCTTTGAAAATCTAATGTCGCATCCATTCTTTGGTTTTGGATAATAAGTATGTAGCGTTGAAGCTACAACTTGAGTATTCCCAAATGTGTTTCTCTTTATTTTTTTATAAACGAAAATCAACACAAGCATTCTAGTTTTAGATACTTCCGACAATTAAACCAAATTTTGAATTGTTCGCGAAACATTTATGGTAGTCAATAGGGAAGTCCATGGAGGCTTTTAAAGATAAACTGCCGCTTTTCACGTTAATCTTTCGTCGTTTTTCTCCGCATCTTTCGCGCCGTTGTGCTTTATATTTAAAGCTTTTACGTGAAACGCTTCTAAATTTATTTCATTAGAAATTCGCGCATGTAGAGATGTTCTAAAACCTCGTCTCTCCTCAGGCGATACCATATTATCGTCAATTTCATCAAATTGGCTTTACTGTCATACATTGCCAGTTTCGTTATCTCTTTCCAATAATCCCTTCGAGCGAGTTCTTATCCCCAATTATACAAGACACAAATCGGGATTAGCCACAATTCTATTAAATCGCAAAATCAACTAAATTAAGATATTTATTTAATTTTAAAATCGATTGAAGCTCGAATTGTTTTAATGTCGTGCTGAAATAATTTTCAGAAATTCCTTCATCATCCACCTAAATACCTTACAAGTTCTATAGCGAAACTTGCAAAGCTCCCTCGAGTTTCTCGAGCTTTTCATCCCAGTTTCTTCGTGCGACAATAAGGGAAGAAATTATCGTGTTCACAAATAACGTCAGGAGATTATTACTAACGTTATTGTTGTTATTCGAAAGTTTAGATGTTTACGTTTGAGTTAATACCAAGGAAATTTTACTCGGTATATTGATAAAATTGGTTAACTTAATATGTTGATCGTCTATTATGGTGAAGTCTCTTTTTTATGCTGATGGATGTTCGTTACGACGACATCCCAATTATGCCGTCTTGTTTCGTTAGGGACGTTATTAGACGAATAATTTCGTAATCAAGGCGACAACTGTGAAAAGTCGTTTTTCATAATTATTTATAGCTAATTGGCAGGCGCTGGAAATGCCTTGAACATCCTCATGGATTGTTCGAAGGGTGAAATTTTGCTGTTATTTATAGTTCGACGAGTTTAAACGAAATAAAGACGAATAAATTAAAAACTGACAAAACTTGAGCTTTGAAAAGGGGAAGTAGGAACAAGGGTTAATTTTTTAATATTGTGGACACCCCAATGGTAAAGTTTTGATAGTATTGTAACTATTTGAAGGTTCTTGGAACCGCTTCTTAGAAACAAACGAAAGTGTCAAAAAATCGCAGAGTTAAAATTCGAAAAAAATTTGAAACAGTCTCGTTTTGAAAAAATAGCAAAGAGACATCACTAAAGGAGGCAAAAATTAATGTGTGAGAAAGTTTAAGGCGGGGATAGGAAGGTTGGAACATTTTAATAAATGTTTTTAATTTATTTTTTAACTTTGTATGGTAATTGCATAGAAAAGAATTTTTTTGTCGCGATTTGCGATTGTTACATGCTGTAATTAGTAGTGCCCCAAAAGCTTGTTATTGAATTTTGGTGTTATCGCTGCAAATAAATTTCTATAGTAACGGAACAAAGCGTAGCAAGAGCACAATAAATTATTTCGTATCGCAACAAATTCCAATTTATTAATCAAAAATTTCGTCATGAAATATCTGCACTTTATGAAACAGAAACGCAAAAATTCAATCATCAGTTTCAATAAAAACAAATCTGGCCCCAATACAGAAACCATCAATTCCATCCACCGAGTAGTAGTCAGAATTATTATTTAACTTCTTTTGTCATGATAGATTGATAAAATTGAAGTTTGGTTACAAAAAAAAAAATAGTGCAGAGTTAGAAACGTTAAAAATGTCAGCAACTTCGATTACAAGTTCCTCTGTGTGCCTCATTCTCCTAATCACCGGATTCGGATCAGACTGATGGCTTAACTCACCTAACCAACAGAATTGGCGCAGCGAATGTAGAAATTTATAGAAAAAAAAAAAAAATTGTTTTGTGTTATGCAAAAAAAAAATTCCAAAACAAAAAGATTTTTAATAATTTAAGATAACATTTCGCATCAACCGTTTAACCCTATAACACGTTATAAGTTCGCCACCCTCCTTCCTCTAAATTTCCTCCCAAATTTGCATAAATTTCCAATAACCTCCAACCCCGAAGGATGTTAGAAGCCCAAGAACCAAAACTGTCCGCCTCTTACCGGTTCCTCTGATATTAACCGAATTTTCTCACTTTCCTCCCGTGATTATCCCGACACAACCCCAATTATAATATCGTAACGGAATTACCTTAAATAAACATAAACCTTGTTGACAACCCGTTTCTTGCCGTCCCAACCCGACCATCTCCGATCTACCGGAATGCGTGGGTGGCAGAATCTCAGTCGACTCCGTGTTTGAGTCCGGGCATCGCGGAGTTTCACCCCTTCCGACTTCGGATAAGGGCGCGAGTTTTGTTCGAGACTACAAAACAGGTAAAAATAAATTAAAACCGACAATTTTTTTAAATTTATTTATAAAAAACGTAAACAAATATTCGGTTTACTACTTCGTACTATCTTTACGTTGGCTAATTGTTTAGTTAACGAACCGGATACAAGCAGGCGTTGATAAGTAGGCTTAAGTTATTAGTTAGCTGTCGGTTTATTGGTGCTACAACTCGACTACTTTTAGAAGTGAAAATTGTTTAATTAAAATTTATATTTTTTACCCCACAATCATCAAAAATTGTTTTGGGGGCGTTGAAAAAAATCGAATCTCGTGAGCATTGTTGGGAATTTCCTGAAATTTTCGTTTAAACGGACGCGTTCTGGAACCCCACTCTTGTCGACCCTTAGATGTTGGATAAGGCACTTAACGTTGTTTTTTGTCGCCGTTTTTGGTTCGTTAAATTTTTTTCGCTTGGTCGCAGCTACTTTTTGTTATTTGTTTGAACGTGAAAAAAATTGAGGTGTGAAGTTGGGAAGTTTCAAAGTTCGATCAGTGATATTTGAGAGTTGAAAAATCTGAAGAAATCTTTGAACTACGTGTTGGGGGATCGAAATTAGTTTCGTTTTAAGGGTTGTTTCTAGATTTACTTTCTTAATTAACGGATTTGAGGGTTTTAAAGGGGATGGATAACTCGCTGCAAATTTAAAGTTTAAAAGATTCAAACTTTCTAAGGACTGTTTAAGGAGTCGGGTTGTTATTGAATTCATGACTTCATTGAGTTCTTGGAGTTTCGAATAATTTAAAGTTTTCAAATTGAAATTTTCGGTTTGTTATCGCTGAATTTGTGGAACTTTAAAAATATTTACTTACATGCGATTACTGCCGCAAACTTTCATACTTTCCACTCACGTCGCACGAAAACAACGATGGGGAATAAATAGAAGTCTGATGGGTCCGGATCCGGTGAATGAAAAAAAATTCAAAAATTACTAGAAAGATAGTTGCAAAAAAGTCTTTCGGTGTTTTGAAATTTGTCATTTGAAACTGGAAAAAACTTTGAAAAAGTATTTTTTAGATAATCAATTTGTAAAAAGTGTCCCCTTAGTGTTTCTAAATTGTAATTATTTACCGCATCAGTTCCCAAATTTTTTCAGAAATTTAAAAAAATTATCTTCGGGATACTGCAATTTCCAAAATTACATGAATTTTGGAAAGTTAATGTCTTTTTCGCATTTCTTCAATTTATTTATTTACCTCAGGTGTCTTGAAACTGAAAAATCTTTTAAAATTATTTTTAAGTCTCGAAATATTTTTGGTATTGGAAATAAATTGAAGCCCGATTGGGCCAATTCCGGTTTGATGCGGTTCAAATTTTTCCATGGGTAAGAAAGGCGGTTAATTTTTTAATTAAAATAATTCTGATAAACGTACAAGTAATAAGTAACCAAAAATTCCAAAAAAACTATTTAGTGCTGCCATCTCTGTATCAAGCGCCGAAGCTTTTAACCGCATCAGTTCCCTAATTTTTTCAAAAATTTTGAAAAACACCTCCAAGATACTGCAATTTCCAAAACTACATGAATTTTGGAAAAGTAATGACTTTTTCGCAATTTTTCAATTTATTTATTTACCTCAGTAGTCTTGAAACTGAAATCTCTTAAAATTATTGTTAAGATTCGAAATATTTTTAGTATTGGAAGTAAATTGAAGCCTGATTGGGCCAATTTTGGTTTAATGCCTTTTAGATTTTTTTATTAGTAAGAAAATCGGTAAATTATTTAATTAAAAATATTCTAATAAATTAAAAAGTAACCAAGAACTCGAAAAAAAAGATTTAGTGCTGCCATCTCTGTATCAAGCGCCGAAATTTTTAACCGCATTAGTTCCCAAATTTTTCCAAAAATTTGGAAAACACATCCAAGATACTGTAATTTTCAAAATTACATGAATTTTCAAAATTAATGTCTTTTGCAATTTTTCAATTTGTTTATTTACCTCAATAGTCTTGAAACTGAAATCTTTTGAAATTATTTTTAAGATTCGAAATATTTTTAGTATTGGAAATAGATTGAAGCCTGATTGGGCCAATTTTGGTTTGATGCTTTTTAAATTTTTCCGTTGGTAAGAAAATCGGTTAATTGTTTAATTAAAAATATCCTAATGAAGTGAAAAGTAACCAAAAACTAGAAAAAAAAAAATTTGTGCTGCCATCTCTGTATGAAGCGCCGAAATTTTTAACCGCATTAGTTCTCAAATTTTTCCAAATATTTTGAAAATCACCTAAGAGATACTGCAATTTCCAGAATTACATGAATTTTGGAAAATTAATGTCTTTCACATTTCTCCAGTTTATTTATTTACCTCAAAAGTCTTGAAACTGAAAAATCTTTTAAAAGATTTGAAATATTTCTGGTATTGGAAATAAATTGAAGCCTAATTGGGCCAATTCCATTTTGATGCGGTTCAAATTTTTCCATTGGTAGAAAGTCGGTTAATTCTTTAATTAAAAATATTCTGATAAACGTACAAGTAATAAGTAACCAAAAGTCGAAAAAAAATTATTTAGTGCCGCCATCTCTGTATCAAGCGCCGAAATTTTTAATCTAACCGCGTAGAAATGTTGGCAAGTTTCTTTATGATTTTTTTAATTTAATTTCCGACGATTTTATAATTTTTAAAAAAGTTTCTATCTCTTCACATTTTGAAACTGCCATTTAAAATTATTTAACTAAAGTAAAAAAAAATTTTTGCAACCTAACGCTACTTGGAGTTTTGCAGTAATTTCCATAGCTTTTGTTAGAAATGCATTACTGCAATTAACCTACTAGCCACTTGTTTGATGGGAAATTACAGGAATAACAATCAATATTGAAAGTGTTCATTAATTGATATTAAAAGCTCTTCAATAATCCTCAATAACCTATGTATGATTGCGTGTGATAATTTCAATAATAATTAGTGGTTGCGCAATTAAAAATGCAAATACTAACAAGTTTAACTAAGTGAAATATCAATAATTGAATTTAAAGGGATCTAACCGCACCAGAATAATTGTAGCGCTAGTGCCGCCCTCTCTGTATTTGCCCGGAAAGTTTCCAATCTACTCTCGTATTTAAAAAAAAAATATTTTTTATATTGATAATTTGGGTTTTATTGCTTTAATTGGCTATTCTTTCAACTATGGTTGTGGGCGAAAACGGATAAAATTATTGCCCGAAATTACCAAAAATTAAAGTTTGAATCAAATTATGGAATTACAAAGACTTAATCAGCTTAATATGGCAGTAATGAAAGTCTAAAATTCGGACGTGAAGGTTTTTTGGTTAACGGGATTAAATTGAAAAAAATTGCTCGGAATTTGTTTCGTGTGGGTGGAAGGGAGAATAAAATGATTTTGTTTCGTTAACAATTTTCACATCAAAGGATGGAAAATTTTATAACAAAACGAAACACTTTAACGTCCAGATGGCTTCCTTCTATTTGAGATTTTCTCAGTAATTAACTCAACTGGAAATCGTTTTTAGAGAATTCCCATAAAACACTAATTACTGTGGAATTATGCAATTATTTTGAGAAATAATTTGCAATTTTGCAATATTTTTCTTTCCGCATCTTGAACTTTACTTAAATCTAAAAAATTAGGACAGTTCAATGTTAAATTATTTTTGTAAAACTTGCAATTTGAGGGAATTTTTGGACTCAACAATTTTTCGAATTTGTACTTCTAAAAATTATTTTGCTTAGCATCAAATCGCAACATTTTCAGGAAATTTTGAAAAATACGCAACAATATTCTGTTTCTAATTTCAAATTTTGGACAATTCAGAAAATGTTAATGCCACTTTTTTTTAAATTTCCTACTAGTCACCACTGACCCTCACCTTGTATACAAATTGGTAATAATTTGAAATTCAAAGAAACATTTCACGTTTTGTGATTAATAAATTCACGGAAAAGATTTTGTGAAAAAGAGTTCTAATTAAGAAATTCCCTTTTTTAAATTTTTAGTTAATTAGTAGCTTAAATCACTTTTTACAGAATTAATGCCATTAAGTAAAATTTATTAATAATTTTTTAGGCCAAAAAACGAAAATTTTCAATCTTTCAATTGTAATTGCAACTTTTGATAGTTTCAATATCAATTTGTCGTTACATAATTCAGAATGTAAGTACGAGAACAGGAGAAAGTTTCGTATTTTTGGGATGTTAATCTCCCTGTAGCGTTGAAATTTATTAGCAATTAACGATTATCTAAAAGGAAGTTTTTTTCTAATTTATCAAATTAGTAGAGTTCCTGTTGAATAATTCCCAAAGAAAGTACCGCAGCAAATTTTGAAAAAAAAAATTTACTGCAACAATTGGAGTACAGTAGATGATTGAATTATATTTGTTAAGGGTGATTGGCTAGTGAATTAGCGAAGCGTGATTGGCGCGACGTCACCGATGCGCTCGCAATTTTGGCTAGTGGCAGGTCTTCGAGTTGTGTAAATTACGCGTAATCGCGAGTGAGACGAGGAAAAATCGATAGCACTCTCTCGATGAAAATGTTTTCTTTCGGTATTTATCTTCGAATCTCTGAGAAATCTCGATAATCAAGACCCAATTTACTTTGATTTCTGAATTAAAAAGAATAGTGAAAATTTTGGAAATTTTGACGGTTTTGTAGATGAAATATTTGTTTAAACGACGTGAAAAATTGTTGTCATGAACGTGACACATTTTGTTGGTTGTTATATTTATAATGCGCAAGCAATTTCACGGTCTCTAATGAAGGTTCTAAAAATGTTGGAGATACGGCTGTTGTTAATCAATCTTGTGGAATTGTTCCGGATGTGACGGCAACCAAATTTTTCTAATATCTTCTCTCTAAAGAAATCGCAGGGAAAATTATTGCAAGAATTTAAAAAAAAAATTGCCTTCCAACGAAATCGCAAAAAAGTCTTTACAAAATTTACAGGATAACAAAATTCTAACATTTCTTACATTAGTTTCAAGGTGTCAGTTTCGAAAAAAATTAATTGAAGAATTAAATTGTTAAACAATTTTCAAAAATTTTGAAAAATTACCAATGCAACAAAATACAAATTCCTCTTCATTGTCTCAAAAATGCATTTGCTTGCGTATCAGTTTTCCAAAAAATTTAATTTTTTGTTTTCAAATTAAATTTTTGGAACTTAAAAAATATTTGCATGCGATTTCTAGCCAAACTTTGATACTTTCAAGCATATCGCACTAAAACAACGACATTTCTAGTGTTGGGAGTAAAATAAAATAAATGAAAACTCTAAAGGTGTGCAGGCTAGTATGATAAATAATGTGCTGCGGACTTTAGTGTATTTATTTACTACAACTAATATGTTTGTATAATGAAACGTCGCCAAATTCGCCCTCGCCTGTTGAAGGTACTGGAGGGTGGTTGGACTGGCTGGTGGCCGAAAAACGTCTGAGGAGTAAAACAGGTAGTGCGGTCCATCCACTGGACCAGATACCTGTACAACCCCCACCTCGCACAGGGGTAGGGGTACATCACCTGACGTGACTGTACATATTCTCCCCCCGTTGACAGGTAGATGTCAAAGGTCAGTCTTCGGTTCGGAGACAGTTGTGATGTCGAGAATGGCATCTTTTTCGACGGGGAAGAGAGCGAACTTCCGAACCGACCTTCTGAATGTGCCGCGGTTGGTACAAATATCCACCACGCGTATGATTCCATCCGGATCAGGTACCAGGTTGACAATACGGGTTGTCCTCCATACTAGCGGTGGAACGTTGTCTTCTGCTAGAAGTACCAGATCCCCAATTCGCAAATCACAGGTGTGATGCCATTTTCTTCGCAGCTGCGGCTGCGTTAGGACTTCTAAACTCCAGCGTTTCCAGAATTGCTGCCGAAGTTGTTGCACGCGTTGCCAACGTTTTAAGCGATTGGTCGACATGTTCACTAGATCACGTTCGGGTGGGCTAGCTAGCGGTTCTCCAATCAGGAAATGTGATGGAGTTAGGATTTGGAAATCGTTGGGATCCTGGGATAGGGGTGTCAATGAACGCGAATTTATAATTGTTATGTTCAACTGAATTGTTCTAGATACCTCTTTCATGAGTTTGGCTGCTAGCAGCGCCGCACAGAGTTGCAGCTGCTGCAGGCTAACAGTTTTGATAGGACTTACCCGCAATTTACTACAAATTAAGTTTGAGTGGTAATTTCCGCTTTTATCTAAAGACCGAAGTATTGATGCATTGAAAGCCTTTAACAAAGCGTCACAAAACGCAACTACATCAAAGCTTAAACTATCGTGTGACTTAAACTTACGCAGTACTGAGATGTAATTTAGTAACTCTGTGACGTACTTGGTCCAAGTTTCCAATATTTCTGAGGAAACCCTTTCATCCCAACCCGATTTGAGACTCCAGATTCGCTGCATCAAGATTTTTGCCTTTACGACTATCGGAAAAACCATGCCGACTGGATCGAACAATTTTGCTACAATTTTGCTACAGCTCAATAGCATACGTTTCGTTAAATTGGACGGTACATCTTTTGTTTCGACCCGATAGTTGAAAGTATCGTCGTGCGAATTCCACAAAAGGCCGGGAACTTTAGTGGTTTTGGGGTCATTTAATTCGACCATTGCCGGTACGGTTGACGAATTCTTGGGAAAAAGTCTAGGATCGTTGCTGTTCCATTTCGTTAGATTAAATCCACCTCTTTTTAAAACCGTAATCAAGTTGTCGCGCAATAATAGAGCTTGGTCGATATTATCGGCACCGCTCAGAATATCATTCATAAAGATATCGTTTTCTAGTGCTTTGCATGCTATGGGAAACTCTTCTGCTGACTCAGTTGCTAATTGACGGACACAACGCATGGCCGTAAAGGGTGAATTAGTCAATCCAAAGACTAATCGGTTCAAGCGATAGCTTTTCATTGCTTCATTGTCAGAAGGACGCCAATAGAGCCGTTGAAAATCAATGTGGTTCTTTTGAATTTTAATCTGTAAAAACATTTTCTCCATATCGCTAGAAAATGCGATCTGTCGTACACGAAACCTAATTAATATTTCTGAAATATCGTTTTGCAAATTGCGACCCGTCATTAAATTGTCGTTTAGACTTAAACCGTTACTTGACTTAGCGGATCCGTCATATACAATTCGTTTTTTAGTGGTGGCACTTGATGGCTTAATTACTCCAGAATGTGGTAAATAATAACAATTAGGATTTGCTAATTCGCTATTCGGAACTGGTTCTAGAAATTGCTGTTTTGTGACTGCTAGATTGCAAGAAGTCCCATTAAAATAGGATTGGACCAAGACCCCTCCAATAATGTACCCTATTGGTGATGGGTATAAATATAAATCTTGCGTTGATAATTTTATGGAATTAACTTTCTTTCCATGAATTAGTTCCCAGAAAAAGCCTGCTCCGACTAAAAGATCAATGGGACCGGAAACGTTAAAATTTGGGTCAGCTAGTGTCATTCCTTCAGGTATGCCAAGATTGCCCTTGTCAAAGGATTGTACCGGGAGGTTCGTTGCTACCTGGTCGACGATACAGCAGTTCAGAGAAACCTTGAAGGAACTATTTACTGCCTTTATGGTTATTGCTGCCGCCTTGGACGTACGGCTGCTTTGTTTGTTTACTCCCGAAATCGATATATTGTCGCTATGGGTCGGTAGTTTCAATCTTTTACAGACTGATGCTGACAATAGGTTGAGTTGAGATCCCGGGTCCAATAAAATCCGACACTTTCGGAAACTGCCCATTCCATCCCTTATAAGCATAACTGCCGTCGAAAGAATAACGTGTTTGTAAGAATGCGGCTCGCTTGACTGACCGGGGAAAGTACAATAGTTTACAACCTGAGTTGGATTTATGACTTGAGTTGCAGATGTTGCAGTAGTATTTGCATGCAAAAGGGTATGATGGCGGGAATTACAAATTTTGCAATTAAATGTAGACTTGCATTGCGCTACCTTGTGATTCCCCGTTAGACAATTAGCACATAGTTTTCGCTCAGTTATTTGCTTAACGCGATCGGTCACGTTAAGGCCCAAAAACTCGTCGCATTTATGAATAAAATGTGCCTTTTTGCAAAAATAACACGACTTACTACTATTCGCCACCACGTGCGAAGACCGATTAGGGGTATTGTTTACATACGCTGCGAAAGATTTCTTAATGTCCCTACTATTCGTACTCATTGACTTCATGATTACGCATTTTCTCTCTAAAAATTCCATCAATTCTGAAAGTTGCGGAAGTTCAGTAGTTAACTTTAGCTCAAACTCTTTTCGCGTATTGTAATCAAGTTTGCCCATGATTATTTGAATTAAAATTGCGTCCCATTTATCGACAGGTATTTCGAGGATTTTTAAAGATTCGAGATTAGAAGTTACATCGTCGATAATTCCACGTAGCGCAGTTGCGGAACATTTAGGAATTTCTGGTGAATTTAATATTGCCAGAACATGGTCTTGAACGATTAGACGGGTATTTTTATATCGTTTCTGTAATATTGTCCACGCTGCTTGATAGTTTGAATCAGAAATCGACATGGACTGAATTGCACGGTATGCTTCGCCTTTTAGACAGGATTTCAAGTAATGGTATTTTTGGCAATCATCTAACGTACAGTTTTCGTGGATTAGAGACCGGAATGAGTCGAAAAATGGTAACCACTCAGAATACGCGCCGCTAAACTCGGGTAGTTTAATAATAGGAAGTTTTACGTGGAACTGGTTAGTATTGCTTCGTTCGCTAGGGGATTTACTTAATGTTACAGATTGTGCTGAATGCAAATCCACGATGGATTGCATTTCGCTTAGTATCGTGTACCATTTTTCGTCAAATTCCGCATTACTTTCGTCGACTTTTACTTCCGATTCGTCATCGCTATTCTCTAAAATTAAGATTTCAAAATTTATTTTATCGTTCTCTTCTTTAAGAGAATTCATATGATTTATTCTATTCTTAATTTCATGAATATTACAATTTGGATTGACTTCGTATTGTTTCACAAACGCCTCTATATTCGATAGTTTACCCTTGATTAGATTGCGCTTTTTTAGCAATATACTTAGATCTTTAAATGACATCGCTACGTTTATTGATTTATCAAAATTTACGCTTATCTGTAAAATAACGTTCGTTGATTTAACAGAATTGACTCGAAATTACGCTTACTCGTAATACGACGTTCGTCGATTTAACATAAATGACTCTAAATTATTATTGATTGCAAAATAACGTTCGTTGATTTAACAAAAATAACTCGTAATTATGTTTTACGTTAAAATGGTTCGTATAAGGTTGATAGGAATATTGGATGATTAAGGATACGATAGAGAACCACTCACCTTAGCCGATGTCGCTCCTCCAATAATGGATGGACTGCTTGATGAATAATTTTTCTCGATAGACACTGAATCACTCACTGATTACCTATCCGGCTCGAAGGACCATATGTGCAGGCTAGTATGATAAATAATGTGCTGCGGACTTTAGTGTATTTATTTACTACAACTAATATGTTTGTATAATGAAACGTCGCCAAATTCGCCCTCGCCTGTTGAAGGTACTGGAGGGTGGTTGGACTGGCTGGTGGCCGAAAAACGTCTGAGGAGTAAAACAGGTAGTGCGGTCCATCCACTGGACCAGATACCTGTACAACCCCCACCTCGCACAGGGGTAGGGGTACATCACCTGACGTGACTGTACAAAAGGATCTAGATCTGGTGAACAAAACAATTTAAAAATCATTTGACATGATCAGCTCCAAAAAAAATTTTTTTTGTGTTTAGAAAATTTAATAATTTGCTCTACTAGTTTTGAAAATGAAAAAACTTTTTAAAATTTTATAAAAAGTGTCCTCAATGTTCCAAAATTGTATTTATTCATTTCTTCAGTTTCCAAATTCTTTCAAAAATTCTGGAAGTTACTTCTGATACAGAAATTTCTAAGATTTCAATAATTTAGGAAAGTTCATGTTTTCTAGCATTTATCCCAAAAATTTAAAAAAATTACCAATGCAACAAATTACAAATTTCTCTTCAATGTTTTAAAAATGCATTCGTTTGCGTATCAGATTCTTAAAAAATTTATTTTTTTTGTTCTTAAATTAAATTTTTGGAACTTAAAAAATATTTGCATGCGATTTCTAGCCAAACTTTGATACTTTCAATCATACCGCACGAAAACAACGAAATTTCTGGTGTTGGGAGTAAAATAAAATAAATAAAAACTCTAAAGGAGTTAGAGCTGGTGAAGACAAAAAAATTAAAAATCATTTATGACATGCTCAGTTCTAAAAAAGTTTTTTTTGTGTTTAGTAAATTTAGTAGTTTGTCCCACTAGTTTTGAATTATTTTTTTTAAATTGTCAATTTTAAAAAGTGTGTCCTCAATGTTCCAAAATTGTATTTATTCACCGCATCAGAGTACAAATTCTTTAAAAAATTGTGAAAGTTACTTCTGATACAGAAATTTCTAAAATTTAGTTAAATTCATGTTTTGTTGCATTTATCCCAAAAATTTTAAAAAATTACCAATGCAACAAATTACAAATTTCTCTTCAATGTTTCAAAAATGCAGTTGTTTGCGTATCAGATTCCCAAAAAATTTAATTTTTTGTTTTTAAATTAAATTTTTGGAACTTAAAAAATATTTGCATGCGATTTCGAGCCAAACTTTGATGCTTTCAATCATACCGCACGAAAACAACGACATTTTTGGTGTTGGGAGTAAAATAAAATAAATAAAAACTCTAAAGGAGTTAGAGCTGGTGAAAACAAAAAAATTAAAAATTATTTATAACATGCTCAGTTCTAAAAAAATTTTTTTTGTGTTTAGAAAATTTAGTAATTTGCCCTACTAGTTTTGAAAATAAAAAACTTTTTAAAATTTTATAAAAAGTGTCCTCAATGTTCCAAAATTGTATTTATTCATCTCATTAGTTTCCAAATTCTTTCAAAAATTCTGAAAGTTACTTCTGATACAGAAATTTCTAAAATTTAGTAAAATTCATGTTTTGTTGCATTTATCCCAAAAATTTAAAAAAATTACCAATGCAACAAATTACAAATTTCTCTTCAATGTTTCAAAAATGCATTTGTTTGCGTATCAGATTCTTAAAAAATTTAATTTTTTGTTCTTAGATTAAATTTTTGGAACTTAAAAAATATTTGCATGCGATTTCTAGCCAAACTTTGATACTTTCAAGCATATCGCACGAGAACAACGACATTTCTGGTGTTGGGAGTAAAATAAAATAAATAAAAACTCTAAAGGAGTTAGAGCTGGTGAAGAGAAAAAAATTATAAATTATTTATGACATGCTCAGTTCTAAAAAAAATTTTTTTGTGTTTAGTAAATTTAGTAGTTTGTCCCACTAGTTTTGAATTATTTTTTTTAAATTGTCAATTTTAAAAAGTGTGTCCTCAATGTTCCAAAATTGTATTTATTCACCGCATCAGAGTACAAATTCTTTAAAAAATTGTGAAAGTTACTTCTGATACAGAAATTTCTAAAATTTAGTAAAATTCATGTTTTGTTGCATTTATCCCAAAAATTTTAAAAAATTACCAATGCAACAAATTACAAATTTCTCTTCAATGTTTCAAAAATGCATTTGTTTGCGTATCAGATTCTTAAAAAATTTAATTTTTTGTTCTTAAATTAAATTTTTAGAACTTAAAAAATATTTACATGCGATTTCTAGCCAGACTTTGATACTTTCAAGCATATCGCACGAAAACAACGACATTGCTGGTGTTGGGAGTAAAATAAAATAAATAAAAACTCTAAAGGAGTTAGAGCTGGTGAAGAAAAAAAAATAAAAATTATTTATAACATGCTCAGTTCCCAAAAAAAATTTTTTTGTGTTTAGAAAATTTAGTAATTTGCCCTACTAGTTTTGAAAATAAAAAACTTTTTAAAATTTTATAAAAAGTGTCCTCAATGTTCCAAAATTGTATTTATTCATCTCGTTAGTTTCCAAATTCTTTCAAAAATTCTGAAAGTTACTTCTGATACAGAAATTTCTAAAATTTTATTAATTTAGGAAAATCATGTTTTCTTGCATTTATCCCAAAAATTTTAAATAATTACCAATGCAGCAAATTACAAATTTCTCTTCAATGTTTCAAAAATGCATTCGTTTGCGTATCAGATTTCCAAAAAATTTAATTTTTTGTTTTCAAATTAAATTTTTGCAATTTAAAAAATATATGCATGCGATTTCTGGCCAAACTTTGATACTTTCAATCACACCGCACGAAATCAACGACATTTCTAGTGTTGGGAGTTAAATAAAATAAATAAAAAGTCTGATGGATTTAGATCCGGTGAATAAAAAAATTCAAAAATTATTTGTCAGTTCCAAAAAAAATACTTCTGTGTTTAAAAAATTTAGTAATTTGCTCTATTAGTTTTGAAAATGAAAAATCTTTTTAAAATTTTAAAAAAGTGTCCTCAATATTCCAAAATTGTATTTATTCATCGCGTCAGTTTCCAAATTGTTTCAAAAATTCTGAAAGTTACTTCTATAGTACAGAAATTTCTGAAATTTAATTATGGAAAATTCATGTTTTCTTGCATTTAATCAATTTACTTATATATTTCGGCTATCTTGAAATTCAAAATTAACTTTGAACATCATTTATAACATCCAAAATTTTGTAAAATTTTTGGTCATGCAAACTAAACCAAATAGTCGTTGTGTGTGAGAGCTGACGCTGCGGCGGAGCTACAGGTTATCCCAAAATATTTTTTTACATTTTTTAACATAACGTGAGTAAAACGTATCAAATTTTCTTTATTCTCAAGACGTAGCGATTTTGTTGTTTTTTTTCCCGACATAAATTTGTTATAGTTATAAACGCTTCGCGAGACGTTGGGTGTTGATCACCGACTTAATCTTGTTATATACGTTTTTCGTTAGTAAATCATCGATCCTATCGCATTACGTTCACATTACTTTCTGATGATGTCTTTCAACAAATAGTACATCAATCGCAAGGAGCGAATTTAATATTGACTCTGCAAAAAAGAAAAAATTAAAGAAACGATTGAACAAGCGAATTTATTGGTTGAATCTAACCGGATTTCGAAGCGATCCAGTTGGCGCGATTTCCACAATTTTATTACCAATTCCATCCCCGAAACAGTTTGATTCTATTAAACTGTAATTTAGATGCCGGATCTAATCGAATCGCAAGGACCGGTCAGATATTATAACAGTCTCTGGAGAGAAATTGCAAAATTATGTTGAACTTGAATGTTCGGTAACTTTAAACGGAGTAATTGGTTTTCGGGCGCTCCCCCTCGAAAGACTACGGCAAATCAGCGAGTTTGACTGGAAAAATCTCTATAAATTCTAATAGAGAGGTATGCAAATACGTGGGGAGGTCGTCGACACTTGAATATTGGTTTAAATAATTAAACATTTCTTATCTATTTTAGATTAAATTAATACTTAAGTTAACAACTAATTTGTTCTTTTATTTCTGTTATTTTACTAGTTTGTGTTTCAACACTTCAGTTTTATTCTTTTTTTTTGTTTTGTGACTCTGCCTAAAGTAGTGAAGCTTTTTCTGGCCATAATCTGTCGTTAAAAAAACAATTGGAAAACGAAGAAAAACCGTGAGTATGAGTTTCTTTCGGTGTGCATCCGGCTTTTTTAGACACGCCTACATTTACAGCAACCAATTGTTGGCTGCGATTTGAGAATCGCGGGTAATAGTCACTAGAGGGCGGCCTTTTTACCAAGTTAGATACGTCATGTTTGCTACTCTTGGGTTTAGGTAAGGTCGAGAAGGCTTATGCATTTAATCAATGCTTTGCTTAGTTACAATTTGCGCTGTTTAACAAGCTAATGAGAAATTGTTTGTCTACTTGCTACAATAGTTGGAGATTCAGTTGTTGAACATTTTCACCCTTGAGAAAATCTAGGAAAATGAAACAATTTGGTCTTCAGTTACACAGTTGAACAAATAAAGCGTAAATTAGCTTCATAATTCTTGGCTAATCTCAGTTAGTCCCGACAGCAAATTATTTTAGTTTACTATTAAAAGTTATTTTGGCCCAGTAGTCACTTAATTGTGACAATTATTTATAATAGAGCAAAGATTTGATCCAATACTCGTCCAATTTTGATAGTTAGTCATTATATGACAGATATTGATTTATTTTTTATTGAAGGTAATTTAGTCATATATTCACTTATGGCAGTTGGACCCAATAAAATACTTCTGTTTACTGTTAGGAGGTATTTTGTCCAAAACTGATAGTCAGCCATAATATGACAGACTTTTGATTGAACTGCAGCCAAACGATAAGTCTAGGGTTTTTAGTATTTTAGTTTTATTTACTGCTATTTGCTAGTTAGAATACCGACACTGTCTCTGTTGATGCAACGAATAAGACGGCAGCGCCAAATTGAGAAATTTCCTAAACCATTTTATTGTTTCTTGTATACGGGTCGTGAGGAAGTGGGCGCAAATGCAAATATTTTAAAGTTGCAGCGTTTTGCGAGTTTTTGGTTACTGCAAAAACTACCAATTCCACAATTTTTTGCGTGCCACTTATAAAAATTGCAATAAATTATCTATGTAACGAGACCAAAAGCGACGTGTAAAATAATTTTAATTGATGAAAAAAGCATACACAAACTTAAACAATTTTCCAAAGCTCGGGCCTTACAAGTGAGAATTTTGTAAATACATTCGTTTGATTCTTTGATCTTTACTTTCGCCTTAAACATAATCAAATTTTCTTAGAAATGGATAGCAAGCTCTGTAACCAAAAAGTCCGAGAGCATGTTTTCTTATTTTTGTCCACTCGAATCGTTTTGCGTTCTCTAACGTTTCTTCCAGAAGTTGTTTGTCTACTTGCTATAATAGTTGCAGATTCAGTTGTTAAACATTTTAACCATTGAGAAAATCTAGGAAAATGAAACAATTTGGTCTCCAGTTTTCCAGTTGAACAAATAAAGCGTAAATTAGCTTTATAATTCTTGGCCAATCCCAGTTAGTCCCAATAGCAGATGATTTTAGTTCACTATTAAAAATTATTTTTGTTATTTTGGCACAGTAGTCACTTAATTGTTGCAGTTGTTTATAATAGAGCAAATATTTGAGTCCTCCAATAAACTATTTGCAAAGATTTGATCCAATACTCGTCCAATTTTGATAGTTAGTCATTATATGACAGATATTGATTTATTTTTTATTGAAGGTAATTTAGTCATATATTCAGTTATGGCAGTTGGACCCAATAAGACACTTCTATTTACTGTTAGGAATGATTTTGTCCAAAACTGATAGCCAGCCATAATATGACACGACTTTTTATTGAACGGCAGCCGAACGATACGTCTAGGGTTTTTAGTATTTTAGTTTTATTTACTGCTATTCGCTCGTTAGGACACCGACACTGCATCTGTTGATGGAACGAATAACACGTCAGCGCCAAGTTGAAAATTTTCCTAAACCATTTTATTGTTTCTTGTATACCTACGGGTCGTGAGGAAGTGGGCGCAAATGCAAATATTTTAAAGTTGCAGCGTTTTGCGAGTTTTTGGTTACAGCAAAAACTACCAATTTCACAATTTTTTGCGTGCTACTTATAAAAATTGCAATAAATTTTCTATGTAACGAGACCAAAAACAACGTGTAAAATAATTTTAATTGATGTAAAAAGTATACACAAACTTAAACAATTTTCCAAAGCTCGGGGCTTCCAAGTGAGATAAATATATTTTTTGTAAATACATTCGCTTGATTCTTTGATCTTTACTTTCGCCTTAAACATAATAAAATTTTCTCAGAAATGAATAGCAAGGTCTGTAACCAAAAAGTCCGACAGCGTGTTTTTTCATTTTCGTCCACTCGAATCGTTTTACGTTTTCTGACGTTTCTTCTGGGATTTTCCGTCCTCCTTTTGGTCTGCTCGCTAACCTCTCCCGCAACTGGATAAAAATATTTCTATTTTCTCGGTTCTCGTCAGTTCCGTTAATCACTTCGGTTGATGGAACGTTTCCGTTTAAACAAAGATTTGTTGTAGAACCTGCCCACTTTAACCCGAAACACTTTAGTCATCCACCATCCACCCCATGAAATTGCAGCAAATTCTCGTCAGTTTGTTTTTCACGGTACAAGAGAGCAAAGCCTCAAGCCAGTTAAAATCAACAGCGAATTTAACTAGTTTTGCATAATAGCTCATCAAAAGCACACCACCACCCCTCACATTTGACCCTTAGTTAGTTTGGAACTCGTCGACAGCCCATTAAAATTTGAAACTTCTCCTCGACACCGATGTCCCATCACGAAGAATTCGAAATTTCTCTCTACCATTTCAATACCGTTACGTGTACGACATACGTACTGACACATTTACATAGTCCATCACAAACCAGATGCTCAACACTTTTCTTCACGTGATAATTGACTTATTGTACTTAACACACATCGTGACGTTTACGGAACAATAACGCGCCAACCTCTAACCGAAACTCAACCAATGCGGTTAATAATTGCTCAATTAGAGGAGGGCGCAAAAATCTCGTTACACACCATATCAAAAGATTCTTAGGGTTGGTGCAAATTTTAGTTTAAACTTATCGACCCCTCCTAATGTATGTTGTTGGATTGTTGCGGCCGAAAGATGTTTTTTATTATTTAAACAAAAACGAGACTAATTAGTTTCGCTACGCAGTGGTCGTTTTCTAATTCCCAATTGATTCGACACCCACACCTCACTTGGTTCTGTCAAAGTTCTTCAACTATCTGTCCGCATTTCGGTTAATTCGTTCTAAAATTTACGTCAAATTGTTGTAATTGGAGCAATGATCGATTTATTCCAATAATTAATTTGTTTTTGTTTTTATTGGTTTAAAGCTCTTAATTTAACGTCGATGCGCGGATCTTTTGGGAATACTGAAAGGATTCTTTTTGGTTTCAACAAATATCCGGGATGTTGTGGAAAAAATTAATTGCGTTTCCAATCATTTCCTTGGGTGTTTGTTGATGATAAAAAGTGTTGGGTTTGGGATTTAAGGGAAAAAAAGTTGCTCAGGTTCCACCGAGATTTGAACTCGGATCGCTGGATTCAAAGTCCAGAGTGCTAACCATTACACCATGGAACCTTGATATCTGAAAAAAACAACTCGCGGTAATTAAACAAACTGTTGTTACGTAATAATTTTTTGTTTTTAGTTAAAAAAAAGGTTTTTGAATTTCGTTGAACGGACCAATTTTTTATGATGAAAGAAAAGTTTTATAACGAAACTTGTGATCGAATTATTTTGTATGAAATAAATAACTTGTGGAAGTTGGCGCGGATAAAAGTGAGTTTTCAGGACCGGCTCTATTAGTTTTTCTGACAATGTTTCACTAACTTTTCTCCCGAATACTTTTATCAAGTAATTGAGTTACTCCAAGTTTTTTTTAGTAAAATTATTAAAAATTGCGATAATTTTCCGGAATACACTGAAAATTATGTCCTTATGCCAAATCGACTCCTTTCAAACATACAATGAAATCAAAAATGATTGGTATCAAGAAATTATTCTTTTTTAAATGAAAACGCCATAACCTCACTTTTCCCATTTTCAAAATTTTTGACGTTTCTCGGTGTTCAAGGAGCGTCAGTAATTAACATGACATAACCTCACTTCCCTCATTTTCATATTTTTTGACGTTTCTCGGCGTTCAAGAAGCGTCAAAAATGAAAACGCCATAACCTCATTTTCATATTTTTTGACGTTTCTCGGTGTTAAGGAGCGTCCAAAATTAAAATCGCATAACCACACTTCTCGTAGTTTCAAATTTTTTGACGTTTTTCGGTGTTCAAGAAGCGTTAAAAATGAAAACGCCATAACCGCATTTCCCTCATTTTCTTATTTTTTGACGTTTCTCGGTGTTAAGAAGCGTCAAACATTAGAATCGCATAACCACACTTCCCCCATTTTCATATTTTTTGACGTTTCTCGGTGTTCAAGGCGTCAAAAATTAAAACGCCATAACCTCACTTGCCGCAGTTTCATATTTTTGACGTTTCTTGGTGCTCAATAAGTGTCAAAAGATGAAAACGCCATAACCTCACTTCCCTCATTTTCATATTTTTTGACGTTTCTCGGTGTTCAAGGCGTCAAAAATTAAAACGCCATAACCTCACTTGCCGCAGTTTCATATTTTTGACGTTTCTTGGTGCTCAATAAGTGTCAAAAGATGAAAACGCCATAACCTCACTTCCCTCATTTTCATATTTTTTGACATTTCTCGGTGTTAAGAAGCGTCAAACACTAGAATCGCATAACCACACTTCCCCCTTTTTCATATTTTTTGACGTTTCTCGCTGTTCAAAGCGTCAAAAATGAAAACGCCGTAATCTCACTTGCCGCAGCTTCATATTTTTTGACGTTTCTCGGTGTTCAAAAAGCGTCAAAGGATGAAAACGCCATAACCTCACTTCTTTCATTTTCATATTTTTTGACGTTTCTTGGTGTTAACGAACGTCAAAAATTAAAATCGCATAACCACACTTCCCGTAGGTTCATATTTTTTGACGTTTCTCAATGTTTAAGAAGCGTCAAAAATAAAAACGCCATAACCTCATTTCCCCAATTTTTAAATTTTTTGATGTTTCTCGGTGTTAAGGAGCGTCAAAAATGAAAACGCCATAACCTCACTTCTCCCATTTTTATATTTTTTGACGTTTCTCGTTATTAAGGAGCTTCAAAGATTAGAATCGCATAACCACACTTTCCACAGTTTCATATTTTTTGACGTTTCTCGGTGTTCAAGAAGCGTCAAAAGATGAAAACGCCATAACCTCACTTCTCAAATTTTCATATTTTTTGACGTTTCTCGGTGTTAAGGAGCGTCAAAAATTAGAATCGCATAACCACACTCTCCGTAGCTTCAAACTTTTTGACGTTTCTCGGTGTTCAAGGAGCGTCAAAAACGACAACGCCATAACCTCACTTCTCCCATTTTCATAATTTTTGACGTTTCTCGGTGCTCAAGAAACGTCAAAAATTAGAATCGCATAACCTCACTTCCCTCATTTTCACTATCAACAAATTGTGATTGAAAAATATTTTTTTGTTAACTTGGATTTTTTGTTTGTACAGTTTAGAGGAAGGAGGTCCCTTTTTGTTACTAGAATTTTTGACACTTCTCCACGACATCCGATTTATTTGCAAACTCGCCTTTAATTAGAATTTGATTGATCAAAAAGGGCCCCACGTAAATCGCTTCGCTCTGAATCGCGACTTTTGAGAGAGAACGAGTTTCGCGTCATCCCGGTAATGGATATTTGAAATTTTAATTAACACATGAACACAAAATAATGTTTTCTAATAATAAAATGAGCGACAGATTTTGTGGAGTTGCACCGTAAACAAGTCATTAACCGATGACGTGTGACGTAATTTAATGTGTCTAATAATTAAGGATTATCAGCGGTCGTAAAACGGGAATAGAATGTCAAAAGGTTTCGACGGATATTGAAAGTCTGCCAGATTTGCCAAATTAATAATTAGACGACTTCCACTTCCTGCAATGCTAAATTATTGTGATGATGGCGATGATGAGAGAACGTCTTTTTTAAATTAAGTACATGCATTTTCTATTTGCATTATTCTCTATCCTAATTGAACTTTTTCCAAACTTAGAGGCTCGCGACGTTTTTGGGTTAAAAATAGAACTGCGATATCGTTCAAGAGACAAGTAAATTTTAATTTAATTGAATTGTAATCCAGTTAAAATTAACCAAAGAATTTTTTTTATTTCAGCTTCGTTGCAAACCAAGTTTAATTATAAACTTAATTCTACAGTATAAGCAAATATTTTAAAAGTGGCAGCACTCTTTGACTTTTTGGCTCCAGCAAAAACTAGCAATTCCACAATTTTTTTTGTGCCGATTATAAAAACTACAATAAATTGCCTATCTAACGACACCGAGAACAACATGTAAATAGTTTTAATTTATGCGTTAAAATGTGCACAAACTTAAACAAAGCTCGGGACTTACTACTGAGACCAATATATAATCAAAAAATACGTCATCGAATTCTTTGATCTTTACTCTTTCTGGCAATATAATCAGATTTTCTTAGAATTGTATACCAAAGTCTGGAGCCAAAAAGTCCGAAAGCGTGTTTTCTTTCTTTTTGGACCAAACTTGACGCCCACCGCAAGTTAAAAAAATATAATCAAGGGCGGCTTTGAAATTTAGTTATCGCTGTCTCCGTTTCAGAAACGTCGAAAACTTAAATGATCTAACCTCACTTTTCTCGTTAGAATTTACAGCGTTTCAACAAATGAGCCGAATTTTTTTTAACAAATGACGCAATTGAAACCAAAAAAACATTTTAAGTGTCAATAGGTCAATTAATTGGAGACGGATTTTAAATGCGACTTTTTTGAAACGAAGCGAATTTCTTTATGCCACCATGAAAATTTCTAATTGTCCTGGGTCAATATTCCGTCAAATTTTAAGAATGTAGGTCTCTTCATGGATTATCATTGGTTAACAGTCTGTGGCAAATTGAAGAAATTCAGTTGTCCGCATTCATCTCAATTTTCTTCTCCGAACTTTCTTCTACCAGTAGATAGCTGTGAGGATCATGTCAAGAGATGCTGAATTTGATTTTTTTAAATAATTTTATCTCAAAAACTGACAGTTTACAGGTATAGGACGTCCTTCAATTTCTTTTTATTTTGCTTCAATTTTCTTCTATTCGTAGAGCTACGTCAAGAAATGTCTAATTTTATTTTTAACTTAATTTAATGTCAAAAGAAACAAAATTAAACTTCTACCACATCATCTTCCTCATTGGTTTGACTTTTTATTTGGATTTTATTATTTTATTCAAAACTTCCAAAGGTCTTAATTATTAAAATGTCCATTAAGTAAACATAACAATACTAACAATTGCCATCGATTTCTTGAATTTTCGAAACAAAAGAAGTGCTCAACAAAAACAAAGTTTCGTGTTTCGAATGCTTACGATTCCTTTAAAAGTTCTTCTGTTCGACCGTTATCCGTTGGTGTCTGTGTGAGGTGCGGTGTAAGTGAAAATGTCAAAAGGCTAACGGAAATGTCGTTAATATTCTTGTCGTATTCACGTGTACCAGCAAGCGACAGTGAACCGACTCGTTTTTTACGTTTAATTTCGTAATTTTATCGATTTCGGTGTGAAGAATCCAAGAAATTTTCGAAAAATCTCGATGAACTAGAATCGTGTCCATCCGACCGTGGTGGAATAGAAAGCAAAAGTGTCTAATTATGCCGGGAATTCTGGTCGAATTCCGTTTCACCATAATAACAAATAAACGAAACAAAAGTAAAAAAAAATTGTTAAAAGAAAAAATTGAACACTCGACGAAAAATCAATGGGGGGGGGGTCTCATCTGTTGGTGGTCGACTTTATAAATTGTTTCGACGTCACTTTCACCTCAAGCAACGGCCACCAATGCTCTACATAGTTAACAACAACCAAACTCGCTGTTTTATGCGGCCTCCACCAACTGGACCGCAAACCTACATAAACCACTACGTTGAGGCGGTTCGACCATTTCGCTAGCGACCACGTCCACGACGGCCAACGAATGGTGAAAGTGATTGTGACTGAATTCAAACCCGTTTCCAACAAGTGAGTGTGCGAAACGAAAAAACGCGAGAAATCGGCCGATTTTCCGAAATTTACGCAAAAACGACCCAGTGAACGAAGGATTTTTTTTTAATTTTTTATATTCACACGCGTGCGTTTTACGGAATTTATTCATTTCTGTGGTTTTGTGGAATTTTTGGGACAATTTTTTTTTCGATTTTGGTCGTTTTTGGGGCACTTTGGGTGAGAGGCCGGGTTCACGGGTGTGCGTTCTTGCGTAAAATTTTCTTCCGAAATTGACTGGAATTTATTAAATAATTTCACGCTGCCGTTCGCGAATAGCTTTCTACCTGCACCGTTACGGATTTGCACCGTTTTAACATTCAAATTGTCGCTAAGAACCGCGAAACGAATCAATTACGAAATTGAAAACTGTTACGCAACCGTTTCGGTCCAAACAACGACTAATTGTCCGTGAAAACCGCCGAATTTCGTGATAAGGAAAATCCGCCGATATTTCTCGAAGTCCGAAACCGATCGGGTGTTAAAACGTTTCGATTATTTCAGGGACAGATGAAACAATTGCAGTGAATCAGGTGAAATCCCGAGATGTTTAAGTGTCCTTGAACAATCGTCCTTGTTAATAATGGACCAGAAATCGTCGTGAAGCTTTCTAAAATGAAGATAATAACAGTAATAGTCGGTGTGTTTACAATAACAACCGCGGTTAAAGTGCCGCCATATTGGATCGATAGTGGCGCCATCTCGCCAAACAGATTGAGGCCGCATCGACAACAAGGAAGTGAAATCTTAACCCAACCATATGTTGTCAACAAAATCAACAGTGCCACGAAAAATTATTACAATAAGCGACACCATAACCCCAAAAAAAACACAGAACAATTGACGGTCGCCGGTTCTAGTACCGGCTGGGTCCCCATCTTTCCCGTCGCAGCGCCGCCACTCAACCAGCCCAATTTAGGGAGAACTTCTGTCGCTTTCGAAACGCCCACCTACCGGTTGGCGGGAGACCACAACCGAGAATCAGAAAAAATCTCCGGGTTCGACAATTCGAACCCTAAAATCACTTCCGGTTTCGAACCAACCACCCACAAGTCAGGAGGAAGTCACTACCAAGAACCCAAACAACTTTCTGGTTTTGGCTTCGAACCAACCACCCACAAGTCGGAAAAGGACCACAGGAAAGAACCCAAACATTTGTCGAGTTTTGGTTTCGAACCAACCAATCACAAGTCAGGAGGAAGTCACAACCAGGAACCCAAACAATTTTCTGGTTTTGGCCTCGAACCAACCACCCACAAGTCGGAAAGAGACCACAGGAAAGAACCCAAACAATTGTCTGGTTTTGGTTTCGAAGCAACCAATTACAAGTCACGAGGAAGTCACAACCAAGAACCCAAACAGTTTGCTGGTTTTGAACTAACCACCCACAAGTCTGGAGGAGACTACAAGCAAGAACCCAGTCAATTCTCTAGTTTTGGTTTTCAGCCAACCATCCACAAGTCCAGAGGAGATGATAACCAAGAACCCAAACAAGTTTCTATTTTTGGTTTGGAACCTCAGAAGCATTTCCAAAAGGAACCCAGTTTCGAATCGCCGATTTACAAGAATTTTCGAGACGACAAAACTCACGAACCCCTTGAGACCCATCGCAACAAAAATGAACCTCAGGAGGAACCTTCAGAAGTGACAGTTGAGAGTCATCGAACCCACAAAGAGAACCCGATTAGTTCTCATGAAGAACCCTCGACAGTGACAGTTGAGAGTCATCGAAATCACAAAAGGAAGCCAATTAGTTCTCATGAAGAACCTTCGGAAGTGCCCACTCGTCCCGTTTACCCCGGTGAAGGTAAATGGGCGAAAAAGGGCACCAAGCACCGCCCTTACGTAAGCAATCACCGTTTTGCCAAGTTGAAGAAATCCCCCAAAAACCCGGAAGGTTACGAAACTTTTGTTGAAAACAAAAATTTGTTCAAACAAGAAGGCCAAAAATTTCGCAACAACATCGAGGAATTTCCCCAAAAACACAATTTGGGTAGTTACATTGAAGATGTTGAAAACGAAGAAAATGTTGAAGTAACTAGCGAGTTTGTTCCAACGAAATTGTACGCGCAAGTGAGACGCAGCGAATCGGAGCAACATCTTCCTTCGGAGGAAGCTGATGATGCTCGATTGAGGGAAGTTGTTAAAGATTCCAAAATACAAACGGTTTATACTGAAGAAGGTTACGAAGATATCGCTTATGATCATGCTGGACATGAGAAAAACGCGGAACAAGACGAAGGTTTTGCTGAATTTGATAAAGAAATTGAGAAAAAGAAAAAAATTGATAATGAAGATAGTGAAGTTGCTGGATCTGAGTTTGTTGGTGATCCAGTTAAGGTTAACAAAAATAAATTTATTAGTACCAAAGAAGTGAAAACAACTGAAGTGAAAGGTAAAGGTGATGGTGAAGAAATGGAAATTTCTAGCGAAATTAAGTTGGTGGTTTCACCCAATAACGCCACCAAAACTCACAAGTATCTCAAAATTTTTCCTAAAGTCTACAGATACGATAGAGTTGAAAATCGGACGAGTACTCCCAAAAATAACGAAACTGAAGAGTTACCTTTAGAAAGTGGGGTTAAGTATTTTTTCGAAAAATTTAATTCTAAAAGAGTTAAACGTTTCGTGAATGATTTTCCGAAATTGGGGGTCGATACTGGATTTATTGACAAAATCAAGCATCTCGAAGCGCCATCTACCGAACGAAGCACTACCACTAAATATCCTTACTATAACGATCCTGGAGTTAATCCCGACTCTCCATTGCGATACTCGGAGGATTTGGGGAATATTCCCAAAAAAACTGAAGATGATTTGGCTTTCTACCACCAAGCGGATAGAATCGAATGTAGCGAAGTTGAAGACGATATTGATCCGATTCCTGAAAGAGTGAAGAACGCGCAAACTCGAGCTGAAGAAATGGAAGAAACCAAAGACGTGCAAGAGTTAGCAAAATCGCCACGTCTAGGAAATTTAGGCGACAAAATAGATTGCTTCAAAATCAAATATTTCGGCGAGAATCCTCTAGATAGTCCCATCTTTGACGAAGCGACAATCGCGCCGGTTACTCCCATTTTCGGTTTTTTCCAACAAAAATTTTCCAACCCTTTGGTCAAGCAAAATGGGGATCTGAAGAAAAATCAGCTGGGTCTAGAGGAGCTAAACCAAAAAAAATTCGACACTCCTTTGGTAAAGAGAAATGAAGATCTTAAGAAAAATCAGCTGGGTTTAGTGGAGCAAAACCGAAAAAAATTTGACTCTCCTTTGGTGAAGAGAAATGAGGATCTTAAGAAAAATCAATTGGGTCTAGAAGAGCAAAACCGAAAAGAAATTGCCGCTCCTTTGGTCAAGAGAAATGAGAATCTTAAGAAAAATCAGTTTGGTCTAGAGGAGCAAAACGGGAAAAAAATTGCTACTGCTTTGGTGAAGAGAAATGAGGATCGCAAGAGAGGTCAGAAAGAAGATTTGGTTAATTTACAATTAGGGGAGCGAAACCAAAAAGGTTTTAAGGGAAATTTTTCGAAAGAGCAGCAAAATAACGAAATCGAAGAGGTAGCTACTACTCCAAACGTCGGTTCTTTGGGGATTAACATCTTAACTGACGTCATTGGAAAAATTAGTTCTACCCCCAAAATTCCTCAGGATGTTGAAATCATTGATGTGAACGCAATTAGGGAGAGTCCTCCAACTGAAGTGGCGCCAGTTACCATTATAACCACCCCTAAGTACACTATCGATTTGCAACCAAAACATATCTACGACCAAATCGATCTTCTTCAATACTTACCAGTTTTGGGTTCTGAAACGATTTTGCTTAATTCTACAGTTTTGCAACGTGAAGGGAAGAAACTTGAGGAATCGGAAGAAACCACGCCGAATTCTGAATTACCAACAAGTCAAGCGTTGTTGTTGAAAAAAAGAAGAAGAAGAATTAGACCGCGACGACCTCTTTACAACATTTTTGACGTCACTAGGTATCTACCTACCATCAACCCTTATCTAAATCGATATATTCAAGCGACCACAGCGATGCCAAAATACAAAATTTTGAGCGAAGTTCACTATAAAGACGAAATAAGACCCGACGAACAATTGAATGTTTTTTCTGACGTCATCAACAATATTAAGAATTCGACCAAAGATCCCCTCCAATTGGCCGCTTCTTCCGATAGAATCGCTGTGAAACTCAACAGTTACCATCGAATCAAAGTGCCGCCAAGAATTGTGCATATCAAGAATTCCGAAATTAATTCTCTTGATAATATAGAAGAAACCAACAGTTTTTATTTGACAACAACCACAACGACGTCACCGATACTGGCGACTACTTTGAGGGGTAAAAAGTATTTTTTGAAGAAAAATAATGAAAAGGTCTATGAAGATTTGTTTACTCAAGATAGTGTTCAATATGACAATATCGAATTATTGAAGATAGACGCTGCTAAAACTACAACTAAAATGCCTTATCTTCATCAAAGTTTAGCTCCGGTGGTTGAGGAAACTACCGAAGAAACTGACGAAGAAGTTTTGGGGTTGATGCCGCCTAAATTGAATAGTTACAAAACTATTTTCAGCCCGAAACTAGATAAACCTCTACTGAAACCGATGAACTATTTTTATGTTCAAGGGATGAAACCGCCCTCGAAACAAGAAGTTCGTTCTTATTCTGATTTTAAGTTGCACAATAACTTGAAAATGAAGCAAGGGTTGAGGGGGCACAGAATTAGAAGAAATGTGCCCAGCTACTCAGAAATTGTGAGGAATCTAAGTCGATTTAGAAGAAACTCTTCTGGGTATAAGGACTTGGAAGTGTTCAAGAATCGCAGGATTAGGAGCGCTTCTCGTCCCGGTTACTCAGAAGTGATGAGGAACAGAAATAAGCCTATCGATGTTGATGACGATGAAGAGGTAGTTGTTGAGGATGACGACGATTACGTGCCTCATAGACCAAAGAATTATCACTACGACGAAAAAACTGGCCGCATAGTTTATGAAAATAGCAAAAAGGAAGAAGAAGAAGAAGAGTCTGAGGAATATTTGGAAGTAACTGAAGCACCGTTGCCGAAACCTACTCGACGTAATCCCATAACGACTCCTCGCTTCGTCGATAATTCCGAAGAACCTTCGTATGTTGAGTACGTGAAAAAATTGAAGAATGCCGCTAATTACATGGAAATTCCTGACCCTACTACTACTGAGAAGGGTGAGGAAGTTGTTGCAACTACTACCACGACTTCGAAACCTGTTTCGACGAAACCTCCGGAATTTCTGGATATTCTTGCGAAAGTTCGCAGCGATTCTGGTTATAAATCGATCGAAGATAAGAAGAAAAGTAAAACAACTACAACGACGCAAGCTCCTCCTGAAGAAATTATTGAAGAAAGTCAGTTGGAAACAGTTCAAAATTCGCCAGGGGGTCAAACTAGTGGTCAAATCTTCCAAATTTTCGACATCAACGACTATTTACCGAAAGTCAAAACTTACAGTCCCCGAACCTCTATTGATACTTCCAAATACAAAAATATAGAAAGACCAAGTGTGCCGTTGCGACACAATTTGAGTAGTCGATATAACTCCGAGGAAGAAGCTTTAGAAGATGTTAACACTAGTCGCGTTCCGATTTTAATGGAAAAAAACAAAGATAACCCAAAAATTGAAATAGAAGAAACAACAACTCAATTGACAACGACCACAAGAAAAATTAAAACGCGACCAAGAACTCGAAAACCTTCAACTACCCCAGCTCCTGTAACTGTTTCTGAATCTGTCCCTCAACACGATAAACCAAAAAGAGTTTTTCCAAGAAAACGACCAACTCGAATCAAAATTCGAACCACAACACCTGACGAAACTGAAGATACTACGAAAATTTTACGACGAAGACATCAACCTGAGGTGTTTCGACGAGAAGGTAGAGTGGTGACTTCTGATGAAGTTTCGTTGCAAACTCGATCAAATTCGAGTGTTCCTGGAAGAATCGAACCAAGAAGTGTTGAAAATGGTGAAGAGTTTCGTTTGGAAGATAGAATCGATAATTTCGAAGACACTATCGTTGTAGAGAAATTAAATTCGAGTATTTCTGAACCTGAAACTGCGAAATCTTTGGTGGTTGAAGTTGATGAAAATGGGGGTGAAGCTAAAATCGTTACTCCCGATGTTTCGCCAATGAACGTGACGGTTCCGAATCGAGGAGAAGCTAGAAAAATTGAGGATGTTCAAGTTTTTCAAAAGTTTGATGAAACCAAAAAACATGGTGGGAATTATAAGAAAGAAAATGAAGATAAAGATGACGGTGATGTTGAGGAAAGTGGTGAAGTTAAAAGACTGACTGATGTTGTGCCGAAACCTATCGCTTTCTATACCGATCCTAAATTGCCAAAAAATGTTAATCAATTGATGGAAATCGGTATTGGGGGTGTGGAGGAAATTGAGGAGGAAAGTGGGGAAGAAAAGGAGGATTATGGGGAAAATGATGAGGATTTGGAAGAAGATGGTGAGAAGAAAACGACGAAAATGAAGAAACCTGTTTTTGTGAAAGATCCTAGTAAAAGATTGTATTATTATGCTCCTATTTAATTTTATTTCTAGGTTATGTTGTAGATAATAAATAAATTGTTTATTTGTTTCTAGCGAGTTTCGGTATCGCAAGTTCGCTGCAACAATTTTTTTGTTACAAATATCTCAAATTGCCAATTAAATTGCGGCATTACTTTTAGTTTTGAGCAGATTTTGTTTAATAAAGACTGAAAATTTCATAGTGGTGCCATCTATTTTTCATATAATTAATTTACGAACAGACCTCGTATATTGAATTATTTGAAAAGTAATGCTAAGCAACAAAACTTTTTTTGCAAGTAATGGGCAAGTTATTTAATTCCCTAAGATTACTTTGAAATTTGCAAAAAATAATTAAACGACTTTTTGACTTTATATAATGTCAAATCAATAAAAAAGGACACATGCAGCGTTTTTGTCTTTCTCCACTGCATTATTTTGACATTCTCACTAAGTAACGCCAGGATAGAATTTTTTCGTTGCGTTTTGCAATTTAAATCCTCTGTAGACTTTGTAGACGAAATATTTAAATGCAAACGACATAACCTTGTTTTTCTCATTTTAGGGAAATAACTTTTTTTTGTTGGTAATTTGAATTTTTATTGAACCTTAGAGTAAAACGGTGAGATTTTGTCTCATAAATTGTTGCCCTTTTACTCCAAATATAAAATAGCAGTTGACAGCTAAAGTGACAGTTGCCAACAAATAAAAACTTGATCCTAGTAACGACATCCAATTTTGTTTCCAAAGCATACCTTGATCATAAACTTTATTGATCATACTCTATAACAATCCAAGTTGGCTACATCACTCAAGTCGTCAATTTAGTTTTCATCTTCAATTTTTTACTTAAAACGATATACCACTAACCTTTTTTTATTTATTTAAATTTTTTAAAGTAATTTTTAGTAATTGGTTGCAAATAAAATAAAATTTGCTGGTATCACAGTAATTTGTTTTTGTTAAAAAATTGTCAGAATTCGAAAAAAATGTAATGCGATGGCCGGGAATCGAACCCGGATCAACTGCTTGGAAGGCAACTATGCTGACCATTACACCACCATCGCACTTGATGGTCATTTGGATTGCCGGAGATTTGTGCTTGCGACATGTCGCTACGACAAGTTGCCATGGAGATCACACAAATAAGTTGATTACCCCGTTTGATTGGCGACATTTCCATAGCAACCTGTCGTTGCGACATGTCGCAACACAACTGAATCAGACACCTAAAGTAGTTTAGTTTTGAACCCTGACCCCGCCTCGTCTAGTTACGCCACTGCGATAAATGCAGAATTTATTGAGGCCAATTTAAATTCCCTAAAGTGAATAAAATTGCTGTATTTGGCAGACAGTGATTTGTTTTCAGTTATTGTGATACTGCGCTGTGTTATCATAAATTTCCCCATTCCCCACCTGCATTGGAACCAGAGGAACGTTCCTGACAGCATAATTAATTTTTATTGAACCTTGTTGCGCAACAACTACGTTCCAATAAAGCTTTCAAATAGCCTTGTTATGTTTTATTTGTTCTATTGAAACAATTTCGATTCAAAATTAATTTCTATAAAAGTATTTAAAAAAATGTAACTCCACAACTGAAGTGAAATTTATTTTAGAATTAACGGCAGTTTCAGATTACGACGTACTTTTCTCTATAGAAACATCTGACACGACCAGGTTTGACGCGAAATTTCTCTAAACAACTGAGACACGTCCATTTTTCTTTTCAGCGGTATTGCGTTACAGAAATGAGTTCTTACTAACATTTATTGATTATTTGAGTATATTTCGTAAATGCGTTGAGGTTGAAAATCTTCAACTTCGGTTAATTCCGGAATAACAGTTGAATTTTCTGGGGTTGCATGCACGAAACACATTAAGGGGAAGTTAAAGGAGGGGAAAATGTGTTATTACATAATTTTGATATAAATTAAAAGTTTCGGTCGAGTCAAGAGGGCGAATTTTACGATTACGCCACTTTAATGAAGGCAACAAAACAATAACGAAATTTTTGAACTTTTAGAGATGCTGAAGCCGAACAAAAATATCTCTAGATTAAGACATGGATCTTTGAGGTGAGGAATTAAGAAAACGTTATCAAATTTATTCATATGTGTCAAGTCAGATTTGTTATAGTTAAATGGAGATTCAAAATTAATTTTCAAAATTTTGATAGAATATTCTCCTCGTCGTTGCAATTCAAAAAGCTACGACAAACTTTTTTCTCACTCGTTTCCTAAGAAAGATACAGGGTGTCAAAGTTTCCAAAAAAAGTCAAATTTTCTTATATATTCCACATGAAAGTTGCAAACACAACCAAATTTCGTTCCTCAACTTTCTGTATAGTGTTCTTTATATTTAAGTTATTTTCGTCAAAATAGGTTATACAAGTGGCGTGCAAATGACGACGAAATTGTTTCTCGAAACTTCTTTTTGATTTTTCATAACCTTCATTCAATTTATAACAAAAATTACTTTTACATATTTTAAATAAGTGTTTTAATTCTCAAGGTATTTATTATACACAGAAAAGTTTTTCCAATTCGTACAACAACTTGCGGATTATCGCGATTTGACAATTTAAAGACGTCGAAGGCGTAATAAAATGCAAGAGAGTGATTCCTAACCAAACCACTAATGTAATTTGGTCAGAAGTCGCTAAGGCGATTTTAGTTGAAGTGAAAAAATTAATTCAACTGTCTAACCGAAACTGAAAGCGTCGTTTGAAGCTCTATGAAACTGTCCTTTCTAGCGATATTAACATTTACAACAAGAAGTAAAAAAAATGGTTTTTTAACGACTTTAATGAAGGCAACAAAACAATAACGAAAATTAGTTGAGGGGTTGTTTAGTTAAAAATCAAATTTGTTAAATTTTTGATTTTTTATAAATGTTGCTCGAACAAAAATTTCTGTAAATCATGGCATGGATCTTTAAGGCGAGGAATTAAGAAAACGTTGAATTACCCAGTACGTGTTAACTAAATTATTGATATATGTCAAGTCAGATGTGTTGTAGTTAAGTCGAGATTCAAAATTAATTTTCAAAATTTTGATAGAATATTCTCCTTGCCGTTGTGATTCAGAAAGCTACGACAAACTTTTCTCTCACTCGTTTCCTAAGGAAGATACAGGGTGTCAAAGTTTCCAAAAAATGTCAAATTTTCTTATATATTCCACAAGAAAGTTGCAAACACAACCAAATTTCGTTCCTCAACTTTCTGTATAGTGTTCTTTATATTTAAGTTATTTTCGTCAAAATAGGTTATACCAGTGGCGTGCAAGTAACGACGAAATCGTTTTACAAAACTTTTTTTTAATTTTTCAAAATCTTTCTTGAATTTATAACAGAAATTACTTCCACATATTTTAAATAAGTGTTTTAGTTCTCGAGATCTTTAGTGTACAGAGAAACGTTTTTCCAATTCGTAGAAGAACTTGTAGATTATTGCGATTTGACAATTTAAATATTTCGAAGGCGTAATAAAATGGCAAGAGAGTGATTTCTAACCGAACCTCTAATGCAATTGTGTCAGGAGCGGCTGAGACAATTTCAGTTGAAGGGAAAAAATGAATTCAACTGTCTAACCGAAACTGAAAGCGTCGTTTGAAACTGTCCATTCCAACGTTAATAACATTTGCAACAGGAAGCGAAACAAATCGGTTTTTCACCGACGTGATAATTCAATCAAACCGTTGCCATCAGAGAAATTTTTATTAGTTTACCTTGTCTAACAGGTTCAATGGCGTCGTATCTTGTTTATGAAAGTACAGCGAAAGAAACCGCACATTATCGATAATTTCACTGCGAAAATTGCAAACGTGACGTTATAACTATCACTCTCTAGATAGAATTGTTTCGGATTTTTAGAAATGGGGGACAATTAATTTTATTTCGAATTATGTTTTGGTAATATTTTCAAAAATCGTTATAAATTTTTTTTTTTTAAATGTCCGCGGTGGGGTAAACTTTGAAAATAATTTTGATCCAGTTTGAAAATTACTGTAGATCAACCCTTAAAATTAATTATAGTTGAAAGTCTTTTTGATTATAGATGTTGAAATTTTGCTGCCACAGCATGGATCAATTCGAGAATTTTAATGACAACAAATAATCATTCCGAACAATTGAAACACCCCTTTCAGTTCCTCCATAATTCCCCTATTGTCCCGTTCATCCCTCTGCTTAGTGTCCTTCAGCACTTTTCAATGTTGTCATTGTTACAGGAACATGTGATCCCGTCTCTTTCACCGACAACCAGCAACAATGGAAAACCAATTCTGGAAAAGAGAACTGTTCTCAGTTTGGCACCGGGACCCTCTAAAGGATATGGCAAGGAAGCTACGCTCGTCTTTGACACCTCCAGAGGATTCGACCCAATCACCTCCCACTAGGGAATCCTTCAAGGAGCACGTCGTTTCCGAACAAACTCCAGGAGAGATGCACGGGAACGGTGGGTAATCGTCAATGATGTTGCGCGTAATTCAACAAAAAATTGTAAAAAATTTTGTTGGGTCTGTCGATAGGGACGAATAATATGTGCAATCAAATACAATAAAACGACCCCCAGGGGCGTCTGGAAATTGAAGTGAAGAGGATTTCCAGGGGCGAAACCAATACGACTGGTTGCAAGCTGGAAAATAACGCGATTAAATCGTTGCGTGTATATTTGGTTGCCTAACGTTTTCTTCAGTTTCGGTTTCACTTTAATGAAGGCAACAGAACTAAAATTAGTTAATTGTTGTTTAGTTAAAAACCTGTTAAATAACTTAATTTTTTTAGAACTTTTTTGGACATTTTTAGGGCAAGGAATTGAAAAAAATGGTGAATTACGCTGCCCAAAAACGCCAAGCGATTCGAAATTATTTTTCAAAATTTTGATAGAATATTCTCCTCATCGTCGTGATTCAGAAAAATACAACAATGGTGTATGTTACTCGTTTCCTAAGAAAGATACACAGTTTTAAAGTTTCCAAAAAAAAACATTTTTTCTTATATCTTCTAGAAAAAAGTTTTAAACTTAACCAAATTTCGTGTTTCTACTTTTTGTATTTAGCGCTATCTCTTTAAGTTGTTTTTGTCCGAATTTATTATACCAGTGGCGTGCAAATTTTGGCGAAATTATTTTAACAAACTTTTAATTGTTATTTTTGAAATTTTCATTTAATTTAGAACAGAAATGGTTTCTACATTCTTTACATATTACTTGGGGTTACATAACAAACATTACTTTTGCTATTGTGCTTTTTTCGTTTCGATATTAAAACCCGAAACCAAATCATTCAATCAAGAATTTTTTTTAAAGTTATTTTGCATGGAGGTGAAATTTCAATTGAATAATGCATCATCCGACCTACCCAAGTTTCTCCAGGACATACCTATGTATTCATAAAGAAAACGTCACATTAGGATCGATCGGTCTCGACACATTTCCACCCTTCAACACACCCTCATTTCATTTTTTTTCAATTATTTCTAACGTTCTCTCCTTTCTAGAGATCCTGTATTCGTCTGTGGCAATAGGCGGCGTTCTCGTGTCGCTACTCCTCATAACCGCCATCATCCTTTTGCGTCGTAAAAGAACCAAAATCGGCGACGAAGAACACGCAGCGTCCAGCATCTTAGTTTATCCATCACAACAAGGAACAGCGCCACAATTTTTGTAAAAAATTCTTGCCACAATTTTTTTTTATTTACCAAAATTTTTCAGAACCAAAGAAATTCATTTTAGTCTTCCCCCACTTCGGAGTACTTCAATGGGTGATTTACTGGCCGAACCCGATTTGGCAGATTCTGATCTGGAAACGGACTCGTTGCTTTTACCGCCGGTTCCGGGACAACGGTCCAATTCTTTCAGTGAGTTTGGTTGGAAATTTAAATTTTGATGGGTGACAATTTTTTTAGGTTGTTACGGATTGGGGGTGATTGAACCGGCTTTGTATCGTAGCACTTTGGATTTGGACGAAATTCAATGGCCGGAAGGACATGTTGGTCGAATTTGGTTTTCGTTGCGTTACGAACCTTCAACTGAAAAATTGCTAGTTTCGTTGTTAAAAGCGAAGAATTTACCGTCGAGAACTGTGGGAACTGTGAATAGTTGCGATCCTTTAGTACGGTAAGTTTGATGAGATTAAAGGAAACGTTTCCGGGAAAAACGGGACACTCGGGAGAAGTGCTTTGAGATGAAAAGCAATTTAATTAGTTGAGTTATTTCGATAAGAGAAATTTCTGCAATTTTCCGACTGGTACAGTGACAAGGCTGTAATATAGTTAAAAGTGTAGGAAAAGGAATTTTTATAGAATTAACAAATTTTATTAAATAATTTAATAACCGAAATAATTTTTGCAGGAAAAATTGTTAACGTCATTATTCAAAATTTAACGGAAAAAGTTTCTGCAAATCCTTTTTCGCTCGGCGTATTCCCCGTTTGAGGCTTTTCGTTAGATTTTATTGCGGCGATTGTGCGTGACCGGGAACGAAAACAATTTTTTTCAGCTCTTATTTACCAATTTACGAACAACAGTTGTTTGTGTTACAAATTATGTTAAATTTAAGTCCTTTTGACACCCACCACTCAGGATAATGAACGATGCGAATACTTTAAGAGCCGCAAGTTTTACGTTGCTTTCAATTTTATTTGTTTTGCTACAAGAATAAAAACGTTAGGAAATAAATTTTGTTAGAAAACGGTTTTAATGCAAAAAAAACAAAGCTTCAGTCTGGTCAAAAAGTTTCTACCGCGCGATTCAAAATTAATTTTGATAGAATATTTTGATTGTTGTTGTGACTCAGAAAAGTTCAAAAAAGTTCTTTTCACTTGTTTCCTAAAAAACATACAGAGTGTCGAAGTTTCCAAAAAGAAAAACATTTTTTCTTAAATCTCCTAGATTTTGATAGAATATTCTTCTTGTTGTTGTGGTCCAGAAAAATACAAAAAAGCACCTCTCACTCGTTTCCTAAAAAACATACAGAGTGTCAAAGTTTCCAAAAAAAAAAACATTTTTTCTTAAATCTCCTAGATTTTGATAGAATATTCTTCTTGTTGTTGTGGTCCAGAAAAATACAAAAAAGCACCTCTCACTCGTTTCCTAAAAAACATACAGAGTGTCAAAGTTTCCAAAAAAAAACATTTTTTCTTAAATCTCCTAGATTTTGATAGAATATTCTTCTTGTTGTTGTGGTCCAGAAAAATACAAAAAAGCACCTCTCACTCGTTTCCTAAAAAACATACAGAGTGTCAAAGTTTCCAAAAAAAAAAAACATTTCTTCTTAAATCTCCTAGATTTTGATAGAATATTCTTCTTGTTGTTGTGGTCCAGAAAAATACAAAAAAGCACCTCTCACTCGTTTCCTAAAAAACATACAGAGTGTCAAAGTTTCCAAAAAAAAAAACATTTCTTCTTAAATCTCCTAAATTTTGATAGAATATTCTTCTTGTTGTTGTGGTCCAGAAAAATACAAAAAGGCACCTCTCACTCGTTTCCTAAAAAACATACAGAGTGTCAAAGTTTCCAAAAAAAAAAACATTTTTTCTTAAATCTCCTAGATTTTGATAGAATATTCTTTTTGTTGTTGTGGTCCAGAAAAATACAAAAAAGTACATTTCACTCGTTTTCTAGAAAACATACAGAGTGTCAAAGTTTCCAAAAAAAAAACATTTCTTCTTAAATCTCCTAGATTTTGATAGAATATTCTTCTTGTTGTTGTGGTCCAGAAAATACAAAAAAGCACCTCTCAATCGTTTCCTAAAAAACATACAGAGTGTCAAAGTTTCCAAAAAAAAAACATTTCTTCTTAAATCTCCTAAATTTTGATAGAATATTCTTCTTGTTGTTGTGGTCCAGAAATATACAAAAAGGCACTTCTCACTCGTTTCCTAAAAAACATACAGAGTGTCAAAGTTTCCAAAAAAAAATCATTTCTTCTTGAATCTCCTAGATTTTGATAGGATATTCTTCTTGTTGTTGTGGTCCAGAAAAATACAAAAAAGTACCTCTCACTCGCTTTCTAAAAAACATACAGAGTGTCAAAGTTTCCAAAAAAATCAATTTTTCTTATATGTTCTAGAAAAAAATCGCAAATTCAACCAAATTTTGTATGGGTATTTCCTGTATAAGAGGCTATTTTCTTAAAATAATTTCATTAAAACGTGACATACCAGTGGCGAGTAATTAGGGTTACGCCGGAATTAATTTAAGAAAATTCTTTTCTCCAACTTTCTTCCAAGTTTTTCGAAATTCTCATTCAATTTAGAGTAAAAATTCTTCTTGCATATTTTCGATGAGTGTTAATTAGTGAGATACAAGTTTCATTAAGGGAAGTTTACATGCAAAAGTTAATAGCAATAATTTTACCTAAAGAATCAAAAAGTTTCAGTCTCGCCAAGGGTTGAGCTTTACGATTACATGACTTTAATGGAGGTAACAAAACATTAACGAAAATTGGTTGAGCGGTTGTTAACAAAAATTGCGTTTTATTCATACGTGTCGAGTTCAAATAAAAAGTTGTGATAATCAAAACATGCATCTTAAGGGAGGAAATTTAAAAAATCGTTAAATTTCGCGTTACGTGCCACCTAACTTAATTTGTTATTCAAATATGTCATGTGGCAATTGTATTATAGTTAAATCGCGATAAGTTTATACAGGGCGATTCAAAATAATTTTTAAAAATTTGATAGAATATTCTCCTCTTTGTTGTGATTCAAAATGCTACGACAAACTTGTCTCTTACTTGTTTTTTAAGAAAGATACAGAGTGTCAAAGTTTCCAAAAAAATACACTTTCTCTTATATCTTCTAGAAAAAAATTACAAACTCAATCAAATTTTGTGTCAGCACTTTCTGTATGAATGGCTATTTCCTGAAGCTATTTTCAACTAAACGTGACAGCAGTGGCGTGCAATTTGAAATTATTCGAAGAATTTTTTTTGTTTAATTTCTCAAAATTTTCATTTAATTTAGAATAGAAATTCTTTTTAAGTATTTTTATTAAAATTGTGCGAAAAATTTGTAGATGCTTAAAATTACGCGTTTAACACCAAAATAATGACTTTGCTGTTGTTTATGCCTTTTTTCAGCAATTTGCTTTGCTTACTAACTACTAATTGATCAATTAAGCGACGAAGTTCGATTTTTGTTGTTAGTCGTTGCACTTTACAACTTTCAGCTACAAAGGCAACTGTGTTTTCCACGTAATTAACTGAAAGTTGAGCTAAATCAATAGATGATTTTTGAGCCCTCCAGTGTTAGGGGTAATGTAACTTTCCACTTTTCGAAAGTTTGTTTATATAAACTTACTAACAACTAATGGCTTATGAAGTGAACACCAACTAAAATTTCGTCGATTTTCCTTCGGGTAGTTTGAACAAACTGGACGTTTTGCTTATTTTGCAAATTTGTAATTAGGAACTTTCCAAGAACAAAATTAATTACTTTAGGTTTGAGAAAATTGCAAGAAACCAAATCAAGTGAACAGTATCAGTATTAAGTAAGACAATAGCGAAATTTAATAATCAAAATACTATTTGAGTTACTTCAAGAAATTATTTTGAAATTTCAGGATTTCTGGCCAAAGATGTTATGAATTGCTTGCATTTTATTTACGTCCTGATATTTCTCAATATTAATAGAAATATCAAATTTCGATCCCGCCGTTATACGGCACAAATATCTCGTAAATAAATAACAATTTTCACGATATTTCCTCTGCAGGATAACGAAAATTAATGGATACCTTCCCGGCTTCCCTTTCGAGAAATTCAACAACCCCATTTTCATCTACTAACAAAGAAAGTCGAAATAACTTCCACAACTGTGTCGTTATTTTCGTAAAAAACACGTAACAAATGATTAAAGTACAAAATCTCGTACGACCACATTTTCGAACATAAACTCTTCATAAAGCACTTGTTAAGCTTCTAGAAGACCCGTTTTAATGTCACAATAAAGTTTCATTAAAATTGGTAGCGAAAATAGGTTAACCTCAACATCCAATAACCTCCGTTGATAAAACAAGCGAGTCCTTAAAGTAATTAGGTGAACAGTTCTAAGATTGTAGACGAAACTAGGACATCTAAGGCCGTAGAATTTACTAAAAATATTGTTAAATGTTGTTATTTTATTTAAATTATTATTTATATATGTCAAGTGGGAAGTGTATTATTGTTGAGTCGTAATAAGTTTATATAGCGCGATTCAAATTAATTTTTAAAATTAATTAATTACCAAAAATTAATTAGTAATCAAAATTAATCTTCAAAATTTTGATAGAATATTCTCCTTGTCGTTGTGATTCAGAAAGTTAGAACAAAGATGTGTCTCACTCGTTTCCTAAGAAAGATACAGAGTGTCAAAGTTTTCAAAAAAAAATATTTTTCTTATATCTTCTACAAAAAAATTGCAAACTCAACCAAATTTTGTGTCGGCACTTTCTGTATAAATTGCTATTTACTGAAGTTATTTTCATGTAAATGTGACATACCAGTGACGTGCAATATGGTCACGCCGGAATTATTTTTAAAAAAATTTGGAAAATTGTTAAATTTTGTTACTTAATTTAATTTCTCATTTATGTATGTCAAGTCGGAAGTGTATTATTGTCGAGCCACAGGGAATGTATAGAGCGCAATTTAAAACTAATTTTCAAAATTAATTATTAATCAAAATTACTTTTTGAAATTTTGATAGAATATTTTCCTTGCCGTTGTGATTCGGAAAGTCACGACAAAAATGTTTCTCACTTGTTTCCTAAGAAAGATACAGGGTGTCAAAGTTTCCAAAAAAAACAATTTTTCTTATATCTTCTACAAGAGAATTGGAAACTGAACCAAATTTTGTGTCGGCACTTTTTGTATAAATTGCTATTTACTGAAGTTATTTTCATGTAAACGTGACATACCAGTGACGTGCAATATGGTCACGCCGGAATTATTTTTTAAAAAATTTGGAAAATTGTTAAATTTTGTTACTTTATTTAATTTCTCATTTATATATGTCAAGTCGGAAGTGTATTGTCGAGCCACAAGGAATGTATAGAGCGCAATTCAAAACTAATTTTCAAAATTAGTTAATAATCAAAATTACTTTTTAAAATTTTGATAGAATATTTTCCTTGCCGTTGTGATTCAGAAAGTCACGACAAAAATGTTTCTCACTTGTTTCCTAAGAAAGATACAGTGTGTCAAAGTTTCCAAAAAAAAACAATTTTTCTTATATCTTCTACAAGGGAATTGCAAACTCAACCAAATTTTGTGTCGGCACTTTTTGTATAAATTGCTATTTACTGAAGTTATTTTCATGTAAACGTGACATACCAGTGACGTGCAATAGGGTCACGCCGGAATTATTTAAACAAAAATTGTGTTTCGAACTTTTTTCCGCTTTTTCTATATTCTTATTTAATACAAAATAATAATCATCTTTACATATTTTTGTTAACAGAAGAGAATCGTTACAAATTCCTCAACTTAACCGTTATTTTCGTAAAAAGACTACGTAACAAATGATTAAAGTACAAAACTTCGTACGACCACATTTTCAAACATAAAATCTTCCCATAAAACACTTATTAAGCTTCCAGAAGACTCGCTTTAATGTCACGATAAATTGGAAGCGAGAATGGGTTAACCCCAACATCCAATAACCTCCATTGATAAAACAAACGAGTCCTTAAGTCCTTAAAGCAATCAACTTGAAAATTGTTGACGAAACATTTATGGCCATTTCGTCAAAATGAATTCTTGAAAATTCCAAATTCAAGCTGATTAGTCCTCGTTTGTTTCAGTGACGTAGTAGTTTCCCGAAACGGGAAGAAAAGTCGCAACGGGATTTTAACGTAAATAATTCATATCGTGTTGAGTTTTGCATAAATGCGGGTAGCCAGTCGACTGACGGGAACGTATTTCGTCTCTTTAAATATTCATATGTTGAAACTTTTCGTTTGACGAGGGTGAAACTAATAAATTTATAAATAATTGCAGGTTACACTTGATGCCGGACGAAAGACGTTATTTGCAATCGAAACAGAAAAAGAAAACTTGCAACCCCTATTTCGACGAGACTCTAGTATTTCAAGTGAGTATCATAGTCCTTGGGGAAATTGTTGATGGATCGACGGGTTGCGTCGTTAATTGAGACTTTACGTGGGAATATTGGCCGTACTAATAAGGGTACAAATCGGATTTATTATGCATCGATCGGGTTAAGTGGATTTTGGTTAAGGGTTAACGTTACGTAACGCAAAAGCGTATTAATAATTTTGTTTTACTAAATTTAAATCGATTTTTAGTTTCGTTAATTATTTAATTGTAAATCGAAGCATTTTCTTTAAATCGTGGAAATTGTCGCAGCCGTTACTAAAGTATTGATGGTTGAAAATCTATACCTGCGGGTAAAAATAGTCGATTTCGAGATTTAAAAATAATTTCAACCACAAGTTGGTGCTTCGTTTTTGGTCGATTTACAAAATGTTTCGTGTGAGCGACGCTTTTGCTGGCAAAAACTTTTATTAACTCGAGTTTGGGGTAACTAAGAAACTTGGGTGGGTAAAGTTTGTAAGTTTTGCCAACCCCGCGATAACTACTTACACCCCCTGGTGTACGTGTCTGATCACGTTATCTCTACGAGGGCGCTTTCAGCGATAAGGAGAAATGCGAAATTTCACCAAATTTTTCTCTAATTCGAAAAAGTAACTAATTTTGGTTTTCTTCTCATAGAAGTGTGGTAATTTACCAATAATTGTTGTTATCGTAACGTTTTATGGTAAAAGAGCGAATTTCGAGTCAATTTTGATTTTTTTTTTTTGATTTTGAAAACAATATTTTTAATTTCTTCTTATGGAAAAACTGTGGGCAACACATATTGATGCAAAATTTGAGTAAATTATTGTTTTTTTAATATCAACAAAATGTTTTATTAAGTTCTCCTTGCTGAAGAACGAGCCCATGCAAATTTTTAGTTTAATTAATTAATTTTATTTATTTTTTAATATTAGAAAACGTAAACTTCTATCTTCTTCTCATAGAAGAACGGATTATGAGACGATGATATTTGAGTAATTTTTCGATTTTTCCTAAGACAAAAAATTTTCTGCCACCTTCTGCTAGAAGAACTTCATTCAATCGCTTTAGTTGTTCATGACGTACGAAGCGAAGTTACGTTACATATTGAAAAATTGTCGTTTCTATCTGAAAACTTCTATTAGAAGAACCGTAATACCATCATCATCGATCATTTTGTTACCTTTTGCATCTCGATCAATGTTAAATCCAAACAAAATTCGGTCGAAGGTCTCCGCCAAAGACATTTCGGATCACACTCTCAAACTGACAGTGCTCGACGGAAATCGAACCAAAAGACGTTCCGAAATCGAAGAACGGATCCATCCATCATTTTTAATTTAATTAATTTTATTTATTTTCTAATATTGGAAAGCGTAAACTTCTATCTTCTTCTCATAGAAGAACGGATCATGAGAAGATGATATTTGAGTAATTTTTCGATTTTTTCTAAGACAAAAAAATTTCTGCCATCTTCTGATAGAAGAACTTTATTCAATCGCTTCAGTTGTTCACGACGTACGAAGCGAAGTTACGTTACATATTGAAAAATTGTCGTTTCTACCTGAAAACTTCTATTAGAAGAACCGTAATACCATCATCATCGATCATTTTGTTATCTTTTGCATCTCGATCAATGTTAAATCCAAACAAAATTTGTTCGAAGGTCTCCGCCAAAGACATGTCGGATCACACTCTCAAACTGACAGTGATCGACGGAAATCGAACCAAAGGACGTTCCGAAATCGAAGAACGGATCCATCCATTAGTTTTAATTTAATCAATTAATTTTATTTATTTTCTAATATTGCAAAACGTAGACTTCTATCTTCCTCTCATAGAAGAACGGATCATGAGACGATGATATTCGAGTAATTTTTCGATTTTTTCTAATAGAAAAAATTTTCTGCTACCTTCTGATAGAAGAACTTCATTCAATCGCTTCAGTTGTTCATGACGTACGAAGCGAAGTTACGATACATATTGAAAAATTGGCGTTTCTACCTGAAAACTTCTATTAGAAGAACCGTAATACCATCAACATCGATCATTTTGTTATATTTTGCATCTCATTCGATGTTAAATCCAAACAAAATTTGTTCGAAATTCTCCGCCAAAAACATTTCGGATCACACTCTCAAACTGACAGTGATCGACGGAAATTGAACCAAAAGACCTTCCGAAATCGAAGAACGGATCCATCCATCATTTTTAATTTAGTTAATTAATTTTATTTATTTTCTATTATTGGAAAGCGTAAACTTCTATCTTCTCATAGAAGAACGGATCATGAGAAGATGATATTCGAGTAATTTTTCGATTTTTTCTAAGAGAAAAAATTTTCTGCCATCTTCTGATAGAAGAACTTCATTCAATCGCTTCAGTTGTTCATGACGTACGAAGCGAAGTTACGTTACATATTGAAAAATTGTCGTTTCTACCTGAAAACTTCTAATAGAAGAACCTTAATACCATCATCATCGATCATTTTGTTATCTTTTGCATCTCGATCAATGTTAAATCCAAACAAAATTCGTTCGAAGGTCTCCGCCAAAGACATGTCGGATAACACTCTCAAACTGACAGTGATCGACGGAAATCGAACCAAAAGACGTTCCGAAATCGAAGAACGGGTCCATTCATCATTTTTAATTTATTTAATTAATTTTATTTATTTTTTAATATTGGAAAACGTAAACTTCTATCTTCTTCTCATAGAAGAACGGATCATGAGACGATGATATTTGAGTAATTTTTCGATTTTTTCTAAAACAAAAAATTTTCTGCCACCTTCTGATAGAAGAACTTTATTCAATCGCTTCAGTTGTTCATGACGTACGAAGCGAAGTTACGTTACATATTGAAAAATTGGCGTTTCTACCTGAAAACTTCTATTAGAAGAACCGTAATACCATCATCATCGATCATTTTGTTATCTTTTGCATCTCGATCAATGTTAAATCCAAACAAAATTCGTTTGAAAGTCTCCGCCAGAAACATGTCGGATCACACTTTTAAACTGACAGTGATCGATGAAAATCGACGAAAAGACGTTCCGAAATCGAAAAGCGGATCCATCCATAATTTTTAATTTAATTAATTAATTTTATTTATTTTTTAATATTAGAAAACGTAAATTTCTATTTTTTTTCTCATAGAAGAACGGATCATGAGACGATGATATTTGAGTAATTTTTGGATTTTTTCTAAAACAAAAATTTTTCTGCTATCTTCTGATAGAAGAACTTCATTCAATCGCTTCAGTTGTTCATGACGTACGAAGCGAAGTTGCGTTACATATTGAAAAATTGCCGTTTCTACCTGAAAACTTCTATTAGAAGAACCGTAATACCATCATCATCGATCATTTTGTTATCTTTTGCATCTCGATCAATGTTAAATCCAAACAAAATTTGTTCGAAGGTCTCCGCCAAAGACATTTCGGATCACACTTTCAAACTGACAGTGCTCGACGGAAATCGAACTAAAGGACGTTCCGAAATCGAACAACGGATCCATCCATCATTTTTAATTTATTTAATTAATTTTATTTATTTGTTAATATTAGAAAACGTAAACTTCTATCTTCTTCTCATAGAAGAACGGATCATGAGACGATGATATTTGAGTAATTTTTCGATTTTTTCTAAGACAAAAAAATTTCTGCCATCTTCTGATAGAAGAACTTCATTCAATTGCTTCAGTTGTTCATGACGTACGAAGCGAAGTTACGTTACATATTGAAAAATTGTCTTTTCTACCTGAAAACTTCTATTAGAAGAACCGTAATACGATCATCATCGATCATTTTGTTATCTTTTGCATCTCGATCAATGTTAAATCCAAACAAAATTCGTTCGAAGGTCTCCGCCAAAGACATGTCGGATCATACTCTCAAATTGACAGTGATCGAGGGAAATCGAACCAAAAGACCTTCCGAAATCAAAGAACGGATCCATCCATCATTTTTAATTTAATTAATTAATTTTATTTATTTTTTAATATTGGAAAACGTAAACTTCTATCTTCTTCTCATAGAAGAAAGGAGCATGAGAAGATGATATTTGAGTAATTTTTCGATTTTTTCTAAGACAAAAATTTTTCTGCCATCTTCTGATAGAAGAACTTCATTCAATCGCTTCAGTTGTTCATGACGTACGAAGCGAAGTTACGTTACATATTGAAGAATTGTCGTTTCTACCTGAAAACTTCTATTAGAAGAACCGTAATACCATCATCATCGATCATTTTGTTATCTTTTGCATCTCGATCAATGTTAAATCCAAACAAAATTCGTTCGAAGGTCTCCGCCAAAGACATGTCGGATCATACTCTCAAATTGACAGTGATCGACGGAAATCGAACCAAAAGACGTTTCGAAATCGAATAACGGATCCATCCATCATTTTTAATTTAATTAATTAATTTTATTTATTTTTTAATATTAGAAAACGTAAATTTCTATCTTTTTCTCATAGAAGAACGGATCATGAGAAGATGATATTTGAGTAATTTTTCGATTTTTTCTAAGACAAAAATTTTTCTGCCATCTTCTGATAGAAGAACTTCATTCAATCGCTTGAGTTGTTCATGACGTACGAAGCGAAGTTACGTTACATATAGAAAAATTGTCTTTTCTACCTGAAAACTTCTATTAGAAGAATCGTAATACCATCATCATCGATTATTTTGTTATTTTTTGCATCTCGATCAATGTTAAATCCAAACAGAATTCGTTCGAAGGTCTCCGCCAAAGACATTTCGGATCACACTCTCAAACTGACAGTGATCGACGGAAATCGAACCAAAGGACGTTCCGAAATCGAAGAACGGATCCATCCATAAGTTTTAATTTAATCAATTAATTTTATTTATTTTCTAATATTGCAAAACGTAAACTTCTATCTTCTTCTCATAGAAGAACGGATCATGAGACGATGATATTCGAGTAATTTTTCGATTTTTTCTAAGACAAAAATTTTTCTGCCATCTTCTGATAGAAGAACTTCATTCAATCGCTTCAGTTGTTCATGACGTACGAAGCAAAGTTACGTTACATATAGAAAAATTGTCTTTTCTACCTGAAAACTGCTATTAGAAGAACCGTAATACCATCATCATCGATCATTTTGTTATTTTTTGCATCTCGATCAATGTTAAATCCAAACAAAATTCGTTCGAAGGTCTCCGCCAAAGACATTTCGGATCACACTCTCAAACTGACAGTGATCGACGGAAATCGAATAACGGATCCATCCATCATTTTTAATTTAATTTTTTTTTTATTTTTTTTTAATATTGGAAAACGTAAACTTTTATCTTCTTCTCATAGAAGAAAGGAGCATGAGAAGATGATATTTGAGTAATTTTTCGATTTTTTCTAAGACAAAAATTTTTCTGCCATCTTCTGATAGAAGAACTTCATTCAATCGCTTGAGTTGTTCATGACGTACGAAGCGAAGTTACGTTACATATAGAAAAATTGTCTTTTCTACCTGAAAACTTCTATTAGAAGAACCGTAATACCATCATCATCGATCATTTTGTTATTTTTTGCATCTCGATCAATGTTAAATCCAAACAAAATTTGTTCGAAGGTCTCCGCCAAAGACATTTCGGATCACACTCTCAAACTGACAGTGCTCGACGGAAATCGAAGCAAAAGACGTTCCGAAATCGAAGAACGAATCCATCCATAAATTTTAATTTAATCAATTAATTTTATTTATTTTCTAATATTAGAAAACGTAAACTTCTATCTTCTTCTCATAGAAGAACAGATCGTGAAAAGATATTTGAGTAATTTTTCAATTTTTCCTAAGACAAAAATTTTTCTGCCATCTTCTGATAGAAGAACTTCATTCAATCGCTTCAGTTGTTCATGACGTACGAGGCGAAGTTACGTTACATATTGAAAAATTGTCGTTTCTACCTAAAAACTTCTATTAGAAGAACCGTAATACCATCATCATCGATCATTTTGTTATCTTTTGCATCTCGGTCAATGTTAAATTCAAACAAAATTTGTTCGAAGGTCTCCGCCAAAGACATGTCGGATCACACTCTCAAACTGACAGTGATCGACGGAAATCGAACCAAAAGACGTTCCGAAATCGGCCACATCACCTTCCCTCTCAAAGATTTAGAAATCGGCGACGGAACCGAGCAACAACTCTTCAAGCTCGACTTAGAAAAGGTAAAAAAAAAATTTAAATTCCAAAAATTATTCGATTTTTTCAAGGAACCTCAAGAAATCAAAGCTAATCTGGGTGAGCTTCTGCTATCGCTGGTCTATAACGAAAACTTGAACAGACTCACTGCAACCGTAATCGAAGCCAGAGGACTCAAGGTAGGATTCGGTGTTGAAAGCGTGAAAAGCTCTTTCGAAATTTTTGTTATAACTTTACGGAAATGTGTCGTGAAGTTTTCAATCCCAAAACGGCACGAGTCTAGAATTTTTCTTAAGTGGAAAGTAATTAAAATGATAATTAGGATGGCGGATTTTAATTTGAAAAGCGCGATAACGTCCGCGCTTTTTCTTCGGGACAGGTAAGTGATGAAGAGCAAAATTTTGTTACGTTTAGGTAAAAGTGCAGCAATATTGTGAAAGTTTACTGGAGCGGTTCGATTATGTGACTCTATCGCTTTTTTGGTTTTTGATTTGAAGTGCAACAATCACAAAATCGTCCATTTGTTTGAAACCGAAAGTTTGTCTTAGCGGCTTGATCGATTTTTTATTTTACTAAAAAACAAAATTCAAACAACGAAACGCTTGTCAAAAACAGACAAAGTTGCTATTAATTAATGAAATTAATTGCTTGGCAGATTGGCAACGTAATTAACTTTCTCTTTTATTACTACCGCACCCTTTGAGAACTTTGGGTTGAAAAAATATCATTAAGCTGTTAAGTATATAGAATTTTTTACAACTAACAGTTTCAATTGTTTCTATATTTGAGAAATGAACAATTTCCGGTTTTGATTTTTTTTGAACCGGAAATGGAGCAAGTTTTGGGATCAATCCGGTCCATTGATGCGCGCGCACGAATTGATGCACTTGACCTCTAGAAACACCTTTAGCTAATACGGGGGTTGTTTGGTAATTAAAGCCAATTGAAAATCAAAATTTCATTATGGTCAAATTGAAACTTTTTCGATTTTGCGACGTAGCCACGAAATTTAATTTCGACAATATTTTGAAATTTTTCGAGGTCGAATTTTTTTTTTAATTTTAATTTTCATTCTACACTCGTAGAAAGTTTTTAAAGTATATAAAAGCTCTTTATTATTATTTGAGAAACTCTTGCAATATCAAGGTTTAAAAATTACAAAATTTTGGATTTTGGATCGTCAGGAATATTCCAAAAACGAGATCAATGAACTTGATTCAGCTCAACTGTACAATTGTACAAATTTACTTTGTAATCATTCGAAATCTGATCGAAAGAAGTAATTAAACATAATAACGAGACTTCGATCGTCGAATTACGACTACCTCGTTCTACCATCATCGATCTGTACCTTCCAAGAACCGACAATGTATGCAGAAATTAATTTTGCAGACTCTGCAATTATGCGGAATTCTGCCACTTCACATGCATTATGAAGTAGTGGAATGAATTTTTTAAACCCCAGAGGCGTAACACGTAACCAATTTTTTTGGTAACTTGATCGATTCAAAATTGTTCTTACCACTCATCTATAACGTTAAATCTTTGTTTACATCGACCAACGTCCTTGCAAGGTACTTGCACTTTCGTAACCAACAGCTTCGAGACTTGTGGTAATTTCCGTAAACAGTCACGTTACGTAACTCGACCGTTACTTTTTACAACTATCTCGTCCAAGACCGGCAAAAATGTTAGTCACGTAACTTCTTACATAATTGAGTCGAGCAACAGAAAATTCCCATAACATACTCACTTTTGTGTTTGCCCTCCCTCTATACTGTTGTTTAACAATAGCGGAGTTGTCATTAAAAATTCAGTTTAAAATTGAGAACACGCCGTGTTCCCACTGTTAATAATTAACGAATATCGAAGAGGCGTAATCCTGAAAATGATCCGTCGCGAAGAAATCTTTCCGATAACTCGAACGGACATGCGCAACAATTTTTTTTTAATTACCAAGATATGGAAATGCGAAGAAGAAATCGTTATAGTGACACTACAGCGATGACTCCTGTTGAAAGTGAAGTGGTTCAATCAAAAATGCGATTTGACAACGTCTATAATGGTCCTGTTATTCTCGATTTGGAGGACGAAAAGGAGGCGAAAATATCGCCGAAAGATGTGGTCGAAAGGGCGAGGATGGTGTTTATGGGTGGAAAAACGAAAGATTTGAAGTTTAGAAAAACGCAACTTAAGGGATTATTGAGGTTTTTGAGGGAGTGTCGTGAGGAGATTGTGACGGCTGTTTATGAAGATTTGAGGAAACATCGTCATGAAGTTCTTGTAGCTGAAATAAATTTGGTCGAAAATGACTTGATACATACTATTATGGAATTGGAGACGTGGGCGAAACCGCAGAAACAAGAAAAGAGAATTGTTAATCTTCTCGATGGTGTTTATGTCTATAGCGACCCTTACGGAGTTGTTCTCATTATTGGGGCTTGGAATTATCCCATTCTTTTGACGCTCGGTCCTATTATTGGTTAGTAGAAATTTTACGTTATTTATTTCATTTATGAGGAAGACTTTTTTTAACTTAATCTGAAGGTTCCACAGGAGATATCAATTTATGCGCCCAAATTTTTTGCTCGCAAATTTTTACAATTTTCATGGAGCTTCTCAGATTATTAATTAAACACAGTTTGCTAAACGCAACGCAGTCGCTACTTATCAATTTGGACTCAAAATTATGACAATTTGAATTTATTGAGCAAAATTTTGATCAAAATTAAAAAAATTAACTTTTTTATTTACGGTGGAAATTCCCAATTTTTCTCAATTATTGTGAATTACTAGAAATTCATCCCTTAAATGAGGAAACCGAGTACAGAAATGTGTTTATTGACAAAAATTACGTTGGGAAAAGACATTTTCTTTGGGTGGGAATAATGTTGTTTTTTTTTGGCATTTTTTTGCAATATGTGGCCTTGATTTTGGTTAAAAAAATTCAAATTTTTCAAGCATCCTTTTATGGTCTTAATTCATAATAAACAGGTTGCTGAACGAAATGCTGTTGCTAATTTTTAATTTGAACTCTTAATTTTCGAAATTATGACAATTTGCATTTTTTTAGCAAAATTTTGGTCAAAATTAAAAATTTGAACTCTTTTATTTACGATGATAGAAAATCCCTTTTGGGTTTGTTGGAACGCCCTTTAAAGGGCCTTTTCAAGAATGTTTTCATATTTGAAATACCTTAAAAACTCTCTCGATGACCGAACTGTAAATTTTGAAAAAAATTGTAATTTTGTGTTCCTTTGTGAAATATCGAAAATTTATCACCCAAAAAGGACGAACTGGGTACGGAAATGAGATAAGGGTGACAAGTTACGTCAGAAAATATTATTTTTAGAGTCTAAGAATGATTGCTGTCGATTTTAGCATTTTTTAGAAATTTTATCGATTGAGATAGAAAAAAAAAGTTGAAAATTTTGAAATTTCTCGATGGCGTTTTATGGCTTCATTTTATACTGTTGAGCTTGATTAACGCAACGCTGTCCCTAGTTTATGATTCGGACTCGTACTTTCAAAGTTATGGCCGTTTGAACTTCACTCCAACTTTGGTGAAAAATCGAGGTTTTTTATTTAGCATCCCACAGACTTCATTTTCAGCTTTTCGGAAAGCCTTTTGGATTTCCATTTCAAGGATTTTTTTGTTTTTGCAGTAGCTTAAAAGCTCTAGAAATTATTGACGTTTAAAGTTTGTGAAAATTCGAAATTTTGACACTTTTTGTGAACCACCGGAAATTCATCGGTTAAATAGGGAAACCAAGTACAGAAACGTGTTAAGTGACAAAAATTACGTCGAGAAAAGACATTTTCTCTGGGTGGGAATGATTTTAGTTTTTTTGGGCATTTTCGTGCACTAATATGTAGCCTTGATTTTGGTCTAAAAATTTCAAAATTTTCAAACTACTTTTCATGGTCTCATTTCATAGTAGACAGCTCTCTGAACGAGACGCTATCGCTAGTTTTTAATTTGGACTTTAAATTTTCAAAACTATGACGATTTGAATTTTTTGAACAAAATTTTGGTCAAAATTGAAAAATTGAACTTTTTTATTTACGGTGGTAGAAAATCCCTTTTGGGCTTGTTGGAAAGCCCTCTAAGGGATGTTTAAAGGGATATTTTTATATTCGAATTTCCTTAAAAACTCTCTCAAACACTGAGCTGTACATTTTGAAAAAATTGTAATTTTCTGTTTCTTTGTGAAATGTCGAAAATTTATCACCCAAAAAGAAGGAACTGGGTACGGAAATGAGATAGGGGTGACAAGCTACGTCAGAAAATATTATTTTTAGAGTCTAAGAATGATTGCTGTCTATTTTAGCATTTTTCAAAATTTTTATCGATTGAGATAGAAAAAAAAAGTTGAAAATTTTGAAATTTTTCGATGGCGTTTTATGGCTTCATTCTATACTGTTGAGCTTGTTCAACGCAACGCTGTCCTTAGTTTATGATTCGGACTCGTACTTTCCAAGATATGGCGGTTTGAACTTCACTTCAACTTTGTTGAAAAATCGTGCTTTTTTATTTAGCATCCCACATACTTCATTTTTGGCTTTTCGGAAAGCCTTTTGAATTTCCATTTCAAGGATGTCCTTGTCCTTGCAGTAGCTTAAAAACTCTAGAAATTATTGAGGTTTAAAGTTTGTGAAAATTCGAAATTTTGTCACTTTTTGTGAACCACTGGAAATTCCTCGCTTAAATAGGGAAACCGAGTACAGAAACGTGTTAAGTGACAAAAGTTACGTAGGGAAAGGACATTTTCTTTGCGTGGGAATGATTTTAGATTTTTTGGCCATTTTCGTGCACTAATATGTGGCCTTGATTTTGGTGGAAAAATTTGAAAATTTTCAAACTACTTTTTATGGTCTCATTTTAGAGTAGACAGCTCTCTGAACGAGACGCAATCGCTAGTTTTTAATTTGGACTTTAAATTTTCAAAACTATGACAATTTGAATTTTTTGAACAAAATTTTGGTCAAAATTGAAAAATTGAACTTTTTTATTTACGGTGGTAGAAAATCCCTTTTGGGCTTGTTGGAAAGCCCTTTAAAGGACGTTTAAAGGGATATTTTTATATTCGAAATACCTTAAAAACTCTCTCAATTACCGAGCTGTACATTTTGAAAAAAATTGTAATTTTGTGTTCCTTTGTGAAATGTCGAAAATTTATCATGCAAAAAGGACGAACTGGGTACGGAAATGAGATAAGGGTGCGAAGCTACGTCAGAAAATATTATTTTTAGAGTCTAAGAATGATTGCTGTCGATTTTAGCGTTTTTTTAAATTTTTATCGATTGAGATAGAAAAATAAAGTTGAAAATTTTGAAATTTTTTGATGCCCTTTTATGGCTTCATTTTATACTGTTGAGCTTGAGTAACGCAACGTTGTCCCTAGTTTATGATTCGAACTCGTACTTTCAAAGTTATGGCCGTTTGAACTTCACTCCAACTTTGGTGAAAAATCGAGGTTTTTTATTTAGCATCCCACAGACTTCATTTTTGGCTTTTTGGAAAGCCTTTTGGATTTACATTTCAAGGATTTTTTTGTTTTTGCAGTAGCTTAAAAGCTCTAGAAATTATTGATGTTTAAAGTTTGTGAAAATTCGAAAAATTTTCACTTTTTGTGAACCACCGGAAATTCATCGGTTAAATAGGGAAACCGAGTACAAAAACGTGTTAAGTGACAAAAATTACGTCGGGAAAAGACATTTTCTCTGGGTGGGAATGATTTTAGTTTTTTTGGGTATTTTCGTGCCTTGATTTTGGTCGAAAAATTTCAAAATTTTCAAACTATTTTTTATGGTCTCATTTCATAGTAGACAGCTTTCTAAACGAGACGCTATCGCTAGTTTTTAATTTGGACTTTAAATTTTCAAAACTATGACGATTTGAATTTTTTGAACAAAATTTTGGTCAAAATTGAAAAATTGAACTTTTTTATTTGCGGTGGTAGAAAATTTCTTTTGGGCTTGTTGGAAAGCCCTTTAAAGGACGTTTATAGGGATATTTTTATATTCGAAATACCTTAAAAACTCTCTCAATTACCGAGCTGTACATTTTGAAAAAAATTGTAATTTTGTGTTCCTTTGTGAAACGTCGAAAATTCATTACCCAGAAGGGACGAACTATGTACGGAAATGAGATAAGGGTGCCAAGCTACGTCAGAAAATATTATTTTTAGAGTCTAAGAATGATTGCTGTCTATTTTAGCATTTTTCAAAATTTTTATCGATTGAGATAGAAAAAAAAAGTTGAAAATTTTGAAATTTTTTGATGCCCTTTTATGGCTTCATTTTATACTGTTGAGCTTGAGTAACGCAACGTTGTCCCTAGTTTATGATTCGAACTCGTACTTTCAAAGTTATGGCCGTTTGAACTTCACTCCAACTTTGGTGAAAAATCGAGGTTTTTTATTTAGCATCCCACAGACTTCATTTTTGGCTTTTTGGAAAGCCTTTTGGATTTACATTTCAAGGATTTTTTTGTTTTTGCAGTAGCTTAAAAGCTCTAGAAATTATTGATGTTTAAAGTTTGTGAAAATTCGAAAAATTTTCACTTTTTGTGAACCACCGGAAATTCATCGGTTAAATAGGGAAACCGAGTACAAAAACGTGTTAAGTGACAAAAATTACGTCGGGAAAAGACATTTTCTCTGGGTGGGAATGATTTTAGTTTTTTTGGGTATTTTCGTGCCTTGATTTTGGTCGAAAAATTTCAAAATTTTCAAACTATTTTTTATGGTCTCATTTCATAGTAGACAGCTTTCTAAACGAGACGCTATCGCTAGTTTTTAATTTGGACTTTAAATTTTCAAAACTATGACGATTTGAATTTTTGGAACAAAATTTTGGTCAAAATTGAAAAATTGAACTTTTTTATTTACGGTGGTAGAAAATCCCTTTTGGGCTTGTTGGAAAGCCCTTTAAAGGACGTTTAAAGGGATATTTTTATATTCGAAATACCTTAAAAACTCTCTCAATTACCGAGCTGTACATTTTGAATAAAATTGTAATTTTGTGTTCCTTTGTGAAACGTCGAAAATTCATTACCCAGAAGGGACGAACTATGTACGGAAATGAGATAAGGATGACAAGTTACGTCAGAAAATATTATTTTTAGAGTCTAAGAATGATTGCTGTCGATTTTAGCATTTTTTAAAATTTTTATCGATTGAGATAGAAAAAAAAAATTGAAAATTTTGAAATTTTTCGATGCCCTTTTATGGCTTCATTTTGTACTGTTGAGTTTGATTAACGCAACGCTGTCCCTAGTTTATGATTCGGACTCGTACTTTCAAAGTTATGGCCGTTTGAACTTCCCTCTAACTTTGGTGAAAAATCGAGGTTTTTTATTTAGCATTCCACCGACTTCATTTTCGGCTTTTCGGAAAGCCTTTTGAATTTCCATTTCAAGGATGTCTTTGTTTTTGCAGTAGCTTAAAAACTCTAGAAATTATTGACGTTTAAAGTTTGTGAAAATTCGAAATTTTGTCACTTCTTGTGAACCACCGGAAATTCATCGGTTAAATAGGGAAACCAAGTACAGAGACGTGTTAAGTGACAAAAGTTACATAGGGAAAAGACATTTTCTCTGGGTGGGAATGATTTTAGTTTATTTGGGCATTTTCGTGTACTAATGTGGCCTTGATTTTGGTCGAAAAATTTGAAAATTTTCAAACTACTTTTTATGGTCTCATTTTATAGTAGACAGCTCTCTGAACGAGACGCTATCGCTAGTTTTTAATCTGGACTCTTAATTTTCAAAACTATGACAATTTGAATTTTTTGAACAAAATTTTGGTCAAAATTGAAAAATTGAACTTTTTTATTTACGGTGGTAGAAAATTTCTTTTGGGCTTGTTGGAAAGCCCTTTAAAGGACGTTTATAGGGATATTTTTATATTCGAAATACCTTAAAAACTCTCTCAATTACCGAGCTGTACATTTTGAAAAAAAATGTAATTTTGTGTTCCTTTGTGAAATGTCGAAAATTCATTACCCAGAAGGGACGAACTATGCACGGAAATGAGATAAGGGTGACAAGCTTCGTCAGAAAATATTATTTTTAGAGTCTAAGAATGATTGCTGTCGATTTTAGCATTTTTTAAAAATTTTATCGATTGAGATAGAAAAAAAATATTGAAAATTTTGAAATTTTTCGATGCCCTTTTATGGCTTCATTTTATACTGTTGAGCTTGATTAACGCAACGCTGTCCCTAGTTTATGATTCGGACTCGTACTTTCAAAGTTATGGCCGTTTGAACTTCGCTCTAACTTTGGTGAAAAATCGAGGTTTTTTATTTAGCATCCCACAGACTTCATTTTCGGCTTTTCGGAAAGCCTTTTGAATTTCCATTTCAAGGATGTCCTTGTTCTTGCAGTAGCTTAAAAACTGTAGAAATTATTGAGGTTTAAAGTTTGTGAAAATTCGAAATTTTGTCACTTTTTGTGAACCACCGGAAATTCATCGGTTAAATAGGGAAACCGAGTACAGAAACGTGTTAAGTGAGAAAAATTACGCCGGGGAAAGACATTTTCTTTGCGTGGGAATGATTTTAGCCTTTTTGGGCATATTCGTGCACTAATATGTGGCCTTGATTTTGATCAAAAAATTTCAAAATTTTCAAACTACTTTTTATGGTCTCATTTCATAGTAGACAGCTCTCTGAACGAGACGCTAACGCTAGTTTTTAATTTGGACTTTAAATTTTCAAAACTATGACAATTTGAATTTTTTGAACAAAATTTTGGTCAAAATTGAAAAATTGAACTTTTTTATTTACGGTGGTAGAAAATCCCTTTTGGGCTTGTTGGAAAGCCCTTTAAAGGACGTTTAAAGGGATATTTTTATATTCGAAATACCTTAAAAACTCTCTCAATTACCGAACTGTACATTTTGAAAAAAAATGTAATTTTGTGTTCCTTTGTGAAATGTCGAAAATTGATTACCCAGAAGGGACGAACTATGTACGGAAATGAGAAAAGGGTGCCAAGCTACGTCAGAAAATATTATTTTTAGAGTCTAAGAATGATTGCTGTCGATTTTAGCATTTTTTAAAAATTTTATCGATTGAGATAGAAAAAAAAAGTTGAAAATTTTGAAATTTTTCGATTCCTTTTTATGGCTTTATTTTATACTGTTGAGCTTGATTAACGCAACGCTGTCCCTAGTTTATGATTCGGACTCGTACTTTCAAAGTTATGGCCGTTTGAACTTCGCTCTAACTTTGGTGAAAAATCGAGGTTTTTTATTTAGCATCCCACAGACTTCATTTTCGGCTTTTCGGAAAGCCTTTTGAATTTCCATTTCAAGGATGTCCTTGTTCTTGCAGTAGCTTAAAAACTGTAGAAATTATTGAGGTTTAAAGTTTGTGAAAATTCGAAATTTTGTCACTTTTTGTGAACCACCGGAAATTCATCGGTTAAATAGGGAAACCGAGTACAGAAACGTGTTAAGTGAGAAAAATTACGCCGGGGAAAGACATTTTCTTTGCGTGGGAATGATTTTAGCCTTTTTGGGCATATTCGTGCACTAATATGTGGCCTTGATTTTGATCAAAAAATTTCAAAATTTTCAAACTACTTTTTATGGTCTCATTTCATAGTAGACAGCTCTCTGAACGAGACGCTAACGCTAGTTTTTAATTTGGACTTTAAATTTTCAAAACTATGACAATTTGAATTTTTTGAACAAAATTTTGGTCAAAATTGAAAAATTGAACTTTTTTATTTACGGTGGTAGAAAATCCCTTCTGGGCTTGTTGGAAAGCCCTTTAAAGGACGTTTAAAGGAATATTTTTATATTCGAAATACCTTAAAAACTCTCTCAATTACTGAGCTGTACATTTTGAAAAAATTGTAATTTTCTGTTTCTTGGTGAAATGTCGAAAATTTATCACCCAAAAAGAAGGAACTGGGTACGGAAATGAGATAGGGGTGACAAGCTACGTCAGAAAATATTATTTTTAGAGTCTAAGAATGATTGCTGTCTATTTTAGCATTTTTCAAAATTTTTATCGATTGAGATAGAAAAAAAAAGTTGAAAATTTTGAAATTTTTCGATGGCGTTTTATGGCTTCATTCTATACTGTTGAGCTTGTTCAACGCAACGCTGTCCTTAGTTTATGATTCGGACTCGTACTTTCCAAGATATAACGGTTTGAACTTCACTTCAACTTTGTTGAAAAATGGTGCTTTTTTATTTAGCATCCCACATACTTCATTTTCGGCTTTTCGGAAAGCCTTTTGAATTTCCATTTCAAGGATGTCCTTGTTCTTGCAGTAGCTTAAAACCTCTAGAAATTATTGAGGTTTAAAGTTTGTGAAAATTCGAAAAATTTTCACTTTTTGTGAACCACCGGAAATTCATCGGTTAAATAGGGAAACCGAGTACAGAAACGTGTTAAGTGACAAAAATTACGTCGAGAAAAGACATTTTCTCTGGGTGGGAATGATTTTAGTTTTTTTGGGCATTTTCGTGCACTAATATGTGGCCTTGATTTTGGTCGAAAAATTTCAAAATTTTCAAACTACTTTTTATGGTCTCATTTCATAGTAGACAGCTCTCTGAACAAGACACTATCGCTGGTTTTTAATTTGGAGTCTTTAATCTTCAAAACTATGACAATTTGAATTTTTTGAACAAAATTTTGGTAAAAATTGAAAAATTGAACTTTTTTATTTACGGTGGTAGAAAATTTCTTTTGGGCTTGTTGGAAAGCCCTTTAAAAGACGTTTAAAGGGATATTTTTATATTCGAAATACCTTAAAAACTCTCTCAATTACCGAGCTGTACATTTTGAAAAAAAATGTAATTTGGTGTTCCTTTGTGAAATGTCGAAAATATATCACCCAAAAAGGACGAACTTAGTATGGAAACGAGATAAGGGTGACCAGCTGCGTCAGAAAATATTATTTTTAGAGTCTAAGAATGATTGCTGTCGATTTTAGCATTTTTTAAAAATTTTATCGATTGAGATAGAAAAAAAAAGTTGAAAATTTTGAAATTTTTCGATTCCTTTTTATGGCTTTATTTTATACTGTTGAGCTTGATTAACGCAACGCTGTCCCTAGTTTATGATTCGGACTCGTACTTTCAAAGTTATGGCCGTTTGAACTTCACTCCAACTTTGATGAAAAATCGAGGTTTTTTATTTAGCATCCCACAGACTTCATTTTCGGCTTTTCGGGAAGCCTTTTGAATTTCCATTTCAAGGATGTCCTTGTTTTTGCAGTAGCTTAAAAACTGTAGAAATTATTGAGGTTTAAAGTTTGTGAAAATTCGAAATTTTGTCACTTTTTGTGAACCACCGGAAATTCATCGGTTAAATAGGGAAACCGAGTACAGAAACGTGTTAAGTGAGAAAAATTACGTCGGGGAAAGACATTTTCTTTGCGTGGGAATGATTTTAGCCTTTTTGGGCATATTCGTGCACTAATATGTGGCCTTGATTTTGATCAAAAAATTTCAAAATTTTCAAACTACTTTTTATGGTCTCATTTCATAGTAGACAGCTCTCTGAACGAGACGCTAACGCTAGTTTTTAATTTGGACTTTAAATTTTCAAAACTATGACAATTTGAATTTTTTGAACAAAATTTTGGTCAAAATTGAAAAATTGAACTTTTTTATTTACGGTGGTAGAAAATCCCTTTTGGGCTTGTTGGAAAGCCCTTTAAAGGACGTTTAAAGGGATATTTTTATATTCGAAATACCTTAAAAACTCTCTCAATTACCGAACTGTACATTTTGAAAAAAAATGTAATTTTGTGTTCCTTTGTGAAATGTCGAAAATTGATTACCCAGAAGGGACGAACTATGTACGGAAATGAGAAAAGGGTGCCAAGCTACGTCAGAAAATATTATTTTTATGGTCTAAGAATGATTGCTGTCGATTTTAGCATTTTTTAAAATTTTTATCGATTGAGTAGAAAAAAAAAATTGAAAATTTTGAAATTTTTTGATGCCCTTTTATGGCTTCATTTTATACTGTTGAGCTTGAGTAACGCAACGTTGTCCCTAGTTTATGATTCGAACTCGTACTTTCAAAGTTATCGCCGTTTGAGCTTCACTCCAACTTTGGTGAAAAATCGAGGTTTTTTATTTAGCATCCCACAGACTTCATTTTTGGCTTTTCGGAAAGCCTTTTGAATTTCCATTTCAAGGATGTCCTTGTTCTTGCAGTAGCTTAAAACCTCTAGAAATTATTGAGGTTTAAAGTTTGTGAAAATTCGAAATTTTGTCACTTTTTGTGAACCACCGGAAATTCATCGGTTAAATAGGGAAACCAAGTACAAAAACGTGTTAAGTGACAAAAATTACGTCGGAAAAAGACATTTTGTCTGGGTGGGAATGATTTTAGTTTTTTTGGGCATTTTCGTGCACTAATATGTGGCCTGGATTTTGGTCAAAAAATTTCAAAATTTTCAAACAACTTTTTATGGTCTCATTTCATAGTAGGCAGCTCTTAATTTTCAAAACAATGACAATTTGAATTTTTTTTTGCAAAATTTTTGTCAAGCCTTTTTTGTCTTCCTATTTCATGGTCGCTTGGCAATTTTTAATTTGATCATGTTTCAAACAAAAAAAAATTATTTTTTTCCAACTTCCTCTGCAGGTGCTATAGCTGGTGGTAACTGCGTGATCCTCAAACCTTCTGAACTTTCACACGCAACAGCCCAAATGGTGTCCGATCTCCTTCCCAAATATCTCGACAAAACCGCCTATCAAATCTTCTTGGGAGGAATAGAAGAAACTAGCGATCTTCTCAAAGAAAAATTCGATTATATTTTCTTTACCGGTTCAACAACTGTTGGCAAAATCATCCATCAAGCTGCATCCAAACATTTAACTCCAACCACTTTAGAACTCGGAGGCAAAAGTCCAATTTATCTCGACGAAACCGCCGATATAGATAAAGCCACCAGAAGAATTCTTTGGGGAAAACTCCTCAATTCAGGTCAAACTTGCATTTCGCCCGATTACATGTTATGCACCAAAGAAATCCAAGAAAAATTTCTTGAAAAATCCAAACAAATACTCGACGAATTTTACGGAAACAACCACAACGATTTAAGCAAAATCATAACAGAACGCCATTATAGAAGACTCGTCAATTTTATTGAATCCAACAAAATTGGGTTAGGTGGCAAATGTTATGATGACGAACGCGTAATTACTCCAACAATTCTCGTGGATGTTGATCCAGAAAGTGTTGTGATGAAAGAAGAAATTTTTGGTCCTATCCTAGTGATTTGTAATGTTAAAAATGTTGAGGAGGCTGTCGAGTTTATTAACGCAAGAGACAAAGCTTTGGCTTTGTACATTTTTACGAAAAACTCGAAAGTTCGGGATTATATTTTGAAAAATACTTCGAGCGGTTCTGTTACTGTTAATGATACGATTTTGCAAATTATGACTGAAAATTTACCATTTGGAGGAGTTGGAGGGAGTGGAATGGGGGCGTACCATGGGGAGTTTGGGTTTCAAACTTTCACCCACAAAAAAGCGGTTTTGGTCAGAGGAATCGGGACGGTATCAGAAATTTCAATGGCGGTTCGATATCCGCCTTATTCTGATTTTAAAACGCAATTCACAAGTTTGGTTTTGAAGAAAAGGGCCGGAATTTCGACGAGTTTCATGAAAAATTTGGCAATTTTTGGTTTAGGAATGGGATTCGCTTACCTCTTGGGTCTATTTTAGAGAGAATTGTCTGCAAGTAGACTAGGAAATAGAAATTTCTGTGATACAGATTTAGATTTCCCTCCTTCCTCCCCTTTTTACGATGGCCGTGAGCAAATTTAGCATATTGAACTTAATTTCCTTTTAAATTTTCAACTTCTGAATTTCTTGGACATTTTCTTCTAATTTTTACTTTTCATTCCACGTTTCTCTGAAACCTCATTTCGCATCAATACTTCGCCACTTCTTCCCAGTATCAATTTTTTATTAGCAAGAAAACTTTTTCTTCATTAAAACTTTCTAAAAGATTATTGCGATATAGTTGACAATTGAAGAGAATCATCCACCACTTAACCGCATGCAATAAAATTATCGAACAAACAGTAAGTAGATCCCTCAGTGTTATCAGAACTATGACACCGGTTGACAGCGATGTAATTCAACCCATTCCGTTGGGTTATTCGAACCCGGCCGTCATTAACGTCGAAGAAGAAGAAAACGAAAAAAGATTTTTTTCAGCGCGTCAAGCGGTTGATAAAGCGAGAAGAACTTTCAGAAGTGGAAAGACCAAAAACCTCAAATTCAGAAAATCTCAACTGAAAGCTTTGTTGAAATTTCTGGTAGAATGTAGAGAGGAAATTGTCCAAGCTACTTACGAAGATTTAAGAAAACATCGCCTGGAAGTTGTGACGTTCGAGCTAGATTCTCTCGAAAATGAGTGCAGACATAACATTTTGGAGTTGGCGAATTGGGCGAGTCCTGATACTCCCGATAAGAAATTGGTGAATCTTCTGGATGGCGTTTACGTTTACAAAGAACCTTACGGGGTGGTTTTAGTGATTGGCTCCTGGAACTACCCCGTATTACTCAGCATTGGACCCGTTATTGGTCAGTATCAAAATTTCTTTTCTAATTTTTTTATTGTAACTTTCCAAAGGTGCCATCGCTGCTGGTAATTGCGTAATTTTGAAACCCTCCGAAGTTTCGTCCTCTACTTCCCAATTATTGGTCGATTTGATCCCCAAATACCTGGACCAAGACGCGTATCAAATTTTTTCAGGAGGAATCGCCGAAACTACCGAACTTCTGAAAGAGAAATTCGATTACATTTTTTTTACTGGCACCTCGCGAGTTGCAAGAATTATCCAAGAAGCGGCAGCCAAACACCTCACACCCACCACGTTAGAACTTGGTGGCAAAAATCCGGTTTACTTAGACGAAACGGTAGATGTCGCTATTGCGGCCAGAAGAATTATTTGGGGAAAATCGATCAATTCGGGCCAAACTTGCGTCGCTCCCGATTATCTTTTGTGTAGCGAAAAAACCCAAAAGGAATTTGTCGAAAAATCTAAGGATATCCTCAAAGAGTTTTATGGTGACGAAATGTTACCACCTGACAATATGAGTCGAATTGTCAACGAAAACCATTACAGAAGACTCGTCAATTATATTGAAAATGGAAAAATTGGTGTGGGTGGTCAATGTTTTTTTAAAGAATTAATTATTAAACCAACGATTTTGATTGATGTTAATCCCGATGATCCGGTGATGGCTGAAGAGATTTTTGGTCCAATCCTCTGTATTTGTGTTGTTAAAAACGTGGAAGAAGCAATCAATTTTATTAATTCCAGAAACAAACCTTTAACTTTACACATTTTTTCTTCAAATCGAGCAACTCAACAGTTGATTATCAACAATACTTCTAGTGGTGGTGTTGTGGTTAATGACACAATTATGCATCTCGCTGTCGAAAATTTACCATTTGGAGGAGTGGGAGAGAGTGGTATGGGACAATACCATGGCAAATGGGGGTTTGAAACTTTCTCAAATCACAAAGCGGTTTTGGTCAAAGATATCGGATTCTTCTCCGAACAATTGATGATGACGCGATACCCTCCTTATTCCGATTTTAAGATTAAATTCAACAGTTTTATTATGAAGAAAAGACCCGGAATTTTGACGGAATCGATCAAAAAAGTTTTTTTTTTCACACTGGGACTCGCTGTGATGTACGTTTTTTCCCATCTTTAATTTCCACCAAACTTGATGTTCACTCAATAAAGATTTACAACTAAAATATTTGTTTGTCTTACTGCTAAGAGTCTTTACAATTACGTTTTGTTACCTTCTAACGTAATGACTCAGCGGTTAAATCAAATGTTGTTTTCTCTGTCGCACGCGCGGGACGGTATGGGAACGAAGTGCATTTGGTCGCTAGAAACGTGAAAATTAGAGCAAATTTTGTTTTTTTTTTCACTGTAAAGAATCTAGACACATCAGTTATGTGGTTTAAAAAAATTAAATCGATTGGTCAAGTACTTTTCAATATACAGTCAATTGAATATTGTCTGAGATTCACAACTAGGAACGAGGTGCATTTGGTCGCTAGAAACGCGAAAATTAGAGCAAAATTTGATTATTTTTTTCACTGTTAAGAATCTTTCCACATCAGTTATGAGGTTTGAAAAAATTAAATCGATTGGTCAAGTACTTTTCAATATACAGTCAATTGAATTTTGTCTGGGATTCACAACAAAAATCTTTGTTCTAATTGTTTATGAGGTAGTAAAGAATCTCTACGATTACGGTTTCTTACCATTGGTCGCAATAAAATTTCAAAGGCGTGCCTTAGTGTTAAAATTGTATGTTGCATTTTCTGTCGCACGCATGGGGCGGTATAGAACGACACTGAATTCGGTTATCGCTACACAATTGAAGATTACAGCAAAATTTTTGTTTTTATTACGGCTACTGAAGAATCTTTACAATTACGTTTTGTTACCTTCTAACGTAATGACTCAGCGGTTAAATCAAATGTTGTTTTCTCTGTCGCACGCGCGGGACGCTATAGGAACGAAGTGCATTTGGTCGCTAGAAACGTGAAAATTAGAGCAAATTTTGTTTTTTTTTTCACTGTTAAAAATCTAGACACATCAGTTATGAGGTTTAAAAAAAATTAAGTCGATGGGTCAAGTACTTTTTAATATACAGTCAATTGAATTTTGTCTGGGATTCACAACAAAAATCTTTGTTCTAATTGTTTATGAGGTAGTAAAGAATCTCTACGATTACGGTTTCTTACCATTGGTCGCAATAAAATTTCAAAGGCGTGCCTCAGTGTTAAAATTGAATGTTGCGTTCTCTGTCGCACGCATGGGGCGGTATAGAACGACACTGAATTCGGTTATCGCTAGATAATTGAAAATTACAGCAAAATTTTGGTTTTTATTACTGCTACTGAAGAATCTTTACAATTACGTTTTGTTACCTTTTAACGTAATGACTCAGCGATTAAATCAAATGTTGTTTTCTCTGTCGCACGCGCGGGACGCTATAGGAATGAAGTGCATTTGGTCGCTAGAAACGTGAAAATTAGAGCAAATTTTGCTTTTTTTTCACTGTAAAGAATCTAGACATATCAGTTATGTGGTTTAAACAAATTAAATCGATTGGTCAAGTACTTTTCAATAAACAGTCAATTGAATATTGTCTGAGATTCACAACTAGGAACGAAGTGCATTTGGTCGCTAGAAACGCGAAAATTAGAGCAAAATTTGATTATTTTTTTCACTGTTAAGAATCTTTCCACATCAGTTATGAGGTTTGAAAAAATTAAATCGATTGGTCAAGTACTTTTCAATATACAGTCAATTGAATTTTGTCTGGGATTCACAACAAAAATCTTTGTTCTAATTGTTTATGAGGTAGTAAAGAATCTCTACGATTACGGTTTCTTACCATTGGTCGCAATAAAATTTCAAAGGCGTGCCTTAGTGTTAAAATTGAATGTTGCGTTCTCTGTCGCACGCATGGGCGGTATAGAACGACACTGAATTCGGTTATCGCTAGATAATTGAAAATTACAGCAAAATTTTAGTTTTTATTTCTGCTACTGAAGAATCTTTACAATTACGTTTTGTTACCTTCTAACGTAATGACTCAGCGATTAAATCAAATGTTGTTTTCTCTGTCGCACGCGCGGGACGCTATAGGAACGAAGTGCATTTGGTCGCTGGAAACGCGAAAATTAGAGCAAATTTTGTTTTTTTTTCACTGTTAAGAATCTAGACACATTAGTTATGAGGTTTAAAAAAATCAACTCGATGGGTCAAGTACTTTTCAATATACAGTCAATTGAATATTGTGTGAGATTCACAACAAAAATCTTTGTTCTAATTGTTTATGAGTTACTAAAGAATCTCTACGATTACGGTTTCTTACCATTAGTCGCAATAAAATTTTAAAGGCGTGCCTTAGTGTTAAAATTGTATGTTGCATTCTCTGTCGCACGCATGGGGCGGTATAGAACGACACTGAATTCGGTTATCGCTAGACAATTGAAGATTACAGCAAAATTTTTGTGTTTATTACGGCTACTGAAGAATCTTTACAATTACGTTTTGTTACCTTCTAACGTAATGACTCAGCGGTTAAATCAAATGTTGTTTTCTCTGTCGCACGCGCGGGACGGTATAGGAACGAAGTGCATTTGGTCGCTAGAAACGTGAAAATTAAAGCAAATTTTGTTTTTTTTTTCTTTTCACTGTTAAGAATCTAGACACATCAGTTATGAGGTTTAAAAAAATTAATTTGATGGGTCAAGGACTTTTCAAAATATAGTCGATTGAATATCTTCTGAAATTGACAACCAAAATATTAGTTCTAATTGTTTATGAGGTATTAAAGAATCTCTACGATTAGAGTTTCTTACCATTGGTCGCAATAAAATTTCAAAGGCGTGCCTCAGTGTTAAAATTGAATGTTGCGTTCTCTGTCGCACGCATGGGGCGGTATAGAACGACACTGAATTCGGTTATCGCTAGACAATTGAAGATTACAGCAAAATTTTTGTTTTTATTACGGCTACTGAAGAATCTTTACAATTACGTTTTGTTACCTTCTAACGTAATGACTCAGCAATTAAATCAAATGTTGTTTTCTCTGTCGCACGCGCCGGACGGTATAGGAACGAAGTGCATTTAGTCACTAGAAACGTGAAAATGAGAGCAAACTTTGTTCTTTTTTTCACTGTTAAGAATCTAGACACATCAGTTATGAGGTTTAAAAAAATTAAGTCGATGGGTCAAGTATTTTTTAATATACAGTCAATTGAATTTTGTCTGGGATTCACAACAAAAATCTTTGTTCTAATTGTTTATGAGGTACTAAAGAATCTCTACGATTACGGTTTCTTACCATTGGTCCCAATAAAATTTCAAAGGCGTGCCTCAGTGTTAAAATTGAATGTTGCGTTCTCTGTCGCACGCACGGGACGACATAGGAACGCCACTGCATTGCTAGATAGCCGCAAATTACTGCAAAATTTTTTTACTTAAGTATCTACACAGTAGTTACGAGGTTTAAAAAATTAAGTCATCTGTCGAGTACTTTTTAAAAAATTCTTTCAAAATAATTTAATAACGAATTTTGGAAAAAAAAAGTTATGAGTAAGCGAACTTTAGTCAAAATTCAAACAATTTCGAATTCAAATTTTCAAGCTACGACTTCTAATTAGAGGGAAGTTTTAAGCAATTTGCAATTGGAATTGTAACAACAAATTACTTAAAACATAATTAGCGATTAGAATAAAAAAAATTTCATAATAAAAACAAAAATTTTGAGTCGTCGACGAAATCTGTTGCAGATAATTTTTTTTTCATCAAATCGCTATCGAACTTCAGATATCTATTTAAAGCGACATTTTTACAAAATTATCTTCATTATCGCCGTTTTAAGTTGACTTCAAAATTATACAATCGAAATTTTAGTTGTACCTCAATAGCGTCATGACAGATGTCCCAAATTTTTCAATTATAGTGGAAGGTGTTCGGTCGGTTTTTGATACGAATTTGACTAAATCGATCAAGTTTCGTCAAAAACAACTCGCGGGATTTCGGAGATTTTTTGAAGAAAATGATGAAATTATCACTCAAACCATATTGAAAGATGTAAAAAAAGAATGGATGGAAGCCAAAATTGAAATTGTTATCGCCATTAACCATTTGACTTCTTTGTTGAATAATTTGAAGAAACTGGCGGAATTCGAAAAAGTTGACAGGAGAATTGTTGATGTTCTTGATGGTGTTTACGTTCATAAAGAACCTTTTGGGGTGGTTTTGGTTATGGCGTCGTGGAATGTTCCCATACTCACTTTATTACCAGCAGCAGGTTTGTTCGAATTTTAATTCACTTTGGTCAAAATTATTTTTTCTAAAGTGTCTTCAAAAAATTATTTTTTTCATTAATTAACTTAAATAACATTTTCATTATTTTATTTTTTTTACCACTTCTTCCTCACAGTCTTAAGGATGCGGTTTAATCGTTGTTGCGTTGCTTTAGACTTCAAAATTAGAACAATTTTTTTTCCAATTTTAATCATCTAGGCACAACTCTTGCAGAATTAAAATGAGTTTCAAGTCGACCGGTCAAGAATTTTTTAAAATCCATCAACTGAATTTTTTCTAAACAAATTTCACCAAAATTCTTGCTCTACTTTATTTTTTTGTAATGGTGTCGCATACAAAGTTACCATAAAAAACACGAAAAGTCTGAGACATCATCATTGTCTTCAATGTACAATAAATTTTTTTTGGAAATTCGCTATAGCTTCAAAGTGGTGTACGAAATGTATTGACGTGGCTATGACGCTCCATGCGTGCGACAGAGAACGCCAACAAACTAAACATTGTTGATTATTGTTTTTCAATCACTTTTTAACCGTCGTTAAATATCAAAATTTTGCGGTAATTCCAATTTTGGTGTTTCAATTTTTCGAACCAAAAATTGTACTTGAAAATTGAAAACTGAAACTCTCAAGCTTCAATGTAGTTGAGTAATTTGGAAAAGTGGTCGCTTAACCTTGCGAAAATGCATCTCGCATCCTACTTTAGAGCAACGATTTGGTGGTACGTGCGCGCGGCTTTTTCGTACCAGCAGTCTGATAGTTGTAGGCTCAGTCTCAACAGAAACGGCGTCATGTTGAACACACAAGAACCTTCACAATTGTTGAAAAATGTGCGATCGGTTTTTGACAGCAATTTAACGAAACCGTTTAGTTTTCGAAAAAAGCAACTGACAGCGTTCCGAAGATTCTTCAAAGAAAATCAGAAAGATATTATTGAGGCTTTACTGCGAGATGTGAGAAAAGAATTGAGTGAAGCAAAACTTGAAATTCTTATCGCCATTGCTCATTTGACTGAATTGTTGAATAATTTGAAGAAATCTCTAGAACCCGAATATGTTGAGAAGAATTTTATTCATTCTTTCGATGATTATTACGTTTTCAAGGAGCCTTTTGGGGTGGTTTTAGTTATGGCGTCCTGGAATGTTCCAATTCTCACTTTATTACCAGCAGCAGGTTCGTGATGGTTTAAAAATTTTTTTATCAAAAACTAATTTGATTAATTAAATTTACGTGAACCGCAATTGTTCGTTTAACACAATTTTCTTCATTTTGACCCCTCGTATACTTTTTCCTTTTCTTCATCATCGTTTTAATTCGCTCTCGTATTTCTGTTTGTCAACAAATTTAAGTGTCATTAACAAATGTCTGGGACCTCTCTACACGTGTCTGTGATTTGCGCCACCTTCACTTTCGAGGCGTAAAAACTTTACTAGGTCACTCGGTGGTTTGCTATAGCGCTTCGAGGGGGAGCGCCTGAAGAAAAATCGTCCAGATTCGACCCTTATTTTTTATTAAATGAGACGAAACGTCAAGCTTTTCTTCATTTAACCGGATTTTCTATAACTAAACGGCGCCGTTATCTGTATGCAACTAGTTTTGTGATGTTATTTTGAAGAAGCAAATTTTGAGGGATAAGTGCCAAAAGGGTTTTGGATTTTTTTAACTTATAGTTTTGTTTATAATAATTTTGTTGCGTACAATCGGCCTTTGATACCCCCTTGGACTATGTATCAAGGTATGTAGTTGATTTATGGAAATGATCCGGCGCCAGGGTCAACAAGTTTCATTTTTGTTAAATACTTAATATGGTAATAACTATACGTAGATGAAGAAAATTATTGCATTGCTGTCGATTTTGTAATGGTCAAAAGTTCATTGCTTTTAGATAAAAAAAAACTCGATGATAAGAGCACTTAACAAAAGTGATCGAATTGTATCAATTGCGATATGAATTTCTTCATTAAATTTCTTTAAATTAACTGATAGGAGGCTACCAATGATTACAGGTCAATTAGGTTCTTTGAAGAATTTTAATGAAGAAATTGTTCATATTTCCCAGTTGATAGAGAAGAAAAGCAAAAAATCTAGAGTTCGTCCATAACTATACTAGGACTGAATAATTTCTTCAATTTATTTCTTCAAATTAACCGAGAAAAACCTAATAATAAGAGTAATAATATAACAACGCAGCAAATTGTCTGCCGTTCTTCTTTAGCAATTGTGATATGAACAATTTCTTCATTAAATTTCTTCGAATAATCCAATAGAAGTTGTAGCATGATTACAGTTCAATTCTAGTCGATTCTTTTGTGTAGCAATTGCTGTGTAAATAATTTCTTCAATTTATTTGAAGAAATAACTCAATCTTACTATATCTACACATGTACTTAATTTTTTTCGATTTTCTTTTCTATCAACTGCGATATAAACAATTTCTGCATTAAATTTTTTTCAATTAACCCAGAAAAGTCTATCAATGAGAATCATAGTACAACTAGATGTTGAGTTTTTAGCCTTTCTTCTGTAGCAATTGTGATATGAAAATTTTCTTCATTAAATTTCTTCAAATTAACAAGGAGACTTCTATCAATAAGTGTTACAGTATGCGTACAGTCCAATCCTAGTCGATTTCCTTTGTGTAGCAATTGCGATATAAATAATTTCTTCAATTTAGTAGCATTTCTTCTTTAAATTTCTTCAATTTACTCAGGAGGAGTTCATTAGTGAGAGTCTTAGTATAACTAGATGTTAATGTTTCAGTCTTTCTTCTGTAGCAATTGCTATATGAACAATTTCTTCAATATATTTCTTCGAATAAGCCAATAGAAGTCTATAAATATGAGCTGTAGTATAGTTACAGCTTAATTCTAGTCGGTTTCCTTTGTGTAGCAATTGCGATTTAAATAATTTCTTCAATTTATTTGAATATATATTCGTGAGAGTTGTAGTACAACTAGATGTTTATTTTTCGCCCGTTCTTCTGTGGCAATTGCCATATGAATAATTTCTTCATTAAATTTCTTCCAATAGGCTATGTGACATTTGTTAATAAGAGTTGTTATTGTTACAGTTCAATCCTAGTCGACCTTTTTTGTGTGCCAATTGCGATATAAATAATTTCTTCAATTTATTTGAAGAAATTTAATGACGAGATTATTTAATCTCACTATTTCTACACATATTTTCAATATTTTCGCTTTTCTTATTCAACTGCGATGTAAGCAATTTCTTCTTTAAAATTCTTGAAATTAATCAAGAAAAATCCATTAGTAAGATTCTTAGTACCACTAGATGTTGATTTTTCAATCTTTCTTCTGTATCAATTGCTATATGAACAATTTCTTCATTCATTTTCTTCGTATAATTCATTGGAAGTTAATCAATATGATTTGTGGTATGGTTACAATTTAATTCTAGTCGATTTCCTTTGTGTAGCAATTGCGATTTAAATAATTTCTTCAATTTATTTGAAGAAATTACTTAATTTTACTATTTTGGCAAATGTACTAATTTTTTTCCGCTTTTTTCTATATTAACTGAGATGTAAGCAATTTCTTCAATAAATTTCTTCAATTAATCAAGAAAAATATATTCGTGAGAGTTCTAGTACAACTAGATATTGATGTTTCGTCTTTCTTCTGTGGCAATTTCTATATGAACAATTTCTTCATTAAATTTCTTCCAATAGATAAATTGACATTTATTAATAAGAGTTGTATTATGGTTACAGTTCAATCCTAGTCGATTTCCTTTGTGCACCAATTGCGATATAAATAATTTGCTCAATTTATTTGAAGAAATTTAATGACGAAATTATTTAATGTTACTATTTCTACACATGTACTTAAATTTTTTGCTTTTCTTCTCTATTAACTGCGATGTGAACAATTTCTTCAAATTAATCAAAAGAAATCCATTAGTGTCTTAGTACAACTAGAAGTTGATTTTTCAGTCTTTCTTCTGTAGCAATTGCTATATGAACAGTTTCTTCATTAATTTTCTTCGAATAAACCATTGGAAGTCTATCAATGATTTTTAGTATGGTTGCAGTTCAGTTCTAGTTGACTTCCTTTGTGTAGCAATTGCGAAATAAATAATTTCTTCAATTTATTTGAAGAAATTATTTAATCTCACTATTTCTACACATGTATTCAAATTTTTTCGTTTTTCTTCTTTATTAACTGCGATGTAAACAATTTCTTCTTTAAATTTCTTTGAGTTAATCAAGAATAATCCACTAATTAGAGTCTTAGTACAACATATGTTGATTTTTCAGCCTTTCTTCTTTAGCATTTATTATATGAACAATTTCTTCATTAATTTTTTTTAATAAACAAATGGAAGTCCCTCAATATGAGGCGTGGTATAGTTATTTGAAGAAACTATTTAATCTCGCCATTTCTACACATATTTTCAATATTTTTCAATTTCTTCTTTTTTAACTGCAATGTAAGCAATTTCTTCTTTAAAGTTCTTCAAATTATTCAAGAAAAGTCCATTAGTGAGATTCTTGGTACTACTAGAGATGTTGATTCGTCAGTCTTTCTTCTGTACCAATTGCTATATGAATAATTTCTTCATTAATCTGCTTCGAATAAACCATTGAAAGTATATCAATATGAGTTTTGGTATGGTTACAGTTCAATTCTAGTCGGCTTACTTTGTGTAGCAATTGCGAATTAAATGATTTCTTTAATTTATTGAAGAAATTTAATGAAGAAAATTTTTAATCATACTATATCTACACATATACGCAATTTTTTTCGCTTTTCGTCCGTAGCAATTGCTTATGAATAATTTCTTTATTAAATTTTTTTTAAATTTACCAAGAAAAATCTATTAATGAGAGTCTTAGTACAACTAGATGCTGAGTTTTCAGTCTCTTTTATAGCAATATTGATATGAAAAGTTTCTTCATTAAATTTCTTCAAATTAACAAAGAGACATCTATCAATAAGACTTGTAGTATGGTCAATTCAATCCTAGTCGATTTGTTTTGATTGCAATCGTGATATAAATAATTTATTCAATTTATTGGAAGAAATTTATTGAAGAAATTATTTAATCTTCTTATATCTACACACGTACTCATTTTTTTTCGCTTTTCGTCCGTAGCAATTGCTTATGAACAATTTCTTTATTAAATTTCTTTAAATTTACCAAGAAAAATCTATTAATGAGAGTCTTAGTACAACCAGATGCTGAGTTTTCAGTCTCTTTGATAGCAATTGCGATATGAAAAGTTTCTTCATTAAATTTCTTCAAATTAACAAAGAGACATCTATCAATAAGACTTGTAGTATGGTCAATTCAATCCTAGTCGATTTCTTTTGATTGCAATCGTGATATAAATAATTTATTCAATTTATTGGAAGAAATTATTTAATCTTCCTATATCTACACATGTACTCATTTTTTTTCGCTTTTCGTCCGTAGCAATTGCTTATGAACAATTTCTTTATTAAATTTCTTTAAATTTACCAAGAAAAGTTTATTATTGAGAATCTTAGTACAACCAGATGCTGAGTTTTCAGTCTCTTTTATAGCAATTGTGATATGAAAAGTTTCTTCATTAAATTTCTTCAAATTAGCAAAGAGACATCTATCAATAAGACTTGTAGTATGATCAATTCAATTCGAATTCTTTTGATAGCAATCGTGATATAAATAATTTCTTCAATTTATTGGAAGAAATTTAATGCAGAAATTATTTAATCTTCCTATATCTACACATGTACTAAATTTTTTTGCTTTTCTTCCCTACTAACTACGATATAAAGAATTTCTTTGGATTTCCCGAGAAAATCTATTAATAAATGCGTCAGTCTGCCCGTTGAATTTGTGAAAAATTGAAGAAACTTATGAAAATTGCAAACGATATTTTTCGAAGTTTGACTAATTGAATTCTAGTTGTGTTTCTAATTTTTTCAATGAATACGACAGGTTTGTTGACGTAACATCCAGCCAACTGTATTCGACAAAATTTTTATTCATACTAGGTGATCCAGCCGCCAAGGTCAACAAGCTATTTGAAGTTTTTTTTTTATTACTAAATTTGAGCTATCATCTAAGTAGAAATCGATGTAGGTAATTTGTAAACAATTTTATTTTTATTTTAAATTATCTATAAAAGTTTCAATAAATCAATCGCTATTGTTGCAACAAAACGATCCACTCTACAATATTAGAATAATTAATTATTGACCTACAAACACATAATTTGTTGTTGATTAAATTATTAACGCAATTTGCAGACAATTATTTTAACAATTATACGTGAAGTTTGCAATAGGACAGGAGTTCAATGTAATTAAAAATTTATAATAAAAACTCAGTTGCACAACAATAATGAGTCGACGAATCACTAACGTGTCTCAATTTTTTTAATTGCAATTAGTTTGGCATTCAAAGATTGCAACCTTCCAAACCTTCAAGGAGAAGTAGATAATTTTTATCACCATTACAATTGTTTCTGCAATTAGACGTCCGTTTTAGAATAATAAACAAAAGACTCGATCAAAAAATTTTCGCAAAATATTAACCTTAATTAAATATCCCCAGGGCTGCTACTTTTATTTAAAATATTCAATTCTCGATTCAATAAAGTATTACCAGTTTTGAGCCCTTGCGATTTTTTTTAAATATTTTTTTCCGAAATTTTTTAAATATTTTTTTCATCATCTAAGCCCATTCCTACAACTGTAACCAACGTTAAGTGAAAGTTGTTAAGTAATTTAGTAACGTAATAAATGCGTGCGATGTTATTTAACTTGTCCGCATCACTTTATGTAAGTTGGTCACAACAGTTTTTAACTTCAGTTATCATGGTCGATATCCAAAATTCGTCGAGTTTGTTAGTGCAAAGTGCAAGACGAAATTTTGACCGAAATTTAACGAAAACCAAAAAGTTTCGCGAAAAGCAACTCAAAGGATTGATAAATTTTTTCAAAGAAAACGAAGATGTTATTGTTGAAACCGTCATTCAAGATGTGAGGAAACACACCAACGAAGTCAAACTCGAAATTGTTCTGGCCATCAACCATATTGTTTCGTTATTGCGGAATTTAAACGAATTTATGGGACGCGAAAAAGTGAAAAAAAGAGCTGCTGATCTTCTCGATGCAGTTTATGTTGTCAAAGAACCTTTTGGGGTCGTTCTGGTAATGGCCTCCTGGAATTTTCCCATACTCACTTTACTACCAGCGGCAGGTTTGTCTTTGCATGTGTTAGTGTTAAAAAATAACGCGTCCAGTGTCTTTTTGAAAATTTTAACCCCAAATTGCTGTTTCTACTTCTTCTATCTTCTTCCATACATTCAGCGTCACTCCCATGATCTTGAACTCTCTCTTGAACTCCCAATGGCATCAGCTGCCACATAAAAAATCGTTGTGTGAATTTTAAACGTCTATCATTAAGAGAAGTTTGGTGAAGACCATAATTGGAGAATTTTTCTACACTTGGAATTGCAGATTTTTTCACTACAACTGACGTTTCATTTTTGACAAGTTTAATTTTTTGCGGTGCTAACTTGAAGGGAAAAATTCTTCTTGGGTCGAACCAAAATTTTCCTAGCTGCAGAAACTAATTTTTGGTGAATTCCAATAAAATTAAATCCTTAGATTTATTAACTTTGGACCAAGGAATTGACTCAACTTGATTGCAGGGGCGATAGCGGCCGGTAATGCAGTAGTGCTGAAACCCTCCCATCATTCCCCAAATCTAGGCGAGTATTTGCAGAAAACCCTCCCCAAATACTTGGATCAGGAATGTTACCCTGTAACTCTTGGAGGGATCGAGGAAACCAACCAACTTCTCCAAGAAAAATTCGACTACATTTACTACACAGGTTCTTCAACAGTCGGACGAATCGTCCATCAAGCAGCCAACAAACACTTAACCCCAACCACTCTAGAATTAGGAGGCAAAAACCCGGTTTATATCGATGCCACAGCCGATCTTAGGATGTCAGTAAAGAGGATAATTTGGGGCAAATGCATGACGTCGGGCCAAACTTGTATCGCCCCCGATTACGTTTTGTGTAGCGCAGAAATCCAGGAAAAATTCGTCGATTACGCCCGGGAAATCCTCAAAGAATTTTACGGTGGCAACAAATTTTTTCCAATAGTAAACCGCGATCATTTCCAAAGAATCGTTAATTTGATGAAAAATTTGAAAATCGTTATTGGAGGTAATTTGAATCATTTAGAAAATTCAATTGAAGCAACAATTGCTGTTGATGTTGATCCTAACCATCCCGTTATGGATGGCGAAATTTTCGGTCCAATTCTTCCAATTTATCCAATTAAAACCATCGATGAAGCTGTCGATTTTATCAAAACAAAACCGAAACCTTTAACGGTTTATGTTTTTTCAAAAAGTAAGCAAGTTAAGAATTTTTTTATGGATAACACTTCGAGTGGTGGCGTCGTTTTTAACGATACCATGTCGCAAATTATTGTTGAAAATTTACCGTTTGGGGGCGTCGGAGAGAGTGGGATGGGACTGTATAAAGGGAAGTACAGTTTTGATTCGTTTTGTCACAAAAAGAGTGTTTTGGATAAAGACACTTCGAAAATTATTGAAAAAATTAACGATATCAGATATCCACCCCATACTGATACTAAAATGAAATTAATTGGCTCGATTATTAAGAGTAGAAAAGGTGTGAAACTGGGGTGGTTGGTTTACGTTGTTGTCTTTTTTCTAGGATTTATTTTAAGTTATCTCGTGTTTAAAGAATGGTAATAAAAATTCACACTACAATAATTTTATTTTACATTTTTCTTCTGCTGTTGAATAGTTGACCACGTCCTCAACTCGGTTGATTTCGTTGTTAAAAATTTATAGCTCTCATTGTAGAAAGTTTGATTAATCTCTTGTCAAAATTTGGTGGTTACAGAACCATCCTCTGCTTTTCAATAATTTCAACGAAAGAAACTTGACGTCTGTTAAGTCCCTACAGAATGCATCAAATGGTAAATGATAGTTGATGTAATTAAAATTTTAGAGAGCGTTAACGACTTGGTAAACTCTCTTCACGCTTGTATTTTGAAATAAATAATAAATCTTCCAATTTTTCTTGATAGAAACAATTATAGTGGAATATTGCAAAGTTCAGTGAAGCAACATAAGCTCGAAAACTACGACAGGGCGAAAGGGGCGTAAGGAAATCAAATAAGATACGTTAATGTTTAGGGCTTGGTTGTGTATAGGCAACACAATATACACCAAATCTTGTACTAGACACCTCAATACTTTTATTTTACATTTTTATTCTGCTGTTGAATAGTTGACCACGTCCTCAACTCGGTTGATTTCGTTGTTAAAACTTTATAGCTCTCATTGTAGAAAGTTTGATTAACTTCTTGTCAAAATTCGGTGGTTACAGAGCCATCCTCTGCTTTTCAATAAATTGAACGAAAGAAACTTGACGTCTGTTAAGTCCCTACAGAATGCATCAAATGGTAAATGACGGTTGATGTAATTAAAATTTTAGAGAGCGTTAACTTGGTAAACTCTCTTCACGCTTGTATTTTGAAATAAATAATAAATCTTCCAATTTTTCTTGATAGAAATAATTATAGTAGAATATTGCAAAGTTCAGTGAAGCAACAAAAGCTCGAAAACTACGACAGGACAAAAGGGACATAAGGAAATCAAATAAGATTCGTTAATGTTAAGGGTTTGTTTGTGTATAGGCAACACAATATACACCAAATCTTGTACTAGACACTTCAATACTTTTATTTTACATTTTTATTCTGCTGTTGAATAGTTGACCACGTCCTCAACTCGGTTGATTTCGTTGTTAAAAATTTATAGCCCTCATTGTAGAAAGTTTGATTAACCTCTTGTTAAAATTTGGTGGTTACAGAACCGTCCTCTGCTTTTCAATAATTTTAACAAAAGAAACTTGACGTCTGTTAAGTTCCTACAGAATGCATCAAATGGTAAATGACAGTTGATGTAATTAAAATTTTAGAGGGCGCTAACGACTTGGTAAACTCTCTTCACGCTTGTATTTTGAAATAAATAATAAATCTTCCAATTTTTCTTGATAGAAACAATTATAGTGGAATATTGCAAAGTTCAGTGAAGCAACAAAAGCTCGAAAGCTACGACAGGACAAAAGGGGCGTAAGGAAATCAAATAAGATACGTTAATGTTAAGGGTTTGGTTGTGAATAGGCAACACAATATACACCAAAACTTGTACTAGACACTTCAATACTTTTATTTTACATTTTTATTCGGCTGTTGAATAGTTGACCACGTCCTCAACTCGGTTTATTTCGTTGTTAAAAATTTATAGCTCTCATTGTAGAAAGTTTGATTAACCTCTTGTCAAAATTCGGTGGTTACAGAACCATCCTCTGCTTTTCAATAATTTTAACAAAAGAAACTTGACGTCTGTTAAGTTCCTACAGAATGCATCAAATGGTAAATGACAGTTGATGTAATTAAAATTTTAGAGAGCGCTAACGGCTTGTTAAACTCTCTTCACGCTTGTATTTTGAAATAAATAATAAATCTTCCAATTTTTCTTGATAGAAACAATTATAGTGGAATATTGCAAAGTTCAGTGAAGCAACAAAAGCTCGAAAGCTACGACAGGACAAAAGGGGCGTAAGGAAATCAAATAAGATACGTTAATGTTAAGGGTTTGGTTGTGAATAGGCAACACAATATACACCAAAACTTGTACTAGACACTTCAATACTTTTATTTTACATTTTTATTCTGCTGTTGAATAGTTGACCACGGCCTCAACTCGGTTGATTTCGTTGTTAAAAATTTATACCTCTCATTGTAGAAAGTTTGATTAACTTCTTGTCAAAATTTGGTGGTTACAGAACCATCCTCTGCTTTTCAATAATTTCAACGAAAGAAACTTGACGTCTGTTAAGTTCCTACAGAATGCATCAAATGGTAAATGACAGTTGATGTAATTAAAATTTTAGAGAGCGTTAACGACTTGGTAAACTCTCTTCACGGTTGTATTTTGAAATAAATAATGAATCTTCCAATTTTTCTTGATAGAAACAATTATAGGGAATATTGCAAAGTTCAGTGAAGCAACAAAAGCTCGAAAACTACGACAGGGCGAAAGAGGCGTAAGGAAATCAAGTAAGATACGTTAATGTTAATGGTTTGGTTGTGTATAGGCAACACAATATACACCAAATCTTGTACTAGACTCCAAATTTGGGCTAATCTCTTGGTTTTTTAACCTTTAACACTACACGCTTAAATTTATACTTCAATTCACAACTGTTTTGGTAGTAGGTGGCGCCACAATCTTACATCTTTATTATTGAAAATAGAATTTAACTTAGAGACGAATTCAATTTTTTTTGTAAATATAATTAAAACTATTACTAGTAAAGCTAGAATCAGAGTGGTACTGGGGGGCTGTTTTATTAAAGAAAAAATTAATTCTTTTCAGTCACCTAAAAATCGACAATAAGGAATTGCTAGTGTAGCTCGGCGAGGTCGTAACAAAATGTAACTAATAATTTGAATAATAAAATAGAAAACCAGTTTTAATAAAATATCCTTCACACTTGTTAATTGAAATCCCCAACGCATCTGCAGTTGACTTAAAACAGAAAAAGGCCGCATGTTAATTTTATTAGCAACCTTGATCGAAGAAATTTTTTTTTACTTTTTCTCTTCTTGCCTACTATTGGAATCGTAAACATTTTTCTGGAATTACTGGTTTGTGTTGTTGAATGCATCAATTACGTTTTAAAACTACAAACAGTTACGTGGAAAATAAATAATTGCAAGCCCCCGGAATTGCGGCAACCAACAATACATTGTTGCCTTAATTTATTAATTTAATTTCAATGGTACAGGAAGCGTTTTTACTTTTTCTTGATTTTAATTTATTTCATTAACTTTGTAACGTTTTTGTCCGCAATTGAATTTGTTAATATTTTCTTTATAGAGACTCGACTATGTGCAAAGTTATTTCTGGAACTTGAAATTTTGGGTGTTTGGGATCGATATTGTTGTTTGTTTAAGTATCCAAAAATAATTATCTGCTTAAGGAGTTACTCGATATTGATACAAGAGGTGTCGAAGTGTCTTTGTTCTTAAAAAAAATTGATAGGGATCAAGACAAAACATGTTGCAGTGGTGGCAAAATGATGGACAATCTTATCAAGTTTCAAGCTAGATTTTTGAAATTTGGGGCCTTATCTTGAACTTTGCTACAATTATCGGGCTAGCATCGACTTAAGGATATCACAAAACTAACAAGATAAGAAACCCTTTGACAATGCAACTTTGATCTAGTCAGTGAGCAATTGCAGTCGTGAATTAAGAAAAAAAAATTCGAATTGTCAATTGATTACTGTAACAAGTTCGTGTTCAATCACGGCCATTGGCAAGGTGAACAAGCCGGATGGAGGAATGCGCGGAACTTCGTCGAAGACGGCCGGACAATCATTCCAATGTTCAACTCGAAACGTTACAGTCGTTATCTAACAGTTGCACCCATGAAACCGACCCCCACATCATGTCGAAGATAGAAAACGAATTAATTTTACCACGTGTAAAATTAACAAACACCGGCTTCGACAACACTGTTATCGACATCACCGACAACACAACACCAGATCCGAAAAAAATCGTCGCAACAACAAGAAAAACTTTCACCGAAAACCGTACGAAACCAATAAAATTTCGCATAAAACAGTTGAAAAATCTAGTGAGATGTCTCCAAGAACACGAAGAAGATTTCGTCGAAACTCTATATGCGGATTTGAGAAAACCAAGACAAGAGGTGATGTTGTCCGAATTGAATATTTTGATTAACGAGGCTAATTTGGTTTTAATGAATCTTGAGGAGTGGATGAAACCGGAAAAACCGACGAAATCTATGGCGAATTTGATGGATGGGGTTTATATCTACAGCGAACCTTATGGTGTTGTTTTGGTTATTGGAGCTTGGAATTATCCTCTACAAATTCTTTTAAGTCCTGTTATTGGTTAGTATTGATTTGTTTCTGGATGGATGGTGAAGGTTTGGTGGATTTTTGAATTTATTGACTTTTTGATTGCTCTTTTCATAATTGATAAGTTAAATAAGTTTAGACGAGGTCAAAAGAAACGGAAACAACTGTTACAGTATCAATTTCGATTTTATTTTCCCACGAGATTTTTTTTAAATTGTTCTTCAATCGGTTGAGGGATTTAATTTCGTGTCGTTTAGTTGTTTTTTCAGGAAACTGATTGTGGGTGGAAAATTACTAAATATTGCGGAAATAAGCGGATTTGGGCCACGTGTTTTGTGGCTATAATCAGATGGCCTCCAGTTCATAAACGATAAGGTCGAAACCTTGATAGTATGTGTGAACTTTGTATTCGAGTGTTTTCTGGTTTTATAAATTGTAGGAAACTCGATAAACCACTGGAGTGCAACATCAACCGGTTTCTTGGAGTAATAAAACTTTGGGTACTTCTTCAATTAGCACACTAAAATTGTTATAACTATTGCGAAAACAAATGTTGCAATAAAAATAAATTTTTTGGCGTATTTCAAAAAATTTTAACAATAATTCGAAGTAATATCATCAGGGTTTGTCTCCCTGATTGATCGTTCTACGAATTGTTATTTTTATACTAAATTGACCAATAACATTGTTAATAGCGCTGTCATTTGGTTACTAATTTATTAACTATTGTCGATGGTGTTAACACTAATCGTAATGTTAGAAAAAAAATTGGATACTTCCAGAATAGTTTTTCTGAAATTCTTCTTACTAAAGTAACAATATGCTAAGGTCGTCCATAATTTTATTTTAACAATTAAAAAAATATATTTTGGTCGAAATATTTATTGTTACCAAAATTTTTGGTTCCTCACAATTTCTCTATATTGAAGAATCTGCAAATGTTGGGTTCAAATCTGGTGAATTTCGGTGCCTGAACTTAATGGTAGAGATAAGGAAATTATTTCTCTACGTCGTTGCAATAAAATGTTTAAAAATTATTTATTTGTGCCCCAAAAAGGAGAGACACTCAACTTGAGTTGCTCAATGTGTGTTTTAACTGTTCTTTCGTCTCAATGAAGTGGTTCAAGTTTTTTCAGTAGTGTCATAGGTCTCTTTGACACTTTTTGAAATTTTAGACAAAACTTTGGTTGGCAAACCAAAAATTTTTCGTATCCAAATTTTTATGTAATTCCAGTATTGTGATGTCGTTATAATTTTGAAGCTTCTTCCTCTATTTGTTTGCTTCGTTTGAAGGTCCATAACTTGTTCTAAATTATTAGGTCTCTTTGAAACTTTTTAAAATTCCGAACATGACTTTGGTTCGCAAACCCCTCGCACGGATAATTTTTTTGTATTGAAATTTTTATGAAATTCTTTGACCAGTATTGTGATGTTCTCATAAATTTGAAGCTTCTTCCTCTATTTCTTCGCTTTGAACGTCAATTGAAGGTCTAAAATTTATTGTAAATTTTTTAGGCCTCTTTGAAACTTTTTAAAATTTCAGTTATAACTTTGGTTGGCAAAGCCAAAAATTTTTCGTATCCAAATTTTTATGTAATTCCACTATTGTGATGTTCTTTTAATTTTGAAGCTTTTTTCTCTATTTCTTTGCTTCCTTTGAAAGTCCACAGCTTGTCCTAAATTATTTAGGTCTCTTTGAAACTTTTTAAAATTCTGAACATGACTTTGGTTCGTAAAACCTTCGCACGGATAATTTTTTCGTATCGAAATTTTTATGAAATTCTTTGACCAGTATTGTGATGTTCTCATAAATTTGAAGTTTCTTCATCTATTTCTTCGCTTTGAACGTCAATTGAAGGTCTAAAATTTGTTGTAAATTTTTTAGGCTTCTTTGAAACTTTTTAAAATTTCAGATATAACTTTGGTTGCCAAAACCAAAAATTTTTCGTATCCAAATTTTTATGTAATTCCACTATTGTGATGTCCTTATAATTTTGAAGCTTTTTGCTCTATTTCTTTGCTTCGTTTGAAGGTCCACAACTTGTTCTAAATTATGTAGGTCTCTTTGAAACTTTTTAAAATTCTGAACATGACTTTGGTTCGCAAAACCCTTGCACGGATAATTTTTTCGTATCGAAATTTTTATGAAATTCTTTGCCCAGTATTGTGATGTTCTCATAAATTTGAAGTTTCTTCATCTATTTCTTCGCTTTGAACGTCAATTGAAGGTCTAAAATTTATTGTAAATTTTTTAGGCTTCTTTGAAACTTTTTAAAATTTCAGATATAACTTTGGTTGGCAAAACCAAAAATTTTTCGTATCCAAATTTTTATGTAATTCCACTATTGTGATGCCCTTATAATTTTGAAGCTTCTTCCTCTATTTCTTTGCTTCGTTTGAAGGTCCACAACTTGTTCTAAATTATTTAGGTCTCTTTCAAACTTTTTAAAATTCCGACCATGACTTTAGTTCGCAAACCCCTCGCACGGATAATTTTTTCGTATCGGAATTTTTATGAAATTCTTTGACCAGTATTGTGATGTTCTCATAAATTTGAAGCTTCTTCCTCTATTTCTTCGCTTTGAACGTCAATTGAAGGTCTAAAATTTGTTGTAAATTTAGTAGGCTTCTTTGAAACTTTTTAAAATTTCAGATATAACTTTGGTTGGCAAAACCAAAAATTTTTCGTATCCAAATTTTTATGTAATTCCACTATTGTGATGTCCTTATAATTTTGAAGCTTTTTCCTCTATTTTTTTGCTTCGTTTGAGGGTCCACAACTTGTTCTAAATTATTTAGGTCTCTTTGAAACTTTTTAAAATTCCGAACATGACTTTGGTTCGCAAAACCCTTGCACGGATAATTTTTTCGTATCGAAATTTTTATAAAATTCTTTGACCAGTATTGTGATGTTTTCATAAATTTGAAGCTTCTTCCTCTATTTCTTCGCTTTGAACGTCAATTGAAGGTCTAAAATTTGTTGTAAATTTTTTAGGCCTTTTTGAAACTTTTTAAAATTTCAAATATAACTTTGGTTGGCAAAACCAAAAATTTTTCGTATCCAAATTTTTATGTAATTCCACTATTGTGATGCCCTTATAATTTTGAAGCTTCTTCCTCTATTTCTTTGCTTCGTTTGAAGGTCCACAACTTGTTCTAAATTATTTAGGTCTCTTTCAAACTTTTTAAAATTCCGACCATGACTTTAGTTCGCAAACCCCTCGCACGGATAATTTTTTCGTATCGGAATTTTTATGAAATTCTTTGACCAGTATTGTGATGTTCTCATAAATTTGAAGCTTCTTCCTCTATTTCTTCGCTTTGAACGTCAATTGAAGGTCTAAAATTTGTTGTAAATTTAGTAGGCTTCTTTGAAACTTTTTAAAATTTCAGATATAACTTTGGTTGGCAAAACCAAAAATTTTTCGTATCCAAATTTTTATGTAATTCCACTATTGTGATGTCCTTATAATTTTGAAGCTTCTTCCTCTATTTCTTTGCTTCGTTTGAAGGTCCACAACTTGTTCTAAATTATTTAGGTCTCTTTCAAACTTTTTAAAATTCCGACCATGACTTTGGTTCGCAAACCCCTCGCACAGATAATTTTTTTGTATCGAAATTTTTATAAAATTCTTTGACCAGTATTGTGATGTTCTTATAAATTTGGAGCTTCTTCCTCTATTTCTTTGTTCTATTTGAGCGTCATTTTTAAGGTCCACAACAGTGAAAATTTTTTAAGGCCACAAATTTTTTGCATCCACCGCGCGCATAGGTCCCTCGTGTGTCTTCTAGAACTATTTTTGACTTTTTTCAAATATTTTACATCGAGTTGCTAATTTTCACTATTAGAAATCAATAAATAAAAAAAATTCGAGAACTTCAAATTGACATTTTTTCTCTTTTCGAAAATTTCAAACTTTTTCCCATTTAACTCTACGCATGCCAACAGGAATCTAAAATATTTATGGCAAATGACAAAAAGTTTAGCATCTTCTCAGCAAAACAGTGCTTGCCAAAATTTAGGCAACACCTCTGGAAACTCGTAAAAAAATTTGAAGCTTGTCATTTGAACGTCATTTTGAAGATCCACAATTTGTTCTTTCGGAGTAAACGAAACTAAGAACTGAGTCCAACTTAACTTAATTTTGAAAATTTTTTTGGGAAAAATTTTTACCATTTTCTCGTCAGCAGTGGTTGCCAAATTTCTTGGTAAAATTCAAAAATAATTTCGACCGCACATTTGCCCAGTTTGCCTCTTTATACCAAATTTTTTTCTAATTCGTAGAATGCACTTGTGGAGAGATCCTCAAAATTTTTGATATATTTTGGAAATTTTTGTAATCCTTATTGAGGCGCTTACTGCCATTTTGGTTTTCAGAATTGCTACGTTGGTGTTTGTCGATATAATTTCGAACAATTTTAAAAACGAGAACTGCATCTACTTTTGAATTTCTGCGAAAATCGCTTAGAACGCCTCACTAAATAATTTCGCTACATAACTAATTAAAACTTAATGGAGAATTTTGTTCATAATCCTGCCAATTAACAAAGTTTCAGCTCTAGAACTTCATTCAATTGCTGTTTGGGGACAAACCAAAACCAGTTGAGGCTTTCGCGGAAAATTCAGATTGCGTCATTGTTTTTGTCAAAAAAAAATTGCAGTGTTAAAATGATAACGTGAGTATTCTCCAATTAAAATTTTTGAAGTGTTTTTAAAAAAAAAATTGAAAATTTGCTCAAAAAAAATAAAATTTCACTTTTTTTTTCTGGGATAACAACGCATTTTTTGATAAAGCCAGAGGGCTTACATTGTTAAATGGTTCTTCCTTAATATTAAAAAAAAAAATAAGATTTATTAGTGACCATGTTAATGAGTGGTACTCTCACGGAAAAAGCGCGTTTTTTGGCTAAAATTAGGTTTTGTCGGAAATTTTAAATTTCTAACGCCCCTCTTAAGGCTTTCTATAGTCATAAATTATTTTAACAAATTTAACCAAAATTTCTTTATATTCGTTGAAATATTTGCATAAACACGAATTTTTGACTAGATTTTTTGGTGTTTATCAAAAAGATGTGTCGTCAACCCCCAATTTGCTTCTCATCCTTTTCGCAACTTCGCTCTATCTAAACTATTAAACTAAATAATTTTATTTAATTGCATTTTGCGTGTTAATAATCTTTTTAACGATCTGAAAATTTTTGTTACCTAAAATCCTGCAAAACGGGTCGAACACTAATTTGTTTTCAAACTCGTTACGACGCAATGCAAAAGGTAGAAAACTTTAGTATCTGCCAATTTAATGGCACTGCATGTTTGCAACAAAAACATGTTTTCGTTCTACAAAATTCCAAAAAACAAAAAAGTTAAGTTGTAATTAACAACGTTTCGAAAAATCGTTAAAAAACCATTAAGATTGCTACTAATTTAAGAAGTAATTGTCGTTAAAGCGATAACGCTCTGTTGAAAGTGGTAAAGAATTTTTGTTAATAACAATCACCAAAAAAAAATTGAGCAACAACTTGAATTTCTTGTAAAAATTGTTGGAAATAGAAAATCGTCAAAATTGCTGCTTTTCAGGAAATTACTAAATTTTGCTTAACCATAAATGTTAACAATAATTTTGAACAATTGAAGTAACTCGGTCGCATTAAATAATTTGATATACCTACGCGGTTCATTTCGCTACATTAATTTAATTAATTTTAACAATTCCAACCAACAATAATTAAACAAATCAATTCAGTTGATTACAATTTAATTTTCAAAAAACTTTGCACATACGTAACAAATTATAATCCGTCCAATTACGTTAGCAAAAAATTTAATTCTGTCCAGTCATTTCTCGCTTTTTTTATTGCCCAATTGGCTCTAAAAATTCGTCAAATTATTTTCTTTTAGTCTCGACAAATCGAAAATAAGTGAAAGTTTCGAGATCGATCAGGGACAGTAAGTAACATTTGCTTTTCTTCTTGAATAGAAGGTAATCGAAAGGTTAATTGTGTTAATACTTGCTAGTTGTTAAATCTGGAAGTCCTTCCTATTGACATAATTTGGGTTGGAAATGCAATTTGAGAACTTCAACCATTAATCGAATAACCAAAACGCCAGCAATTCGGAGAGACCGTCCTAATTAAGTGCCAAATCAGTAGAATATTTAATTATCAGGTCCGGAACGTTACCGGAAATGTTTGTTAAGGTGGGCGTCAAGTTTGGCTCAAAAAGTGAGAAAACACGCTCTCGGACTTTTTGGTTACAGACATTGCTATCCATTTCTAACAAAATTTGATTATAGTAACAAAAAGAGGAAAGATCAAAGAATTCGGTGACGTATTTTTCGATAACATATTTGTTTCAGTAGTAAGCCCCCAGCTTTGTTCAAGTTTATGTTCATTTTAACGCATCAATTAAAACTATTTACATGTTGTTCACGGTGTCATCGGATAGGCAATTGATTGTAGTTTTTATAATGACCACGAAAAAAATTGTGGATTTGATAGTTTTGGCTGGAGCCAAAAAGTCCCGAAGCGCTACCACTTTTAAAATATTGGCATTTGCGCCTATTTTCTGACTTACGATATATTAAGCAATAAAATAGTTTAGGGCAATTCTCAACACCAAGATTTCGAGGCAGTTTCGTGATTAGTTGCTAAAATTTTTGATTAACATCAAATTTTTATTTCTAAAAATTTCTAATTTTCTATATAAAATTAAAAAATCTTTTGTTCCCCTCGGAAAGAGAGACCTAGTAGAGCTTTTCCGACTTGGAGCTCTAGGTTTCAACCAAATAGAGGTTGCTCCCCCTCGGAAGACAACGGCAAATCGCCGAAAAACTTAGTAAAGCTTTCCCGAACTAAAACTGAGGGATCCACGTGTCTCTGCAAACTAATAAAAAGACTTTGACCACAAACACTCGTAACGAATTTTTTGGTACTTGAAGAAGTGATCTTGAAACATTTTCCCATCTCTTGAAGTTTCTTCTCTTGCTATAAAATTTTTTAAGTTTCCAGCATTTGCCGGAAAGACGTTGCGAATTTTTTTAAATAATTGTTAAAAAAATTGTAAATTAACCAAAAATCACCAAAAATTATAATTAATCGCTTCACTTAATTGCGTAGTTTAAGACTTAAGTGCAGTTGCACTTTTGTTTCGATAACCAAACTGGATCCAGAATTTGTTTAATTCCCGCTAAACCGTCCCGATTCCAGGTGCCATATCCGCTGGAAATTGCGTCATCATCAAACCTTCCGAGTTAGCGCCAGCGACCGGCCATCTTTTAGCCACGTTACTCCCCAAATACCTGGACCGCGAATGTTATCCCGTTTTTTTTGGAGGAATCGAGGAAACCACCCAACTGCTCAAGGAAAAATTCGACTACATTTTCTACACCGGTTCTTCGGCTGTAGGAAAAATCATCCATCAAGCCGCCTCGAAACATCTCACCCCCATCACGCTGGAATTGGGGGGGAAAAGTCCTGTTTACATCGACGAAACGGCCGATTTGAATTTGACTGTCAAAAGAATTTTGTGGGGTAAATGCATGAATGCGGGTCAAACTTGTATCGCTCCCGACTACATTCTTTGTACCAAAGAAATTCAGGAAAAATTCGTAAAACAATCCAGAAAAATTCTAAAAGAATATTTCGGTGACGACATCAAAACGTCCCCGGATTATTCCAGGATAATCAACTCGAGACATTTCGATCGAATCGTCAAACTTTTGGACGGTCTCAAAATCGCGATAGGTGGTCAACACGATCAAAAAGAAAAATTCGTTGAACCCACAATCGCTGTTGATGTTAACCCCAATCATCCGGTGATGCAAGAAGAAATTTTCGGACCCATCCTGCCTTTGGTTACAATCAAAAATGCCGGAGAAGCGATCGCGTTTATTAATAAACGCGAAAAACCTTTAGCCCTTTACATTTTTTCTAACAACAAAAACGTGCAAGAAGAATTCTTGCAAAAAACTTCGAGTGGAGGAGTTACCATTAACGATACTATCGTGCATGTTGCTGTTGATTCTTTACCTTTCGGGGGTGTTGGTAATAGCGGAATGGGTGCCTATCATGGGAAACATAGTTTCGATACTTTCAGCCACAAGAAAGGGGTTTTGGTTAAGAATTTTAGGGCTATGATGGAGAAGTTAATGGCGAGTCGATATCCGCCTTATTCGTTAGCTAAAATTCAATTCGTTACTAAAGCTCTGAAAACGAGAAAAGGGTTGCCAACTAAATATTGGGGTCATGTTTTTATGTTTTTGATGGGTGCGGCGGTCACTGTGGCAATTTATTATCTTTGTAAAATGTTCTTATAGCTGTGATAGTCTTTTAGGGATAATTAGTTAAGTTAACAGGTGGCTAATAAAAGTTTAAACAACCAAAAATTTTTCACTTTTCCAAACCCTGTTAGGTTTGAAACTCCTCTCTGAAGACATTACAATTTTCTAACTGCCCTTGTATAATTTTTTAATTTTAATGTTCGAATTATGCGAAATTTGCGTTATTTACAGGTATTAAGGTTGCGGTTTAGTTTCTGTCGCACTCATGGGACGTAATCGGCACGACAACGCTTTCTGTCGTTGTGCGCCACTCCAAAACTAAAGTAAATCTTCAAGAATTTTTTATTGTATATCAAAGCCAATAGTAATATCTTGGACCTAACATATTTTTTATAATGATTTTGCTTGCGACAGCTTCAAAAAAAAATTAAGTAGAGAAAAATTTTGGGGATACATTTTGAATTGGTTGTATCTTCAAAAATACTTGACAGATTGACTTGAAATTTGTTTTAAGTCCGAAACTGATGTTTCTGTATTATTGAAATTGAAAAAAATCCAAGAAATTTGCTATAGTTTTTAAATGGTGTACAACCCAGTATGTTAGAGAAAAAGTCCATTGATGAATAAAACGTTTTGACAATTTTTTTAGGAGTAGCTGTACGGTTTTCTCAGAGATTATCATTTTGTTGATTATTAAAATTATTTATAGCTTGCATTAATTATTATTAAACAAATTGCCAGATTGCTGGAAACGTGCATGCTTATTGTAATTTTTTTTTTTTGAATCAAAGAAATGAAGTGTAATTAGAGCTGGAAACTTGCAATTCGACTAGTTATTATTGCAAAATTAGTAGGAACACACGCGTGCAATTTTATATTATCATCTGACTATAATTTGCAAAGTACGTAGATAGTAAACAATAATTAAAAATTATTTTAGGCTTTACGACTTAATTCACTTTGTTGCTGCTCACAAAAATTAATCTCATAACAAAAGCTTTAAAAATTTAATTTGAAACCGGAATGTTTATGTTAGTTATTAATGTTAATTAGAGCTTGTTATGAAAAATTCGTGATAACACGCAACTTCTGTTAGAAAAAGGAATCTTTTTTAGGATTTTTTTGTTTAAGGGCTACTTGGCCATATATCAAGTTTTTAAATAAAAGTTGATCAGTTGGTGGCGCGTCTAATTCCTTACTGAAAGCTGAGAAGTTTTCGGCGGCTCCCCTCGGAAGACAATGGCAAATCAACTTTGAATTTAGGTCGTCCGGATCCGGCTAGAAACTCGACGATTGGTGTTAAGACTGAAAAGCTAATTGTCAAAGCAAGTTTGGGGCTAATTTTTAATTGTTTTTCTTAGTTTCAGGGTGAAAAAACCGACGCTTACGTCCGTTTAACGTTGAATCAGCACTACAGGACGGTCAAAGAAAAACGTACTGGGATTGCGCGACCTTCCAGAGATGGCGCTGTTACTTTTACTGAAGGTTTCAACTTCAAACTTGCACCGACCCAAAGCGAAATCACCAGTTTAGCTTTTCACGTGTTTCAAGCTACTTCCGGTTACGGTAGGGGTACGTGGTTAGCTCAATGTCGTGCACTAAAACAAAAATCGATTAGAAAAAAATCTTAAAAATTGATGGATCCATCCCTTAGATCCGCAATAATTTGTCTCAGGGTAGCGAAGAAAATTTCTTTTCGTCAAAGACTCAAAGTCTTTTTCAAAAATTTTAACTAGACCTTAAAAAAATTGAAAAAATTCTTCAAGATTTTAGGGAAAAATTTATCTACTTAAAGTCTTGAGGGATCGATCCCTAAAATTGCCTATAAATCGTTTAAATTGTTCGAAGTTTATTATTAGAAAAAAACAGATTTTGAGTAACTTTAAGATGTGGTAAAAAAAACTGTTCCTAAAGACTTGATGGATCTAGCCCTAAAACTTTAAGAATTCATCCACGATCAGTGAAGAAAATTTCTTCCATTTAAAGACTTGGAGGGATCGATAGGTTTTTCCCAAAAATTTTGCCAAGTGATCATTGCTTTAAAAACTAAGGAAATAATTGTTGAAACTGTTAGAAAAAAAATGTTTTCCTAAAGACCTGATGGATCGATCTCTAAGAATCTCAATAAATTGTCTCCGGGCAGGAAAGAAAATTTCTTCTCATAGACTCGACCGTAGCGATAAGTGTTTGCCAAAAATTTCAACAAGACCTTAAGAACTATTTAAAGGATTCTTCAAACTGTTAGGAAAAAATTCATCTACCTAAAGTCTCGAGGGATCGATCCCTAAAATCGTCAATAACTCGTTCAAATTGTCCGAAATTTATCATTAAGAAAAGACAGATCTTCAGTAAGTTTAAGATGTGGTAAAAAATGTTTTTCCTCCTAAAGACCTGCTGGATCGAACCCTAAAACTTCAATGATTCATCCAAGATCAATGAAGAAAATTTGTTCCCTTTAAAGACTTGGAAGGGTCGATAGGTCTTTTCCAAAAATTTCACCACGGATCATTGTTTGAAGAACTTACGAAATAATTCTTTAAACTGTTAGAAAAAAATGTTTTCCTAAAGACTTGATGGATCGATCTCTAAGAACCTCAATAATTTGTCCCAGATCAGCAAATTCAATTTCTTCTCCTCAAAGATTTGAGGGTAGCGATAAGTGTTTGCCAAGAATGTTATTATCCTGAGGACCATTTGAAAAATTCTTTAAACTATAAGGAAAAAAATTATCCACCTAAAGTCTTAAGGGATCGATCCTTAAAATCGTCAATAACTCATTCAAAGTGTTCGAAATTTATCATTAAGAGAAAGCAGATGCTGAGTAACTTTAGTATGTGCTAAAAATGTTTTTTTCTCTTAAAGACATGATGGATCGAATCTTAAAATCTTCAAGATCAGTGAGGAAAATTTGTTCCCTTTAGAGACTTGAAAGGATCGATAGGTCTTTTCCAAAAATGTCACTAAGTAATTTTTGAAACTGTTAGAAAAAAAATGTTTTCTTAAAGGCCTGATGGTTCGACCTCTAAGAATCTCAATAAGTTGTTCCAGGGCAGCGAAAAAAATTTCTTCTACTCAAGAACTCGAACACAGCGATAAGTGTTTGCCAAAAATTTCAACAAGACCTCAGGAACTATTTAAAAGATTCTTCAAACTGTTAGGAAAAAATTCATCTACCTAAAGTCTCGAGGGATCGATCCCTAAAATCGTCAATAACTCGTTCAAATTGTTCGAAATGTATTATTAAGAAAAGACAGATCTTGAGTAAGTTTAAGATGTGGTAAAAAATGTTTTTCCTCCTAAAGACCTGCTGGATCGAACCCTAAAACTTCAATGATTCATCCAAGATCAATGAAGAAAATTTGTTCCCTTTAAAGACTTGGAAGGATCGATAGGTCTTTTCCAAAAATTTCACCACGGATCATTGCTTGAAGGACTTACGAAATAATTTTTTAAACTGTTAGAAAAAAATGTTTTCCTAAAGACTTGATGGATCGATCTCTAAGAACCTCAATAATTTGTCCCAGATCAGCAAATTCAATTTCTTCTCCTCAAAGATTTGAGGGTAGCGATAAGTGTTTGCCAAGAATGTTATTATCCTGAGGACCATTTGAAAAATTCTTTAAACTATAAGGAAAAAAATTATCCACCTAAAGTCTTAAGGGATCGATCCTTAAAATCGTCAATAACTCATTCAAAGTGTTCGAAATTTATCATTAAGAGAAAGCAGATGCTGAGTAACTTTAGTATGTGCTAAAAATGTTTTTTTCTCTTAAAGACATGATGGATCGAATCTTAAAATCTTCAAGATCAGTGAGGAAAATTTGTTCCCTTTAGAGACTTGAAAGGATCGATAGGTCTTTTCCAAAAATGTCACTAAGTAATTCTTGAAACTGTTAGAAGAAAAATGTTTTCTTAAAGGCCTGATGGTTCGACCTCTAAGAATCTCAATAAGTTGTTCCAGGGCAGCGAAAAAAATTTCTTCTACTCAAAAACTCGAACACAGCGATAAGTGTTTGCCAAAAATTTCAACAAGACCTCAGGAACTATTTAAAAGATTCTTCAAACTGTTAGGAAAAAATTCATGTACCTAAAGTCTCGAGGGATCGATCCCTAAAATCGTCAATAACTCGTTCAAATTTTTCGAAATTTATTATTAAGAAAAGACAGATCTTGAGTAACTTTAAGATGTGATAAAAATGTTTTTCCTCCTAAAGACCTGCTGGATCGAACCCTAAAACTTCAATGATTCATCCAAGATCAATGAAGAAAATTTGTTCCCTTTAAAGACTTGGAAGGGTCGATAGGTCTTTTCCAAAAATTTCACCAAGGATCATTGCTTGAGGAACTTACGAAATAATTCTTTAAACTGTTAGAAAAAAATATTTTCCTAAAGACTTGATGGATCGATCTCTAAGAACCTCAATAATTTGTCCCAGATCAGCAAATTCAATTTCTTCTCCTCAAAGAGTCGAGGGTAGCGATAAGTGTTTGCCAAGAATGTTATTAAATCCTGAGGACCATTTGAAAAATTCTTTAAACTATAAGGAAAAAAATTATCCGCCTAAAGTCTTAAGGCATCGATCCTTAAAATCGTCAATAACTCATTCAAAGTGTTCGAAATTTATCATTAAGAGAAAGCAGATGCTGAGTAACTTTAATATGTGCTAAAAATGTTTTTTTCTCTTAAAGACATGATGGATCGAATCTTAAAATCTTCAAGATCAGTGAGGAAAATTTGTTCCCTTTAGAGACTTGAAAGGATCGATAGGTCTTTCCCAAAAATGTCACTAAGTAATTCTTGAAACTGTTAGAAAAAAAATGTTTTCTTAAAGGCCTGATGGTTCGACCTCTAAGAATCTCAATAAGTTGTTCCAGGGCAGCGAAAAAAATTTCTTTTACTCAAAAACTCGAACACAGCGATAAGTGTTTGCCAAGAATTTCAACAGGACCTTAGGAACTATTTAAAAGATTCTTCAAACTGTTAGGAAAAAATTCATCTACCTAAAGTCTCGAGGGATCGATCCCTAAAATCGTCAATAACTCGTTCAAATTTTTCGAAATTTATTATTAAGAAAAGACAGATCTTGAGTAACTTTAAGATGTGATAAAAAATGTTTTTCCTCCTAAAGACCTGCTGGATCGAACGCTAAAACTTCAATGATTCATCCAAGATCAATGAAGAAAATTTGTTCCCTTTAAAGACTTGGAAGGGTCGATAGGTCTTTTCCAAAAATTTCACCAAGGATCATTGCTTGAGGAACTTACGAAATAATTCTTTAAACTGTTAGAAAAAAATATTTTCCTAAAGACTTGATGGATCGATCTCTAAGAACCTCAATAATTTGTCCCAGATCAGCAAATTCAATTTCTTCTCCTCAAAGAGTCGAGGGTAGCGATAAGTGTTTGCCAAGAATGTTATTAAATCCTGAGGACCATTTGAAAAATTCTTTAAACTATAAGGAAAAAAATTATCCGCCTAAAGTCTTAAGGCATCGATCCTTAAAATCGTCAATAACTCATTCAAAGTGTTCGAAATTTATCATTAAGAGAAAGCAGATGCTGAGTAACTTTAATATGTGCTAAAAATGTTTTTTTCTCTTAAAGACATGATGGATCGAATCTTAAAATCTTCAATAATTTATCCAAGATCAGTGAGGCAAATTTGTTCCCTTTAGAGACTTGAAAGGATCGATAGGTCTTTTCCAAAAATGTCACTAAGTAATTCTTGAAACTGTTAGAAAAAAAATGTTTTCTTAGAGGCCTGATGGTTCGACCTCTAAGAATCTCAATAAGTTGTTCCAGGGCAGCGAAAAAAATTTCTTCTACTCTAAAACTCGAACACAGCGATAAGTGTTTGCCAAGAATTTCAACAGGACCTTAGGAACTATTTAAAAGATTCTTCAAACTGTTAGGAAAAAATTCATCTACCTAAAGTCTCGAGGGATCGATCCCTAAAATCGTCAATAACTCGTTCAAATTTTTCGAAATTTATTATTAAGAAAACACAGATCTTGAGTAACTTTAAGATGTGATAAAAATGTTTTTCCTCCTAAAGACCTGCTGGATCGAACCCTAAAACTTCAATGATTCATCCAAGATCAATGAAGAAAATTTGTTCCCTTTAAAGACTTGGAAGGGTCGATAGGTCTTTTCCAAAAATTTCACCAAGGATCATTGCTTGAGGAACTTACGAAATAATTCTTTAAACTTTTAGAAAAAAATGTTTTCCTAAAGACTTGATGGATCGATCTCTAATAACCTCAATAATTTGTCCCATATCAGCAAATTCAATTTCTTCTCCTCAAAGAGTCGAGGGTAGCGATAAGTGTTTGCCAAGAATGTTATTAAATCCTGAGGACCATTTGAAAAATTCTTTAAACTATCAGGAAAAAAATTATCCACCTAAAGTCTTAAGGGATCGATTCTCAAAATCGTCAATAACTCATTCAAAGTGTTCGAAATTTATCATTAAGAGAAAGCAGATGCTGAGTAACTTTAGTATGTGCTAAAAACGTTTTTTTTCTCTTAAAGACATGATGGATCGAATCTTAAAATCTTCAAGATCAGTGAGGAAAATTTGTTCCCTTTAGAGACTTGAAAGGATCGATAGGTCTTTTCCAAAAATGTCACTAAGTAATTCTGGAAACTGTTAGAAAAAAAATGTTTTCTTAAAGGCCTGATGGTTCGACCTCTAAGAATCTCAATAAGTTGTTCCAGGGCAGCGAAAAAAATTTCTTCTACTCAAAAACTCGAACACAGCGATAAGTGTTTGCCAAAAATTTCAACAAGACCTCAGGAACTATTTAAAAGATTCTTCAAACTGTTAGGAAAAAATTCATGTACCTAAAGTCTCGAGGGATCGATCCCTAAAATCGTCAATAACTCGTTCAAATTTTTCGAAATTTATTATTAAGAAAAGACAGATCTTGAGTAACTTTAAGATGTGATAAAAATGTTTTTCCTCCTAAAGACCTGCTGGATCGAACCCTAAAACTTCAATGATTCATCCAAGATCAATGAAGAAAATTTGTTCCCTTTAAAGACTTGGAAGGGTCGATAGGTCTTTTCCAAAAATTTCACCAAGGATCATTGCTTGAGGAACTTACGAAATAATTCTTTAAACTGTTAGAAAAAAATATTTTCCTAAAGACTTGATGGATCGATCTCTAAGAACCTCAATAATTTGTCCCAGATCAGCAAATTCAATTTCTTCTCCTCAAAGAGTCGAGGGTAGCGATAAGTGTTTGCCAAGAATGTTATTAAATCCTGAGGACCATTTGAAAAATTCTTTAAACTATAAGGAAAAAAATTATCCGCCTAAAGTCTTAAGGCATCGATCCTTAAAATCGTCAATAACTCATTCAAAGTGTTCGAAATTTATCATTAAGAGAAAGCAGATGCTGAGTAACTTTAATATGTGCTAAAAATGTTTTTTTCTCTTAAAGACATGATGGATCGAATCTTAAAATCTTCAAGATCAGTGAGGAAAATTTGTTCCCTTTAGAGACTTGAAAGGATCGATAGGTCTTTCCCAAAAATGTCACTAAGTAATTCTTGAAACTGTTAGAAAAAAAATGTTTTCTTAAAGGCCTGATGGTTCGACCTCTAAGAATCTCAATAAGTTGTTCCAGGGCAGCGAAAAAAATTTCTTTTACTCAAAAACTCGAACACAGCGATAAGTGTTTGCCAAGAATTTCAACAGGACCTTAGGAACTATTTAAAAGATTCTTCAAACTGTTAGGAAAAAATTCATCTACCTAAAGTCTCGAGGGATCGATCCCTAAAATCGTCAATAACTCGTTCAAATTTTTCGAAATTTATTATTAAGAAAAGACAGATCTTGAGTAACTTTAAGATGTGATAAAAAATGTTTTTCCTCCTAAAGACCTGCTGGATCGAACGCTAAAACTTCAATGATTCATCCAAGATCAATGAAGAAAATTTGTTCCCTTTAAAGACTTGGAAGGGTCGATAGGTCTTTTCCAAAAATTTCACCAAGGATCATTGCTTGAGGAACTTACGAAATAATTCTTTAAACTGTTAGAAAAAAATATTTTCCTAAAGACTTGATGGATCGATCTCTAAGAACCTCAATAATTTGTCCCAGATCAGCAAATTCAATTTCTTCTCCTCAAAGAGTCGAGGGTAGCGATAAGTGTTTGCCAAGAATGTTATTAAATCCTGAGGACCATTTGAAAAATTCTTTAAACTATAAGGAAAAAAATTATCCGCCTAAAGTCTTAAGGCATCGATCCTTAAAATCGTCAATAACTCATTCAAAGTGTTCGAAATTTATCATTAAGAGAAAGCAGATGCTGAGTAACTTTAATATGTGCTAAAAATGTTTTTTTCTCTTAAAGACATGATGGATCGAATCTTAAAATCTTCAATAATTTATCCAAGATCAGTGAGGCAAATTTGTTCCCTTTAGAGACTTGAAAGGATCGATAGGTCTTTTCCAAAAATGTCACTAAGTAATTCTTGAAACTGTTAGAAAAAAAATGTTTTCTTAGAGGCCTGATGGTTCGACCTCTAAGAATCTCAATAAGTTGTTCCAGGGCAGCGAAAAAAATTTCTTCTACTCTAAAACTCGAACACAGCGATAAGTGTTTGCCAAGAATTTCAACAGGACCTTAGGAACTATTTAAAAGATTCTTCAAACTGTTAGGAAAAAATTCATCTACCTAAAGTCTCGAGGGATCGATCCCTAAAATCGTCAATAACTCGTTCAAATTTTTCGAAATTTATTATTAAGAAAACACAGATCTTGAGTAACTTTAAGATGTGATAAAAATGTTTTTCCTCCTAAAGACCTGCTGGATCGAACCCTAAAACTTCAATGATTCATCCAAGATCAATGAAGAAAATTTGTTCCCTTTAAAGACTTGGAAGGGTCGATAGGTCTTTTCCAAAAATTTCACCAAGGATCATTGCTTGAGGAACTTACGAAATAATTCTTTAAACTTTTAGAAAAAAATGTTTTCCTAAAGACTTGATGGATCGATCTCTAATAACCTCAATAATTTGTCCCATATCAGCAAATTCAATTTCTTCTCCTCAAAGAGTCGAGGGTAGCGATAAGTGTTTGCCAAGAATGTTATTAAATCCTGAGGACCATTTGAAAAATTCTTTAAACTATCAGGAAAAAAATTATCCACCTAAAGTCTTAAGGGATCGATTCTCAAAATCGTCAATAACTCATTCAAAGTGTTCGAAATTTATCATTAAGAGAAAGCAGATGCTGAGTAACTTTAGTATGTGCTAAAAACGTTTTTTTTCTCTTAAAGACATGATGGATCGAATCTTAAAATCTTCAAGATCAGTGAGGAAAATTTGTTCCCTTTAGAGACTTGAAAGGATCGATAGGTCTTTTCCAAAAATGTCACTAAGTAATTCTGGAAACTGTTAGAAAAAAAATGTTTTCTTAAAGGCCTGATGGTTCGACCTCTAAGAATCTCAATAAGTTGTTCCAGGGCAGCGAAAAAAATTTCTTCTACTCAAAAACTCGAACACAGCGATAAGTGTTTGACAAAAATTTCAACAAGACCTTAGGAACTATTTAAAAGATTCTTCAAACTGTTAGGAAAAAATTCATCTACCTAAAGTCTCGAGGGATCGATCCCTAAAATCGTCAATAACTCGTTCAAATTGTTCGAAATTTATTATTAAGAAAAGACAGATCTTGAGTAACTTTGAGATGTGTTAAAAAATGTATTTTCTTCTAAGGAACTGATGGATCGAACCCTAAGACTTCAATAATTCATCAAGCTCAGCAAAAAAAATTTCTTCCCTTTAAAGACTTGGAAGGATCGATGGGTCCTTCCCAAAAATGCCACCAAGTGATCATTGCTTTAAGAACTAACGAAATAATTCTTGAAGCTGTTAAAAAAACTTTTTCTCCTAAAGACCTGATGGATCGATCCCTAGGATCCTCAATTATTTGTCCAAGCTCATCAAAGAAAATTTCTTTGCTTTAAGAACTTTGATAAACCGATATGTCTTTATCAATATTTAAAAAAAAATCTCAAACTGCCCTAAAGACCTCATGGATTTCTCCCTAAAAACCTAACCAATTACGTCAACAAAAAAATTTCTTCTTAAAACTTGAATAGATCGATCTCGTTCTTCCTACAATTCCGGCACGTCATTCCACTTTCGCCTAGTTGCATTTGAACAAGTTGTTGCTGTTGCGCAACGAAGAGATTGTTTTGCGGATTTATTTCCTGTTGCACTTTCACGAAAATTAGTCACGATAATGGTAATAATAGAGGTACGCGACCGCGCAGCAAATAAAAGATGGCAAACTCGAAGACGAGATCCTTTCAATGTCAATCCTTGAGCTTGATAACAAACTTGACCTCCAATTATTAGGCAACGTTTGTTTTACAGAAGTATCGTGAATGTTGAACAATCCAGAAACGCTTTTTGCTTGATTTAGTTGTGCACGTAATTTTTTTTTTGATAATATTTTGAGTGAATCGCAACAATTTTGTTTGTTTTTAGATAAGTTGATGGGTAAAGTGGTGTTGGGTTCGTACATGTTCGCAAGAGGAAAAGCCTTGATCCAATGGAACACAGCTTTCGCCAACCCAATGGAACAAAATCAACAATGGCATGTTTTGTGTGAATAAATTTTATTTATTGTTATTAGCAGGAGTTCTTCCGTTAAACGAGAAATAACGTCACGACGAAAATTGCTTGAAACACGAAAAAAATTACAACGACACTTTCGGAAATTTTCAAAATTGCACAGGTGTTCACCAAAAACCGAGAAACTTCCAATGAAAATTTCAGTCAAATGAAGTATAACTGGAAAATGTCCCAGAATTTCGACTGCAAAATTCAGCACATATCTAACTAACTGACGTAAAAGTTGTTGGATAAAAAAAACGATTTGGGGCGCTGTACAAATTTCAAAAAAATCCAGCTAAATCTCGGACACTTCCAACGCATGGTTGAAGAAAAACCACTCTAGATAAACTAATAATTGGCATTAAGGTTGCGGTTTTGTCGACGTTACAAGTACGACAATGCATTCTCTTGTAGTAGACCCCAAATCTGGATAAGCAAAAATTTTTTTTCATTCTAGTGACATTAATTTAAGACTTGAAACTAATTTCAAGTCGATCTGCCAAGTACTTTAGAAAATATGGTCAATTGAATTTCTCCTAAAAAATTTCGCAAAATTTATTTTTAATTTTTTTTTCTGAAGTGGTCGCATACAAAATTATTATCAAAAACACTTTAGGACCGAGACACTTTCATTGTTTTTCATTTACAACAAAAAAATTTTGAAGATTCACTAAGGTTTTGGAGTTTCGTACAACCCGCAAGGTGCGTGCGATCAAGCGGCAGCCTTAAAGTTGTTCAAAATATTAGAAAATTGGTTAGTTATCTTTTAGATAGTTGCTCGATTCCGGGGAGGGTTGAGATCTTCTGGATTTCGCACCCTTCACATGTTAATACATCGCGTTAATTGTTTTAATTAATTAATTAATTAAGTAGCGCAACTGCTCGTTCGTGTTTAGTAGTTAATTGCGCCATCTGATTCGTGTGGTTGATTGGAAATTTTTCTGCGTTATTACGAGAACGAAATTCCTGATAATAAATATCGAAAGTTCTGTCCTGTAAAAAAATTTTTTCCTCGAAAGTAATTTGTCGAAAACAAGCAACAGAAGCAAAAATTCTATAAATAATTACAATAAATCATGTTGCAGCGAATTTTTTAAAAACATTTATTTTCGTTGTTGACCCATTTTTCGAAAATCACATCGACACGAAATGGGAGGTTCGAATATTGAAAATAATTATTTCGTCACCCACTTTTACCATTATGTTCCAGAATAACGACAAAAATTGACAAGTTACGCAAACAAAATTACGATGAAGAAGATCAAAGGTAAACGAAAGTTATTTCGCTGTTTGAAATTTGACTTATGGAGCTATTTTTACAAGAAACCTTCGAAAATTTTTAGACACCCACGTGTAATTTGCTAACTGATCTAAAAGAGTTCTCATAAATACATGGAAACGAAAAAAAATTGCGGCCATACCAGCGTTTTTCGTAATTGAACTGATACGTTAAAGTTATCAAAAAAATTCTCGAGCAAACGACCAAATCTGGGAGTAGCCCCATTTCTTATATAATACGAGCATAGTTTCGTATTTTCTAATTGCTATTCTTCGATAATCTTAACAATTGGTAGCAATTTCCAAAATGTATAAGAGAAATTTTAGTTTTAATTGTTTAAAAGAAAATCAAAAATGGTGGCGCCATCTGTGGGTCGTTCGCAGTAAAGTTTTCGTAAGGTACAATCTCTTTGGTAGCAGTTTCCGAATTCGATGAGAGAAATTTTGGCTTTAATCGATTTAAAGAAATCAAAAGTAGTGTCGCCATCTGTGGGTCGTTTGCGGTAATTATGGACTAGCCCTCGTAGGGTGGAATCTCGAAAGAAAACCATAGTGACAGATGATTGTATTTTTATAAACATATTAACGTAGGTACAGAAATGACGTTATTTCTCGAACCATCCTGTATAATCCCCTTAGAGTAGTCAACAAATCCGGTAAGTTTCCTGAATGGATCGAGTCCAAGATAGAAAGCACGTGTCGTAAACACGTAAAAAAAAATTGTTTAGGACGTTCCTAAATTTAGCCACCAAACAATTTATTTTCGTAAGTAATTTAACCAAAACTTCTTGTAGCTTGTAGCCACTTAGTGATATTAGAGTGATTGTAAACATGTAAGGTCTCAATAAAATTCCATCTGATTTGATGCAGTATTTCATTGCAATTGGGTCAAGAAGAATCCAAATTCACTTAACATAATTAATTTCGCGCTTAAGAGATGTCAGCACAAGGTGAATCGCCAATAACAAATGCGACCGTATTTATTAAACTAACATTATTAACAAAATACAGTAAAGGTACTTGTTTGGTGCTTAATCACTAGAGTCTTGAAACGATTGTCTTTTAGTCACCAGTCATCATTTCCATGAATTCTGCAAAAAAAAAAAAAATTAACAACTAACAAAAAAACAAACAGAAATTACCATCGAAATCGACGGTTCCTGATCCGTCTGTGTCGATTTCGGCGATGATGCCGTCGAGATCTCTGCTGTTGAGGTTATCGTCAAGTGCGGCTAAAATTTCTTTGAGTGTGGCTGTGGTGATGTAACCGTTGCCTTCTCTGTCGTACAACCTGAAAGCTTCTTTGAGTTCTTGTGTTGTTGACTCGTCGTCGTCTTCTTCGAGGAAATGCGACGCTATATTGCAGAATGCGTCGAAATCGACGGTGCCAGTTTTTTCGGGATCATTTTGCTTGATTAAATTGGTTAATTCACCATCATCGAATAACTGGCCCATGGTGTTGAGGATCGTGCTGATTTTTTGGGTTTCGATGAAGCCGGATTTCGACTGGTCAAACATCTGGAAGGCCTTGCGCATGATGGCCATCTTCTGATCGTCGTCACCCTGAACAAAAAGAAAAAAATCGTTAGTCGACTTGGTTCGACTTTTTCAGCTGTTTAGTTGCGCCATCTACCGGATTGTTGACAAACTAGCGTGGTGGAGAACTTGGATAATCGATAGTCATAATACTAATTTCAGTCGCGCCATCTACCGAATTGTTATCAAACTAGCGTGGTGGAGAACTGTGATAATCAATTGAGGCTTTTGTGTAAAATTACAACCTTGCTTGCAGATAATAAATTAGTAGAATTGAAGCTACGATCCCAGTCTTTTCAAACTCTAATTTGAAAGACTTTTCCTCAATCACCCGGCGCCTCCACCAATTTTTATTGTTGAAATTGACTCTTATCTACTTCTAGTTAATATTTAATGATTCGTAGACAATAATTTTGAACAAACTTCAATCCGTAATAAAAAATTGCAGCAATTCTTTTAAAAACTAAATTTCTGAGGGTTAAATCAGCGCCATCTATTTTATTTTTTCATTAGTAGATTATCTACTAATTTTGAAGTTCTACGTTTCACCAAAGAGAAAACTAATTTTGCGATTCTGCAAAGAATTTTTATTAAATTATGACTTCAATAAAAAAGTTCCAGCAAGAAATAAATTCCCTCGAGGGTTAACCTGCAGCGTCATCTACGGTATGTTATAATTAGTAAGTGGCTCCCTCTACTAACTTTTACGTTTCTATCAAAGAAACTGCGATGCTTGCTGCCACGGTGCAAACAAAATTTGAAGTTTTGATAGAAAATTTTTAGCAATTGTTTCTCTCTATTTCATTTTAGAAGAGATGAGTGGCACCCTCTACAATTCTAGGTTTCCACTATAGAAAATTTGCAGCTTTGGAAAAAAATATGTTAAAACTAATGTATTCAACGCTGCAAACAATTTTTGTTAAATTATAACTTCAATAAAGAGTTCTAGCAAGAAATAAATTGCTTCGAGAGTTAACCTGCAGCGCCATCTACGGTATTTTATAATTAGTAAGTGGCTCCCTCTACTAACTTTTGCGTTTCTACCAAAAAAACTGCGATGTTTGCTGCCACGGTGCAAACAAAATTTGAATTTTTGATAGAAAATTTCTAGCAATTGTTTCTCTCTTTTATTTTAGAAGAGAATAGTGGCTCCCTCTACATTTCTAGGTTTCCACTATAGAAAATTTGCAACTTTGGAAAAAATTTTGTTAAGACAAATTTATGCAACGCTGCAAACTATTTTTGTTAAATTATAACTTTAATAGAGAAGTTCTAGCAAGAAATAAATTCCCTCGCGAGTTAACGTGCAGCGCCATCTACGGTATTTTATAATTAGTGAGTGGCTCCCTCTACTGACTGTTACGTTTCTACCAAAGAAACTGCGATGCTTGCTGCCACGGTGCAATCAAAATTTGAATCTCTGATAGAAAATTCCTAGCAATTATTTCTCTTTTATTTTAGAAGAGATGAGTGGCTCCCTCTACAATTCTAGGTTTCCACTATAAAAAATTTGCACTTTTGAGAAAAAAATTATGTCAATACTAATTTTAACTAATTTTAAATTATAACTTCAATAAAAAGGTTCTAGCAAGAAATAAATTCTCTCGAGGGTTAATCAGCAGCGCCATCTACCGTATGTTAGTAAGTGGCTCCCTCTACTAATTTTTGGGTTTCACGTTTCCACCAAAGAAACTGCGATGGATTGCTGCTACGATCCAAACATTGAATCTTTGATAGAAAATTTTTAGCAATTATTTTTTTATTTTGGAAGAAATGAGTGGCTCCCTCTACAATTCTAGGTTTCCACTATAGAAAGTTTGAAGCTTTGAAAGAAAATTGATGTTAAGACCAATTTATGCAACGCTGCGAACAATTTTTGTAAAATTATAATTTCTTTCGAAATTTAACCTGCAGCGCCATCTCCTGCATTTACTGATTAGTAAGTGGCTCCCTCTACAATTCTAAGTTTCTACTATAGAAGGTTTGAAGCTTTGAAAAAAATTGATTCATGGCAAAAAATGGTACGATCTACTTGGTGTTGCACTTTTGTAACATTTTCAATTATTTATTACATTTTTGTGTTTATAAAAAATAATTAAATAAAATTACTGGGCGCATCCACCAATTGTCGCTGGTCCTTAAGGATTCTTTTTACTTTAGCATTTGTTAAAGTGAATTATCTACTTGTTTTGTTTTAAATGTACCAATCATGAAGATTTCACTCACGATTTTCCAAAAATATTTTTTCTATTTAATTCCGTAGGTAAGTTATTGCAAATTTCCAAAACGTCCAGATATTTAAAACTAATGTTCCGTAATAATTCATTAGCGCCCTGCCAACAAATGTCTTCTAAAAATAATTTCAATTGCACAAAGTTAATGTTGCGTCAATGATTCATTATCGTCCCGCTAACATTAACTGACCATCAAACGTTTTTTTTATAAATATTTAACAGATTCTCACACATTTAAAATGTTAATAAAGCGATAATTGTCCAAATTTCACTAACCCATCAAATTATCACAACAAATAAATATTGTAAATAATAAAAAAAATTAGATATCGATTAAAGCTTCAACCATCGTGTGGGAGCCTATAGTTGACTTTTTATTGCAATTTTTACGTTTCATCCCTTTTAACGATGGTAAAGGGATGAAAAAAACATTTATTAGTCCAGTAATTTTTTAATAAATCAACTTTAATCTTCCAAAAACGAAACTTAAGGGTGTGGTTCAAAATTTGAGCGTTACGACTCAGTTATTGACTCACAAACTGCGTTAGTCGGAAATTTTCGTAGTAGATGGCGCCACTATTATTAGTAATTATGGAAACCCTAATCAAGACTAAAAATCATTTTGGTACTTCCTCCAGTTTGAGTATGAATCATAAAACCGTTTAACGCTTGATTTTTGAGGCAGTTTACGAATTTTAGTTGCGCCATCTACCCGATTGTTGTCAAACTATTTTGGTAGGAAACTGCGCTAATCGCTGCAATTGCCGTAAAAATTATGAAGATAATCCAAAAAATAAAAACTTAAGGGTGGGGTTCAAGGTTGGAGCGTTGCGAGTCGATTATTGTCTCACAAACTGCTTTAGTCGAAAATTTTCGTAGTAGGTGGCGCCACTATTATAGTAATTATGGAAACCCTAACGAGTCTAAAACTAAAAACCATTTTAGTACTTCCTCTAGTTCGAGTATGAATCATAAAACTGTTTAACGCTTGATTTTTGAGGCAGTTTGCGAATTTTAGTTGCGCCATCTACCCGATTGTTGTCAAACTATTTTGGTGGGAAACTGCGCTAATCGCTACAATTGTCGTAAAAATTATGAAGATAATCCAAAAAATAAAAACTTAAGGGTGCGGTTCAAGGTTGGAGCGTTGCGAGTCGATTATTGTCTCACAAACTGCTTTAGTCAAAAATTTTCGTAGTAGGTGGCGCCACTATTATAGTAATTATGGAAACCCTAACGAGTCTAAAACTAAAAACCGTTTTAGTACTTCCTCTAGTTCTAGTATGAATCATAAAACTGTTTAACGCTTGATTTTTGAGGCAGTTTACGAATTTTAGTTGCGCCATCTACCCGATTGTTGTCAAATTATTTTGGTAGGAAACTGCGCTAATCGCTGCAATTGCCGTAAAAATTATGAAGATAATCCAAAAAATAAAAACTTAAGGGTGCGGTTCAAGGTTGGAGCGTTGCGAGTCGATTATTGTCTCACAAACTGCTTTAGTCGAAAATTTTCGTAGTAGGTCGCGCCACTATTATAGTAATTATGGAAACCCTAACGAGTCTAAAACTAAAAACCATTTTAGTACTGCCTCTAGTTCGAGTATGAATCATAAAACTGTTTAACGCTTGATTTTTGAGGCAGTTTGCGAATTTTTGTTGCGCCATCTACCCGATTGTTGTCAAACTATTTTGGTAGGAAACTGCGCTAATCGCTGCAATTGTCGTAAAAATTATGAAGATAATCCAAAAAATAAAAACTTAAGGGTGCGGTTCAAGGTTGGAGCGTTGCGAGTCGATTATTGTTTCACAAACTGCTTTAGTCGAAAATTTTCGTAGTAGGTCGCGCCACTATTATAGTAATTATGGAAACCCTAACGAGTCTAAAACTAAAAACCATTTTAGTACTTCCTCTAGTTCGAGTATGAATCATAAAGCTGTTTAACGCTTGATTTTTGAGGCAGTTTGCGAATTTTTGTTGCGCCATCTACCCGATTGTTGTCAAACTATTTTGGTAGGAAACTGCGCTAATCGCTGCAATTGCCGTAAAAATTATGAAGATAATCCAAAAAATAAAAACTTAAGGGGGCGGTTCAAGGTTGGAGCGTTGCCAGTCGATTATTGTCTCACAAACTGCTTTTGTCGAAAATTTTCGTAGTAGGTGGCGCCACTATTATTAGTAATTATGGAAACCCTAACGAGTCCAAGACTAAAAATCATTTTGGTACTTCCTCCAGTTCGAGTATGAATCATAAAACTGTTTAACGCTTGATTTTTGAGGCAGTTTACGAATTTTAGTTGCGCCATCTACCCTATTGTTATCAAACTATTTTGGTGGGAAACTGCGCTAATCACTGCAATTGCCGTAAAAATTATGAAGATAATCCAAAAAATAAAAACTTAAGGGTGGGGTTCAAGGTTGGAGCGTTGCGAGTCGATTATTGTCTCACAAACTGCTTTAGTCGAAAATTTTCGTAGTAGGTGGCGCCACTATTATAGTAATTATGGAAACCCTAACGAGTCCAAGACTAAAAATCATTTTGGTACTTCCTCCAGTTTGAGTATGAATCATAAAGCTGTTTAACGCTTGATTTTTGAGGCAGTTTGCGAATTTTAGTTGCGCCATCTACCCGATTGTTGTCAAACTATTTTGGTGGGAAACTGCGCTAATTGCGGCAAAAATTATGAAGCTAATCAAAAAATTAAGAAGAAACTGGATTCGCCTTCACTTATAGACAATTTTGAAGTAATTGAATAAAAATTTAATTAGAAACAAAAAAGGGAAGAGAAGAAGTAGATAGGGAAAAATAAACAAAACAAAAAAGAGGGGGGGAAAAGTAATTTTTGACTTATTAGAAGGGAAACTGAAGACGGGAATGAAGAAGAAAAAAACGAAAACAAATTAACGAAATTTTGGAAACGTTAAGAAATGTCTAAAGCCGACAGAGAGGAAACAGGAAGAAACTCGTGGTAACTGGATATGGCTGGAAAAGGTGCGGGGGAGTTAAGTTTCTTTTAATATCCCAAATGGATATTTTCGGCGTTAGTTTCGGGCCCCTCAAAGCCTCGAGTCTCGGTGATAAATCGAGTTGAGGTAAAGAATTTCGAAAATTGTTTTTTTGGAAATTTTGGTTATCGAAGGTGTAACTCACCATTTTAGCAGATCCTGGAATGCCGTCGAAACTTAACAGACACTGTTAAAATTAATGGGAACCTCCAATTATATATTTCCCCTACTCCTGGTCTGGACGCAAAAATGATAAACGCCCCGCGCGTTGAACGGGCTAGAATTTGTTATTGTCACGCGTCCCGTAATTGAAATATTGCCGTTTGCTAAAAATCTAACCCGCCCACGTCACCTTTTCCGCCGATATTTTCGGGGTGTTTATTGTTGCGGTAGTCCCGTGACGTCACCGGATTCGATTATCCGGCACATTGAAATCACCGGTGAATGTCGCGCGTTTTTCGTCTGAATCATTGGGATTTTTCGCGATTTTTGGCCAGAACGGCGTGTAATTAGAAAATTATTTTCGAAATGAGTGTCGATGATTGAAATGTTGGAGCGATTCGACTTGTTTACTAGTCACACCATCGATTTCTTAATAACGATATTTCGGGATTTTTCCCACCTGAAATCCCAATACTTGAAATAACTCAAAAGGACGAAGAATTCGGCTGGAATTTCACTATTTTTACACCTTTGACCGCCGGGTAATAAATATTTTTAACTTGTCTAATGAACGGTTTCGATTTATTTCGAGCTTTTTTTAATTCAAGAACCAACGCGTAAATCATCTCAAAACTGCAATTAACGCGATTCTTCTTCCAGTTATTTGCGAAAATTCGGTTTGGTGAAATTTTTTTGGTCGATTTGCAAAAATTTTGTAAACAAGTCGAGGAATCCGGCCTAAAATTATACTTAACGAATTTTTCAGTTAGTGAATCGTTTTGTAATTGCCAGATTCTTTGACTGTTGGGCGCCAAAAAAGCGCCTCTTTCCTGATTTATGCCCGTTGACAACCACCAATGACGTCATCCCACAGTTTCCAACGTCATTGGCTATAAATTTTAAAAAACAGATTTGGGTTTTTAATAGCCTTTTCACTATTATTGACCGTTTTATTCGACAACGTTTTTCTAAACTAAAATACGATTGCGACAAATAATTTAATGTCGCAAAAGTTTTGACAAAATTACAATTACAAAGAAATTTTGCCCAAAAAAATTCGTCGTAATTCCTCCGAATTTTCTCACCATTTTTGCGTTTCTTCCCAAAAAGTTCCCCTTATTAACACTTAATCTAAATTTCTTCCTCTATTGTGAAGCTTCCGGAATTGCTAAAACAGTTATTGACACAAGGACGTGTTTGCTTGTTTTTAAGAATTTTTTGCTAAATTATTCGAGTTGCAATAAAATTAGCACCGCACCGAACATAAACAAATCTCTAAAAGATTCTGCAGTGGATCACTATTTGTTGTTGTTTATTCTTGAATAAACTGTGAGTTAGTGAGAGATTTATAGCTTTCTATTGGTTGTCAACATAAATTTACATTTAAAAAAAACATCGGTATTTTTGTAATACCTGAAATTTAACCAGAAAAACCTTAAGGAATTGAATTAGAGGAAAATAATTATTGGAAAGCATTTCAGTTGTTAACCCCGTTCTGCTGGATTGATTGTTCACTTGCAACAATTGACAAAATTTAATTATGGACCAGTACTTTTTGAAAATTGCGAAAAATGCCATAAGGACGTTAGCAGTTGTTTTTTGTTTCTTTAAAATGGTTCGAAAAAATTTTGTTTATAAAATTTGGTTACTAAACAATTTAGTTACAAAGTTTTTATTTATTGCAAAAATAATGAAAGCAGTGAAGAAAAAGTAGAGAGGGAAAAGGGGAAATTTTTAACTTAAGAAAAGAATTTGGAAAAGGTAGGAGGAAAAAATTGGAAAGAGGAAAAATTATAAAGATAAAGGAGTGGCGGGAGAAAAAGAAGAAAACGTAGAAAGGGCCTGAGAAGGTTAAAACTATTCCACCAAAATGGCTTCTTCACCTTATTTCAGGTCCGCTGACCATCTTCTTTTCGATCTTCTGTTGTTCCTCTCTTGCAGTAGTTTAGTCCAAATGTGTTTCAATCTTCTCATGTTTCTGGATTCTTTTCTATATTATTTGATACGAAGATTTTGACTCTGCTCGTTCAACTATAGTAAAGCTTGACTTGCTAGCGCAACTGCAAAACCTCAATACCATAGGTCCAGATTGGGATAATTACAGTTTTCTATACTAATATTTCACTCTTTAATACCATTTGTAATTTCCTGCCAACCAACCAGTACAGCCCTCTCATTTTAAGATCTTGCGCTCTTTCCAACTTAGTTCAGTTTTGAGGTGAATTCCCAAGTACCTAACACAGAGTGATAATGCGATTTCTGTATTGTTAATGTACACTGGAGGACATTTTCATTTTTTAATGTAAATGCTGCATGCGATTTGCTTTCGTTAATCTTTATCTTCCATTTTTTGGTCCAATCTTCTATGTGGAGGAGATGGTGTTGCAGGCTTGCTGAAGCGATTACCTTCATGGACAGCTAAGATAACAGTAACATCTGCAAATGAGCCTTTTCTGGAAGAATCTGCTGTAGGAAGGCCAGATATATATATTAAGGTACAAGATTGGCCTTAAGACACTGCCTTGTGGGACTCCAGATTTGATGGATTGGAACTGATAATTTCTATCGTTGATCTTTATTCTAAAGTGCCTATCTGTTAAATAATCTGGCAGTGTTTGGTTGATTTTGTGCAACACACCTTGTCAAATGCTTGACTCACGTCTAGAAAAGTTGTCAGAGATGAAGAGAAAGAATGAAGGAGAAGAATGGAAAAGAAAAAACTTTCAATTGTCAATATTTAACGCATTTAGTACCATTTTCCCAAACGTCTTCGACTTGAAACGTCATCAGAGGGATTTATTTCTAACTGTTTTGAGTGGTTGCAAAATTTCTTTCAATTTTTTTCAGCACCCTCACCATTCTTACAATTGTTTCTAATAAGACTCGAGACTCTTGAGGCATCGTTAAAGTATGAAGCCACATCTAAAGCTGCGATTCGTTCAGCCATGTTTACCCTGTTAAAACTCTATTAACAGAGCAATTGTCTGTTTAATTCTGGATTTCCGGTTAATCCGAAAGCTTCGTCTGCACTTTGAATTAATTTCCTTATTTTAATTAAAAATAAATATTTGAAACACAATTAAGTCGAATTCCCGACCAAAGTCACGTCTTGTTGAATTTATTATTTATTCACCCGCTTTTCTAGATTCCCAACATTTTTAATAGCGCTATCCTTGCCAAAATCGCAACTATTCCAATTAATCCACAAAACTGTTTCATCCTTCCTGTTTTGATTAATTATTTACACATGTCTTGGCGGTGATTAAATAGATAATTCGGCGGTGACAAATAAAACGTGCCGTTATTGGCTGTAAAATCACAAAACATCAATCATGAAAGAATCAACAAAATCTACGACATGAGTCGTGAAATTAAATTATTTTTAATTTAGTGTGGACGCTTTTTTTAAGAAAAAACAATCGAGGTAATTAGAGGGGGCCCCAGTTACGCGGTCGATGTTGGGGCAAAAATACACACCATCTAGCTGTTTGCTTGGGCGAGTATTTTTAGGATTTAATAATTAGGTAAGTCTATCAGTTATGTTTGACACATTTTTCTCGTTTTCGATCGCGCCAAAGGCTTCAAAATAGAACGGGGAATGTTTCAAATTAAATTGGAGGTGTTGCGCGACCTCCCACCAAACATTGGAACTGTATATTGCGGCAACAAACGTCGGCTCCGCAACTAGCAAAAATTTCTCTATCAATTTTCAGTTATTCCTCACTATCTCTTATTTAATTATTTTGTAAGCGCTTTACTCGCATTTTTTATTAAGCGCTACCTAGCTACTCCCCAATTCCTTTCCCCCCAATCTGCTATTAATTTCTGTTCCACAAATTATCTCCATTCGTTTTATTTTATTTTTTTGTCCATTTCATTTTAAAAATTAGAAATTCTTAACTACAGAAATCTTTATCCCTTTTTATCATACTCCTTTGCAGTTTACTTTTTCTCAACAATATTTTCTGCTTCTGTATCTTTAGTGGTGAAACAAACTTTTTGCTCGATTTTACAAGTGATAGCTTTGAGGCGGTACTGTAACAAAATCAACCACAGCGAGAGGGCGCCACCATCAGTGCTCCCCAATCGCGCTACTACTACAGTACATCTGAACTACAATTTTTTCGCTTCACTATCACTCTACATGAATGAGGAATTTTAGGGAAAAAAACGAAATTTTTCGAAAAATCATACAATTTCAAAGCAGATAAATACAAAAATTAATTTAATTATAAGTCATATATCTAGGAGTCGCTGAGAATTTCGCGTACGACTTGATGACCTTATTGACAGCCTCCAAGAAGTCTTTTTCCGTGGCCACCTTCCTCCTGGCTCTTATAGCAAACATTCCTGCTTCAGTACAGACACTTCTAATTTCCGCTCCAGTCGAATTAGGACACAATCTCGCTAACAATTCAAATCGAATATCTCGTTCAACCGACATTGATCTCGCATGAATTTTAAAAATATGAGTACGACCTTCCAAATCTGGCAACCCGAATTCAACTTTGCGATCGAGACGACCCGGTCTCATTAAAGCGGGATCTAAAGTATCAGGCCGATTAGTCGCCATTAAAACTTTAATATTGCCGCGTGGATCGAACCCGTCCAATTGATTAATTAATTCGAGCATAGTACGTTGAACTTCGTTATCGCCACCGGCGCCATCATCGAAACGAGCGCCACCTATAGCGTCGATTTCATCGAAAAAAATCAAACACGCTTTCTTCGAACGGGCCATTTCGAAGAGTTCGCGGACCATACGGGCGCCTTCTCCAACGTATTTCTGGACCAATTCAGAGCCGATGACGCGGATAAAACAAGCGTCAGTACGGTTGGCGACGGCGCGTGCGCACAAGGTTTTGCCAGTGCCGGGAGGGCCGAACAAAAGGACGCCTTTCGGGGGTTCGATTCCCAATTTCACGAACTTTTCCGGCTGGAAACAAATAATCAATTCAATCCCCATTCAAACCAGCCAGTTAATTAAGCGATCTTACGTGTAAAAGGGGAGTTTCCACGACTTCTCGCAATTTTTCGATTTGTTCCTTGCAACCCCCCACGTCGCTGTAAGTGACGTCGGGTTTTTCTTCAACTTGCATCATGGTGACTGTTGGGTCGATTTTGGGCGGCAACGGGATGTGTATTTGGTACTTGTTGCGGTCCACTCTGTAATTATTGCAATTAAGCATTCAAACCACCGGACGGTTTTGAGGGAAATACCCGACGCGCATTCCTTCCTCAATATCAGTTGGTGCTACGGAGTCGGCTAAATCGACCACGAATTTCGCGAATTGTTTAACGTTGATTATGTATTTCGGATCGTCAGTGTCGGCGTTGATGATTTTTGTGCAACGCGCTACTTGTAAGGGTTGTTCATTTTGAAGGGTTTGCTTGTCTGCAGCTAAATCCCATAGTGCTGGAGGTGCCAGTCCGGTGTCAGATTCTTTAATGCCCGTTAACTCGTTGACGCGTTTAATGATGGTTTGAATGTCGTCTTCAGCGGTTTTGATAGTTTTTGTGTATTGACCCTGGCCCTGCAACATAACCTCACTTTAATTTTTTTTCGTTTTAATCAATTTTGACTTACGTAGGTTTTTAAAAGAGCGATATCACCTTCATCGAGGGCTAAAAATAAATTGTGTTAATCCAAAATACTCAAACAAAGAGATTTTGGTTAAAAATTAAATTTTTGGAAACTTACATTTGATTTCTTTTTCCGGCTCTTCTTTGTCGGTTTTGGGTTTTCTCATGTCGTCTCCTAAATGGTCCGGCATTTTCACAACAAATTAACGAAATTTACTTGAATTATAAACCTTAGCGATTACAACAAATTTTGCTTGTAATCGCGATTTGACGTTTAAGCAAATTCATTGCCAACCCAAATAGTTAAAAAACCTAAAAGGTACAGCAAGGCCCCGAACCAATTCTACCGACTTTTTAATTTAATTAATTTCCAATTTCGAAATTAACTGAGGGAACATTAAGACACAAGTGTAGTTCTTATTGTAGTTTAATAAAACACTTTTAAACATGTTCAATAATTTGTCTCCTAAAAGCACCATGGATGTGCCATACAATACACAAGACAATAGCGGTATTTGCTATATAGGCGGAATTGGCAGTTTCAGATCTCAATTTATTTATATTTCTACATGACTAGTGGCTAGAGTTAAATGACGATGACTTAATATGACCATGACACCTTAAAAACTTTTTAAAAGTATAAAGGAGGTGTCACGATTTCAAAGCAATCACTAGAGTGCAGTTAATTGATTACGCTAAGTGATAACATCCATTTACCAAGCCACTGACACTACAGTAACTGTTACATGATAATTATAATTTTTTAGTACCGAATTATATTTCTAACAATTATTAACATTTCTTAATAATAAAATAAGTTCTGCAATTACTTCAATAGGGACAGAACTTGCACCTGCAGATAAACTTTTCGCTTAGAGAACTGTTGAAAGATTTGTTTGCAGGTGTCTGTTAATTGTATATAAGAATTTTTCTACAACATTTCTATTTTACTGGCTAACTGGGTTATAACAGTTTTAAACAATTGAATTAGTTTAGTTTAAAATTGTTATTGCCTCACATTGCTAATATGGAGAGATGAGTTAACATGGTTGTTGTAAAACTAGGATGAGGAAGCAGTGAATGTGATTAATGGTGTTTATGGTCCGGCTCAAAGGACCACAAAAATCTAAGTGCAGTCATAGTTCACTCTAATTTATTATCACACTTTGAAATTACATTAAAATTAAAACTATGTACCTCTCAATTCTAAAATTAAACACTGGTGAGTAATACTAATAATGGAAATAAAAATAAATTATTAAAATCGCCTTCATTGAGAACAGTTTAAAAGAGTGTTTGAGCAAAACTTAGGAGCAATCCGACTGGAAATCTTAAAAATATTGCTACAAAAGTCGGTCCGTCGTTAAAATGTGATGCAATAATTAAAAAAAACAACTAAAAAAACAATAAAAAAGAAGAAAAATGCCAACTAATAAATTAGTCTAATCATAATTGACTTGACGAGTCAGGCAGTTGACGCATTACCTCTACCTTGAATAATATTTGTTGTTTGTTTCTCTTTCTAATCTAACTTGTTCATGCTTATTAAAACTGAATTTGTACTTGCAATTTAGAAAAATCAACAACGTCCTCTCAAACGAGTTGAAAACCGTAAAACAGAAAACGATACTCTTTAAAATTAACAAATATTGCACGAATCTCAGGGATTGTCAGGTAGATCAAGTATTTCGGAAATAAATGACGAAATATTCGTATTCATCTCCCTGTGTGTGACCATAAAGGGATGGCCGAGCAACTGGTCGTAATTCCACCTCTCAATCACCTTCTTCTGCAGACATTTCGATATGAAATCCTCGAAATCGGCACTGAACTGGGCCGCCGGCAGCCGGGGCGGATCATCAGTCACCACCTGCTTGAGTTGCTCGAAAGGAGTGCCCCATTTCGGGTACGGAAATTGGCCCGTTGCCAGTTCGATAAGAGATATACCCAAGCTCCAAACGTCGGAACGAATGTCGTATTGAGACGGGTTGCCTTGCGGGTCGATCCTCTCCGGCTGCGCAAAAACTCCATTATCAAGCGAACATAAAAAGCGGACACTTTTTTAACCAATCCAAAATAATAAAAAAAACGCCCCAATTAATCAATTTCAAATAGCTTGTCCCCGGCGAAATTCGGCAACGCGTCAAGCTATTTGGAATTGATTTTGTTACAAATTTTTTTTTTTTTTTACCCACCGCCATGTAGGGTTTGCAGCCGGCATCGATTGTTTTTGCGATCGAGTCGACCAAATAGCCGCTGATGCCGAAATCGCACATTTTGACGTCTCCTTGCCGGTTGATGAGGATATTCGACGGTTTTACGTCTCGATGGATGACTCGTAGTTGTGAATAGAGGTAGTGTAATGCGCTAACTACGGCTAATGTGATTTTACCTGAAGTCGACGAAAAAATTATCAGTAAATGGTTCGAATGTAAAAAAAGTTTTTTGTGGTAGGGAAAAAATCGTACCTAACATATTTTCTGGTATCTTCCTCCCGTGTTTGAAAACTTTGGCATAAAATTTATCCAAACTAGTATCCATGACTTCCATGCAGATCCAGACGTCGCCCTCGCGAAACAATGCTCCGTAAAATTGGACGGTATAAATGCAATCGCTGCTTCTCATTGAAATATCCAAATCCATCAAAAGTCTTTTTTGTTCTTGAGTGTTAACAGTGGCGGCGATACGTTTGACAGCCATAATCGTTCCGCTAGGGATATGCCGCATTTTCTCCACGATACCATACGCTCCTCGCCCTAAATCCCCGATTTTCTCCAAATCGTCCGCTTCCACATCGAAAGTTTGATCACCTATAGTGATTGTTGTTCTCTTATCCAAATTCGCTGGGGGGACACTGGAAGTTTTTTAATAATTAAAAAAAAATTAAAAAAATTCCCTTACACTGGGGGAGCTTCATCGGAGACTTGAAGTTTTAAATTTGGTCTCTTCTTGCGTCCTGCCATCACGAACTAGCGACCTGTAGATTAAATTAGTAAAAAAACTGACGATTTTTGTAGATATCGAGTTTATTCGAAAAAATGTTTTGTTCAATAATCTCGATAACTACGAACGTGGTTTACCTTAAAAGCAATACGTGGGAGCCCGTGGGAACGTTAATTTAAATTTATTTAACTGATTATGACCAAATACGGCGAATCTGGACGCTATTTTGGTTATGTGCGCGATCGCGAGCAAATGGCGCTGTCAAACTGACAGCTACGTCAAATTCAATTAATTATCTCCCATCAGAGGGCGTGGTTTTCCCCGAAATAACCGAATTCTCCCCGAATTTCGCCACTTTAACCCCAACAAAACCCCTCAACTAATTTCCGCTTAACAGTTGTCGAGTTATTTTCGAATTTGATCAAATTGTTGAATTTTGCGGTAATTTCGTGTTATTATTCGAATTTGGCGCATCGCGCTTCTTTGCGACGTTGCCGTTGTTTGATTTTTGACGGGACATCGCGGCGCGCTGTCAAAATCTTGTGATTTCACGTCACGGTCACAATTCACGATCGTGAAAGTCTTTTAAATGACCTAGACGGTATTTAGCGAAGTAAGTCGCCCTCTACTCTCAGGAGAATACGAGAACATCAACGTTTTGCTAATTTTTTAAGTCATCATCACAGAAAATGTTGCGAACGATCGTTGTGCGTGGCGATTTGGTGAAGAACACTTTCAGAAAAGTTGTCCGCACCAACACAATCCGGAATTTAAGCATCGAATGCGCGAAAAGGAGAAACAACAACAGGTAATTTCAGTTATTATCGCAATTGCCGTTCAGTTTTACATAACGATTGCGGCTATTTTTAAACATTTTATCTCCAATTACATCACATAACCTCACTTAATTCCTTAGATTTGCTTCAACTTTATTTTGTCATTCATCCAAAGCCACGTTGATAGTCGATACGACGTCGCTTGATAGGTTATCACCACGGCAACCGTCACTGAACAGCCACCATAATTGTCACTTATTTTCTGAATGACAGTTCTAACATAACCCTACTTTTCCAGATCGCTTCTCCTGAGAGAAAATAGAGCCTCAGGACTATGTCACGGACCTGCCGCTTCCTTGATTCGACCCTACTCGAGCGATTTGCCCAGTCACACGAGAGTGGCACTTCCAGCGTTGTCCCCAACAATGGAACTGGGCACGATAGTCAGTTGGGAGAAAAAGGAAGGTGATCCCCTTAACGAAGGCGATTTGTTGGCGGAAATCGAAACGGATAAGGCGACAATGGGTTTCGAAACTCCTGAAGAAGGTTTTTTGGCCAAAATTTTGATACCGGCCGGTTCAAAAGACGTCCCCATAGGCAAATTAGTTTGTATAATCGTTGAAAATGAAGCCGATATAGCCGCTTTTAAAGATTTTAAGGTCAGTTGCTTTCACAACTCGCCACTTCAAGTGGTTACAACAAAACTTGCATTCAAACTACTCGCCACTTATAGTGGTTAACAACAAAATTTGCATTCAAACCACTCGAATTTCGTGTCGCAATTAATCAATTTTGGCGATTTTCAGGACGACGGTGCTGCCGCTCCAGCACCTCAAACCGCTGCCGCTCCATCACCCGCTCTTGCGACGCCCGCACCTCCAGTACCGTCAGTTCCGCCACCGCCTGCCGCTTCTTCCGATCGCGTTTACGCTTCGCCTATGGCGAAACGTTTGGCGGAACAACGTAATATACGGTTACAAGGCAAAGGGACCGGTTTGTTCGGTTCGATCACTTCTTCTGATTTAGATGGGATGGGGGCGGGTGTCGCACCTGTTGCAACACCTGCTCCTCCCGTTTTCGCACCTACACCCGGTCAAAGTTACGTCGATATACCGACGTCGGGAGTACGGGCCACTATCGCCAAAAGATTGGTTCAATCCAAACAGTCGATTCCTCATTATTACCTTTCCGTTGATATTAATGTCGATAAAATTTTGAGATTGCGAGAACGTTTCAATAAGAAATTGGAAAAGGATAAGGTCAAGTTGAGCGTTAATGATTTTATTATTAAAGCGGTGGCGGTGGCCTGCAGGAGGGTGCCAGAAGCCAATTCGGCGTGGATGGATTCCTTCATCAGGCAGTAAGTACCTGGCGATAACCGGCAACATTGTCTAAATAATTTGTGAGATAGAGAGGTAAAGTAAGAAAATAGAAGAGAAGAAAGATGTGAGAGGCAACATTGTCTAAATAATTGATAAAGGGTGATATATTGATAACGAGTGAAATAGGAGGAAGAGGGAAACGGGATAGATTAACAAAACGGCCGTGAGATGTCGCTGACTGAAGTGTTATTTTAGGTACAACGCCGTGGATGTCAGCGTGGCGGTGTCGACCGACCGCGGTCTCATCACGCCGATCGTTTTCGGTGCCGACAGTAAGGGGGTTATCGAGATCGGCCAAAACGTGAAAACTCTGGCAGCTAAAGCGCGCGATGGTAAGCTCCAACCGCAGGAGTTCCAAGGAGGAACTATTAGCGTTTCGAATTTGGGAATGTTCGGTGTTGACAATTTCTGCGCCATCATCAATCCTCCCCAATCGTGTATTCTTGCTGTTGGTACTACTTCGAAGAGATTAGTTGCCGATGGTTCCGAAAAAGGGTGAAATGGTTGAATTTTGTTGAATGAAACACTTTAATTGTTGTAATGATTTGCAGATTTAAGGAGTCGCAATTTATGACAGTAACTTTGAGTAGTGATCATCGAGTGGTCGATGGAGCGGTTGGAGCGAAATGGTTGAAGTCTTTCAAGGAATCCATGGAAGATCCTGAATCGATGATATTATAAAATTGTTCTCATTTAATTAAGTCAAACTGCCTTGAGTGTGCTTGAAAACGTATCCGTTGTTGAGCGACTTTTGACATCTGTATATTTTGCATTTAAGCCATTCAGTCGATTTTTATGCGGATCAGTTTTTGGGTACATTAGGAATATGCGGTTCCCAAAGTGTAACTATTACCGTTATCGTTTCAAACAAGACTTTAAATTTTATCATCGTTTTTGAGATTCTGTTTCCTTTTTGTTGTTCATCTTTATTTATGTATTTTAAGTCGAATAAATTTATTGTAAATATTCAGCCATATTCACAATTAAATTTGTTGTGGAAGTAACAAAAAGAAAACGTAAAAATTTTACTCAATTTTATTTTTTTATTAACAAAATTTACATTATCAATTTACTAGACTATTTGCGGCCTCGACTCCTGCTGTTTCTTCTACTTCTGCTCCTACGACGCCTCTTTTTGCCTCCACTCTTCTTGCGTCTCCGGGCTTCCACGATGTGATCCAATACGCTACCTAGAGCGTAACGATTTCTAACTTTTTGAACTGCCCCGAAAGCAACAGCTTTATCGATAACTTTCTGCAAATTCGTGTCAGTGCAGTTAGCAGTAGGATGTCTTTCTTTGATGTAATCACTAATTTCTTTCAATGTAGGTCCAGTACCTCCACCAGCTGCACGAATAGCTGTTAACACCAATTGAGCCGCTCGACGAGTGTCTTTACCCGTTTTTACCATCGTCGCACTTTAATTTTGTTCCTTAAGCGTTCAAGAAGACTTTGAAAAAATTTGTTGATTTCCAACCATGGTGATCGAATTTACTAGACAATTTTGAAATCTCTTGTCAACTTGATTATGGCTGAAAAGCGTTTTTTGAATTTATTTTTTGCCAACACAAAAATACTAAACGGTGAATCGAGCATCAATAGATGCGGTGAACCGAGGAAATTGAGGGAGAATAGTGGACGGAACATTTAGCAGAGACAAGAAAAAGTTGGACCACCATATAGACCACAAGATGGCGCTACTAGCCTGGTAAAGAGCCTCTTAGGTTGATGCTAGAACGCACTCGCAGAATAAAGAGGGCGCATGTCTATAAAGTTGGTAACGAGTCTCTTCTAGACTCTTGCAGTGTTTCAATGTCTAGGTCTACTGATACAGGGTCGCAGATTAGGGTAGCCGCTAGTCTCTAGACTTACTGAAATGACAGAGAAGGGTGCAACTTTGTAAATTTGTTGATAATCTCCACACCTACTTTTAGATCGTCTGTAAGAGCCTCTAGACGTACTCAAAGTAAAATGGACCAAGGAAATTGAGGGAGAAGAGTGAACGGAACATTTAGCAGAGACAAGGAAAAGTTTGACCACCATATAGACCGCAAGATGGCGCTACTAATCCTGGTAAAGAGCCTCTAGGCTTGATGCTAGAACGCACTCGCAGAATAAAGAGGGCGCATGTCTATAAAGTTGGTAACGAGTCTCTTCTAGACTCTCGCAGTGTTTCAATGTCTAGGTCTACTGATACAGGGTCGCAGATTAAGGTAGCCGCTAGTCTCTAGACTTACTGAAATGACAGAGAAGGGTGCAACTTTGTAAATTTGTTGATAATCTCCACACCTACTTTTAGATCGTCTGTAAGAGCCTCTAGACGTACTCAAAGTAAAATGGACCAAGGAAATTGAGGGAGAAGAGTGAACGGAACATTTAGCAGAGACAAGGAAAAGTTTGACCACCATATAGACCGCAAGATGGCGCTACTAATCCTGGTAAAGAGCCTCTAGGCTTGATGCTAGAACGCACTCGCAGAATAAAGAGGGCGCATGTCTATAAAGTTGGTAACGAGTCTCTTCTAGACTCTCGCAGTGTTTCAATGTCTAGGTCTACTGATATAGGGTCGCAGATTAAGGTAGCCGCTAGTCTCTAGACTTACTGAAATGACAGAGAGTGGTGCAACTTTGTAAATTTGTTGATAATCTCCACACGTACTCTTAGATCGTCTCTAAGAGCCTCTAGACTTACTCAAAGTAAAATGGACCAAGGAAATTGAGGGAGAAGAGTGAATGGAACATTTAGCAGAGACAAGGAAAAGTTTGACCACCATATAGACCGCAAGATGGCGCTACTAATCCTGGTAAAGAGCCTCTAGGCTTGATGCTAGAACGCACTCGCAGAATAAAGAGGGCGCATGTCTATAAAGTTGGTAACGAGTCTCTTCTAGACTCTCGCAGTGTTTCAATGTCTAGGTCTACTGATACAGGGTCGCAGATTAGGGTAGCCGCTAGTCTCTAGACTTACTGAAATGACAGAGAAGGGTGCAACTTTGTAAATTTGTTGATAATCTCCACACCTACTTTTAGATCGTCTGTAAGAGCCTCTAGACGTACTCAAAGTAAAATGGACCAAGGAAATTGAGGGAGAAGAGTGAACGGAACATTTAGCAGAGACAAGGAAAAGTTTGACCACCATATAGACCGCAAGATGGCGCTACTAATCCTGGTAAAGAGCCTCTAGGCTTGATGCTAGAACGCACTCGCAGAATAAAGAGGGCGCATGTCTATAAAGTTGGTAACGAGTCTCTTCTAGACTCTCGCAGTGTTTCAATGTCTAGGTCTACTGATATAGGGTCGCAGATTAAGGTAGCCGCTAGTCTCTAGACTTACTGAAATGACAGAGAGTGGTGCAACTTTGTAAATTTGTTGATAATCTCCACACGTACTCTTAGATCGTCTCTAAGAGCCTCTAGACTTACTCAGAGTAAAATGGACCAAGGAAATTGAGGGAGAAGAGTGAATGGAACATTTAGCAGAGACAAGGAAAAGTTTGACCACCATATAGACCGCAAGATGGCGCTACTAATCCTGGTAAAGAGCCTCTAGGCTTGATGCTAGAACGCACTCGCAGAATAAAGAGGGCGCATGTCTATAAAGTTGGTAACGAGTCTCTTCTAGACTCTCGCAGTGTTTCAATGTCTAGGTCTACTGATACAGGGTCGCAGATTAGGGTAGCCGCTAGTCTCTAGACTTACTGAAATGACAGAGAAAGGTGCAACTTTGTAAATTTGTTGATAATCTCCACACCTACTCTTAGATCGTCTCTAAGAGCCTCTAGACTTACTCAAAGTAAAATGGACCAAGGAAATTGAGGGAGAAGAGTGAATGGAACATTTAGCAGAGACAAGGAAAAGTTTGACCACCATATAGACCGCAAGATGGCGCTACTAATCCTGGTAAAGAGCCTCTAGGCTTGATGCTAGAACGCACTCGCAGAATAAAGAGGGCGCATGTCTATAAAGTTGGTAACGAGTCTCTTCTAGACTCTCGCAGTGTTTCAATGTCTAGGTCTACTGATACAGGGTCGCAGATTAGGGTAGCCGCTAGTCTCTAGACTTACTGAAATGACAGAGAAGGGTGCAACTTTGTAAATTTGTTGATAATCTCCACACCTACTTTTAGATCGTCTGTAAGAGCCTCTAGACGTACTCAAAGTAAAATGGACCAAGGAAATTGAGGGAGAAGAGTGAACGGAACATTTAGCAGAGACAAGGAAAAGTTTGACCACCATATAGACCGCAAGATGGCGCTACTAATCCTGGTAAAGAGCCTCTAGGCTTGATGCTAGAACGCACTCGCAGAATAAAGAGGGCGCATGTCTATAAAGTTGGTAACGAGTCTCTTCTAGACTCTCGCAGTGTTTCAATGTCTAGGTCTACTGATACAGGGTCGCAGATTAGGGTAGCCGCTAGTCTCTAGACTTACTGAAATGACAGAGAAGGGTGCAACTTTGTAAATTTGTTGATAATCTCCACACCTACTTTTAGATCGTCTGTAAGAGCCTCTAGACGTACTCAAAGTAAAATGGACCAAGGAAATTGAGGGAGAAGAGTGAACGGAACATTTAACAGAGACAAGGAAAAGTTTGACCACCATATAGACCGCAAGATGGCGCTACTAATCCTGGTAAAGAGCCTCTAGGCTTGATGCTAGAACGCACTCGCAGAATAAAGAGGGCGCATGTCTATAAAGTTGGTAACGAGTCTCTTCTAGACTCTCGCAGTGTTTCAATGTCTAGGTCTACTGATACAGGGTCGCAGATTAGGGTAGCCGCTAGTCTCTAGACTTACTGAAATGACAGAGAAATGTGCAACTTTGTAAATTTGTTGATAATCTCCACACCTACTCTTAGATCGTCTCTAAGAGCCTCTAGACTTACTCAAAGTAAAATGGACCAAGGAAATTGAGGGAGAAGAGTGAATGGAACATTTAGCAGAGACAAGGAAAAGTTTGACCACCATATAGACCGCAAGATGGCGCTACTAATCCTGGTAAAGAGCCTCTAGGCTTGATGCTAGAACGCACTCGCAGAATAAAGAGGGCGCATGTCTATAAAGTTGGTAACGAGTCTCTTCTAGACTCTCGCAGTGTTTCAATGTCTAGGTCTACTGATACAGGGTCGCAGATTAGGGTAGCCGCTAGTCTCTAGACTTACTGAAATGACAGAGAAGGGTGCAACTTTGTAAATTTGTTGATAATCTCCACACCTACTTTTAGATCGTCTGTAAGAGCCTCTAGACGTACTCAAAGTAAAATGGACCAAGGAAATTGAGGGAGAAGAGTGAATGGAACATTTAGCAGAGACAAGGAAAAGTTTGACCACCATATAGACCGCAAGATGGCGCTACTAATCCTGGTAAAGAGCCTCTAGGCTTGATGCTAGAACGCACTCGCAGAATAAAGAGGGCGCATGTCTATAAAGTTGGTAACGAGTCTCTTCTAGACTCTCGCAGTGTTTCAATGTCTAGGTCTACTGATACAGGGTCGCAGATTAGGGTAGCCGCTAGTCTCTAGACTTACTGAAATGACAGAGAAGGGTGCAACTTTGTAAATTTGTTGATAATCTCCACACCTACTTTTAGATCGTCTGTAAGAGCCTCTAGACGTACTCAAAGTAAAATGGACCAAGGAAATTGAGGGAGAAGAGTGAACGGAACATTTAGCAGAGACAAGGAAAAGTTTGACCACCATATAGACCGCAAGATGGCGCTACTAATCCTGGTAAAGAGCCTCTAGGCTTGATGCTAGAACGCACTCGCAGAATAAAGAGGGCGCATGTCTATAAAGTTGGTAACGAGTCTCTTCTAGACTCTCGCAGTGTTTCAATGTCTAGGTCTACTGATACAGGGTCGCAGATTAGGGTAGCCGCTAGTCTCTAGACTTACTGAAATGACAGAGAAATGTGCAACTTTGTAAATTTGTTGATAATCTCCACACCTACTCTTAGATCGTCTCTAAGAGCCTCTAGACTTACTCAAAGTAAAATGGACCAAGGAAATTGAGGGAGAAGAGTGAATGGAACATTTAGCAGAGACAAGGAAAAGTTTGACCACCATATAGACCGCAAGATGGCGCTACTAATCCTGGTAAAGAGCCTCTAGGCTTGATGCTAGAACGCACTCGCAGAATAAAGAGGGCGCATGTCTATAAAGTTGGTAACGAGTCTCTTCTAGACTCTCGCAGTGTTTCAATGTCTAGGTCTACTGATACAGGGTCGCAGATTAGGGTAGCCGCTAGTCTCTAGACTTACTGAAATGACAGAGAAGGGTGCAACTTTGTAAATTTGTTGATAATCTCCACACCTACTTTTAGATCGTCTGTAAGAGCCTCTAGACGTACTCAAAGTAAAATGGACCAAGGAAATTGAGGGAGAAGAGTGAACGGAACATTTAGCAGAGACAAGGAAAAGTTTGACCACCATATAGACCGCAAGATGGCGCTACTAATCCTGGTAAAGAGCCTCTAGGCTTGATGCTAGAACGCACTCGCAGAATAAAGAGGGCGCATGTCTATAAAGTTGGTAACGAGTCTCTTCTAGACTCTCGCAGTGTTTCAATGTCTAGGTCTACTGATACAGGGTCGCAGATTAGGGTAGCCGCTAGTCTCTAGACTTACTGAAATGACAGAGAAATGTGCAACTTTGTAAATTTGTTGATAATCTCCACACCTACTCTTAGATCGTCTCTAAGAGCCTCTAGACTTACTCAAAGTAAAATGGACCAAGGAAATTGAGGGAGAAGAGTGAATGGAACATTTAGCAGAGACAAGGAAAAGTTTGACCACCATATAGACCGCAAGATGGCGCTACTAATCCTGGTAAAGAGCCTCTAGGCTTGATGCTAGAACGCACTCGCAGAATAAAGAGGGCGCATGTCTATAAAGTTGGTAACGAGTCTCTTCTAGACTCTCGCAGTGTTTCAATGTCTAGGTCTACTGATATAGGGTCGCAGATTAAGGTAGCCGCTAGTCTCTAGACTTACTGAAATGACAGAGAGTGGTGCAACTTTGTAAATTTGTTGATAATCTCCACACGTACTCTTAGATCGTCTCTAAGAGCCTCTAGACTTACTCAGAGTAAAATGGACCAAGGAAATTGAGGGAGAAGAGTGAATGGAACATTTAGCAGAGACAAGGAAAAGTTTGACCACCATATAGACCGCAAGATGGCGCTACTAATCCTGGTAAAGAGCCTCTAGGCTTGATGCTAGAACGCACTCGCAGAATAAAGAGGGCGCATGTCTATAAAGTTGGTAACGAGTCTCTTCTAGACTCTCGCAGTGTTTCAATGTCTAGGTCTACTGATACAGGGTCGCAGATTAGGGTAGCCGCTAGTCTCTAGACTTACTGAAATGACAGAGAAATGTGCAACTTTGTAAATTTGTTGATAATCTCCACACCTACTCTTAGATCGTCTCTAAGAGCCTCTAGACTTACTCAAAGTAAAATGGACCAAGGAAATTGAGGGAGAAGAGTGAATGGAACATTTAGCAGAGACAAGGAAAAGTTTGACCACCATATAGACCGCAAGATGGCGCTACTAATCCTGGTAAAGAGCCTCTAGGCTTGATGCTAGAACGCACTCGCAGAATAAAGAGGGCGCATGTCTATAAAGTTGGTAACGAGTCTCTTCTAGACTCTCGCAGTGTTTCAATGTCTAGGTCTACTGATACAGGGTCGCAGATTAGGGTAGCCGCTAGTCTCTAGACTTACTGAAATGACAGAGAAGGGTGCAACTTTGTAAATTTGTTGATAATCTCCACACCTACTTTTAGATCGTCTGTAAGAGCCTCTAGACGTACTCAAAGTAAAATGGACCAAGGAAATTGAGGGAGAAGAGTGAACGGAACATTTAGCAGAGACAAGGAAAAGTTTGACCACCATATAGACCGCAAGATGGCGCTACTAATCCTGGTAAAGAGCCTCTAGGCTTGATGCTAGAACGCACTCGCAGAATAAAGAGGGCGCATGTCTATAAAGTTGGTAACGAGTCTCTTCTAGACTCTCGCAGTGTTTCAATGTCTAGGTCTACTGATACAGGGTCGCAGATTAGGGTAGCCGCTAGTCTCTAGACTTACTGAAATGACAGAGAAGGGTGCAACTTTGTAAATTTGTTGATAATCTCCACACCTACTTTTAGATCGTCTGTAAGAGCCTCTAGACGTACTCAAAGTAAAATGGACCAAGGAAATTGAGGGAGAAGAGTGAACGGAACATTTAGCAGAGACAAGGAAAAGTTTGACCACCATATAGACCGCAAGATGGCGCTACTAATCCTGGTAAAGAGCCTCTAGGCTTGATGCTAGAACGCACTCGCAGAATAAAGAGGGCGCATGTCTATAAAGTTGGTAACGAGTCTCTTCTAGACTCTCGCAGTGTTTCAATGTCTAGGTCTACTGATATAGGGTCGCAGATTAAGGTAGCCGCTAGTCTCTAGACTTACTGAAATGACAGAGAGTGGTGCAACTTTGTAAATTTGTTGATAATCTCCACACGTACTCTTAGATCGTCTCTAAGAGCCTCTAGACTTACTCAGAGTAAAATGGACCAAGGAAATTGAGGGAGAAGAGTGAATGGAACATTTAGCAGAGACAAGGAAAAGTTTGACCACCATATAGACCGCAAGATGGCGCTACTAATCCTGGTAAAGAGCCTCTAGGCTTGATGCTAGAACGCACTCGCAGAATAAAGAGGGCGCATGTCTATAAAGTTGGTAACGAGTCTCTTCTAGACTCTCGCAGTGTTTCAATGTCTAGGTCTACTGATACAGGGTCGCAGATTAGGGTAGCCGCTAGTCTCTAGACTTACTGAAATGACAGAGAAATGTGCAACTTTGTAAATTTGTTGATAATCTCCACACCTACTCTTAGATCGTCTCTAAGAGCCTCTAGACTTACTCAAAGTAAAATGGACCAAGGAAATTGAGGGAGAAGAGTGAATGGAACATTTAGCAGAGACAAGGAAAAGTTTGACCACCATATAGACCGCAAGATGGCGCTACTAATCCTGGTAAAGAGCCTCTAGGCTTGATGCTAGAACGCACTCGCAGAATAAAGAGGGCGCATGTCTATAAAGTTGGTAACGAGTCTCTTCTAGACTCTCGCAGTGTTTCAATGTCTAGGTCTACTGATACAGGGTCGCAGATTAGGGTAGCCGCTAGTCTCTAGACTTACTGAAATGACAGAGAAGGGTGCAACTTTGTAAATTTGTTGATAATCTCCACACCTACTTTTAGATCGTCTGTAAGAGCCTCTAGACGTACTCAAAGTAAAATGGACCAAGGAAATTGAGGGAGAAGAGTGAACGGAACATTTAGCAGAGACAAGGAAAAGTTTGACCACCATATAGACCGCAAGATGGCGCTACTAATCCTGGTAAAGAGCCTCTAGGCTTGATGCTAGAACGCACTCGCAGAATAAAGAGGGCGCATGTCTATAAAGTTGGTAACGAGTCTCTTCTAGACTCTCGCAGTGTTTCAATGTCTAGGTCTACTGATACAGGGTCGCAGATTAGGGTAGCCGCTAGTCTCTAGACTTACTGAAATGACAGAGAGTGGTGCAACTTTGTAAATTTGTTGATAATCTCCACACCTACTTTTAGATCGTCTCTAAGAGCCTCTAGACGTACTCAAAGTAAAATGGACCAAGGAAATTGAGGGGGAAGAGTGAACGGAACATTTAGCAGAGACAAGGAAAAGTTTGACCACCATATAGACCGCAAGATGGCGCTACTAATCCTGGTAAAGAGCCTCTAGGCTTGATGCTAGAACGCACTCGCAGAATAAAGAGGGCGCATGTCTATAAAGTTGGTAACGAGTCTCTTCTAGACTCTCGCAGTGTTTCAATGTCTAGGTCTACTGATACAGGGTCGCAAATTAGGGTAGCCGCTAGTCTCTAGACTTACTGAAATGACAGAGAAGGGTGCAACTTTGTAAATTTGTTGATAATCTCCACATCTACTCTTAGATCGTCTCTAAGAGCCTCTAGACGTACTCAAAGTAAAATGGACCAAGGAAATTGAGGGGGAAGAGTGAACGGAACATTTAGCAGAGACAAGGAAAAGTTTGACCACCATATAGACCGCAAGATGGCGCTACTAATCCTGGTAAAGAGCCTCTAGGCTTGATGCTAGAACGCACTCGCAGAATAAAGAGGGCGCATGTCTATAAAGTTGGTAACGAGTCTCTTCTAGACTCTCGCAGTGTTTCAATGTCTAGGTCTACTGATACAGGGTCGCAAATTAGGGTAGCCGCTAGTCTCTAGACTTACTGAAATGACAGAGAAGGGTGCAACTTTGTAAATTTGTTGATAATCTCCACATCTACTCTTAGATCGTCTCTAAGAGCCTCTAGACGTACTCAAAGTAAAATGGACCAAGGAAATTGAGGGAGAAGAGTGAACGGAACATTTAGCAGAGACAAGGAAAAGTTTGACCACCATATAGACCGCAAGATGGCGCTACTAATCTTGGTAAAGAGCCTCTAGGCTTGATGCTAGAACGCACTCGCAGAATAAAGAGGGCGCATGTCTATAAAGTTGGTAACGAGTCTCTTCTAGACTCTCGCAGTGTTTCAATGTCTAGGTCTACTGATACAGGGTCGCAGATTAGGGTAGCCGCTAGTCTCTAGACTTACTGAAATGACAGAGAGGGGTGCAACTTTGTAGATAATCTCCACACATACTATTAAAAGGGGTCTTGATAATGCGTTGCCGACAAAAATCGCCAGAGGCGCTGAAGTCGCAAAATTGGAATTATTTTCGTGTTTACCCAAGAGCCTCTAGACGTACTCAAAGTACAATATCAGAATATAGAGGGCGCAAACTTTTAGGTTTATTGATGGTGTCCCTCCTTTTGCTGATAAGAGTCCAAATTTATTGATAGTCGCTTAAAGAGCCTCTTCACTTACCGGAGGCACACTTTCAGGATAAAAATGTGCAAGCCTGTAGATTTGATGATAAGAGTCTCGAGATTTCTCTCTATTGATGCGGGATCGAGGTTGTAACAATAAACTAAAAATTATATTTTGTAAGAAATTCTTAAAAAACCGTACAAAAGTATATAAAATGAATACATAAAATCAGTCAATTAATTGTAACTAAAGGCTTATTCATTGCTTTAATGCTGGGAAATCGCTTGATGGATTTCTTCACAACTTCCTTTTTGCCTAACGGTACGAGTCTCATTTGCTCCATCCTCAAATTGAGTGATTGATAAAACTTCAAAACATCCGAATTAGCCCACACTTGAGACGCCTTAAAATCCAAAACTCGCAACCCTTCTAAACTTTGAGCTCGACTTAACGCCACGTAGGCTTGCCCGGCCTCAAACACTTTCCCCAAAGACATTTCAACGCAATCCAAAGTCAAACCTTGCGACTTATGAATAGAAAATGCCCAAGCCAGTTTGAGTGGAACTTGTTTCCTTGCTAACGTTACCCCACTCGCTGTTTTAACCAACCAACGTTCGTGTTTTGTAACGTATTCCTTAGTACGAAACTGTACAACCGGGAGACCTTCCCTAAACGATTTAATTACACCTCGAGCCCCATTAACTAAACCAGCTGCCACGTTAATGTTCTTCAATAACATAACTTGCGCCCCCACCTAAAACAGTTGTAATTAAGCAAAGAATTGGTTTTAATTGAAAATACTTTGAGTTCAAGCCGGGAAGGAACTGAAGTGTGTTGATCAATTTGGTGGCTTAAATGAGGATCCGAATCTTCTGCTGTAAATAATTTTTTTTCACCCTCTAAAGCTTGCAGTTTCGATTCGTTAATCAAATTAGCGTCTTGTGTATGCGAACATAATCGAGTCGCTAAAATTCCGTTGGTTTCAATTTTTTGTTTGGCTGTTTTTGCCAGTTTTTGGGCCATTTCTTCGGGAACTCTCCCCAATCTAACTTGATTAAGTATCGAAATAAATTCTTGATCGTTTTGACGATGAACTCGTTTCAATTCGAACGTTGTCAATCGACAATTTTCCCAAGCGGGTGTTTGGAAACAAAATTGAACACTTTTGGTTTTATCCCGAATTACCGGGGGTAATTGAAGGAAATCGCCGCAAAAAATCAATTGGATACCCCCGAAAGGTTTTTCGTTTCTTCTAATCGTTCGGGCTACAGATTCGATTTTCTGAAAAAATTTATTAGAAATAATTAATGGTTTGAATGATTTTTACTTCGAAATATGCGCCGTCAATCATCGAAATTTCGTCGACAATTAGATGCTTCGTTTTTCTCCATATTCCAATTGTTGAGGATTTTGACGCCAATTGCACGCTTCTTTCAAGACTTGATTTTCCATCCCCGATCGCGGCGAACTGGTGGAGAGTTATACCGCCAATTTGACACGCTGCAACTCCTGAAAATCCCAGTTTTTGCCTTAATTCATTAAAAATATTTAAGAAATTTACCAGTCGAAGCCGTTGCTACGGTGACGTCTGGAGGAAGAGCCCCGATAATTCTGCGCAACAAGTAACTCTTCCCGGTCCCCGCACTACCTGTAAAAAACACATTGGCGCCCCCTAAACACGCATCCAAAATCTCTTTTTGTTCCAAATCGAGGGGTTCGTTCGGTATTGGGGATGCCGAATACAATTTTTTTGCGATACCTCCACCCCCTGTGTCTCCTTTTTCTAATTTTCGTTTCCTACTGCCAGGAGAGGGTGTTGTATCGGTTGTTTTCGAAACTTTCGCTTTAGCTCGATCGACTTCACCTGCAGTCACCGGACTGATTTCATCAAACTGATTCGGTTTATTAGACAACAGTTGGGTCCTCAACGAAGTATTTAACTTATCGTCGGGTTTCTGTCCAGTCATTTTAACGAAAATCGTCCGCAAAAAAGTGAAGAGTTGACCCGGAGGCGCGTTCGAAATGAACAAATTGCAATTAGGAAACTTGATCGAAGCTTTCCCTTCATGCATGAATTTCTTGTGGATCGAGACGCCTTTGAATAAAATTTTGATAGCCGCGGATTTGGCGGAAGAAATTTCTAGGAAAATTTCTCGTCTATCGCTACGAATTAAACGTAAATTAGCCGCTTTTTGCGTCAATTTCCGATGCACGATGCCTCGCGCGTTAGTCCACTCCACGTTAACTGAACAGGACAAAACGCTTTCGTTGTCCATTTCAAAATTAAAAAGAAATTTGTCGTTAAACACAAAACATAACCTCGAAATTTTGGTTGAGAAACGTTGCAACTGTCAGACTGACAGCGTCAGTTGTTCAAAACTTAAATTTTGAGGTTAGGATGGAGTCTGAAGTGCCTCGTGAGGAAGAAATTCCAAAAAACAGTAATAATGAAGAGAAACCCGTTGATATTGACGACCCTTACGCCTATTTGGAGAGAGCCGATTTTTCTGCAGAAAAATTCAAAATTGAAATCAAAAACTTGCCCAAAATTTACGGAATGAACGTGAGTCAAAACTTCCAAAATTTCTCAATCTTACCGGTAATTGCAGGAATTTCGCAAATTATTGAACACTAAATTGAAGCTTAACTCAACCAAAATTAAGGCCCCCAAAAGGAACAGTCCCTACGCGTTTGTCTGTTTTCGAAGCGACGAAGAAAGAGAGAACGCCATGAAAACTATTAACGAATACAAATGGAAAGGAAAACAGCTACAAGCTATAGTTAGTACCTAAATCACTTAATGATTTTTTAATAATGATTTTTTGTAGAAAGCAAAACCTTCGCCTGATCCATTAGTGAAGAAGCGCAAAGAAAATTCAGAAAGTGATAATAACAGTAAGAGGGTGAAACTTGATAACCGCAGTCAAGAAGAGAAATTAAAATCATCCACGATTCCTCTGTGGGACGTTCCGTATGAAGACCAAGTAAATTTTAGAAAAATTTTTGTTTCAGTTATTATCTAATTAATTTCAGTTGAAACGCAAGCAAGAAGAGGTAACAAATATCTTGAAACGATTAGGCAGCGAGCTTGGACGTCTCAACCCAGAAGTCAGGGATTGGTTGGTAAAGCAGAGAAGCCTCTACAATGGACTACCATGTGAACTCCACAATATTCGCTACTCTGAAGAGTGTGACGGGTAATTAAAAAATTAAGAACGCCAGTAAATTTTTGATTAAATTTATTTTAGATACCGTAACAAATGCGCGTTTACTGTCGGAATTGACGAAGAAACAAACCTCCCAACTGTCGGGTTTCGAATTGGAAGCTACAATAACGGTATCACAGGTGTAGGAGGTGTTGAAGGTCTCAAACATATCCCGGATTCCATGAAAATTGCGGTTAAAGTAACTATAATTATCAAAAAACAATCCAAAAATTTTCGTAGTTGTTTCAAGATTACGTTCGTGCTTCTGATTTAGAAGTTTTCAATTTTGAAGTACACACAGGACATTTCCGACAATTAACAGTAAGGACAGCACAAGATCAATTAATGTTAGTAGTTGGAATCCACCCACAACAACTAACAAACGAGAAATTAACCGAATTCAAAAAATCTCTAATCGATTACTTCACCGACGGCAACGGAAAAGAAGCGAAAGTTACTTCATTGTATTACCAGGCAGTTGTTAAAAAGTATTTGCGTTAATTGTTTAAATCATAAATTAGCGATACGTTTTTGTAGAATTTCGGGAGAAGATTCTGCAGGAATTGAACATTTATGGGGCGATACGCATTTATGCGAAACTTTATTGGGGTTAAAATTCAAAATTTCACCTGAAGCTTTCTTTCAAATTAACATCAAAGGGGCTGAAATTTTGTACAGTTCCATCATTGAATTGGCGCAACCGACTGAAAACGATACAGTTCTAGACGTTTGTTGCGGTACCGGTACTATCGGGCTCTGTTTTGCTAAGGTAATAATTATTTAGTTTAACACAAAATGACGTAATTGTTTTAGAACTGCAGTAAAGTTTTGGGCTTGGAAATAGTTCCGCAAGCGATCGAAGACGCTAAAGCTAACGCGCGTTTGAATTCGATTGAAAACGGCGAGTTTTTCGCGGGAAAAGCGGAGGAAATTTTGGGTTCTATTTGCTATCGAGCCGCTAATGACGTGGTAGCTATTGTGGATCCTCCAAGAGCCGGTTTGCGTAAGTATCGACGGGTTTGTTGTAACGTTTCGAAATTGTTTTGTTTTAGATCAAAAAGCTATCATTCAGATCAGGAAAATCAACAAAATTAAGAAATTGGTTTACGTTTCTTGCAACCCGGCAGCTGCTTTGAAGAATTTCGTCGATATTGGACGATCCGCTTCGAAAACACTGCAGAACGAACCGCTAGTTCCCGTTAAGGCCGTAGCAGTCGATATGTTTCCTCACACAAAACATTGCGAGCTCATTATTTGTTTTGAAAGGTTCAATTCTTCTATGTGAATTTTATTCGGTTCTTGGTTTCAAATATTTATCTTAGACCCGGATTCTATGCGTTTTTTGGCAGCGGTTCACTGTTTTTTTAATATTCGCAACCTCAAATGTTAACAAATTTATTTAGAGCAGTGCGTTGTCTTTCCGCTAAACCGCATCGGGTGTTATAGGGCTAAGGTGAAGCCAAAACCGTAAAAAATTATTTAAGTTCTTTAGAATTTTGTTTCTGACGCGAAACTGAAACTAGAAACGCGGAGAAATCTCAAATTTCCAGAATCAAAAAGTGAGGTTATGTTAGTAGGTGTATTCAATAAGTGTGACGTCACAAGATTCAGTTGAAACGCAGAGAAATCTCAAATTTCCAGAATCAAAAAGTGAGGTTATGTTAGTAGGTGTATTCAATAAGTGTGACGTCACAAGGTTCAGTTGAAACGCAGAGAAATCTCAAATTTCCAGAATCAAAAAGTGAGGTTATGTTAGTAGTTCAATGTGTGACTTCACAGGATTCAGTTGAAATTGAGCGATTTTTAATTGAGAAATCTTTATAGCTAATAAATTTTTACTAAGAAAGTCGCTACTTTCTTGGAGAGTTCCTTATTTTGAACCACCAGCCTTTCCGCCATATTTTGTAGAAAATGAAAATGGCGGCCAAACTCGCAGGGATTGTTATGTGCCATTTCATCAAAGTTCTGTAGAAACCTTTGTAATTCGCCAAATCCTTTTTTCGCCTGAACGGCGACCTGAAATTTAACGTTATTTTGGTTTTTGATGACGATTTCTCCACCGAATTATCGTGATGTCGTCAGCATTTAAGGTAGCTGGCCGCAATTCGTATAGCACCTCCAACGCCGCCCTTTGACCAGCATGGACAGCCCCACCAAGAGTTCCGTACCATTCCGTTGAAGCCTCAGCGCCAGCCCAAAAAATCCTAGAAAACCGATAGCAAGTTTTCTGATATTACTAGTCTAGCTATAGCTCAAGGCCACAAGTAGAGTTGAGCCAAGTTGCGAATTTTAGTTGCGCCCTCTATCCGACTGTTGTCGAACTATTTTGGTGGGAAACCTCACTATTAGCGTAATGGCGGTGAAATCTTGGACAAATCAGTTGAGGATTTCGTGAGAAACTCTGACGGAAATTTTAGTGTTGTAGCTAGACTCGAAATTAATTTCTTAAACCTCGGACTTTGCTATTAAGATCTAAAATTTGCCCAATCTGCGCTACCTGGGGTGTATCCCAACACAATACAGCCCTGACAACGATTGATTTGTCCAGTTTTTGATGTTTAGAATTTTGCTTCCATACTCTCGACTCCCCCTTTTGAAGAGCGGGGGCATTACATTGTTGTGACCATTAAATAATTAAGTAAACACTAGTCATACCGGCCATTTCCGACTATTTCTAACTATAATAAAATCCTAACCTGTCTAGAGGTTCTAACAAGGCGTGGAGCGCCTTCAAACTTTTCACGCAAGCCATTGGGCCGCCGGTTTCCCATTTTTTTTCAGCAAAACTCGCCGCCAACATCGCTTTTGCCCCCAAATATTCCGCCAATTGTTTCAGTATAACACTTCTATGATCTTTTTTAGAAGCCAAGAAATACCCGGAAATACTTGGATCGTTATCAGTGATATCAAAACAACAGATGATGGGTCGATCAGGGGTGGCTGCGTGAAGTACGTGAATATCGTTAACGTTCCAAAAAACCTAAATTCGATTCCATAAAAACACTAAAAGTGGGGTTAGATCCGTCACCTCAGCGTAGGTTACCACGAAAAGAGCGAGTTTTCCAGGGATCGAGGACGTAATTGCTTCGATTTTGGAGGGTAATAGGGGGGGTTGGAAGTTGATTTTTTCAATTTCCGATGGAGGTATCGCTACTATAACATAAAAACAACTGAAAATCGTAAAATGACTTGACTTGGTTACGTTGGGTTACGTCAAGTTACTAGAGGTGAGTTTTGGTGGTTTCCACTTTAACGTCGCGTGATTGGCTGATGATTCCCTTGACGCGTTGACCGCAAACTATGTGGTTTGGGTGCAATGATTGCATTTTATTGCAAATCTGTAGGGCTCCGCCCTAAAATTATTCTTATTAATCAATTTTTAGTAAATTTGAGATTTTAGACCCGTATCCTGAGTTGCCTCAAAACCCCCGATTTTGTAGTCAATTGATGGAGAATTCCTCGAGTCGAAACGCAATACATAACGTAAAAAGCGACACTGATTTCAGCTGGACTAACCCCGCAATTGCTCCAAACCAAAAACGTTACAATTTCTTTAACTAATTCAGTTCGCACTTTAGCCTGGATAAACTCAGACATTGTCATCGAAACAAATTCGGGCGTCAATTGAGGTTTTTCACATAACGTTTCTATACGCGTTATGAAAGCAATCAAATCGAATTTTTCGAAAGTTTTACAAATTTTCGATGTTTCACTTGTAATTTTTGTAGTTTTTCCATATTCGATTAAAGTTTCGGTGGTTCGAAATTTTGTTTCAATTTCAAGTTTCTCGAGTAAATCAACCAAACTGGTTTGGTTGGGCGATATCCAGGATGCCCCACAATTAAGATTCAAATCGTTTCTAGAAAAGAAAGCGCGTCCCCCTATTTCATCTTGCTAAAATTTATTTAGAGTTTTTAGGGGCTCAAAAAATTACCTTCGGCTTCCAAAATTGCGACGTCAAGACTCGGTTCTCGTTCTAAAAGTGTTAGAGCTGCTGTTACGCCAGAAACTCCCGCGCCTATTATTATAACGTCGACATCAATCGGGTTATAACTAAAACTCATTTTTGGAAAATTCAGAAAGTTGGGTTAGTTTTTTGAATTTGGCGGGTGACGTCTCGGTGGGTAATTGACGCATGCGCGATTTATTCAAACGAAATGTCATGTCAGTAGCTTTAAAGATGGCCGATGACAAGAAGCGAAATTGAACAAGAATCCATCAGTTATCCAAAACTGTATAACTAGTGATATGTAAATATACGTGTTATTGCTACTAGATGTAAATATTAGTCTGTAACTGTACTGTGATATTGGTAATGGCCGATGAAGCGTCGGAGCAAGAGCTAAGGAAGAACCTCCATATAATTCAATCCATGATTGATGTTTCTGCTCAACGCTTAGAGGGGCTCCGGACACAATGCGCGACCAGTGCGGAATTGACCCAACAAGAAATCAGGACCCTGGAGGTACTGTCGTGTTTTCCAATAACTTTCATTTATTCAAATTATTACAGGGCAAACTAATCAAGTTGTTCTCCAATCAACTTATCACAAAGCTAAAACTAAGAAACGGATGTGATGAACATATTCCGTCACTAATGCAGTGGCTACAAGTTGTCGGATTGGGCCGTCATTCGGTACAAGGTTTATGCCAGAAAATTTCCTCAGTCGAAGAACTACAAGAGAAATCTGAACACGAACTCAGAACCATCTTAAGTGATAGGGGTGCAAGACCTGAGGAACTCAGCCGGTTGTGTCGCGCCCTACACAACCTCAAGCGTTACACAGGTGAGGCATAATTGCCAGCACCACCGTACTTTAGCACTAAGAGGGGAAGGGCTAACAAAGTTTACTTGTTAACTTAATATTTTAATTAATTTTACCTTAATTTAATTATACAGTAAGGTTTTTTGAAATTTTCAAAAATATCTCAAATTTGACAAGTGACAGTTCGCGCCAACTTCACACCGGACGATCGCATTTTTTGTAAAAATCGCAACTTTCGCGATATTTTTCAACAATTTTTCGCAATTTGATTAATCACCGGAAGAATTCGTTTCAGTTTGCTAGTTGATTGATTCACGTCGCGACTTTATGCGGGTGAAAAACAGTAGCTGCAACTTCACGTCAAACCCGCTTGGGATTACTCCGCTAGATGGCGCGATACTTGACTGAAGAATCGTAAACGCACCTTTTTGATTACCCCGCTAGATGTCGCGTTACTTTTACTTTGTTTAACTTAGAATGGGATATTTGGATGCGTTTATTTTGCAGATGTGCTCAAGAGAGGCGACAACGACAACTCGGACATGCACCTCTATTGGGACTCCTGGGACCGCCACCATCCTCTCAAAGTCGGAGGTCTGTCGCCGCGTACCGGAAGGTCGCGGGCGGCTCGGGCCTCCGTCCCGTCAGAAGAGAGTCTCAGCACTTTCAACAACAATAACCGCGGAGGTGCGATCCCTCCTTCCTCCTCTGTGTCTAGCATCAATTCTCTGAATGCTCAGTGTGTGCTTGGGCCTCCCCTAACTCCCCCGCCCCAAAACCGAGGGAAAGGTACGCATGATTTGGAAAAAAATATTTAGAAAAGCATGTCGGTACCTTAGTCGTTTTTGTTTCGAAAATCCCTAGATTGATCGTGTATCGAAGCATTTTGATGTAATAATCGCAAATTGACGTCTTTTTGTGTGTTTTGAGCAGGGAGGTTTCCGACGACGCCGCCTCCGATGCGAAAATTATTGACGGGCATCCAGAATCCGGTTTTGTTACCCGACTCGTATCCGTTGACCAAAAGTAAATCGCACGAATCGCAATTGGCGAAAGGTGATAACGGCGAGATGAACGATGGATTGACGGGACCGGGACGAAGGACGAGATTACCGACTGAACCGGGACCCGACACCGATTACACCAGTCCCCTACTGACCAGTCCCATCAAATCGCCGCCGTACAACAACGCCGGCACCGACAGCGACGATAACAGCTACAAATGTGAGTTGTAACCGCCAGATGGCGCATTAATAGTTTAATCGAATCGTTGTTTAGCCGCGACTAGTTTGCAAGTGCCGAAATCACCTCGCACCCCCACACCGGTCGTTATACGCAACATGACCCATCAGATCAAACATCGTTTTACGAAAACTTTCAAGATGATGTCGACGTGCGGCTATTGTTTGAAACCGATCTATTTCGGTACGGGACTCAAGTGTAAGGAGTGCAAGTATACGTGTCATAGGGAATGCGAGGATAAGGTGGCGCCCTCTTGCGGTTTACCGCCAGAATTTCTCGATGAGTTCAAGAAGAAATTGTCGTTCGAGGGGCAGGTTTTTCCGTCACCGAACACCGGCAGGGCGGGTAACCCCAAGAACATCATCAACTCGTTGACGAGAGGCAGAAAAAGGTCGCATCCGCAACCCGCTATCAACATTCCTTCGTTTCCGGTTGGTTGTTGCGTTTTTTTTCTTTTCGGCTCTTTAACTTGACGTTCGATCCGTTTCAGCCCCCGGATTCGAGCTCGAATACATCCAGTTGCAACAGTTCAACACCCTCGAGTCCGGCCGTACAAAGCATACCCACACCTCACTCTAGTCATAAACAGCAGTTTAATTTTCCTGGTAAGTTTGGTGCCACCACCGGGTTTTGAGCGCCATCTATTGGTCTGTGTCTGCGTTTTTTTTTTTTATATGACTTACGAAATTGGTAGCCGTTGTGCACTCTTTACTTCCATAGTTTATATTAATTCCGTACTTTTATGTATAATTGAACACCAAATTAATGTCAATTTTGCAGTTTTTGACCCAATTTTTGCCAAACTTAGACGTTTATGTGCAATTGAATGCAAAATTAATGTTATTGTGCACTTTTAAAGCAAATTTTTCATATTTCCAAAAAATCTGGGATGCAGTCGCCCCCAAAACGCATGTTAATTCTGTTTTTCTGCACAATCACGGAACTTAACGCGACCGCAATGTGCATGGTAATTTTTCTGTAGCATGCGGTTGTGATTGTTGCCTCATCCGAGAGATGGCGCTCAATTCGGTTGTGATTTTCAGAAGTGGCCCACACCGAATCGAACGAGATCATGATCGAAACCCGGCCCTTGAACGTCCTCCACCACGAACTGACGAGTTCGCAACAGAGCCGGGAGAGCGATCGGACGGCTTCGATTTCCGGCAGTACCAGCACCGATTCGGACAAAACGCCGGTCAGAGTCGATTCGCAAGACAGTCAAGTTTCGGATACCGAAACCATCACCGACGGCCATCGATACGTCAGACAGAACAGCGTAATTTCTTTCTTGTTTGTACGATTGCGATGTGTTGAGAGAAAAAAAATTGTTTTGTTCAGGTTTCGATGCGGGAATGGGATATACCGTTCGAGGAACTCAAGATGGGCGAATCGATCGGAACGGGACGTTTCGGAACTGTTTATCGTGGTTATTGGCACGGTGATGTTGCCGTTAAAGTTCTCGACATGAACTATCTGGAGGACGAGAAAACGTTGGAACAGTTCAAAATCGAAGTGTCGACGTTTCGAAAAACGAGACACGAAAACGTGATTTTGTTCATGGGGGCGTGCATGCAACCCCCGAAATTGGCTATCGTTACGAGTTTGAGTAAAGGAATGACGCTTTATACCCACATACACTTAAGGAAAGACAAGTTCAACATGAACAAAACCACTATTGTCGCACAACAAATATCCCAGGTACAGTGTTGCCAATTCCCACCCAATTTCAACGAAAATATTCAGTTTGTAGCAAATTTTTTTATTTTTATTTTAAAGACTCACGCTAGTAGAGAGGATCTAATTCACTCGCTAGACATTTATTTAAGTAAAAACAATTAAGGTTGCGGTTTTATAACGCCGTAACGACAACCAAACTGCATTTTTAATGTACACAAGTTAGTTACGACTGCCGTCCATAGATGGCGTTGGGTATCTTGGTTTAGCGTCTTATTTGCGATGTTTGCAGGGAATGGGATACTTGCACGCAAAAGGAATTGTCCACAAAGACTTGAAGAGTAAAAATATTTTTCTAGAAAACGGCAAAGTTGTGATAACCGACTTTGGATTGTTCAGCGTGACGAAACTGTGTTTCGGCAATCGGTAAATATTTCATTTTAAACGTTTCGAACCGTCTAACTCGATGAAATTGCAGCAAAAACGATAGCTTGGGTATTCCTCCAGGTTGGCTGTGTTACTTATCGCCTGAAATCATAAGGAGCTTGCACGCACACCAAAGCCACGACAGCGAACTGCCGTTCAGTAAAGCCTCCGACGTTTACGCTTTCGGGTAAAGAATACGTCACAGAAATTCCTGGACATTGGTGCAATATTGCAATTCGCGATACTTGCGCCTGTGGACAAGGACGAAATTTGAAAATTCTCAAATTTTTCAATTGCAGAACTGTTTGGTACGAGTTGTTATGCGGGGAGTGGCCGTTCAAGTCTCAACCGCCCGAAGCTATAATCTGGCAAGTGGGGAAAGGGATGAAGCAACCGTTAGCCAATCTCCAAGCCTCCCGCGATGTCAAGGTAGTTGTTTCGTCCGGTTTGGTTTTTGTTAATTGAATTTTTAGGACATCTTGATGCTTTGTTGGTCGTTCCAACGGGAGAACCGGCCCGACTTCATTCGTCTTCTCAACATATTGGATAAGTTGCCGAAGAAACGGCTGGCCCGCAGTCCCTCTCATCCCATCCATCTGTCGCGTTCAGCCGAGTCGGTCTTTTAAAAAACAAGAGTCGAAAAAACCCCTTTGTATGTTGTGTGTTGGTCGTAATTTTTTGCCTTGTCGGTTGGCAGTACCGTCTGTCAACCAAAAAAAAAAAATAAAATCACCTGTACAAATCTGTGTGTGCAAATTACGAAGGAATGTGCTTATGATCTATATTTTTAAATTTTTGACGAATTGTTAGGTTATGACGACGACGAAAGGATTGTATATAGAGTCGGGATTTTATCGGTGCAAATGTTTCCCAGTATTGCATTTTTACTGTGATCTTTAACAAGAAAAGAAATTAATTTAATTGTTTTTCCTCTTTCTCTTAAAGTATTAAGTTGCAGGCCGACAACCGGATCGATCACGGGTCCGGTTGTGTTTTTACTTGTCTCAATGTTGAACAATTGTTGTTTGTTAGAATAGTGCCTGTTTTCTCGAGTGGCCGCCATATTTTTCTGTTCACCATCGAAATTTATACTTAAATCGCGAAGCCCCTTGTTGGTGTGCAATTGCCGCACTCGACTATACCATTGAACTATTTTTTGCCAATAACCATTTGTACAGAATTGTATGTATATATGAAATTTTTTGGTCGTTTCAGCGACGACCCTGTATATATGTTGAAATGCATTCCCACATGTTTCTGTCACTCTAGTCAATTTACAATTTTTTGTTCAAACTCGGAGCCTTAAACTGCAACCATTTTATTTAATTAAGTTATTGCAATCTCGGATTTCCGTCCCCGCGCCGCCTCCAACGCGCATGAAACGTGACGTCACTACTTGAAACGTGATGGAGGCAAAAGGAATTTCGAAAAAACATTTTATTGTACATAATTAGATAACAACTAATTTTTTTTAACTCAAGTGACGTCACACTTCAGTTAAAGCAGCGCCGGTACGGAATTCAAGGTAGCCTCGCCTTGGTTGCGGCTTATGGCGCCGGTTTTGGCGCCATACTTATACATTCTGATCTACAGTCAATGTACATTATTAAGGGATTAGGGTTAAATAAACTATGATACGATACGAAGTTTTTTATTCGTAACACAGTCACTGTTAGTGTCTTAACAATCCCATGTTATGGGCGATATGTTTGCACTTGGTCGAAATTTCTTCATGTACTAAACTGAAGCACATCGCAACGACAACTAGACCTAAAAACAAATATAGACAACATGCGAATAGTTGAATTTGCGCATGAGCGTCCGCACTTTGAGGCAACTTATCACCGACACCGATAGTCGAAAGTGCTATAAAACAAAAATATGTTGCGTCAAGAAAACTCCAACCACTAGTTGAAGCAAAAGCGGCAGCTCCCATGCAAACGTATGAGAAGAAAAATAGAAGAACGAAAATCGCAGGCACTGATGGTGATGTTGGAGGTGGTGATGGGGATCGTTGAGGTCTTTCAGGAGGACGCCAGATTAATGGAACTCTTGAGGGAGTATCGTGTGTGCAAATTCTGAAAAAGATGTTTTAGTTGATTGAAAACATGTTGGGTGGCGTTACCCGTGTTCGCTATCGTCGGGGTCTTCGGTGTCTTCGTATTCGGAACAGGCTAGCGAACTTTTGGTTGGAGTTCCGTGATGGTGGGTTGGACAAATTTGGGGTTCCGCCAGCATTTGTCTCACTTGAGTTTGGCGGCAGCGACCTCTCGCGTGAGTTGCCCGAACTGTCGCTAGTAGAGCTTTTTTCGGAATATCGGAATGCTCGCTGTATTGATGGTTGTTTTTGCAGACGTGGTTAGGGGTGCTATGGGTGGAGGCTATTTGGATTGAAGCCGAATCTGAGATCAAAAGATCATTCGATTATTCGACCATTTGAATTAACAACTCGGGTATCTGTTAGGATGAGAAATTTACAAATTTCAAAGCTTGAGGTTGCGCTTTAACATAATTAGACGAGAATCGATTGAGATTTAAAAAAATAGCAAAATATTAGCAGGCAATAAAAGTGAACGAATGAGAATTTTAATCTGAAAAGTCCTAAAGTAGTCTTAACAGTGGCGCACCTTCAAGATTTCTGCAGTACATCTTCCCGGAAGGACTAGAAGGCGCCTTATGGTATCCAACAGTCGGACTCCTCATATTCGAGCCATCGTTTTGACAGCACAATTTCGAGTAGACCCTTTTCGCCCCAGTTGCTAACATTGCCCCAAGAGCTGATAGCAAAATCAGCATCAAAGGAACGCCGATGATAGCGTAGACCACGGCAACTACCTTCCCCGCTGCGGTTCTAGGCGACAACCTTCCGTAACCTTAAATTTGGTGTTAATTAATTGAATTAAAAAAAACCTGTTCTTACCTATGGTAGTTAGTAGAGTGATAGAATATAAGAGGGCGCCTCCGAAAGTCCAGTGGGGTGCCGAAGGGTTGGGCATGCCGTCTATTTTTCCTGATTCCACTACTGCTCTCTCGAATCTCTTCAATTGTTCTGTTACTAGTCGCGTCCAGTTTTTTTCGTATAAAACATTGAGACGTTCTGGAACAATTGAGCAATGATATCAGTAAATCAGTAATGTTGGGAAAATTGTATGGAGGTTGCAAAAAGTTATTTCCTGTATCAAGTTCGTGACAATGGACAGATAAGTGGGTCGATTTTTTCATTCCCTATCGGGATAGAATGGCGGTCCCGGAACTGTTAAGCTTTAAGTCTGGGTTATTCATGTAAACTAAAGCGTCGTCTTTTTGTAAGGAGGTTATTTTTCAGGGATGATGAGAAATATCAGAATGTTGCGCGGGTATTTCGGGATTATAAAATTTTATGTCCAGAGATTTCAACGTAACTCGACAGCCGAGTTCAGAATTTCATAAAGAATAGAAAATTACACTCGGTCGTTAAAAATTAAAAAAGAGACACGTTGTCATGTGGGTGTTGTAGGGGAATTTCGGGCCCTTTTATGTTGACTACATAATGGAAGATTACTGGAGAACTAAGAATGCTACAGAGGAGCTGAATGTCTCTACGTGTTCGTATTCAAATTACTTCTCTCTGTGCCAAATTTCATAGCAGTGGGAGCAAAAAAGTTTTTTGGTCGAAAATTTTCATAAGGTTATAACCTTCCATTTTCTTCAAAAATCGAACAAAAATTTACCTCTTTGGATTTCAACGAAACTGAATTGACGGGTTCATAATATCATAAGGAATCGAAAATTACACTCGGTTGTGAAGAATTACTGGCGGTTTAGAAAAGAGAGACGTTGCCAGGAAGGTGTTGTAGGGGAATTTCGGGCCCTTTTATGTTGACTACATAATGGAAAATTACTGGAGAACTAAGAATGCTACAGAGGAGCTGAATGTCTCTACGTGTTCGTATTCAAATTACTTCTCTCTGTGCCAAATTTCATAGCAGTGGGAGCAAAAAAGTTTTTTGGTCGAAAATTTTCATAAGGTTATAACCTTCCATTTTCTTCAAAAATCGAACAAAAATTTACCTCTTTGGATTTCAACGAAACTGAATTGACGGGTTCATAATATCATAAGGAATCGAAAATTACACTCGGTTGTGAAAAATTACTGGCGGTTTAGAAAAGAGAGACGTTGCCAGTAAGGTGTTGTAGGGGAATTTCGGGCCCTTTTATGTTGACTACATAATGGAAGATTACTGGAGAACTAAGAATGCTACAGAGGAGCTGAATGTCTCTACGTGTTCGTATTCAAATTACTTCTCTCTGTGCCAAATTTCATAGCAGTGGGAGCAAAAAAGTTTTTTGGTCGAAAATTTTCATAAGGTTATAACCTTCCATTTTCTTCAAAAATCGAACAAAAATTTACCTCTTTGGATTTCAACGAAACTGAATTGACGGGTTCATAATATCATAAGGAATCGAAAATTACACTCGGTTGTGAAAAATTACTGGCGGTTTAGAAAAGAGAGACGTTGCCAGGAAGGTGTTGTAGGGGAATTTCGCGCCCTTTTATGTTGACTACATAATGGAAGATTACTGGAGAACTAAGAATGCTACAGAGGAGCTGAATGTCTCTACGTGTTCGTATTCAAATTACTTCTCTCTGTGCCAAATTTCATAGCAGTGGGAGCAAAAAAGTTTTTTGGTCGAAAATTTTCATAAGGTTATAACCTTCCATTTTCTTCAAAAATCGAACAAAAATTTACCTCTTTGGATTTCAACGAAACTGAATTGACGGGTTCATAATATCATAAGGAATCGAAAATTACACTCGGTTGTGAAAAATTACTGGCGGTTTAGAAAAGAGAGACGTTGCCAGGAAGGTGTTGTAGGGGAATTTCGCGCCCTTTTATGTTGACTACATAATGGAAGATTACTGGAGAACTAAGAATGCTACAGAGGAGCTGAATGTCTCTACGTGTTCGTATTCAAATTACTTCTCTCTGTGCCAAATTTCATAGCAGTGGGAGCAAAAAAGTTTTTTGGTCGAAAATTTTCATAAGGTTATAACCTTCCATTTTCTTCAAAAATCGAACAAAAATTTACCTCTTTGGATTTCAACGAAACTGAATTGACGGGTTCATAATATCATAAGGAATCGAAAATTACACTCGGTTGTGAAAAATTACTGGCGGTTTAGAAAAGAGAGACGTTGCCAGGAAGGTGTTGTAGGGGAATTTCGCGCCCTTTTATGTTGACTACATAATGGAAGATTACTGGAGAACTAAGAATGCTACAGAGGAGCTGAATGTCTCTACGTGTTCGTATTCAAATTACTTCTCTCTGTGCCAAATTTCATAGCAGTGGGAGCAAAAAAGTTTTTTGGTCGAAAATTTTCATAAGGTTATAACCTTCCATTTTCTTCAAAAATCGAACAAAAATTTACCTCTTTGGATTTCAACGAAACTTAATTGACGGGTTCATAATATCATAAGGAATCGAAAATTACACTCGGTTGTGAAAAATTACTGGCGGTTTAGAAAAGAGAGACGTTGCCAGGAAGGTGTTGTAGGGGAATTTCGCGCCCTTTTATGTTGACTACATAATGGAAGATTACTGGAGAACTAAGAATGCTACAGAGGAGCTGAATGTCTCTACGTGTTCGTATTCAAATTACTTCTCTCTGTGCCAAATTTCATAGCAGTGGGAGCAAAAAAGTTTTTTGGTCGAAAATTTGCATAAGGTTATAACCTTCCATTTTCTTCAAAAATCGAACAAAAATTTACCTCTATGGATTTCAACGAAACTTAATTGACGGGTTCATAATATCATAAGGAATCGAAAATTACACTCGGTTGTGAAAAATTACTGGCGGTTTAGAAAAGAGAGACGTTGCCAGGAAGGTGTTGTAGGGGAATTTCGCGCCCTTTTATGTTGACTACATAATGGAAGATTACTGGAGAACTAAGAATGCTACAGAGGAGCTGAATGTCTCTACGTGTTCGTATTCAAATTACTTCTCTCTGTGCCAAATTTCATAGCAGTGGGAGCAAAAAAGTTTTTTGGTCGAAAATTTTCATAAGGTTATAACCTTCCATTTTCTTCAAAAATCGAACAAAAATTTACCTCTTTGGATTTCAACGAAACTGAATTGACGGGTTCATAATATCATAAGGAATCGAAAATTACACTCGGTTGTGAAAAATTACTGGCGGTTTAGAAAAGAGAGACGTTGCCAGGAAGGTGTTGTAGGGGAATTTCGGGCCCTTTTATGTTGACTACATAATGGAAGATTACTGGAGAACTAAGAATGCTACAGAGGAGCTGAATGTCTCTACGTGTTCGTATTCAAATTACTTCTCTCTGTGCCAAATTTCATAGCAGTGGGAGCAAAAAAGTTTTTTGGTCGAAAATTTTCATAAGGTTATAACCTTCCATTTTCTTCAAAAATCGAACAAAAATTTACCTCTTTGGATTTCAACGAAACTGAATTGACGGGTTCATAATATCATAAGGAATCGAAAATTACACTCGGTTGTGAAAAATTACTGGCGGTTTAGAAAAGAGAGACGTTGCCAGGAAGGTGTTGTAGGGGAATTTCGCGCCCTTTTATGTTGACTACATAATGGAAGATTACTGGAGAACTAAGAATGCTACAGAGGAGCTGAATGTCTCTACGTGTTCGTATTCAAATTACTTCTCTCTGTGCCAAATTTCATAGCAGTGGGAGCAAAAAAGTTTTTTGGTCGAAAATTTTCATAAGGTTATAACCTTCCATTTTCTTCAAAAATCGAACAAAAATTTACCTCTTTGGATTTCAACGAAACTGAATTGACGGGTTCATAATATCATAAGGAATCGAAAATTACACTCGGTTGTGAAAAATTACTGGCGGTTTAGAAAAGAGAGACGTTGCCAGGAAGGTGTTGTAGGGGAATTTCGCGCCCTTTTATGTTGACTACATAATGGAAGATTACTGGAGAACTAAGAATGCTACAGAGGAGCTGAATGTCTCTACGTGTTCGTATTCAAATTACTTCTCTCTGTGCCAAATTTCATAGCAGTGGGAGCAAAAAAGTTTTTTGGTCGAAAATTTTCATAAGGTTATAACCTTCCATTTTCTTCAAAAATCGAACAAAAATTTACCTCTTTGGATTTCAACGAAACTTAATTGACGGGTTCATAATATCATAAGGAATCGAAAATTACACTCGGTTGTGAAAAATTACTGGCGGTTTAGAAAAGAGAGACGTTGCCAGGAAGGTGTTGTAGGGGAGTTTCGGGCCCTTTTATGTTGACTACATAATGGAAAATTACTGGAGAACTAAGAATGCTACAGAGGAGCTGAATGTCTCTACGTGTTCGTATTCAAATTACTTCTCTCTGTGCCAAATTTCATAGCAGTGGGAGCAAGAAAGTTTTTTGGTCGAAAATTTTCATAAGGTTATAACCTTCCATTTTCTTCAAAAATCGAACAAAAATTTACCTCTTTGGATTTCAACGAAACTTAATTGACGGGTTCATAATATCATAAGGAATCGAAAATTACACTCGGTTGTGAAGAATTACTGGCGGTTTAGAAAAGAGAGACGTTGCCAGGAAGGTGTTGTAGGGGAATTTCGGGCCCTTTTATGTTGACTACATAATGGAAGATTACTGGAGAACTAAGAATGCTACAGAGGAGCTGAATGTCTCTACGTGTTCGTATTCAAATTACTTCTCTCTGTGCCAAATTTCATAGCAGTGGGAGCAAAAAAGTTTTTTGGTCGAAAATTTTCATAAGGTTATAACCTTCCATTTTCTTCAAAAATCGAACAAAAATTTACCTCTTTGGATTTCAACGAAACTTAATTGACGGGTTCATAATATCATAAGGAATCGAAAATTACACTCGGTTGTGAAGAATTACTGGCGGTTTAGAAAAGAGAGACGTTGCCAGGAAGGTGTTGTAGGGGAATTTCGGGCCCTTTTATGTTGACTACATAATGGAAGATTACTGGAGAACTAAGAATGCTACAGAGGAGCTGAATGTCTCTACGTGTTCGTATTCAAATTACTTCTCTCTGTGCCAAATTTCATAGCAGTGGGAGCAAAAAAGTTTTTTGGTCGAAAATTTTCATAAGGTTATAACCTTCCATTTTCTTCAAAAATCGAACAAAAATTTACCTCTTTGGATTTCAACGAAACTTAATTGACGGGTTCATAATATCATAAGGAATCGAAAATTACACTCGGTTGTGAAGAATTACTGGCGGTTTAGAAAAGAGAGACGTTGCCAGGAAGGTGTTGTAGGGGAATTTCGGGCCCTTTTATGTTGACTACATAATGGAAAATTACTGGAGAACTAAGAATGCTACAGAGGAGCTAAATGTCTCTACGTGTTCGTATTCAAATTACTTCTCTCTGTGCCAAATTTCATAGCAGTGGGAGCAAAAAAGTTTTTTGGTCGAAAATTTTCATAAGGTTATAACCTTCCATTTTCTTCAAAAATCGAACAAAAATTTACCTCTTTGGATTTCAACGAAACTGAATTGACGGGTTCATAATATCATAAGGAATCGAAAATTACACTCGGTTGTGAAAAATTACTGGCGGTTTAGAAAAGAGAGACGTTGCCAGGAAGGTGTTGTAGGGGAATTTCGGGCCCTTTTATGTTGACTACATAATGGAAAATTACTGGAGAACTAAGAATGCTACAGAGGAGCTGAATGTCTCTACGTGTTCGTATTCAAATTACTTCTCTCTGTGCCAAATTTCATAGCAGTGGGAGCAAAAAAGTTTTTTACCTCTTTGGATTTCAACGAAACTTAATTGACGGGTTCATAATATCATAAGGAATCGAAAATTACACTCGGTTGTGAAGAATTACTGGCGGTTTAGAAAAGAGAGACGTTGCCAGGAAGGTGTTGTAGGGGAATTTCGGGCCCTTTTATGTTGACTACATAATGGAAAATTACTGGAGAACTAAGAATGCTACAGAGGAGCTGAATGTCTCTACGTGTTCGTATTCAAATTACTTCTCTCTGTGCCAAATTTCATAGCAGTGGGAGCAAAAAAGTTTTTTACCTCTTTGGATTTCAACGAAACTTAATTGACGGGTTCATAATATCATAAGGAATCGAAAATTACACTCGGTTGTGAAGAATTACTGGCGGTTTAGAAAAGAGAGACGTTGCCAGGAAGGTGTTGTAGGGGAATTTCGGGCCCTTTTATGTTGACTACATAATGGAAAATTACTGGAGAACTAAGAATGCTACAGAGGAGCTGAATGTCTCTACGTGTTCGTATTCAAATTACTTCTCTCTGTGCCAAACTTCATAGCAGTGGGAGCAAAAAAGTTTTTTGGTCGAAAATTTTCATAAGGTTATAACCTTCCATTTTCTTCAAAAATCGAACAAAAATTTACCTCTTTGGATTTCAACGAAACTGAATTGACGGGTTCATAATATCATAAGGAATCGAAAATTACACTCGGTTGTGAAAAATTACTGGCGGTTTAGAAAAGAGAGACGTTGCCAGGAAGGTGTTGTAGGGGAATTTCGGGCCCTTTTATGTTGACTACATAATGGAAAATTACTGGAGAACTAAGAATGCTACAGAGGAGCTGAATGTCTCTACGTGTTCGTATTCAAATTACTTCTCTCTGTGCCAAATTTCATAGCAGTGGGAGCAAAAAAGTTTTTTGGTCGAAAATTTTCATAAGGTTATAACCTTCCATTTTCTTCAAAAATCGAACAAAAATTTACCTCTTTGGATTTCAACGAAACTTAATTGACGGGTTCATAATATCATAAGGAATCGAAAATTACACTCGGTTGTGAAGAATTACTGGCGGTTTAGAAAAGAGAGACGTTGCCAGGAAGGTGTTGTAGGGGAATTTCGGGCCCTTTTATGTTGACTACATAATGGAAAATTACTGGAGAACTAAGAATGCTACAGAGGAGCTGAATGTCTCTACGTGTTCGTATTCAAATTACTTCTCTCTGTGCCAAATTTCATAGCAGTGGGAGCAAAAAAGTTTTTTGGTCGAAAATTTTCATAAGGTTATAACCTTCCATTTTCTTCAAAAATCGAACAAAAATTTACCTCTTTGGATTTCAACGAAACTGAATTGACGGGTTCATAATATCATAAGGAATCGAAAATTACACTCGGTTGTGAAAAATTACTGGCGGTTTAGAAAAGAGAGACGTTGCCAGGAAGGTGTTGTAGGGGAATTTCGGGCCCTTTTATGTTGACTACATAATGGAAAATTACTGGAGAACTAAGAATGCTACAGAGGAGCTGAATGTCTCTACGTGTTCGTATTCAAATTACTTCTCTCTGTGCCAAATTTCATAGCAGTGGGAGCAAAAAAGTTTTTTGGTCGAAAATTTTCATAAGGTTATAACCTTCCATTTTCTTCAAAAATCGAACAAAAATTTACCTCTTTGGATTTCAACGAAACTGAATTGACGGGTTCATAATATCATAAGGAATCGAAAATTACACTCGGTTGTGAAAAATTACTGGCGGTTTAGAAAAGAGAGACGTTGCCAGGAAGGTGTTGTAGGGGAATTTCGCGCCCTTTTACGAGGGCTGACAATAAAGTAAGGTCTCCAATTTTTTTTTTCATAGAAAATGACATTTATTTACAAAAAGCGATACACCGTTGGAAAGGCCAAGGTCTTGGCTACTTTTCTACATAATCGCCATTTTTTTCCAACACCTTGCGCATCCGCACGATGAACTTGTCTATGCCGGCAGAATACCACTCTCCGTCCGCCTCACGCAGCCAGGTGTTGACCTCTTTCTGAACCTCCGCGTCACTATCAAACTTCTTCCCTCCGAGATGTTTTTTCAGGGCGGGGAACATGTGGTAGTCACTTGGGGCCACGTCGGGACTATAGGGAGGGTGATCGATGATTTCCCAGCCAAATTTCTTGAGCAGGTCAAGGGTAACGTTGGCTGTGTGCGGGCGCGCGTTGTCGTGGTGAAATTTTACTCCTTTGCTCAGCAATCCCGGGCGTTTGTTTTTTATGGCACGACGAAGCTTTTCCAGGGTCTCACAGTACCTTGCTGCATTGATAGTGGTTCCCCTTGGCATGAAATCCACCAACAATACCCCGTGGCGATCCCAAAACACCGTAGCCATCACCTTGCCGGCTGACAGTGTCGCCTTAAACTTTTTGGGTTTCGGAGAATCGCTATGGCGCCATTGTTTGGACGACTCCTTTGTTTCGGGTGTGTAGTGATGAGCCCACGTTTCATCCCCCGTAACAAACCCTTCCAAAAAATCATCGCCTTCCTCTTCAAAACGGGCCACAACTTTGGTCGCACATTCCACGCGCCGCTTCATGTGGTCTTCGGTCAGCTGTTTCGGCACCCATCGGGCAGAAACTTTGTGATACTGCAAGTTGTTCACAAGGATATGACGGATTGTTTCGCTGCTACACACTCCTCCAAGCTTCTCTTCCAAGTCCCTAATTGTCGCACGGCGGTTTTTGAGCATTTCTGCCTCCACTGCTTGAACAATCGCATCCGAGACCGACGGTCGGCCACTTCTCTCCTCGTCGTGAACATTAGTGCGCCCGGAATTGAACTCGCGGCTCCACTTACGCACGTTTTTTATGTCCATACACTTTTCCCCGTAAACTTCAACTAGTTGACGATGGATTTCAATAGGTGTCACCTTTTTCGCACTCAAAAAACGTATTACAGAACGCAATTCGCACTTGGACGCTGACGCGAGGGGTACCTCCATCGTTGACGGCTGCTCAGCCAAGACTAAGCGGTCGGGGAAGCCCCACCCAGCAGCAAAGTGGTAGTGGGGGAACCAAGGAACACGGCGGTGTTGCCAGATTTCGCCTAGCGCGTGATCCGGCGAAGTTGCAGCGTTGGAGACCTTACTTTATTGTCAGCCCTCGTATGTTGACTACATAATGGAAGATTACTGGAGAACTAAGAATGCTACAGAGGAGCTGAATGTCTCTACGTGTTCGTATTCAAATTACTTCTCTCTGTGCCAAATTTCATAGCAGTGGGAGCAAAAAAGTTTTTTGGTCGAAAATTTTCATAAGGTTATAACCTTCCATTTTCTTCAAAAATCGAACAAAAATTTACCTCTATGGATTTCAACGAAACTTAATTGACGGGTTCATAATATCATAAGGAATCGAAAATTACACTCGGTTGTGAAAAATTACTGGCGGTTTAGAAAAGAGAGACGTTGCCAGGAAGGTGTTGTAGGGGAATTTCGCGCCCTTTTATGTTGACTACATAATGGAAGATTACTGGAGAACTAAGAATGCTACAGAGGAGCTGAATGTCTCTACGTGTTCGTATTCAAATTACTTCTCTCTGTGCCAAATTTCATAGCAGTGGGAGCAAAAAAGTTTTTTGGTCGAAAATTTTCATAAGGTTATAACCTTCCATTTTCTTCAAAAATCGAACAAAAATTTACCTCTTTGGATTTCAACGAAACTTAATTGACGGGTTCATAATATCATAAGGAATCGAAAATTACACTCGGTTGTGAAAAATTACTGGCGGTTTAGAAAAGAGAGACGTTGCCAGGAAGGTGTTGTAGGGGAATTTCGGGCCCTTTTATGTTGACTACATAATGGAAAATTACTGGAGAACTAAGAATGCTACAGAGGAGCTGAATGTCTCTACGTGTTCGTATTCAAATTACTTCTCTCTGTGCCAAATTTCATAGCAGTGGGAGCAAAAAAGTTTTTTGGTCGAAAATTTTCATAAGGTTATAACCTTTCATTTTCTTCAAAAATCGAACAAAAATTTACCTCTTTGGATTTCAACGAAACTTAATTGACGGGTTCATAATATCATAAGGAATCGAAAATTACACTCGGTTGTGAAAAATTACTGGCGGTTTAGAAAAGAGAGACGTTGCCAGGAAGGTGTTGTAGGGGAATTTCGGGCCCTTTTATGTTGACTACATAATGGAAAATTACTGGAGAACTAAGAATGCTACAGAGGAGCTGAATGTCTCTACGTGTTCGTATTCAAATTACTTCTCTCTGTGCCAAATTTCATAGCAGTGGGAGCAAAAAAGTTTTTTGGTCGAAAATTTTCATAAGGTTATAACCTTCCATTTTCTTCAAAAATCGAACAAAAATTTACCTCTTTGGATTTCAACGAAACTTAATTGACGGGTTCATAATATCATAAGGAATCGAAAATTACACTCGGTTGTGAAAAATTACTGGCGGTTTAGAAAAGAGAGACGTTGCCAGGAAGGTGTTGTAGGGGAATTTCGGGCCCTTTTATGTTGACTACATAATGGAAAATTACTGGAGAACTAAGAATGCTACAGAGGAGCTGAATGTCTCTACGTGTTCGTATTCAAATTACTTCTCTCTGTGCCAAATTTCATAGCAGTGGGAGCAAAAAAGTTTTTTGGTCGAAAATTTTCATAAGGTTATAACCTTTCATTTTCTTCAAAAATCGAACAAAAATTTACCTCTTTGGATTTCAACGAAACTTAATTGACGGGTTCATAATATCATAAGGAATCGAAAATTACACTCGGTTGTGAAAAATTACTGGCGGTTTAGAAAAGAGAGACGTTGCCAGGAAGGTGTTGTAGGGGAATTTCGGGCCCTTTTATGTTGACTACATAATGGAAAATTACTGGAGAACTAAGAATGCTACAGAGGAGCTGAATGTCTCTACGTGTTCGTATTCAAATTACTTCTCTCTGTGCCAAATTTCATAGCAGTGGGAGCAAAAAAGTTTTTTGGTCGAAAATTTTCATAAGGTTATAACCTTCCATTTTCTTCAAAAATCGAACAAAAATTTACCTCTTTGGATTTCAACGAAACTGAATTGACGGGTTCATAATATCATAAGGAATCGAAAATTACACTCGGTTGTGAAAAATTACTGGCGGTTTAGAAAAGAGAGACGTTGCCAGGAAGGTGTTGTAGGGGAATTTCGGGCCTTTTTATGTTGACTACATAATGGAAAATTACTGGAGAACTAAGAATGCTACAGAGGAGCTGAATGTCTCTACGTGTTCGTATTCAAATTACTTCTCTCTGTGCCAAATTTCATAGCAGTGGGAGCAAAAAAGTTTTTTACCTCTTTGGATTTCAACGAAACTTAATTGACGGGTTCATAATATCATAAGGAATCGAAAATTACACTCGGTTGTGAAGAATTACTGGCGGTTTAGAAAAGAGAGACGTTGCCAGGAAGGTGTTGTAGGGGAATTTCGGGCCTTTTTATGTTGACTACATAATGGAAAATTACTGGAGAACTAAGAATGCTACAGAGGAGCTGAATGTCTCTACGTGTTCGTATTCAAATTACTTCTCTCTGTGCCAAATTTCATAGCAGTGGGAGCAAAAAAGTTTTTTGGTCGAAAATTTTCATAAGGTTATAACCTTCCATTTTCTTCAAAAATCGAACAAAAATTTACCTCTTTGGATTTCAACGAAACTGAATTGACGGGTTCATAATATCATAAGGAATCGAAAATTACACTCGGTTGTGAAAAATTACTGGCGGTTTAGAAAAGAGAGACGTTGCCAGGAAGGTGTTGTAGGGGAATTTCGGGCCCTTTTATGTTGACTACATAATGGAAAATTACTGGAGAACTAAGAATGCTACAGAGGAGCTGAATGTCTCTACGTGTTCGTATTCAAATTACTTCTCTCTGTGCCAAATTTCATAGCAGTGGGAGCAAAAAAGTTTTTTGGTCGAAAATTTTCATAAGGTTATAACCTTCCATTTTCTTCAAAAATCGAACAAAAATTTACCTCTTTGGATTTCAACGAAACTGAATTGACGGGTTCATAATATCATAAGGAATCGAAAATTACACTCGGTTGTGAAAAATTACTGGCGGTTTAGAAAAGAGAGACGTTGCCAGGAAGGTGTTGTAGGGGAATTTCGGGCCTTTTTATGTTGACTACATAATGGAAAATTACTGGAGAACTAAGAATGCTACAGAGGAGCTGAATGTCTCTACGTGTTCGTATTCAAATTACTTCTCTCTGTGCCAAATTTCATAGCAGTGGGAGCAAAAAAGTTTTTTACCTCTTTGGATTTCAACGAAACTTAATTGACGGGTTCATAATATCATAAGGAATCGAAAATTACACTCGGTTGTGAAGAATTACTGGCGGTTTAGAAAAGAGAGACGTTGCCAGGAAGGTGTTGTAGGGGAATTTCGGGCCCTTTTATGTTGACTACATAATGGAAAATTACTGGAGAACTAAGAATGCTACAGAGGAGCTGAATGTCTCTACGTGTTCGTATTCAAATTACTTCTCTCTGTGCCAAATTTCATAGCAGTGGGAGCAAAAAAGTTTTTTGGTCGAAAATTTTCATAAGGTTATAACCTTCCATTTTCTTCAAAAATCGAACAAAAATTTACCTCTTTGGATTTCAACGAAACTTAATTGACGGGTTCATAATATCATAAGGAATCGAAAATTACACTCGGTTGTGAAGAATTACTGGCGGTTTAGAAAAGAGAGACGTTGCCAGGAAGGTGTTGTAGGGGAATTTCGGGCCCTTTTATGTTGACTACATAATGGAAAATTACTGGAGAACTAAGAATGCTACAGAGGAGCTGAATGTCTCTACGTGTTCGTATTCAAATTACTTCTCTCTGTGCCAAATTTCATAGCAGTGGGAGCAAAAAAGTTTTTTACCTCTTTGGATTTCAACGAAACTTAATTGACGGGTTCATAATATCATAAGGAATCGAAAATTACACTCGGTTGTGAAGAATTACTGGCGGTTTAGAAAAGAGAGACGTTGCCAGGAAGGTGTTGTAGGGGAATTTCGGGCCCTTTTATGTTGACTACATAATGGAAAATTACTGGAGAACTAAGAATGCTACAGAGGAGCTGAATGTCTCTACGTGTTCGTATTCAAATTACTTCTCTCTGTGCCAAATTTCATAGCAGTGGGAGCAAAAAAGTTTTTTACCTCTTTGGATTTCAACGAAACTTAATTGACGGGTTCATAATATCATAAGGAATCGAAAATTACACTCGGTTGTGAAAAATTACTGGCGGTTTAGAAAAGAGAGACGTTGCCAGGAAGGTGTTGTAGGGGAATTTCGGGCCCTTTTATGTTGACTACATAATGGAAAATTACTGGAGAACTAAGAATGCTACAGAGGAGCTGAATGTCTCTACGTGTTCGTATTCAAATTACTTCTCTCTGTGCCAAACTTCATAGCAGTGGGAGCAAAAAAGTTTTTTGGTCGAAAATTTTCATAAGGTTATAACCTTCCATTTTCTTCAAAAATCGAACAAAAATTTACCTCTTTGGATTTCAACGAAACTGAATTGACGGGTTCATAATATCATAAGGAATCGAAAATTACACTCGGTTGTGAAAAATTACTGGCGGTTTAGAAAAGAGAGACGTTGCCAGGAAGGTGTTGTAGGGGAATTTCGCGCCCTTTTATGTTGACTACATAATGGAAGATTACTGGAGAACTAAGAATGCTACAGAGGAGCTGAATGTCTCTACGTGTTCGTATTCAAATTACTTCTCTCTGTGCCAAATTTCATAGCAGTGGGAGCAAAAAAGTTTTTTGGTCGAAAATTTTCATAAGGTTATAACCTTCCATTTTCTTCAAAAATCGAACAAAAATTTACCTCTTTGGATTTCAACGAAACTTAATTTACGGGTTCATAATATCATAAGGAATCGAAAATTACACTCGGTTGTGAAAAATTACTGGCGGTTTAGAAAAGAGAGACGTTGCCAGGAAGGTGTTGTAGGGGAATTTCGGGCCCTTTTATGTTGACTACATAATGGAAAATTACTGGAGAACTAAGAATGCTACAGAGGAGCTGAATGTCTCTACGTGTTCGTATTCAAATTACTTCTCTCTGTGCCAAATTTCATAGCAGTGGGAGCAAAAAAGTTTTTTGGTCGAAAATTTTCATAAGGTTATAACCTTCCATTTTCTTCAAAAATCGAACAAAAATTTACCTCTTTGGATTTCAACGAAACTTAATTGACGGGTTCATAATATCATAAGGAATCGAAAATTACACTCGGTTGTGAAAAATTACTGGCGGTTTAGAAAAGAGAGACGTTGCCAGGAAGGTGTTGTAGGGGAATTTCGCGCCCTTTTATGTTGACTACATAATGGAAAATTACTGGAGAACTAAGAATGCTACAGAGGAGCTGAATGTCTCTACGTGTTCGTATTCAAATTACTTCTCTCTGTGCCAAATTTCATAGCAGTGGGAGCAAAAAAGTTTTTTACCTCTTTGGATTTCAACGAAACTTAATTGACGGGTTCATAATATCATAAGGAATCGAAAATTACACTCGGTTGTGAAGAATTACTGGCGGTTTAGAAAAGAGAGACGTTGCCAGGAAGGTGTTGTAGGGGAATTTCGGGCCCTTTTATGTTGACTACATAATGGAAAATTACTGGAGAACTAAGAATGCTACAGAGGAGCTGAATGTCTCTACGTGTTCGTATTCAAATTACTTCTCTCTGTGCCAAACTTCATAGCAGTGGGAGCAAAAAAGTTTTTTGGTCGAAAATTTTCATAAGGTTATAACCTTCCATTTTCTTCAAAAATCGAACAAAAATTTACCTCTTTGGATTTCAACGAAACTGAATTGACGGGTTCATAATATCATAAGGAATCGAAAATTACACTCGGTTGTGAAAAATTACTGGCGGTTTAGAAAAGAGAGACGTTGCCAGGAAGGTGTTGTAGGGGAATTTCGCGCCCTTTTATGTTGACTACATAATGGAAGATTACTGGAGAACTAAGAATGCTACAGAGGAGCTGAATGTCTCTACGTGTTCGTATTCAAATTACTTCTCTCTGTGCCAAATTTCATAGCAGTGGGAGCAAAAAAGTTTTTTGGTCGAAAATTTTCATAAGGTTATAACCTTCCATTTTCTTCAAAAATCGAACAAAAATTTACCTCTTTGGATTTCAACGAAACTTAATTTACGGGTTCATAATATCATAAGGAATCGAAAATTACACTCGGTTGTGAAAAATTACTGGCGGTTTAGAAAAGAGAGACGTTGCCAGGAAGGTGTTGTAGGGGAATTTCGCGCCCTTTTATGTTGACTACATAATGGAAGATTACTGGAGAACTAAGAATGCTACAGAGGAGCTGAATGTCTCTACGTGTTCGTATTCAAATTACTTCTCTCTGTGCCAAATTTCATAGCAGTGGGAGCAAAAAAGTTTTTTGGTCGAAAATTTTCATAAGGTTATAACCTTCCATTTTCTTCAAAAATCGAACAAAAATTTACCTCTTTGGATTTCAACGAAACTTAATTGACGGGTTCATAATATCATAAGGAATCGAAAATTACACTCGGTTGTGAAAAATTACTGGCGGTTTAGAAAAGAGAGACGTTGCCAGGAAGGTGTTGTAGGGGAATTTCGCGCCCTTTTATGTTGACTACATAATGGAAGATTACTGGAGAACTAAGAATGCTACAGAGGAGCTGAATGTCTCTACGTGTTCGTATTCAAATTACTTCTCTCTGTGCCAAATTTCATAGCAGTGGGAGCAAAAAAGTTTTTTGGTCGAAAATTTGCATAAGGTTATAACCTTCCATTTTCTTCAAAAATCGAACAAAAATTTACCTCTATGGATTTCAACGAAACTTAATTGACGGGTTCATAATATCATAAGGAATCGAAAATTACACTCGGTTGTGAAAAATTACTGGCGGTTTAGAAAAGAGAGACGTTGCCAGGAAGGTGTTGTAGGGGAATTTCGCGCCCTTTTATGTTGACTACATAATGGAAGATTACTGGAGAACTAAGAATGCTACAGAGGAGCTGAATGTCTCTACGTGTTCGTATTCAAATTACTTCTCTCTGTGCCAAATTTCATAGCAGTGGGAGCAAAAAAGTTTTTTGGTCGAAAATTTTCATAAGGTTATAACCTTCCATTTTCTTCAAAAATCGAACAAAAATTTACCTCTTTGGATTTCAACGAAACTTAATTGACGGGTTCATAATATCATAAGGAATCGAAAATTACACTCGGTTGTGAAAAATTACTGGCGGTTTAGAAAAGAGAGACGTTGCCAGGAAGGTGTTGTAGGGGAATTTCGGGCCCTTTTATGTTGACTACATAATGGAAAATTACTGGAGAACTAAGAATGCTACAGAGGAGCTGAATGTCTCTACGTGTTCGTATTCAAATTACTTCTCTCTGTGCCAAATTTCATAGCAGTGGGAGCAAAAAAGTTTTTTGGTCGAAAATTTTCATAAGGTTATAACCTTCCATTTTCTTCAAAAATCGAACAAAAATTTACCTCTTTGGATTTCAACGAAACTGAATTGACGGGTTCATAATATCATAAGGAATCGAAAATTACACTCGGTTGTGAAAAATTACTGGCGGTTTAGAAAAGAGAGACGTTGCCAGGAAGGTGTTGTAGGGGAATTTCGCGCCCTTTTATGTTGACTACATAATGGAAGATTACTGGAGAACTAAGAACGCTACAGAGGAGCTGAATGTCTCTACGTGTTCGTATTCAAATTACTTCTCTCTGTGCCAAATTTCATAGCAGTGGGAGCAAAAAAGTTTTTTGGTCGAAAATTTTCATAAGGTTATAACCTTCCATTTTCTTCAAAAATCGAACAAAAATTTACCTCTTTGGATTTCAACGAAACTTAATTGACGGGTTCATAATATCATAAGGAATCGAAAATTACACTCGGTTGTGAAAAATTACTGGCGGTTTAGAAAAGAGAGACGTTGCCAGGAAGGTGTTGTAGGGGAATTTCGCGCCCTTTTATGTTGACTACATAATGGAAGATTACTGGAGAACTAAGAATGCTACAGAGGAGCTGAATGTCTCTACGTGTTCGTATTCAAATTACTTCTCTCTGTGCCAAATTTCATAGCAGTGGGAGCAAAAAAGTTTTTTGGTCGAAAATTTGCATAAGGTTATAACCTTCCATTTTCTTCAAAAATCGAACAAAAATTTACCTCTTTGGATTTCAACGAAACTTAATTGACGGGTTCATAATATCATAAGGAATCGAAAATTACACTCGGTTGTGAAAAATTACTGGCGGTTTAGAAAAGAGAGACGTTGCCAGGAAGGTGTTGTAGGGGAATTTCGCGCCCTTTTATGTTGACTACATAATGGAAGATTACTGGAGAACTAAGAATGCTACAGAGGAGCTGAATGTCTCTACGTGTTCGTATTCAAATTACTTCTCTCTGTGCCAAATTTCATAGCAGTGGGAGCAAAAAAGTTTTTTGGTCGAAAATTTTCATAAGGTTATAACCTTCCATTTTCTTCAAAAATCGAACAAAAATTTACCTCTTTGGATTTCAACGAAACTTAATTGACGGGTTCATAATATCATAAGGAATCGAAAATTACACTCGGTTGTGAAAAATTACTGGCGGTTTAGAAAAGAGAGACGTTGCCAGGAAGGTGTTGTAGGGGAGTTTCGGGCCCTTTTATGTTGACTACATAATGGAAAATTACTGGAGAACTAAGAATGCTACAGAGGAGCTGAATGTCTCTACGTGTTCGTATTCAAATTACTTCTCTCTGTGCCAAATTTCATAGCAGTGGGAGCAAGAAAGTTTTTTGGTCGAAAATTTTCATAAGGTTATAACCTTCCATTTTCTTCAAAAATCGAACAAAAATTTACCTCTATGGATTTCAACGAAACTTAATTGACGGGTTCATAATATCATAAGGAATCGAAAATTACACTCGGTTGTGAAAAATTACTGGCGGTTTAGAAAAGAGAGACGTTGCCAGGAAGGTGTTGTAGGGGAATTTCGGGCCCTTTTATGTTGACTATATAATGGAAAATTACTGGAGAACTAAGAATGCTACAGAGGAGCTGAATGTCTCTACGTGTTCGTATTCAAATTACTTCTCTCTGTGCCGAATTTCATAGCAGTGGGAGCAAAAAAGTTTTTTGGTCGAAAATTTTCATAAGGTTATAACCTTCCATTTTCTTCAAAAATCGAACAAAAATTTACCTCTTTGGATTTCAACGAAACTTAATTGACGGGTTCATAATATCATAAGGAATCGAAAATTACACTCGGTTGTGAAAAATTACTGGCGGTTTAGAAAAGAGAGACGTTGCCAGGAAGGTGTTGTAGGGGAATTTCGCGCCCTTTTATGTTGACTACATAATGGAAGATTACTGGAGAACTAAGAATGCTACAGAGGAGCTGAATGTCTCTACGTGTTCGTATTCAAATTACTTCTCTCTGTGCCAAATTTCATAGCAGTGGGAGCAAAAAAGTTTTTTGGTCGAAAATTTGCATAAGGTTATAACCTTCCATTTTCTTCAAAAATCGAACAAAAATTTACCTCTATGGATTTCAACGAAACTTAATTGACGGGTTCATAATATCATAAGGAATCGAAAATTACACTCGGTTGTGAAAAATTACTGGCGGTTTAGAAAAGAGAGACGTTGCCAGGAAGGTGTTGTAGGGGAATTTCGGGCCCTTTTATGTTGACTATATAATGGAAAATTACTGGAGAACTAAGAATGCTACAGAGGAGCTGAATGTCTCTACGTGTTCGTATTCAAATTACTTCTCTCTGTGCCAAACTTCATAGCAGTGGGAGCAAAAAAGTTTTTTGGTCGAAAATTTTCATAAGGTTATAACCTTCCATTTTCTTCAAAAATCGAACAAAAATTTACCTCTTTGGATTTCAACGAAACTTAATTGACGGGTTCATAATATCATAAGGAATCGAAAATTACACTCGGTTGTGAAAAATTACTGGCGGTTTAGAAAAGAGAGACGTTGCCAGGAAGGTGTTGTAGGGGAATTTCGCGCCCTTTTATGTTGACTACATAATGGAAGATTACTGGAGAACTAAGAATGCTACAGAGGAGCTGAATGTCTCTACGTGTTCGTATTCAAATTACTTCTCTCTGTGCCAAATTTCATAGCAGTGGGAGCAAAAAAGTTTTTTGGTCGAAAATTTTCATAAGGTTATAACCTTCCATTTTCTTCAAAAATCGAACAAAAATTTACCTCTTTGGATTTCAACGAAACTTAATTGACGGGTTCATAATATCATAAGGAATCGAAAATTACACTCGGTTGTGAAAAATTACTGGCGGTTTAGAAAAGAGAGACGTTGCCAGGAAGGTGTTGTAGGGGAATTTCGCGCCCTTTTATGTTGACTACATAATGGAAGATTACTGGAGAACTAAGAATGCTACAGAGGAGCTGAATGTCTCTACGTGTTCGTATTCAAATTACTTCTCTCTGTGCCAAATTTCATAGCAGTGGGAGCAAAAAAGTTTTTTGGTCGAAAATTTTCATAAGGTTATAACCTTCCATTTTCTTCAAAAATCGAACAAAAATTTACCTCTTTGGATTTCAACGAAACTTAATTGACGGGTTCATAATATCATAAGGAATCGAAAATTACACTCGGTTGTGAAAAATTACTGGCGGTTTAGAAAAGAGAGACGTTGCCAGGAAGGTGTTGTAGGGGAATTTCGCGCCCTTTTATGTTGACTACATAATGGAAGATTACTGGAGAACTAAGAATGCTACAGAGGAGCTGAATGTCTCTACGTGTTCGTATTCAAATTACTTCTCTCTGTGCCAAATTTCATAGCAGTGGGAGCAAAAAAGTTTTTTGGTCGAAAATTTTCATAAGGTTATAACCTTCCATTTTCTTCAAAAATCGAACAAAAATTTACCTCTTTGGATTTCAACGAAACTTAATTGACGGGTTCATAATATCATAAGGAATCGAAAATTACACTCGGTTGTGAAAAATTACTGGCGGTTTAGAAAAGAGAGACGTTGCCAGGAAGGTGTTGTAGGGGAATTTCGCGCCCTTTTATGTTGACTACATAATGGAAGATTACTGGAGAACTAAGAATGCTACAGAGGAGCTGAATGTCTCTACGTGTTCGTATTCAAATTACTTCTCTCTGTGCCAAATTTCATAGCAGTGGGAGCAAAAAAGTTTTTTGGTCGAAAATTTTCATAAGGTTATAACCTTCCATTTTCTTCAAAAATCGAACAAAAATTTACCTCTTTGGATTTCAACGAAACTTAATTGACGGGTTCATAATATCATAAGGAATCGAAAATTACACTCGGTTGTGAAAAATTACTGGCGGTTTAGAAAAGAGAGACGTTGCCAGGAAGGTGTTGTAGGGGAATTTCGCGCCCTTTTATGTTGACTACATAATGGAAGATTACTGGAGAACTAAGAATGCTACAGAGGAGCTGAATGTCTCTACGTGTTCGTATTCAAATTACTTCTCTCTGTGCCAAATTTCATAGCAGTGGGAGCAAAAAAGTTTTTTGGTCGAAAATTTTCATAAGGTTATAACCTTCCATTTTCTTCAAAAATCGAACAAAAATTTACCTCTTTGGATTTCAACGAAACTTAATTGACGGGTTCATAATATCATAAGGAATCGAAAATTACACTCGGTTGTGAAAAATTACTGGCGGTTTAGAAAAGAGAGACGTTGCCAGGAAGGTGTTGTAGGGGAATTTCGCGCCCTTTTATGTTGACTACATAATGGAAGATTACTGGAGAACTAAGAATGCTACAGAGGAGCTGAATGTCTCTACGTGTTCGTATTCAAATTACTTCTCTCTGTGCCAAATTTCATAGCAGTGGGAGCAAAAAAGTTTTTTGGTCGAAAATTTTCATAAGGTTATAACCTTCCATTTTCTTCAAAAATCGAACAAAAATTTACCTCTTTGGATTTCAACGAAACTTAATTGACGGGTTCATAATATCATAAGGAATCGAAAATTACACTCGGTTGTGAAAAATTACTGGCGGTTTAGAAAAGAGAGACGTTGCCAGGAAGGTGTTGTAGGGGAATTTCGCGCCCTTTTATGTTGACTACATAATGGAAGATTACTGGAGAACTAAGAATGCTACAGAGGAGCTGAATGTCTCTACGTGTTCGTATTCAAATTACTTCTCTCTGTGCCAAATTTCATAGCAGTGGGAGCAAAAAAGTTTTTTGGTCGAAAATTTGCATAAGGTTATAACCTTCCATTTTCTTCAAAAATCGAACAAAAATTTACCTCTATGGATTTCAACGAAACTTAATTGACGGGTTCATAATATCATAAGGAATCGAAAATTACACTCGGTTGTGAAAAATTACTGGCGGTTTAGAAAAGAGAGACGTTGCCAGGAAGGTGTTGTAGGGGAATTTCGGGCCCTTTTATGTTGACTATATAATGGAAAATTACTGGAGAACTAAGAATGCTACAGAGGAGCTGAATGTCTCTACGTGTTCGTATTCAAATTACTTCTCTCTGTGCCAAACTTCATAGCAGTGGGAGCAAAAAAGTTTTTTGGTCGAAAATTTTCATAAGGTTATAACCTTCCATTTTCTTCAAAAATCGAACAAAAATTTACCTCTTTGGATTTCAACGAAACTTAATTGACGGGTTCATAATATCATAAGGAATCGAAAATTACACTCGGTTGTGAAAAATTACTGGCGGTTTAGAAAAGAGAGACGTTGCCAGGAAGGTGTTGTAGGGGAGTTTCGGGCCCTTTTATGTTGACTACATAATGGAAAATTACTGGAGAACTAAGAATGCTACAGAGGAGCTGAATGTCTCTACGTGTTCGTATTCAAATTACTTCTCTCTGTGCCAAATTTCATAGCAGTGGGAGCAAAAAAGTTTTTTGGTCGAAAATTTTCATAAGGTTATAACCTTCCATTTTCTTCAAAAATCGAACAAAAATTTACCTCTTTGGATTTCAACGAAACTTAATTGACGGGTTCATAATATCATAAGGAATCGAAAATTACACTCGGTTGTGAAAAATTACTGGCGGTTTAGAAAAGAGAGACGTTGCCAGGAAGGTGTTGTAGGGGAATTTCGCGCCCTTTTATGTTGACTACATAATGGAAGATTACTGGAGAACTAAGAATGCTACAGAGGAGCTGAATGTCTCTACGTGTTCGTATTCAAATTACTTCTCTCTGTGCCAAATTTCATAGCAGTGGGAGCAAAAAAGTTTTTTGGTCGAAAATTTGCATAAGGTTATAACCTTCCATTTTCTTCAAAAATCGAACAAAAATTTACCTCTTTGGATTTCAACGAAACTTAATTGACGGGTTCATAATATCATAAGGAATCGAAAATTACACTCGGTTGTGAAAAATTACTGGCGGTTTAGAAAAGAGAGACGTTGCCAGGAAGGTGTTGTAGGGGAATTTCGCGCCCTTTTATGTTGACTACATAATGGAAGATTACTGGAGAACTAAGAATGCTACAGAGGAGCTGAATGTCTCTACGTGTTCGTATTCAAATTACTTCTCTCTGTGCCAAATTTCATAGCAGTGGGAGCAAAAAAGTTTTTTGGTCGAAAATTTTCATAAGGTTATAACCTTCCATTTTCTTCAAAAATCGAACAAAAATTTACCTCTTTGGATTTCAACGAAACTTAATTGACGGGTTCATAATATCATAAGGAATCGAAAATTACACTCGGTTGTGAAAAATTACTGGCGGTTTAGAAAAGAGAGACGTTGCCAGGAAGGTGTTGTAGGGGAGTTTCGGGCCCTTTTATGTTGACTACATAATGGAAAATTACTGGAGAACTAAGAATGCTACAGAGGAGCTGAATGTCTCTACGTGTTCGTATTCAAATTACTTCTCTCTGTGCCAAATTTCATAGCAGTGGGAGCAAGAAAGTTTTTTGGTCGAAAATTTTCATAAGGTTATAACCTTCCATTTTCTTCAAAAATCGAACAAAAATTTACCTCTATGGATTTCAACGAAACTTAATTGACGGGTTCATAATATCATAAGGAATCGAAAATTACACTCGGTTGTGAAAAATTACTGGCGGTTTAGAAAAGAGAGACGTTGCCAGGAAGGTGTTGTAGGGGAATTTCGGGCCCTTTTATGTTGACTATATAATGGAAAATTACTGGAGAACTAAGAATGCTACAGAGGAGCTGAATGTCTCTACGTGTTCGTATTCAAATTACTTCTCTCTGTGCCGAATTTCATAGCAGTGGGAGCAAAAAAGTTTTTTGGTCGAAAATTTTCATAAGGTTATAACCTTCCATTTTCTTCAAAAATCGAACAAAAATTTACCTCTTTGGATTTCAACGAAACTTAATTGACGGGTTCATAATATCATAAGGAATCGAAAATTACACTCGGTTGTGAAAAATTACTGGCGGTTTAGAAAAGAGAGACGTTGCCAGGAAGGTGTTGTAGGGGAATTTCGCGCCCTTTTATGTTGACTACATAATGGAAGATTACTGGAGAACTAAGAATGCTACAGAGGAGCTGAATGTCTCTACGTGTTCGTATTCAAATTACTTCTCTCTGTGCCAAATTTCATAGCAGTGGGAGCAAAAAAGTTTTTTGGTCGAAAATTTGCATAAGGTTATAACCTTCCATTTTCTTCAAAAATCGAACAAAAATTTACCTCTATGGATTTCAACGAAACTTAATTGACGGGTTCATAATATCATAAGGAATCGAAAATTACACTCGGTTGTGAAAAATTACTGGCGGTTTAGAAAAGAGAGACGTTGCCAGGAAGGTGTTGTAGGGGAATTTCGGGCCCTTTTATGTTGACTATATAATGGAAAATTACTGGAGAACTAAGAATGCTACAGAGGAGCTGAATGTCTCTACGTGTTCGTATTCAAATTACTTCTCTCTGTGCCAAACTTCATAGCAGTGGGAGCAAAAAAGTTTTTTGGTCGAAAATTTTCATAAGGTTATAACCTTCCATTTTCTTCAAAAATCGAACAAAAATTTACCTCTTTGGATTTCAACGAAACTTAATTGACGGGTTCATAATATCATAAGGAATCGAAAATTACACTCGGTTGTGAAAAATTACTGGCGGTTTAGAAAAGAGAGACGTTGCCAGGAAGGTGTTGTAGGGGAATTTCGCGCCCTTTTATGTTGACTACATAATGGAAGATTACTGGAGAACTAAGAATGCTACAGAGGAGCTGAATGTCTCTACGTGTTCGTATTCAAATTACTTCTCTCTGTGCCAAATTTCATAGCAGTGGGAGCAAAAAAGTTTTTTGGTCGAAAATTTTCATAAGGTTATAACCTTCCATTTTCTTCAAAAATCGAACAAAAATTTACCTCTTTGGATTTCAACGAAACTTAATTGACGGGTTCATAATATCATAAGGAATCGAAAATTACACTCGGTTGTGAAAAATTACTGGCGGTTTAGAAAAGAGAGACGTTGCCAGGAAGGTGTTGTAGGGGAATTTCGCGCCCTTTTATGTTGACTACATAATGGAAGATTACTGGAGAACTAAGAATGCTACAGAGGAGCTGAATGTCTCTACGTGTTCGTATTCAAATTACTTCTCTCTGTGCCAAATTTCATAGCAGTGGGAGCAAAAAAGTTTTTTGGTCGAAAATTTTCATAAGGTTATAACCTTCCATTTTCTTCAAAAATCGAACAAAAATTTACCTCTTTGGATTTCAACGAAACTTAATTGACGGGTTCATAATATCATAAGGAATCGAAAATTACACTCGGTTGTGAAAAATTACTGGCGGTTTAGAAAAGAGAGACGTTGCCAGGAAGGTGTTGTAGGGGAATTTCGCGCCCTTTTATGTTGACTACATAATGGAAGATTACTGGAGAACTAAGAATGCTACAGAGGAGCTGAATGTCTCTACGTGTTCGTATTCAAATTACTTCTCTCTGTGCCAAATTTCATAGCAGTGGGAGCAAAAAAGTTTTTTGGTCGAAAATTTTCATAAGGTTATAACCTTCCATTTTCTTCAAAAATCGAACAAAAATTTACCTCTTTGGATTTCAACGAAACTTAATTGACGGGTTCATAATATCATAAGGAATCGAAAATTACACTCGGTTGTGAAAAATTACTGGCGGTTTAGAAAAGAGAGACGTTGCCAGGAAGGTGTTGTAGGGGAATTTCGCGCCCTTTTATGTTGACTACATAATGGAAGATTACTGGAGAACTAAGAATGCTACAGAGGAGCTGAATGTCTCTACGTGTTCGTATTCAAATTACTTCTCTCTGTGCCAAATTTCATAGCAGTGGGAGCAAAAAAGTTTTTTGGTCGAAAATTTTCATAAGGTTATAACCTTCCATTTTCTTCAAAAATCGAACAAAAATTTACCTCTTTGGATTTCAACGAAACTTAATTGACGGGTTCATAATATCATAAGGAATCGAAAATTACACTCGGTTGTGAAAAATTACTGGCGGTTTAGAAAAGAGAGACGTTGCCAGGAAGGTGTTGTAGGGGAATTTCGCGCCCTTTTATGTTGACTACATAATGGAAGATTACTGGAGAACTAAGAATGCTACAGAGGAGCTGAATGTCTCTACGTGTTCGTATTCAAATTACTTCTCTCTGTGCCAAATTTCATAGCAGTGGGAGCAAAAAAGTTTTTTGGTCGAAAATTTGCATAAGGTTATAACCTTCCATTTTCTTCAAAAATCGAACAAAAATTTACCTCTATGGATTTCAACGAAACTTAATTGACGGGTTCATAATATCATAAGGAATCGAAAATTACACTCGGTTGTGAAAAATTACTGGCGGTTTAGAAAAGAGAGACGTTGCCAGGAAGGTGTTGTAGGGGAATTTCGGGCCCTTTTATGTTGACTATATAATGGAAAATTACTGGAGAACTAAGAATGCTACAGAGGAGCTGAATGTCTCTACGTGTTCGTATTCAAATTACTTCTCTCTGTGCCAAACTTCATAGCAGTGGGAGCAAAAAAGTTTTTTGGTCGAAAATTTTCATAAGGTTATAACCTTCCATTTTCTTCAAAAATCGAACAAAAATTTACCTCTTTGGATTTCAACGAAACTTAATTGACGGGTTCATAATATCATAAGGAATCGAAAATTACACTCGGTTGTGAAAAATTACTGGCGGTTTAGAAAAGAGAGACGTTGCCAGGAAGGTGTTGTAGGGGAGTTTCGGGCCCTTTTATGTTGACTACATAATGGAAAATTACTGGAGAACTAAGAATGCTACAGAGGAGCTGAATGTCTCTACGTGTTCGTATTCAAATTACTTCTCTCTGTGCCAAATTTCATAGCAGTGGGAGCAAAAAAGTTTTTTGGTCGAAAATTTTCATAAGGTTATAACCTTCCATTTTCTTCAAAAATCGAACAAAAATTTACCTCTTTGGATTTCAACGAAACTTAATTGACGGGTTCATAATATCATAAGGAATCGAAAATTACACTCGGTTGTGAAAAATTACTGGCGGTTTAGAAAAGAGAGACGTTGCCAGGAAGGTGTTGTAGGGGAATTTCGGGCCCTTTTATGTTGACTACATAATGGAAAATTACTGGAGAACTAAGAATGCTACAGAGGAGCTGAATGTCTCTACGTGTTCGTATTCAAATTACTTCTCTCTGTGCCAAATTTCATAACAATCGGAAGAAAAAAAATTTTGGTCGGAGTTTTTTGGGTCCTTAAAAAAAATGAAAAAAAATTTCCCGGTCCGGATTTCAATAAAAATCGGCAGGAATGAGTAAAATTTTATAAGGAATCGAAATTTCAAGTGTTGTTTTTTTCAAGCAATAAATTGCAGGATTTTTAAATTGCCAACGAGGACCGTTACGGTTTCCTTTATCAGTTGTTTCAGTCCATTAGGTCCGTTTGGAAACGTCCCTTGTAGAAGGTCGATTCGACAATTAATTAATGCAACGACATCAACAAGGAACCGACCGGTCGATTGGAGTTTCCGTTGACTTATCGACGACGATGCTGCCAGAGGTTGAGGATTATCATTGAAAATCAGGATACGAAAAGGGACTACGCCAGTCCAGTCGGTTTCTTAAGCAGGATTTTTAGTAAACAACTTTCCTGGATTAATTATGTTAATTTTAAACTAAACAAACATACATGTAGATTATTAAGTATTTAAATTTAGCGTCATGTTAATATCAAAAAAGTTAGAAACAATAAAAATATTTTAATGGTTAATGGTCGTTTTCTTGGAAAGGGAAAACGATTCAAAAAAATAACTTTAAGTGGAGGAAAAGTTCGACGCTAAACATAATATTGGAGGCGCTACAACACACTATCGTGATACTTAGTATGAATATAAAATTGAAGCAACGTTTACTCTAGACAGACTCTTGCCTTATATATTTTTTTTTTGTAAATCTAGTCCAAAGCAACGTCGAGGTAGTTCTTAGGTAAGGTATCGCATCTCGTGAAGATTCCACTCGAACTCAGTGCCTCTTAAGCTTCTTTCAATGATTGGTGCTTCGAGCCGGATTTAAATAATTTCTTTTAATCACCTCGTGAAATATTTTTTACTAGCAATATTTTTTACATTAAATCGCTTCCTGAAGCCAAACTCAAGAGTTGAATAAATTAAAATAAAAAAATTACAACTTTGTTAATTTTCATGAACCTTCGAGCTAAATCCGTGTATAACAAATCAGTTTCTACCTTTCCCACTCACCACTTGCGTGTCGGTGTAAACGCACATAAGTTTTCTTCCTGTTTGAGTGTCGACTAATTCTGCCAAAAACGTCCAGAAAAATTTTTGGTCAGAATAATGTAACATTGATGCCAAATTCATATCGCCGTTAATCATTTTGTAGACGCCCTAAAGATCAATTTCAAATTAAACAAAAATATTTTTAAACATTTACAACCTTTTTCAGCGGACACTTCAGAGTTGGTTGAAAATTAACAAACATATTCCCCCACATCGTAGTGTTCATCCCCAAAAATTTGCAATAATGTTTTGTACCGAAATTTTGAAAAGTCTCACAAGTATCAGGATTATCTCTGGATCTACACCTTTTAATAATCAAGTTGAGCTAAAAAAACGTGAAGTGAATGAAATAAGTTACTTCAGTTTCGAAACTACTTTTAACGGCATTGTTGCATCAATTTCTTCGTTGAAAGTTAAAGTGAAATTTACTTTAAGGATGTTATTCACTGGTTGTTCGTTGTAATCTGTTAGTAGCACCCCAAGGTTCGTCATGTTTCGGCAATTTTTAGTAAAACGTGCATAATGTCTCGCTGGTGAGCTCTAGAATTGAAAAGATTTTAGGTAGTGAGAGTGTCTTACCGTTTCAGACCTTAACTTCGATGAAAGTTACCAGAAAAGTTACCAAAAAAATTGATGTGAAACCCATTTTAGGAACAGTTGGTCTAGATTGAGTCACGTTGCTTTTAACGAGCTCCAGTTAATTATAAAGTCGTTAGTTAGGGTTCGACGTTTTTTGCCAAAATTATTGCCATTAACTTTTCAAATGGACACCTAAATCCGGTTGAGTTCAAGTCAAAAACAGTTCTAATAATAATTTAGGTCCCGTATCGATTTTTAGAAATAAAATTTTTCTTTAGTTAATTATTCAATTACTTTCGCAAATAAGATCTGTAAAAGCCAACAATACGATGGATGTTTCAATTCTACAACTCAATTTGTAACTGTTAATTGCCCGCGCTTGTTTAATTTCCGCAAGTTGCCACGTCAACGTGAGGGAAGTCAAGCAAGCGTTTTGTTGAAGTTAGTTTGGAGAAAACTTCCAGATTCTTACTATAAATCAACTCCATCTATGTTTGTTTCAAAGAACTACCAGCATCTCACTAGAAATTAACGCCACCTATGCTTTTTCAAAAACTTCTAGCTTCTTACTAGAAAACAACGCCACCTGTGCTTCTCTCAAGGAACTTTTAGCTTTTACTATCAATCAGCGCCATCTGATGTTTCCTTCAAAGAACTTTTAGCTTATTACTAGAAATTAACGCCACCTATGTTTCTTTCAAAGAACTTTTAGCTTCTTACTAAAAGTTGACGCCACCTATCATTTTTTTTTTAAACTTTTAGTTTCTTACTATCGCCACCCATGTTTCTTGCAAAGATTTTTTAGCTTCTTACTATCAATCAGTGCCACCCAATGTTTCTTTTATAGTACTTTTAGCTACTTACCATCAATCAACGCCACCTATGTTTGCTTCAAGGAACTTCTAGGTTTTTACTAGAAACTAACGCCACATGTGCTTGTTGCAAGGAACTTTTAGCTTCTTACTATGAATCAACGCTACCTGATGTTTCTTTCAAAGAACTTTTAAAGCTTATTGCTAGAAATTAACGCCACCTATGTTTCTTTTAAAGAACGTTTAGCTTCTTACTAGAAATTAACGCCACCTATGTTTCTATCAAATTTTCTTTAGCTTTTTACTGTCAATCAGCGCCACCTAATGTTTCTTTTAAAAAACTTTTATCTTCTTACTATCAATCAGCGCCACCTAATGTTTCTTTCAATAAACTTTTAACTTATTGCTTGAAATTAACGCCACCTGTGCTTCTCGCAATAAACTTTTAGTTTCTTACTATCAATCAACGCCACCTATGTAATTTTCAAGGAACTCTTAACTTATTGCTAGAAATTAACCCCACCTATCCTTCTCTCAATGAACTTTTAGCTTCTTACTATCAATCAACGCCACCTATAATTTTTTTCAATGAATTTTTAGCTTCTTACTAGAAATTAACGCCACCTGTGTTTCTCTCAATGAACTTTTAGATTCTTCCTATCAATCAACTCCACCTATGTTTTTTTTTCAATAAACTTTTAGTTTCTTACTATCAATCAACGCCACCTAATGTTTCTTTTGAAAAAACTTTTAGCTTCTTACTATTAATCAGTGCCACTTAATGTTTCTTTCAATAAACTTTTAACTTATTGCTTGAAATTAACGCCACCTGTGCTTCTCGGAATAAACTTTTAGTTTCTTACTATCAATCAACGCCACCTATGTCATTTTCAAGGAACTTTTAACTTATTGGTAGAAATTAACCCCACCTATCCTTCTCTCAATGAACTTTTAGCTTCATACTAGAAGTTAACGCCACCTGTGCTTCTCTCCATGAACTTCTAGCTTCTTACTATCAATCAACGCCACCTATGTTTTTTTCAATAAACTTTTAGCTTCTTACTAGAAATTAACGCCACCTGTGCTTCACTCAATAAACTTTTAGCTTCTTAATATCAATCAGCGCTACCTATGATTTTTTTCTAGAAACTTTTAGCTTCTTACCAGAAATTAACGCCACCTGTGCTTCTCTCAATGAACTTTTAGCTTCTTACTATCAATCAACGCCACCTATGTTTTTTTTCAATGAACTTTTAGCTTTTTACTAGAAATTAACGCCACCTGTGCTTCTCTCAATGAACTTCTAGCTTCTTACTATCAATCAGCGCCACCTAATGTTTCCCTTAAAGAACTTTTAACTTCTTACTATCAATCAGCGCCACTTATATTTTTTTCAAGGAACTTTTAGCTTCTTACTAGAATTAACTCCACCTATGTTTGTTTCAAGGAACTTCCAGGAAGTTAAAATCAACGTGAAGAAATCCAAGCAAGCGCTAAGTTATTAAATAATTCTGAAAACATGAAGTGGACTGTCGTTTTAAATTATTCTGCAGTGAGATCGATCCGAAACAACTTCTGCGTTAGTTGTTTCATGTCTGTTGAAATTAAATTAAACTGCCACTTATTGCAAGCAATCATTACATATGCAGATAACGTCAAATGGCCGTTAATCTCGTTGACCATCTCTCCAATTACATTTCAAATGTAAAGCAACTACACACGTAATCGTTTTATAATGAATAGGTTTCGTCGAAAAATCGCCATAAAGTAACTCGTGAATTGTTGGGGAATTTATTTCGATTCTGTCTTCAATAATGGCAATTGAAAATAATTTCATTTTAATAGTGGCAATCGTGTTTGTGAATTCTCTTGATATCAAAACTGGGGTACGATATAGGAAATTGCAATTTTTTATTAAAATTGATTTTTAGAATAAAGAAGTGTACATCGATAGATTCAATGGGGTGTGTTCGTCTGAAACTTTAATAATTATCAATTCTTCGTTCGAAAAAGTCGGAAATCGACTGTACATAAACGGCACGATTACAGTGAAGGAAAACATAAATAGTCCACCTTTGGTGGGTGAATCTCAAAACGGGGATTTATCCACGCAGACTTGAAGCTAATCGGCAATTTGTGTTTAAAATCGGTGGATTTTGAAGAAATGGAAAACAAGAAATTTTTTTTGTTAAATAATCAAAATTTGGTTAAGCATTAACAAGTCAAAACTCGTAACGTATTTAGTTGAATTTTCAATTTTTCCAAATTTTCGCCACTGTCTAAAATACAGGAAAAAATCGATTAGTTTCAGGCCGCCGTTTCGCACCCTTCACCACTCAATTTTCATTATTTTCAGTTCATAATGCAAATTTTGAAATGCAAGTCAAAAAATGATTTTGCTTCCTGCAGCGAGTTTTACTCCTTCTCTACTAAGCAATACTGCAAATTAATTTTGTCGGATTCCTCGATGTGGGGGCCATACTTTAAAAATATCAAACCCCAATGGAAGTGTCCTATGCGAAAAGTGAGTGTAGCAATTAAATAACTGAAACAATAATTTTTATTATTTAGGGAATTTACACAACTTCCAACAGTTCTTTCGATCTCACAACTTTCTTGTTACTCCCCGACGATGGTCATTTTTGGAAAGTGAGGGGCGAAATGTTCGACGGACAAACCGGCAAGAAAATTATGTGTATCGTTGTCGACGCACACGTTGAAAAGAAAAAATCTTAAAAACTCCACCAATTTTTTTAATTACATCAATTAATTTCTAATCGCCTAAAACTAGAGTCAGTAGTTTGATTGATAGTTCAAACCAGATTTGGGCGTTTTTATTTTCGACTTGCCCCTGTATAATTTCCTTAATAAAACGTAAAAATTTTGTTCGATTTTGGGGAAAATTCTGCAAAATTCAGCAAATCAATAATTTTTTAAATTTACTAAAAGTGAAACAAAATCAAGTAATTTACTGCAGTTTTAAGGCCAAATAGAACGAACGACATATTGTCGTGTCAAACTCCCCATGCGTGCGACAGAGAACGCACCACTAAACCGCTTCCTTAAAAGCTTGCAAGTGGAACCTCCAATCAGACGTGATTGTTGTTAATTATCTAAACTTAAACCTTCCAGTGTTGCTAAAAATTGTTAATAACTTCGTTACTAAATTGAAACGCTACCATTATCACTGGGGAGGAATATTGTGGCGGCGCTAAGAGTGGCAAGATCTACTTTTCCCCATTTTACTCGTCATGAGATTACAAATAAGTTTAGCAATTCTCAAAATCGCGGACAAAATCACGTGAAAATGCGGCATCATTACAGCAGATCCGCAACGATAGTCAATGTAGCCAAATCGAGTCAAAAAAAATTCATTTCCCTTATTATGGTGGAGACTCAATAACGTTCTTGATTTGATGATTGATCCAATTATTCGATGAATAGTCATGAATCAACTCTAATCAAAGTTAATACGATTTGTCCAAATAAGCTAACGAACGGATCAATCAATCGAAACCGAAAATTTCCCTCCACTTTCGTCCGTCAACAAGGCGGCGCTAATCGAAATGCCGGCCACGTCCAACTATCGAAAATTTCGAACCGCCAACAACAGATGGCGCTGATTCTTTGCTATGAAAATATCCTCGTTCACCAATTAAGCGATAATTAAAATCGCACTCCTGTCTATTCTATTAACGTCCCGATTACGAGTTAATGAGATTCCGGGCTGACAGTTCGACTAATGAAAAGTCCTGAAGAGCCAATTAACGGGCAATAATAACGATGGAAGAAGTATCGTTGTTTTGTTTTTGATGGATCGCAAGTAATTGGGGTGGAACTGTGGAAGGGTGAAACGGTATGATGAATTGGATTGGGGGAAGGAAGAATTCGCGGGTTATAGATACATCTTACTTTAAATTGAATTTCGAATTCGCACAATAATTCAAATTGGCATAAAATTCAATTTGTGAGCAACTATTTGTTAGGGTGTCGATGGCAGCGTTGGTATTGTCGAAGTTTGTTGGAAGAAAATTTCAGAGGACTTGAAGGAAATCAGCGACAAAGTTTACAATCACGTCATAGAAGTATTGAGTTTGTGTTAAATCGTAAGTTTGTTTAAAAAAATTTCGAGCAAAGTTTCACTCAGATTCGAACAAATTTCGCAACCTCGATCCCAACATACGAGCCAAAGAATAAGAAAAAGCAAGAAATTTAACGATTAATCAAAATTTTAGTAAAATAAAATAAAATTTGGAAGGACCTTCGAGCCGGATACAAAATTATAATAATTACCGGCTTTATGGATTTGAGTGAATCGTGATTTTAGGTTAAAGATACTACTACAATATTGTTTTATGCAGAAATGGTCCTCTGAGCCGGATGGGGGCACAAACCTATATAATTATTAATTTGTGATTTATTTGTTATATTACACTCAAGTTATGGTAAATAAATTTATTTTAATCTATTTTGCTGTTTATCTATTAACAACTGTTATTGAACTGCCATGAGTAGTTCTGGATGTAGAAGAATAACAAAAATATTTTGATTAGAAAAAAGTTGAAAGTAAAACTAACGAAATCAAGTTACGAAAATTAACTCGCGAGTAGTTCAAATTTTGGCACTAAATTTATTTGATTAAAATCCACGAAAGTCAAGACGTTTTTGCGACCACAATTTACTACGCCACTGGTTTAGTACAGTTACTCACCCTGACGCGTTGTACTACTCCCGTACGTTTACTATAGGATAACGATTCCGATTGGTTGTCGAGTCTGTTCATTCATAATTAAATGACGGTCATCATAATGGGCGGAGTTACGTGGTTCAAGTTTGTACGGAATTCTAAGAATCACTTTCACTTGTTTAGGATTTGCAACGGTATCGCGTCGATATGTGGAATAGCGATAAGCAGAGGTGTCGCAGTTGGGGGGATAAAAAAATAATTTTTCACGTAATTAAATTTTTATGTTCAAATATTCGCGCCAAAAACGCGGTAAGTTGTCATGGCCGTTTGAAATGACTTGTGACGTCAGTAAACAGCTACGAGGTGACGTCGAAGTTAAATTAACACGCGGTCCGGACAAATCTGCAATTTAACAGCTTGTGGTTAATATGCAAGTACCAATAGAGAAATAAAATAACGTTCAAATATTCGCGCCGAAACGCGGTAAGTTGTCATGGCCGTTTGAAATGACTTGTGACGTCAGTAAGCAGCTACGAGGTGACGTCGAAGTTAAATTAACACGCGGTCCGGACAAATCTGCAATTTAACAGCTTGTGGTTAATATGCAAGTACCAATAGAGAAATAAAATAAATAAACATAATAAATAAAATTATTTTCTATTCAATCTAGAAAATTAGGTTACACAATATGTACATAAACGATACTTAATCGAATTGTTAATTTTAACAAATAGAAAGTTTTGTGGTTGTTCCTAAATCCGGCAACTTCGTTTTCGACCCGTAAAATTCTATCTCGACAAGTTCTTCGATTGCACTGTGAACCCGCATGCTATAAAAGAGAAATTTTTATTTTAGAGTAAATTTTGTCATCTTAACCTCACATTGGTTACTCAAAATTAGTTGCTGAAAGCAGAAAATTGTGAGAAATTTGCTGGTAAATAAACCGACAACAGACTTAGCGAGGTGATTGGCTGCGTGACGTCACTCGTCACGTCCAATCACGGCGCGTTCTGCGTCACGTGAACACAATTGTTTCTGTTTATTTAATAATTAATGTTCAGGGTTTTTTCAAATTGGCGTCGACTTTACAAATTATCAAAAATACAATTTTCAATTAATTCTTTGAAAATTTGTGAATTATGAAAGAATTTTGCCTAAAAAAATTCCAACCACCGCTCGACCCTCAAAACCCTTTTGTTCAAAATTAAGTCGAGAAAAGACCTTAAACCCCGCAAGCGAAGCATTTAGCGCGTTCTTTTATACTTTTTCTGCACCTACCGCTGGAGCTTACGACAAAAAGCTCCGATATGAACACGCTTTGATATGCAAATTCTTTCCAGAGCAAATTTGTCTTCGATCTAGACACACGGTTTAATAAAACGCCACCACTTGATTTATAATTTCCTAAATTATAGTTTGGGTTAAAACCGAAATGTTATTTAGTGTTGGTTTTTGTTAATTTTATTTTCAGATTTTGGTGCTTTAGGGGTTCGGTAACGTATCGTCTTTGGAAACGATCTCCAGATGAGATTTCGAGTTTATGTTTCAATAAGGGGAGAATTTATTTGCTCCCGAGATGAAAGAAATTTCCTAATACCGACGACTTGAAAGCTTTCAACGAGATGAGAACATTTATGCGGCCCCAAATATCGTTATGGATTCGGAATCGAGGAAAAGTCGACGACGCTGTTGATCCCCAAGGAAAAACGGGAGAGCTAGCAGTTTGTTGTGCAACAGTTGCGTCATTACCGACGCGAAAAGCGACACTATCCAGCTCAAAGGAAAAAAATCTTGAAATATTTCAAAGAAGAAAGAAATATTTTGATGACCACCCTTTATGTATTGTGACGTGACTATCTTTTAACTTATCTAACTTAGTAATTTTTTTTTTCAAAAATACTTACAAGTTACGTAGGTTTGAAGACTGGGGTGTGGTTGTGGAAACATGAGCGACTCACCTAAAAAAGAAAAATCAAATAAGTCTAATGTTACTTTAATTAACATTTCTGCAACTCTTTCGCGAAAATAATTTAACAAATTCTAGTCAATTAAAAAGCCATTTTTGTTGCGCCATCTATTTCATTGTGGTCAAACTATTTTGGTGGGAAACTGCGCTATTCTGCGTAATGGCGCTGAAATCTCGTTAAAATTACCGAAATTAGTTGAGAGTTTCACGAGAAATTCCGCAATTGCCTCGATTGTTCGTTTTCAGATTATAAATTTGTTGAATTAGAGTTACAACGTGAATATTCATTCAAGTTTTTAAAGTTTTTCCTCGATTCCACCCATCAAAAATTTTCACTTTTGTAATTTTTTATTTAAACTTATACAAATTACTTAAAAAAATTACAGACATTGCTACAAGAAACTTCCTAATTCGTTTTTCAAAAAACAAAACTTTTTAATTGTCAAAGTGAAAGTTTCGCAAAAATCCCAAGTTTTAAGTTTAAAATTACCTGCACACGTTCATTCTGTTTAATTCCTTAACTGTCGCGTTCCTCCAACAATTCCTAGTTCCTTCGATCAACTGGCGCTATCCCCGACCTCCTTGAACTAATAACAAGGTTTTTGCCGGGATTTAATCTGGAACCGGGAGCAATTTCGCCGGGATTTAATTTTAACTAAACTCATCCTAATTGCATCGACTGTCGACATGAAAGGCGTCGTGATACTGTCAAGCAATTAATACGACTAAATTCTTATCGTTCCGGTGAGGTGTTGAAGCTTTTTGATGTTATTCTACATCTGACGTGGTGTTATTTGAGTCTCTTGATACAAACATCGACGCGTTTTTTACGGTTTTATTGAGTTGACGAGCACGCAAATGCAACAATACAAAAGGGACAGAAACGTGTAATTCGATCGGTTTTTTAACGCCGCCACCGGCAGGAAACAGCCGAGTTTGTACGATAAAGTTGGCTGTAAAGAGGTAATCTTTAGGGCGGCGGTAGCGGCGGAACGTGACTTCGATAACCTTCAAACCAACAAATCGGCCAATTAATCGCGAAACGAAGAAGGTAAGAAGGTAAGGTAAACTAAGAGAGGTGGCCAGATTTTGTGTTTCAAAAATGTTTGGCTAAATGCTGGAGCTTTAGTTGAGGCAGAATAATCCCACAAATAGCTTCTAATTACTAAGAAAATATTTCTTTTCATCCAAAACTTTGGGCATAGGCAACCAAATATACAACACGCAAGAATTTTTTTTGTTAATTTGCTGATAAAAAATTTGTTCTGCTTCAAAAGACAAATCTACAATCTCAAATTAAAAGTGTTAAGAGGAAAATTAGAGAAAAAAACAAAACCGACAATTTATGTGAGCTCCTTAACGTTTATTTTCCTTTGTTGCTGAGTTTAAATATTTTTTTAAGAGCCTTTGAGTTCAAAATCTTAAGCGGAAAAAATTGAAAAAAATTCTTGTAAGTAGACACCGCCAATAACTTAGCCAGAGACAACATTTCGGATTTAGGGGTGCAGGTAAGAACTAAAAACCAGATGAAATAAAGAACTCCACGGTTTTCCTTTTTACTAGATAGCAAAGTTGGGGGAATTGGCTAAATGTCGGAGCTTTAGTTGAAGCATAATAATCCCACAAATAGCTTCTAATTACTAAGAAAATATTTCTATTCGCCCAAAATTTTGTGCATAGGCAACCAAATATGCAACACGTAAAATTTTTCTTTTGTTAATTTGCTGATAGAATTTTTTTTCTGCTCCAAGAGACAAATCTAGAATTTCAAGTTGAAAGTGTTAAGAAGGGAATTAGAGAAAAAAACAAAACCGACAATTTATTGAAGCTCCTTAACATTTATTTTCCTTTGTTGCTGCGTTTAAATAATTTTTTTAAGTGCCTTGGAGTTCAAAATCTTAAGCGCAAAAAAAAATCTTATAAGCAGACACACCCAATAACTTAGTCAGAGACAACATTTCGGATTTAGGGGTGCAGGTAAGAACTAAAAACCAGATGAAATAAAGAACTCCACGGTTTTCCTTTTTAATAGATAGCAAAGTTGGGGGAATTGGCTAAATGTCGGAGCTTTAGTTAAAGCATAATAATCCCACAAATAGCTTCTAATTACTAAGAAAATATTTCTATTCGCTCAAAATTTTATGCATAGGCAACCAAATATGCTGCACGTAAATTTTTTTTTTCTTGTTAATTTGCTAATAGAATTTTTTTTCTGCTCCAAAAGGCAAATCTAGAATTTTAAGTTGAAAGTGTTAAGAAGAGAATTAGAGAAAAAAGCAAAACCGACAATTTATTGAAGCTCCTTAACATTTATTTTCCCTTGTTGCTGCGTTTAAATAATTTTTTTAAGTGCCTTGGAGTTCAAAATCTTAAGCGCAAAAAAAAAATTCTTGTAAGCAGACACACCCAATAACTTAGTCAGAGAGAACATTTCGGATTTAGGGGTGCAGGTAAGAACTAAAAACCAGATGAAATAAAGAACTCCACGGTTTTCCTTTTTAATAGATAGCAAAGTTGGGGGAATTGGCTAAATATCGGAGCTTTAGTTGAAGCATAATAATCGCACAAATAGCTTCTAATTACTAAGAAAATATTTCTATTCGCTCAAAATTTTATGCATAGGCAACCAAATATGCAGCACGTAAAATTTTTTTTTTGTTAATTTGCTGATAGAATTTTTTTTCTGGTCCAAAAGGCAAATCTAGAATTTTAAGTTGAAAGTGTTAAGAAGAGAATTAGAGAAAAAAGCAAAACCGACAATTTATTGAAGCTCCTTAACATTTATTTTCCCTTGTTGCTGCGTTTAAATAATTTTTTTAAGTGCCTTGGAGTTCAAAATCTTAAGCGCAAAAAAAAAATCTTGTAAGCAGACACACCCAATAACTTAGTCAGAGACAACATTTCGGATTTAGGGGTGCAGCTAAGAACTAAAAACCAGATGAAATAAAGAACTCCACGGTTTTCCTTTTTACTAAATAGCAAAGTTGGGGGAATTGGCTAAATGTCGGAGCTTTAGTTAAAGCATAATAATCCCACAAATAGCTTCTAATTACTAAGAAAATATTTCTATTCGCTCAAAATTTTATGCATAGGCAACCAAATATGCAGCACGTAAATTTTTTTTTTCTTGTTAATTTGCTAATAGAATTTTTTTTCTGCTCCAAAAGGCAAATCTAGAATTTCAAGTTGAAAGTGTTAAGAAGAGAATTAGAGAAAAAAGCAAAACCGACAATTTATTGAAGCTCCTTAACATTTATTTTCCCTTGTTGCTGCGTTTAAATAATTTTTTTAAGTGCCTTGGAGTTCAAAATCTTAAGCGCAAAAAAAAAATTCTTGTAAGCAGACACACCCAATAACTTAGTCAGAGAGAACATTTCGGATTTAGGGGTGCAGCTAAGAACTAAAAACCAGATGAAATAAAGAACTCCACGGTTTTCCTTTTTAATAGATAGCAAAGTTGGGGGAATTGGCTAAATATCGGAGCTTTAGTTGAAGCATAATAATCGCACAAATAGCTTCTAATTACTAAGAAAATATTTCTATTCGCTCAAAATTTTATGCATAGGCAACCAAATATGCAGCACGTAAAATTTTTTTTTTGTTAATTTGCTGATAGAATTTTTTTTCTGCTCCAAAAGGCAAATCTAGAATTTTAAGTTGAAAGTGTTAAGAAGAGAATTAGAGAAAAAAGCAAAACCGACAATTTATTGAAGCTCCTTAACATTTATTTTCCCTTGTTGCTGCGTTTAAATAATTTTTTTAAGTGCCTTGGAGTTCAAAATCTTAAGCGCAAAAAAAAAATCTTGTAAGCAGACACACCCAATAACTTAGTCAGAGACAACATTTCGGATTTAGGGGTGCAGCTAAGAACTAAAAACCAGATGAAATAAAGAACTCCACGGTTTTCCTTTTTACTAAATAGCAAAGTTGGGGGAATTGGCTAAATGTCGGAGCTTTAGTTAAAGCATAATAATCCCACAAATAGCTTCTAATTACTAAGAAAATATTTCTATTCGTTCAAAATTTTATGCATAGGCAACCAAATATGCAGCACGTAAATTTTTTTTTTCTTGTTAATTTGCTAATAGAATTTTTTTTCTGCTCCAAAAGGCAAATCTAGAATTTCAAGTTGAAAGTGTTAAGAAGAGAATTAGAGAAAAAAGCAAAACCGACAATTTATTGAAGCTCCTTAACATTTATTTTCCCTTGTTGCTGCGTTTAAATAATTTTTTTAAGTGCCTTGGAGTTCAAAATCTTAAGCGCAAAAAAAAATCTTGTAAGCAGACACACCCAATAACTTAGTCAGAGACAACATTTCGGATTTAGGGGTGCAGCTAAGAACTAAAAACCAGATGAAATAAAGAACTCCACGGTTTTCCTTTTTAATAGATAGCAAAGTTGGGGGAATTGGCTAAATGTCGGAGCTTTAGTTAAAGCATAATAATCCCACAAATAGCTTCTAATTACTAAGAAAATATTTCTATTCGTTCAAAATTTTATGCATAGGCAACCAAATATGCAGCACGTAAATTTTTTTTTTCTTGTTAATTTGCTAATAGAATTTTTTTTCTGCTCCAAAAGGCAAATCTAGAATTTCAAGTTGAAAGTGTTAAGAAGAGAATTAGAGAAAAAAGCAAAACCGACAATTTATTGAAGCTCCTTAACATTTATTTTCCCTTGTTGCTGCGTTTAAATAATTTTTTTAAGTGCCTTGGAGTTCAAAATCTTAAGCGCAAAAAAAAAATTCTTGTAAGCAGACACACCCAATAACTTAGTCAGAGACAACATTTCGGATTTAGGGGTGCAGGTAAGAACTAAAAACCAGATGAAATAAAGAACTCCACGGTTTTCCTTTTTAATAGATAGCAAAGTTGGGGGAATTGGCTAAATATCGGAGCTTTAGTTGAAGCATAATAATCGCACAAATAGCTTCTAATTACTAAGAAAATATTTCTATTCGCTCAAAATTTTATGCATAGGCAACCAAATATGCAGCACGTAAAATTTTTTTTTTGTTAATTTGCTGATAGAATTTTTTTTCTGCTCCAAAAGGCAAATCTAGAATTTTAAGTTGAAAGTGTTAAGAAGAGAATTAGAGAAAAAAGCAAAACCGACAATTTATTGAAGCTCCTTAACATTTATTTTCCCTTGTTGCTGCGTTTAAATAATTTTTTTAAGTGCCTTGGAGAAATCTTAAGCGCAAAAAAAAATCTTGTAAGCAGACACACCCAATAACTTAGTCAGAGACAACATTTCGGATTTAGGGGTGCAGGTAAGAACTAAAAACCAGATGAAATAAAGAACTCCACGGTTTTCCTTTTTACTAAATAGCAAAGTTGGGGGAATTGGCTAAATGTCGGAGCTTTAGTTGAAGCATAATAATCCCACAAATAGCTTCTAATTACTAAGAAAATATTTCTATTCGTCCAAAATTTTGTGCATAGGCAACCAAATATGCACCACGTAAAAATATTTTTTTGTAATTTGCTGATAATTTTTTTTTCTGGTCCAAAAGACAAACCTACAATCTCAAGTTGAAAGTGTTAAGAAGGGAATTAGAGAAAAAAACAAAACCGACAATTTATTGGAGCTCCTTAACATTTATTTTCCTTTGTTCCAGCGTTTAAATAATTTCTTTAAGTGCCTTGGAGTTCAAAATCTTAAGCAGAAAAAATAGAAAAAAATTACTTGTAAGTAGACACAGCCAATAACTTAGCCAGAGACAACATTTCCGAATTAGGGGTGCAGCTAAGAACTAAAAACGAGATGAAATAAAGAACTCCACGGTTTCTCTTTACTAGATAGCAAAGTTGGGGGAATTGGCTAAATGTCGGAGCTTTAGTTGAAGCAGAATAATCCAACAAATAGCTTTTAATTACTAAGAAAATATTTCTTTTCGTCCAAAATTTTATGCATAGGCAACCAAATATGCACCACATAATTTTTTTTTTTTTTGTAATTTGCTGATAAATTTTTTTTCTGCTCCTAAAGACAAATCTACAATCTCAAGTTGAAAGTGTTAAAAAGAGAATTAGAGAAAAAAAAACACAACCGACAATTTATTGGAGCTCCTTAACATTTATTTTCCTTTCTTCCTCCGTTTAAATAATTTCTTTAAGTGCCTTGGAGTTCAAAATCTTAAGCGGAAGAAATGGAAAAAAAATCTTTGTAAGTAGACACGGCCAATATCGTAGCTAGAGACAACATTTTGGAATTAGGGTACAGCTAAGAACTAAAAACGAGATAAAAAAAAGAACTCCACGGTTTCCCTTTTTAGTAGATAGCAAAGTTGGGGGAATTGGCTAAATGCCGGAGCTTTAGTTGAAGCAGAATAATCCAACAAATAACTTCTAATTACTAAGAAAATATTTATTTTTGCCCAAAATTTTATGCATAGGCAACCAAAAATGCACCACTTAAAATTTTTTTTGTAATTTGCTGATAATTTTTTGTTCTGGTCCAAAAGACAAATCAACAATCTCAAGTTGAAAGTGTTAAGAAGAGAATTAGAAAAAAAAAACACAACCGACAATTTATTGGAGCTCCTTAGCATTTATTTTCCTTTGTTCCTGCGTTTAAATAATTTCTTTAAGTGCCTTGGAGTTCAAAATCTTAAGCAGAATAAATAGAAATAAATTTTTTGTAAGTAGACACAGCCAATAACTTAGCCACAGACAACATTTCCGAATTAGGGGTGCAGCTAAGAACTAAAACCGAGATGAAATAAAGAACTCCACGGTTTCTCTTTACTAGATAGCAAAGTTTGGGGAATTGGCTAAATGTCGAAGCTTTAGTTGAAGCAGAATAATCCAACAAATAGCTTCTAATTATTAAGAACATTTTAATTTGCGCCCAAAATTTTGTGCCTAGGCAACCAAATATACACCATGCAAAAAATTTTTCTTGCTAGTTTGCTGATAAAAAAAATTTCTGCTTTAAAAGACAAATCTACAACTTCAAGTTGAAAGTGTTAAGAAGAAAATTACAGAAAAAAACAAAACCGACAATTTATTGGAGCTCCTTAACATTTATTTTCCTTTCTTCCTGTGTTTAAATAATTTCTTTAAGTGCCTTGGAGTTCAAAATCTTAAGCGGAAGAAATAGAAAAAACATTTCGGAATTAGGGGTGCAGATAAGAACTAAGACCGAGATGAAATAAAGAACTCCACGGTTTCCCTTTTTACTAGATAGCAAAGTTGGGGGAGTTAGCAATAAAACCGCAATTTTTCGAAACAACAGGAACATTCTTTATTAGTTCTTTCATAATCCAGTTAATGTGCAATTCCGCCACTAAACCATAACGTGACGACACACGACCCCTGTCCCGCGTTCTCCAACTGAGAGCAATAACAATAACACAATAACGTTCCATGTTTTATCTTACCCTCCGCCACTTACTCCCTCGAATTGCTGTAATTTATTTACTGCGGCAATAATAAAAACGAAATTTACAATTCGAGGCAATTACAAGCGGGAATATAAACCGGGACGTCGAAAAAACAGAAACAACACATAGGTAAGTCTCTGGAGTCGTGTGTTTCGCCCTCCACAGACATCAGGTCTCCGGCTACCGTCCCGGAGCTTTTATTACGATTCCGTCATGTTACGTCTCTACTTTACGATCCGGCAGTGTGTTAACGTACTCCCCTCTCGACGTCTCCGGCGATTTGACCGGATTCTTCCGGACTAAATTAGTCTTTATTGTAGTGGGGCGTCGCGACGCGTTCCGCTATTGTGTTAAATTAATTAAATTTAGCTGTCTTGACGACGGATCTATCACGAACATGGCACCGTTTTTTTTGGTAGCGCAATTGAACTTCACTTTCGTTATTTGAACGAAAAGTAGTCAACTGACCCGGTTGGAAGGTAAAAAAGCGGAAAAAACAAATAAATTACGACCAGTTGTCACAGTTGTTTCATCTCCGGACTTTTTCGGTAAAAAACAAATAACGATGCTAACAGTTATTTCATCCCTTGAGAGTTGGTATCACTTTTTACGACAAAAATTTTTTTTTTCTTCAGAAAATTAATAACGAGGCGTAGTTGTTATTTTATTTCAAAGCTCTCGTCTTAAGAAAAAGTCAACTCGTGCAGTATCTTGGACCGGACAAACATTTTATGTAATTTTTGTAAAATTCTCGAGATCCCGAGCGATTAATTTCAATTTGATACGGCACTGTCTCCAGGTACTTTCCCCCAAAACAGCTAAAAATATTTTAGCTAATAGCAGTTGGTATCACTATTAGTGCCGCTTACGCGCGGATGACGCCACCACTCCTCGATCAATTTTTTTTCCCCCTAAAATTTCTTGTCGTGTTTTTCCTTTTCATCATTATAATCGGGCCACGTCTCTCCTTATTATTAATTACCATCTAAGACGTTTTTAGATGAGGGTGTTACGACGTGGTTTTTCGACGTCGTCGGCCGCTTAATTGCTGCGACGTCGACAATTAGGGGAGTCCCGTGGGAAATCTGTTGGGACGTCTCGACGTCGACGGATATTGCACCCCATCAAATGTCAAAAGACGACTGACGGACGTTCACCTGACGCCAGGTATCGCTCCCGTGAGATGCACACGAACAGTGCGAGTTGTCTCAATTAACCCCTCGACGCACCTCTAATTCCGTCACGATTGCCCCGATCGGTTTTATGAAGGTACCTGCCGCAAGACGAGAGACTTCATAGACGAGTGATTGTGAGAGGAAGTTCGGAGAGTTGTTAGCGAAGTTGATGGAGATTTTAAAGGGAAACTTCGGGATGATCGGGAACGTTTCTTGACGCTAATGCAAAATTTAGTTTGAAACGACAACTTCCGGATCGTGCCACTAAGACGCTTTGATTTTATGGCGGAAATTGAAAATGGTTTTTTGACTCAAAATAATTGCAGCTACTGGAAAATCAACTACTAAGGGTTAATTTTTTGTTGAACGAAAAAGAGTTAGACCCAGTCAAATTTCTTTTAATTTGAGACAATTTGGCTTAATGGAGTCGATTGAAATTAATTAGTTCAAAAAACAAGTCGAACGGAGTTTCGGAATCGCTCGAAATTTTAAATTTGTTAAAAAGCCCGCGCTTTAAGGGGCGTGTTCGGTAACAGCCCAATCGAAATCGTATAATTGTCCAGCGTTGCAATATCGAAATTTACCAAATTAATTATTTTATTGCAATCTTTTTTCAAGTATCTAACGAAATTGCAACACTGTGGCAACATTGGTTCGATTCGTATTTTCTGACGGGTCGATAAAACACCAACAATTACGTTACTCTCTCGTTTTATCTGAAACTTTTTTGAAAAACTCTGTAACCATCCAGCAATCAACTTCTGAAGAATTACTTTCCATTTAAAGCTGTAAACGACAGCAGTAGACCGCAATTTTTTTTAAACATTTAATTTTGAGAAAGGACGGCGGGAAAATCGCACAAAGAAGTGAGGTTAGAATTCAAGTCATTGGTCGATTACGAGCTGACGCGTTTTGGACAACTTAATCGTATTCGGCAGGAATAAAAAATTGTTGCATATCTCTAAATCACCAAAATTTTTTCTAATCGACGAGTTGACGTAGTAAAAAATTGTAATCAAATTATAGTTATTAAGAATCTCATTTTGCAATATCGAAATTTACCAAATTAATAATTTCATTGCAATTTCTTTTCAAGTATCTAACGAAATTACAACACTGTGGCAACATTGGTTCGATTCGTATTTTCTGACGGGTCGATAAAACACCAACAATTATGTTACTCTCTCGTTTTATCTGAAACTTTTTTGAAAAACTCTGTAACCATCCAGCAATCAACTTCTGAAAAATTACTTTCCATTTAAAGCTCTAAACGACAGCAGTAGACCGCAATTTTTTTAAAACGTTTAATTTTGAGAAAGGACGGCGGGAAAATCGCACAAAGAAGTGAGGTTAGAATTCAAGTCATTGGTCGATTACGAGATGACGCGTTTTGGACAACTTAATCGTATTCGGCAGGAATAAAAAATTGTTGCATAACTCTAAATCACCAAAATGTTTTCTAATCGACGAGTTGACGTAGTAAAAAATTATAATCAAATTATAGTTATTAAGAATCTCATTTTGCAATATCGAAATTACCAAATTAATAATTTCATTGCAATTTCTTTTTAAGTATCTAACGAAATTACAACATTGTGGCAACATTGGTTCGATTCGTATTTTCTGACGGGTCGATAAAACACCAACAATTACGTTACTCTCTCGTTTTATCTGAAACTTTTTTGAAAAACTCTGTAACCATCCAGCAATCAACTTTTGAAAAATTACTTTCCATTTAAAGCGTAAACGACAGCAGTAGACCGCAATTTTTTTTAAACATTTAATTTTGAGAAAGGACGGCGGGAAAATCGCACAAAGAAGTGAGGTTAGAATTCAAGTCATTGGTCGATTACGAGCTGACGCGTTTTGGACAACTTAATCGTATTCGGCAGGAATAAAAAATTGTTGCATATCTCTAAATCACCAAAATTTTTTCTAATCGACGAGTTGACGTAGTAAAAAATTGTAATCAAATTATAGTTATTAAGAATCTCATTTTGCAATATCGAAATTTACCAAATTAATAATTTCATTGCAATTTCTTTTCAAGTATCTAACGAAATTACAACACTGTGGCAACATTGGTTCGATTCGTATTTTCTGACGGGTCGATAAAACACCAACAATTATGTTACTCTCTCGTTTTATCTGAAACTTTTTTGAAAAACTCTGTAACCATCCAGCAATCAACTTCTGAAAAATTACTTTCCATTTAAAGCTCTAAACGACAGCAGTAGACCGCAATTTTTTTAAAACGTTTAATTTTGAGAAAGGACGGCGGGAAAATCGCACAAAGAAGTGAGGTTAGAATTCAAGTCATTGGTCGATTACGAGATGACGCGTTTTGGACAACTTAATCGTATTCGGCAGGAATAAAAAATTGTTGCATAACTCTAAATCACCAAAATGTTTTCTAATCGACGAGTTGACGTAGTAAAAAATTATAATCAAATTATAGTGATTAAGAATCTCATTTTGCAATATCGAAATTTACCAAATTAATAATTTCATTGCAATTTCTTTTCAAGTATCTAACGAAATTACAACACTGTGGCAACATTGGTTCGATTCGTATTTTTTGACGGGTCGATAAAACACCAACAATTATGTTACTCTCTCGTTTTATCTGAAACTTTTTTGAAAAACTCTGTAACCATCCAGCAATCAACTTCTGAAAAATTACTTTCCATTTAAAGCTCTAAACGACAGCAGTAGACCGCAAATTTTTTAAAACGTTTAATTTTGAGAAAGGACGGCGGGAGAATCGCACAAAGAAGTGAGGTTAGAATTCAAGTCATTGGTCGATTACGAGATGACGCGTTTTGGACAACTTAATCGTATTCGGCAGGAATAAAAAATTGTTGCATAACTCTAAATCACCAAAAATTTTTCTAATCGTCGAATTGACGTAGTAAAAAATTGTAATCAAATTATAGTGATTAAGAATCTCATTATCGTTGTTGATTACTCGCTAAAGTATTCTCTTTGTACCAAAATCCAAGGGTACACAAATATTGACGGATCTAACAACTAGAATTGCAGAAGCTCCTAAGTTATTATGAAGCCCAGAGGCGCACTTGAATGTGAATTAACGAAAAGAAATTTTGCCAAAATTCTAACAATTTTCTTGTAGACGACATTGCCAGGAATTTAAAAACAAATTTCTATAAATTATCGCAAAATAATTTGAAATATCTCACATATTTCGGCGGCGCTACCTTAATAACAATTCTAGCAGTCAGTTTTCTAGTTCTTCTAAAAACTTTAGATGTTGAATTTTGGCGACACTACTCACCTCCTCAAATTGGATGTTTAACGGTAAATACTGACGAGTTTGACATTAAAAAAATTTTTTTTTCAAGCCTTGCACCAGTTACGTTACATTCATAATTGGTGCCAAAAAATTTAAGTACATAATTGAGGAATTATTACCGAATCTTAAGTCGTATCGATTGTTAACAATTCAAGATTTGTCGAGTCTTCAAAATCAAACCAAAATCGCTGAAATTTGGTTATTGCTAACTATCGTTATAATTGCGATAACTTGGTTAATTTGTTTACCGTGGCATGGAGATGAATACGATTTCATTTTACCATTGAAACTAGTGGTGGATTTTTGGGGAAATTGGTCAATTTTTGGTTTCGTCATTCTTTTTGTCGAATCAATTTACGTTTCGATTATTTTAATAGCGAACGCTTCACTTTTAATGTATTTAGTTCTGCATTTGAAGTTTCAAATTTATTTCCTCAACAAACAACTGGAAGATATGGAAAAAGACGTCGAGTGTTTGGTAGAATACGAAACGGTTCGAGATGACGAATTTCAGAAGAAAATTTTCGAAAAATTCAAAACTTGCATCGAACACCACCAATTGCTTGAAAAGTTGTTTGAAGTTTTGAGTTAACGAAATTTAATTCAATTTTGTAGATTTAAAACTAAAATCAACGAACTCGTTTATTATCCGATTTTTGGATTTACTGTTTTTGGGACGTTAAGTTTAGTTTCTGTAATTTTTTTTCTGGTAAGTTTTCAATGTTTCTACAGTAATTCGCTGTTTAATTGATTTTATCGTCAGGAAGGAGATGTTTTGATGAAAGGCTACGAAAGGATTGTGGCAATGGGAATTTTTTCCGGAATGATAACAGGAGTTTTAATATATAGCGGCCAAACAATTGAAGATGAAGTAAAATAATTTTGATTGGTTTAAATTTTCGTTGATACCAACTGAAATTTTAGTCCGCAAAAACCTTCGAACATGTCAAAAATTTACCTTGTTATCACTATAATAAAAAAAATAGAGATCTGATGATAATGATGATGCTTAAAACTAAAAGAGTTATGACGTTATCGAGTTCCGGAGTCATAACAATCAACTACCGACTATTAATTCGAGTAAAAACTGACGTTTCTGTAATTAAGAATTAATAACCATCCAAATTTTTTTTTCCAGATTTTAAGTAAAGTTTTCTCGTTTATCACTTTCCTGATGAAAATTTACTAAGGTCCCAAAATTCTCAAAAATTGCACTTATTGTTTAAGAAATTACGCTATCAGCGATTAAGGTTTCAATAACTATCCAACATTTGCTAATAGTTTTCACAGACTTAAGCGAAATGATTCAAAGTGATAAACAACTCTAACTTAGAGCAAATCAGAAGCAGATACAGCAACAATTGCAAATGCCATAACAGCAGTGTAAACAAATTAAAATTTTTAAAACTTGGCGCAAAAAGTTAGAAAACACGCTCTCGAACTTTTTGGTTACAGACTTTGCCATCGATTTCTAAAAAAATCTTATTATATCGACAGAAAGAGTATAGTTCAAAGAATTTATTGAAGATATTTCCGATAATATATTTATCTCAATAGTAAGCCTCAAGCTTCGGAAAGTTGTTCATGTTTGTGTACACTTTAACGCATAAAGTTAAACTACTTATACGTTGTTTGATGTCAACAGATGGGCAATTTATTGCAGTTTTTAGAATTAATACGAAAAAAATTATGTAGCTCAAAGTTTTTGGTAGAGCCAAAAAGTCCCAGAGTGCTACCACTTTTAAAATATTTGCACTTGCGCCCTCTTCCCGACGACTTGTGATTAAACCATCAAACCTACCTTCCGACTCAAATAAGGAAATAAACCCCTTTGAATTTGACACAAACAACAGGAAGGAAACGCTCTCAGAACAATCGGATAATGGTGACGTCACTAGTAACTTCAACAGGATTGATATCTATAGGTTTTGTGGTATTCGTCCTACAGACAACTGCAATTTATAATTTTAGGCCAAATCCTAATAGGATCTAAGAAAGAAACTCCACTAAATAATTGTTTGCCATTACCTATCGAGGGGGAGCGCCCTGTACGCTGAATTAGGAATCATATTCGGGATTGATTCAGCGGTAACTAGCCGCTACGTCACGGTCGTTCTTATAATTAGCAATAATGTTTCATGTTGTATTTTTTCTAGTCTAGTCCTTAGTTGTAAGTAAAAATGTTCATAGCATCCCTAATGCTTCATAAATAATTCCCGACGTTTCCTTTTCAATTATGTGAACGAGTCCATTTTGATAATTTCAGTAATTTTTGTTAAGATTTAAGATAATTCCCATCGCTTCAATTCCACTTCTAATAGTTAACGTTTCGATATAATTTTGAGTGAGTTTTCGAAATTCAGCAAAAATTAAACTGCAACAATTTTTGCCACTAACCACAAATTTTTTTGGCGTCAAACATTCACAGTCGACCTCTCTACATGTGTCTATGGTATAAATTTTTTATTAACTTACAGTTTTGGGTCGGATTCAAAGGACAAGAAATAAAAAAAAAATTATTAAACTCTGCGGCTTTTCAGTATTGTCTTCCAAGGGGGAGCGACCAAAGAAAATATTTTAATTCGCTTAGATGTTGAAAAGCATCTTTCGACCTCTGCTGTTGTCATTGGAATGGTAATTGATATTTCCAATAATTTTTTGAAAAGCTCCCCCAAGTTTGAAAAGCAGCAGCTCCGGTGATATCTTTTATAACCTTTCTGCCGATCAAAACCGGTCTGTCAATATTGCCAAAGAAAAAGCGACCCAAGAAAATACTTTTAATTCGCTTAGATGTTGAAAAGCATCTTTCGACCTCGTCTATTATTATTGGAGTCTTAAATAATATTTGCAATGTTTTCACGAAGTGTTCTTCCAAATTGTTTGAAAATCAGCAGTTTCGGTAATGTCTTCAATAACCTTTCTGTTGACTAAAACCAGAAACTTCAATTTTCAGATGTGACAGAGCCTTCCAAATTCTTTAATTTCTATTCAATTTTCGTTTGATACAAGCAAAATTTTATTTTCTAACAAATACTAAACGTAATTCATTATATTAGTTTAAATTTTAACCCGGCATCTGAATTGGTGGCTAGTTTTGTTACTAAAACGTCCGACTTTTAAACAACGGTTCTGCAGACTCTGCAGCCACAAATTTGTGTTATGGTCCACCACGTGACCGGAGACCAATGAAATACGCTGCTGCTCAAAATTACGTTCTATAAACACTTGCAGACCATCAAAAGTTTGCAGTAATCGATGATTCATTGTAACAACGGACTCGATTGAAGTTTGCAATCTAAAGACGTGTTTCCATTTTTCTTCAAGTGTTTTGCGACTCCGCAGCTGAGTGGCAGTAGATTCGTAGTGCGTGGAAATTAAGAAAATCTAATTTCGATGGTGTTAGTAGTAAAAATTATTAGTTTTCCAATATTTAAAAGAAAATTTTGCTAAGTTTGAGCAGTAACTTTATTGCAGAAAAAAATAATGTTTCTACACATACACGTGATCCTGTTAGTTACCATTGCTAATTTACTGGACGTTCCATAAAAACGTAACGAACGAATACGTTGTTCGCAACATCTGCAATTGTACTTTAATTATTTGAAAAAAAAATTGTATTTGTACCCGAATTAGCAGTTCATAGTTGACTGTTATGATTCCTGAACTTGACAGTATTAGAGGCGTTTGAGTTTTGAGGAGTAACATCGTTACCAAGTTTCTATTTTTGGTGTTATAGTAATACCAAGGTAAGTTTGCTGCATATTCAAAAATTCTCTCAGACTAAAATTAATTGTTCGAGTTGGTGTTAAAATTCGAAAAACTCACCTCATTTTCCAAACCTTGTCCGCTATAAACATAAGCGCTTCCCAGTACAACTGTAGAAGCTGCCAAAAATATGAGTCTACCATAACCTTTTGGACATATAGGCAGATCTACTTGCTGTTAGAAATAATTTACAAAAATCTAAATAACGTCACAACTTACAAGAACAAATATTATGCAAGCTGTGGTGAGTATTCCGCATACAGTAAATCCGAAAATTGGGTAATAGATGAGATCGTTGATACCGCTCTTGAATCTACAAAATTAGTTTTAATAATTTCAAATTTTATATCATAAATAAACTTTTCTATTAGTTGATGGTGTTTGATGCAAATTGTCAATTTTTCATAAACTTCTTGTTGAAACTGACGATTTTCCTTGATTCGACTTATTCGAACAGTTTCATATTCAAATTCCATTGTTTCCAAATCGCGGTTCAACAAATAAACTTGAAACTTTATATGTGAAACCATGTAGAGTAACGACAGACCATCAACAATCATAACAGTGGCAATATAAAAAAAGAAAATAAACATAACGGCGATTAATAAATTCGAAAATTTTCCAAAATTAACAACAATTATTCTAACAGGCAAAAGTATATCGAATTCGTCGCCATAAACAGGCAACGAAACCAAAAAACACGTCAATGTAGTAATCGCAGCAACAATCATCCAAATTTCGACAATTTTCGCTTGAAATTTTAGTACTTTCGAGTCTCTTTCCGGTAAATTTCGATAAGTTTTGAGTTTCGGTAAAATTTCTGTTAATAAATAATTAAAATTATTGATGCTACCCAAAAACGTTGCATAACTCGTATAAGCCTGAAATTGATTGTTAAATTTTTTTTTTAACAATTTTTTTCTTACAATAAAACTTCCTACTACAAAAGGGGAATATTGTTGCCAGAATACCAAATCGTAAGTTGTTGCCAGTTCAAAAACACAAACTGCTTCACATATTGTTAATACAATAAAAACTGAATAAGTGACGTATCTAAATTTCGATAGTGATAAAAATTGTCCAGGTTTAATTATATTGCGCAAAAGATCATCTGAAATTTAATTATTTTAACCACTAGAGATGCGTTAAAGCGACTTACCTTCGAGAGCACCACTTGCAGCCATTTTTGGGATTAATGTTAATCAAACGCTCTTTCAGCAGTCTCTACTCGAAATGACCCTCACTGTTGTAAATAAATTACTGAAATTTTTTCGAGAGGAAGACGCAATTTGAAGGGAGAATTTTAATTGTCGCAACTCTAATTGTTATTACCGTAACGACGATAAATTAGTGGAAATCAATTTTCCGAAATATCGGTACAGACAACTAAAATTATAGAAATTGTTTCAATTATCACCGAATATGACGATTATCCTTAAATTTGGCTCGAAAAAGCAGAATTGGGAAATGATGGCATACATTGAAAATTAATTCAAGGGCAGACGTTTCAATTTCAGCCTCATTATGGGCACTCTCAACCCTTAGTTTAAGCAAGTAATTGTATTGGTACTTTATATAAATTTGCTTTGTAAAAATCTCAGAATTAATTTTTGAAAAAATTCTTCAAGTCACAGTAACAGAAATTTTTGTTTGAAGCAAAATTATTTGACCAAACGAACTTTACTTTTATTTTACCGTTACTTCGCCTTTACTTTACTTTTAATTTGCATTTACTTTGCTTTTACTTTGCCTTTACTTTAGCTTTACTACACCCTTTCTTTACCATTACCTTGCCTTTATGTTGCCATTAATTTACCGTCACCTTACCTTTGATTTACCGATACATTATCTTTACTTTACCTTTATTTTACCGTCACTTTACCTTTACTTTACCGTTACTTTGCCTTTACTTCACTGTTACTTTACCGTTACTTTATTTTCACTTTACTGCTGCCCTACCGTCAGTTTACCGTCACTTTGCCTTTAATTTACTTTTACTTTACCCTCACTTTATCTTTACTTTGTCTTTACTTCACCGTTATTTTACAGTCATTTTGCCGTGGCTTTACCATCACTTTACCGTCACTTTACCTTTACTTAGCCGTTTACGTTTACGTCAAATCGTACAAAGAAGTGGGGTTAGAATTCAAGTCATTGGTCGATTACGAGATGAGGCGTCTTGGGCCAACTTAATCGTATCGACACTAATAAATTCGGCTGAAATTACAAAAGATTGTTGCAATTAATTAATTTCAAAAACAAGTCTAACGGAGTTTTGGAATCGCTCGAAATTTTAAATTTATTGAAATGCCCGCGCTTTAAGGGGCGTGTTCGGTAACAGCCCAATCAAAATCGTATAATTGTCCAGCGTTGCAATATCAACATTTTACCAAATTAATTATTTTTTTGCAATTTCTTTTCAAGTATCTAACGCAGTTACAACACTGTGGCAACATTGGTTCGATTCGTGTTCTCTGACGGATCGAAAAATCACCAACAATTACGTCACTCGCTTCTTTTATCTGAAGCATTTTTTGAAAAACTTGGTAACCATTGCAAAATCAATTTCTGAAAAATCACTTTCCTTTTAAAGCCCTATGCGACAAAAGTGGACTGCAATTTTTTGAAAACATTCAATTTTGAGAAATGACGGCGGGAAAATCGCACCAAAAAGTGAGGTTAGAATTTAAATCATTGGTTGATTACAAGATGACGCGTGGGGGACAACTTAATCGTATTCGGCAGGAATAAAAAATTGTTGCGTAACTCTAAATCACCGAAATTTTGTTTAATTTTCGAATTGAAGTAGTAAAAAAATTGTAATCAAGTTATAGTGATTAGGAATCTCATTATCGCTGTTGATTACTCGCTAAAGTATTCTCTTTGTACCAAAATCCAAGGGCACACAAATATTGACGGATCTAACAGCTGGAATTGCAGAAGCTCCTTAGTTACCATGAAGCCCAAAGGCGCACTTGAATGTGAATTAACAAAAACGAATTTTGCCAAAATTCTAACGATTTTGTTGTAGACGACATTGCCAGGAATTTAAAAACAAATTTCTACAAATTATCGCAAAATAATTTGAAATATCTCACATATTCTGGTGGTGCTATCTTAATATTTTCTCTAGCAGTCAGCTTTTTAGTTCTTCTAAAAACTTTAGATGTTGAATTTTGGCGACACTACTCACCTCTTCAAATTGGATGTTTAACGGTAAATACTGACGAGTTTGACATTAAAAAAAATTTTTTTTCAAGCCTTGCACTAGTTACGTTACATTCATACTGGGTGCCAAAAAATTCAAGTACATAATTGAAGAATTATTACCGAATCTTAAGTCGTATCGATTGTTAACAATTGAAGATTTGTCGAGCCTTCAATATCAAACCAAAATCGCCGAAATTTGGTTATTGTTAACTATCGTTATAATTTCAATAACTTGGTTAATTTGTTTACCGTGGCGTAGAGATGAATACGATTTTATTTTACCATTGAAACTAGTGGTGGATTTTTGGGGAAATTGGGCAATTTTTGGTTTCGTCATTTTTTTCGCCGAATCAATTTACTTTTCGATTATTTTAATAGCGAACGCTTCACTTTTAATGTATTTAGTTCTACATTTGAAGTTTCAAATTTATTTCCTCAACAAACAACTGGAAGATATGGAAAAAGACGTCGAGTGTTTGGTCGAATACGAAACGCTTCGAGATGATGAATTTCAGAAGAAAATTTTCGAAAAATTCAAAACTTGCATCGAACACCACCAATTGCTTGAAAAGTTGTTTGAAGTTTTGGGTTAACGAAATTTAATTTAATTTTGTAGATTTAAAACTAAAATCAACGAACTCGTTTATTATCCGATTTTTGGATTTACTGTTTTTGGGACGTTAAGTTTAGTTTCTGTAATTTTTTTTCTGGTAAGTTTTCAATGTTTCTACAGTAATTCGCTGTTTAATTGATTTTATCGTCAGGAAGGAGATGTTTTGATGAAAGGCTACGAAAGGATTGTGGCAATGGGAATTTTTTCCGGAATGATAACAGGAGTTTTAATATATAGCGGCCAAACAATTGAAGATGAAGTAAAATAATTTTGATTGGTTTAAATTTTCGTTGATACCAACTGAAATTTTAGTCCGCAAAAACCTTCGAACATGTCAAAAATTTACCTTGTTATCACTATAATAAAAAAAATAGAGATCTGATGATAATGATGATGCTTAAAACTAAAAGAGCTATGACGTTATCGAGTTCCGAAGTCATAACAATCAACTACCAACTATTAATTCGAGTAAAAACTGACGTTTCTTCCAACTAACAATTAATAACAATCCAAAAATGATTTTCCAGATTTTAAGCAAAGTTTTCTCTTTTATCACTTTCCTGATGAAAATTTATTAAGGTGCAAATATTCTCGAAAATTGCACTTATTGTTTAAGAAATTACGCTATCAGCGTTTAAATTTTCAATAATTATTTAACATTGGCTAATAGTTTTACAGACTTTCGCGAAAGGGTTCAAAGTGATAAACAACTCTAACTTCGAGCGAAAGCACGGTAAACCACCTGAACGGACAGCAACAAAAGAAGATTCAACAACAATTGCGAATGCATTAAAGCAGTGCAAACAAAATAAAATTTGGCGCAAAAATTTAGAAAACACGCTCTCGAACTTTTTGGTTGCAGACTTTGCTATTCATTTCTAAGAAAATTTGATTATTTTGACGGGAAGAGTAAAGATCAAAGAATTTATTAAAGATATTTCCGTTCATATATTTGTCTCAGTAGTAAGCCCCGAGCTTTGCAAAGTTGTTCATGTTTGTGTACACTTTAACGCATAAAGTTAAACTACTTACAGGTTGTTTTTGGTGTCGTCAGATAGACAATTTATTGTAGTTTCTATAATTGGTACCAAAAAAATTGTGGAACTGGTAGTTTTTGCTAGAGTCAAAAAGTCTCAGAGCGCCACCACTTTTAAAATATTTGCAATTGCGACCACTTCCTGGCGACTTGTGATCAAACCATCAAACCTACCTCCCGACTCAAATAAGAAAAGAAATCCTTTTAAATTTGACACCCACAACAGGAAGGAGACGCTCTTACAATAATAGTGACGTCATTAGTAACATCAACCGAATTGATATCTATACGTTTTGGGGTATTCGTCCTACAGACAACTGCAATTTATAATTTTAGGCCAAATCCTAGCAGGAATCTAAGAAAGAAATTTCACGAAACAGTTGTTTGCCATTACCTATCGAGGGGGAGCGACTTCTACGCTGAATTAGGAATCAAATTCAGGATGGATTCAGCGCTAACTAGCCGCTACGTCACGGTCGTTCTTATAATTAGCAATAATGTTCCATGTTGTATTTTTTCTAGTCTAGTCATTAGTTGTAATTAAAAATGTTTATAGCATTCCTAATGCTACATAAATAATTCCCGACGTTTTCTTTTCAATAATGTAAACGAGTCCATTTTGATAACTTCAGTAATTTCCGTTAAGATTTAAGATAATTACAATAGTTAATAGTTAACATTTCGACATAATCTGGAGTGAGTTTTCGAAATTCGGCAAAAATTTAACTGCAACAATTCTTGACACTAACCACAAATTTTTTTGACATCAAACGTTCACAGTCGACCCCTCTACATGTGTCTATGATATAATTTTTTTATAAACTTACAGTTTTGGGTCGGATTCAAAAGACAAGAAATTAAAAAAAATTATTAAGCGAGATACTCTGCGGCTTTTCAGTATTGTCTTCTAAGGGGGAGCGACTCAAGAAAATACTTTTAATTTGTTTAGATGTTGAAAAGTATCTTTTGACCTCAGCTGTTGTCATTGGGGTAGTAATTATTATTTCAAATAATTTTTTGAAGAGTTCCCCTAAGTTGTTTGAAAAGCAGCAGCTCCGATGATATCTTTTATAACCTTTCTGTTGTCCAAAACCAGCATGCAGTAGTTCAACATTACTTTCCAATTGGGAAACGACCCAAAAAATACTTTTAATTCGCTTAGATGTTGAAAACATCTTTTGACCTTTTTTAAATAATATTTCCAATGTTTTTACGAAGAGGTCTTCTAAATTGTTTAAAAAGGAGCAGCTCCGGTAATGTTTTCTATATCCTTTCTGTCGACTAAAACCAGCAACGCCAAATTTTAGGTGTGACAGAGACTTTTCAAATCTTTTAATTTCTATTTAATTTTTGTTTGATACAAGCAAAATTTTATTTTCTAACAAATACTGAACGGAATTCATTATATTAGTTTAACTTCTAACCCGGCATCTTATTTGGCGATTAGTTTTGTTAATAAAACGTCCGACTTTTAAACAACGGTTCTGCAGACTCTGCAGCCACAAATTTGTGTTATGGTCCACCACGTGAGCGGAGGCCAATGAAATCCGCTGCTGATCAAAATCACGTTCTGTGAACACTTGCTGACCATCAAAAATTTGCAGTATGATTCATTGTAATAGCGGGGTCAATTAAAGTTTGCAATCTGAAGACGCTTTTTCTATTTTTCTTTATGTGTTTTGCTGTCCCGCAGCTATGTGGTAGCGTTATCGCAGTGCTTGGAAATTAATTTCGATGGTGCTAGTAGCAAAAATTGTTAAATTTACAAAATTTAATAGAAAATTTGGTAAATTTGAGAAGTGACTTTATTGAAGAGTAAAATAATATCATTACACATACACGTGATACAGTTAGTTACCATTGCCACTTTACTGGACGTTCCATAAAAACGTAACAAACGAATACGTCGTTCTGAACATCTGTAATTGTACTTAGATTATTTGCAAAAAAAATAAATTGCAATTTTACCCGGATTAGCAGTACATAGTTGATCGATATGATTCCTGAACTTGACAATATTAGCGGTGTTTGGGTTTTGAGGAGTAACATCCTTACCAAGTTTCTATTTTTGGTATTATAGTAATACCAAGGTAAGTTTGCTGCATATTCAAAAATTCTCTCAGACTAAATTTAATTGTTTGAGTTGGTGTTAAAATTTGGAAAACTCACCTCATTTTCCAAACTTTGTCCGCTATAAACATATGCGCTTCCCAGTATAACTGCAGAAGCTCCCAAGAAAATGAGTCTTACATAACCTTTTGGACAAATAGGCAGATCTACTTGCTGTTGTTAAAAATAATTTACAAAAATCTAAATAACGTCACAACTTACAAGAACAAATATCATGCAAGCTGTGGTGAGTATTCCGCATACAGTAAATCCAAAAATTGGGTAATAGATGAGATCATTGATGCCGCTTTTGAATCTACAAAATTAGTTTTAAATAATTTCAAATTTTTAACTGTAAATAAACTTTTCAATTAATTGATGGTGTTTGATGCAAGTGGTCAATTTTTCATAAACTTCTTGTTGAAACTGACAATTTTCCTTGATTCGACTTATTTGAACAGTTTCATAATCAAATTCCATTTTTTCCAAATCGCGGTTCAACAAATAAACTTGAAACTTTATATGTTGAACCATGTAGAGTAACGACAGACCATCAACAATCATAACAGTGGCAACATAAAAAAAGAAAATAAACATAACGGCGATTAATAAATTCGAAAATTTTCTGAAATTAACAACAATTATTCTAACAGGCAAAAGTATATCGAATTCGTCGCCATAAACAGGCAACGAAACCAAAAAACACGTCAATGCAGTAATCGCAGCAACAATCATCCAAATTTCGACAATTTTCGCTTGAAATTTTAGTACTTTCGAGTCTCTTTCCGGTAAATTTCGATAAGTTTTGAGTTTCGGTAAAATTTCTGTTAATAAATAAATAAAATTATTGATGCTACCTAAAAACGTTGCATAACTCGTATAAGCCTGAAATTGATTGTTAAATGTTTTTTTTAACAATTTTTTTCTTACAATAAAACTTCCTACTACAAAAGGGGAATATTGTTGCCAGAATACCAAATCGTAAGTTGTTGCCAGTACAAAAACACAAACTGCTTCACATATTGTTAATACAATAAAAGCTGAATAAGTGACGTATCTAAATTTCGATAGTGATAAAAATTTTCCAGGTTTAATTATATTGCGCAAAAGATCATCTGAAATTTAATTATTTTAACCACTACAGATGCGTTAAAGCGACTTACCTTCGAGAGCACCACTTGCAGCCATTTTTGGGATTAATGTTAATCAAACGCTCTTTCAGCAGTCTCTACTCGAAATGACCCTCACTGTTGTAAATAAATTACTGAAATTTTTTCGAGAGGAAGACGCAATTTGAAGGGAGAATTTTAATTGTCGCAACTCTAATTGTTATTACCGTAACGACGAGAAATTAGTGGAAATCAATTTTCCGAAATATCGGTACAGACAACTAAAATTATAGAAATTGTTTCAATTATCACCGAATATGACGATTATACTTAAATTTGGCTCGAGACAGCAGAATTGGGAAATGGTGACATACATTGAAAATTAATTCAGGGGCAGACGTTTCAATTTCAGTCTCATTATTGCCCTCTCAACCCTTAGTTTAAGCAAGTAATTGTATTAGTACTTTATATAAATTTGCTTTGTAAAAATCTCAGAATTAATTTTTGAAAAAATTCCTCGAGTCACAGTAACAGAAATTTTTGTTTCGATAGAGAATTATTTGACCAAACAAACTTTGCCTTTATTTTACCTTTAATTTACTTTTACTTTGCTATTACTTTGCTCTTAGTTTACCTTTACTTTACCGTTATTTTACAATCACTTTGCCGTTGATTTACGATCACTTTACCGTTACTTTATTTTTACTATACCGTTTCTTTACCGTTACCTTGCTTTTAATTTGCCATTATTTTACCCTCACTTTACCTTTATTTTGCCGTTACTTTGCCTTTTTTTCCGCCACTTTACCGCTGCTTTATCGTCCCTTAACCGTTACTTTGCCTTTATTTTATTGTTACTTTGCCGTCACTTTATCTTTACTTTCCCGCTGCTTTACCTTCACTTTACTGTTACTTTGTCTTTATTTTACTGTTAGTTTACTGTCATTTTATCTTTACTTTGCCGTTGCTTTATCTTCACTTTACTCTTACTTTGTCTTTATTTTACTGTTACTTTACCGTCATTTTACTTTTACTTTACCGCTGGCTTTATCATCCCTTAACCGTTACTTTGCTTTTATTTTATTGTTACTTTGCCGTCACTTTATCTTTACTTTACCGCTGCTTTACCTTCACTTTACTGTTAACTGTTACTTTACCGCCACTTTATCTTTACTTTGCCGCTGCTTTATCTTCACTTTACTCTTACTTTGTCTTTATTTTACTGTTACTTTACCGTCATTTTATTTTTACTTTACCGCTGGCTTTATCATCCCTTAACCGTTACTTTGCTTTTATTTTATTGTTACTTTGCCGTCACTTTATCTTTACTTTACCGCTGCTTTGCCTTCACTTTACTGTTACTTTGTCTTTATTTTACTGTTACTTTACCGCCACTTTATCTTTACTTTGCCGCTGCTTTATCTTCACTTTACTCTTACTTTGTCTTTGTCTTATCTCTACTTTACCGCTGGCTTTATCGTCACTTTACCGTTACTTTGTCTTTATTTTACTGTTACTTTACCGTCATTTTATCTTTACTCTACCGCTGCTTTACCGTCACTTTACCTTTGATTTGCCTTTATTTTATCGTTAGTTTACCGCCACCTTACCTTTACTTTACCGATACTTTATCTTTACTTTGTCTTTACTTTACCGTTATTTTACAGTCACTTTACCGTTACTTTATCTCTACTATACCGTTTCTTTACCGTTACTTTACCGTCACTTTATTTTTACTTTACTGTCACTTTACATTTACTTTATCGTTGGTTTACCGCCACTTTACCGTTACTTTACCTTTATTTTACCGATACTTTATCTTTACTTCACCGTTATTTTACAGTCACTTTGCCGTAGCTTTACTATCACTTTACCGTTATTTTATCTTTACTATACCATTTCTTTACCGTTACTTTGCCTTTATTTTGCTAATATTTTACCGTCACTTTACCGTTACGCTACCGTTACTTTACCTTTACATTTCTTTTATTTTGCTTCTACTTCACCTTTACTTTTATTTTGCTTGTACTGCAGTTTTAGAAAAAATTACTTTTAATTTATTTAAATTTTTTACTTTACTTTGAAACCACCAATTTTGCAGTGTCTCATTTCGTTTCAAAATGCCTAAAATAAATAGTTTTTGTAGCACTACTCAACAAAAATGTAAAATCTATAGTTGGCAATATGACAAAAGAAAATCAGTTAACTGCCCTTAGCCAACTGCTTACAATCGACGTCAGTATTTAATTTTTTTCCCAACTGGAGACCTTTTTATAGACGTCGTACGACAGCACCAATTCGCTCTTCAACCGATCTCGTTGCCCGCTCTCGAAGTGCGTAATTTGCCTCCTCCATCCGTATTTTTTCCCTTTTTAACATCCCCCTTAAAACAATAACGCACCAACTTCTCCGACGCATTTATTCCCCAACATACATGGCAATTCCTCGTGTAATTGCCCACTTTCCTTCGATAGAATCGCTTTAATCTCAATTACACGGTGTGCTCGGATGCCGTCATCCCTCTCCACTTTTATATTTCTCTTTACCCACCGATCGGGTTTCTTTTGTTTAGCGGCATTCGGTGCGAAAAAATTCAATTACGTCCCACACATACACAGAGAGAATTTTACAAGGAGTTCGTTTGAATTCGTCAATTATTTCCAGAACATCTTGCGCAAATCTCTCGTTACCAGTGCGAAAAGGGGATGTTTCAGGGAAACAGACGCCTAATGACGGCGAAACCGTGATTTTCTCACTTAGTTATTTCTTTTGGTTGTAGTCATGTCTTGTTAACAAGTCCGCCGTAATCTACATCGCTAATTATATTGAAAGCGAACAGAGGCCCGACTACAATTTTTTTAATACCGCCCAACAGATTAGCGCAATTTTTTTGGAATTAAGTCGAATATTGCGCCGTTCTTGCCACTAACAGATGACATTCCCTACGTTTACAAAACCTCGTATTTAAGTGCAAAAAAAAATATTGCTCGAAAATTATCAAGCGATCCTAGAAGAGTGGAGTATTGTTGGTTGCCGTAAACTAGGTGCGAGTTTCATGAAGCGCACTTTAGACGTGAAACTTTTTCTTTTTTTATTTTTTTTATTTCAAAATACATTCTCAGATTAACAAAAATTTTGATTGATTATTAAAAATTAATTTTCAGCTATAATTTTCTCGATATCAACGTGTTAAAGTCGTTGGTAAGCCTAATCGTGCGACTCTTTAATCATGTCATTTCACTTAAGGTCTTTAAGGTGTGACCTTTTCGAGATTATATCAAAACATGCTTTTCAGGATGGTTCCAGTAAAACAAGCTCGCTTTATCTTTCCGCACAAATACTCCCCGACACCCCTTCGTTACGAAACGTCCCTATTGTTTAACCATCAGTCCCGTTAACGCAACTATTTTAATCCCTAACGAAAACACGCGTAATTCCCGAACATAAATTGAAGTATCAACCCCGTATACGATATGAAGGAATTAAACGGACGGGATGACCGCAACGGCCGCGATTACCGCCATTCATCAACAACGTGACGTCATCAATTTAACGTGTTAATCTTCGACGTTGGAGGGTAGCGAAACCGCTGGAATTAGGACGAAATTCTCGATTGAAACTCTTCCCTGGTTTTTCCCTCTCTCGATTATCCACGAAACCGCTTAATCTGCAATTAAAACTTGCCGAAAAGTTGCGAAATCGTTTAACGCCACATTATCGCGTTGAAGCTAAACCGAGAATTAATTGGAAACAACTCAATCAACGATTTCATTTCGAGTCCGGTCCTGGTTTCGAACCACAAATGGGTCAATAATTCCGATACGGTCCTGTTTTGTTGTTTGTATTGTGCAAAACCAAATGGGTTTCGGTTTGAATTGAAATTTTAAAAAACAAGACCGTATGCTAGCAATGGACGATGTTAATATTGCAAAATTGTCCTAGAATCGCTATGGTAGGGGTTGAAGTTTAATTTGGATTTTTATTTGTTTTCGTTTTCTAATATCGAAAGTAAAAACGTATTGGACACCATCTGGTGGATCGAAGGATATTATTCAAAAGACCCGTCAGCGATTTATTAGGTTGTGAACAAGATTTTGCGGCATCATTGAAATATTGGCCAAACTTTTAATATAGCCGGAAATGGGGGGTTGAAATTTTTGGTTCATGAGTGTTTTCTTTAGGGTTTAATTGCGTCGAGTTGCGAAGATAATTAAAAAGTTCGACCCCACAGTATTAAAATGTAAACGAAACGAACTCTTATGTAGATTTTCTTGGTGCTCTTTTCGATACCAAAAATAATTTTCTAGTCAAAATTTTACGAATTTTTTTTTTATATATCCATCAATTATCATGGGTAAAATGTTGTTTAAGTTAGCAACACCCATAATGGGGCTTTGCGCTTTTGTAGAAAAAATGCACATTTGAGTCGGATCTCGCGATTAACTTCACTGGAGGGAGATTAATGAGGCGAACAGACTCTTAAATTGTTGACCAATAGATGGCGTTTTCAGGTTTGCGTCCAATTAAGCGGTAAATCGTGAAGAAAAAGCTTTTAAAATGTGAACGTTACGAACTCTTATGTAGACTTTCTTGGAGCTCTTTTCGACATCAAAAACAATTTTCTAGTCACAATTTTACGTAATTTTTTTTTATCTATTCAGCAATTGTTATGAGTAAAATGTCGTTCAAGTTAACAAGATCCATGATGAGGCTTTGCGTTTTTATTGAAAAATGCGCATTTGAGTCGGATTTTGCGATTAACTCCACTGGAGGGAGATTAATGTGGCGAGCAGACTCTTAAATTGTTGACCAATAGATGGCGCTCTCGGGTTTGCGTCCAATTTAGAGGTAAATCGTGAAGAAAAAGCTTTTAAAATGTGAACGTTACAAACTCTTATGTAGACTTTCTTGGTGCTCTTCTCGACACCAAAAATAATTTTATAGTCAAAATTTTATGTTAATTTTTTTTATCTATTCAGCAATTGTTATGGGTAGAATGTCGTTCAAGTTAACAAGATCCATGATGAGGCTTTGCGTTTTTGTTGAAAAATGCGCATTTGAGTCGGATTTCGCGATTAACTCCACTGGAGGGAGATTAATGTGGCGAGCAGACTCTTAAATTGTTGACCAATAGATGGCGCTCTCGGGTTTGCGTCCAATTAAGAAGTAAATCGTGAAGAAAAAGCTTTTAAAATGTGAACGTTATGAACTTTTATGTAGACTTTCTTGGAGCTCTTTTCGACACCAAAAATAATTTTCTAGTCAAAATTTTACGTAATTTTTTTTATCTATATTACAATGGTTAAGGATAAAATGTCGTTCAAGTTAACAAGACCCATGATGGGGCTTTGCGTTTTTATTGAAAAATGCGCATTTGAGTCGGATTTTGCGATTAACTCCACTGGAGGGAGATTAATGTGGCGAGCAGACTCTTAAATTGTTGACCAATAGATGGCGCTCTCGGGTTTGCGTCCAATCAAAAGGTAAATTGTAAACAAGAAGCGTGGAATTTTTGCAACAATAAAGAACGATCAGATGTAGATTGAAGATCACTGAGATAATTTGTTTACTATAGCAAAAAGTTTATAAAGAAATGAAAGGTTTTTAGTTCATGGTGAATTTGCTGCTTTCTTCGAGGTAACAATCTTCATTTAATTTACAACACTATAAAAATGCTAAATATGGTAAAAATATGCAAATTTTAACTTATGTTATAACAATTATGGTAATGGGACTTCCAGAGTGTGTGCAATTATTTAATAAAAAGCAACAAACGTTGCAATTGTGTTACCTTCAGATTTCAAAAATTCTGTAATTTGCAAAATTAATCTTTTGAACTAGATTTCAATTTTTTTGTAAATCTCTAAACTATTTTACGTCAAATAGTTGATAAGGGTTGAAGGAGGGAGATTTTTGGAAAACAATATTAACAGGTAAAAGCAAATAGAAGCAAAATATTTTGGATTCAAAAACCAAATTGTACCAAGAATTATATTCTTGAAGAGAATTTTTTGTGATTATAAGAGAAAATAATTTTTTTCTCAAAAACGGTGCAGTTTCGAGACATGGCCCTATTCACAAACTCACACTAAAATTCATTGGGGATTCAAAAAATAAAAAAGACAGAGGGTGTTCCATTTAAAATAAAAAAGTTGAGACCAACTACTAGTATTAGCGGGAAGTACCACCATTAAAAAAAAATCATTGATAGATATTGAGGTATTCGATCCCTGCACAGAATTTCAGATTTACGTCTTTTTGTTTTTCAAAATCTTTTTATTGGTTATGAACAAAATCCACCCTGTATCTAGATATGACCAACGTTCTATTGCCACTATGAAAAAATATTGCAAATCGATTTTGACATAAATTTCGTTAATATTTATACCTCTATGTCGGAGTAACGAAAAGTGGGCGTCGTTTCCAATTTCTGGCGTAATTACTTTCTACTTTTTTTGTCATATCAGAAAAACTTCACGCGATTGTGTAAAAATAACAATGTCTGAAAATATACCGGGAAAAACATGCGAAAATATAATTAATAACTCAACAAGTAAAAGTTTTAATTATCGAAAACATTTTAATTCTTGAAATTATTTTTATAAACATAAAAATATCTTCCGCAATTATAGTGAAAACGTCATCAATCACATGAAGACAGCCCAATAATTAATGGTATTACGACTTACATGGACGTTTCTTGGTTTCAGTCAAGCAACTGTACTTAAACAATTCGTAACTAAACAATTAATAATTTTGAGGGTCCAATAAAGTTGCTGATTGTGGTAATTTTTTTTAGTTTTTGAAAATGTTGTAATTATAGTTTTACAACATTTGAGATTGGGAAATTATTGCAAATTTGTCAAAATTTCTTAACCAACGTGCAAATTCTATACCATCAATATAATAATAAATAATTATCGCAAATTTTTGCAAAAATTATTTTTTAATAATTTCTCATCATTATAACCTCAAAGAAAATTTTGTTAATTTTCTGTGAAAATTTCCTAAACTTTGATAATTTTTTGAAAGTGGTTCAACCTTAATCAGTTAAATAAAAAGTTTCAGAGTTTATTACGAAAATTTCAATAATTTTTTTTAACGTAACTTTAAACTTAAGTAGCAAAATTACTAAAGTTCAAGTTCAAATTACTTAACCAGTCAAGGATAACTTTACGTGAAAGTCAACATAGTGAAAAAAAGCATCAGAAAAAACCGATCGCAAATCGTCACGTAATAAGTTGCAAATTGCTAGAACATCCATTCACCAGATTTTACCCTCTCTGACTTTTTTTACAACAATTTCTTATGATCAGAAATTTAGATTTAATGACGTTGCTACGTAGATTTGTAGACTAGAAAGATTGTTAAACTCAAAAATAAAATTTTCAATAGCGAAAGCTCTTTTTGGCCAAATTTTAAAGCTAATACGAATATACAGCGTGTTTGGTTTAAATACTATTTTTGGTTTTAAAACTAAATTTTGTTTATAAGTTTAAAGCGTTGTGGTTGATGACCGTTTAAAATTTCGTCAACATTTAAATTGACCAAATTTTGAAATATCACCTGAAGAAAACAATGCAATCTCTTTTCAAACCAAAATTTGCATGTTAATATAATGGAACAACCAACAAAGTCCCCCAATCCAATCGTTCCCTCCTAATTTGCAAACAGTATAAATGTTAAGAGAGACGCTTCAAGCCAACATTAACATCCAACTGCAATAATGAATACGGTAGAGTATTAAAAAAATAATTTACAATGTGATAACCAAAATATTGAGTAAATTCCAGATAATTCGTTTGTTTTTTCTAATAATTGGCCTGAGTTATGCAAGTCCAGAAGCTTCATTTGAACGTCAGGAAAATTCACAATTTTCTAGTAATTCTGCCCAACAAGGATCTCAGTTGCCACAATATTCGCCGCCATTTGTAAATTCACACCAAAGTCAACATAATGTACCAACATTGCCAAACTCATATCAAGAAGCTCACAGAAACCAACAAACATTGTCAAACCAACAAAACTATCAAAATCAGCAGAATGCACCAACATTGCCAAACTCATATCAAGAAGCTCACAGAAACCAACAAACATTATCAAACCAACGAAACTATCAAAATCAGCAGAATGTACAAACGTTGTCGAACACTTACCAACAGAATGTACAAACATTTGAAAATTCGTACCAAACACCCTACGAAGGTTACCAAAATGTGCAACAATCAAACACTTATCAACCTTACGGACCTCAACGCGACGTTCAACATCTTGTGAACTTATTGAGACATCCGCAAAGGATCCAAAATCCACAACCCTATGCAAGATCCGAAAAAAACAAAAATTATAACCGAGAGGTGTACACTTACATGTAAGTAACTTTTCTAGTTAAAATTTTTGCAGGATCGAATCAGAATTTGCATACCTTCATTTTTGGGTTTCAGGATTAATTTCGCCGATGGTTTCAAGCGAGTCGAAAAGGGTTACGTGACGAAAGACAAAGATGGTAAAAATGTTTTAACAGTTGATGGTTGGTTTTCGCATGTGGGTACGGAAGGTACGGAATATCGAGTGGATTATACGTCAGATATTGGACAGAAACCGAAAGGACCCAAAACCGGTATATCAGCGGGAGCTATCGGCAGTTTAGGAGGAGGATTGAGAGGTTCAGCCGGAAAACCTTAGAGGAAATCTGTTGATGTACAAATTATTAAAGGAAATCAACTAACAATTTTTAGATACCAACCTAACAACAAATGTGGACTGCAATAAAAATAAAAAATTTCAAAAATTATTTCGACACTGAGAATGTTAAGAATTAAATTGAATTGTGTTTCTGGAATTTATGTGGTTTTAGAAGAAATTGTAATTAATATGATGATGTTTCCAATTAAATTGCTAATTTCTTTAAAACTATTTAATTGGCACCTTAATTTTAATTTAATAATTTTTTTATAAAGCTAAATTTATGATCGAATTGCGGCGAAATAATTTTCGTGTGAAAATCAGCAAACGATATTACGTTTTCAACAAGTTGACCCTAATAGAAAAACAGTTGTGAAACTTGAAGAAGACACCGATTACAATTTAAGAGGTTAGAATGTTGTTATTGGTATTATATAATCAAATTTCTCCCATCACTGCCACTTTTCTAATTGTGCGACACGCATAAATATCAATTATGTCATAACATTAATTTTTAAGTATTCTAGAAAAACTGTAAAAAATAGTAAAATTATGTTGAAAAAATTTAAATAAATTTAAGTGCAACTTGCGAATTTATTGTCGATTTACGTTAATTGCGGTTCATTCAGCTAATAAAAAACTGTTATGGAATCTCAACAGATTTTGAAATTTCATGTAAATTTGTTCGAATTTTTTAATTAAGCCACTTTAGAGAGACGCCACTTGGCAGGAATACCCACAATTTTTTTTTTATCAAAGCAATTTACAATAATTAGTCAGACACTCTTCTAACGCACCTCGTACAGTTGAATAATTTTAAATAATTTCCAAAATTGCTTATTAGCACTGTTATTATTATATATGCACCTATTTTAAAGAATTTTTTATTTTCAGGATTGCTACTGCGGATATTTTGTTAAGCACAAAAAAAAAATAAAAAAACCTGGACTGGAGCAAATTATCTACGTGTTCAGTGTTGGCATACGTCAAAAAAATTCTACCAGTTTTTAGTTTCACTTATGCTTTGTCAATTTTGTCAAAAAGTAACAAAATCTCCTGAACTAAGCTTCTTGTTTAAAAAAAATATTCTCATATCGGTTTAAGTAGTATGGTCGGGTCCATAGAAAATCGCGCAATTCCAAAATGTTTTAACAGTCAATTAGATGAAGAGAAACGTTCATTGTGGACAAAATAATAAAATTGTGAACAAAACTGTACTTAGTGTCCCGGAAATTAGCAACATTAATTTTAAAAATACATAGAAACAAAATGACTGTAATAAACATTTACAACAGCAACAATTTCCAATTATAGCTGACGTATCCCCAAAAATGTGGCTCTCCACTCTTATTGTGTATTTTTCCATTATTTTTCAAGTCAAAACTGCGAAACTGGTAATTTTTTTTTTCCAAAATCCACTTGCAATTTTTTATTTTAGAACAGAAACGAGCGTTTTGACGGATTATGTCGTGGCAGTAACGACACTTTTATTGAACTCGGAGACTATTCGTCTAATAGCGCTAAAATGAATATGACAATAACCATCAAACAAGACATAGATCCAGAAATTCCTTTGAAGGTAATTTAAGATTTAAAATTTTTTAGTTAATTACTTGTTTCAGTTAAATGTGAAAATTACCAGATGTAGATCACCTGAAAATTTGGATAGTTGCGAAACTTTCAAAAGTTTCACCACTAAACAATATTGCAAATTCCTCGAAATGAGATCGAGGATGTGGGGAAATTTTTTCGGAAGTTTCCATCCCCAGTTTCAATGTCCAATAAAAAAGGTAATTTCGTCATTAATTTACTGGATGATTCAAGCAATTTTTTAGGGTGTTTATAAATTAATTAATGGCGAAGTGAATTTGGCGGGTTTTTCCAACGAAAAATTTTACTGGAAAATTTCGTCTGAAGCGTTCTACGGACAACCGGGGAGGAAAGTAATGTGTCTCTACAATGAGCTAAATTTACTTTAATCAAACTTTCGAATTATTAAAAAGTTGAGAATGGAAAGCGTCATCAATCATCGGTCCTAAAACCAAAATTGTCCCAATTTCAAAATTTTTTAATCGCCCGTCCTTGCCATCTCCAAATGTTAGAGAAAATTTTAGACTGGCGACTTGCAACATTTCAATTTTCGCAACACTCCACAATTGTCGTTATTATGGCAAAAAAATTAAAACGTACAATCTTAAAAATTACTTTCACCTTACCAACTTTCGGAATATTTCGTCTTCGAAAACAATAGTTAACAATAATAATTGATAAAGTCAGACACTACTAATAAATCTTTAACAATACTCGAAAATAAACAACGCTACAGTAGTTTTCAGAGGTTAAACAATCATTTGGTAACATTTGAGTTATGGCGATTTCAAACTTGAACCCGCACCATTCAATAAATTTTTTTTCGAACATTTGACACCAATGCAAATCGAGTTGTTTCGCCAAATAGTTAATAAAATTATTATTCAGCGTTATAGGAACGCAAATTTTATTATATAACAACAAAACTCGATACTTTTACCTCTTCAGTTCACACTGAAACGTCAAAGTGATTGGGTGATTGCGAGTTAATTTTGTAAAAATGGCAATAACCGCTGTGAGTAGTTTTACTGAATCGTACATTTGACTCAATTATTTTCAACAGGTAATCACGTCTTCGGTAGTGTTACTCGCCACTAGTGCAATGGCTCAATTCGCATTAGAGGAAAATGTGTACGAACCGTACAATCCCCTAAAACCGGGATATTTTTACAAAGGGGCGGAGATCAGGTTAGAACGATAAGTATCGGCTTTGAATGCCAAAAATTATTTGCTTGTTCTTCTCCCATTTTACCATAGGGTGTTAGTATTACGTTGACCAGACGGGTTAGTGAGTAGGTTGCATTAATATATTAAAAAAAAAATGCAAGCTAGTCACGCCGGCCGAAAATCGAACCGCGGCCTGTGTTTCCAGCCAGAAAACTGACGGCGAGCAAGAGAGAAAATTAGTTTAAGAATTAATTAGAAATTAAGTAATTTTGCGTTTTGGCAGTTACAACATTTTTTTAAGTTTAAACCCAAAACAACATTCAAAGTGTAAATAATTTTCTATTGTTAGTTACAATCATTTTGCGACGGGTAGCGGCGTCAATGATTTGGAGAGTTACGTGGGCCCCATCGTTCCAGGTTTGAAAATCGATAGTATTAGCGCGAATGGAAAAATCATTCGACAGATAGGAGGCGAGGACAATGGACTTCCGGTTTTTAATGGGTAAAACTTTGTAATTAAAATTTCAATTTTTTCTGAATTTCTTGTAGGTTTGGTAAAAAATTCGATATTGATTTGGGAGGACCGACAATTCCGTCTTTTAAAATTATAAGCATCACAGCAAAACCTAAAGCTACACCAAGAGATCCAGTTCCAAATTTCTTTGGGTATGTTAAACAATTTTTTTTATTGTTTCCGGACTAATAAAATTTTAATTACAGTAACTCGCAACTAAATAGCAACAATTTGTACCTTCCACCGTCAAATGTTGCAAGTGCATATCTGCCACCATCAAATGTTCAAAATTTGGCTTTCAACAGATTTCCGAGACAACCGAACGCTTTTGGTAGCCCTGAAACGGCGGTTTCAATGGTGAAATCCAATTGTTATTATTTATCAGAAGGAAAATTTGAACTTGCACCTTGCTAATAATTGTTATCGCTCATTATTCGTAAATAAAAAATTTAATCACAAATGTAGCTAAAACAATTTCGAAAGACGCTTTTGTCTTAATTTAACAAAAGCATTCAATTTTCGAAATATCGAAACTAAATTTTTCAGGCCTAAATGTCAATGGTTGTTACTGAAAAAAGGAAAAACGAAAAAGTTTTTTCATATTTATTTTACAGAAAATAATAAAAAAAATTTATTGACACAATTTGAGTTTGTTCTGTTCACAAAACTTAGCGAGCTAGTCAAGCATTCACCCCTTGATGAAATTACTTTTTTCATTCATTGCATTTTGACGTCGCGACGCATTTCGACGTTTCAACGTCGTCCGTTATCTAATCAAAACAATCAAAATTCGTTTGCTTTAACAAAATTTTAAAATTTCGACTAGCAACTCTCGACTGTTGGTTGAAATTTTTTTGAGGCTCTTTAAATTGGGATTTATGCGCGTTGTAGGACCGGAACCGGTCCGGTTCGCGGCGGCTTGCGGTTGATTATGGTCGGGTCATCCAGGTCCGTGTCTAATACCCCATTAGCTGAATCTGCATTAGGCCGTTATATAGGAGTGGCTGGTGCGACCCTTCTCAACCTGTTTGATCACGCCGCCGTCCCTCGTTCCCGGTTCCCATATAAGCGCAGTCCTTAATCCCGGGAGCAGGTATACATGCTGTTAATCTTCGGACGTGATCGATGGAGAATTGACAAAGACAAAACGATATTTGACTGCGGCCGGTTGTCCGTTGCGTCCAATCAATCAGGACCGGACAGAAACCAGAAACAGCAAACACCCTAAGCGATTTTTGGCAACCTCCAAACATTTTTTGTCCTACAGTTTGTGTAACTGTAGGACCAAAAATTATCACGTCAACTTTAATATTTAATTAAGTATCAAGCGCCAAACTGTTCTCCGCAACCAACAATACACGCGTGTAATGCCAAATAAATAATTTCTTTTAAAAAAGTGAAATTCGACTAATAATTTAATCTGCAAAGTGGCACATCTAAATTGACTACAAAAAGTGGCTCATATATGCGGAGTTAGTCAATTTAAAGCGCTTTAACGCTATTGAAACCAGAAACAGCAAACACCAAAACATTTTTGATTCTGCAGTAGATCCAGATAATTATCACATTAATTTTTATATTTATTGAAGCACCAAGCGCCAAATTTTTCTCCGCAACCAACAATACACTAGTGTAATGCCAGACAAATAATTTATGTCGAAAAGTAACAATCAACTAATAATTTGATCTGCAAATTGACACATTTAATTTGACTACAAAGAGTGGTTCTTATATGTGGAATTAGTCAATTTAAAGCGCTTTAACGCTATTGAAACCAGAAACAGCAAACACCAAAACATTTTTGATTCTGCAGTAGATCCAGATAATTATCACATTAATTTTTATATTTATTGAAGCACCAAGCGCCAAATTGTTCTCCGCAACCAACAATACACGAGTGTAATTCCGGATAAATAATTTCTTTTGAAGAGTGAAAATCAACTAATAATTTGATCTGCAAATTGACACATTCAAATTGACTACAAGAAGTGGTTCTTATATGTAGAATTAGTCAATTTAAAGCGCTTTAACGCTATTAAAACCTGAAACAGCAAACACCCAAACATTTTTGATTCTACAGTAGATCCAGATAATTATCACATCAATTTTTATATTTATTGAAGCACCAAGCGCCAAATTTTTCTCCGCAACCAACAATACACGAGTGTAATGCCGGATAAATAATTTCTTTTGAAAAGTGAGAATCAACCAATAATTTGATCTGCAAATTGACACATTCAAATTGACTACAAAAAGTGGTTCTTATATGTGAAATTAGTCAATTTAAAGCGCTTTAACGCTATTGAAACCAGAAACAGCAAACACCCAAACATTTTTGATTCTACAGTAGATCCAGATAATTATCACATTAATTTTTATATTTATTGAAGCACCAAGCGCCAAATTTTTCTCCGCAACCAACAATACACTAGTGTAATGCCAGACAAATAATTTATGTCGAAAAGTAACAATCAACTAATAATTTGATCTGCAAATTGACACATTTAATTTGACTACAAAGAGTGGTTCTTATATGTGGAATTAGTCAATTTAAAGCGCTTTAACGCTATTGAAACCAGAAACAGCAAACACCAAAACATTTTTGATTCTGCAGTAGATCCAGATAATTATCACATTAATTTTTATATTTATTGAAGCACCAAGCGCCAAATTGTTCTCCGCAACCAACAATACACGAGTGTAATTCCGGATAAATAATTTCTTTTGAAGAGTGAAAATCAACTAATAATTTGATCTGCAAATTGACACATTCAAATTGACTACAAGAAGTGGTTCTTATATGTAGAATTAGTCAATTTAAAGCGCTTTAACGCTATTAAAACCTGAAACAGCAAACACCCAAACATTTTTGATTCTACAGTAGATCCAGATAATTATCACATCAATTTTTATATTTATTGAAGCACCAAGCGCCAAATTTTTCTCCGCAACCAACAATACACGAGTGTAATGCCGGATAAATAATTTCTTTTGAAAAGTGAGAATCAACCAATAATTTGATCTGCAAATTGACACATTCAAATTGACTACAAAAAGTGGTTCTTATATGTGAAATTAGTCAATTTAAAGCGCTTTAACGCTATTGAAACCAGAAACAGCAAACACCCAAACATTTTTGATTCTACAGTAGATCCAGATAATTATCACATTAATTTTTATATTTATTGAAGCACCAAGCGCCAAATTTTTCTCCGCAACCAACAATACACTAGTGTAATGCCAGATAAATAATTTATGTCGAAAAGTAACAATCAACTAATAATTTGATCTGCAAATTGACACATTTAATTTGACTACAAAGAGTGGTTCTTATATGTGGAATTAGTCAATTTAAAGCGCTTTAACGCCATTGAAACCAGAAACAGCAAACACCCAAACATTTTTGATTCTACAGTAGATCCAGATAATTATCATAAATTTTTTTATATTTATTGAAGCATCTAGCGCCAAATTTTTCTCCGCAACCAACAATACACGAGTGTAATGCCAGATAATTAATTTCTTTCGAAAAGTGAGAATCAACCAATAATTTGATCTGCAAATTGACACATTCAAATTGACTACAAAAAGTGGTTCTTATATGTGGAATTAGTCAATTTAAAGCGCTTTAACGCTATTGAAACCAGAAACAGCAAACACCAAAACATTTTTGATTCTGCAGTAGATCCAGATAATTATCACATTAATTTTTATATTTATTGAAGCACCAAGCGCCAAATTTTTCTCCGCAACCAACAATACACTAGTGTAATGCCAGATAAATAATTTCTTTTGAAAAGTGAGAATCAACCAATAATTTGATCTGCAAATTGACACATTCAAATTGACTACAAAAAGTGGTTCTTATATGTGGAATTAGTCAATTTAAAGCGCTTTAACGCTATTGAAACCAGAAACAGCAAACACCAAAACATTTTTGATTCTACAGTAGATCCAGATAATTATCACATTAATTTTTATATTTATTGAAGCACCAAGCGCCAAATTTTTCTCCGCAACCAACAATACACTAGTGTAATGCCAGATAAATAATTTCTTTTGAAAAGTGAGAATCAACCAATAATTTGATCTGCAAATTGACACATTCAAATTGACTACAAAAAGTGGTTCTTATATGTGGAATTAGTCAATTTAAAGCTCCTTAACGCTATTGAAACCAGAAACAGCAAACACCAAAACATTTTTGATTCTGCAGTAGATCCAGATAATTATCACATTAATTTTTATATTTATTGAAGCACCAAGCGCCAAATTTTTCTCCGCAACCAACAATACACTAGTGTAATGCCAGATAAATAATTTATGTCGAAAAGTAACAATCAACTAATAATTTGATCTGCAAATTGACACATTTAATTTGACTACAAAGAGTGGTTCTTATATGTGGAATTAGTCAATTTAAAGCGCTTTAACGCCATTGAAACCAGAAACAGCAAACACCCAAACATTTTTGATTCTACAGTAGATCCAGATAATTATCATAAATTTTTTTATATTTATTGAAGCATCTAGCGCCAAATTTTTCTCCGCAACCAACAATACACGAGTGTAATGCCAGATAATTAATTTCTTTCGAAAAGTGAGAATCAACTAATAATTTGATCTACAAAGTGGCATATCTAAATTGAATACAAAAAGTGGCTCTTATATGTGGAATTAGTCAATTTAAAGCGCTTTAACGCTATTGAAACCAGAAACAGCAAACACCCAAACATTTTTGATTCTACAGTAGATCTAGATAATTATCACATCAATTTTTATAGTTATTGACGCACAAAGCGCCAAATTGATCTCCGCAACCAACAATACACGAGTGTAATGCCAGATAAATAATTTCTTACAAAAAGTGAAAATCAATTAATAGTTCGATTTATGAAGTGGCACATCCAAATTGTCTATAGAACGTGGCTCTTACACATAGAATCAAACAATTTAAAGCGCTCTAACGCTATTAAAAAGTTATTTCAGTGGATAATTTCGGTTACTGTTTGGATAAGTTGCAGTGATAAATTTTGTGTTGTTTGTAATTTTTAAAATTTCCCCCAAAACATCGCGGCCATTGTTTTCATGAAACAAAATTAACGTTTCCCCAAAGACACTTTCTGTTGCCCGAATTTATTGTTATTGCTCACTTCGCGGCCGCACCTAATAATCCAGTTAGTTACGTATTTAGTCGCTATAAGCGCTTCCGGTTCGTTTCGTTAAAACGCAACATAATTTCAATTTGAATACGAAACCCATAAAAGCTTCTTACGAAACAATTTCATTAAACCCAACCGACCCATACGTCATCGATGTCTGAATCTCTAATGCAATCGCTTTCCTCCTTTTTATTCGTACGATCCAGAGGTGAAATTAACGGCGACCCGGACCCGATCCTGAGGGCAAAAAGCTTTGCTATGCATAGCGTTCGGATTCGATAGTGCCAGTAAAATATCGACTGATTTCGTTCCTTTGGTTGGTAGGTACAATCCGAGGTTGTCGATTCGAACACGAAAATCGTTTATTGCCTATGGACGAGTTATTTTCTATAAATAAGTCCCGGGTTTTGGTGTTTTATGGAGTGCGGGACACAAAGGGTTCCGTTGTTGACGGTAAATAAAGAAATCCCTGAAGAATAGAGAAAAAAACACACACCAACACACGTTAAATCCGATGTTGGTGTCGTTTGACGCGCAACGTACCGGAAAACTAGATGTAGTTGGAAGTCATTAAAAATTTAGCTCTTTCGATGGCTATCGCACCTCTGGTGGTTGAAGGAACAACAAAAAACTCCATTGTGGGCCGTTTGTTATCGGAAAGTCCCTCCGAGTTGGGATAATTTGTTTTTCTTGACAATCCTTATTTGTTATGAACAGCCCGAGTAGGTCGCAAGAACTGCTCGAGGCCTGAAACGTAATTTTCGACAAGTATAGTTACACGAAATAAGAAGAGAAAAGCGATAAAATTGTTGTAGGTATAGGAAAAAAATATTTTGCCGCACTTTACACTTGATGAACCGCATAATAAACAAATAAACTTTGTGCGCACCTTAAGTTATGCAACCAGTAATACAGACATGCGAAGCACTTGACTTATTGATGCGGCAAATGGAAAGTAAATATCGGCAATAGTTCGTGCTATAAAGCGGCACATTAAATTTTATAACTTAATTTTTAATGTTGCGAGCAAATTTCTGTTTGTTCAATTTGGAAACGTGGAAATTTCTTTCAGTGGTTTTCGTAAAATCGCGAGTATCATAAAAAGAATTTGTTGAGTCTCTATGTTCATCTAAAATGTTGATTTGAGGATTACCAAAAAGCAATGAAATTTTGTTGACGAATGTTTTAGTTAAATTTTTGTGGCAATTTTTCTAAAACTTAACGTTATAAGGTTTGTAAAAATTAAATTGATATTGACAAGTCTGAATTCATGTTAATCTTAAGAAACGCCTGAAACATTTCATCCGTTTCAGTTGAAATTTCCCAAAACTGTTTAAATATTCATGTCGGTTTCCCTGAATATTTATAAAGCTAATCCGTCATGAAAAAAGTTAATCTCGGTTCACCATCTGATTGGAATTTCATCTCGAATCGAAGCGATTTTTATCCCCAATTTACAAAACAATTCCCAGTTAAAAATAGTCAATTCCACCCGACCAACATTAATAACAACCCCAATCGGCCACCCACATCAACCATCAATAAGACATCTTTTCCAAATTAAACAATAAAAAGCAACTCCCCAAATCCTCCCTTTTGTCTTCCCAGAAAGGGATGACTTAATAGCGGCGTTAGTCGACGCGTTTGTTTATTGGAGAAAACGGCCGGAAAGTTCGACAGAAGGGCTCCTTAGAAATAGAAACAAAAAGATTCGATCTGGAATAGGTCTATAATGCGTACAAAATGGCGAAACTTTTCACGAAAACGACTATCTCTCCCCCGGAAAACTTCCCATCAATGTAAACTTCGTCAACTAAATTCAATGAGAAGGACTGATTCAGGTCTTGATAAAATCTCACAGGACCGGGATAGCACCTCGCTTAAAAGCCGGAAAATTTCGCAAATGATTTCGCAACGACCCTGACTGTTCGTTGATCAAACGAAACATTTTCTGGCGTTTATCGTTTTGAAAAATTTATTGCAATTGTCAAAAAAATCAATTTACTCTTCACCTCTTCCACCAATATTTGTGAAAATCAAGTAATTATGCTCGAACCCCACCGCTTCGTTTAATTAAGAGAAATTCCGGGGATGCACCGTGCAAAATTGAGGGTTTTAGGGGGTTGGGGAGTCAATTAATCGGGCGTTTTCCGGATCCTCTTGAGGCCAGCTAGGACGCCTTCCACGACGAAACTGCGTAAATCCGTTTAATATTCTCGTTGCGTACAATTTCATTTCGCCAAGATGTCTTCGGTCTGTCGTTGCGTTCCACAGATGAACGTAACCTCTAAAGTGTTGAGAAAAGCAGCACCATCTGGTTTCGTCGTTATATCGCGGGGGCACGAGATTAAGGTTTCCATTGCAGAAGAGGCAGGGGGATTAATGGAGAAGCACCGCTTTAAATTTACTAATTGCTTAATCCGACAAATGTCGCCGAGAAGAGCGCTATTGTTCCCGAACGTCGAGAGCTACAGCCTACGGTTTTTCATGTAGACCGTCATTGTTGCGCAGTTGCGTCATTAAAACCCAAATATTTTTTTCTGTTTAATAAATCAATTTGGTTTGTTTAGTAAGAGAAAAAAAAAGAAAATTTCGAAGTCAAAAGCTTCAAAAAACTATTTGGTCCGGCTCGAAGGACCATATTTTATATATAAAAATATTTAAAATAAAATTAAAATGATCTCCTCCAATATCACTTTTTAAAATCTCAAATTCTAAAGCTTTTTGACCAGCCAATGACGCTCACGGTTTCTGAGTTAATTGAAAACCAAAAAGCTTTTAAGTATTTCAGCTTTGGCAGAAAAGAAATTGAGAAAATGTCAAGGCCAAAAGCCCCAAAAAACTCTTTAATCCGGCTCGAAGGACCATATTTTATATATGAAAATATTTAAGAAAAATTTAAAATTATTTCCTCCAATACAATTTAAAATCTGAAACAAAAAAGCGTTTTGACTAGCCAATGGCGTTCTCGGTTTCTGCTTTGACAGGAAAAAATAGAGAAAACGTCGAGGTCAAAAGCCCCAAAAAACTCTTTAATCCGGCTCTAAAGACCATATTCTATATATAAAAATATTTAGGAAAAATTTAAAATTATTTTCTCTAAGTGATCACTTTTTAAAATTTCAAACCAAAAAGTTTTTTGACTAGCCAATGAGGCTCTTAGTTTCTGCGTTAATTAAAATTTGAAAAACTTTAAGTATTTCAGCTTTGGTAAGAAAAAAAATAGAGAAAACGTCGAGGTCAAAAGCCCCAAAAAGCTCTTTAATCCGGCTCGAGGGACCATATTTTGTATATAAAAATATTTAGGAAAAATTTTAAATTATCTCCTTCAATACAAGTGATGATCACTTCTTAAAATTTCAAACAAAAAAGTTTTTTGACTAACCAATGAGGCTCTCGGTTTCTGCGTTAATTAAAAACCGAAAATCTTTTAAGTATTTCAGCTTTTGGCTGAAAAAAATAGAGAAAACGTCGAGGTCAAAAGCCCCAAAAAACCCTTTAATCCGGCCCGAAGGACCATATTTTGAATGTAAAAATATTTAGGAAAAATTTAAAATTATCTCCTCTAATACAAGTGGTGATCACTTTTTAAAATCTCAAATAAAAAAGCTTTTTGACTAACCACTGAGGCTCTCGGTTTCGGGCGTTAATTAAAAACCGAAAATCTTTTAAGTATTTCAGCCTTGGCAAGAAAAAAAATAGAGAAAACGTCGAGGTCAGAAGCCCCAAAAAACTATTTAATCCGGCCCGAAGGACCATATTTTGTATATAAAAATATTTAGGAAGAATTTAAAATTATCTTCTCCAATACAAGTAGTAATCACTTTTCAAAATCTCAAATAAAAAAGTTTTTTGACTAGCCAATGAGACTCTCGGTTTCTGCGTTAACTAAAAACCGAAAAACTTTTAAGCATTTTAGCTTTGACAGCAAAAAAATTGAGAGAACGTCGAGGTCAAGGGCCCTAAAGCGCTCTTTAATCCGGCTCGAAGGACCATATTTTATATATAAAATATTTAGGAAAAATTTAAAATTATCTCCTTTAAGTGATTACTTTTTAAAATTTCAAACCAAAAAGTTTTTTGACTAGCCAATGAGGCTCTTAGTTTCTGCGTTATCTAAAATTTGAAAAACTTTAAGTATTTCAGCTTTGGTAAGAAAAGAAATAGAGAAAACGACGAGGTCAAAAGCCCCAAAAAACTCTTTAATCCGGCTCGAGGGACCATATTTTGTATATAAAAATTTTTAGGAAAAATTTTAAATTATCTCCTTCAATAGAAGTGATAATCACTTTTTAAAATTTCAAACAAGAAGGCTTTTTGACTAACCAAAGACGCTCTCGGTTTCTGCGTTAATTAAAAACCAAAAATCTTTTAAGTATTTCAGCTTTTGGCTGGAAAAAATAGAGAAAACGTCGAGGTCAAGAGCCCCAAAAAAGCCTTTAATCTGGCTCGAGGGATCATATTTAATATGTAAAATTTTTAGGAAAAATTTAAAATTATCTCCTCCAATAGAAGTGGTGATCACTTTTTAAAATCTCAAATAAAAAAGCCTTTTGACTAACCAATGAGACTCTCGGTTTTTGCGTTAACTAAAAACCGAAAAACTTTTAAGTATTTTAGCTTTGACAGCAAAAAAATTGAGAAAACGTCGAGGTCAAGGGCCCTAAAGCGCTATTTAATCCGGCTGGAAGGACCATATTTTATATATAAAATATTTAGGAAAAATTTAAAATTATCTCCTTCAATACAAGTGGTGATCACTTTTTAAAATCTCAAATGAAAAAGTTTTTTGACTAGCAAATGAGACTGTCGGTTTCTGCGCCAATTAAAAACCGAAAAACTTTTAAGAATTTTAGCTTTGACAGGAAAAAAATAGAGAGAACGTCGAGGTCAAAAGTCCCAAAAAACCCGTTAATCCGGCTCGAAGGACCATATTTTATATATAAAATATTTAGGAAAAATTTAAAATTATCTCCTCCAATACAAGTGGTGATCACTTTTTAAAATATCAAATAAAAAAGCTTTTTGACTAACCACTGAGGCTTTCGGTTTCGGCGTTAATTAAAAACTGAAAAACTTTTAAGTATTTCCGATTTGACAGGAAAAAAATGAGAAAATGTCAAAGCCAAAGGCCCCAAAAAACTCTTTAATCCGGCTGGAAGCACCATATTTTATATATAAAAATATTTAGGAAAAATTGAAAATTATTTCCTCCAATACAAGTGGTGATCACCTTTTAAAATCTCAAACAAAAAGGCTTTTTGACTAGCTAATCAGGCTCTCGGTTTCTGCGTTAATTAAAAACCGAAAATCTTTTAAGTATTTCAGCTTTGGTAAGAGAGAAGATAGAGAAGACGTCGAGGTCAAAAGCCCCAAAGAACTCATTAATCCGGCTCGAAGGACCATATTTTATATATAATCATATTTAGGAAAAATTGAAAATTTTCTCCTTCAATACAAGTGGTGATCACTTTTTAAAATCTCAAATGAAAAAGCTTTTTGACTAGCAAATGAGACTGTCGGTTTCTGCGTTAATTAAAAACCAAAAAACTTTTAGGTACTTCAGCTTTGGCAGTTTCGACGTCTTAATTCCTGGCTTCAATCATTCCCCGAACGAGGTCTTTAGCTTTCGGATGGTCGTCGGAGTTGGCCGGAGGCCCGTTCTCGTGGAAAATAATTGGACCTATCGTAATGACTGGTGGTTGGGTTGTTCTTCGTCGTGATGTATGTCGATTGGACGTGTGTCGGGCACTGGAGTGCCATAAATCGTCGGAAGGGCCCGAAATAATACGAAAAAAAAACAAAACACGACGGCATGACTGGATGCTCAGCTGTTGGTTGGGATGATGTTAGCTCTCGGTAGGAGTCTATCCATCATTCGGGGATTTCAGCGGAGTTACGGATTCTTGCGGCTTCAACCTGACGTACACCTCGGGGTGTCGTTTTGAATACGAAACTAATGCACTGAATAATATTCATGATTCGGGAAAAAATACGGACGCGTGAGTAACTGTGGAAATTTTCGGCTAACTAATTTAACAAGTTAAACTATAGCGAAAGTTTCGAAATTATTAATGGAATTAGTGCATAAAATTATAGTTGAACGTCAATTTAAATTGGCTTTGACCATCCACAATGATTTGAGACGCAAAAATTTTGTTACTAATTTAGTAAAGAAAGTTGGACGTAGGGGCGATTTATAAAAAAAATTCTAAAGAAAAAAGTTTGTTAGTTGAAGCAACTTTCAAAATTTGTTTCGCTATTGAACTGAGTTCGTTCTTAAACCGCTTTACGCGGCGTTAACATCCGCCGGCACTCACGAGCTATTCTCCCGGCGCCTCCGCCATTTGTCGCCGGAACGGAGTGACAAAGATAGCAATGTGTAGGGAATTTTTTTTTTTAAATTTTGCACTGTTTCAGTTTGTACTCTAATTTAGAGCCACTTGGGTAAAAAAGTTTCACAACTTGCACTTGATTCAAATTTACTATTGAGGGAATTTTAAATAATTGCAACAAAATATCGTTTTAACATCCCCCACAACAAACAAATTTTTTTTTATTGCACTTAATATTTAGGAACTTCAGGTTTGTGGTAATTAATTCAAGTTTTAGTCTAGAAAATTTTACGATCGAATAATAATTTTTATTTTCACGTTTTCCTTATTTTAATCATTCTAACATTTTTACCATATCTCACCATTTCGACCATATCAGCTTTCATGTATTAGAGCCATTATGCACCAAATGGTAATTAAGTGATGCAGAATCTAAAATTATCGTTCTGTTTTTGCAAAATTCCTGTTTCCAAATTTTTTATACGTTTTGATAACTGATACGACGATAACCTTAGCGTTTTGAGAATTCTACCGCTATCTCCGCCAAGTTACTAATTAAGAATTTTAGTAAAAATTCCTGTTACAGAGGAACTAAAAATTTAGACTGATCATGATCAGACAATTTTAGAAATTTTTAAGTCTTGGGGCTTCTTCACTTTCTAGTTAAAAAAAACAATTTTTTTCACTTGACCCAATAATTGTAAAATTTTCTATTTTTTGAAAAAAAATTCGGTTCAATTCAAACACAGGGTGGAATCTATTCTTTGTTCCAACTTTATTGTTACTTAACGAAATTAAAAAAAATATTTTCGAGTCCCGAGTTAAAAACTGTATATGAGGGTCACTGGAAAATGTGTGGCCTTACAAAGGGGGCGCTCGAATCGGTGATAACTTTTCAATAGTTTGAAAATTTGGACATTTGCATGACAAAAACGTAGCGCTTTGAGACACTTAATTTAAAAACCTCAACGAATCCTACGAGGAGGACTTCGAAAATATTGTTTCGAAAAATAAAATTATGTGAGGGTGCAATTTAAAAATTTTCTTGTAATATTAAAAATTAGACTACTACTCAAAACAAAAAAAATTGCGCGACAAGGTTGAGAGAGAAGAACAATCGACAACTATTGGAGTTGTTCTTTCTTGCAATTTTTTTTTCAATATGGAGATATTCAATTAATTATGTGCCAAATTTCGGTAGGGGCATTAGAATGTTGCTCACGTTTTATTAGCATATCAAAATAATTTCGGTTCTACATGAATTTTAATACTAAAAGTTCAAACGCGTGTTAATTGGCTGGTAATTTTGGGTTATTTATGTTTGCGATGGAAATTTTAATGGAAATGCAACCAGCGCTGATAACTATTCGAAATATATTTTCAATTAGCCATCAATTGTCAATTATGATTTCGGTGCTTCGAATTAACTAATTTAATTAAACTTTTTGTTAATGCGTAAAAATTAATTATGACGAAGCAACAAAACAGTACAAGTGACAATTAGAAAATTTCAACTCCTCAATTAGAATTAAAATGACGCTAAATAAATTTTTTTCGTAACGAATTTCATTAAAATTTGACGAGAGAAATTTGGAAATCTTAACTGGTTGCAGTGCTAAAAAAATTAAGAAAACTCGATTTGGTTGATTATAACTTTTTTCTATTAAAATTTATTCAAACAATTTGCCAAAAATAAAGAATTGAACTAAATTTTGTTACCTGGATCCACCACAATGCCCGGTAATTGGCTTTGGAATCCCGTTGACACTTTGACATCCATTTTCTTTATTTTCACACGCGAATTGAATTATTTCAGTGATACTAGCACAAAACTGAAGTTTTCAGTCGAATCAATAAAGAAAATTTGTTCAAACCACACAAGTTCACTAACATTGACGGTAACTGGATCGTAAACACAAATTTTCGTTTTTTCGTTTATTCGAAATCGGCGTTACGTATTGCGATAATTTTTTGCTCGACATTATATGAGCGCTAAACAAAAAAATTAAAATATTCTTTGATTTAACTTTATCTGTTACTTAATCAAAGTTTAATTTTTTTTCGAGTCCCGAGTTAAAAACTGCATACGAGGGTAACTGAAAAGTTTGTGATCTTACGAAGAGGGTAATGACTTCTCAACTGTTTGAAAATTTGGAAATTTGCATAACAAGAACTGTAGCGCTTGTTACTTAAACAATTTTTTTTATTTTTCTTAAGGCCCGATTTAAAAACTGTATACGAGGGTAACTCGAAAGCTTGTGGTCTTACAAGGAGGGTGATAACTTCTCAACAATTTGAAAATTTCGAAATTTGCATAACAGAAACCGTAGCGCTTGTTACTTAATCAATCTTTAAAATTTTTTTTGAGTCCCGAGCTGAAAACTGTATACGAAGGTAACTGGAAAGCTTGTGGCCTTACAAGGAGGGTGACGACTTCTCAACAATTTGAAAATTTGGAAATTTGTATAACAAAAACTAGCGCTTGTTACTTAATCAAACTTTTAATTCTTTTTGAGGCCCGAGTTAAAAACTGTATACGAGGGTAACTGGAAAGTTTATAGCCTTACAAGGAGGGTGATGACTTCTCAACAGTTTGAAAATTTGATAATTTGCATAACAAAAACTAGCGCTTGTTACTTAATCATTTTTTTTATTTTTTTTAAGGCCCGATTTAAAAACTCTATACGAGGATAACTCAAAAGCTTGTGGCCTTACAAGGAAGGCGATGACTTCTCAACAATTTAAAAATTTGGAAATTCGCATAACAAGAACCGCAGCGCTTGTTACTTGATCAAATTTTTAATTTTTTTTGAGTCCCAAATTAAAAACTCTATACAAGGACAACTGGAAAGTTTGTCGCCTTACAAGGAGGGTGACCACTTCCCAACAGTTTGAGAATTTGGAAATTTGTATAATAAGAACCGTAGCGCTTGTTACTTAATCATTTTTTTAATTTTTTTTTAAGGCCCGATTTAAAAACTGTATACCAGGGTAACTAGAAAGTTTGTGGCCTTACAAGAAGGGTGATGACTTCCCAACAGTTTGAGAATTTGGAAATTTGTATAACAAGAACCGTAGCGCTTGTTACTTAATCAAATTTTTAATTTTTTTTGAGTCCCAAATTAAAAACTCTATACAAGGGTAACTGGAAAGTTTGTGGCCTTACAAGGAGGGTGACCACTTCCCAACAGTTTGAGAATTTGGAAATTTGTATAATAAGAACCGTAGCGCTTGTTACTTAATCATTTTTTTAATTTTTTTTTAAGGCCCGATTTAAAAACTGTATACCAGGGTAACTAGAAAGTTTGTGGCCTTACAAGAAGGGTGATGACTTCCCAACAGTTTGAGAATTTGGAAATTTGTATAACAAGAACCGTAGCGCTTGTTACTTAATCAAATTTTTAATTCTTTTTGAGTCCCAAATTAAAAACTCTATACAAGGATAACTGGAAAGTTTGTGGCCTTACAAGGAGGGTGACGACTTCTCAACAGTTTGAAAATTTGGAAATTTGCATAACAAAAACTAGCGCTTGTTACTTAATCAAATTCTTAATTTTTTTTTAGGCCCGAGTTAAAAACTGTATACGAGGGTAACTGGAAAGTTTGTGGCTTTACAAGGAGCGTGACGACTTCTCAACAGTTTGAAAATTTGGTAATTTGCATAACAAATACTAGCGCTTGTTACTTAATCAAATTTTTTTTTATTTTTTTGATGCCCGAGTCAAAAGCTGTATACAAGGATAAATAAAAAGTTTATGGCCTTACAAGGAGAGTTTTCAAAATTTGGAAATTTGCATAACAAGGACCGTAGCGCTTGTTACTTAATCAAATTTTTTATTTTTTTTAAGTCCCAAATTAAAAACTGTATACGAGGGTAACTGGAAAGTTTCTGGCCTTACATGGAGGGTGATGACTTTTGAACAATTTGAAATTTTGAAAATTTGCAAACAAAAACCGTAGCGCTTGTTAATTAATCAAATTTTTTGATTATCTTTTTTGAGTCCCCGAGTTAAAAACTGTATACGAGGGTAACTAGAAAGTTTAAGGCCGTACAAGGAGGGTGATGACTTCTTAACAGTTTGAAAATTTGGAAATTTGCATGATAAAAACCGTAGCGCCTAAAGACATCAACAACTCCATCTACGAGGATTTCGAAATATTGTCTTAAAAAATAAAATTACGTGAGGATGCAAATTTCCTCGTAATATCGTCGAACGTGTTAAAATTGTAAAATTTCGAAATCATCGCAAATAAATTCGGGACAAATTGCCGAAACGACCGGACGTACCCGTCGACTTTTCCGCCCTTTATCCCGTCAGATCCGAATCGAGGTGCGAAATTACGGCCCAATTACGCCCCACTCTGTCACTTTATAACAACATCGTATTTACGAACAACGTACCGGTCGAGGTGAACAATAAAAATGAATTTGTCGACGTTTATTGCAAACATTAATATGTATCTTTGTGCGTTATTTTTTTAACGGAACGCGACATGCCAGAAACAGCTAACATGTTAAAGGGGGCGCCCTTTCGCGTGTTTTAACTTGCACAATCTCGTCGATCTTTCCCGGCATGAACTGCAATAAATGTCTTATTTCGAACACTACATTTTAATGGAAGTCGGGTAATTAAAAGATAAGAGTCTAAAGAGAGAGACTTTTGTTCCGCGTCGAATAAAAGAACCGTCTCTGATCTCCGGAAAGGTACTTTGCTTCTGGAAGTTCCGGATATTCACCTCGAACACTTGATGAACGGCAGGGATTAAGTTTACGGGTTGAAAACGCTTTTTTTTTGTTCGTTTCAAGTGTCAAAAAGGCGGATGAAAAAGGACTGAATCGGGACTTGATTAAAATGCTTTTCGGTAATGTTTATTGGATTATCTGCTGCGTCTTGTTCGAGGTTTTTTTCTGTTCTTTAATATGGCTGTAGCGGAAACGGACTAACACGATTTCGCTAATGGCGTCGGATTCGATTACGAGTTTTAGAAGAGATTGGGGCCGGGATAAATTTTATTATGGAGTCCGGCGTGTTTGCAGCTCTAGCACCTTGTTTCATTTATTTATAACTAAAACCAGTTCTAGGAGTTTTTTTAAAGAGTTCACTCTCGACTGGAATAACACTCATCGAGTCTCTTAAAATTTTAGAGAAAAAACAAAAATTAAAAATTTTCTTCCACGACCAATAACGCTGACCACAATTTCGAGTTTGCACTTTCAAAATTGGCACATTTACAAGGTGCAAAAGTTTTGGCGTTTTTGGCGTTTCTTTTTCATTTGCTCTGTCAGTTAAGAATTAAATTTTTGACTAAAGGGTGCGAATTTTTTTGGGTTTTGTGTATAAAATTAGCTCAATACGCCCTCAAGTCACAGTCATCGGTCTTTTAACAGTTAAAAAAAAAATGGAGAATGAACAAAAATTAAAAGTTTCTTCCACGACCGATAACACGACGCTGACCACAATTTTGAGTTTGCACTTTCAAAATCAGCACATTTACAAGGTGAGTGCACGGTCTTCACGTACCCAACAGGATGGCAACCAACAAGATCCGACCTCTAATTGGCAACCGAAAAAAGCTCAAGGAACTTAAGTTTTCGGCGAAAAGCTTTAAAAAGGCGCAAAAGCTTTGGTGTTTCTTTTTCATTTGCTCTGTCAGTTAAAAATTAAATTTTTGATCAAAGGGCGCAAATTATTTTGGGTTTCGTGCATAAAATTAGCTTAATACGCCCTCAAGTCACAGTTATCGGTCTCTTAACAGTTAAAAAAAAAATTAGAGACTGAACAAAAATTAAAAGTTTTCTTCCACGACCGATAACACGACGCTGACCACAATTTCGAGTTTGCACTTTCAAAATTGGCACATTTACAACGTGAGTGCACGGTCTTTACGTTCCCAGCAGGATGGCAACCAACAAGATCCGATCTCTAATTTTTAACCGAAAAAAGCTCAAGAAGGAACTTAAGTTTCCGGCAAAAAGCTTTAAAAGGGCATAAAAGTTTTGGTGTTTCTTTTTTATTTGCTTTGTCAGTTGAAAATTTAACTTTTGACACAAAGGCGCGAATTTTTTTGGGTTTTGTGCATAACATTAGTTTAACACGTCCTCAAGTCACAGTTATCGGTCTCTTAACAGATAAAAATAAATTAGAGAATGAACAAAAATTAAAAGTTCTCTTCCACGACCAATAACACGACGCTGACCACAATTTCGAGTTTGCACTTTCAAAATTGGCACATTTACAACGTGAGTGCACGGTCTTTACGTTCCCAGCAGGATGGCAACCAACAAGATCCGATCTCTAATTTTCAACCGAAAAAAGCTCAAGGAACTTAAGTTTCCGGCAAAAAGCTTTAAAAGGTCATAAAAGTTTTGGTGTTTCTTTTTCATTTGCTCTGTCAGTTAAAAATTAAATTTTTGACAAAAGGACGCAAATTTTTTTGGATTTTGTGCATAAAATTAGCTTAATACGCCCTCAAGTCACAGTTATCGGTCTCTTAACAGGTAAAAAAAAATTAGAGAATGAACAAAAATTAAAAGTTTTCTTCCACGACCGATAACACGACGCTGACCACAATTTTGAGTTTGCACTTTCAAAATTGGCACATTTACAAGGTGAGTGCACGGTCTTTACGTATCCAACAGAATGGCAACCAACAAGATCCGATCTCTAGTTTGCAACCCAAAAAAGCTCAAGGAACTTAAGTTTCTGGCAAAAAGCTTTAAAAGGGCGTAAAAGTTTTGGTGTTTTTTTCATTTGCTTCGTCAATAAGAAATTAAATTTTATATATTTTTCATTGACCAAAGAGCGCATTTTTTTGGGGTTTTAGGCACAGCATTAGCTTAATACGTCCCCAAATCGCACTTATTTAGTCTTTTAAGAGTTGAAATAATTTTAATATTTGGTACGAGAATTGAAAAATTTCAAAAATTTTCTTCTCAAATTTTTTGTAGCAAATTTAGCTGTAATCGAAAGAAATACCTCGGCCGATCACAAAACGCTGACTACAATCTTAAGTTTGCACTTTTAAAATTGGCCATTTTGCAGGGTAACTAGCAAAACCCTATTTGTAATTTTTACACAAAAGAAGCTCTAAAAGGACGCAAAATTTTTGGTACTTTTTCAGTCGCACTGTCATTTAAAAATTTAATTCTTAAATATTTCCGTTTATAAACCAAAAGAATTTTGGGCTTCGAACGCAAAAACTAGTAAAACTTGTTAAACCAGTCAAAATAGAATTATCTGAACTGTTGGAATTTTGCACCCAATTTTTAAGTGTAGCAATGGAATTAAAATTATTACCAACACACACTTGGTCTTCATCATTTACGATACAATTTTAAAAATTGTTTTAATGTGAAAAGATAAGATTTCTGACATTTGAATCCTTCGACCTCAATTGATGGACAAAAAAAAGTTACTTTAAGTATATCAATTTTTTTAAACATAAACATAATTTTGTTAATCACTAACTACTGGAGTTGAGCGCCGAATTCGCGCCACCTATCGAGAAATAGAACAATCAACAGCAAGTTTCGTTCAGCTTCCAATCAGCGCTGTCTATTGGACGTGACGTATTAACACTCGCGCTATCTTTAAGGCGATTTAGCAATAATACTGCACACATCACCCTCCTCCAAGTGAGCGTAAATTCTGTTACCAGAAACTGATAATTTTTATAAGAGAGTAAAATTTGCAACTACTTTTTCAAGTTTCCAAACTTGGTCCATTAGTTTGTAGAATATTGGCCAACTTCCGGCCCGCAAAGTGAATTAAAGTTGAACACTAACAATACCTCAAAAGTAAAGCCACTTTTCCGGATCACCACCCCCACAATTATTTTCCGAAACTTCCGGCCTCAAGTGCGCCACCCCGAAGCTTCACCTTTCTTATTACGCAGTTTATATTGCGAAACTTGGTCGAAGCTTCATGGAGAATTCCAAAAAGAAAATTGTTTTTTATTAGTTTCTAGTCGACGAGACGTCCGCAATTGGATAACGTGTCAGTCCGATGATGGTACAATTTCACTTTATTTCCGCAACCCCATTAAAATGACGTAACTACAACTGCCATCGCCGTCTGGTCGGTTTTGTAGACGCTAATTAGTGGAAGTGGCTTATCTGGGGGTGGTAGTGTGCGGTCATTTGTGAACGCTTATCTTGTTATTCCGCCAGGACCGGCGGTGTCTAGGCGTTTTCTCTATATGGTTATTCCAGAACGTATACACCGGCTTGATTCAGTTATGCGAAAGTTTAACTGCCGACATGATATCTCTAACGCCGCATAGCTTTGAATTTATAATGATAATGGCCGCCCGCAGCTAATTGGGAAATTACACTACCGAACGTCTTACGTGCAGACTATTTGGGAATGTGTCGGGGACGGCATTTCCCAGAAGTTTCCCAGTTACGAGAAAGACTTTTGTCGCGCAACCTGCAACACCATTCAGCCGATCTTTAGAGTCGAAAATTTCTAATTTCGCAAAGAGCAAACAATTTTCTATTTCTATTTATCCCCTCGTCAAGTTTTTTTCCACATAGACTTCTTGTCTCAAGCAAGTGCCCAGTTTTACCTACCTGAAAAAGGGGACGTATCCCAATGCAATACAAAATTGAAAAACTGATGGAATTTTTGCAACTAAGTGAGATATGTCAAGTTGCTTTTAAATTTCGTGTATATAAAATTCTCTCCCTTTGCATTAACTCTAGATGGGATCCTAATCTGCACAATGTGCATGTCGATATTTCTCATAATCCCGTATTCATCCAATCTGGTCGGGAAACGATGCTTCGTTATTAAATTTAAAAGTGAATGTGTACCAAATTGGAAACGATGCTCGACTGTTGCGTCGAAACGTTACTCCTTCTTCTTCTTCGTATGACGTTTCCATATTCGTCGCGCAATCCGTTTACATTTCGCTCGGTCGGTTGGTATGCGTGTACGAATATCCCCTGAAACCCTGATGACACATTCATAAGGTCGCGTTTAAAGTACGTGCCGTTTCGCTTAAACTTGTTGCCGGTTCGCTACGTGTGGATTATATTGAATTTAAACATTAATAGGGCATCGGCAAGGGTGGATTGAGGAATCACACCCTCCCGTCTTTAAAACGTACGCCAGAGGCGTACTCGACTGAGTAATTAGCGTGAGAGTAGTTGTGAGGGTTGTTGCGAATCTGAACGGTTTTTGATTAATTTCAGCTTGATTCGTCTCCAGGACCGGATTTGCAACTTTTCGGTTCGGAAATGTTTCTGTTTACGTATTTAAATGAAGCCAATTGGTTAGGATGAGTAATAAAAAATTTAATTAATTTATAATGAAAAAAAATATGTCACAATCTCTAGGTTTGTTGATTTTTGTCGAAGCCAATTTTAGAAATGAAAAGAGGGTAACAACTGACATAAATACTAAAAATTTTGAAAATTTTCTAACACCAGTGCCGTCAAAATTTAAAATCGCACTTTACTTTGGTTACATTTCCATTAAAAAATAAATAGGACGAAGAAAGGAATATAAAAATAGAAAAGAACAAAATGATGAGAAGAATACTGAAAAATTTTTTACTTTTCAAAAAATTGTGAAAATTTTGTCCAAATTTCCTTAATTAGACATCAACTTAATCACAGTAGTACAATTAAGTTATCACCATTTTAAAAAGTTAGAGATAGAGAAAGGAAACGAAAATGCTACATGAATACTAAAAATATCTTCAAGCTACAAGTTGATCCAAAAATTGAAGCTCGCATTGCTGCACCAATTTTTCAAATCTTCTGATTGTAACATATCGATAATGAAATCGTTTTTTTATTTATTGAAAAAAAAACGATTTCTTATATGGGATTATAGCTAAGAAGTGAAAGTTATTTTGAACATGTACACTTCATCTCCGCGTTTCAATCCGGCTCTAACTGAATCAATATATTAAGGAAAACGCAAGATCCGGCTCCCACGGGACTCTATCATAATTTGCCGTCTAAATATAGCCCGCAAAATCCCATTGATTCCCGTTAGAATTCTTATTTTCCACCAATTTGTCTCAAAACCGAATAAATAAAAAGATATAAAATTAAAAATTTCTGTCCGCATTTGATTAGATTTCGATTTCACATATCGAGAAAAATCCCAGTTTCGTTCAAACATAGATAAATATGTAAACGTCCGTCCGACTCGGACCTTCCGTTATTCCCCCAAGCTATTTCTTTCTCCATCGCTGCTCCCGAAGGGAGAACATGAATTATTTATATACGAAAACACGAATTTCCACGTAACTCGCTGCACAATACCGACTCTTTACCGTTTAGATTGCACGTTAACGTCACATCCGCCAAAGTGGCTGCTTCCTTGTAAATATGCATTCCTCATTGGCGTGCGGTGCCAACTTTTCGAACCCCCAAGAGAAAGAGACGGCCCTCTTTTCCGGCCACCGACGAAACTTATTATTGAAACGGATAACCGTTCACTTGTTGAATTCCCGGGGGCGCCCGCCGAGAAATCCCCAAATACAAGAAAATTTCAGATAAACGCGAAGAAGCTACTCCAATTAACAATTTTGTCACGCGACGATCATCCAGAAATGAAGTCGGAATCTTTCGGGTTATCCAGCCGCGTTGGTAGTCAATTTGAGAATATCCAGGGACGTCGTCTAAACGTTTTGGATGGCTTAAGTGTCGCGGTAGGAGGCCATCGGGTGATTCAGCCGCTACGGTGAACAGTCGTGTTGTCGGTAAATTTGAGAATATTTAGGAACGCCAGCTAAGTACTTTTTGATGGTCTAAGTATCAAAAATGGTCATCGAGTGATGCAGCCGCTACAGTAAACTGTCACGTTATAGCCCAATATTTCGATTAAAAATATTTGGAAACGACGATTCGTCAAGGGCCTAATTCTCAAAGCAACGATTTTGTCCCATGATCCGGCCGCTCCAGTGAACAGTCACATTATCAGTCAATTTGAGAATATTTAGAAACGCCACCCAATTGCAAATTGATGGCCTAATTGGCAAAATAAGAAGCCATCGGGTGATGCAGCGGCTACAGTAAACATTCCCGTTGTCGGTCAATTTGAGAATACTTAGGAACGCCACTTAAGTACTTATCGATGGTTTAAGTATCAAAATAGGAGGCAATCGAGTGATTCAGCCGCTACAGTAAACTGTCACGTTATCGTCCAATATCGAAATTAAAAATATTTAGAAACGACGATCAGTCGACAGCCAAATTCTCACAGCAACGTTTTCGTCTCGTGATCCGACCGCTCCAGTGAACATTCAGGTTATCTGTCAGTTTGAGAATATTTAGAAACGTCACCTACGTGCAAATTGATGGTCTAATTGGCAAAATAAGAAGTCATCGGGTGATGCAGCGGCTACAGTAAACATTTCCGTTGTCGGTCAATTTGAGAATATCTAGGAACGCCACTTAAGTACTTATCGATGGTTTAAGTATCAAAATAGGAGGCAATCGAGTGATTCAGCCGCTACAGTAAACTGTCACGTTATCGTCCAATATCGAAATTAAAAATATTTAGAAACGACGATCAGTCGACAGCCAAATTCTCACAGCAACGTTTTCGTCTTGTGATCCGACCGCTCCAGTGAACATTCACGTTATCAGTCAGTTTGAGAATATTTAGAAACGTCACCTAAGTGCAAATTGATGGCCTAATTGGCAAAATAAGAAGCCATCGGGTGATGCAGCGGCTACAGTAAACATTCCCGTTGTCGGTCAATTTGAGAATATTTAGGAACGCCACTTAAGTATTTATCGATGGTTTAAGTATCAAAATAGGAGGCAATCGAGTGATTCAGCCGCTACAGTAAACTGTCACGTTATCGTCCAATATCGAAATTAAAAATATTTAGAAACGGCGATCAGTCGACAGCCAAATTCTCACAGCAACGTTTTCGTCTCGTGATCCGACCGCTCCAGTGAACATTCAGGTTATCTGTCAGTTTGAGAATATTTAGAAACGTCACCTACGTGCAAATTGATGGTCTAATTGGCAAAATAAGAAGCCATCGGGTGATGCAGCGGCTACAGTAAACATTTCCGTTGTCGGTCAATTTGAGAATATCTAGGAACGCCACTTAAGTACTTATCGATGGTTTAAGTATCAAAATAGGAGGCAATCGAGTGATTCAGCCGCTACAGTAAACTGTCACGTTATCGTCCAATATCGAAATTAAAAATATTTAGAAACGACGATTAGTCGACAGCCAAATTCTCGCAGCAACGTTCTCGTCTTGTGATCCGACCGCTCCAGTGAACATTCACGTTATCAGTCAGTTTGAGAATATTTAGAAACGTCACCTAAGTGCAAATTGATGGCCTAATTGGCAAAATAGGAGATAATCGGGTGATTCAGCAGCTACAGTAAACATTCCCGTTGTCGGTCAATTTGAGAATATTTAGGAATGCCTTTTAAGTACGTATCAGTGGTCTATTTATCAAAATAGGAGGTCATCGAGTGATTCAGCCGCTACAGTAAACTGTCACGTTATCGTCCAAGTCCAATATCCAAATTAAAAATATTTAGAAACGACGATTAGTCGTCAGTCAAATTCTTAAAGCAACGCTTTTGTCTCATGATCCGGCCGCTCCATTGAACATTCACGTTATCACTCAACTTGGAAATATCTAGAAACGTCGCCTAAATGCTTATTGATGGCCTAATTGGCAAAAATAGGAAGTCATCGTGTGATTCAGCAGCTACAGTAAACACTCGCGTTGTCGGTCAATTTTAGAATATTTAGGAATGCCTCCTAAGTACGTATCAGTGGTCTATTTATCAAAATAGTGGGCCATCGAGTAATTCAGCCGCTACAGTAAACTGTCACGTTATAGCCCAATACCCAAGTTAAAAATATTTAGAAACAACGATTAGTCGACTGCCGAATTCTCAAAGCAACGCTTTTGTCCCATGATCCAGCCGCTCCAGTGAACATTCACGTCATCAGTGAATTTGAAAATATCTAAAACGTCGCATAAATGCTTATTGATGGCCTAATTGGCAAAATAGGAGGTCATCGGGTGATTCAGCAGCTACAGTAAACATTCCCGTTGTCGATCAATTTCAAAATATTTAAGAACGCCACTTAAGTACTTATCGATGGTTTAAGTATCAAAATAGGACACAATTGAGTGATTCAGCCGCTACAGTAAACTGTCACGTTGTCGTCCAATATCCAAATTAAAAATATTTAGAAACGACGATTAGTCGTCAGTCGCATTCTCAAAGCAACGCTTTTGTCTCATGATCCGGCCGCTCCATTGAACATTCACGTTATCACTTAATTTGAAAATATCTGGAAACGTCGCCTAAATGCTTATTGATGGCCTAATTAGCAAAATAGGAGATAATCGGGTGATTCAGCAGCTACAGTAAACATTCCCGTTGTCGGTCAATTTGAGAATATTTAGGAATGCCACTTAAGTACTTATCGATGGTCTAAGTATCAAAAATGGAGGTCATCGAGTGATTCAGCCGCTACAGTAAACTGTCACGTTATCGTCCAAGTCCAATATCCAAATTAAAAATATTTAGAAACGACGATTAGTCGTCAGTCGAATTCTCAAAGCAACGCTTTTGTCTCATGATCCGGCCGCTCCATTGAACATTCACGTTATCACTTAATTTGAAAATATCTGGAAACGTCGCCTAAATGCTTATTGATGGCCTAATTAGCAAAATAGGAGATAATCGGGTGATTCAGCAGCTACAGTAAACATTCCCGTTGTCGGTCAATTTGAAAATATTTAGGAATGCCTCCTAAGTACATCAGTGGTCTATTTATCAAAATAGGGGGCCATCGAGTGATTCAGCCGCTACAGTAAACTGTCACGTTATCGTCCAAGTCCAATATCCAAATTAAAAATATTTAGAAACGACGATTAGTCGTCAGTCGAATTCTCAAAGCAACGCTTTTGTCTCATGATCCGGCCGCTCCATTAAACATTCACGTTATCACTCAATTTGAAAATATCTAGAAACGTCGCCTATATGCTTTTTGATGTTCTTATTGGCAAAATAGGAGGTCATCGGGTGATTCAGCAGCTACACTAAACATTCCCGTTGTCGGTCAATTTGAGAATATTTAGCAATGCCTCCTAAGTACGTATCAGTGGTCTACTTATCAAAATAAAAGGCCATCGCGTGATTCAGCCGCTACAGTAAACTGTAACGTTATAGCCCAATACCCAAGTTAAAAATATTTAGAAACGACGATTAGTCGACAGCCGAATTCTCAAAGCAACGCTTTCGTCCCATGATCCGGCCGCTCCAGTGAACATTCACGTTATCAGTCAATTTAAAAATATTTAGAAACGTCGCATAAATGCTTATTGATGGCCTAATTGGCAAAATAGGAGGTCATCGGGTGATTCAGCAGCTACAGTAAACATTCCCGTTGTCGATCAATTTCAAAATATTTAAGAACGTCACTTAAGTACTTATCGATGGTTTAAGTATCAAAATAGGACACAATTGAGTGATTCAGCCGCTACAGTAAACTGTCACGTTATCGTCCAATATCCAAATTAAAAATATTTAGAAACAACAATTTGTCGACGGCCTAATTTTCAAATAAACAATTTCGTCCCATGATTTGGCCACTCCAGTCAACAGTCACGTTGTCAATCAATTTGAGAATATCTAGGAACGCAGTCTAAGTGCTTATTGATGGTCTAAGTGTCGAATTAGGAGGCCATAGGGTGATGCAGCCGCTACAGTAAACATTTGCCTCGTCGGTCAATTTGAGAATACTTAGACAGACCGCTTAATTACTTATAAATGACTTAATTATCAAAGCAAAAAGCCATTGGGTGATTCAGCCGCTACAGTGAACAATCTCGTTACCAGTTCCTTTCGTGATATTTTAACGTAACTAAGATTTCTAGTTAACAAAATGTCTATATAACCAAAATTATTTAATAAAAAAGTTTTTCAGTTGTCACTTGTCAAAGTAAAAATGTCGCAAAACCGAAACACGTGACGGAAAAATTTCGTAATTTTTCTAATTTCGTGCAAATTTTTGATTTAGGAGCGAATTTTCTTGTCACGTGACGGACTTTTGTTGAAAACGGGATTTATCCGTTGGGGGGCGGTGGTGCTCGTGGCGATAGCGGCAGCTTTTAAATTACCATTTTAAATCGTGCACGTCGAAACGCACGTTTCGGCTATAGAAAAGCCATCAAACACCTGTACCGGAGGAGCGCTCCGGGCTTCGACGCTCCGACGGACTCCAGAGCAGTGAGATTTAACGTGGCGGCGGCGGCTTTGGCGGAGCGCGACTTCATTATTGAGGGAGAGAAACGGATAAACAGAGAAGAGAAGCGAAGGATGAGGACGCAATGGACTCGCAGAAGTGCGGAACGTGGCGAGAAAATATGATGCAAAAAGAAGCGATTTTCGTCGGGAAAAAACACGTAGACAGTTCATGATGCCATCAATCCGATATGGGACAAGAACTCTCGAAGCGAGAGGATCCGATCGGGTTGTTCAATAACATCGAAATTGCAGCTGAATTTTATTCGGCAGACGAGAATTTTGATTCCGAGTTCATCAAAACAGTGGCGCATTACTGCAGAAGCTCTAAAAATAGCACAAAAGTTCTCGATTTTTTTTTGATAAACCGAAATTGCGCCACTGGTACCAACCACTTTTTCAGTCGATTATTTGGATAATTAAAGAAACTTTTTAGAAATTTATTTCTATACACCAGAATGGTGAAGAAATCTCCAGAGCTGCTGCCAATCGGGTAATTGAACACGACAGTTGTAATGGCGGCAGAAAAATGTTCTTCTTCGGCGAGTCGTGTCAATTAAAGTTGAACTCTAATTGAGGTGGTGGACGATGTCAAAAGAAAAGGTCAGCAGTTACTGAACTTGTTAACCCGAGTGTTCTCCGGGGGTGGAATAATTTATTTCTTGTCTCCGGTCCAGTATTCTTGTCCGCCACATGTCATGCGACCGGACTCAGCTGTACAACCGCCACCCTACCAATACCATTTTCTAATCCCGTCATAAATCGGGAACGGGATTAGCCGTGTACCCACGTTCATTTCGGGGCGTAGTCCCGTATTCAAGCAACGTTGTTTATGTGTAATCGATCCCGTTATTATGCATAATTCGGTTCATTCATCACGTCTCTTGGACAGTTGAGGGCCTGAATAATTGACCGGGCTAAAGGAGGGCAGGGGTTGCTCCAAAAACCGATTTTCAAACAAGACCTGTTGGTGCTCGAAACAACAAAAGAATTTTTTATTGATGCGGACAATTGCTGGAGAACAATGTTGCAAATCGGGCTCTACTCTTGGCCCGATTGGGTCGTTATGTGGGCGCCTTACTCTTTACGATACCTTTTTTCAATTACCCGTCAAAATTTCCAGTTTCGACCCTCATTCATTTTATAGTCAATTATAGCGGGTTTCGTCTCTATTTACAGCCGTTGACTCGTAAAATTTTTATACCTGATGCTGATTCCGGCAAAATGAACGACATCTTGATCAGGGATTCGACCTCCATTAAATATTTACGTGCAGAATGGCTAACGATTTGCAAACAACGCCTCAAACAACAACAACAGCTTGAAACCGGCGAACTTCAACAATTACCCCCAAACTAGCACCCAACTAACGGAAGTGTTAAATAGTTTCGATTGCAGAATCCTTTGTGGAAAATTACTGGTTTTAGGGGTTGTCTATAAAAATAAAATTGATGGGGTTTACGTCTTGTGAGCGACTATTAAACGATGATAAAAAATACGTAAAGATGTCGTCTGTTGGTGGTTGTTATTGTCGTTGCGGATTTGAGTTATCGCCGGAAATTTCCTTTATTGTTATTTTATTTCGAGAATTCCGCGGGATCAGTTTCCTTGTCGCAAAGCGACCCCGGCAAGATTTCAACGGGTGGTCCCCAGAGAAATGCCGAATAGCTCAAGCGAAAGTCAATGGTGGAAGGCATAACGAACTAAATGATTGTCAGACCGCCGAAATTTAGCCACAAAATTGTTAAAAAAATCGAAACGATTTTGTTGAAAATTCCAATTTAAAGAGAATTTCAGCAATCGCGTAATTTTGGAAAAAATACAAAACAACTTCACTGATTTGTGTCTTTGAATATTCTGCAACAATTCTGCAAGACTGTTTGTTATGATTTTTTTAGTAGTTCAACTTGAAAGTAGGCATAATGTGCTATCGACCGATCTAACCACCTCGTAGGGTCCACGATATCTTGTTTATAGCTTTCGATTAGCAGCAGTGCTAGGAGCTTCGTGCCTCACTAACACCAAATCTCCTACTTTGACCTGATGCGCTTTTTTCTTTTTCTTGCCTCGATTTTCTTCTAACAAGTCTTCAACAGGGAGATTCTCTTAATTGCTCATTCAGTCGGCTCACCTCTATTGTTAGCGGATTTTCTCGAAAATCTTTTGGGTAATATTTAAAAACAATTTCAGATGGTGATCTTCTGGTAACACTATGTCTGCTATTATTTAGGGCTCTTTGAACCTCAAAAATCTTGGAACTCCAATCATTACCATCTCTCGTAGAAGTGCTTGTAGCTAAACAAGAAATAATCATTGCGTTGACCCTTTCTACTTGGCCATTAAAACGTGGTGAATTCGAAGCGATCTTTACATGTTGAATCCCATATTCCTCGCAAAGATTCTCAAACACGTTTGACTTAAAGGCAGTTCCACAATTAGTAATTCCTCTCTCCGGCTTACCATAGTGTAAAATAAATTCTTTGAAGAATTGTTGATTCAGCTCCAACATCTTCTGTAGCCTTCATAATGGTGTATTAGCTAAATCCTCAACAATTACAGCAACATATTTATCATTCGACTCTTCAGTCCTAAGGAATGGTCCAAGGTGATCCATATGGATGCTCTGGAAAGAAGTTTTCACCTTATCCAATAGATGCAGAAAACCAGGCTGTTTTCCCTTCAGGGTTTTATAGTACAGTTAATATAACGCAAGATAAATGATGCCAGGAGTTCCTTCATTTTCGGAAAGTAATAGTTTCCTTTCAACTTGGAAGTTGTTTTCTTCAATTCCCAAATGCATCAACATTCTGTGCGTTTCGCCTATTAATTCAATGCGCAAAGACGATGGTGCCTAAATCTTCCATTTTTAAATTGATAGGCTGGTCCATTCGTCAAAGTAAATTTTTTGTGAGCAGTTTTGTCACCCGATTCTAGCTTTTCTCTGACTTCTAGAAATCTTTACAATCTCGCTGCATAACGGCTATCCAATCAGCAGTTACTGATATACCCATAACTGGTAATCCAATCAAGTCGACTTTACTTGCTTCTTCCACAAGATTGCGACTAAGAGTATCATCAACGGCGTTACTAGCTCCTTTATGGTACTCAATTGAATAGTTGTATTCGGAATGGCGCACAAGCCATCGTCCAACTCGTAGGTTGAGATCTCTCTTCTTAGCCAACATCTTCAAGTTGTTGCAATCGGTTCGAATTATAAACTCTATACCGATCAAGTGGACTCGGAATCGTCAAGACCACAAACTATTGCTGGAGCCTCCAACTCAAAAGCGTGGTAGTTAGATTCATATTTTGTGGTTTTTCTGCTAAAATAAGAAACGAAATGTAACATTCCATTTTTCTGCGTTTAATATAGCACGACTACAATTCCCAAAGCACTTGAGTCAGTGTGTACTTCCGTCGCTGCCTTCGGATCATAGACTGCCAAGACAGGTTTTTCAAGTAACTTCCGTTTTATTTCCTGGTCTCGGTCTTGGGCCTCAGTCCAATAAAATTTTACTTTCCTTGACAGACAAACGTTGGATAGTTAGAGCAAAATTCTTAACAAAACGTCGAAAGTAACTGGACAGACCTACAAAGCTTCTAAAACTTTTAACAACTTTTGGTGTGGGAAATTTGGACCACCTTTTATAGTTTTCGGAAACCCGGTTGAATTTCTGACTACGTGATTTTATGTTCCAAGTAGTCGATTCGTTTCATAAAGATATACAATTTTGGCAACTTCAAAGGCAATCTTTTTCCTCGTAATATATCAAAAATCTATCGACACTTTCTTCAATGGTGCCCGAGGGCACGGTTATGTCGTCCAAATAAGCGAGGTGATCTGAAACAATGTTGATCAATCTTGATCAATGACAATGGTACTGCATGCAAGAGTCATGAGTCATAATAAAGATTTGAGTATGCAATATGCAATGCAGCACTATGGATCTTCAGTTTCGGTCTTTTTGAATCGGTTCACAGATTCGAATCTTTAAAGTGATCCGGATTCACTGAACCGGTTCAGGAAAAAGAGTCCTTTTGCCCATTTCTGGCAAGCAGTGGCGGCGTTGAAAATGAAAATCACGATGAGGAGTTAGCTACAAAGCGAGGTTTTTTCAAAATAATCACCCCGAATTTGATCCCGTCAAGAATATTGTTCCGATTTCCTTGTGGATTTGGAAAATTGAAGAGTTTGGAGAACTCTACGATTAAACATTTTGCTTTGTCAAAATTAATGGTCGTAGCAAAAACTTGGCGAGATAGTTTACCATTCGAATCAAGAAGTTGGGTAGACTGGAAGGAGTTATTAGAGGAAATTTTCAATGTCGAATCGAATCAGAACTACAAATGCAATAAGTGCAAGATGACACAGCCCGAAATAATCGAGTCGATTGTTCATGACATCAACGTCATCAGGTTGAGGGATTATTTGGAGTAGGTATGAGAAATTGAACAATTTACTTCCGCATCTAAAAGCAGGTGCTGCTGATATAAATCGAGGTAAAGTCTCTAAAAATATGTTTGTGGCGACTAATTTTAAGAAAACGTCATCAATCGATATTGTTTTGGACAATAACAGTAAATCTAAAGGCGTTAAGTGTTTTAAATTTACGAAAACAGTCCTCAAGACCAACTTTCTGTGTGACCAGCACTACTAATTAATAAGCATACTACTAGCAGTAACGTTCTTACAATAGGAACCGAATTCACACTCCAAATATTTTAAAAATGCTTTAGTTAATAGTTAAAGTGTTATGCAGATTTAGGTAGCAGTTGTGTAGCTATGAGGAATGATGTTGAAAATCTTAGATTTTCGTTCCTTAAAGTTGATCGGTTATGGAAATGGTTTAGTTAAACCGTTAGGTTTGTTCAAAGATAATTTAACACTTGATGATGTGTTATCAAAAATCAAAATTCATCTAGTCCCCAAGAATTGTCAACATGTGCCTCTAACAGTAGGGCATTCATTCACTGAGCAACTAATATCCATATCATAAGTTGAAGTCATGAATTAAAAATTGAATATGTGGCAAATAATCTTTCAGTTAACAAGTTGAAGTTATGCCAATCCGCTAAGACAATACTTCAAACAAATAGCGATCCGGCAATCCCAATAATTTTCTTGAACACATCTGTTGTTGGTACTTTGGCTAATCATGAACTATATGTTGAAGATGGATTTCGAAAAAACGTCAAGCTTTACCCTGATGTGTCATAGAAACTGATCACGAAGAAAAGGCTGTACTACCAGTGTTAAATATTTCTGGCTCCGACATGGTGATACAGAGAGATTTTGTTATCACAAGAAGAGAAACATGTTCAAATCATCTGCTTTCCGAGAAATAAACAAAAAAGATGTGCAACCTAAAGAAGTAAACACCGAAGTTATAGGTGAAAACTTCAACCAACTATTGGATAAATTGAATGAATATAAAAACATTGTATTTAGGAATACACGGCAAATTGGGTGTACGAATAAAATTCAGATGGACATACAGTATTATCGACCATTTGACTCTTAAAAGGCAAAAAACAAGGAAGTAGTGGAAGAACTTAAGGCCGGTGGAATTATAGAAAATGCGACGTCACCATTCGCGTGTCCAGTCCTTTTGGTAAAGAAGACTCGGGCTCTGTATCGACTACCCAGCGTTGAATAAGATTACAGAAAAATTTCACTACCCCCTTCCATTAATAGATGACCAGCTAGACCTTTTGTGGAACAAAGGTAATTTTTCTAGTCTTGAATTATGTAGTGGATACTATCAAGTTCCTCTAGTTGAATCTGCGAAAGAGGATACAGCTTCGAGAACACCAGACGGACATTTCCAGTTCAAGCAAATACCTTTTGGCTTGCCCAATGTACCCTTTGTATTTCAAAGATTGATCAACAGCCTTTTAGCATCACTTTGCTATGATGATTAGAAATGCTTTATTTTGACGACATAATGGTGCTATCGGACACCATTGAAGAAGATTTCGATAGATTAGGATAACTTTTGATGTTTTACGAGGAAGCGGATTGACTTTGAAGTAGCCAAAATTGTATTTCTTTATTAAACGAATCGACTACTTGGTATATAAAATCACACAGTCAGAAATTCAACCGGGATCCAGAGAACTATAAAAGATGGTCCGAATTTCCCACACCAACAGATGTTAGAAGTTTTAGAAACTTTGTAGGTGTATCCAGTTACTTTCGACGTTTTGTTAAGAATTTTGCTGTAATTATGCAACGTTTGTTTGTCAAAGAAGATAAAATTTCATTGGTCTGAGGCCCAAGACCAAGACCAGAAAATGAAACAGAAGTTACTTGAAAAACCTGTGTTGGCAGTCTATGATCTGAAAGCAGCGACGGAAGTACACACTGACTCAAGTGCTTTGAGAATTGCGGTCGTGCTATATTAAACGCAGAAAGATGGAATGTTACATTTCGTTTCTTATTTTAGTAGAAAAACCACAAAATATGAATCTAACTACCACGCTTTTGAGTTGGAGATTCCAGCAATAGTTTGTGGTCTTGACGATTCCGAGTCCACTTGATCGGTATAGAGTTTATAATTCGAACCGATTGCAACAACTTGAAGATGTTGGCTAAGAAGAGAGATCTCAACCTACGAGTTGGACGATGGCTTGTGCGCCTTTCCGAATACAACTATTCTATTGAGTACCATAAAGGAGCTAGTAACGCCGTTGATGATACTCTTAGTCGGAATTTTGCGGAAAAAGCAAGTAAAGTCGACTTGGTTGGATTACCAGTTATGGGTATATCAGTAACTGCTGATTGGATAACCATTATGCAGCTAGATTGTAAAGAGTTCTAGAAGTCAGAGAAAAGCTAGAATCTGGTGACAAAACTGCTCACAAAAAATTTACTTTGACGAATGGACCAGTCTATCAATTTAAAAATGGAAGATTTAGGCACCATCGTATTTGCGCATTGAATTAATAGGCGAAACGCACAGAATGTTAATGCATTTGGGAATTGAAGAAAGCAACTTCCAAGTTGAAAGAAAACTATTACTTTCCGAAAATACGAGGGCTGACAATAAAGTAAGGTCTCCAATTTTTTTTTTCATAGAAAATGACATTTATTTACAAAAAGCGATACACCGTTGGAAAGGCCAAGGTCTTGGCTACTTTTCTACATAATCGCCATTTTTTTCCAACACCTTGCGCATCCGCACGATGAACTTGTCTATGCCGGCAGAATACCACTCTCCGTCCGCCTCACGCAGCCAGGTGTTGACCTCTTTCTGAACCTCCGCGTCACTATCAAACTTCTTCCCTCCGAGATGTTTTTTCAGGGCGGGGAACATGTGGTAGTCACTTGGGGCCACGTCGGGACTATAGGGAGGGTGATCGATGATTTCCCAGCCAAATTTCTTGAGCAGGTCAAGGGTAACGTTGGCTGTGTGCGGGCGCGCGTTGTCGTGGTGAAATTTTACTCCTTTGCTCAGCAATCCCGGGCGTTTGTTTTTTATGGCACGACGAAGCTTTTCCAGGGTCTCACAGTACCTTGCTGCATTGATAGTGGTTCCCCTTGGCATGAAATCCACCAACAATACCCCGTGGCGATCCCAAAACACCGTAGCCATCACCTTGCCGGCTGACAGTGTCGCCTTAAACTTTTTGGGTTTCGGAGAATCGCTATGGCGCCATTGTTTGGACGACTCCTTTGTTTCGGGTGTGTAGTGATGAGCCCACGTTTCATCCCCCGTAACAAACCCTTCCAAAAAATCATCGCCTTCCTCTTCAAAACGGGCCACAACTTTGGTCGCACATTCCACGCGCCGCTTCATGTGGTCTTCGGTCAGCTGTTTCGGCACCCATCGGGCAGAAACTTTGTGATACTGCAAGTTGTTCACAAGGATATGACGGATTGTTTCGCTGCTACACACTCCTCCAAGCTTCTCTTCCAAGTCCCTAATTGTCGCACGGCGGTTTTTGAGCATTTCTGCCTCCACTGCTTGAACAATCGCATCCGAGACCGACGGTCGGCCACTTCTCTCCTCGTCGTGAACATTAGTGCGCCCGGAATTAAACTCGCGGCTCCACTTACGCACGTTTTTTATGTCCATACACTTTTCCCCGTAAACTTCAACTAGTTGACGATGGATTTCAATAGGTGTCACCTTTTTCGCACTCAAAAAACGTATTACAGAACGCAATTCGCACTTGGACGCTGACGCGAGGGGTACCTCCATCGTTGACGGCTGCTCAGCCAAGCCTGAGCGGTCGGGGAAGCCCCACCCAGCAGCAAAGTGGTAGTGGGGGAACCAAGGAACACGGCGGTGTTGCCAGATTTCGCCTAGCGCGTGATCCGGCGAAGTTGCAGCGTTGGAGATCTTACTTTATTGTCAGCCCTCGTAGAAGAACTCCTGGCATCATTTATCTTGCGTTATATTAACTGTACTATAAAACTCCGAAGGGAAAACAGCTTGGTTTTCTGCATGTATTGGATAAGGTGAAAACTTCTTTCCAGAGCATCCATATGGATCACCTTGGACCATTCCTTAGGACTGAAGAGTCGAATGATAAATATGTTGCTGTAATTGTTGATGGATTTAGCTAATACACTATTATGAAGACTACAGAAGATGTTGGAGCTAAATCAACAATTCTTCAAAGAATTTATTTTACACTATGGTAAGCCAGAGAGAGTAATTACTAATTGTGGAACTGCCTTTAAGTCAAACGTGTTTGAGAATCTTTGCGAGGAATATGAGATTCAACATGTAAAGATTGCTTCGAATTCACCACGTTCTAATGGCCAAGTAGAGAGGGTCAACGCAATGATTATTTCTTGTTTAGCTACAAGCACTTCTACGAGAGATGGTGATGATTGGAGTTCCAAGATTTTTGAGGTTCAGGGGGCCCTAAATAATAGCAGACATAGTGTTGCCGGAAGATCACCATCTGAAATTGTTTTTAAATATTACCCAAAAGATTTTCGAGAAAATCCGCTAACAATAGAGGTGAGCCGACTGAATGAGCGATTAAGAGAATCTCCCTGTTGAAGACTTGTTAGAAGAAAATCGAGTCAAAATGAAGAAGCCTACGACAAGAAAAGGAAGAAAGGGCATCAGGTCAAAGTAGGAGATTTGGTGTTAGTGAGGCACGAAGCTCCTACCACCGGCACTAATCGAAAGCTAGAAACAAAATTTCGTGGACCATACGAAACGGTCGGTAATGACAGATATCTCACTCAAGATATTGATGGTGAGCAACAAAGTGCGTTCCGATAAATAAATTTTGTAAATTGTTAATAACAATTTTTTTCTTTAATTGTTTTTGTTGATTTGTTTGTCTATTATCATTGTTCTATTTGAGTTTTGCACTAATGACGAGGACGTCATATAGGTCAGGTAGGCCGAAACTGTTACGAGTTTTTTGTAGTTCAACCTGCAAGTAGGCATAATGTACCACCTAGTAGTACAGATAAGACGACGATATTCTTTGTGTAATTTTACCTTATTTTTAATTACAATGTTGGTGCCTAATTGGCGGTCCTAACATGTTAAGTTTTCCAATAAGCGAAATTTCGAAGGAAATATGACCCACCTCGCTTGAGAAACTTGGGGAAATTTACAGCCCGATTTTCACTCATGCCTGCAAGTAGAGATACTTATGAGAGCCGATGCAGAAATTTAAATTTGGCGATAAGGCCTCAAATAAAACTCAACGGAGAGGCAACCGCTGACATGAATTTCCCTTTCTTCGGTGCCATTAAAACTTCCACCCTTCTCACCAAATTTTTTTTTTCGTTCATAGTAAAGCTAAACTGTCCACTTCTCAAATTTCTTTAGTTAAAAAAATTTAACTTCCAATCAAAACAGTTTCATTAAAATTGAGGGGAATGCATCACAAGTGCCTCCCCTCCGGCGCCATTAAACAGCTGCTGCACCCACTAGATAACACAGCAAATTCGATTCCATTACCGAATCTATTAAAATTCCGCACCGAAACGTCGTTACGAATCACCTCCAACAAGCGTTGCCCGTTAAATTAATAACAATGCAATTTCGAGTCTAACCAGATTTCCGGATGCACTAAACCAATTACTTTGATGTTTTAATAACATCTCGACGTGCCAGTCGTTATAATTTAAATCCTGACCGATTCATTAATAATCGTTTCGAGAAGTGTAAAAGCAATTTCGAGCTTCTTGCAGCCGAATTTCTCGTCATCTAACTGTTGATATTAATTAACGCACAAACGGAACGACCACATCAAACGGTTGTTTTGTTAGTGCTAGGTGTGTGTACGTATAGATGCGAAGTTGGTGGCGGGGCGAAACAAAGATTTTGCTTGTACCTGTCGAACTGTGTTCAAAACGCCGCCGCCGCCGCCACCACCGTCGTCAGATAATTGACTACACGGGATGTAATTATTGCGTCGAGCTGGCAAATATTTACATTTTAATTCGAAGGGTTGAAACGACGCGCAGGGTTGGTTTGGATTGAAGTTGTAAACTGGCGGGGGCGTGCTGCGATCAACTTGATAAATTCAATTCTAGAAGCAAATAGTGATGTTGCGAAAAGAGCATGAGGGAGGCGACGTGCATGTTTAGCTACGGGTTTGTGCTTCAGCCCCACGATTTCGACACAATTTGACTAAAGAGGGATCACAACGGAACGGAACTCGGCCCTTACCATTTTTAACCAAAATTAAAAAATTGAGTGAGAAGAAGTGAAACTGGTAATAAGGGACTTGACTTTAGTATTCGGCAAACATTTTTTTGCATTTAGATCCAATTAAGACGTCGTCATCTTCAATTTGGTTGTTGCAGAGTACCAGAACTTTATTCTTGCAGCACTGCAATTTGGTTTTAGAGTTAAATTTTGATATTATGTCAAAACTGGTTGATCACCTACTAGAGTTACTCTGCAAAAACCGAAATGAAGTAAGCTAAAAGCAAAACTAAATTTAATAATTTTTTTAATTAACTTCTTTTAGTTTTTTGTTATGGCTGCACCTACAGTTTATAGAAAAAATTTTCAAGCCCTTGTTAAAATTTGGATTAAAATTTTTGGCGACTTCCTGAAAACGTGACATTGCCGTCGTCATTGCACCTAAATCAAGTTCTAACACCGATTCGTCCTCGATCAAAAATCACGAACTAATTAAACGCGTCCCAATTTTTTTTGCGCCTTGAGCGATCGCATTCTATTGTTTCAATTTGGAAGGATTCAAAGGAAAAGTCGACGGCCCGTTCGCGCCAGATAGAATCGAACTGGATGATTGTTTGTCGGAGACGCCTTTGATGCCGTGCCCCCCTTTCAAGTTACTTGCGTTTTTTTTTTTATTTCTTAGTCTCGAATTCATTAATTGGTCACGAAGATGGCGAAGAAGCTTTCAGTTCGACCACTCTCCACTTCCATTAGGAGGCTTTCGGGATTTTTATCCGGCCACTTAATAGGAACTAATAACTGCATTAGAAGGGCGAAAAGATGAGGAACTGTTGGCGATTATGCCGTCTTGAGAGTTGATCGAAAAGTCCGATTATGGCAGTTGTTTGTTCGATGCTGACCGACGTCCATTAGTCCGGCTATCGGCAAACAAGAGGAAAGGACGAAGCTGATCCGATTAATAAATTGCCAAAAAGCCACTTTGTCAGGATACTTGGCTGGAACGAATTCTACATTTGAATATTGTTTTGTAGAAAATTAAAATTGATTTTAACTTGTTGGCCAAAATGGCCGAAAATTACATTTTTGGCCCAGAAAAATAACATTTTGAAGAAATTCGTAAAAAAGACTTTTTCATCCCTTGACATGCGTTTTCCTCAACTTTTTTAATACCATCAAAAAGTTTGTCTCATAGTTCAAAAATTTGTTCATAAGTCCTTTCATATATTTTTACTTCATTCATTTATCTGCATATCTCTTGCAAAATTCACAACTCTTCCTCTAGTAACAACTCAGCTGATTTAAGAAAAATGGATGAGGCAGAAATTTTTTTCAGGTCCATGAAATCAATTCCACGCCTCCAAACTCAATTGCTGATATTGATTTCGATTGGTCCGCAACCACTTTTGATGTATTCTAAATCAATAAAATTTAATAAGATTTCCGGGGCAAGTGTTGCAAATGACTAATTCGATGAAAGCAACACGATATAGTCGAACAGGAAACGTTGTCATTTTCATTCGAATTTCCACGTCCGCACCCTAATTAAAGTTTGACTACCTCCCTCCCCATTTTGAACACGATATATAGACGAGGAAAAAGTTAAGTCGTAATTCGGTAGATTAAATGGCGGTCGAAAGGTTAATTTTTCGGATTGTTGAATTAATTGAGGATTGAGGAGTGTTGTTAGTGGGTTATTACGAAACGGAGGGTCGTAATTGAAGGCAATTATTTTAAAACAAGCTACCGCCGAGGGGTTCAATTGGGGTGAATTCATCAAGGGGTCCGGCGGCTGTCCAGTTTTTGATGCAACGCAACCCGAAAAAACTATTTCAGAAGGTTTTCTGATTGACTAAAAATTATTGGACGATAACTTGAAACATTAAATTTTTTTTATGCAAAAATGGAAAAAAGAAAAAAATTGTTGTAATGTTCAAATTCAAATTAAATAAACATCCAAAAAAATTTATAAACTTATTTACATTACCTCGAATCGCGTCTAGTCTTTGTAAACTTTGTTGGTCCAATTGCTTACATCAAGTTAAATACCAATTTTGGTTTGTAAACAATTTTTTTAGTTACCAGCGTTGCTATATTATTACATTGATAGTTACTACTTGATTATTATTTCAAATATTAGCTTGCTAACCGCATAAAAGCGTGCGTAACGGAAAGTGAAACCCTCCCCACCATTTCTATTGCAAAAATCTTAAGATATAATGGAAAATTGTACCCACATTACTCTCCCTTCTTGTTCTCCAATAAGTAGAAAATGTTATTAAAAAGCAGACAAGAGTAGCGAAAGCTTTTTGAAGTTCTAGTTTCGGTCCAATTGCTTACATGAAGTTCAATACCAATTTTAATTTGTCAACAATTTTTCTAGTTACCAAAGTTGCTATTTTATTACATTGATAGTTACTACTTGATTATTATTCCAAGTAATAGCTCGCTAACCGCATAAAAGCGTACGTAACGAAAAGTGAAACGCTCCCTACCATCTCTATTGCAAAAACCTTGAGATATAATGGAAAACTGTATCCTCATTACTATCCCTTCTTGTTTTCCAATAAATAAAAAATGTTATTAAAAAGCAGAAAAGAGTAGCGAAAGCTTTTTGAAGTTCTCAATTTGGTCCAATTGCTTACATCAAGTTCAATACCAATTTTGATTTGTCAACAATTTTTCCAGTTACCAAAGTTGCTATTTTATTACATTGACAGTTACTACTTGATTATTATTCCAAGTAATAGCCTACTAATAGCATAAAAGCGTACGTAACAAAAAGTGAAACGCTCCCTACCATCTCTATTGCAAAAGCCTTGAGATATAATGGAAAACTGTATCCTCATTACCATCCCTTCTTGTTTTCCAATAAATAAAAAATATCATTAAAAAGCAGAAAAGAGTAGCGAAAGCTTTTTGAAGTTCTCGATTTGGTCCAATTGCTTACATCAAGTTCAATACCAATTTTGATTTGTCAACAATTTTTCCAGTTACCAAAGTTGCTATTTTATTACATTGACAGTTACTACTTGATTATTATTCCAAGTAATAGCCTACTAATCGCATAAAAGCGTACGTAACAAAAAGTGAAACGCTCCCTACCATCTCTATTGCAAAAACCTTGAGATATAATGGAAAACTGTATCCTCATTACCATCCCTTCTTGTTTTCCAATAAATAAAAAATATCATTAAAAAGCAGAAAAGAGTAGCGAAAGCTTTTTGAAGTTCTCGATTTGGTCCAATTGCTTACATCAAGTTCAATACCAATTTTGATTTGTCAACAATTTTTCCAGTTACCAAAGTTGCTATTTTATTACATTGACAGTTACTACTTGACTATTATTCCAAGTAATAGCCTACTAATAGCATAAAAGCGTACGTAACAAAAAGTGAAACGCTCCCTACCATCTCTATTGCAAAAGCCTTGAGATATAATGGAAAACTGTATCCTCATTACCATCCCTTCTTGTTTTCCAATAAATAAAAAATATCATTAAAAAGCAGAAAAGAGTAGCGAAAGCTTTTTGAAGTTCTCGATTTGGTCCAATTGCTTACATCAAGTTCAATACCAATTTTGATTTGTCAACAATTTTTCCAGTTACCAAAGTTGCTATTTTATTACATTGACAGTTACTACTTGATTATTATTCCAAGTAATAGCCTGCTTATCGCATAAAAGCGTACGTAACAAAAAGTGAAACGCTCCCTACCATCTCTATTGCAAAAACCTTGAGATATAATGGAAAACTGTATCCTAATTACTCTCCCTTCTTGTCTTCCAATAAATACAAAATGTTATTAAAGAGCAAAAAACAGTAGAGAAACCTCTTTGAAGTTTTAGTTTCGGTCCAATTGCTTACATCAAGTTCAACACCAATTTTGATTTGTAAACAATTTTTCTAGTTACCAAAGTTGCTATTTTATTACATTGATAGTTACCACTTGATTATTATTCCAAGTAATAGCCTGCTAACCGCATAAAAGCATACGTAACAAAAAGTGAAACGCTTCCCACCATCACTATTGCAAAAACCTTGAGAGATAATGGAAAACTGTATTCTCATTACTCGCCCTTCTTGTTTTCCAATAAATAAAAATGTTATTAAAAAGCAGAAAAGAGTAGAGAAAGCTTTTTGAAGTTTTGGATTCGGTCCAATTGCTTACATCAAGTTCAATACCAATTTTGGTTTGTAAACAATTTTTTTAGTTACCAGCGTTGCTATATTATTACATTGATAGTTACTACTTGATTATTATTTCAAATATTAGCTTGCTAACCGCATAAAAGCGTGCGTAACGGAAAGTGAAACCCTCCCCACCATTTCTATTGCAAAAATCTTAAGATATAATGGAAAATTGTACCCACATTACTCTCCCTTCTTGTTCTCCAATAAGTAGAAAATGTTATTAAAAAGCAGACAAGAGTAGCGAAAGCTTTTTGAAGTTCTAGTTTCGGTCCAATTGCTTACATGAAGTTCAATACCAATTTTGATTTGTCAACAATTTTTCTAGTTACCAAAGTTGCTATTTTATTACATTGACAGTTACTACTTGATTATTATTCCAAGTAATAGCCTGCTAACCGCATAAAAGCGTACGTAACGAAAAGTGAAACGCTCCCTACCATCTCTATTGCAAAAACCTTGAGATATAATGGAAAACTGTATCCTCATTACTATCCCTTCTTGTTTTTCAATAAATAAAAAATGTTACTAAGAAGCAGAAAAAAGTAGCGAAAGCTTTTTGAAGTTCTGGATTCGGTCCAATTGCTTACATGAAGTTCAATACAAATTTTGATTTGTCAACAATTTTTCTAGTTACCAAAGTTGCTATTTTATTACATTGACAGTTACTACTTGATTATTATTCCAAGTAATAGCCTGCTAACCGCATAAAAGCGTACGTAACGAAAAGTGAAACGCTCCCTACCATCTCTATTGCAAAAACCTTGAGATATAATGGAAAACTGTATCCTCATTACTATCCCTTCTTGTTTTTCAATAAATAAAAAATGTTACTAAGAAGCAGAAAAAAGTAGCGAAAGCTTTTTGAAGTTCTGGATTCGGTCCAATTGCTTACATGAAGTTCAATACAAATTTTGATTTGTCAACAATTTTTCTAGTTACCAAAGTTGCTATTTTATTACATTGACAGTTACTACTTGATTATTATTCCAAGTAATAGCCTGCTAACCGCATAAAAGCGTACGTAACAAAAAGTGAAACGCTCCCTACCATCTCTATTGCAAAAACCTTGAGATATAATGGAAAACTGTATCCTCATTACTATCCCTTCTTGTTTTTCAATAAATAAAAAATGTTACTAAGAAGCAGACAAGAGTAGCGAAAGCTTTTTGAAGTTCTAGATTCGGTCCAATTGCTTACATCAAGTTCAATACCAATTTTGATTTGTCAACAATTTTTCTGGTTACCAAAGTTGCTATTTTATTACATTGATAGTTACCACTTGATTATTATTCCAAGTAATAGCTCGCTAACCGCATAAAAGCGTAAGTAACGAAAAGTGAAACGCTCCCTACCATCTCTATTGCAAAAACCTTGAGATATAATGGAAAACTGTATACTCATTATTATCCCTTCTTGTTTTCCAATAAATAAAAAATGTTATTAAAAAGCAGAAAAGAGTAGCGAAAGCTTTTTGAAGTTCTCGATTTGGTCCAATTGCTTACATCAAGTTCAATACCAATTTTGATTTGACAACAATTTTTCCAGTTACCAAAGTTGCTATTTTATTACATTGACAGTTACTACTTGATTATTATTCCAAGTAATAGCCTGCTTATCGCATAAAAGCGTACGTAACAAAAAGTGAAACGCTCCCTACCATCTCTATTGCAAAAACCTTGAGATATAATGGAAAACTGTATCCTAATTACTCTCCCTTCTTGTCTTCCAATAAATACAAAATGTTATTAAAGAGCAAAAAACAGTAGAGAAACCTCTTTGAAGTTTTAGTTTCGGTCCAATTGCTTACATCAAGTTCAATACCAATTTTGATTTGTAAACAATTTTTCTAGTTACCAAAGTTGCTATTTTATTACATTGATAGTTACCACTTGATTATTATTCCAAGTAATAGCCTGCTAACCGCATAAAAGCATACGTAACAAAAAGTGAAACGCTTCCCACCATCTCTATTGCAAAAACCTTGAGAGATAATGGAAAACTGTATTCTCATTACTCGCCATTCTTGTTTTCCAATAAATAAAAATGTTATTAAAAAGCAGAAAAGAGTAGAGAAAGCTTTTTGAAGTTTTGGATTCGGTCCAATTGCTTACATCAAGTTCAATACCAATTTTGATTTGAAAACAATTTTTCTAGTTACCAGAGTAGCTATTTTATTACATTGACAGTTAACATTTAATTATTATTTTAAGTAATAGCCTGCTAACCGCATAAAAGCGTACGTAACGAAAAGTGAAACGCTCCCCGCCATCTCTATTGCAGAAACCTTGAATTATAATAGAAAACTGTACCAGTATTACTCTCCTTTCTTGTCTTCTAATAAGAAGAAAATGTTATCAAAGAGTAAGAAGAGTAGAAAAAGCTTTTTGAAGTTTTATAATCAAATCTCGTGACTTTCAAACTAAAATCCTTTAAACTGGGTGGGTATACGCGCACGTGTTTATGCGATTAGTTTGGTGCTTTGGTTATCACTCAATCAGAGCTAGTTCTCTCTACGATTCAGAACGAGTTTACTCGATAATACACGACAGGTCTTTAAATTGGGTGGTTTTGTTACTTTTATTGCAAAATTAAACATCCTGTCTGATTATCGTTTTTAATAATTTCTCTACTATTTGATGTAGATTCCTGGCGATTGGCGGTAATTTATTAATGTTAAGTCGTCTATACTCGAAGTCGATTGTTGATGAAATAGTGGCGTGTTCTCTAAAACACCACCGAGTGGCGCTACTAGTTTCGCTCTAATTTACAGGGATTGTCCAGAAATTTCACTACTTTAAAGCAAAATTGTCACTTTTTTTGTAACCTTCTGTTAGGTAACAGAAAAAACAGTCGTCGACTCGTAATAAGCATATAGTTTAGAACAACAAAACGGTGACGTAGCACTTAATTAATTGAAGTTGATAATTACTTACGCCATTACTACGAAATAGTGGTGAGATGATGGCAGTGCGCTTACCTGAAAAAGAAACAAAAAATTAAATTTCGTTAAAAATAAAAATCGAGTCGATGGCCGCATATTTTTTCGGAATGTCGTCGAGCTTCAAAAGTATTTAGTTGGGTCCTAAATAGCGACATTGTGTAAATTAGACACATAAAATTTGTTTTAATTACAGAGAAACGCAAGAAAATTTGCGATTACACCGATTTTTAAAGAGTTTAACACCGTCCAACCCAATAGGGGGGGGTTGCGTGATCACCAAGTATTTCGCACCAATCTAATCTCACACATTCTTGCCACTCAAATAAAATAAACAAAAAACGCAGCGATAAATCGTGACGGTAATTTACATCTGGGCATAAATTAAAAATGTTAGAAAACTCACGTCAAACAACGGAAATAATCCATTCAGACCGCAATTATTTCAAAAAGTTACGCAAACATCTTTGGCTTGATGGACGATAACGTACGAGGGGTAACTTCAAAATTTGCAGCAATTTTTTCAATTCCAAATTTTTTTTTTGAATTTATGTTTGGTATGAGTCAGTGAATTGAACAATTTATGAGAAGATAAATCAAAAAAGTCTGAAATACTCTTTTGGATAAAATCGTAGTCAGGCTTGGTCTTTGAGTTCTTTGGTAGATAAAAAATCCAATAAAATTAACTTGAGCATGATAATTTGGTTAATCCGTAGAAGAAGAGAAAGTGAAGAGGTCCCAAGTTCGATTCTTGAGGTACACCACATTAAGGAAATTGGAAGATCGCTGTAACCGAAACGTCTTGCATGTCAATGAAACGAGCTTTGTTAGGGTAACTGATCTTGAAAGCTTGGAGCGGAATATATTTCCAAAATCGAACTTGACTCAAGTTGAGTTGGATTTTGATTATAAGAAGCGCGTTGCCTGAGAGATTACGTTTCATTATCATTGTTGAAATTTTGTCGAAAAAGAATTTAACACTTGAGCCTAGAGGAACGCTTGATTTTGTTTAAAAATCGTAAATTTGTTAGTTTTGTGAAAATTCGGTGGCGCGTTCCTCATTGGGATTCCCTTAGATTTTTCATTTGGTTGGCAAATGGTGCGGGAGTCGTTAATTAAATTGGGTACGTCAATTGTAAAGGTCTGTGTCAAATTAAAGACGGTTAGAGGGTCAGTCGTTTTATTGTTTGGCGTTTAATGTGATATGCAGCCGGCCTTACGACCGGCGGTCACTTATAATCAACGGAATGGACCCACGGAGGCATTTCAACTGAATTTGCGGCTCCTAAACTAAGCTGTGTTCGGATAGGAATCGACCGAGTACAGCTTCGGACACGGTACTGAGGCCAAGTTTAATAACCAAAGTTTCGACACGACGCCAACCCCTTATCCCTTAACGGCAACGAATCAAGAAAAACGCAACTTCGACCGCACTTCGCCTCCGAATAGCTCAACAGCGAGATTTTCCCCAAACAACTTTTCAACCGGCCAACGCCTCAATCATCACCGAAATTTCCCAATTTCAATGGCCAATTACTTAACCCACTTCTGAAGTCCAAAAATTGCGTCAATATCTTTAAATACTTTTCAATAATTATTAAAAAGAATTTATAGAAATTGCCACATTTGTTACTCATTTTTCTTCACTCATTGACAATATTCAGAATTCAAAATAATTAATTTAAAAATTTTTTTAGTTAAAATTAAAATTTAACCCGAAGAACAAAATTCGTTTTCTAATTAGTTGCTATTTTGTCTGAGTGGGTCTGCTGAAATTTTACTCCAAATCAATATCAAACTTTAAAATTCAGCATAATTCCCACTCAACTCGAGTTATTACCAGTTTTAACAACTCAATATAAATTTTAATATTAGCCAAAATCAATAGACCGAAAATGGCCGCCGGATCATTTCCTCAAGATAAAAGCTTCAACAATTAATCAAGTTGAATTCTCAAATAGGTAAGTACGTGCATTTTCCACGTTTCGTTATCATCAATAATAATTTCAAACTAACAGTACGATGCATCACTTAGTTGACGCGACTAACTGTTATAATTAAACGTTGCCGGTGGCATCGAAATCAGTTGGAAATGTGGTGCGTTTTAATTGATTCCGAAAGCTCATTAGTTGCATTGTATGAGAGTTGATTAATGTTGCAACCATCGTCGATTATCGATGCGAAAGAAAAAGGGAAGGGTGGAAAGTTTTTTGGGATTATTTTCGATAATTCGGATGAAACAAAAGGAATTGAACCAAAAAATTTAATGGTGAAACGACAATCGAAATAGCGGCGTCAGTAATTGATGTTTAATTAATTAGTTAATTAATTAGTTTATGGAACATTTGAATGCGTGGAATTACTGTGTAAACTTTGGTTAGCGCGGTTGTATTTAAATTCTAAATTTACTGAATGTAGGAGGGCAACCGCATAATTTTTTTTTCGTCTTGAATTTGGTCAAAGATTAGGCAAAAGTGGTATTTTGACTGGGGCAAAATTTTTTTAAAACGCGATAAAATTTTGCAAAACTTTGGTTCTTTTTTTTAAATACCAAAAATCAGGAATAAGGAAACGAAAACAGCAAAAATGCTCATTTTGCGACTAATTGCCATTGGCTTCAATTTAAGCATTTGAGAAATTTTATGGATTAACTGCAACTACAAGACTCAACAGCTCTGAAAATCGGGATTGAAGTGCAAAAATTTTAAACTTTTTTGTACATTAATTGAAAGCTCCAATTATGAAGACGTTTAAGACTCAACCGATGCCTCCACCATTTTACCATAGTTTGCAATCTTCAAACATTTAACTTTTTTAGAAAAGACCACAGCTTAAAAAATAAATTTTTACAAAAAAAATAAAATATTTTCCCATATTTAAATAGTTTTTGGTTTCAGAAAAATTTTTCGTAAATTAATTTTTTTCTATTTAAATCTTAATTCAAAGTTACATTCCAATCATGAAAATCCGCACACATTATGCTATGAAATTCAAGATGAATTTTCTCAAAACAAATAAATATTCTCTAATTTAATTGTAGACTCAAATAGAGGTAAAGATGAGGAAAATTTTCCGGCGCCTCCACCACTTGTACTTTTTAAATGTTATCAAAACCAAATTCTCTTCCCAAAATTTTGCTTCGCCGCAATGTTACCTACAATCGGTACCTACTATGAATGAAGACTTTTTATTAAAACAAATTTAGATAAATTTAGCCCGGCGCCTCCACCATTTGTACTTTTTAAATGATATCGGAAACAAATTTTCTCCCCAAAATTTTGATTCACCGCAATGTTTGCAGATGTACCAATAATCGCTACCTACTCAAAGTGAAGACTTTTTATTGAAACAAATTTAGTTAAATTTAGCCCGGCACCTTTACCATTTGTAATTTTTAAATGTTTTCAAGACTAAATTTTCTAACCAAAATTTTGCTTCGCCGCAATGTTACCTACAATCGGTACTTACTAAGAATGAAGACTTTTTGTTAAAACGAATTTAGTTCAATTTAGCCCGGCGCCTCCACCATTTGTACTTTTTAAATGTGATCAAAATCAAATTTTCTCCCCAAAACCTTGCTTCACCGCAATGTTTGCAGCTGCATCGATATTCAGTCCCTCCTCAAAGTGAAGACTTTTCATTAAGACAAATTCAGTTAAATTTAGCCCGGCGCCTCCACCATTTGTATTTTTTAAGTGTTATCAAAACCAAATTTTCTCCCCAAAATTTTGTTTCACCGCAATGTTTGCGGCTGCACCGATATTCGGTACCTTCTCAAAGTGAAGACTTTTTATTAAGCCAAATTTAGTTAATTTTAATCTCGGCGCCTCCACCATTTGTACTTTTTAAGTGTTATCAAAACCAAATTTTCCCCCCAAAATTTTGATTCACCGCAATGTTTGCAGATATACCAATATTCGGTACCTACTCAAAGCGAAGACTTTTTATTAAAACAAATTTAGTTAAATTTAGCCCGGCACCTCCACCATTTGTACTTTTTAAGTGTTATCGAAAAAAAAAATTCTTCCCAAAATTTTGCTTAACCGCAATGTTTGCAGCTGCACCGATAATCGCTACCTACTCAAAGTGAAGAATTTATATTAAAACAAATTTAGTTGAATTTAACCCGGCGCCTCCACCATCTCCAGGGTTTCTACGTTATCAATATCTAACATTTCGTTTCCGTTCCAAAACAAATTTTCAGAAGTTTGTTTTTAGTTCTTTTTTCTTAAAACAGCATAAATTGTTACTTGCCAATATTTGTCAAATTTTCTGGATGTAATACGAGAAAGAATTCGTTTTTTCCGCCACAAAAATCGCATCAAAAACTCGTTTTTTTGAAGAGATTAATTAATTTTCCGACAATGATTGCAGCTCTCGACCACATCTGGCCAATCCCGTTTGTTTTCGTGAGCTATTTACATTTATGAATTCCACGTCCATGTAGGGTGGAAATAAAAACAATAAAAACAGCGGGCTTCCGGCAGGTCGACCGGAAAAGCCGCAACAGACGTCTAACAAGAAACCCAATACATTACCTGTCGGAAAAACCGACTTTTCCAACACCGATTTTTCTGATTGACGCAACACAACCAATTTTACAGATTGCACCAACTAGAAATTTCCGAAAATACGTGTTCGCCGAAGTGATGTTGATGAATAATCTGCACGTAAGTTGGTCACAATTTTTTTTTAAAGTTGAATTTATGCCGAGTGAAGTCGAGGGTTTACCTTAGATGTCATCCGTGACGGTGACAAAACACGCATACGTCCGGATATACGGGTTGGATTAACCCCTGTCTTTTTTAACGTATGTCGCGTCTTGGTGAGGAATTGCCTTTGCCAGATACCGCGAAAACCGTTGCATAATCTTGTTTTCCATCAGCTGATTTATTCGACGGGATTACCGGAAAAAGCGCAAATCCCTCCAGTCGGTAATTCATTTGAGGAAATTTTAACTATCTCAATAAAAACAGAAAGTTGAGATATGCATCGAAAATCAATCGAAACTAAGTTTCTTAAGGAGAGTCGAAACAATAGAGGAAGCGATTCTGTTGGTCTGAAACTTCGGTACCTACTGCAAGTTAGCAAACAAGAAACGCAACACTATTGGGTAGTCAAATGTCTATTGACAACTAATTTATTTAGAACAAACACAAACTTTTGGGTCGACCTCTATTAGAAAGTTCCAAACGTAAATTGTTCATAAGTAGAGGTTCTTGAGTGCGCCAATTAAACCGCTGCAGTATTTCAATTATTAGTTCCACCCTTGGTTGCGCGAAAAACGAAATTTCTCAAAACCCTTCAAAATACGTTACGCAACATTTCATGGACACCCTCCTCGTCGTTAATCAGTATTGATGCGAGGTTCGCCACATAACCTAGTGATGAAGAATGGCAAGATCCCTTTCGCGATCGATTTCGTCGTCGGTGATCCCGTTCAGAATGAGCGATTAGCACCGTCGACAGTCTCGAAACCGCCTCCAGCTAGTCCTAGATAAAGCCTCGGCGGTCCCGTAGATAAATCTTGGATCAAACGCAGACCTGCCCGATCCCCCGTTACAAATGATCTTGCAACAACGAGACAAGCCCTTCGTTCTCCCTTGGGATATTCCGAGACGTCGAATTATCAATCCGATTTCCCGACAAAAGCGACAATTACCAACAAGAACTTCCGACTTAATTAAATGGCTGAACGAAAAATAAATGTGCAAGAGGAAGAAGATGAAGGGCGGGACGGATTACTTAACAATGTTGGAGAGGTGCTCGTGGATGATGACACAGTGTGCGTCGGGACGTAAAACAAAATAGCCGGGCGCCGTTAAAGATAAGGGCGGGGAATAAAAACCCAAATCAGAGTATTTTATTTTACGCGACAAAGACTCGCGACGGTTTATAGACTCGATCCCGTCAAGCGGCACAGGAACTCGACAAATGTCCGACCGGAAACATAAAACGGGAATAAAACTTAAATCTAGTTACGTTTCTATAACTGTGAGGATCCCGACACCGGCGTTTAACTGTTCCAGTCGGCATCTCGCCACCTGGTCAAATATGAACGATTGAATTTTAACCCCAACTAAATTTGGTTGAGAGCAAAAAATCCCTCCCCAAAGTACTTGATCTTTGTTTTAGAAAAAATCGCACTGGAGAATTATCAAACGTCGGACTTACCTTACCAGCAATTAACTGCAGTGAATGTATGCTAATAAGCAATAGAGCAATAGATTAGACAAATTTTTACCAAGGACCTCAATCCACTTGGTGATGGGCATTCAATTTTTTTTCTATATTTTTAACTGAAAAGTAATCAAAAGTTTTTCTTGGGAATAAAGCTTTTTGTTCACCAAAAAAATTTTTTTCCTTTCATTCATCTCAGCCTCTGTCTTAATTCAATTTTGTTCCATACATCCAAACTTCATATTGTGTTTGTCTATTTTTGATGTTCTATTTCTATTCAGCTTCTTGACTTCATTTACTCTTTTTCCACCATAATTGCTTGTTTTTTTCTTCTTTGATTTTAATTGTATCACTTAATCTTTAATTTTTCTCTCTTCTGCGTAAGTACCTCCAGATGCTTTTCCAACTTCTAATTCCCTATACATTTCCCCTCCTATTTTAGTTTTTCCCATTTCTCCATAAAGTCTTCCAATTTCATCCTACACTTTTTAAATCATTCATTACCTTAATCTTCATCTTTTTGTACTTTAGGATCTAAGTTTCTTCTCATCATCGTTTGTCTTTTCTATTAAAAATTATAAACAATTCTCTGCGTTTCTTAACTTTATACTTAAAATTTTTAGGAATTTTTTTCTTTATCCTCCTTTCAGGTATCTTTAAAAGCTTTTCTTCTATACTTTTGTTACGTTTTTATTTTACATTTTTTCCAGAAGTCCTTTTTGATTGTTCTAACATATTCATTCTCACATATTTCAGATCCTTTATCAATTCACATTTCAACTTAAATTTCTTCTTATAAATTTTCAGAAATTTTTTCGGCTTCCAACTTCCTCTATCTTTCTCTTCTCTTCTAGCTTGTTTTATATCTTCTTAGTTTTCCAATTTCTAGCTGCTGTTTCCTTTATTTTTCTAAATTAGTCTTTCGTTCTCTCTCTCTTCGTTTACTTTCTTTATCTACTCGCAATTTTGCATTTTACTCTCTTCTCATATTTTTTTTCGTTTTCTCAGTTTAAAATTTTGTAAAAATTTCTCTACATTTCTTAACTTCAAACTTAAAAGTATTGGGAAGTTTTTTCTTTATCCTTCCTTTAGGTATTTTCAAGAGTTCTTTTCTCTATACTTTTATTACGTCTTCCTTTCACATTTTTCCCAAAAGTCGTTGTTAATTGTTCTGACATATTCATTCTCACATTTTTCAAATCCCTATCATTTCACATTTCAACCTAAATTTTTTCTTACAAATTTCCCGAAGTCTTTTCGACTTGTAAGTTCCTCTATCATTCTTTTCTCTTCTAGCTTGTTTTGTGTTTTCTTAGTCCTGCAATTCCTAGCTCTTGTCTCCTTTATTTTTCTATATTAGTCCTTCGTTCTCTATCTCTTCTTCACCTTTTTTGATCTACTCGCAATTTTGCATTTTACTCTCTTCTCATATTTTTTTTTGCTTTCTTAGTTTAAAATTTTGCAATAATTTCTCTGCGTTTCTTAACTTTAAACTTAAAATTTTTGGGAAATTTTTTATCCTCCATTTAGGTATCTTCAAAAGCATTTTTTTCTATACTTTTGTTACGTTTTTCTTTCACATGTTCCCCAGAAGTTCTTGTTGATTGTTCTAACATATTCATTCTCACATATTTCAGATCCTTTATCATTCTACATTTCAACTTAAATTTATTCTTACAAATTTCCAAAAGTTTTCTGGACTTGCAACTTCCTCTATCATTTTCTTCTCTTCTAGCTTGCTTTGTGTCTTCTTAATCCTTCAATTCTTAGCTCCTACCTCCTTTATTTTCCTTTATTAGCTTCTTGTTTTCTATCTCTTCTTCTACTTCCTTCATCTATTCGCAATCTTGCATATTACTCTGTTCTAATACTTTTTTTGTTTCTTTTTTCAAAATTTTGTAAAACATTCCCTGCGTTTCTTAACTTCAAACTTAAAATTTTCGGAATTTTTTTTCTTTATCCTCCCTTCAGGTATCTTCAAAAGTTTTTCTTTCTGTACTTTTGTTACGTTTTCCTTTCACATTTTCCCAGAAGTCCTTGTTGTTTATTCTAACATATTCATTCTCACATTTCAACTTAGATTTCTTCTTATAAATTTCCAGAAATTTTCTCGGCTTCTAACTTCCTCTATCATTCTTTTCTCTTCTAGCTTGTTTTGTGTTTTCTTAGTCCTGCAATTCCTAGCTCCTGTCTCTTTTACTTTTCCATATTAGTCCTTCGTTCTCTATTTCTTCTTCTACTTTCTTTATCTACTAGCAATTTTGCATTTTACTCGCTTCTCATATTTTTTTTTGTTTTCTCAGTTTAAAATTTTGTAAAAATTTCTCTGCGTTTCTTAACTTTAAACTCAAAATTTTTGGGAAATTTTTCTTTATCATCCCTTTAGGTATCTTCAAAAGATTTTTTTTTGTACTTTTGTTACGTTTTCCTTTCACATTTTCCCAGAAGACCTTGTTGATTGTTCTAACATATTCATTCTCACATCTTTCAAATCCTTTATCATTTCACATTTCAAGTAAAATTTTTTCTTACAAATTTCCAGAACTTTTTTCGACTTTTAACTTCCTCTTCTCTTCTAGCTTGACTTGTGTCTTCTTAGTCCTGCAATTGCTAGCTCCTGCCTCCCTTATCTTCCTTTACTAGTCTCTTGTTCTCTATCTCTTCTTCTACTTTCTTCATCTACTTGCAATTTTGCATTTTTTTCTCTTCTCATATTTTTTTATTTTTTCTGTTCAAAATTTTGTAAAACATTCCCTGCGTTTCTTAACTTTAAACTTAAGACTCTTGTAAATTTTTTCTTTATCCTCCATTTAGGTATCTTCGAAGGTTTTTTTTCTATACTTTTGTTACGTTTTCCTTTCACATTTTTCTCAGAAGTCCTTTTTGTTCTTACAAATTTCCAGAAATTTTCTCGACTTCTAACTTCCTCTATGATTATTTTCTCTTCTAGCTTGTTTTGTGTTTTCTTAGTCCTGCAATTCCTAGCTCCTATCTCCTTTATTTTCCTATATTAGTCCTTCGTTCTCTAACTCTTCTTACTTTCTTACGTTCTTACTCGCAATTTTGCATTTTACTCTCTTCTCATATATTTTTTGTTTTTTCTATTCAAAATTTTGTAAAAATTCTCTGCGTTTCTTAACTTTAAGCTTAAGATTTTTGGCAAATTTTCCTTTATCCTGCCTTTAGGTATCTTCAAAAGTTTTTTCCTACACTTTTGTAACGTTTTTTTTTCACATTCCCAGAAGTCTTTGTTGAGTGTTCTAACATATTCATTCTCAAATATTTCAGATTTTTCATCATTTCACATTTCAACTTAAATTTTTTCCTACAAATTTCCAGAAGTTTTCTCGACTTGTAACTTCCTCTATCTTTCTCTTCTCTTCTAACTTGATTTGTGTCTTCTTAGTGCTGCAATTTCTAGCTCCTGTCTCCTTTATTTTCTTATATTAGTCTTTCGCTATCTTCATCTACTGGCAATTTTGCATTCTACACTCTTCTCATATTTTTTTATTTTTCTGTTCAAAATTTTATCAAAAATTCTGTTCATTCTTCCACTTCAATTCTACCATTCTCAGCACACTTTTCTTTCTAATTTTTTTTATCTTCCTCTGCTTTCTTACGTCGTATTGTATTTTCTTTTTCTAGATTTTTTCCAGAAGCCTTTCTATTGCCCTACATTGATTTTGAGTGTTTTAACTTATTCTCAACTTGTTATCTGTTTTGTCACTTCACTTTTCTACCCTTTGCACTTTTCCATTTAACTCTTCACTCGCCATTACTTGTTTCTTCTCTCTATTAAAATTCGTATGATAAATTTTGTTTACTCTTCCATTTTAATTCTGTCACTATTGGTCAATCCTTTCTGTTCCCTTTAGCAAAGTATTTCCATAAGTTCTCTTGTCTTCTGCTTGTGTTATCTTTCTTTCTCCTTCTATCTTCTACTGTTTCTTCTTTATTCTTCAATATGAATCGCTTTTTCTCTTCTCTTTGATTCATTCTTCTAGTTCACTTTTCTTTTTACCTCTTGTTCTTGCTTGTTTGACTACTAATTATTTTTCACTATTCTTGACCTTCGTCCATTTTGTCCATCCGACTTTTTTTTTGTAAGTTATGCCTCGACTCCAGGATTGCGTTATTTTTTCATATACTCCTGACCACTTCCCTTAGAGTACCCTCCTTCTTTCAGTTCCAGTTCCAGTATTAATTATGCTTTAAGACAAATTTCTATAATACGAGGATTGACTGAAAAGTTTGTGACTACGAGTAAAGTTCGTAAAACAAACGGCAACAACTTTCTTGAATGGAAAAGTGTGAAGTGATCCCGTTGAAAAACCAGAAGTCAGGAAAATTTTGTTAACCTTTCGCCTCTGCTTCCTGTTGATCTTCCATAGTTTCCCCCAAACACCAAACAAACATTGGCTAAAGAACAATATTTGTCTGTTTACCAGGGGTGGTGATGGTGGTGGTGAAATTCAAGTTATTCGACATCGCAAAATCGCGGTGTATTCATCAATTTGCTCCTTAAACATTTGTTCGAGAATTAGCCGTCGCGACGCTGAAGGTCTGTCGAAAACTCGTAACGAGAACGCAGACGAACAGAAGTCCGGACGGGAATTTTAGAAGAAAAGAAAGCAGAGAAACGGAAGGGGAGATTAGGTCAAAATTAAAGCGGCCGCAAAACTCGCGGGAATTTATGCATTAAGTCCGAAGTGCACGTAGCAAGGACGTCCCTGTAAACAACGTCAATTTACAATCCCGCCAACTAACCGGAACCGAAAGCAACTACGGCGAGACGGAAACTTTGGGGTCAAACCTTATGAAATTAACCTCAGGAAATGGAACCTGCACATCCCCATTACCGGACTGACAGAATCTGAACGGAGCCGGATCATGCGATTTTTAAAGAAATTTTAAGGGTGCAACGAAGATTTTCAAGTAAGTGGCAAATTTGATGGGTAGCTAATTATTTAAATGCAAGAAAAATTAATAATTATCGCACACTTCTAATTTTTGCGCGCATCTCTGTCATTAAATTAGGAAGGGAAGATTTGGAAAAAAATTGTGACTGCAGAATTTGAGGACGAAAATATTGAAGGTAAAAGTTAGTAAGGTCCTTGCAAAATTAAAAGAATTTTTGTCGTGTGCTAATTGACGATTAAAATAATTGATGTTTGAACAAAAAGTGAAACGGACTAAATCAGGAAGAAAAAAAATATGACGATAGGGACTGTTATCTCAATAAATAAAAAAATTGCGTGATAAACTTAAAAAAATTTCCACTACTAAAGTTTTTTTAGGGCATGAAGTGAAGTGTCGGTGGTAGACAAATCTAACGTCCCCAAAGTTCTAGAAATTTTGTTAAATTCCACAATAAGAAGAGCTAAACCAAATTTTTTATTTAATATAATTTTGAGTGATAGAGTTGTTAAATTCGCGTAACATCAAGGGAATTCTTAAACCCTTCGTTAGGTTTTATGAAACTCGTAACCTTCATTTAAGATGCAAGTAACGACATCCTGCTATTTTCAATTAGACCGTATGCCGTTACGGGTTCAAAAGGCAATTCGCAGGGCAATTTAGCAAAATTTAAATCGAGTTTTCAGGTACTTTCAAGTAGTGTTCCGGCGATTTCCAAAATTGAATTGTTCGTATCTGATGATCGTCCGAAAGATCATCATTCGAATGAACTTGGCCAGCAGTTGCACCTGCATTTCGGATTTTAAAAAAACTTGACAGGCTTGTCCAAAAGTTCGTAAGAAATTGTTGAAAATTTTTGGTATCTTAGAAAAAATGGGGCGATTTTATGGGGGCTGTTAGTGATGGCATTTTTATGTTGACCACATAATGAAATAACTGAACACCTCTTGGAGTTCGTATTAAAATAACATACTTGAGCGCCAAATTTTATAGCAATCCGAAAGAAAAAATAGTCAAAATACTTTTTCTGTTTTCTTTTCAAAATTGAAAAAAATTATCTCTTCGGATTTAAAAAAAACTTGAATTTCATAAAGAATCAAAAATTGTACTAGCTTATTAAAAAAATTGGTTGGTTGAGAAATAGGAGCCGTAGTTATGGGGTTTGTTAGCAGAATTTTCGACATTTTTATGTTAATCACAAAAAATATCTGGAAAATTAATTAATGGCCTTATAAGTTTGCATTAAAATAACATACGTACGCGCCAAATTTTATAGGAATTAGAGAAAAAAAAATTGGCGATATTTTCAAAAGGAGATCTTCTGATTTTTTCAAAAATTGGAAAAAAATTTACCTCCTCAAATTTAAAAGAAAGCTTAAGAGGCGTGTTCAGAATTTCATAAAGAATCAAAAATTACACTTGGTTGTTAAAAGTTACTGCTGGTTTAGAAAAGAAAAGCGTTGTCAAGAGGGGTTGTAAGCGAAATTTTGAGTCCTTTCATGTTGATTACACATAGACAGATTTCTGGAAAACTTAAGATGCTACAGCGGAACTGAATACCTCTTAGAGTTTGTATTAAAATATCATACTTGCGTGCCAAATTTCACAGGAATCTGAAGGAAGAAAAATTGTGAAAAAATTCTTTCTGTTTTTTTTTCAAAATTGAAAAAAATTTACCTCCTTGTATTTAAAAAAAACTTGAAAGGCGTGTTTAAAATTTAATTAAGAATCGAAAATTACACTCAGTTGTAAAAATTACTGGTGGTTTAGATGCAGGAGGCGTAGTTATGATGTTTGTTAGCAGAATTTTCGACATTTTTATGTTGATCACACAAAATATCAGGAAAATTAAAAATATTTTAGAAAAACTGAATGTCTTTATAAGTTTGTATTAAAATAACATACCTGCGCGCCAAATTTCATAGAAATTAGAAAAAAAATGTCGAAAATTTTATGATTTTTTCAAAAATTGGAAGAAAATTTACCTCCTCGAATTTAAAAAGAAACTTGACAGGCGCGATCAGAATCTTGTATATTAAAAAAAATACATAAATAAGCTGAACGTATATTGTGTTGGTCCAACATTAAATTTTTTTCTGGATACTCAATGATAGCTTGCTGATTATTGATTCCATCGCAAATAAGAAACATAATTCGGTGATGTTTTGATTAATAATAAGAGAGATAAACAAGCCTTGAATCTTTGTTGAAGTGACCCAATTTTTTCGTAAATAGTTTTTTGGAATTAGTTGAAGCAACATCGGAAGAAGTAGTGGAAGAAAAAATCAGAAAATTCTAGAGCGAAAAGTAATTTTCATACAGGTATTTTCATATTATTTACATTAATAAATCTAAATCGTTAAAAATCAATCTCTTTTCGTTTAAATTTTGCAAAATATGCACAATTATAACTAATTCTTGCCTTTCTAGAACTGTCTGGATCAATATTTTTTAAGAACTTAATGGAATATCAGAGAAAACAATTAATGTCCGGTAATTTCTCTAAATTATTTCAAATATTAAACTTTTGTCGTATATTTCAGGTGATTGTTTGGCAATAACACGCTTTATCAGTTTTGATATCCTCAACAATAATTTGGGCCAAAAAATTATTAAAATATTGTTAGCAATCCACACTTTCAGTTTCTTAGTTTATTTTCAACATTTTTGGAGATATTGGATGTAGACCTGCTGATTTCGTATATTCCAATGTTTTGTTTCACTATTGCAGTAAGATTATCAAGAACCAAAAAAATGTTTAAATTATATTTATGTTTACAGGGCAATTTGGCGATACTATTTTTAATAATACCTAACTGGGCAATTAACATGAGAACCGAAATGAAATTTTGGCCTGAAAACAGCGCTGAAAAACATTTAGAAAACCGAATCAAACGCGAATCAATGTTTGTAAACTTATTTGCAATCAGCAACGCAATTCTAGCATTAACAACAATTTGTTTGGGTTTCAACAGTGCAGAATCTGAACGAAACTCTTTTCTAATCGGAAAATTACTCACGAACCATCGCATTTTTTTATGACAGATGTAATTTATTGGATCTACAAATTTAGTTGTGTTCCTTTTGTCTATATTATGACAGTACATTGTCAACAAATTATTTATTACTCGCAACATCTAAAATTTCAGTTGAGTTTGTTAAAATTTTCTTTGGAAAAGTTAACAAGTGATCAGAAATTAAATAAAGAAAGGATATTGGACAACAAAATTTACCAAAATCTTATCGAAAAAAGACTAAAATTTTGTGTCGCACGTTACAACCAAATATTCGGGTGAGACTTTTAAATTTCGAAACATATTTCGAGCGAAAACGGTGATCAAGTAGCGACCTATCCAAAAATTTTATGTTCTTGTTAGTTGGCAAATTTTAAAGATTTTTGAAAACGATTCCATTCACAAAGCGTTCGTTTTACTTATCTGACAAAAATTTGAAAAATTTAGAATTTTGCAGATTTCAATTAATTCAGAAACTGAAATTCATGGTGGAAGCAACTGAAGCACTTATAATGCAAGACTCAATTTGTAAAAATTATCTAAAAAAATTCTTCATCCACGAAATTAAATGTGATTTTTTATATAATTGACAATAAGTGTTGACAACAATTACTAGAGACAGCAGAAGCTAATTAATAACTTAGAAAATTCTGTTGCCTATTTTGCTAATTTTTGGAGATACATAAAAAAATTTTAGTTCTGGGCAAAGTTTTCTCTAAAAAGAACTAAAATGGAAATATTAATGATACGTCAATTTTGCCTGCAGAAGTAATTAATTATGAAACTAGAGCTTGCACTAAAACATAGAAATTAACCATCTTAATCAAATAAAATTTTCTTAAAGCATTTTAATAAATTACTTGCATAGAAATGGCATTAGTAATGCAAAATTACTGGCAGAATATTAAAAAATTTATGCTAATGGAAAAATCGATGCGTGAATGTTATTTAATCGACCTTTTAAAACGATAAAAATTACAAGAATTTTAGTTGAAGTACCTTAATTTATGAAATTAAAATAATAAATTTATGCATCGTGGGTTTAGTTTCTGTCTTACCTCTCATCAAACAGTAGCCAGTTGTGGCGTTAGTCCATCTAATGTGAAGTGTCTTATTGGAAACTATTAACAATTTATTTCAAAATTTAAAATTACAAACAATTTTCAATTAAAACAACTTTTTCTGTCATAATTGGTGTCTGCAGTATCCTTAAAAATTTGAAAGAATAATTCAATAAAAACTAATTTTCATTAGAAACTTCATTAATTTCATACATGCAATTTTTTTAAAATTTTTAGTTCGTCTTAAAAACAAATCGCAGTTTTTGCAAAAAAAAGTTTCAAAGTTAACTTAGGAAATTTCAACACAGACACAATAATTTCGGTTATTTGACTGTAAATTTAGGTAAAAAAATTTCTTAATTTTTTTCTTAAAGTGCAACTACACTTCTTGATTGAACTATTAGGAACTTCTCGCTACAAATTATTTTAATGGAGTTCAAAGAAAATAAATTGATGTCGCGTAATTCCACAAATAATATCAAAAATTAAAGTTATCCCACAATTTTTCAGGCGATTGTTTGGAGCTATTACGCATCGTCTCTTTTGATGTATTTAGCTGTTTAATTGGGAGGAAAACAGTCAAAATATTGTTAATAATCCATGGCTGGAGTATCGTAGTACATTTGGTGTATTTCTATAATAGCTTCAATGTAGAAGAGTTTATAACGCAACTGCCAATGTTTTGTTGGACAATTACCGTAAGAACAGGAACACCTCAAAAAAAATATAGTTTAATTCTGTACTTTTAAAGGGCATTATCATCTTGTTATTATTGCTATTCATACCTGATTGGGCAATTAACATGAGAACCGAAATGAAATTTTGGTCTGAAAACAGCGCTGAAAACCGTTTAGAAAAAAAAATCAAACGCGAATCAATGTTTGTAAACTTATTTGCAATCAGCAACGCAATTCTAGCATTAACAACAACAATTTGTTTGGGTTTCAACAGTGCAGAATCTGAACGAAACACATTTCTAATCGGAAAATTACTCAGAAATCATCGCATATTTGTTGTGACAGATGTAATTTATTGGATCTACAAACTTAGTTGTGTTCCTTTCGTTTATATTATGACAGTACATTGTCAACAAGTTATTTATTACTCGCAACATCTAAAATTTCAGTTGAGTTTGTTACAATTTTATTTGGAAAAGATAACAAGTGATCAGAAATTAAATAAAGAAAGGATATTGGACAACAAAATTTACCAAAATCTGATCGAAGAGAAACTAAAATTTTGTGTCGCACGTTACAACCAAATATTCGGGTAAGACTTTTAAATTTCGAAACATATTAGAGGAGAACCAAAAAATTCTCTTGTTAGTTGACTAATTCTGGGGATTTTAGAAAACGATTCCGTTGACAAAGCGCTTGTTTTACTTATCTGACAATAATTTGAAAACTTAAGAATTTTGCAGCCTTCAATATTCCTAAATACGTTATGCAATTATTGCTACTCTCTATGTTTGTTTCATTTTCACCTGAAATATGTTTTTCTATCAATGTAGCAATAATATGAAACGAGAAGAAGTTTAACAATATTTTGTAAATTTTATTTTTTTCCACTTTATTGATTCTGAGTCTTCCCCACAATTAATTTTTATTTCTTAAGAATTTTACAATATTTTACTCCTCACTAATAGATCGGGACGCAAGATGACTAAAAAAATTTCAATTTCTCTACCAGTTTTTGCGTTAGCAGCTTTATCGCACGGAATCGGTTGTTCCATTTTTCTATATACGGTAAATGTTATTAACAATTTATCGTCAAACAATAAACAATTAAGTTGCAGTATCGTCCTTATGGAATAGTAAGGTCCTTTCTGCCTGCGTCTCTTTATATTGGGACAGTAACCAGCGTAATTCTGGCTAGTCAAAAAGTTGAGGAGCAAGTAAATACGAAATAATGCAACAAATCGATATAACAATAAAAAATTTTAGGTGGAGAAACTAATTGAAGCACTCATGACAAATCCCTGGGAGACCTGGAATATCAGGAATAGAAAACTATTACTCACCACTATGTTGGGTTTACTGCAACCATCTACGATGCGATATACAAAAAATATGTCACTCAATTACAATTTGGGAATTTCGGTACTTTACTTGTGTAATTTTGTTTTTTTAAATAATTTAATTTTGCAGATTTTGAAGGGAATTTTTTCGGTGGCCTCGCTCCTTTTCCAAACCAAAACAAGTAACACGCAATAATAATTTTATTTATTGTTAATTTTATTTAACTGTGTTAAGAGTGAATATATGAAAAAATAAAAACTGATTTTCTATAAAAGGTGAAAAAGAGATCCCGTCAAGTTCAAAAATCAATTTAAAAAAATTCTGCTAGAACAGTATTCTCGTTAACAAGAGGCTAGCGACTTCCTCATACCTGATTGTAAAGTATGAACCACCAAAAATTCAAGCAAAAAGGTGGATTTGGCAGAAAAATTCCTTAAATTTAACTGAAATTTATGGTGGAAGCAACTGATGCACTTATAGTACATGACTCAATTTGTGAAAATTATCTAAAGAAATCCTTCATCGGCGAAATTGAATTGGAATTTTTATATAATTGACAATAAGTGCTGGCAACAATTACTAGAAACAGCAAAAGTGGATAAGTTAAGAAAATTCTGTTGTCAATTTTGCTAATTTTTGGAGATACAAGAAAATTTAAGTTTGGGCAGAGTTTTCTCTGAGAGAACTAAAATGGAAAAATTAATGATACGTCAATTTTGCCTGCAGAAGTAATTATTTATGAAACAAGAGCTTGCATTAGAATATAGAGATTACCCATTTTAAGAAAACCAAATTTTCTTAAAGCATTTTAATAAATTAGTTGCATAGAAATGGCATTAGTAATGCAAAATTACTGGCAGAATAGTAAAAAATTTATGCTAATGGAAAAGTCGATTCGTGAATGTTATTTAATCGACCCTTTAAAACAATAAAAAATTACAAGAATTTCAATCGAAGTACCTCAATTTATAAAATTGAAATAATAAATTTATGCATCGCGGGTTTAGTTTCTGCTTTACCTTCCAACAACCAGTAGTCAGTTGTGACATTAGTTCATGTTGTGTGAAGTGTTTTTTTGAAAACTATTAATATCCGCTTTAAAATTTAAAATTAATAACAAATTTCAAATAAAACAACTTATGCTGACATAACAATTGGTGTCTGCAGTATCGTCGAAAATTTGCAAGAATAATTCAATAAAAATAATTTTCATTAAAAATTTAATTATTATCGTAGATGCAACTTTGCAAAATTTTGAGTTCATCTAAAAACACGTCGCAGTTTTCACAAAAAAAGTTTCAAAATTAAATTCCGAAATTTCCACACAGCCAATAACTTTGGTCGTTCGACTGCCAATTTAGATCGAATAATTCCACAAAATATATTTTTGTAAGTGCAATTACACTTCTTGATTGAACTATTAGAAACTCTTCGCTACAAATTATTTTAATGGAGTTCAAAGAAAATAAATTGATGTCGCGTAATTCCAATAATAATATCAAAAATTAAAGTTATCCCACAGTTTTTCAGGTGATTGTTTGGAGTTATTACGCATCGTCTCTTTTGATTTATTCAGTTGTTCAATTGGGCGGAAAACAGTCAAAATATTGTTATTAATCCATGGTTTAAGTATCGTAGTACATTTGGTGTATTTCCATCAGAGTTTCAATGTAGAAGAGTTTATAACGAAAGTACCAATGTTTTGTTGGACAATTACGGTAAAAACAGGAACACCTCAAAAAAAATTCCGTTTAATTCTATACTTTTAAAGGGCAATATCATCTTGTTATTATTGCTATTCATACCTGATTGGGCAATTAACATGAGAACCAAAATGAAATTTTGGCATGAAAACGTCGCTGGAAAACATTTAGAAAAGAAAATCAAACAACAATCAATGTTAGCGTCTCTATTTGCAGGAATGATTGCAATTCTCATGTTAGCAGAGACAATTGTTTGGGATCTTAACGGTAGAGAAGCTGAAATAAGTAGTTGTCTAGTCTGTAAACTTTTGAGACAAAATGATTTTTTTCTTTTCACCGATGTAGTGTATTGGATCTACAAGATGAGCATGTATCCCTTTTTCTACGTATTGATAGTACACGCTCAACAAGTTATTTATTACTCGCAACACTTAAACTTTCAGATATGTTTGCTACAAGAGTTCTTAGCAAAATTAACAAGTGATCAAAAATTAAACGAAGAAAAAAGATTGAATAATGAGATTTACCAAAATTTGGTTGAGGAACGACTGAAATTTTGCATTGCGCGCTACAACCACATACTTGGGTAACCATACTATAGGCGAAAGCTGTGATTACGTAGCGCAGTGATTTATGAAACCAAACACTCTTTGTTTTTATGTTGAATGTTAATGTGTAGGAAAACAACAGAAACTAACTAACAAAAATATTGCTACACTTCACTCTACTTCAAATCTTTCCTTAAACAAGGCTAGGATTTCACATTTCACTGTAAAAACGGAATTTTTTATCACAATTCTCCATTGTCTTTCCGTAAGATTTTAATTGTTGCCATCCAAATATTTGGTTTCTGTTTCTTTGTCATTGTTTAGGCAAAAGAAATTATAAAATAGTTTCACTAATGAAACATCAATTTGAGTAATTTACTGTTTGGTTTGAAAAAAAATTATTTCAATTTTTTTCAATTTAAAAGTTAAAAAAAAAATTGTCGAAACTAACCACTTTTGTTCAATTTTTCCCAAAACAACCGGTTCAATTGTAGCAACTGCAAAAAACCGAAATTATATTGAGTGTAGAATTCGTAATTTTTAATTACTTTAGAACTTTCACAATTCATTTTTACATCCACCGATATTTTGCTAAAATCTTAATTGATGCCATTTATCTATTATCTATGAATAGAATTAAACTTTTAACCTCTTTGATGCTTAAACGTATTTCACTTTGCAATGTCAGATCCGGCAACAAGATGACTAAAAAAATTTTAATTTTCTTACCAATTTTTGGGTTAGCAAGTTTATTACTGGGAACCGGGTGCGTCATTTACACATTTACGGTAATTCTTATCAATTGTTAACTTTCAAACAATATACGATTTAACTGCAGTATCGTCCTTTCGGAATAGTAAAATCCACACTTCCTGGCGTTATCTATTTACTGACATTTGGCAGTATAGTTGTGGCAGGTCAAAAAGTTCAGGAACAGGTATCCAAATTCGGAAAATAAATTATGTCAAAGTTATAATAAAAAATTTTAGATTGAGAAATTAATTGAAGTTCTCATAACCAATCCTTGGTATACATGGAATATCAAGAATAGAAAATTTCTACTAACTACCATGGTGGGTTTGATGCAACCATCTCCGCTGCGATTTACAAGACAAATCGCACTTAATTACGACATGGGAATTTCGGTGTGGTTCTTGAGGATTTTTTTTTGTTTTAATCGAAATTATTTTATAGATTTTGAAGGGGATATTTTCGATGGTCTCGTTTTTATTACAAACCAGAACACGAAGCATGCACTAACAATTTCTCAGCAAATTATTTAATATTATTAACTGATCACTTGTTAAATTGTTTTTTGACTTCAGATTTGGCTCACTTCAATTTTTTTATCTTCTTGGTGAAGAATTTTTTTGTTCAACTTTCACTTTTAGTAGTATTGCAAAATTACTGACAAGCCATTAAAAATTTATACTTATGGCTAGAGTCGTTAAGTTAATGTTATTTAATAAACTTTTCAAACAAATAAAAATTTAAAAGAATTTTAATTGCAGTAATAAATTTATTTATCGTCCCAGACTCACCTTCGAACAACCGGTGAAATTAGTTTTAGCAATAGTTTATGTAATGTGAAGTGTATTGAGACAATATTTCGAAATTTTTGAAGTAAAATCAAATTTAATTGAAGTAAAAAATTCAAACATCCTGAAAAAAAATTTAGTTCCCCAAAATTACTTACAATTTTTGATCAAATTGTTAGTATGTTTTAGAGACTCGATTTTTCATAAATAATTTTAATGGCATTTAAAGAAAATAAATTAATGTCGGGTAGTTACGTCAAACAACATCAAAAATTAAATTGAGTTATTGTGCATCGTCTGTTTTGACTCATTTAGCTGTTCAGTTGGACGGAAAATTATGAAAATTTTGTTGTTACTCCTTGGATCAAGCTGGTGGTACATTTGTTGTATTTTTCCAAAAACTCCAATTTAGACGAACCCATAAGACAAGTGCCAATGTTTTGTTTTACAATTTTGGTAAAAACACTTCAACGAAATATTCAATTTGAGTCTTTTTTGAAGGGCATTTTCATCTTGTTATTATTGCTATTTTTACCTGATTGGGCAACTAACATGAGAACCGAAATAAAATTTTGGGCGGAAAATTGTGCTGGAAAATACCTAGAAAAAAAAATCAAACGACCAACAATGTTCACGCACTTCTTTGCAGCAATCGATATAATTTTAGCATTAACAACATCAATTGCGTTGTGTTTTAACGGTACAGAAGCTTTGAAAGAGAACAACATTTTTATTATCACAGATGTTGTGTATTGGATCTACCAAATAAATTACGCTCCTCTAGCTTACATTTTCATGGTGCAAACTCAACAAATTATTTATTACAAACAACACTTAAGCTCTCAGATAAATTTGCTACAAAGTTACTTGGCTAAAATAACGAACGTTCCAAAATTAAACGAAGGAAGGATTTTGGAAAATCAAATTTACCAAAATTTGGTCGAAAAGGGATTAAAATTTTGTATTGCACGTTACATCCAAATATTCGTGTAAGATTCAATTAAATATCGCAGTGGCTTCTAAATTAAGACGCACCTTGACAAAATTCAGAAATTTTCTATTGATGCACCACCAAATTTCCTCTTTTCAATTATCTCCTAAAGTATGGCCCTGGCTTAACTGATAGTTGGCAATTTTGGGCATAGCATCACTAATTCTGAACTATTCTTCCACAATTTTAATTCTTTTTTGCCATCATTTTGTAAACTTCAGTTCTCGGTATGATTTTGAGTGGTCAGAAAGTTGAGTAACAAGTAAAAGAATACGAGGAATCACTTAAAATTGACCTTACAATAACGAGTTTTAGATCGAGAAATTAATTGAAGCTCTCATGACAAATCTCTGGTACACTTGGAATGCGAAGAATAGAAAACTCTTACTAACTTCCATGGTTGGTTTGACGCAATCATTTCCACTGCAATTTTCAACAAAATTCACACTCAATTACAACATGGGAATTTCAGTAATGTTTGTAGAAAATTTTATTTTTTGTATTAATCAACATAATTTTGAAGATATTGAAGGGATTATTTTTGGTCATCTCGTTTCTCATCTAAACACGAAGGATGCACTAATAATTTTTGGAGCAAATGTTTATAAATTATTGTTTTAAATGCAAAAAAATTGTACCAAACACCAATAACACTAAAATTGAGCAACGATTAACTGATAACTTAACAATTGAACTAACCTTTAAATGCCTGTAAGCTGGACTGCTATCAAAAGATTTTTTTAATCAGTTCTTTGAAAAAACGACGCACCGGCCTATTATGTGTAACACGTTTCTTGCAAATGTTTCAACATATCACCAAAATAAAATTGCATCAGCTTAAAGTTATTCGATTAATTAAACCAAATAAAGTCCGAAATCGATGTAAATAAACATTTAGAGTTGTCGAAAATTGATGGGTGTTTAAGAAAGTGGAAACTCTGCCTAACCATTTTACTAAATAGTCCAAAAGTTAGAAATTTCTTAAGAGTATGTCAAATATAAAAATTAGAAATATTCTACTGACGAAAACATAATTAAAGCTCTGAACCGTTTGTTAGCGAAACAAAGTGAAGCTGCTGGCACAAGTACTGGACCAGTAGCACTAAGAGAAAAATTTATGACCTGGATACGAATTTTTAAATAAATAAAATCGACAATTATTTGAATATTTTCACGTGATCCAGACGCGCTGTGATTGGACATGACTTCTGACGTCACCCAACCAATCACCTCTTTGGGAATGTTGTAGTCGGCTACTAGCACGCGATTTATTTTCCCGGCAAATTACGTTATTTCTCAATTTCACCGTTTAGCAACTGATTAGAAGTGCATTGTGGTTTTCCGAGATACTAAATGAAAAATTAATAAGAGAACAGTCGAATAATTTGCGAAAAATCGACTTTCGATTGCCGAATTGTGAACGTCAACTGAATTATTTCTAGAATTTGCCGTTATCCTTCAATTTCTTAATTACAATTGTCATAGCGCTTAATAGCAGTCAATTATGGGTCTTATAATACATGAACATACTGGTCACCTTTACTCGCAAAGTTTTCAAACATTTATACTAATCGATAGAGTCGTTAGGTTAATGTTATTTAATCAACTTTTCGAAACTATAAAATTTACAACAATTTCTATCGAAGTACCTACCTCAATATATAAAATCGAAGTAATTAATCCATCGCGTATTTAGTTTCTGACAACCGGTAAGATAAGTTGTGCATCAACTGTCACTCTTCAATTAATTGACATTCAAATCAACAATTTTGTTTTAACCGTCTTAAATATAATTCAAACTACACCTAGACTCACAAAAATTCGTAAATAATTCCAAACAAATCGACCCCTAATGTCTAATATTTTCTAAATCGTCAATTATTGTGAATACTCAGTTTGGTAGAAGTCATCAAAGTGTCGAGATTGAATTCTGGAAAACTTTCAAAAATGAACTACGAAACACCATCTCCAATGAAAGGTAATTCAAAACAACTATAATACAATTTTAATTAAAAATTAAAATTCAGGCGATGGTTTGTGGTTGCTTCGTCTTTTATACGTCGATATTTTTAACACCTCAACAGGGAGAGTTGTAGTAAAAGGAATGTTGTTGATTCACTTTAGTTCTTTGGTTTGTCACATTTGGTATTTCATTAATAATTTTAACTTCAATTCGTTAATTACGTACATCCCTATCTTTACGTGGACAATTTTCGTAAGTGCAGAAAAACATAAATTGAACATAACCGACATTTTTACCATCAGGGAATTGTTGGATTATTGACGTTACAATTTAAACCAAAACTAGTGCTCGATTTGCAGAACCATATCCAATTATGGTCTGAAGATTGCGCTGGACTCGATCTTAAAATGACGATACACAAAGAATCAAGATACACACTTTTCTTTTGTGTAATGAATGGTCTTTTATCAATAACCATAGCTTGTTTCGGTGCTACCACATTTATGAATCCACATCTTAAGTACTCAGTCGTTTGGATGCTTTTGAATAATAATTACGTCTATTTTCTAACAGACGTTGTTAAATATCTTTACGTCATCAGCATGTTTGTTCTTATCTACGAAATGACGGTACATTCGCATCAAGTAATTTATGTCACGCAACAAGGAAAATTCCAATTATATTTGTTGTACGAATTTTTGAAAAATATTACAATAGACGACAACGAATCTTTAATTGACGACGCGAAATTTCAGGAAATTATCGGAAAACGTCTCGAATTTTGCTTAACACGACACAATCAAATAATTACGTATGTTTCATAATTACTGTAATTGAATGATAATCTTCAGTCCTGATTTAGATACATGAATATTAAAGCAAAAGAAATTGCAGTTCTCATTGTTTTGTTCGCAATTTCAGGTTTATTGGGCGGGCTTGGAACTGCTGTTTTTCTATACTTAGTAAGTACTTTCTCATCAAACACCGTTTCGGTACTTGTTTGAAGCTGCAAATTTTTCGAAATAATTACAAAATTTCAAACAAGTATTGAAGCTACGATAATAATTAATTTCTGCAACTTTTATTTTAGAACATCAATTCTGACACGATACTTATAAGTTTTTCACCAATGGTTCTTTTCGTCACAACTTTTTCGGGGTTATTTTGGGGCGGTCAAAAACTCCAAGAACAAGTAATTTCGAATTTTTTTATTAAAATTTATTTTATGAGTCTTTTTTAGGTGGAAAGATTATTTGATGGACTCTTATTGAATCCGTGGCATATATGGGATCGTAAAAATAGAAAATTATTACTCATATCTATGCCGTGTATGTTAAAACTGGTTAAACTGAAATTTACAGAACATGTTGCAGTTAATTACGATACAGGAATTAATGTAATTTTTCGAAAACTGGTCGTTACCGATATAATTTTTATTTTTGCAGATTATCAAAGGTATTTTCTCAGTGTGTTCGGTGTTTTTCCAATTGTATCAGAAAAGGAACAATTAATTTACACATAAAACTAAAGCAACAATTGCAAATTGGTAATTAAAAATTTAACTAAAGTAGGCAAATGGAAAATATTGAAACTATCGTGTTTTATTCATGTTGTCTGTTAAAGAATTATCAATTTTTCAAAATATAATGTAACGCCTAAATTCACACTGAATAGCTTGTAATTACAGAATAGTTTTTTCTACTAAGCGATTCTTAAGTCAGGAACCGTAAAATCACCGCTTAAATGGAACAACCGAGTTTGAAAATGTATTCAGGGACAAAAATTACGTAGAAAAGAGACATTTTCCTCGAGTTTAAATGATCTTGTATTCTTTTGGGCATTCTCAAGCACTATTATGTGCCCTGCTTTTATGGTCTTAATTGATAATGAACAGGTTGCTGAACGAAACGCTGTTGCTATTTTTTAATTTGGAGTCTTAATTTTAAAAATTATGACAATTTGTATTTTTCGAGCAAAATTTTGGTCAAAATTGAAAAATTGAACTTCCTTATTTACGCTAGTAGAAAAGCCGCTTTAGGCTTGTTGGAAAGTCTCTTCAAGGGCCTTCAAAGGGATGTTTTTATAATCGAAATATCTGAAAAACTCTCTCAAAGACCAAGCTGTAAATTTTGAAAAAAATTGTAATTTTGTGTTCCTTTGTGAAATGTGAAAAATCTATCATCCAAAAGGAACGAACTAGGTATGGAGATGAGATAAGGGTGACAAGCTACTTCAGAAAATATTATTTCTAGAGTCTAAGATTGATAGCTGTAGATTTTAGCATTTTTAAAAAATTTTACCGATTGAGATAGAAAAAAAATTTTGAAAATTTTGAAATTTTTCGATGCCGTTTTATGGCTTCATCTTATAATGTTGAGCTTGCCTAACGCAACGCTATTCTTCGTTTATGATTCGGACTCAAACTCTCCAAGTTATGGCCTTTAGAACTTTGCTCCAACTTTGGTGAAAAATCGAGCTTTTCTATTTATCATCCCATGAATTTTATTTTGAGCTTTTCAGAAAGCCCTTTAAATTTCCATAACGGGGAAGTCCTTGTATTCGTAGTGGCTCAAAAACTCTAGAAATAATGGAGGTGCAAAATTTCTGAAAATTTGAATTCTGCTCACCTCTTGTGAACCACTCGAAATATATCCCCTAAATGTGGAAACCGAGTACAGAAACGTGTTCAGCGATAAAAACTACGCCGAGGAAAGCTATTTCCGTTAAGTTTGAATGTCTTTGAATTTTTTTGAGCATTTTCATGCACTAATATGTGTCCTGTTTTTGGTCAAAAATTTTCAAGCATTTTTTTATGGTCTTAATTCATAATGAACAGGTTGCTGAATGAAACGCTGATCCTAATTTTTAATTTGGAGTCCTAATTTTCAAAATTATGACAATTTGTATTTTTTGAGCAAAATTTTGGTCAAAATTGAAAAATTGAACTTTTTTATTTACGGTGGTAGAAAATCCGTTTTAGGCTTGTTGGGAAGCCCATTAAAAGGTCTTCAAAGGGATGTTTATATAATAGAAATATCTAAAAAATTCTCTCAAAGACCGAGCTGTAAATTTTGAAAAAAATTGTAATTTTGTATTCCTTTGTAAAATGTGAAAAATCTATCACCCAAAAGGAACAAACTAGGTATAGAAATGAGATAACGGTGAGAAGCTACATCAGAAAATATTATTTTTAGAGTCTAAGATTGATTGTTGTTGATTTTAGTATTTTTTTAAATTTTTATCGATTGAGATAGAAAATTTTTTCTGAAAATTTTGAAATTTTTCGATCCCGTTTTATTGCTTCATCCTATACTGTTGAGCTTGCCTAACGGAACGCTATTCCTCGTTTATGATTCGGACTCACACTTTCCAAGTTATGGCCCTTTGAACTTTGCTCCAACTTTGGTGAAAAATCGAGCTTTTCTATTTATCATCCCACGGACTTTATTTTGGGCTTTTCAGAAAGCCCTTTGAATTTCCATAGCGACAATTTCCTTGCATTCGCAGTGGCTCAAAAACTCTAGAAATTGTGGAGGTGCAAAATTTCCGAAAATTTTAATTCTTGTCACTTCTTGTGAACCACTCAAAATACATCCCTTAGATGTAGAAACCGAGTACAGAAACGTGTTCAGCGACAAAGACTACGTCGAGAAAATATATTTTCGTTCGGTTTGAATGTCTTTGAATTTTTTTGAGCATTTTCATGCATTAATATGCGTCCTGTTTTTGGTAAAAAAAATTCAAAATGTTCAAGAATCTATTTATGGCCTTAATTCATAATAAACAGGTTGCTGAACGAAACGCTGTTGCTAATTTTAAATTTGGGGTCTTAATTTTCAAAATCATGACAATCTGAATTTTTTGACTAAAATTTTGGTCAAAATCGAAAAATTGAACTTCTTTATTTACGCTGGTAGAAAAACCGCTTTAGGCTTGTTGGAAAGTTTCTTCAAGGGCCTTCAAAGGGATGTTTTTATAATCGAAATATCTGATAAACTCTCTCAAAGACCGAGCTGTAAATTTTGAAAAAAATCGTAATTTTGTGTTCCTTTGTGAAATGTGAAAAATCTATCACCCAAAAGGAACGAACTAGGTATGAAAATGAGATGAGGGTGACAAGCTACGTCAGAAAATATTATTTTTAGAGTCTAAGATTGATTGCTGCTGATTTTAGCATTTTTAAAAAATTTTACCGATTGAGATAGAAAAAAAAATTTGAAAATTTTGAAATTTTTCGATGCCATTTTATGGCTTCCTCATATACTGTTGAGCTTGCCTAACGCAACGCTATTCTTCGTTTATGATTAGGACTCACACTTTCCAAGTTATGGCCCTTTGAACTTTGCTCCAACTTTGGTGAAAAATCGAGCTTTTCTATTTATCATCCCACGGACTTAATTTTGGGCTTTTCAGAAAGCCCTTTGAATTTCCATAGCGACAATTTCCTTGCATTCGCAGTGGCTCAAAAACTCTAGAAATTGTGGAGGTGCAAAATTTCCGAAAATTTGAATTCTTGTCACTTCTTGTGAACCACTCAAAATACATCCCTTAGATGTGGAAACCGAGTACAGAAACGTGTTCAGCGACAAAGACTACGTTGAGAAAAGATATTTTCGTTCGGTTTGAATGTCTTTGAATTTTTTTGAGCATTTTCATGCATTAATATGCGTCCTGTTTTTGGTAAAAATTTTTAAAAATGTTCAAGAATCTTTTTATGGCCTTAATTCATAATAAACAGATTGCTGAACAAAACGCTGTTGCTAATTTTAAATTTGAAGTCTTAATTTTCAAAATCATGACAATCTGAATTTTTTGACTAGAATTTTGGTCAAAATCGAAAAATTGAACTTCTTTATTTACGCTGGTAGGAAAACCGCTTTAGGCTTGTTGGAAAGTTTCTTCAAGGGCCTTCAAAGGGATGTTTTTATAATCGAAATATCTGAAAAACTCTCTCAAAGACCAAGCTGTAAATTTTGAAAAAAATTGTAATTTTGTGTTCCTTTGTGAAATGTGAAAAATCTATCACCCAAAGGGAACGAACTAGGTATGGAAATGAGATGAGGGTGACAAGCTACGTCAGAAAATATTATTTTTAGAGTCTAAGATTGATTGCTGCTGATTTTAGCATTTTTAAAAATTTTTACCGATTGAGATAGAAAAAAAAAATTGAAAATTTTGAAATTTTTCGATGCCATTTTATGGCTTCATCTTATACTGTTGAGCTTGCCTAACGCAACGCTGTCCTTCGTTCTTGATTCGGACTCATACTTTCCAAGTTATGGCCCTTTGAACTTTGCTCCAACTTTGGTGAAAAATCGAGCATTTCTATTTATCATCCCACGGACTTAATTTTGGGCTTTTCAGAAAGCCCTTTGAATTTCCATAGCGACAATGTCCTTGCATTCGCAGTGGCTCAAAAACTCTAGAAATTGTGGAAGTGCAAAATTTCTGAAAATTTGAATTCTTGTCACCTCTTGTGAACCACTCAAAATACATCCCCTAGATGTGGGAACCGAGTACAGAAACGTGTTCAGCGACAAATACTACGTCGAGGAAAGATATTTTCGCTCGGTTTGAATGTCTTTGAATTTTTTTGAGCATTTTCATGCATTATTAATATGCGTCCTGTTTTTGGTAAAAAAAATTCAAAATGTTCAAGAATCTATTTATGGCCTTAATTCATAATAAACAGGTTGCTGAACGAAACGCTGTTGCTAATTTTAAATTTGGGGTCTTAATTTTCAAAATCATGACAATCTGAATTTTTTGAGTAAAATTTTGGTCAAAATTGAAAAATTGAACTTCTTTATTTACGCTGGTAGAAAAACCGCTTTAGGCTTGTTGGAAAGTTTCTTCAAGGGCCTTCAAAGGGATGTTTTTATAATCGAAATATCTGAAAAACTCTCTCAAAGACCGAGCTGTAAATTTTGAAAAAAATTGTAATTTTGTGTTCCTTTGTGAAATGTGAAAAATCTATCGCCCAAAAGGAACAAACTAGGTATGGAAATGAGACAAGAGTGACAAGCTACTTCAGAAAATATTATTTTTAGAGTTTAAGACTGATTGCTGTCGATTTTAGCATTTCTAAAAAATTTTACCGATTGAGATAGAAAAAAAAAATTGAAAATTTTGTAATTTTTCGATGCCGTTTTATCGCTTTATCTTATACTGTTGAGCTTGCCTAACGCAACGCTATTCTTCGTTTATGATTCGGACTCACACTTTCCAAGTTATGGCCCTTTGAACTTTGCTCCAACTTTGGTGAAAAATCGAGCTTTTCTATTTATCATCCCATGAACTCTATTTTGAGCTTTTCAGAAAGCCCTTTCAATTTCCATTACGGGGATGTCCTTGTATTCGTAGTGGCTCAAAAACTCTAGAAATAATGGAGGTGCAAAATTTCTGAAAATTTGAATTCTGGTCACCTCTTGTGAACCACTCGAAATATATCTCTTAAATGTGGAAACCGAGTACAGAAACGTGTTCAGCGATAAAAACTACGTCGAGAAAAGATATTTCCGTTAAGTTTGAATGTCTTTGAATTTTTTTGAGCATTTTCATGCACTAATATGTGTCCTGTTTTTGGTCAAAAATTTTCAAGCATTTTTTTATGGTCTTAAATCATAATGAACAAGTTGCTGAACGAAACGCTGTTGCTAATTTTTAATTTGGAGTCCTAATTTTCAAAATTATGACAATTTGTATTTTTTCAGCAAAATTTTGGTCAAAATTGAAAAATTGAACTTTTTTATTTACGGTGGTAGAAAATCCGTTTTAGGCCTGTTGGGAAGCCCATTAAAAGGTCTTCAAAGGGATGTTTATATAATAGAAATATCTGAAAAATTCTCTCAAAGACCGAGCTGTAAATTTTGAAACAAATTGTAATTTTGTATTCCTTTGTAAAATGTGAAAAATCTATCACCCAAAAGGAACAAATTAGGTATAGAAATGAGATAACGGTGAGAAGCTACATCAGAAAATATTATTTTTAGAGTCTAAGATTGATTGTTGTTGATTTTAGCATTTTTTTAAATTTTTATCGATTGAGATAGAAATTTTTTTTTGAAAATTTTGAAATTTTTCGATCCCGTTTTTTTGCTTCATCCTATACTGTTGAGCTTGCCTAACGCAACGCTATTCTTCGTTTATGATTCGGACTCACACTTTCCAAGTTATGGCCCTTTGAACTTTGCTCCAACTTTGGTGAAAAATCGAGCTTTTCTATTTATCATCCCACGGACTTTATTTTGGGCTTTTCAGAAAGCCCTTTGAATTTCCATAGCGACAATGTCCTTGCATTCGCAGTGGCTCAAAAACTCTAGAAATTGTGGAGGTGCAAAATTTCCGAAAATTTGAATTCTTGTCACTTCTTGTGAACCACTCGAAATACATCCCTTAGATGTGGAAACCAAGTACAGAAACGTGTTCAGCGACAAGGACTACGTCGAGAAAAGATATTTTCGTTCGGTTTGAATGTCTTTGAATTTTTTTGAGCATTTTCATGCATTAATATGCGTCCTGTTTTTGGTAAAAATTTTTAAAAATGTTCAAGAATCTTTTTATGGCCTTAATTCATAATAAACAGGTTGCTGAACGAAACGCTGTTGCTAATTTTAAATTTGGAGTCTTAATTTTCAAAATCATGACAATCTGAATTTTTTGAGTAAAATTTTGGTCAAAATTGAAAAATTGAACTTCTTTATTTACGCTGGTAGAAAAACCGCTTTAGGCTTGTTGCAACGTTTCTTCAAGGGCCTTCAAAGGGATGTTTTTATAATCGAAGTATCTGAAAAACTCTCTCAAAGACCGAGCTGTAAATTTTGAAAAAAATTGTAATTTTGTGTTCCTTTGTGAAATGTGAAAAATCTATCACCCAAAAGGAACGAACTAGGTATGGAAATGAGATGAGGGTGACAAGCTACGTCAGAAAATATTATTTTTAGAGTCTAAGATTGATTGCTGCTGATTTTAGCATTTTTAAAATTTTTTACCGATTGAGATAGAAAAAAAAAATTGAAAATTTTGAAATTTTTCGATGCCATTTTATGGCTTCATCTTATACTGTGGAGCTTGCCTAACGCAACGCTGTTCTTCGTTTTTGATTCGGACTCATACTTTCCAAGTTATGGCCCTTTGAACTTTGCTCCAACTTTGGTGAAAAATCGAGCTTTTCTATTTGTCATCCCACGGACTTTATTTTGAGCTTTTCAGAAAGCCCTTTGAATTTCCAAAGCGACAATGTTCTTGCATTCGCAGTGGCTCAAAAACTCTAGAAATTGTGGAGGTGCAAAATTTCCGAAAATTTGAATTCTTGTCACTTCTTGTGAACCACTCAAAATACATCCCTTAGATGTGGAAACCGAGTACAGAAACGTGTTCAGCGACAAAGACTACGTCGAAAAAAGATATTTTCGTTCGGTTTGAATGTCTTTGAATTTTTTTGAGCATTTTCATGCATTAATATGCGTCCTGTTTTTGGTAAAAATTTTTAAAAATGTTCAAGAATCTTTTTATGGCCTTAATTCATAATAAACAGATTGCTGAACAAAACGCTGTTGCTAATTTTAAATTTGGAGTTATAATTTTCAAAATCATGACAATCTGAATTTTTTGACTAAAATTTTGGTCAAAATTGAAAAATTGAACTTCTTTATTTACGCTGGTAGAAAAACCGCTTTAGGCTTGTTGCAACGTTTCTTCAAGGGCCTTCAAAGGGATGTTTTTATAATCGAAATATCTGAAAAACTCTCTCAAAGACCGAGCTGTAAATTTTGAAGAAAATTGTAATTTTGTGTTCCTTTGTGAAATGTGAAGGATCTATCACCCAAAAGTAACGAACTAGGTATGGAAACGAGATAAGGTTTACAAGCTACGTCAGAAAATATTATTTTTAGAGTCTAAGATTGATTGCTGCTGATTTTAGCATTTTTAAAAAATTTTACCGATTGAGATAGAAAAAAAAATTTGAAAATTTTGAAATTTTTCGATGCCATTTTATGGCTTCCTCATATACTGTTGAGCTTGCCTAACGCAACGCTATTCTTCGTTTATGATTAGGACTCACACTTTCCAAGTTATGGCCCTTTGAACTTTGCTCCAACTTTGGTGAAAAATCGAGCTTTTCTATTTATCATCCCACGGACTTAATTTTGGGCTTTTCAGAAAGCCCTTTGAATTTCCATAGCGACAATTTCCTTGCATTCGCAGTGGCTCAAAAACTCTAGAAATTGTGGAGGTGCAAAATTTCCGAAAATTTGAATTCTTGTCACTTCTTGTGAACCACTCAAAATACATCCCTTAGATGTGGAAACCGAGTACAGAAACGTGTTCAGCGACAAAGACTACGTTGAGAAAAGATATTTTCGTTCGGTTTGAATGTCTTTGAATTTTTTTGAGCATTTTCATGCATTAATATGCGTCCTGTTTTTGGTAAAAATTTTTAAAAATGTTCAAGAATCTTTTTATGGCCTTAATTCATAATAAACAGATTGCTGAACAAAACGCTGTTGCTAATTTTAAATTTGAAGTCTTAATTTTCAAAATCATGACAATCTGAATTTTTTGACTAGAATTTTGGTCAAAATCGAAAAATTGAACTTCTTTATTTACGCTGGTAGGAAAACCGCTTTAGGCTTGTTGGAAAGTTTCTTCAAGGGCCTTCAAAGGGATGTTTTTATAATCGAAATATCTGAAAAACTCTCTCAAAGACCAAGCTGTAAATTTTGAAAAAAATTGTAATTTTGTGTTCCTTTGTGAAATGTGAAAAATCTATCACCCAAAGGGAACGAACTAGGTATGGAAATGAGATGAGGGTGACAAGCTACGTCAGAAAATATTATTTTTAGAGTCTAAGATTGATTGCTGCTGATTTTAGCATTTTTAAAAATTTTTACCGATTGAGATAGAAAAAAAAAATTGAAAATTTTGAAATTTTTCGATGCCATTTTATGGCTTCATCTTATACTGTTGAGCTTGCCTAACGCAACGCTGTCCTTCGTTCTTGATTCGGACTCATACTTTCCAAGTTATGGCCCTTTGAACTTTGCTCCAACTTTGGTGAAAAATCGAGCATTTCTATTTATCATCCCACGGACTTAATTTTGGGCTTTTCAGAAAGCCCTTTGAATTTCCATAGCGACAATGTCCTTGCATTCGCAGTGGCTCAAAAACTCTAGAAATTGTGGAAGTGCAAAATTTCTGAAAATTTGAATTCTTGTCACCTCTTGTGAACCACTCAAAATACATCCCCTAGATGTGGGAACCGAGTACAGAAACGTGTTCAGCGACAAATACTACGTCGAGGAAAGATATTTTCGCTCGGTTTGAATGTCTTTGAATTTTTTTGAGCATTTTCATGCATTATTAATATGCGTCCTGTTTTTGGTAAAAAAAATTCAAAATGTTCAAGAATCTATTTATGGCCTTAATTCATAATAAACAGGTTGCTGAACGAAACGCTGTTGCTAATTTTAAATTTGGGGTCTTAATTTTCAAAATCATGACAATCTGAATTTTTTGAGTAAAATTTTGGTCAAAATTGAAAAATTGAACTTCTTTATTTACGCTGGTAGAAAAACCGCTTTAGGCTTGTTGGAAAGTTTCTTCAAGGGCCTTCAAAGGGATGTTTTTATAATCGAAATATCTGAAAAACTCTCTCAAAGACCGAGCTGTAAATTTTGAAAAAAATTGTAATTTTGTGTTCCTTTGTGAAATGTGAAAAATCTATCGCCCAAAAGGAACAAACTAGGTATGGAAATGAGACAAGAGTGACAAGCTACTTCAGAAAATATTATTTTTAGAGTTTAAGACTGATTGCTGTCGATTTTAGCATTTCTAAAAAATTTTACCGATTGAGATAGAAAAAAAAAATTGAAAATTTTGTAATTTTTCGATGCCGTTTTATCGCTTTATCTTATACTGTTGAGCTTGCCTAACGCAACGCTATTCTTCGTTTATGATTCGGACTCACACTTTCCAAGTTATGGCCCTTTGAACTTTGCTCCAACTTTGGTGAAAAATCGAGCTTTTCTATTTATCATCCCATGAACTCTATTTTGAGCTTTTCAGAAAGCCCTTTCAATTTCCATTACGGGGATGTCCTTGTATTCGTAGTGGCTCAAAAACTCTAGAAATAATGGAGGTGCAAAATTTCTGAAAATTTGAATTCTGGTCACCTCTTGTGAACCACTCGAAATATATCTCTTAAATGTGGAAACCGAGTACAGAAACGTGTTCAGCGATAAAAACTACGTCGAGAAAAGATATTTCCGTTAAGTTTGAATGTCTTTGAATTTTTTTGAGCATTTTCATGCACTAATATGTGTCCTGTTTTTGGTCAAAAATTTTCAAGCATTTTTTTATGGTCTTAAATCATAATGAACAAGTTGCTGAACGAAACGCTGTTGCTAATTTTTAATTTGGAGTCCTAATTTTCAAAATTATGACAATTTGTATTTTTTCAGCAAAATTTTGGTCAAAATTGAAAAATTGAACTTTTTTATTTACGGTGGTAGAAAATCCGTTTTAGGCCTGTTGGGAAGCCCATTAAAAGGTCTTCAAAGGGATGTTTATATAATAGAAATATCTGAAAAATTCTCTCAAAGACCGAGCTGTAAATTTTGAAACAAATTGTAATTTTGTATTCCTTTGTAAAATGTGAAAAATCTATCACCCAAAAGGAACAAATTAGGTATAGAAATGAGATAACGGTGAGAAGCTACATCAGAAAATATTATTTTTAGAGTCTAAGATTGATTGTTGTTGATTTTAGCATTTTTTTAAATTTTTATCGATTGAGATAGAAATTTTTTTTTGAAAATTTTGAAATTTTTCGATCCCGTTTTTTTGCTTCATCCTATACTGTTGAGCTTGCCTAACGCAACGCTATTCTTCGTTTATGATTCGGACTCACACTTTCCAAGTTATGGCCCTTTGAACTTTGCTCCAACTTTGGTGAAAAATCGAGCTTTTCTATTTATCATCCCACGGACTTTATTTTGGGCTTTTCAGAAAGCCCTTTGAATTTCCATAGCGACAATGTCCTTGCATTCGCAGTGGCTCAAAAACTCTAGAAATTGTGGAGGTGCAAAATTTCCGAAAATTTGAATTCTTGTCACTTCTTGTGAACCACTCGAAATACATCCCTTAGATGTGGAAACCAAGTACAGAAACGTGTTCAGCGACAAGGACTACGTCGAGAAAAGATATTTTCGTTCGGTTTGAATGTCTTTGAATTTTTTTGAGCATTTTCATGCATTAATATGCGTCCTGTTTTTGGTAAAAATTTTTAAAAATGTTCAAGAATCTTTTTATGGCCTTAATTCATAATAAACAGGTTGCTGAACGAAACGCTGTTGCTAATTTTAAATTTGGAGTCTTAATTTTCAAAATCATGACAATCTGAATTTTTTGAGTAAAATTTTGGTCAAAATTGAAAAATTGAACTTCTTTATTTACGCTGGTAGAAAAACCGCTTTAGGCTTGTTGCAACGTTTCTTCAAGGGCCTTCAAAGGGATGTTTTTATAATCGAAGTATCTGAAAAACTCTCTCAAAGACCGAGCTGTAAATTTTGAAAAAAATTGTAATTTTGTGTTCCTTTGTGAAATGTGAAAAATCTATCACCCAAAAGGAACGAACTAGGTATGGAAATGAGATGAGGGTGACAAGCTACGTCAGAAAATATTATTTTTAGAGTCTAAGATTGATTGCTGCTGATTTTAGCATTTTTAAAATTTTTTACCGATTGAGATAGAAAAAAAAAATTGAAAATTTTGAAATTTTTCGATGCCATTTTATGGCTTCATCTTATACTGTGGAGCTTGCCTAACGCAACGCTGTTCTTCGTTTTTGATTCGGACTCATACTTTCCAAGTTATGGCCCTTTGAACTTTGCTCCAACTTTGGTGAAAAATCGAGCTTTTCTATTTGTCATCCCACGGACTTTATTTTGAGCTTTTCAGAAAGCCCTTTGAATTTCCAAAGCGACAATGTTCTTGCATTCGCAGTGGCTCAAAAACTCTAGAAATTGTGGAGGTGCAAAATTTCCGAAAATTTGAATTCTTGTCACTTCTTGTGAACCACTCAAAATACATCCCTTAGATGTGGAAACCGAGTACAGAAACGTGTTCAGCGACAAAGACTACGTCGAAAAAAGATATTTTCGTTCGGTTTGAATGTCTTTGAATTTTTTTGAGCATTTTCATGCATTAATATGCGTCCTGTTTTTGGTAAAAATTTTTAAAAATGTTCAAGAATCTTTTTATGGCCTTAATTCATAATAAACAGATTGCTGAACAAAACGCTGTTGCTAATTTTAAATTTGGAGTTATAATTTTCAAAATCATGACAATCTGAATTTTTTGACTAAAATTTTGGTCAAAATTGAAAAATTGAACTTCTTTATTTACGCTGGTAGAAAAACCGCTTTAGGCTTGTTGCAACGTTTCTTCAAGGGCCTTCAAAGGGATGTTTTTATAATCGAAATATCTGAAAAACTCTCTCAAAGACCGAGCTGTAAATTTTGAAGAAAATTGTAATTTTGTGTTCCTTTGTGAAATGTGAAGGATCTATCACCCAAAAGTAACGAACTAGGTATGGAAACGAGATAAGGTTTACAAGCTACTTCAGAAAATATTATTTTTAGAGTCTAAGATTGATTGCTGTCGATTTTAGCATTTTTAAAAATTTTTACCGATTGAGATAGAAAAAAAAAATTGAAAATTTTGAAATTTTTCGATGCCATTTTATGGCTTCATTTTATACTGTTGAGCTTGCCTAACGCAACGCTGTCCTTCGTTCTTGATTCGGACTCATACTTTCGAAGTTATGGCCCTTTGAACTTTGCTCCAACTTTGGTGAAAAATCGAGCTTTTCTATTTATCATCCCACGAACTTTATTTTGGGCTTTTCAGAAAGCCCTTTGAATTTCCATAGCGACAATGTCCTTGCATTCGCAGTGGCTCAAAAACTCTAGAAATTGTGGGGGTGCAAAATTTCCGAAAATTTGAATTCTTGTCACTTCTTGTGAACCCCTCAAAATACATCCCTTAGATGTGGAAACCGAATACAGAAACGTGCTCAGGGACAAAGACTACGTCGAGGAAAAATATTTTCGTTCGGTTTGAATGTCTTTGAATTTTTCTGAGCATTTTCATGCATTAATATGCGTCCTGTTTTTGGTAAAAATGTTTAAAAATGTTCAAGAATCTTTTTATGGCCTTAATTCATAATAAACAGGTTGCTGAACGAAACGCTGTTGCTAATTTTAAATTTGGAGTCTTAATTTTCAAAATCATGACAATCTGAATTTTTTGACTAAAATTTTGGTCAAAATCGAAAAATTGAACTTCTTTATTCACGCTGGTAGAAAAACCGCTTTAGGCTTGTTGGAAAGTTTCTTCAAGGGCCTTCAAAGGGATGTATTTATAATCGAAATATCTGAAAAACTCTCTCAAAGACCGAGCTGTAAATTTTGAAAAAAATTGTAATTTTGTGTTCCTTTGTGAAATATGAAAGCTCTATCACCCAAATGGAACGAGATAGGTATGGAAACGAGATAGGGGTGACAAGCTACGTCAGAAAATATTATTTTTAGAGTCTAAGAATAACTGGTGTCGATTTTAGCATTTTTAAAAATTTTTATCGATTGAGATAGAAAGAAAAAATTGAAAATTTTGAAAATTTTCGATGCCGTTTTATGGCTTCACCTCATACTGTTAAGCTTGCCTAACGCAACGCTGCTCTTCGTTTTTGATTCGGACTCATACTTTCCAAGTTATGGCCCTTTGGACTTTACTCCAACTTTGGTGAAAAATCGAGATTTTTTATTTATCACCTTACGGACTTTGTTTGGGACTTTTCAGAAATCCCTTTAAGTTTCCATTACGGGGATGCCCTTGTATTCGCAGTGGCTCAAAAACTCTAGAAATTATGGAGGTGCAAGGATTCTGAAAATTCGAATTCTTGTCACCTCTTGTGAGTCACTTAAAATACATCCCTTAAATGTGGAAACAGAGTACAGAAACGTGTTCAGCGACAAAAACTACGTCGAGAAAAAATATTTTTTTTGGGTTTGAATGTCTTTCAATTTTTTTTGGCATTTTCATGCGCTAATATTCAAGCACCTTTTTATGGTCTAATTTCATAGTTGACAGCTCACTGAACGAGACTCTGTCGCTAGTTTTTAATTTAGACTCTTATTAGGGCAGTTTAGATTTTTAGAAATCAAAACCAGCAGACTTCTCCTGTACCGTGCATTAATTTTACGTAGACCGTGGTGGAAAATGTGACGTCACAAGTCAGAATTTGAACGGCAATGGCGTCTTCGGCGTTTTGGTGCGGGTATTCCAGTCGCATAGTGAACATTTATTTTTTTGAAAAAAAAAACTGAATTTTCCAATATTAATTAATGGTAAATTTGCGAAATCACCAGATCAGCCTTCCTCGGACATTTTAATGCAAAAAATTGTTTTAAATATTAGAAATTCTCTGACAAATTGAAACTAGAAGCTTAGAATATTATTTCTCTTAAAATAGAAAACAATTTTTCATATTGATTTAAAGAATGAGTTTCACAGGCTGAGTTGGCAATAAATTATCAAGAAAAACTTTGAAGAAAACCTGAGACGATTTTCACTGTAACGCTTTGGATTTTCACTAAAATTTCGACATGTTCGTATAGCATTAAAAAAATTCAAAAATCTTTGCATCATCTAAAATACAACTCGCTTCTTAATAATTACTTAACTCTTGTTTATTTAATCCCAAAACAAAACAAAAATTACCCAAATTAAGCACCGCTAAATTCTTAATTTTCCTAATTAATACCAAAGAAAGTAACGAAACCTTGAAACTTTGGTGAGGTAACCCGTTTCTTTTCGTAAGCGGTAATTTGGAGTTAGTCGAAGAAAAAACCCGAAGCGATAGTGGATGAAAAAGATCGTAAATGTGGCAAATTGAATATACCGAAAAGTGATTTTCAAAAAAGTTTTTACATAATTTTTTTCAACCCCCCAAAGAATCGATCGAGAATCAATTATTCCACAAATTATTCAATGGAATATAAAAAGAAACCGTTAATGTCCGGTAATTTTTTCAATCACTTCAAATATTAGATTTCGTATATTGCTTTCCAGGCGATTGTTTGGCGATAACACGCGTTATCAGCATTGACATCTTCAACCACAATATGGGCAAAATTATGGTTAAAACATTGTTAATAATCCACACTTGCAGCATGTTAGTACATTTTCAATATTTTTTTAAAACACTCGATTTAGAACCGCTGATACCGTACATTTCAATGTTTTGTTGGACTATTACGGTAAGATTAAGAAAAAAAATTTTTTTTGTTAGATTATCTATTTTCGCAGGGCAATTTGTCGTTGTTATTATTGTTAATTAAACCTGTATGGGCAATTAACATGAGAACCGAAATGAAATTTTGGCCAGAAAACAGCGCTGGAGAACGTTTAGAAAAGAAAATCAAACGAGAATCAATTTTTGCGTCTCTATTTGGAGTAATCACCTTAATCTTATCGTTAGCAACGACAATTGCTTTGAGTTTTAACGGTACAGAAGCTGAAGAAAACGTTTCGTTAATCATTAAATTGTTGAGTGAAAATCGCATATTTTTGGTCACGGATGTAATTTTTTGGATCTACAAACTTAGTTTTGTTCTTTTCGTTTACGTCATGACAGTATATTCCCAACAAATGATTTATTACTCGCAACATTTGAAATTTCAGTTGTGTTTACTAGAAGATTACTTGGCAAATTTAACTAGGAATCAGAAATTTAACGAAGAAATGATACTGGAGGACGACATTTACCAAAATTTGGTCGAGAAAAGACTGAAATTTTGCGTAGAACGTTACAACCAAATATTTGCGTAAGATTTTTAAAATTCGAACAATTTAGAGCGAAAGCGGTGCTCAAGTAGCGAGATCAATCAACGCTGTTTGGTTTTGGCTGCTAAAAATCCAAAAATTTAATTTTTCTATTTTATTTAATTTTGCAAAACGCGTTACACAATTGTTGCTACTTATCGCCCTAATTCTTTCCAAAATTTGTAATAACTTCGTAGAATTATTAATAACAAATATTTTTGGAACTTTCCTAAGAATATTCCGCATTAGTGATGCTGGCTGGTGTTCATGAATTTTAGATGCGGTAACAGGATGACAAAGAAAATTTCGATTCTATTACCAGTTTTTGCGTTAGCAACTTTATCACATGGAATCGGTTGTTCAATATTTATTTACGCGGTAATTTTCACTATTAATTTAACCACACCCAATAAACAAATAAATTTCAGTATCGTCCTTATGGAATTGTAAGGTCCATTATGCCAGCAATTCTTTACTTGGGGACTGCTGCCGGTATAATTTTGGCTGGCCAACAAGTTGAGGAACACGTAACCAAGTGCAAATTACATGGAGTCAATGTTGCAATAAAAAATTTTAGATGGAAAAATTAATCGAAGCACTCATGTCCAATCCTTGGTACACTTGGAATGTCAAGAATAGAAAACTATTACTAACTGCTATGTTAGGTTTGGTGCAACCATCTACAGTGAAATTCACAGAAAAAATATCACTCAACTACAACTTGGGAATTTCTGTACCTACTAAAGGTTTGAAAAATTTTTTTGATAATCACAAAATTTTGCAGATTTTGAAAGGAATCTTTTCGGCCGCCTCGGTCTTCATCCAAACCAGAACGAGATAATCGCAATAATAATTTTTTCAGCAAGTGATTTAATGTTTATAACTTGATATTAGGACTATTTTGAAGATTTAAGAATATAATTAAAAAAATTGTTTGAAACAAAATTGTCAAGTTTCATGCTTCTTAAGACACTTTGGTGACCCTTCACAGTTGTTTTTTTGTACACATAAACCTGCTGTTTCAAATTTAATTCAAACATCAAGAAATTTGAACAAAAGAAGCCATTCAGTGGTTTGCTATTGTCTTACGAGGGGAAGCCACTGACTAATTCTTTCCAGATTTAAGCAGAAATTAAACTAACAACAAATTAACTCAATGGAAAGTACCAACGATAACGAATCTGATTTTCAGCACCAACTTAGTCTTTCGATAACTTGATAGCAAACATTTCCTAAATTATTTTCTTATTTATTGAGTAAAATTTTTGAAGTGAAAGGGGGTCGAGTTTCGTTGCAAAAAACATATGCAGTTTTTCAAAATTGATTTCAAGTTTAAAAAATTGAAGAACCATATGGAAGGGAAGTCTTGAAAATATCGGGATAATGTAACATTTCTTGGATTTTCATACCTTTCTGAAAAGTCAAAAAATCCTGTATCAAGAAGAATTTTGGTTTGCAAAGCAAAACTGAATTTAGAAAACTAAAGTCGCATCACTGTTCAAAAGGAGAATGTGGTGAATAATAAAATTTAAATTCAAATTAATATTTCTTCTACAGTCCTAGAAGTTGGGACGTTACTGTTAATTTAGGAAACGTGTGCCCCAATTTTTCTCGAATTGGTTTCGTTAAAGAAAACAATTGCTTTAATCGAACGCCGATAATGACCCATTTTTGTTGTAATGGGATCACTTCTTAACTTAATATTAGTTGATTAGCTTTCGAAGCCATTGAAACTTACAGTAATTTCAGTCGAAGTACATTAATATGGAATCGACGTACTGAATTAATAAAGCGCGTTACAAGCTTCAGCGATATTTTCATGACATAACTAGTATCCAAGCAAGAGCGATTATAAACCAAAGATCATGACGTCATTTAAAAAGTTTAAAAAAGTTTTTGCAAAAATTTTATTACCAAAATTGTTGCGGAGTGAAAAAATTTACGAATTACTTTGTGAATATTTAACGAAATGAACAAGACAAACAATAATCGTATTCCTCTAGTTGTCAACAGTCTTTTTATTTCTAAGTACGTCGATACGAGTCAAAGTTAGTGGAAGAAGCAGAACTTCGATGTTGCAAAAGTAAATGATTATGTGCAAATGATTCCAAAAAAGTGATCAAATTAGTAATTAAGAACAAAATTTTAGGTATGAGATACTCAACGATCATCCATTGGTAAAATAGTAAAATTGGTCTGCAGTAATAACGAACAGATTTTGTTACAATTTTCACAATTACAGTTATTTGACAGAATAGACCGCATACCACTCAAAAGTTTGAATTGCAAATACAAAAATAGAAGAAGCGTAGGAGGGACGACAAAAAGATTGAAGCTGTTATTGGCAGAAAGCAAAAGGGGAAAAAGGAACACAAATACTTGCACTGATGAAACTGCTGGCAAGAATATTTTATTAGGAATTGTATTTTTTTTTTGATTTGGCTGTCTATATGACACAATTTTCTAGTTAAAAATAAGTTGTTGACAAAATTTTCTTTGAAGGCAACAAAATTTTTAATTTTTATGAATTGTTTGGAATTGAAACAAATAAAATTAACTACAAAATTGTAATTAATTTTAATAACTGATTATTTTCAAAATAATGAATTCCCAAGGGTCAATAACAGAAATTGTTATAAATGAAGATTCTTAGTTTGAAGCTCCACTACTAGTAATGAAAACTTGCTGAAAGAGTATTAAGAAGTGCATTTTTATATTAATGGAATAAGTCGTGACCTTAATGTTATTTCAATACCTTTTCGATACAATAAAAATTTACAAGAATTTCTATCTATACATGAAACTGAAGCAATAAATTTATCCATCGCGGATTTAGTTTCTGACTCACCCTCCAACAACCGGTAAAGTCAGTTTAACAATAGCTCTTCGGCGTACACTTGAAAATTATCAAAAAGTCATTCCCAAATTTTGAAAATAAAAAATTGGTGTTTTTGCAAATTGTAAATTGCAATAATTCTTAAAATAATTTTTAAATAAAAAATATTTTCGGAAACAATTTTTTCTTAATCTTGAGTTCATCTAAATAATCAAAGCATCGAAGTGTTTTACCAAAAAGAAAATATTTATCATACAAATTTCAAGAAAAATCCACCAATGTCGACTAATTACCATAAAAAGTGTCAAAAACTAAACTAATCCCACAATTCTTCAGGTGATTGTTTGCAATTGTTGCGCATCGTTTGTTTTGATTTAGTTAGTTGTTCTATGGGGCAAAAAATTATCAAAATATTGCTATCAATCCACGCTTTTACCATATTAATATATTTGGAGTATTTTTTCAAAAATTCCACTCTAGAACAGATAACGACACTTCTGCCAATGTTTTGTTGGACACTTACGGTAAGCACACAAACAAAGTAAAATTTAAATATTTATGAAAGGTCCATTTTTCTTACCCAATTAATTGCTTATGCAATTGTGATGAGCTTTAAAATTAAAATTACTTGTGAAAGCAAAAAAAATTTTTTAGAAAATCTGAAGAGTTCATTTGAAATCCAAAACAAGATTTTGCTATTTATTTTAGAACAGCAAAAAAATTTCAGCAGCTGCAAACTACAGTGAAACAAATTAATTAGAGTTGAAATAAATATTAGTGTTGCAATTTAGCGTAAAATTGTTGAGTTTTTTATTCTAAAATTTTTGAAATTGCTCGAATTAAATTTGACCAAATTTTCTAAATTTCATTTGTAAAAAAAGCGAGCACATTGGGAAGAAAACCTTGAAAACCTACAAATGAGTTTTAATAATTTCCAATGATTTACGAACTTACTTTAATGCTTAATTGATAATGTATCAAAAATCCTTCCAAAAAGTCCTTTTGTCAGGATTTTGCTATAAACGGTAACGCTGTTAACAAAAATTTTCTATTTTTAACATTCCAGGTGTACTACAAATTTAAGAATTGTGTAGATTGCGCTTCCATCTAAAATGCAAATATTTAATAGATCAAAGCGCAAAACAATTTATTAACAATAACTGCAACTTGAGATTTTTCAACGTTCCACATCAAACCACCGCAAATACAAAAGAAGAAGAAGTGTAGGCAGGCGAGAAAAAAATTGAAACTATTATTGACAGAAAGAAGAAGGAATAAGAAAACGAATTTGCAGCAACTTAAATGCTTGTAACGATCAAATTGTTGGCGAAAATATTTTATTAATGATAGCAAAATAAATTGGCTTTCTATATTACACAATCTTCTAAATAAAAGTTAATGGTAAGTTTCCAACAAAATTTTTTGTAAAGGAAAGTAAAATTTAAATATTTATGAAGCGTCGATTTTTCTTACCCAAGTAATTGCTAATGGAATGGTGACAAGCTTTAAAATTGAAATTATTTGTGAATGCAAAAAAAAATTTCTAGAAAATCTGAAGAGTTTATTTGAAATCCAAAACAAGATTTTGCTATTTATTTTAGAACAGCAAAAAGATTTAAGCAGCTGCAAACTACAGTGAAACAAATTAATTAGAGTTGAAATAAATATTTGTATTGCAATTTAGCGTGAAATTGTTTATTTTTTTATTTTAAAATTTTTGAAATTGCTCGAATTAAATTTGACCAAATTTTCTAAATTTCATTTGTAAAAAAGCGAACACATTGGGAAGAAAACCTTGAAAACCTACAAATGAGTTTTAATAATTTCCAATGATTTACGAACTTACTTTGATGCTTAATTGATAATTTATCAAAAATCCTTCCAAAAAGTCCCTTTGTCAGGATTTTCCTATAAACGGTAACTGTGTTAACAAAAATTTTCTATTTTTAACATTGCAGGTGTACTACAAATTTAAAAATTGTGTTGATTGCGCTTCCATCTAAAATGCAAATATTTAATAGATCAAAACGCAAAACAATTTATAAACAATAACGGCAACTTGAGATTTTTCAACGTTCCACATCAAACCACCGCAAATACAAAAGAAGAAGAAGGGTAGATAGACGGAAAAAAAATTGAAACCATTATTGACAGAAATAAGAAGGAAAAAGAAAACGAATTTCCGCAACTTAAATGCTTGTGACGATCAAATTGTTGGCAAAAATATTTTATTATTGATAGCAAAAAAAAATCGGCTTTCTATATTACACAATCTTCTAAATAAAAGTTAATGGTAAGTTTCCAACAAAATTTTTTGTAAAGGAAAGTAAAATTTAATTATTTATGAAGGGTCGATTTTTCTTACCCAAGTAATTGCTTATGGAATTGTGACGAGCTTTAAAATTGAAATTATTTGTAAAAGCAAAAAAAAATTTCTAGAAAATCTGAAGAGTTTATTTGAAATCCAAAACAAGATGTTGCTATTTATTTTAGAACAGCTAGAAAATTTCAGCAACTGCAAACTATAGTGAAACAAATTAATTAGAGTTGAAATAAATATTTGTATTGCAATTTAGCGTGAAACTGTTTATTTTTTTATTTTAAAATTTTTGAAATTGCTCGAATTAAATTTGACCGAGTTTTCTAAATTTCATTTGTAAAAAAAGCGAACACATTGGGAAGAAAACCTTGAAAACCTACAAATGTGTTTTAATAATTTCCAATGATTTACGAACTTACTTTGATGCTTAATTGATAATTTATCAAAAACCCTTTCGAAAAATCCCTTTGTAAGGATTTTGCTATAAACGGTAACGTTGTTAACAAAAATTTTCTATTTTTAACATTCCAGGTGTACTACAAATTTAAAAATTGCGTTGATTGCGCTTCCATCTAAAATGCAAATATTTAATAAATCAAAACGCAAAACAATTTATTAACAATAACTGCAACTTGAGATTTTTCAACGTTCCACATCAAACCACCGCAAATACAAAAGAAGAAGAAGGGTAGGTAGACGGGAAAAAAATTGAAACTATTATTGACAGAAAGAAGAAGGAATAAGAAAACGAATTTGCAGCAACTTAAATGCTTGTAACGATCAAATTGTTGGCGAAAATATTTTATTACTGATAGCAAAAAAAAAAAATCGGCTTTCTATAGGACACAATCTTCTAAATAAAAGTTAATGGTAAGTTTCCAACAACATTTTCTGTAAATAATAGTAAAATTTAATTATTTATGAAGGGTCGATTTTTCTTACCTAAGTAATTGCTTATGGAATTGTGACGAGCTTTAAAATTGAAATTATTTGTAAAAGCAAAAAAAAATTTCTAGAAAATCTGAAGAGTTTATTTGAAATCCAAAACATGATGTTGCTATTTATTTTAGAACAGCTAGGAAATTTCAGCAACTGCAAACTACAGTGAAACAAATTAATTAGAGTTGAAATAAATATTTTTATTGCAATTTAGCGTGAAACTGTTTATTTTTTTATTTTAAAATTTTTGAAATTGCTCGAATTAAATTTGACCAAATTTTCTAAATTTCATTTGTAAAAAAAGCGAACACATTGGGAAGAAAACCTTGAAAACCTACAAATGTGTTTTAATAATTTCCAATGATTTACGAACTTACTTTGATGCTTAATTGATAATTTATCAAAAATCCTTCCAAAAAGTCCCTTTGTCAGGATTTTCCTATAAACGGTAACTCTGTTAACAAAAATTTTCTATTTTTAACATTGCAGGTGTACTACAAATTTAAAAATTGTGTTGATTGCGCTTCCATCTAAAATGCAAATATTTAATAAATCAAAACGCAAAACAATTTATAAACAATAACTGCAACTTGAGATTTTTCAACATTCCACATCAAACCACCGCAAATACAAAAGAAGAAGAAGGGTAGATAGACGGGAAAAAAATTGAAACCATTATTGACAGAAAGAAGAAGGAAAAAGAAAACGAATTTCCGCAACTTAAATGCTTGTGACGATCAAATTGTTGGCGAAAATATTTTATTACTGATAGCAAAAAAAGAAAATCGGCTTTCTATATTACACAATCTTCTAAATAAAAGTTAATGGTAAGTTTCCAACAAAATTTTCTGTAAAAAATAGTAAAATTTAATTATTTATGAAGGGTCAATTTTTCTTACCCAAGTAATTGCTTATGGAATTGTGACGAGCTTTAAAATTGAAATTACTTATAAAAGCAAAAAAAAATTTCTAGAAAACTGTAATTAATTTTAATAAATAATTATTTTTAAAATAATAATTCCCCAAGACACTTAATAGCGGAGTCAATAATAGAAATTGCTATAATTGAAGATTCATCGTTAGAAACTGCACTACCAATGGTAATGGAAACTTACCCAGAGCATTTTAACAAATACATTTTTATACTAATGGAATAAGTCGTTAACTTTACGTTATTTTATTAGCCTTTCGATACAATAAAAATTTACAAGAATTTCTATCAAAGTACCTGTATAATGAAACTGAAGTAATAAATTTATCCATCGAAGATTCAGTTTCTGAGTCACCCTCCAACAACCGGTTAGGTCAGTTATAACAATAGTTCAACTAGTGTGCGGTGTATCACTTGAAAATTACCAACAAGTCGTTTCCAAATTTTGAAAGTAAAAAAAAATTCAATTAGTGTCTTTAGTACTTTTGAAAATTCCAAAATTGCAACAATTCGTAAATTATTTTTTATTAAATATTTTGAGTTCATCTTAGTAATAAAACATCAAAGTGTTAACGTATAAAATATGAATCCTAAAAGTTTCAAGAAAAATGAACCAATGTCGAGTAATTACCATAAAAAGTGCCAAAAACTAAACTAATCTCACAATTCTTCAGGTGATTGTTTGCAATTGTTGCGCATCGTTTGTTTTGATTCAGTTAGTTGTTCTATGGGGCAAAAAATAATCAAAATATTGCTATCAATCCACGCTTTTACCATATTAATATATTTGGAGTATTTCTTCAAGAATTCCACTCTAGAACAGATAACGACACTTCTGCCAATGTTTTGTTGGACACTTACGGTAAGGACACAAACACCCAAAAAATTCGTTTAATTCAACACTTTTAAAGGGAACTATCGTTTTAACGTTATTGCTATTTATACCAAATTGGGCAATGAATATGAGGAACGATATAAAATTTTGGCCCGACAACAGCGCTGGAAAAAATATCGAAAAAAAAATCAAACGAGAATCAATATTTACGTCGTTATTTGTGCTATTTAATGCGATTTTCGCAATAACAACGGTAGTTGTTTTGGGCTTTAAGGGCACAGAAGCTGAAGCAACCACTTTCTTAATTAGTAGATTGTTGAAAAACCACCAGAATTTTTTTTTCGCAAATGTGTTATATTGGATCTATAAAATTAGCTGTGGTCCTTTTGTTTATATCATGATTGTGTACTCCCAACAAATTATTTATTACTCGCAACACTTAAAGTTTCAGCTGTGCTTACTACAACATTATTTATCAAAGCTAACAAGGGATCAAAAGCTGAACGAAGAAAGGATTTTGGAAAATGAGATTTACCAAAATTTGGTCGAGAAACGATTAAAATTTTGCGTTACACGTTACAACCACATAATTGGGTAAGATTCAATTTTGAACCATAGTACGGGCGAAAACTGTGATCAAGTAGCGCGGTACTTTGTGAAGCCAGAAAGAAAAATTGCAAAACTTCGAAAACAATTTTGGTGGTCTAAAAATTCAATAATTGCCCAAGTTTTGACTATTTCTCGTTCAATTTTCTCCCGAAGCCCGGTTCCTATTTAATAAAAAATACTAAAAGGTGAGAACGTAAGAACTTTGTGTGCAGGATCATCAAATTCCAATTTATTTATTTTTTAATTATTTCAAATGCTTTCCACGTTAATAATTCTGTTCCTCCACTACTATTTTACGGTATTTGCTACACTCAACAATTTCGTTAAAATATTAATTGAAACTCTAATTTGCTTTACAATGCAGACCCGCCAGTAAAATGGCTAAAGAAATATCAAATTTATTACCCCTTTTCGGCTTAGCAGCTTTATCACACGGAATTGGTTGTTCGATATTTTTATACACGGTAAGTAAATAATAATTTACTAACTCAAAATAAAAAAGAAATTTTAGTATCGTCCATTTGGAATAGTGAGATCCATACTTCCTGCGACTCTCTATTTAACGACAGTTGGTAGTATGATTCTGGTGGGTCAAAAAGTTGAACAACAGGTAATTACCTTCGAAATACTATATCAAGTCGATATTGCGATAGTTTTAGATGGAAAAATTAATTGAAGCGCTCATGACAAATCCTTGGTATACGTGGAATGTGAAGAATAGAAAACTTTTACTAACTGCTATGGTTGGTTTGACGCAAGCATCTCCACTGCGATTTACAACAAAATTCACACTCAATTACAGCATGGGAATTTCGGTATGGTTTTTGGGGAATTTTGTTTTTTTAATCAAAATTATTTTGAAGATTTTGAAAGGAATATTTTCGGCAGCGTCGTTTCTCCTTCAAACCAGAGCGAGAAGGATGCAATAACAATTTTTACAGCAAATAATTTAATATTTTTAATTAATAATCCTTAGGAGTTGTTAAAAAAATTTCTTGATTATTTAATAACTTTTTCATAAAAGACAATTTAATTGTTTTCTGGCTTAGATATTGAGGAAAATTCGGAATGTTTGTAAGCTCAACAGTTATGTATTGGTAGATCCTAAAAATTCTGAATGGTCAATTAAATTAGCGTTTCACCCCCTTTCACTACGTAAATAATTATTAAACTTAAGATTAAGGAAAATAATGATTTAAGATATTTTAATCGAATTCTGGTGTTTGAAAATAAGTTTCTCACAATCTAATTGTAACATTTTTCCTGCAAATATCTCAATAAATCGCAAAAATAAAAACGTTTCGGCTTAGAATTATTTAAATTTGTAAATAAAATTATTTCGAGCAAATCAAGAAATCGGTAGTAGAAAGCATATGCAATTGACGAAATTTAGCGCAATGTTTTGGAAGTAAAAAATTATATCGAGGACATTCTTCAGAACTATTTACTAAAAAATTTCGAGCTGTTAAAACGTTTTAATTCAATTAATATTAAATCTAACATCAATCTATCCTTTTCGGTCGAAAAAAAAATTAATTTGTGATCAAATAACTCAGAAATTGAATGACGAAGAAAGAGCAGAGAAGCTAACTAACTGATTATGAAATTTAAAACGAAAGTTGGGAGCAAATGTTTGTAAGAAAGAAATCAACAAAAAAGTACTACAAAGAGAACTGGTGAACTGAACTGTTAATTTATGTTGTTGACAAAAAATTCTTCTAGTGGTGCTAGTTATTGTTATTAATTTATAAAATTAACAATAATTAATATAATTTTTCCAGGTGCATCAATAGTTTCACAAAAACTTAACGTGTGTATTGTTAATGTAAAGTTAATAATTATTAACTTACTCCTAGACAAAATTTCTGAATTAGGCACTTTTAAATAATTCTAAAATCAATTTTAATTTCAATTCCCGCTAATAAAAATTTTTATAACTAATCTGCAAGTATTTAGCTTCAATTGTAGGTTAATTGTTTTTTCTTTGGTACAATTGGAAAAACATAGAACACGCCGAGAACATCCCTTTGATAATCTATAAAAAAAAAACTTTATTGGATGCCAACTTCTACGCAAACTGTACATTAATTCCTAATTCGTAATTGATGGCGACTTGATCAGTAAACTTAACTTTAGCTGGTTTAGATATAGACGATAGGGATATGAGCAGTAACTGTCTATTTTTGAGGTTCCAAATATGCCATGGATTAAGTAAAAGTCCATCTACTAAATTTTCCAACTAAAAATGATTTAATAAATAATTTTTATGGAAAATACTCCAAATCTACTTGTTCTTGAAGCTTTTGAGCGCCCCAAATCAAACTTGAAAATGTTGTAATAAAAAGAACCATTGGTAAACAACTTTTAACTATCGTACCAGGCTTAAGGTGCTAAAACTTCTAAAGTTAGAAAGTTTCATTGTCATCGCAACTTCAGTACTTGTCGGAAATTTTGTTTTGATTTTTTCTAAATAAAAATAAATAATTTTCAAAAATGGCAATTATTTCGACACAAGAAAAGTTTCAAACAAGTACCGCAACAGTCATAGCGTTGTATTATTATTTCCATATACAATGGTACTACTTACGATATATAGAAAAACAGTAGTACCAATCCCATGCAATAAACCTGCAAGGGCAAATAGCACAATAGGGACGGCGATTTGTTTTGATTTATTATTCAAACAACTGAATTAAAAGAAAAATCATCAAAAAAAATTACAATAATTATCCATCTTACGTAATAATCTTATTATGTCGCGTTATGCAAAACACAAGACGTTTCTTGATGACTTCCTGAAACTCCTTGTCGTCAATTACATATTCGGTTTCCTTCATTGTCACATTTTTCAGATATTTGTATAATAAATACGACTGGAATTTGGAGTGTTGCGTATAATAAATGACTTGTTGGGAATGAACAGTCATTTCGTAAGTAAGAATAGCCATGCTGATCACGTAAAGATATTCAACAATTTCTGTTAGAAAATAGACGTAATTTTTGTTTAGTTGCATCAAAACCACAGAAGATTTAGAATTTGGATCAATTAATATAGTTAAAACAAAAATTGCTGTAACTGTTGAAAAAACACCATTAACAACACAAAATAAAATTGTGGCTTTTGATTCTTTCATTATTTTCATTTTAAGAGTTAATCCAGCGGAATCTTCGGCCCAAAATTGCATGTGTTCCTTTAAATCAAGTGCTACGTTTGGTTTAAAAAGTAAAGTGAATAATCCAACAATGCCCTTAATTAAAAATTTTTGGTTTGATTAGAATTCTATTTGTTTATACTTACGAAAATTGTCCAGGTAAAAACCGGTATATACGTAATTAACAGGTCGAAATTAAAAATATAAATAAAATACCAAATGTGACAAACCAAAGAACTAAGGTGAATCATCAACATTCCCTTCACTACGACTCTTCCTATTTTAGTGGTAAAAATGTCAATAGATAAAAAGCGAAGCAACCACAAACAGTCGCCTGAATTTAAAATATTTTAGTTGCATTCTAGTTCTTCTATAGTTACCTTTCATTTGCGAGTGTGTTTCATAGTCCATTTTTTGTTTTCGATAGTGTGGTCACTAAACGCAATCTGTCTACTAAAAGTGTTTTCATATAAAAACAACGTTGCAGATCGATATCTCTTAAAAAATTTATAGAAAACCCATCATAATGTAATAATTAGATCGTTAAAGCGAAATCATTAAATAAGTAGCCGTTGTCATTTGAATTAGGGAATTATGGCAAATTGTATTTCTGATGGATTTGTGAATAGCCTAAATTGAACAAATTCTCATGTGAAACAGTAAATTATATTTACACAATAACTCACAAATCGAATAAAAGTTAGATAATATTAATAGTAAATGTCTAGTCAACGATAATTTCAATTTCTATGCTCAGGATATTAATTATTAAAGAAATAATCTCAACAATTATTTGAATAATTTCAGTTGAGCCACAACGCGCTGCGATTGGACATGACTTCTGACGTCACCCAGTCCCAGTCAATCACCTCTTTGAGACTTTTGTAGCCGCCTACTTATTTTACCAACAAATTCAATGATTTCTCCCAATTTTCTCCGTTTAGCAACCAATTAAATTACCTTGTGATTTCTCGAAATGCAATATGACAGATTTTTGAGGTAACAATCAGATAATTTGCCAAAGGTGGACTCTCTTATAATTGCAAGATTTTTCACGTCCGCTGATATTCGTGGGGTAAATAAACAGGCATTTACGGATATTTTACAATTTTAAGTGGGATGCAAGTTACGGCATAGTGTTTGAGGATAGAATTCACTAAGACTTTCAAAGTATTTTCAGTTCTCAATCACAAAATTTGCGTTTAAATATTTTTTTTTATTATAGTGCATGTCTAGCTAATTACGGCGATTCTGCAGTTGCATATGTGCAGATCAGGAAAACCGATAAAATTTGTACTGTCAAGACGAAAATTTGTTTCGAAGACGAGCTACAACGTGTTATAGCTCAAAGACGAGGGTGAAGAGAAAGTAGTTGACATTTCGTGCTATGATTATACAGCTTCTTCAAGTGGATGTAAACACGCTACTTTCGAAGTTTTTGGTTTAATTTTGGAAACATTAAAATATTTCTGGGGTTTTTCTGAAATCATTTCTACAATCTAACACGATACAACTGGAAACTGTCGTATTTTTATTATTGTCACTCATATTTATCAATATAAACAGGAATAAATCAAAACTAACTCACTTATGACGTCACAAGTCACGGTTTAAACGGCGTTCTGACGCGAACATTTCGTGTCCAATAATAAATATTTAATTATGTGGAAAAAATACTCGCATGGTCTGATGCATTCAAATGACCAGTTTCACGCAAAAATTGATTTGGTGAAATTATGAAACAAGGATGACAAGTAAAGAGATGATAGAAAGCCAAAAAAAGATCAAAGAGAAAAGGAGGAATACCAGGGTAAACGCAGGAAGAAGCGATAGTAAATATTTTGAAAAAAAAGGAAAATAATAGTGTTGAACGAAATAAATGTAGCAGAACCAGAAATAGTGCTTAGACGTGCACACATGTTATTATTAGAATTAAATAAAAATGTGATTATCTACATAAAGATAAAAGTTTCTGTAATTATCATATTGCAAGTGTTATTTTCGATTTATTTGTTTTTTCTTTGATATAATTGAAAAACATGAGACACACTGAAAATCGCTTTGATAATCTGCAAAAAAAAATCATCGCATGAAGACCACTACACAAAATATTACGTTAAATTCTAATTGACAGCAACTTAGTCAGTTAACTTCGTTTTCATTGGCTTTGATACAAATTGTCTATTCTTAAAATTCCATACCATCGGCTGAAAAAAATTTTTAATTGTATTTTCGATTTTTTCTTTTGTTACCTGTCATTAACGATTGAGTTTCGTACTACATTTTTGGAAATTTGATCTCAATCTTGCGGATACTTGAGAAAAATGACTTAATTGCAAACCTGACAACGCAGGTCGATATCTATCAAACTAGTAATGAATGTTTTATCTAACTGTAGGTGTAATTGTATTTTTATTCTGAGATAACTCATTATTTTGAATTATTTAGATCGTCAAAGCGCAATCCTTAAATAAAAAAAATGTATAAATGTTACAATTTAAATTAGAAAATAAAGTTACACAATTCCTAGTTAAATTGGTTTTGTAAAAAACTAATATTTGCAGGAATCAATAATTTTTATTTGAAAATAATCTTATTACCTAACCCCACAGTATAGATAGGTGTGGATAGTATCCCAAATTTGAACACATTTTTAGTAAATTGTAAAAATTGCCCAACCTTCCAAACAGATTCTTGTTGGAAATAAATCGAATCTAAAATAGTAAAATAAATAGCACAAATTTTCATAGTAGTGGAATTGCCCAGATTAAAAGGCGAAGATATTTTAAACTATCAGTTAAACGAAAAATTTTTGATACGAATTGAAATTGATTTTCTTCCAATTATTTTGGAATAAAACTTATTTATTACTGTACAGTCTTTTAATTATCTTCCTAAAAACAACACTAATTTGTAGTAAATAGTCAATTTCACAATTATTAACTTATAATTTTGCACATAATTCTTATCTTACGCCCCAAATTATAATTTAAAAATGCGAATCCCTTTCTAACTCCTCAATAAGTAACATGAGTAAGGCACGATAATTTAGAAATTTTGTAATTACTAATTTACAATTATTAGTTTAGTTTCATGTGCATATTAATTGTTCTTTCTTTGGTACAACTGAAAAAACATCGAACACACTGAAAACATCGCTTTGATAATCTGCAAAAAAAAATTTAATTGGATGACAACTTCTACGCAAACCCTCACATTAATTCCTAATTCGTAATTAATGGCAATTCGATCCGTAAACTTAACTTTAGCTGGTTTAGACATAGACGGTAGAGCTATGAGCAGTAATTGTCTATTTTCGCGATTCCATGTATGCCATGGATTAAGTAAAAGTCCATCCACTAATTTCTCCAACTAAAAACGATTTAATAAGCAATTTCTATGGAAAACACAACAAATTACTTGTTCTTGGAGTTTTTGAGCGCCCCAAATCAAACTCGAAAACGTTGTGATGAAAAGAACCATTGGCAAACAACTTTCAACAACCTTACCATGTTGAATGTTCTAAAATATCTCAAATCAGAAAGTTTAATTGTCGTCGCAACTTGTCGGAATTATTTTAATTTTTTTCTAAATAAAAATTAAATTATTTCACGAAAGGTTTCAGTACCAAAGCAGTAGAGCCTGTCCATGCTCAGAGAGACCTGTTAAGTCGTCACTGGCTGCGCGACTGAAAATGACGATTAACACCAACTGTAATGCAGTCCACCTAGACCGTCAACATTACATTGGACTCGTCCGAAACGACTGCGCAACTTTTTGGGGGAGAGAAGGGGTAAGTTCCTCTAAGAATGGACAGACTCTACCTACTACTTACAATATATAGAAACACAGTAGTGCCAATTCCATGCAATAAACCTGCAAGAGCGAACAGTACAATGGGAACGGAAATTTGTTTTGCATAACTATTCAAGCTCCTGAATTAAAACTGAAAATTACCAAAGAAATTACGATAATTAACCATATTACGTGATAATCATGTTGTGTCGCGATATGCAAAATACAAGACGCTTTTTGATAACTTCTTGAAGCTCTTTGTCGTCAATTAGGTATTCGCTGCCGTCCATTGTTACATTTTTCAGAAATTCATACAATAGGTACGACTGGAATTTGGCGTGCTGCATATAGTAAATGATTTGTTGGGCATGAACAGTCATTTCGTAAGTGAGAATTATAATGCTTATCACGTAAAGATATTCAACAATTTCTGTTAGAAAATAGACGTAATTTTTGTTTAAAAGCATCAAAACTACAGAAGATTCAAGATTTGGATCCAAGAATTTGTTTAAAAAAAAACCAGCTGTAATGATTGAGAGAATCCCATTAACAGCACAAAATAAAATTGTATTTTTGGATTCTCTAGTTATCTTCATTTTAAGATCTAATCCAGCGGAATCTTCAGCCCAAAATTGCATATTTTTCATCAAATCAAGTGCTATATTGGGTATAAAAAGTAGAGTGAACAGTCCAACAATACCCTTAAGTAAGAAATGTTGGTTTGATTAAAATTCTATTTGTTTATACTTACGAAAATTGTCCAAGTAAAAAACGGCGTATACGTAATTAACAAATCAAAATTAAAAATATACGTAAAATACCAAATGTGACACACCAAAGAACTAAGGTGAATCATCAACATTACCTTCACTACAACTCTTCCTATTTTGTTGGTAAAGATGTCAATACATAAAAAACGAAGTAACCACAAACAATCGCCTGAATTTAAAATGTTTTAGTTGCATTCTACCACTTCTACACAGAGTTACCTTTCATTTTTGAGTGTGTTTCATAGTCCATTTTTGGAAATGAGACGAAATTAGTTTTCGATATTGTAGTTACTTAACGTAATCTGTCGACTGAAATTGATTTCATGTACAACCAACATTGCAGATCGATATCATTTAAAATATTAATAAAATTTTTTACACGCGTGTAGCTGTAATTGTGATTCTATTGTAAGAAACCCATCATAATGTAAGACTTAGATCGTTAAAGCGAAATCTTTGAATAATAAATCCATAATTAAATTGCCCTCGTCGTATGAATTATTTGAATGATTTCAAGTGACCCAGAACGCGCTGTGATTGGTCGTGACGAATGACGTCACGTCTCTGAGTCTGTTCTAGTCAGTTCGCGATTTGCTTTCCCATGAAAGTTCCCCCGATTTTTTCAGTTTAGCAAAAACTTAAAAGTGCATTGCGATTTTTCGAAGTGCAATATGACTGACGAAGGATTTGTGACGGTTCAATCGGATAATTTGCCAAAAGTCGAGTTTTTCGATGAGAATACTCTTTTCAGGTCCGCTGAAATTCGCTGAAATAAGTAAGTCAACTCCTATTTACGGATTATGTTCTACAATTTCATTTTAAATGGGATGCATGTTACGACATCTTTTTTGAGGTTAAAACTCGTTTAGATTTTCATAGTATTTCCGTTCCCAATGACAAAATTTGCCCAAAAATAACCTTTTATGGTGCTGGTCAAGATAATTACGGCGATTCTGCAGCTGGATATGTGCAGATCAAGAGAAGCGATAATCTTTGCAATGTCAAGGCAAAAATTTGTCTTAAACACAAAATATGAAGCCAAAAATACAACAATCATTGCTCATAAACGAAGGTTTTGTGCCACCATTGTGCCGTTTTTTTAAGTGGATGTAAACATGCAATTTTTGAAGTTGTTGGGTTAATTTTGAGAACATAATAAAAGTTTTTCAGGAGTTATCTCTGCAATCTGACACAATATAACTGAAAACCGTCGCATTCTTCTTATTGTCACTCATTTTCATCGATGCAAACGAACCAAAACACGCAGCGCTAGAAATATTCTGCACCGTGTATTAATTTTACGTGGACGGTGGTGGGAAATGTGACGTCACAAGTCAGCATTCGAACGGCCATGATGCTCGCGGCGTTTTGGCGCAAATATTTTAGGTCAAATAGTAAATATTTAATTATGTAAAAAACATTCACATGGTCATATGCAATCTAAGAACCATTCAAAAAAATAAGTGCAAGTACCCCATTGGTTGGGTGAAAGTATCTCAGGTGTATGGACAGGTGACTAATAGAGAGATGATAGAAAGCATCAATAAGAGCGAGGAGGAAAGGATGAAGACCAAGAAGAACGCGAGAGAGAGCGATAGCAAATATTTTGGAAAAAAGAGGAAAATCATAATAATGAACAAAAAAAGTGTTACAAAACCAGTGTACACATGTTATTATTAGAAGTAAATTTAATGTAATTATACACATAAGAATAAAAAAATTGTAATTATCAAGTTGCAAATGTTATTTCCGTTTTATTTGTTTTTTCTTTGATATAATTGAAAAAACATTGAACACACTGAAAAAATCGCTTTGATAATCTGCAAAAAAAGATTTATCGGATGAAGACAATTACCCAAATTATTACGTTAATTCCTAATTCGTAATTGACTGCAACTTGGTCAGTTAACTTAGCCTTCACTGGTTTTGATACAAACGGTAGAGATATGAGCAATAACTGTCTGTTCTTAAGATTCCAAACATACCATGGATTAAGCAAAAGCCCATCCACTAACTTTCCCAACTAAAAAAATTATGACCAATAAAATTTGATAAAAATTGAAAAAAACTTACTTCATCTTCGAGTGTTTGAGCGCCCCAAATTAGACCCGAAAAAGTTGTGACAAAAAGAACCATTGGCAAACAACTTTTAAGCATAGTTCCAGAGTTTATGTGCTAAAAAAATGAGGAAAATTTCAGTGTTCGACATTTAACTGCTTCACATTTTTTGTAAATATAATTGGAACGTTTAGGAAATATCTCAAATACCAAGTCTCCTAAAACACTACTTACGATATAAAGGTAAATGGCAGTGCCGATCCCATGAAATAAGCCAGCAACGGCAAAAAGTGCAAATAAAACGCCAAGTTGCTTCATTTTCTTATTCAAGGACCTGAATCAAAACTGAAAATTATCAAAAAATTACCCTAACAAAAATTCTTACGTGACGATTTTACTGTGTCGCGATATACAAAATACAAGACGCTTTTTAGTAACGTCCTGAAATTTCTTGTTATCAATTAAAAATTCGTTGTTGTCAATTGTTATATTTTTCATATATTCACACAACAAATATGATTGGAATTTCAGGCGTTGTGTTAAATAAATTATTAAATGGGCATTGACAGTCATTATATAGGTCAGAATGACCATGCTTAACACGTAAAGATATTCAACAGTTTCTGTTAGAAAATGTACGTAATTATCTCTTAAAAGCATTATGACTACTGAAACTTTAAGAGTTGGGTCCATGAGTGCGTTTATATTAAAACCTCCTGCAACCATTGAGAAAATAGCATTAATCAAACAAAATGAAACTGTTATCCTGGATTCTTTAATTATCTTCGTTTTAAGATTTAATCCAGCACAATCTTCACCCCAAAATTGTAGATCTTCCTCAAGTTCGGGTAATAAATTTAGTTTGAAAATTAACGATAATAATCCAACAATGCCCTGATGGTAAAAATGTCGGTTTGGTTAGAACGATATTTTTTTAATGCTTACGTAAATTGTCCAGCAGCAGAGCGGGATATACGTAATTAAAAGTTCGAAATTGAAAATATAAACGAAATACCAAATATGTGAAACCAAAGAACTCAATTGAATCACCAACATTATTGTCGCCACAATTCTGCCTAGTCTAGCAGTGAAGATTTCGAAACATATAAAACGAAGCAACCACATACCGTCGTCTGAAAAATAATTTTAATTGTATTTTGTTTTTTTTCTGTGGTTACCTCTCATTAACGATTGAGTTTCGTAATTCATTTTCGAAAATTTTACGTTGCCGATACTTCAAACGGACTGTTTGTTGAAAAAATGACTTAATTGCAAACCTGACAAAGCAAGTCGATATCTACCAAACAAGTAATGAATGTTTTATTTAGCTTTAGGTGTAATTGTATTTTTATTCTGGGATAACTCATTATTTTGAATTATTTAGATCGTCAAAGCGGAATCATTAAATAAGATAATGTGTAAATGTTACAATTTTAATTAGGAAATGAAGTTACATAATTACAAGTTAAGTTTCTTCAAGTCAAAGTTTTGTAGAAAATTAATATTTGCACGAATCGGTAGTTTTTACTTGCAAAAAATCTTATTCAACCCTACAGTATAGATGTGGATCGTATCCCAATTGTTAACATATTTTTAGTGAAAATTGCCCAACTTTCCAAATAGATTCTATTATGGGTAATTTGAATCTAAAATAGTAAAATCAATAGCATTTTCTTAACGGTGAAATTGTTCGGATTAAAAGGCGAGAATATTCTAAACTATCATTTGGATGGAAAAAAAATTATATAAATTGAAATTGATTTACTTCAAATTAATTTGAAATAAAAATTATTTATGACTGTACAGTTTTTTCATTATCTTCCTAAAAACAACTCTAATTTGTAGTAAATAGCCAATTTCACAATTGTTAACTTATAATTTTGCAAATAATTCTTATCTTACGCCCTAGATTATAATTTAAAAATGGGAATCTATTTCTGACTCCTCACTAAATAACATGAGTGAGGCACGGTAATTTGAAAATTTTGCAAACAAATATTTCTTGTAATTACTAATTTACAATTACAAGTTTAGTTTCATGTGCATATTAATTGTTTTTTCTTTGGTACAACTGAAAAAACATCGAACACACTGAAAACATCCCTTTGATAATCTGCAAAAAGAAATTTTTTAATTGAATGAAAATTTCTACGCAAACCCCCACATTGATTCCTAATTCGTAATTGATGGCGACTCGATCGGTAAACTTAAATTTAGCCGGTTTAGACATAGACGGTAGGGCTACAAGCAGTAATTGTCTATTTTCGCGATTCCAGGTATGCCATGGATTGAGTAAAAGTCCATCCAATAATTTTTCCATCTAAAAGCGATTTAATAAGTAATTTCCATGGAAAACACATCAAGTCTACTTGTTCCTGAAATTTTTGAGCACCCCAAATTAAACTCGAAAACGTTGTGAGGAAAAGAACCATTGGTAAACAACTTTCAACCACCATACCAGGTTTGATGTTCTAAAATATATCAAATAAGAAAGTTTAGTTGTTGTCGCAACTTCAGTACTTGTCGCAATATTTTTAAATTTTTTCTAAATAAATTTGACACTTTATTTTAAGACACGAAAAGTTTCAAGCCAGTACCGAAGCAGTAGAGCCTGTCGATTCTTAGAAGGACCTGTTGAGTCGTCACCAGAGGCGTAGCTGAAAATTATGACGAAAATCGACTGTAAAGTACGCAAGTAGTGCGCCACTGTCTACCAAGACCTTCAACACCACATTGGGCTCGTCCGAAACGATTGCGCAACTTCTTGGGCAGAGAGGGGGTAAGTTCCTCTAAGAATGGACAGAGTCTACCTACTACTTACAATATATAGAAAAACAGTAGTACCAATCCCATGCAATAAACCTGCAAGAGCGAACAGTACAATGGGAACGGAAATTTGTTTTGCATCACTGTTCAAGCAACTGAATTAAAACCAAAAATTATTTAAAAAATTACGATAATTTACCATATTACGTGATAATGATATTGTGTCGTGATATGCAAAACACAAGACGCTTTTTGATTACTTCCTGAAACTCTTTGTCGTCAATTAAGTATTCGCTGCCGTCCATTGTTACATTTTTTAGATATTCATACAATAGGTACGTCTGGAATTTGGAGTGTTGCATATAGTAAATGACTTGTTGGGAATGAACAGTCATTTCGTAAGTGAGAATCATCATGCTAATCACGTAAAGATATTTAACAATTTCTGTTAGAAAATGGACGTAATTGCTGTTTAAAAGCATCAAAACTAAAGAAAATTTAAGATTTGGATCCAAGAATTTGTTTAAAAGAAATCCAGCTGTAAGTACTGAGAGAATTCCATTAACAACACAAAATAAAATTGTATTCTTTGATTCTCTAGTTATCTTCGTTTTAAGATCTAATCCAGCAAAGTCTTCGGCCCAAAATCGCATATTTTCCTTTAAATCAAGTGCTAGATTAGGCTTAAAATGTAAAGTGAATAATCCAACAATGCCCTTGAGTGAAAAATGTTGGTTTGGTTAAAATTCTATTTGTTTATACTTACGAAAATTGTCCAAGTAAAAACCGGCATATACGTAATTAGCAGATCGAAATCGAAAATATAAATAAAATACCAAATGTGGCACGCCAAAGAACTAAGGTGAATCATCAACATTCCTTTCACCACAATTCTTCCTATTTTATTGGTAAAAATGTCAATACTTAAAAGCCGAAGCAACCACAAACAGTCGCCTGAATTTATTTTTTTTAATTTCATTCTACCACTTCTATAGAGAGTTACCTTTCATTTGCAAGTGTGTTTTATAGTCCATTTTTGGAAATGACACAAAATCTGTTTTCGATATTGTTCTTACTTAATGCAATCTGTCTACTGGAAACAAATAAATGTTTTAATCTAAACCCAATGACTCAGATCGATATCTCTTAAATAAATATTTTATATGAGTATAACTGTAATTGTGGTTCTATTGTAGGATAACCCATTATTTAGTAATTACTGGATTGTTAAGGAGAAATCGTAAAATATTAAATCGATAAATAAACAGCAAACAAATGACAAATGAGATTTTTAACAAATTTATTAATGGCAAAAACTAAACAGAAATTCCTGTAAAACAGTAATTTTTATTTGCCAATATTCCTTCTATCCAAGATATGCTACAAAACTACAAATTAACTACAAAATTTTGTGTACGTCAGCTTGAAGGTGTAGGGTTTGAGGCAAAGAGAGACTTGCGACAAGCCACACGTCTCTCGCCTTTAACATTGTCAAATCCTACCAGAATTGAAGTAGATCTCCAATCGAGATGACCGCGTAGTAAATAACATTTCCGAAATATGTTTTTGTTGTTACTACACGACTTTTTCTCTGCGACACCTCATCTAGCCACGTTGGCTTGAAACACAAAATTGGTCCTTCGAGCCGGATAAAGTACAATAAACTTAGTAATTGAAGTTTTCTTCACTTTTATAAATCTGCAAGAATCTATCGAGTTCCTTAAATTAACAAGAAGAAAGAGTAACTGTTTGTGGAGAGAGACAATAAAAAATATTAACTTAGAATCTTTCAGTGTTTGGGAAAAAAAAGTACAAAGATACATAAAAATTTATATGGAAATTTTGAAGAAAGTGGCTTTTGAAGAAAAATGAAAATTAAATAAATTGCTAGAAACAGAAGTGATTGTCAACGAAACATAGACTTAGAAATTCAGGACACTCAGATATGGATTTTAACAAGTTAAGAGAGTAAAATTCGAAAGGGCTGAAATAAAATTTTTAAGAAAAACAAATGGTAATAACAAAAAATGGAATCAGCCATTGGATTATTTCTCAGAATTTTTAGAAACTGGACAATTAAGTTGGTGAAAGTATCCCAGGTATATGGACACAAAAAACAAACAAAGAGACAGTGGGAAGTAAAACCAAGAAAAAGTTGGGAGAGTGGTGGCAAAAACTTTGGAGAAAAGAGGAAAATTATGGTGTTAAACAAAATAAATCGTGGGCACGAAGGAATTATTCAAAGGCGTGCTCATATACTAAGTAAATATAAAAATTTCTGTAATTATCAAGTTGAAAATATTATTTTCAAATTACTTGTTCTTTCTTTGATATAATTGAAAAAACATCGAACACACTGAAAAAATCGCTTTAATAATCTGAAAAAAAAATATTAATGGAAAATGTTACGTCACACAAAATATTACGTTAATTCCTAATTCGTAATTGACGGCAACTTGGTCAGTTAATTTTCCTTTAACTGGTTTTGATATACACGGTAGAGATATGAGCAGTAACTGTCTATTTTTAAGATTCCAAACATACCATGGATTAAGTAGAAGCCCATCCACTAACTTTCACAACTAAAAAATTATGAACAGCAAATTGATAAAAATCGAGCAAACTTACTTCATGTTCGAGTGCTTGAGCGCCCCAAATTAGACCTGAAAAAGTTGTAACAAAAAGAACCATCGGCAAACAACTTTTAAGCATCATTTCAGTGTTTAGGTGCTAAAATATTTTAAGTAATCAAAATTAATTAGAATCGCAGCCAGTACTTGTTCTACATTCAATTGCTTCGAAATTTTTTTAGGTCTGTTTAAGCCTGTTAATCCCGTTTTCACAAAAAATACGAAGTCTCTAGCACTACTTACGATATAGATGTAAATAGCAGTGCCGATCCCGTGAAATAAGCCTGCAACAGCGAATAATGCAAAGGAAACGCCAAGTTGTTTAATGTTCTTATTCAAGCACCTGAATCAAAACTGAAAATTATCAAAAAATTACACTAACAAATGGTATTACGTGACGATCTTAATGTGCCTCAATATACAAAATACGAGACGTTTTTGGGTAATTTCTTGAAAATTCTTGTTGTCAATTAACGATTCGTTGTTGCCAGTTGTTATATTTTTCAGATATTCATACAACAAATATGACTGGAATTTTATTTGTTGTGTTAAATAAATTATAAGATGGGCATTGACGGTCATTATGTAGGCAAGAATAATCATGCTAACCATGTAAATTTCTTCAGCAATTTCTGTTAGAAAATACACGTAATTATTTTTTAAAAACATTACGACTACTGAAAATTTAAAACTTGGGTCCATAAGTGCCTTTATGTTCGAACCGACCGCAACGATTGAGAAAACACTATTAATCAAACAAAATAAAACTGCTGTTCTTGATTCTCTCGTTATCGTCATTTTAACATTGAATCCAGCAGAATCTTCAGCCCAAAGTTGGAGATATTCCTGAAACTCGACCACTAAATTTAGTTTGAAAAGTATTGTAAATAATCCAACAATGCCCTGATGGTAAAAATGTTGGTTAGGTAAAAACGATATTGATTTTATGCTTACGTAAATTGTCCAAGTGAGGAGAGGGATATACGTAATTAACAGTTCGAAATTGAAAATATCAACGAAATACCAAATTTGAAACATCAAGGAAGTGAGATGAATCGCCAACATTACCGCCACTACACTCCTCCCTATTCTACCAGTAAAGATATCGTAACATATAAATCGAAGCAACCACATAGCGTCGCCTGAATTTTAAAAATTTTACTTCCATTTCAGCTGTTCGATGCAAAATTACCTTCCATTGGTGATTGTGTTGCATAGTTCATTTTTGGAAATTACGCAAAATTGCGATGCTCTGGTTACTTCACACAAACTGTCTGTTGAAAGGTTTGGTTTTAACGGAAAATACAATTAATGAATTTTTTATCCGAGTGTAGGTCTAATTGTGATTAAATTATGGGATAACCTGTAATTTCGTATAATCGAAATCGTTAAAGCGAAATTATTAAATAATTAAGTAGTTGTTACCTTCTTAAAGGAATTTGGACGTCTCTATCGAAATGAAAAGGAAATCTTAGGGCCTGCTGAATTTTGAATGAAATTTGTGATAATTGAGGTGAGGAAAACCACAAATCAGTACCGATTGAATTAATTTGTCAATTTTTAAAAATTCCGGAACATTTTCCGTTCTATATGAATGATAAGAGAATTAGAACTGAAATTTTGGTGGAAAATATATTTGCTTTATACTAAGTAAATATCATTTCTTAATATTTATTACTCTATGGGTCCATTTGCCGGGGTATTAGAACTTAATAATTCGACATTTAATTATTCATACTACTAAATTAGAATAAATTAGAATAACAATGAAAATAAATAAAATAACACAAATTTGAGTTGAATTCTACTAACTTCAGATAATTACCTTCAAATAATTAGGAACTTGGTATAGGAAAAGAAAAAAATATTGTACTCAGCCCAAAATTGAAATTATTGCCGATGATTGCAAACCCTATAGAACTTTGTGTATTTCATATTCACCAGAAGTGCCACTATTTCTAAAATATTTTTCTTTGATACCTACTGAGGTGTTTAATCTGTAAAACATTTCAAAATTGTATCGTCGACAAGAATTACTTAATATCAGAATTTGCACTCGATTTGGCTACAATAACTTCTGCAGCCCTTTTGAAAATTTTCGACCAAAAAATATCTTTTTTTTATTACCACGCAGTTAAGATATTTAAATACAAACTCATAGATGCATTCCTCTGTAACATTCTTAGTTTTCCATAAACCTTCCATTTTGTAGTCAACATGCAAAAATTTTGCCCAACAACCCCTATAACCACATCTCTTTCTGTTCTAAACCACTAACAATTCTTATCAACCAATTGTAATTTTCGATTCCTTATAAAATTCTAAACAAGCCTGTCAAGCTACATTAAAATCCGAAAAAAATATTCTTACAATTTTTGAATAAAAATTTCGACCAAAAATTATTTTTCTGATTCCCAAGAAATTTAGTACGCAGGTGAGTTATTTAAATACAAACTCATATAGGCAATAAATTCTTAGTTTTCCAGAAATCTTCCATTATGTGGTCAACTTGCCAAAAATTACGCTAACAACCCCCCAACAACACCTCGTTCTATTCTAAACCACTAATAATTTTTAACAACGGAGTGAAATTTTTGATTTTTTATAAAATTCTTAAAAGTCTATCAAGTTTCATTAAAATTCGAGGAGAAAAATTTTCTTCCAATTTTTGAAAAAAAAAAAATTTGACCAAATTTTTTTTTCCTGATTGCCATAAAATTTAGCACGCAGGTGAGTTATTTAAATACAAACTCGTAGAAGCATTCAGTTCCTCTGTAGCATTCTCAGTTTTCTATAAGTCTTCTATTATGTGGTCATAATGCCAAAAATTCCGCTAACAACCCCCTAACAACACCTCGTTCTGTTCTAAATTACCAATAATTCTTAGCAAGCAAGTGTAATTTTCGATTCCTTATGGAATTCTGTACAAGCCTGTCAAGTTTTATTAAAATCCAAGGAGAACAATTTTCTTCCAATTTTTGAAAAAAAAAATTTGACCAAAAATTCTTTTTCTGATTGCCAAGAAAATTAGCACGCAGGTGAGTTTTTTAAATACGAACTCATATAAACATTCAATTCTTCTGTAGCATTCTTAGCTTTCCAGAAATCTTCCATTATGTGGTCAAAATGCCAAAAATTCCGTTAACAACCCCCCAACAACACCTCGTTCTGTTCTAAACCACCAATAATTTTTAGCAAGCAAGTGTAATCTTCGATTCCTTACGGAATTCTGTACAAGCCTGTCAGGTTTCATTAAAATCCAAGGAGAACAATTTTCTTCCAATTTTTGAAAAAAAAAATTTGACCCAAAATTCTTTTTCGGATGGCCAAGAAAATTAGCACGCAGGTGAGTTATTTAAATATGAACTCATATAAACATTCAATTCTTTTATAGCATTCTTAGTTTTCCAGTAATCTTCCATTATGTGGTTAACATCCCAAAAATTCCAAAAACAACCCTCTAACCACACCTCGTTCTGCTCTAAACCACCAATAATTTTTAACAAACAAGTGTAATTTTTGATTCCTTATGCAATTCTGTACAAGCCTGACAAGTTTCATTAAAATCCAAGGAGAACAATTTTCTTCCAATTTTTGAAAAAAAAAATTGACCAAAAATTCTTTTTCTGATTGCCAAAAAATTTGGTATGCAGGTGAATTATTTAAATACGAACTCATAGAGGCATTCAGTTCATCTGTAGCATTCTTAATTTCCCAGAAATCTGCCATTATATGGTTAACATGCCAAAAATTCCAACAACAACCCTCCAACCACACCTCGTTCTGTTTCAAACCACCAATAATTTGTAACAACCGAGTGTAATTTTCCATTCCATATAAAAATTTTAACACGTCTGTCAAGTTTCTTTAAAATCTGAGGTGCAATTGGAGTTGTGGACATATACCAAACAATAGTCCTGAAGAAAACTGAACGCATCAGTACTAAAACTTTTAACAACCGGATTCAATAAAATTGATGGCACTTGAGTACTCAAACTTTCAACAAGAGTACTTAAGTAACCTGCACGTATGTCGATACTAATTTTTATTTATCTCTGAACGGTTGGAAAAGCAATACACAAGCCTTAGGGGGATAGAAACGAACAGAAGTGAGTCAGGTGCAGGGAAATAACTCACACAAGAGCTGCACGTCGGAATTCACTTTATTTACACTAAATAATTTTTTTCTTTCATTTTCCGTATTACATGAGGAAATTTCGCGCTTCATTGTACGTTAATATTTCTATGAGATTAGTAATAAACACCAAGAAGTTGATTAATAAAATTATTAATAATCCCTGTAATCACCAAGAAATACTTTATTTTCATGCTTGTACTAATTATTTTTTCTATGGTCTAACTGATAAAACATGGAGCACACCGAGAACATGGCTTTGATAGTCTGCAAAAACGAAAGATTTATTGAACGAAAACCACTACGTAAAACATTAAGTACATTCAGTCCTAAGTCGTAATTGACGGCGATTTGATCCGTAAATTTAACTTTAACTGGTTTAGACAAACATGGTAAAGATATAAGCAAAAATTGTTTATTTTTACGACTCCAAATGTGCCATGGATTCAGTAAAAGTCCATCCACCAATTTTTCCAACTAAAAGACATTCAATCAGTAATTTCTATAGAAAACAGTACAAATCTACTTGTTCTTGGAGTTTTTGAGCTCCCCAAATTAAGCCTAAAAAATTTACGATGAAAAGAACCAATGGTAGACAACTTCTAAATACCAAGTTGGGTTTGAAGTGCTAAAAAAGTCACAAAAATTAATTTGCATCGTAACTTCAATACTTGTCCCTAACAAATTGTTTTGAAGCTATTATTTCGATTTTCACAAATTGTCTCAAACAAGTACCAAAGCGATGTGAGGAGCTACTTACGATATAGAGGTAAACAGCACTACCAACCCCCTGAAATAAACCTGCAAGCGCGAACATTACAATGGGAATGGAAATTTGTTTTGCTTTATTATTCAAACATCTAAAATTAAAATTAAAATTGTCGACCAGTCAAGTAGCGAACTATCTTACGTAATTATGGCATTGTGTCTTGTTAAGCAAAAGATAAGACGTTTTTTGATAATTTCCTGAAATTTCTTGTCGTCAATTAAGTGTTCGTTGTCTTCCGTTGTGACATTTTTTAGATATTCATACAACAAATACGATTGGAATTTCAAATGTTGCGTGTAATAAATCACTTGAAAGGGATGGACAGTCATTTCGTAAGTAAGAAGAATCATGCTGATCACGTAAAGATATCTAACAACTTCTGTTAGAAAATAGACATAATAATTGTTTAAAAACAACAAGACAACTGAAGATTTAAAATTGGGGTTGACCAATATGGTAACGTTAAGACCGGCTGTGAGCAATGAGAGAACACCATTTTCTATAAAGAATAAAACCGTATTTCTTGATTCCTGAATTATCGTCATTTCAAGATGGTATCCAGCGGAATTTTCAGCCCATAATTCAATGTGTTCCTTTAAGTCGAACGCTACGTTTGGCTTGAAAAGTAGGGTGAATAATCCTACGATCCCCTGATAACAAAAATGTTGATTAGGTTAAATTGATAATTATTTAACACTTACGAAGATTGTCCACGTGAAGACCGGAATATATGTTATTAACAAATTTAAATTAAAAATATAAATAAAATAACAAAATTGACAAAACAAGGAGCTAAGATGAATCACCAACATACTTTTCAAAACAAACCTGCCCCATCTACTTGTGAAGATATCACCACATAAAAGACGAAGTATCCACATACAGTCGCCTGAATTTAAATAATTTCAATTACATTTTAACTGTTTGATACAGAATTACCTTTTATCGACGATTGTGTTTCGTAGTTCATTTGGAAAAATTACACGAAATTATGTTTCAATGTTATACACACAAACTGTGTATTGACACTAAATTGACGAAACTAAAGATGTTAGACAACGCAAATCGATTGGTATCAAATTATTTACGAATGCTTTATGGGCGATGAATTCGAATGGTAATTCAGTTGTTTTTCGTAAAATCGTTAATAAAAAGAAAAAATACTATTCTTACATAAATGAGAAAAAAATTACAAATTATTCCAAACAAGGTATCTCAACATATTTATTGTTGTCATAAAAATAATTAATGTTTGTAGAAAATTTCTATTCGAAGATTTTCTTTTTAGTTATAATGTGTCACGCAGTACACAAATGTTTAGTTTTCTTAATAGGGGTGAAATAAATTACGTAATAATGATTCAGAAGATGTCCTTGTTTCTGAAGTGACTTGAAAACTCAGGTAGTTATCGAGTTTTAATTTTTGTAACAATCCTAAATTTTGTGTTATCTTACAAAATGCACGAATTCCAGCGCTTAAATGATCTAACCAAATACGAAATCTAGAAGAGCTACACTAATTCTTATTAGAAAATGTTATTTTCATTAACTGGAAATAAGTTTGACATTTGTGCAAATTTTGTGGACAAATTATTAAAATTTTTTTGGGGACCTTTTTCATGAAATCTCCTTGGTATAATACAAAGTAAGTGCCAGTTTTTAATTCAGATACTTTAATTTGAATTTTCTGAGCGTAATTTCGGTCAAAATTGAAAAATTTAATTATTCTAGTTTACGGTGGTGGTGCCTTGTTTTTGGTCAATAATTTTCAAAAGTTTCAAGTACCTTTTTATGGTCTTAATTAATAATAGACAAGTCGCTGAACGAGACGCTGTCACTAGTTTTTAATTTGGAGTCTTAACTTTCAAAACTATGACAATTTGAGTTTTTTGAGCAAAATTTTGGTGAAATTTGTAAAATTGAACTTCTTCATTTACGGCGGTAGAAAATCCGTTTTAGGTGTGTTGGAAAGCCCTTTAAAATCCTATAAAGGAAATATTATTATATTCAAAACGGCTCAAAAACACCGGTAGTTATAGAGGTGTAAATTTTGAAAAAAAAAATTTTGTGTTCTTTTGAAAATTGTTGAAAATCTATCCGCCAAAATGGACAAACTGGGTACGGAAATGACATAAGGGTGACACGCTTTAACAACAGAGTGTAATTTTCGATTTCTTATGAAATTCCGTACAAGCCTGTCAAGATTCATTAAAATTTGAGGGGAAAAATTTTCTTCCAATTTTTGAAAAAAAATTTGACCAAAAATTCTTTTTCTGATTACCAAGAAATTTGGCACGCAGGTGAGTTATTTAAATACAAACTCATAAAAGCATTCAGTTCCTCTGTAGCATTCTTAGTTTTCAAGAAGTCTTCTATTATGTGGTCAAAATGCCAAAAATTACGCTAACAACCCCCCCACAACACCCCGTTCTGTCCTAAACCACCAATAATGTTAAACAAGTAAGTGTAAATTTTGATTCCTTATAAAATTCTGGACAAGCGTGTCAAGTTACATTAAAATTCGAGGAGAAAAATTGTCTTTCAATTTTTGAAAAAAAAAACACCAAAAATTCTTTTTTTGATTGCCAAGAAATTTGGCACGCAAGTCAGTTATTTAAATACAAACTCATAAAAGCATTCAGTTCCTCTGTAGCGTTCTTAGTTTTCCAGAAATCTTCCATTATGTGGTCAACATGCCGAAAATTCTAGCTAACAACCGTCCAACCACACCTCATTCTGTTCTGAACCACCAATAATTTTTAACAACCGAATGTAATTTTTGATTCCTTATAAAATTTTATAGAAGCCTGTCAAGTTTCGTTAGAATCCTAAGAAATTAATTTTCTTCCAATTTTTGAAAAAATACGATCCCCTTATGAAAACGTTTGACCAACATTTTTTCTTCTGATTGCCATGAAATTTGGCACGCAGGTGAGATACTTAAATTCGATATCCTAAAATCCTTCAATTGATCTGTAGCATTCTTAATTTTCCAGAAATCTTCCGTTATGTGGTTAACATGCCAAAAATTCCACCAACAACCCTCCAAACACACCTCGTTTTATTCTGCACCACCAATAATTTGTAACACTAAGTGTAATTTTCGATTCCTTATAAAATTTTGAACACGTCTGTCAAGTTTCTTCAAAATCTGAGGTGCAAATGGAGTTGCGGACATTTACCAAACAATAGTCCTGAAGAGAACTGAACGCACATCAGTACAAAAACTTTTAACAACCGGATTCAAAAAAATTGAAGGCACTTGAGTACTTAAACTCTTAACAAGAGTACTTAAGAGACCTGCATGTACATTGATACTAATTTTGATTTATCTCTAAACGGTTGGAAAATCAGTACACAAACCTTAAGAGGATAGAAACAAACAGAAGTGAGTCAAGTGAAGGGGAAAAGACTCACACAAGAACTGCACGTCGGAATTAAGTTTATTTACACTAAATAAGTTTTTTCTTTAATTTTCCGTATTACATGAGGAAATTTCGCACTTCATTGTACGTTAATATTTCTATAAGATTAGTAATAAACACCAAGAAGTTGATTAATAAAATTATTAATAATCCCTGTAATCACCAAGAAATACTTTATTTTCATGCTTGCACTAATTATTTTTTCTATGGTCTAACTGAAAAAACATGGAGCACACCGAAAACATGCCTTTGATAATCTGCAAAAACCAAAGTTTAATTGAACGAAAACCACTAGGCAAAACATTAAGTACATTCAGTCCTAAGTCGTAATTGATGGCGATTTGATCCGTAAATTTAAATTTAACTGGTTTAGACAAACACGGTAGAGATATGAGCAAAAATTGTCTATTTTTACGACTCCAAATGTGCCATGGATTAAGCAAAAGTCCATCCACCAATTTCTCCAACTAAAAAACATAAAATCAGTAATTTCTATAAAAAAAACACTACAAATCTACTTGTTCTTGGAGTTTTTGAGCGCCCCAAATTAAGCCTAAAAAATTTACGTTAAAAAGAACCAATACTAGACAACTTCTGAATATCAGGTTGGGTTTGAAGTGCTAAAATTAAGTCACAAAAATTAATTTGCATCGCAATCAATTCAATTTTCAATTTTCACAAATGGTCTTAAACAAGTACCAAAACGAAGTGAGAAGCTACTTACGATATATAGGTAAACAGCGCTACCAATCCCGTGAAATAAACCTGCAAGGGCGAACAATACGATGGGAACGGCAATTTGTTTCGCTTTATTATTCAAACATCTAAAATTAAAGTGAAAATTGTCGACCAGTCAAGTAGCGCAAGATCTTACGTAATTATGGCATTGTGTCTTGTTAAGCAAAAGATAAGACGTTTTTTGATAATTTCCTGAAATTTCTTGTCGTCAATTAAGTGTTCGTTGTCTTCCATTGTGACATTTTTTAGATATTCATACAACAAATACGATTGGAATTTCAAATGTTGCGTGTAATAAATCACTTGAAAGGGATGGACAGTCATTTCGTAAGTAAGAAGAATCATGCTGATCACGTAAAGATATCTAACAACTTCTGTTAGAAAATAGACGTAATAATTGTTTAAAAACAACAAGACAACTGAAGATTTAAAATTGGGGTTGACCAATATGGTAACGTTAAGACCGGCTGTGAGCAATGAGAGAACACCATTTTCTATAAAGAATAAAACCGTATTTCTTGATTCCTGAATTATCGTCATTTCAAGATGGTATCCAGCGGAATTTTCAGCCCATAATTCAATGTGTTCCTTTAAGTCGAACGCTACGTTTGGCTTGAAAAGTAGGGTGAATAATCCTACGATCCCCTGATAACAAAAATGTTGATTAGGTTAAATTGATAATTATTTAACACTTACGAAAATTGTCCACGTGAAGACCGGAATATATGTTATTAACAAATTTAAATTAAAAATATAAATAAAATAACAAAATTGACAAAACAAGGAGCTAAGATGAATCACCAACATACTTTTCAAAACAAACCTGCCCCATCTACTTGTGAAGATGTCACCACATAAAAGACGAAGTATCCACAAACAATCGCCTGAATTTAAATAATTTTAATTGAATTTTAGTTGATCGATAAAGAATTACCTTTCATTGACGATTGTGTTTCGTAGTCCATTTGGAGAAATTACACAAGATCTTCTTTCAATGTTATACACACAAACTGTGTATTGACACTAAATTGACGGAATTGAAGATGTTAGACAACGCAAATCGATTTGTGTCAAATTATTTACGAATGCTTTATAGACGACTAATTTGAATGGCAATTCAGTTGTGTTTCGTAAAATCGTTAATAAAAACAAAAAATTACTGTTCTTACATGAATGAGCAAAAAATTACAAAGTATTCCAAACAAGGTCTCTAACATATTTATTGTTGTCATAAAAGCAATTAATGTTTATAAGAAATTTCCATTTAAAGATTTTCTTCTTAGTTATAATGTGCCACGTAGTACACAAGTGTATAATTTTCTTAATAGGGTTGAAATAAATTACGTAATAATGATTCAGATGTGCTTGCTTTTAAATTGACTTGAAAACTCAGGCGGTTATCAAGTTTTAATTTTTGTAAAAATCCCAAATTTTGTGTTCTTTTACAAAATGAACGATTTCCATCGCCTAAATGGTCAAACCAAATAGGAAATCTAGAAGGGCAACACAAATTCTTAATAGAAAATGTTATTTTCATTAACTGGAAATAATTTTGGAATTGGAGAATATTAATATCTTGTTAGAGACTTCTTTATGAAATTTCCTTGGCATAATCCAAAATAGTTTTTAATTCCGATACTTCAATTTGAAATTTTGACAATTTTAATTCTTTGGGCAAAATTTTGGTCAAAATTGAAAAATTGAATTTTCTTATTTACGGTGGTAGAAAATCCGATTTAGGCTCGCTGAATATCCCTTTCAAGGCGTTTTAAAGAGATGTTTTATATTCGAAATAGCTCAAAAATTCCGGTAATTATCAAGCTGCAAACTTTGAAAAAAATTGTAATTTTGGGTTCTTTTGTGAATTGTTGAAAATCTGTCACCCAAAATAAACAATCTAAGTACGGAAATGAAATAAGCGTGACACTCTTTGTAAAAAAATATTATTTCTATAAGCTAAGAATGATTGGTGTCGATTTAGCATTTTTTTAAATTTTTATGGATTGAGATAGAAAAAAAAAATGAAAATTTTGAAATTTTTCAATGCCGAATACGTAAACGTATTCAGCGGCAAGAATTACGTCAAATGCAGACATTTTCTTTGGATAAAAATAATTTTGGCTTTTTTTGGGTTATTTTTGAGCATTTTATTCACTAATATGTCTTTGGACAAAAATTTTAAAAAATTTCAAGCACCTTTTTATGGTTTTAATTCATAATAGACAGCTTGCTGAACAAAACGTTGTGGCCAGATTTTAATTTGAAGTATTAATTTTCAAAATTATCACAATTTGAATTTTTTGAGCAAAATTTTGAACAAAATTGAAAAATTGAACTTTTTTATTTACGCTGGTAGAAAATCGGTTTTAGGTTTGTTGGAAAGCCCTTCAAGGCCCATTAAAGAAATGTTTTCATATTCGAAATAGTTCGAAAATTCCGGTAGTTATCAAGGTGCAAATTTTGAATAAAATTGTAATTTTGGGTTCTTTTGCGAATTGTTGAAAATCCGTCACCAAAAATGAACAAACTAAGTACGGAAATGAAATAAACGTGACACACTTTGTCAGAAAATATTATTTCTAAAAGCTAAGAAAGAATGAGTAGTGTCAATTTTACAATTTTTTAAAAAAATTATCGATTGAAATAGAAAAAAAATTGAAAATTTTGATATTTTCCGTAATTGTTTTATGGCTTCGTTTTATACTGATTAGCTGGCCTAACGCAACGCTGTTGCTAGTGTATGATTCGGATTCATACTTTCCAAGTTATGGCCGTTTGAATTTCACTCTAACTTTGGTGAATTTTTATTTACCATCTTACCGACATCATTTTAGGCTTTTCCAAAAGCCGTCTGAATTTCCATTGCGGGGATGTCCTTGTATTGATTGCAGCTCAAAAACTCTAGAAATTATGAAGGTGCAAACTTTGTGAAAATTCGAATTTTTGTCACCTTTTGTAAAACACTCAAAATTTATTGCTTAAATAGAAAAACCGAGTACAGAACCAATTCAGGAATTACGTCGAGGATAGACAATTTCTTTAGATGAGAATGATTTTGGGTTTTTCTCGGTTTTTTTTTGAGCATTTGTCGAATACGAGGATGTTTAACAAGCCATTAGCAGATCTTGAAATTTTTTATTTCATTAACTGCACATTAGCCGCTTATTATATTATGTAAGAATTTTAACAGACATTAAATTTGCTTTTTGCAAATTCCTCAAAAACAGTGGATGACTCTGTAATTGGTTTAATCACGCTTTGTGCAACCGGAGCTCAACTAACTGAATAAGACACTTAAAAGTTGTTGCAAAGCGATGACGTGGCGTTAAGTTATTATCAAGAGCGGTAGCGATTTTAATTTCATGTGCTTCTTCTTTGCTTCAATTGAAAGAGCATCGAACACACTGAAAATATCCACTTGAGCATCTAGAAGTAATAAAATTTTAAAGTTATTTGACCTTTAATGGAAGACTACCGAAAGTCCTAATTGGTAATTGACTACGATTTGATCTGTAAATTTTATATGAAACGGTTTAGCTACCCTTGGTAAATAGACAAGCAATAACTTTCTATTTTCGCGATTCCAAATATGCCACGGATTAAGTAAAAGTGCATCAAGTAGCATTTCGACCTAAAAAATAAATTCAATAAACGTATTGAAATCGAAAAACTTACTTCGTCTTGGACTTTTTGAGCGGCCCAAATTAAACCACCAGTAGATGTGACATAGAGCACCATCTGCATGCAACTTACAAACATTGAATCAATGAAGTACTGAAATATTTAGTTTTTCAAAAAGTAATTATTACCCAAATTAATTCAACAAATAGCATTTTCTGCAAGACAAACGCTTTTGTTGCCAAAAACATTTCAAACAGAAACCAAAGAATTTTCCAGAAATATTAAATATGTAGAAAAATCATAATAACAGGAAAAAAATTATTTTCACAACTACTTACAATATAGAGAAAAATTGCGCTACCAATACCATGCAGTAAACCCGCAAAAGAAAACACTGCAATCAAAATTGCAATTTCTTTGACTTTCCTATTCAAGGATCTGGATCAAAATTGGAATTAATCAAAAAATTCTACCAACAAGTAACTCACGTAATTAGTTGATTGTGGCGTGATATGCAGAATAAAAAACGTTTTTTGATATCTCCTTGAAATTTCTTGTCGTCACTTCTAGATTCGTTATCCGCCGTAACGTTTTTTAGTTTTCCATTCAACAAATAAGTTTGAAACTTCATATGTTGTCCATAATAAATAATCAATTGCGAATGAACAATCCAAACGTAACCGCAAATAATTAAGTTAACCAAATAAAAATATTCGACGATTTCCGTTAGACAATAGACGTAGTTTTCGTTCAGAAGCACCAACACTACTGACCATTCGACATCAGAATTGATCATCGTACTGGTTACACTGCAAACTGTTATTATTGCCAATAAAGCATTGAAAATGCAAAATAAAACTGTATAGGTTGATTCTTTAACAATTTTCGTTTTAATATCGAGTCCAACGGAATCTTCGGCCCAAAGTTGTAGATCGTTTTTCATGTCACGAGCTACATTTGGTTTTAGGTAAAGTGTCACTAATCCAACGGTGCCCTGGTTGTAAAGTGTTTTTGTTAAAAAGTTGTTTAGTTCAAACTTACGTAAATTGTCCAGTTGAATATCGGGATGTATCCAATTAACAAATTTAGATTGAAAATACGAATAAAATAATAAACGTGGCATGCCAATGAGACAAGATGAATCATCAAAGTGGTTTTCACTAAAAATCTGCCGATTCTGTTGGTAAAGATGTCCGCGTTTAAGAAACGAACCACCCATAAACAATTGTCTGAATTTAACAAAATTATCGACGTGACGTACTTTTTCAATATTACCTTTTATTAACGAGGGGTTGTCGTAATGCATTTTTGAAAATCACGCTCTACAGTGACTAAACGTCTTGATGCTGTGGATAGTTCAAATAATTTAAAAGAAATTATTTATTAAAGTAATAAATAATTTTTGAACATAGCTACATTGAGGGGTTAATTTTTAAAGTTTTGTGGTGGGAAAATTGTAATAGAAAAGTGCACATGCAAGAAAACATAAAATCGCTAGAACCCGACTTGACGCCGGAACAATTATTGAAAGAAAATCCTGAAAAAATTGCAGAAAAATTCAAAGTAAATAACTTAGCAAGGAAGATGGAATTTTGATCTCGTGCAGGTACATGACTAGTATTGTAATATTGGCACTGACCTCTTTAATGGTAAAATCTTTTTTTTACCACGTTGACAGTTTCGTTAGAAACTTGTCACTGCTAATTTGGTTTTGACCATTAGTTGAACGTAAATAATTAATTATTATATGAATTTGGAAGAAAAATTGTGACAAAAACGAATGAGAAACATCAAAAGAATTTTTTATACAATTTCTATACTGCTATCGTTTCATTTATTTTCCATTAGCAGAAAAAGAGAATAGGAAAAATTGTTATAAAAAATTTATTAAACAGAAAATACCTCCAAATGCTAGGAATTACCCTAAACATTCGATTGCTTTGTAGCTGTTGGCTGAATGCAATTTCAGTAGACTTGGATTTTCAGTTTAAATTAAGTCAAAAAATATATTTTGTGAAATTTCGAAAACTATTTTACAAAAGTAGCAAAGAAACTGTAAATACAAACAATACAGAGTGTACGTAATTGACAACCATCTCAATTGATATATTTATGTCTAAGGTAACGAACAAGAAATTGTGCAATTTATGAATATATCAAGAGTACAGTGTAGGGAACTAAACCTGGTGATTGGAGGTGTGCCAACATAATTGACATACGATTATTGTTAGAAAAGCAGTGCAATCTAACAAGACGAAGAAATTTTCTTCTAAACTTGATTACAACTGTTGTGTACTTGTCACCACTATCTATCAAAAACACCAACTAGCTTCACCAACAAAATTATGACAACTTCTTGAAATTTAAGGAAAAATAATGTTAGGTAATAGATAAAGTTTGATACGAGCAAAGTTTCATAATTTTGAAATTATTACACAGAAATCTACTCGACCAATTGGGCCATTAGTTTTTTTTTTTTGGGTGAGAATACGAGGGCTATCAGAAAACTATACGACACTACAATAAAATTGTAATCCCACACAACTAAAGCGACTTCAGTTGTATCTTGTTTTATAGCGCTACTGCAATTTCTTAAAACAGTTTTAATGTCAATTTAAAAATAATCTGAAGCTACTCCACATCTTAAAGTGTGAGTCAATGGTTCAATTTTTTTTAATAATTTCATTTTAAATCCCAAACAGTAATTCTTTCACAATTGCAGCAATATTCGCATCTTAAAGATACTGAGGGTTGTTAAAAACGGAAATTATGTTATTAACAATTTATTATTGCGATATTTTTAATTATCCAATAACCTGAAGAACTATCAAAATAATATTTTTGTTCTATTCCTGAGTAATTGTTTCAAGAATTTAGTATTTTTGCAACGTATCCAAATTTTTGAATTATCAAATATGTCAAGCAAAGGATAAGTAATTAAGTTAATTATTTAAAACATGACCACAAGGGGAATAACCAACCCTAACTAGATAACTAATATAATAACATAAATTCCACTTCGGACCGGTAACGTAAATTACACAAAAAGAAATTAAAAGCAACCACAGTTACGGCTAATTTTTTAGTTAAATTGCCTTTGTTAACAAACCAAAAAAAAAAATCGTCGGTGCCTCCGCCATTTGTACGAATCAATATGTTTTATATAAAAAATATTTCCTAACTTAATCAAAGATAACTGACCTTTCTTCACTGTAGCAAATATTTTTCAATTATCTCATTAAGTAAATTAACTTGAAGATTTCAAAAAGTTTCACTCGGGACCTTCCTTATTTTCGAAAATCACAACATTTTGTTAATGAATTTGCAATAATAACACAATTTCGTTCTGTTAATTATTATAGAAAATCTCCAAAAACTTCAAGAATTTCCCCAATAAAAAATTTCAAAAACTTCCACCCACCAATTCACCATTAGTGAGACGTAAAACTGAAATTTTGTAGTTTGTAAAGTAACGAGTATCAATAATAATTAGCTGTCACGTCCTATTGCGATTATTTTTGGTGTACCTCAAGGCTCGAATACGAGACCGTTATTTTTTCCCGTTTCAGATTATTCATGTCGAGATACTTAAAAAACATGCGCGTTCATATCATTTTCACTAAGTTATTAACCTCATTTAAGCTCTTTATAATATATCCTGACCCTTGAGGTCGAAATTTTGGAAACCACGTATGTTTCTTCAAATTCGTATCAACAGATTTTGTGAATTAAGCTCCACAGTAGAAACATTTTGTACTATACATCTTGTGGTATTGATCATATCGTTTGAGAAAATGGCAGGCGTCTTCAAAATCGAATACCTTTTTCCTAATTTTTCTATGTATGTTACTAGTTCCTCGCAGCATGCTCAGTTCTGAGGTGTAGTTGAATAGAACAATAATTTTGTTCCATTACTTCCGCACCAAATCTTTGAATTTTGAACCGCCCACTTACCTGAAACAAAAGAAACAAAAAATAAATAAATAAAATATAAACAACAAAATTCTTGATAAAATTATTTTTACGTAATGGGGTAGTTGCCTCATTTTTGGGAAATATTTAGAAAATGTAGGCGATTTCATTAGGCCCGTATTTTGCAATATTTTTCTAGGGTCCAGAATTATTTTTTAATTTTTAAAGTAGGGGATTCGTGACGTACGTGGCCCGCATGCGGTGTAGTTCTAAAAGAAACTGTATGACGGCGCCACTCAGAAACTTTAAATAGCCGGTAGCTGGCATCGGGCAACGGCGACCACGGACAGTTGCGATCAGACAGGGAAGCTTGGTTACAGTCTAATTTGGTTTTATCTTACACACTTAGAGCATACGACAGCCTTCCATCTATTTATAAATCAAATTTTATTCCGGTTTATACATGCACGCCCTCTACTGGCAGTGTAGCATAGTAACTAAAGCGAGAATCCATTCAATATAGGTGTGAATCTAGGATATGAGACTACGTACGTCATCAATATCAGCTTTTGCAAATACTTACGAAAATACAAAAAAGAAAAATGGGAAAAAAATATGTAAGCCTCTTTTGGGTTTATGCATACATCTAGAGATTAAAAATAACAATATTTTTTCAGGCAAGTACCCCATTGCATATTAAATGTAAAATTCATGATACTTTGATTCTCTTAGCGTTTATTTATTTACAAAAATTTTGGACTCAGCAACTAAGAAAATTTCAACTTTCTTAAAATAGATTTTAGCAAAAAAATCTCCGCAATTTCTAGAAAGATATAAAATCCAATGCTTTCTGAAACGATCGTCGAAGGCGCAAAACTAATTGGATCGTCTTTGTCGTTTCCTTCCAATTACAGTCGTTTTAATGAAATCACGTTATTTACAAAACAACAATTTGTTATTTATTTGTAAGTCAGACGATGACTCTTCCTGCAAGTTATCATCACAAGTTCCGCGTTCTAAATCTTCCATTTTGATATCCGCCAAAGCCGCTTCGCTATCGATAAAGGCTTCCGGTAAACGAAATTAACTGCATAAAACCTGTCATTGCAACTTCGTCGTATTGAAAGCCCGTCCCGTTCGACGTTTTCTCTTTCTCGAGCGCAATCACTATTCCTCCATTACCTCCAACATGTGTAATGGCGACCGAAAAATGCATCCGTGCAAAAGAAAACGTCTCGCTCTATTACTCTGAGTGGAGCAAAAGTCTTTGTTTGGTTGGCAGGCGAAGAAACGCACCCGGAACAGATTCAAATCGAGAAATTTTAAAATTAAATAAAACCGTCAAAGAGAATACGCTGATTCGACACAAACATACGTATACCCACCCGTATACGGGGTAGTCAAGAGTGTGGAACCAAGCTTTTCTGCCGAGTAAACTTAGGTAAAAATAAAAATGTTTGAGAAATGACTATTTTTTTACGAAATAGCTGAGAGAACTTTTTTTGTAATAAATGGCGACGTACTGGTATTTTTTTCCAGCTTAAAGTAGAGAGTTAGTCTCTACACAGACGCGAAATTATTTTTTCTCCAAATTAAGCCGTTTGTTTTGAAATTAAAAAAAACTGCGTCCAATTTTACCTACTTGGAAAAAGGGGATGTATCCCAATACGATGCACTGTCGAAAAAAAAACAATAAATTGTGACGCAGTTACAGTCACTGCCACCTAAATGTCACGTTTTCATATTGTTTTTGCTTGCAAAAATGTTGAGGTACCTCTTCATTTCTTCAGGTAGGCCAAAGTGGGAGTTTTAATGAGATGACACGCAAATTTTTTTTATTGATTTAGAAATAAACCGTTTGATGCAGGAAAAGCTAATTCGACACCTGTGTGAAGAGTCGTTCTCTACGTCCGAAATATTAGTCCGTTACAATTTAAAAAAATGAAAAAAGAGGCCTCACCCCTAAGTGATTGGTGCCGTTTTATAAAACAATATGCTTCAATATAAACCAAAATTAATTATTTGACGAAGTTTTCTTTAAATTAAGTTTTTTGGGGCTCCAAATTTTGCCTAACTCCGTATACGGGGCGTTCCACAGAAGCGGTATCTCCGTTATTTATTATCCGATTTAAATAAACAAAAAATTTTCGCATATTATTAGTTGACCACGACAAAGTGGTTTTGCGTTCAAAAAACACTTTCAACATGTTGAACAACTGATTGTTACTCATCATTCATTTCTACACTAAAAGTAACTTTGAAACCCAAAAATAGTTACAATACGATATCAACGGCGACACTGACGGATTACTGACAATTATCGTTTATGCTCGAATAGGGTTTGGGACGTTTTTCCGGAAACACCGAGAATGAAGTGTGCGTACGAATAAACGTAAGTAAATGTGATCGATAATGGTGGAAGGATTAAGGACGCTTCATCATAGGTTGGTGGTTGGTTTTCTCGGAGGGTTTGTTGGCAATTAGCACGCACGTTTCCAGATTTGTTCGTCGAGGGGCGAGCGATTAATCACGACAACTTAAAGTTAGATCATTTGTTTCGGGTGGTGCGGGAAGATAGAATTAAATCCGAAGCGATGGATCGGGCACAATGAGAGAAACAAAATGGTCGAAGCAACAATGGGATTATTAATCGGGAAAGGTAGAGAGTAACGGAAAACTTCCACCCCGAACCGGGAACGATTCAGTCAGATCGGAAATAATTAGGCAAAATCCCAATTTAAAATACCCAAAAATATATTGCAGTATTAGTACGAAAAGATAGAGTTTGTCGAGGTAAAGATGACCACACGAGTGTGGCAAAACTGTTGCGTCGTCAAATGTTGTTATAAAATTTCTGCTGCATAATTTCGGTTCTTTATTTCCACATTCTTCTAACTAACTGGCGCTTCAGAAATTTTATTTGTTGTCATATGAAATAATTTATAACTTTTCAAACTGCAAATACTAATAGTATCTAAGCTCTACTCCTAGTTTAAAATTCTTTTCATGCTACTTTGAGAGTTTTCTATACTACAAAGTTCTTTAATCTGAAAAATTATTAAAAAACAATTGATCTATCTTTTCTAGTAGAAATCTTAGCTTGCACAATTATTACTTGCTTGAAGTTTCCAATTCTTCTCTTATTGCTTCTTTCAATTTTTTGCATCTTCAATCTTTTATGCTTCTTCAAAAATTTAATGAATTTTTATAATAAGATTCAACTTCCGTCTCTTCATATTCATGCATTTTCTCTACTACAGCTTCTTCGATGTTTCGTTCTTCCTTCTTGATATGTGTCAGTAGCCTGAGTTCAATGTTCTCGTCTTGTCAAAAATAAATATATTTTGTTCTATTATCCCTAAAGTTCAGTGCCAGAACCAAAATTTGTCGCTTTTTGCTACAAATCTCTTTAATTTAAACAATTACTAAGAAACCATTGATCGATCTTTTCTAGTAGAAATCTTAACTTGCATAATTGTTACTTGCTTGAAGTTTCCAATTCTTCTTCTACTGCTTCTTTCAATTTTTTGCATCTTCAATCTTTAATGCTTCTTCAAAAATTTCGTAAATTTTCTGAATTAGATTCAACTTCCATCTCTTCATATTCTTGCATTTTCTTTACTACAGCTTTTTCGATGTTTCGTTATTCCTTCTTGATATGTGTCAGTAGCCTGAGTTTAAATGTTCTCGTCTTGTCAAAAATAAATATATTTTGTTCTATTATCCCTAAAGTTCAGTGCCAGAACCAAAATTTGTCGATTTTTGCTACAAATCTCTTTAATTTAAACAATTACTAAGAAACCATTGATCGATCTTTTCTAGTAGAAATCTTAACTTGCACAATTTTGACTTGCTTGAAGTTTCCAATTCCTCTCCTATTGCTTCTTGCAATTTTTTGCATCTTCAATCTTTTATGCTTCTTCAAAGATTTCGTAAATTTTCTGAATTAGATTCAACTTCCATCTCTTCATATTCTTGCATTTTCTTTACTACAGCTTTTTCGATGTTTCGTTATTCCTTCTTGATATTTGTCAGTAGCCTGAGTTTAAATGTTCTCGTCTTGTCAAAAATAAATAAATTTCGTTCTATTATTCCTAAAGTTCAGTGCCAGAATCAAAATTTGTCGATTCTTGCTACAAATCTCCTTAATTTAAACAATTACTAAGAAACCATTGATCGATCTTTTCTAGTAGAAATCTTAACTTGCACAATTTTGACTTGCTTGAAGTTTCCAATTCCTCTCCTATTGCTTCTTGCAATTTTTTGCATCTTCAATCTTTTATGCTTCTTCAAAAATTTCGTGAATTTTCTGAATTAGATTCAACTTCCATCTCTTCATATTCTTGCATTTTCTTTACTATAGCTTTTTCGATGTTTCGTTATTCCTTCTTAATATTTGTCAGTAGCCTGAGTTTAAATGTTTGCGTCTTGTCAAAAATAAATAAATTTCGTTCTATTCTGCCTAAAGTTCAGTGCCAGAATCAAAATTTGTCGCTTTTTGCTACAAATCTCTTTAATTTAAACAATTACTAAGAAACCATTGATCGATCTTTTCTAGTAGAAATCTTAACTTGCACAATTGTTACTTGCTTGAAGTTTCCAATTCCTCTCCTATTGCTTCTTGCAGTTCTTTGCATCTTCAATCTTTTATGCTTCTTCAAAAATTTTGTGAATTTTCTGAATTAGATTCAACTTCCATCTCTTCATATTCTTACATTTTTCTTACTACAGCTTTTTCGATGTTTCGTTCTTCCTTCTTGATATGTGTCAGAAGCCTGAGTCTAAATGTTCGCGTCTTGTCAAAAATAAATAAATTTCGTTCTATTATCCCTAAAGTTCAGTGCCAGAATCAAAATTTGTTGATTCTTGCTACAAATCTCCTTAATTTAAACAATTACTAAGAAACCATTGATCGATCTTTTCTAGTAGAAATCTTAACTTGCACAATTTTTACTTGCTTGAAGTTTCCAATTCCTCTCTTATTGCATCTTGCAGTTTTTTGCATCTTCAATCTTTTATGCTTCTTCAAAAATTTTGTGAATTTTCTGAATTAGATTCAACTTCCATCTCTTCATATTCTTGCATTTTCTTACTACAGCTTTTTCGATGTTTCGTTATTCCTTCTTAATATTTGTCAGTAGCCTGAGTTTAAATGTTCGCGTCTTGTCAAAAATAAATAAATTTCGTTCTATTCTGCCTAAAGTTCAGTGCCAGAATCAAAATTTGTCGCTTTTTGCTACAAATCTCTTTAATTTAAACAATTACTAAGAAACCATTGATCGATCTTTTCTAGTAGAAATCTTAACTTGCACAATTTTTACTTGCTTGAAGTTTCCAATTCCTCTCCTATTGCCTCTTGCAGTTTTTTGCATCTTCAATCTTTTATGCTTCTTCAAAAATTTTGTGAATTTTCTGAATTAGATTCAACTTCCATCTCTTCATATTCTTGCATTTTCTTTACTATAGCTTTTTCGATGTTTCGTTATTCCTTCTTAATATTTGTCAGTAGCCTGAGTTTAAATGTTCTCGTCTTGTCAAAAATAAATAAATTTCGTTCTATTATCCCTAAAGTTCAGTGCCAGAATCAAAATTTGTCGATTCTTGCTACAAACCATTGATCGATCTTTTCTAGTAGAAATCTTAACTTGCACAATTTTTACTTGCTTGAAGTTTCCAATTCCTCTCTTATTGCATCTTGCAGTTTTTTGCATCTTCAATCTTTTATGCTTCTTCAAAAATTTTGTGAATTTTCTGAATTAGATTCAACTTCCATCTCTTCATATTCTTGCATTTTCTTACTACAGCTTTTTCGATGTTTCGTTATTCCTTCTTAATATTTGTCAGTAGCCTGAGTTTAAATGTTCGCGTCTTGTCAAAAATAAATAAATTTCGTTCTATTCTGCCTAAAGTTCAGTGCCAGAATCAAAATTTGTCGCTTTTTGCTACAAATCTCTTTAATTTAAACAATTACTAAGAAACCATTGATCGATCTTTTCTAGTAGAAATCTTAACTTGCACAATTTTTACTTGCTTGAAGTTTCCAATTCCTCTCCTATTGCCTCTTGCAGTTTTTTGCATCTTCAATCTTTTATGCTTCTTCAAAAATTTTGTGAATTTTCTGAATTAGATTCAACTTCCATCTCTTCATATTCTTGCATTTTCTTTACTATAGCTTTTTCGATGTTTCGTTATTCCTTCTTAATATTTGTCAGTAGCCTGAGTTTAAATGTTCTCGTCTTGTCAAAAATAAATAAATTTCGTTCTATTATCCCTAAAGTTCAGTGCCAGAATCAAAATTTGTCGATTCTTGCTACAAACCATTGATCGATCTTTTCTAGTAAAAATCTTAACTTGCACAATTGTTACTTGCTTGAAGTTTCCAATTCCCCTTCTATTGCTTCTTTCAATTTTTTGCATCTTCAATCTATGATGCTTCTTTGAAACTTCCTTAATTTTTTTCAATTAAATTCAACTCTCATATCTTCATTAAACTATTCTTCCATTTTCTTTCCTCCAGCTTTTTTGACGTTTCTTAATCTTTCTTCATATTTGTCAATAACCTGAATTTAAACATTTTCGTCCTATCAAAAGTGACTGGAATTGCATAATTTTCTTTGTTGTCATATAAAGCAATCGCAATAAAATTAATAAATTTTGTTCTAATGCCCCTAAAGTCCAGTGTCAGAGCTAAAATTGGTCGATTTTTGTGCCAATAGGACTAATTTTAGTTATTTTGAACGATCTTCAACTATAACCAGTTGAAATAAATTGAAATAAAGGTCGGATTCGCACTAACCCTTCGTAACTAATGACTAAAAGGGTTAACATCGAGCTGAACGTTGCAAACAATTAATTAAATCAAGGGTAAATAACCAAATGCCCTTCCAGGTATTCGAGTATTTACCAGAACACCCCCTCAACTTGCAAAATCGCTATTAAGTTGTTATTAACACAACAGGTAGTTACACTCCGCAACTGCTTAGTTAGGGATATCCTCCACCCTTAATTGTTGCGTAACTCCCTAAAAATTTCCCCTCGTCCATCCACTAACTAATTATTATTATTATCATTAAATGAAGATTGAGTGGTTATTGTTGAAGTTTCACCCATCGATCTAGCAACACAATCTGTCGTCACGTAACTCGATAGAAATTCGAAATATAGAAATTCATGTCAGCTGTGTCTGCTTTTGATTGAATAGTTTCCAGTTTTATCGACACGCGAATTTTCCGTGAGTTGTTGAAATTTCTTAGAGTTAAGTCGAAGAGATTCGATACGATCAATCAATTCGACGATGAACTTGTGTTGGAAAGTTCCACCTGTAAATCGGACGTTTTCCAGTTTGTGACTGTAGCAAATGAGTGTAAAGTGAGATATATTAACAAAAGTTCATTACATAAACGGCTGACTGTCTAGCAATGATGAATGGGACACGAAATATTAGCAAGTTATCCGGTTTAGTGCTCGAGAATCGCGCATAAATCGTCTGAGCTTCGCTTTGCCGTTTACGAATTCATTTGGTGGCAGCGGCGGAGGTGGCGTAGGCAGTGAGTGATCGACGCCGCCCCTGTTCGGATGATTATTTTCAACTTGACGATGGATTAATTACGAGGGCCTAATATCACTCAACTGATTAACACGGGAAATTCCCCGGACAGAAGAAGGATCGTTTCAACAGGCGAATTTTCAAATTTCGAGTTACCTCGAACTACCTCCCTTCAACCCTCGACGTGATTATTTTCAGATCTTGCGGACCAATTTGTTTCAGTTAGCGATTTTAAATTACTTTTTGTAGCTACTAAAATTTGGCAAATTTTTATTTTCAAGATACAGGGTGGTTTTTGTTCAAGTCCCATTAGAAAAATATAGAGAAGCAAAGAAGATGCCAATGAGAAATTTTGTATATGGAAAAAAGATAATTTATAAATGGTGGCAATTTCACTAATTCCGGAATTGATCTCAACTCATTTTTTTTCGTTCTTGAGATCTCCATTGAATTTTAATATGCGACTGTAAATATGACTCGATATTGCCTTTGTAAAATTTTCCTAAAATACAATAATTTTGCACCATAATCCTTTTTCCACAATCGTATCTTGACTCTGTCAAATTTTCCAAGTTACTAACTTTTTTATCTAAGGGTAATGATCTCTTTATTCAAAAAGAATTTGTCATGTTTTTAAGAGAATCTTTTTCATAAAAATAGTGCACTATCGAGACATGACATGAAAAACAAATACAGGGTGTTCCATTTAAAATAAGAAAGTTGTTGTCAACTTCCGATATTAGCAGCCATTTCATCTCAGTGCAATATTTCAAATTCTTCTTTGTTTTTCTATATTCTTCTAATAAGCTCTGAACAGGAACCACTCTGTATGTATAATTATTAGACTAATTGAATAAAAAATTATTAGAATTTATGGTAATGTTACGAGAATTTGGCCGCCACAATTCTTCTAGAAGCGAGTTCCAAAATGACCTCGATCATCCGAGAGCGGAGAGGCCTGGGCTATCGCGTTAGACTACGTGGACGTTCTCGATTAATTCGCGGTGGTTCGGGAGTTCACTGAATATTCCTGTCCCAAGTATATAAGGCCACATCAAAGGCCGGCAGTTACTTAGCCAGCATCATGAAAATACTGCAGCAGCAGGAGAAAAAGCCAGAAGAACTAGAGGAGGAACGTCTCAAAGAAAAAGAAGATTTGGAAAAGAAACGTCTCGAAGATAAAGAACAACAGGAAAAGAAGAAAGAAGAACTGGAGACAAAACTTCTCAAAGAAAAAGAAAAACTACACAAGAAACGTATTGAGGAAAAACAAGAATTGCAGAATCTTCTAGAAGGGCAGAAAAGAAAACGTCTGAAAAAAGAAAAAACTAGAGAAGAAACGGCTCAAACAAAAAGAGCAACAGGAAAAGAAAAAAGAAGAACTAGAGAAGCAACGTTTTGAGGAAAATCAAGAATTAAATAATCTTCTAAAAGGACAGGAGAAGACACGTCTAGAAGAAAGAGGAGAATTGAGGAATCTTCTAGAAGGACATGAAAAAAGACGTCTGGAGGAGAAGGAAGAATTCAGGGAGATATTGGAAAGCTAGGACGAAAAAATCCAGGAACTTGAGGGAAGATTTCAGCAAATGGCGCCATTGCAACCGGTGGCGGTACTTCTGGCGGGAGCATAAACCGCGTCAACTTGCCCAATTATGACGGACAGAGGGCTTAGAGCACATACCGACGCCAGCTGGACGCAGCTGCTGAAGCAAATAGCTGGGTAGGTGAAGAAAAAGCCACAACATTGGTGTTGGTTCTCCGGGGACCTGCACTAGATTTTCTAAAGAAAATCTCCACCCAGGACCAGAAAGAATTTGACAAGTTGGACACAGTCTTAGAGCTGCACTATGGGAATAGCCACAAGCAGCAACTTTTCCAGCAGCAGCTGACCACAAAAACCGAGAGAAGCAAAGAAAGTCTGCAGAAATTTAAAGCAGACATCGACCAGCTAGTCCACTTGGCTTATCCGACCTATTCAGCAGACCACTGGAATCAGATGGTGATTCAAGCGTTTGTTAGCGTCGTAAATGATCACAAAATGCGTCAGATGCTCATGCTGGGCGACCATAAGACTATTGACGACGTCTGACTTCGGGTATTACGCATTGAAGCCACGCTAACAACTGCACGCCCTAACACACACCGGGTCAGAGAGGTGACGCTGGATCAGAAAAAGGACGAGGCTGTGGTAACTGCGCTACGGAGGATGGACGGAAATGCCCCCCGGCGTGATCGAGTATTTCAGCAAAGTTCTCAGCAAGCTCGAGCGAAGTTACTGCGTTACTGTTGACCATCGTAAAAGCTGTCGGCCATTTCCATCAGTATTTGTACGGACGAAAAATTGTTGTAAGAACCGATTGAACCGCATTGAAGTGGTTGCTCCAACTGAAGAATCCAGAAGAGCAAGTTGCGAGGTAGATTAAAAAATTACAGCAGTACGATTTCAAAAGCATCCATCAAGAAAGGCAAAGCCCATGGAAATGCAGATGGCTTATCCCGAAGGCCCTGCAAGGAATATTGCTAGCACTTTAAGAAGATTGATGCAAATGATGGATCTGTCATAGTGAAAGCAATCACTGTCGACACGTCAGAGGATTAGACCCCAACATTGGACTAATAGCGGAAAAGAAGGAGCCCGGAAAAGACCGATCAGTATGAACAGACATCTCGCACAAGGGACCGGCACTAAAAGCACTTTGAATTCAATGGGACTCGCTCAAAGTGGTGAACAAGCTTTTACGAAGAGTCAAGGAAAGTTCGGATGACTATAGGAGGTTTTAAAGTAGACCCATAAAAGAACTTCTAGAGGTCACCTGGGAGTAAACAAGACTCTGGATAAAGTAAGGAAGCGCTTCTATTGGGTGAATTGTCGAAAGGACGTAGAGACTTGGTGCTAACGTTCTAAAACCTGTGCAGCCACGAAAGGACCAAGGACGCGTACTCGTGGACAAATGGGAAGGTACGACGTGGGAGAGCCTCTCAAGAAAATTGCGATAGATGTGCCTGGTCCGTTTTCGATGACAGAGAATGGCGACAAGTACATTTTGGTTGCCATCGATTACTTCACCAAGTGGCCCAAAACTTACGCGTTGCCTAATCAAAAAGCCATCACCGTGACCAAGGAACTAAGTGATAATCTCATTTGTCGGTTTGGAGTATCTCGAGGACTTCACTCTGACCAAGGGCGAAACTTCGAGTCCAATGGTTTCCAGAGCATTTGCTCTCTACTCGGCATACAGGAAACAAGTACGACACCTCTTCATCAAGAGTCTGACGAAATGGTGGAACAATTCAACTGAACCATGGAGCAACATCTTGCAAAAGTGGTTTCTTTATTCCTCCTAGCGTACAAAACGGTACGACTGGCGAGTCTCCCACAGGAGTCTTGTTCGGACGTGAGCTTCGGTTACCGTATGACTTTCTCTTTGGGGCCCCCATAGATGCCCCACCGAAAACCTTGAAAATCTGAGGCAACAACTTGATAACGTTCATGAACTAGCAGCCAGCGATCGAATGAAGGCACGCTATGACCGAAAGACAAATTCTGGAGGATTCCAAAAGAAACCCCTCTTGGTGCTATACAACCCCCAGAGAAAAAAGAGCGCTCGCCAAAACTCCATCCTGCGTGGGAGGGACCGTACACGGTTATCAAAAAAATCAACGATGTCGTCTATCGGATCCAAAGAGGCCCAAGACCGAAAATAAAAGTTGTTCATTTAGACTGACTCGCCCGATTTTGGGGGAGTATCGAAGTGTCTGCTCGGGATGAACAGGCTTAAAAGTGTTACGAAAATTCGGCCATTGCGGCGGCCAAATTTTTGTATTTTCGTAATAAATTTATTAGAATTTATGGTAATGCGCGATCCTTCTAGAAGCGAGATCCGAAATGACGTCGAACATCCGAGAGCGGCCGGTCCGCGCCATCGCTTCAGACTACGTGGAACGTTCCCGATTAATTCGCGATAAAAAGAATTTCTAAAAAAGTTACAAAATACGGGACCGAATTTTAATCGAAATAAAAGTTTTTTTATGATTTATTAACATTTTCAGAAGCATCTAACTAAAAGTATTTTCTGAAAAAAATCACAAAACCACAAATGAAAAAACAAAAATTTCTCGGCGAAAAATCTTATTGAGAAAAAAATTTCAGGAGTTTGACTGAAAATTGTCCTTTAAATTAAACACGAGATTACTGGTTCGGACCCCTTTACAGTGGCGTGCCCGTCGTTGTTTGCCGATGGTCCGATAAGTCTTGATAACACCGTAATTCACACACGGACGTGCGTGACGGACGTCGCGACGCGTTCCATCATTCGTCGAACCTTTAGACGGCGACGCCGAAGGCGTCGTCAACACATTTCATTCCGATAAGGTTGGGACGGGTTTCTTTCTTATCACTTTTCACGTTGACCACAGAAAAGTGGCTTATGATTTTTTCGGGTGATTACCATCGACGTGTTACGTACGAAAAAATAGAGAAAGGGGGGGGGGGTGTAGTTCGCGTGTGGCTACCGGGCGTAACATTAATTACCGGATTTGTGTTTTTATTGCCGTATAATTTGTTCCTGCAAGTCAAACCAATTACCGGCTGATTACCCTCATATAATGGCGAGGATTTTGGGGGAACGCTTAAACGAATGACAGCAATTTGAAAAGTTTTAATAGATTTGATTAAGTCGAGGATTGCTTTTTTCGGGACACAACGGAATGATTTGTTGCCATTAGGCGAGCAATTACGACGTTTTGAAGGGAAATTAAATTAGAGAGTTTTTAAAAGCTTAATGGAGGCGACGTCGTTATCGGGGATTATAAATAAACAGCTACTGCTACTTTCCGAAATCCCCGCTTCTTGTTCGATCATTAACATCCACCATTACTGGATGGCGGAAGCCCGAAAAGTTTCCCAAATATTCGCCAGTATCACTAAATTTATCCCAAATTTCCCCAAAATTTACAACAATAATCCTCAAATTGACACCGCTGCAACAACCGTTGCCCCATACTCTAATAACCTGTATGACGATAATGCATTGTAAGATAATCCGGCCCTAATAGGGCGTAAAGTGGTTGTTGTTGTGCCGTCGGGGGCGGCCCGATTTCTCTGATGGAACGTTATCAGTAGATTAACGGTGGCGCCGTTAAAGCGCCCGCACGGTATCGCCGCCCTTTATTGAGTGCGATAATCGCCTCGTAATTCGAACGCGTCTGTATGTGATGTTCCGAATGTTCGTCGGCGGTTGCAGGTTAAGTGGTTCATGGGGGCGGTTCGGGTTGCAAACTGCCACAACGAGACCGCCACCGCCATGTAATCACCACGTGTTCTGATTACGGGCGTGCCGACCCACGCTAATCATTGTCGCAAAATACGAAACATTGCCGCAATCCCGTTTTGCCTCGACCAACAAATAATCATAATCAAACCATCATCAACCAGAAAATTCGCGTGAAGTGTCGAAGTTCAAGAAGAGTTCTTCGAAATTCGATTTTTTTGAATTAGCTCGTTTGGCGTTTTAGAAAAATAATTTTTGCAACAAATCAATCACTATCGCGGGGTAAAGTGAAATTCTGAAAATTGTTGATTTTCAGGAAACAAACTGAAACTATATCGAGTTTCTAATGCCCGTATGGCTTCGTTTCTGTCACATTTCGTTAGATCCTATCGCAATCCGCTTGAATTTCGCGCACGTAAAGAAGATTAAGTAATCGGATGCGAATGCCCAAGTTGAATTATGACACCGTAACGTCTCGAAATATCGATCCATCACTACGACAAATGTCGGTTTCGCCGTCTGCATTCACCTCGAGTCAATTGTGTTAGTTTTCGTGATTTTTCCCACCACAATGCCGTCGTCTCGACGCCCGTTTTCCAATTCGCCTTACTCCCACCGAACATTTCACAGCAAAAACTCGCATACTCTACCGGGAGCCGTAGCGATATTGAATTCGACGTCGTGTACGATTCATTCCAGTTTCGATTAGAAATTTTCAATACGTCACGTCATACGTGAACCATTGTTGAAACGGCTGCGATACGAGGGAGAGTTCAGAAATTGCTATAACCGAATTATCCGGTTATTGTTCGATCGGCGACTACGTTTTCACGTTCCGATAATTAAAATATCGATCGGCCGAGAGCCAACAACGTAAATCAACGATAATCGGCCGTTTGCGCTTCGAGGCGTCGCAACGATAAGACGGGATGCGATGCCGAAAACGGCCCGTCGACGGCTCGTTTAATTGCCGCCGATCTCGAATTAATAAAAGAACAAAGAGAAATAATTAAAATTTAATGGGATGAACGAAATTAAGTTTCGTTGTTGTTGTTGGTACGTATCGAAGAAGATCGGGGGGTGTTCCCGTCTAATTGCGACTACAATGAAATAGTGTCGGAGAAGTAATCCGGAATTAAAGGGATGAAGGGGCGGGTGGATATGTACGAGGCGTCGAGTAGACGATGCCAACCTCGCGAGCAACATGTTGTGCTAAAGATAACGTTCATTAACGTTGCGGAACGTTGAGAATTATTTAATATGTCGACCGAACTCGAGATCGTAATTATTTTGAGCGACCGTAGTGTCGGATTTTTTATTAACAGCCCGACGACTCCGTAAACGTCCATTCTTCACGTTGTTAGAACAATTTTTTTTTAATTTTAAAGTTTTCGTTAACCGAATTTAGTTTCGATTTTTACAGACAAAGTTGTATCAGAACCAAGAAGTTGATAGAACCAAAAACTGCCAGCAAGCTCTATTAAGATTTGGTCTACTTGAGCTATTTAATAATAATAAATGTAATTTAGTGACATTTGGTTTTATTAGGTTGACAGTTGACAGTTAGTAAATGGCTCAGAATAAAAGTTTCGTTAAATACTTTTAAGTCTACCAAGCCAGGGTAAAACACGACAGTTTGGCGACGAGTTAAGGATCACAACAACGGAGGACGTTTAGACCACGACCAGGAAGCGATATTTGTGGTCAGGAAGCGAAACGAGTCGCAACCACGCGGAACTTAACCAAACATAACCTCAAAAAAAAATAATCTTGTTTCTATAAATTTCAAAATTTGCGATGAATCTATCAACTCTCACAATCTCACCCCTGGATATACACTCTATTAAATGGTGGAAATGTTGGATCATAAGATTCGCAAACTATCTAGTGGCGTCGGGCATTACCTGCGATAACTGGAAAACTGCTTTGGTGATACACCTTATCGCCTTCGACATCTATGAATCTTTACCAGAAGCATCAACAACCTCAACTACAACAAGTTATGACAAAACAAAACAGCAACTAAAAGTTTATTTTGAGCCAAAGATAAACAGTGACTTTGAAATTTTTGAAATTCAGGGAAACAAAGCAAGATGCAACTGCAACAGTTGATCAATTTTATACTCGTTTACTGAAACTTTCAAAAACCTGCAAGTTTTCAAACTCCAAAATCATTCTCAACACCAACAACAAACAACTTAGAAAATATGCCCAAAGTGAAAGATTCATCTCAATTCCTAACAAAAGCTCGAACAAGTCAAATGCAGAAAATGGAAAACCAGAATATTAGCTTAAAGATTTCTACCAAGACAATACAAAAAGGAAAATCATTTAACCCGAATCGACAAGCATTCAAACAAAATTGTAAGAACTGCGGAAATCCCTGGCACATGGAAGGAAAGAAAAAATGTCCTGCAAAGAACGCTACCTGCTTCAAATGCAAAAAACGATGACATTTCTGCAAGGTACCCAATGTTTCACACATCAATTACAATGAAGAGAACATAAACTCTGACAGCTCATTCTCACTACAAACAACTGACAATCAATATCGTGTTCCAACAACAAAAATCATATAAATAGATGCGTCATCAATTTCATTATTGATACAGGAAGTGCCAAAAAAATCGTAAGTCTTGATACCTTCAAGAAAATACCAAAATTGAGACTTGTCTAACATCAAAATTCCATTTTCCCGTATAACACTACCAAATCATTACCAATAATAGGCAAATTCCGAACAACTCTTCACCACAAAAAGTCATAATTGTAATTGATAGAAACAGTGAATCTCTCTTAAGTTACCAAACTTCAAGATTTCTAAACCTAATTCAAGTGAGCTGTCAAACTACAGACGAGTACAACTTCAGAAACATCCAACAATTCTATCCCGGCATTTTTAAGGGTGTTGGAACGTTAAACAATTTCGAAGTTGAACTGCTTATCGATAAATTTGCACAACTCATAGCACAAACCAACAGACGAATTTCTTTTCATTTAAGAGAAAAAGTCAAACAAGAAATTGAAGGCTAGAATAGCTTAATATGATTGAAAAGACGAAAGGACCAACTTTATGGATATCCCCAATTGTCATTGTGCCAAAACCAAATGAAAAGGTTATCAGACTATGTGTTGATATGAGTGCTGCCAACAAAACGTGAACGACATGAGACACCGAGCATTGATGATATCAGCTAAAGGGATCCGTCGTATTTTAAAGCTGGACCTTAAGGGAGGATATCACCAATACACGTTATCAGAAAAATCAAGATATGTCACAGCTTTTGCAATACACCTGGGATTATACAGGTCCAAGAGACTGAATTTCGGCTTCCACACTGCGGCTGAAATCTACCAAAACACCATTAGGCAAGTACTTCGAGACATCCCAGGCTCCATACATATCAGTGATGATATACTAATCTTTAATGAACACAATCAATCTTTGAAATAAGTTCGAGAAATTTGACAACAAAACAACTTAACAATTAACCCAACAAAATATTTTTTCAACACGATCAAGTTCTTTGGATATAAATTTTCAAAAGATAAAATTTTTTCCGATAAACAAAAAGTTGAAGCAATTAAGAAACTACAATCTCCATTCAACCTAAATGAAGCTAGAAGTTTCTTGGGAATGGTAAACTATTTGAGAAAATTTATACCAAACTTGTCGGAAAACATACGATAGGTTATCTTGAAAAACCTGGAAATGGATACGCCATTATCAACAAGAATTCGAAAAGATTAAAAAATCAATTAAAAAGACTAACCTGGTACAATTCAATATCAACAAAACTACTCACCTTTATGTGGATGCTGGACCAAATGGATTGGGAGCTGTTTTTTCTCAAGAACATGAGAATCAGTTGAAGCTTATTGCTTTGGAAAGTTATTTGCTTCCTGATACACAGAAGTGGTACAGTTAGATTGCTAGAGAGATGCTTTAAACTGTATCTGATTGGAAACTATTTTATACTTCACACCGATCACAAGCATTTTATCAAAGTTTTAGAAAATACAAAAAGTTGTCCAAGCGCCAGAATTGAGAGACTCATACTGAAAACTCAACAATAAAGATTTAACATGGTACATCAAAAGGGAAAAACCAATCTTTCTGACTACCTAAACAGACATCTACTTAACGAACAGGATATGGCAGAAAATAAGATTGAAGCCTTCGTGAGATTCATTGCTAACAATTACATTCCGAAAAAGTTGACTACTAAAGAAGTAGAACAAGAAACAAAAATTGGATTTATTCTACAAATATTCAAGAAAGCGCCATATACAGATCAAGATCAAGTTTGAAAAAATTTGAAGCTAAGACCATTTTAAAGCATAAGAATCGAAATTACAAGTTTTGGAAATTAATTGCTACGCGGAAGGCAAATTATAATTGGAACAACTCTTCGAGATCGAGTCATCAAATTAGCAGACCGTGGCCATCAAGGTATTGTCAAAATCAAACAGCTACTCCATTCGACAGTTTAATTTCCCAACATTGACACGCGAACAGAACGAGAAATCAAAAATTGTCTTGCATGCCAAGCAACTAATACCATCAAACAGAGAGACCCACTCAAAATCAAAAAGATACCAAAACCACCATTTGAGAATCTTGACTTAGACTTTGCTGGGCCATTCTCGAACAGCAAGTACGTCATATTTATCATCGACGAATACTCAAGATTCCCGTTTATGAAGACTAAACTCAACAAAATTTTGTGACCTGAAACCAGTCCCGCAAAAGATTTAGGCTATGGTAGGAATCCCAGATAAAATTACGTCAGACTCTGGACCTTCATTCAATGGAAGAGAATTTAAAACTTTCTTGGAACACCATGGAATACACCATCATAGGACTACACCTCTTTGGCCTGGATGAAATGGTATGGTCAATAGACTTGTTGAAACTATAAAGAAATCGCTCACATGTGCACTTGTAATGAACAGATTCGATTTACAACTACAAGAATTTTTATTAAATTATAACAAGACTCCACACACCACAACCGGAAAGTCTCCTTTTGAGTTAATCTTCAAATGGCAAATAAACAATTATCTACCGACACTAACGCAGGAACTTGAAACTCAAGATCTACAGAAGCGGAGGAACATATGCAGACAATAAAAAAAAAACAAGATACAACATTTTAACACTAGAAGATGCGGTTTTTTGTAAGCAAAAGAAGACTCTTTCACGCTAATTTATGACCCTCACGCTTACACCATCACAAAAGTGGAAGGATCAAAAGTCACTGTCAAAAGAGGAAATCATGTGATTATGAATGTGATTCCAAGATCTTAAAACACCCAGTTAGTAACTCACAGAAACCAATAATTTTGACAACTTCTATACCCGATTAAACAAGACCAAAATTGTTATAGCTGAAATGTATGAAAATTCCATAATCAAAGTTCCTGATAAGAAATAACAACCCAGACAATACGCAAGTAGAAACGTTGGATGAAATCATTTTGGATAAAGACGACACTTATCTTCCTGAAGATTCTGAAGACTCTAACCATGAAGAAGAAAATTTCACGTCCCTCCCCATAGATATGAACCCTAACTACTTAAACTTTATCAATGTATAAATTATGTTTATCATTTTACAAGAGGAAAGGTGTATTATGGTGACATTTGGATTTATTAGGTTGTAAAAAAACAGTTAACAGTTACCAAATAGTTCAGAATTAAGGTTTCGTTAAACACATTTCAGTCTACCATCCCAGGGTACAACACGACAATTAATTACACTAAATGCTTTTTTATTAATAATTGCCAAATTTTTGCAATTTTAGTTTAAATTGCGCAATTCCAAAGCCGGACGGGTAGGTTTAAGATTAAAGATTTACTCGAAAAAAATTGTAAGTAACATAAAATGTAGCGATCGTAGTGTTTTTATATAGTCTTCAGCAAACGAGCCGCTACTGCTTTATGAGGTATGCAAATGAAAGAGCGGAGAATTTGTTCCGGAAGCATGAAGCATTCGAGCTCGTATTAACCTCCATTACACGTCTAAATGCATTTTTAAATTGACGGAAATACAGTCGAGAGTGGCAAGTGCATTTGATATTCACCCGGCGCCTCCGCCATTTCTCGCCATTCACATTACGTACCTACCGTTCGGTTTAAGCGGAATTAATTTTTTACTGCTTTTCACGCAGCAACCTGAAAATTATGCAACTTCCATGAAGTGCTTAAGTTCCCCAAAAACTAAAAACCTACCATCCGGTATTCCTCTGATTTAATTTCGACCAAGCCCCAGCGTAATTCGGCCCGATCCAACCAATTTTTCCGATAAATATGGAACCTGGCCCGACCCCGCGTTAAGTAACAAAAAATTTGTTCTTTTGTACATGCAATGTGTATGAATGAATTAAATCTGCACGGGGGTTCGTTAATAATTAATTGACATAAAACAGTTGTAACTAAGTTTTTTGGGGGACTTTGAAAAAATATCTTTTCAGTAGAAATGAAATTTTAGGGGTACGTAATGTTTAACGCAGCAAATCCGGATAAAACAATACATTTGCATTTATTGTATTTAGTTTGGCAATATTACTGAAATACCTAACGTTCTATTTGTCGATTAATTCAGAAGCGATGCTGGACATAATGAGATTAATTCAACAATCACGTAATAAATTCGAACTGATGCTTCATAAAAGGGTTGCAAATGGCAACAAAATTGCAACAACAATAATAACAATTTTCACTTAATTCGCTACGAATTATCATCAATGTTTTGGTGTGTAAAACGTGACTTTTGATTTTTCTCCAACTACAATTCTGTGAACTTTCGTTACCAACCATCCCCCAAACTAATTTCGGAATTGTCGGTTTCCGGCGGTATCTCGCTTCACTTGCATCTAAAAGCGTCGAAAATGTTTGTGGTGGAGTTGACTGCGTCGACAGTAGCAAAAGTTTTACTGCACCCACACGTCCTATCGTTTCCCAACTATTTAACCCGCGATAAATCCGGACGTATCCCAACTCCCGGAAACATCCTTTCAAACCACCAGCAACATCGAGTCAATTAGTCGTCCGACTTTTAAAACGATCTCTTCCACCTTTCTAGAGAAGAGACACTGAAAATTTCATTCGCAGCTTCGGGTAACGTGCAGATTCTCGTAACTTTCCAACGACGCATTTACGGCGCTAATGTCCCGTTTATGGAAATTGGGCCACTCTTCGGGGGTTGCTACGTGCTGAAAAGGCGAATGTGTGTCGATCCTTAGGGACCGAAACACGACGACGTCCTGTTAAATCCGTAATCCCTCAAGCTACTCGGATTAATGGTTGCTTCGCTAGAAATGCAACGAAACGGTGGCAAATTTAACATTTTATTTGTCGCAATGCCATAAATCATCGGATTTTTAGTAGAACTGGAGGACGTAATTCCGTTTTTGTTGCCCGAAATCGGTCGGTAATCGGTTTTTTAATGGAATTTCGGACGAGTTATAAACAATGCAAATGTCAGTTTTCACAATTGCCGTTGGCGTCCGCAAAACGTCGATAATCGCAAAATTATTGTTACGCAACACAAAAATTAGATAGCGCTGTTCAATATCGAGATTATTGTCGAAAACTCGGGTTAATTTAAAAAAAAAAGAATAAAAAATGAAATACGATTCTCGCCAGTAATAACGGCAATAAAAGTGAGTTCTTATGGCGTGTGCGGCGAATCCAAGAGTGACGATAATAAAGTCGAATGCGGAAATTAAACGGCCGTACGTAATAAATAACGTTTGTGGGGGTTGAGCGGGACGGGTGGCGGCGGCGGTGATGCATTATTTATCCGCGGGTGTCCGGTGGCGGCAGATGCAATCAGGATGGGGAAAACACGTTTTCCGTTTTTCGGAGGTCCGGCTATTGTGGCTCGGACGCTCCATTGTTGGAGGACATTGTGTTGAAAAATTGCGAGTTGTTCCACCCCCTTCGCGCCTTAATAAGGTTAGTTAATAATGTTTATCTAGTAGGATGCGGAACGGGAGAAAGGCCACGTTCGGGGGGAATTTACGAGAAAAGGTAAAAGCAGGTGTGTGGCTTAAGCAAATATTGTGTCTTTAAAGCGGGCGTTTTCAGGACTTTTTACGCGCTTTTCACATCGTAAAGTTAAGGCGTCGACACAAACACGGCCAAAAATGATTATTTATGTTGCAATATCAAGTGCCGAATTTAGGGCTCTGTTGAGGCAACGGATTTTGCACAAAACTTCTCACAATTAATTAGCGAGGTAATTTTTACGTGCAAAACTGAAGCATATCGCAGGAGAAAGCAAAGATCAGGTGCGCACTATTCTGCGATGCGAAATATTTTTGAAAAAACCCGAAAAATTACAATAAGCAAAATGGAAGACCAAACCAAACTTGAGCTAAACAAGCGACTAAATATCAAATTCTTTGCCAGGTATCAATTCTCAAATACTCAAAAAATATAATAATCTCACCGGTTCAAGCTTTACTATTTAATAATGCAGAAAGACTGAACCTGACAATTAGTGGCAATATTCTGTTCTTTATGTCCTCACTGTGACGTTTGCTAGAAATCTTCAAACTAAAATTCTTTAAATAATTTTGACTAAAATAAAAATTGTTCATCGTAATTAATTATTTTCTGGTCCAAAACTGAAAAATAATTGCAAAAAAGGCAACAATAAAATCCAATTTCTTGGCAACATTGGGGACCTGTCAAATGACAATTCTTTGTTCAACAAAAATAAATTTTATAACATTTAAATGTCATAATGAATTATTGTGGATATCTGTACATCTCCAGTTGTTTGCTCTTTTGTATTAAAACACCGAAATCTTGCAACGTACTGGCCACCAGCAGCCTTATCTTCTCCCGTGACCAGCTTTTTCCTTCAGTATGCGACAAAATTGTAACTTAGCAAGATAATTGTTACATGCAAAACTGACGCATATTACAGAAAAAGCAAAGGGCAGGTAGCGCACTATTCTGCGATGCAATCGAAATTTTATAAAAAAGCCCAAAAAATTAAAATAAGTAAAATAGAAGATCGGGCCAAACTTGAGCTAAACAAGTGACTGAATATCAAGTTTTTTGATAAGCGTCGACACTCAAATACTGAAGAAATGTAATAATCGCATCTATTTGAAATTTACTATTTAATAATACAAAAAGACTGAGCCTGATAGTTAGTGGCAAATTTCGTTTTTTTGTGTCTTCACTGTGACGTTTGCTAGAAATCTTCAAACTAAAAATGTTTAAAGAATTTTGATTAAAATTAAAATTATTCATCGTAATAATTTATTTTCTAGTCCAAAACTGAAAAATAACTGCAAGGAGAGTAAGAATAGAAATCAAATTTCTTGAGCTACACTGCAACTTGTCAAATGTCAATTTTTTGTTCAACAAAAATAAATTTTTATAACATTAAAATGTCATCATCAATTATTTTGGATATCTGTACATTTCCATTTCTTTGCTCTTTTGTATTAGAACACCGAAATCCAGCAACGTACTGCCCACCAGCAACTACGCTTTATCTTCTCGTGTGACCAGCATTTTCCTGCAGTATGCGAGAAAATTGTAACTTAGCAAGATAATTGTTACATGCAAAACTGACGCATATTACAGGAAAAAGCAAAAGATCAGGTAGCGCACTATTTTGCGATGCGATCGAGATTTTTTAAAAACGCCCGAAAAATTAAAATAAGTAAAATAGAAGAGCGGGCCAAACTTGAGCTAAACAAGTGACTGAATATCAAGTTTTTTGCCAGGCGTCGACCCTTAAATACTGAAGAAATGTAATAATCGCATCTATTTGAGATTTACTATTTAATAATACAAAGAGACTGAGCCTGATAATTAGTGGCAATATTCTGTTTTTTGTCTCCTCATTGTGACGCTTGCTAGGAATCTTCAAACTAAAAATGTTTAAAGAATTTTGATTAAAATTAAAATTATTCATCGTAATAAATTATTTTCTAGTCCAAAACTGAAAAATAACTGCAAGAAGAGTAAAAATAAAAATCAAATTTCTTGAGCTACACTGCGACTTGTCAAATGTCAATTTTTTGTTCAACAAAAATAAATTTTTATAACATTAAAATGTCATCATCAATTATTTTGGAGATCTGTACATTTCCATTTCTTTGCTCTTTTGTATTAGAACACCGAAATCCAGCAAAGTACTGTCCACCAGCAACTACGCTTTATCTTCTCGTGTGACCAGCATTTTCCTGCAGTATGCGAGAAAATTGTAACTTAGCAAGATAATTGTTACATGCAAAACTGACGCCTATTACAAGAAAAAGCAAAGATCAGGTAGCGCACTATTTTGCGATGCGATCGAGATTTTTTAAAAAAGCCCGAAAAATTAAAATAAATAAAATAGAAGATCGGGCCAAACTTGAGCTAAACAAGTGACTGAATATCAAGTTTTTTGATAAGCGTCGACACTCAAATACTGAAGAAATGTAATAATCGCATCTGTTTGAGATTTACTATTTAATAATACAAAGAGACTGAGCCTGATAATTAGTGGCAATATTCTGTTTTTTGTCTCCTAATTGTGACGCTTGCTAGAAATCTTCAAACTAAAAATTTTTTAAGAATTTTGATTAAAATTAAAATTATTCATCGTAATTAATTGTATTCTGATCCAAAACTGGAAAATAATTGCAAAAAGAGTAAAAATAAAAATCGAATTTCTTGAGCTACACTGCGACTTGTCAAATGTCAATTTTTTGTTCAACAAAAATAAATTTCTATAACATTGAAATGTCATCTTCAATTATTTTAGATATCTGTACATCTCCAGTTCTTTGCTCTTTTGTATTAGAACAACGAAGTCCAGCAACGTACTGCCCACCAGCAACTACGCTTTATCTTCTCGTGTGACCAGCATTTTCCTGCAGTATGCGAGAAAATTGTAACTTAGCAAGATAACTGTTACATGCAAAACTGACGCATATTACAAGAAAAAGCAAAGATCAGGTAGCGCACTATTTTGCGATGCGATCGAGATTTTTTAAAAAAGCGCGAAAAATTAAAACAAATAAAATAGAAGATCGGGCCAAACTTGCGCTAAACAAGTGACTGAATATCAAGTTTTTTGATAAGCGTCGACACTCAAATACTGAAGAAATGTAATAATCGCATCTATTTGAGATTTACTACTTAATAATACAAAAAGACAGAACCCGATAGTTAGTGGCAATATTCTGTTTTTTGTGTCTTCACTGTGACGTTTGCTAGAAATCTTCAAACTAAAAATGTTTAAAGAATTTTGATTAAAATTAAAATTATTATTCGTAATTAATTATTTTCTAGTCCAAAACTGAAAAATAACTGCAAGAAGAGTAAGAATAAAAATCAAATTTCTTGAGCTACACTGCGACTTGTCAAATGTCAATTTTTTGTTCAACAAAAATCAATTTTTATAACATTAAAATGTCATCATCAATTATTTTGGATATCTGTACATTTCCATTTCTTTGCTCTTTTGTATTAGAACACCGAAATCCAGCAACGTACTGCCCACCAGCAACTACGCTTTATCGTCTCGTGTGACCAGCATTTTCCTGCAGTACGCGAGAAAATTGTAACTTAGCAAGATAATTGTTACATGCAAAACTGATGCATATTACAGGAAAAAGCAAAGATCAGGTAGCGCACTATTTTGCGATGCGATCGAGATTTTTTTAAAAAGCCCGAAAAATGAAAATTAATAAAATAGAAGATCGGGCCAAACTTGAGCTAAACAAGTGACTGAATATCAAGTTTTTTGCCAGGCGTCGACCCTTAAATACTGAAGAAATGTAATAATCGCATCTATTTGAGATTTACTATTTAATAATACAAAGAGACTGAGCCTGATAATTAGTGGCAATATTCTGTTTTTTGTCTCCTCATTGTGACGCTTGCTAGAAATCTTCAAACTAAAAATTTTTAAAGAATTTTGATTAAAATTAAAATTATTCATCGTAATTAATTGTATTCTGATCCAAAACTGGAAAATAATTGTAAAAAGAGTAAAAACAAAAATCGAATTTCTTGAGCTACACTGCGACTTGTCAAATGTCAATTTTTTGTTCAACAAAAATAAATTTCTATAACATTGAAATGTCATCTTCAATTATTTTAGATATCTGTACATCTCCAGTTCTTTGCTCTTTTGTATTAGAACAACGAAGTCCAGCAACGTACTGCCCACCAGCAACTACGCTTTATCTTCTCGTGTGACCAGCATTTTCCTGCAGTATGCGAGAAAATTGTAACTTAGCAAGATAATTGTTACATGCAAAACTGACGCATATTACAAGAAAGAGCAAAGATCAGGTAGCGCACTATTTTGCGATGCGATCGAGATTTTTTAAAAAAGCCCGAAAAATTAAAATAAATAAAATAGAAGATCGGGCCAAACTTGAGCTAAACAAGTAACTGAATATCAAGTTTTTTGATAAGCGTCGACACTCAAATACTGAAGAAATGTAATAATCGCATCTATTTGAAATTTACTATTTAATAATACAAAAAGACTGAGCCTGATAGTTAATGGCAAATTTCGGTTTTTTGTGCCTTCACTGTGACGTTTGCTAGAAATCTTCAAACTAAAAATGTTTAAAGAATTTTGATTAAAATTAAAATTATTCATCGCAATTAATTATTATCTAGTCCAAAACTGAAAAATAGCTGCAAGAAGAGTAAGAATAAAAATCAAATTTCTTGAGCTACACTGCGACTTGTCAAATGTCAATTTTTTGCTCAACAAAAATAAATTTTTATAACATTAAAATGTCATCATCAATTATTTTGGATATCTGTACATTTCCATTTCTTTGCTCTTTTGTATTAGAACACCGAAATCCAGTAACGTACTGCCCACCAGCAACTACGCTTTATCTTCTCGTGTGACCAGCATTTTCCTGCAGTACGCGAGAAAATTGTAACTTAGCAAGATAATTGTTACATGCAAAACTGATGCATATTACAGGAAAAAGCAAAGATCAGGTAGCGCACTATTTTGCGATGCAATCTTCATTTTTTAAAAAGCCCGAAAAATAAAAATTAATAAAATAGAAGATCGGGCCAAACTTGAGCTAAACAAGTGACTGAATATCAAGTTTTTTGATAAGCGTCGACACTCAAATACTGAAGAAATGTAATAATCGCATCTATTTGAAATTTATTATTTAATAATACAAAAAGGCTGAGCCTGATAGTTAGTGGCAAATTTCGTTTTTTTGTGTCTTCACTGTGATGTTTGCTAGAAATCTTCAAACTAAAAATGTTTAAAGAATTTTGATTAAAATTAAAATTATTCATCGTAATAAATTATTTTCTAGTCCAAAACTGAAAAATAACTGCAAGAAGAGTAAAAATAAAAATCAAATTTCTTGAGCTACACTGCGACTTGTCAAATATCAATTTTTTGTTCAACAAAAATAAATTTTTATAACATTAAAATGTCACCATCAATTATTTTGGATATCTGTACATTTCCATTTCTTTGCTCTTTTGTATTAGAACATCGAAATCCAGCAAAGTAATGCCCACCAGCAACTACGCTTTATCTTCTCGTGTGACCAGCATTTTCCTGCAGTATGCGAGAAAATTGTAACTTAGCAAGATAATTGTTACATGCAAAACTGATGCATATTACAGGAAAAAGCAAAGATCAGGTAGCGCACTATTTTGCGATGCAATCTTCATTTTTTAAAAAGCCCGAAAAATAAAAATTAATAAAATAGAAGATCGGGCCAAACTTGAGCTAAACAAGTGACTGAATATCAAGTTTTTTGATAAGCGTCGACACTCAAATACTGAAGAAATGTAATAATCGCATCTATTTGAAATTTATTATTTAATAATACAAAAAGACTGAGCCTGATAGTTAGTGGCAAATTTCGTTTTTTTGTGTCTTCACTGTGATGTTTGCTAGAAATCTTCAAACTAAAAATGTTTAAAGAATTTTGATTAAAATTAAAATTATTCATCGTAATAAATTATTTTCTAGTCCAAAACTGAAAAATAACTGCAAGAAGAGTAAAAATAAAAATCAAATTTCTTGAGCTACACTGCGACTTGTCAAATATCAATTTTTTGTTCAACAAAAATAAATTTTTATAACATTAAAATGTCACCATCAATTATTTTGGATATCTGTACATTTCCATTTCTTTGCTCTTTTGTATTAGAACATCGAAATCCAGCAAAGTAATGCCCACCAGCAACTACGCTTTATCTTCTCGTGTGACCAGCATTTTCCTGCAGTATGCGAGAAAATTGTAACTTAGCAAGATAATTGTTACATGCAAAACTGACGCATATTACAGGAAAAAGCAAAGATCAGGTAGCGCACTATTTTGCGATGCGATCGAGATTTTTTAAAAAAGCCCGAAAAATTAAAATAAGTAAAATAGAAGAGCGGGCCAAACTTGAGCTAAACAAGTGACTGAATATCAAGTTTTTTGCCAGGCATTGACCCTTAAATACTGAAGAAATGTAATAATCGCATCTATTTGAGATTTACTATTTAATAATACAAAGAGACTGAGCCTGATAATTAGTGGCAATATTCTGTTTTTTGTCTCCTCATTGTGACGCTTGCTAGAAATCTTCAAACTAAAAATTTTTAAAGAATTTTGATTAAAATTAAAATTATTCATCGTAATTAATTGTATTCTGATCCAAAACTGGAAAATAATTGTAAAAAGAGTAAAAATAAAAATCGAATTTCTTGAGCTACACTGCGACTTGTCAAATGTCAATTTTTTGTTCAACAAAAATAAATTTCTATAACATTGAAATGTCATCTTCAATTATTTTGGATATCTGTACATCTCCAGTTCTTTGCTCTTTTGTATTAGAACAACGAAGTCCAGCAACGTACTGGCCACCAGCAGCCTTATCTTCTCCCGTGACCAGCTTTTTCCTTCAGTATGCGACAAAATTGTAACTTAGCAAGATAATTGTTACATGCAAAACTGACGCATATTACAGGAAAAAGCAAAGATCAGGTAGCGCACTATTTTGCGATGCGATCGAGATTTTTTAAAAAAGCCCGAAAAATTAAAATAAGTAAAATAGAAGATCGGGCCAAACTTGAGCTAAACACGTGACTGAATATCAAGTTTTTTGATAAACGTCGACACTCAAATACTGAAGAAATGTAATAATCGCATCTATTTGAAATTTACTATTTAATAATACAAAAAGACTGAGCCTGATAGTTAGTGGCAAATTTCGTTTTTTTGTGTCTTCACTGTGACGTTTGCTAGAAATCTTCAAACTAAAAATGTTTAAAGAATTTTGATTAAAATTAAAATTATCCATCGTAATTAATTATTTTCTAGTCCAAAACTGAAAAATAACTGCAAGAAGAGCAAAAATAAGAATCGAATTTCTTGAGCTACACTGCGACTTGTCAAATGTCAATTTTTTGTTCAACAAAAATAAATTTCTATAACATTGAAATGTCATCTTCAATTATTTTGGATATCTGTACATCTCCAGTTCTTTGCTCTTTTGTATTATAACAACGAAGTCCAGCAACGTACTGCCCACCAGCAACTACGCTTTATCTTCTCGTGTGACCCGATTTTTCCTGCAGTATGCGAGAGAATTGTAACTTAGCAAGATAATTGTTACATGCAAAACTGACGCATATTACAAGAAATAGCAAAGATCAGGTAGCGCACTATTTTGCGATGCGATCGAGAATTTTTAAAAAAGCCCGAAAAATTAAAACAAATAAAATAGAAGATCGGGCCAAACTTGAGCTAAACAAGTGACTAAATATCAAGTTTTTTGATAAGCGTCGACACTCAAATACTGAAGAAATGTAATAATCGCATCTATTTGAAATTTACTATTTAATAATACAAAAAGACTGAGCCTGATAGTTAATGGCAAATTTCGGTTTTTTGTGTCTTCACTGTGACGTTTGCTAGAAATCTTCAAACTAAAAATTTTTAAAGAATTTTGATTAAAATTAAAATTGTTCATCGTAATTAATTATTTCCTGGTCCAAAACTTGAAAATAATTCCAAAAAAGGTAAAAATAAAAATCGAGTTTCTTGAGCAACACTGGCGACTTGTCAAATGTCAATTTTTGTTCAACAGAAATAAATTTCTATAACATTGAAATGTCTTTTTCAATTATTTTGGATATCTGTAAATCTCCAATTGTTCGCTCTTTTGTATTAAGACACCAAAATCCAGCAACTTACTGCCCACCAGCAGCTACGCTTTATCTTCTCCTATGACCAGCTTTTTCCTGCAGTATGCGAGAAAATTGTAACTACAATTACGAAAATAATTGTGAAAGCGCCACCTGCCGGAACACAATGGACATTACTAATTAAAAAAGTGTAGGAATTAAAGAGAGAGGTGACGTCTTGAAGGATCCTGAAGGCCGTGAGTTGAGGACCGAATGCCGTCGCAAAGAGTTAAGGGGAGAAAATAATTTAAATCCTTTAACAGCGAAGAATGAAGACCTTTCCAAACTTGATTCTGCACCGAGAATTGTCTGCACAAGGACCCTCCTGATTGACGTTAATTGCATAAAAAAATTAACTTTACAGATTTAATAATCCGAACAGAGTGACGAGCTTTAACGCCGTGTCGTCGTCGCGACGCTTTACCTCCCCACCCCCCCAACAACCTTAGCGTCCCTGTGCAAATTGGATTTCGCGTTTTTTGCGTTGAAAAAAGTAAAACAGCCGCCTTGTTAGCGACGCTTTCTCGCAACTACCGGCCGCCACCGTCTCAAAGACACCCTCCCAACTTCCCTTCTTTCCTCAAACCAACCAACCAAACACACACAACTCCAAGTGAAAAATGAGACTTTTTCCAGCGACCTCATCATTAGAAAGTTACAAAGCCGTAGTCGGCCGCTTATTTATGTCATCGCGTACAATTAATGGCAACGTTACGGCACCCCCCACGATCCACTCCCCGAACAAGATAAGCGGAGTAGCGGCGATTTCTAATGAACGCCCTCGAGTAATTGACCGAAACGAAAGAAAGTAAAAAATTGACGCTATCCACACCAACCGTCACCGGGTGGGTACCACGAGTTGCAGATGCAACGAAATTGTTTACCTTGCGACTAATTCCTTCAACAGAAGTTAGCGGGGGCGGCAAACATAGACGAAGGGATCACGGGGGGTTGTCGTTAATCTAATAGGGGAAGAGCGGACGGAACGGGAGAAGGGTGGGTAACGTTACACGACTTTGCTTGCGAGTTCTTGGAGTAACTCGAGGATGGCGCATTGTTCTTCGCCACCAGAGGCGGCGCCCACAATGGGGCGGGATAATTAGCCAACTATTTCCGGATTACGTCAACATTCTACGTCTAGAACCCCACACGCAACGATAACATCTTCGGGCATATGTAACGAGCGGGCCACAAATTAAGTTGCTAATTTCAAGGGTGGCGGCAAATTCTGACCGCGAAGAAACGAATTTCAATAACTACCAAAATTAGGTGCGAGGATCTGCAAGAACGGCCACAGTTTCGTCCAGCGGTAGCCAAAATTTTTTCGCTTTCGATGCACGCAACCGTACTCGGAATTAATTTACAAGGAAAAATTACGAGTCAAGTACTAATTTTCCCCGTTAGGTCCTTCGAGCCCAAGCTGGATGGAAATTTCTATTAAAATCTGCGTATCACTTTTAAATTTCTGTAATTTCTAACTAATCTCCAATAGCAAAAGCGTTGAATTTTGCAGGGTTGCCGGCAGGGTGTGGATGGCGGCTGTTAATAATGGGGACCGGAACAGTTACAATTATTCCCCTCAAACCTGCAGCTAAATCGTCCATTTTCGTTATTTATGAGCACTAATCACTGCGGCGAGATTATTGTTTCATTCAGTCCGCACTTTGGCTCGATCTGATAATTCCCTACGGTCTGTCCGATGAAAAGGGTCGTGCTCTCCTGCAAAAACAACAATCGAAATTCAACCGATTCAACAACAAGAGAGTTTTCATTAAAACCACCCCGGCCTTGAAGCGATTACTTCGATATGGTGCGAACAGGTCCATCACAAATGGAGTTACTACGTGTTGTTAAAGGTCGGTACCTACAAATTAATTACCTCGTTTCACTCCTATCGGCCCTAATTAAAATATGGAAAAGTCGAAACTATTTTTAGCTAAGAAAAGCAATCGCGATATAAAATGTGTGTGTGGCCTCCACGTTCGAAGTGAAACTTTTCACGCATAAATTAATAGGAAATGGGTAGGGTACACAAATATTTGAAATAATTTGAATTTCGCGCCAAAATCGGTTAAATTGAAACAAAACCGACGGTGATCGATCGCACCCGAGTCGCTGCACTTTTCGTTACGCTCATATCTGAGCGCTTCACGTGCAGATTACTGCCAATTAGTGAATCTAACTGTGTCATAACCTGACTAATAAGGTCAAGGGTTGAAGTGACCGATTACTGGTAGTGATTTTCCCGGAATTCAGTTGAATAAAGACTAAAATTGTTTCAATGTGCATAAATCCCGAATAGTATAGCAAACTGAAAATCGTTTCGATATTTTAAATTATTTCTAAAAATTCTACCTTAGACAAATTCGCTTTTTTCTAGGGTAGAAATGTGTGAAAATTGGGAGATAAAAAAACTTGTTCGTCTCTATTGAATTTTGTCGTAAATCTGTTTCGCCTTTAATTCGAGCAACTGGTGCTGCCAGACGTCTATTCATTACAGCTCGAGAACGTATCGTTAGTATCCACTTTAGATATAGGGTAAAGTAATGCGTTTTACAGCTTAAGACTTCAACAACAATGTCTGCTTTAATTAATCTGACAAGCTTAGTTTTGGTCACGATAAAATCCGTTAATGTACCAAGTATTATCAAACTCCTATTCGGCTCAGTTAAATTGCTAATGTTAATGAATTATGTTCAGCTCGCACATATTGTAAAATCCTTTGGATGTCTTAAACTACTTGCACCAAGGCACCTAATATTGCAACTTTCTCGCTACCATTTATAGGCAAAATCTTATTAAAAACTATCTCTAATTTAACGAAAACCTGACAAAGACATGTCAAAAAGTAAACCCTGCAGCTTCAATCCTATTTCCCGGTCCCATCAACAATTCCTTAAAGTCTCTATAACCAATTAATTTTCAGTGAAATTGCGTTTTTGAGGTTAGGGTAGATGTATCGTTTGCAACAGTAACCAATAACGTCTGGCTGTGGCATAATTCTACGATATGACGGTGGCGCCATCTCGTGGTTCAAAAAAGAAAAAGTGGTGTGTCAGCTCCGCCAAATCAAGAAATATAAAATTTTATATCTTTTTTTAATTGTAGCTCCATATATCTTTCAATATGTATTTTAGGGTAAAGGTTTTGTAAATTGATATCCCCTATACAACAAAATTAGTTAGCTGAAAATTTTCGGTAGTTAATTTGGCGGCCAAAGGATTAAAAAATATTTTTAACCGCTTTAATAGTGAAGACGCTTACTATCGTAAATGATTAATTTATAGGAACATTTCTTATTTATGTATTTGAGTGCCTAGTAAAATTTATCACTTCCATAAAACTCATAATGCACTTCGAATTGATAGTTCCCGCATCATGCATGAGCCGTCAGTAGTGGCATTTTGATTAATAGCCGACAAATGTGGAACAGAACCGCACCATTTTATGACAACCGTATAATCACTGCTGCGGGATTACTGCTTCATTATAACCCCACATTGGTAAAATCCGCTAATTCCTCGTCGAAATTCTAAAACAACAATCAAAATGAAACCAATTCATGCACAAAAATATTTTTTTTATTAAAACCGCACCGGCAAGCCCTCAAATCGATATGAATATCATCAGTGGCCGCTTTCGAAACCATTCAAAAACCGACACAAATAAAGACTCGACGACACTGTATTTATTCGTGATCCTCCGAGGATTCCGGCGCCGTCATAAATCTATTGTTTCGTCCTGTGCAGGCGAGCGGAATACCAGACATAGAGATAAAAGCAAATAAAAACCATCGACAATATGCAACATTGTCCGTTGTGTTTATCACCAAAACAATTTGAGACTGTTCCACTCATTCCGTCGTGTAATTTCGACGATACAAGTAGAATAACGAGTATCCCCCACTTAAAACTATCACGTGACACGATCGAAATCGTTTAATTGGTTAGTTACGGTCGATCGACGAATTTGCACCAATCAAACCATCGTTTTTACGTCACGTTGTTAATTGGTTGTTAACGCCAATTAAACGGTCGCTACGTTGTCACGGGATCGTGACGCGTGATCGCGTGACTCGATTGTCGCGGTTCGATTGGCCGCCGGGGCGTGGTTAGTTAAGTAGGTTTCTATTCAACAGGTTTTCACGACGGTGCGGAAACGCTTTCAGGTTGATTCGCGGATTAAATCGAATTTCCTTCGTAATTATTTACAGGAGACCCAAAAATAACTTTGTATTATGTCGAGTGGAGTTTGACTGTTTAGATTTCTGGTCACGCACGCACGGTCTTAATCGATAATCTTATCGTTAACTCGACCAAGAATTTCATCATCGAAAAAAGCAATAAAGTGAGAATCCGGTCTTGAAAATGGGAGTGGGACAGGAGGGAAATTTTTTGGTAATTTTTTTTTCGACAACACTTGATAGTTGTCGACTTTTACGACGTCACGTTCGCGATGTAAAACTCCAAGAGCCCATGAAACATTCATCTCGTTCATGCGGACACGTCTTCATGTCCTTATGAATTGCCACTGGCAAGCTTGACACTTTGTCAGGATAACTGAATTTAACCTGGAACTGTGGGAATCGGGTTACGTTTTTTTTTTTTTTTCGAAAACTCTCTTATTGTGTGAATGTCTAGGCGACTAACATACTGTCGTCGCTTTGCCGGATAGAAACGTCGTGTTTCCGTGTCTTTTGTTTATTGGCAATCGATCGTCTTGAATGGAGGTGGCGTTCGGAACAAAACGGCACAGATTCCTTGTTATTTCTGATTGTTTGAGTATGTCCACGTTCGGTCTATTATTGGCGGACTTGACAGTTGGCAGGGTTTTAGCTTTATTAGCGAGATTTCCGCTGTCTCGAGTTATTGTCGACATTACACACTGTGACGGGTATAATGAGATACTTTGAGAGCACCAACTCCGCCAGGTTCGGTCTACAGCTACATCAATTATTGGAGGAGTATTGGAAAAAGACATCTTTGGATAGGTGCCATTAAGCGAATGTGTCGACACTCGACACCAGGATTCAGACGCTGTTTGCAAACGGAGTGACAAAGTGTCTTCACTTGCTACCTTAATAAATCGAGCTTTCGAAAAAACTTACCATCCCTTATCAACATTTTCGACGGAAAATTTTTCTGATTGCCATACAATTTAGCACGCAGGTGCGTTATTTAAATTCGAACTCATAGAGACATTCAGTTCCTCTGTAGCATTAGTAGTTTTTCAGAAATCTTCCATTATGTGGTCAACATAAACATACCGCCGCTAACAACCCCCATAGCAGCCTCCCACTTCTCAAAAGCTCCAATAATCTTTAGTAACCGAGTGTAATTCTCGATTCCTTATGAAATTCTGAATACGCGTGTCAAGTTTCATTAAAATCCGAGAAGTTGATTTTCTTCCAATTTTTGAAAAAACAGAAGTGGGATCCTTACAAAAATTTCTGAACATTTTTTTTTCTTTTGATTTTTATTAAATTTACCAAGCAGGTGCGTTATTTAAATTCAATCTCAGTGACGCATTCGGTTCATCTGTAGCATACTTAGTTTTCCAGAAATCTTCCATTATGTGGTCAACATACACATGCCGCTGCTAACAACTACCATAACAGTCTCCCACTTTTCAAAAGCTCCAGTAATTTTTAGTAACAGAGTGTAATTTTCAATTCCTTATAAAATTCTGAACACGCTTGTCAAGTTTCATTAAAATCCGAAGAAGTTGAATTTCTTCCAATTTTTGAAAACACAGAAGTGGGATTCGATCGAAAATTCTTTTTCTGATTGCCAAGAAATTTGGCACGCAGGCGAGCTATTTAAATTCGAACTCATGTAGACATTCAATTCTTCTGTAGCATTCTTAGTTTTCCAAAAATCTTCCATTTTGTGGTCAAATTGCCGAAAATTCCAATAACAATCCCCCAACCACACCTCGTTCTGTTCTAAACCAGCCATAATTTTTAGCAACCGAGTGTAATTTTCGATTCATTATAAAATTTTGAACAAGCCTGTCAAGTTACATTAAAATCCGAGGAAAAATTTTTTTTTACGTTTTTTGAAAAAAACAGAAGTGGGATTACAAAAATCTTTAACCAATTTTTTTTCTTCTGATTTCCATGAAATTTGGCACGCAAGTGCGCTATTTAAATTCAAGCTCATAAACGCATTCAGTTCATCTGTAGCATACTCAGTTTTCCAGAAATCTTCCATTATGTGGTCAACATAGACACGCCGCCGCTAACAACCCCCATAACAGCCTCTCACTTTTCAAAAACTCCAGTAATTTTTAGTAACAGAATGTAATTTTCAATTCCTTATAAAATTCTGAATACGCCTGTTAAGTTTCGTTAAAATCCGAAGAGGTTGAATTTCTTCCAATTTTGGAAAACAAAAATTTTCGACCAAATTTTTTTTTCTGATTGCCATAAAATTTAGCACGCAATTGGATTAGTCAAATTCGAACCCATAGAGGCATTCAGTTCATCTATATATGCGCTAACTGCGTCGTAAAAAAATTTATTCGCCAGACAGACTCGTAAATGTTGACCTCCAGGTGTGAAGCTTCTTCAGTGAAAATTGGGAGGGGTATTGAATAATTCCATTAACGTCCCCCCTTCGCCCGCTGTCAAAATTCTCGTCTATAATTCGATAAAAACGTCAAAAGTCGAGTTTCGTTCCACACCCTATCCGAAACTTGCGGATAATTGAGTTGAGCTCCCGAAACCGGGCGACTATTTCAATTTTATAATTTCGTAATAATCAAACGAGAGCCCCGGTCTCTTCACCCCTTCAACTTTTAATTTACGTGCCTCGTTATTACCGTGTTTATTGCCGGGGATTAAAATTGCCGCTTTTTCCATTTAATTAGGGAATCCCTCTGCCGTCATTCGCACAGCGAGAATTTTCCATTTTTTTCATTTCTTGACAGCAAAATTGGCTGTGAAAAATTATTATTGATTGATGGCGACGAAGGCGGTCGAAAACGTTTTGCAACAGTGGGAAGGGGGAGTAAAAAGAGGGACTTTTCGCCGGGTTGGCCACCATTAGACCCATTATGTAACCCCTAAATCTCACGTCAGAAGGCTTTAGTTCTACATCCGTGGCGGCCAGAGGCAGTGGCCCGCGAATAAACCGTTTCCTACTTTATTCTCGAATTGGGCAACGAGGAATTAGGAGGGCGAACGGCGGGAGGATTGGCGCGGCTTTTTACGTTTCTAACGTGAATCGTGTTTAGAAAAAAGGCGAACGAGGGTCAGGACCTTGAACTAGGACGATACGAAATTGATTAACTCTACCAAAAGCGGGGGGGAAACAAAATTTTCCTTCAGAAAATTAAATTTTTTTGCAAGTATCAACTGGAAAATTTAAGGGAAATTTCGTGGAAGTGGCGAAACCGTTTGCTGATAACCGGAAATTTTACTCAATTGCTTTAAGTATTTTTTTAACGTCAACCCTACAATAAAGTAATAATCGTGGCATTTTCCACCCCTTTTGCTTTATTTGCAGCGCTTCGGACTGAAAAGGTCGCAATGATTGAAAGCTCGTTAAAAATAAATCTTTAATACGGAGTCCACCTGTTGATAGCGCCCCCACTGAACACTTTATGTTCAGGTTAGCCCAAATGACGCTGGCGACCAAAAATTTGAACTGAAATTAGATCCGTGTAGGTAAAAATTGAGTTAAAGGGTGGAAATGAAGTTGTTTGTCTATTATTCGCAGGAGTTACAAAAAAAAGTTTTTTACGAAAAGAAACCGTAAAAGAATAAGAAGAGAGGCAAGAAAAAATTTTTTTGGGTCAAACGTAATAAAATTCATAAAAATTATTGAACAATCATTGAAAAAAAAAACAAATAATTAAGAAAAATGTCTAAAACTTGAAAAATATAAAAATAGTGGCATTACCTTGAGGTTAAATTTAAGAAAAAAAATTATAACTCGAAATTAAAAATGAATTTCTAATAATAATAAAGTGAAGGAAGAAGAGTTTAGGGCCTCAAAGATTGTAATAAAGAAAGATAATTTAAAAAATTGAAGTCAATTCTCATAAAATTTAGAAAAATTCCGAAATTGGTAAAGTTATAAAGCATCACAAAAATATTGAAGTACCAGCTTCAAAAAAATAGAAAGTAATCAAAACCAGCGCCTCTGGTGTCAATTTACAACAATTGCTCCCGTGTGCTCCCAACTTTCCAGATTTTCAAACACTACGAAGAAGAAAAACAAAACAATTCAAAGCAAATTTCTTTTCGTACAGTTTATTAGCAGTCTTGCTGTGAGTTCCGTGTATATGGCGTCGCGACGCCGTTATTTGAAATTTATTAAAACACCCTAAATAAAAGGCGACAAAATCGCGTCCGGTAAAAGTCGAGTTGAAGGGTGGAAATAAAGTTGTTTGTCTATTATTGGCAAGAATTACCAAAAAAAAAGGTTTTTACGTGAAGAAACCCTAAAAAAATTAAAAAAAAGCAAAAAAAATCTTTTTAGACCAAATGTATTAAAATTCATAAAATTGTTGAAAAGTCATTAAAAAGAAAAACAAATAATTGAGAAAAATGTCTAAAACTTGAAAAATATAAAAATAGTGCCATCACCTTGGGGCTAAATTTAAGAAAAAAAATTATAACTCGAAATTATAAAGTAATTTCTAATAATAATAAAGTGAAGGAAAAAGAGTTGAGGGCCTCAAATATTGTAATAAACAAAAATAATAAAAAAAATTGAAGTCAATTCTTATAAAATTTAGAAAAATTCCGAGATTGGTAAAGTTACAAGAGCATCACAAAAATTTTGAAGTACCAGCTTTAAAAATATAGAAACTAATCAAAACCAGCGCCTCTGGTGTCAATTTACAACAATTGCTCCCGTGTGCTCCCAACTTTCCAGATTTTCCAACACTACGAAAAAGAAAAACAAAACAATTCAAAGCAAATTTCTTTTCGTACAGTTTATTAGCAGTCTTGCTGTGAGTTCCGTGTATATGGCGTCGCGACGCCGTTATTTGAAATTTATTAAAACACCCTAAATAAAAGGCGACAAAATCGCGTCCGGTAAAAGTCGAGTTGAAGGGTGGAAATAAAGTTATTTGTCTATTATTGGCAAGAATTACAAAAAAAGAAGTTTTTTACGAGAAGAATCAGTAAAAAAATAAAAACAGGCAAAAAAAAATTTTTTTAGACCAAACGTAATATAATTCATAAAATTATTAAAAAGTCATGGAAAAGAAAAACAAATAATTAAGAAAAATGTCGAAAACTTGAAAAATATAAAAATAGTGGCATCACCTTGGGGCTAAATTTAAGAAAAAAAATTATAGCTCAAAATTATAAAGTAATTTCTAATAATAATAAAGTAAAGGAAGAAGAGTTTAAGGCCTCAAAAATTGTAATACAGAAAAGTAATAATAAAAAAAATTGAAGTCAATTCTCATAAAATTTAGAAAAATTCCGAAATTGGTAAAGTTACAAAAGCTTCACAAAAATATTGAAATAATAGAAACTAATCAAAGCCAGCGCCTCTGGTGTCAATTTACAACAATTGGTCCCGTGTGTTTTCAACTTTCCAGATTTCCCAACACTACGAAAAAGAAAAAAAAACAATTTAAAACAAATTTCTTTTCGTACAGTTTATTAGCAGTCTTGCTGTGAGTTTCATGTATATGGCGTCGCGACGCCGTTACCCGAAATTTATTAAAACACCCTAAATAAAAGGCGACGAGAACGCGTCCTTTTTTTCCAGCCACTCTTCTGTTATTATAAGGAAGTTTATGTAGTCGTTTAATGTAGTGTGAAGGATTGAGCAGGAGCAGCGGATGCGGAAATTTCTCCATGCCCATACCTCTCCCGATCCCGACGATTTATCTGGTAAAAGCGATAAAAAAATCGACCTGTGGAATAATAACGCTAATTCGGCGGAAAGGACCAAGAGAGGCAACGGGGGTGGTGAGTGAACGAAAGGGATTGCGACGAGCCGCCTCTGAGATGAAAGCTTAGTGTGTGGTCTTAAAGAGATTTTGGTAGGATTTAAAACTAAATCGAGTTTAGAGAAGGGGTTTGGGTGAAAAAATGAGAAATTTGAGAAGACGAGCCAGTAAAGTTGACATTTTAGCGAATTGTATCAAGGTTAAGGTCCTTTGACTGAAAAATAAAATTCGAACAGTTAACGGGTTAATATTTTAGCGAGTTGTTCTTCTACTTGACGCTGCAAGGGATGAAAAGTGAAATTCGAATAGTTAACGGTCAAGTTCTTCGCAACACAAATTTAAATTTGTCAAAGGCGAAGAACTTTCAACTTGCAAAAATTTTAAAAATTTCCGCAATCAAGATATAAACAAAAAAAACGTCATCGTCCAATTCCATTTTCGCCCCCGAATCACCGTCACGACCCTTTAGCGGCTCCTCTGGTATTCCGACTATTCCGCGATTTATTCGTCGCTCTAATTATCAAAGGCTGCGCTTGGCGTTTTCAGAATTCTTGGGTAGCTTGTTCTCGATTACCGCCACCCTCTCAACATCACCACCCAATTCCTCCCGGTTTTCCCCCTTTTAACGCTCGACGTCGGCGGTGGCGGCAATTACGATATCGGCCGCAACTTCGCCACTTGAACGTGAATAATTCGTTTAATTGAAAAGCGAAAAGGCGCCAAATTACGATGACAGATCAACGTCACATGCCATCGTTCTCTCGATATGAACGCAAAGAATGTTGCGACGTCGAAAACAACCCCGCCAACATCAATCATGACGGCAACGAGATGTGACGTCATATGGGTTAAAGGGGGCGGAAAAACGGACGGTTGTGGCAGGATATGTCAAACGCCACGTAATTTTTTTTTTTTTTTATTGCTATATCACAACCGATATCGTTTTGATGAACGTTTTGGGGTCTGCAGTTGAGGGCGGTTTCGTACATTTTACCCACCCATAACGTAAATATTTATTAATAATAATAAGAAAGTTGGAATTAAGGTGACAGGTCACGAAACGATCCGCTGGGGGAGTGGTCATGCAATTACCAACACACACCATAGACTTATGGGGGAGTCAAAACGTTTTTAGATTTAGAAAAGTAACACTTTTGCACCACTAAAACCTCGCTTCCTTATCACGTACAAAACATTTAATTACTTTACTACAAAGATAACGTAATGACTCAAAAAAATTTGAGCGTCATCAAACTATTGTTGCAAATTCTTTGGATTTTTTTCGAATTTGCTTGAGAATTTTGGACTTAGTAAAAAATTTTTTACTCTAAGTTTGTAGAGTTATTTTGAAAAAAATTGAGCCTCCTACCTGTGATTAGCCAGAGTTCCCTTAAGCAATCCTCTCTGCTCCGTTGCACGTGGACTGGCACGTCCCCTTCATCGCCTCCTTCAAGAGCCTTGAAGAGGAGCGCCCCCAGTAGCGCGTATCCTGTCATTAACACCAGGAGTCCCGTTCGACCGCAGAATATCCCAGTTGTCGTGCATCTTCTCCCGCTTCCGCTCTCCTCCATGTTCCTGCAACAATTGCGAAAAACACTAAAACAGTTGCGCAGAAAAGAACAAACGAGCGAATAATTTTATATTATTCGTACCGGGAATATTTTAATTCCTTTGTGGTTGTCGCGGGACGAAACGATAATTAAAAAGCGGGATAAAACAGGAACGATATAGAGATATTTTCATGTGTGTACTTGTTAAATTCATTTTGTTAGCTGTGGCCATCCAGAGGTGGAAAATATAATTAATTGCGATGTAGTCGTGAACAGTAAACAAAAGTGCAAAGCGAAATTAACTGGCTTAAGGGATGAGTTTTATCAGCACTTTTAATTAAGCCGCGTATTTTCAACTACAAAATGTTTATGTAGAAAAAAATTGTTGCATGAAGAGTTCGCAAGTTTGAAATTTGAGGACGAAAACGCGAAAACTGCACAGTCGATTGGGAAGAATTGGGGAAAACCTTTGCCAGTTCGTTTTAGGTTACAATGAGTTATAATTGAAAGTATCCGATTCGCTACGCTATATCATTTATGAAGCAGCGGTTTGATAATTTATGGTTACGTGCGCTTGCGGCAGGTTTTGAAATGACGAATGAGGGCAATTTAGGGATAAAGTAACACTAAGGGCTGAAAAATTGTTTGCACTACCGTCTGAAGCGAAAAGCTCCGTTTTCTTGTAACAAACTCCAAAGTTGGACAAATTTTACTTTTCAACCCATCACTCCTTTCTAGCATAGTCGAGGAAACGAATAAATTGGACTTAAATAAGACTCTTCGGCTACAATCATCCAGATGGTTGTCACGTGGTAAAGCGTTGAGGCCTCTACTCGCATTAAAAAGTAAAATCGCAATACTTCTAAGCAAGGAGGGTCACGAGCATGCGGAAGAGTTTTCTCTAATAAAGCTCGCTTATTTAGTGGACTGCTCCCGGGTTCAATTTCCGGTTCATTCAGAGAAGTTTGGTTTTACACGGTAACTGTTTCCAACCGCATAGTGTTGTTTCACTAAAGTCCAAATTTAAACGAGCTTCCGTTAGGTTTTAACCTTGAAAAATAAAATCGCAATACTCCTAAGCAAGGAGGGTCACGAGCATGCAGAAGAGTTTTTTCTAATAAAACTCGCTTATTTAGTAGACTGGTCCCCGGTTCAATTTCCGGTTCATTTGGAGAAGTTTGGTTTTACACGGTAACTGTTTCCAAGCGCATAGTGTTGTTTCACTGAAGTCCAAATTTAAACGAGCTTCCGTTAGATGTTAACCTTAAGAAATAAATCGCAATACTCCTAAGCAAGGAGGGTCACGAGCATGCAGAAGAGTTATCTCTAATAAAGCTCGCTTATTTAGTAGACTGGTCCCGGGTACAATTTCCGGTTCATTTGGAGAAGTTTGGTTTTACACGGTAACTGTTTCCAAGCGCATAGTGTTGTTTCACTGAAGTCCAAATTTAAACGAGCTTCCGTTAGGTGTTAACCTTAAAAAATAAATCGCAATACTTCTACGCAAGGAGGGTCACGAGCATGCAAAAGAGTTTTCTCTAATAAAGCTCGCTTATTTAGTAGACTGCTCCCGGGTTCAATTTCCGGTACATTCAGAGAAGTTTGGTTTCACACGGCAACTGTTTCCAAGCGCATAGTGTTGTTTCACTAAACTCCCAATTTAAACGAGCTTCCGTTAGGTTTTAACCTTAAAAAATAAAATCGCAATACTCCTAAGCAAGGAGGGTCACGAGCATGCAGAAGAGTTTTCTCTAATAAAACTCGCTTATTTAGTAGACTGGTCCCGGGTTCAATTTTCGGTTCATTTGGGGAAATTTAATTTCACACGGTAACTGTTTCCAAGCGCATAGTGTTGTTTTACTAAAGTCCGAGCTTCCGTTAGGCGTTAACTTTAAAAAAAAATATGTAGAACGTCACAAAGTACCTACAATGTAGAAATGAGGCAAGAAAAACTGTTATCGTCTCTATAAAAATAAAACTCTTCTGATTGCCTTCATAAATATAGACAATTCTTTGGGGTTTATCGACTGCAGTTCCACGTTAGCTTCCGGATATTCCCCGAACACAAAAGTTAAACTAAACACACTTGAGGAGAACCGTGCATATTTCAGGTCAAAAGTTGTTTAATTTGGCCCCTTCCAATTAATCTCGGCATCATCCCCCATCCCTCGTTTCGTCCGCGAGACGGACGTCCGTAATCCGAATCTGCCAAAAATTCTCCGGCCCCATAAAATATTCCCGGCACATTATTTAAAACAATTCCCCTTTACAAGAAGACAAATCTGGCAGCATTTCTCATCATCAACTTTCACCCCGGCGGCGGTGGCTGTGAAATTTACAGCTATCGTCCGTCCCCTACAGGACCGTATAACGTGTAAATATGGGAACGGGGTCCCGATACGGAATGCAGGTCACGCCGTCCTCGAAAGTGATTTGTGGTTCGGGCCGATATTTTTTTGGAGAGCATCGTCGAAAAGCCGCCGTAATCGAATTAGTTACGCCGTCACATATCGTCTTAGGTATTGGGGACGGGAAAGGATTAAAAGGGGTAGCGTGGCGGGATCCGGATGGTGCGTCCTATTAAGTTAATATTCGCGGCATACGTGACTGTTATTTATTATGGAAAGCAATTTGGGGATGTTTCTTTTTTTTGAGAAGGCTAAACGGGGAAAGGGGAACTTTCTAGCTGAACACTGTCACTAATAAATGTCAAAAAAAGTCTTCTCGCACGCACCATTTATACTAAGTCGATAGCGACAGTTGATGGAACGACACGAAAAATTTGGACAAATTCGAAAAAATTTGGAGCTCTAAAAAATTTTTTTTGGATTTATCTACAACATACCCACTTACCGTTATAGTTCTGATGCTAATCGACTAGACACTAAATTTAAGATTTGAAAGTAAAAGTTAGTTATTCAGATGAAGAGGACTTCACTATTAGAAAGACTAGATACGTGACTGTTATTTATTATGGGAATCAATTTGGGGATGATTCTTTTTTTGAGAAGGCTAAACGCTGAAAGAGAAATTTTTAGCTTAACACTGCCGCAAATAAATCTCGAAAAAAAATTAATTGCGTACACCATTTTTATTAAGTCAACAGTGACGGTTGATGGAACGACAAGCAAAATTGGGACAAAAATTTGAAACTCTAAAAACTTTTTTTTGGTTTTACCCACAACATACGTGGTTACCGTGATGTCAATCTTTACTGTTACCAAATAGTTCTGAAGCTAACCGACTAGAAACTAAATTCAAAATTTAAAACAAAGTTAGTGATTCAGTTGAAAAAGAATTCACTATTGAAGAGAATAGATACGAGACTGTTATTTATTATGGGAAGCTATTTGGGGATGTTTCTTTTTTTAAGAAGGCTAAACGCAGAAAGGGAAATTTTTAGGTTAACACTGCTGTGAATAAATCTCGAAAAAAAATTAATTGCGTGCACCATTCTTATTAAGTCAACAGTGACGGTTAATGGAACGACAAGCAAAATTAGGACAAAAATTTGGAACTCTAAAAACATTTTTTTGGTTTCATCCACAACATACGTGCTTACCGTGATGTCAATCTTCACTGTTACCAAATAGTCCTGAAGCTAACCGACTGGAAACTAAATTCAAAATTTAAAACAAAGTTAGTGATTCAGTTGAAGAAGAATTCACTATTGAAGAGAATAGATACGAGACTGTTATTTATTATGGGAAGCTATTTGGGGATGTTTCTTTTTTTAAGAAGGCTAAACGCAGAAAGGGAAATTTTTAGCTTAACACTGCCGTGAATAAATCTCGAAAAAAAATTAATTGCGTGCACCATTCTTATTGAGTCAACAGTGACGGTTAATGGAACGACAATCAAAATTAGGACAAAAATTTGGAACTCTAAAAACATTTTTTTGGTTTCATCCACAACATACGTGCTTACCGTAATGTCAATCTTCACTGTTACCAAATAGTCCTAAAGCTAACCGACTGGAAACTAAATTTAAAATTTAAAACAAAGTTAGTGATTCAGTTGAAGAAGAATTCACTATTGAAGAGAATAGATACGAGACTGTTATTTATTATAGGAAGCAACTTGGGGATGTTTCTTTTTTTTAAGAAGGCTAAACGCAGAAAGGGAAATTTTTAGCTTAACACTGCCGTGAATAAATCTCGAAAAAAAATTAATTGCGTGCACCATTCTTATTAAGTCAACAGTGACGGTTAATGGAACGACAAGCAAAATTAGGACAAAAATTTGGAACTCTAAAAACATTTTTTTGGTTTCATCCACAACATACGTGCTTACCGTAATGTCAATCTTCACTGTTACCAAATAGTCCTAAAGCTAACCGACTGGAAACTAAATTTAAAATTTAAAACAAAGTTAGTGATTCAGTTGAAGAAGAACTCACTATTGAAGAGAATAGATACGAGACTGTTATTTATTATGGGAAGTAATTTGGGGATGTTTCTTTTTTTTAAGAAGGCTAAACGCAGAAAGCGAAATTTTTAGCTTAACACTGCCGTGAATAAATCTCGAAAAAAAAATTAATTGCATGCACCACTCTTATTAAGTCAACAGTGACAATTAATGGAACGACATGCAAAATTAGGACAAAAATTTGGAACTCTAAAAACATTTTTTTGGTTTCATCCACAACATACGTGCTTACCGTGATGTCAATCTTTACTGTTACCAAATAGTCCTGAAGCTAACCGACTAGAAACTAAATTCAAAATTTAAAACAAAGTTAGTGATTCAGTTGAAGAAGGATTCACTATTGAAGAGAATAGATACGAGACTGTTATTTATTATGGGAAGCAATTTGGGGATTTTTCTTTTTTTTAAGAAGGCTAAACGCAGAAAGGGAAATTTTTAGCTTAACACTGCCGTGAATAAATCTCGAAAAAGAATTTATTGCACCATTCTTATTAAGTCAACAGTGACGGTTAATGGAACGACAAGCAAAATTAGGACAAAAATTTGGAACTCTAAAAACATTTTTTTGGTTTCATCCACAACATACGTGCTTACCGTGATGTCAATCTTCACTGTTACCTAATAACTTTGAAGCTAACCGACTGGACACTAAATTTAAGATTTAAAAGCAAAAGTTGGTGATTCCGTTGAAGAATTCACACTTAACAAATGAAACGACGTAAGATTTTAATCATTTTGGACCTAACAGATAAATTTCCCGCTTGTTAAAATGCAGTTTGGCTTCGTGGGATTTCCATTAAATAAATTCATCAATTTCGGTCCAAATTTCCGTGTCTATTTGCTATTCTGAGACCTAAACTAACACTGCAAATTAAGTGTTCAGTATTCCTTACTAATAACTTTTTCCTTGACCTTTCGAGGAGTGTTTGATGAAAATTATTTTCTAAATTGAGCCTTTAGAAATTTTCCTTGAATTTTCGGTACAATTAATAATTCATGACAAACCTCGTTTGTGCATTTACAATAAGTATATTTAGGATTATTTGTTTATTTATTTGAGGGTTTCTCCTGTGCTAAAACAAATTGTATCCTACTCAAATGTTAATAGAATACGAGGTAAATATTATTAAAGTAGAAATTCCAACGGTTAAAGATTGAAGTCTCAATTTTTTTAAATATTTAGCAAAAAACGTTAGTGAATTAGCCACGTTTGCTTGTTGAACTGCGGTTACTAGTTGTTTCTTCCAGTCAACATAAAATATAAAATCAGTCGACTGGCCAATACAAATAATCGTGTACTGAAAACGAGTATTTCAGCTGTGGGGGATTATTACCAATGTTTGGTAAGAAAATAATTTCTATTTACCTGAATGAAAAGCGTTCGATATCAGTTACTGTAAAAATACAAGAAAATGAACAACTTAAACTAAGTAGTGCTAAATAAAATTGGATTGAAATTTAGGGAACTGCACTCTATTTTGAAGTGCAGGAATTAAAAATTTAATTTAAAATCCACAACAGTGTTTCAAATTTATGGAACATTTAATTTTGAAAAAAATTCCAAGTTGGAAGCCTTTGCAAATTTGAGAGAAAGATTCGGTTTGTATCAGGACTTTAAGTCGAAATTATTTTACCAAGGTCTAATACCAGAGTATGAAAAAGTAGCAACCTTTTTGTAATTTTTGCAATTTTTTTTTATTGTAAATTTTAGCCTGATGTATACGAATGAGCAATCGTTTTTAAGTGGAATTTGACAATTAAATTAGTTTTTGGCAAACAGATCAATTTTATTAATTTTCACCGAGAAACGCTGGTAATTATTTCCTTTGTCGAATTTCAGGAAATTTACATTTTTCTTACCTCCCTTTCACCCAATTATTGGCATTACGATTTTATTTTTAATTACACTTAATGTTATTATTTCCAATATAAACAAATTCTCTCTTAGCATCATAATAGTAATAAATAATGCGATTGGGAATCAATTTTCACAATTTTTAAAACACGTTTTCAGTATTTTCCGGAGTTGTTTTCATAGTCACTCGTGAAGGCACACAATACCAAGTAAAATCCTGGAGCTGACACTTCGCGCTAGTCAAACAAACTTTGGCACCAAAAGGATGTTTTTAAATTTTCGTATTCGATCATCGACGAGACTCAAGTACCTACAGTTCAGTTTCCTCAAGAACGTAACGTAACATAATAGAAAACGAAAATGGTTGTGTGTAAAAGCTAAAAGTCGTGAAGAGTTGGCGATTTGGTTTGCTGGAGTTTTCCTGAATTTCTTATAGTAACAAATGTTACTCCCACGATCCGATGATCTTATTTCAACTTTCCTACCACGTTATAGAAACTAAGTTTCTTGTTTTAATTATTTGAAAACAAAGAACTGGCGCAATTTGGTGGATATTTGATTCTCTACAATATGTGGTCGGGCTTTATTAATAAAGACTCCAGAGACTGAAGTTTGTAACGGAGAGAAAGTTTCCGGCCTGATAATTTGACGTAAATTACCCGCAGAAATGAAAACTGAATTGATGCCGCTGCTCCCGGCGAAGCTTACACTTCTCAACCCAATAACCGACTAACAGTCCCTCCAACCGAAACATTAATTTGCAGAAAATCAGACACCTAACAATTTTCAGCAGACAACCGAAATAATGGAAAAATATTCTAATTGCCAAAAAAATTATTATCACTAAAAAAATTAATAATTTAACATCTAGCAACAGTCTCTCGGAAAGGGCGGATTTTAGGTTCCTAATTTGGGCTTTTCCAAATATGGCAGAATCTTGGGGGCAATTAGTTAAAAATTTTTTTAGACTACTTTTAGCTCAACTCGTAGTAGAACAAATTCTCAGCAGCAGTAATTGTTCTGAAGACTTTACTGGTAGCTCAACTCGTAGCAGAACAAACTTTCATCGTCAGTTTGATATTGTAAGCTTTGATAAGTTTTGGTTAATAGGAATTAGTGATAACAAATTTATTGTCGTCGCAGAACCAATCAACTAAGTAACGATTCGAACCATGCTCCATTAAATTCTGTTTCGAAACCTAATTAAGCACGACCCATAGCAAATATTTTGACATATTGACACATGACACTTATTTGTAGAATTCTCTTGAAATTTTCTACATGTCAATCATTCAGTCGAAAACATCACCTTCTCCCCCATCTTCATCAATATTAGTAACGCCAATTCCTCCCATCGGAATTCAAATTTCAAAACATCTCCCCTAACATTCAGGAAACTTTAATAATTTTTCTCCTGATTCCTCTTTATCAATCACTAATCAAAAGCTTTTGCGAAATAAATTTCGTAACTTTTTCCGAACTTACTTAGTAATATCTCCTGAAAGAAAATTGCACCGATAATCAATTCCAATCGTCCAACACACTCATCCGTTAATCATCACTCTGTCGATTTCAACGAAACCGTTTTTGGTCATCTGGAAATTTCGCTTTAAGAATCAATCCAGAACGGAGTCGCGAAACTTTTTTTCGCGAAGGCCGTCGCGACACCGACGTCCACCGTCGATACGCCAACGACGCCGCACGTGAAACAACTGACAGGAGCACGGGTGGCGAAACGGGAATGCCACGGCTGCGCCCCCGAAATTATGTGCATTTGGGCCGTTCGCAATCACAAAGCGACTGGATCAAAGGGTGAAAAGAGCGACAAAAAACGAAGAACCCGGTTGCTGTTTATTGAATAATTTTGGATTTTCGACGAAAACTTTGCGCCGCAACCAACCATACACGAAACTAACTTCCTGCCAGGTTGTTCGGCGAACCGAACAAGTCTTCAACTTCAACTGGTTAACTGATAAATACGAGAAGAACAAATTAATTTTTGCAGGGGGAGTTTTCGTTCAGTTGCAAGAAGATATTGAGGTAATGACGCTATAATCGAGTCTCATTCTTAAAATTATTGACAAATAGTTGCGCAAATGGCAATTCGGGTTTGGCCTCCATTTCGCCCTTTTAGGGTTCAAATTCACTCTATTTTGAATCAGTAAAGAAATTGACGTAGCATCGTTGAAGATTTCCGAACTTCTTATGCCAAATTAAAAATTTATTAACGAACGCGCGACCATCCAAGGTTTTCATTATTGAATTACTTGGATTTGTCGTACCTTCACTGATTTATGACATCACTGAATAAATATCAGTTAACTGTTATCATTAAGGTTTTATGTCCGCAACCATCAAACGGATGTTAGTTGGTATTTACATGAAGGCTCCTTCTCATCACTTAAACAAAGTACCTCCCCAACAATTACGCTCTCATCATCATCAATATTTGATAGAGGAGACCAGAGGGAATACCTACACCAACAACCCTAGAGTTACGTGCGCCAGTATGCCGTCGGTTCCGCCGCTATGAACAGCCGTCGTCATAACAACGTATTTGTTGTGAGCGTCGCCGTCGTTTTCATCGTTTGACATTTTTTTTCAATATTCGCGAACATGTCTGAAAAACAATCAAAACTAGAAAACAATAGCGACATATTGCGTTTGGACGGGGATAAGGTGAAGTTTATTTATTTATTCAGTGATGTAGTCAATTATTGTTACTTGCAGATTAATTTAGGCGTCAGACCATTAAGCAAATTGAGTACAGCGAGTTCAAGGAGTTCTTTGTTAGGAAAATGTTACTCGAGACCTGTATCAGCGGTTTCGTTGCTGGTTTTAAGTAAAGTAAGTCGAATAAGTTTTGTTGTTTCACGAAAAATCTCCATAATTGTTTTACAGGAGAATTTGGGCGAAGAATTGAGGAGCAAGAGGCCCTTTTCTGCTGGTTTTTTGCCAAAAACTTACTTGAATGGCTCGAATTCCTCGATTTCCACGAGAAATCAAAGCATCGATAGTCTGGACAGCATGCCAGGTACCCAAAATAATTTGCAGCGAAATTAAATTCAGCAAAGAATTTCTTACAATAAAATAAAAATAATGGAGAAGAACGGACGGTTCAAGAAAACTACTGCAAAAAATTACGTTTTTGTGCTCTTAACCACAGAAAATATGATTTGAAAGCAACTGTAGTCGCGTGGAGAGCTAACAATTTTTTAATCCCTTCATAACGTTTATACCACTCCGTTAGGTGCTATGATTTCTTGTTTAAAGTAAAATCATAAGATTCCCTTAAATAAACTTACGCGTCAATAGGCAACTACTTCCGGCAATGGCAGCTCTCTGGAAAAAAAAATTATTTCAGTTTCAGTGATAAGTAAAAAGTGTTTTGCCGCGATACATAAACCATGAGTCGCGCAATACGCACGCAATTGCTGTGCGCACCGCCAATAATTCGAACTACAGAGCGGCACATTTAATTTGGTTACTTAACTTTATTATTTTTATTATTTCTGGATACTGTAATAACAATATTTGGGCAGTACGTGTTTTGCTTACAATGCTATTTGTCTCAGTAATCAATTTTTCTTCTCTTTTTAGACGAAGCTCTGTCTTCTTCAACTCTCCTCAAAAATTTATTGTCAGAACCAATAAAATCGTGGCGAAACTACGCCGTTTCTTCACTGCCGGAAACAGCGGAAAGCAACTTAAGTTTGTGTAACACAACTCACGAAGAAGTTTCTTTCGATCATTTACCACCCCCTCCCGAATATTTGATGACACCTGGAATCGCTACGAAACCCCCTCTGCCTAAGAAACCGGATTTAGGTACCGTCAGTTCTAAGAAAGAAACAGTCGAAACTGGTGTAAATGCGATTCATGACTACTTAACATTAAAATACGAATCTGCAATTCAAAACGAGAAAAAAGAAGATTCGATTGTTGTGAAAACAAATGGTAGTGATGATTCTTCAATCAGTTCTGTAACGCTTGAAGAAGTTGATGTGGATGAAAAAGTAAATTGTGAAGAAGCTAGTCAAAAGTTGCAAATACAGAACTGGGTGGAAGGAAAGCCTCCAGTTGCGAACATTTCCGATTTGGATATCGAAGAATTTTTCAGAGACGACAACGATAAAAAGTTTGATAAGTTTTTCGAAAAATACGAAGAAACTGCCACCAAAAAGAAGTGTAAAAAAACAGAAACTAAACAAAGAGTGAAATTCACGGCGATTCCAATGAAATCCGCTCCAGATTCTTGCGAAGAATCCAATAAAGAAGTAGAAACGTGGATGTCGAAGAAACCGGTGAAAAAGAAGAGCAGTTTTTTGGAATTCCTCAACAACATCGACGATTTGGAAGAATCGACAGCTCCCGATTTAGATATTAGCAAGGATTTGCCTCAACGCGATATAGAGGATGTTCCGAAAAGCGGAAGTTTCGACGATATCGCTTCGATTTTGGAAGTTCTGGAAGCTGAAGATAAAAAATCACGTAAAATCTAAAAAAAAATTGAATTATTACTAACAAAGTTTCAGAATTGAAGATGGAATCCATGAAACAACTAATTGATAGGGAAATAGCTCCGAGAATTAGCATAAATGACGCGCCTATTGAAAAAGTTGAGACCCAAACAGCTGAAGTTAAAGCAATTTCTTCCACTGGAGCTCCAACTTGTGGAGAAGAGACAAAAACGTCATTTCAGTCATCTTCCAATTATAGGTGAGTCCAAAAAAAAATTAAATTGATGCGTTACTTGGAGGTGTTGCAGTCAACTTCTGTCATTTCTGGATGAAGTTGATAGGAATTCTTCTAAACCGTTGGATACCTCGCAAAAAAATCTTCCGAAATTAGATGGCGCCACCATAAAACTTGATACTATTCCAAAGTAAGTAGTTGGGTAATGCTAAAATTATTAATAACAACACGAATTTATTTTCAGGTCAGAAGACTTAGTTAGTTGTACAAATGAGGAACTTGCTTCAAACGTAATCGATTTGAATCTAAGACTGAAAGACAAATCGTCCTCTATAACTTTACTCCAATCAGAATTGTCTTCCTTACGCGAACAATTGATTAACCAAAACAAGAAAAGCGACCAAACTATTCGGTTGAAGTTAAAATCGCAAAAAGAAGAATACGAAGGAACAATTAAACGACATCAAAAATTTATAGACCAATTGATTAATGATAAGAACAGTCTCAATAAACAATGCGAATGTTTAGTGCAAGAAATGAAGAATCTTGAAGATCGTTACCAATCCAACTTGAAAGCTATTGAACACAAACACCACGTGGAGTTGCAAAAAGTCAAAGAAATGCAAGTTGCTGGTGAAAAGTTACGAAGAGAACGTTGGATCGATACGAAAACTCAAAAAATTAAAGAATTAACAGTGAAAAGTATAGAACCGGAACTGCAAAGTATGGAAAAGCGTCAACAACAAGAACTAGCGGATTTGAGGTCGCTCCACAAACGCGAAATCGAAGATTTGGAACTGAAATCAGCAAGAAAAATGCAGGGACAATGCGAAGCTTTACGAATGCAATTGATGGAAGAACGTGAAAAAGCTTTAGCGCATGAACGAGAATTGATGAGGCAACGATATGAGAAACTTGTAGAATCGGAAGAAAAAGGTTATCAAGAACAGAGGAAAAGATTATTAGCGGACCATGCGCAAAGAATTGCGGAATGTGAAGAAAGAGAATCGGCGGTTTTAGCGGAGAAAGATAAAGGCATCAAACAGGCCCAAGACGATTTTGAGGAAAGACTCCAAATTGTGATTAGGAGACACGCAAACGAAATTAGATTAATGAAAGAAACAAGCGGGATGGAAATGGAAGCTTGGCAGAATAACTACAAGAAACAACAATCGAATTTATTGGCGCAAATAGAAGCGGAAATAAGAGAGAAATGTCGTAAAGATCGCGATAGGGAAATTGAGAAAGTTATCGAAAGATTAGAAGCGGAAGCTAGTGATAATAAAACACAAATCGAGCAATCAACCGAAAATAGAATTAAACGTTTGAAAGAAAAGTACGAAAAAGAAATTGCTGACTTGGAGAATTCAGAAAGGGAAAATAAGAGTAAATGCAACGAAATTAAGAGACAATTTCTGGAAAGTGAAGACGAAATTATCAACTTGAAAGCCACAATTAAGCAATTGCAAGCACAACTGGATGCAGCTAACGAAATTGGGGGGAAATTACAGGGTGAGAGGGAGAAAATGAAGGAAATTGTTAGGAGTGAAATTAAGAATGAAGTTGAAGCACTCGAAAAAGAATTAGTTGAAGTGAAAAATTCTAGGGACAAGGAGTTGCAACAATTGTATTCCAGGTATAATTTGTTGAATAATTGCAGAAATTTTAAATAAATTTTTAGGGTGAAAGTTTCTGTGGCGAGAAAAGACGAAATTTTGGAGGAACTGACCAGGGATCATAAGGCCTTGCAGGAGAAATGCGCATATTTGGAAAATATGATAGAGCAACAAAGGAAGGAATATTTCATTAAATAATCAAATATTTTTTAATTGTATTTATGGCTACACAATAAAATTTATTTATTTTATTTATTTTCCCAAAAGCTCAGAAATTATTTGAAACCAAAGTTCACAAACAAGTCAAGCTCAAGAATGTTACGAAACGACAACCATTTCGGTTTTTTAACCCAAAATCCCCAAATCTATGCTGTTAACGAGTCAAAACTACCTACCTAAACCTATAGCAACGTTTTAGGGAATATGTCAAGTTTAACTCAAACTAATTCAGAAATTGGGTAAAGTTTTTCCCAGAAATTATACCTTTCCTCAAACATCCTCTCTCTGTTCACCAACTTGTTGCCGATGTCCAAATATTTCTGAGTAGCAAGGGTAAATGGCTCCCACTTAACATTATCTAGACCCGGAACAATTTCGGGAGTGGGATTTCTAAAATCCAAATGTTATTTCAAAAATATCTCAAACAACTCAAATTACCCCGTCTTGGCAAAATTGGCCCAAAGTGAAGTCAATTTTTCAACCATTACAATTTCCGGGTCGTCGTTCTTAAAATAAGGAAAAACTTTGGAGATGTAGAAGACATAAATCAGATCGTCATGGTGGACCACTCCTAAAATTAAAATAATTACATTTATGTCAATTGTTTTTTAACTAATTTCACCGTAAGGTACAGTTCGGTTACTGTCAGGTAAATAAAAATGACTGTACCGCCCTTGGAACGTAAATTTGTAGTAATAAGTGGTTTCAGTATTTTTTTCAGTAAAAAGTTTGATAGCTCTGTTCACCGGAAACCCAACTACAGCGTCCGAATATAACTATAAAAATTGATTTTAGTCAAATTTGAGTCAATTCAGCACTTAATTTACCTTAGTTAAGCCTGATAGCGACGAGTTGTTCAAGGGCGAATTTCCTAAATAGAAACTGCGGGCTTCTCTGCTAACTTTTTTCGATTTCGGGGTATCTTTTTCGTAAATAAAACTAATGGGGGCGTATTTTTCAAAATTATCACTCATCTGTTTGAGTAAAGTAGAGTTAGTTACCAAAGCTATAATTAAAAGTGAGTAAAACGAAATAATTTTTTTAAATATTTACAAAAAGCTAAATTGGAAAATTCATCGCTAGTAACTCCTGAAACGTACGGAACTTTCATGAAGTTTCCGCTTTTTATCATTTTAACAGGATGGTCTGGAAGAAACCGTTCTTGTCCGTAATCTTCTTCGATTACTGGAGACCATTTCAAAATCGGATCGAAACCAAATTCCTAAACAAAAACTCAATAATAAAAAGTTTCCTAATTCAATTACTTACGTTAAATTGGAAATAGGAATCACCCATAGCTTTAGCTGGTTTCGTCCTCAAACACTCCAAAACTTCTTTGAGAGTAACATCAGAACAATTTAAAAATCTCGCTTGTTTTTTCGCGAGATCTATTTGGTGGTTGGGTAACGGCCAAATCCCGATTGGTGATCCGCTACTTGCTATTACTTTATGAAAAAGTCCTCTGGACATAGGAGAAACTAAATGTAGATCGATACTCCAAGCGCCAGCACTATAACCGTAAAGAGTAACAGAATTGGAGTCACCACCAAAACTTTCAATGTTTTGTTTAATCCATTTCAAAGCCATGACTTGGTCCTTTAGACCGTTGTTTCCTGGAACTTCTCTCCCGACAGCCAGGAAACCTAAATGAAGAAAATACGAGTAAAAATTTTTGTTAAAGTACTTCAATTAGGTACCCAAGGTAGCTAAACGGTAATTTAAAGTAACCAAAACAATGTCTTGGTCGAGGAAATACTGCGGACCAGCCCAATCACTGCGGCCTGTAACGCTGTAGAAACCTCCAGCGTGCAAAATTACGATGACTGGACGTTTCGGGTTAACCCCACCCTTCGGAAGCTAGAAATATGTTTTATTTAAAAATAGGAAACGAAAACGTAACGAATTTTGCAAAACTCACAAAATCCAAATTTTTCTGTTGTAGAAGTTTGTGAATTTTTTTACATAATTTGGCAAGATAAGGTTTTTCAGAAAACAGATAAATTTACAATAAGATCCAATCTCGGGAGAAATTGGTTTGTTTTCTTGTAATTTTCGTTGTTACCTCAGTTGTGTAAACGTTGAGGAAAAGACAATCTTCGGAAACTGGCTCGATACCGGGTTGAGGGCACACGAATGCATCTGCAGTTGCGTTGTAGGTTCCTTCCCACTTTTCAACGGCAACTGGAGGCTATAATGTTGTCATTTTTAATTATTTTTCTTTAACGACAATGACGTGGTACCTTGAATCTGAGGTCACCGATTGGGGGTTGAGCGTAACGCATCCCCCTGAAGGCATACATAGTTTTTCCCAATCGTGTCGTTAAAGTTGACCCCAAAACGTCACCCAATGGCGTTGATACCAATAACGGATTTTTTTCTGGATGATGGTGATGCTTGATGTAGGCGTAATTGCTTCCTGCTAATGCAACGATTAGCGCAAGCAGAGTGGCTGCCATTCTGTAAACAATAACAAAAATGTTAAGATAATTTTAATAACAATAGACTTTCGAGAGTTTCACTCACTTGATGGCTATCAATTAAGTGGTAAACACTCGTTGTTAACTTGTGTTTTTATAATGTGGATATCGGGATTTCCAAATGGTTTTTGTGACACATAATTGTAAAAAACTGAGCGACTAACTGCAATATTTAGCATGAAGATAAGGCCACGGAATGACGATTAGCTATAGAAGTTCCCGATAAGCAGTTATTTTCATAAAGCAGAAAATTTGATGGAATTTAGAAATATTTGGGGTGAACAAGGTAACACTGAGGAAATTTTTAGAATATTAAGCCCTCCCAAAAATCAATTAAATTTTATTCTATTGGTCTAGTCGAAGATTTGGGGGTTTCTAAAAAATTAATATCAGTATTTTCGGTAGTATCAACTTCGCCTTAGATACGCCTTTGGTGATGACCTACAATCTGCAATATTATTAAACATTTTTGGCATAAATGTCAACATTCCTATTCGCATGGTGGCGGTAATTTATGGCTTTCGTGGAAAACAATAATTTATTTTAGGTCTTACGTGACCCTGGCAATGATTGATCGATAACCAATGAATTTTAAGTAGACATCGCTCATAATCTGCAAAATTAAAATAAACGTAGGTACAAAAACAAAATTATAATATAAAGTACAATGCCTCGAAAATGCTTTCGTAATTATGCTATCGAATCAGCCAGGAGGATGTTCCAGAATTTAAACGCATAGGAAATTTTTATCAATATAATTTATTTAAATTGTCGTGCAGGCCTGAATTATGGCCAATTTTTCAATTTGGCGAATTGTCTTCAATTGGGAATTTTACCACTGACAATCCTTGACCAAGGAAATTTCCCAAACCACAGAAACACCAGCCCAAAAATCACATCAAAATTATCTCCCAAAAACACCTCCTTTATACTAAATTTAACATAGAAACGATAAAAAACTCGACAAACCCAAAATAAAATCAAACAAAGACAACTGGCACGTCGTTACGGGTGCCTGCGAATTATTCAATTAAAAACCGTCTGACTCGCTCTATAAAAGCGACAAAACTATAAACAAATCCGCAGTGTCTTCCTTTGAGTTCTGTGATAATGTTGTCAACAACGATTTTGTTGTTGGTCGGGATAGGAATCGCGCTCAGCCATCCCAGTCCTGACCCCAAATCTACCAAAAATTTGGATAAACCCATTATCAACACGCCATTGGGAAAAGTTCAAGGATCGATTCTAGCGTCGAAAAGCGGCAAGCAGATTTTTTCATTCAGAGGTGTTAGATATGCAAAACCACCCATCAACGAGTTGAGGTTCCAGGTATGTACCCGTATTGTCACATCCCTAAAAATTTAACTAAACGAAACGCAGCCCCCGGTTCCTGTGGAGAAATGGGACGATATTTACAACGCGACCCAAGATGGGCCGCTCTGTCCGCAACCAACCAGCGATCCCACTTCTGAAGATTGCCTCTTCCTCAATGTTTACACAACTAAGGTAAGTTGCCGATCCGTTCAGTTCTTGATAAATAATATTGGCACCTGAAAATGTTAAAATTATAAATTTAGTTTAAGGAACTAAAAAACATCGATCACTAATAAATTAAAATAATTTCTGTAGTTGCTTCAAAGTATTTTTGTTAAATTGAATACTCGATTTTAGTTACCAACTGAAACCGATAAACCGAAACATCCTGTTATTGTCTACTTCCACGCTGGTGGTTGGTATAGCGTTGGTGGCGCCAGTTACTGGGAAGGTCCTCAATACCTCCTCGATCACGACGTCGTTCTCGTCACCCTCAACTACCGTTTGGGAACTTTAGGATTTCTCAGTACTGGCGATAAAGAATCTCCCGGTAACTACGGTTTAAAGGACCAGGTCCAGGCGTTAAGATACGTCAAACAAAACATAGCAGCTTTTGGGGGTGATCCGAACCAAGTAACTATCGCCGGTTACAGCGCTGGAGGTGCCAGTGTTACCCTCCATTTAGTCTCGTCTCTTTCTCGAGGTCTCTTCCATAGAGCAATTGCGATGAGTGGTTCGTCTCTTGGTCAATGGCCCATTACTCATTCTCAAATTGATATTGCCAAAAAACAAGCAAGAATTTTGAATTGTCCTGATGATACTTCAGCTAATATCGTTAAATGTCTTCGAACTAAAACCGCGGCGGAATTAGGGGATTCTTTGCAACAATTCAAGGAGTTTGATAATGATCCTATTATTATTTGGTCGCCGGTTCTTGAAGAAGATTTTGGTCAAGATCGCTTCCTAAAAGTCCATCCGATTCATGCGGTTCATAACGGAAATTTCGCTAAAGTTCCTGTCATCCTTGGGGTTACCACAGACGAATTCGCTGCTCAAGCTTTCAGTAAGTTTTGATTTTTCTTGAATTTCGCGTTAATTTTCAATTTCGCAGGCATCCTTTCTAACGAAACAGCCAAAGATTTGATGAATAAAGAATTCGAGAACGTGGCTCCCATAGCTTTCATTTACGAAAGAAACACCGAACACTCCAAAACTGTTAGCAAGGCCCTGAAAACTTTCTACTTGAACGACAAGGATTTGGACAACTCCTCTCTTCCAGGTTTAGCGCAAGTAAGTTTCCTAAAAATTGATTGCACGCGTTAATTGTTGTTAGTTGCGTTTCTTTGGCGATAAGCCTCATCATTACTTGGGCAAGAAATTTTTATTTTAACCCTAAATTTTCCAGTTGTACGCCGATGGCGTAATCGGTTTTGGGGTCAATAGAGCGGTGAAACTTCTAGCCGAGAAAAACGACCAACCTGTCTACTATTACCGGTTCAACTACAAAGGCCGTTATAGCCACTTCTATTTACCTGACAGCAACGGAACGATTCCTTACGGTAAATTTCTTGCTATTACTGGCAACAACTAATCAATCGCGTTTTTGCAGGTGTTGTCCACCATGATGACTTGATGTATTTGTTTTACATTCAGAAACTTTTCCCTTTCTTTAAAGATACAGATCAAGAAACTCAAACAGTTAACAAATTGACGCTGATGTGGGCAAACTTTGCAAAAGGCGGCAACCCCATTCCAGAAACTACCGATAAATTAGATAACGCGAAATGGGAACCGTACACTAGCAAAACCCAGAAGTATTTGGACATCGGGAACAAGCTGGTTTTGCACGAGAAACTGTACGAGAAGAGATATGCCGAATGGGAGAAACTGTTCCCGTTGAATCAGTACTCGAAAAACAAGAGTGTGGGGTGAATGTGAATCTGAGATGTTTGCGATAACTTACAAATTACAAGACTTGTTTTTATTACTATAAATAAAAAGAATGAGCATTACTTCGTTTGTTTAGTTTTTCAAAAACATCGGTAAAAACGGACGAAACACTAATAATTAAAAGATAACATTAAGCATGGCCAATGGTATTTTAGAAACGGCAATTTTAATTAATTTTGCAAGTGGCTTCAGCAGACATCCAATTACTGGAGTGCACAAAACTACTTGCTACTCTTTGGAACAATAAATATCCAGGAACCGAAATGTTTCAATGCTTCTGTTGTAGCTTTAACTAAATTCTTAAACTTAAACAAACGAAAAATGTCATTGATTAAAATTTAATTGCCGTCGTGAACTTATTTTTAACCAATCGTTTAGTGAATGAACCATTAACTATGTTGATTACACAATTACATGCAAAATTGCGATTAAAATGATCACAAAGTAGTTTTAGAAAACCAAATTTATCTTTCATCAAATACCTACTCAAGCTTCATTAATCATGTAAGCTTAATAGTTTTACTTAAACCCTGCATACTGTCACAAACACTTTGTTTTATGTACTAATGAAGCATTAAATTTCCTGGTACCATCAATTACGTTTTTTTTCGCCAAATCAATTTAAGAGGATTAATAATGACGGAATAGTTAATTTCACGCAAGACTAAAGCAAATTAATTACTTTAGACTGATACTCTTTGTTTTATTTAACGCGTCTCTTAAGTGAAGTAAAGCGATTAATTTTTGTTTCATTGGCAGTTACTAACTTCAAATTGCATAGGAAGGAAACTACTGGTTGAATTGTTTGGTGCAACAAAACTAAACAAGTATCTAGTGAGCTTGTTATTTCTTAAAAATAATTAACAACGTTTCGTTAACTCCGCCATGTTGTATCAATAAGACCCTGTCCTCTTCTTCGTTATAGGAACTAAGTCTTCATACTTTCTTCACGATTTGAACGACGTCCTCATCGCACAATATGTGATCTAAACCAACTTTTTGCGGCTGGTGTTTCACGGAGGAACCCCACACTAACGAGCTAAAAAATTTAACGTGGTCAAATTCGGAATTTCAATTGCAACAAAGGAAAATCTACAGGAAGACAGGAACGATTCAAACAATGTTATAATTAAGAATAAAGACGATTAGCCGTGATTATTGTATGTGCTGGTTTTAGGTATAGGAGAATGTAGTAGAAACAATTATTTAACAGAAAACAAGAAATGACCTTTCTCACTGTAACACCCCAATTAAAAAAAAAATATTTTTTTTGCAAATTTACAATTGTTTTAGATTTTTTTCGGGAATTTAAGGCCGTTTCGAATTTCCGTTTTTGCTTGCAAGTGGGTGTACTTACTATTTAAACTCCTTTGCAATACTTCTGTGTAATTTGTTGCAAAAATCTTCAACAGAAGTGTGGTCAGCATGCAGGACAACTGGAGAATTGTAGTCAGGCAACTGTCCTTTGGGTTTCGTGTAACTGAAATAATTTAGATAGGTACATGAAAAAAACTGAGCAATATTCAGAAATCTCACATTCTAACGAGCTTGAGGTATTCCCACATTTTCTCCAAAAGATCATCAAAATTCCACCTGTGATGGGCGGAAATTGGGACACAATGCGGAATTTTATAAATAACATCAAGCTCTTCAATACTGATTTGATCTAGAATTACAATGTTACTAAAAATATTTCTAGTTAAAAAAAAATTACCAATTTTGTTGAGCAAATAGATGCAAGGGACGTAAATACGATTTCCCTCAATCACATCAATAAGATCATCACTAGTGGCGTCATATTTCAAAGTAACATCGGCATTATGAATCTTGTATTCAGACAAAATCGATTTAACAGTATCCAAATCCAGTTCAGACTGTGTCACCATAACATTCAAGTTAATCCCCCCTTTATCTTTCTTTTTAAAATAAATATTAGGAGGTTGTTTATTGAGTCGTAACCCAAACCCTTCAAGTTCATGTTCAATCAATTTTTTATGATGCAAAGGTTTCAAGACATCCAAAACAAGGAAAATCAACGAACAAGTCCTTGCTACGGCAATAACTTGTCGACCTCGACCTTTCCCGTCTTTCGCACCTTCGATAATTCCGGGCAAATCAAGAAGCTAAATTAAAAAAATTATTTTCAAAAAAAAAAAATCCACTCAATCACCTGAATTTTCGCCCCCTTATACTTGATGCATCCCGGAACAGTTGTGAGTGTTGTAAACTCATAAGCGGCAACTTCCGAGTAAACTCCGGCTAAATTACTAAGAAGCGTCGATTTTCCAACCGATGGAAAACCAACAAAACCGACTCGAGCGTCTCCAGTTTTGGCAACGTCAAAACCTTCGCCTGCTCCGCCCCCACCTCCCTTCGGTGTGATGAGTTCGCGTCGCAATTTTGCTAAACGGGCTTTTAGTAATCCTAAATGGCCTGCTGTTGCTTTATTTTTTTGAGTTCTAGCCATCTGGAAGTTAGGTTATGTGATTGCGGTTGTGTCGGTGTTAAGAATTACTTACTTCCGACTCGATGGCGGCGATTTTTTCGAGAATTGTACTCATTTTGAAGCCGGTTACGTTGTTTTAGTTACAAAAGTTACAATTGCGAGCGGTATAACCGATAAAATTGAATAATTTAGACACACGTTGACGATCTGACAGACGCAAATACCAAAAGTCAAAACGCTCTTTGCCTACTGCGACTGCGCATTATCTGCTCAGGTGGAGGTTGTGGAAGTTTGGAGAAGTTTCAAAAGCTCCTGTTCTGGAAACCTTCCCTTCCTCGCATAGACAATTCTCTTTTAATTTAATTTTAATTTTGATTTTTCTGATCACATACAGTTTGACTCCCTTTTATCAACTACATACAGATAAGTAAAAAATTACTTATCTGTATGTAGTTGATAAAAGGGAGTCAAACTGTATGTGATGGCCCGTTAACGCTCAAAGGAATGGCGCTTATATAAAAATCTTCTAGTTAGATGACGTCTATTGCAAAATTTGTTCATTAAAAAACATAGTTTTATAAAGTTCTTAAAAATCACACAAAATTAATTGCAGTACTTTGAAAAAGAATAGTGTAGCGCAGCTGTAATTTTCATAAAGTACCTACATACAATTTGATGAACAAACGACATTGTCAAATACTAAAATTAACATTATTGCGATATTTTTCGCTCACACAAATCATAGGAATTCAGTCGAATTGTCAATTGAAAAAAAGTTTTAAAAAACTCACGTTTAACATTAGTTGAAGACAGTTTCAACATAAACTGGATGGCAGACCCTTCGATTGTGCTGTTTCTCTGTTGTGGAAAACCATGATCACTGCAATTACTAATGTGGAATCAAGTGTTACTAGAAATGGAAGAATAGCAATGCTGCCGTGGTTTTATTTGTAGAACGAATAAACTATTTTTTAATAAGATAAATAAAAATACTGAACGAATTTTAGCACAATAAACAAATATCAAAGATTAACATAGAACAGCACAATAAGGGTTTGCGAACATTTCTAAAGTATAAGCTTAATTAAACATTATTATCATCATCATCCATGGAGCCAAGAAACTTATTCATCAAGAAACTATTATCACGACAAGTTTGAACTTTTTCTCTAATGGGTGGACTGTCCGTAAAATCTTCATTTAGAAGCTCTTCCCAATCTAGAGTAGACTCGGACAAGCAATCACTGGCAACACTCCTGGGTCCTCGTCCCAAAGTTGCGGAAGGATAATTAATTATTCCATATCTATCATTATGAACGTAACTATTATTCTCAAGATTGGCTTCATCACTAAGAGGCACTGGGACCATTTTAAATGCTTGACCTTCATCCTCTTCTGTACGATCCATCATATCCCGCATATAGGCGTACGCATAATCTTTATCTCGAGCTGTTGTAAACATTTCTGGTTGTCTTCTAATACGAGCCCCCAATGGTTCAGACTGGGGAGTATTGCTAATATGATTACTGACATCTAATTGATTACGCATATTGTTAGGATTATTTCTAATACAATTAAAGTTGCAATCATTATATTCAAACGGATACTGTCTTGAAGAATTTCCAATAAATCTGCCATCTGTTTCTGTAGCGTTACCGCGAAATTGATTTGACCTATTCAAAAATCTTCTTGAAGATGTCGATATTTGGAGTTCAGGATTTAAAAAATTTTCCTCAGATATCATTTCGGTGTCTTGAACATCATTTTTAAGATTCGAATCGCTAGAAATTAGCAATCTTTCAGAAGGTATCGTTGACCTAACAAAACTTTGGTCGAGTCTCGGAAACCTATTAGAATTATGCGGTTTCGTTGCATTTAACGATCTTTGTCTTTCTAGTTCTTTTTGAAAATTTCTTATATTTATTTTATTTTGCATTATTGGAGCCGAATTCTCAGTAAGTCTGGATTGTAGCTTCCGACTCATTGTTGGTTGACTACTAAATCTACCTTGAGACTCTCTTCTCTCAGGCGAAAGTCCACTATAGAAATTTTGTTGTGGAAATCCTGAAGAATTTTGAAAATTACTGCTTGGTTTAGGATTTTGTCTCTCTAATTCGGTTCTATTACTAATATCCCGATTTAGTTCAAACATTTGCTCTTTCCATAAAAACGCTTCTTCATCCGTCAAAAATTGATTTTGATTATTTGAGAATTGTTTAGTAAGTGTCAGCAGATCTCCAAACATTGCCTCTCTTTGTCGTTGTTGTCTTAATTGGTACATCTTTTCATGATTTCTTTTTGATTTTGGAGAATTCTTTGCGTTAATATTAACAGATATTTGTCCACTTTTAGAAACAAACCGTTTCGGTTGCTCCAATTCCATTCGATTAGTTTCGTATACAGCTATTATACCTTCCTCCTCTATCTCGTATGATTCTTCAGAAGCGCTCCGCTGTTTCGCAAGCAGTTTCACTCCTGGGATCATATCAGACTCTTGTCGTCTTTTTGAACCGTAATTATCAGACATGATGACGGGTTTAATCGATTTACCGTAACTATGTTCCGTCATAACAACCGATTTGTCTAAATTGTAACGATTTGGAGTACTTGGCCTATCATTATAAATAGGATAGTCTTGAGAATCTCGTGCATCCCGTTCTAGTAATGTTTGAAAAGCAATTTCTCGCTTCTTATCCCAATTACCGTAATTATGTTCTGCCTCAATAATCGATTTGTCTGAATTGTAACGATTTGGAGTACTTGGTCTATCATCATAAGTAGGATAGTCTTGAAAACCTCGTGCATCCCGTTCTAGTAATGTTTGAAAAGCAATTTCTCGCTTCTTAGCCCAATTACCGTAATTATGTTCTGTCTCAATAATCGATTTGTCTGAATTGTAACGATTTGAAGTACTTGGTCTATCATCATAAGTAGGATAGTCTTGAAAATTTCTTATATTCCGTTCATGTGATGTTTGAAAATCAATTTCTTGTCTATTTGTTGAACCCAATTTTTTATGTGAGTGAATGATGGGGGATTTTTCTTTACTTTTTTGCGTATTCAAATTAACACTACTGGCATAAGGATGAAAACGGGAATAATCATTTGATCCATTACTCTCATTACTGGATGTATGTTGGGAACCCAGAGCGCTTATTAATTTGCGAGGTTTTACTCGACTAGTTTCAAATCCAGACTCATTACTTGAACCAGTTTTACATTCAAAAGGAGATGATTTTGGAATTTTTAAATTCTTTGATACTTTCAATTTAATAGAAGTAATTAATTTGTTTAGATCAATATTTTTTTCTTTAGATGGACTCATGAATTGCGAATAGTAACTTGAAGCGTTTGGAGACTTAACTTCTGGAGTTTCCTTTTTCGCAGCCTTCACCAGTCCTGTTAGTTCAAGAAACATAGTTGAACAAACCTCCTTTATTTGCTGCAATGAGTTTTGGGATGTACCGGCTTTTGGTGTCGACGCATTCTCTTCATCAACTGAAGATTCTAGACAATCCTTATCTGATAAAGGAAACGCAGTACCTGATTTTGTTGGTGTTAATTTGGCAAAAGGCCAAACATTTGATGTGCGCGTTTTAGTATATTTAGAAGTAGTAGCTTCTTGAATCCCAATGTGAGGCGATATTGAATTTTCTTGACTGGAATTACTAAATCAATAAAAATTGACTTCAACATAATCGGCGGTATTGTACTCACTTATTATTTTTGCTATTTTCAATGTTTTTACTAGTTAACTCTGGATTCTTTGATTTTGGGGAGAATTTGACCGGCGGTGAATAAACTAATGGAGTTCTCCAGGAGATTTTTTTAGCGCTACCATCTTGGTCAGTTCTCACCTTTTTTGTTGGTTGTAGTAACATATTTTCAAGATGCGAAAATTTCTTATGTGGAGTGTATCTATATTTTTGAACGTCTACTGTTGGACTAATTTCCTAAAGAAACTTCAAGTTAGAATTTTCAATTGCTATAAACTAATTTTACATTATTTGAATTATCCATCGATTGAAGAACTCGTTCCGGTGTAGTTGAATTATCTCCAATTTTGGACTCTGTCGGATCTTTTAGAGTTATGGGATTCACGTTTTCCTTCTACAACCCAAAAAATATTAGTAAACGTCACTAAATATGAGCAAGTCAAAATTTGCGGCATTTGGAAGAACATCCACATATTTTCCAGTAGAAATAACGTAAAATCAAAATCCACAATTATTAGTCAAATTTTCAAATTTTTTTGTGTCTCTAATCTACGAAAAGCTACTTACGTAATTTTGATCTTCCCATGCATCTCCCATGTAATTCATAACAGCGGGAACTGTTTGCTCAGGAGACGGACTCTTAATAAGTTCATCTGGCTGCAAGAAAAATCAAGAAAAACAAATTTTAAATTCTTCAAATTTCTTTCGCTACACTCACTTCGTGCATTGATACATCATCTCCTCGTTCTGTAAATGTCTCAGATGACTGCACTTCCATTTCTTCTGAATCTACATTAAACTCAATAGAATTGTCAAACCCAATGTCGTCCATCTAACTCAGTGTAAGTTAACATAAATTTAACAAAACCTTAACAACTTACGTCTTCCAACATTTTTTCAGAAAGATTTTCGATTTTATCAACGCTCGAAATTTGTTCTGTGTTAGTATTTCGTGTTATGGAACTGTCAATTATTTTATCAAATTGGGCACTTGAGTATCGACTAAGTTTCGATGTTGACGCCCGATCATTACTTTTTCTCTCCATAACAAAAACATTATCACTACAACTCTTGGCGGGTGGTTCGATATTATTGTTGAGAACGTCGATGCTATGCACAACAATTTTCCGATTTTCTCCTTCCGTAACGTTGATTTTTTTTTGATTTTCCAAATTGATTTCTTTCCTTTTTTGAATCTCGTTGTATTTTTCGAGGAAAGACTGCATGTAATTTTTGTTGTTGTTGCAAGTAGTTTTCTTTTTTCCTTGACACTTTGGAGGAACCTCTTTGCTGATGAGAACAAATTTGATGTTGCAATCGATTCCGGCTGGAATTAAAAAACAAAAATTGACCTCTCAAAATATAATCAAAAATACCCCAATCTTCGCTAATAAAATTTGCCTCAACTTCCTCCAAGACATCACTTTCGAGATCAATTGTTTTAGTAACGTTAGGACGTTCAATCATGTACGAATGGCTAAAATTGGAAATTCGCAAAAAATTTACAAAAATTCGCAAGCTTACGTGTATTTTTCATAAATTATAACGTAATTATCCGAATTCCCCACCAAGAGGTACATGACGGAATTGACATTGATGGTGCATTTATTTTCCAAATCCGGGGCATTTTCTAGAGAAATAAGAAGCTTCAAACGTTTTGCCCCATCTCGCTCGATTTTCATCGAATATTTAGGCAAATACTTGACTTGATCCAAAATTCTATCACCCATTGGAGGTTTTTTATTAATAATCTAAGAATCCAAATTTAATGTTGGAATTTACCACTGCAAACTTACCATTTCCAACTCTCTGGCGTCTGTTTTTTGAATGGTGTCAAAAGAAATTTTTCCAGCTTTAACCATTTGGGCCGACATAACAGCCCCAATTCCGTTCAATTGTTTACTAACATAAGGCGAATTTTCCCACAATTTCGAAGTAAAACATTTGGCTAACGTTATAATATTCAACAAAGCTCTATAACATTTAGTTCTAGATTCCAAATACTCTATTAGCGCCTTAGTGATTCTTTCAGCGTTTCTCATGACTCTTAGAGTTTCGGATAGAAGAGAATGGTCGCAAATATCCAAACATCCCAAAACTGCTTGAATTAAACTAAAGGAAAATCATTAAAGTGAGATTTTTCACGAAAATTACCTACCAATTTATCTTCATGTCTAAAGTTTTAATTTTCCCGTTTAAAGGAAACCGAATCGTTTGCCCATTTTTGCACTTGTTGAGCAAATTCAAACACTTTTTATCATTAACTCGTAAATACATTTCCGAAAATTCGTGACATTTCGCGATTAACATCAAAATTTGTTGCAGGACTTCCTCTCCGGTCACCTAAAAATTAGCAAGCCGACGCTAATAATTGAAGAGTATAGGCAACCATATATACCTGAGTAAAGAGTCTCATCGTTTCAAATGCTAAATAGTACTTGGCCATAATAATACCTGTTAGGGTTGGTTCTAGGACCACGTCTTGGTTTATTGTCAACATTTTGGCTGTTACTAGTTTATTGAGCTCAATTTGGCACATTTCTTTAAAAAATTTGTTACTTTCAACTTTTTTTTTTACCAATGTTTTACCCAGTAATTTCTTGTCGATTTGTTGTGGTGTCAACCCTGATGAAAGTCCGTAGTATTTCGGATTTTTTCTAGCTCGAATGTATAAATAAGTAGAAGAAAGCCACCTCATCGCTACACCTAAATCCGTGATGGTCCTCAAAACCACTTCAGCGTTCAGATGTTCAGTCAAATTTTTGTGCAAATTCGACTCTACTGGTTCAGATCCTCCAACCATTTTCTCAAATTTCGACTATTGAAGAAATTGCGTTAAAACTGTTATTGTTGGAAAACTATAAATATTGCCATTGTGATATTTCCTTCCACAGGGAACCGTGGGAGCAAACGTCATTAATAGGAACAACGATAAAGCTGCATAACGTAATATGCATATAATATAAGAATTTTATATGGTTGCATGAATGTTGAGTTGCGATTAAATTCTATTAATATTCATAGTAATAGCAATAACGTGGACGGATTTTGAAATTACATCTCAATAATTAACACTGAATCATCTCCAAAACCTACGCAAATCTACCAAGAGGACGGGCCTGAAATTTGAAAATATTTTAAATTACTCAGAAAATGAAGACAATGGTGTCAAAATAAAATAACGTCCACTTCCTAATAAATTTGTGTGGCAGTTCACTAGCTGGTAATTCTAATAATTTTGCTATATCTTCAAAATTAATGTCAACCCTAATACTTGAAACAGGCCAAGTTGCACCAAGTTAATGTACCGTTAATGGACCATTAGAGCCCTGCCACATATTTTATTCGAGCTAAATCTGCCATTTTCACAAATCAAGTAATAAAGACATCCCTGACACTCCTTAACTGTCAGTTAACACATTTCATCTGTAAATTTTAAATCCCATCACCCATTGACCCTTATAAATGAAAACCGTATAATTTACTATCTCAGCGAACTGACATTATTTCCTAGATGTCTGTCAATCATAATGAAAGTTTTAGACGGTTTTCGTTACAAATATCGAATCTTATGAGAATATCTAATTACAGTTATTACAACAAAACCTTTGCAATTATATTGCACTTGTTAATAGTACAAGTCACGACTCATAATTTTATTTTTTCTATCAAAATATCAATTTTCTAAATAATCATCCATCAATCAACTGGTTCGAAAATGCCGAAACGGTGTGAACAAACCGCATTCAAACAAGGAACGTTCTACACTTTCGCTTCTAAATGCAAATTTTTCATTGCATCTTCACGGGGGAGCATCACAACCTTGACGGGCCTGCCTGCAGGAGTGATATATAAAACAGAAGTAAATCTACAGCCGTTCAGTATTACGAGCGCATTTGGATCATAAAATTTAATCAAAATGTTCTCCGTTGTGTTATTGGCGATAGTAGCGACAGCTTTGGCGGCCCCACAGCGGCCGTTTGACGAAGTTCCAGAACCAGTGAGTCTTTTAATTAACTTGATTCTTAACTTTTTTTAATTAAACACAAGGAACGAAATTAAATTTTGCAACATTTAAGTGGTAACGTTAAAAAGAAATTTGTCGCTCATTTTATTAGTAAAAGTGCTAAACAAATTGATTGATTTCAGTACAATTTCCAATACAAAGTGGATAACCCCCCGACCAACACCTTTTTTGGCCAAAACCAAGGTGGTGACGGTTTCGGTCGAGTGACAGGCTCGTACTTCGTTTATTTGCCTGATGGCAGATTGATGACTGTGGAGTATACCGCTGACGAACAAGGATTCAAGCCAAGAGTCAGTTTTCAACAAAACGGCTTCAGACCATTGTTGGGATAATTACAAATTTTGAAATTGATTTTTAATTTTGTATTTACGTAATCAATAGATTCCTCAAAATATTTACCTTATCTTTCAATGTTGTCAAGATCAAAGCAGTTCCGGTCGTGTCAAATTGTGGTCTTCCAGCCCTTCCAATCATTTGTAAGATCGCCGTTTCTGTGTAGTCGCAGAATTGTCCGTTGTGGTAACATTTGGTCGATTTAATTATAACCAAGTGGGCCGGAAGATTGACGCCCATTGCTAATGTACTGGTGGTAACTAAAATGGGGAGATCGCCGTTTCGAAAAATATTTTCTATGGTACGTTTAGTTTCTGGCATCATCCCTGCGTGATGGTACCCAATTCCGTATATTAAAGTTTCTTTAATTTTAAAATCACTGATGCATTTGACAGCTTCTACTAACTTTAATTTTTGTTCTTGGTTCAAGTTAATTGTTAAATTTTTCAAAATATGTTTAGCGGTCATTTCAACAATTTTTCGTGTACTACAAAAAATCTAAACGCGAATTTTTGACAGAAACCAAATAATTTATTTACCAAAGTTGGTTTTCCTTGTGAATATTGCATCACTAAATCTTGCAATTTGTAATTTAGAGCAAAATCGAATTTGAATGGTGTCGATTTAGGGTGATAAGGATAACCTAAGACAATTTTTTTAAGTTTAACTGGTCTCACGTCGTCAGAAAACCTAAAATTTTCGAATAAATTTGGAAAAATTAACAAAAAATTTACTTGAAGTATTTAACAGTGGAGAGTTTCCCGAACCATTCTGCAATATCAACTATGTTAGATATAGTTGCCGAAACTGCAATAAACCTAATTTTGTGTTCATCCCCTGAATTGTTTTCTGAGTTCTTTTTTTGAATTTCCACAGTTTCTTGAATTGTTTTCATACGACACACCTTGAAAATCAATAAAATAATCGTAAAAACTGTCAAAACGAAAAACAACTACTATAGTTTCTAGAGTTGACCCTCTATTGTTTTCGTTAAGTAAATGAACTTCGTCAATCATAAACAATTTGACTAATTCCACCAAATCTTGGTTGTCCCTCCATTTTCTAGTTAACGAATCCCATTTTTCCGGGGTTGTAATAATCAAATTGTGGTTGAGAAGACTACGAAATTCAACATTATCACTATCTCCAGTTATTGAGATACAGTTGACCCCAAATTCAGCAAATTTTTTATACCAATCTACTAGTCGTTCTTCACAAAGAGCTTTCATTGGAGATACTAAAAGTTGTTGTTTTACAAATCAAGATATAAAATTATCACAAAACCTACTGTAGACTATTTTGAAGTTGTTTTCATATTTAGTGTTTTCAAAAGCAATTAGAGCTCGCACTATTCCTAGTTCGAAAATTGTGGTTTTTCCTGAACCAGTAGGAGCGGAAATCACCATTGATTGATCTAAAAGTTTTATTAAAATTTAAAAAAATTAGAAAGTTGTTCCAATAAATGCAACAAAATTCGGTACTTACCTGTGTAGAAGAGATCATCGAAAACTGCAGATTGGACATAGTTGAAGCAAGCATAATCAGAGAATATCGCACGATAACGATGAGGAACTTCTTCGATGGGTCTGAGATCTTTGCTGAACCTATCAAAAGTTTTCTAGTTGTAGAAAATTTCAGCAAAAATTTTAAGAACGTTACTGGATATGACGTCACATATGCGGGAAAATCCACAACTATTGCGCAGTTGAAGATACTTTAAGAAATATTAAACAAAAAGTCAAAAAGCGACAATTATTTTTCAAAATCACTACATTTTTCTTAGCAATTTTAGCGACATGTAATGTAATGTATTTAGAGTTTATATGTAGACTCGTTAACAACTTAAAGAAGAAAATATGTACTTAAGAAAATTTTTATTGAGGTGTAGTTAATGTTAATTTCAGTAAAAAATTTGAGAACGCCACTGGTTATGACCTCAAAAATAAAGGAAATTAACAAGATTTTATATACACAGAGAGAGTATGGTACTCAAAGAACAAAATATGTATCTGAAGAAAAATTTAGAAAAATGCAGCTAATATTAATTTCAGTAAAAAAATTGAGGACGCCACTGGATATAAAGTCATAATTGAAGGGATGCAACAAAAGATTAAACGCATATTCGTTAAAGACTGAAGCACTTGAAAATGAAGAAATCTACCTAAGGAAACATTTAAAGAAATGCAATTAATATTAATTTTAGTTAAAAAATTTGAGAACGCCACTGGATATAAGGTCACAAATGGAAGGACCTGCTGCGCAGTTCAACATATTTTGAAAAATATACAACATAAGTAATCGGAAATCGCAAAGGGCTTCTAACAACGATTCAGGATGCACAAAGACAACTCTTCCCTTAGTAATTTTGCAAACGCCACTGGTTGGCTCTAATGACGTCACAAATCTCAACTGCTGCGTAGTGGAACAAATTTTGCTAAATTTTCAACACAAGAAACCAAAAATCGAACGGGGCTTCTAATAGCTATTCTGAATGCAACAGCGCAGTTTTTCCCTTAGTTATTTCCGCAATCCGGGGTGTTTTATACGTATAAGTGCATTAAAATAGGTTATAGGGGTGTACTTACAATGCATTGCTCACGCAATTACCGGGAGTGGTAGAATCGCCGAAAACTGACCCAGCACCATCGCCCATCGTGTCTGCAATCTTTTCTCTACTTTCTTTCACTTTTTTCCACCTTTTAATCGAATTTTCTTCAAACGAATTCACTGGAAGCGTCCATTTTTGCCACACCCGTTAAAACAATTGCCATTTGGCATTGTCATATTTTTAATTTCTCCATCAACCTACTTGATTGTGTTTTTGGCGCTATTTTCAAAATTTTCCAACAAATAACATAGAAAATCAAAGAAAACTCCTGAAATCTTTGAAATTTAAAACTGACCGCGTCCCTATTTTCCGTTATTCGACTTGCGCTTTAATGGCAAGTTTCGCCTCTTTCAATTGTGTTATTGTCAGTGGTTTCGGCGGGAAAACCGTCAATAATTAGGTGCGGTTTCCACAATTTTCCGATAAAACACAACATTATCAGTGAATAAACCGAAAATGATGGAAAGGATAGTAATTAAAGTCGACTCTCACGAGGATAAGGTCTGTATTAAAAAAGTGAGGTTAAGTTGTTATTTATGTCTTGTTTTTAATCAACAATTTGGTTGTAGGAAAACGTGAAAGTTCCTCGAAAATCGTTAAAAGTTTTGCAACAAGGTGCCAACAAAGAAAATTTGGCTGGACGTCCTTACGTTGACAAATTGGCTTTGTAAGTGTTTCTCATAAGTTTCTCCAAAATTATCTCAACAATTGTAGATTTAAAAACAATGACGAATTCAAACCCAAAGAAATGGAAGATAAAGCGGTTCAAGCTGGAGAATCAGTTATCAGTGTTGAAGATTTGACCAGCGAAGAACCGGGTGTTGATTATTGGAAACGATTAGCTGAAGTGAGAGAGGAACGTTTAAACGAAAGTTTAAATGAAAACGAGCATCTTAAAGCCACGGTTTCGGCTCTTCAAGACGAAAACCAAATTTGCAAGCAAATGCTGGATGAATCTAGAACTTTAGTAGAAGTATTGCAGGTAATAAGGAAACTACTTAAATTAGAAACTATCAAGGGTTCTTAGTAGCAAATATACAACAATAAAGAAAGAGCCGTTGTATTCTCTAGACAATATTCTATTTTGACAAGAATAGGAAAACTTTAAAGCTCTAACATAAAAGTTAGTTGTTCATTATTTACAAATTATATTAGTAAACAGTTTAGAGTAGTCCCCTATTGACGTTTTTCTGGGTGAGTGATTCACCAAGAACGTGGCTTGAATTTAACGCCCCCTGTTAGTTGAATCTTGAAATTATTTAGAATGATTGAATTTCTGTTTTTTACTCAGGAAATGTTGAGTGACGAAGCGAATTCTAGTCAAGAGATTGCTGAAGAAGCTGAAAACAGCACCCAAACCTGATGTTTCAAGCAAATTTTTGGTGATCCAGCCATATTCTTTGTTAGAAAGTATTTAAGGCTTTTCTACGACTTCACTAGCTTTAGTTGTGTTATTAACAGTTTAAAAGTAGCGATAACTTAAGTAATTTTATGTTAATTACGAAGAATAATAAATTTGTAAAAAAGATTCCAAGAGTAAATAAATATTCATCTACAAGTATACAAAAGACTGTGTGTACTCGAGTGCTTGTTTTTTCGCTTGTTAGAAGAGAAAAATTAAATTATTTGCATAATTTGATTTCGCCGCTTGTTTTGTAAAAGTTGCAGATGTCGCTGCAAGCGCACCACCGTTATCTAACCTCAATGTTGACAAGCGGGTGAGCAAAATTCCTTTATAATTCAAAAATTACGTAATAGAGTTTCTTTTTCACTTGAGACTTGCTCAATTTTTGGAAAAACTAATTGAAACTCTATTCCTCATGTTGACAAATTCTTAATCAGTAATTTAATTAAACAAAAATTTTTCAGATTTTTTTGTTCTGCATATTAGTGAGCTTCTTCAGATGGTCTTAATTCAGCTGATTACGAAACTTTAAAGCTCTTTCACACCATGGTAATCGCAAGAAAGGTTGGCCTTTATCCACCATAAAAAAATTACATCAACAACCATGATAACCCATATGGTGTGAAGTTTGATTCATCAAATTTTATCTAATAATCTAAACCACCAGGATCAAATAACTTCTAGTTTAAGATCTGTACGTTCAAGAGTTCTAATGTAGAGATGGAACACCTCTACAGAGCAGATGGAGCATAAAAATAGAGACCCCCAACTTGAATCTGCATTCAAACCACACGATTTTGTTAACTCACAATGGATAGGGGCGTATCAGACATGGTTTCAAGAGATACTTTAAATGCATCAGGTTATACGCTTATCATAGTTCAAATGAACAAAGTGTCCTGTAAGTTTACTTGCTTTTGTAAGCATTCAAACCACACGACTAAGGTTAAACTCAAAAAAGCATTTTTTTTAATTATCACGCACCGTTTTAGAGGCACAAATCTATTGTTGAAAAAAATACAAAACTAAAAAAAATTAATTGAAGAATTCTGTGGCTTGAGTGCACGTTATTAAATTCTTTTAAGCCAATCCTGATCATTCAAACCATAGATTGGCAAGATTAATTAAATTGATATTGAGATAATTTCGTTTGGCTTGAATGCGCAGATTGCGCCAGTTTCTTTAAGCCCAGTCTGGCATTCAAACCAGACGATTTTATTAGAAATTAAAAAAAAAATCGACACGAATCTAGGAAGCAAGGAATATTATAGTGAATTCACGTGGCTTAAATGCACAGGGTGTGCTGATTAGGATATGCCCATTCTGTGCATTTAAACCATATGGCATTGATAGAAACTGCAATTATCAGATCTAACCTGGAAGAAGAAACACTTAATTGTTGACTAAGTCATTGAATCCAAAAAATAATTGAAATAATTTTGAACCAAAAAATTGTGATAAATTCGCCTGGTTTGAATGCCAGATTGCGCTAGTTTTTGTCAAAGCCCAGTCTGGCATTTAAACCAGATGATCTCGTCATAACCTACTGAAGGAATACAACTCAGAGAGACGTTGCGATATATTTTTAAACGTAATTGTTGCTCAAACCAGAAGAAAAGTTTTTATTGGACTGGAATGGATATGATGCTAAGATAGATGCGTCTGGTTTGAATGCCAGAGTGCGCCGGGTTATGTCTGCCCAATCTGGCATTCAAACCAGATGATTATATCAATAACTGTTGCGAAGAAAGAAACGTACCTTGAAGAGGAATGAATTTCAAGGATTTGCAATGATAAATTCGTATGGCTTGAATACCAGACTGAGCCAGATTACGTTAGCCCAATCTGGCATTCAAACCATAGGATTGTGTTAAGTTGTAACTGAACGGAATTTTATCGTATCAAGTTCCAGTTGATTGAGGATTTAATTTAAATATGAATTTGGTGGGTTTGAATGCAGAGAACACGCTGTTGAATTTTGCCCAATCTGTGCATTCAAACCACATGGTTTAATCAAAACAACAGGGAGATGCTTTGCTTCTGGATTTATCTACCTTGAGCTTTTAGGCATTTTTCTCGGTAATTAGTGAGGTAAATTTTAAAATTGATTATTTACAGATATCCGGGGTCTAAAAGGACACTTCGCAAGAATATTTCTATCGGGTTAAAGACTTTGAATTTTTTATTTTGTTTAGTTACTGGAGTTTAAATTATTTTATGAATAAAAATTTTAATGAATAAACTTGATTGTTGTAAATTAATTATTTTTATTTGTTTAAAAAATTAGTTTCATAAAAAAAACTGCTGTTACTCTTACCATTCTCACTCCTTGCCACTAAAATCACGATTTAAGGCATTTTATGGGCAATTTCAGTGTTTTTGTTGATTAAAAGTTTTTATTGTTTGAAATTGCCGCGTCAATCTAGCACAGAGCGTCCTCTTGCGGCAATAAATTTTAAAATTTTGCCACAAATTCTTTTTTATTTCCTTATTTCTTACCCAATTTGAGGCATTACACCTTGAAAATTAATGAGTATGCCCCAAAAAGTTGAAATTTACCAAAAATTAAGATTTATTTAGGGAAATTGCGCAAGATTTTGTTGAGGTTATGTTTTTTAATTTATATTTCAAGAGGGACATTTAACAATAAAACTTCCTCAAGAGAACCCCAAAATGTCAAGAATACGTAGAAAGGATTGTTATAAAACATCAATGCGAAATTTAAGGATGTTTATTACTAAAAAATAATTTTGTAAAATCGATTCATTTTGAAAAAATAAATTATTGCAGCTCCGGACGTGAGGAAGGGGCTAAATTATTAACAAATTGAGAATTAAAAAAAAAATTAGGCCTAAAATGTTAAATTTGGAAAAAAATATTAAACAATTTTTTTGGATAATCAAGTACGTGCAATTTGACAAGTGAGAGTCAATTGTTTTATTTGTTGAAAAACTGGCCGCCATTAAAGATTGTTGCAAAAATTTGCTTTTGTGTCCTAAATAATGGATAAAAGGTGAGAAATTTTAATTGTTATCAAACGTAATTGTTTATTATTTAAAAAAATTCCAGTAGGTTCACGTTTAATTCCTCCCAACTAACAAGACAAGTTCCCGGGTTCGCCCCGAAAAACCCCAATTTTACCACAAAAACGAAGGTAATTTCCCCAAAACCACGTTAAAACCTCCACTATTACCCCTTTACTTCAGCCAATTCACCGATTAATGCCGTACCCCGCGCCCGTTATAGATTTCGGGTCCAACCGCACCCCCTCATCGTTCCAGGTAATTTCACAATTCCACCAATTTTGTTACTAATCTCAACTTCTAGAATACTTCAAACAATTCAAGTGTGGATTCCAATTCCGTAACTATAAAACCTAACACTTAGTGCTAGTTTTTAATTTAAAATTTTAGACGGTGCTGACCACAACTGATAACGAGAAAGCAATCAACAAATCTCGTTCGAATATTTTTGGAGTAACTCTTCGAATTATGGAAATTCCCCCACTAATGATTTCGATTTACAGAAATCTTCAGTTGAAAAAGTCTACTGTTTCACTGGAACTATCGAACGTGTGATAAAGTGGCACAAAATCTTCCAAAACCACCTCTGCGTTTTCGAAATTATTGGTGAATCAATTTTTTGTTAATTGTTGGTGGTAATTTAATTGTTGCAGCTTCTATAGTTTCAATGCAAGAGGGTCAAGTCAAGTTACAGAAGATTTTGTTACTGCGCGACCACAAAGGGCCGATTCTGCAAGTGATTCACTATTTGATCAACGATATCCAGTTGGAAGATTTTAATATAGGGCAGAAACTTAGGTTGGTTCAACCGGTTCAAACCGAATAGAATTTTGATAGATTTTAGGATTTTATAAAAGTTATCTTTAGTTTTAACAAGAAGTAGCTAAGTTAAATTGATTCAAATTATAGCCTAGCAACAATCAAAAGTTTCTATCTTCAAAATTAAATTGTTGGAAAAGTTATGAAAGTACTTCTGCGTTGCAATTGTAATTTGAGAGCAAATTGTTTCTGAATTATAGCAAAATTTTGCATTAACTTAAACTCTTCTACATTAATTACAGAGAAGAAACACAAATAGAAACAAAAACATACATCAGTACTGATTCGAAATTAATTTTAAATTATTTTCAGATGCGTTGGCAACATGACCGGACACAACATCATGACGGCTTTCAGTATTAGATCCGCTACTCCTGAAGAAGTGGCGTCTCTTCAAAGACACTGCTACATTGGGGATTACGCTATTACTCGTATGCTCAATGATGAAATCAAGTTAAATGACCAACAAATGTCTCGTTAATTTAGTTAGTTGTTTAGATCTTAAATTAGTGACATTACTGTCTTTAACACTACGTTATTGTTTAGACAATTGAATTGTTAACACAAATTTAACATAACTTCAATCACTATTTTCTTTGTTCGTTATCTTTGTTGTCATTGGATTTGTTCAGTGTATTTACCCAATTTCTATTGTTTACACTGACAATTTCATTTTACTAAAATGTATGAAAATGTAAAAAGTTAGGTTAGGTTTTTGTACCCCTTTCACCTACCGGCATTGTAAAGCACCACAATGACAGGAGATAGACCGGAAACAAAAAGGGACAAAAGCTGATTGGGTGACCCACAACTCATTGTTGATTTCTTGACGGCCATCAGGAAATGGGCGGGGTCTTAGTTACGTTTCCGGTGCATCTTCTCCCTCAATCAATTTATGAATGAAAATTCCACAATGAAAGTAAAAGTCTCCGGTATTTGCGTAGTGAAAGTACTACGCGTAGTAAAATATCGTAAATTGAGCAATGACCGCTGTAGAGTTCTAATAATTAATGAAAATGTTAAGTAGCCATCACGAAGTTTGGGAAGAAACTTGCAAAAATTAATAACTTTCCTTCCTAATTAGACAAAATTTTAAGAAAAAAATCACTTAATAAATTAATTCCAATTTCAAGAAATTGCTTAACTTTTTTTATCTCAGCAATGCAATATGGAATTTAAAAATTGTTAGGCGATTCAAATCGTAACAACAACCTCACCTAGAGATAAATTTCCACATTATCTCGTATTTGCACCCATTTAAATAATTTAATTAATATTATCTTCAAGTGATTCAATTGTTTTTGCAACTTTTGGTAAATGTTGCAATTTATCTGAAACGTTTCTAACTCTACAAACAAAATTTATTTTAAACCACGCAATTCTTATCTGCATAACTAATCTTAGGCCATTATACTAAAAAATAATTCCCAGTAACACATTGGTTGTGTTAGTGTAGAGAACTCTAAGTGTACAGTGACACTATAAAAATTCTGCAATGGTTTATTTGTAACTATTGTTCCTCACCAAAATAACTTTCTAATCCTAAGAAATTTCTAGCAAAAACTGGCAAATTTTCACAGGAATTGCCCTTATTATCATAATTATCGCTCTAATAACAGGGCTTTTAGTTTATTTTCTCCACCACGATGGCAGCGAAGACAACAATGACCCTAAAGGAGCTGTGGTAACCAACGGAATTAGTTGTTCAAAAATCGCTGCTTCTATCCTAAAAAAAGGAGGTTCTGCCGTAGATGCGGCTATAGCAGCTTTATTTTGTGAAGGTGTTTCTTTACCGCATTGCTTGGGTCTTGGTGGGGGTTTCCTGATGAACATTTACGATAGAAATTCTGGAGAATTAATTTTCTTGAACTCGCGAGAAGTTGCTCCGGCTGCAGCTACTGAAAACATGTTTCATGGCAACACAACTTTGTCAACGAAAGGAGGATTAGCAGTGGCGGTACCGGCGGAATTGAGAGGGTATTGGGTTGCTTATCAAAAATACGGCGGAAAAGTTCCATGGCGTGATCTGGTTCAACCTACGATAGATTTGTGTAGAAATGGAATTGTTGTAACTGAATTTCTGGAAGAAGCTGCTTGGGAAAATTTGGATTTACTCAAACAAGATCCGGGACTTAAGTAATTTTTTTTGGAAATTTTTGAGTTTTTATTAAATTGTTTTAGGGAAGTTTTTATCGATCCTGCAACCGATGAACCTTATGGTGTTAATAAGACGATTAAGAGGCTTAAATTGGCGGAAACTTTGGAAATTATAGCGGAAGAAGGGGGGGATGCTCTCCATGATGGTACTCTAACTGAACAGTTCGCCGCAGATATCCAAAACGCTAACGGTATTGTCACTGCTAATGATCTCAGAAACTACCAGTGAGTTTCTACTCTTCAACTGTTGATGTTTTTCTCTCTTTTTTTGCCTCAAACTTTCGATATTTCTTGTTAAATTTTGTGTTCTTTACTGTATCTTGCTGTTTCGTTTACTCTTCATGAATTTTTGTTGTATATTTTCTGCAAAAACCTGACTCCCACTCTTATTTCTTCTAATTTATTCCCTTTTCTTATTCTTCGATTTTATCATTAATTCTTTCTTTAAATTTTTTCTCATCGCAAAATTTTTTTTTCAGCTATAACTCTTATTGACAATTACTTGTGATTCCCTATTGATTCCCTCATATGCTTTATAATTTTTGTTTTATTTTAGTCCCAAATGGCAAAAGCCCCTCAAAATCGATTTGCCCTTCAACCAAGTTCTGTACACAGCTCCACTGCCAGGGGGAGGAGTCATTTTAGGTTTCATCATGAACCTACTTAACGGTTTCCTCGATTACTCGCAACCTGATTCTATGGTCAACTGGCAAAGAATCGTGGAAAGTTTCAAGTTTGGTTTCGGTAAAAGAACCGAACTTGGCGACATAAATTCGCCTAATATGACAGCGGTACTACTTAAGTTATGCAATCAAACACTTCCGCATCCAATTTAATTTTAGTTAATTACTCAATTAACATCACTTGATTACGCAATTGACACGAGAAATTATATTTTCGACACTTCAACTTCGCAAGATCCGACCTACTATGGTGCTGAATTTGTCCAACCAGACGACCACGGTACTGCTCATTTATCAGTTTTAGCTCCAAACGGCGACGCTGTTTCAGTAACAAGTACCATTAACACCAAGTAGGTTTTGTAGAGTTTTAACACGGAATTCAGTGAGTTTTTAGTTTTGGTGCTGGGTTTATGTCGCCGAGTACCGGAATTATCCTCAATGACCAAATGGACGATTTTTCTTCGCCGAACATGTCGAATTTTTACAATATGCCTCCATCTATTAACAACTACATTAAACCAGGAAAACGTCCTTTATCTTCGATGTGTCCATCAATTATTTTAGACGAAAACAACGAGGTTTTGTTGTTGATTGGTGCTGCTGGTGGTACCAAAATTTCAACTTCAGTCGCTTTGGTACTTAGTAATCAAGAATCGGCAGTTGTTTAAAAATTGACGTGGTTGTAGGTTATTATTAAAAATTTGTGGTACAATGAAGATATTGGAAAAGCTGTTGCTGCCAAAAGGCTCCACCATCAACTTTTTCCAATGGAGATTCAGTACGAAAAAACCTTCTATGCCGTTAGTATTTAATTGTTTTGTTATTAAATTAATAGAAATATTTCAGGGCCCTATTGTTGATTATCTCCAAAATATTGGACATAACTTCACTTTTAGTGAAATATCAGGTTTTACAGCTTTGACCGCAATTTCGCGAAAAGGAGGAAAATTGAACGCTGCGTACGATACAAGGAGACCAGGAAGTTTTGCATTTATTGTATAAATTCACAGTAACAATTTTTTGGTTACATATTCATAAAAACGAGAAGTTCTTGTATTCGAAAAGTAATTTTATTGCAATTAATACACAAAACCTTTCCCCCCTGGTCGCCTGGGATCGAAAACTGCTTCCAGACGACCTCCTTGCTTTGAAATCGCTGTCAACGTAGTGAATCCTGTTAGTTTACGAAATTTGTAGCGATGACCTATTTTCGCTAAACCTTCAACAATTTCGGTTTCCTGAAAATATTGAATTAACTTAACCAAAATTTCGCAAAATAACATACAAACGCGTCCTCGAAATGAATCTCCATAGGAAGGAGTTGGTGGTGCAACCTCTTATCCTTGATAGCATCTTCAAGTAATACGTTGAACCATAAATTTTTTATTGCAACCTACAAAAGAAACTAAACACATAATCGTTGATAGTTTTGAAAAAAGTACCAACGCAACTGATGTTGTAATTTTGGTACCACCCGCAGCACCCACAACTAAAATAACGTCTTGGTTTTCGTCCAGAATAATAGTTGGCGACATCGACGATAGAGGTCTTTTACCAGGTTTTATGTAATTAGCTGGAGACGCCGGCAATTTAAAACTATTCGAAACTCCAGGACACGAAAAATCGTCCATTTGGTTATTGAGGATAATTCCGGTACTTTCCGAAACAAACCCAGCACCGAAACTGTAACACTCAATTAAACACTTGAATCGAATCAATAGTTCAATACTTAAGGTTGATGGTGCTCGTTACTGAAACTGCGTCGCCATTAGGTGCCAAAATTACAAAATGTGAAGTACCATGATCGTTTGGTTGTACTGTAGTAGCTCCATAATATTCGGGATCTTGTAAAGTTTTGTTGTTAGTAATTTTTTTTCGGACATTTTCCGCATAAGTTAAAGAAGTTAAATCTGAAACTATCTAAAATTTATGGCAGTTAATGTATTAAAGTAACTCAGTACTGCTTCTATGTTGTCGACGAAATTAGGGTCACCCAGTTCCGTTCGTTTACCGTAAGCGTACTTGAAACTTTCCACGATTCTTTGCCAGTTCGCTACAGAATTTGGTTGCGAAAGATCAAGAAAACCATTGAGGAGATTCATGATGAAAGCTAGCAGTACTCCTCCTCCTGGAAGGGGTGACGTAATCATCTGTTGCTTGAAGGGTAGACTCATCTTGATTGGTTCTTGCCATATAGGTCTGAAAATCCAGACAATTCTAAAGGTTGAAGAAACCCAGAAAGTAGTACCAAAACAATTAAAGATTTTGATTAATATTGAAAGTCTATAACACAATTTTTGGTACTCATTTTTAAGAGTTAAGTAATACTTTTGGTGTCTTAAGGAAAAGTTTTGTTAAAAGATATTTATGTGATAAAAATCAAAAAACCAAAACGCGATTTAGTAAAAACCTGTGCGGTACTATTTTGGTATCAAGAAACGTACTTATAGTTCCTTAAATCATCTGCTGTAACGATTCCGCCCGCATTTTGGATATCTCTAGCGAAATCTTCAGTGAGTGTTCCACCATTCAACACTTCCCCTCCTTCTTCTGCTATAATTTCCAAAGTTTCCCCCAATTTCAACCTTTTAATCACTTGCCCTTCTTTGTAGGGTCTTTTTGTTTTAGGATCAATAAAAATTTCACTACAACAAACAATTAATTTCGTTACAACAATTTCTGGACAATACCTAAGTCCAGGGTTTTCCAAAATTAAATCCAAATGATGCAAACAAGATTTCTCTAAACATTCAGTGACTATGCAACCATTCTTACACAAGTCTATAGATGGTCGTATCAAGTCTTTCCACGGTATTTTGCCTCCATATTTTTGATAAGCACACCAATACCCTTTCAGTTCCGCCGGAACTGCCACCGATAACCCCCCTCTAACTCTTAATGTTGGATGGTCAACAAACATAGTTTCGTAAGCGGCACCAGGAGCCACTTCTCTTGCATTTAAAAAATCCGCTTTGTTCTCGGATTTAAGGTAAATAGTCATCAAGAAACCACCCCCAAGTCCGAGACTTTGTGGCGTTAAAATTCCGTCACAAATAAGTGCCGCTATGGCTGCTTCCACAACGGTACCACCTTGATTGAGGATTGACACCGGAATTTCTTCGCATGAACAACCGCTGGTTACGACAGCCCCTTTTGGTACTTGAATTATGGAAAATTTAGCACCGAATCGTGGCAATCAAACGATATTGTCTTACGGGTATTGGAGGAAATGGAGGAACTGTTGGTACTGTTCGATGAACTACTGCTGGACATTTTTAGTTAATTTAAAGGGACTGTAATGTCATTAGTGTCAAAATTTGGAAACGTTGCACTTGTTTTAATTTACAAATTGGTCGAATGGTGGAAGTACCTACTGCTATTGGTTGAAAAACAGGATGGTGGTTAGAATTTTGGTTTTGTATTCTTGAAACTTTCAAGAAAAAGTGTTTGATTTGTTTCAATTCAAAACCTTAATTGACGACAATATTTTGACATATAACTGTGAGGTTTGGTACTTGGTACTGCATTTGAAAATTATACATAAGTAGAGAGTCAGTTGGCGTTTTCGCTGTTGCTATGTTTTAAGGGTGAGAAGTTTATTTCGAAATCGAAATTTCTTTAGTACTTGCCAAAAATATCGAAAAATTTTCGAAAGTTTCAAAATTTTGGTAAAGTACCTACTGCTACTGGTTGAAAAGCAGGATGGTGGTTAGAATGCTGGTTTCGTATTCCTGAAACTTTCAAGAAAAAGTGTTTGATTTGTTTCAATTCTAAAACCTTAATTGACGACAATATTTTGACATATAACTATGAGGTTTTGTACTTGGTACTGCATTTGAAAATTATACATAAGTAGAGAGTCAGTTGGCGTTTTCACTGTTGCTATGTTTTAAGGGTGAGAAGTTTATTTCGAAATCGAAATTTCTTTAGTACTTGCCAAAAATATCGAAAGATTTTTGAAAATTTCAAAATTTTGGTAAAGTACCTACTGCTACTGGTGGAAAAGCAGGATGGTGGTTAGAATTTTGGTTTGGTATTCTTGAAACTTTCAAGAAAAAGTGTTTGATTTGTTTCAACTTTGAAACCTTAATTGACGACAATATTTTGACATATAACTTTGAGGTTTGGTACCTGGTACTGCATTTGAAAATTATACATAAGTAGAGAGTCAGTTGGCGTTTTTGCTGTTGCTATGTTTTAAGGGTGAGAAGTTTATTTCGAAATCGAAATTTCTTTAGTACTTGCCAAAAATATCGAAAATTTTTCGAAAATTTCGAAATTTTGGTAAAGTACCTACTGCTACTGGTGGAAAAGCTGGATGGTGGTTAGAATTTTGGTTTGGTATTCTTGAAACTTTCAAGAAAAAGTGTTTGATTTGTTTAAATTCTAAAACCTTAATTGATGACAATATTTGGACATATAACTATGAGGTTTGGTACTTGGTACTGCATTTGAAAATTATACATAAGTAGAGAATCAGTTGGCGTTTTCGCTGTTGCTATGTTTTAAGGGTGAGAAGTTTATTTCGAAATTGAAATCTCTTCAGTACTTGCCAAAAATATTGAAAGATTTTTGAAAATTTCAAAATTTTGGTAAAGTACCTACTGCTACTGGTGGAAAAGCAGGATGGTGGTTAGAATTTTGGTTTGGTATTCTTGATACTTTCAAGAAAAAGTGTTTGATTTGTTTCAACTTTGAAACCTTAATTGACGACAATATTTTGACATATAACTTTGAGGTTTGGTACTTGGTATTGCATTTGAAAATTATACATAAGTAGAGAGTCAGTTGGCGTTTTCGCTGTTGCTATGTTTTAAGGGTGAGAAGTTTATTTCGAAATTGAAATCTCTTCAGTACTTGCCAAAAATATTGAAAGATTTTTGAAAATTTCAAAATTTTGGTAAAGTACCTACTGCTACTGGTGGAAAAGCAGGATGGTGGTTAGAATTTTGGTTTGGTATTCTTGATACTTTCAAGAAAAAGTGTTTGATTTGTTTCAACTTTGAAACCTTAATTGACGACAATATTTTGACATATAACTTTGAGGTTTGGTACTTGGTACTGCATTTGAAAATTATACATAAGTAGAGAATCAGTTGGCGTTTTCGCTGTTGCTATGTTTTAAGGGTGAGAAGTTTATTTCGAAATTGAAATCTCTTCAGTACTTGCCAAAAATATTGAAAGATTTTTGAAAATTTCAAAATTTTGGTAAAGTACCTACTGCTACTGGTGGAAAAGCAGGATGGTGGTTAGAATTTTGGTTTGGTATTCTTGAAACTTTCAAGAAAAAGTGTTTGATTTGTTTCAACTTTGAAACCTTAATTGACGACAATATTTTGACATATAACTTTGAGGTTTGGTACTTGGTACTGCATTTGAAAATTATACATAAGTAGAGAGTCAGTTGGCGTTTTCGCTGTTGCTATGCTTTAAGGGTGAGAAGTTTATTTCGAAATCGAAATTTCTTTAGTACTTGCCAAAAATATCGAAAATTTTTCGAAAATTTCGAAATTTTGGTAAAGTACCTACTGCTACTGGTGGAAAAGCAGGATGGTGGTTAGAATTTTGGTTTGGTATTCTTGAAACTTTCAAGAAAAAGTGTTTGATTTGTTTCAACTTTGAAACCTTAATTGACGACAATATTTTGACATATAACTTTGAGGTTTGGTACTTGGTACTACATTTGAAAATTATACATAAGTAGAGAGTTAGTTGGCGTTTTCGCTGTTGCTATGTTTTAAGGGTGAGAAGTTTATTTCGAAATCGAAATTTCTTCAGTACTTGCCAAAAATATCGAAAATTTTTCGAAAATTTCGAAATTTTGGTAAAGTACCTACTGCTACTGGTGGAAAAGCAGGATGGTGGTTAGAATTTTGGTTTGGTATTCTTGAAACTTTCAAGAAAAAGTGTTTGATTTGTTTCAACTTTGAAACCTTAATTGACGACAATATTTTGACATATAACTATGAGGTTTGGTACTTGGTACTGCATTTGAAAATTATACATAAGTAGAGAGTCAGTTGGCGTTTTCGCTGTTGCTATGTTTTAAGGGTGAGAAGTTTATTTCGAAATCGAAATTTCTTTAGTACTTGCCAAAAATATCGAAAAATTTTCGAAAGTTTCAAAATTTTGGTAAAGTACCTACTGCTACTGGTTGAAAAGCAGGATGGTGGTTAGAATGCTGGTTTCGTATTCCTGAAACTTTCAAGAAAAAGTGTTTGATTTGTTTCAATTCTAAATCCTTAATTGACGACAAGATTTTGACATAAAACTATGAGGTCTGGTACTTGGTACTGCATTTGGAAATTATACATAAGTAGAGAGTCAGTTGGGGTTTTCGCAGTTGCTATGTTTTAAAGGTGAGAAGATTATTTCGAAATTGAAATCTCTTCAGTACTTGCCAAAAATATCGAAAGATTTTCGAAAATTTCAAAATTTTGGTAAGTGGTTCTTGGAGATTGTCATCGAAACTGAATTTCTAACATGAACTTTCAATCAAATTCTTTCACAATGCATGTTTTGATAATAACTCAGATTAGATCAGATTTGATCTTCAATCTTCCACCTAGTCAACAAATCGTTAAGTACCGTGACCTTCTCCAATTTTTTATTGAGGCTTCTTAAATATTCGTTATGGCGCCAACTAAAACGAAAAGTTTCAACAGTTGACTGTAGATCAAAAACAATACAAAAACGTAAAGTTTAAATAAATAACAACAAAATAAATTAATAAACAAAAACAATATCGCCTGAACGCCTCTTATCGGAGGCTCCATAAATGGTACTGCCTTCTCTTGAAATTGACGTAACAGCAGCAAACCCGCCATCTTCAGCAACAACACATTCATGTCCAAGTTCTTGAAGTCCATTAACAATTGACTAAAAACCCAAATCATTTCGGGAATAACCAAAATCAAACTTTACCTTAGAGTACTCTTTTTCGACCTCAACTTGCATAGGAAATAGTTGATGGTGTAATCTCGCATCATTAATAGCGTCTTCTAATGACACATCAAACCACAAATTTTTCATGATAATCTAAAAAACGACGTAATCAATTGAAAAAAAATTGTTTAGTAGTACCAAAGCTATAGAAGTAGTGATTTTAGTACCGCCAGCAGCACCAACCACTAACCTAACATCTTGGTTTTCATCAACAATAATCGAAGGACACATCGACGATAACGGCCGTTTTCCTGGTTTAATATAATTAGCAATCGAGGGTGGCATATTGAAACTACTATTAATATTAGGGGAAGAAAAATCATCCATTTCGTCATTGAGGATAATTCCGGTACTCATCGACATAAATCCGGCGCCAAAACTGCAAAAAAACATCAAAATTTGTTCGATTTTCTTCAATAATTACTATAAGTTGATAGTGCTTGTTACTGCGACTGCGTCACCGTTGGGGGCTAAAATCGAAATGTGAGCAGTACCGTGATCTTCTGGTTGCGTGGTGTTAGCTCCGTAAAAAGAAGGATCGTTTGAAGTACCGTAATCGTTAATTTTATGTCGAATTCCTTCAGCGTATTCAGTTGAAGTTAAATTGGAGATTAACTAAAATTTTTTTTGATTATTGTAAATTTTTAGGTTGATTTCGGTACGTCTTCGATGTCGACGAAATGCATGTCTCCAAGTTCCGTTCTTCTGCCGTAACCAAATTTAAAACTTTCCACTATACGTTGCCAGTTAATAAGAGAATTAGGTTTGGAGTAATCAATGAAACCATTGAGAATATTCATTATGAAACCCAAAATTAAACCTGAACCTGGAAGTGGAGAAGAGTAAAGAGTTTGGCCGAAAGGTAGACCAACGGTGATTGGATGTCGCCATTCAGGTCTAGAATTTCGTAAAATAATTAAACTAATTGCATTTTGCCACTATACTGACTTTGAATTTTTTAGATCATCAACTGTAATTATTCCTCCAGCCGCTTGAATATCTTGAACCAATTCTTCTGTTAAGCTTCCATTATTGAGAGTTTCCCCTCCTTCTTTTGCTATTAACTCCAAAGTAGCTGCGAGTCTGAGTCGTTTCATTTTTTTACCTTCAGTATACGGTTTGTTGGTGCTACTATCAATAAAAGCTTCCCTAAAATCCCCAATTAATCAAAACGGTACTACTTCCAAGTACCTACCTTAGACCCGGGTCTTTTCTAATATCGGCCTCTTTTTCAACGAAAATACTCGCCATGTAACCAGTGACTAAAATTCCGTCTCTACACAAATCTATAGTGGGTTGAATCAGATCTTTCCATGGTACTTTTCCTCCATATTTCTTATACGCTTCCCAATAGCCTCTCAATTCCATTGGAACCGCAACCGCTAGTCCTCCTTTAGTCGACAAATTACTATCGCCATCAAACATGTTTTCGGTTGCTCCACTTGGCGCCATCTCTCTAGCGTTTAAAGTATCAACAATTCCATCCTCTTTTTTGTATACAGTCATGAGAAAACCTCCACCTAATCCCATACTTTGAGGCATACAAACTCCTTCACAGAACAGTGCTGCTATAG